>CM069231.1:19123929-21809898 GCA_035582765.1 Acer negundo | reverse complement strand
GACTTAGTTATATGTGTGACCAAGCAACTAAATTAGCTTGGGTTGCAGCATTGCAGCATCTTCAAATGAGGCATACACAAATTACATAGAGAATTTGAAAGAATTATTCAAAAAACTATCAGAAGTTTATGAGCAACAAACTATTGTACTACAAAAGAAAGATGGTTCATGTACTGAGATTCATTCATCATCATCATTGCTTTTGGATCCTAATATTTCACAAACGAATGGCAGGAAGAAAGACAACAAAAATTCAGGAAGACTAAAAAGTAGTATTGAGTTAGCCATTGGAAAGAATAAATGGCAGTGTGCCTCATGCAAAAAGTTTGAGCCTAACAAGTGAATTTGTCCTTTAAATCCAAACAGAAGAAAAATTGAATGGTCTAACTTAGGTAAGTAAGGTAAGTAATGAATTAGTTTGCATTATATATTCTTCTTATACAAATATAGGTATGTTGATTGACTTGCATGTCTATTGTAGTATAAATGGTTGCATTTCCACATGGCCAAGTAAAATTACAGTACTCATCTTCTGCTTTTAGATTCAAAGTAATTATCCTCTTTGTTAAAGGTTAAAGGAATCGAGTTTCTGGTTTGATTATCTTATGTTGATTCGCTCGTGTCTGAATTCAGTGTAGACTGAACACCCTTCATTTTTCTTGTACTCAATGTATACAGTAGTTGAATTCAGGATTTCAAATATATAATATTAAGTTGATGTTTTATTATTCTTTGAGAATTGACATGAATATCAGAGGTTCACATGCTTGAGTGATCATAAGTGTTTTTCTACCTTTTGGGCCTTTATCTGAAGACATTTTTTCTCTTGTTAAATGTCATTTCTTATCAAATTTCAGATGATGATGATGATGAAACACATGCGATGAACATAGATAATGAGAGTGGTGATGAAAATCTTTGTAAGTTTTCATTGGAAGTATATAAATCATGTTTTTCTTCCTTTCATTTTGTGAATTGTAATTATTATAATATCATGTGAGATAATATATTTTTATATTCTTGTAGGATTTCAATGATAGACAAAACAAACTGCTATTGCAGGATTAGGGTCGGATGGTGGTGTAACATAATGCGCTTTGTAATGATGTTGGCTGGATTTGGGTCCGATGATAATATATTAATATGCTTTGTAATGATGTTGACTGGATTTCTCTGTTATTTTTGCCCCTAGGGAAGCCATATGCTTCCCATTGCTTGGCGCCTTGGCTAAACTAGGCCTTTCTTATGGGTTTGATAAATTCTGGGTTGAGGAGGTCCCTCCTAGTATAATTCCAGTTGTTTTGGGCGATTGTCCCACCCATTTGATTCCCTCCGTTGCTAATGAAATTTTTATTTTAAATATATATATATATATATATATGCTTTGTAATGATGTTGTATGTAACAAAACAAGAATTTCGGATTATCCAAATTAACTTGAAGCCAAATCATAATTTAAAAATAGGACTAAAACTAGTCTTTTTTTTTTTTTTTGGTAAAAGGGGATTGAAACTCAATAATCATTATAACTTTTAATAAGTCCAAAATCAGATATTAATTTCCCTCATGTGTTTGAAGGAATATTAAACAAGTTTTATAATAAATGAGCTTAAAAAAAAAAGCTTAAAACATGTTTTATAATAATTAAGCTAAAAAAATGAGAAAGTTGTGTTTGAATTTTTGTGGTATGAGCAAATGAACGTTCCGAACTGTTGCGGCGAGGTGCGATCGGAAAAGGAGTGATCGGCAACGGGACTAGAGAGGAGGAACTATTGCGGCGATCGGATCGGAATGAGGAACTATTGCGGCGAGGTGCGCTTGGAGACGGCTTCGACGGAGATGATATTGCAGATCAGATCCTGATCTAACTCATGAGTGTAGTTGATAAGAAAGAGGATGAAGATTGATAAATCTAGATCACACTCAAACGAGCTGGGTGAAAATAACAAGACTGAGAAGCTGAAGGATTATGATTAATTTGCTACTTTTTTGATTAATAATGGAAGGAAAGAGAAACAATTAAAAAATAGGAAAGAGAAGAGAAAGTACTTTGAGGAGTATGTGATTATTGGTATGAGTGCATCTTTGCCGTAAAAGTCATCACAATCTAGTGGTCCAAAATTTGTGTCGTATATTGTGTAAAGTTTAGGGGCTGGGGATCCCTCCCCAAATTGGAAATATGTTATATTTGTGATGTAGAACCAGAAGGAAATAGAACCACGAAAGAGGATTGGAAAACATAGCAATTCAATTCTTTATTCAATTTATCAAGTCTAATCCTATAAAAGGCTATAAAGGGGCCTTCTATAATGATTAGATACAAGAGATAATTACAAAGAGTTTAAATTGAAACAAATACTCAAAGATAATAACCTGAATCAATTATCTCTAAAGGAGATAATATCCCAAATATAAAAACTAATAAAATAACAAAAGATAATATCCCCAAAAATCCTTAATTATCTTTCCTACGCTTATGCCTAACGTAAGTTCTTAAATCCCTAACCATTTCCCCATCATTCTCCCTTGGTTGAAAAGAACACGTCTCTAGCCAGTGGTGCTGTAAATAATCTTCCAATAAGGACTAGGCAAGGCCACGAACTTTGGACTCTGAAATCCAAGTGTCCTCAGTTGAAGAACGTCCGTGCCAATGATCCAAAAATTGTCGACAACCATCCTGAGTAGAGGTAATAAGGCGATCTTCCAAAATTTACTCAACTTGATGTACATGATTGGTTGTAACATGCGGAATGCAAGGCAATGGGCTACTAGAAGGACTTGTAAAGACATTAGAGAAAATAACAGGAGGCTCGAACGTAACATGGTAAGGATACAAGTCCGACACGTTAAACATTGGATTAATTGTTAACTCAGCAGACAAATCAAGTAAATAAGCATTAGATCCAAACCGTTTGAGAACACGAAAAGGCCCAATGGCGCGGGCATGCAATTTTGTTTACAGAATGCAGGGGAAAACGAGCAGGGCATATGTGAACCATGACAAAGGCACCCTCCCCAAACTCTAACGGTCTACGGTGCACATCAGCAACTAATTTATAGTTATCATTACTTAATGCAATTTGGCAATGCACTTTAGTATGTAAGTCATGCATATGAGTGGCAAAATCAGTAGCAAATTCAGATGTACGTGACCTCAGTGGTAATGGTGCCAAGTCAATAGGTTGACGAGGTGAAATGCCATGAACAATCATAAATGAGTTTTTTCCAGTGGTTCGGTGGATCGAGTTATTGTAAGCAAATTCATCCATATAAAGAAAAATGTCCCAATTACCAAGTTTATCACCCACCACACATCAAAGAAGGTTGCCTAAGCTACGATTAACGACCTCAGTTTGACTATCAGTTTAGGGATGAAAGGCAGAGAAGAACTTAAGGGTAGTACCAAATAATTTCCATAAAGTCTTCCAGAAATAACTCATAAAACACACATCACGGTTAGACACAATGGTGATAGGCAATCCATATAGACGTACAATCTCCCTAAAGAACAATCATGCAACAAGTGAAACATTAATTGTTTTGGAGCAGGGGATGAAGTGGGCCATCTTAGAGAATCTATCAACTACCACCAAAATGAGTCATGAGCACGTACCATTTTGGGCAACCCCAAAACAAAGTCCATGCTCAAATCTCTCCAAATGGTGTGGGGAACAGGAAAATGTGTATAATGACCGGTGTTCTGTTTTGTTTCCTTAGCTAAATGATAGGTCCTGCACTAGGAAACTATCCTAGCAACATCACGTTTCAAAGAAGGCTAATAAAACATATCTTCAACCAAAGCTATGGTTTTATCACGACCCAAATGACCGGCTAACCCATCAACATGCTTTTCCCAAACTAAAAAGTTACAAAGGGAAGTACGAGGGAGACAAAACCCACAGAAGAGATAACCATCCCTAATGACAAATTCTACATGGTCTTGACGATGGCCATCCAAAATTTCTTGGAATATAATGCTGAAGTTTGGACAGGTGGAATACTTTGATTTGATTCTATCCAATCCTGGTATAGTGATACTTAAAGATTGGTCTATCGTTAGAACACGACTAAGAGCATTTGGAACTTTATTAACTACCCTAGGACGGTGTCTAATAACAAAGGTGAATGTTTGAAGAAATTCGGACCATTTAATATGACTATGGTTCAATTGTTTTTGGAATTGTAGGTAACGTAAAGCCTGATGGTCAAAGTAAAGGACAAACTCATTAGGAAAAAGGTAGTACTGCTAATAATGAAGAGCCCTAACAATGGCATAGAACTCTTTATCATAGGTTTAATACTTTTGTTTGGCTAAGTTCAGTTTCTCACTAAAAAAAGCTACTGGGTGTCCCTCCTAACAAAGTATGCCCCCAAAACCTACTCTAGATGCATCACATGAATTCTCAAAGGCTTTGGAAAAGTAGAGATGGCGCAAAATAGGAGCCTCAGTCATTTTCTACTTAATCTCAAGAAATGCTTTATTAGCTGCCGAGTCCCTTCTGAACTCTCATAGTTTTAGACAATTTGAGATTGGTGCCATGATATTGCTAAAGTGTCTAATGAACCTCATATAAAATGATGCTAGACCATGGAAGCTATGGACCTTAGTTAAGGTCCTAGGTGTAGGTCATTCTCGAATAACACTAACTTTAGCAGGATCTGCAATGATATCTAAGGTTGAGAGAATAAATCCTAGGAAAATGACTTGAGATTACAAGAATGAGCATTTCTTAAGGTTCACATACAATTTCTCTGCCCTAACTGTGAGAAAAACCTACCTAAGGTGAGCTAAATGTTCTTTCTCGGTTTTACTATAGATGAGGATGTCATCGAAGTAAAAAACGAGAAACTTACCAATATAGGGGCAAATCATGTGTGTCATCATTCTCATGAAGGTACTAGGGGCATTGGACATTCCAAAGGGCATAACTAACCACTCATACAAATCATCAGGGGAATGAAAGCGGTTTTCCACTCATCTCCATGCCGAATCTGGATTTGGTGTTACACATTACGTAGGTCTATTTTGGAAAACCATTGAGCACCATCTAACTCATCTATCATGTCCTTGAGTTTAGGAATGGGAAACCTATACTTGATTGTAATCTCATTAATGTCTCGGCAATCAACACACATTCACCAAGATCTATCCTTCTTCGGAGTAAGTAGGACAGGGACAGTGTAAGGGCTAAGACTATGATGGACAAATCCTTTCTAAAAAAGACCCTCTATTCGTTTGCTCAATTTAGCTCTCTCGGTAGGGTTCATTCGATAATGTGGAAGGTTGGGAAGCTAGGAACCTAGGACCAGGTCAATGGCATGCTGGATATCCCTCATATATGGTAACTCATTGGGCAAGTCTTGAGGAGTCACATCAACGAATTCGTCTAACAACTGTCTAACTATGGGGGTTGGTTCTAACCCTAAGGTAGGGGTATCATGGGTTCGTTCTCGTAACACTAGTGCGTACACAATCCCAATCTGGTGGCTATGTAGCATGAATTCCCTAGGACATAAGATGTGAAGGTTGTGTTTAGAGGACACAGTCAGTGAAGGTCTGTCTACAATTGATGTGTTAGGCTGTGTCGGGATGCTATCCTTAGGTTTAGCAGGTTATAGGGTAATAGTCTTACCTTAATGGGTAAACAGATGAGTGTTCACCGGACTAAAACTCTTGATGTCAAGGTCATATAACCAAGGACGTCCTAAGAGGATGTGAGCAACTTCCATAGGAAGGATGTCACAGTAAATGGTCACTCAATAAGAGCCTAAGGATAGGAGAACAAGACGCCTATAAGTAATGGGTAAAGAAGTCTCATCTATCCATGCAACTCTAAATGGGTGTGGATGAGGTTCTAGATTGAGTTGAAACCTAGTGATCGCAGCATTATGAAATTCCCTAGAGATATGTAATGTATATTATACCTAGATGGGGGGGGGGGGTGTGAATAGTTATAGTCCCAATTTCTTCCAACTTAAAAATTTACGGATTACAAGAATGAAATGTACACTTGATATGATTTGACGATTGTACAGTATGAGTCAATACATGTAAAAATCAATATATAAGAGATACAATCAATACATGATATGGAAGATAATAAAAAGTAAAGCGAAAATGGACACAAGTATTTTTACGCGGTAAAATTAAAAGAGGAAACCTCCACAAGTTGAATAACCACAACCACCGGCAAAACAATCCACAATATGAAAAGGACTTACACACTCAAGGTTATCAACAAATGATATCCACCCTAAAATATCAACTCCTAATCTACCCTCAAGGCCTAGTGAACCACCTGGCCTACTCTCTATCCAAGATGTGTCCTACACCTCTGGAGAGCAACTCCTTATCCAAGGTTCTCAAGCCTCTAGGAAGATTTCCTTGCTTAGCTATCTAGATCATAAATGATCCTAGTCAAGCTTCCCTAGCTCAACCATCCGGAGTACCAAACTCATAGCTAAGACTTTTGCTTAGTTTTCCGGATCCTCTTGATCCTAACTAAGTCTTCGTGCTTGGCTATCGGGAACATTTTCCTAGCCAAGTCTTCTTGCTCAAATCAAGGCTTCACTCACCTTAACAAGAGACTTCAACTTTTCCACAAGGCAATAATCTAAGTGATGCAAATGATGCAAACACATGACAAATAAAGCAAGATGATCAATCAAACTCTATGAACATGCTTAGATATATTCTAGGATATGATTTCAACAAACAATCACAAATGTACCTAGAAATCAAAACATGTATATCAATAAGAACAAGATGAGAATATTCAATATATCACAAAAAGCTTAGTCCTTAGATCATGAAATTAAACCTAGAAATTATCATGAAGCATATCACATATAACATTTCTAGAATCAATTTCAAGTTAAATCAAGTTTAGCAAATATATATTCAAGAGAAATCACAAAGCTAAAGTTCAATTAACTAATGATCAAACACCTATAGGATATGATCTAACATTATTCTTACTACAAATCATCTATCAAATAAGAAGATTAAAAGAGATGAACAAAGAGAAAGTGACAAGAAGAAGTTTCACATACAAAGTTGAAACTCTACTGAAGAACAGCTTGCTGCGAATAATCACGAATTCATTTGACTCTGAAAATGCTTAGGGTTGGTAGCTCTCTTCAAGACCAACAATTTTAGTTTTTGGATCACTCAATTTTGAATTTGTATGAGAGATTTATAATTAAAAAAGAAAACTAAAATTGAGAGAAAATTTCTGATTTCATATTTTTCAAATTTTCTACATATAATGTTTGTAGGGAAGGAGGAGAGCTTTTGAAAAAATTCAAGAGAGGGAAAAACGACCCAATTGAAGAGTGCCACGTCACCTCCACTTGTGGGGCGCGTGTGCCACACGTGGGCAGAGAGGCACTCTGGCCGTGTGGCATACATGGCCCACACGTGGAATACAAAGGTTGGCCTTCGGCCAATCTCGCTCCTCTCGCTCACCTCTCGCGTTCTTCGGTCGTATTCGGGCCTCCGAACTCCAATTTTGAATCCGTTTTAGGATTAAGAATTGTGACTCCCTCATGCACAACGATGATTACAAAACTTTGCAAAAGGTTGAGAATTCATCTCAGAAAATGAGGACGAAGACAACTCAACGAATGAGAACGCAAAGTAGTGTAGCTAAATCGTTTGGACTCGAAACCTAATGAATGAGTAATCAAAATGACCGAAAATCAATAAGGAATAATAAGAGATCATGTTCAAGTCCAAAATACAATAAACAAAAACAAATAAATACAATATCATACAAGTATGTCATATCTAAGCGATAGTGATAAAACATGCAATTCTACAATGTTTGTATATATGAGACCAATGCATGAGCATACTTAAATGTGTGTGATTGTGTTATACCAAATTTTTTCACAACGATGCAGGGACACACATGAATGAATTGTGTGTGTGTGCACTTACACCTTGCAAGAGGAAGAAGAAACTCGATACCTTAGTATCCAAGTGTGCGATGTTCCCCTTGAAAATGATATTTGCATAAGACGTCGCTTTTAACCTTTGAAACTTCTTTTCACTAAGAACCACTTATGCAACACTTATTTCAAATATAGAGAGTTTTGCAATGGAATCAAGCCAATACAAATCAAGGATCTTACGATCTCCACTTTTGTCTATTCCATGGCAAAACCCTATCCTCACCATACATTGTTCACTCCAATAAACTCAATGTTAATAGCATTCTCTCATCCTCACATTACAAAGAGATCCCTAGACTAAAAGGTCTTCAAGTCTTCTAGAGTCTTCAAGAATCCCTTCTTTGAACTTCAAAGTACCTATGAGAAAAGAAGCAAACTAATAAGAGATCTTCTCCCAAAGAAGAACGGTGAGATATGTTACCAAAAACAAACAATAAAATTTCCCTTATCTCTAACAAAAATGCATTATCTCAAGCGTATGGATATTTTCACATAAAAGCTCGTCCTAAGTCTCTCAACCTTATAAAACCAAGAATTCTCCCCTTTAAGACAAAGTCTCCAATTGAAGACAAAGAGGTTCACATATTTGGAACATTTCTCCACACAAGGTGAGGTATACAATTTTTCTCCCCTATATCAAACATGGATTCCCCCATATCAAACAAAGTGAGGTATACACTTTCTCCCTCTTTTTGTCAAGGATTAGACAAAGGAACACAAGAGATAAAGAATGAGATATTAAGCAAACAAATCGTATAGAAAGTGAAGTTAAATTAACTAAAGCTCCCCCTTAACATATGCTCCACATATTATCATCAAGTAAATTTGTTCAAAAAGGACTCACACATTCACAAAATTAAGCAATAAGAGAAAATATTTCTTCACTTTTCAAAGCCCAAGAGAGAATCATAGATTTTCATTTATCTCTCAAAAATATTCTCACATTGCTAATGAATCAAGCACATAAGCAAATATGTATGTGTGTGTGAATGCTTCTCACATATATAGTAGGAGTAATTATGACATCAACATGCAAGCAATTTCCACACCTATCCAACTAAAGCATTTCCAAAAATAGGTCAAACTGATATTCATCCGGGTTTTTTGCTTTAAAAGAATAGATATCAACATGTGAGCGTGTGTGTGCATGTGGCTCGTTTACTCATTTCTATTTGACAATCCGAGCATTTCACAATTCTCAACTATACACCATTTATCCTTTTTATTTTTTTTCATTTCTTTTAGGCTATGAATCAAAGATATTTTTAAATGATTCTTTTTAACACTTCTTTGATTTTTCTAACAAAAACATATACACCTCATGGCGGCTTTCACTTATCACAATGGTGTAGCCCTTTCCTACATTGGGTGGCTTTACAACCAAGGTGTATAGCCTTTTCCATGAGGGTGCTCGTTGAATACTATGTAGAGCTAAAGCAAAATGGATACATACGATAGGTCATCTATCAAGTACTAAGCAATAGGCTTCTAGATGTATCTATAATCTACATACATTCAACCACATATACTCAAAAACTAAAACATATAAGAGAAGCATTTGTGCACTTTTCAAAAATAAGATTTTCAAGCTTAAGTGCATGATCTAAAAACAATAAAAGATACTTGTTTAAGATCATTACTTCTCAAGTGAGTAGCTCTTAAAGATATTCATATTCAAGTAAGTTTTGCTCATCAAGCCACTCATAATCACACAAAGACATCGATCAACACAAATCATGCTAATGGACATTTTAAGAGTTTTAAACCTCTCTTTGTCCAAAGGGCTTTGTGAACAAGTCTGCAATTTGATTTTTAGTAGGCATATGCTCTAGAGTAACAATTGAATGTTCAACTAGGTCTCTAATAAAATGATGCCTAATATATATGTGCTTTGTGCAGAAGTGTTGAACCAGATTTTTAGCGATGTTAATGGCACTTAAATTATCACAATAAAATGTCAATTTTCCTTGTTCTATCTCATAATCCTTAAAGATTTGTTTCATCCAAAGTAATTGTGTGCATGCACTTCCGCCGCAATGTACTCGGCTTCTGGAGTGAAAAGGGAAACGAAATTTTGTTTCTTACTTGACCAAGAAACTAAGTTATTCCCAACATAAAAGTAACCGTCGGATGTGCTTTTACGGTCATCTAAGTTCCCCGCCCAATCGGCGTCACAATAGCCTACTAGGATACCATTAGTGTCAAATGAATAGAATAGACCAAGACTATGAGTTCTTTTGATATATCTAATGATCCTCTTGACGGCTTTCAAGTGTGATTCTTTTGGATTTGCTTGAAATCTAGCACACAAATCTACACTAAAGCAAATGTCCGGTCTACTAGCCGTTAGGTAAATTAGACTACATATCATGCTTATATAGAGACTTTGGTCAACACTCTTCCCCTTTTCATCTTTGTCAAGTTTAAGGGTAGTACTCATGGGTGTTTCAAAGTCTTTTCCATTTTCTAGGCCAAACCTCTTAATTAGGTTTCTTGCATACTTAGATTGATTCAACATAATACCCATGCTAGTTTGCTTCACTTGCATCCCTAGAAAATAATTCAACTCACCCACTATACTCATTTCAAACTCACTTGACATAACACTTACAAATTCATCAACCTTGGTTTTATTAGTAGACCCAAAAACAATGTGATCAACATATGTTTGTGCACCAAAAATATCATGATCATGATGTTTAATAAACAATGTTCTATCAATGCCACCTCTCCTATAATGGTTGTCAATAAGATATTGAGTCAACCTATCATACCAAGCTCTTGAAGCTTGCTTAAGGCCATAGAGAGCCTTTTTTAATTTAAACACATAATTAGGAGAGTGTGGGTCTACAAAACCCTTAGGTTGTTCAACATACACTTCTTCTTGAAGGTATCTATTGAGGAAAGTACTTTTGACATCCATTTGAAATAATTTGAACTTTTTAACACAATCAATGGACAACAAAAGTCTAACGGACTCGAGACGTGCAACCGGTGCAAATGTCTCATCAAAGTCTACACCCTCAACTTGAGTGTAGCCTTGAGCCATTAGCCTAGCTTTATTCCTCACAATCTTGCCACTTTCATCGGTCTTATTCCTAAACACCCACTTAGTGCAAATTACATTTGTGTCTTTTGGCCTAGGAACTAAAGACCACACTTCATTCCTTTCAAATTGATTTAATTCTTCTTGCATAGCCCCAACCTAATATTCATCAACAATAGCTTCATTAATATTTTTGGGTTCAATTTGAGAAGTGTAGCAAGAATATGAAATTTGGTTAGCTGTTTGATTTCTAGTTCTAACCCCTTCATTTAAATCACCTATGATGTCTTCTTGATAGTGTGAGTTTCTAATTCTAGAGTGAGAACGTTCAATAACTTCATCATTTTGTTGGTTATCATTTAAAGCATTTTCATTCTCTAGACTTCCTACTTCATCAACACCATCATTTTCATCTTTTTGACTAGATTCAATACTAGCCACATCAATAGGTGTATTAGTGTCATTCAAAATATTTTCATAAGATTCATTGACACCATTACCATCACATATATCAAGTATGCTAAGGTCATCTATCTTCACATTGATAGACTTCATAATAATCTTAGTAGTCAAATTGAAAACTCTATATGCACGACTATCAATAGCATACCCAAGAAAGAGACCAACATCACTTTTAGCATCAAACTTTCCTAAGTGATCTCTATCATTCAAAATGTAACACTTACTCCCAAAAGTGTGGAAGTAACTTACATTGGGCTATTTGCCCTTCCATAGCTCATAAGACGTTAGTTTTGTGCCGGGCTTACTAAATACTCTATTCGACACATAACAAGCAGTATTGACCACTTCGGCCCATAGGTTTCTAGGTATTTTCTTGCTATTGAGCATGACCCTAGCCATCTCTTGCAAGACTCAGTTCTTTCTCTCAACAACACCATTTTGTGGAGGAGTTCTAGGTGCGGAGAACTCATGAGAAATCTCTAACCCATCACAAAAATCACTAAATTTGGCATTCTCGAATTTCATCCCATGATCACTCCTAATGCGATATATTTTCTTGATATCAAGACCTTTTTCATTTTAAACTTGATTACAAAACTTCTTGAAGTAATCAAAAGCCTCGGTCTTGTTTCTAAAAAATAACCCAAGTAACCATTGATGCTCTTGGTTTGAATTGGCCCCATTAGGTCCATGTGCACAAGTTCTAAAGGTCTCTTGGTCGTTATGTAAAAATTCTTCTTGTGATACGTTTTGGTTTGTTTACCTAATTGGCAAGGTTTACAAACAACATCTAGCTTTTTACCAAGATTGGGAACACCTCTAACAATGCCTAATGTTTCAATCTTTATTAAATCTTTAAAGTTCATATGGCATAAACGTTGATGCCATAAGTTAAGCTTCTTGCACTAATGTGCCATGTTGCAAGTTAAATGATCTATCTCAAGACAATAGCAATTGTCTATAGACCTTTTGACTTTTAGGGCAACATTGCCCTTTTTATCAATTATAGTGCACACATCTTTGTTAAAGCTAACTTCTTAAAAAATTTCACACAAGTGAGTGATGCTTATTAAGTTAGCTTGTAACCCATCAACATATAAAGTATTGCGAAGTTTAGGCAATCCGGGGATAAAAATTGTTCCCTTGCCTAGAACTTGTTTTTTGGTGCCATCACCAAAAGTGACCCAACCTCCATCCTTTAAAACAAGATTCTTAAAGAACTCTTTGTTCTTGGTCATGTTCCTAGGGCAACCACTATCTAGGTACCAAGAATAAGAGGAGTTGGCTCTTAAAGCATATTGTGCAACTAGACATTTAGGTGTGTCTTTTCTAACTCACACACTTTTCACAATACGCCCTCCACTCTTACCACTAACATGCTTTGACTCAATGTTAGACTTTTTATCATGCACCTTGACCTCATTGGTCACATTTTCAAAAATATGGAACAAAGCACTATCAACTTATGCATGGTAGAGTGAGACACAACACAAGATTTAGCAAGCAAGTCATCAACAAGTTTCTTCACAACATGCTTTTCCAAGGTCTTCCTAGGTCTAGTTCTAAATCTGTACATGGATGATTTCCTAGGACCATTCAAAGACATATCATGAAAAGCATTATCAAGTTTGCATTTCTCAATATATTTAAAGCATTTAGGTCGAATATGTCCTATCATATTACAATGATGACAAATAGGAATAAACTTGAGAAATTTACCATTTGCATTTGCTTCCAAAGCCTTTGGTCTTCTCACAATTTTTTCTCTTTGAAATACAACATTTGATGCTTCACTTCTTGCATTAGAGGTTGTTGCTCCTTGACATTGATCTTTTTGAGTACTTCCATTGAACTTCCTTGTTGATGTAGAGGCATCTCCGGTAGCTTTCATAGCTTTGCCTTGAGTGAGTGTACCTACATTTGTTTCAACACTTGTTTTGACAAAAGTAGATTTGTTAGTAGAAGGGGTTTCCTTCTAATTGATATAACCCAAACCTCTTTTGTCACTAGGATGCTTTCCACTTTTAATGAGAGATTCAACCTTAATAGAACTAGATGACATCTTGTTAATCATCCTACTTATCTCATCAAGTTTATTAGTAAGCTACCTATTTTAAATGGCATATTTTTCTAAGATGTTATAACTTTTTCAAACATCTTCACTAGATTTATTTAGCCATTGCTCATACTTTTTCTCTTGATTTAAGTGCTCACTAAGTTTGGCTTTAAGCATGTTTTCTAGCCTTCTAGCACTAACTAGAGAATTATCCCTTTGCTCAATTTCTAGCTTCAAGATGCCAAGTCTATCATTACTATCCTTAAGGTTCATTTCTAGACTTAGAATCTTGTCTTTAAGTTCATTGAAATCTTTTGAGCCTAGACCATGATTATCTAGCTTCTTATTGAGGACACATTGACTTTGGATAAGCGTTCATTCTCAAGAATAAGATCATTGATCTTTTTCTCATCTAAGTCAATGGGTTCCACAAAAGAAGCCACATAGGAATACACTTCCTTAATCATGACTATATCAAATAAAACACAAACACTACAAAGAAATGATCTATCAAAGTGCGTCTAGACACCCGCTCTGATACCAAATGAAATTCCCTAGAGAGATGTAGTGTATATTATACCTAAAGGGGGGGGGTGAATAGGTATAGTCCCAATTTCTTCCAACTTCAAAATTTACGGATTACAAGAATGAAATGTACACTTGATATGATTTAACAATTGTATAGTATGAGTCAATACATGTAAAAATCAATATACAAGAGATACAATCAACACATGATATGGAAGATAATAAAAAGTAAAGTGAAAATGGACATAAGTATTTTTACATGGTTAACCTCAAAGACGAAACATCCACGAGTTGAATAACCACAACCACCAATAAAGCAATCAACTATACGAAAAGGACTTACACACTCAAGGCTATCAACAAATGATATCCACCATAAAATATCAACTCCTAATCTACCCTCAAGGCCTAGTGAACCACCTAGCCTACTCTCTATCCAAGATGTGTCTTACACCTCTAGAGAGCAACTTTCTAGCTATCTAGATCATAAATGATCCTAGTCAAGCTTCCCTAGCTCAACCATCCGGAGTACCAAACTCATAGCTAAGACTTTTGCTTAGTTTTCCGGATCCTCTTGATCCTAACTAAGTCTTCGTGCTTGGCTATCGGGAACATTTTCCTAGCCAAGTCTTCTTGCTCAAATCAAGGCTTCACTCACCTTAACAAGAGACTTCAACTTTTCCACAAGGCAATGATCTAAGTGATGCAAATGATGTAAACACAAGACAAATAAAGCAAGATGATCAATCAAACTCTATGAACATGCTTAGATATATTCTAGGATATGCTTTCAACAAATAATCACAAATGTACCTAGAAATCAAAACATGTATATCAATAAGAACAAGATGAGAATATTCAATATATCACAAAAATCTTAGTCCTTATATCATAAAATTAAACCTAGAAATTATCATGAAGCATATCACATATAACATTTCTAGAATCAATTTCAAGTTATATCAAGTTTAACAAATATATATTAAAGAGAAATCACAAATCTAAAGCTCAATTAACTAATGATCAAACACCCATAGGATATGATCTAACATCATTCTTACCACAAATCATCTATCAAATAAGAAGATTAAAAGAGATGATCAAAGACAAAGTGACGAGAAGAAGTTTCACATACAAAGTTGAAACTTGGACTGAAGGACATCTTGCTGCAAACATTCACGAATTCATTTGACTTTGAAAATACTTGAGGTTTGTAGCTCTCTTAAAGACCAATAATTTTTGTTTTTAGATCACTCAATTTCGAGTTCGTATGAGAGAGTTATGATCAAAATAAGAAAACTAAATTTGAGAGAAGATTTCTGATTTCATCTTTTTCAAATTTTCTACACATAATGCTTGGAGGGAAGGAGGAGAGCTTTTGAAAGAATTCAAAAGAGGGAAAAACGACCCGATTGAAGAGTGCCATGTCACCTCCACTTGTGGGGTGCGTGTGCCACACATGGGCAGAGAGGCACTCTGGCTGTGTGGCACACGTGGCCCACACGTGGAACACAAAGGTTAGCCTTTGGCCAATCTCTCTCCTCTCGCGCACCTCTCACATTCTTCAGCCGTATTCGGGCCTCCGAACTCCGATTTTGAATCCGTTTTAGGATTACGAATCATGACTCCTTCACACACAATAAAGACTACAAAACTTTGTAAAATGGTTGATAATTCATCTCAGAAAATGACGATGAAGACAACTCAACGGATGAGAACGCAAAGTAGCGTAGCTACATCGTTTGGACTCAAAAACTAATGAATGAGTAATCAAAATGACCGGGACTCAATAAGAAATAATAAGAGATCACGGTCAAGTCCAAAATACAATAAACATAAACAAATAAATATAATGTCACACAAGTATGTCATATCTAAGCGATAGTGATAAAACATGCAATTCTACAATGTTTGTCTATATGTGACCAATGCATGAGCATTCTTAAATATGTGTGAATGTGTTATGTCAAATATTTTCACAACGATACAAGGACACACATGAATGAATTGTGTGTGTGTGTGTGTGCGTGCGCTTACGCC
The DNA here is from genome assembly GCA_035582765.1 of Acer negundo. Classification (NCBI taxonomy): domain Eukaryota; kingdom Viridiplantae; phylum Streptophyta; class Magnoliopsida; order Sapindales; family Sapindaceae; genus Acer; species Acer negundo. The sequence goes on along the minus strand of CM069231.1, from coordinate 21,793,810 downwards.
TTACAAGAGGAAGAAAAAACTTGATATCTTGGCATCCAAGTGTGCGATGTTTCCTTTGAAGATGATATTTGCATAAGACGTTGCTTTTAATCTTTGAAGTTTGTTTTCACCAAGAACCACCTAAGCAAGATTTATTACAAATATAGAGAGTTTTGCAATGGAATCAAGCCAATACAAATCAAGGATCTTACAAATTAGAAACAATATTCTTCGTGCTACCTCTATCTATCACTAACTTATAACTTTTACCTTTGCATTGAATAAATGTATGGAATACATTCGATCGTTTCCAAGTATCAACACTAACCGGTTTAGAGAATATACATCTCATCATATGCAACTGACCCTCAAACTCTTTATCATCTAGATCGACCTCAAGATCTAAATCATGAATATCTTATATAGGCTCTACGACCTCATCCATAGGGTCAGGAGGATAATAGTCATCATACTCTTGACTTATGGTTAAGGTACGCTATGGGCATCAAAAAATGATATGGCCCTTAGCATGAAAGTGGTGGCACTCAATATTTAGGTTATGAGGACGCACCAGAGAAGGAAGACCGGTCCTATCTTTTTGTATAGGAGGCCGAGAGTCAGAGGGAGCATTTAAGGTTGAATTGTTAGCTCCTTATAGTTGAAGGATTAGGAACCCTCAGGTGGAGTAGGACGAGTTTGGAGTAAGTCACCCGATGGGCGCTTAAAGGGGTTAGGACGAAGCTATTTCACAACCTCTGTGCCTTAAAGTAGGCATCCTCTAAAGCCTCAGGATTGTGCATGCTAACCACACGTTTGAGTTCGAACTTAAGGCCAGTTAGGAACCTAGCTACAGTTAAAGTAGGTTCTTCCTTGATAGTACACCTTATCAACAGGTCATCAAAAGCAGACATATAGTCAGTGACACTAGACGAAGATTGCTTAATGTTAAGGTACTGGTCTAGTAACGCACTACGATAATAGGTAGGCAAGTATTTCTCTGTCAACTTGATTTTCATCTCAGACCAAAGGGTGACAGGATCATAACCTAGACAATCATATTGCATTTGGATGTTCTACCAATATTTCTTAGCAAAACCGAAGAGCTTAAGTTTGGCAAAATACTCATATAATACCACTCAAAGTAGTCATCCATGGCAACAAGCCAATCTAGGAAGACATTGGTATCTAATCTACCATCAAATTATGGGGCATCTACCTTAACCCTTCTAGCAGGATCAAAATGGTCATCAGAATATCATCTATGGAAATCTCTACGGTCATCATAGGGGTTCCTATAAGGATCAACATTTCGGTGAGGCAGAAGATTAGATGGATGCCTAACGTCATGATCCTTAGTAGGAAGACCTCTAAAGACATGCCTAGGTTGTCTATATTCATCAGGTTCATTATTAGACTTAGGTCGAAAGGATTGTGTATTCCTATATAAAGGGAGGACCCTAGAGGCCGAAGCTCTAAGGCCTACATTGGATGGACTCGAATGTATATGACTTGGGACATATGTCCTTTAACCCATTATAGACCCAGTAACATGTTCTTCCATATGTTGTTTACCTCTATCCCTAAGAGAGTGGTGAGTGCTAAAGTCAACGAACGGGGCCTCAATACGGGAAAATTATCACACATTTTATTTGTAAGGTCAAGTATTTACTTCCCAAAGTCATTTTGAACTGCCGTGATTTTATCATTAAGAGCTTGGTTAGATTGTTCAAAGTCTAGTTTGGTAACCATTGTGTGTATATTAATGTGAAAACAGTAATAATAAAAATAAATTAGCCGGACGTGCACAATAAACCACCAATGACTCTAAAAGGTTTGTTTATAGGATAGTGTAGGCAATTGCGAACAATACACCAGGTAAGTTCCCAGGAAAGGGTGGAGGGTTACAATGGACACACTTAAGTACTAGCCTCATTTGACAGAACTTTCCTAGACATGCACATCCACACCTAAATACCTAATTCCAATAAATGGTTGAAACTAACACTAGAGTGTTTTTTTTTTTTTTTTTTTTTTTTTTTTTTTTTTTTTTGTTTTATGAAGCTATTTGTGTTTTATGAAAATGCAATTATTTAATAAAAGACAACTAAAAAAAATAAAAATAACATAAAGAAAAAAAAAACAAAAATTCAAATAAATAAATAAAATTGAAACTCAAATATAGGAAAAAAAGACTAGATCGATGCAAATAAATAAGAAAGGCATAAATATTTAACAAAAAACCAATGAAATTTGAAATAAGAATAGCCAACCTCTCTTTCGAAGTAAGCTAACTGTTGATGAAACTGAAATTGTTGCTGTAGAAAATTGCTGAAAAGTCCCTTTAGATTGTATAATTATGAAAACACCCCTAAAGTAAGTGTAATTGTGAAAAGCCTTAAGAGGGTTCAGAATTCACGCCACAGCCTAGAAAAATTTCCACTAGGTCCTCCAACTCACAAAAATTAGTGCGAAGTCCCTAGCCGAAAAACAATCACTTGACACATGTAGATTGGTAACTGGACCCACGATCAGAAGAAGCGGTAGTCGGCGAGTCGTTTGGGATAGGCGGTGAGGTTCCACATGACGTTTATCGGCGGCGGCGGTCAGTTTATTTGAACGCAGATCTGCGTTGATTGAGGTAGAACTAGATGTCGGCGATGAAGGGAAAAGTGACGGTCGACGACTTTCGATCCTGATGATATGGTCGGTGACTGTTGTGGCAGCGGCAGCGGCAGGCGGTGGCACATGAGTGGCAGCGCAAATGTTGGCTGTCTAGGTGCGTGAGGTTTTGGGCTTGTATGTTGGCTGGCTAGGTGTTCATGAGGTTGGGGTGCAGATTTATGAAAAAAAGAAAAATTTATGGAAGCGTATATGAACGAAAATAGGCTTTGATACCAATTGATGTAGAATCAGAAGGAAATAGAACTAGAAAAGGGGATTGGAAAACACAACAATTCAATTATTTATTCAATTTGTCAATTCTAATCCTACAAAAGGCTTTAAAGGAGTCTTTTATAATGATTAGATACAAGAGATAATTACAAAGAGTTTAAATAAAAACAAATACTCAAAGATAATAACCTGAATCAATTATCTCTAAAGGAGATAATATCCCAAAGATAAATACTAAAAAAAATAACAAAAGATAATATCTCCAAAAATTCTTATGCCTAACGTAAGTTCTCAAATCTCTAACCACTTCCCCATCACTTTGGTAGGATAATCTCTGAAGAAAATATATTAAATACAATACAGTAATTTACAATTAAGTTAAAAGTCAGGATTTCTTATTTTTTATTTTAAGTTGTTTTTTGATATTTTTAAGTTATTTGACTACTTAAAAAAAAAAAAAAAAAAAAAAAAAAACTTAATAATTTAAATTCAGACCCTTTAAGTTTTAAGTACAAAAAATAAACGACCCATTAGTCTTCTTTTAAAAAAAATTGGATTGTTTCGCTAATGTTTTAAAAAGAGGAGTAATTGAAAAAAAAAAAAAAAAAAAAAAAACTGCTGAGCTTTAAATTGTTTCTAGCAATCTTTGTTATTATCAAATAGAGTATTATATCAGATCATTGCATTCATATGCATGCATTACAATGTTTATGTAGGAATGGACAAAAGTTTTGGGCCACCGGGACGATGGTGTTGCACTATTGAATATATATATAATTTTTTTATAACTATTACAAGAATGATAACAGTAACTTCGGCTAAATTAGAGGTTTGATAGGGCCTGCCGAAATAAAACAATATAGAAATGTTACGAATATCTACTTTTATAATGGGGAATATATGCTCTCACTACATGACCGATGAGAGGTCTTCATTGTGTACGCTTGTATTTTTTTTATTTTAAATATATATAACATATATGGTTGCGACGACTCAGACATTGGTTATTGTTATGCTGAACGAGTACTCAATCTATTATGAGTAATATAAACTATACAATCCAAATAATTATCCAAATGATTGGGAAAGTGAGTTTATTAATTACACACAAATCATGAGATGATGTGATTAATGAAAAAAAACCACTTACCACCTCATTTGGGTTGATTTTTGGACTAATTTGTTGGGTTGCCTAGCATTTGTTTTCTATTAAACTACATTGGCGGACGTCAGTAATTGTATACACTTGTTAACTTTATCTTTGAGGATTAGAATTTAAGAGTTGGATTAGATCGCATAATTGAGATTAAAGTAATAATTTCTAAGTGAAGAAAAAAAATATCGGTCAAGTGGTATGCATTTCATACCTATACCACCAGATGTGGGATCGAGTCTCTCTCCCTCTCTAAATCCTGACTTATTGTAATAATTCAAATAATAATAATAATAATATGTAGTGGGTCCAAGTTTTATGGACAAATGACACGTGTTCTTGACAAATTGGCACATGCAACCGGACTTTTCATGAACTTCTCACACAATTACTAATTAATAGTTTGCATTCATTTGTTAGAACTGATTAGAATCTTTTTCATGTAACAAAAACAAAAAATAGATTTGAGTCTTTTCAGAAAATTTTCCTTTGACGATTGTTAGAGGTCGTTTGTTTTTTTGTTAGAAGACTGAACAGTCCTGAATTTTACTGAAAACTGAATAGTGACTGAAACCTGAATTTTATTGACATGTTTTCTTTATTTTATTTTTATTACCTCTGAATAGAATGTCAACTTACTTGTTTTTTAAATATAAAATGGTTTTCAAACATGTAATTTGACATTTATACCCTTGTTATTACTAATTGTTATGTATTTTCATTTTATATGATACGAACAACTAAATAAAAATAATTTAACAAATCTTAAACAATTTTTATGTAATAATTGCAATACATTATTCATGATTAAGATATGATAAATAATTGTTTTTCTTTAAGAAATAGGACAAATAATAGAAATGGTTTTGATTAAAAAAAAAAAAAGTAGAATTGAAGGTTCAATTATGTTTTTTTTAGATGTTTATCATAAGTAATAGGTTAAAAGAAATAAATTTGTATAATATAAAATTATTATAAAAGTGAAAATAAGTTATCTTTGGTAGAATAATCTCAGAAGAAAAAATATTAAATGCAATCCAGTAATTTGAAATTAAATTAAAAGTCTGGATTTCTTACTTTTTATAAAGTTATTTGACCACTTAAAGATACAGACAAAATAACTTAATAAATTAAATTCAGACTCATTAAGTTTTAAGTGATAAAAATAAACCTATTAGTCTCCTTTAAATAAAATTTGGATTGTTTTGCTAATGTGTCAGAAAGAAGAGTAATTGGAAAACGAAACGAAAAAAAAAAAAAAAGATGAGCTTCAAAGTGCTTTCAAAAATCTTTGGTATTATTAAATAGAGTATTATATCAAATCATTGTAGAGGTGGCCATGGTTTCGGTTAAACCGATGGTTTAACCAAAACCGTACTTCCAAAAACAGCCCCAAAACCGAAACCGAAACCGAAACCTACGGTTTCAAAACCAGTCGGAAACCGGTTGAACCGGTTACGGTTTCGGTTTGGGTACTTCCAAAAATCGGTTAAACCGGCGGTTTTAATAGCGGTTAAACCGCCGGTTTTTTTAAATAAAAAAAATTTAAAAAAATCGACTAATTAGAAGCTGACAAGTGGCATTTTTTAAAATTTTTTTTGAAAAACTGAAACCGAACCCAAAACCGTCGGTTTTTAAACCGAAACCGAAACCGTAAAACCGCCTGTTAGAAACCGTGTACCAAACCGATTTTCCGGTTACGGTTTCGGTTTTGGATGGCCACGGAACCGAAACCGCCGGTTTCAAACCGAAACCGAACCGAAACCGAACCGTGGCCACCACTAGATCATTGCATTAATATGCGTGCATTACAACGTTTATGTATGAATGGATAAAAGTTTTGGGCCACCGGGATGATGGCGTTGCACTACTAATATATATATATATATATATGTTTTTTAATATGTATTACAAGAATGATAACAGTAACTTCGGCCAAATTAGAGGTTTATTAGGACCTATCGAAATTAAACAATAAAGATATGTTACGAAAATCTACTTTTATAATGGGAGATATATGCTCTCACAACAGGGCCGATGAGAGGTCTTCATTGTGTACACTTGTTTTTTTTTTTTTTTTTAATTTATAAATATATATAACATATATGGTTGCGACGACTCAGACATTGGTTATTGTTATACTGAATGAGTACTCAATCTATAAAGAGTAATATATACTATACAATCCAAATAATTAACCAAATGATTGGGAAAGTGAGTTTATTAATTACACACAAATTATGGGATGATGTGATTAATAAAAAAACCAATTGCCACGTCATTTGGGTTGATTTTTGGACTAATTTGTTGGGTTGCCTAGCATTTGTTTTCTATCAAACTACATTGGCGGACGGCAATAATTGTATGCACTTGTTAACTTTACCTTCGAGGATTAGAATTTAAGAGTTGGATTGGATCGCATAATTGATAGAAAAGTAATAATTTCTAAGTGAAGAAAAATAAAATATTGGTCCAGTGGTATGTATCTCATACCTATACCACTAGTTGTGGGATCGAGTCTCTCCCTCTCTCTAAATCCCGACTTATTGTAATAAATCAAATAATAATAATAATTTGTAGTGGGTCCAAGTTTTATAGACAAATGACACGTGTTATTGACAAATAGGCACATGCAACCGGAGTTTTCATTAACTTCTCCCACAATTATTAATTAATAGTTTGCATTCATTTGTTAGAACTAATTAGAGTCTTTTTCATATAACAAAAACAAAAAACAGATTTGAGTCTTTTCATAAAATTTGCCTTTGACAATTGTTAAAGGTCGTTTGTTTTTTTGTGATATGTTTGTTTAATTTTATTTTTATCGCCTCCGAATAGAATGTCAACTTGCTTGTTTTTTTAAATATAAAATGGTTTTAAAAATGTAATTTGATATTTATACCCTTATTATTATTAATTGTTATGTATTTTCATTTTATATGATATGAACAACTAAATAAAAATAATTTTACAAATCTTAAATCATTTTTATGTAATAATTGTAATACATTTTTCATGATTAGGATATGATAAATAATTGTTTTTCTTTGAGAAATAGGACAAACAATGGTTTAGAAATGGTTTTGATTTTTTTTTTTTATTAAAAAAAAGTAGAATTGAAGGTTCAATTTTGTTTTTTTAGATGTTATTCATAAGTAATAGGTTAAAAGAAATAAGTATGAATAATATAAAATTATGATAAAATTGGAAATATGTTATCTTTGATAGGATAATTTATGAAGAAAATATATTAAATGCAATCCAGTGATTTGAAATTAAGTTAAAAGTTAGGAATTCTGACTTTTTATTTTAAGTTGTGTTTTGGTATTTTTAAGTAATTTGACCACTTAGAAAAATAAACAAAACAATTCACTAATTTAAATTCATACCCATTAAGTTTTAAATGCAAAAAATAAACGTCCTATTAGTCTTCTTTTAATAAAATTTAGATTGTTTCGCTAATGTGTCGAAAAGAGGAGTAATTGGAAAAAAAGAAAAAAAAAACTACTGAGCTTCAAAGTGTTTTCAACAATCTTTGATATTATTAAGTAGAGTATTATATCAGATCATTGCATTCATATGCATGCATTACAACATTTATGTAGGAATGGACACAAGTTTTGGGCCACCGGTACGATGGTGTTGCACTACTGATTTATTTATTTTTATTTTTTTTAAAGTATTACAAGAATGATTACAATAACTTTGGCTGAATTAGGGGTTTGTTAGGACCTACTGAAATCAAACAATACATATATGTCACGAATATCTACTTTTATAGTAGGAGATATATGCTCTCATAACAGGACCGATGAGAGGTTTTCATTTGTGTACAATTGTATTTTTTTAAAATATATATATGTATATATATATATATAACATATATGGTTGCGGCGACTCAAACATTGGTTATTGATATACTGAACGAGTACTCATTCTATTAAGAGGAATATATACTATACAATCCAAATAATTATCAAATGATGGGAAAACTGAGTTTATTAATTACTCACAAATCATGGGATGATGTGATTAATGAAAAAACCACTTACCAGCTTATTTGGGTTGATTTTGGACTAATTTGTTGGGTTTTCTAGCATTTGTTTTCTATTAAACTAAATTAGCAGACGTCAGTAATTGTATACACTTGTTAACTTTATCTTTGAGGATTAGAATTTAAGAGTTGGATTGGATCGCATAATTGACAGTAAAGTAATAATTTCTAAGCAAAGAAAAACAAATATTGGTCTAGTGGTATGCATCTCCTACCTATACCACTAGATATGGGATCGAGTCTCTCCCCCTCTCTAAATCCCGACTTATTGTAATAATTCAAATAATAATAATAATATGTAGTGGGCCCAAGTTTTATGGACAAATGACACGTGTTATTGGCAAATGGGCATATGCAACCGGAGTTTTCATTAACTTCTCCCACAATTATTAATTAATAGTTTGCATTCATTTGTTAGAACTAATTAGAGACTTTTTCATATAACAAAAACAAAAAATAGATTTGAGTCTTTTCAGAAAATTTTCCTTTGACAATTGTTAGAGGTTGTTTGTTTTTTTGTCTAAAGACTGAGCAGTCCTGAATTTTACGAAAACTGAATAGTGAATAGTGACTGAAACATGAATTTAATTGACATGTTTGTTTTATTTTATTTTTATCACCTCTCAATATAATGTCAATTTGCCTGTTTTTAAAATATAAAATGGTATAAAAACATGTAATTTGACATTTATACCCTTGTTATTGTTAATTCTTATGTATTTTCATTTTATATGATACGAATAACTAAATAAAATTAATTTAACAAATTTTAAACCATTTTTATGTAATAATTGCAATATATTATTCATGATTAAGATATGATAAATAATTGTTTTTCTTTAAGAAATAGGATAAATAATAATTTAAAAATGGTTTTGATTTAAAAAAAAAAAAAAGTATAATTGAAGGTTCAATTATGGTGTAGAAAGTTACAATATGATAATGTTTTTTTAGATGTTTATCATAAGTGAAACTAATAATGCACGGTGTTTATGAGACTATCTTTAAGGGGAGGAGGGTGTGAATAGATTTTAAACGATTATTACCAATTTTCGCGATTAGTCAATATTATGAAAATACCTCAATCTAGTCAAAGCAATAAATCAAGTGTAAAATACATAATTTAAATAACACTTGATTTTTACGTGGAAACCTTCAACAAAGAAAAAAAATACGAGCTATTATATGCACCACACACGAACCTCGAATCCACTTATTGCAATAGTGTTTACAATCTAAGCTAACCTCCACCTCTCACGGTCTATAACCCACCATTACTACTCATATGCCTTTAAAAGTGAACCTAGTCCAATTTGCTTGCGGCCTAATCAACATTAGCCACAAGTCTCAAGTCTCAATTTTCAATGAAGAGATTAAACAACCTAAGTGAATATGCAACGATATCCAAATATGCAAATAATACTAGGTTACACTAAATGCTTATCTAGGATTATTAAATGTCAATTAAATAAATCCTAGATATAAATTGCTATATGACATGGCATAAAGCATAGCTATGTGAGATATGTCAATCCTAGGTATAACTATCAAAATACAACACTCAAACATTCAACACATAATCTCAATCTTATATGTAGAAATTACTCTAAAAACTTACAAGTAATAAATGAGATAAATTACTAAGTAAGAACACTAATTATGTAAGATAATAATGAACAACTTACCATAATATGTAAGTTAAAGAAGACCCATGCACTAGCACATACTAGATGATCCTAGATGATGCTTAGATGATGATTGATGCACATGGAAATGAGTTTAGAGAATTAAGAAGCAATCTTGATGTTCTTTCTCTTAAAAATCTCTTTTTATCTTTAAGGGTTCTTGATGATTAAAGAGTGTGATGAAAGAGAGTGACATAATGGTGTATTTATAGAGGCTAATGAAAAACATGGTGAAAATACAAGATTGCCCCTAAAACTTACCGTTCGACGGTTTCAAAACTGCCGATTCAACCGCCAAATTGATCTCAAGACTGCAGGGGAGCAATAGCGGTTTCATTCGGTGGTTTCATGACCACTACCAAACCACCGATCTGGAGACCACGATATTTATTTCAATCAGGTCTTGAACGGCAGTTTCAATCGGTGGTTTCAATTGGTGGTTTCATGGCCATCCATTTGAACCGTTGAATTGAGAACGAGAGATGAAATCAATCAGGTCTAAACGACGGTTTAGAATGACGGTTGGAAACTGTTGATCATAACTGCAGGATCAATCTAGAGACTTCTTGAATCAAACGATGGATTCATCGACGGTCGTGGCCTCCGATCAAACCGTCGTTTCACCAATTTTGGTGAAACCAATGGAATTCTTCGAAGGCAATCCTCCCGCTAAACCAAGCACACCATCGTGCATGCACGAACGTTTACGAATTGTGTTCGTGAGAAGAATTACTAGACACACTAGCACACAACAAAATGCAAGTGTGAAAGGTGACATGTGAAGAGAATGCGCACAATATCAATGCATACATATGCAATCAAGACAAGTGTGTGTTTGCAACTAAATCTCTTCAAAGAAAACTAAACACTAGAGATATACCTTTAGAGTGCTTATTACCTTGAGGTCTTAAGAGGGCCTTGAGCTTGATCATCAATGGCCCAAGCTACCCTTACAATTCAAAACCTCAATTGTTGTTTGTCACCGAAATATGCCAATCAAACTTTGAGGAACTTACAATCTCCCCCTTTGGCTATTTCGTGACAAAACCACCACTCACATTGATCCTCACAACAAAATACAAAACTAAAGGTCAACAGTGATTTTCTACAATACAAAGAGATATTAAAAAGATAAAACTTCAAGTCTTCAATCTTTTGTAGAACAACCAATCCTTCAAAACAAAGTTTCTACACTTTCCAATACAAGTGCAATGTGAGATGATCAACTGAAATTAAAACAAGCATTTGCATTTAAAGAATTTAAGAACAATATCATGCAATGTATGTGTAATGCAATGCTCCACCTCAACGGGTTGCTCCCCCACAATTAGTAAACTCCCCAATAAGCGAATTAGCTACTCTCAATTAGCACTCTCCCTTACCACATACTACTCCCCCTTTTTTGTGATGATATAGGCAAAGGAGTATCCCCAATCGAGTCAATTTAGCAAAGAGAGATAATAGCATACTAGACATTTGCATAATCCTATAAGCCACTTTATGCAACTTAATTAATTGGAGAGAAGCAAGGAGATTTATTTTATGAAAAATATGTTATTAAGATGCTTTGCATGCAAGATATGTTGCATTCAAATCCAAAAATCAATGGTATTTGGCAAAGCAAATAACAAAGGTTTCATAAAGAATTCAAACCAATTTCACCATTTGTCATGATTAAAGCAAGGATATAGAGTTATCAATCATTCAATTTTAATGAGCAACTGTATCCAACTTTATTTGCTAAACAAGGCATGAGCGACTCTTTGCACCTTATTTGATTTTTTCGGGTATTAAACCCGTGTGATAGTAGTCGTGTTCAACAAATAAAGAAATAGAGACTTTGGATTTTAAAATCCTTAAATCGGATACGAGATCCTTTATTCATTTGAGTCTTATAAGCTTTTCACACATAATTTTGCATTTTGAATTTGCAATCAACATTCATGCTTTTTTATTTGAGTATGTCATTTAAAGAAACATCATGTCATGAAGATCATTATAGGTCATTCAAAAAGTACTACCTAATAATGTCTTCTGGTCCAAAAATGCATGTTTGAACATAAATAAGACATGGATTCCAAACAAAGCAAGGTTCACACTTATTGAAGAAAATATCATATAAGCATATGTGCAACCAAGATACTCAAGCAATTAATAAGGAAGCATAAGATTTTTCAAATTTTTTGCATGCGACAAGTATGCAATTGCTCTCTTTGCTTGAGTTCCCCATATGGGGTCAAAATCTAAATCACATCAAGTCACAAAACATATCCTAACAGATCTACTAAGTGCATGAAACATAGTTGCATCTAAGGGTTTAGTAAATAAGTCCTCTAGTTGATCATTAGTACCTACATGTTCAAGTGCTATGCATTTGTTCTTAACTAGTTCTCTTATGAAATGATGACGGATGTCAATATGCTTAGTTCTAGAGTTTTGTACCGGATTCTTGGAATTATTAATGGCACTCATGTTATCACAAAAGAGGGTTAGAGTACCTTGATTGAATCCGTAGTCGACTAGTGTTTGCTTCATCCATAGGAGTTATGTGCATCCACTCCCCGCGGCTATGTACTCAGCTTCGGCCATGGACAATGAAATTGAATTTTTCTTCTTGCAAAACCAAGAGACTAAGTTGTTCCTAAGGAATAAGCAACTGAATAAATTGTGTTCCCATCGCAATTTCCTACCTAATTCGTATCACTAAAGCTAACTAAACTAGCATTAGTGTCAAAAGAGTACCAAATCCCATAGTTGGATGTCCTATTCACATAACAAATGATTCTTTTAACGGAAGAGAGATGGGACTCCTTAGGATCCAATTGGTACATAGCACACACACCTACAATAAAATATATTGGGCCTACTTGCAGAGTTGCGGTCAAATAAAGCAAGCTACCAATCATGTCCCGATATAGAGTTTGTTCCACACTTTTTCCACTAGAATCATAGCTTAGCTTCAAAGCATTACTCATGGGTGTATCATAATGTTTGGCATTTTCAAGACCAAACTTCTTCACTAGGTTTTTAGCATATTTAGCTTGGGTTATAAAAATCACATCCTTTAATTGCTTAATTTGTAAACCTAGGAAGTAACTAAGCTCACCAACAAGACTCATTTCAAATTCATGAGACATAACATCAACAAATTGTTGGATATTGGTGTTGTTGGTTGAGCCAAATGCAATGTCATCAACATAGATTTGAGCTATAAATAACTCATCTTTGTTTCTCTTGAAGAACAATGTCTTGTCAACACTACCCCTTGTGTAGTCATTGTTAACAAAAAATTGAGTGAGGCGCTCATACCAAGCCCCCGGTGCTTATTTCAACCCATATAGTGCCTTTTGGAGGCAATAGATATGGTTAGGGTGGTGTGCATCCATAAACCCCTTGGGTTGTTCAATAAATAATTCCTTTTGCTAAAAGCCATTGAGGAAGGCACTTTTCACGTCCATTTGGTGCAATTTGAAATTGTGCACATAAGTTATGGACAAGAGAAGCCTAATGGATTCTAAATGGGCAACGAGAGCAAATGTCTCCTCAAAGTCAATACTCTCAAGTTGAGAGTACCCTTGTGTAACAAGTCTAGCCTTGTTACGCACTATGTTGCCATCCTCATCAGATCTATTCCTATATATCCATTTGGTGCCTATGACATTAGTGATCTTGGGCCTAGGAACTAGAGTCCAAACCTCATTTCTTTCAAATTGGTTTAGCTCTTCTTGCATAGCAAGAACCCAAAATTCATCACTTAAGGCTTGATCAACCTTTTTGGGTTCAATTTGAGAGGTGTATCATGTGTAGCTAATTAGGTTAGCTATTTGATGCCTAGTCCTAACACCCTCATTCACATCTCCTATAACATCATTTTTGTTCTGGAGATGTTTAACTCATGAAGTGGATTCTTTAGAGTTCAAGAAAGGAACTTTATCAAGGAGTTGTATGTCTTCTTCATCTAGGTTAGACCTCATATCCATAGGAGTCTCCACAACTTTCTCCAAAGGAGAACCATCTATTACAACAACCTCCTCCTCATGGTCACTAAACTTGAGCCTATTATAATCAAAGACAACATTTGATGATTCCATAACGCTTAGAGTCTTCAAGTTGAAAACTCTATAGGCTCTACTATTGAAGGCATAGCCAATAAAGATACCCTCATCACTTTTAGCATCAAATTTGCCAAGTTGATCACGTTCATTTAAAATGCAGCATTTGCTTCCAAATATGTGGAAGTAGCTAAGACTTGGCTTTCTACCTCTCCATAACTCATAGGGGTTTGCCAAGTACTGGGACTTAGGAAAACTCTATTTCCTATATAGCAAGCCGTATTGATGGCTTCAGCCCATAGGTTCTTAGGGACATTGTTACTAAGCAACATCACACAGGCTATCTCTTGAAGGACGCTATTCTTCCTCTCAACAACTCCATTTTGTTGAGGTGTCCTAAGAGCCAAGAACTCATGGGAGATACCTAAGCTATTGCAATAGCTTATAAATGTGATATTATCAAACTCCCTCCCATGATCACCTCTAATCCATTTAATGCTTTTAATGTTAGAGTCTTTTCAATTTTCAAGTTTATTGCAAAGCATTTTAAACTTATCAAAAGTTTCATATTTTTCTCTAAGAAAATATGTCCATGTGAACCTAAAGAAATCATCTACACAAACAAAAATGTATATCTTTCCACTTAAACTCTCGGTTTGCATGGGACCCATAATATCCATATGGAGAAGCTCTAGGACTCCTTGGTGGGGAGATACTTGCCCTTCGTGTGCATCCTTTTGGTTTGTTTTCATTTTATATGAACAAACATCTAAATTAAAATAATTAACAATTCTTAAACCATTTTTATGTAATAATCGCAATCTATTATTCATGATTAAGATATGATAAGTAATTGATTTTTTTTTTTTAAGAAATTGGATAAATAATGATTTATAAATGGTTTTGATTTATTAAAAAAAATTAGAATTGAAGGTTCAATTATGGTGTAGAAAGTTACAATGTGATGATGTTTTTTTTAGATGTTTATCATAAGTAATAGGTTAAAAGAAATAAATTTGTATAATATAAAAGTATGATAAAATTAGAAATTTGTTATCTTTGGTAGGATAATCTTTAAAGAAAATACATTAAATGCAATCCAGTAATTTGAAATTAAGTTAAAAGTCAGGATTTCTCACTTTTTATTTTAAGTTTTTTTTTTTTTTTTTTTTGGTATTTTTAATTTATTTGACCATTTAAAAACAAAAAAAAAAAAAAAAAACTTAATAACTTCAATATAGGCCCATTAAGTTATAATTGCAAAAACAAACAACCCCTTATTCTTCTTTCAATTAAATTTGGATTGTTTCGCTAATGTGTTTGAAAAAAAAAAAAAAAACCCTTGAATGGTAACTACAATAATATTACAACAAATAAGTTTTTTTTTTTTTTTTTTTTTTTTTTTGAATTGATCATTTAAAAATATTTATTTTTATAATATTTTCATAATAGTTGTTGGGTGTGCGACCAAAATCCCACATTGGCAAGACATGAGATGATCATGAGTATATAAGTATGTAACTATGTACACAACCTCTGAAATATGCAAACGCGGTTAAATTGCCTAAAGCGTACCTAGGGGGGTGAGATGAATATTTTTTTTACACATTTTCCAATCCTTTGAAACAAACAAAAGTTTGTCCCTCAAGATAGATTATATCAGAACACCTAAACCATATACACATGTTTTATACAATAGAAACATATGTTCAATAAAGCATTGTCTATTTAATCAACAAGTTACATGAGAAAGAATTATATTAAAATTAACAATAAAGAATACTTGTATTTCCAATAATGTTTAATATGTACAAGTAACAATCAATATATGACTATACACAAATAGATCAATATACAAAAGAATTTTATTTACAACTTTGATCAAAATGATGTGCTTATATCTCACACTTAACAAAATCTTGTTCACAAATACATTATGAATGAATATTATACTAATATGAAAGATAGAGATAGGATGAATTAACACAAGAGATTTTTTTAATGTGGTGAAACCTCTAATGAGGAAACATCCACGGGTTGAACTATAACCATTGAGTACTATATATATTAGATGATAGATTAGAAATTCTTCAAAAGTGACCAACTCTTGATCTACTTTCTATTCGAATCTATGTCTACCTAACCATATTGGTAGATTAGAAATTCCTCAATAGTGTGGAACCACTTTCGATTGGAGTCTATGTCTACACAACACCGTTGATAGATTAGAAATTCCTCAAGAGTCAATACATATCCCATGCAACACTTTCTATTCTAGTCTATGTCTATCTAACATCACGGGCCTACCAATGTCATAGCCAACTCCCTATCCCAGGCACTCATGCCTCCAGAGAGCCTTCCTTGCATAGTTATCTGGACCTTTCCGATCCTAGCCATGATCTAAGATCTAAGATTTGTGTTGGCTTGATTCCATTGCAAAACTCTCTATATTTGTAATAGTTGTTTCTTAGGTGATTCTTGGTGAAAAGAAGCTTCAAAGGTGAAGAGAAGCAACATCTTATCGTTTTCAAGGGGAACATCGTATACTTGGATGCTAAGGTATCAATTTTCTTCTTCCTCTTGCAAGGCGTAAGCGCACACACACACAATTCATTCATGTGTGTCCTTGCATCATTGTGCAAACATTTGGTATAACACATTCACACACATTTAAGTATGCACATGCATTGGTCTCGTATTGACAAACATTGTAGATTTACATGTTTTATGACTATCGCTTAAATATGACATACTTGTGTGACATTGTGTTTATTTGTTTGTGTTTCTTGTATTTTGGACTTGAACATGATCTTATTTGATTCCTTACTGAGTCCCGTTCATTTCAGTTCCTTATTCATTAGGTTTCAAGTCCAAATGTGTAGTTACGCTACATTGCGTTCTCATTCATAGAGTTGTCTTCGTCGTCATTTTCCGAGATGAATTCTCAACCTTTTTGTAAATTTTTGTAGTCTTCGTTGTGGATGAGGGAGTCATGGTTTGTAATCTAAAAATAGATTCAAATTCGGAGTTCGAATCCACGAATACGGCTGAAGAATTCGAGCGGAACGCGAGAGGAGCAAGCGTGGCCAATGGCCAAGCTTGGAGGCCACATATGCCACACGGCCAGCACACCTCTCTGCCCACGTGTGCCACACATGGAGCTGAGGTGGCAAGTCTTGATTGGCTGCCCATTTTTCCCTCTTTCTCTCTTTTAAATCCTCTCCATTCCTTCCCATTCATTTCAAGAAGAAAAATTGAAAAAGAAAGAATGTGCAGAGTTTCTTCATGATTTTAGGTTTCTTATTTTAATCATAACTCTCTCATACGAACTCGAAATCGAGTGATCCAAAAGCCAAAATTATTGGTCTTGAAGAGAGCTACAAACTTCAAGCATTTTTAGAGTCATTTTATTTCGTTATTTGTTGAAGTGAGCTGATTTCAGTCCGTGACTCAACTTTGTATGTGAAACTTCTTCTTCTCACTTCATCTTTTGATCATCTCTTTTAATATTCCTAATTGATAGATGATATGTGTTTAGAATGTTGTTAGATCAAATTCTAGTGGTGGTTGATCTATTGATTGTTGAGTTTTAGCCTTGTGATCTCAATTGAACATATTTAGCTAAACTTGACTAATCTTGAAATTGATTCTAGAAATGTTGTATATGATGTGCCTCATGTTATTTTCTAGGTTAAATTTCATCATCTAAGAACTAAGATTTTTGTGTGATATATTGAATATTCATATCTTGTTCTTATTGATTCACATGTCTTGATTTCTAGATACATTTGTGATTGTTTGTTGAAAGCATATTCTAGATTATCATTGAACATGTTCATAGAGCTTGATTTATCATCTTGCTTTATTTGATTGTGATTGCATCATTTGCATCAATTAGATCATTGCCTTGTGGAAAGGTTGAAGTCTCTTGTTAAAGTGAGTGAAGCTTTAATTTGAGCAAGAAGACTTGGCTAGGAAAGTGTTCCGGATAGTCAAGCAAAAGTCTTAGCTAGGAGTGTGATACTCCGGATGGTTGAGTTAGGGAAGCTTGACTAGGATCCTTGTAATCTAGATAGCTAAGCAAGAAAATCTTTCTAGAGGCTTGAGAGTCTTGGATAGGTAGTTGTTCTCTAGAGGTGTATGACACACCTTAGATAGGGAGTAGGCTAGGTGGTTCACTAGGCCCGAGGGTAGACTAGGAGTTGATAGCTTATGGTAGATATCATGTGTTGATAGCCTTGAGTGTGTAAGTCCTTTTCATATAGTGGATTGCTTTGCCGGTGGTTGTGGTATCAACCCGTGGACGTTTCCTTTTAGGAGGTTTTACCACGTAAAAACAAATGTGTCAAGTTTCATTTTTATGTTTCCATTATCTTCAATATATTGTAATAATTGCATCACTTGTATATTGATTTCCGAATGTGTTGATTATAGCAAATCATTTGATTAAGACACATCAAGTGTGCATTTCATCATTGTATTTTGCAAAATTTGAATTTGGAAGAAATTGAGCCTATACCTATTCACCCCCCCCCCCCTCCTATGTATAATATACACTATATTACTTAAGGGAATTTCACATGACTTTTTGCTTGGTTATCCGGACCTCTTGTCCTAACCAAGACTTCCTTGCTTAACTATTCGGACCACTTGTCCTAGTCAAGACTTCATGCCTTTTCCTAAGTGTGATCAATGAATGCAAATGATATAAACAAGCACTTCAACATAGAACATGTGATCAATACATTCCATGGAGATTAGACTTAGACATGTGAGCACACAAGTCAAAATAGTCTAGTTACAAAAACATGAATTAAAACATAGAGCATGTGAAACGCCTAACACATGTGATTCTTAGTTTCATTCACAAAGCTAACACTTAAATAAATCATATACATGAAGCACACATTCAAAATATTAGAAACATAAAAAAAAAAATGCTATAATCACAAGATATGTTCAATGAATATTCTAGCTAGTATTTATAGCAAGTATATATATAATAATAAGTTAAACCCTAGTTAGCTATAAATACAAAATTATATTTGCTAATCCTAGATTTGTTCAACTAATGGATCCTAACACATGTTAACGCTATCAATCATGAAATCAAGCTAATCCCAATACAACTCACAAACATGTGAAAACCTAGAATCCTAGAAAACTAGTTCACATTTAAGTCTTAAATTAGACTAGATTAGCTTATGATTTGAAGCTATCTTTCTAAACAACTTTCCTCATAGTAACACATACATATAGAAGAAGAAAACCCAAGGTAATTGAAGGCTTGAAAGATCAAAACTCAAAGATGAAACAATACCTTGACAAATCTCGTGCAATTTTGGTTTTGTGTGTAGAGCCTCCACAAAACTTAATCAAATGGCTACCAAATCACTTGGAGAAGGTAGGCGACTTGATTAAAAATATATTTCAACTTGAATCACTCAATTCAGAATTGAAATGAGAAAGTAATGGTGTTTGGAAGATGAGAAAGTTGAGAAAAAAATTCTACACTTAGTGTTTTTCAAATTTTCTTTTTAGAATGAAATGGGAGGGAAATGAGAGCTTTTAAAAGAAAAAGAGAGGGAAAGGATTTCTTGACCAATAGAGGGCTGCCACCTCACTATCCCCGTGGAGGCACGTGAGCCTCACGGGGGCAGAGAGGTGGTCTTCCCATGAGGCTCACGCTCCCTTACGGGATGATCCCTCAAATGGCCTTTAGCCATCAATCGTCTCTCTCGCGCTCCTCTTGCGTTCTTCAACTGTATTCCGGCCTTCAAACTTCGAATTTGAATCTATCTTAGATTACAAACCGTGACCTCCCTCACACACAAAGACAACTATGAAACTTTGATAAAAGGTTGTGAATTCGACTCGATACACGACGACGAAGACAACACATTGTAAGAGAATGTAAAGTAATGTAGCTTCCTAACTTGGACTCAAAATTTAATGAATGAGTAACTGAAATGACTAGAACTCAATAAGGAATCATATGAAAACATATTCAAGTCCAAAACAATAAAACAATAACAAATAAATACAATGTCACACAAGTTTGCTATTTCCTAGAGATAGTTCTAGAACATGCAATTTTACAATGTTTGTCAAATTAAATCTAATGCATGTGCATACTTCAATAAGTGTGTGAATGTGTTATACCAATTAAGCACAACGATGCAGGGACACATATGGATGCAATGTGTCTGTGTTCCTAAGCCTTGTAAGAGGAATGAGGTATAAATATACCTTTGTTGAGTAATGAAGCATATTCCTCTTTGAAGACTTCATCTTGCATGAAAAGTTGCCAAGTCTTCCTTGAAGCTTAAACCATTATTAATCTAAGACAACTAATGAATACTAGTGAAACATTATTTTGATATGGAATTTATACCAACACAAACCAAAAACCTAACAACCTCCATTCATATGATGCCTTTTAGGTAGAGACCCAAGAGCAAATCTATACGACTTTAGGTCTAAAGCGGACAATATCATAGCAATATGGAAAATGTTGGTTTCATACTTATAACAAGTGGGGTATCGAAGCTGTGCTCCAGACTTGACCAAAAGTAGCCGAGCTAAACCATGATATGGTGGGCCCCTGTTTAGCTCACGATGGAACCGTGATGTTGAGCTCTTGATGCAAGCGATGCTCTAGTGCTTCACGTAAGGCTTGTGCTCTGACGTGGTGGAGAGGAGTGACCTCGACAGAAGTGTCACCCTATCATTGATGAATGGATGATCACTTGAGGGGAGGCCCGGTCCATGAAGATAATGATGGTCCTTGGTTCAAGGGGAGGATTGTTGGGTGTGTGACCAAAGTCCCACATTGGATAAACATAGGGATGATTATGGATATACAAGTATGGACAATATCTTCATTGGTATGAGACCTTTTAGATAGAGTCCCAAAAGTAAATTCGTATAGGGTTAGGCCTAAAGCAAACAATATCATACCAATATGGAGAATGTGAGTTCCATACTTATAACAAGTGTTATCAGAGTCGTGCCTCAGACTCAGCCAGATGTAGTTGAACCAAAGTAGGAGGTGGTGGGCTCTAGTTAGCTTGCAATGGATCCGTGATGTTGAGCTCTCGAGGTAGGTGATTCTCCAATGCTTCACATAAGGCGTGTGCTCCCTACACGGTGGAGATGAGTAACCTCGATGGAATGATATCCCCCTAGCATGACTGATAGATGATCACTCGAGAGAAGGCCCAAACCATGAAGATAATGGTTTTGAGACTCTACCCAAAATGCCTCATACCCATGGAGATAGTTTCCATATATACCCATGATCATCCCCATGTTTAGCCAACGTGGGACTATGGTCGAAGACCCAAACAATCCTCCCTTCAAACAAAAGACCATCATTATCTTCATGGTCCGGGCATCCCCTTAAGTGATCATCTATCTGTCATGATAAGGGTACACCGCGTCAGAGCACATGTCTTACATGAAGCACTTGAGCATCGCCTGCCTCAAAAGCTCAACATCACGGATCCATCACAAGCAAAACCGGGGCCTATCGCCTCCTGGTTTGGTTCAACTACTTTTAGCCAAGTCTAGGGCACAGTTCTGATACCAATTATTCTAGAAAATCTACAATCATAGGTTACACAAATCACAATCACACACACTTAATATGAAAGCAATAAAGAAAATAAGAAGAAGAAGACGACGAGATTTTTATGTGATTCCGCAATTTGCCTACATCCATGGAGGGCACTTGCACTCAATCCACTATCAGAGTTTATTACAATCTCTCGACCTCTCTCTCTTTCAATCTCTCATACAATTGGTCTCAGCCTCACTTGCTATTTTCTACGCACCCTATCATAATAGGAAACAAGAGTATTTATATGGGAGCAGTAAGGCAATCCAAAACCTATTGAGAGTACTTTTCTTCCCACACAAGATTTCCCAATTTGTACAAAAAATGTCTTCACCTCTGTCTGTACCGCGGTCTACAGCCCATATCTTGTACAACAGTAAAACCTCTGGAAACCACCACTCCTTATGCCGCGGTCTACATTGCACTTAACTCTTTAGAATCTACCATGTGTGTGCTGCAGTTTGCGCCTTCTTTCTACACCGCGCTCCCTTCCAAATTTGGGTACTTCAGTTGATTTCAGGCTTTATAAAACCCAACAATCTCTCACTTGAAGACTGAAACTTGAATAGGCATTCTACCTTTTTTCCTCGATGACTAGTGGATAGTTATGGTGGGCTCATCCTTCTCTGTTTTCATTCTTAAAGACCCATTGAAGATGCATACAACTCAAGTTTCTCCATCGTGACTGGCTTGGTTAACATGTTAGTCGAATTCTTTCTTTTAGCTATCTTCCAAGCTTTAACACCCCATCCTCGATTAATGATCGAATGAAGTAGTAGCGCAGGTCTGAATGGAATACTGAATTCTTGGCCAAGCATATCATACTCTGACTATCATTATGCAACACATTCATCACTTGCTCGAATCCTAACCCTACCAACAACCATTGTAACCATATTAGCTCTTTGCTAGCTTCCTCTGCAGCCATATACTCTGATTCAATTGTAAAGATCATCACTATCTTCTACAACTGAGAAACCCAACTAATAGCGGCACTCCCCATCGTGAACACACACTACAAGAAATTTGGTCTTTCGTAAGGCGCAGTGTGAATTGTGAAAGGTTTTCACAATACACACCCGTACGTTGTTGATACACCTATTGCCAAAAAGTCTAAAGACTTTTCACAGCACGCAATGTGTGTTGTTTTAGAACAACGACAACGTACTAAATGCATTGTGAAAGAGATGTACATTGTCGTAGACATTTAACTCAACGCACAATAGATGTTGCGTAAAATGTTTAACGCAATGTGCATTGTACGTTGTCTTAGAACAACGACAACGTACTAAGTGTGTTGAAGAAGAGACGTATGTTGTTGTAGTCATTTATCGTTGCCATAGTACATGGAAAAAATAAATAAATAAACGTAAATGATCCCTCATGATCCCTCGTTGGGCTCCTTCTATTAGGCCCTAACACCATCGGGCCTCCAACCATATAGGACCAATGTTTATTAAATCTCACTATTATTTGCTTGGGTTGGGAGTTGAACCTGAGACAATGAAGACTGTAAAGAGGGACTTTACCATTTGGTTGGAAGTTTAACTTTGTGAAATAATGAAAAACTATTTATATATATCATATATATGCCACTGATCTACTTAATATTATTATTTTTTGGAATTAATAATTTATTAAAAAAATATTAATTTTTATTACTTGGCAATGTTAATATTTTGTATGGTAAAGACATAGATATTAAAAAAAAAAAAAAATTGTGTAGCATTTAATTAATTAATTTTTTTTTAATTTGAAATTAAATACAATCGGGTTAGAGTCTATTGAAACTTGATAATAACAAACGTTGCAAACTCGGGACTCGAAATGAAATTCCCACTACATACGAGAGGTCTCCCCCACATTTTACAAATTGATAGTCAAAAGTGAAGCTCAAATCCTTATCACAAAATAGAAGGGGATGGGTCCAACCACTTTGCTTATGGTTGTTGTGTATTTTTAATATTTATGAACACGTTTAAGATGTTTGGGTTTCTAAACATTAGTTTTTTTCGAAACGCATAAGTCAACAATTGCTAAAAATATTCTTACGACAAAGTGCATATAATATATGTGTAACGAAATATTAGTATTTTCCGGAATGCACATTCCAATAATTGCTAAAAAGGCTTTAACGGCAATGTGTATGACATGTATGTTGCTAAATATTAGCCTTTCACAACGTGCATGACATTTACAACAATGTACATGATGCTAAAATATTAGTTTTTTGCAACGCGCAAAACAGGTATGTTGTTAAATATTAGACTTTCGTAATGCGCATGACATCTACAGCAACGTGCATGACTTATGTGTTGCTAAAATATTAGTCGATCATTCACAACGCGTAAACCAGTAGTTGCTAAAAAACCTCCTACAACAACGTGCACGGTATGTGTATTGCGAAATATTAGACTTTTCGCAACGCGCATGATATGTGTGTTGCTAAATATCAGCTTTTAGCAACATGCAAACCAATAGTTGCTAAAGAGTCTCCTACCAAAATGTGCATGCAATATGTGTTGTGAAATATTAGACATTTTCACAACGTGCATGACATGTGTGTTGCAAAATATTGGACTTTTTCTCAACGTACAAATAAACAGTTGCTAAATAGACTCATATGGCAACGTTCATGATGTGTTTGTTGCCAAACATTAGTTTTTTTTTTTTTTTTTAACAACATGTATATTTGTACGTTGCTAAAAACACACTTATAACAACGTACACAAACTTAATAAAATAACTATGACAACGTGCATCCGTTGTGCGTTGCCATATGTACTTAATTATCGGCAACAATTGCATGTACGTTGCCATAAGTAGTTTCAACAACACACATTTTTTACACGTTGAGATAAATGACTTTTGGCAACGTGCTTTACTCATGCGTTGCAATAGATGAATTTTAGCAACATGCGCTGCCTGCACGTTGCTTTTTGAATGTTGCTAAAAGTGAAATTTCTTGTAGTGACATATTCGGTGGTACTTCTCATGTGATCCACCTCTCCAGCAAAATCGGAATCCACATAACCTTCTAGCTTGAGCTCTTTTATTTTGAAGGTTAGACACTTCTCTGTTGTACCCTGTAGGTACCTTAGGATCCACTTCATTACTTCTCAGTGTTGCTCTCCTGGATTAGACATGTATCTGCTTATAACTCCTACTACATAGGAAATATATAGTCTCGTGCAAACCATGGCGTAAATAAGACTTCCAATGGTTGAGGCATAAAGAACCATGGCCATGACTAGCCAAAGGTTTTATGACTGGCTTTGCATTGCCTATATTGAACCTCTATAACATCTTGCGAACGTACTTTGCCTAAGATACCTACAAAGTACCCATATGTTCATCTTCACTAATCCCCATTCCAAGAATCTGTTTTGCTGCACCTATGTCCTTCATCTCGAACTCATTCGAGAGTTTCTTCTTTAGTTATCAATCTCTTCTAAATCTGCACATGCCACTAACATGTCATCAACATAAAGTAATAGAATAATGAAACTCGACTTCACCTTCTTCAAGTAACAGCAGTGGTCAGCATTGCATCTGAAGTACACATTCCTTTGCATAAACCCATCAAACTTCGTATACCACTGTTGGAGAGCTTGTTTCAAACCATACAAGCTCTTCGTCAACCTACAAACCATCTCTTCTCTGCCCTGTTCTGTAAACTTCTCTGGTTGCTGTATGTATATCTATTCCTCCAAATCTCTATGAAAAAAGGTAGTTTTCACATCTAACTGCTCAAGATATAACCCATTTGCTGTGATAATGCTCAACACTAACCAGATTGTAGTTAGTTTAACAACAAGAGAAAATATATCAGTGTAGTTAATACCTTTCTTTTGCTGAAAGCCTTTGACCACCAGTCTCGCCTTGTATCTTTTAGAATTATCATTTTGCTCATTGATTCTAAACACCCACTTATTTTGTAGGGCTTTCTTTCATTCAGGTAACTCGGCTAACTTCCAAGTCTTATTTGATACAAGAGACTTCATCTCATCCTTCATTGCAAGCTCCCACTTGCTCACATCTTCACCCTAGAATGCCCCGTCATAGCATTCAGGTTCTCCCATACGTGTTAGCAATAAGTAATGCAAGTACCTCATGTTCAATACATATGAGCAAGTGGATTTTCGCAGTGTACTCTAGACCTGTAAGGATCTCAAAGCATTCCTAATTTGCAGATTCAAGACTCTTTGACTGATCGGACTCTATGGTACTTGAACTTCATCATGTGGTATAGATTCTTTAACCTAGGGCTGCACATCTTGTTCTTCATCTTTCTGACTACCACATTTCACGATCCTACCACCCGATATATCCTCTGGCCCAAAGTAGTCTAGCTCTCCCTGCTCAAACTTCTGTGTGTTCCTATCCTCATACATGACCTTCTCATTGAAGACAACATCTCTACTCGTAATCATCTTATTGTTTTGGTCATCTTAGATTTTATAGCCAAACTTGTCTTCTAACCCATCAAGGTACATTTCATTGATTTGGCGTCTAACTTGCTCTTTTCATAATCACCTACATATACATAAGATATATACCCAAAAACTTTCAATGAGAAAATTTTACCTCTTTCCCAGTCTAGATCTCTTATTGTATAACGAGATCCAAAGGCTTTGATGGTCCTCTGTTGATCAAGTACGTCATTGTATTAACTGCTTCTAACCAGAAATACTTTGACAACCCTAACTGTAGTCGTATGCTTCTGTCTCTCTCACTCAATGTCCTATTCATGCATTCTGCTATACCATTCTATTGTGGTGTGCCCGGAACTTTCCTTATGAGTTTTATCTTGCTTTGGTAGAAAAACTTCTTGAAATCGTTGTCTTTGTACTTTCATCCATTATTTGAACGCAACTTGTTAATTTTCAAACATGTCTCATTGTCAACCTTTCCACCTCTTGAAAGCTTAAAACACCTTAGACTTGTGTCGTAACAAGTAAACCCACACCTTCCTTGAGTGGTCGTCAATGAACGTGATGAAGTACTATTTATCTTTAGTCGACGAGACTAAAGTTAGACCCCATACGTATGTGTCATTTGCCAGTACTCTTCCAGTCTTCTTGAAGCTCACTCGCTTCTGCTTTCCAAGAATGCAGCTATCATAGAAATCTACCTCAACTGAATTCAACTTAGTAGTTTTCCTCTTGAATGCAAACAGTTAAACCTCTTACTACTTATATGCCCAAACCTTTGGAGCCATATATTGGGATCCTCTCTACCTTCCGTCATTGCGACTGATCCATTGCCATTGGTAGTCATGTAAAGTGATCCATTCTTAACTCCCTGGATGATTGTCATTGCTCCTTTCGAGATCTTCAACTTATTTCCTATGAAAGTCGTCACATAACCGTCTGACACTAATTGTCCTAAGGAGATCAAATTTTTCCTTAAGTCCAGTATGTGCCTTGCATTGTCGAGCTTCCAAACTGGCCAATTAAGCTGAATCTTCACATCTCCCTTCCTAGTATTGATCGTTGCTAAGATACACCTTACCTAAATTTTCGGAGACATAATTCTTGAACAAATCCTAATATGATGTGGCATGGAATGACGCTCATGAGTTCAACATCTAAGATTTTGTCTTGCTTTCCAACGAGCAGATAAGGCAGTCGTCTGACTCTTTTGAAACACAGTTCACACCACTCTTGCCATCGTCTTTCTTACCTGACCGACACTCATTCGAGTAGTGACCCATCTTGCTAGACCTAGCAAAATTTTATACAACCCATTAACACGACCCAAACCCATTCGAAAATAGCAGTTGGTGGGTCAAATTTATTGGATCCGATTGTTAATCGGTCAACCCATTAAGACACGAAATATAATAGGTCGGTTTTGGGTTCACCCTGAAAAAAACCATTAATTCGATAACTCGTTAGTATAAATAATTTTTTTTTAATGTGTTTATGAAAGTTATTAAAAAAAATCTTTGTATAGTCACGTTATGGAATTTATATAAAAAAATATCTATAATTTTGGTTAGAATATATTTTACTGATTAATTTTTAAAATATTTATAATTTTTATTTTTATTTTTTTGAAATAGTAGAAATTTCTAATTTTTTTCAATTTCTAAATTAAAAACTCTAAAACTCTAAATCAATTATTTCATAATATTATAACCCTAACCCTAAAACTCTAAAAGTAGCTAGTGGTTTTCAACTTTCTTGAAATCAGTTACCGTCAATTAGATCCTACTAAATTCAATCAGGTATGTTTTCTTTTTTGCATTTTGATTTTAGTATTACTATGGTCTATGGTGCCACCATTTCATGCAATGTAATTTCAGTACTTTAAATTTGAACATCTAGGCTGCTATTAATTCAACTCAAGGGACTAAGTCTGTTATACTTAATTGAAAATTGAAAGGTATAATTTTTTTAACAAAGGCATTGGATTATTAATGTATGTTAATTCTTCTTTTCTTAGCATCTAACACAAGTAATTTAGCCTTTTAGGTTTAAATGAGGATTGAGATTCTCAATCGCAACATATTGAAGATTCAAGAGGAAAAATAATGGAAGATTTCATTTTCAATTTTTTGTTTTATTTTGGATTGGTTTATTTTTTAAATTAGATGTTTTTGATTAATTGTTGGTGCCTATGGTGAATATATATATATATATATATATTTTTTGAAGTTTTAGGTGCCTATGGTGAACTTGAATGCAAGAGTTTGATCATGCTTCAGTACTATTTATTTTTAATTTTTTAATAAATCTCAAATATAATATTTTGCAACGGGCCAAGTCGGGTTACCCATTAATTTAACAAACGGTTTCGGGTTTGTATATTTCAACCCATTAAGCTAACAAGTCAGGTTCGGGTGAAATAATTTTAATACAACCCAAACACGAAACGACACGAATTCATAATAACACGACCCATTCGGAGACATAATACTTAAACAAATCCCTATGTGCGGTGGCATGGAATGACGCTCCTGAGTTCATCACTTAATATTTTATCTTTCTTTCCAACGAGCAGATAAGGCAGTTGTTTGACTCTTCTAAAACACAGTTCACACCACTGTTGCCATCGTCCTTCTTGCCGTACCATCACTCATTCAAGTAGTGACCCATCTTGGCACAATTCCAAAACCCGATGTCTTTCTTGCTTCACTATTGATTACCTGAATTATTGCCTTGATGGCCTTTGGACTTGGATTCACCTCTTGACTTTGATCTACCTCATTGATTCTTGTTCTGATTTCTCCATCTACCTTCTCTACCTTCCATATTCAGTGCTGAAGAAGATACCCGTGATTCTGTTTCACGTATCTTGATTACTTCGGTCATGATCATGTTTACAACCTATTAGAAGTTTATCTTCTCAATTCCGAACGAGTTGGCGATAGATTAACATGTCGTCACTCGATTACCTGGCATCTAGTTGAGTAATAAGCTACCTAAGAATTCTTAATCAAACACCATGAGTAATATGTAGTCCAAGAGTTCCCACTCCTCGTCCATGCCCTTAGGCATTCGCTTGAACATCCAATCTGCATCGAATATACTCTTTAGCTTTTCCTTTATCGGCCAGTGAAGGTCCTTCAAGTACAGATAATCCTTCATCTGCATCCTTTAGAAATTGAAATTCGTGCCATCAAACTTCTCAATCCTGTAAGAATCTTTTTCTGATCCCATCTTCACTTGATGAGAAAAAAATAATTTCTAGCCACAATAAACCCTAGATTTTCCTAAAGCCCTAGATCCTCTTGACCAAGGCTTTGATACCAGTTGTTATAAGTATGGAGCCCAAACTCTCAATATTGGTATGATGTTGTCTGCTTTAGACCTAAGCCCGCACAGATTTGCTTTTGGGCTCTACCCAAAAGACCTCATAGCAACGGAGAAAGTGTCCAAACTTTTATATCCATGATCATCCCCATGTCTAACCAATGTGAGACTTTGGTCGTACACCCAACAATAGTCTTTACCATTTTTATTGAAAATAGTCATCTACATGTTTTAATGACCTATCATTCATAACTAATTTCCAATGTGATTATGTAGTCGAAACTATTTTTAATTTTTAACGACAAAAAAAAAAAAGGATTATAAAGGTAATGTTATATAAAGTTAAGAGGAATTATCATTTGGGTCCTTGTGATTTTATTTTTTTTTTGAATCATTTGTTTTTAACTGCTTGTCCATTCTTCACTTGCTTGGCTCTTATGTTTTCAAAAACCCATCAATTCGGTCCCTCTGTGAGTCAACCGTTAATCAAAGTTAACGGTTTCAAGGGTATTTTTATCTTTACACAAAAAGATGTCATGTGTCAACATCCCAAACAATAAATAACAAAAAAATTAAAATATTTATATCATATAAAAAATAATAAAAAAGAAAAAAAGTTATAAATGTCCAATGCCCATATCTTAGATGAATGGTGGAGATCAATTTAAATAAAAAAAAAAATTAAAATAGATTGATTGATCTCTACCGTCCATCTCAGATATGGATAGTGGTATCAAATTACAAAAAAAGTGGAAAAACAAAAAGTTTGATGTGGAGACCCATCGATGGGACTCTATGAGATCTTGAAGAGAAGCCGAAGGCGTTAGGTCCCCATCATCGGCAATGGATGATGGCCTCATGATCTGGCGATGGTCAATGGAGATCCCGAAAAATTTATTGATTTTTGGTTTTTTTTTTTTTTTTTGGGCAAAGTAAGAGCTAATTGGGTTCCTATGTGAAACTGAAAAATGGGTTCTTCAGTGATATCCCAGAAGATGTTTTGGATTCTCTGATAAATGATGATACCATTAATTCTCTTAGATTGAAGATCATCAATCAGCTCAAAACCAATGTAATTCTCTCTCTACTCTCTAGACAATTGCATATATTTACACATTTATCTATTTGATATTGATTGGTGCCGGCTATAGATTTTGGGTGTTATAGGTTCAATTCTTGCATGTTTAGGATCTTCACCTCCTTTTCTTTTCCATTTTTTGTTTCTTTTTTCTAACTTTTTCTTTTGGTTTTTTTAATTGATTTTGTTTTCATTTTCTTTTTAGAAAAAAAAAATAGGTTTTAATTTTTGTTGTTGAATTTATCGGTTTTTTTAAAAACAAAAAAAAACAAAAAACAATCAGGTTTTAATTTTATGTTTTATTTCAAATTTTTTATACAATTTTATTTTATTTTTTAAAAGAAAATAAATGATCAAGGGTAAAATTGTTATTTTGCTTTTTCTATAAAGGTTGACCGTTAAAAATCTAGTTAAACGGACCAAATTGATAGGTTTTTGAAAACATAGAGACCAAGCCATTGAAAAATGGGAGAGCAGTTAAAAAACAAATAATTCAAAAAAAAAAAAAACGTAAGGACCCAAATGATAATTCCCCTACAGTTAAGGACATCAAACAATAATTTTTTTTGTTTAACGGTTTAGTTCCTAGACTCTGCAAGGATTTGTCGATATTTCTGATTCAATCTTCTTGTTCTTAGATGTTCCATAGGAATAAAAGTTGCATATTTTTTATATTACAAATGGGTTTTTACATTTAGTCCTTATGTAATTGGAAAACGTCAATTTGTTACATGTTATTTGATTTCTCATCAAACAGGTCCCTATATAAACAAATTTTAGTCTTAAAATTAGTCAAACATTGTTAAAACTAACATTTAAAAGGGTATGTAAGTGCCACCTTTTCTATGATTGGCTTATTTCAGTGACAAACTACAATTGAGGATTTTAATATAAAGGTAGATTAGGTGCTTGAAGTATTCGTGATCAAGTTTCCCTTGCATCCATATAGCTTCAGGATTAAGTGCTTAAAGGTGTAATATTTGACTTTGATTCTTGAAGAGAATAGGTGCACACACACCTTCATGCATTGTGCTCATTCTACTAAGTGTTGTGCATTCATCACACTAACACACTTGCATTTCATTTCTAGCTCTGAGTATGGTGCAATTCGTTTCTGTTTGTTTGATCAGAAATGTCCGCGTGTGTACATTTGTGTACTTCCTTTTGCGCAATGATTGACTGTTTGAGAAGGTATGTTCTTCTCTTGGTTTTTATGGTCAAACCATTCGGTGGTTTGGGACCGCTGATTTCTTCCAGAGATTTCAGCCCATTCAGCGGTTATGGCCCACAATTTTAACCGTCGATCTTTTACAAAGATTTTGATGGTCTTGCATTCAACGGTCTCGTCACCGTTTTCTACCCGTCGATCTGATTTCTTCACGACTTTTCATATTTCGACTATTGATGATTCAGCGGTTATAGCTCACCGATTTAACCGTAGAATCTTTCCAGTGGATTAGGCGGTTTGCGTGTTCGGCGGCCCATGACCGTCGATTTGCCCGTTTTCTGGAAAGTTTGTCAAAACAACATTGTTTTGACAAGGTGCCTATATATAAACATCTTTTTCTTCCTTTCTAGCTTAGAACTTTGAAATATACAAACGCAGTTAAATTACCTAAAGCGTTTAAGTCCAGAAGTTGCAAGTGAAAATATTATAATAAAACTAAAAACAAAGAATACTTGTATTCGCAATAATGTTCAATAGTACAAGTACTAATCTATAATACAAATAAGTCAATATACAAAAGAATAATATTTACAACTTTGATCAAAAGATGTGCTTACATCTCACACTTAACGAAACCTTGTTTACAAATACATCTTGAATGAAGATTGTGAAACAAGATTAAAACATACACATATACAAATATGAAAGGTAGTGATAGGAAGAATTAACACAAGAGATTTTTTAACGTGGCAAAATCTCCAAAGAGGAAACATCCACCGGTTAAAACTACATCCATGGGTTAAAACTACAGCCATTTGGTACTATATATATTGGATGATACATTAGAAATTTCTCAAAAGTGAGCAACTCATGATCTACTTTTTTATTAGAGTCTATGTCTACCCAACCCTATCGGTAGATTAGAAATTTCTCAAAAGTGTGGAAACACTCTCTATTGGAGTCTATGTCTACTCAACACCATTTATAGATTAGAAATTCTTCAAGAGTGAATACACATCCCATGTAGCACTCTCTATTGGAGTATATGTCTATTCTATATCTCAGGCCTACCAATGTCATAGCCAACTTTCTATACAAGGCACTCATGCCTCTAGAAAGCCTCATGTGCATAGCTACTCGGACCTTCCTGATCCTAGCCAAGACTTTTGGTTATCTGGACCTCTTGTCCTAACCAAGACTTCCTTGCTTGACTATCCAGACCACTTGTCCTAGTCAAGACTTCATGTCTTTTACAAGGACTTCGTAAGTGTGATCAACGAATGCAAATGATGCAAACAAGCACTCAACATAGAACATGTGATCAATACATTCTATGAAAACTAGCTAGACATAATCATGTGAGAACACAAATCAAAATAGTCTAGTTACAAAAACATGAATTAAAACATAGAGCATGTGAAATACCTAACACATGTAATTCCTAGTTTCATTCATGAAGCTAACACTTGAATAAATCATATACATGAAGCATATATTCAAGATATTAGAAACATACACAAACATGCTAGAATCACAAGATATGATCAATGAATATTCTATCAAGTATATATATAATAATAAATTAAATCCTAGTTAGCTCTAAGTACAAAATCAAATGTGTTAATCCTAGATTTGTTCAACTAATAGAACCTAGCACATGTTAAGGCTATCAATCATTAAATAAGTCAATCAAAACCCAAATAGCCCTAGATAATAAGCTAATCACAATACAACTCACAACGTGTGAAAGACTAGAATTCTAGAAAACTAGTTCACATTCAAGTCTCTAATTAGACTAGATTAGCTTATGATTTGAAACTATCATTCTAAATAGCATTCATCATAGTAACATATACATATAGAAGAAGAAAACCCAAGGTAATTGAAGACTTAAAAGTTGAAAACACAAAGCTTAGATCAATACCTATGGAATCCCGAGCTGGTTTGGTTTTTGTGTAAACCCACCACAAAACTTGATCAAATAGCTGCAAAGTCACTTGGAGAAGGTAGGGAACTTGATTACAAAGATTCTTCAACTTGAATCACTCAATTCGAAGTTAAAATGAGAAAGTTATGGTGTTTGGAAGATGAGAAAGTTGGAATTGGAGGGAAAGGAAAGTATTTAAAAGAAAAGAGAGAGGGAGAATTCGATGGCCACTTATGGGCTGCCACCTCATCCACCCCATGGAGGCATGTGGGCCTCACAGGGGTAGAGAGGTGGTCTTCCCCTGAGGCTCAAATGCCTTAACAAGAAGATGGCCCAAATGGCTTTGGCCATTTTTCGTCTCCTTCGCGCTCCTCTCACGTTCTTCAGTCGAATTTCGGCCTCCGAACTCCGAATTTGAATCCGTCTTCGGATTATGAACCATAACTCCCTCACGCATAAGGAAGACTATAAAACTTTGACAAAAGGTTATGAATTCAACTCTATACACGAAGACGAAGACAAGGCGTTGTAAGATAATGTAAAGTATCGTAGCTTCATAGTTTGAACTTGAAAACTAATGAATGAGTAACCGAAATGACTGGAACTCAATAAGGAATCATATGAGAACATATTCAATTCCAAAACAATAAAACACAAATAAATAAACACAATATCACATAAGTATGTCATTTCCTAGAGATAGTCTTAGAACATGCAATTTTATAATGTTTGTCAAATTAAGACTAATGCATGTGCATACTTCAACAAGTGTGTGAATGTGGTATACCAATTGAGCACAACGATATAGGGATATATATGAATGCAATGTGTGTGTGTGTGCCTAAGCCTTGTAAGAGGAATGAGGTCTAAATATACCTTTTTTTAGCAATGA
Source organism: Acer negundo (assembly GCA_035582765.1). NCBI lineage: Eukaryota > Viridiplantae > Streptophyta > Magnoliopsida > Sapindales > Sapindaceae > Acer > Acer negundo. Next base: position 21,759,552 of record CM069231.1, on the reverse strand, counting down.
AGCATATTCCTCTTTGAAGACTCCGTCTTGCATGAAAAGTTGCCAAGTCTTCCTTGAAACTTGAATCATCATTAATCTAAGACAGTTAATCAATACAAATGAAACATTGTTTTGATATAGAATTTATGCCAACACAGACCAAAAACCTAACAAACTTCAAAAAACCAAATCCTTGAGTAAGAGTAAAGTTTTCAAGAATGATTGGTTTCCAAGAAACCTTTTTTAACACTCAAACCCCAAATCCATAAGCATCTAAGCATCATCAAGCATTATTCAAGCATGGGTACTTAGGTTTCATCACTTGGTATGTTAGAACAAACACTCCTCTTTGTTTAATGTTCTTCTTTGCCAAGAAATCTCTTTTATTGCACCTTGTTTGTAAAGTCTTCATCTTTAATGAATATTTGTTGAAGTCTTGAGATTTGATTGGGGTTATTTAATAGCTAACATGTTAGGGTTTCATTTACCTCTTGTGTGTGGTCTTGCACTATATTTCATTTTGAATATTTCTACATATCCACTTAGACTTAATCTCTTCATAGAATCAAAGCCTTATGGCTTCTGGTTAAAGTTGCACAAGTAAGCAAGCCTTGTAATCGAAGGGTTGATTAACAAGAAAATGTTCTAGAATCACTATTAAATGCCCGTAGGTAGAATAGCTTGTGTTACTTTCGAGAATAGTGTGACTAGGATGTCAACTTTGGTTGTAAACAAGTATTCAAATAGTGGATTTGAGGACCGAAGTGGCTATATGGACTAACCCGTGAGTTTCACCTAGTTAGAGAGTTTCTAATGTAAATCAATTCAATGTGTTTTTATTGTTTTTTGCATTTCTATTACGTTGATTGTATGTGTGTTATGATTGGTTGTGTTGGCTTGAATTTTGATAATCTTGACTAATCAAAAGTCGGTAATCAATCTAGATTAACAACTCATTCAGCCCCTCTCTAGGTTGTTTTAGACACACTTTGAGTATTTTCAGAGTAAAAAAATCATTAAGTTTATTTTGCCCTTAGACATTAGTTGACCAATAAAAAATTGTAAAAAAAAATAATAGAATTTTAAAACATTGCAAAAAATAAAAAGAAAATAAATTATATTTAATTTTTTTAGTGGATATCCATAAATTTATTTTTCAATTTTTCAAAATTTTCTTTCTTTTATTAGTTATGGAAAAAAAAAAAAAAAAAACCATTTTATTAGACAGTAAATTTGGTGGTGTTTGTTTTTTGTCTCAAAATCTAAAAAAAAATCTAAACTTTACTGAAGTCTGAAAAGTGTTTAAAATATGAAATTGGGCAACATTTTTGTTTTTTATTTATGAGGTCTGAATATCAATACCTGAAAACAAATAAAACACACTTATACTCTTAACAATTATTAACTTGATATATTTGTATTTAAAATAAATTTATTTAAATTATTATTAAAAATAAATTAAAATAAAGTAAGAAAAGAAAAGTATCTGGAGCAAAACTTGTAATAAAAAAAATTAATTTTTTAAAAGTAAAAAATAAAAAATAAAAACCGGAGTTCATCTCGTCTCTAGATTCCAACTTCCACTACTACAAAAAAGTTGAAAGACATCTGTTATTTTACATGTTTTACATCGGTTTTTCAAGATTTTGTAACCGATGTACATTTGAGTGATGTAGAAAAAAAAGGGATAACAACATCGGTTTATAACTAATGTAAATGATTTTAAAACATATCGGTTATATATAAAATCAACGACGTATAATTGATGTATTACAAAAATTAATCACGCCGTTTGGCGGCTCAACTGTCTGGCTACCGCCTTCCGACCGCCTACGGCCTACCCCACCTCCCGGTGATCGTCAGCCTGCCCCACTTTTGATAATAATGACAATTAATTGTTATTATGAGGAATTCAACTTGATTCCTCAAGTCAAAGTGGTAAGCCTTTACTGCTTTACTACAAGATTTGATTTGTTAACAATTGCACAATATTTATATATAACCTATATGAGTTGTTAGAAATAAAAAAAAAATTAAAAAAATGATATAAAATAAAAAAATAAATTTGTTTAATAAATTTAAATTTATTCAACTAATCAAAATTACAATTTCTATGACAGACATATATTAAAATATATATATATATATATATTTAATGGAACATTTAATAAAATTATATTTTTTAAAAACATAATTAGTCGAATTATGGGTCTATACTCTATAAGAGACCAGTGACATCAATTGTAATAAGCATAATTTGGAATACAACTCTCATTATATGGAGATATTTCTCTGCATCTTGCAATTTAATGAGCAAATGTAAGACTCGGATTTCTAATTTATATGGTAATTGAATTATTAACGTGTCTCTTAATATGAAAGAAGAGGGTGAAAAATAAATAAACAGTTTTTTTTAAATTATTTTTTTGAAATTTTTTAAAATAAATGATTTAAAAGTAAATTTATTAAATTTAAAATTTTACTTATCCAAAAAAAAATAATAATAATATAACTACTGGTAATTAAATTTATTATTTTAAAATTAATGATATTTGACAATGTAAAGAAACTGGTTATTTAAAAAATGATATAACAAATTAAAAGTTATACATGTCGGTTTATCTTTAACCGATGTCATAATTTTTAACTTATTTAGGAGATGAGTTTTAAGGGAAACAGATATCTTATTGTAAAATAAATCCATATCGGTTTGCCCAAAAACTGTTGTCCTTTCAAACCGTAATATTTAAGACATCATTTTTGTATGAACTGATGTCTAAAAGTTTTTTTTTTTTTTTTTAAATATCGGTTTGCTCAAAAACCGTTGTCTTTTCAAACCGCAATATTTAAGACATCATTTTTGTATGAACCAATGTCTAAATTTTTTTTTAAAATCAGTTACCTAAAAACCGATGTTATGCACCGATATCTTTTAACATTTTTATAGTAGTGTTCAAAGTAAAAATTTATTATTTTTTTAATAAAGTAAAACAAAAAAAATATGTATAAAAAACCTAGAAATGAATATCTAGATTCAATACATAAAGGAGGAGGCTCATCCCCCTCCGACTTCAAAGAGGAAGTCATCGGCCCCCTCTGTCATCAAGGAGGAGGTCACTAGCCTCTTCCAACATCAAGGAGGAGGTCGTTTCCAGCTATCAAAGAGGAGGTTGACAACCTCCTCCAACTATCAAAAAGGAGGTCGCCGACCTCCTCAAACATCAAGGAAATTCGGTTTATTTATATAGTTCAAGAATAATGTTAAACATCCCATCTAAAATCCCACATTTTTCATCCTAACAGGTGTGGTATGTGAAGTGTCAAATTGTGAGTGGATATACATTAATGATGCTTTATCTCACCTACCACATGTATGAACTCACCATTTAACATTTCAAGTGCCACATGTGTTAGAATGAAAAAGGTGTGATTTTAGGTGGGATGTGTAACATTACTGATAATTAAATACATATAACTCAAAAACCAAAAATAAAAAAAGTTTCAAAAGATTTCAGTCATGGCCCAGGGCCTATGCTAGGTCCGCTGTTTTTTTTTGTTTTTTTTTTTTTTTTACTTTTATTTGAAGTGATTGTCCTCTAGTGTTTCAATATAATGTGTCTTGGAAGGATATCGATATTGATACCCATAAAACTTATTAATACATCCATATTTTATTAAAAAATTTAATTACAAAAATATCTCAATAGAAATTTTCCAATAAAGACAAATTACTTTAATTAAAAATAATATATACACTCATTAATTACACCTATATCTTCAACTATATTTCTTTATTAAAAAAAAACCTTATGATAAACCCTAATTTTAAAATAAACCATAATTAAACTCTAATTTTATTTCAATTTTCAAATTTTCTCATTATCACATGATTATCACATTGTTTTTGTCTTTCTTTTATGTATAAGTATGAACTCTATCAATAAACAAAATATTTTTTTTAACGATAGCTATAAATATCAACAAGTTATTATTATTTTATTTATTTTAAGATAGCCATAGATATCATTAAGTTTTTTTTTTTTTTTAGTTTTTTTTTTTTATGATGTATAAATAAGAGAATTCCAGATTAAAAATCTCTTTATCCCATATACGAATCCACATATTTCCTTTTTATAAGGCTCCAACATTCAAGATATTTCCAAAAGTAAATTGGATCATCATTAAAAGAGGATTTTATTTCAAAAATAATATGTTTTTTTAATAAATTGGGTGTGATAATAATTTAAGAGTGTTTATAAATAATATGTATTAAAATGAATATATTTATTTCAATGAGGGTACGATTGGTATTAGGATGAGTGTTTATAGTAATATTTATTTTTTAAATTTTAGACATGGGTGTACTAATAAGTTTATTAGTGTCAACATCCATATCCATCTTGGAATTCTGAAAAAACAAAAACTCTAAAGACTTGTTTCATGTTTTTTTTTTTTTTTTTTTTTTCTAATAAAAATTTCAAGAAAAATGTTTAGCACATTTAATTAGGTGATAAGTTTACATCATGATTAATGTTTAGTCCATGGTAGTGCCCACCATTATGTGGAAATTTCAGTAATTTAATTTGTTTATCATATGATATATCTAGATTAGACTCTATAAGTAGAGCTCAGAATACTACTTCCACTATTGGGGAGAGGATAAAAATATATTACAACTCTCACAACTGAAAAGAGGGCAGCTCCCATTATATGGGGAGAGGACTCCTCACATTTTGGGATTTAATAGCCAAATATAGGACAATTATATACATACCAAGGCTTGAACCTTGGTGGTGGAACCTCCCATGGGAGACTCCAACCACTAAGGCAAGAGGCCATTGGCTATCCGCATTTCTAATTAATCAATTAAAGATTAATAATAACAAAAATAAATCAAGAATTTTCAAATACCATAATAAATTTAATCGATAAAAATGCTTAAATAAACTTAACTCAATATTCCATTTAAATATCTTCTAAAGTGGTTTTATTAGCACACCCACTATTGAACTATTTATACCTTACTTCTTAAAAAAAAAAATTTTCTTTTATCAAATTACTTAAAGAGACATACAATTTTTATTAAAAAAAAAACTCTTTTACAAAGTAAAACTAATAAAACATCACTATCCTTGTTTTAAAACCCTAATTACAAAATTTTTAATGACATAGAATATTTCAAATCACTAATGTTTACTTTTTTTGTTTAAATTCTTTTTAGATCTTGATCTCATGTTTCCCATGTTTAGTATTTATTTATTTATTACTATTTTTGTTTATATTTTCTTTCAGATCTCGATCTCATGTTTCTTATGTTAAGTATTTACTGATTTTATTGTTTCATATGTTTATTTATTTTTCTTCTCAAATTCCAAATCCATGTTTGCTATTTTTTTTTTCTCTCATTCTACTTTCTTTTAGACCTTCCATGCATACTATAATTTGTATCAATTCTTTTGTAGATTTTATTCTGGATCTTCTAAAGTTAGTTTAATGTTATTTAAGGAAAAAAAAAAAACAATGAAATCGCGCCAAGAAAAACTAATCTCTGACGAAATGAAACCACACCAAAACTTTAACTCAATCGCTCAAAAAAAACCATCAAACGATTAATATCACACTCACAATCTACCACCAACAATCCAATCGACTACCAAAAAAAAAAAAAAAATCGTATATAATAAAGATGGTTTTACCATGAAATAAGAACAAAAACAAGTCTTGCGAATGAATGTGAAAAAACTATATATAAAGATTAGAGATGAAGTGTATTTTTATTTTTATTTTTTTTGAAAAAGATATGGGGTATATTAAGTTTGAAAAATAAATAAAATGGTAGTCTTGGAATAAATCAAAAAAATTAATAAAACCATTTAATTTTATATAATTAAATCAAAATTTTAAAAAGTGGGGCATAAATAGTTCAGTAGTAAGGGTGCCAATAGCACCACTCTATCTATTTATATTCCACTTTTTAAATTATTTAATATTTTTTTTCCTTTATCAAATTAATTAAAGAGACATAAAAAATTTTTAAAAAAAAAACCTTATACAAAGTAAAACTAATAATACCTCACTTTCTTTATTTCAAAACCCTAATGACAAAAGTTTTAATGACATAGATTATTTCAAATCATTGAATGTTTATTATTTTTGTTTATATTTTCTTTCAGATCTTGATCTCATGTTTCCCATGTTTAGTATTTATTAATTTATTACTATTTTTGTTTATATTTTGTTTCAGATCTTGATCTCATGTTTCCCATGTTTAATATTTATTGATTTTATTGTTTCACATGTTTGTTTTATTTTTGTTCTCAAATTCCAAATGCATGTTTGCTTTTTATTTTTCTCTCTGTTTATTTTCTTTTTGATCTTCCAAGTATACTATAATTTGTATCAATTCTTTTGTAGATTTTATTCCGGATCTTTCAAAGTTAGGGGTTGTTTGTTTTTTCCACTTATAACTTAATGGGTCTTAATTATAATTATTAAGTTGTTTTTTTTTTTTTTTAAGTAGTCAAACAACTTAAAAATACCAAAAAACAGCTTAAAATAAAAAGTAAAAAATCATGACTTTTCACTTAATTGTAAATCACTGAATTGCATTAAATGCAATCCAAAATCTTTTATTCCGATACTATCCTCCATATATAACATATCTCCAGTTTTATCATAATTATATATTGTATAGAAATCTTTATTTTAATATATTGCTTATTTTAAATAGCTTTAAAAATAAAAAGAACCATAATCACTTCTAATATTGGTGTTTAATATCAATACTTTATTATGATATTGGGGTGATGTATTTATATATTATTTTTTTAGAGTGTTTTGTGTGAGTTTTCCTACTACCCCTTTTATTTTTTGAAAAAAAAAAAAAACCTTTTTTTCCTTAGTAAAAATAAAGTTTGTTTATAATTGAAGAAGGAGATCATGATCATATGTATTTTATATATAATTATTATTATTGGATTATTTTTATTCTATATTATATGTATAATTGTTTAACATGGTTATATATGTAAAATAACTTCTTTTCAGACAATTTTATTTTTAAAAAATAAGCTTGTTGACAATACATTTAGATGTGAGGAAAAAAATAAAAAAACAAACATGTCATTCAGATTTAGGTTTCAGTCACTATTTAGTCTTCAGTAAAATACAAGACTATTCAATCTTCAGATAAAAAAACAAACAACCCCTTAGTTTAATGTTATTTACAATAAATAAATAAATAAATAAAATAACAAAATCACACCAAGAATGGCAACCAAGAAAATCTAATCTCTGACAAAACGAAATGAAACAACACCGAATCTCTAATTCAATCGCTCTAAAAAAATCATTAGATGATTGATATCACACTCATAATCTACCACCAACAATCCAATCGACTGCAAAAAATAAATATATATATATATATACCATGAAATAAGAAGGAAAAATAAGTTTTTCGAATGGATATAAGAAAATTATATATAAAGATTAGAGATGAAGTGTATTTTTACTTTTATTTTTTTTTCAAAAAATATGTTGATAAAAATTGTATGTCTCTAACTAATTGATAAAGGGAAAAAATATTAAATAATTTAAAAAGTAGGTATAAATAGATAGGGTGGTGCTATTGGCACCCCCACTACCGAACTATTTATATCCCACTTTTTAAAATTTTGATTTAATTATATAAAATTAAATGGTTTTATTAATTTTTTTGATTTATTTCCGGGACTACCCTTTTACTTATTTTTCAAACTTAATACACCCTATATCTTTTTCAAAAAAATAAAAATAAAAATACCCTTCATCTCTAATCTTTATATATAGTTTTCTCACATCCATTCACAATGCTTGTCTTTTGTTCTTATTTCATGGTAAAACCATCTTTATTAGATACGATTTTTTTTTCTATAGTTGATTGAATTGTTGATGGTAGATTGTGAGTATGATATTAATCGTCTGGGGATTTTTTTTAGCTATTCAATTAAAGTTTTGGTGTGGTTTCGTTTCGTCAGAGATTAGGTTTTCTTTGTGCGATTTTGTTTTTTTTTTTTTTTAATTTTTTGTAAATAACATTAAACTAACTTTGGGAGATCCAAAATAAAATCAACAAAAGAATTGATACAAATTATAGTATGCTAGGAAGATTTGAAAGAAAATAGACCGAGAGAAAAAAAAATAGCAAATATGAATCTGGAATTTGAGAAGAAAAATTAAATAAACATGTGAAACAATAAAATCAATAAATACTAAACATGAGATCGAGATCTGAAAGAAAATATAAACAAAAATAGTAATAAATCAATAAATACTAAACATGGGAATCATGAGATCGAGATCTAAAATAAATATAAACAAAAATAGTAAACATTAGTGATTTAAAATAATCTATGTTATTAAAGTTTTTATCATTAGGGTTTTAAAATAAGGAAAGGGGGGTTTTATTAGTTTTACTTTGTACTAGATTTTTTTAATATAAATTGTATGTCTCTTTAATTAATTTGATAAAGGAAAAAATATTAAATAATTTAAAAAGTGGGTTATAAATTTAATTCAGTAGTGGGTGTGCCAATAGCACACCGCTCTTAATGAATTTGTTATCAAATTTGAAAGCGAGGCCTTCTCGTTTGTATAGCAGCCATAGAAACACAGGTGTTTATCACTACTATAAATATTGTTACAGTAGTATAGTGAGAGTTGGTTTCAACTCGATCTTCGACGCCAAAGTATGTATGTTGGAGAGATATTAAAGTGAAAGTGTTTTAAAAAATCCATCATGACATATAGTGGTTGAGAATGGACAATGAGACCAAATTATTTCATGTAATTATCATAAATTATGTATAATGTTAGGACATTTATTTGTACACATTTCTTGAGATGCACATTTCTTTATTCCGTCACAAAACACTTTTTACATGTAATCTTCATTAGTTTCTTAGCTTGGTTAATCTGGTTCACATTTTACATTCGAACAACTTTACAGGTATTCTAAAGTCTTCAATAGATTGTGAGATACATTTTGACAAACAAGTTTTCAACTCCTGAAAGAACCTAGGAAAACACACTTATACTTTTACGATCATGCATTTTATTCTTTGTTTTACATGTTATAAATGTCTTGGAATGCATTTAGTTTTCGGTAGACATCATTTAGAAGTTTTGGTTCTTGTGTTTTTGGGAACTTAACTCGTTTCCAAGCTAACATTTCGACGTTTAAACGACATTAACTTTTTCTGTACAAAGTTGAGCTTCCCAACGTTAAATTACATGATAAATTTTGCTGTCATTTGATAGGAGTTATCTCACTTTAAAGAGCACTGTTGGTGGTAAATCGTTCCATTTTTTTTTTTTGTTCTTTTTTTAAGGGAAAAGATTTGTTTAGGAAAAATTAACAATTTTTTTAAAAGTTTTTGAAATCCGATTTAAACAAGGTGTTCTTTTTGAAAATAAACTCTTAGGTCTTTTAGCCTTTATATTTTATTTTTAACTAAGATTTTACTTATCTCAATTTTGTTTAGACTCTGCAATATTTTGTGAGGTCTTTATTCTTTTAAGAGAATTTGTCTTTTCATAGATTTTAGATTAGAATTATTCTTGCATTGTGCTTCAATTCATCAAGTGATGTAGGCGGAAACGTATGAGTAAGACAATCACACGCAGCAAACAACATATTGCTTAATCCATGTTCATTCCGTGGAATACAAGGAAAAAAGAGTGATAGTTGAGTAAAAACTTAAAAGAAATTTTATTCATCAACGTATGAATCAAAATTAAAAACAAAGCCTAAATAAATAGCAAAAGAAATCCGATTCCACTAGGATTCGGTATTTCCTAATTTATGAATCAAAATAGATCTATAAAAAATCCTAAAATAAACGGGAAAGAATCCCAATCGAAAAATATTTCAAATATCCTAAACAAAAAAGAAAACAAACTCTAAAACTTGTGTAGCAAGATAAAAGTCCTTGGACAACAATCAAAACCGCCAAATTTGGGTTTGCTACAACCCATTACAAGAGACAAAGTGTTCATAACAATTATTAGGCACGGCTGCGGCTTTCCGAAAACATATTATAATAGTGATTTTGACTTTGTTTTCCCTCTGTAGTGACCCATGAAGTTTCAGCCTTGTTTTGGGTGCTCTACACGACCTAAATACGAAAATGCTACCCAATCCGCATCATCCTCCCCAAGCTGTTCCAAATTCAACCTCAAATTTGGAAGCTCATCATCCTCAGAAGAAGTATCTCCATGATAGGGAATGAGGTGCTTCACATTAAACACATCAGCGGTGCGAATATGTCTTGGCAACTTCAGCCGATATGTATTAGAATTGATTTTCTCGACTATGTCGACCTGACCAATTTTACGAGTAGAAGGTTTGTTATATTCCCCAAAGGGAAAGTGATCCTTGGTTGGTACAACTTAGTCAAAATCACAGACATCAAATCACACCATCTCTGCATCAAATTTGGAGATCGACAACAATCTCATGGAGTGGTTCCTACAGTTTCCTTCTTTTGCAGCAACACAACTTTTGTTGAATTGAAGGTAAAAGTACATGTGTTCAAGAAGCCATCATAAACTATCTTTTGGTCATACAACCACGACCTCTCCAGCAATAGATGACAAGCATCCATAGCGACCTCATCACATCACGATTGATCTTTGTATGTCGCTCCTATAGAAAAAGAAACAAGGCTTCGCTGAGTTACTGTCACATCATTATTCTTGTCCAGCAACATCAACTTATATAGTTTTAGGTGAGTTTCTGTCGACAGTTTCAGTTTCAAACGGCTTCTTTAGAAATCAAATTCTCGTAGCTCTCTAAATCAATAATGAATTGACAGATATTTTTCCACCAACAGTACACATGGATATGAAAATGTTAGTGCGTAGCCAATCATTGTCAGTTCTGTGAGGCATAAGACAACTACAAAAAACCACCAACAATGGATCGGAATCCCCTTATAAACGCTCCTTAATTATTTAGTTGCTGTCATAAACGAGCTCATATTCAAAATCATTAATTTTCTCTAACAGGGCCTCGTCAGAATCAGCAAACAACCTTCTACAGGATCCTATTTTACACTTAGCAAAACGGTGTCCTAACTCCCCACAATTGAAGCAACGAGGACCAGATTTTGCTGCAAAAGCTGTGGGTTTTGTTGTGAACGTACTGTAGATATTTTTTTTTTTTTTTTTGCGGCTGCTGCTATCAGATCAGTACTTTCGGAATTAGTTCTACCCGTATTTCAACGCGTAAACTTCTTCTCTAGCTATATTGCTCTCTGGTAAGCTTCTAACACTCACATCAAATCAAACATGTTGAGGACATCTTGAAACTGAGTTCACACACCTCCAATGTACCGAGAAACATGGAGATCGTTTGATTCAGCAATCACATTCCGTGAAATCAACTGATAAAATTCTGAAGTGTAGTTTTCAATTGAACGAATTTCCTGCTTCAAATTTTGTAGCCACTGGAACATAAGACATGCATAATTGTACGGTAAAAAGGTTGATCGCTTGTGCTTTTGCATCTTTTCCAAGGAACCGTTTTTATTTATTCCACTACCGCTACCAAGCTCCAGCCTATCCCCTGAGCCTTGTCGTGACAAGCGTAACACGCCTGTCTTTAGGAACCTGTTTGAACTCTAGAACCTCTTCCACTGCAGTGATCCAATCAAGGAACTCTTCCGGTTACAAACCATATGAAACTCAGGAATGTCGATCTTGAAGCCTGACTCCCAGGTCCTCGATTCATCTACCACCAGCCTCCTCTATCTTGGTCGAAGATGAGCAAACATAGTTCTTCATTAGCAAATTTATAGCCTCTTGGTTGCTACATCAGCACCTCCATCTTTTGTCATAGTTGTGCAATCTTGTCACGTTTGTAAACTTCCTCCAATGGGGCCTGAGAGCGTTTGGAATATTCAGACGTCTTCTTAGCGGCATAATGACTGAATTTAACCTAGCTCTGATACAAAATTGATGAAGGTGGAAACTTACAAGTAAGGAATTGCACATGGATCAAACATCAAATTGCTTAATCCCAGTTGATTCTATAGAATACCAAGAAAAGGACCGATAGTAGAGTAAAAACTCAAAAGAAATTTTATTCATTGAAGTTTGAATCAAAACTAAAAATAAAGCCTGAAAAATAGCAAAAGAAATTTGATTCCACTAGGATTCAATATCTCCTAATTTCATAAACAAAATAAATCTCAAAAAATCTTAAAACAAAAGGGAAAGAATCTCAACCGAAAAAAATCTCAAACCTCCTAAATGAAAAAGGAAACTCTAAAATATACACAGTAAGATAAAAGCCCTTGGACAATAATCAAAACAGACGAATATGATTTTGCTACAACAAGTTATAGAAGACAAACTTTGCATAAAAAGTGTAGGGCCCGGCATGGTCTTTACGAAAACATATTATAATACTGATTCTGACACCGTTTTCCCCGTATAGAGGCCCACGAAGCTTTAGCCTTGTTTTTGTTGCACTACACAACCCAACTACGAAAATGCTACCCAATCTGCGTCATCAAGTGTACAAGTGGAATAAACTTGAAAATATTATGAAAATTATGGTCAAAAATAAGGATTTTTGGTTAGTACATGTTAAGGATTTTGGAAGGCTGCCATGTTAGAAGAATACAAAACTCTTCAAAGAAACAACACTTGGAGCTTAGTGCTCTAATGACATGCTTACAACATAGTGGGAAACAAATGAGTCTATAAAATGAAGTTGAATGCTGATGGAAGTTTATAGAGATGTAAAGCATGACTTTTGGTTAATGGGTTTCATCTAACTTCTGGAATTGATTACACTGAAACTTTCATTCCCGTAGTGAAGGAGTCAGCATTTAGAATGGTGTTTTCTATTGTCATTTCAAAAAAATTGTTATGAGGCAACATGAATTCAACAACGCATTTCTAAATAGGAGATTGCAAGAGACAGTCTACATATAACACCCAGACGGGTTTGTTAACCCTAAAAGGCCCAATGATATTTCAGACTTCATAAAGCCTTATATAGTCTCAAACAGACTCCAAGAGCTTGGAATGAAGAACTTAGAACAAGCTTTCTCAATTGGGAGTTCAAGAATTCTAAGTGTGATTCTTCTCTATTCTTCTTCAGAAAACATGGTCAAGTTCTCATGGTGTTAATATATGTCGATAACATGTTATTAATAGGTAGCAACTCTTAATCCCTGCAGAAATTTATGCAAAAGCTAAACAATATCTGTTTATGTTGAAGGATATGGGTTCTCTCCATCATTTTCTGAGAATTGAAGTGAAACAGGATGAAATTGATATGTATTTAATTAAAACCAGGTACATAGAAGAACTTTTGAAGAAAACTAGTTTGTAAAACGCCAAACTATGCCCCACTCCAACAACTGTTGGGAAACATTATTCCTTGTCAGATGGAGAACATATGATCAATCCAACTATTTATAGAAGCACACAAGGGGCATTATAATATTTGACAAACACTAGATCTGATGCCTCCTACATTGTTAACAAACTGAATCAATGTTTGCAGAGTCCAACCAATGTACACTGGCAGTGAGTAAAGAAGGTAATGCGATACTTGAAAAGGGACTAGAGATATGGGGATTCACATCAAACACCATGAAAGACTAGATTTATTTGGTTTTTCAGATGTTGAATGGTCATGTTGCTTAGATGATTTGAAATATGTTGCTAGCTATTGTGTGTATTTGGAAAACACTCTTGTTTCTTGGTCATAAGAGAAACAAAGTGTGGTTGTAAAGTCTAGTACCGAGTTAGAGTACAAGGCTCTAGCTAATGTTGCATGTGAACTAGCATGGAGACAGTCACTTTTAAGTGAGTTCTCATTTCATCTGCGCGCTTACACTTCTAGTGACCTGGTGTGATAACATAAGGTCAGTTGCACTAGCAGCCAACCATGTATACCATGCATGAACTAAACACATAGAGATTTGTGTCCACTTTGTCAGTGATAAAGTGCTTTCTAGATTGCTGCAGGTGAAGCATGTGTCTTCACATGATCAAACAATTGAATGCTTGACTAAAGGATGGGTCATTTGTATTTTGCACTTAAAACTTAACGGGTTTTAGTTGAAATTAATAAGTTTTCAAACAATTTAAAATAAAAAGTAACAAATTTTGACTTTTAACTTAATTTCAAATCACTGGATTGCATTTAATATATTTTCTTTCAAGGTTGTCCCCCCAAAGATAACATATTTCCAATTTTATCATAATTTTTTTTTTAACCTACTACTTATGATAAATAGCTTAAAATAAATAAATAAATAAATAATAAATAAAAAATAATCACAATTGTCTTTCAACACCATCATTGAACCTTCAATTCTATTTTATTTATTTTTTTATAAAATCAAAACAATTTCTAAATCATTATTTATCATATATATATATATATATATTTATAAAAAAAAACAAATTATTTATTGTATCTTAATCATAAATAATATCTTATCATTATTACAAAAAAAATGGTTTAGGGTTTGTTAAATTATTTTTATTTATTTGTTTGTATCATACAAAATGAAAATACATAACAATTAAGAGTAACAATGGTATAAATGTTGTTTTTAAACCATTTTATCTTTAAAAAATAAACAAGTTGACACTCTCTTCATATGTGATAAAAATAAATAAAAAAACAATCGTGTTCTTCAGTTTCAAGTTTCAGTCACTATTCAATCTTCAGTAAAATTCAGGACTATTCAATTTTTAGAAAAAAAAAAAATTAACGACCCATAAACCTTTATCTCACTCTCATTTCAATTTCCTGACAAATAAACTTGATATAGAAACGACATGTAGTAACAACCCTTTTAACACTAATAAATAGAGCACATGATTCTATGTTGATTTCGAGCCGTTTGTGTGCTAAGAAATATAGAAATATACATAACTCACTTCTCAAATATATTTGATATTCATTCAAGGCTAGATTATGTTCAAATAAGGTGACTAGTAAAAAAAATCGTTAATCAAAGGAAGTACAAGAGATGGGAGGTTGAAATGGATGATGTTGGATTTTGGGCTTGTGGGTTTAGCCCAATTAGGCACTCACTGTGGTCTAGACTAATAAAGATGTATCCAATTGATTTGAATTTGAAGTCTTATTAGAATATAACTGATAAGTTCACTTCAAATTAAATCTGTATTTATCTATCTGTGATATTATCACTATATATCACATAATACAATTGAGATACGTATCTTCAGTTACAAAGATACAAATACAGAGAAATAATTTCTTTGAATCTGCACACATTCTCTTCTCTCTCTCTCTCTCACTAAACGTAGAACTAGGTTTTCCATTGGGTAGTTGAGACGTGGAATTTTATGGTTGTTCTCATAACACCCACATGCCATCGTCGATGACCAAAGTATCATGAGACCATCACATTGTTAAGTCTTCCGCTGAAGGTATGTTGTTCTATTTTTGCTTCAGATGATAAAAAGCATGGTGAGAATGAAGATACTAAAAGAATGAAAAAGGTAGTACGAGAATTGTTCAACTATTAAATATGGGTGTGAAGCTAGTATGTGAATTGTTCAACTATTACGTCTTTAAGGACATTCACAATCATAAAATAGTGTCTCTAGAAAAACAAATGAAAATGAAGTCGAAACACATGGTTGAAGCTAATGAAAATTTAATTGAAAATTTACATACAAAGTTTGCTCAACTTAGGTGGTTCTCATATTCGTTTTAATATTAGAGATTGTTCTAATATCACTTGAGAAATGTATGAATTAAACAATTAAATGGATGGAATGCCCATTTGGTTCTCACTTACATTAGAAAAAAGTAAGATGAGAACCCCTCAATTATTTTTATGTGGTTCAATGTGATGAAAATGGGAGAAAACTATTTTTTTTTTTTGGGTGATCTCTATCTCACGCATATTATTATTTCTTGGGATGTTGTCACATTTGATGCAGAAAAGAGAAACAATCCCTTTGATCAAGCAAATCAAGAAGTCCATGATACAGCATGAAACAATTGTTAAAGGAAATAATTTTCCTATGACTGTGGATTACATTGATGGTGCAAATCATGACAATGTAGTAACTAATCCTGCTGTCAAAATTCAAGAAATTGATGAGGAAGATTTTAAGGAACAAAACGACAAGGATTGTGGGAGGAATAATGATGTTATTACCAACAACTCAAAAGTGGTCAACACCAATCTTTATCAAATCAAACCAGCTAGCACAAAGATTACATGCTTTTCTTAATTGTTTTACTTTCTATGTCTAGTTCCTAGAATCATGTAAGTTCCGTATATGATGCCTTGTATTTTGTATATAACATATGCCATATATATCATTGAAATAGAGCAAGGGTTTCCATTCCATTTATTCTAAAGAAATTTTCATGATATCAGAGTCAAAACCTGCAAGCCTTGAAACCATGTCTTCCTCTTCCAACAACACCAAATAACTCAAACTCAACATTCAAGTCTTCCAAAAGTGCTCTAGCTTAGTTTCAGTCAAGTTCAACTTTGAATCTGCTTTTATGGTGTTCCTAAGTCACTCTATTAGTCTACAGTCTTGGTTTGTACCATAACTGTTAGGACTTTGTGTCTTGTTGGTATTATTCTATATCAAAATGACATTTCCTTTGTATTGATTAGTTGTCTAAGATTTGGTTTATGAAGCTTCAAGAAAATTGGACATCACATCAAGCAAAGTGAAACCTTCAAGAGGAGAAAGCATCAAAGGTATACTTACACTTTTATCCTCTTGCAAGGCCTTTAGGCATACACACATGGCATTCATTTGTGTCCCTGCAAAGATGTACACAATTGGTATAACACAACACACTTGGTAAAGTAAGCACATGCATTAGATTTAATTTGACAAACATTGTGAAATTGCATGTTCTAAGACTATGTCTAGGAAATGGCATACTTGTGTGACTTAGTGTTTATTTGTTTTTGTTTTATTGTTTTAGGACTTGAACATGATCTTATTTGATTCCTTATTGAGTCTTGATCATTTCGGTTACTCACTCATTAGGTTTCGAGCCCAAACTAGGAAGCTACACTACTTTGCGTTCTCATACATTATGTTATGTTCGTCATCGTATTCCGAGTTGAATTCTCAACCATTTGTCAAAGTTTCATAGTCTTCCTCATGCGTAAGGGAGTCACGATTTGTAATCCAAAGACGGATTCAAAATCAGAGTTTGGAGGCTTGGCTAAAGAACACGAGAGGAGCACAAGGGAGTCGAGAATGGCCTAAGGTAATTGGAGGGGTGTCCCGTGAAGGGCATGTAAGGCTCACGGCCTCACCACTTCTCTGCCCTATAAGGCTCACGCAACTCTCATAGGGTGGTGAGGTGGCAGCCCTTGATTGGTTGCCTCATTCCCTCTCTTTCATCTCTTTTAAATATCTCTTTTCTCTCCTATTTCATTTTAAGAAGAAAATTTGAAAAAGAGAAGTGCAGAATTTTCTCTCCAACTTCCAAACACCATAACTTTGTCATTCGAACTCTGAATTGAGTGATTTAAGTT
This sequence comes from Acer negundo, assembly GCA_035582765.1. NCBI lineage: Eukaryota > Viridiplantae > Streptophyta > Magnoliopsida > Sapindales > Sapindaceae > Acer > Acer negundo. The sequence goes on along the minus strand of CM069231.1, from coordinate 21,742,009 downwards.
GGAGAATCTTCATAATCAAGTCCCCTACCTTCTTCAAAAGAGTTTGTAGTTGTTTGATCATGTTTTGTGGTGGCGTTTCACTCTAAACCGAAATTGTATGGGATTCCTAAGTATTGAACTAAACTTTATGATTTTATCCTTTATGATCTTCAATTACCTTGAGTTTTCTTCTTCTATATGTATGTGTATATTTGATGAAAACTATTGAGAATGATAGCTTCCAATCAAAGCTAATCTAGTCTAATTAGAGACTTGAATGTGAACTAGTTTTCTAGAATTCTAGGTTTTCACATGTTTGTGAGTTGTATTGTGATTAACTTGATATTTAGGGTTATTTGTGTTTTGATTGCCTCATTTCATGATTAATAACCTTGTCTTATGCTTAGATCCTTTAATTGAACAAATCTAGGATTAGTACATTTGATTTTGTGTTTAGACCTAACTAGGATTTAATTGATTATTCATTATATCCTTGCTCTAAATACTTGCTAGAATATTCATTGATCATATGTTGTGATTCCAGCATTTTTGGTATATGTTTCTAATATCTTGAATATGTGCTTCATGTATATTATTTATTCAAGTGTTAGCTTTGTGAATGAAACTAGGAATCACATGTATTAGGTGTTTCACATGCTCTAGTTTCAATTCATGTTTTGTAACTAGACAATGTGTGCTTACATGACTAAGTCTAGTTTCCATAGAATATATTGATCATATATTCTATGTTGCATGTGTTTACATCATTTGCATCACTTAGATCATTTGCCTGGCAAAAGGTGAAAGTCTCATATTGAAGTGAGTGGAGCTTCAACTTGAGCATTAAGTCTTGGCTAGGAGTGTGAGGATCCGGATAGTCAAGCAAGGAAGTCTTGGTTAAGAAAAGTAGTCTGGATAACCAAGCAAGGAAGTCATAGTTAAGAGCAAAGGGCTTAAATTAACTAAGCAAGGAAGACTTGGCAAAGAGCTAGGCTTCGTGTAAGTCCTAGAGATGTGAGTTGAGCATCTTGGATAAGAAGTTGCTTTCTAGAGACATGAGTGTATCTCGGATAGAAAGTAAACAAAGTGATTCACTAGGCCCAAGGGTAGAATAGGAGTTGATAGCTTGGAGAGTGTATCATGGGATTGGTCATGTCTTTGAGTGTGCATCTCCTTTTCGTCATAGTGGATTACGATTTGCCGGTGGCTGTGGATTCAACCCGTGGATGTTTCCTCTTCAAATGTTTTACCACGTAAAAATCAATGTGTCAAATGTCTCTATCTCTATCTCTCTATATTTGTATGTTTGATGAATATATCTTGTTTAAGATCATCATATCCTCACATCCTTGTTAACAAGATATTTGTAGAGAAAGAGATGCACACATTATTTGTTGAATAAACATTTGTCTCTTGTATTTTGTAAGTGTTTGAATATTGTATCTTGTAATATTCTATATCAAATTGTAAAGTTTACTTAGTGTACTTACATTGTAATATTCAAAGTACAACTTATGGAATTTGCTCATCATTGAATATACTTGTATATAAGATACTTTGTCTCTTGTTATATGTTGTGTAGACTAAGGGTGGTGAATTGAGCATACGTATGTTAATTGTTTTCTTATAACAATCATGTTAAAAGGTTAATTTGTATGCTCACCAAGGTTTTGACATAAGTCACGAAAGAGTTTTAAAATTAGAGTGTCAACCTATTCACCTTCCTTTAGGTTGTTTAGTATAACCTAGTAGATATTTTCAATCACCTTAGCAATGGTGAGAAACCTGTATTAGAAATCGAAGATGACAAGGGCAATAAAAGTCCTAATCAATTATACCACTCTTGGATCAACAATGACGAACTACTTTCATCATGGCTTCTTGGAACCATGAAGAAAGAAGCCATGAGTTTAATCTACAGCGAAGTCGATACCGCTTACAAGATTTGGACTTTCATCGAAGATTAGTTACTTCTATTAACCATGGAAAAGGAATGACTTCTGAAGAATATGTTTATGAGTATCAGTAGAAGGTTAAAATCCTTTGATGAATACTTGAAAGAATTCAAGTCAATCTGTGATAACCTCGAGAAGACGGCGACAAAAGTCTTCCAGTTTCCTCATGGCTTGGGTCAAAAATATATGGATTTTCAAACAATCATGCTTACCAAGCCTTTATACCCTTCTTTCATTCAGTTTGTATTGGCCTTACAAGGTCACGTACAAGCTATACTAGCATATAAAGAAGAGAAGACGTATCTGGAACATGTACAAGCATGTTTTGGCCAAAGGGTCGCAGTTGAAATGGTCATGGCGACAAAGGGAACTTTAAATCGCAAGGTAAGGGTTTTACTTCAGAAAGAGATACAATTCTCAAAATGGTGGATAGAATTCTCACCCTTAATGTTGGATCATCAAATAACAATGCAAGGTCACCATTAAAACAAGAGAATCATGCTCAACAACCACTCCAACATCAAAATAATACTAATGGCAAACCTGGTTGTCAAATTTGTGGAAGGTCAAATCATGTTGCCCTTGATTACGGGTACATGTTTGATTATTCCTATAAATCCAATGATTTTTCTCAAGCTCTAGCTGTACTCAATCTTCATTGTTCAAACGATGATTCATTTTACACTGATTCTAAAGCTACTGTGCATATAATAAATTATCCAAGTAAATTATCTTATATTGAACCATAGAGGGGTATTGATATGATTTATGTTGGAGATGGCAATGGTTTATCTATATCTCATATTGGTGATGCTTGTGTTCCTACAAAAGAGGGAAAATTAAATTTGAAAGATGTGTTTATGGTGACTGACTTGAAAAGAAACATGTTATTTGTTGTGAAATTTACTAAAGATAATTCTTGTTCTTTTGAGTTTACTTCCTCTGGTTTTGTTGTTAAGGACTGAAATCAAAGGATTGTCGTTAGGGGGCTTAGGAAAGGGTAGCTATATGCATTGGATGGAGTTTTTCTAGAGGCTTTAAGTGCAATAAGACAAGGCAGTACGACCTCCACTATTTAGTATCAATGGTGTAAGTGCCTAACTTTTTGATTGGCTTATTTCGTTGACAAAATCAATAGGGTTCAAATATGTAATGGTAGCTTAGGATTGAAGAAATTCCCCTCAAATGCTAAAGGACCTTATTGTGGACATCAAGAGCTTCAAGAAAGGTAGCTTACTTGTCTTGACTCTAAATTGAAGAGATTTTGATTGCACACACACACACATCTCATGCATTTACATACCTTGTATAATGTTGTGTGTCTCTTGTTGGTGCATATTCTCTTCATGCATGATCTCTCTATTGTAGTTTACTTGATCATTGTCATGCCAATTAGTTTGGAGATTGCGTGTTTTTCTTTTAAGTTTTGAAGGTTGACTAGATACCACTGCGTTGACCGCTGTAGGTTTTCGCAGTGGTAGTGGCATCGCTTTTTCAACTCTCTCATACACTCTCACAACCGCTTCTGTTTTCTACTGCAGTGTCTTGTGCAGTGGTTACTGTTGTAGCTTTCACAGCGGTACGGACAGCGATCGCCGACTGATCCGTTTTTTTTTTAAACGTGACCTTTCATAATCTCACAGACTCATCTATAAATACATCTTATTTTCTAGTTCTTTTTTAAGGGTTTTGAGTTTCAAATCAACTAGAGAGAGAGCTTAAGAGTGTCTTCAAAGAAAAGCAACCAAGATTTTATCTTTCTTAATCAAAACCCAAGAACCCATCATCCTTTCATGGTTCATACATCATCTAGCATCTTCTAGGTATGATTCTTCATGGGTTTTCTTTATTGATCACATGACTTGTAGTTAGAACATTATATTCATCTTTTCACACGTTCTTGATTTTTGTTGACGGTGATTTCTTGATGGTCAACCAGTCAATGATTTAGGTTGGTGAAAACTTGCAAATATCGATGTAATGAAGAACGTAGCAATAGTAAACAATAAAGATGGTTAGCTACATGGTAAAAGTCCGGTGATCGAAGAAACGTCCACAGGTTGTTGCCTTAGCAACTAAGCCAAATCCACTATTTTCGTAAAGTAATACACACTCTGATCTCTCTCTTGCCCTCTAAGATTTTTCTATCCTTTTTGTTGTGTTTTGTAGGTGTATTTATACATTGTTATGCCAGGGCTTCTAGGCCCTGCTAGGGTTTAATATCGTGGCGTATAAGCAGAAGATTACAGAGTTGGTTTAGGATTATTTTCTTATTCGATTGTTATACCATATTTAATGCTATTGAGTCCGAATCTACTTTGGATTCTGAAAGCCAGATGTTTAGGAGAGAAGATCCGTTTGTTTCCTTGTTGGATTCTTGGTAGTCGTGTAGTAGTTGCCTTATAATTGCTTGTTACCGTTATATACCTTGTAGGTGGTGGAGAAGACCTTTGATTCTGTGTTTGCACCGGGTGGAGCCGAGTAGACATGATCTTTTACTCGGCTCTTTTATTAGGCCTACTCGACTTATATCTGGTGTTGCTAGCTTCGTTTGTTTCTGTTGACTCCGTGCTAGAGCCAAGTGGCCTATCCTTGTGGAACGCCTAAGTGTCCTTTCTGGCTGATCCTTGACTTCCTACTTACGTGGCAAGTTTGGTCAATGTTATCCGATGACGTGTCTTCTTGGAAAATATTATGTACAACAATACCCCCTTAAATACCTAAGCCGAGTGAATCCATTCGTCTTTGAAATAAGGTTATGTCTTGATCTTTTTACTCGGCGAAAGTTATTTAAAGATCTCATTTGGCTTTTGTTCAGTTACTCAAGCTCCACTCGAATTTGTCGTTTTCCTCATAAATGCGGTAATTATGTCTCACTATTTAACTTGAAATTAATGACGTGTCTTAATTGTGTCCGCATACATTCAATATGTCCCTTTATTGAAATCTTCTAATGGCAATGTTTGGAGCTTTTGACGTTTGGAAGCTCTCATTTGACAGCTCGAGGTTCTCTTGTGCTGCCACCTGTCTTCCTATGGTTTGGTATGTCATGAGGAATTTATGGGATGTGACCTTCGTACATCACCCATCTTGTCCTTTTGTTTCCCGCCTTTCGTGATCCGACTTAGGGTTTCATGTTTATGAAATCGATGCCCTACCTATTTAAGCCTTTTTTGGGGGTGGCTTAAATCACTTTTTTCTTACCCCCAAGCTTTCAAAAGCTATATCGATTTTTCAAACTCCAAACCGAGATCCTTGAACCTTCAAACTCTAGATTCCAGTTTTCTCCAAGCTCTTCTCCTCTCTTCGTCTGGTTTATGTATCCCTCTTCTTCTCGTTTCCTATTTTTCACTGATTTGCTGGAACCCAGGCTTTTTAAATCCTAATTTCCTATCTCGTTGGGTTTTTCGATCTTTAGAGTCATGTTTTAGGATCTTCATCCTGTGATCCACTTGATTTATCCGGCACAGTCATCTATTCGAGGTTAGTTTTCATGGATCCCGTGGCTTGGCACCGTCTTTTTGTTATTGCGATGGCTTCTATCGAGCGTGATGACACTTTTACAATCGAGCGTATTCATAGACTTTTAAAAGACCAACCCTCAAACTAGCCTCATTTCTTGAACGCTGATGTCTCAAGGCTTAGCCGTAGGGTTCCTTCTACCCCCAATTCTTCTGAGTTTCCTCAATCTAAGGTCCAATCTGATCCTTTTGTTTCTACTGGCAGCAATATTTGTCCTTGGAAGTGAATGGGTAAGCACGACAGCAAACACCCAGTATACAAAGACACCTTTTATCGTGAGAGCAAGATTGGGACTTAGCGGGTAGTCGAAGATGGCGTGGAGGAGGAATATAGATCGGCTCGCATTGTCTTTTTCACTGAGCGGGTGTGTGCATATGACATCGAGCCAAATGTGGTCGGCCTTGCTAAGATTGCTAAGTATAAACGTATATTTGATTTGGATGATGATCTTATTTCATTGGAATCGGCCGAAGGTAGGGCCGCGTGGAATCTCTCACCAGGCATGGTGGCGATTTACGGGGTAATGATAAGTTACGGGGTCACCCTCCCTCTTCAGCCCTTCATCACTATGTTTTTGGCTGAGGCTAAAATTGATCCTGCTCAGCTGGCCTCGAATAGTTACCAAATATTGATGTGCATGTGGCATATATGGCATAGGATAAACCTCCCTCCTCCGACTTCTCATGAGATCAGACATTTCTATACACTTAGGCAGTTGGGTAAGACTAGGACCTACTTTCTCCTCTCCACCAAACCTGACCACTAGATCCCAAAAGGTGTGAAAGTTTCAAGAAAGGTCGACGTGGCCACTGAAGACAAGATGAAGGGTTTTGTATGGGGCTTCCCTTCATCTAACAAGTTTTGGAAAAATAGTTGGTTCTTCGTGGGTGAAGGCTGGTGTCAATCGATCGACTTTGATCTCGACGGAGTTTGGGTGATGCGTAAAGTTCCTCGATATTTTTACTCGCTAGAGACCTATAACCGAAAGGCTCATTCATTCACCGATTATGGATTAGCCAACCTGGCTGGAGAGGCCGTATGTCCTTTGGAAAAGAGGGGCATGCCTTATCTTTTTGACAAGGAGAATATGATAAAGGCTCGTCTCTTTCCTCGAATTACTACTTTGCTCGCAGAGATTGTGAGTTTTCTCTTTTAACTCTTTCTATGTGACAATATTGTTGGTTTCCTGAGCTAACTTTTTGGTTTTAAAAAACTTTGTTTTTGTAATGTTTGACGTAGATATTGTCTGCAATGTTAAAGCCCGTCGGATGAAGGCCGTCGAGAGGCAAGTCGTAAGGAAGTTGCTCATCAAAAGGAGGCTAGGGTTGCTCCCTCACAAGGTGAATCAAACGAGAATATCTTTAAAGAGATTCTTGAGGAGGAAGCTACCAATGGTGTGCCTGAGTACGTGCCTCAAGAGACTTGTGGCAAGGATGGAGAGTCGAGTATGGCGAGAGAGTCGGATAAGCCAAGTGGTTCTACTACAGACGAGGTAGTTGTCGGGACAGACTAGCATGGAAGTTCTGCTACTGCTAAAGGAAAACAGAAGGTTAGAGAGCCTTCTGGTGCCGCTATGCCCATAGAGCCTTCTAGTGCTACCGCGTCACTTTGCTGTTTGTTTGTTGTTCTTTCTCTATTGTGCAGATGGTTGCTGAAATGTCAGAGGCTTGCCAAGCCAACAACGCTCAGGCAGATAGGATAAGGCGTCTGGAAGCCCAACTGAAGGAAAATAAACATGGTCGCGCTCGAGTTGAGATGGGATGTTAGAAAAAAAATCAGATCACATTAGGAATTCATGGACCGATGCATGGCAAGTTAGATGGAGGCTGAACAAAATGCTTTTTTAACTACTGAAGAGGCCTAAACTCTCAAGGACCTGCTATCCAAAACCCAAGAGTCGATGCTGCAGGCTGAGCAAAGAACTGAGAAAGCTAAATCGTCCTATGAGCACAGGATTGCAGATTTAAAGCGCCAGGCCATAACTGTTGAGTCATTGTCAAATGAGGCTAGGCTGGAACTAAACCGTTTCAAGAGATCCCTAGCCTATGATGCCTTACTCGTTCGGGAATTTCAACGTTGGCTAGTCTTGGCCGGAGAGTTCTTCAAGGTTAAAAACAGGGCGACTGATAAGGCTCGAGCCAATTGGAACTTGTCGATTAAGAAGCATGTGGACAAGTCCTTGGAGGCTCTTCGGATCCAAATGAGGGAATGGCAAGCATACTGTGGTAGCAAGGGCAAGGTTCCTCACCCTATGCACTTGGATGTTCCAACTGAAAGTGCGTTTTCCATCTCCCATGCATGCTAAAAGGCAGGGATAGACGATAAGGAGCCCGACGTTGGACCAGTGGCTGGGAAAGATTACAGCCCCTAGATGGACAATAAGGTAGATTAGATAATATGGCCCTCTAATGAAAGCCGACTGAGTGAATACAACATGGTACCTGATCCAAGCATCGTTGGTAGCAGTTCTCAACCACTATCATCGACTTAAGTCACCTAACTTCTTCTTTTTTATATCATTTTCGATGTAACCCGACTGAGCCTTCTCGGGCATATGTATCGATACTTGTGTATAATAATACAATATTCAATCTGAAACTAATAATGCACGGTGTGTATATAACTATCTAGAGGGGGGTGAATAGGTTTTAACTATTGTTACCAATTTTCATGATTAATCAATATTCGGAAAATAACCCAACTAGTTAAAGCAATAAATCAAGTGCAAGTTGTAGAATTTAAATAACACTTGATTTTTACGTGGAAATCCAAACGGGAAAAACCACGAGCTGGTAAGTGCGCCACACTCGAACCTTGAATCCACTAATGGTAAAGGTGATTACAACCTAATCCTAGTATACAACTAACCATCACTACCTAATCCCGGCATTAGTGAACCTAGTCCAATTGCTTGTGATTTAAGCTACCTAATCCCAAAAGCTACACAAGGCATACTTCTCAATGAAGAGATAAAATGTCCTATGTGAATATATGATGATATTCAAAGAGCAAACAAAGCTAGGAAACCTTAGATGCTTATCGAGGATGATAAGATGACAATGAATACAATCTTAGATATCAAGAGCTAAATGACATGTCATAAAGCTTAACTAAACATAGATAAAGCAATCATATGAAGCTATCACAATACAACACTTAATCATATCAACACAACAATCTCTATCTTGAATATTAAAAATTAATCTAAGAACATGCAAGTAATCTAAGAGATGCCTTGATAAATATAACACTAATTTTGTAAGATAATAGTGAAGAACATACCATGGGATGTGTGTTGAGCAAAACCTATGCAAGAAAGAATCCTAGAAGACCTAGAAGATGCTAAATGATGATTTGTAAGATTCTTGATTTGTATTGGCTTGATTCCATTGATTAACTCTCTATATTTGTACTAAGTGTTGCTTAAGTGGTTCTTGGTGAAAAAAAGCTTCAAAGGTTAAAAGCGACGACTTATGCAAATATCGTCTTCAAGGGGAACATCGCATACTTGGATGCTAAGGTATTAAGTTTCTTCTTCCTCTTGCAAGGCGTAACCCCATACACACACAATTCCTTCATGTATGTCCCTGAATCATTGTGCAAACATTTGGTTTAACACATTAACACACATTTAAGTATGCTCATGCATTGGTCTCATATAGACAAACATTATAGAATCGCATGTTTTATCACTATTGTTTAGATATGACATACTTGTGTGACATTGTGTTTATTGTATTTTGGACTTGAACATGATCTCTTATGATTCCTTGTAGAGTCCCGGTCATTTCGGTTATTTATTCATTAGGTTTCGAGTCCAAACGATTTAGCTACGCTACTTTGCATTCTCATTCATTGAGTTGTCTTCGTTATCATTTTTCGAGATGAATTCTCAACCTAATGAAGTTTTGTAGTTTTAATTATGTGTGAGTGAGTAACAATTCATAATCTAAAAACGGATTCAAAATTGGAGTTCGGAGTCTCGAATACGGCCAAAGAACGTGATAGGTGCACGAAAGGAGTGAGATTGGCCAAAAGCAAACCTTTGTATTCCATGTGTGGGCCACGTGTGCCACACGGCCAGAGTGCCTCTCTGCCCATATGTGGCACACGCGCCCTACACGTGGAGGTGATGTGGCAGCCCGTGATTTGTCCATTTTTCCCTAAAACCTCTCTTCTTTCCCTCCAAACATTAAGTGTAGAATTTTGAAAAAGATGAAATCAGAAATTTTCTCTCAATTTTAGTTTTCTTATTTTGATCATAACTCTCTTATACAATCTCGAAATTGAGTGATCCAAATACAAAAATTGTTGGTCTTGAAGAGAGCTACAACCCCAAGCATTTTCAGAGTCAAATGAATTTGTTATTGTTCGCAGCAAGTTGTTCTTTAGTCCAAGTTTCAACTTTGTATGTGAAACTTCTTCTTGTCACTTTCTCTTTGATCATCTCTTTTAATCTTCTTATTTTTATAGATGATTTGTGGTAAGAATGATGTTACATCATATCCTAGGGGTGTTTGATCATTTGTTAATTGAATTATCTTTGTGATTTCTCTTGAACATATATTTGCTAAACTTAATTTAACTTGAAATTGATTCTAGAAATGTTATATGTGATGTGCTTCATGATAATTTCTAGGTTTAATTTCATGAACTAAGAACTAAGGTTTTTGTGATATATTGAATATTCTCATCTTGTTCTTATTGATATACATTTCTTGATTTCTAGGTACATTTGTGATTGTTTGTTGAAAGCATATTCTAGAATATATCTAAGCATGTTCATAGAGTTTGATTGATCATCCTGCTTTATTTGTCTTGTGTTTGCATCATTTGCATCACTTAGATCATTACCTTATGGAAAGGTTGAAGTCTCTTGTTAAGGTGAGTGAAGCCTTGATTTAAGCAAGAAGACTTGGCTAGGAAAGTGTTTCGGATATCCAAGTACAAAGACTTAGTTAAGATCAAGAGGATTTGGATAACTAAGCAAAAGTCTTAGCTAGGAGTTTGGTACTACGGATGATTGAGCTAGGGAAGCTTGACTAGGATCATTTGTGATCTAGATTGCTAAGCAAAGAAATCTTCATAGAGGCTTGAGAGCCTTGGATAGGGAGTTGCTCTCTAAAGGTGTAGGACACATCTTGGATAGAGAGTAGGCTAGGTGGTTCACTAAGCCTTGAGGGTAGATTAGGAGTTGATAGCTTATGGTGGATATCATTTGTTGATAGCCTTAAGTGTGTAAGTCCTTTTCATATAGTGGATTGCTTTGCCGATGGTTGTGGTTAATCAACCCGTGGATGTTTCCTCTTTGAGGTTTACCACGTAAAAATACTTGTGTTCATTTTCGCTTCACTTTTTATTATCTTCAATATCATGTATTTATTGTATCTCTTGTATATTGATTTTTACATGTATTGACTCATACTATACAATTGTTAAATCATATCAAATATACATTTTATTCTTGTAATCTGTAAATTTTGAAGTTGGAAGAAATTGGGCCCCCAAACCTAGGTATAATATACACTACATCTCTCTAGGGAATTTTATGATTAATGCATATGAAGATGGTTTTAAGTGTTTTAGAGAATCAAAGATGAAAAAGATTGCTTCTTTGATTCACTTGTATCTCTCTAAATGCTCTCAATCATAAAAATTGAATTTAGAGAGTTAGAAACGACCTAAAGAGCATAGAGGCAAAGTAAAGTGGCATCATTTAGGAAATTTTTCCAAAAACAGGTAGATCTATGTCCTAGATTCTACGACCTGTGACCGCAAAACAGGGTCGTATAATACCAACAGTCTCGTTGAATGGGTTTATGCGGCCTCCTTATACGCTCTGGCCGTAGAATAAGGGCGCCGAATTACAAAGTGACCCACTGGTCTGAATTCGGCGGCTTTGATTCTGCGGCCCCTAACAGCCGCTCCAAGGGCCCCGTTTTGATACTAGACATTCTAAACACAAATCGACCGCCTCATTCTGCGGCCCCTAACCACGGAATAAGGGCGCCGAAATCCCCTGGATTTTGCATCCTAAACCTAAATAAGATATGGCAAATCAATCAAGATGCAATTAATTAAACATGCATGAAGAGATATTTAGAACATAAATGCACACAAATAAAGCACACAACATACAAGAATTAAACACATGCGTGAGTTGTGAGTATGTGCAACTACATCTCTTCAAAGAAAACTAAGCACTAGAGATATACCTTTGGAGTGCTTAACATCTTGAGGTCTTGAAGGAGCCTTGAACTTGATCATCAACTTTCTAAGCTACGCTTACAATTCAAACCCCAATTTGTGGTTTGTCACCAAAATAAGCCAATCAAACTTTGAGGAACTTACACAATCTGTACCTTTTTCTTCATGCATACTCGCTCTGCTATTCCCTGAATGACTGTCCCAAACGATATGTATGTTTATTAAAATAAACGCAACAAAATAAATGCGAACAAAAGTAAGGGTAAAGTGTGAATTTGTACGGAATATGTTATTCCAAGTGTTGTATATATTTATTTTTTAATTTGAGTAATTACTACGCCAAGTGTCGTTTTTTACTTGTAAGCCTTTTTACTCGGACCGGACGCGTTATGGCTGGGCCGAGTATCTTATGTTTTGGCTTTTATTTGAACTGAGCGCATTCTAACTTGAGCTGAGTATCTCATTAACTAGCGGTTAAGCGTTTTGCACTTTTCTTTCACCTAAGTGTTACGCCAAGGCTCACCCTGACCATACACTTAGGTCCCTACATATGTCAACTAGGACTTCTCCAAGTTTTGTCTATTATAGGGGTTTGCCGAATTGTTGGGGAGGTGTATCCTAGCCAACACAACAGTGCATCTCACCAAACCTTTTTCGGTGCCACCCCGAGCAGTTTTCCAGGTGTACTAGTGCCTCGGGTTTGCCTTCTCGTTGGGTGATACGTTTGCATTGACCCAACTAGGCGGGCATGCTTTTTTAGTTTCTTCGCCCTTCGGACACTATCCACTCGCTCTTTGCGGTTTCATAGTGCCCGAGTATTTATTATATGTATTTTATGAGATCTTGTCGGGTCTATTTTAGACTGCATTTTCTTTGTATTTGCTTCTTTAAGACATCAGTTGACCTTTCATGGGGAAGACTTCCACAAGGGATTTTATTGATTCTGCATAGTTGGACTGAACATATGAATTTCAGTGAATTACATTTATTGTGACCTAAATATCTAAAAAGATAAAAAGCTAAAAAAATACTAAAAGCTAGTTTAAGCATCAAGAAATAAAAGGAGGAATCCCTTAGGGATAGAATGTCTTCAAATACTGTGCGTTGCATGGTCGGGGTACCAAACTTCCATTGGGTCGAGAAATTGTGTAGGCCCTATGTCCTGCTATATCGTCTATGATATACGGTATTTCCCATTTGTCGGCAAGAGATCCTGTTACCCTGTCCTTGATGTTTGGAGACACTCTCCTTAACACTAGGTATCCAAGTTGAAACTTACGTACGCAGACGTGGGAGTTGTAGTTACTTGCTGCTCTTTACTGGTACGCTCTGTTTCTTACTTGGGATCTGTCTCTAGTTTCATCCAGTTCATCTAAATTTCGTAGCAGCATGCACTTGGTGTGATCTAGATGATATAGCTAAACTCTTGGTGAGGTAAAAGATGTTTCTGCTAAGATGACGGCCTCTGTTCCGTATGCTAAGGAAAAAGGCGTTTCTCCCGTAGAAGTCCTTGTGGTTGTTTGGTACGCCCATAATACCTCACGGAGTTTGTTTGCCCAATTGCCTTTCTTTGCATCTAGCTTAGCCTTCAGAGTATGCTTGATTATTTTGTTTACTACCTCTTTCTGACCATTAGTTTGAGGGTAGGCAGGCGAGTCATAGTAATTTGAGATCTTGTGTTCTCTACACATCTCTTTGAACTTCTTGTTGTCAAACTGGGTACCATTGTTGGTAATAATGGTACTTGGGATCCTAAACCTGTAAAGTATGTTTCTTTTGACGAAGTTAGTGGTGTTTTCCTCGGTGATGTGCACAAGTGCTTTCGATTCTACGCACTTGGTGAAATAATCTATTGCGACGATAGAATGCTTTGCTCCTCATTTTACTCTAGTGAAAATTGGTCTTATAAGATCAAAGCCCCATATGGTGAATGGCTAAGGGGATGTAAGGCTTCTGAGCAATTTTGGTGGTTGCCGAATGTCATTAGCAATCTTCTAGCAAGTTTCACAACTTTCTACGAATCGCTGAGCTTCAGCTAATAGGGTCGGCCAATAGAATCCTTGTCTGAGTACCTTGCGCGCCAGACTCTTACCCCTAATGTGGTTTCTGCATACGCCGCTATGGATATCCTTAGGATTTGCTTGGCTTCTCCTCCTGTGATACATCTCTGTAATACTTTCGAAAACCGCTTTATGTATAGGTCTCTGTTGATGAGTGTATACCAGGTTAATCTATACCTGATGCGTTTTGCTTCCAATGTATCATCTGACAGAATATCTTCTTCCAAGTACTTCCTTAGTTAGGTTGTCTAATCGCTTGGATGTGGTTGAATTTCTACTGCTATGAGTTCTTCTAGTTGGGCTATGCTCGGCCTGGTCAGGTGTGCAATTGGCACTATTTTGGATCTGATGCAGGTTGTTGCCGAGCATCTGCCTTTTCATTCTCCTCTCGCGGGATCTAAGTGATTCTTTATTCTTTAAAGAGTTTGAGCAACTATTTTGTTGTGTTTAAGTAAACGATCATGCATTCATCTCTAGCCTGGCACTCGTCCAAAACCTGGTAAACCACAACTTGTGAATCGCTGAAGATTTCTATTTCATCTGCTCCTAATGCTATGCACACCCTTAAGCTGACCATTAAAGCTTCATATTCGACTTTGTTGTTGGTCGCTTTGAAGTTGAACCTTGGGGCATATTCTATAACATCTCTTTTAGAGGTTGAAATAATTATCCCTGCCCGGCTGTCATGGGTGTTTGACGATCCATCTACATGTAGTGTCCGTTGGAAGTCTTTGTCTTCCTTTTTTCCCATCATTTTTCTTACTTCAGTGTCTGGTTTGGTGAATTCAACCAGAAAATCAACCACAACCTGTCCTTTAAATGCTGCTTTCGGAATGTACTTGATGTCGAACTCGCTTAGCTCTATAGCCCACTTGGTCAACCACCCGAATAACTTTAGCTTATGTAGGATGTGTTTGAGCGGGCAGTCGGTGTATACCTCTATTGTGTGTGCCTAAAAATATGGCCTCAGCTTCCTTGCTGCAGTGATCAATGCGAGAGCCATTTTTTTCTGCTTGTGAATACCTTGTTTCGGCTGGCAATAGAGCTTTACTTGTATAATACACTGGTTTCTGTACTCTTTCCTCCAGCTGAATTAGCATAGAACTAGATGCCACCTCTATAAGGGATAAGTATAAGTACAAGGTCTCCCCAACTGTTGGTTTTGAGAGGATTGGCGCTCATCCCAGGTATACTTTTAATTTATGGAAAACTTTTTCACATTATTAACTCCAATCGAGCCATTTTCCCTTTTTTATTGCCTTGAAGAATGGAGTGCATATGTCTATGGATTTTGATATGAATCGATTAAGCAGCACGAGACATCCAATTTGTCTTTGTACTTCTTTTAGCGTCTTTGGCCAAACCATGTCTAAGAGGGCCTTGATTTTCTCATGGTTTACTTCTATTCCTCTTTGATGAACTTGGAAGCCCAAAAACCTCCCTGATGGTACGTCGAACACACATTTACTCAGATTAAGCTTCATCTTGTATTTCCTCAGGACGTTAAAGGTTTCTCTTAAGTCTGATGTGCGCTTTTCTGCTGTTACACTTTTAGTCAGTATTTCATCCACATAGACTTCTATGTTTCTTCCGATTTACCGAGTGAATATCCTGTTTACTAACCTCTGATATGTTGCTCGAACATTCTTTAAGCCAAAGGGCATTACCATGTAACAGTACAATCATTGGTCTATGGTAAATGTCGTACTTTCTTCATCTATTTATTCATTCGGATTTGATTGTATCCCAAGTAAGCATCCATAAAACTGAGTAGCTGGTGGCTCGCAGTGGCGTCCACCAGCTGGTCTATACTTGGTAGGGGAAAACTATCCTTTGGGCAAGCTTTGTTCAAATTCGTAAAGTCCACACACATTCTCCATTGGTTATTCTTCTTCTTGACTAATACCACATTGGCTACCCATTGTAGGTCTTGACTTCTCTTATTGATCTAGATGTAAGTAGTTTCTTCACTTCTTTCTTAATGGTTGCGCTTCTTTCTAGGTTAAACAGCCGCATTTTCAACACTATTGGTTGGGATTCCGGGTCGAAGACCAGGTAGTGTGATATCACTTTTATGTTTATGCCGGGCATGTCTTTATGAATCTATGCAAAAACGTCTTTGTATTCTTTTAGCAAGGAAGCTAAGTCAGTTTTAATGCTTTCATGCAAGTTCGTACCCATCTTGACCACTATAGTCAGCTCACTGCTATCCAGGATCATCTCTTCTGTTGGCTCATCTTTTGGGTTTCGGGCCCTTCCTTTGGATCAAGCTCGAATCCTTCAAGTGTTTCTGTCCGATCTTCTAATCCCTCCATGTTCCGCTCAGATGATTGAATTACACATACTTGGTGACCTTCCCTATTTTCTGTCATTGAAGACCAAAAAATTTGCTCTTCGCGTCATTTCTTGTGACTTTTTGACCACGCCTACTATGTATTCTATCAGGAACTTCATCATCAAGGCATAGGCGGTTGTCATTGTTTTTGCTTTGTTCAAGAATGGTCGGCCCAGCAGGGCATTGTAAGGCCAGTTCTCTGTACATACAACCACAAAGTCGAGTAGTACTGTTTTTTTGGCAATGGGCTTTTTCGATTTTGACCAGCAATTTTACTATACCCAGGGATCTTACTTCTACTCTACCGAATCCTCGGAGTGGGGTATGAAAAGGTTGTAGGTCCTTCATATCTAGCCTTAGCTGGTTATATACTTCTACGCTCGGAATGTCTACTGAGCTTCCGTTGTCGATCAGGATTCGGTGAATCTCTTTGTGGCTAACCTGAGCACTTATGAGTAGTGCATCTATCTGCCTAACATCCACATCGTGTGAATCTACTTTAGTGAATACTATTGGGTCAATTTTTCCTTAATTCTCTTTGGGTCGAGCTCGACTGAGTTTACGTCGAGAATCCTCCTAGCTTCCATAGCTTCTCGGATTTCCTAGGTCTTTTCTCTATTACTCTTTCCAGTTGTTGGACCACAGAAGATGGTATTTATTGCCCCTTCATCCTTAGCCTTTTTTGGACTTACCTTTCTTCCTCGGTTATCCCAGGGTATGTTTGTTTTCTCGGTCTTCTTCAGGATGATATCTTTTAAGTGTCCCTCCTGGATGAGAGTCTCATTGTGATATTTGAGTTAGAAACACTATGAGGTTTCGTGCCTATTTTCCTTATGGAACTGGCAGTATTTTGTGGTGTCCCCCTAAGCCAAATATGATTGCTTAAGAGGCTCTTTCGACATGTTCTTTTCTTCTAAGGTTGCGAGCACGACTTCTTGGTTCTTCTTCAGCGAGGTGTAGTTCGTGTATATACCCTGAAACTTCTGATATGCTTGGTCAGTTTTGGGGTTGTAGTTACAATGTCCCTCTCGACCATCCCGACCATCCCGAGCTTTATTCTTTTGCTTATCTATTTTCTGCTTTTGAATTTTGGGAGCATTGTCTCTTGCTTTGAGCCCCTCAAGTCTTCCACCCTGTACAAAGTAGACGCTTGTTGCAATTTCTTCTTCCTCAGCCAGTGCATATCCCACTGCCATGTCCATCATGTCTACATAACTTGTTAAGCGGGCTCTCCTTAGGTCAAAAGATAGCTGGCTGTTCTGCAGGTTGTTAATAAATGAC
Organism: Acer negundo; assembly: GCA_035582765.1. Lineage (NCBI taxonomy): Eukaryota > Viridiplantae > Streptophyta > Magnoliopsida > Sapindales > Sapindaceae > Acer > Acer negundo. Next base: position 21,724,670 of record CM069231.1, on the reverse strand, counting down.
GCGATGATAGCTTCGTCATTCGCTCTTTCGATTTCTAACACTTCTTGATCGAATCTTCCTAGGTACTTCTTGAGTGACTCATCTCTACCTTGTTTGAGTTGGGAAAGGTGAGCAACAGACTTCTTTCTATGTACATTCTCGAGGAACTGCCTCGTAAATGCCTTGCTTAACTCGCTGAAGTTGCTTATGTTTGCCGCTGGTAGCCTCCTGAACCATCGAGAGCCTAAATCCCCGAGTGTTTGTGGGAAGTTAAGAAATAGCAGGGCGTCATTGTGAATGTACTAGGCCATTGCATTTTTTTATCTCCTGACGTGCTCTTTCGGGTTAGTGTCTTTTTTAAATTGTTCCATTTACAGCATCCTGAACCTTTCTAGGAAGGGTATCCGTAAGACGTCGTTGGTGAAAGGGTTACCTGTTTCGTCATCTGACACCTCGTTGCGTCCGTAATGTCTAATTAAGGTATCCATATGTCGCCGGTTATTCTCGACCTCTCAGGTTAGATTTCATATGATTATGTCACTGTCGCATTCCAGTTCTCCGTTGGGATTGAAGCTCTGACTGATGGTTAACTCTGGCCTCTACACTTCGATATCCAATTTCTAGGCTTCATGGTCCAAACCATGCAGCCGGATTGTTACTCTTTGACATTTGCAACGATAGTACTGGTCACTTTCTATAAACGATAATGACCAATCTCTTTGGCGGGTACACCTACTGGGTCGATTCTGGCCTTGCTCCCTACCAGGGTGTTTATTCTTCCTGGGTTCTCTACTGGCCCGTGCTTGCTTTTCTGACAACGTTTCTGGCTGGTCCGTTAGGCGTCAGCAAATCTTTAAGGGTGCATCCGGCGTTAGGCCAACTACGATGGAACACAACCTACCCTGCTGCTGATCTAGGGTGTGTAGGTCATAAGGTAAAGTCAAGCCTTCCGTGGTGGAGTGGATAACCCAGTGTTTAGCCGCATCGGATACGAGTAGTTGTAAACACTCACGAAATCGTTGGGCTATTTCCTCACTGGTTGGTGGGAGACGCTGGATGCCAGCGACAGCTGCTGATTGATTCTCGATTGTCAGAGAGGAATTCGTGGTGTTGAGGATGGTGTCCATTCCCAGCACACTGTCTGGAGTTGCTGCCGTCTCCTTCGCCAGCCATTGTTACATAAGGGATCTCAGAGTTAAAGACTAGTGCCCCTCGTTCTAGCGCCAATTGTTGACGGTGATTTCTCGATGGTCAACCAGTTAACAATTTAGGTTGGTGAAAACTTGCAAATATAGATGTAATAAAGAACGTAGCAATAGTAAACAATAAAGATGGTAAGCTACATGGTAAAACTCCAGTGATCGGAGAAATGTCCACGTGTTGTTGCTTTAGCAACTGAGTCAAATCCACTATTTTCATAAAGTAATACACACTCTGGTCTCTCTCTTGCCCTCTAATAGTTTTATATTCTTTTTGTTGTGTTTTGCAGGTGTATTTATACATGGTGCTGTTAGGGCTTCTAGGCCCTGCTAGGGTTAAATATCGTGGCATATAAGCAGAAGATTACAGAGTTGGTTTAGGATTCTTTTCCTATTCGATTGCTATCCCGTATTTAATGCTATTGAGTCTAAATCTGCTTTGGATTTTGACAGCCGGATGTTTAGAAGAGAAGATCTGTTTGTTTCCTTGTTGGATTCTTGGTAGTCGTGCAATATTTGCCTTGTGATTGCTTGTTACCATTGTATACCTTGTAGGTGGTAGAGAAGACCCTTGATTCTGAGTTTGTGCCAAGTGGAGTCGAGTAGACATGATCTTCTACTCGACTCTTTTATTAGGCCTACTCGGCTTATATTCGGTGTTACTGGCTTCATTTGTTTCTGTTGACCCCGTGCTAGGGCCAGGTGGCTTATCCACGTGGAACACCTACGTGTCCTTTCCAGCTAATCCTTGAATTCCTGCTTACGTGGCAAGTTTGGTCAATGCTATCCGATGACGTGTCTTCTTGGAAAATATTATGTACAACACTTTATAAGATAGCTAATTTATGACTTGACTAGTTTCAAGATTGCTCCTTTATTGTGTTTTGTGAGTTGTTTGTGATAGCTATTGCATATAGGATTTGATTTGCACATATAGCTAAGTTGTATGCATGTCATATAGCTACATGATATCTAGGAATGCCTTTGACATGTTCATCCATGCCTAGATAAGCTTAAATGTTTGACCTTGCATTTATGCACTTTGAATATTGTTCATATTCACTTTAGGTTGTTTATCTCTTCTCTTTAAGAGTTAAGTGATCGCGTCAAATATGTTGTATATTTTAGCCCTCATTTCCATATCCTTTGTTTCATTTTCTTGGTTTTAGCGTCTCTTATAGGCTTTTTGTACGTAATTGTAGGCATTCTTATATTTCAGGCGATAGAACCGGAATTTTGGATTTCGTGCAAAAAAAGGGGTTGAAAATGTAAAATCTTGTGCAGAACATCCAACTTCGAAGGGTAATATCTCTCTCCTCAAATCAAACCACGTTATGGATTACAAATATTCGAAAAGCCTTGGAAGTCTACTTTCCAGCGATTTTTACGGATTGTAATTCCGAGTCTCCTAGAGAAAGTTATAACCATTTCAATAATAAAGTGCGGGTCAGTGCGAGACCCAACCGCACTCCACCCACACTCTGCGTGCGACATCTCATCCTATAAATAGAAAAGCATGAGAACGAACCAAACATCCTTCTACACTTAGATTTTCAGAAACATAGCTAATCTAAACCTAGGAACTCACTTTCCTTCTCATCCAAACCCACTCTCTACTCACCAAAGCCAACTAAGAGATTTGGAATCAAGCTTCAAGGAAGGAGATGCTCTTCAAGGGTTTACTCTCTACACTTTCTCTTAGTTTTATTGTTGTAATGAACATGAGTAATTAAATCCCCACAAAGGGGTTGATGGATTAGTTTGTTGGATGTTGGGCTTTTGTATATAAACTTCATTTTACATATATTTAATCTTTAAATGTTCTATTCTCTTGTATGAATGGTTTACCTTTGATTTTCTTGTCTTGGATACACCTTTTTAGCAAGTTTTCTTTGGATTCTATTTGTATAGACAACTAGGTATGCACCCTATTTGGTTGTTTATTGCTTGATTGAAGAGTAGGGATTTCCGGAATTTCGGCTCAATAACCTCGCTCTTCATCTAACCTTGAACAGGTGTTCGTTACTACACACCCCTAGGATGACTCTTGTGAGAGGATTAGAAGCCTTCGCTATACAACCTAGGTTGGCTAATTTAGTAATCGGTTGAGCCCTTGTTAGATAGTGAGCATTCATTGTCAAAATCCCAAATGAGCAACTAGCGCTATACACCCTAGGTTAGTTGCTTAGGAGGGATTAATTGCTAGTAGGAGGTATTCGTTTTACACCTTAGGTTGACCCCTTGCTAGTGATAAATAACCAACTCTATACACCCTATGTTTGTTACATTCGATTAAACGCGCTTTATTTTGAGTTTGTTGCATTTGCCCAATGTTCGCTAACACCTTAGTTACATTATCATATCTTTCACTCCATTCACATTCCATTTAATTTGTATTCCTTGTTTAGCTTATATTATATTTACATTCACATTTCAAAACAACAATCATCGATATTTTACTTTTCTGCACATTAGTGTTGTTAATCCTAATCTAGTCACCACTACCCCGGTCCTTGTGGACGACACCCCACTTACCGCCATACTTGTGCTTTCATATCATTTAGGGATTCGTGAGGTTTTATACATTGTTTTTGACAAATGAATTCACACACAAATGACCATTGTCATTAAGTTTTGTGACTACCGGTGTGTAATGCTCAAGCACCTTAGGTCAAGAATCGTTATTAGAGGCATGTTGGGTAGTAGTGGTGGGTTAGTGGCCGAGTAGGGTTTGACATGGTCAACCTAGGTACTAAACACCATTACAAGTAGCGGATTTGAGGACCATGTGTTGCGCACATATCAGCCCCTGGTTTTTTCTTGTTCATGGTTTCCACATAAAAATCAAGTGTTATTTAATTTCCGCATTTTACACTTGATTGTAGTTTTTGACTAGATAGGGATTTTTATTGAATATTGACTAATCAAGAAAAATCGGTAATTAACTTGATTAAAATCTATTCACCCCCCCCCCCCCTTTTAGATATAATTAGACATGTTTATATATATTTCCAATTGTTATAAGAGCGGTTTCCTTAACATAATTAGGAGATCCCTTGCTCTTGTTAGAGTGTCTTGCATTTGTTTACAATTTTTTTTTTTTTTTGTCTTGTGTGAATTGCTTGTTTGTTTCATTCATTTCATTCCCACCCAAACACAATGAGTGGAAACGGAATTGGAGGCGAGGGTGTTTCTAGCACAAGGCCCCCTTTGCTCACCGGGGTGAACTACGCCTCATGGAAAGGCAAAATGGAAGCTTATGTGTGCCAAATTCATGACCGTGCATGGATGGCGATTGAAGATGGTTACACTCTACCTATGATGATTCCTACGAGAGGTGGAGAGGAAGTCCCCAAGCCAAAGGCACAATGGACTCCCCAAGAGTTCGACATGTCTAAGTGGAACAACAAAGTCATGCACGCAATCCTTTGTGCAATGGATGATAATCAATACAAATTGATTCAAACCACAAGGATTGCAAAGGAAGCTTGGGAGATCTTAGAGACGGCTCTCTAAGGAACGGAGGTGGTCAAGGACTCCAACTCCAAGTCCTCCAAAGTCAATTTGAGAAAATTATGATAGAAGAGGACAAGTGCTTCAATGACTTCCAAGTGAAGCTTATGGATATAGTGAATCAAAGTCACCAACTTGGTGATCCTTACTCAGATAGGAGGATCAAACAAAAGATCATGAAATCACTTCCCAAGAGATTCGAATCCAAAGTGACGGCCTTGGAGGAAAACAGTGACTACATAAAGATAAAGCCAAATGAAGTGATTGGAAGACTCTTGGCCTATGAATCTAGGAAGGCTCCTACAACTACACCTCTAAAGAAGCAAAAGAGCCTTGTCTTGAAGACTATCAAGACGAAAAAGGAGGAAGAAAACTCGGATGAAGAGATTGCTTTGATGGCAAAGAAGTTCAAGCAATTTATGAGATATAAGAAGAAAGGTTTTGGCTCCAAAGGAAAGTTTGTGAAAAAGAAGACTCCTTTCAAGAAAGTGGAGCAAACTCAAGAGAAATACCACAAGAAAGGTGTCCAATGCTATAAGTGTAGTGGATTTGGACATATTGTTCCCGAATGTGCTAATATGAAGAAAAAGAGAGGAAAAGCCGTAGCAGTTACTTGGAGTGATAGTGATGACCTAGAAGAGGAAGACAAGTCTTCAGATGATGATAAAGACCAAGTTGCCAACTTCATTGATTTCTCATCCTCTCACAATAGCAATGAAGTTATGAGTGAAAAAAAAGAGGAAGAGGACAAACAAGAATAAAGTTACTCAAATGGTGAGGGCAACTCTTCCAACTCCAACTTTGACTTTGATGAAGAGATAGACTATGATGACTTCATGAGGTTCTTTGAGAACTCTAGATTGAAGAATAAGAAAGAGACACAAAAGCTAAAAAGGGAGAAGCTTGAATTGACTTCCAAAGTGACTTATTTGAGTAAGGAAATGAGTAGATCAAGAGAAATGGAAGAAGGATTGAAGATGGAGCTAGTCTTGGACAAAAAAATGAAGAAAGCTTGAGGAAAAGCTCATGCAAGCAAAAGGGTTGATTGCTAAAATCGCTTCCAGAACCGAGAAGCTTGACAAGATGTTATCTTGTGGGAAAAGTCCTAGTGACAAAAAAGGGTTAGGATATGTGAAAGAAATGGAGGCCATATCATTAAAGAAGACAACATTTGTCAAGAGCAAAGAGATTGAAAATGCTCAAACCCCTCAACAATCAACCAAATAAGTTAAAGTTAGTGAATCCTCAAAGCAATCTTAAGCAAGGGTTCCAATAAGAGCTCCAACACAACTAAGACCTCCTCAACCAAGGATCCCACAAGCTCAACATAAGGTCATTCATGCTCAAATAAGAAGACATGTTAACTTGGCTCAACCACAAAGGAGAGAGTTGCCTCAACATCAAAGAGCAACTCAAAATGGAAGGAGGCTACAAATGCTTGCACAAGGCTGTGGCAAGAACTCTTATTTTACTCCTACTTGCCATTTTTGTGGAATTAAAGGCCATATTAGGCCTAATTATTTTAAGTGTATTAATTTTTGTAAAAGAGAAAACGTGATTGAGAAAAATATGCTTAGAAAAGCCATAATGCATGCACCTAGAAAATTTAGAGCTAATAGACCAATGGTTCCTAGGAAGGACCATGTTGTACCTAAGATGAATAGAAATGATGAATATTATTGCAATGTGGCTCAAGTAGCCTTGAAAGCAAATGCCTCCAAAACTTAGTACCTTGATAGTGGGTGTTCTAAGCACATGACTGGAAACAAGAGTTACTTTAAAACTCTTATGATGGAGGATGGTGGATTTGTCACCTTTGGTGATGGGTCAAAGAAAAAAGTCATAGGGAAAGTATTAGGTTTTTTGTTTGACTTGGCATGTATTCCATATCAAAACGGTGTTTTTCTTGTATCGTTTAGTGGTCTTAGAATTTATGATTCAAAGCTTCAAAAGAAATACTTGGCCACAACACATGCATGATGGAATCTTCAAAGAGAAATGTGCTAAGTTGCACAATAAAGGTAATTTAGACCTCATTCCTCTTACAAGGCTTAGGCACACACACACATGACATTCATATGTGTCCTTGCATGATTTCATATCATTGGTATAACACTTTCACACACTTGGAAAAATATGCTCATGCATTAGATTTAAATTGATGATCATTGGAACATGCATGTTCTAGGATTATATCTAGGAAACGGCATATGTGTGTGACTTGGTGTCTATTTGTTTTTATTTTATTATTTTTGGACTTGAACATGATCTCTTATGATTCCTTATTGAGTCCTAGTCATTTCGGTTACTCATTCATTAGAATTCGAGTCCAAACGATATAGCTACGCTACTTTACGTTCTCATTCGTTGAGTTGTCTTCGTCGTCATTTTTCGAGATGAATTCTCAACCTTTTTACAAAGTTTTGTAGTTTTCGTTGTGCATAAGGGAGTCATGATTCGTAATCCGAAGACGGTTAGACAAATTCAAAATCGAAATTCGAAGACCTGAATACGGTAGAAGAACGCTAGCAGAGCGTGAAAGGACCAAGCAAGGCCAACGACCAAGCTTGGTGGCCACGAGTGCCATACTGCCAGCATGGCCCTCTGCCCACATGTGCCACACATGGTGCTGACGTGGCACATTATGGTTGGCTGCCTCTTTCCCTCTCTCTCTCTCCTTTTTAAATATTTCCAATTCCCTCCTATTTCATTCAAGAAGAAAAAGTTGAATCCCGTCTATAATTTTCTCTCCAATTTTTCTCATCTTCCAAATACCATAACTTTCTCATACAAACTCGGAATTGAATGATTTAAGTTGGAGATTGTTCGTAATCGAGTACTCTACCTTTTCCAATTGATTTTTTAGCTGTTTGATTGATATTTCTGGTGGTTGTACATAGAAAATCAAACCAGCTCGAGAATCCAAGGTAGTGTTCATATCTTTGGGATTTCTTCTTTTATAACCTTCAATTACCTTGGGGTTTCTTCTTCTATATATACTTGTATGTTTGGTGAATGCTATTGAGAAAGATAGCATCACAATCAATCCTAATCAAAATTCTATATAGAGACATGACTTAATTGAATCATTTTATGATCAATAATCCTTGAAATGTGTTTTGATCCTTAATTGATGTAATCTAGGATTAAGACTCTTGTATGTGTTTTTAGAGACATCTAGGATTCAATTGATTCATCAATATATCCATGCTCTAAATCTTTAGCTAGAATATTCATTGAATACATTTTGTGATTCTAACATTTTTGTGTATGTTTATGACATCTTGAATACGTGGTTCATGTATATGTGTTAGTCAAGTGTTATTTGTATGAATAGAACCATGAGCTTTTGTGTTAGATGCTTTTCACATGATCTAGGTTTAATTCATGATTTTGCATCTAGATAACTTTACATGTGTTCTCACATGTTTAGGTCTAGTTATTCCATGGAATGTATTGATCACATGTTCTATGTTGTATTGCTTGTTTGCATCATTTGCATTCATATGATCATACTAGAAAGTCCTTGTGAAAGGTATGAAGTCTTGGTTGGAACGGGAGTCTAGATAGCCAAGCAAGAAGTCTTGTTTAGAGTTGGGATGACTCGGATAGGCAAGCAAGAAGTCATGGCTAGGATCAGGAATATCCGGATAGCTATGCAAGGGAGGCTCTCTAGAGGCATGAGTACCTTGGATAGAGAGTTGGCTATATTATTTGTAGGACTAGGTGTATGGATAGACATAGTTTCCAATAGAGCGGGGTATATGGGATGTGTATGCACTCTTAAGGAATTTCTAATCTTTCATCGATATTGGTTTGGTATGTTGTCCAATATATGGTGGTTTCGCATCATTGAGGGATTTCATACTTTCCAATAGGGTTAGATAGATATAGACTCTACATGGGTTGGTGATCTAGGATTGGTCACTTTTGGAATTTCTAATTTATCATCCAATATATATAGTACCCAATGGTTGTAGTTCAACCCGTGGGTGTTTCCTCCTTGGAGGTTTTACCACATTAAAAAATCTCATGTGTTAATTCTTCTTATCTCTCTTTATCACTTGTATATATATGTTTGCTCTTAATCTTGTAGTACATTCATCACTTGTGAAGTTTTGGAATCAAGATTTGTTAAGTGTGATTTGTAAAGCAATAAAGATTTGATCATTCTTATATTCTTTATTCGTTTGTATAGTGTCACTTTGATGTATAGTTATATTTGTTAACACTTATAATTCCTTGAACAATATCATAATACAAGTATTCTTTGTTGTTGATATTTGTGTGTTTTATACCTCATACAACTCCGTATATATATAGACATTGCCTAAATGATCACATGATTATATTGTCTATGTATGGATGGTTTTGAATTTTGTGTTGTATGTAAGCTACCTTGAGGGACAAACGAATATTTTTTTCAAGGGATTGAAAAAGGTGTAAAAACCTATTCACCCTCCCCCCCTATAGGTATACTTTAAGCAATTTAACTATGTTTATATTATTTTCAATTGGTATCAAAGCGGGTCGTCGGACGACACTCGACGAGATCCGGGTTATACTTACTAGTTAATTGCTTAGGTTTTTGAAGTATGGTCCTACAAGAAGATATGATGACCGAAGGGGCTTCAAACTCTAGGCATCCTCTTCTCAAGGGTCATAACTACGGGTTTTGGAAATTTCGGATGAAGGCTTACATTCGCTCTATTGATGAAAGAGCTTTGATAACCGTGGAAGAAGGGTACCTCTCTCCGAATTGAGTTAGCAAAGTGACATCATCGGACGGTGAATGTTATTTTTGGAGGTGTGGATAGTAGGCAATTCTCCTACATCCAAAATCTAGAGACCGTAAAGGAGGCATGGGAAGCTCTCCAAGTCACTAATGATGGGACTAAGGCAGTAAAGAAGTCTCATCTTCAATTGCTCACAACTAAATTTGAGTCTTTGCAAATATGTGAGGAAGACAAGTTTGTTGACTTCCAAGACAAGGTTCTAGACATTACCAACAATTGCTAAGCTCTTGGTACTCCTATCTCCGGTGAAAGGCTAAATTGGAAGATTCTAAGATCTCTACCAAAGAGGTTCAAAACCAAGGTAACGGTCATTGAAGAGAGCAAGGACGTTGATGTCATGGGCTTAGATGAGTTGCTAGGATCTCTTCAAACCTTTGAGGGGTGCTTGAAGCCTAAGGCTAAGAACAAGGGTTTAGCTCTCAAGTCGCCAAAGAAGCTAGTAGTATTGAGGATGATGAGGAGATAGCTTTATTGGTTAGGAAGTTTATAAAGTTCTTGAGGAAAGGTGCCAAGCCAAATGGCAAGTACTCAAGATAAAAGGAAGTCAAGAAATCTTTTACTCCACCTCATGAGAGGAATGGTCATGCTAAGAGCAATAGAAAGGTTCAATGCTTTAAGTGCAAAAAGCTAGGACATTATGCTTCGGATTGTCCTATTGGTGATACTAAGAAGGACAAGAAGGGAAAAGCTATAGCGGCTACATGGTGTGAAGATGATGACTTTAGTGATGAAGAGAGCTTTAGTGATAAGTCTTCTAGTGAGAAAGAGTTAGTGAGCAACTTTGTTGCATTCACGGCCTCCCACACTATCCTAGAGGATGTATGTCAAGATTCATTGGACAAGGAGGTTGATCCAAATCATCAAGAGAGTTTAAGTGATAATCCAACCTACATAGATCTTTTGGCAAAGGTGAAATGTCTTGAAGAGAATTTGAAGATAGCCTTAAGAGAGGTTGTTGAGAAGGATGATTTGATCAAACTATAAGTGGATGAGTTTGTATCAACAACTCGGAGGCTTTTGGGTGAAAAGAATGCTCTTGCCAAGAAGCTTAAATAAATTAAAAGGGTTATTCTTGAAAGGGATATGTTCATCTCTAGTTTGTCTTTAGGTGGGTCAAGTGACTTGGTAGCTAAGGAGAAGCTCATAAAAGCATCACTTCCTACAAGCGAGGAAAAAGTCATTGTTGATAAGAAAGCTTCTAAGAAGAGACGTTCCAAGACCAAGAACAAATTAAAAAACAAGGTACCTCTTAAAACTCCCGTTTGTGCTTCTCCAACTTTGGAAGGTAAAATCTTTTCTTTTGTTCTCATATGTCATTTTTGCAATACCGTAGGTCATATCAAGCCCAAATGCTATAAATTCATTGAATATTGCAAAATAGAAAATGCATCTAGGAATAAAGATATGGTGCCTTATTTTAAGCATGCTAAAGCTTTTGAATATGGAAAGCATGAAAATGTCAAAATGCATATTAAGAATGTTCGGTTTGAGAAGAGAGCAAACCTTGCTAAAATTGACAAAGCATGCGTTGCTAGCAATGTTGATAAGAAGAGTATCAATGATATTATTGTGAATCAAGTTGTTGAAGAACTTTACTCTAGATACAACATTGTTGTCAATAGGAATCTTGATAATGTTTGTGTAGGTTCACCCATGACAAAGTTTGTCAAGGGTGAGTGCTCTTACCATTAGTGTAAGTTACACATGTGAGTTAGCTTTAAGATTAGAGTTAAGTTGTTAAGACACTTAGCTTGCTTGCTTTGTGTCTTTATAATATGACATGAACTTAGCTATCTCACATTTGTGTTATGATGGTCGAAATCTGTTGATTAACTTTTGAGAAGTTGTTTTTATGAAATCTATATAATAACAATCATGTTATGACTTTTGGAGAAAGTCAATTTTTTTTGCTTTGTTTAAGTTAAAATGCATAGTCTTTAGTCTCTTGGAATCGACACACCTATAACTTGTTATCCTGAGAACAAACAAGCCAAGAGGACTCATAAAACGGGTGAAGGCCTTGCATTTGATGAAAATAGCTTGCGAAGGTATCTCTATATCATATTGCTTGCTTTCTTAATTTTCATCTCTCAATTCATTGTTTATACCACTTCATGAAGCATGTCATATTAGAGAACTAATAAAGTGTTTATATGGTCCTTAACATTTGCTTATTTAAGATCTTTTGGTGATAATTGTTCACATTGATCTTAATCATGTTGTGTGTTATTATTTGTATGATTGTTGAGTGGCATGTTTTGAAAAATATGAGCTTCATATTCTTTGAAAGCTACTCTCTTGAGAAGTAGAGATCTTAAGTAAATCTCTTTACTTGCTTTTTGATCATGTGCTTTTAAGCCGAAAAACTTGGTTTCAAAAATGCACTTTGCTTCTCTTGTATGCTTGGTTGAGTAAGTTGAGCTTGATATATGTAAGTTGTGGATACACCTTGAAGTCCTAGGACTAGTACATTTTAAGATGATCTATGGTTGGTATCCATTTGCTTCGGCAATATAGAACTCAACGAGCACCTTCATGGAAAGTGCTACACACCTTGGTTGTGAAGCCGTCCAATGTAAGAAAGGGCTACGCCATTGTGATGAGTGAAAGCCGCCATGAAGTGTATATATTTATGTTAGAAAAAATCAAAAAAGTGTTGAAAAGAATCAATCAAAAAAATCTTTGATTCAAGCCTAAAACAAAACAAAAGGCTTTATGGAGTATAGTTGAATAATCAAGTTAGCTCTGGTTGTCAAATAGAAATGAAATAATGAGCCACATGCACACACAACGCTCACATGTTGAAATCTATTCTCATTTAAAACAAAATTCCAGATGATAATCGATTTGACCTTTTTATGGAATGGCTTCAGATGAATAGTTGTTGAAATTGTTTGCATGTGTGATTATCAAATTAGTTCTTTTCATATACTTGAAGCAAAATATTCACACACTCACTTTTGCTTGTTTGGTATTTTGATACCTTAGCAATTTTTGAAGACATATGAGAGTGATTGAAAATCTTGTTGTAACTCTCTTTGATATGTGGAGCTTATTTGAAAAATATATTGAAAGTTCTTGGTGATGTGAATGTGTGGCTATTTTTGTGAACAATTGTCTATCTAGATCTTAGATGGCGCATTTATCAAGGGGGAGCATAATATGCTAAATTTGTGTTCTCTTTTATGATATGTTCACATGTGCTTTAAGATAGTTGTTTGTTGGCATTATTCTTGTTTTTGATAAATCTTTAAGATGTTATACTAATTCTTGATTTGCATATTGATTTATTCAAAAAATAATGATGATGATGTCTTTTATTTTTATTTTTTTTGTCTTTGATATATGTTTATTGGTCGCTAACATACTTGATGTTTCCGCTCATGTTTGTTTTTAGTGTTTGTGTAATACAAGTTCATGGGAAAGGCAAATAAAGTTGGGACTAGCAATCCTACAAGGCCCGTTGCCAAGTCAAAACCTTATTTCTCCTCCAAGAAGTCCAACGCCGACAAGTTAAAGCAAATGGGAATTTTTGGGGACAAAAAGCCTATCCTTGAGAAAGGTATTGACTTAGATTCTTGTGTTGATTCATATGTTCATAAGGTGATCATTGATAGGAAATGGAGTACTTGGATTGAAATGCTAGAAGTGGTTAATGAAACAATGGTTAGAAAATTTTATTGTAAATTCGAGAATAGTACTACTTTTCAAAATGCTCTTTTGGACATGAGAGGTGTTGTATTTAGAGTTAATGCTTGGAAATTGAATGAGTTTCTAGGATTATCAAATGATATTGAGTCGAATTTCCTTGATGTTGGTGTCTTGGAGAACTGATTTGATAGGAAAAACTCTATGTGACAATGTTGATTTTGAGTGGGGAAAGCGTGTTTTTATTAAGTAAAGTGAGTTGACCAAGATAAGTGCTTTTTGGCATTTATTTGTTTGTACCAATCTTATTGTATCTACTAATGCTACCAAACTTAATAGAGAAAATATCTAGATTGTGTACGCCTTAGTGACTAACAAACCCATAAATCTTGGAGAAGTGCTTATAGAAGATATTGAGATTGCGGCTTGTTCAACTCATTTGGAAAATAAGTTAGCATATTTGAGGCTTATCTCTCATTTGTGTTTAGCTAAAGGGTTGAAGAAACAAGATGATAATGTGCTACTACCTCCCTTAGAGAAGTTTAATGATAGACGTGTTGCTACCATGTCATATAAAGAAAAGGGAAAGTCTAGTGATACATTTAGGCTCTTTAGTGAATCTTATGATTCAAACCATGTATCTAGCACACATATTCTTCCAAGTTGGGCTACACAATTGAAGAATGAGGTTGAAGAATCATGTAAGATGATTGAGGCGTCACAAAGGAAGATTGAAGAGCTCAATGCTAAGGTAGTGCTACAAGTGTGAAGATCAAAGAGTTGGAAAGCAAAGCATCTACTTCAAAGCATTATGTGAGGTCAACCAATCGGACAACATTCCTTGGTGACAAAAGTGGCTAGAAATGGTCATGAGGTGTATTTTCTTACTTTTTCTTTTTGGCTTCATATCATGTCAAAAAGGGGAGAAATATGGGAAGATATGGTATATGATAGTTTCTAGTTTGCTTAGTCTCATTTGTAGTTTCTTTGTTTTTGGTATATTTTGGTATCAAGTTTGAACTTTATGGAATGTAATATTTTTTGATGATTTTTGCTAGAATATTTTGTTAGATAGCATGTATTAAGGGGGAGCATACATGATCCATTTGAATTTAAATGTTTTATATTTCTTGCTTAAGAATGAATATTGTCATATGTGTTGTTGTCTCTTGGATATTCTTGTGCTTTCAAGTTATTTTTAGGTGATATCAAGAGAAGACCAAGATGAAGTTCAAGACTTATTGTTGGAAATTTTTTCTAGAAATGTGTAACTCATTGTACTCATTGTGACCAAATTTTCTTTGTAATTGTTTTAGTATATGTATAGGTGTTTTGACATGGAATTTGCCAAAGGGGGAGATTGTTAGGTTTTTGGTTTGTCTTGGCATGTATTCCATATCAAAGCGGTGTTTTTCTTGTATCGTTTAGTGGTCTTAGAATTGATGATTCAAAGCTACAAAAGAAAGATTTAGCCACAACTAATGCAAGATGGAGTTTTCAAAGAGAAATGTGATAAGTTGCACAATAAAGGTAATTTAGACCTCATTCCTCTTACAAGACTTAGGCACACACACACATGACATTCATATGTGTCCTTGCATGATTTTATATCATTAGTATAACACTTTCACACACTTGGAAATATATGGTCATGCATTAGATTTAAATTGATGATCATTGGAACATGCATGTTCTAGAACTATGTCTAGGAAACGGCATATGTGTGTGACTTAGTGTCTATTTGTTTTCATTTTATTTTTATTTTTTTGGACTTGAACATGATCTTTTATGATTCCTTATTGAGTCCCATTCATTTCGGTTACTCATTCATTAGGTTTCGAGTCCAAATGATGTAGCTACGCTACTTTGCATTCTCATTCGTTGAGTTGTCTTCGTCATCGTTTTCTGAGATGAATTCTCAATATTTTTGTAAATTTTTATAGTCTTTGTTGTGTGTGAGGGAGTCACGATTCGTAATCCAAAGACGGATTCAAAATCGGAGTTCGGAGGCTCGAATACGGTCAAAGAACCCGAGTAGAGCGCGAGAGGACCAAGCAAGGCCAACGGCCAAGCTTGGTGGCCACATGTGCCACACAACCAGCATGGCCCTTTGCCCACGTGTGCCATATGCGGTCCACACGTGGTGCTGATTGGCACATGCTGGTTGGCTGCCTCTTTCCCTATCTCTCTCTCCCTTTTAAATATTTCCAATTCTCTCATATTTCATTCAAGAAGAAAAAACCGAATCCCGTCTAGAATTTTATCATCTTCCAAACACCATAACTTTCTCATACGAACTCAGAATTGAGT
Organism: Acer negundo; assembly: GCA_035582765.1. NCBI lineage: Eukaryota > Viridiplantae > Streptophyta > Magnoliopsida > Sapindales > Sapindaceae > Acer > Acer negundo. Next base: position 21,709,225 of record CM069231.1, on the reverse strand, counting down.
GATTCAAGTTAAAGATTATTCATAATCGAGTACTCTACCTCTTCCAATTGATTTGGAAGCTGTTTGATTAACTTTTCTGGTGGTTGCACACAGAAAACCGAACCAGCTCGAGAATCCAAGGTAGTGTTCATATCATTGGGATTTCTTCTTTTATAACCTTCAATTACCTTGGGGTTTCTTCTTCTATATATACTTGTATGTTTGGTGAATGCTATTGAGAAAGATAGTTTCACAATAAATCCTAATCAAAAGTCCATATAGAGACATATGTGAACTAGTTTCTTAGATTCTAGGTTTTTCACATGATTGAGAGTTGTATTGTGATTAGATTGATATCTAGGATTATTTGTGACTTGATTGAATCATTTTATGATCAATAATCCTTGAAATGTGTTTTGATCCTTGATTGATGTAATCTAGGATTAAGACTCTTGTATGTGTTTTTAGAGACATCTAGGATTCAATTGATTCATCAATATATCCATGCTCTAAATCTTTGGCTAGAATATTCATTGAATACATTTTGTGATTCTAGCATTTTTGTGTATGTTTATGACATCTTAAATACGTGTTTCATGTATATGTGTTAGTCAAGTGTTATTTGTATGAATAGAACTATAAGCTTTTGTGTTAAATGCTTTTCACATGATCTAGGTTTAATTCATGATTTTGCATCTAGATAACTTTACATGTGTTCTCACATGTTTAGGTCTAGTTGTTCCATGGAATGTATTGATCACATGTTCTATGTTGTATTGCTTGTTTGCATCATTTGCATTCACATGATCACACTAGGAAGTCCTTATGAAAGGCATGAAATATTGGTTAGGACAGGAGTCTGGATAGCCAAGCAAGAAGTCTTGTTTAGAGTTGGGATGACTCGGATAGGCAAGCAAGAAGTCATGGCTAGGATCAGGAAGGTCTGAATAGACATGAGTGCCTTGGATAGACAGTTGGATATATTATTGGTAGGCCTAGGTGTATGGATAGACATAGACTCCAATAGAGCTGGGTACACGGGATGTGTATGCACTCTTAAGGAATTTCTAATTTTCCATCGATAATGGTTTGGTATGTTGTCCAATATATGGTGGCTTCGCATCATTGAGGGATTTCATACTTTCCAATAGGGTTGGGTAAACATAGACTCTATATGGGTTGGTGATCTAGGATTAATCACTTTGTGGAATTTCTAATTTACCATCCAATATATATAATACCCAATGGTTGTAGTTCAACCCGTGGATGTTTTCTCCTTGGAGGTTTTACCACGTTAAAAAATCCCTTGTGTTAATTCTTCCTATCTCTCTTTATTACTTGTATATATATGTTTGTTCTTAATCTTATAGTACATTCATCACTTGTGAAGTTTTGGAATCAAGATTTGTTAAGTGTGATTTGTAAAGCAATAAAGATGCGATCATTATTATATTCTTTATTCATTTGTATATTGTTACTTTGATGTATAGTTATATTTGTTAACACTTGCAATTCCTTGAACAATATTATAATACAAGTATTCTTTGTTGTTATGATTTTTGTGTTTTATACCTCATGCAACTCTTTATATATGTAGACATTGCCTAAATGATCACATGATTATATTGTCTATGTATTGATGGTTTTAGATTATGTGTTGTATATAAAACTACCTTGAGGGACAAACGAATGTTTGTTTCAAGGGATTGAAAAAGGTGTAAAAACCTATTCACCCATCCCCCCCTCCTCACCCCCCCCCCCCCCCCCCCCCCCCCTCTCTTCTAGGTATGCTTTAAGCAATTTAACTACGTTTGTATTATTTTCAGAAAGGTAATATATCTATTCCCAGTTTGCCCTCTAATCAAACCAAAATTGGTATGATTTTGGCTCTCATTCCCGTCTCTTTATGCTTAATCCTCGGGCATTTCCCCGTGTTTTAATGTTGTTAATCAAGTGTTTTAGGATTATTCGTGTCATAAGGGCATTTGTGAAGAAGAAGTTGAAGTTGAAGTTGGTGCAAAATGTGCACAAAGTGGAGAAACAGGGCATTGTCGCCCTTTAAAGGTGTCGCCCATTGGCACAGGGAGACAGAGAGATAAATCACTAAAAATCAATCAGGTGTGGTGTCGCCGCACGATGTCGCCCCAACACAAAGGGTGACATAGAAGAAACAAAATATGTCGCCATGAAGTGTCGCCCCGAGACCAAAGGGCGACAGAGAGATTTATTTCTTGGAAATCAATCAGGTGTAGCGTTGCCACAAGATGTCACCCCAAGAGCAAATGGCGACATAGAAGAACAAATGGTGATAACACTCAAAATTCCTCAGTGTCGATGTTTGCACTATAGTAAAAAAGATGAGAATTGCGGCGACAATTGAATCTCAAATTGCATAACTGTCTGTCGTCATGGCGACAGCTAGGGCGACACCCTGCCACATCAGCTTTTCAAGCAGTTATCAGTACGATTCTATATCCACTATAAATATTCTTCTCTTTAAATTTGAATGAGAATCCAAGCATTCTTCCAAGCACAAAAATTACTAAGTTTTAGCATAGTATTCTCTTCCATTTTTCCCACATTCAACCTCCTCCATTCTCTAATCTAGTACTACATTTTCCATCCAAAACCTCAACACTTGATCTTGATTACTATACCCCAACCATTCCTCTCTTCCCATTATCTACATTCCAATACCTTTGTCACTCACCAATAAACACCCACCTATACACATCCTCTTCTACCACTCTTTGCACTAGGAGCTTCTGAAATTCCCTTTAGCAATATAGTGTAATATAAACCTAGAGGGGGGGTGAATAAGTATAGGCCCAAAATTCTTCCAAATTCTTTTTTCTCAAATACAACAATGATATGCACACTTGGTGTGTCTAACAAATGAATTGTTTTAATCAACACAAGCGGAAAATCAATACACAAGTGATGCAATCAATACAAGTTACGGAAGATAATGAAACATAAAGCGAAACTTGACACAAGTATTTATACATGGTAAAACCTCCTAAGAGGAAACGTACACAGGTTGATACCACAACCACCAGCAAGCAATTCACTATGACGAAAAAGAGATACACATTCAAGGCAATCAACACATGATGTCCACCCTAAGCTATTAACTCTTAGTCTACCCTCGGGCCTAGTGAATCACCTAGCCTGCTTCCTATCTAAGATGTGTTCTACACCTCTAGGAAGCAAATTCCTAACCAAGACGATCATGTCTATAGGAAGCTTTCATGCTTGTCTATTCGGATCCCCTTGATCCTAGACAAGACTTCTCGCTTAATTATCCGGATCCCCTTGATCCTAACTAAGACTTCACGCTTGACTATCTGGACCACATGTCCTAGCCAAGTCTTTTTGCTCTAAACAAAGCTTTACTCACTTTGAAAGAGACTTCAACCTTTTGCAAGGCAAAATGATCTAAGTGATGCAAATGATACAAACACAATTAAATAGAGAAAGTTGATCACACAAACTCTATGAACATGCAAGAGATAACTAGAATATGCTATCAACACTCAATCACAAAGTTATCTAGAAATCCAAGTATGTGAATCAATAAGAACTAGATTAAAATATTCAAAATCACACTCAAAAATCCTAGTTCTTAGATCATGAAATTAAACCTAGAAATCATCATAAAGCACATCATACAAATCATTTCTAGAATCAATTTCAAGTTAATCAAGTTAATCAAGTTAATCAAGTTTAGTTAAAAGATGTTCAAATATGATCACAAAGCATAAACTCAAAAATCAATCAAACAAGTCTAAAAATGGAATCAAAGACATTCTAAACATTTTTCATCAATCAATAAAGTAGATCCATGAAGTTGATCATAAGAAAAATGTAGAGAAGATGATTACCACATAAAGATGAACCACGAACTGAAATCAGATGACTGCGTTAAACCTAAACATCTTTTTACTCTAAAAATACTTGGGACTTGTTTTTCTCTTCAAGACCAACAATTTTGGCTTTTAGATCACTCAATTCGGAGTTGATTTGAGATATATATGATAAAAACAAGAAATCAAAAGTTTGAAGAAATTTCTGCACTCTTTTTTTTTCCATTTTTCTTCACACACAAATTTGAAGGGAAGGATGAAGATATTTAAAAGAGAGAAGAAGGGAATTTGGTGACGAATCAGGGGCTACCACCCCGTGAGAGGGCGTGTGAGACTCATGGGATAGAGAGGTGGTGAGGCCGTGAGGCTCACAGCCTCTTCATGTTCCCCTCCAAGCTTGGCTGTTGGCCAATGCTTGCTTCTCTCATTCTACTCTCGCGTTCTTCGGCCGTATTCGGACCTCCAAACTTCGAATTTGAATCCATTTTCAGATTAAGAATTGTGACTCCCTCACGCATAAGGATGACTATGGAACTTTATAAAATGGTTGAGAATTCGACTCGGTATACAATAATGAAGACAACACAACATATGAGAACATAAAGTAGCGTAACTTCCTAGTTTGAACTCGAAACCTAATGAGTGAGTAACCGAATGAACGGAACTCAACAAGGAATCATATAGTCCATGTTCAAGTCCAAAACAAAATAAATACAAACAAATAAACACAAAGTCACACAAGTATGCTATTTCCTAGAGATAGTCCTAGAACATGCAATTTCACAATGTTTGTCAATATGAGTTCAAGTGTGTGAATGTGTTATACCAAATGTAGCACAACGATGCAGGGACACACATGAATGAATTATGTGTGTGTGCGCTTACGCCTTGAAAGAGGATGAAGTATCTTGATACTTTAGTATCCAAGTAAGCGATTTACCTCTTGAAAACGATATTTACATGAGAAGTTACTTTTCTCCTTTGAAGCTTCTTTTCACCAAGAATCACCTAAGCAACTAACCATTACAAATAAAAAGTGTTTTGCAATTGGATCAAAGCAACACAAATCTAGGATCTTACGGCTTCTAAGGAGAGGAAAAATCAAGCACTAAAGAAGGAGACACAATGGTGATTTCCTTATCTATTACTTTCTCTTTATTAGATTGTAACTATGTGTAACTAAACCCCTAATCCAGGGGATAGATGTGAGGAACATTTGGTTGTGGGTATTTGTTTAAGTTATTGTATTTGAATCTTTATTTGTGTTCTATTCACTTAATATCTAGATCTTTTACATTATATTATTTGCATTGTATATCACTAGTAGATCATACTCTTGTGTTGGATAAATTGTTGTCAAACCAATCTTGGATTGACACCCTTGATTGGCTAGGAACTTAGTGAATAGGATAAATTAGTGGAGGGTATATCAACCACACTAATCTAAACCTAAATTTGTAACCAACCAATCTCACCCTTAATCGGTTAGGCATTTTTGTGGGAAGATGTTTAGGGTTCATAGTTATGACCTAAACACATTTAAGAAAAACAAATGGTTAACTTATAATAGATTGGTCCATTAAAGTGGCTTAGAAAGCATTACCCATACCTATTTACAAATCTATCAATTGAACATCTATCTTAATTGTTTACATCCATTTCTCTTATCAAGATTGTTGAGTATTCTTTTTGTCCTATCACCTTTTGTATGTTTATTTTACTTGCATGTTTGGTGGTTTATCAAACCACACAACTATCCATTTATAATGATTTATTTTATTGCTTCTTGGATTAGTCAATCGAACTTCCAACCACATTGATGGTGGCGGTTCAAGTCCCTCCATTTTCATTTACCTTAATTTTAACAATTTTTTTATATCTTTTTTATTTTACCATCTTTTCCAATTCATTTCTCAAATTTTCATCTTTTTCTAAGATAAAGCAATTCACTTTTTTTTTTCAAACCTCTTAACTACCCTCAATTTATCGTTACTTAATTTAATTTAATTTTATATTACATTATATATTATTATTTTAAATTTTTATTATTTCTAATAATTTTAATTTGACATACCTAACGCGTTCCATCAATAAAACCTAAAATCTCATAATTTTAATTAATTGTATGAATATAGTTCATCTATTATTATGAATCATTTTATTTTATCTTTAATATTTTTCTTCATTTTATAGTTTTAATTTATTTAGAATCAATAAATCAATAATTTACCAATAATTAAAAGAATAAAAATTTCAAAAATACATCTAGTAATATTTATTAATCAATTATTTTGCATAAATCTAAGGTGAATTAATAATAAATATAAAAAAAAAATTTCGTATTATAAAATTATATTGTAATTTATATTGTTTTTCCTGTTATTATTTATTTATTGTTGTTATTGTGTTTCTTGTTTTTATTTCTTTTTAAATATAATATTATTTAGTTCATATCGAGCAAGCGTTATTTTGTTTTATTTTATACCCTAAACTTCATTATACAATGAATTTTTCTTTATATATAAAAAATTAATTAATTAATTAAAAAAATAATTGTTTAAAAAAAATACTCATTTATTTTTATCTTAATTTTTCAGTATTTTTTTTATAATAACTATTTTATTCAAATACCTTAACTGATTAAAATTTATAGGTCCGCCACTGGACATGCTAATATTTATAAAAATGAAAATCATTATTCAGTCCGGCCACTGCTAAGTGTACCTCTCACTTTTTCATCTGCAACGAGCAATCCCCTATGGATCCGCTCCTCAGAACTTCCCTCAAACATCCGCTTCTAATCCCTCTTTTGATGACTCTTTTTTCTTGCATTTTTAGTGAGAATTCTCCTTTGAATCAATTAAAACTAGCAATTTCGTATATCTAAGATTACAATGGAACATACAATATTTTATTTTATTATTTTTCTAATATGATAAAAATATTTTCCATAAATTGGGAACAACGATTTCCTTAATTAAAAAGCTAATCAAGAACATGCAACTAGAATGTAATGAATTCCTACATATATGTTTAAATTACACAAAAACATTTTTGACAAGATTTAAACTAAAAATAATTAATAGATTAATTAGTAAGATCGTGGGAGGACAACGGTGAGGCCAACACTAATTCCAAATAGAAGGATTAGCAATCCAGTGAAATTAACAAGAAGTGCTTCCTGGTTTCGAAAGAGGCCTAATTGAAGGAACTTCTGCAGCAGACCCATCTCAGCTGTGCAAATTGCCAAGAACAATATCACTATTCCAAGAAAAGTGTGCCATGGCAGGTATGACGCTCTTGTTCCCATTTCTGCTCCTGGAAACACATACGAGAAGAAACCCAGGATCCACTGCAATATATCACATTTTGGTTAATTCTTCGAGGTATAATTAACAAGACCCATATATAATCATACGATTTGTCAGTCATGCTACGTTTTTGTTGTAACACTATTGATACAGTTACGTTAAAGTTGTAAATATTATATATAATTGTGTCTTCTATACTTGAACTAAATTTTAAATAATCTCATAATTTGTCAAGTGGAGCTGTAAAAGAGTTGGTCAGTCCGGCTTGGTGGTACATACAATTAAACACAAAAAGTTAAGAAAAAGATTCACACGAGACAATACGACCGGACATGTGCAAACCTATGTGCCATGTGACATTGTAACCACCAAGGACATTATTCTCTAAACACAAAAATCGTGTCAGGATATATATATATATATATATACACCTAATTTTGATCCGGTCAACCACCCTCCAGCAAAACCACTTCTAGAAACCAACATTGTTGACTCTCTCTCACCATCCAAGCCTCATCAACCAGCCATCTCCAACTTTTACCTCCCAACTGCCATCTCCCAACTAAGTTTGAATTTGCTTTATTTTGCATTTAATTGTAGTTCATCTCAGTTCCCTATATAAAGAGACTCAGATTATGTTGTAATGCAGTGAAGTGGTGTAAGAAAATCTTAGAGAGAAATAAAGTTTAAGCTTCTCCGTTTTTGAGTATCGAATCTCTCTCAGAGGTGCACCACCACTGACTTCAAACATTCTCATTCCACCAACAGTGGTATCAAAGCCCAGGAGAGTCGGAAATTTGAAGAACAGAGGCCAAAACCAAATTGGCCCAAAATTCAAAGTGTTAAAAATAGATATTTGAGCATACCATTATGTTCTGATCATCAATAGGAGTGAATCGGTGAAAATTTCATCGAAATCTAAGTTCTAAATCGCCTTCACGCGCCGTTTGAAGTAAGAGAGTAGATTTACGTGCCGTCCATGCGCAGAAAATCTTCCGGAGCGTCACCGTCACTCGCCGATGGTCTTCCTCGCCCTGTTTTTAGGGTCCGACCCGAAGTCCGACCCGTAACCTGATCCGACCCGGTTATCCGACCCGAAGTTCAATCATCCGACCCGGTCCATGAGTGCTGCTAACGTCACTAACGCCATTAGACCGTCTAGAATATTCCGTCAGAAAAGGAATATTCCGTTATCTTGGTTGACTTTTGCCAAAAGGTTTGACCGCCCGTTTCGGACACTTCAGAACTCATTTTTTGACAAACCTAGACTGGTTTCCAAGGTTTTAGACCATTCCAGACGCAACTGTGCACTCATTTTTTGCAAATTCAAACTCCAGATCAGTGTTATAAGTAGTTCAAGCTCGATGGCCAATGGAAATGTGCAAGTTGTCATCCCGAAACTCACCAAAGACAACTATGACAATTGGTGCATACAAATGAGAGCCTTACTAGGTTCTCAAGATGTTATAGACATTGTGGAAGATGGATACACAGAACCCGCATCCAAAGAAGCTGAAGGAACCATGACAGAAGCTCAAACAACAACTCTCAAAGCCGATCGAAAGAAGGATTGTAAAGCAAAGTCCATAATCTATCAAGGACTAGACGAACCCACGTTCGAGCTCATAGCTTCCTCCAAGTCGTCGAAAGAAGTCTGGGACACTCTTTACAAGACCTACAAAGGTGCTGACAAAGTGAAAAGAATCCGTCTTCAAACTTTACGAGGTGAGTTCGAATCTTTACGAATGAAATCTAATGAATCCATTGCAGAGTTCTATACACGAGTCATGGTTGTTGCAAATCAGCTAAGAAGAAATGGAGAAACTCTTGTAGACATGAGAATTTCGGAGAAAATTTTACGATCATTGGATCCAAAGTTTGACTTTATAGTTGTGGCCCTAGAAGAAACAAAAGATCTGGAGACGATGTCTATAGAAGAACTGGTGGATTCATTGCAAGCCCATAAGCAGAAAGTCACAAGAAGAAGTGGCGACAGAGTATTAGAGCAAGCTCTCCAGTCAAAGATATCCCTCCATGAAAAAGATTCGAGCAAGAGGGGACCTCACAACAAGGAAGAGAACGAGGTAGAGGATCTCGTGGAAGAGGTTCTGGAAATGCTGAAACCAAAAGTAGAGGCAGAGGAGGAAGAGACGCAAGTAGAGAAGGACGTGGACAATAGAACTGTGTCTCACGAGGATGAGGACGAGGACGAGGACGAGGACGAGGACGAGGACGAGGACGAGGACGAGGACGAGGACGAGGAAGAAGAGGCGGTTACAACTACCGTCCGAACGTTGACAAAAGAAATGTTCAATGCTATAATTGCCACAAATATGGGCACTATAGCAACGAATGCAGAGGTATCCCAAATGAAGTAAAAGAAAGTTCTAACTTTGTAGAGAAAGAGCAGGTTGAAGGAGAATCGTTGATGCTAATGGCACACAACTCAACCTATCAAAATCAAGATGTGTGGTTTCTTGATTCTAGAGCCAGCAACCATATGACTGGCAGAAAGGACTTGTTCACTGAACTTGATAAAAAAGTTCATAGAGAAATCTCATTTGGCGACCTCTCTAAAATCTCTGTCCAAGGAAGAGGATATGTCATGATAAAGCAGAAGAATGGAGATCATGCTTTCATCTCCAATGTTTATTATGTTCCAGACATAAAGACAAACATCCTAAGTCTCGGACAACTCTTAGAGAAAAGCTATCACATTAGCCTTCAAAATATGCAACTCATCATCACAGATGCTCGAGGAAAGCTGGTTACTCGAGTCCAGATGACGAAGAACAGAATGTTTCCTCTCGCAATTCAACATGATACGCCAAAGTGTCTGACAGCCATCATCGACAACAAAGACTGGTTGTGGCATCTCAGGTATGGACATCTCAATTTTGAAAGTTTAAAGCAACTGGGAAGTAAGAAGATGGTGAAAGGATTGCCAAACATCCATCACCCAAATGAGATGTGTGAAAGTTACGTTCTTAGCAAACAACACAGAAATAGCTTTGGAAAGGAGGCAAATTGGAGAGCAACCATGCCACTTGAGCTTGTTCACATAGATGTGTGTAGTCCATTGACGCCAGTATCAAATGGACAGAATCAATACTTCCTTACATTCATTGACGACTATAGCAGGAAGACTTGGGTCTATTTCCTAAAAAGGAAGTCTGATGTGTTTGGCTACTTGAAAGAGTTCAAAACTCTTGTGGAGAAGCAAAGTGACTATCATATCAAAGCATTAAGATCAAATCAAGGTGGAGAATACACTGCAGGTGCTTTCCAGGAGTTTCTAAAGCAACAAGGAATCAGACATCAGTTTACACTAGCTTATACTCTTCAGTTAAAGGAAGAATCGAACAATCCTTAACATGGCCAGAAGCATGTTAAAGGATAAAAACATGCCTAAAAGTTTTAGGGCTGAAGCAGTCTTGTGTGCGGTATATCTACAAAACAGATGTCCTACGAAGAGTCTTGATACAAAGACACCGCACGAAGCATGGAGCACTCACAAACCAAGTGTCAGCCACCTTAGAGTTTTTGGCTCTATTGCCTACATCAAGGTCCCAGAAGCGAGAAGAACCAAGCTTGAAAATAAATGAGAAAAATGTATCCTTGTTGGATACGGTGACAAAACTATGGGTTACCGGCTATATAACCCCATCACCAAGAAAATAATCTTCAGCAGAGATGTCATTTTTGAAGAAAATGAATCCTGGAATTGGAATCAGACTAAAGCTTCCAGAAGCGCAAAGTTAATACCTGAAGAAGAGACAAGAGAAGTGGCTACAGAGCCACAAACACCCAGAGATTAGCAAACACCTCAACGTGGTTCCCCTTCACCACAAAGGTATGATACTTCATTACCAATTGATCATGATTTCTCAGATATGAGGCCTAGAGGAACACGCAGTCTAGAAGATCTGTATGAATATACAGAACGGGTGGAAGAAGATCTTACTCTGTATTGTCTGCTAATGGCAAGTGATCCAGTTAGCTTTGAAGAGGCTAACCAAGAAGGAAAATGGAGAAGTGCAATGGATGATGAGATTTGATCCATTGAGAAGAACAAGACGTGGGAGTTGACTAATCTCCCAAAAGGCAAGAAAGCTATCGGAGTGAAATGGGTCTACAAAACCAAAAGGAATGCGAAAGGAGAAGTCCAGAGATATAAGGCAAGACTTGTAGCAAAAGGCTATAAACAAAAGGAAAGAGTTGACTACGGAGAAGTCTTTGCGCCAGTTGCCAGACTAGAGACCATCAGATTGCTAATATCATTAGCAGCCTAGAAAAGTTGGAAAATATACCAACTTGATATAAAGTCAGCATTCCTGAATGGCTTTCTTGAAGAAGAAATCTATATGGAACAACCACCTGGATATGTGAAGAAAGGCAAAGAAGATAAAGTGTGCAGACTGAAGAAAGCTCTATATGGTTTGAAGCAAGCGCCTCGTGCATGGAACATGAGGATTGATGATTACTTCCAAAAGAACAAATTTGAGAAATGCCCGTATTAGCATGCACTATATATGAAGAAGGAGACTGACGGAAGCTTGTTATATGCATGCCTATACGTTGATGATTTGATCTTTACCGGCAACAATCCAGCCATGTTTGAAGATTTCAAGAGGAGGATGGTGAAAAAATTTGAGATGACTGACATTGGTCTAATGGCTCATTTTCTCGATATTGAAATTGTGCAAAGTAAAAAAGGTATCTTTATCTCTCAGAGTATCTATGCAAAAGAAATTCTGAAAAGATTTGGTATGGAAAAATGCAATCCTGTCACAACTCCATTAGAAACATGATTAGAGTTAAGAAAGAATGAAAAGGGAGATGTTGATCCAACCTATTTCAAGAGCTTGGTTGGAAGCCTAAGATACTTAACGTGTACCAGACCAGATATACTCTATGGAGTTGGACTAGTCAGCAGATACATGGAGACTCTTGACCAGTCTCACCTGAATGCAGCAAAGAGGATACTCAGGTATATAAAAGGTACTATTAATGATGGTATTTTATATACCAAATGTAAAGATTGCAGGTTGATTGGTTATTCAGATAGTGATTAAGGAAGAGATCTGGATGAACGTAAAAGCACGACAGGTTTTACGTTTTTTATGGGAGATACAGCGTTCACATGGTCATCCAAAAAGCAAGCCACTGTGACATCGTCATCATGTGAAGCTGAGTATGTTGCTGCTTGCTCAGCTATTTGTCATGGTATTTGGATCAAGAATGTGTTGCAGTATCTGGGATTTCCACAAGTTAATCCCACAGAGGTCTACATCGACAATCGGTCAGCAATTGCGCTAGCAAAGAATCCAGTATTCCATGAAAGAAGCAAACATATTGATACGCGGTATCATTTCATCAGAGAGCATATGAAAAATAAAGAGGTGGAACTAGTCTCTTGCAAGACATATGATCAAGCTGCTAATATTTTCACCAAGCCGCTCAAACATGATGTGTTTGAAAGACTAAAGACAATGTTTGGTATGACGAAACACGGAGAGTCAAGTTTAAGAGGGGATGTTGAAAGTTAAACTTGCCACCAGTCAACCACCCTCCAGCAAAACCACTTCTAGAAGCCAACATTGTTGACTCTCTCCGACCATCCAACCTCCCTCAAACAACACCATTCTATCTTCCAAACGTATCTCACATCTCTAGGAAGCTCCATATCAATGGAGTCTTGTTTGATTCACATTTAGTTCGCTTAAGAATACAAATCAAAACCTAACAAAAGATTTAGAAATATTTCTAGAAAGTAATATTAACTAATTAGAAAAATAAACCATTAATAATAAGAACAATTCACCACATATTTGTTTCATGTTTGATAACAATTAGTTCAGAGTAGTTATAATATAAAATTTTGCAACTAATTAATTATTTGCATTAATCAATGAAGCCAGGGGTTTTGTTTTTAGTATAGAAAATGATTGGTAAGTAGTTTTAGAAAAATAAATTAAATATTATTTGAGATATGAAATTATAGAGAGTTTTTCTTTTTTTTAATTTAATATAAAACACGTCCTATATCAATAAATTCAAGCAAGGGTGGACCCACGTGGAGACCAAGTGGGGCCCGTTGCCCACCTGAAATATTTTTAAAAAATATTGATTTTATGTTTATATATATATATATATATATATATATATTTATATATATATATATATATATTTTTTAAAGTCAGTGCGTCCTAATATAACTCCATCAGTGCGTTAGATGTGGACTATTAGATTTACATGTTTTGACTCAAAGGTGTATACACTTGTCAAAACTTCTCCATAATCTATGGTCCACATGCAACGCACTGATGGAGTTATATCATGACGCACTGAGGAGAAAAGAACTATATAAATAAATAAATAAATACACCTTAAAACATATCATTACTCAATGCAGTTGGTATAGTTTCCTCATTTCACCCATGATAGTAAAGAGTTCAATTCTCACTTCAAGCAAAACAAATGTTCTTTTTATATCTTTTTTATTTTACATTATTTTCCAATTCCTTTCTCAAATTTTCGTTTTCTTCTACAACAAAATAATTCATTTTCTTTTTCCAACCATTGTTAAATTCTTAACTACCTTTAATTTGTAAATTATCTATTATTATTTTAAATTTTTTATTTATAATATTTTTAATTTGACATACCTAACACATCCAATCAATGAACCTTGAAATTTCAAATTTAATTTATTATATTAAAATAGTTCATCTATTATTATGGTTCATTTTATTTTATCATGTATATTTTTTTTTTATTAATTTAATTTATTTATAATCAATAATTAGAAGAATAAAAAATTCAAAAACATATCTAGTAATATTTACTAATCAATTGTTTTTGTATAAATTTAAAATGAAGTCATTATAAATACAAAATAAAAAATTTAATTATAAAATTATATTTTAATTTTTTAAGAAGAATAAATATTATAATTTTTCATTGTTCATGTTGTTTTTCTTTATTTTTTTAATATTGTGTTTCTTGTTTTTAGTTCTTTTGAATGTAAGATTATTTAGTTCATCTCGAGTAAGTGTTCTATCTTTTTTATTTTATTTAAAATTCATTATACCATCAATTTTTTTATATAAAAAAATTCATTTTATTATGATTTTAAATTTTCATTATTTTTTATATAATTGTTATTTTGTTCAAGTGTCCCACCTCGTTCAAATTCCTAGATCCCCCACTGCATTCAGGTCATGTGTCTAGAGTGAGAAAAAAATCTAGAGATAGTCCACATCCAAGAAAAATATATGATAGAATTATATATGAGAATTTTTTGGGGATGGGGCAAGCAATCATTTGGTAGTCTAGAATATAATAGTATAAAAAATCCTGAAAACATGGGTCTCCATAAATACTTATCCTTTGAACGATTCAAATGGATATAGTAAAATAAGTGATGGTTCAATAATAGTATACTTACAAGCACTATAAATACTACTTTGCTGGATCAGAAAATATCAAAATATAACATCTCCTCTATTCTTCCAATTTGAAAAGTGAAAACTTTATCTGGTTTTTAACTTGGGCCCTGCCTGCCTCAAAGCCGTGGTAATTATAAAAGCCATGGCTTGCTTCTCCGGTTACCTACGCTTGGTTGTTCTAGTGTGCATGTTGGTGTGCAGCTTAGCACACCTTCAAAGGTTTGAACACCCTGCAAAAGCTGATGGAACTCTTAGCTTTTTGGTCGTCGGAGATTGGGGCAGAAATGGCTCTTTCAACCAGTCTCAAGTCGCTCTTCAGGTGATTTGAAGTAATAACAAAATGAAATGAATCAATTTGAGTTTATCAGGTGCATGACCCGGTGATCACGTGCCCAATTGCACAACATGCATTATCTGAATTTTTTTCTTTTTTTTAATTATTTGTATTTGTTAATATATTAAGTAAGTTTTAGTTTAATTTGTTGATTGATCACTAAAGAGATAGAATGCATGGCAGATGGGAAGGATTGGGGAGAAACTAGACATAGACTTGGTGGTATCAACTGGAGATAACTTTTATGACAATGGATTAAAGGGAATAAATGATCCAAAATTTGAGAAATCCTTTACAAAAGTTTACACCGCCAAGAGCCTTCAAAAGCAATGGTACAGTGGTGAGTCTTCATCAATTTTCTACATATGAGTCTTAATAATCATGATGAGAGAGCTCTCTTCTGATCATATGATGTATTTTTTGTTTAGTTTTGGGAAATCATGACTACAGAGGTGATGTACAAGCACAATTAAGCCCTGTGTTGCGCAAGATTGATAGCCGGTGGCTTTGCATGAGATCTTCCATTGTTAATGCAGGTATATAAATATGTAATGTATATATGCTTTTAATTATATATACGCTTATTATTCATCCTTTAATTTGCATGCGTATTGAATTTTTACTAGAAATCGCGGAATTATTCTTTGTGGACACTACTCCATTTGTGGACAAGTATATTACAGACAAAAATCATACTTATAATTGGCAAGGTCTACCCTCTCGGAAAACTTACATTAATAACATTCTAAAGGTAAATATAAACAAAAAACCATTTTTGAGATAGCTAGCTTCATTAATGGAATATGATCATATATATATATATATAAGTAAAAATATTTTTTATTTGACTAGGATTTGGATTTGGCATTGAGAGAGTCGAGTGCAAAGTGGAAAATTGTGATTGGTCACCATGCAATCAGAAGTGCTGGGTATCACGGGGACACTCTTGAGCTTATTCACCATCTTCTCCCAATACTTAAGGTATTTAATTAATTTCCTTCTTAGATGCTAATTAAAGGCAATAATTTAATCTGATGCTTATTATTCTTCTTCTTCTTCTCAGGCCAACAATGTTGATTTATACATGAATGGACATGACCATTGCTTGGGACATGTTACCAGTCAGGACAGGTAGCAATACCTAACTGTCATAATTCAAATGTCTATTTAACTTTTCTCTTCAAACTTTAACGATGAAATTGTGTATCGAATGCAGTCCTATCCAGTTCTTAACAAGTGGAGCAGGTTCGAAGGCGTGGAGAGGTTACGTTAATTCTAATTATGGTAATGCTTTGAAATTCTTCCATGATGGTCAAGGTTTCGTGTCTGTGGAGTTGTCTCAGACAGATGCTCGGATAGTGTTCTACGATGTTTTTGGCGAGGTACTTCACAAATTGAGCTTGTCTAAGGAGCTTCACTCTGCAATGTAAACATCAATGACCATCTTGTAAATTAAGCTAGTGAAGGTAGACAGCACACATACGGCGCAGCGGTAATCTTTAGGCCTCCGTGTTGAGATTAGGCTAACACTACTCTGTAGAATTTCAAATGTTTGATGTATATAACTGTGTACTAAGTTCCAATGTCAAGTTATATATATATATAAATATATATAAATGTACTAATTCAATATTTGTGTTGCAAAATCAGTAATGATCATGAGTATATATCTACTTAATGAAACGAAAAAGAGAATATTGATCAATCTCATGTATGTTTATTATATGAGGCAATTATTCCTGCCATTAATAAAAAATCACCAACAAACACAGATTTACTTAATTGTAACATATCAACATATAAATAAAATTTATAGCTTACAACATTAATCCAATCAGTAGTATTGCACACTGAATAAAAAATAACTCACACAAATCAGAAAGAAGAGAATATATATATATATATATAATGAATCACACATATCGGGCAAGAGCAACAGAAAGATCAACAAAAATGCCAAAGAAAAGGATGGATAATCCGGTAAAGTTGATCAAACGAGATTCACGGTGATCCTTTAGAGTCAATAATGTGAATTGTCTCATTAATCCAGTAAGAGCAGTGCATATTGCCATGTACAAGAGTGCACGCCCCCCGCATACATGCCACGGAAGCATCCTTGCCCTGGTTGTTGTCGAAGCTCCTGGAAACATAAATGCAGACATCCCGAACAACCACTGCAAAATTAACCAAATTAGCTCAAAATAAGCGTAAAATTTCAGCAACATAAAGCAAATTTGGAAAGTGGGAATTTTTTTGGAACCTGTAAACAGAACAAGCAGAAAGTGATCAAGCCAATCCAAGCATGCAAGCTAAACATATCCTCTACATTGACCATATCATGATACTTGAAAACAGCACATATTCCAATTACTCCAAGGCACAAGGCAGTGAGTTGAAGTATCATATGCACGATCTTCTGTACTTTCCTTTGTGCCATTACTGTCTTGAATGACATCATTGCTGCATTATTATTATTCACAATTAGTTTAACACATTATCAATTAATTACTTATGACAATGTTTTGAATAAAAGGACAAGTAGAAAACTAATATAAGTACCTTCACCAACAAGGAAGATGAACCCACAAAACATGAGAAATGGATGAACCTATTGAAAACAAGACCATGAGGAAAGAATTTAATTTTTATTTGTATTGTAACACTCTTAATTGGAATTCATAATGCATGTTATCAAGTGAGGGATTTTCTTACATTGAAAACACGTTGTGGATCATCAGAATCATACTCGATTCCCCCTTGATAATGCAACAACCAAACAAGCATGAGAATGATTGCTAAGATGCCAAATAAGTGTGCAGCTATAGTTAGACGTGAAGCTGACCGCTTGTATGAGGCTCGGTAATCCACAGGATCCATGGCTGGCTTGGTAGCTAAGAGAAGGGTATACTTTCAAGTTGATGATATCAAAATTAAGGAAGAGGTGCTGCTTATATATTGTGTTCAATTAACTAATGCTTATAGGAATCTCTTTGAGATTGCTTGATTATTGGGTTTGGTATATCAAGGAAGCTTTGGGGTTTGGTTAAGCATCACAACAAGTACTACAAATTAACAAAGCTTGCTCAAGACTCAAGAGTCTAGTTCTATATTCTATGAATCAGCCAAATTGCACTTCTGTAAAGTGTACTTGTAAAAGAGAAAAAATCAGCGACAATAGATTGAAGAAGCAATGAACTTTTATGGAATAAAAGGAATCAGACAAGTTTAAAATGCAATCTTATGTTGGATTGACAAAGAGGTAAAGGCATCGCGACGACGGAGTCAAACTAAAATTAAAGAATCCTAGGGGGGAAAGGTGTATAAATACATCATATTAGTAACAGTACATCGTACAACTATATATACATGTGTGTGAACAGCCAGTGAAGTAGCATGGTTGAAGTTGGCTAAGCTGATAAGAAGATATTTGTTTGTCTGAGTCCAAGTTGGTGAATTGAAATAGAGTTATTAATGCACTTATTAAACTATGATGATTCTCAGTTTGAAAGAAAGGTATCCATCATGATGTAAAGCTCTTCAATTAGATAAAATTCAATGTTTTCACATGTATTTTTGGGTTACAAAGAACAAAACAGTTCTCAGACAACACGTAAACCAAACAAATGAGCAATGTAGGCTATGTAGCCATCTGATCAATTGTTTACAATTTGACCTTAAAGCTTTTATTACTAAAAGATTAATAAATAAACATACTCGTTTATACTATTTCTGTATAGTCATAGGGTTAGTTGTAAGCTATTCGATTTCAATCCAAGAGTCTACTGAAATCAAAGATTTAAAAATTAAACCAAAAAAAAAAACTAAAAAATAAAAATAAAAGATACAATAACTCTGTCTCATAACTACCTCTATACATACCACATATTTCTATCATCTATCCAAGGAAGAAAATATCGGTATTGGTATAGATATCGAACTTCCAAATTTATAGATATTTCGAGAATAATATCGATATCGATGGATAATCTGTCAAAAATTGAAAAAAAAAAATGGATGTTTGTATTTAAAGTTAGAAATTTTTTTGTAAAACTTTAGGACAATCTTAAACAAGTAATTATACATCAAAAGAATCATATTTTATCAATAAATTAACATATTTATGAGCTTATTATAAATTACAACATAGATAGAGTCTGTATATAATCTTTAAAATTAAGTATTTAATAGAATAATATATGATTTCAATTTTACAATATTATATACAATATAAAGAAATTAAATATTTAAAAAACAAAATTACATCATGTGTATGTTGCTTGATCACTTCTAACCGATCCATGAATTGGATAGTTTGAATTTACTCAATTTGGTGGATATTGTTGATTTGCATGCAAAGGTATTACATATGGCATTTATGGTGAAGAATAATCAAATATATTGTAAAAATGATTCGGGCCTTGAAGAAAGTGCAAATTGGAGTCCAAACTTGTATTTAAGACCAAAAGGATTGATCATGATTCATGGCCACACATGACAATTCTGAATCAAAGGTAGGCCCAATAATCTTCATGGACTAATCTATGAATTATGATGAGTTGATGACCCATACTCCATTACATCAACACTGGCCATATTTTCACTGCACTCTATTAAAATTTGTAATTTATATTTTAAAAAACCTTCCTTTAATTTATTTTATTGTATCACATTTTTGTAAATATTCCTTTTGTTCAGAATTTTTTCAATTTTTTTCTTTTAACAAGCTTAATTTTTTTAAAGAAAAAAATTGGATATGATTGTTTTTTTAATATATAAAAACAATTAAACTCTTCATTTAAAGAAAAATTCAATAGCAAAATTAAGAGTGTATTTAGGAAAGTGGTATACTGCAATACACATACATTTTTAGGGGTGTACAACAAGGAGTCCTGTTCCATAGAGTATAGACCTTCCCAATAGAAAAGAAATAAAATCATGCAAGATTGTTAATATCATATGGATATTATTAAAGGGATTCGGCTAATATACAGGTATCGTATTGTTATAAGAATAATTTTTAATCATTAGATATCAATTCAATGATTTATAAAAATCAAAGATTTGAAAATAAAACTAAAAATTTAAAATTAAAATGAACTCTTATCGTATAATTGTCTAGCAACCATACTGAAGAAAGATTGAAGGTTAAGATTTATGGTTTGTTAGGAAACAATGAGAAGATCAGTTCTGTCAAAAATGTTTCCTAATTCCAAGTCCTAGAATACTTATTCAATAATAACTTATTACAGCCTATACACAGCGATATGTTTTGCTCATTAATTAAGCCACACGTAAAGGCCTCTTGATGTTTTTCACAAAAAAGGTGAACTCCATTGATTGTGATTATGAATTTATGATCGGTTTGCAATTTGCATGCAACTAATTCATGTGATTCTACAAAGCTTAACACCGTTTAATTAATTACATCATTTTTAAGGTTTTAAACTTGTAGAAAATATCTTCAATTTTCCACTTTGTTTACTAATTCATTATCTTTTTGTGTTGTTATGAAATACATTAATACAATAATATTATTAATGTTATTTATAAAAAATATGAACATATCTCGTCCTTCAAATATATTCATTCAAAGGTTTTGAGCTGGATGTCTTGACTAATAGTTATATAATACTTTTTAAAATTAATGGGATTAGCAAATCAAAGGAAATCATCACACTATATATAAGTGCTTTTTTTCTGAATTCTTAGCTGTAATGAAGAGTGAAGAGTGAAGAGTGAAGAGTGAAGAATGAAGATACGCGCGTGTTAACAACCAATATTATTATTAAAAGTAGACTAGCTACTAAACTAGATTTATAATTGGAACACAAATTGTCCCCATATATGCTTAAAAAAGCAACAACACATTATCCCCATATTAGTGTTGACACCTGGATGCATGTGTTGTAGATATCTGTAATTGGTGAACACGTTGATATAAGATATTGATCCCATACTTATAATTACTTGAAACACACGCAACCACAAGATATGGGTATGGATTCTAGTCCAATTTCTGATCTTATCCCAAACCAAATGAATGAAAAAATAATCAAGTCTTTTCTAAGTGGGATTTGTTTTGTCAACAATATATATATGATATATCTATCTCAATCAATTTTGTATAGCTTTCAAACTCAATTATATCACCCAACTTGTTTTTGTCCACTCGATCTCTACCGGTAACCATATTCCCCACTCCTTGACCTCTTTTATTTAAAAGTAAATAAATAAACAAGAAGAACGAGAAACCACACCTTTTTTGCAATTATACTTTGCTTGATTAGGACATGTATACATATAAAGATGGGACGTAGTACCCTTCTCAAGCAGACCTAATATAACTGCCCATTAATTAATCTTTTAATTTGAGTTAATGTTATTTGTTAATTGTTAGGGTATATACTTACTCGATTTACTAAAATTTACGGTCGTGTTTTTACATTTAAGCTTTTAAATTGATTAACTTAATTAGTATTTGATTGAGACCTAATTTACAGTCTTGTCACCCGAATTCATTTAAATTAGTTCCATCAAAATGTGAAGGAAAGTGACTGATGTTAACATATATATATATATATATATATATTAAGAAAATCACATTAAAGGAAGAGTACTAGCACTCTTGGTCATAAAATTCATGTGTATTGTGTCTTTGTTAGTCATGTCAAATCCCTGGCCTGTCCATAGCCTCTGTTCAATGCCAAAAATGAGAAATGGTTCCAAACCCATACAACTTGAACTTGTACATCACATGAAAGTTACAGATCAATGGAATAATTAGTGGCCCTCTGATTTGTACATTTTTTTTAATTATAATTAATATTCGAGCCATTTTGGACCCCAAAACCAGATATGCCCATTTAGAAATATGTTTCATGCTGAAAATGAGAAAATGGACAGCTGATTATTATTTATTAATTGATTTATACAGTGGCGTTTGACTCTTTGGCAGCTAATCAGGCCCACATATAGATGTGATTTCTTAGTCCACTCCAAAATTGAGCTTGGCTGTATGCTATTGATATTGATCTCATCTTCGATATTTTTCTACTTACAGGCTACAGTTGTATTAGACAAAGACTTAATGCAATTCGAACTTCTAACAATATACTTTTCCAAAAAAAATAAAAAATTCTATTAATATATATAAGGCTTTTAAATAATATTCATTATGATTTAAAGTCGGGTGTTTTTCTTTTATTGTTTCATATTATATATATATATATATATATATATATATTTTTTTTTTTTTTATTTGTTTTCTTCTAAGGATTTCTTATTTTAAAATGATTTAGAATTTCATGAGTTATAAACACTTCCCTAACTTAAAGTGAAAACAAGAGAAGAAATTGCTAGGAAATTCACGAACTTGATATTATCATAGATAAGCAATAGAAGTAAGTGAAATTGATTTTAAAAAATTAGCTAAGTGGGAGAATCGTAAATAACCTCTTCTCTTTTGATGAAAAGCCAAATGAAACCATCTGGTTTGAAAAATAAAAAAATAAAAGAAAATTTAAAAAAAAAAAACCTAATATTAGTTGACCATTACTCCATTAGTTGATTTTGATTAAATTTATTAAAATATGACTATTTAAATGGTTTTCTATATAACTTAATTAAGAAATTAAAATATATATATAGTAAGAGCATTTCGCAAAAAATATATATAGTATTTATTTTTAAAAAAAAAACACACTTAAAAATAAATATACTATAACTAAACAATAATATTACAAAAAAATAGATATTTTAAATAAATAAAATATCTGAAAAAATAGATATTTTAAATAAATAAAATATATGATGGGATGCTCACATGCACATTTACGTATTGGTAACATGTATGTCTTCTCCATAGTTGTTGATTCTATAGTAAATACTATTTGGTTTTATTTTTATTTTTAAAAAACACTATAGATTTTATTTTTTATTTCCCTTTTTTATTTTGTTATATAATAAAAAAAATCTATAAATATTCATATTTTTTTAGATTTAAATAAAGTCAAATAACAATATTATTATTATGGGGTTTTTTATTGATTTCTCAAACCAAAGGATTTGATTAAGCTTTTCATCAAAAGATGAGACGATTCTCCCTTAGTTAAGTATAGTATTAAGGACAAGAGATGGGATGATTCTCCCTTAGTTAAGTATAGTATTAAGGACAAGAGCAATATGAATAAATAGGTTTTTGAAAGAACGAACGAACGAACGAAAAAAAAAAAAAAAAAGAGGAAAACTGGGGGATGAAAGCAAAGTGAGAGAGAGAGATAGTAAATATAATGATGTGAAAATGGGGTGTGATGGCAAAGTGTCAAAATGGGGGATAAGCATACAAAAATATATGTGTATTGAAATGATGATCGGACAGAGAGTAGAGACCCCAAGTCCCAAGTCCCACCCCACCAAAGCAGCCAGAAGAAGCTATTTTATTTTCTAACTTAAAACGCAAACACTACACTAACTAGTTTCTCAAGTTTTTTTTTTTTTTTTTTTTTTTTATTATTTTTTACAATATATATTAATTTGGGACCATGTATTTTTTATTTTGAAAGCTTTCATCATTAGTAGGATTCGAACCGTTAATCTGAAAATCATTTATCCTAACCTCAAACTCGTCCATCTAACAACTGAGTTACACCCCTGTTGACAACTAGTTTCTCAAGTCTAAATGCAGATTAATGCTCATGATGCATTCTTGTTGCAGCTGCTGGTTATATATATAATCATGATTATTTCAAAGTGTGGATTGGACCCCCTCCAATAATCATGATCTTCTCACCAGTATTTCGAAGTGTGGAATGGACCCCCTCTCCACCCACAAATTACAATCCTATTTCTCCAAAACACCCTCAACTTGTCATTTTTAATTCTTTTTTAAATCATGAATAATGTTTATATTAGATAAATATGACAAACTTGTGTTGTTTTATGAAATATAACTAATTATTTGATTCATGCATATTAAAAATTTAGGAAGATTAATTTCAATAATTTTTATTCATTATTTAAATTTTTTTAATTTTAGTAGTAGAATTTTTCAATTTTTGAAAAATCAATTTTATAATAAAAATATTAAATATTATTTTAAAAATATAATACAACAAATATATACTTTATAATATTAATTTTTTATTCTAAAATGTATTAATTTTATTATTTAACAAAATAATTGAAAATAAAAATCATATCCAAACATTATATAACTTAATGCAGTTTAATATGAAATATCACCAAACACAAAATTATATAAAAATAATAGTCTATTGCAATACAATCTATTACAATATAATCAAATACAATCTAATACTATACAATATAGTGTGTCAAACATGCCTTAAATACGTGATGTGCAACGTAACATCTAGCATGCATGTCTCTAACCAAGTGATTGCCAATTTGCCATTCGAGGATGGCCACCTTTGATGAATGATGATTAAGAATGTCACCCTTGTTGATGGGCAACTCATCTAGGTCACCTGAGCCACCAAAGGTACTTAGAAAGCTGAGTTGCATGCAGGACCGACCCCGAGATTCTTGAGGCCCGATGTTGACTACAAAAATTGAGGCTCTCGATATTTTATGTAAGTTTTTTTGATTGTTTTTCTCTAATAAATACTTGTAAAAATCAATATAATAACTCAAATTCAAAACTATAATACAGCAAAATAGCAAATAAAAAGTTACCAAATTGAAATTAAGAATGATAAACCTGTTTCCATTGATGTGCCTTTTTCTATGAAAAAAAATATATGTATGGTGGGCCATTTTTTAAAAGTTATTTATGGGTCTATTTTGTTTAAAATCGTATATGGGCTATATTTTGAAAAACAAAATTAAACTAAATTTAGAGACCCTTCAGAATCAAGGGACATAGGCGGTTGCCTTACTAGGCTCCTTCTAGTGTCGGGCCTGGCTACATGGGTCAATCATATCACTACTAGGGATGGCAACAAGTAGGGTTCGGGCAAGTTTTGCAAAATCCAAACCCGAACCCGCGAAACTGTGGCACCCAAACGGGTTCAAGTGACCCAAACCCGGTCGCAAACCCATGAAAATAAACAAGTTCGGGTGCAGGTGTGTGTGCGTGTTTCACCTGCGGGTTTTGGGGGCACCCACACCTACCCATGAACCCGCGAAACTGAGTGGGTCGACGGGTCACACCCGCAAACCCGCTAAAAAAAAATTGGATAATATTTCTATATTATTTAACTATATGATATATTATAATTTTAAAGATTAAAAACACTTACACTATATTGTTAGATTTTGACTTGTATTCCTAAGCAAACCAAATATGAACCAAACAAGACTAAATTGATATGTTACTTCCTGGAGACGTGGGATAACGTTTGGAAGTTCAAGGTGGTGTTTAAGAGAGGTTGAAGATCGAATAAGAACTGAAGAAATGTTTTTCGGAAGGAAGGGCAGCGCAGTTCGGACCGTGGCATACGGAACGGTCGATTCCAGAGGATCAAGCGCGATGAAGACCACGACGGAGGCAAGAGACACAGACCATTGTATCCAAAGCGGTCGATTCTAGAAGTGTTCCGCAGTACAGGAAGCGAGGTGCACACTATGACTCATACCGCGAAGACAATGTATTTTGCTGAGATCAGGAATGTTGCGTGAAAAAGTAAAGGTTCTCTTTTCTATAAGTTCTTGTACTTAAAGGAAAATTATTTACTCTTTACAAGAAGACTTGTCATAAAAGGAAATAGTATTTATGCGGAATAAGTAAGTCTTGTACGTTTAGGGGTAGAATTTCCTTTTATCTTAAACTCTCTGTAACTAGTATAAATAGAACATTATAATTAGGTTATTTGTGTGGAGCAAAAAGAACACCATGTAACATTAGAGAGAGTGTGGTGAGATCCGGGGGAGGGACAAGGATCCTCTCCTCACCTCACCTCACCTCATCATCACCTTTTTAAAGCATATGATTGATTGTTAATAAAATGTCAATCACATCTTAACCATTTATTCATTGCAATGTTTTGTGTCATAAGATTGAGTGAGGTGAGGTGAGGTGAGGTGAGGTGAGGTGAGGAGAGGATATGATCCTTGTCCCCGGGGGAGACCCTAGAGAATATCAAGGGAGGGATCCAAAGGGATATCGGTGGATCAAATTAGAGATCTGTGGATGATATTCAGAGGAGACCTAAGGGATATTAGGGGGTACTCGGTGAGGATCGTGTGAGTGTGGTTTAAGGTTGAGGTGAGAGAGAGAATCCTAGAGTATATGGCTGTAATAATTTACTACATAGTAGAACTTTCTCTGTCGTCCTGACGGCCCATGGTTTTTTACCCATTTCGGGTTTTTCACGTATATTTTGTGTTGTGATTGATTTATTTTCTCTCATCTATTTTTCTTCTATATATACGTTATTAATTGCTATGAGTTATGAACGAATATTAGGCATGACGTTTCCGAGTTCATCGGTTCAGAATCCCCAACATATATTTGGTTTGATGGAATAGAAGAGAAAGGAAAGGAAAGGAAAGGATTTGGATGGATTTCTAATATCTTATTTCGATTTTTAAATGAGAGGGGAAGGAAAAAAAAAATGAAGGAAAGGGAAGGAAAAAGATGGAATAATTTCTTCTTGTTTCCCCAATTTGGTTTCCACCCAAATTTGGGAGGAAAAGAAAGGAAGAGAATCCAGAATTAATAATTTTTTCAATATTCCAAAACTAACCCTATTAATATTGGTTTTTCATATTGTTGAAAGAATATTATTTTCGTAAATAGAATAAAATGTATCCATTTATTTCTTTCCTTCAAATAAGATTGATTTCCTTTCCTTTCTTTTCTATTTATAACCATCCAAACAACAATCATTAAAAACACTTTCTTTTCCTTGCCTTTCATCATTTACCTTTCCTTTCCTTTCCTTTCCTTTCTCTCATATTCCACCAATCCAAACATAGTGTTAGTAGAGTGAAAACTTCAACTCATGTCAAGTGTGTTTATTAGTTTAGACAAAAGGCAAAACGCATTATATATATAACTAACGGTAGAACATTGCACTCTTGTTTTTTCGATGTGGGACTTTTAAAAGTAAAAATCCCACATTGAATAAACAAGAGTGCAAGATTCAACTTTGTTTATATACAATTGATAGTTAAGAATTATAATTTTCAAATTTAGAATGAGTGAAATTTTAATATATTATTCTCTTTAAGATTAATAAGTTTTCATTTGAGTTTAAATTTATAATATTTTAAATAATAAATATTATAAAAAATTTATTTATGCGGGTTTGCGAGTTCATCTATGGGTTCGTTTTTCCAACCTGTAGTCACACCAGAACCCTTTGTGTTTTTATTTATACGGTTTCGCGGGTTGTAAATTCACCACCTAAACCCGACCCTACATGGACAGGTTCGGGTGAGTGTCTGTGGATGTGGGTCAAATTGCCAACCCTAATCACTACCATATAGCATGACACTTGTCACCTTATAGCTATACAAGTGTCCCTCCACGCCCATAATGGTGTTGACAATACAACGAAGAGTCAAAAATAAATCTATAAATACAACCTCAACAAGTAAACCAAGGTAATTTTTCTCATTTAATAAAAAAGTATATAAAAAAAAGGTCTAATTTTGCCTTGCATCCTTATCCAGGTAATAGCTTAAGTATCGACAATATCTGTGTTGGCCACATTAACCGAATGTTATTTTTCTATCTTTATGGGACTCTCAACACATCCTCTGAAGACCATCCCCATAAGGGGAGGGTAGAGGTGTAAAATGGGTCGTGCTGGGTTGGCACGGCCCATAAATACAAGGTCCATGTGGGCTATGGGTCGTGCCAGGCACGGTACAAAATAGTATCGTACCGGGCCATGGCATGACACGACAATTATATATAGACAAAGCCCAACATGATCCACGTGCCGACACAACCCAAATACATATCGTGCTTGTGTAGTGTCATGTCAACCCATGTACCACAATTAATTTTTTAAAAAAATACTTAAAATATTAAATATGATATTGTATTTGATTATGAGTTTTAAGTTTTTAAATTTGTCTTGATATTTTGTTGGAAAAAATATATTATTTTAATACATAAACATTTATAAAACATTCAAGGAGGTCTGGCCAAATCAATCTCTATTAATTGTAATATTAATTTGACAAGCAATTATAGATTATAATTGATGCAATTTTTTTACTAAAAAATTATAATTGACAAGCAATATTTTTTAAGTAAAACTAGATTAGATTATTTATGGGATTGGAATTGGTATAGAAGAAAGAAGATTAAATTGGATTAAACAATTTTTAATAAAACAAGTGTCAAAAAAATATTTTTGAATAAAATAAAAATGCTAAAAATTCAATGAATAATAAGGATGAGAGATGCTAAAAAATTGGATATGTCTCATTCATGCCAAATTCATGTCGTGTCCATTCAAGCTACATTCGGGTCATGCTTCTGACGTGTTGTGTCGGCCCAACATGCCATAAAACTCAACCCAGCATGTTACATTGTTGGGTTGTGCACTCGTGCCAAAAACAACACAATAATTATCGTGTCGTATCGTGCTGGGTTTGTACGGAATCGGACAATATCTGGACCTACCCAACCCAGTTTTCATGTCTAAGGGAGGGGTCCGAGGGGACTCCAAACGCATCCACTGAAGACCAACCCAGAACGAGAGAGGACTTGTAGGGTTAAAATATTTGAATATAATATTTGAAAATAATTGTATTGTTAAAAACTAAATAAATCTAATATTTTCAACGTTATTAAGACATTTCTATGTATATGATTTTTTTTTTAAATGTTAAAATCTTATTATATGATTTAGTCCACTTCTTCAAAATGACAAGTCAAAACCAACATTGAATTAATACTTCATTTGGCTGACGTTAAACTTGGAATCAAATGGTTTACAAACTTATTCCAGTCATCCATGCCTTCTAATGATCAGATTAATAGGATAGCATTTGGGGTCGCTTCTATCCTCGGATAGAAGTCGTGTATTCCTTGATAGGGATTTCTCTCTTGATAAAATTTCTAGAGCTCTTTTTGATATGTTTCCGACTAAAGCGATGGGTTTGGATGGGCTGCCCACCTTTTTCTATCAGAAATATTGGGATACCGTGGGGATTAGTGTGACCAAAGCTTGTCTTGGGTGGCTGAATAATGGGAAGGATTTGAAAGCTGTTAATAGGACTCTAATTGTTCTCATTCCTAAGTTACAACAACCTATGAAAATGGAGGACTCCAAGCCAATAAGCCTTTGCATTGTCATATACAAGATTGTCGCCAAAGTTATTGCTAACAGGTTCCGCTCGGTCCTCAGTGAAGTCATTTCGGACAGCCAAAGCGCTTTTATTCTGAGACACCTTATTTCAGACAATTCCATTGTTGGTTTTGAGTGTTTACACTCTCTCCGAAAGAGCACGCAAAAAGAGGGTTCTATGGCTCTGAAGATCGACATGTCAAAAGTCTATGACTAGGTCGAATAGAGCTTTATGATGAAGATGATGACTCATTTGGGCTTTTCTGATAAATGGGTGGGGCGGATTAAGAGGTGCATTTCTTCGATGTCCTTCTCTTTCTTGATAAATGGAAAAGTCAATAGGTCCCTAAATCCGTCCAGGGGTATTCGCCAGAGTGATCCACTCTCCCCATATCTCTTCCTAGTTTACGCTGAGGGTTTCTCGAGCCTCACAAACCAAGTGGTTTTATGCAAAGTAATCTCGAGTTTCCGGTGTAGCAAAATGGGTCCAATTGTGTTCCATATCTTTTTTGCCAATGATTGTTTGCTTCTCTCTAGTGCTACTAGTAGTGATGGTGAGGCCATTCGAAATGTCATGGATACTTATGCGAATGCTTTGAGCCAATTAGTGAATTTCAAAAAATCTACCCTATGTGTGAGTAAGGCTCTCAGTAAAGCTGCTGGGAGGCATTTGACTAATGTTGTGGGAGTTCGGTTGGTAGATTGCCATGAAAAGTATCTAGGGCTGCCTAGCTTTGTTGGGAGAGGCAAGAAGAAACTATTTTCGAACATCATTGACCGTATTTGGAATAAACTGAAATGATGGAATCCGAACCTATTTTTTGTTGGGGGAAAAGAAATTCTCTTAAAAGTAGTGATTCAGGCCATTCCTTCCTATGTTATGAGTCTCTTCAAACTCCCAAAAGGCCTCGTTGCAAAAATTTGTAGCATGTGTGTGTAGTTTTGGTAGGGAGGTACGAATGAGATTAGAAAGGACCAATGGGGATCTTGGAGGAAGCTGTGTTTGAACAAATTTGAGGAGGGGTTGGGGTTTCGTAATTTGATGATCTTCAATAGAGCTCTCCTCGCGAAACAAGGCTGGCGTTTGGTCTCTAACCCACAATCTCTGGTTGCCAAAGTTTTAAAAAATAAGTATTTCCCTGCTACATCCTTCCTTGATGCGGGTGGATGCTTGTCAGGGTCCTTTGTCTGGAACAGCCTCTTCTAGGGCCGTGAGATTCTTAAAGTGGGATGAATGTGGAGAATCGAGCATGGGCAAACCGTAGCTATTTACAAAGACCGATGGATCCCGCGGCCTTCAACTTTTAAGGTCTTCTCTCCGTAAGTTCTTGGAGATCATGCTACTGTAAGCTCACTGTTGTCTCCTAGGTAGTTGGAATTCCTAACTGATCTTTTCCTCCGTCTACATTGATGACGCAAAAGCAATTCTAAGTCTGCCCCTTAGCTATGCTCGAATGGATGATATTTTATTATAGCATTTCGAGAAATCAAGGAATTATACGGTCAAAAGTAACTATAAAATGGGGAGGGATTTGGAGGGTTTGGTGTGTTCTTCAGAGACTAATGGCATGAAACAATGGTGGGGGTCTGAATTTGTCTCCAAAAGTAAAGATTTTTATATGGAAAGCTTGTTTAAATTGGATTCTATCTACTGGAAACCTATCAAACTGAGGTATGTTAGTGGATATCAGATGCCAAAAATGTCGCAGAGCCCTTGAGTATACTCTTCACTCTGTTTGGTCCTGCTCAAGCCTGAAACATGTTAGACATTCTTACCCTCTCTTTCAAAACCTCATCTGGAAAGATCATGGCCAACTCATTGACTTCTTAACCTACTACTCAAAAATTCTAAGCCCTGTCGAGCTAGAACTTTTATGTGTTGTTCTATAGAAGAATTAATGGAGGAGGAATCAATTCATTCACCAAAATGATTTAAGAGGTGATGAGGACTGTGTAAGTTGGGCTTAAAATTTTTTGGCTAAATTTCGATCGGCTACTGCGGTTAAAGTGCCTAGAGCTACAAACCCAAACTCTTATATTCTCACTATTGCGAGATGGTTTAGGCCAAGAGAGGGTGTTTTCAAAATCAATACAAACGTGGCAATTAGTGCATAGAGAAATCTGGTGGGTGTGGGCATTGTCATTCGCAACCATAGGGGGTGTGTGATGGGGTCTTATACTAAAAACTTAGTTGCTATTTCTCTCCAATGGTAGCTGAAGCAACAGCCATTTTGTGTGGTATTAACTTTGCCATGAAGTCCGGTTTTTTGCATTGTGTGTTAGAATCGGATGCCAAGTCTGTGGTGGATGTTGTTTTGGTAGTCATAGTCCCTCGTGCGGAGGTGGGTGTTGTTATTGCTGATATTATTCGGCTCGTGGATGCTTTTAATATTTATTTATCCTTTGTTCCTAGAGTTGAGAATAGGGTTGCTGATTGTTTAACTAAACTTGCTCTGTCCTCTTCGGAGGACCGTTTTTACTATAACTCTACTCCTCCTTTTGTGGGGGCTCTGGTGTTGACTGATTGGTCTAGTTAGTTTGTTCTCCTGGTTTGTGTTAATTATTTCCATTTTCTCAAAAAAAAAAAAAAAATGGTTTGAGATTGTATATATCATGTATGGCCATGAATGATTTTGAAATTGGAATTAACCACCAAAGATCAAATTGTGATACAGTTGTTCGAGATGTGACAACCGACAATAATCGATCATACGCACTACAATAACCCTAATTCCCTAATAAATGTAAAATCTTTTGACGAAACTAGCTAGCTAGTACTATCTATCATTCTATCTTCATATTTAAGCCAATTAATCCACAATTAAAAATATGGGTACGGATATTGACACTCATAAATATAATAAGCGCACCCATATTTATAAGTACACTCATGTTTAAAATTTACAATTTAAAATTAAAACATTACTAGAAACATCCATTTTAATGCAAATAGTACCCTTACTTAAATGAATGTTTTCATTTTAATACAATTTATTTATAAACCTTTATAAGTTATTAACACACCCAATTTTACAAATGATGAATTTTTAAGTTCTCTAAACTCGAAAACACGGTCTTAGGAATTCTTAAATTCTTAAATTTCAATAATCATTACTTCAGGCCAATTTCAGGCTGTGTATTTACCTAAGACATACTTATTATATTTATTTTATGAACAAGAGTGCTTAAGCGTGCAGCTATGAAAAGTAAAGTTCTGCTATTTGTTCTTTACCGAAAGAAATATTAAGAGTAATAACAAAAGAAATATCAAGACTTTCAGCTATCAAGCTTTCCTTCAAAGTAAAACCCTGTTATTTTTTCTTTATCAACAACAGAGAAAAACAATATCACACTATATACTAGTAAAAGCACCATCATTAGAAAACATTTTAAACTAAAATTTTTCTTCATAGATTATTAATGTAAATTAATACAATTCTCAAATGTAAACAAACAAGTATTGAAATGTTCTGAAAAACAAAAAAAATACTGACAAGAGTTTCCATGCAAAATAGTTTAATCAGTAGCAAAATCTATTGTTTTCTCACTATCACCGTCATTATTAGTTGTAGTTTCTTGAAAATATTGTATACAAAAAGTATATGTCGTTTCCTATCCTTTTGCAATGGGTTGATAACATCTATGCCAATCAGCTGCAATAGGTGGAACAAGATGATTTGGTAAAAAGAATACCTAAAATAAAATCATAAATATCTTGTTAATGACAATAGGTGACAAATATGTATTAAAAAAATAAAAAATAAAAAATAAAAAAAAGACTGTAGGTGACAAATAACAACAATGAGCACCATACTTTTCCAAAAAAAAAAAAAAAAACAGTAAAAACTATTAATAAAACAAATTATAATACCTCTACGAAGTGATTGCCGTCTCCAAATCCAATAGCAATTTCTTTTCGAGACACTGAATCAACTGGCAACGATCTAAGAGGAAGAAAAGTAACACATTGACAAGTGAAATAGAACAACATTATAGCATGATGCAATAAGATGCCCCATGTCAAGTATATTCATCCATCGATCATTTCTTAGAAATTCCTCAAAGTATGATAGCCTCTGAGTCAATTGTTCTATTCTCTCTGATGCTTTATAAAAAATTTTGTAATTACCTAAAGGAAAATGCAATTCGTTTAACAAATCCTTCCTTACTATTGTAACCATCTATCTTGACCAAATCCTAGCAAGTCGGCAATAGCTCTAAATCCACAATTGCCATCACCTATAACATTCTAGACTTAATGGATGAATGGTTGGAATGCTTTTCGAAATGCATCAATATATGCATTTAAAGTCGAGTACCACCGTCACCTGTGTCGGATCTCTTTATTACAATCACAAATCCATTTTTTTTCCTACTTCACATGTCCATTGAATTAAAGATTCTCTGCTTTCAAATACATGCATATATTACATATATATATAGGTAATACAATTCACAAATAAAAACAAAATTAACCTTATGATATAATGCATGAGAATTCAGTAAACAAACATAACAAAAAAACAAAAAAAAACAAAAATGGGAAAGAACAGAAAAACATTATAAAAAAAATAGCAATGAAGAAACGGGGTTCTCTTCCAACAAATATATATATAGAGAGAGAGAGAGTAACAAGCAAACACTACGTGATCAAACTTGTACCCAATACAAACTTTCTTCTATGACAATAACCTTTAAAAAAAAAAAAAAAAAATAGCACGATTTTATTAACAACCAAAATAAAGAACAAAGGAATAACAAACCAACAAGCCATAACGAACCCAAAGAACAAACACCCACTAAAACAACAATTTGAAACCTTAC
Source organism: Acer negundo (assembly GCA_035582765.1). Lineage (NCBI taxonomy): Eukaryota > Viridiplantae > Streptophyta > Magnoliopsida > Sapindales > Sapindaceae > Acer > Acer negundo. The sequence goes on along the minus strand of CM069231.1, from coordinate 21,675,193 downwards.
TTTGATTCTTTCAAATCCAGAGAGAACACCTAAAATTCAGTTTTCAAGTAAAAAATAATTTAAATTTGTTTTCACTTCTACAAAAACTAAAATTTTGATATAATGTATAAACATAACTATACCTCGTAATTTGTAAATTCACTACTGTAGTACATAGTACATTCGACTCCAACATTGTTCATGCTCTGTTGAGAATTCACCAAAATTCAATAATTGTTCCAACAACGGGATATATACTGTTATCTTTTTTTTAAAAAAAAAATTCTCAATTTTTTTCATTGATAAAATTCATAACAAAAATAAATAAATAAATAAATAAATAAATATGTACCTCTGTATGATCGGAGTACTCTGAAAATTCTTGTTCCATTGTTTTGTTATATGATATTGGGAGATTTTGGTTCCGTTGGGCTTCTGTTCTTCTCGTTCTTTTATAAAAAAAAATCAAATTAAGGTTGAATTAGAGTTTGGTTTTTTTTTTTTTTTTAATAAAGTGATATAATTGAAGATATAAGTGTAATTAATGGGTGTAAATTGTATTTTGTTTAATTTAAATTAAATTAATTTGTCCTTATTGGTAAATTCCTATTGGAATATTTTTGTAATTAAAGTTTTTATTAAAATATGAGTGTACTTATCATATTTATGGGTGTCAATATCAGTTCTCTAAAAATATGTCATCTGGATCACCGGATGGAGGAGAGAGAGAGAGAGAGAGAGAGAGAGAGAGAGAGAGGTCCTAGTTGAGAATTGTCTTATGTGTTTCATATGTCGGGTATAATGATGTGAATGGACCTACAAATTAAGTATAGCCAAATCCTTGTGAAATAAATAGTGATCATATGATGCTAATATATCGTACATGGAGTTGTTGAATCAAATGTAAAACCCCACCACTTGCACAAACATTAATTATTTTTTTTATTTTTTTCTTTTTGGCTTCATTGATTCTGTGGAATCTCTTCATGTTTATCAGGATATATAAATTACGATATTTATGGGGTTTTCCGATTTGTATATTCCAAGCTTCATTGCAACGGTTACTTACGTGATAGCACGCAAAGGGACAGTAGTACAGCTATATTGGCTTCCTCTTGTGAATATATTACATGCAAATGATATTATTTGCGAATATTTTTTTTATTTTAATGTTGAGATATCTTATATTATACGGTGAAATTTAACAATGTTTTGATGGCTAAATAACAAAAAGATGAAGATATGAGGTTGGTTTGGTGGTAAAACCTCTCACATCTGGACTATAATATTATACGTTCGAGTCTTTTCCTTATAAAAAATAAAAATAAAAATAAATAAATAAATAAATAACTTAATTTATGTAATAGTGTAATATTTCAAACCTTTTCATTTCAATTTTCAACCAATGTAACAAACTAACAATTGAGTTAATATATATATATATATATATATGTGTGTATATTTATATATAATATCTATTAATCTGAGACCAAATAATTTTTTGAAAGTTTTCGTTATTGATAGAATTCGAACCGCTAACCTGCAAGTCATTTACACAAACTCTAAATTCATTCATCTACCAGCTGAGCTACGTCTCTGTTGACGAGTTAATATTTTGTAACGCACCTTAAATTTTTATATTTTAAATATTGTAGTAAGATTTTTAATTATAAGTTTCAACTTTCAACTTTTATACGTAGTATCATATCATTATTTTTAATTCAATTGAGTAGGCAGTTGGCATCGAAATGTTTGGTTAAGAGCATTTATTTTTAAGATATCTTGGCTGTATATATATTGTCTGATCTTAGTAAGTTTCGGCAGTCTAATAATATATAATACTTTAAAAAAAAAAACACAATAATACTAATTTATCTAAATTTGGTGTCTAAATATAGTACCTAAATAACGTGACATCAATATAATCTATTTATTTAAATTGTATTATATTTAAATGATTTAAATGAATTGATTATATCGATGCCACATCATTTAGGCACCATCCAAATATAGACGAAGTAGCATTGTTGAAAAAAAAAAAAAAAGAAGTTGTGTTTCTTTTGTTCATCTTATTTCACATGTAAATACTTTGGACAAAATAATAATGAAGAGAATTTCAACAAAAAAGAAAAAAAAAAAAGACAACAATAATGACGTAGTTAGTTTTTTTATTTTTTTTATTTTTTTTAATGATTACTGAAGTATTGTCATGTCTTAAAAGGATTTTTTTTTTCTTTTTTAAGAATACTACTATTATATTAAAATCATCTCTAATACATATGTGAATACTAAATTTGGCACAAAAAAGAGTAAAATACAATATTTAGTACATCAATTTAGCATTATACTCTAATGCACAATTCTATTTAAAATGTTATTTTTATTATTTTATTAATTAAAATTATAAAATTAAACATTTATCAGTAATGCATTCATTATTTATTTTAATACTCAAATGTAAAGTTCCATTAATATATTTATTATTTTATTTAAAATATATATATAATGGTATTTTGGTAATAAAAAAATAAGTATTTATTGTTGTGTCAAATTTGACATATACTATTTGGCACTGCATAGGACATTAGAGATAATGATTTTTACACTATATGCTAAATTTTAGTATCAGTACAACATTAGAGATACTCTAATAGACCTGCCAATATCAGACAGTACATGTGTGGTTTGGATATCTACTCCCATAAACCGGGAGAGATAAAACTCTCCATACATGTTTGTAAAATGTGTGTATGGTGAGACTCAAACCCCCCACCTTCAATACAAAAGTGAGTATACTACCAACTCTACTAAAAGGTGTTATGCAGTAATTGCTTAAAGGGTTAAAGGTAAAGGCTTATTTCGGAGCATTTATTCCTAATTATATCACTCTAAAATACTTTAATAAAGAAAGTATTATTTATTTATAAAATATTGTGAAAAGATTTGTAATTGTAGCAGGAGTGGTTGATTTTTGGGTTAATTGTAAAAACTTACCATGTGTTTTGACTTTATAGCAAAATATTCAACAAATGGCCTTGATCACACAAACAACCTATGATGTTAATGGTCAAACGTTAGATTTAACGGTTGACTTGAAAAAGACTAAAATGCCCTTAGTAATTCAGATTCAATACAGTGGAGATAATCAAAAAAAAAAAAAAAAAAAAAATTCAACAGTAATCATCATCAACCACCAAACCCAGAAAACACCATCATCAACATCAAACTCAAACCCAACCCAAATCACAGAACATTAATGGCAAAAAACCCTAACTCCCAAATCCTATCTCTAGAATCAGCACCCACACCATCAATCTCCCGAAATCAGTACTCACACCATTAATGGCAAAAACCCTAACCCCTAAATCCAACTACCACCTAACCCTCCTACCACCAACGGCGATCTTCTCTCAACAGAGGATATCGATGCTCAAATCGAAGCTGACAGCCAACTAAAACACAAACCAAACACTATCACCACCACCACCACCCTTAAAAGTCACCAACAATCCCTAACCCTCCCACCACTAAAACCAAACCCAACAAACAAATACCCAACACAAATAAAATAGAAAAGAGAAGAGAAACATTGAAGAAGAGAGAGAGTGGCTGAAACCCATGGAAGTACATCAAAGATCGTGATGATGGTGGAGAGAAGCTTGGTTAGGGTGATGGTCAACTCACCTGGATGTAGTGATTGAGATTGTTTTTACGGTGGCCGACGAGAGAGAGAGAGAGAGAGAGAGAGATGATAATGGTGATTTGGTGATGATGGTGGGTGGTGGATCGAGAGAGATGAGATTAAGGGAGATGAAGGTGATTTGGATTTGGATCGGTGGAGATCGGTAATGATGGTGATTTTAATTTTTAATTTGTTTTGGTGAATAAGAAGAAGAAGGTGATTGGGTGGTGGTGATTGGAGATAAGATTTGTTAAGAGATAAGTTTTTTTAATAATAAATAACTTTTATTTTTTATTTTTTTTTATGGAAAAAGAGTAAAAGGCAATCATGGCTTTCCCACAATTAACTCTCTGTTAAATCCAACTCTAGTCAAACTGGTCAAAGGTATGTTCTTGTTAATTAAAGGAAAAGTGCAATATAGCTGTAATATTGTAAAACGTCAGGACAATTTATTGCAATTAACCCTTGATTTTATATTGAGTTTCTATTCCGATAAAGAAATCTATTATTACTTAAAATGATCCTCTTCGTGTAATAGGATGCCTTTACCAAGTTTTTTTTATGTGAAAGTGTGAAACAATCATATTGGGTGAGAGTGTCAGTATTTTTTATTTTTTTAATAAGAAGAAAGATTATATTAATATATAATTATAATTAAATTATGAAAGATGGTACATGTAAGGTCTAAGTAGACAATGCTTGACTTAACTAGTCATACGAACCGAAAGCTATTCAATAAATAATCCTTTCATTGCTTTGTTTGGTAGTGGTGCCTTTGTTTTCTTCCAGAACAAAAGGATCCATAATAGATTATTGTGATAAGTAAATCAGAAGCAAGAATTAATTAATTTTATTTCATGATTAAATATTGTTTTAAATCTTCTTTGTCTAACCTATGAAATGGATTGTGTATAGCCACAGCTATATATGAGCAAACAAATATTAAATAAGAGTAGTAGTTTGAATCATGTTACCTACAGTCATTGTAGGATACAATAATGTCCAACGTAATGATTTTTCAAAACTTATTTATACAAAATCATAATTTAAGACAAATAATTAAAAAAGAAAAGAAAAAAGGATGGAATATATGCAATAAGCCTCTATAATACCACTTGCAATTTGTTAGAAAAGACAGATTAAATACATTTATATGATCAGTACATATGATTCTCGTATCATACCATATTATCACTTGTGATTAAATTGTGCCATTTAACTTGAGATTATAAAAATATATTTTAAAATCCTAATTTAGTATAATTTCATTAGATAATCTCACTAAATGGTACAAGTTTTTCTTGTCCGTGAGAGTTGAGACAGTGACTTTTAACTTATAAGGTCAAAATCAAAATGCAGGCACCCCTGGTGAACTGAGAGTAGGGTTCACGAGCCCTGGTTTGACCCACTTTAAATTATAGATTCTCAAGTTTTCTTGTTTGTTGCCTTCAAATTAGGAAATTAACAAAAAATTTTCCTATTTTTTATTATTTTCTCTCAAATATAGATGGATTCATGTAATCTCAAAAATCGGAAAAATATAGATATAGATGTGGGGTTGCAACGTCTGAAATGGATAAACCCGAATTGGGAAATAAAAGAAGGAGAAAAACTTGTGTGAGACCATCAACCATGTCACTTATTGAAAATATAAAAATAAGAGCGGTGCTATTAGCATCTTTACCGATCTTTTTATTTTCTATTTATTTAATTTTTTATTTAATTAATTAATTTTATTTATTTTTAAAACCATCATTTTACATATTTTTCAAACTTAATAAACCCCATCTCTAATATCTATCTCAGATCTTTTTATTTTTGGTCTTGTTTTTCTCTCACTTTCCATGAACGAATTTTTTTTTAATATCAAACTTTATAGAAAATGTCAAGAAGTCATAAGACAAAAAACAATTAAACAGTCCCAAAAAATAGCAAAAAATAAAGCAACTCAAGACTAAACACATAGGAAAAAAAAAAAAAACAGTCCACGAACAAAACGAAACGAGAGGCAAAAAACAAGTATTTGTTTTGGTTATCATCATTTCACTTTCAAATTCCAAAAGAGTAATGAGATTAAATAATAATCAATATCTGATTATCTGTCTAATACACTACAAGTGTTTGCTTTATTGTTTAAATAAGATCTCGTACAAGTATTTTTAAGATTTGAGAGTTATAATATATATATATATATATATATAAATGATAAAAAGAACGTTAGTTTTTTTATTTATTTTTAAATATGAAGTTTTATTAGATTTATTTTATATAATTTTTTTTTTCTTAAATTGTATGTCTCTTTTAGTAATTTTAATAAAGGAAAATAATAATATAAAATAATTAAAAAAGTGAGGTATAAATAAATCGGTAGAGGGTGCCAATAGTGCCACTCAAAAATAAAATTTAAAGTATTAATGTTGTATAAAATTAGGAAATTTGATTGGATGGCATAATAGGAATAGAGATTCTCTCATCATTTCACATCATCCTCACCTCACTTAATCTTATGATACATAAGCATTGTAATGAATGAATGGTTAAGATGTGATTGACACTTTATTAACAACTAATCACTTGTTTTAAAAATGTGAGGAAAAGTTAAGGATGAGATGAGGTGAGGAGAGGATCCTGTCTAACCGTGAGACAATTCTATACAAGGTTTTCTTATAAAGAAAGCCGTGGGGTTCATATGATGATTGGACAGAAAAGTCCTCGTGACACGTCAGCATAGAAAAAGTTGATGGAAACCTGACTTGGTGGAAAAGCATTGGTAAAGTGGACCCATTGGACTGCAATTAAGATGAGATAGAATTTATAGAAAAAGGAGGCTCGATTTCTTATACGACAGGCAAACATCCTCCCAAGGAAAGTATTTTTTTTAGGGGACTTTGAGAGGAGGCAAAGAACTCATGTTTTTTTTTTTTTTTCTCTCGTCTCTTAAAATTCATTTATACCGTAAAAGTGTAAAACTAAGAGTAATAGGTGATGAGAATATGAGATTAGCAGTAAACTCTTTACGCATGAACTATAAGATAACAGTTTTGAGTCTTTTTTCATCTTAAAAAAAAAATTCGAATTAATGTAATATTTTCATAAAAAAAAAAAAGCATCAAACTGATGTGAAAAAAAATATAGGCCAACACATCATGTTTTTAAAATTGGTATTTAAAAATTAATAAAAAATTGCACTCAATATGAAATTTCTGTCTCTGTTTCGATTGACTCTCGAACATTTTATATGGTTTTGCTTTTCAGGAATGTCTAGATCACAAAGTTTTTGTCGATTTCAAATGTGTTTTTATTTATGGATAATGTTAACTTGTGTAAATATAAACATTTGGTTTATAGAAAACTCAACTGCTGCATTTGTTTTCTTGATTTGATTAAAACCACCCTTTATTTATTTATAACTTTGTTTTAGAGTTTCTTAATTTGATTTGGATTGCTTCTGCATGTTTCTACTGTTGAAATAATAAAATAAAAAGGAAAAAAAAAAAAAACTGGACACGTCATTAAAAAAAATGTTTAAAACATAATTATTAGAGACCGAATTTTGATTTGATTGTCTATCAAATGTATTTTTATGTCACATAAGAAACAAATCTCATGATATTGTTATCATATCAACAATTATTGGTATACAAATCATTTGTACTTTTGAGATGCTCTAATATTATAATAGACTAATGTTAGACTACCCAAAAGCATACCTAAATAATGTGTTATATGAGTTATCAAGATCCTATAAATCATAAGATTATGCTAAAAGTGATATAATCTTGACAATTCACATATCACATCATTTAAGTATGATTTTGGACAAAAGCTTTGGGTCATGGACGAAGCTAGAATTTCAAATTTAATCAAGTTTGGAAGGGCAATTAGAAAATTTTTCATTTTTTATGGAGTAAATGTATAACATTTAGACGAAATATGAGTATTAAAAGGAGATTTTCCAGAAGGTTGGAGGGGCCATGGTCCCTCCAGACCAACCTATAGCTTCTTCTCTATTTTGGGTAGCCTAACATTACTCATTATAATATTATAAGTTGGTCTATGTGTTCTACGGGCTCGTTTGACACACTGTATTGTATTATATTGGATTATATTGTATTGGATTGTACTGTATTATTTTTATATAATTCTGTGATTGGTAATATTTTGTATTAGACAGTATTACACTGTATTAATTAATACAATCTCTCTACTTTGTATTAGCTAATACGATATCCACCGTATTAAACCAATTAAAATTTATTACCTAATACAATACGGTGAACAACGCAAAACAAACCAAACATTATATTATATTATTCTAATATATTTTAAACTGTTAATATAATACATTACGGTACACCAAACGAGCTCTTAATTAGATCAACAGTGAGTAGAGTCAACGTTGAATAGTAGTTGTGATGTCAACGTCAAATCGGTGTTCGGCCTTTAGCCTTCACCCCCTTTAAAAAAAAAAAAAAAAAAAAAGGTGAGTAAAATTGACTCTTAGCCTTCTCTTGATTTTGGCTTTTTTCTTTATCTATCTGCTGAATTTTCTCCTATTTACTTGCTTAATTACTTTCCTTCACGAATTTACCATCTCATAAAGAAAAAGTATAGAACCTGTTTTTATTTGTTTGTTTAAAGAAGCATACCAAAAATATTAACAAAATACAATATCGAAATTTAGGTAAATGTTTAAAATTAATCAACAATTTTTATTTTCTATTTTCAATGAAATTATATAAGTACTGAATTGTATTACATTCGAACAGGAAGTATGAGAATAGGGACGAGTATTTCCCATAAATAATTGGATGATGTGATGTAGGCTATTTAATGGTAGATGTTAGAGGTTATTGAATTGTATTTAACTGTATAAAACTATATATAAATACAATTAATTAAATGGCCAATAATTATTCTAATAACGTTATTGTATCAATAAATTAAATTAATCTCTCAATATATATATATATATTTAAAACAGAATCATCTAAAGTCTCAACTAATTGATGCGATTGGGAACTTAAAAGAAACAACAACTTTGGAGCTTAATAAAATGGGGTTGGATATGGCACATAGGATAAAATATTGGTAATTAGGAGAAGTTTCAGGGTGAAGGATGCATGATGCATAAAACAGAAGTAAAGCTAATATCAGAAGTTTCAACGTACGATTCATACATAAGTCAACAAAAGTTAATGTGACTGCTTTAATTTCCACAACAATTAACTAAAACCTACCTAGTTTCTCTACTTTATATTAGGAATTTCTCCTCTCTCAATTACTTCATGCACACTAGTAGTCAAACCTTCTTTTCAAACACTTGCAAGTTGCATCACCCATTCATCCTATTCACCACCTTTCAATTTTTTTATTTTTATTTTTTTTAAATAAGACTTTTTAGTGAATCCAACTGCTGAGAGAGAGGAAATTTTCTATCCACGGCATTGCAGCCTATTAAATAAAATCATATCATGTGATTGGTTCAGCTATTCTATGTCTGCATATAACTTGATCCTTCTGTTCTTATTTCTGACATTACATAATCTCATTTGTGTGTATCTTTTACTGATTTTTTTTCTAAAATTATATAATCTCATGACATATAAATATTGGTTAAGATATGATTAGTTTTCACAATTACTTTATCAACAATCAATCACATGTATAAAAAAGATTAGATAAGCAGATGATCCAAATCCATATAGTTACATGGTTAGTTATTGAATTTCAATCAAAGAGTCTTTGAAAAAAAATTTCTTTCTCAAATATTACAATAATTCGATATTTTTAGAGGAAAAGGAGAGACTCAAACTCACCGACAAAAACTCTCTTTGTCTCAAAATTAAGTCTTTGAAGAGGTGTGGTGTGGTTGGTCACCACACCCCAATGAAGCGAATAGTTCGGACACTGCTTGAATTCGAATCCCATTAGAAGCATCTCGTAGCTAGGTTTTATGACCTCTCGATCTAAGTAGGGATTAATCCTACTCGTTAACGATTGATTGCCGATCGGAATGAGAAATATCTCACGGTCTTAAAAATAAAAATAAAAAAAACCTCCGTGTTCTAATTACCCAACAACTATATAATAGTACAGGTAACTAAATTCATCATGTGACAGAGTTATTAATTGGATTAGTGTTTTTATTTCACATATTGGCCGCATGTATTATAATTGATGCACCAAAGATTGTTTTCATTGGTGGGGGTTTAGGCGATGAAAACAAAGTCTTTTAACCGGTCAACGGTTGTGATTTGGTAGAAAATGTGATTCTTGGGATATACCCATTATTTTAGGGAGTAATAGTATTATCATCATCCCCAATGTACCTAGGGATCTCTCATAAGATCCCTTGTCCCAGTAAAAAGGTAATAAAATGCATGAAAATACTGTATCCATGCGTGCGTGCATGCATGCATATTCACCCTTGGCGTACATTAGCATGCATGCTTCCACTTCAGCTAATGTACGCTGCAGCAAGACAGAATAGTATAGTACACAATACCGTTTGAGTCCTTTCCCAGGCAGTTTGCACACTTTCCCATACACAAAAATAAATGAAAACTATTTTTTTAATTGACGCGTGAAATGTGGGGGCCATCAGCCATGAGACGGACGTTATAAAGCTTATATATCAGTATGTATAATGTATACGAAACGAGACGATAAATCCACCGAATCCGAAATCAACTTTAACGGGATTGACCCCATGATTAACGGCGTTAACATAGCCGTGTATGATATATTTATATTTAAAGAAGCAAAAACCAGTTCTTGCCCCGTGGATTGCGCTGTAAGTGATATTTTTAAGATTTCATGACTGGGTCCGGGACTGGGCCAACGGCTATCAGCTGCTGACGTGGAGGAGACAGGATGTCACGTCAGCTCAGCAACCACTGTTTACGGTGTAGTACTAGGAAATTGAATTTAATTTATTTATATGAATTATGAAATCAGAAATTCAATTCTTAAATAATATATTAATTTTTCACATTTTGTTTATCATACATTGATACGTATCAAATCGAAACGGGAGAATTCACGAGAGTATTTTATTCAAAAGAATATATTTTATTAATATCAAATAAAAGTTACAAACAACTCTTTCGATATAAACAAACCGCCTCCTCTAAGATTCGGAATTCAAAATTTCACTAAAATAAGAAAAATTTTAAATCACGACTAAAACCAGAAAACAGGAATACGGAGGTTAAAATAGCACTTTTTAGGAAAACAACTAAGTATCATGGGGGTTTAACCCTAACAGTATCCGTAGAATTCGTCAATATAGTTCCCATGATATGTTATGGACTCAAAACAAGTATCGTTTGCCCTTCCAATAGACTTCCTAAAGTGCCATACATCAATATTCATTTTAGTGTTTTCATAAACACACGATGTAATATTATATGTTATTGTGTCGTGTTTATACCGATACAAATATAACCCATTAATTTTTTGTTGAACCCGAATATGATTCATACATGTTACTTGATAAAATTGAATTGATTAATTTACCTATTAAAAAATATTAAATAATTTAAACCGTTTAATTTAATTACATAATTCAATATGTTACGGCTTTAATAAATATTTTAAAATGTTAAAATATTTATTTATCTTTGTATATGAATTTAAATTGTGTATTTATCGTTAATATTTAATCGTTATAAACAGGCTATTATGATGGATTCAACCCAACCATTACCCATTTACTCCGATATAACGTGTTGACCCAAATCCAATAATTTGGTGTTGTGTCGAACAATTTCCACCCATATAAGCACATAAGGGTAGATCACATCAAGATTATCTACGGATTCTAATTTTCTATCTTAATTGATATACCAATTGGCCTGCACTAATTTTAAAATTGAATTAAAACTTATGATGTATACAGATTATAAAATAATACTAAATAATTCAAAACGTTGATCCAAAATTCAATTTAAATGATTTGTTATTATCATACAAATCATGAGATAATATTGTAAATGATATGATAAAGATAAGTCATTCGTCACATCGATTTTTAGGTTGTTGGATAATTGTTCACTTATCAAAACAATTAAAGTGGCCTAATATTTTGAACTCGTTATCAATATTAAACTTACAAAAAATAGAGCAAGGATACCGGGCAAGTATTGTGATTTTTGACATTTTCCACATGAACATAAAAGACATTATAGAGTTAAAAATTGTTTATTTTTTTTCATGCAAATAAGTGAGATATATATTTTTTTTAATATTAAAGTGTTTGATTGAAATTCAATTAATATATATTTTTTCATATATAAAAATAGGAAAAGATCGTGACTAAAAAATATAATTGAAGGTTTTGAAGAGCATATCAAAGTAGTTTTCCAAAATTATAAATTTATAATCTATTATCAACCTAAAAGAGGAAAATAAAATAATTTTCAGTTAAAAGGTAAGCGTGTATTGATCACATTCACATTCTATCACATATAAAGAGCGTATATGTTAGTATAGTATCTGAAATCCAGCCACGTGGCAAACTTGTGTGTCGTGTCAAAGTGTATAGGCGCCCAAATGTTGGCCCACGCGATTTGTGTTTGATTGGAGCGTTTTTACCTTTTTGTTCCATTAAATGCCCTCTTTATCGTAATTACAACATTGGGGAAAACCAGCAGTTTCTGAACAACACAAGGGTATTTTTGGAAACAACTCATCAACCGGATACCCCCAAAATGGGTCGGGTCGGCAATCTTCAGTGTGTAGATCTTATTGTCACTCGTCTCAATGACATTAAGCCATTTATTTCGAGAAAATAAATATAAATACATATTATTAAACTATAATCTCTTTGAACTGTTTCATCAGGTAGCAATCTGATTGACGGTTGCCTTACCTGACTCGGGTAAGTATTGCACTCGCCTGCCCCATTTAAATTTCATTTTTTTTTTTTTTTTTTTTTGTATTAAAAAAATAAAATATTTATTAAAGGTGAACCTCTTTTTGGTACCCAAAAGTCTTTATAATCATTAATTTAACCCCTAATGATTCATACTATCTTATACAGTGATTCTTCTACCCTCCCCCCACTGTTGTCTTATACTTTTTATTATTATAGTTTTTTGGCACTTTATTCCACTTTCAAGAATTCAAAGTTCAATTTTCAATCTTAGGAAAAACTATTGTTTCAAGAGTCTTGAAGGAGGGTTAAAGTGAGCAAACCATTATTTAAAAGGAATCAATATAATTAAGAGGTGCATTGTTTACGATAAGGTGTTATGATTATCTATCATTTCATTTGATTTTATTAGGTGATTAATTTAACACCTTAGTGAATATTTATGCTTACTTTTCACTCAAACAGAAGAAATAAATGGAAATCCGTTTTCAAATTGGAAACTTTTTATTCAATGAAACGGGAACAGAACTCCAAAAATTACTTTGAGAGTTGACCAAAAACAAAAATAAAAATAATCTTATTATTTCAAAATTAGGTAAAAACCTATATATTAATATAGTTTTTATGACAATATCGGATTGATTCAGTGTTAAGTCTCACGTAATTATATCCAAAGGCTTATGGATTCGATTCATATCCTTTCTTATAAAAATATAAAAAAATGTTTTAACATTACCACCGCTTAACTTACGTGACTCTTATTCCACTTGGCGAACCAACACATTTTGTATAGTTTATTTAAATTGTATCATAATTTTGTTTTTTATTTATTTATTTCTTTTTTTTAAACTGTTATTTATTTTGTTCTATTGAATTTTTTTTTTTTATTATTTTATTTTAAGAAATTGGTCATCTATATTACCGGGTTCGAGTATATATATATATATAAAGGAGGGTTTTAACATGAAAGCAAAATGTTGTTTTTCATATCTGGTTTCCAAATTCTTAGAAAAAAAAAAAAAAGTGGTTTCCGAATTCTTTTTAATGATATTTTACACAAAAAGTGAATATCAGACAAGTTATAATCTTATAAAGATTAAAATCCATTTATTTATTTCCATTATAACAAATAAAATTGGGTTGTTTTTTAAAGAAAATATTACAATAATTCAAGTGCTTTCAAGAGTACGTGGAAGATGGGAAATGTTATCTATCTTTCCCATTTGTCTTTCCCACTCTTTTCATTTAATAAAAAGCTCTAACTTTCTACTACAAAACTTGTTTACGTCATCACCTCTTATTAATGAAATGATAGAAGCAGCCATCATAGGGAAAAAACGTAAATAGCAAAAAGTGAGAACTTTTTATTAAATGAAAAAATGTATACGTGTCAATCAATGAGTGAGAAAGGCAAATGAGAAAGGTAAATATCATTCTCCCGCGGTAAAGATTTGAATCCATTACCCGGTCGTGTATGTGTGTTATTTATTTATTTATTTAAACATTACAATAATTCGAGATTCAGAGAATAAGTGAAACTCAAAGCCATAACTTTATGGTGTGACTTGTGTGGGCATACGACGGAACCAACCTTACTTGGTTTTTGATGATATAAAAAGGACTAGGATCCTCTCTTCACCGCATCTCATCCTTACATTTTCTTCACCTTTTTAAAACATATGATTGATTGTTAATAAAGTGTCAATCACATCTTAACCATTCATTCATTGCAATGTTTATGTGTCATGAACTAGGATCCTCTTCTCACCTCACCTCATCCTCATCCTACTTAATCTTATGATGTGGTTGACACTTTATTAACAACCAATCACATGCTTTAAAAAAGGTGAGGATGAGGTGAGGTGAGGAGAGGATCTTGGTTCATGTGTCGTAAGATTAAGTGAGGTGAGGAGACAATCTTTGGTCATATAAAAAATATGTTTTCTAATTTAAAACAGTAGATAAAATATTCGAAATAATAATAAACATATTATAAAAAGAGAAACTGAACAGACAATACATGTGTTGGCCTTTGGCAAAGGCTTTCATGACTCTATTTCCATGATTCCTTTGAAATCCTTCTTTTAATTTTTTTTTATATTTATTTTAGAAGAAATAAAGAAGACAAAAAATATATATATATAAAAAAGGTAAAAATTTAAAAATAAAAAATAAGTTGGCAGAATACATTCGAAAAACCCGTGTACAGACATAGCGACACTCGACCTTTAACTCTCATCAATAAAACAACCCCCTCTCTCTTTTTTCTCTAATAGCTGTACATCACAGTCATATTCCTCCGTCTTCTTCAACACACAACACTCCTCATCCTCCTCCTCCGTTCCTCATATATATAAATATATATATATTTATTTATTTATCATAACCACACACTCTGACACTCGTTCACACACAGAGAAAAAAAAAAAACCTCACCAAAATACAAGACCAAGAGACCACACGAGAGAGAAAGAAGCGAAAAGAGAGAAAAAGATGGTGGTGTCTTATACAGATTGTGTAAAGCTCCTAGCGTTCTCTCTTTTCGTGGTTGCTGCTTCTGGGTTCTACAGGAATATGCCTCTTGTGCCCTTTGATGAAGGCTACACTCACTTGTTTGGAAATGATAACCTTGTTGTTCACAGGGATGGCAAATCTGTCCATCTATCTCTTGATGAAAGAACTGGTCTCTAATTTTTTTTTTTTTTTCTTTTTCTTTTTTTTTTTTGGGTTTTTTTTTTTTTTTTCTTCTTCTTGTCTTTGTTTGGGTTTCTGAGCGTTTGTTGTTGTTGTTGTTGTTGTTGTTGTTGTTGTTGTTGTGTTTGCATGTATTACAGGGTCTGGATTTGTGTCACATGACCTCTATCTTCATGGTTTCTTTAGTGCTTCTATCAAGTTGCCTGCAGATTACACTGCTGGAGTTGTGGTTGCCTTCTATGTGAGTTATCTGATTTTTTTTTTTTTTTTTTTCTCTTTAAATAATAAATTTCTTTCATTTTTACCTTCCTTGGTTGATTTTCAACTTTAATCTCATTTTATCAGTCACAGTTGGTTTTATTTTTTCTTTAATTTTCTCTTTCATACACGGGTTTAAAATCTGATTTAACCTACCAAAATCTGAACTTTTGCTTCAAAAAATTGAACTATTGATATATTTTTTCCCCCAACTGAGACCAATTTTAAAGGCCTTATAAAAATTTAACCCAAATAAATGAAGAAATAAATCCCACTCTCAGATGTGCATCTGTTTATCAATCAGAGGAACCCATATATTAACAAAGCTTGAAGCTTGTGTATACAGATGTCAAATGGTGACATATTTGAGAAGAACCATGATGAGATAGACTTTGAGTTCTTGGGTAACATCAGAGGCAAAGATTGGAGGATTCAGACCAATGTATATGGCAATGGAAGCACCAACATCGGCAGAGAAGAGAGATACAATCTCTGGTTTGATCCCTCTGATGGTTTCCATCAGTATAGTATTCTCTGGACTGATTCCCAGATCATGTGAGTATCAAATTATCAATCTTTCTTTATAAAAATTGGTCCTTTTTTTGTTGACGAGTATGGAATTATACTGATTTTAGGGTGTGATTTAAAGCTGGGTTTTTTTTTTATTTTTTATTTTTTTGGATTTTGGCGTCCTCTGTTTTATCAAAACCACTTTTGAACCTTTTATCAGCTAACTAAATATAATAGGTATTCTCTGTTTCAATGACATGTTTAAGATTCTATAGAACAATGACCTTGGTGTGATTGAGCATAATAGGATAAAATTTTGGGTGTTTAGACTTTAGATTGAGATTCCATAGTTTTCAAATTATAATCTAATATTTACCAGAAATGTTTTAACTATCTTTCTTTTTAGTTAATTTCTTATGTATATACTGTATTATTTTCGTTGCAGATTTTACGTGGACAGCATACCTATTAGGGAATTTAAGAGAACGGCTTCAATGGGAGGAGATTTTCCTTCTAAGCCAATGTCATTGTATGCCACGATATGGGATGGGTCCGATTGGGCTACTAATGGTGGCAAATACAGAGTAAACTACAAATATGCTCCTTATGTCACGGAATTCTCCGATTTCATCCTCCATGGTTGCGCTGTTGATCCCATTGAACAATCTTCATCAAGGTGTGACACCACCACCCAAGGTTCTGAAGAATCAATCCCTACTGGTGTCTCCCCAATGCAAAGAATTAAAATGGATAACTTTAGGACGAAACATATGACATACTCATACTGCTATGATCAAATTCGTTACAAAGTTCCTCCATCTGAGTGTGTGATTAACCCCCTTGAATCCCAACGCCTCAAAGTGTATGATCCTGTCACATTCGGAGGAAGCCGTCACCGCCACGGGAAACGACACCACCGGAGCCGAGTCAACCGGTCAGAGGCCAATGCCATATAAGAAATGGGCATGATTGTCATGTCACATATATCATCTCCTTGGAGTTTGATTTAGTTGGGTTAAGTTATTTTTGTGTATAGACAGGGGGGAGATAATAGCACAGATTTTATTGGGAGGGTGATATGGTTTGATGGGTATGTGTGTATAGTTCATACCTTTGATTTTATCAATTGATGCTGCTGGTCTTTGGCTTCTTTTTTATGTATTGAATTCGGTGATGATTTTATTTTTCTTTACTTTTTGAACACCCTCATGGGTTCAATAAATATATATTCAGCTTATTGAGTTACTCGTTTATTTTATTAGGCTTTAGGTATTGGTGCATTAATTTTTATATATTACATTATATGCATTTTGTCTTTAGGGTTACCTGTACTATTCCCTTTTGAATTTTATGCGGTTTTCTATTTTATCGTTTGAACTTTTTTTTTTTTTTTTTTTTTTTTATTTTTAGAGTTAAACCTTTTAAATTTTCATTAATTAGTAGATAGTTTGATTTATTGTCCTATGAATGTTTATTTAAAGGGGTATCTATAGTTATATTTTATCGATAAATGAAAATTTAAATAGTTTAACTGCTAAGGGTAAAATGTAAATTTGTGTAATAACCCTTGTCTTTATTCCCACTTTGAACCTGTGAAGTTTTGCCCACTTGATAGTTAATATTTTAAAAAAGGAGGCTTGTTGTCCTGTTCAGAGAAAAATTTGTCAAATGGGTGGTTGGGAAAAGTAAGTGGGTTCAATGTGACAAGATTAGTAGCAGAGTTGCAGCAAAAATGGCAGTCTGTTTGTCTGAGGCTTGTTTCTAGGATGCATTTTGATGCTCTCCAAAAATTTAACTTAGAAATTTCAGGAGGCCCCCACCACATTACTATAGAAGAAGAAATCTCTGGTGTGAACTGTGAAGTGGTATATGGCTTAATTGCACAAGTTAATAAGAAAAGGTAGACAATATTTAGCATCAAAGATTTCTTTCGTTGTCGTTGTCGTTGTCATTGCATATTATTCAAATGTTAAAGAGAAGATTTGGCCACAATTTTAGCTGCTTTGTAATATACTCAACATTGGCTGCTTATAAAGATAAATGCTTTATGTCTTTACACACAATTTAGCATTTTCATGATAATATATATATATAAAGAAAAAAAAGCTTATAATCCCAAAACTGAGGAGATATCTGCAACTTTTGTATTTGGGTTCGGCACTTGGGCTCATGAATGACAATTTCCGGTGGCTAATGGCCCAATATGTCCAAATTCATAATCAGATCAATTTACTTTTGAGTCCACAAATCATAATCAAACCAAGGACGTAACCATAATTAAACACTAGGGTGAGCTAGAATATATATATATATATATATATATACATATAAATAAATTTGTTTTGACCGATTATTAACAATATGAGAAAATTGTATTAATTAAAAATAAAGATACACCTAGTCAGGGGCGAAACCAGAGTTTCAAATTTAATCAAGTTTGGGGGGCCAACCCGTAAAATTTTCATTTTAAGAAGTAAATATAAAAATTTAGACAAAATATGAGTATTAAAAAGATATTTTCAAAAAGGTTAGAGGGGACAATTTGTATATTCTAAATAAATACGTTAACAAAATTAATATATATATATATATATAAAGTGAAAATAAATTATAAAATAGATATGAAGTGCAAATACAATCAAATATTAATTAAGATGTATCCTATGATTTACAAGCATAATGTTCTTATATTAAAATATTAGTTTGATTAATTTGAAATATACAAATATAATGTTAAAAGAAATCTAATTTATTACTTTCTAAAAAATTCTAATTTATTTGATTATTATAATAATTTAGTTATGATGGAGCATTCACGACACATAAGGAAATAAATATACACTTATATTACTATTTACTAACAAATCTAAAAACAAAAGAATAATTAAAAAAATAAATAAATAAACAAGCATACATCTAAATTTCAACCAAAATAAAAATAAATTCATTAATATTAGTTTGTAAATTTAAAATTAGAATAATTGATAATTAGATTACTTCAAAAATTTTATAAACTAAAAATTATAGTAATCCTAAAATTTCAATACAAAACATAATATTTACAAAAACATTTTTAATTGGAATATCAATTTTTGATGTTGATAAAGAGATCGGATCAAATTTAAGTAAATTTGGAGAAAGATAATAGTTAGGGTTAATATTAAAAACTTTCCCTCACATTTGACCTATTATTGGATGTATAGTTACATATGCTTTTATTTTAAAAACCTCCCATGTGGACTAACACCGTTAGCATTCTGTTTGTGTTGACTAAATTTGACCGTTAAATTGTCTAAAATGTCATATTTAAGCTTCAATTGTATGAATTAACCATTATACCCTCATACTTTTACCAAATAAATTAATAAAATGATACAAAATGTTGAAATGTTAACTTGCAAATGATAAGTTACTTTGTGGACAATTTTATCTTTGAAATTAACAAAATTGCAAATGAGCCAAAAACATTGAAAATAAACCAGAGTATATATTTATTTGTCTTTTTTATAAATCCAAGTAAATACAAATTTTCAATGTTTTTGATTCATCTATAATTTTGTTATTTTTACTTTTTAGGGATAAAATTGTTTACAAAATAACTTCTCATTTGTAAGTTAACATTCTCGCATTTTGTATTATTTTATTAATTTATTTGGTAAAAGTATATGTGTATAATGATCAATCAATACAATTGAAACTTAAATAGGGATATTTTAGACTTTTTAATAGTTAAATATAGTCAACACAAACGGAATACTAACGATGTTAGTTCATAGAGGTGGTTTATAAAATAAAAACATTTGTAGTTAGACATCCAATAATAGTTGAAAGGTGCAGAAAGGTTTTTAATATTAACTCTAATTGCTATTAAAGTAAAAAAAGGACAAAAATACTAACACCTGTGAGTCGTGATGACCGAAAAAGTAACAAAGTTTAAAATTAAGTCAATCCTACACCCCCTCCTACACGTTTTCTATTTAGATTAGGAAATATTAATTTTTTTATTTTAACTTTCAAAATTTTCTGGAAAGGTATGGTGGGCACCCACCCTATCTTAGCCTAAGGTTCGTCTCTGAATCAAACGGTGTTATGTGATTTGTATCAAGATCCTCTCATTGGTTTATTTTTTCTTAACTTTCTATAATCTAATGACACCTAAGCAAAATACAAAATATATGGTTAAGATTGATTCACTTTTTTTTTTTTTTTTTTTTTTTCTCTTCTCTTCTCTTCTCTCTCAAGCAACTTGATATTTGAATTACACTTGAAGAATGCCAATGAAAAACAAGGACCAGGGAGAGGATCCCAACTCGTCTTGTAAATCATGAGACAATACTACACCCACTTCTACATGTTTTCTATTTAGATTAGGAAATATTAATTTTTTTATTTTAACTTTTCAAATTTTTTTGGAAAGGTATGGTGGGCACCCACCCTATCTCAGCCTAAGGTTCGTCTTTGAATCAAACGATGTTATGTGATTTGTATCAAAATCCTCTCATTGGTTTATTTTTTCTTGACTTTCTATAATCCAATGACACTTAAACAAAATACAAAATATATGGTCAAGATTGATTCACTTTTTTTTTTTTTTCCTCTCATGCAACTTGATATTTGAATTACATTTGAAGAATGCCAATGAAAAACAAGGACCAAGGAGATGATCCCAACTCGTCTTGTAAATCATGAGATAAGATGGTACGGTGAATGTTGTATTAGTTAAAAATTGGATGCTACTAAACATTTGTGGAATATGTTATTGCTTTGTAGAGTTTTATGAGGGTGTATTCAATTAGGATTTCAAAAGATTTTTTTAATGACTTTTATAGAATTAAAAAGTTTGGGAGTATTCAATGTACACTTTTAAACACTTTATAAAAGTCATGCGGTATTCAATACAGACTTTTATAGACTTTAAAAAAGTCTTTAAAAGTCATATGGCCAATCAAGACTTTTTTTCTAAAGTTATAAGGTATTCAAAATCGCAATGACTTTTAATGATTTTAAAATATCAGTGACTTTTAGACTTTTAGTTATATCTAATCTCATAATTTGTCTTTTATTCCTACCAAAGACTTTGAATGATTTTCCCCCATTTTTTTAAATAAAAAGAATTTCACTTTAGAAAAAAAAACATAAAACCCATTGAAAAACATCAACCACCAAACATATGTTCTATTTTCAAATAAGAGTATACCCATTCTTAACAAATTTCATAAATAAAATAAAATGAATAACTTTTAAAATGAATAAACATTATTATATATATAAAAAAAAGCATATAAACATTAACGATCTATAATGAAAAAAAAAACTAAAAAATAATATAAAACAATTGTCCATCGGATATGAAATTATGGGCGAGAGATTTCATTTTTTTTTTTTTTTTGGATCAGGATTCTCTCATTGGTTCTTGTTTTTCCTTGGTATTTTTCAAGTGTAATTAAAATACCAAGTTGCATGAAAGAGAAAAAAGTGATCAAATCTTGACCATGCATTTTTTATTTTGTTTAAGTGTCATTATATTATGAAAAGTCAAGGAAAAACAAGACAAGGAGAGGATCTTGATCTTTTTTTTTTTAAACTTTATTTTCAAAGCAACTAAACAACACCGAAACAAATCAAACGAACTCCTTTTATGTTAATCAAAACTAATAAAAGATAAAAACCACTATTCAACCATGCCAATATGCCATAATCAAAGTCGCGTATGAGTGTGGTTTCATGTAATTATGATCAATATCAAACTACCCACTTTTAGACATGGGTCTTGTTCAACAATTAGGTGCAGTTTTTATTTTTTTTTTATTTTTATTTTTGGTACATAGGAGGGCAAGGCCCAGAAAAAAGAAAAACTAGAAAGAAAGGGAAATAGGCACACGACATTGTCTTAGACAGGTAGTGCCTCTAACATCAACATCAAACAAGCTTCGAATTTCCATAGGAGGGTCTTCAAAAAACCATAACCCAGTATCTATCTTGTGACCCAAATGAGCTAAACCATCTGTAAGAACATTTCCTTCTCTGTAGGTATGCTGCACAATACAACTCCAGTCGACATTTATAACCTCTTTACAGCTTTGGATGAGGCTAAAGAGGGGGTGGTTAGGATTGGTACCATACTTCAGAGTTTGCACTATAGCAATGGAATCAGTTTCAGCAATTATCTTCTTGTAACTAGAATTCCAGGCCATAGTTAAGCCTTCAAACATTCCCCATAGCTCAGCCTCAAGAGCATTCCCTATCCCTTTATTTAGCACAAACCTTTTGATCCAGTCCTTTTGAGGGCTGTGTAACACGCCTCCAGCCATTATGGTACCTGAGTCGATGATACAACTTCCATCCGTGTTCAGTACCCAGCCAACATTGGGAGGCAGCCAAGATATCAGATTGAGCGTATCTTCTCTGCTAAGATCATTGATGTTGGCACTCCACCATTCTCTAGTAAAATGATCAATGATTAATTTAGGGGAAGGAGGGAACGAGAAATTTACTTCAAACACATGACAACACCTCCATTTCCACAAAAACCATAACATCACAGCAAAAACCAAGTAGTGAGAGACATTACCATTAGCCATCTTCTTGTTATTTAAGTTAACATCCAACCAGTCTTCAAGACTTCCAACAAAAGAATTAGACATATTCATACCTGTGAGAATCTTCTCCCAAACAAAGCTGGAAACTCTACACCCACGCAGCAAATGGTCAGTATCTTCAATACCTGCATCACACCTGGGACAAGAGACATCATTTTTCACACCACGAATGGCCATTTGATGCTTTGTGAGGAGTTTACCGTGGAGCAAAATCCAGAGGAAGTATTGGACTCTATGAGGGTATTTAAGGGTCCAAATGCGCCTCCATTTCCACACCAGAATCTAAACAGTATCAGTGAGGCCATTAAAAGCGGTTTTAACTGAAAAATCACCACTCTTGTTCCATCCCCAAATAGTTCTATCTTGCCCACTATGAACTCTTCTAGCATGGATGCTACTAATTCTTTTAACAATGATCTCAGGAAGAATATCGATAAGTTGATCAATATGCAACCGCCCATTGCTCAAAAAGCTATCAACATTCTGATTCAAATCTTCGTTAGTGATATCAAAAGTGGCGTGGTCCTTAAGCCTACCGACACTTGGCACCCAGTTATCCATCCAAAAATTTATTCGGTCACTCATTCCCACTCTCCATTGGATCCCTTTAGCTAAAAGCTTAGACCTAAAGACAATACCTTTCCAGGTGCTCGAGCAAGTGACACTTTTCTTAAGATCAGAGGCAATAATGGTTCAGCCCTGGAGGTATTTGTGTTGGAGAAGCTTACACCACATGCCATTTTCACCTTGCATCAATCTCCACCCCATTTTAGCGAGTAAGGCTTGGTTCATGTCTTTTGTTTTTTTTAGACCCAAACCACCATTACTTTTTGGGAGACAGACAGTATCCCACTTGATAAGATGGACCGCTTTCTTGGTGGTAGTGGTACCCCAAAGAAAGTTTCTGTTGATTTGATCCAATTCAAGACATGTTTCACTTAGGAGCTTAACAGACTGCATAATGTAGATGGGTAGCGCAGAAGTGACAGCTTTTATGAGCATGGCTTGCCCAGCAAGAGAAAAGGAATCACTCTTCCAAGCCGCCAACCTCTTTTGAGTCTTCTCTACATGACCCCTATAGGTTTTGTTACTGATCCTACAGTGGATGAGGGGAACTCCCAAATAATTGCCAAGATCTTTAGCTATAGGGTAATCGCACATCCTAGCAATGGCGAGAGCATCTTCATATTTCATGTCACTAGAGAAAAAAACTTTAGACTTGGGGAAACTAATTTGCTGTCTTGAGAGGTCACAAAAGTTGTCAAGACAATCTCTCATGATTTCAGCTTGAGTGGTAATAGCTTGTCCAAAAAGGATCAGATTATCAGCAAAAAATAGATGGGATACCTCAGGCCCTCCTCTTGATATCTTGATACACTTCCAAGAACCTGAATCAAGTCTTTGTTTAATTAGGTGGGAAAGTTTTTCCATGTAGAGAACAAAGATATAAGGGGATAAAGGGTCTCCTTGTTAGATGCCCGTGCCTAGTGTGAATAACTCAGTAGATTCCCCGGTCAACATAACCTTGTACCTAACACTAGTGATACACCATATAATTAACTCCAACAGTTTACCAGTAATGCCAACTTCCATACACACATTTTTGATGAAGCTCCATTGTAGCTTGCCATAGGCTATGACAAGATCGATTTTCTAGGCAACATACCTTTTTTACCTTTCATCGTTTTATACTTATGAAGGATTTCTTGGGCAACCACAATATTATCTTGAATTTTTCTTCCAGGGATGAAGGTGACCTGATTGGGGCTAATAAGCTCTAGCAGCAAATTCCTAAATCTCTAAACAATGACTTCACTGATAATTTTGTAAGTGGTGTTACATAAGCTTATAGGTCTAAATTGGGTCATATCAAGCGGACTATGCACTTTGGGGATTAGAGCAATACTTGTGTGATTCAAACCGGCAGGGAAGTTACCATCCATAAAACTATCCCTTACTAGCTTAATTAGGTCCATTTTATAGACTTCCCAGTGTCTCTGAAAGAAGGAAGTAGGTAAACCATCTGGACCCGGCGTTTTGAGACCACCAATATTAAACAGAGCAGCCTTTATTTCCTCCTCTTAGACTTAACTAGTGGTGTGTAAAATTGAGTCATCATCAATTCTAGAAAAGCTCCTTGGTAAGTCATCATAGTAACCTAAAGATTGTTACGTAGAGAAAAGCTTCAAAAAATACCCACTAGCAATATTTCTCATGATATCTTTTTCACTCTGCCAAACACCATCATCATCTTTTAACCCTTCCAATTTATTGTAACGTCTTCTGATCATAGTAGCCAGATGGAAGAATTTAGTATTTTTGTCCCCCTCTTTTAGCCATGAAATTCTAGATTTTTAGAGCCAAAAAATCTCTTCTTGCTCAATGATTTGGTTGTACTCCTTTTAGAATTTGGATTCAAACTTAACAAGACTTGATTTGAAACTGACACCTAGGCTTCTCTGTATCCCCTGTAATCTAGCAAGAATGCGTCTTTTCTTTTGGAAAATGCAACCGAAAGTGGTCTCATTCCACTCCCTCAACACGCATGAGAAGGCATGGATTTTGACAACTAAACAGTCATTTCCGTTCCCCCAAAATTGTTGAACCATGCTGCTAAAATCCCTATGCTTCAGCCACATAGCTTCAAATCTAAAAGGTTTGAGCCCACTTCTAGGAATATGTTGGCTATGAAGATTCAGTAAAATAGGGCAATGATCAGAAGAAAATCTAGGGAGATGCCTAAGAAAACCCTTCGCAAAATTGATTCTCCAATCCTTCGAGCAGAGTGTTTATCCAGTCTCGCTCATATAGTCTCATTAATGCCTCTCTTGGTCGTCCAAGTAAGTTTCTGGCCAATAAACCCCAAAACCACTGACATATTGTCATTGATCCAGTCCATAAACCCAGTTCTGGTGAAACCAAACCTATCACCCATTTTTTCATCACTACCAGTAATTTCATTAAAATCCTCCATTACGACCGAGGGACCCTTAAAATAGACTCTGATAGCACTTAAATACCCCCAATGACTTCTTCTAATGGCAACATTCAGATTGGCATAAACTATAGTAAGGACCCAATACCTGCTTCCCTCAGCCACAATAGCGGTAACAATGTGTTTGGAACTAGCAACTACTTGAAGTTTGACTTTGTTATCGTTCCACAATAGCCAAATACCCCCAGAGAAATCAATCGCCTCCACAATAAAATTGTTAGTAAAACCTAATCTATTAACAACGTTAGCAGCCTTGACTTCGCTAATTCTTGTTTCTAAAATAGCCTAAACATCAAAATAACCAAATCTTCTAAAGTCGGAAACAACCTTAACAAAACCTTTCTTGCCAACTACTTGAATGTTAGGTGCAGCTTTTTTTTTTGTTTTATATTAGTAACTTGGATTAATTTTAGGTAGATATTTTATACCCATTTTCATACTTTCGTAAAAACATGTAAATATTAATATTATTGTCGGTTTGCCACATTTATTCTAAAAGAAAATTTATAATATATTGAGTAGTTATAATTTTTTTTTTGACTAATTATTAAAAAAAAAATAGATGCAAAATAGTCTTTAAGATGCAAAAATATAATAAAAAAAATCAAATAATTTTTTTTTTTAAATCATGTATTTAAGCATGAATACTTTCATCAAAGTTTAATCAACGATGATTTTGTTTTTTATTCTCTTTAAAAAATATTTTTATTGACGTGAGAAATATATATATAATTTTACTAAAATAAAGTATATATTATATTTAAAAGTCTATGAAAGTCTATACAAGTTCTTAAAATATAAATCTATGAAAGTCTATAAAAGTTTTTCATAATTTTGTAAAGTCTATAAAAGTCTATGAAATCTACAAAAGTCTTTAAAAGTCTTTTGAAATACTAATTGAATACACCCCTTTAGTGTAGATTTGTTTTTCCCATTTAATTATTCTTAATCATTCACAATATATAATTTAAGAGTCCTTCTACGTACAACCGGCCTTGTGGCACCGCTTTGGAAAAACACATGGGACCCGCGTAATAAACACATGGATCCTATGTGTTTGCTCACTTTTTTCCATTGCGGTGCCACGAGACCGGTTGTATATATATTTACTCATAATTTAAATAATAAAATATGATGAGGTATTGGAGAAGGGGTGAGACCAAGGGTCGAGACTTTTGTGAAACATATCACATATCACATGGCATCATCAGCAACCAAAACTTCATTTTTCCAAATCACTTGCCAAACACTTTTGAACTGCATTGAAAACCGAAGAATTTGAAGAAAATTCAATCATCAAATCTTTTGGACCCCTCATTAGAAATCATTAGTGGCCCATTATATGGTGGGACTTGTTTTGAAGAAAAGAGGAGATGTCAAATAAGTCAGGGCAGCCCTAACTAACCTAACCCAACAACTCAAATCCAACCCACCATTCCAATGGAAAAACAAATTAAACCAAACAGTAATACTATGTATCACAACTCAAATCATAACAAAACATTACAACACAGGTGGAATCTGACGTGGCAATACTTAGGGGTTGTTTTATTTTTTTTTGTCTGAAGACTGAATAGTCCTGAATTTTACTGAAGTCTGAATAGTGACTAAAACCTGAATTTGAATAACATGTTTGTTTGTTTGTTTTTTTTTTTCCTCACGTCTGAATGTACTGTCAACATGTTTGTTTTTTAAAAATAAATTTGTCTGAAAAGAAGTAATTTTACATCTATACCCATACTAATTAAAAGAAGTAATTTAACATGCAACACTCTTTATAAGATGTTGCATGTTCTTTCGCAAACAAAGTTTCAGTTAACAAAACAAAAAATTCATTCAGGAATATAATTTTGTATGTTATTCTGCAAATAAAGTTCAAGTTCAATTTATTGTAAAAAAAAAAAAAAGAAGCTCAAATTCAATTTTACATATTGTCCAAATATCTAATATATAATTCTAGAAACCATTTTTTTTTTTTTTTTTGTTCTGCGGATCATATGCAACCAGAAGCCAAGTTTTTATTTTATTTTATTTTTATTTTTTAAAAAATATATTTTTTAAGGTTCCTAGATACCTTTATTTTATTTTATTTTTTTAAATGGGTCCCTAAATTATATACACTGGTTATAACTTCTTCAAGCAACGAAATCTACTTAATATTGAATGCAACCACAAAAAAAAAAAATTTGATAAATTATATAAATGCAACTATGACAATCATAACAAATTATCATTCTAGATTATGTGTAACGAGTTCTACAACTACCACTACATGTAGATAAAAAAAAATAAAAAATAAAAGAGTTCTTACCAGGATTTGGTAGGAGTGAAATTCAATTGTTTAATCCTAGGAAAATTTCAATATGAGAAGGGATTAGGGTTTTTTTTTTTTTTTTCCCTTTCTAAAAGCCTTTTAAAAGAAGAAATACGTTAAAAGAAATAATTCTACACCATATCAAATTATGATAAATTTAGAGATATATATTTTTTTTGGATGATAGACTTGGAAGAAAATATTTTAATTATAATTCAGTGATTTGGAATTAAGTTAAAAGTTAGGATTTTACTTTTTTTTTTTTTTTTTAAATTTTTAAAAAAGTTGTTTTTTGATATTTTTAAATGGTTTGACCACTTAACAAAACAAACAAAACAACTTGATGAGTTCAATTCAGACCCATTAAGTCTTAAGTGGAAAAAACAAACAACCATTTACTCATCAGCCAACACACCATTCACTTAAGTTTGATAAATTAATTTTATATAATTTCATTTCACCCTAACACAAACACAATGTCGATTTGTATTCTTGAAAGAACGATTAACACACTCTTCATCTTCCTCTCTCCACCGTTGTTCTAAAGAAGATTATACCATCTTCCTGTCTCCACCTCTCTCCACCATTGTTTGTAAAGAAAAATATACCATCTTCCTGTCTCTCCACCATTTTTCTGAATAAATAGACCCAGACCAAGCCTCCGCAAAACTACACAACTTTTGTGTGGTGGTATGTACAAATGTTTGATTCCAGCATTTTGTACTATGAAATTTTCCATTTTTAGCAAAAATATTTATTAGTTCAAATTATGCCTACAATGTGTTTAATGAACTGTATGAGAGAACTATTTTTTTCTTTTGGTGGAAAATTTGAAGAGTGTAAAGATTGTTTGATTTAATTTTTTTCTTTTTGTTCTTGCACTTAACTGGGAGCTCAAATTATGCCTATGTTTTTGCTTTTGCTTGACCTATTTTCTGTTTTTGCTTTGGGGTTTTTGTTTTTGTTATTGGTGTATGTTTCTGTTCTGTTGTTGTCTCTGTTTTTTAGTGGTATTTTTTCTGGTTTTGCTTGTTTTACATGTGCTCTTGGTTGCCAGGCTTGTGTTTGTCGTGTGGTGGTGTTGCTGCAGGGTTTTCCCTCTGTTTCTTTTCTGGGTGGCCGATGTGGCTTTCTTTGGTTTTGCTATGCCTTTGTGGTTTAATAAAGCATGCCGTTTTCTTAAAAAAAAAAAAAAAAAAATTCATATCTCCTGATTAAAGAAAAATTCATCTTGGTATATGCATAACTTGGATGGTCTGATTTCATTCCAACAAGACACAAGTGATGTTACAATGGATCAAGAGCACTATTTCATGTATAATTTAGGGACAAATTCAGGCAAATGAAACTTTTTGTTACATTTCTGAATTATTTATTTATTTATTTATTTATTTATGACTTGGTGATCATTTTCCAAGCATCACCTAAGTTTTCTTACTAGATTTTGATTTTGTATATTTACTTTAGAAATCATATTCCATGGAAGATAATGGATCGAAAGATTTGGAACAATATGCCATTCCCATTTTTAAGGTAATGTTTTACATATTATATTTAGTTTCATTCATAACTATTTTGAAGTTATTTTTTTTTTTAATTTATTGCTAAAAAAATAAAAAAATTTATTGATTGGTATTTATTTTTAATTTGAATATGTTAAGATGGATATGAAAGTGATTGAAGCAAAAGATTTTAGGAGACTCTTCCTATATTGTTGAGGTAACATTTTTAATATTACTTTTACTTTTTATTTATTTATTTATTTATTTTTATTATTGATACTTTTACTCTTATGCATAACTATTTTAAGTTGTTATTTATTTTTCATTTGAGTATTTTGGAATAGGTTTTGAATGAGAAATAAGTAGAAAACATGTCCAATGGCAAAGAAAAAGTAAAGCTTGAGGTTGGTATGATATTTAATTCACTAGAGGAGTTATTTGAATATTATAAGATGTATGGAAATGAAATGGGGTTTCAAATAATTAAAAGAAGTTCAACTAAAAATGATGATAGCGAGTTGAAATTTGTCTCATATTCTTGTGCTCGATATGGGATACCAAAATCTAACTCAGTGAATGCTTTTAAATTACAACCAACGATAAAAACAAGTTGTAAGGCTAGACTTGGTGCATCGATTTGCCCTGATAGGAAGTGGAGAATTACCTCAATTACTTTTGAACATAATCATGAACTCAATACTCCAGGCAAAGTTTGGTATTTTAAAAGCAATAGAGTAATGAAGTCTTTTACGAAAAGAAAGCTAGAACTGAACGATAGAGCTGGAATAAGATTGAATAAAAAATTTAATTCTTTTGTGGTTGAAGCAGGAGGGCATGATAATTTACCATTTTTTTAGAAAGATTGTAGAAACTACATTGATAAGATAAGACAATTACGGCTTGGAAAAGGGGATGCTACTGTAATCCAAAATTATTTCTTAAAAATGCAAGGTGAAAATTCAAATTTTTTCTACACAATTGATTTAGATGAAGATGGTAGGTTAAAAAATGAATTATGGGTAGATGCAAGGAGTAGAACTGCATATAAGGAGTTTGGAGATGTTATAACATTTGACTCAACATACTTAACAAACAAGTATGATATGCCATTTGCGACATTTGTTGGGGTCAATCATCATGGTCAATCAATATTGTTTGGTTATGGATTGGTTTTAAATGAAGATACCAAGACATATATATGTCTTTTTCAATCTTGGCTTGCATGCATGCTAAGTTGTGCTCCAAAATCCATAATTACCGACCAAGATAAGGCCATGAAAAACGCTATTGAGATTGTGTTTCCTAGTACAAGACATAGGTGGTGCTTGTGGCATATAGTGAAGAAATTGCCTGAAAAATTAAGAAGTTATAAAGAATATGAAAAGATGAAGTTTATTTTGAAAAATATTGTTTATGATTCAATAAAACCTGCTGAATTTGAAGAACGTTGGAGTATGTTCTTGGAAAAATTTCATGTTAGTAGCAATAAATGGTTAAATGGATTGTATGTTGAAAGGTAACATTGGGTGCCATCATTTGTGAAAGATATTTTTTGGGAAGGAATGTCAACTACGCAACGTAGTGAGAGTATGCATACATTCTTTGATGGGTATATAAATTCAAAAACTGCTTTAAAACAATTTGTGAGTAATATGAGAATGCATTGCGTGATAAGGTTGAAAAGGAAAAACGTGTAGATTTTAGTTCTCTAAATACACAGATTCCATGTATTACTCATTATGCAATTGAGAAACAATTTCAGTATGTTTATACAAATGCAAAATTTAGAGAATTTCAACAAGAGGTGACAGGTAGATTATATTGTGAAGTATCTCCATTTCCAAATAATCCTTTGAGTGCAGATTTTGTTGTAACGGAATATGTGTAGGTCAGAGAGGATAATCATCGATCTGTTGCTTTTATAGTGCACTTAAATGAGTTTAATTGTGAAGTTAATTGCAATTGTCGATTGTTTGAGTCAAAAGGTATATTATGCCGACATGGAATTTTTTGTGTCCCAGACAAGTATATCTTGAGGCGTTGGAGAAAAGATGAGAAAAGATGTCATATTAAGGTGAAAATAAGTTATGACAATTGGGATGTCAAACCTGAAGCACAACATTTTGATAGGATGTGTAATTCGTTCTATGAGGTGGCAGATTTGGCAACAAATAATGAGGAATCATTTTGTGTGGTGATGGAAGTAATAGACCGTTTGAAAACAAAATTAACACTTGATGGGAGTGGCGGTGAAAGTAGTCAATGTTGCGCCAATTTGATTGAAGATGCAATAGGAAATGAGGAACTTAACAATACTTCTAATTAAAAAAGAAACATTCTTACTCCGCGAGTGGTTAGAAGTAAAGGTAGTCCTTCTTATAAGCGAAAACAATCCAAAGTTGAGCAAATTATTCGAAAGAAGAAAGACAAACAAAAAGAGAAGAAATTAGCAAATGACAATAACTGTTTGAAGGTATATATTAAACTTCAATAAGCTTTTTGAATACTTTATTACTATATACCAACTAATTTTGTGAAGGCTGCCAAGACTAGGTGGGTTTTAATTTGATCATTTCTATTTGTTATATTGGGAACCTGATTCCATGTTTATATTTGAAAACCATTTTGAGGTATGTTTTTATTTTTATGTGCTTTCTTTTGAATTTTTATTGTACACGTGTTTTTTTTATAAAATATTTGTTTTATTTTTTTATTTCAGGGTCATCAATCTATATTATTGAGGGATGCACATAATGTAACTACTTTATCTGATAATGCATATTTAGGAGTACAAGTCATCGATGGTAACGCTAGTATCGAAAAAGAAAAAAGTGTAAGAGTGTGTATTTCAACTTTGAATATCATTGAACTTCATCTATTAATTTTTTATTTTATTTTTTATTTATTTATTTTTTACAACCAATTCGTAATTATTCTCTTCAATTTTGTTTTTGTAGTTTGTACAGGACAATCAATATCTGAGACTGCAAGAAGATGAACTAGAAGGGTGACATGTTGCCTATTAAAATATATGAGAATGATGTTAATAAGGAACAATTTTATTTCTTTGCTAGAACAATTTTTTTTTTTTCTTTTCAACTTATTGAGAATGTATGTTGTATCATGACATTTCCTCAAAATGATGTTTGTCAATTCTCAATATATTGGCCTTATTTTACCTTTCACAGATTGCAAGTAGTAGTAGGTATTGATGAAAATCTGGAAAGATTGTATGATCAAACAATTATGGTTTATGTGTCTTCTAAACTATTTTGAGTGTAAAAGCACAAGGATGGAAACAACAGTAAAACATATTTATGTGATGCTACTTCAATATCATTAGAAAAATCAAGCTCAGATGATTCAACAAGAAAAAATATATGCAAAATAGAACCAGATACCAAGTCATTAGATTACAAATTTATAACAAATTTGAATCTTTCTTTAATAATTGAAAATAGCCTATTACCACAAATTATGTAGATATAAACCAGCACATGATCAAAACAACTTGTCTTCGTAATTGAGCATTGTCTACGGATTGTACGAGTGAGTTCACTATTTGACTGATTGAGTTCACTATCTGTAATGTTATTGAACTGTCCAAACCACTAACATCTCGTCTATAAACAATTCGCTTGTTGGTCCAACCAGTATCTCCTATGTCACCAAAATAAACTAAATTATGATAACACATTTATTAAAATTTAATTGCCTTCTCATTTTGTTCAAAATTTCCACAAAAATATAAAAGAGGTCATTGAAACAATTCATCAACACAAATTACAGGCATTATTTGAACTTCTATAATTTTTAAAAGAAAATGGTGGAGACTCTTCACACATTTAGCTCCTAGGTAAGAGCAAGAACACTTTTTCACACCTTTAGTGGCTATCCTAAAAGAACTCCATTTTAGTAGAGATTATGGCTTGGTCCCAGTTGCTATCGAATCTGAAGCTACGGTGGCTGTGAACTAGATCAGAACGGACAACCATCGGGATTCCGACTGTGGTGGCATATTGCTGATTTTTCTGGGCTCTTTAAGTTTACCACCAAAAGAAATGCATAGTTCTTTCAAACAATTCATCAAATTATACATGAAATAATGCTCTTGAGCTATTATAGCATCACTTGTGTCTTGTTGGAATGAATTTAGACCATCCAAGTTATGCATATACCAAGATGAATTTTTCTTTAATCAGAAGATATGAATTTTTTTTTTTTTTTTTTTGTTGAGAAAACGGCATGCTTTATTAAACCACAAAGGCACAACAAATCCAAAGAAAGTCATAGGCAGCCACCCAGAAAAGAAACAGAGGGAAAACCCCGCAGCAACACCACCACCACACCACAAACACAAGCATGGCAACCAAGAGCACATGCAAAACAAGCAAAACCAGAAAAAAGACCACCAAAAAACAAAGACGACAATAGAATAGAAACATACACCAGCAATAGAAGCAAAAACAAAAAACAGGTAAAGCAAAAGCAAAAACATATGCATAATTTGAGCTCTCAGTTAAGTGCAAGCACAAAAAGAAAAAAATAAAATCAAGCACTATTCACACTCTTCAAATTTTCCACCAAAAGAAAAAAAATAGTTCTTTCATACAATTCAACAGACACATTGTAGGCATAATTTGAACTACTAATTTTTTTTGTTTTTTTGCAAAAAATGGCAAATTTCATAGCACAAAATGCTGGAATCAAACATTTGTACATACCACACAAAAGTTGTACAGTTTCGTGGAGGCTTGGTCTAGGTCCATTTTTTCAGAAAAATGGTGAAGAGATAGTAAGATGGTATATTTTTCTTTACAAACAATCGTGGAGAGAGGTGGAGACAGGAAGATGGTATATTTTTCTTTAGAAACAGTGGTGGAGAGAGGAAGATGAAGAGTGTGTTAATCGTTCTTTCAAGAATACAAATCGACACTGTGTTTGTGTTAGGGTGAAATGAAATTATAAGAAAATGAAGGGTTTGAAATTAATTTATCAAACTTAAATGAATGGTGTGTTGGCTGATGAGTAAGTATTGCCACGTCAAATTCCACCTGTGTTGTGAATACATAGCATTACTATAGACCAAATTCACACATCCACTAGCGCTGATAGAAGAGAGAATGGAGAGAGAGAGAGAGAGAGAGATACACCAATCTCTTCTCAGTGGAGGAGATCGGCTCTCCTCGCCGGTAAGAGAAAACAAAGAGAACCTATAAAGAGATAGAAAGTGGAAGGGTTTTTAATTTTATTTAGAGTAATGCAAAGCTTCCTAATTTTTTTTCCAAATGTTTTTAGCACAATAGCACGTGAGATGTTGACATCACATCACTCACCATATAATCTTATGATTTACAAGATATTGACATCGTATAATCTTACAAACATTTAGGAACAACTTTGGGAAAAAATTTGGGAAGTCTAGCATTGCTCATTTATTTATTATTATTTTAATTAGTTATATATAAACTTTTTATTTTAATTTATGTTTTAGGGTAAAGTTACCTATTTGCCCTCTAAATTTTCAAATATTTAACACTTGACTAACAAATTACTAACGGGAGGGTGCATTTTGGAATTCAAAAATTAAATGTCACTATTTTAAGGTGGGTTTGCAACACTGTCATCGTTTTAATAATTTATGCTTAAAAGACACCTGTTATGATGAATGGACAAAAATGCCCCCAAAAGTAGTTCCATGTCAGGTATTTTGAAAACCCATGTTTCATTGTTTCTCTCTCTATTCATTTAACTTTTTATTTGACAGAGACTTTTCACTTTCACTTCCACTTTTTCGATAACTTACGCGAATGTTCGGAGACTCCAAGCAACCGGATTTCTACAATACACGGCGACGATTTGTCCTCCATTTCGATTTCGTTTTCATTTTCGGTCAAAACAAGGTATGTAATTTCAACGGTTTGATTTTGAATACCAATTTGATTTTGTATTTTGGGTTATACATTTGTTTTGTATTTTTGCATCGTTAGATCTTATTTGTAGTGTTTTTAGTGTTATACCTGGTTTCTTGTTTCTAGGGTTAGATTGGAGAAGATGATGAATAGTAAATAGGTTAGTAAAAGTCTCGGACAGTGTTGCAAAAGTCTCGGTCAATGTTACAAAAATCTTGGCTAGTGTGACAAAAGTCTTTGAGAGTTTTGTCCCAAACTTTCATCCAAGACTTTTGTAACACTTACCGAGACTTTTGTCCGAGATTTTTGTATCACTCATCGAGACTTTTGTATAAGAGTTCCGAGACTTTTAGAATGCGTTCCAAGACTTTTTTGTAAGACTTTTTTAATGTGTTCCGAGACTTTTATACTGCATCAGAGACTTTTTTACTAGGAAAAATTTCCTGACCTTTTTTGTATGGTTGTGAATTGCAGATGAGGAATTTAAGGAATTTGAGGGCCAACTTAAAACTCCCCATGTCGATTGGTGGTATGACGTCAAGAGTACTCACCACAAACACATACAAAACCTGCTCGTAATTGATGAGGTACTTGATGGAGTTGTGGAAAAATAGGCTGAAGTGTGACAAAGTTATCGGCAGTCATGTTTTGGCCATTGGCAATGCATGCAGTGAGGAATGACGTTTTCTAGTGGTATTGTGCATCGGTTACTATTGCATGAGTTACACCACGACATACCTAATGATGAGATGAGGTTTATGTTGGGTCCGCATAGTGTCCGGTTTGCTAAGGTCGAGTTTTTTTTTTATCATCAGGTTGAAGTTCGGAGCCGTTCGGAGCCATTCGGGACATGAAGCTATATAAGGATGTCCTGAATGGCATACACCACAGGTATTTCCATGGTCGAAAGGATGTCACTTTTATAGAACTTGAAGCAAAGATTGAACAGGGTCAATGGGAGAAACACTTGGATACAGTGAAGCTATATCTCATGTACATGTTGAATTGTGTTTTGCTTGGTACGGAAGAGAGGAATTCCATCCCTATATGGCAATTGTGCCTTGTTGATGACTTGGATGTGTTCCAATGGGCTTCGTATGTGTACAAATACACTATATATGGATTCAAAAAGGTAATTGTTAGTCGGCTGAAGAGATACAATATTTACAAGTTAGAATACGCGCTACTGGTGAGCCTTTGGAATCATAATTACCACAAATAAATTAATTATTGAATTGTTATGTTTTCCAACTAACGAATAATATTTTCGTTGGTTGTGTTGTAGGTTTTTGCTTATGAAGTTATTCCAACCCTTGCCACGAGATTCGTGACTGTTAGGCAAGTTGAACAACCTTTCTGCTGCATTATGAAGTGGGAGTTAACCAAGCGACCGAGGGGGAATAAACTGGATAAGATTTTTATCGCAAAGGTAATTATCTAGCTAGTACACGTCTGAATGTAATTGTTAATCCAAGTTTCCGATGTCACAGATGTTTTTATGGTAAAATTTTAGATGTCCGCGGAGCCAAAGATGATCCCAATAGAAGCGGAGAGGGGTTTATGGTACTACCAGGGGATTGACAGGGTAAGCAATCTGTACCTCAATGATGCTTCGATGGCGACTATGCTGGGTGCAGGAGATCTGTCACCGTCTGCCGAACATGATGTGGAGTTGAGAGAGGCATATACAGTCAGATAGACTAGGTCCAGTTCTCATGCATCCCAGTAGTAGAGAATTGATGATATTGGACCGAGTAGTGTCCATGTTTCAGATACAGGTGTTCCTACTGCACCGAGAAGTGTCCCTATTGCAGATATAAGTGTTCGTACTGCACCAAGTAGTGTCCTTACTGCAGCTGCAACTGCACCTATCAGGCGTACCCGTTTGAGATTCGTGTCCTCTACTCAGACAGTGGGTCACGATGCAGAGTGACGATCTCCTATACAAGAGGCATATAAATTGTTATTGCAAGAAGTCAATTTGAGATAAGAATTTGAATTATAAATCTGACGTGTGATGATTTTCTCCTTCAGGTAGTACCAGACCATTTGGAACATCGGTTTGCCAAATTCATCAGTGCAGTAGAAGCATTATGGAAGGAGGTCCACAAGAGCGATAGGGAAAGAAAAGAGAGTGACAGTGTCAGAGAGGAGCAACACAAGGAGTTGGTCCATATGATACATACACTTCAGGGGACATCAACTCAGATGCATACGGATGAGCCGTTTCATTATAAGGCTCAAAGTGTGACGCCCTAGCAGGACATATGCAGACAGAGGGACAGTGCAGCTGATGGTTTCGGTTCGATACAGGTTCTGGTTCTGAACCAGCGGTTCCAGGAATCGAAACTGAAATCGACCTTAGGCAGTTTCGGTTTTGATTTCGGTTTCAAAGGAACCGCCGATTCTAAACCTTTGTTTTTTTTTTTTTGTTTTAAAAAAAAAAATGAAATTTTAGTTATAAAAAAAAAAAAAAATGTTAGAAAGGACATTTTAAAGTATTGGGTCGTGGCCCATAATCCTTGTCCAAGTAAGTATATTTTCCTTTGCATTCTTCTCATTTTTTTATATAGGTTAGACCTCTTTCCACTTTTCATATTTATCCGATGTGGGATGTAAGATTTTCTTATCCTTTCTATTCTAGTTGTTTATATATGCTTTTTTTGCTAATGATTGAATGTTATGAACTTCTAATAATATGCAGATTTCTTGTATATTGGATTTATGATTTAACTTCTCAAGTATTAATAATAATCATGTGATTGTGTATTGGCACTATATTGTTGGTTCCACATGTTATTTAAACTTTGCTCCTTTTAGGTTTTATGTTAAATGTGGTTGATTCGGTTTCTTGAGAGTTGAGATGTATTTTGTAGATGTTTGTTTATGTACAGTGGACTGATTTCAATGGCATTGTTTCTAATGACTTATTTATGAGTTCACTATTTAATATGTTTAGTTGGTCTATTATTCTCATAGTAACTGGTGACATATGTTCTATACAATTTGAGTTTATTGGTTTTTATTCTTCCTTACAGATTTTTAGATGTTTATTATCTTTGGATTGGGAGGATAAGTTTTTGTGATCGTATATTGGTAACTAAAATATTTTCAAACTAATAAAATTGTTTCGGTGTTGGGTGTTACATTTTGTGATAACTGATATTGAAATTGTATGCAATTGTTTCGTGTTGATGAAATTTTTGCATGTCTAACATGAATGTTTTTGTTTTGGCAATTGCATTATCCAGTATATCGTATTTTAAAATGTAAATGTGGTGTTTTAATTCCTTTGAGAAACAAGACTTGACAAACACTCATTCTAGAGCAAGCATCGATAGAATTAACAATAAAGAAAAACAAAACAACTATAACAGAAAATCCCACATCCCACATTGGATAAATAAGAAAAGTGGAGAGTGGCCTAACCTATATAAAAAGGAGGAGAATGCAAAGAAAAATATATCTACTTAGATGAGGGTTATAGATCATGGTTCAATACTCTTTAATGTCATTTTGCTTTTAAACATTTTATTTTTATAAATAAATTGTTATTTTTTTAATATTTTTTTTCTCAAAAAAAAAAAAAAAGCATAGGAACCGTTGGTTCGAATCGTAACCAGAACTGTCGGTTTGAATCGGACGGTTCCAGTCTAGTTCGAACCGGTTGGTTCCGTGAAAAATGGAACTGGAACCGAAAAATTGGTTTGATTCCAGTTTTTTCAGTTCCGGTTCCACGGTTCGAATCGAAACCGTGTTAGGTCTAATCCAGTATCATTCCCCAGTAAGACATTGCAGCTATACATGGTACAGGATAATGCAGTGTTACCTCGGGTACAACATGAAATACCTCATCTCCAGCAAGACATTGTTGCAGGCGCTGTAGTTGTTGGTGCACAGACTGAACAGTACACTGCAGGCACTTCAACTGTTATGCACAGAGTGACAGTGCAATCGCTTTAGACGTTGGTTCACAGACTCAGCATGACACTGTTGCAGCCGTTCAAGATGAACCAACATACCTTAGTTTACAGGTGGACTAACCAGTGCGGTTACGCAAATGCAGTTTGCAAACAACTACTCTCTACACTGACCCATGTAGGCGAAAGAAGTCTAAGACTGAGGCCCACAAATTTCGCCCCATGCTGATCCAGTTCACCGGGAACACCTGGACATGTACCAGCAGTTCAAGCGGAACAGAACGGAAATGTATAACATACTACATTTTTGGTAATATTTTTCGAGATTTGTTCTAACTTCATCTTAATTTTAATGTTTATTCTTCTTCAATGATACAGGCGCATTGTGGATGGTGGGGGGGGGCATGAGTTCGGAGTCTCTTGGTTCAAATAGTTCAAAACCAACCACACGGAGTTGGAAGATACGGTACGAATTTGGTACATTGGCTCCTTTTTTATTTATTTATTTTTATTTTTATTTTTTATAGACATTTTAATGTATTTTAAGTTAGTTTTGGTTCCTTTTGTTAGCATATGGACACATATTTATAGATCGTGCGGCAATGCCAGTGTGCATTTCCTCAGATCTACAATAAAAGTGTAGAGATCATTGAAACAAAATTCTATGTAAATTCTTTGTTAATTGTTATACGGTTACAAAGGTCTCAAATGTTTATATTAGTAATTATTATATGGTTACAAACGTCTCTGATGTGTATATTGTTAATTGTTATACATGATACATGTACCGCTAGTGGGTGAGTATGTTCGGTGATGCCGAGACACCACCAAACTAACAGAAATGGTCCGTGCTGACTCAAACTTGGGAAGACGAGGGCACTCTTGTTTGGGCTAACGAACTCAAATCACCTGGATGTCGGCCATGGCACGAGGTTGACACGGTGAGTGTATTGGAAACGAATCTTACATGACTTTATAAGCATTGTAGCTTACATGACTTTATATTGCATTGTAGCTTTTGGTGTGATGCAATTTCGGAGGGTGCCATTGGATTATGGCCAGTATTGATCTCGTTCGCCGAAAGATCCATCTTTATGATCCATTTATGTAGGAGGTTCCATTTCAACATAGGAACAAGCAGGTGGCCTGCTTACAGTGGTTTTTACCATCGATATTGGCACATATGGGATTTTATACGAACATAACCATTGACCAGCCGCTCTGTAAGGTGGAAGCCGATCACATACATATGGCCATAATCCCCAGACCTAGAGTGCCACAACAATCAAAGGGGTAAGTTATAAGTGAAATCACATTGTTGCTTTAATTCCAATCAGTTTGTTTATTTTGCGTTTTGTTAACATTTGATGTGTTTTTTTTTAATAGGAGTAAGTATGGTCCCCGTACGCTACTATTGATCGAGCACACAGTAGGAAAAAAAAAGAAGTTTGAGTGGAAGGATATCTAGTAATACGGTTGAAGATGGCCATTGAAGTCTTTTGTAACTCCAAGGCTTCGCCTTCATGAGTGGAAACATTGTTTGTAATATTTTATATTGACTACAATATAATATCTTTTGACTATAGTGTAATATTTTTTATGCCCAACCGGCATCAGAAATTAGTTCAGAAATTATTGTCATTTACTAGTCTATGAACATACACATATATAAAAAAATCTTGGAACATATTTAACTAAAGTCTCAGACATATACACAAAAGTCACGGACATATAAACAAAGTCTCACACATATACATAAAAGTCTTGGACCATACATAAAAGTCTTGGTTTTCATTTGTACATTTTGAAAACAACATTTCCTTACTCATTCTTGATTACTGGGTCTTGGGATGTCTGTCGCATAAGTTGGGCATGTTTGTTTGTTGTGCCTAACTTGGTGGCACACGTTACACTTGCGACGAAATTGGTCAAGGATAGGTTGGCTACTGCTGCATGGAAGCATCGAAGGGTTAGTACACCACCTACTGTTGTGCCCGGTTTTATGACATCTTCTACACTTCTGTGTAGATGTCCTACCTGATACAGATTGAAATCGATGCTCTTAGGGGCGTCCTGGAGCAGCTTCTTGTTGTTTGTCCTTTTTGGATTTTGGAGGTAATACTACACGTTGTCTTATATCTTCAAGCACTTCCCAAGTATTAGGATGCCCAACCGACATGATAGGCACTGAATATACGTTCACAAGTGTTTTCCTCTTGTAGTAGTTTGCACATAGGGAAATGTAATTCAAGTTTCGCTCCTTAAAATAATGGAACAAAACATGTTAAAATTAAAAACCATAGGAATATATGAGAAAATTAAAAATATTTCACATAATGAAAACTTACCTAGCCGCTGTAAGT
The DNA here is from genome assembly GCA_035582765.1 of Acer negundo. NCBI lineage: Eukaryota > Viridiplantae > Streptophyta > Magnoliopsida > Sapindales > Sapindaceae > Acer > Acer negundo. The sequence continues at coordinate 21,633,587 of CM069231.1, read as the reverse complement.
GCATGAGAACATGTCAGATAATCCATTTGGAATTTGTTACATGTGCAAGTATTTTCCAACAAGTTCACTATCCACTAATCTCCTTTCAATTTAACCAAGAGTGTGTTCTAATCAACATGATTTACGGTCATGAAACTACATTTCTGAATACATTTTGAGATCACCAATTGTGCAGCATCAGTTAGTTGGTGACGCATGGAGAGTGTAGCTCGGTAACGGTGGTAATACCAACGATATAGCACATCCCTTATGAATTCAGCCAAAGTCAGCACTGGCAACTTTTCTGGCCCGGCATTGACAACATAATCGTATGCCTTCTGGTGCAGGTTATGTAACTCGCCCATTATACGGTTATATTGCAATTCTCGATATTTTTTCCCTGCTGCAAACATCATATGTGCTACATCCTTTCTATGGAAACGTTTCTTTATGTTTTCAGAAAAATGCCAAGCATATATGGTATAGGTTGCATATGGGAAGACGTTAGCTATCTCGACTTCTATGCTTGCATATCGATCAGAAATGAAAACCAAATATTCAATATGACCGAGGGCACCATTCAAGCAATCTAAAAACCACTCTCAAGAAGCGTTGTTTTCTGAATCCTCGTAACCAAAAGCTATTGGATACGCTTGTTCATTGCCATCTTGTGTTGTTGCCACAAACATTGTATCCCGACATTTCCCTTTTAGAAAGGTATCGTCAACAATAATCATGGGATCTATACACCGCCGGAAACCTTTAATTGAAGCCCCTAATGCCATGAAAAAAATACAAAAAATTATTTTCCTCTGTGCACTGTACATATGTGATTGTGCCAGGATTGTGTTGCTCTAGAACATAACCAAAAGATGGCAATAGTTGGAACGTTTCTTTATGACCTGCATAGGTAGGTCAATGCCAATGCATAATGCAAGGCTTGACGAGCCTTATTATACATAACTTGGATGTCATACATCGTTTTCATATCCGTAATTATGTTTTTAGGTTTCATAGACGACCATCGTGTTGTTGGAGTCTAGGGGCTATTATTTCATCGATTATGGCTGCACTAGCCGGTCGGTGACACTAGTGGACCTCTTCTAAGGGACAATTATGTTCACTTACAAAACTTCTCGCTTGAAAGTATGTGCCTTCATCTCTCCTCACCGCTTTTAATTTCCACGAACAGTTGTCAATCTTGCACACCAAATATAGAACCGACTTGTTAGACCTTTTCACCTTGCATTCATAGTTCTCCTTCATTGCATGAAGACCTACTAACCTCTTTTAATCGCCTTTTTTTATGGAAAAAAATTGACCTTTGTTAATCAAAATGTTAGGTTCACATGATCCCATGGTGTTGTTCACTTGACCAAACGAAACGCTTCAGATTCGGGAATAACCCAAGTTGACTGATTATTGGAACCTGACGTATTAAGATTTTCTAGGACAGAGAATATCCCCACCATATCCGCTGCACCATAACGGGGACAGTCACTTTGTACATGCCTTCCTTCAAGTTGACGTTGTATAGGTTCTTCAACAACGTTTTCATGGTCACCTACATGATCATGATTGGGCTCTATATTCGGCTCCATATTGGCCTAAAATTGATGCCCAAATTAATGGTCAAAATGATGTTCAACGTTAGCTATAATGTTAACTGCTGCATGCGGGACACTGAAAATGTTTTCTGCACCTTGAAGATTTCCATCGTTATCGGTCCTACTCCGTTGTGTCAAGATTTGGTTACTACTGCTGACGGATGGATAATCTTTGGGATTTCCATGAAGAGGGGTGACATCACTCATAACACCTCCACATCTCCTTTCAATTAGGCTAACACATATTTGAGGAATCACCCTATCTCCCCCTAGCATAAACTGAACATCATCGCCATTTTTTACAAATGTGCAACATGTAATGCTAAGAATGCATGATATTGGCTGTAGATCAATATTGTATTTGTTTGGATCATAGGGAACAATGGATTGCACGCACACCAAAAGCTCATCAAAGGTCATATTCTTTGACACACATATTCCCTGATTATCGGAGATAAAAAACCTATGGTTTCCGTCTAGTAGTTGCTCCCATCGACCGTTATATGATATAACTATTCTAACTCGATCAGTTTTCCTGTACACTAAATTATTAACAAAATGAAGTTGGTATATCATAAGACATAACAGTAGGGATTATACAATAAAAATGAATAAAAACTTAAAGTTAATAAGTGTCTGAAAGTAGTTATTAAGTCTCGGCATAAAGTCCATAAATCACGAAAAAACCTAGAGGACAACAACGTTTGAGACTTTGGTAACACTCTTAGAGACTTTGGAAAACAATGTCTGAGACTTTGGTAACACTCTCTAAGACTTCTGAAAACAAAGTCCTAGACTTTTATGCTATATGTCTAAGACTTTGGTAACACTCTCCAAGACTTTTGAAAATAATGTCCAAGGCTTTTATGCTCTATGTCCGAGACCTTTGTAACACTCTCCGTGACTTTTATACACTGTCTGAGACTTCTATCTGAGACTTTTACACATTTTTCGTTCAAAACTTTGGAACCACTATTCACCAAGTTGTTATCTCATACCTTTGAATGAATTTTATTATACATTCACAAGCCGACAAGATGAGTGAGTTAAGAGAAAGTATAACAATTATACATTCTCTCAGTTCACTCACCATAACGGTTAGTGAATAACATAATTCACACAATGAGAGACACGGTGGAAATAGATATAGGCAACCAAAGAAGATTAAAGTCTCACAAAATTATAGCTGATTCCAAAGTCTCGGAGTTGAATGAATTTTGTTATACATTCACAAGCCGACAAGATGAGTGAGTTGAGAGAAGGTATAACAATTATACATTCTCTCAGTTCACTCACCATAATGGTTAGTGAATGACATAATTCACACAATAAGAGGCACAGTGGAAACAGATATAGACGACCAAAGAAGATTAAAGTCTCGTAAAATTATAGATGATTCAAAAGTCTAAGAGTTGAATGAATTTTGTTATACATTCAAAAGTTGACAAGATGAGTGAATTCAGAGAAGGTATAACAATTATACCTTCTCACAGTTCACTCACCATATCGGTTAGTAAATAATATAATTCAAACAATGAGAGGCACGATGGAAACAAGTATAGGAAACCAAAAAAGATTAAAGTCTCGTAAAATTATAGCTGATTCCAAAGTCTCGGAGCCTTTTGCAAAGTCTTGGACATATTAACGAAAGTCTCAGACATACAATTGGAAAGTCTCGGCCATATCTTGAAAGTCTCGGACATATTAAAAAAGGTCTCGGAACATGGTTAATAGGTCTCGGACACTACATTAACAAGTAGCTTTTGAAAAGTCTCAGAACATATTAAACTAGTGTCTTGGACCCTTTTGAAAAGTCTCGGAACTTATTAAACCAAAGACTCTCAGACTTTACATTTCATTTCCCAGATCTAGTCTGGTTTAACTTGAAGAGGGTAATTTTGATGATCCAGCTATTGATCTTTTTGTTGATCTTGGGGGTTTGAAACATTTTGGTCGAAAAGGAAATATGGGGGATTCTATGGATTCTTTGTGCTCTTCTGTTATAAGGCGAAGTAATAAGAATTTTTCCCATCAAGATCTCACTGAATGAAGACTAGAAGTGGGGCTCGTGGTATCGATTTCAATGTCGCTGATGATGTGGTGGCGGACCAATGTGTCAAAGGCTAATTTCTAGTTGCTTTGTCTTGGTGTTTTTTGGGCCTGGGCTGTTGGTGGTTCAGTTTTTCGTTGGTTTGGGTTTTCTTCTTGCTGCGTGTAGTATTGTGCGTTTGCTCCTTGGGCCTCTTGTTTCTTGTTGCGGTTTTTGCCATTTGTTCTATAAAATTTGCCGTTCAAAAAAAATAAATAAATGTAGGAGAAAGTTAAAGTCAGAAATATAATAAAAAATACTAAAAGTAAATGTATTTTTGGAAGTAACTTACTCTGGTGCGTTTAAAACATAAGTCATTAAAGTGGTGATAATCTTAAAAGACCCGCTCAAAAAAGTGATAAAAGTCCCTACTTCCATGTGCATTTTGACTATTAATTGAAACTATAAGGTGTGTTTTTTTTTTTTTGGCTAATTTGAAACGGGGAAATTAATAATATCCTTATTTTTAACGGCGAAGTACATACATTCTTCCAAGGGTTCAAATATATTCTTTCTCAGATAATTAACATATTTCAATTTATCATTATTAATGACACAAGTTTCAACTTTCAACCCATTGATACAATGAGAATACATCAAGCTCGATTCCCATTCAAAACAGAGATTTGACTAATGTATATTCATAATTCTGAATATCTTAAATCATCATGATAAATAATCTTAGGGAGAATCGTAAATAACCCCCGACATTTGACTAAAAGCCGTATCAAACCCTAATCAGTAAAAAATCCCCGATCATTAATTTACTGTTAATTGATCGTTAGTTGACTTTGTTTTTTAAATATTATATTATTATTATTTAAGAGATTTGTTCTATAATTGAACTAATGAAAAAAAATCTTAATATCAAATATTATTTGGTTGATAAAAAAAAAAGACCGGATCTATACTTAAAAAATACCATATCAAATCCATTTACGATTCTCCTGTTCTCGACCTCCTTTTTTTATCATTTATTTTTCCCAATCAGCTAGCATGTCTCCATACGTTGTTCTACTTACCAAACCCAGGAGCAGAAAAGCAGGTTTGCATTAGGTTCATTAACCGATTAAAACTAGAAAAAAAAAAAAAAAAGATATGGTCCTATTTTATGATATAATGAATTTTGGTTACATTTTCATGTGTTTAATATACATTTGTGCATATAAAAGCAACCGAGTCAATTCAGATTTGTCAAGTAATTGTAACCGATAAAATGGCACATGCAGACCAAGGATCTGAATTGAACCTGAATGGAATGAAAGCTTCATTTTCTCGGTTACCGATGATGTTTTTGATATCGCATTGAAATTAATGGATAAAAACACTAAAGCCGTTGGTGATTTCATTGGAGAAGCTAAGTAAGTTTTCTTTCTGGGTATATAATCATAGAATGACAGAGTTAGTGTTTACAGGGAAACATTTACTTATGTTGGTTGTTAATATATAACTCGAGCAGTTGCAGCATTTCTTTAGACGAGCCTTTTTGTTCATGGAAGGAAGCCTCCAACCAACTGTATACAAGTCAAGGACCAGTAAGTTGGCCTCACTTTCACTCTTGAGTAGTTTTATTTATTTATATTTTATTATTATTTTTAATTAGGTTTAGATTCAATTCACTATTTTGTATAGTTTTTTTATACCTCCTTAGACCATTTCCAATGCTACAGTGAAAAAAAATATATATACCAAATAGGACAAATAGACATTATGTTCAAATATGTTTCTCCAATACAGTTATTACTATTCAATGTCAAGTTAATGTGGCAAAAAAAATTATAAACACTGTCAAGTTAAATGTCTACTTTCAGAGGCTTTGTTAGACATCTATTTTGTCGGTTGACTTAGCATTGGAGATAAATATTCAAAAACTGAGCATTGGGGACGTTCTTTTTTTACTTAGATGTCTATCAAGTATAATTCTATATCACGTTGGAAACAAGTGTCTTAATATTTTGACATGCCAACAGATATTGAAATGCAATCCATTTTTACATCGGAGATTCTCTAAATTTTTTTACAACATCAGCTTGATATTGAGTAGCAATAACTGCATTGAAGAGACATATTTAAACACAATATCTATTTGTCATATGTGGCCTATAATTTTTTCACGATCCCCATTGGAGATTACCTCCCTAATCTATTCCTTTTCCCCTTTTTTTTTGGGTTCAAAATTTTCAATTTTGTAGATGTATATATATTTTGAAGATGGATCAAAAAAGTGCTTGTAAATTCCATATAACAATCATTTTTTTCTTACCCAGTATCATTATATAAGCTTTCTTTTAATTTAACATTTAAAAAAAAAAAAAAATTCAATTTTATGGGGTGTAAAGTGAAGCATTTATTAGTTTTTTTTTTTTCTAATTTTATATGATGAAAATGAAGTATCCATTAGATTTTTGTCGTTTTAACTTTTGTCATCTCTCTAATGAAAACATAACTTTTGTTCCAAGTCCAGTCTTGATTTGTCTGATCCCTTTCTTTTTGTGAGTATGTATGTGATTAATTGGTTTTCTATATATTTTGGTTAATTACTCTATGTTAAACTAAATTTTCATGTGATTTGTAGGAGTTTTGACTTTTGGCGAAGAATGAAAGAAAAAAAATATTTAAAACCCAAAGATAAATACATATTAAATCTATGAATTCTTTTTGTTCTCAACACAACAATATAAAAAACGAATAAACTTAAGGCTGTGTTTGGTTGGCTAGAAAGCAATGGAATGGAATGAAATAGATTCCATTCTTAATGTTTGGTTGGTTAAAATCTAATGGAAAGGGCATTCCATTGGAATGGTGTTTCCATCATTTTGGTGAAATGGGCTTTCCATCCAAAAACCAATGGAATGCCCATTCCATTCCAAACTAAAATTTGTATTCTATAAATACCCTCATATGTCCAAATTCCATTCCAAAAATACCATCCTTTTCAAAAATAATATTATTATATATTATATTAGTGATATATAAATAGATAAATATATATTATTATATATTAAATATTATATTATTATAATATATAATGATATATAAATAAATATAATATAATATATTTATATATTATATTATTATATATAATATATAATACATATATTTATTATTATATATATATATATTTATTATTATTATATATATATATATTATATTATTACATATATTATATATGTAATATATATATTATATAATATATATATTATAATAATATTAATATTACTGGTATATAATATATATTATATATTATATATATTAAAAAATATATAATAATATTTATATTATATATATTATTAAGTAATGTATATATATATATATATATTATATTATTATAATATATATTATATACATATGTAATATGTTATATATATATAATAATAATAATATATAATATTATATACATTTTTATATTTTAATATTGTTATCCATAATATATCATATTATTATGAATGTTATATAATTAGGGGTATTTTGGTCAAAATACAGTTAATTCCCTTCCATTCCATTGTTAACTAAATAAAATAATACCAATTCAGAGAGTAATTCTAAAGTTCCAACCAAACAAAAAACTCAGTTTTCATTCCCTTTCCATTTCCATTCATATTCTCATTCCGATTACCATTCCATTATGTAACCAAACATGACATAAATGTTACTTTCATTATAGGTTGTTTGATTATTTATTTTTTCATTTTAATGCACTCTTATTCTTTTTTGTCTATGCCTAATTTCAATTTATAAAAAATACTATTGCTTACTTTTTATACTAATTTAGTTTCTCGCTTGGCATTGTGATGATTGCATCCTGTTAGGATATCTTAGGAAATGAGTCAAAAATTAAAAGGTTATTTAAGTTGGTCAAATTTAATTTGTTGAAAACAATTTCTTTCGCTAAAAAAAAAAAAAAACATATATATATATATATATATATATTTACATAGTTCATACACTAAATTACAATATATATATATATATATATAGTCTTTCTATTATCGGTTCGAACTGATATAAAATATATCGGTTCCTTGCATGTGAGCCATTGGATTTAAAATATACTTTGACAAGTGTATGCAGCCAAGTCAAAGCATTTAAATCCAATGGTCCACATGCAAAGAACTAATATATTTTATATTAGTTCGAACTGACAATTGAAAAACTATATATATATATATAATACTTCTCTAATCAGGACCGTCCTGACTTTATAATTTCAGGACCGTCCTGACTTTATAATTTCAGGACGTCCAACCACAGTTACACATTCACAGTGGGCCCACAGACCCACAGTAACAAATACCCACACCCAACATGAATGTGTGAATATTGTTGAACGTCCTTAACTTATAATTTCGGGATAGAGAACCACCATATATATATATATATACGGTCCTGTTCTGGTCAGTGCGCACTGATGTAACTACATCAGTATCAATGCATTTGGACCACTGATTATGGATAAGCTTTGACAAGTGTATACACTTTGAATCACAGTATGTAAATATAATGGTTCACATCTAACACATTGATGAAGTTATATTAGTGTACACTGACTTGAACATTTCTGTATACATATATATATATATATGGCAGTTCTCTAATAAGAACGTCCTGAAATTATAAGTTAAGGGCGTCTAACCACAGCCACACATTCATATTGAGTGTGAGTATTTGTTAATATGAGATTGTGGACCCATTTGAAACATGTGGCTGTGGGAAGTGATCCTGAAATTGTTATTTCAGAACCACCCTGAAAGGAGAAAGATTAGATATATATATATATATATATATATAATAATTTTCTAACGAAGACTTTTACAATGCAAACTTTAATCACCTTTTGATGAAATTGCATGTAATCAAATATTTTTTTGATGAGATTTTTTGTATGCATCCTAAGAAAATTAAAATACACATTTGGTAAAAATTTGAAAATTTTTTGGATTTGAGAATTATTTTTTCTTATATTTTCTTATTTTTAAATGTTTTATCTTCAAATAAATCGGAAAAAATTAGTTCTTACATCCGAATTTTTAAATTTTTTTTCCATAAATGTATTTCAACGTTTTAACAATCCATACAAAAAATCAAATCAAGATTCAATATATTCCATACAATTTCATCAAAATGTGCTTAAAATATACATTGTAAAAATCCTCATTAGAAAATTACTATATATATATATATATATGGGGGCAGGATCCATGGCCCCATTTTTTTAAACAAGTTTTGACACAACTTCTTGGTCATTGGATCTTGCTTCTTTTAATGGATATGATTTAATCTTTTTTATCTTTCCTTATTTAATGCAAACATTGTATCTCATCCATTTAATACTTTATCTCTCCAAAATATTATTATTTTATTAAATTCTCTCATCTTATTTAATTGTCTTTTTTTATTTCTTTTCTTTTTATTTTTCCTTTGCACGGTTTTTGTTCTTTTTCTTTTTACTTTACCTGAAACCATAAAATCATGGTGTGACTTTCACTCTCACTTTTTAGTCTTTAAAATCCTTTTATCTTATTTATTTTTTTCTTCTTTCTCTTGTTTTTAACTATTCTTATTTCTCAATTTACTTCATCTAAAACTAGATATTTTATACAACCTTACAAAATTACACCATATAAGCTAATGAAATAAGAAATGATAAAAGAGGAAAATAATTATAAAAAATAATTAAAAAGGAGAGAAAATAAAAGAGGAGAGTGGAAAGAAGTGGTGATTATATGTATAAAATTTATTGTTTTAGATGAAGTAAATTGAGAAATAAGAATAGTAAAAAAAGAATAAAAAAAGAATAAAATGATTTTAAAGACTGAAAAGTGAGAGTGAAGGTCACACTGATGATGTTTTGGATTCAAGTAAATTTAAAAAAAAAAAAAAAACGTGTAAAAGGAAAAAGAAAAGAAAAGAAAAATATATAAAAAGACAAAATTAAATAAGGTGAGAGAATTTAATAAAATACTAATATTTTAGAGAGATAAAGTATTAAATAGGTGAGAGTCAATGTTTACATTAAATAAGGAAAGATAAAAGAGATTAAATCTTATCCATTAAAAGAAGTAAGATCCAATGGTCAATAAGTTGTATCAAAAATTGTATAAAAAAATGGGATCATGGATTCTGCCCCCCATATATATATATATATATATATATATACATAGTTTTTTTTATTATCAGTTCAAACTGATATAAGATATATCAGTTTTTTGCATGTAGGTCATTGGATTTAAATGCTTTGACTTGGCTAGCATTTGTCAAAGCGTCTTTTAAATCCAATGACTCACATGCAAGGAACTAATATATCTTATATCAGTTTGAACTAACAATAGAAAGACTATTTATATATATATGCATATATATATATATAATAATTTTCCAATGATGAATTTTTACGATGCACACTTTAAGCATTTTTGATGAAATTGGAATATATTGAATATTGATTTGATTTTTTATATGGATGGTGAAAATATTGAAATACATTTATGAAAAAAAAATTAAAAAAAATTTGTGTGCAAGAACTTATTTTTTCCGATTTTTTTTGAAAATAAAACATATAAAAATAGGGAAATATAAGAAAAAATAGTTTTCAAATCCAAAAAATTTCCAAATTATTACCAAATGTGTATTTTAATTTTATTAGGATGTATAAAAAAAATCAAATCAAGATTCAATATATTCCATACAATTTCATCAAATGTGTTTAAAGTGTGCATTGTAAATGTCCTCATTGGAAAATTAATATATATATATATATACAGTCTTTCTACTATTAGTTCATCCTGATATAAAATATATCAGGATGAAGAATGTGGACCTTAGATTATGGAGAAGTTTAGACAAGTGCATATACTTTGAGTCAAAATATGTAAATCTAATGGTGTACATTATTCGTCTTGAGATATTTTATATTTTGACGAACCGATAATAGAAAAATTATATATATATATATATATATATATATATGGATAGATAGAGAAAAGCAGGCAGACTACCCAACCCAACCCGGCATTAACTACCTAGCCCAATAAATGTTGACGTGCCCAATCTGGAGCCCAACCTATGGATGGTAAGGACAGATATCTTTCTCACAATTAAGCTAACAGAGATTGAATCCTCTACGGCTGAATCATGGTTGTCGTAGAAAGCCACAAAGACGCCCCTCCCTATGCTTTTGAAAGATTACGGGAATAAGATGAGTTGTTCTATTTTCTCGAGGCGATCCATGGATACCTTAAATTATCATGAAAAAATCTTATTACAATCATAATTTAAAGTTAAATTAATTCAAAATGCGTATTAATACAAATAACATCTCTAACGATATAAACATATATATATATATATATATACGTACATAAATATTCAAATCAATTTCACTGATATAACTTTGTGGCGTTGGATGTGGACCATTATATTTACATACTTTGAATCAAAGTGTATGCACTTGACAAAGCTTCTTCATAATCAGTGGTCCACATGTATTGGTACTGATGTTGTTACATTAGTGTGTACTGACCAGAACTGGACCATATATATATATATATATATATATATTCAAAAATGTTTAAGTCAGTGCGCATTGATATAGTCACATCAGTGCTTCATTAGTGTGCACTAATATAACTTCATTAGTGCGTTGGATGTAAACCATTAGATTTACATACTTTAACTTAAAGTGTATGTACTTGTCAGAGCTTCTTTATAATCAGTGGTCAACATGCATTGATACTGATATAGTTACATCAGTACGCACTGATGTGAACGGGACCATATATATAGTCAGTTTCTCCTAAGTGCGGACTAGCGGTGCCCACGGTTCGGTTTCGGTTTCGGTTCAATTCCGGTTTGAAACCGCTGGTTACGGTTCCATGGGAAGGCAAAACCGTAACCATAACCGTAATCGTAATCGGCTTAGCCAATTTGGTTTATAGTTTTTTACCATCGGTTAGGCGGTTCGGTTACGGTCACGGTTCCGGTTTAGGAACCGACCGGTTCCGGACTAGCTATTTTTTTTTATATATAATTTAAATAAAAGAATAAAAAATGATATAAGTGTGATTGTGTGAAGAAAAAAAAAATTCCTGCCTAATAATAATTAAAATTGAACAAAGTTTAAAATAAAAAAATTGAACAAACATTTTCATTCGTAATATATTTCACTTAGAAGTTCTAATGTATTTCATATAAAATATTCAATTAAAGTATTTAACAATGATTAAAAGAAAAGAAATTGACATTTATTAATAAATACAAATTTACAATTTCAGAAAAAAAAAAATAGAAATTGGCCTTGAATTCAAATATACAATGGAACAAAGTTAAATTTAAAAAAAAAAAAAATTGGCCTTGCACTTAATTTTGATCACAATTAAGCTGCCTAGTATCCTCCACCAATGTAAAGGAATAAAAGACCACGTAGTTCTTTTACCTTTAATTAGATGCTCGGTGTTGGAGGTTGGAAGTTGGAACAGAATCTATTCGTTGCCTTCCGTTTCCGTGGTTTGGTCATGTTCGAAGAAGTCATTCACTATCTCCGGCTGGAGTTCTTGTTGTCTGTATTTTGCTTTGTCCAATCATCAACACACGCCTGAGCTTCAAGTGATTGTGGACACATAACTGACCATCTTGGTTCCAAAACATTTCCACCTGCTCTAAATTCTTGTTCTACAGCAACGGTAAAAACCGACGTTCCAAGAATTTGTTTGACAATAATAGCCAAAATTGGAAAGTCCTATTCATAAACCTTCCATCAAACCTGGATACTAAATTTATCTTCTAAAAATTCATGATTGGTTTCTAAATACCCACCAAGCTTAGAATTCGAGTCAAATGAGGATGAAGAAGATGTTCGTAATTTTTTGGCTATTTTGGAAAATAATCGATCCCTTAAACCCTTTAATTTAAATGTTGAGGAAGTAGTAGTACTATCAGATGTGGGTTGGGGTTGTGAAACCAACATGTTCAAAGACGGATCATATATTCTAAGATATTCATCATATAATTCATAAAGCAAAGTCTTAACGAAATTACAATAACTAAAGACATCGACTTCTAATCCTAAACTTTGGTAATAATGAGTTAAATAAACATGCAAACATTCTAATTTAAAGCGTGGATCAAAACATGATGCAAGCAAGTAAATAATTGGAATCTCCCTATAATATTGTAACCACTTTGTTTTCATGGCAACAACACATTCACTCAATTAAACATTGAATTCACACTCACTGAATGCACTGGCAATATTAACACTTTGAATAATAAATAAATGAGTGGTGAGATAGTAAACACCAGATAAAACATTGGTAGCATCATTTAAAACACGTAACAATTCAAGAATTTTTATATATGCATCACAATGCTTCAATTGAAGAGAAATTGAAGGAACGTTATAAGTAATAAAAGAAACTAATAATTCCATATATTTAACACTTTCACTAAGCAGCTTATAAGTATAATGCCAACGAGTAGTAATATCTCAAGTAAATTTAATGGGACGCATATTATTTTAAAAGCAAAATTTTAACCATAGTTTCTGGGCTTTGTTATGCGTCCAGATATAATTAATACTATCTCTAATTCGTCTAATATAAGCATAAAGAATTTGTAATACAGCTTTAACACACAAATTTAAAACATGGCATGCACATCTTTGATGAAATAATTTACCCCCAAAATAGGGATTGCACAAATCCTGTAGCATAGGAATAGATGCAGTATTGCTTGCAACATTATCAAAACCAATTGCAAAAATTTTGTTTTGGATATAAAACTCTTGAAAAATTATTTTAAGGAGTTGAAAAATATTTTGAGCTGAATGTGAGTCATTGAAAACACGAAATACAATAATTATTTTTTACATGACCCAGTCATTATCCATATAATGACATATTATACCCATATATGAATGACTGCCAAAATTGTCGCGTTTCTATATGTGCCGCGTTTCTATATGTGCCATATGTCGGCACATACAGAAACGCAACCTTGAAATTGATAAAAAAAAATGATTTCATTTGTTTTTTTTTTCTTTTTTGTAAATGGAATGTAGTGCACGTGTGAGAGTGGATATAGGAACACGTTGTATTGCAGGATTTAATGCATTTTGACAATAATTAACAAAACCTACTCAGTTCTCACCAAAACCAAAAGGTAAATGTTTAATTGCAACCATTACTACTAATTCTTCCTTATTTTTTTTTTCCAGATGTATAATGAAATAATTGATTAGTAGGGGTTCCGTACCTGGAGATTTGGGCTTGGTTACTAGCCTTCAGCAATTCGGACGGGTGATGTTTTTTAATATGGGTCTAGTACGTGCCATATCTGAAGGATTTATGGATCTTGTATGTTTTGGGGCAATAGTTGCACTGGATTTTGATCGTTCAGTCATCTAACTGAATTTTCTTCATATGCAATTAGAAGAGATCGGACTTCAACGACTTTTCTTCTTTACCTGCAAAAAATTCATCTTAAGGGGGTGAGGGGTTAGATATATTTTCATTACTATTGGGGGTATTGGGATTGGGGTCGGGAAACATTAGAGGGGGATTAGGACTAGAAGGGAGATTGGATCCAAATCGAGATTGAAGGAACTTGTGGTAGAGTCGGTCGTTGTAATCGACATCATCACCAACGTGTTCCAACAAATTTTGCATTGGGCCCTTTCCTTTGTCCAAATTTCTTTAACCTTCTCCGCTATTTGCCATTGAAAAATTAATTATAAATTCTAATAGTAAAAAACAAAAAATATAGGTAAGTGTAAAGAAAATATTGTTGGAATAATAGTGGTAACACTTAAAAAAACATAGATGATTGCAATATATATATATATATATATATATATATGTATATATATATTGTTAGAATAATAGTGGTAACACTTAAAAAAAAATAGATGATTGAAAAAATATATATTGTCGGAATAATAGTAATAAAACTTTAAAAAAAAAAAATTGATGATTGTAAATAAAAAATAGATGATTCTAAAAAATTGAAGAAATAAATATTTATTAATTTATATGAGAAATGAGAATTAAAGAAAATTGTAGAATATAGAGAGAAATATATATTTATTAATTTATATGAGAAATGAGAATTAAAGAAAATTGTAGAATATAGAGAGAATATAGTGGAGGGGCACATTTTCAATTAGGAAAAATTATGGGAAAAAAAGGGTTAATATTAAAAACCTCCATCACCTTTGAACTATTATGGGATGTATAGTTACAAATGCTTTTATTTTAGAAACCTTCCATATGAACTGATACCATTAGCATTCCGTTTGTGTTGACTATTAAAAAGTCTAAGATGTTCATATTTAAGCTTCAATTATATGAAATGATCATTGTACCATCATACTTTTACCAAATAAATTAATAAAATAATTCAATTGAAGCTTAAATTAATAATACCCTCATTCCGTTATTTTTATTTTTATTTTTATTTTTAGGGATAAAATTGTCCATAAAATAACTTCTTATTTGCAAGTTAACATTCTCATATTTTGTGTTAGTTTATTAATTTATTTGGTAAAAGTATGAGGGTATAATGGTCAATTCATACAATTGAAGCTTAAATAGAGATATTTTTTGACTTTTTAGTGGTCAAACTAAGTTAACACAAACGGAATGCTAACGGTGTTAGTCCATAAAGGAGGTTTCCAAAATATAAACATTTATAACTAGACATCCAATAATAGTTCAAATGTGAGGGGAGGTTTATAATATTAACAAAAAAAAAAAATTGGCCTGGTGACCATTGGGTCAACGGTCAACTCAAAAATCTTACCATGTTTTGATTGGCAGTTTTTTTAAATTTAAATGAAAACCGATGGTTAAACCGTCAGTTTCTGACAATTTTTTTAATGGTAACCGTAACCGAACCGTGTTATAACCAGTTCTCAACCGGTTTTGCAACCTCCAATTTTAGTCACGGTTTCGGTTACGGTTACAGTTTTGACCGTACAGTTTTGGTTCAAAACCGTCGGTTTAACCAAACCGTGGGCACCACTAGTGTGGACTGATATAAAATACATTAATGCATTTTATCTGAGCCACATATTATGGAGAAGAACTAATAAATGCATACAGATCAAGTCAAATTATATGAATCTAATGGTTTAGATGCACTGATATATATTCCTCAGTGCGCACAGAGGTGAATATATATATATATATATTTGGCTAAGTTGCTGTTAACAGTAATATTACTGGGAAGTTTATGTGAGAAAGATGATTTATTTTTTAATTTTTTAATTTTTTAATTTTCAAATCCTTAACTTTTATACACCCTTAGATTGAAATCTAAAGACTGGAAACTACCCAGTAACATTACTATTAACGACAACTTAGCAAAACTCATATATATATATATATATATATATAATAACATTTAAGTGAGAGTACTTTAATTTTGATAAAGACCTTGATGAAATCACATTGATTTTTATGAATTTTGATTTATTTATTTATTTTGTGTGTGTGTGTGGAGATGATAAGTTTAATGAAATTTACTTATGAATAAAATTTGAGAATTTTTTGAGCATTAGAACTTTTAATTTTATTTATTATTTTAATTAGTTTTTTATAAACTTTTTTTAATTGATGTTTTTGGGTAAAGTTACCTATTTACCCTATGAATTTTTAAATATTTAACGTTTGACTAGCAAATTACTAACATGAAAGTGCATTTTGACTATTAATTGAAACTATAAAGTGTTTTTGACCAATACCGAAACAAGGGGGAAATTAATAATATTATTAGTTTTAATGGTGAAGTACATAAAGTCTTCTAAGGGTATAAATATATTATTTCTCAAAAAATTAGTATATTTCAATTTATCATTATTATTTTGGAACTAAATTTATCATTATTAATGACACAAGTTTCAACCCATTGATATAATGAGAAGAGCAAATTGCATTAAACCTCTTTGAGATTTGACCTATTGCACCCATAAACAACTTTATCATTAATTGACACTCACACCCCTTACCGTTAGGTCAAACTTTTAAAAGACTAAATTAGCCCTATTCCTAAATTAAATTAATTAAAAAAATCTTTTATCAGAAACAAAAAAAAACCCAGATTTCTTCATCAAAAAATGTTCACCTTCAACCCAAACCAAACCCAGATTTCATTAAAAAAAATTAAAAAAAGGTTCACCTTCAACCCAAACCTAGATTTCTTCTCTTCTTGCAACAACCAAATCCACACCAAACCACCACCAAATCCACACCTAGATTTCCATATTTCTTTATCAATATTAATTTTTTTTATAAAAAAAAACCTTCATTTTCAACCCATACAACAATAAATCAATATGTTGCAAGAATTTCGAAGTATACACAGTTTCTCTATAGTTGTTTTCTTCTCTAACAGTATTCAGAAGCTAACACAAATCCACCCAAACCATCACCAAATCCATACCCAAACCACCGCCAAATCCACACCAAAACTATTTCACTCCACACGCACATCAGGAGAGAGAGAGAGAGAGAGAGAGAGAGAGAGAGAGAGAGAGAGTCGCGACTAGGGGTGGTCACAGCGAGGAAAAGAAGAGGGTTCACAACGAAAGGAGAAAAAGACAAAGGCTGGTGCGGCAGCGGCGCCAAATGATGACGGGTCGAGCTCTGGTCTTTGGTTAGGGTTTGTGTGGTAGTGTTTGATGTTGAAGATGAATAGATGTTAATGATGGGGTTTGATGGTGGTGATTGGTGAAGATGATGATGGGGTTTGATGATGTTGAAGATGAAGATGGGGGTTTGACGAGAGAGTCGGTGGTGAGAGGAGAGAAAGAGATAATGGTGGGATAATGGTGGGGAGAAAGAGAAAGAGTTAACTTTAAAAAAATAAAATTAAAATAATAATAAAAAACAATAATGATAAAGTTGATAAAATATATTTTTAATTAATTAAATTAAATCTAGGCTTGGTTTGGGTTGAAAGTGAACGTTTTTTTAATGAAGAAATCTGGGTTTGTTTTTTTAATTTTCTAATATTTTTTTTAATTAATTTAATTTAGAGATGTTGATAGTTTAATCTTTTAAAGGTAATAGTTAGTCAACAGTTAAGTTTGACGTAACAGTAAAATGTGTGAGTATCATTTAATGATAAAGTATTTTCTGGATGCAAGAGGTCAAACCTCAGGGAGATTGAGTACAATTTGCTCTAATGAGAATACATCAAGCTCGACTCTCATTCAAAATTGAGATTTGACTAATGTATATTTATAATTCCATGAATATCATAAATCAGCATGATAAATAATTAAAGTTAAATTAATTCAAAATCCATATTACTACAAAGGGAAAATTACACTCACACCCTTTTACTAATAGTGTAGGGGTTAATATCATCTTTTCCTAACTTCAAATATAATAGAAGAAAAAAAAAAAAAACTAAAAAACAAAAGAAGAATGGGGGAAGGCAGTCGGCCTCTCAAGGAGGCAGTGTCTCCTTCAACCAATTCATGAGGACTTCTAAGGGGATTTGGATCCTCTACTGATCTGATCTTTTTCTTAAAATTTTATAGCATGTGATTGGTTGTGAAAACCGATCACATCTTAACCACCAATTCATTGCAATGTTTATGTGTCATGAGATTATGTGAGGTTAAGAAAAAGATCAGATCAGTAGAGGATCCAAATTCCTCCGAAGGGTAAAGACTGTCAAGCAGGTGGGTCTTGATTGAAAGGGTTTTCGGATCGAGAGAGCCATGGTGTAGAGCTGGTATAGGGACTCGTAAGTGGTTCGGATTCTTGGCTTGATTTTTCTATTTTCTTTAAAGCGTTAGAAACTTTTTGGTGCTATATCAATATATAAGGGTTTTAAAATAAATTTTGGATTTGGGTTTGAATTAAGTATGGATGATAGAATTGTTTTGGACGAAATTGTACAAAATTGAGGATTTGTTTTGCTTTGAGTGTATGCTCCACTATCGATAGCCTCCCTTTCAGAGGCACCTGAGAATTGAGATGGTGCCCTTCAACGTGTGTGGTTTTTCTGTAGATGGATTGTATGCTCCACTACCGATAGCCTCCCTTTTAGAGGCACCTGAGAATTGAGATGGTGCCCTTCAACGTGTGTGGTTTTTCTGTAGATAGCCATGGTTCATACAGGCCAACTGCAGCAAATACCTTCCACTTTTTCCCTTTTCTAAAATTAAATTTTCTTCACTCTTTTTTTAAAGTTATTATTTTATTTTTGTGGGCATTTTGGACCTTTCACGAGTCAAACTAAGGTCAAGAATGAACAAACAATAGAAAAATCATATATATGTATTATAGTTCTTCTATTAGATTGTCCTGAAATTATAATTTCAGGATGACCAACCACAGCCATATATTTTAATAAAAAAACTGATTTTTTTATAATAAAAATTTGAACTTATTAAAACATGTGGTTGTAGTTGGTCGTCCTGAAATTATAATTTCAATCAAGACGATCTGATAGGAGAATTATCATATATATATATATATATATATATAATGATGTAAAATTATAAACAAATCAAATTAATCTCATCGACGCATTATATCAAATACCTTTCAACATAAATATTTAGTCCACATATAACAAAATCAACTCTAAATCAACAATTGAGAAAACCCAATATCCAGGAAATCACCATTTCAAATAGATCCAAAAACGATAATAAAATGCTTATACAGTAAGAGCAATGGACAGGGAGTAATGGCAAAAATTAAAATGATGGAAAAATATCTCGAGAGATTGTTGGCTAAGGAAGAGATTTATTGGCGCCAACGTAGCCGAGCAGAATGGTTAGCATCTGGAGATCGTAATTCCAAATGCTTTCATGCTGGAGCCTCTGCTAGGAGGGCAAAAAATTACCTTCATAGATTGCAAGATGAAGAAGGGCGCTGCTTTGAAGAAGAAGAAGAAATCGCAGCTACTATTTGTAAGTACATTTCTTATATTTTTGAATCCTCTCAACCTAGTGCTTCTGATTTGAAGAAAGCCACAGAATATATCAATTTTAGCATTACTGAAGAAATGAGGGAGATTTTAACGGACGCTTATAGAGCAGAAGAGATTAAAACAGCCGTCTTTCAATTGAGTCCAACTAAGGCCCTAGGTCCGGACGGGTTCCACACCTTATTTTTCCAAAAATTCTGGGCTGTGTTGGAGAATGATATTGTGAGGATATGCCTACAAATTCTCAATAGGGAAGCTTCTATCAAGGATTTCAATAGCACTAACATTGTCTTGATTCCCAAAAAGAAACATCCGCAGTTTATTAAGGACTTCCGCCCAATAAGTTTATGTAATGTAGTTTATATAATTCTAACAAAAGTTCTTGCAAACATGTTGAAAAATATCCTACCCCAACTAATATCCCCAAACCAGTCGGCATTTGTTTCGGACAGGCTTATTTTTGATAATGTCATGGCCTCCATTGAGATATTGCACTCCACCGGTCGCAAAAATCTGGGAAGAAAGGGACCCCTCAGGGTTGGGTGGATCTAGTGCTAGACTGTGTATCAACTCTAAAGCTTTCGTTTATCATCAATGGCAAGACTGTAGGCAATGTTGCTCCCACCAGAGGATTGCGTCAAGGATGCCCTTTGTCTCCATACTTATTTATACTTTGCGCTGAATCCCTTTCAAGCCTTATTCGAAATTATGAAAAGAATGGGAGAATTTTGGGAGTTCGATGTTGTATGGGTAGTCCTCTCATTAGTCACATGCTCTTTGTAGATGACAGTACTCTATTCAGTAAGGCCTCATTAGAGAGTGGCGTCTACATAAAAGAAATTCTTAGTGTCTACGGAAAAGCTTCAGGACAACAAATATATTTATAGAAATCGGGAATCACTTTCAGTCCCAATGTTTCCAATGATCTCCGGAAAGCCATTCAAGATCTATTTGAAATCCCAAACAGCAATACCTATGATCGCTATCTTGGGCTTCCCACCCTTGTGGGTAGAAAAAAGAAAAAAACTTTTCAAGAAATCAAGGAAAAAGTCTG
Organism: Acer negundo; assembly: GCA_035582765.1. Classification (NCBI taxonomy): domain Eukaryota; kingdom Viridiplantae; phylum Streptophyta; class Magnoliopsida; order Sapindales; family Sapindaceae; genus Acer; species Acer negundo. Next base: position 21,612,916 of record CM069231.1, on the reverse strand, counting down.
GAAGAGGGTTTGAAACCGGAAAGGGAATATGTTCTCTTTAGAAGGGAAAGAGGTTCTTATAAAAGCTATTGCTCAAGCAATTCCCACTTACACAATGATTGTATTCCAACTTCCAGTCAGTTTATGCAAGGAGCTGAGCTCCATGATTTAAGCATTTTGGTGGGGCTCAAAGGATGGAAATCGGAAAATAAGTTGGATTAAATAGGAAGATTTGTGCTTACCTAAATCATGGTGGCCTAGGATTTAGAGATCTGTCGGCTTTTAACCAAGCTCCGTTGGCAAAACAAGCCTGGAGAATAATCTCAGCCTCTAATACCTTAGCAGCTCAGATCTTGAAAGCCAAATATTTTAAAAGAAATGAATTTCTCCAAGCAACTCTCAAACCAGGATGTTCCCATATTTGGCGAAGCCTATTATGGGGCACAGAAATCATCCTCAAAAGCATTCACTGGCAGGTTGGGAATGGCGAAAACATAAAAGTATTTGGAGATCCCTGGCTGCCCGGTCCTACATTTTTCAAACTAGTATCCCTTTGCACAAATACTAACCTTCGAGTAGAAGACCTGATAGACGCAGATAGAGGAAGCTGGAATCTCTCTTTGCTTGATCAACATTTTCTTCCTATATATAAAGAGGTAATTCAATCTATCCCTATCAGCTTTAGTGGAGGATCGGACTGTTTAGTTTGGCATTATGATAGGAAAGGACAGCATTTGGTTAAAAGTGGATACCGCCTTGCTCATATACCTACCAAAATTAGAATCTTTGTTTGGAGGGCATGCTTGAATGCATTACCATCCCTAGCTAACCTTTTTAAACGTAAAGTAGTTGGAAATTCTTATTGTTATCTATGTAATGTAGCAATTGAATCAATTGAGCATGCCCTGGATCTCTTCTATCCATATACAAAGGCCTTCCAACGTTGGATATTTTAAGAGGAATATTTCCTTCTGTCAACTGCATTGATCTAGCTTGCTTTTGTGTGATTCTCTGGAGTATTTGGTGGAACCGCAATGTTGCTGCTCACAAGAGAAATCCTAAAAGTGATGTAGAACTTGTGGCTTGGGCTTCAGATTTTTTGAATGAATTCCAGAGGACTCAAAAAGCCATGTCATTTGGCAACAAAAACACAATTTCCACACCAAAAGCAGGTTGAAATCCTCCTCCCTTTACCAGAGTTGGAAATACCTTGGTACATGACCTTACCTATTTAGCTATCTCCTCAGGGAAAGAGTAGATTTGGGCTAACACTAATATTGACTGTATATTTTCCTATTGTTGAATGTTAATGTTCTCTTAAAAAAAAAAAAACCATAATAAAATGATAAAGAATTGTTTCAATTAAGCTTAGCAATGTCTCGGTCCAGCGTCACACAGACCCAAAAACTCACTTGCTTTAAATCATAAAAACCAACTCATTAACACCTAGCTTTCAATCGATGGAAACCCACGTTGGTTTGCAATACTAAGGTCATCTCCAACTCAAATAGTGTTTTTGGTGCAACTTTTGTATTAAAATAGTGCAAATTTAATACTATTTTACTATTTCATCTCCAACCACCGCACCAAATTTTACATTAAAAAGAATATTCCATTTCTTTCCCTTTTTTATTTAATATTTTTCCACAATTAACATTTTCACCTCATAATTAACATAATATTGCAATACGATAATAAATTGTGAAATTAATACATTAAAAGAAATTAAATTAAATTAGGTAAAATATTACATTTATTAATAAAATAACTTAAACATTACATTTCATAAAATAAAAAATAAAAAACATAAAAATAAAAGTACATATGGATCATTATCTAATTATCTGAATTAGTATATTCATCCCACAAATGATCTATTAAAGCATTTTAAAGTGCAATGTGAGCCTCTTTATCCTTGATTTCTCTATATCAAACTAGGAATTCTTAAAATCAGGTATTTTCATCTACCACAATCTCAACTTCTAGAGTTGGTGTTTCCATATGATCCTCAATTGCTGCATTAACATCACGCTCATCCTTGATTATCATCTTATGCATAATAATGCACGTAGTCATTATATCATGTAAAACAGGTTTATGCCAAAAACGCGTCGATCTTGCCACAATTGCAAACTGTGATTGGAGAACTCCAAATGCATGTTCTACGTCTTTTCTACATCTTTCTTGTTTTATTGCAAATAATTTTTTTTCCGGACCACATGTATCGTGAATAGTTTATACAAGCGTAGACCATTTTGGGTATATACCATCAGCTAAATAATAACCCATATTATATTCTTTTCCCTGAATAACATAATGAGTTGGAGGAGCAATACCTTGAGCGAGGTTGGCAAAAAGATGGAATGCCTCCAACACATTAATATCATTGTTCGTACTTGGCAAACCAAAATAGGCATGTCATATCCACATATCATAATCAACTACAGCTTCTAGAATAATAGTTGGGGATCCACTACGACCTGCAAATTGTCCTGCCCAAGCCGTCAAACAATTTTTCCACTTCCAGTGCATACAATCTAGACTGCCCAGCATTCCTGGAAAATCACGATCTTTACCAATATAGAGTAGTCTGGCAACGTCAGTAGCGTTAGATGATCTTAGATACTCATCTGCAAATTCCTCCACAACAACATGACAAAATCTTTTCAAACTTTCAATTGTTGTAGACTCTCTTATTTTAATATACTTGTCAGTAGCATCCGTTGGTAGACCATATGCCAACATCCGAAATACTACTGTTATTTTTTGAAGAGCGAACAAACCCAGTCTACCCACACTATCTCTTCGTTGCACAAAGTAGTTTTCACGAGCTTCTACATCATCAAAAATATGAAGGAATAAACTTTTACCATTCGAAAGAGTCAACGGAACATTTGATCGTTATACCGTGGGTTCTCGAAAAAATAGTCATCAAACAAACAACAATCAGCACTTTCCTGGTCTCGATTGTTCATTATATGACCAGTAATTGAGCCTCCATGGGTCACTGGGTTGTTTTGTTGATTGAGATACTGAGCGATGGCCCATTGGATGTTACCATGTTAGGTAATTATCGTTTCTTGTTCTGTATCAATCGCTTCAAGATCTGCCATAAGTTGCGCTTCCTCATCGTTGGAAGATGAAGATGCGAAATTAGATGGACCTTTGATATTGAAATTCATTTTTGCTTGGAGTTAAATTGAATGAGTTTTAGTAGATTGTGGTGTATGCTATTTATCACTATGAAATATACTATTCTAGATAAGAAATCTAAGCATGGCTAATTGCCAACCATTGGATGGATGGCATCATCATCTGAACCGTAGGTTACCTCACGATTATAATTTCTTAACTTTTCGATACGGAACGATTGACAAGTTTTGGCCTGGGTCGCGTATTTACCAAAACAGGGTTTAAAGAATCCCCAATTCGATCAAAGAACATGAGTAGTGACAAATATCCACAAGTTTAAAATTAAGATTAACAAGAGGTAATTACACAAAATTGAACAATGAATAGTCTAATTCGCATGCCCAATTGCATAGTCTAACATGTAACTCGATCGAGTAGCTCCATATGAAAGAATCCCCAATTCGATCGAAGAACATGAGTAGTAACAGATATAAACAAGTTCAAAATTAAAATTAACAAGAGTTGATTACACAAAATTTACCAATGGATCATCTAATTCACATGCTCAATTGTATATTCCAAAACTTAACTTGATCTAGTAGCTCCATCTCATACGAATCCCTAATTCAATCCAGCAAGATGATCACTAAATCATAATATCCATAGTATAATATTCAATTTAAAATAACAATTGCAATACACGTGCTTCTAGAAGGAGGAGTGGATGACAACTATATCTAGCTGGTTACAGCTCAGAACGTAGCCGACAAAAGCTGCAAGCCTATGTGGAAAAAATAGATACCGATAAAAACACTTTAATTCAAAAAATCCAACATGTGAACCAGATTCATTGAACCTAAACATTTGAACCGTAAAACACCTCTCTGCAATAATATCTCAACTTTTCCAGAAATTTGATCTTCACTTTTCCCAAAATATCAAGATAAGTTATCTGAGCTATTAAAGGGAAAGTATCATTTTACCCTCTGAGGTTTACTCTATTATTAAGACGAGGACAAGGTTTAGGCATATTGACCGTTTTTCCCTCTAAAATCAAACAAACGTTAAAAAAAAACCCCTTATGTCACCTTTACCGTCCATTTTAGACGTTGACCATTAAATTCAAAGGGCATTAACGACATTTACCTTGTGGGGGCAGTAATTAAAAAAAACCTAAAAAACAAACAAAAAAAAAACATTAAAAAAAAAAAAGAGTGAGATCAATCTCAAACTCTCTCTTTCTCTCTTTCAAATCCCCAACATCTCTCTTTCTCACCATCATCGGCGACTTCTCACCATCAAACTCTCTCTTTCTCTTTCTCTTGGCTGTCGGCGACTTCTCACCATCACCAACCCGGTTTTCTTCTTTTTCAACAGTTCAACTGCTACTCTCTCTCTCTCTCTCTCTCTCTCTCTCTCTCTCTTTCGATCTCATCCTAGCCACTCTGATCTCATATCTCTCTCTCAATCTCATCATGCCAATCTCTCTGTCCTTCGATCGATCCCTGGGTGGTAGCAGTTTATGGGAGATTTTTGGGTGGGATTGGTGGCGAGTTCATGTCGGTTTTTGATGGGTGGTTTCGTTAGGGTTTATGGGTGGGGTTTGGTGTCGATTTCTAAGTGGATTTGGTAGGGATTTCAGGGAGGTTTCTGGGTTGCTTTGATTTAGGGTGGTGGTTGATTTTGGTTTTAGGTTGGATTATGTGTTTGACTGGTGGTGGTGGGTCGGTCGGTTTGGTTTCCAATGGTTGCGGTGGGTTGGTCGGTTTGGTCTGTTTTTTTTTCTTCGTTTTCTCTTAGTTGCTTGATGAACTGGGATGATTCTTGGTGGATGTTTGAGTTTATATTGCAAGAAGAAAAATTGATATAAGTTTGATTTTGGTGGTTGGGTTTGATTTAAGTTTGGGTTTTGATATATTGTAGGAAGAAACACTCAGTTCCCAATGGTAAAGATGTGAATATATTAGAGAAAGTGGTTAGGGTTTTGGAATTGATTTTGAACAAAATTGAAGATCAAGAATAGTTGACGAATTTGATGTTGGATTAATCTGGATAGTAGTGATGATGATGATATGTTAATTCTTTTTTTTTTTTCTTAACTTATTAGATAATTTTTTTTGAAGGAAAATTGTTAGATAATCGTTTTTTTTCTTAAATTATTAGATAATTTTTTTGAAGGAAAATCATGAGATAATTTAATATTAGATAATCCTTTAAAAAAATAGATAATAATTTAATTTATATTTTTCCTTTTAAGAAAAATAGATAATAATTTAATTTATATTTTTAAAATTAAAATAGATAATAATTTAATTTATATTTAATTTGATTCTAATTATTATTATTATTATTATTATTATTATTGAATTTAAATAAAAAAATAAATAGAGAGAGATCTCCACCGTCCATCTCAAAGATGAATGGTGGAGATCCATCGTTTTTTATTGTTATTTTTTTGTCTGTTTTTTAAATATATTTTTATTTAATTAATATTTTGAGGGTTAAATGCTAATTACATATAGTTAACTCAAGGATAAAACGATCATTTACTTCAATTTTAACGGTCAAAGGGGCAGAAAATCCATTTAATGGATGGAAAATGTAACAGAGGGGGCGTTTTTAACGTTTCTTTGATTTTAGGGGGAAAACAGACAATATGGCCAAACCTTATCCTCGTCTTAACAATAGGGCAAACATCGCGGGGGGGAATGATACTTTCCCAGCTATTAAATGTCAACCATTGGATGGATTACATCACCATCTGAACCGTAGGACACCTCTCCAAAATAATATCTCAACTTCTCTAGAATTCTCAACTTCTCTAGAATTCTCATCTTCACCTTTCCAAAAATCTGACGATAAGAATTCTGATTTCAAATGCCAACCAATTGATGGATTTCCTCACCATCTGAACCATAGGATTGAATCTAAAAAGAGTACCTCCTAGTTTTTATAAATATCAACTCACATTAAACTAAACATATCCCTTCAAATCTTTATCCCTTCGAATCACTTATCTTTTCAAATCACTTTTTCCAAAAAAATATCTTCAAGTCACTGAATTTCTTCATGCACACATGCAGAAGACACGCACATTTGTCACGTATATCTTGATATTTTGCAAAACCTGATCATAGGTACAAACCAAACCAGATCATATCAATGAGCTTCGTGGCAAGAGAAGTTTACAGTGTCGAATGTAAACTATTCTTACAATAATTGGAAATTGTGGGGATGCCTACAACAGATCGAAAGTCTTAATCCTAATGTGTGTTAGAAGCTGATATTGTGAGTATTTGTTAAAATTAAAGTTGTAGAAAAATTATATTTAATATTGAATTTTAATAATATATATTTATATCATTTTGCAGATAAATCGAGCTAAAATCTTATTAACACAAGATAACAAATACAAAAAAGGATTCAAATTTGACGATATGTGGCTCATCCTCAAAGATATGCAAAATTTGCAGATAACGACACTGCAACATCAGCTTTTCGAAGGCAAAGTGGTCATTTTTTAACATCTCAACTTTTATCTTGCAGAGTTGCATTTGTGGGTACCATAGCTGTAAACCATCAGGAGACTATAACTTCTCCTCTAGGATCGCCTAGAGGTTTAAAGGCTTGTGGCACATGTAAGTGCTATCGTGTTTTCTATGAAAGTGGACTAACTTAGTTTTTACTTATTTTTGCTTTAGTGTTGTAAGTTCCTCATTGTTGATTGGCTTATTTCGGTGATAAACCACAAGTGAGGTTTGTTGTAAGGATAGCTTAGACATTTGATAGTTGGTGCTTTACACAACTAAGATCCTCTCAAGACCTTAAGAGATCAAGCACTTCAAAGGTAAATTTCTAAGTGCTTACTTGCTTTGAAGAGATGTAGTTGCTGTTAGGATTATGCTCAATAGCAAGAGTGTAATGTTGTAATTAACAATCTTTTTCATATTAATAAAGTGATTTCTGGTTTAACAAATCGTATAGCATTTATAGTTTGTATTATAATTGTCAAAGTAAATAATCATAAGGTCTAAAGACTATGGGAAAAGAAGAATTGTTCGTACATCTGGATATGTATGTGGTAGACACAATTCTTTAGTTAGTCTTGAATATTGTTCACAACTTAAGTTAAAGGTTGGGCACCTTTATCTTGTTAAAGTTGTAGAATTCTTTTGCTAGCATTTGAGTGGGATCAAATGAGATATGATGAGTCTAAAATCATCGGAGTGTCTTCGAGCAAAAGGATCTAGTGCACTGGGTGCATTGAACTGGATCACAATGAAAAGCTTTATCTAGAACCGTCAATAGATAATAGTCTTTTCATTATCAGGACAATCGGAGAGTCTATCTTAATCCTGAGATAAATGATGGACTTATGGTTGCAAGTGATATCATTTGAGTTATCAATGAGTACGATTATATCGCATAGTCTATCCTCGATAGTTTGGTGATATTCATTTGTTAATCGATAGAGGACTTCATTTATAGATATGGACATCGTGGCTCCATTTAATTAAATGAGAGTATAATATCATCATATGGATGTTTTGAGGTAATTGGATATTAAATCTCAACGTTGAGTTTTCAATAGTGTCTATTGAAAACATGGCTTCTGGACAAGTCAAAATATCCAAGTTCAAAACGTGGTCATATGAGTAAATATGGTAACTTGGAGAGTTATAGGCGGTCTATGAACTCTTGGCGATTACTGATATTAATCACGAGGATACACTATCTCCAATATGATTGTCTAGGGTATGAATGAGGAGCATCTTCCTTTTCTATCTTTATTTAAGAGTTCAGTTTTAGCTCTTTAGTGGAATGAGTTAAAATTAATGGATCGGACCTAAGTGAATCATTTGTTGATTGTGATTAGGTTATGTCTATTGAAGCTTAAATTTAGATGGCCCGCCAAGATCCCCAATCCACACGGACTTGCATGGATCACTTGATATATTCTACCGGACCAATTTAAGGGTCCATCTAGAATTGCATTTAATATATTAAGAATATAATTTGCACATTATTTAAGTAATGGGCTGCTCAATTATATTAATATATTAATGAAAGACATGTGGGCTTGTTTCTTTTAGTAAGAATGGGTCTGGTTCACATGTGGGCTTTTTTATTTAAAGTCCAATGGATTAAATGAAATAGGAAAATAATATTAGGCCCATCTTATATATAAGTGGGGCGGCTAGGTTAAGTTTTGACCTAAAAATATTATTTTGTTTCATTTGTTTTAATTAAATAAGAATTAATTGATTTATTGATTAATTGTTTAATTAAAGAAACAAATCTTTCCTAAAAGTAAAAGACTTGTTTGATAAGTAAATAAATAAATTAGTATTATTTATTTAATCAAATAAGGAGTCTTTTTTTTATTTAGTCAAATAAAAGAATAAAAATAAAAGAGTTGGATTAGGGTTTGAAGTCTATAAAGTTAAAAAGAATTAGGGTTGAATTTCGGTCACCCTATATAAGTGACATGATGAAATTCGGCCAACCCCAATTAGATACTACATAGAATTCGGCAACCCTAAAGGAAAAAGAAGAAAAATTCGGCCAACCTATATATATGTTCTTATAGGGTTCGGCCACATCAATTAATTGGTGCTTGAGTTTTTATTTTCTTTTTTCTTCTTCTTAATTCTAAGAGAGTTTTTATTCTAGAGAGACAAAAATGAGTGAAAAAATATTCTTTGATAGTATACAATTGCTTAAACATCAATAAGCTTGTGTATACGATATCGATCTAGGTTCACGCGAGTTTCGATCATAAGATTGTGAACTCAAAAGTGACCGGAATAATTTTGACATTCTTTTGATTGTTTTGTGACTAACAAAGAAAAGAAAGTGTTTGTTTGGTCCATTCACAGGTTTGCAATTCAAAGGAAAGGGAGACCACGCTCCTAGGTGATCCACGTTCGTGCTCGGATTGAAGGTCTTGCGGATTACCATCGACGTAAGTCAATCGGATCACGCGACAAGAGGTAATTTACTTTTGTTGATATATATGCATGTTTATTGATTAAAAGAGTTTAAGGTTCATAAAGGAAAAATTTTAAAAGTCACTAAATCGTCTTTAGTATCGCTTCCGCTGCGTGTAACACTTTTATTTGTTTATTTTTCCCTACAATTGGTATCAGAGCCTAGGTTGAACCCTTTTAATTAATTAACGTATATATACGTGGATCTATTTCTTTTTATTGTGATTATGCATGTTTAGAAAGAGATGACACTCTAAGTATTCAAATATATAATTACATGTGATGTATGGATTTATATATATTTTATGTGGTTTGTTATTGCTCGATTTTGGCCCTAGATTTTCAATGTAATTTTTGTTTCGGAGTTGTAACAAGAAGGGTGGTCTATTATCGCCATAATTCCTTCTTGGTAGATTGCTAGGTTTTATTTTTTATATATATGTGCAGTATTTTTTTAGGGTTACTGCAGTTTTTTTTTATTTATTTTTAGTATGTGCAGTTTTTGGTTTGTAAAAATACTGCAGTGAATAAAAAAAAAAAAAAATTAATACTGCAGTATTTATTATATATATACTGCCGTAATATATTTAGGTCTTGGAGATTCGAAGACACGAAGCAAAACGAAGCAACCGGAACCAAGTACGAGCACCGTGCGCACCCTAGGAGTGGATTGGGCTGCACATGACAAGCCCAAACTTTGGTGGGCTGCGCATGGCAGCCTTGTGTGGCCTTATGGGCTGCGCAAGGCAGCCCCTTTGTGGGGTTGTGGGCTGCGCACGCCCATGGGAGAAGGCCGAAGGATGAGCGTATGGTTGATGGGCCACCTGAAGATCTTGTATTCCTGACAAATTGTAATTTACTTGTTTTTCTAGGATGGGCCAAAATTGTTGCTATTTAATTTATGCTTAAATATTACAATATTTGTTATTGTATGATAACATGACATATAGAATAGGAGTGCCACGCATATATCTCTTTTGGTATGAACATGCATTGAATGATTTAGGTATCTAAATTGGCATCTAGATAACTCGGTAAATCATTCTATGGGATTTAATCACACGCCTTAAATAATTGAGTGGGAGAAGGTGTTTTGGTAACACCTATGGCCTCCAAGGTTAGTTAAGCTTTATTATTTATTGGTAATCCCCCCAAGGGGCGTCCATGAATGGAATTTAGCAACATACTTCCTTACAAGGATAGACTAGACAATGGACTCAAACGAGATCTACTCCCCAAGGAGGGATTTTCGTGAGAGAAAATTGAGGGTCGATATCTTGGTAACACACTCAATATAATTTTATTGATATCCTCCCAAGAGTTCTTGTCAGTAAAATTGCAAGGCTAAAATTGAAAACGCTGGTTGTTATGTTAACAATTAGGTGGGACCTAGTCTAACTAGTAAATGGTGCGAACTCCCAAAGGAGGCGTAACATTTATGGGTGTTAGATCACCGTTGAATTTTATGATTGAGTTATTTATTTAATTCAAGATAAATATTTAAAAGTGCTTTATCATGATTATTTACTTATATATGTTTTGTTTTATTCAGAAATCATGACCCCATCACTTATGAACATCCTGAAAGATAACACTTTAACTGGAGATAATTATGTCACATGGAAAAGGAAAATTGGGTTGTTACTGCAAAGTGAAAAACATAAGTTTGTTCTAACTACTCCTAAACCACCTGCTCCTAATAATGAATCTAGCATAATGTGTAGAGATGAGTATGAGCAGTGGAAGACTTCAGATGATATGGCAAAATGTTACATTATGGCCACTATCTCCGACGTGTTGCAACAGCAGCATGAAGGAATGGAGTCCGCTGCTGATATAATGATGTCTCTAGAGGAGATGTTTGCTATGAAGTCTAGGACGACTAAGAGAGAGGCAGTGACTGCTTTTATGAATCTTAGGATGAAACCTGGACAGGCTGTGAAAGATCACATGATGAAAGTCATAGCACATCTCAACATTGCTGAACTGCATGGCGCTGAGATAGATGGTGAGACAAAGATTGATATGGTTGTCAATTCATTGTCAGATTCCTTTGATTAGTTCAAATTGGACTACACTTTGAACAAAAAGGAATACACCTTACAAGGCCTGATGCAAGATGTTCAAAGTGCTGAAAAGATCCTTGTGAAAGGCAAAGGTCAAGAGATTCATATGGTTGGTAAAGTTGCTACTGTTAAGGCCCGTCAAAAGGTCAAGAAACAACAGAAGAAAAAGCAACTTGGGCCTATCAAGAAGGAGACCAAGAAAGTAACCAAGATCAAAGGGAAATGCTTCCTTTGTGGTGAAAAGGGACATTGGAAGAGAAATTGCCCAAAGTCCCAGAACAAGAAGGAAGAAGGTAATTTGAATTATCTAGAAACATGTTTTTTGGCTGATTCTACAGATTCTTGGATCATAGACTCAGGAGCCACTAATCATGTTTGTTATTCCTTGCAGGGGTTTCAAGAAAGGAGAAAGCTGAGTAAGAATGAAATCAATTTGCGCTTGGGCAACGGAACGTTAGTGTCTGCAAGTGCAGTGGGAGATATTAGAGTTTATTTGGATTCTAGAAGGCATTTAGATTTAATAGACGTTTATTATGTACCTCAATTCAAGAGGAATTTAATTTCAGTTTCTTGTTTGAATAAATTTGGATATTCGGTTACTTTTAATAAAGTTTTTATTATTAGTAAGAATGACAAAATTATTTGCCAAGGTACATTGGAAAACGGTCTATACTTTTTGCATAGAAATATCTCTCACTCGTTAGACACAGAAATAACGGAACCTAATCATAAAAGAGTAAAATTATCAACAGATGAAACCTACCTTTGGCATTTACGCTTAGGTCATATTAACCTTAATAGGATTAAAAGATTGGTAAGTGACGGACCTTTAAGTGACTTAAAGGTTGATGATCTACCAACTTGTGAATCTTGTTTGGAAGGTAAAATGACCAAAAGGACGTTCTCTGCCAAAGGTGCAAGAGCCACTGAATGTTTAGGATTGATACACACTGATGTATGTGGACCTATGAGCATTCAAGCTAGAGGTGGATATGAGTACTTCATCACACTCACGGATGATTACTCAAGATTTGGTTATGTGTATCTCATGAGACATAAGTCGGATGCTTTTGACATGTTCAAAGCATTCAAAGCTGAAGTGGAAAATCAGCTTGAGAAACACATAAAAATCTTGAGATCTGATCGTGGTGGAGAATATCTATCTGGTGAGTTTCAGCAATATCTTATTGATAATGGGATAGTTTCTCAGTTTTCTGCACCAGGTACACCTCAACAGAATGGGGTAGCAGAAAGGAGAAATAGAACTCTTTTGGATATGGTTAGGTCTATGTTGAGTTATTCAACGCTTCCTATTTCTTTTTGGGGATATGCTTTACAAACTGCTATATACATTCTAAACGATGTACCATCTAAGTCTGTTCCTAAAACACCGCATGAGTTGTGGACTGGGCGCAAGCCTAGTTTACAACACTTAAGGATATTTGGTTGTCCTGCGCATGTGTTAAAAGGAAAGACAGAAAAGATGGAGTCCCGTTCAGAAACATGTATATTTGTAGGGTATCCAAAAGAAACTAAAGGATATTATTTCTATAGTCCTTCAGATCTTAAAGTATTTGTTTCGACAAATGCTAAATTTCTGGAAAAGGACTATATGAATGATTTTGTGCCTAGAAGTAGAATTGTCCTGAATGAGATGTCAGGAGATACAATTCCACGAGAGGTTGCACAACCTAACCCAATTGTAAGTTCCGATCCAACACAAGATCAACAACCTACCATTCCTCGTCGTAGTGGGAGGGTTAGAACACAACCCGAAAGATACATCGGTCTGGGAGAATCAGGGAGAATCTCCCGGACGACGATGATCCCTATACGTACAAGGAAGCTATGGAGGATGTTGATAGTCGCCATTGGCAAAAGGCAATGCAATCCGAGATTGAATCTATGTTCGATAACAAAGTCTGGTCCCTTGTAGACTTGCCTAAAGGGATAAAACCCATTGGGTGCAAGTGGGTATACAAGAGGAAAAGAGGTATGGATGGAAAGGTGGAAACCTTTAAAGCTAGATTGGTAGCTAAAGGGTATACACAGAAAGAAGGTATCGATTACGAGGAAACCTTCTCTCCTGTGGCCATGCTTAAATCCATTAGGATACTCTTATCCATTGCAGCATCTTTAGATTTAGAGATTTGGCAAATGGACGTCAAGACAACTTTCCTAAATGGAAGTCTTGACGAAAGCATCTACATGATGCAACCAGAGGGATTCATTGAAAAGGGCCAAGTGGATAAGGTATGCAAGTTGCAGAAATCCATATATGGATTAAAGCAAGCATCCAGATCCTGGAACATAAGGTTTGATCAAGCTGTCAAAGGTTTTGGATTTATTCAGAATCCTGACGAACCTTGTGTATACAAAAGGATTAAAGGCGACAAGTTGGTTTTCCTGATTCTTTATGTTGATGATATACTACTCATTGGAAACGATGTAGGTGTATTAACATCAGTAAAAGAATGGTTAGCAAAACAATTTGATATGAAGGACTTAGGAGAAGCAAGTTTTATTCTAGGTATCCAAGTAATAAGGGATAGAAAGAATAGAACGATTGCATTATCCCAAGCTTCATACATAGACAAAATCTTGTCTAGGTTTTCCATGCAGGATTCCAAGAAAGGTATGTTACCTTTCAGACATGGAATCAAGCTTTCTAAGGAACAAGTTCCTAAGAATGAGCATGAAGAGCAATTCATGAGTAGAGTTCCATATGCCTCGGCAGTTGGAAGTCTCATGTATGCAATGCTCTGTACTAGACCAGATATTTGTTTTGCTGTTGGCATAGTTAGCAGGTTTCAATCGAAACCTGGACCTGATCACTGGACGGCAGTCAAGCATATTTTCAAGTATCTTAAGAGAACGAGAGATAATATGCTTGTATACTCTGGAGGGGATTTGGTTCCCGTTGGGTATACAGATTCTGATTTCCAATCAGATTCTGACTCCAGAAAATCCACATCAGGGGCTGTGTTTACTATTGGAGGAGGAGCAGTTATATGGAGGAGTATCAAGCAATCTTGTATTGCTGATTCCACCATGGAAGCTGAGTATGTTGCTGCATGCGAAGCTGCCAAAGAGGCTGTTTGGCTCCGCCAATTCTTGATTGACTTAGAAGTGGTTCCTAGTGCGAATAAGCAGATCACTATCTACTGTGACAACAGTGGAGCAGTGGCTAATTCGAAAGAACCAAGAAGTCACAAGAGAGGTAAACACATTGAAAGAAAGTATCATCTTTTAAGGGAGATTGTTCAAAGAGGTGACGTGACGATTACCAAAATCGCGTCAGCAGAAAATCTAGCGGATCCCTTCACAAAGGCTCTACCTCAGAAGAGTTTCGATGGGCATCTAGAGAATATGGGCTTGAGAGATATGACACATTTGCTATAGCGCAAGTGGGAGATTGTTAGGATTATGCTCAATAGCAAGAGTGTAATGTTGTAATTAACAATCTTTTTCATATTAATAAAGTGATTTCTGGTTTAACAAATCGTATAGCATTTATAGTTTGTATTATAATTGTCAAAGTAAATAATCATAAGGTCTAAAGACTATGGGAAAAGAAGAATTGTTCGTACATCTGGATATGTATGTGGTAGACACAATTCTTTAGTTAGTCTTGAATAATGTTCACAACTTAAGTTAAAGGTTGGGCACCTTTATCTTGTTAAAGTTGTAGAATTCTTTTGCTAGCATTTGAGTGGGATCAAATGAGATATGATGAGTCTAAAATCATTGGAGTGTCTTCGAGCAAAAGGATCTAGTGCACTGGGTGCATTGAACTGGATCACAATGAAAAGCTTTATCTAGAACCGTCAATAGATAATAGTCTTTTCATTATCAGGACAATCGGAGAGTCTATCTTAATCCTGAGATAAATGATGGACTTATGGTTGCAAGTGATATCATTTGAGTTATCAATGAGTACGATTATATCGCATAGTCTATCCTCGATAGTTTGGTGATATTCATTTGTTAATCGATAGAGGACTTCATTTATAGATATGGACATCGTGGCTCCATTTAATTAAATGAGAGTATAATATCATCATATAGATGTTTTGAGGTAATTGGATATTAAATCTCAACGTTGAGTTTTCAATAGTGTCTATTGAAAACATGGCTTCTGGACAAGTCAAAATATCCAAGTTCAAAACGTGGTCATATGAGTAAATATGGTAACTTGGAGAGTTATAGGCGGTCTATGAACTCTTGGCGATTACTGATATTAATCACGAGGATACACTATCTCCAATATGATTGTCTAGGGTATGAATGAGGAGCATCTTCCTTTTCTATCTTTATTTAAGAGTTCAGTTTTAGCTCTTTAGTGGAATGAGTTAAAATTAATGGATCGGACCTAAGTGAATCATTTGTTGATTGTGATTAGGTTATGTCTATTGAAGCTTAAATTTAGATGGCCCGCCAAGATCCCCAATCCACACGGACTTGCATGGATCACTTGATATATTCTACCGGACCAATTTAAGGGTCCATCTAGAATTGCATTTAATATATTAAGAATATAATTTGCACATTATTTAAGTAATGGGCTGCTCAATTATATTAATATATTAATGAAAGACATGTGGGCTTGTTTCTTTTAGTAAGAATGGGTCTGGTTCACATGTGGGCTTTTTTATTTAAAGTCCAATGGATTAAATGAAATAGGAAAATAATATTAGGCCCATCTTATATATAAGTGGGGCGGCTAGGTTAAGGTTTTGACCTAAAAATATTATTTTGTTTCATTTGTTTTAATTAAATAAGAATTAATTGATTTATTGATTAATTGTTTAATTAAAGAAACAAATCTTTCCTAAAAGTAAAAGACTTGTTTGATAAGTAAATAAATAAATTAGTATTATTTATTTAATCAAATAAGGAGTCTTTTTTTTTTATTTAGTCAAATAAAAGAATAAAAATAAAAGAGTTGGATTAGGGTTTGAAGTCTATAAAGTTAAAAAGAATTAGGGTTGAATTTCAGTCACCCTATATAAGTGACATGATGAAATTCGGCCAACCCTAATTAGATACTACATAGAATTCGGCAACCCTAAAGGAAAAAGAAGAAAAATTCGGCCAACCTATATATATGTTCTTATAGGGTTCGGCCACATCAATTAATTGGTGCTTGAGTTTTTATTTTCTTTTTTCTTCTTCTTAATTCTAAGAGAGTTTTTATTCTAGAGAGACAAAAATGAGTGAAAAATTATTCTTTGATAGTATACAATTGCTTAAACATCAATAAGCTTGTGTATACGATATCGATCTAGGTTCACGCGAGTTTCGATCATAAGATTGTGAACTCAAAAGTGACCGGAATAATTTTGACATTCTTTTGATTGTTTTGTGACTAACAAAGAAAAGAAAGTATTTGTTTGGTCCATTCACAGGTTTGCAATTCAAAGGAAAGGGAGACCACGCTCCTAGGTGATCCACGTTCGTGCTCGGATTGAAGGTCTTGCGGATTACCATCGACGTAAGTCAATCGGATCACGCGACAAGAGGTAATTTACTTTTGTTGATATATATGCATGTTTATTGATTAAAAGGGTTTAAGGTTCATAAAGGAAAAATTTTAAAAGTCACTAAATCGTCTTTAGTATCGCTTCCGCTGCGTGTAACACTTTTATTTGTTTATTTTTCCCTACAGTTGCACACACTCATATCACATGTATAATTCTTATTTGTGTATGTTGTATGTCTTAATATTGTGTGCTTTAATGTTCATTAATCTGTCTTCTTGTATGTTTAATTTGATTGCATATTGTGTGTTAAATGACATGTTTTTTATGCATCATGTTTGTTTAGGGGTACTGTCAAACCGCCCTACAACCACCCTACGTAAGGCAGTTGAACAGCGGTTAAAGCAAATTACTCTTGACCGCTCTACGACCGCCCTTCGTAGAACGGTGCCATTGGTGGATTTTTTAATCACCTAAAAACTGCCTTATAACTGCCCTACATAGAGCGGGTGTAAGACAGTCCTCAAAATCCGGAGAGCAATTGCCCCCATTTCGCTTGAAAATCGCCCTACGCGTAAAGCGGTCATGAAGAACATGTTCTTCATTTCCTAGGTGAACCGCCTTACAATCGCCCTACATAGGGCAGATGTAAGGTGGCCAAGGCAAAATTTTTGAAAACTTTGCAAAACGATGTAGCATCAATTTGTCACCCTATATACATGCTACTTTAACTTTAAGTCAGTTTGAAGAGAGTCCAAATCATATTTTGACTTAGCATTTTTCCAAAGAGAAAAAATCACTTAAAAACTCTCATTTATTTACTCAAACACATATCAAAATGCATCAAATCATCATCTAGCATCATCCATGATCATCTAGGTGACATTCATGCTTGGTTTTTATTCAACACTTTTAGCTTGGTAAGTTGGTCACTAATATCACATATATTTTGTACCTTTCTTAACAAACAATCTCATTTATTACTTGTATGCTTATAGAACATATTCTATTGACAAGATTGAGATAATTGTGTTGATTGTTTAAGAGTTGTATTTTGATAGCTATTATTAGGATTGCTTAATCTTTGATAGCTAAGCTTTATGACATGCCATATAGCAAAGATTGATATCTAGGATTGTGATTATTGTCATCTTTCATCCTAGATAGGCATTTAGTGTAACCTAGCATTATTTTCTCTTTGAATATCATATTATTCACATTAGGTTGTTTATTCTCTTCATTGAGAGGTGAGTCTTGTGACTACCGGTGAGTGGTGCAAGCAAATTGGACTAGGTCCACTTTTATAGGTCTGCGGGTAGTAGTGGCGGGTTATAGACCGTGAGAGGTTGAGGTTAATCTAGGTTGTAAATGTCATTGCAATTAGTGGATTCGAGGTTCGTGTGTGGCTCACATAACAGCCCGTGGTTTTTCCTTGTTGAAGGTTTCCACGTAAATATCAAATGTCTTTTATATGTTCTTATTTACATTGCTTTCAATAAACTCTAAAACTTGAGATGGTTAACGGATGACACCTTCCTATGGAACGATATCCTTGCTTGCACGATGTGCTAATCGAACGATTCTCGTGCGATTGTGAGTGGTGATTATTGATAGACTGAAAATTTTTAGAGATCAATCAGGTTCTCACGAAATTGTGTCGTTTTGAGAAAAACAAATTGTCGCGGTCCACCAAGACAAAACACAACCGTGAAAACGGCAGATGAAACTTCGCCTATACTTCGCGGTCCAACAAGACTAGGACTTGACCGCAAAAATCTCTAGTGAAAACGTCATGCCTAAATATTGCGGTTCACCTAGACAAAACCAAGAAAACAAAAACCTCTGGAAAGAAGTTCGTACCCAACACTATGCGGTTCATCAAGACGAGAATCGGACTGCGAAATCAACTGGAATATTTTTCTCGGTGACTTTTCGTGGTTCACCAAGATGACATTTAGACCACTAAAATCGCTGGAAGGATTTTCGTGGTTCACCATGATGACACCCAAACCGTGAAAATGAGAAGAAGAGACATTCTCAAGTGATCAAACACACTAACCTATATGCATGATGTGCAAGTGTGAAATTGGTGTAATTCACACTAAAAATAATGAAAACACAAATGAATGAGTTGTGTGTGTGCACCTAATCTTGTAATCTCTTCAATAGAACAAGTCAAATGGATTATACCTTCGAAGCTCTTGCTCTTAAAGCCTTGATATACCGGGGAGACTATCGATCATGATCACAATTTTGAACACATGAAGATTCTAATCTACCCATTACAAAAGAATCTTAATGTGGTCTGTCACAAAAATAAGCCAATCATAAAATGGATAACCTTGTAAGAGGTTTGACAAGCTGTTGTGTTTGACTTTGATGGTGATATTTTTTTGTCATTCTAATGGTGTACATTTATTAGGCTGATGGGTTTTGACTTTGAATTGAGAGATTGCTTTTCGCTCTGTTGTGTTTGACTTTGATCGGTGAGATGGCTTTTCATTCTATTGCTATAAACTTGTTAGTTGGTATTTGGTTTTGTTGGGTTTTTGTTTTCCACATCTATCACACTTGCATAATTGTTTTCTACCACAATCACTTACTTTTATGCAAGTTGCGATCGGTTCTCGTGCACGACTTGAGTGCATAGGCGCCATTTCTCAACCTACATGGACAATATTTAATGTTTATCATACAATAAATCTTTATGTGAACTTATTATCTATTGGAAAATTAATCAATCTTGGTATTACTGTTACATTTTCTTCTAATTATTGTTCTATACAGAATCACAAATTAAAGAAGCAACTTGGGATAGGCCATAGAGAGGGTGGATTTTAATTACTTGATTCGTTCCATTTATCTGAGCAAGTAATCCTACTAAGCATTACCTTTTGAGTCTTCATTACAAAACTTAATGTCTAAGTCGAGTTTATTTCATTTGTGGCATTCTCATTTGTGACATGTCTCTAGTTCTCATCTTCAATATATAATTCGCAAGAAAATGTTGAATTCGTCAATAAAAGTTAATGATATTTCTACTTGTGTTTTAATGACAATATTTCATTTACTTCTGTTCATTTTCAACTTATTCATTTAGATGTTTGGAGAAGGACACACGTTCCTACAAAGGACGATGCTCAATATTATGTCGTGTTTTTGGATGATTTTTCTCAATTGTGTTGGATATATCTTTTCCGGAAAAGATATGAATTTTATGATATCTATGTTAGTTTTCTTGCTATGGTTAACACTCAATTTTTTATCACCATTAAAACATTTCGTTGTGATTCAAGTGGTGATTATTTATCAAATGCTTTTCAAAAACTTAAGTTATTTTGTCCAATTCATTAGTTATTTTGTCCAAACACACTACAACAAAATGACAAGATTGTATGCTAGATCTTTTTTTTATGTTTTTTTTATAGGTTATAGTGTTGGGAAAAAAGGATATCGTTGTTATTTTCCAAAAATAGGTCATTTGTTTATTTCACATCATGTTGTTTTTCTTGAGCATTATACTATACTATCAAATTCTCAAATCCTCACCCATAGAAGCAAAATCAGATTTGATACATAATGACCCTTTTATAGCTGACGAGTATGATGATGATGTTTCTCCAAATGCTAATTTTTTTTTTTTCACCATTTGATTCTCGTAGGAATCTAAAGCAATCAACTTATGATTTTCCTATCTTTGATGGCTCACTCTTGACTAATTCTTTAGATGTTGCAGATTGAGTACCACCTACACCTTTATATCCGATTTGTATTGGGTAAGCACCTATCAAATATAGTCCTCCTTCAAATTTCTTTTCTACAAGTTATGTCACATTTTTGTCTAACATTCATTTATGAGCCCGCCCCAAGATTGATGCCACACTGAGGCACCTTCATCCCTGTTGATTGACGCCACGCCTGGATAGCATGTGCCTAAGCATGACAACAACACCGTCGGGTAGACCCCTGTCAACGGCACTGTTTGTTTTGTAAAAGAAGAAAAAAAAAAATTGCATGTTAAATGAGAAAATTACCATAACACTCCTTTTGTATAGGGTTTTTGTAATTTGCTCTTATAACAAAATACAGAGCAAATTGCACCCAACCTCTATGAGGTTTGGTCTCTTACATCCAGAAACAACTTTATCATTAATTGATATTCACTTCCCCTATCATTAGGTCAAATTTAACTGTCGACTAAATATTAACTTTAAAAAACTAAACTATCCCAAACCGCAAAAGATAAAAATGTCTTTTTACCGCTACCACTTATTGTAGCCTTGTAGGTGGAGTGCTGGACCAATCGATAATATATTTTAACACTTGTTTATAATTATACATTTATACCCTTGAGAGAATGTGTATACTGTGTACTGTGTAGGGTTTTAAACATTTCAAGGCCCTCGTTTCTCTCTCACTCACTCACTCACTCACTCACATACACTGAGCTCAGGTAACAACACTCTTCCTTGTTACAATTCAATTCCTTTTTGATGCAAACGCACATTTTTTTTTGTTACAGTTCAGTTTAAGTTATAGATTGTTTGCATTCTTGGTTTCTCTTCTCTTCTCTGCTTTGCTCTGTGCCTTCGTGGGTTAGGCTTAAATTTCTTAATTTCTTCTTTACAAAATAGGTTATCACTTATCGGTCGTATATCTGCGAGCTGTAAATGTCTCCCCAGTATGATTAGATAAATATAATCATTTTAATATATATTTAATTTTGTAAGTGTTTTAATTTGCCTAGAATAAAAAATTAAGAATTTCAGTTTATTCTTTTGTGGTTGTGAGAATTTAGGGAGATGAAGAAATAGAATTTTGATGTATAGTTATTGGAAGCAAAAAATTCCACTTCAATAAACCCTCTACATTCGTTTTTTAGTTGAGGTGGGTTTGTTGTCTGAAACCCATATTCATGTTTCGTTATTTTGTTTTTGTTTTGCCAGCACCCATTTGTGTGTAAATGTTCATTCTCCATATCTGAGCTTTTTAACTTTGTGGATGTGAAGATTTGTTATGAACTTGTTTCTTTTGGATTTCATTTTGTTTTGGTGATACGGGTTTTAGGAAGTGCCGTAAACCCTTTTCTTTTAAGATCCTTATGGTAATCTACTGCATAAAGATTTAACGATTCTTCAAAAAATGGAAAACAGTGTCAAGCATTATATTTTCTGTAGCATACTGTACTGAAAATGCATGGTTACAAGGAAAAGGCTTTACTGCAGTAGAAGAGAAAGAGTCTGGTATTCTACATAAAATATATAATGCTGTCTTAGCAGAGAAAAATGTTTAATATTGAAAAGTGTAGGGGACTCCTTTTTCACCAAAGGGTCATGATGCTTCTTTCCAAATGTCCCAGGCAATAGCATTGAGTTGTTCACTATCCTAATTAGTAAGAAAGTAAGGTTTCTATAGCTATTTAAAGATGATGTGTTGGTTACGATTGTATTGGCGTATTAAACCATGTAATACACTTAGATCAATATCATAAGGAGTACGCCAAAATAGATTATTTAAAGTAGCAAAGTAAAATGAAATGCAAGGACTAGAGTTTTACTGGCAATGCCAATGATATTTTCTGACTCATTAATCAATAGAACTTTTTCTTTTATCATCTCTTGCTCTTGGGGGTGGTTAGTGAGAGATTGTGTCCCTTTATATTGGTTGATTTCAGCAACTTGTAATTCTCAGGCTCATGATGTATTGCCAGTTTCTATAAGCTATAATATTTTTTGGTCTAATTGGAGCATATGTGATACTTTTATCATTTTATGAAGTTTCTGCTGAGATCTTCTGTGGCAGATGTCTTGTTAATGCTGCTAAACATCATCTGGTGATTCTTTTGATTACTTCTTTCCTTGAACTATTCATTTTTTTTTTTTTGTTATCTGATCATTAAAATATGCAGCAGAGGGTAATATGATGATCTACTTCTATATATATATATATATATATTCTCTTCTGATAAGTAAAGGAATTTATCAAAATGAAAAATGGGGCATCTGTCTTAGTTTTCCTCAATCAATAAGAGAAAGGAAAGTTATCTCAAAATTCAAAAAAGGAGAACAAAAGAAAAAACAATTTGTCCAATGATAACAAGATCTAAAATATATGAACTTTATTCTTTGGAAGAGAGCTCAACCCCATTAAAATTGTTACTGTTCCTCTCTCTGATATTCCTTGAATGGAGGTAATTGGATCTATTATTCTCAAGTTTATGTCCCTCTCCAAGCATCCAACAAATCCATTATTGGACCTTGCATTCTCAAAAAGAAAAAAAAAATTATAAAATAAAAAAATACATGAGGGAAAAAAAGAAGAAAAAATAACACTTATGACAACAGAAAGATGATCCCATATTTCACCAATTTGTAATGCATGTATCTAATTTTAATTGTCTTACATGTAATTTTGCATTTTAACAGGTGGTGAACTTTGTAACATCATGCATACTCTGAAGGGTGGCTGGGCTGTGCAAACTTTTGCTCTAGCCAAAAACAATGGGTCCGAAGGGAGGAAATCTCGAATTCGGCGTTCAAAGGAGGAGAGGAAGGCAATGGTTGAGTCCTTCATAAAGAAGTAAAGGCCATACCCATCTCCACTTGCATTTTGAAATTGACACCACTGCATTTAGCAAGTATGGATGTCTGAAGACAATCAAAGCACACACGCACACACCTGTGATAGTATTCCTTTAGAATCCTTAAGCTTACATGAATCATCACTTGCTTTGAAAAATAATATGCCGAATGAAATAGTTTCTTTGACTCACAATTTAGCCTTAAGTTTTGTGTTAGTCTTTGCTTGTGTGTCTGAATTGTTTGTTAAACTTGCTTGCAGGTACCAGAGTTCAAATAATGGTAATTTCCCATCACTGAATCTTACACATAAGGAAGTTGGTGGATCCTTCTACACAGTGCGGGAGATTGTCCGAGAGATAATCCAAGAAAATAGAGTTCTGGGTCCCGCTAAGTTTTCTCCTGAGGAGCTGAACTATCTGCAAGATGAGCAAGGTCCATTAGGTTCAATTGCAATAGAACCTTCAACTCCTTTGTACATAACATCAAATGAAAGTCATTTTGTACCCAATCATCATCAGGTTACAAGTGAAGAATCAGTTTCAATTTCTGATGGGTTATGCAGTGAAAATGAAATTCAGAGGTTTGAGAATGAGCAAATCATCAATAGATACCAGTACCAGGTAGATGTGAGAATTGAAGAATCTGATAAACAGAAAATTGAAGATTTGAAAACTAGTGAACAATTGGAAGCAGAGAAAAACTCAGCAGCTTCTACAGCTATTGTAATTCCTATAGCAGAAGACATAGTAGTAGAGTCCTTTCCTCTAAGGCCTGTTCCAAACATAATTGATGGCTTGGATACAAGTTCTGTTGTTAGGAATCTAAATGAAACTTTTGAGGAAAATGAAACTGAAAAGGTGAAGCTGGAACAGGGCGATGGAAGTGCTCCATTAGGTCAAATAACTTCCTCAGCAAATTCCAATTTGGTGATTGAGAAAAAAGCGGAAATCCTGACAGCTGTAGTTTTTGATAAAAACTCTGATTTGGTGGACGAGAAAATGGTAGAAAACTTTGCAGACGCACAATTGAAAAGTTCTTATAATTTTACCACAGAAGGAAGCACTGTGAGTGATACTCATATTGACACAGATGTTCATGGCTTGGATACAAGTTCTGTTGTTAGGAATCTAAATGAAACTTTTGAAGAGAATGTAACTGAAAGGGTGAAGCTGGAACAGGGCAATGGCAGTGCACCAATAGGTGAATTAAATTCCTCAGCAAATTCCAATTTGGTGATTGAGAAAAAAACGGAAATCCTGACAGCTGTAGTTTTTGATAAAAACTCTGATTTGGTGGACGAGGAAGCAGAAGAAAACTTTGCAGACCCACAATTGAAAAGTTCTAATAATTTTACCACAGAAGGAGGCACTGTGAGTGATACTCATGTTGACACAGATGTTGAGATTGAAGTCTTGCATACTAATGTCTTAATATCTGAGATTAATGAACAAAGCCAGAGAGTTGATGGATCTAAGGTGAGTTCTTTTATAAAGTCTGCATTGTATGTGTGGACAACCAAGTGTATGAGTCTGTCATGAAGCTCAGTTTCTTAGGGTACTCATTGTGTGTGCTCTTCAAATATTGGTTTTTAGAATCAGTGTCATCAGTATTTGATTTAACTCAATATCTACATTGCAGCATCACATGCATGATAAAGCTTTTATAAGCATACATTTAGAAGGGCCATGACATGCAGAATTGCATTGGTTCCTTATGCCATTCCAAATTGCTTGTTATGGTTAATTTGGTTAAACTGTAATAGAGAGGACAATTCTATATCTGAAATCAAGATTATATAAGATATTCGTTCCATGTATATCTATATCCCCTTTTTTGTCTAGAATTATGGAGGTTTAAACTGTTAGATAATTAGATAAATAGTTTTCGAGGTGCTTTTCTCATGTATAGTTCTAGTATAGGGGGTTTTGCCTTCTCTGTTGGCTTTTTTCTCATATGTTTTATTTATTGAAGATAAAAGATATAATGCATAGGAGAGATTAGCTAGCTTGAACTGACAGGGTAAAAGTCTTGTTGGCAATTTGTTTTCATCTTTGTGGTTACAGTATGTTTTGGCTTTTGGGGTTGAGGATTATGGCCTCATTTGATCGTGGGGCAAAGACTCTTAACCTTGTTCTTTTGAAGCATAATACACTTATGTTAAGTACATTTTGCATATGAAGTATACTTTTGATGTTTTTGCAGGCAATAAATGCTCCAAATGGCAAGAGTCCTGATGGCAATTATGCTAGTCGGGAGCAAGCAAGTACACCCAAGGCAATAGTGTCTGAAAATGAAGCCAATGTTCAAGGTGAAGTGAACTACCATAAAGGAAGCAATCCAACATTAGACCGGATTAATCTGTAAGTATATCAAGTAACTCCTTCAAAAGTTGGGACTTAAATCCTACGTAATTTTATTTTGTTTAGGGATTTTGTTTTCAGGAGAAAAACTTGGGTGGCATTGGCATAGTCACAGTATGCCACGTGACAAATTATCTACATATGATTAGTTTTCCATGTGGCGCACAGGTCACAGGTGATGTTGTGTGCCCACCTCGCCCAAGTTTTTCTCCGGTTTCAGTTCACTGATTTTTGTTGGATAAATTTATTTATTTCTATGGTTGGGCAGTGCATCATGGGAAGAGGCATCAAGAAAGTCTGCTGAAACGAAAACTAACCCTATTTTGGTTATTTTCAAGTCGTTCGTTACTGCCTTTATGAAATTCTGGTCTGAATGAAATCTTTTAGACTTTTGTTCCTTGAGAAAGAGAATATGTTTTTGGTGAGTAGATGAAATCTTTGTAGTAATACACTATACACTTGGTATTTGTTTAATTTTATGGTTGAGAATGTGATTATATTATATATATCAAATTTTGATAATCCTCGTTTTTGCCCATTTCTTGAGCACCAAGTATACATTTGGTAATAGGTGTAATGGAGTCAGGAACCAATTATCGTGAACAATTCCTAAATGGCCGAGATTAGGGCATCTCAACTGGCTTGAACTTTTTTGTTAACTGCATCACTTGGATGCTATTAAGTACAATCAGTTTGTGTTTTTAGAGGCTGAATCATGATCGGGGCCGGCCTTGGGCCTTTCTAGAGGGGTGGCTGTCCGGCCATTAAAATTAAAAAGCCTTAATTTACATGAAATGAGTCTTTCATAAGGGTCCATTTATTTTTATTCGATTCTATTTATTTTAATTGCAAGTAAAGGACCAATCTCATGTTTAAAAAAAGTTACAATTACAGTTACTTGTTATTAGTTTAAATGATGGATTGATGTACATTACTTTCATTTCAGATCAGTCCAAATATTTGTTTAAAAAAAAATAATAAGCCCAAATGTGAACCAAACAAATAATTCAGGGTTTCAAACTTTCATATTTTATATTTTTAATTTTCCCCTCTTTCTCCGACTCAACATCGTATATTCTTATAATTTCATTTTTACATCCTTACTTTCTCTCCATTTTCTTATTCTCTAATTTCTACATATTACATCCTTATTGACTCATTATATTCTCTCTCTTGAATCTCAATCTCCAAGTCTCACTGTCGTCACCACTCACCAATGTATACATCTAGTAAAAATTTAAGAATTTTTCGGATTCAAGAATTATTTTTTCCCGATATTTTGTTATTCTTTAGGTTTATATCTTTAAAAAAGTCGGAAAAAGAAAAATAGTGTTTATACTCAAAAAGTTTCAAATCTTTTTTCATTCTTTATATCATCCATAGAAAAAAAATTACTTCAAAATTTAATAAATACCATAAGAAAGTCAGGACCGACCTTGATCAACTAATGGTTCTAGACTCGATGAACTTTGCCGTTTGAACTTTTTCAAATCAAGGATCCTGTTAGAATTTAGAAATTTGCTCTATGTCCTATATAAGAATTTCTAATCTGCCTTAGACGTTCCTATCAAAATCTTTCTTAGATTTTTCATTAGCATCTTTTGTGAAAGCAGAATTAACGAAAATAGGAATTAACTGCTAATGCTTGCAAGTAGATCCTGAACCTGAGACTTGTATTACCAAGAATATTCTTTTAAACTAAGGTATTCATGCTTTGATGGGCATAAGAAGATAAATATCATGCAAATCCAGACAAAGAACCTTAAATCTTGGGGATTATTAATATGGTCCTTTTCGGATAATCTACTTGCAATAACTACGTTTTTAAGGAAGTTTTGAGGCAGATCCCTTGAAGAGGAACAGCATGGATCGTCTTCAAAGGATACATATTAACAGTTACTCCAGGTCTCTAATTCTGAGATTCAGCAGCCTCCTTTCTCTCTATCAGTTTGATGAAATTACGAACAATTGTCTTGCCTTCAGTGGTTATAATGCTCTCTGGATGAAACTGAACCCCCTGCAAGTAATTATCCAGACATTTGAGCTTCAAAAAACATATATGCATATCAAAAGATATATGGTAAAGCAATCTTTCATTTGCCTAACCAACTAAACACAAGTAGGTGGTAGTGGGAAGCTGGGAATATCTGGTTTTATGTAATGTAACAATTCAAGAAAGACACCTATGACAGGATACAGCAGCTCTGCAATATTAGAAACACAGGTAGGGATCGTAACCAAATACCCAAACAGTGCTCTTACCTCTCGTAGGAACTTCATTTGAAACATGTGAAGAGCAAACACAGAATAGCTTAAGCAACGAAAACTAACTTCCAGTGTTGCATCGAGTTGGAAGGGCCAGGAAGTACATAATTGAATAATAACATTCGATTTTCATGCATCTATTTACAGGCGTGGCAATAATTACACAATTACTACAACAGGAAACTATTCCTCCAAAACAAAATGAATAATTCTCAACAAATTTTAAAATTCTAAGTGAAAAAATTCTTACCTGTAAATGCTTATATAATTTGTGACGAGCAGCCATTATCAGTCCATCTTCAGTCCAAGCTGTAACCTCGAGCTCTTCACTAGGAAAACTGTCTTTTTCAATCACAAGGCTGTGATATCTACCTGCTGTGAATGGACTGGAGAAGCACACTTAAAGTAAATCATAACATCATCTAAACTTGCTATTATATACAGAATGAGGATGGTAAGAATAACCAAAAAAAGAAAAGAAAAGGTACATGATGATGAGTGAATAATTTACCATTGCATTTCCACTTGAGACAAAATAAAAGGAAAATATCAATAAAATTAAAATTTTGACTTAAATTTGTGACTTCAACATCCAAATATCCATACGTTCTTAATTTACTGGTGAAAAAAAGTAAATGAATTACAAGTAGATGACAACTCTTAGTTTAAGAGCAAATGGATGGACGGATGTTAAAGTCACATCACAAATTTAAGTCTATATTTTAAATTGATATAATATAACCCTAAAACAAAAAAGATGAACGAACCATAAACACATTTTTAACTAGATAATAGGGCTGCTGATTAGTATTACAACTTTTTTTGATAAAAAGCAAGAATGAGAACTTATAGAAAGCTTCGTTGGCTTTGGTGCATCATGTGGTCATGAGTGCAATATATTAATACTACCCTTCAAAATAAACATGGCATTCAAGCTATATGCCTATACCAATAGGACAAACTGTAAGAATATAATGAAGACAGGTCAAATTCAATCTAGGCTAGAACATGCACCTGTTAATGAAGCCATTAAATAATAAAAAAGGTGATATATACATAGTCTTCTAACTATGAATATGCATAACCTACTAACCCTACCCCCCACTCTCATGACCCAAAAATAGCATATACCTATTTCAAAAATTAGGGATACAAGCTGCTGGGAAGTGGCAATGTTAACAGCATGATGCATACACCAGTGAGCAGGTTCTGAAAGATACTAAATAACGCCCAAAACATAGGGTGCTGAACACCTACAAAGACAATGAAACACAAACACCTAAGATAAAAGTGAACTCGTTTGCCAAAAGGCAAGCAAGTTGCAAACAATTTGTGAACCTATCAAATAGGTTACCAGATGATTTTGAAGACCTAGATGTCAACTTGGTTCAACTCATTTACATCCTGCATAGTTATTAAACTAAATAAAAAGAAAAGAAAAGAATTATATGGGTTTAGGCATTTAGCCAATTAGCCCATTCACCTAATCTATTTAACTAACACATAAGTCATATGAAATTGTAAAAGGAAATGAACATGTACTTGGATAATCCAGCAAACAAGCCATCCTCCCCCTTCTCATCATAATATACAAGAGAACTCTTTCCATGCATGACACCCAAAGGAGAACGAACAATCTTCCCTGAAGCACAACAGAGCAAACAGGAAAGATTTAGAAACCAACAAGCAAGTGCCTTAAATGCCATAAATAAATCAGAAGTAACAAATTACTCAAATTCTACTTTTTGTTCACCTAAAGATATGTAATTATGCAAAAATGATATATAAAAATCAAGGTGATTGTATACTCAAATAAATTAGTTGAAAATAAACTTGATATGAGCTTGAAGACATCTCAACTAACTCACCTCCAAAAGCCTCTCCAATGCACTGCAAACCCATACACACACCAAATAAAGGCACAGTAGGTCCAATTTCCAAAACAGTCTGCAATGATATCCCAGAATCCTGGGGTGCACCTAGAGAAAGGACATAAGGAGGAATATAATAATCTGTAACTTCTTTCATTTTACTTGGGAATTGTTGTTGTCTACGATTATATATAAAAAAATAATAATAAAAAAAAATCAGAAAATCTAGTAACCTGGTCCAGGGGATATAAGCACTCCTCTTGGATTTTTCCTATAATAAGTAAAAAAATGGTTATCACTGACTGCATGATACACATAGTTATAAGATCAGATTAAAAAGCTAAACGGAGATTTGCAAACTAATATAAATCTTTTTTACCGTCAAAAAGGTCATCACAGCTGACAAATTTATTACCTAACTATATTATAGTGGGCAAAGCACAAATCCATACCTTTTCAGCTCTTCCACAGTTAACTCATCATTCCGGTAAACCTCAAAGTGACACCCAAGCTCTCCCATATACTTCAAAATGATAGGTAACTTATTAGAAAAACAGTTTCTGATCCATGACTATAATTAGTGTTGAAGACAAAATAATGTAGGAAACAACGTGTTTAAAAATACCATTAATAAAGTATACTGCGAAAAATTCTTAAAAGGTAAAAGAATTCTATTATGATAATCAACAAGATGAATAATGGCATTCCACCATAATTTCCCATTGACTTTTGGTTAAAATTGAAAGGAGTAAAGGACAGCGCTAAAAACCTTAAGGCTATGTTTGGTAAGAGGGAGAGAGAGTAGGAGGGATAGAGGGATAGAGTGTATAGCATCTATCCTTCATGTTGTTTGGTATTGAAAAGAAAATTGAATGGATGGATTGGTATATAATTTGTAAAATTACTATATTACCCTTTAAAAAATTGGAGGGCATTATAGTCATATCCCTCCAATCATCTCTCCCTCCTTTCTCATCCGCCCAATGATGGGCGGATTCCTTTTGTTGGGCCCAAAAGGATCATCTCTCCCTCCTCTTCTCCTCTCCACTCTCTTATCCCTTCAACCAAACAAGGGATTGGAGCTCTCCCTCCCTCCCTCCATCTCTCCCTCTTACCAAACAGAGAAAATAAAATCTTCAAAAATATCACACATATAGAATAAAATCAAGTGGAAGTGACACATTTTAAGTTTATAGGTCGTAAACTCTCAAGATTTGTGGATTGAAACATACTATAAGGATCTAATTCAGTTTCTATTGCTTTTTTAATCTATATGTTGATGAAAAAAAATATAAAAACTTCTTCAATAAATGGATCATAGATTTATTACAATGTTCAAAATTCAAAAAAGAAATAATAGGTAAAACAGAAAAGAAAAGCTATGACAGGAGGACAAAAATATGCATTTATACAGCGGTGCAACCAGCTATGTCAATGTCAAGAGGAGCAGTTACATTAGACACTCCTCATTTGCACTTCAGTCATTTGACGAATAATTTACAAAGTCAGAAGGTTTCAATACAATCCCCTGACAATTTGTCTTTATAACTAACCTTCAAGACATTAATTTTTAAACATGTTAACAAATTTCTTTACTTTGAGGCTCCGTTTTTGATAACTAATTTACAGCAAAAGTGGGGGAAGAATACATTTATTTTGTCTGTATCTTGCCTACTTCAAGTTGTTGAACTCTTGTTAGAGTATATCATCAAACTAGGG
Source organism: Acer negundo (assembly GCA_035582765.1). Lineage (NCBI taxonomy): Eukaryota > Viridiplantae > Streptophyta > Magnoliopsida > Sapindales > Sapindaceae > Acer > Acer negundo. Next base: position 21,581,473 of record CM069231.1, on the reverse strand, counting down.
CTTCGACAGCACCTAGAAGAAACTGAAATGGACTAACCAGAATATTGGGGCAAGAAAACAACTGAACATACTTTTGAAGAAGAAAATCCTCACCATTATTATGCAATCCTTAAAATTTTCTATCTCAATCCCTTGCTACCTACAGCCAGTAATGTCTCTTACCAAATTCAACATGTCACTTCAAGTAAAGCATTTCCTCTTATTGTGATAAATCATTCAGATAGGGAAAGACTAAAGAGTACTAAAAACAGAACACCACACCAATTCTTCAGTAAAAACCCAATAACTTTCTAATATACAGTGTAAGTGTTAGAGAGATATCTGACAAGCATATAGTAATAAATGATTACTTGAAGTTTTTGTGCAGTCGTTTGTTTTTTAGAACAGAAAATTTTGAGATTTGAAGTGTCCTTTTTATTCACTTAATTTGGACTGCTAACTCTATGATAAATAAGCACGAGTCTAGAAAAGCAACGACTACTCTTGACTTCTTCCTTTTCCTACATTTTCTCACCAACCAAACAGCTAGAACGTCAAAAAATCAAAAGAAAAGTAAAAATGAGCGAACTTCAAGCATTACCCAAATATAAATAACAGAGAAAGGACCAAACCTGGCAAAGATTGTAGGTGAAACTATCATAATTATCAATAACAATGATGGGATCGTTATTGATCTTCCTGCTATCATCCAAAAGCGAAGATCTTGCATCCGAATTCACCATTGCCATTGACAATTTCGCTGACCCATTTCTATTTTTTGCAGCAAAAAACAGTCCTGTAACTACAAAACCAAAATCATAATCATAATCATAGAAAGAGCGTAGTTCAATACATGTAAAAACTGACGAAGACATAGAGAAGAAAAATTACTTGAAGAATGAGAGAAAGTGGAGAGTTGAGTGATAGGAGGTGTCTGAAAGGTTGTTTTACAAAAAAAGGAGGGTTTTGATTGGATGATGGAAGATTTTGAGAGCATTGCAGCGTCCATTTTTTTTTTTTTAGAGAGAGAGAGAGACAGAGACGGTGAGAGTTGTACTTGGTTTTAACTTTTAAGTGAGCTGCGCAGCCACCCAAAAATTATAAAACGTACCCGTTTATATAAGAGCGGGTCAGTGACCACTACTTTATTAGCCATTTATTTTTAGAGACCACTGTACTTCCTAATAAATTAACATAAAATTCAAAACAAATGAAGTCATTGTCACCGTATAAATCATGAGGTAATATGGTAAAAGATATAGCAATAACAAATCACTTACCATATATAGATTAATTAGTATTAGTGTTATTTTTAACCAATAATTTACCTATTCTAACAAATATATCTCCTAAACCCTACCCTTTTTTTTGGTGATAAGTTTACTTATACATAGTATGCTAATATTTATCACCGCACTTTTATCATGTAAACAACATAACTTCGATTATAATAATACATATAGTAAAAATGTGGTGACGTATATTAGTATAATATATATAAAACAAATTGCACTAAACCTTCCCGAGGTTGGACCTCTTATATCCAGAAATAACTTTATCATTAATTGACACTTACATCCCCTGCCATTAGATGTAATTTAACTGCTGACTGACTATTACTTTAAAAAAACTAAATTATGTCTGATCCCTAAATTAAATTAATAAAAATAAATAAAAACAAAAAAAATACATTTTTTTTAAATTGATCTCCAACGTCTATCACAATTGTGTATAGTTGGATTATACATTTAAAAATAATTTTTTATTTAAAAAATCTTGATAAATTTGTTTTTTGTTTTTAAAGATTTTTGCTTCTTCTTTTTTTTTTTTAAAAAAAATTTTGTTTAATCTCTAACCGTACATGATTGTGATGGATGGTTGGAGGTAAAAAAAAAAATTAATTAAAAAAAAAAAAAACCTTTTTATTTTAATGTTTGCCATATTTTTTTAATTTTCTATTTATTAATTATATTTACATAATTAATGTGGGTAGCCACCAGAGTATAACGAAAACAAATGGATGGATGTTAGGGTAATTTTTCCTATAAATGACTATTTTCGTTACGTTGTTTGTCTACAAAAGTTATTTTGAACAGAATTTTTTATTTAAAAGTCATTTTGATTGTGTTAAATCAAATTGGTGGTTGTTAGGGTGATTATTCCTTAAATGAAGTATATAATTTATTGGGCGTCGCAATCAGTATGAAACACATTTATTGAATTATTGTGAGTTGCAAACTTGCATCAAGTATGAAAAACGCAGTTTTAGAAATTTGGTTTCGTATAAATGCTGTGGATCCCCACCATCATGTGAAAAACGCAATCCAAGTACGAAAAACGCAATTCTGTTGTAATATGTGGATTTTTACCACTTACCCATTTGATTAGGCCAAGTGGCGAACTCACCTATTTTCACCATTCAAAGCATTTGTTTTAAATTTGCTCACCAAGTCTTTGGTATAAAGATGATGTAATCAATGATGCAAGTAAGTAAGTGGAATTATCTTGTTTGATACAATTAGTTTTTCAAATGTATATATAATAGATCATTATTCATTTGAGACTTGGTATAAAGATGATGTAATCAATGATGCAAGAAAGCAAGTGGAATTATCTTGTTTGATACAATTAGTTTTTCAAGTGTATATATAATAGATCATTATTCATTTGAGACTTGGTATAAAGATGATGTAATCAATGATGCAAGAAAGCAAGTGGAATTATCTTGTTTCATACAATTAGTTTTCAAGTGTATATATAATAGATATTCATTTGTGATCTCTCTAGCTGAAGCTTCAGTATTCAATACAAAAGGATATATCTTCTATCTCTCTGATCTCTCGCCTCTCTTCTCGGATATATCTCATCTTTCTTATTTATTATTTATTTCATCTATTGTTCTTCAATGATTTATAACACGTTATCAGGACGATTGCATATAAATAGAGAGGATCCCCTGATGGGTGATTTACTAACATCTCAACATTCCAGATCTATATACAGTTCCGTATAACAAGATGGCTTATGCTGTTATCGGATCCCCCTATATATAGTTCTGGATTTATTTATATTGTTTAAATATTTGCATCCATTTTTATGCATATAACATGTGAGCTCAGTTTTCTGGAACTGTTTAAATATTCAGTATTTATTTTTATGCAATATATGAGACTGGCTTATGCTGTGTCTCCAGATAAACTGTTTAAATATTCAGTATTTATTTTTATGCAATATATGAGACTGGCTTATACTGTGTCTCGGGACTGGCTCATGTTGTGTCTCAGGACTGGCTTATGTTGTGTCTCCAGATAAACTGTTTAAATATTCAGTATTTATTTTTATGCAATATATGAGACTGGCTTATGCTGTGTCTCGGGACTGGCTCATGTCGTGTATCAGGACTGGCTTATGCTATGTCTCCAGATAAACTTTTTAAATATTCAGTATTTATTTTTATGCAATATATGAGACTGGCTTATGCTGTGTATCGGGACTGACTCATGTCGTGTCTCAGGACTGGCTTATGTCGTGTCTTTAGATAAACTGTTTAAATATTTGGTATTTATTTTTATACAATATATGAGATTGTCTAAATCGACTGACCAGAACTTAAAGTTTCTGAAATTATGATATTTAAGTCGGCACGGTTTTGAAAACCGATGAGAACCTGGAGTTTTGGATCCAGTATTATATACAGAAATTCTATAATTTATTATTTGGAACCTGGGATTTCAAATCCATTCAGGATCTGAAGTTTTCTGAACTTTATATATGAACTTATATTTCATGGTCGAACCGGGAGTTTGAAAAATTAATATGATCAATGATTTTATTTTATCTCATATATGTGAAATGATATGTTTACATATCATCCATTTAAGAAAATGGATCTATACATCCAACAGGATGTTGTGAGTATCACAAAAAGATTTAAGATCCTAACGTATAATGAAACTGGAAATAATATTTTATCTGTTTCATTCATGTTTGATGCTCATGAAGAGCAATACTCAAATGAGGATCTACACATCCAACTCTAAGATCCTAACATACAATGAAATTGGAAATAATATTTTGCCCAATTCATTCATGTTTGATGCTTATGAAGAATAATATTCAAAGAAGGATCTACACATCCAACAGGATGTTATGAGTATCATAAAAATGATTAAAGATCCTAATATCATGTATAATCGAATTGGAAATATTTTACCAGAAAAGAGAAGGAAACGGAGGTGTGTGTGCAGAAATTGTGTGAAGAACATCACTACGTAATCTTGATCAAACTTTGATATCTCCATCGTTTAAGATCGGATTGAGCTGAAATTTAGTCAGCACGTTATACTGTTGTAGTTCTTGAATCTGACAGTGGGATTATCAATTGGAATTCCCTGTGGTGAGTTCTGCAGTTGCGAATAGCGCTAGGCAGAAAATATGGGAGAAAATTTCAGTATTGCGCAAATTTCATCAAAGAGTGATATCTCTTGGATCTGTGGTTCGATTGGGTTGAAATTTTGTCAAAACATTCTTCACTCATGTTTCTATAATTTGATCGGTTAGATTGTTGATCAAAATTTCTGCAGAGAGATATACACCTCGAACAAAGCATCCGAGTTTATACTATTATCTCTCTTGTTTCACTTATTGATATTCCGTATGTGTATTAATGGTGTTATGTACATATATTTGTTGTAAAATTGAAAGCATTGATACATGCCATGATTGCTATATGATTGGGATAATTAAATATATCCATGCAATGATAATAGTGCAACGACTCATACAATTCTGCAGAATTATTATCATTTCATATGAGATATAAAATGACATTACAAATAAAGTCCATAAAATTCCCATTAGGAAAGATATATGTCTTGCCTAGAGTAACAACTCATATAATTCTGCGAAGTCAGAAATATTTTATGGATTTGACTTTGCTGAGAGCAAATGTTAATACTGTATCAGATTCAACGAATCTAATAGAAAACTCGGGAAGAGCCAAGATATTGTTATCAAACAATACTAAATTTTATGGGTTTTAACTTTGCTGAGAGCAAATGTTAATACTGTATCAGGTCGAGAGAGCTTTGGAAGAGCCACAATATTGTTATTAAACAATACTAAATTATGTATCAATGATACTTGATATTATTCAAGCAGGCCATAAAGAAATATGTTTAGTTCAAAAGTATATAATGTTAATACCATATCAGATCCAGTGGATCTGATTAAGGGCTCTAGAAGAGCCACAATCTTATTACCGGATGGTATTAAATTGTGTATAAATGATACTTTAAATTATTCAAGCAGAACATAAAGAAATCTGCTTAGATCAAAGGTATATAACTTTATTAATGTCATAGTAAAACTATGAATAATAAAGAGTGTTGAATATCTATACAATATTCACGCTAGAAACTCATTATAGAAAAGTTGTGTGATTTATCATCTGGATTATATCACTGATCAAAAATGGGTTGTATGTGGATATATTCATCCACCAAATAAACCATTTTATTCTAAAATTGGTTTTGAATCCCTATCATTCAAAGGGGTATATGTGGATATATTCATCCACCAAATGAATCCTTCCATTATTTTATGGTACTGATTGATGTATCTACGTGATGGTCACATGTTTATGTATTATCAAACGTCTCCAGTTGAGTTTGACGTTCAACATCCAGCTTTTCGCATTTACTCATAATCAGAATGGATCGGTGGAATCGCTTATCAAACATGTCCAGGTAATAACGAGCACTTTATTATTTCAATACAATTACCGATTTCTATACGGGACATTATATATTACATGTTGATACATTCATCCATGACTCACTACCTATCATCGGTATTTACCATTACAACCTGTAATTGGTTATTGAATTGCTCACATTTTTAAGATATTTTGATTGTGTAGTATATCTCCTTATTGCATCTTTGGCATTATCTAAGATAATGATTCTATATCATAATGAGATTAATATTGATTTTAATTAATCTTCTTATTAGATCATTTAAACTTTTGATAGTTTATATTTCTACACACAATCTGTATATTATTATATTAATTAATTTCCAAATGGAAAGTTTCTCCAGAAGAAAAGAGTAAATGAAAAATTACTCTTATATAAATAGAGATACCAGTTCGGTTCTATATATATATATATAAATGTGTCTCATTTCAATCTTTGTATCACTCAAATACGAAAGATAATTGATCATCAGATAATTATTAATCAGTTACCTGATATATTAAAGGTAACAAGATTTTATAAGTTGTCATCTCATAAACCCCAACCGGGTGATTGTTCTTGAAGAACGATCAAAGATAAGATCAACAAATAATTCATCTGATGCATATCATAAGCTTGTGAACATTTTTGAAGGGTACTGTTATCAGGATCCCAAAAGTAAACAAAACTCGAGTTATAAATAAATCTATTTTTTCTAAATCAACTCCATAAGAGTCTGATATATCTAATGAGACACAAGTCTGTGAAATGACCAAATCCATTGAAATGGAAGAAATCTCAACAGAGATACAAGTATATTGAAATTAAGAAAATTTCTATATAAGTCTACGAAATGACTAAATCCATTGAAAATGGAAAGAAACCTCAACAGAGATACAAATATATTGAAATTGAGAAAAATTTCTATACAAGTCTATGAAATGACTAAATCCATTGAAAATAGAAGAAATCTCAACAGAGATACAAGTATATTGAAATTAAGAAAATTTCTATATAAGTCTATGAAATGACTAAATTTATTGAAAATGGAAAGAAATCTCAACAGAGATACAAATATATTGAAATTGAGAAAAATTTCTATACAAGTCTATGAAATGACTAAATCCATTGAAAATGGAATAAATCTCAACAGAGATACAAGAATATAGAAATTGAGAAAATTTCTATAATTCATATGAGAGAAATGTGGAATCATGAAGAAACAATCATCAATGAAGTATTTTTATACACAGTAGCGCTACTGAAATTATAAATGATAATTATAATATTCATAATATCAATGATTGTATACAAAAGGCATGATTGGCCTAAGTGAAAAGAAGCAATTCACGAAGAATTGACTTCATATACCAAACATAAAGTATTTAGACCAATAGTACTCCAGACACCTGCAGATGTCAAACTAGTTGGATACTAATGGGTTTTTATATGGAAAACGTAATGAGAAAAACGAGATCGTGAGATATGAGGCATGATTCGTAGTATAAGGCTTCTCACAGAAACTTGGTATTCAATACTGACGAATACAATTATGTTTTGAATTTTTGATAAATTTGGCTGCCTTTACAAGACTTGAAATATGTCCTCTAGACATAGTAATCATTTATTTATATGATTCACTCAATGCAGATATTTATAATCTCAGAAGGATTAAAATGCTAATAGCATGTAAATCGAGATCTCGTAATCTGTATTTGATGAACATACAAAAATCCTTATATGAATTATAAACAATCTAGACGGGTGTGGTATAACCGTCTCAGTGAAAATATGATAAAATAAGGGTATAATAATTATATTATAGACCCATGTGTCTTCGTAAAGAAATCAAAATCCGGATTTACTATATTCACAACATATGTTGATGATATGAATTTAATTGGAGCTGCTGGAAAGCTCTTGAAAATTCTTGAATTTTTGGTAAATGAGTTTAAAATTGAAAGACATGGGAAAGGAAATATTGTTTCGATCTGAAGATCGAGCATAGAATAAATGGAATGTTTGTCCATCAATCATAATATGTTGAAAAGATTCTGAAAAAAATTCCATATGGATATTACTCCATAAAGCAAATTTTTGCTTATACTCCCTCCAATCATTTATGATGTTATTTCATGAAATGAAATAAGCATATGAATACCCTAGTTTAGCAATCTAGACTTTTATTGCCACTTAATTGATTTTGTTATAAAGATTATAAATTGCTTACTATTTGTATAAGTATTGTATGTTCATGTAAATATTTTTTGGTGGATTGTGGATTTCTAAATCGACACCAATTTTTAACTCCTTTTCGAGGTGTCCGCTATCATCTTCAAGATTTTGCTGATCAAGGTTGTGACCCAGAAAATGCAAACAAGCTGATTAATCTTAGCCATGCTTCCTTGAGGTACGTAGTTGAGAGGATTTCTGGTGTATTTAAAATGCATTTCACAATTTTCAAAGCAACTCCTCCATTTCCATATAGTATACAAGCAGAGCTAGTGTTATCATGTGCAGGATGATGCAACTTCCTTCGCAAGGAATGTCATTCCGATGAATTTCCAATTGAACTAAATGATGAAGTTTCGTCATCTTCATCATTATTAGTTAATGAAGAGGACGATTTTGAACCATTTTTAGAGACTCAAGAACAACAAAGAGAGAATGCTAATGCATGGAGGACTACTATAACCGTTGATATGTGGAGTGATGTTGGACATATTGACAGTAATGAACATTAGAGTTTTTTTTTTTTTTTTTTTTTTTTTTTTTTTTTTTTTTTCATTGAAGACATTGTAGATAGTTAGTAATGAAATGTTTCAAAAAAAACTTAGTATTTTGTTTATCTATTTATCTAATTGGTTTTTTTTTTTTTGTTTTTTTCTTCGTATCATCACTAGCATTGTAGTTGTTGTTGGGTTTATAATAATTTATATTTTGTTGGTTTTATAATTTATTGAATGAATTTTGTTTTTGAGTTGTTAATTGATTGTATTTATTTATTAACAGTATTACTACTCTTTAATATGTTTAAAGTGCATCAAATTTATCTTGCTGCATGGCACATGTATATGGGGTCCTGTAAATAAAAAATATAAATAAAACAGTTGAAATCATAGTTCAGATGAAACATATAATGTTTCAAGTCGGCTGTTGTGTTTCAACCATAGCTCAAATGCTCAATTTGATTGATTTAAAGGCAACTTCATGTACTCTTCGGCATTAATTAGTTATGCCATAGAAAATTGGAAGTACTAGTTACCTGAGTACAAAAGGCATTGTTAGTTTTTAAGGGACAGATTTTCCAAACAATCCACCTTCGGCCATCTTCAAAAGCACTCGTTGAACAATCTCACCAAGATACATTCCAAAGATTGTTTTCTCATATATCTGTCAATGAATATGATCAATTGTCAAATAGATTATTGATGTAGCGGCAACAAGGGCTCTAGATTACTTGGAAAGCAAGGATTGATGCAAGGCGGATAGTCTAGATGGGAGGAGGCATGTGCTGGACAAAACAAGATGATATGGGAGACAGGTCGGGCCGGCAGCTGGCGCTATGGCAGACTTCATAAGCTAATCGAATGGGTCCTTGATGATTAAGGAATGAGAGTCCAGGATTATTCGGATTAGTTGCAGCAGAAGTCTAGTTAATTTAGGATTAGTTTACAGCAGAAATCTTTTTAATTTAGGATTAGTAGTTGTTTCAGAACTTGATTAGGATTTAGAATTTGAGTTTTCTTTTGTTAAGGTTATTTAGTGCCTATTTATATTCTTGTTTTTTCATTAAAACGTTGGTTGATTATTAATAAAAATCAGAGATTGTTTCTCTAAATCGATGTACAACATTCTTTGCGAAGATTGAAGTATTTGAAGCTTGTTAACGAATTCTTCATGTGCGAGGTCGAACGTTATTAGTAGGTTGTTTTCTAATTGTTTGTTTACAGGTTTTTCTCGTATAAGCTTCCGCTACACCAATTATACAGCCAAGTCTGTGCATCAATTGTCAAACATAATTTTTAGATGTCAAAGTCAATGAAAGTCTATCAATTGCCTTTGAAAGTTCATCAATGTCTTTGAAAGTCTTTAAAATGAATGTATATAAAAATCTATGAAAGTCTTTCGTACTTTTATAAAGTCTATAAAATTCATTAAAAATCCATAAAGTCTACAAAAGTCATTCATTTAAAGAAAAAAAAAAGGTCTTTAAAAGTGATTTGAAATCCTAATTGAATACACCCTCTTTAGTTTTATTTTTATTTTTATTTTTACTTTAATAATAAATTAGAGAAAATAGGTGTAAATAACACTTTTTATCCTCTAGATTTGGGACTAAGACAAATTTAATAACTTAAGTTTAAATAGCACCGAGGTATGGTTTGAGACAAAAATGTCCTCACTTTTTTGTGCAAATTCTAGACTTATTTGTCAAATTCAAGACTTATTTTGAAACTTTTTTTTTTAAAAAAATAGACTTATTTTAAAAATTCAAGACTTATGGGGTATTTTGCAAATTTGAGAATTACTGGCGCCAAATAATTTTTTTTCTACTTTTTTTTAGGTGTTGCCGCCTTCTTCATTGAGACCTTCATCAATGGTGAAACCAAGGAAGCCATCTACGGCTTCGATTGACTCCAACGATAGTCAAATCTTGAAGATCGGACGACACTGAGTTTACTAGTATGATCAGTTTCATTGGATTCGCGACAGATCATCACAGATCTGACGATGAAGGTTCGGCGACAGTTCGGGTTTGACTTCGTTTCTCTCTCCACACAACTCGGATCTGAAAACAGACACTTTGGTTAAACGGATGGCAACCGACGAACGTTTTCTTGATGGTTTTGTCTATCAACTCACCGGTGATGATGTCAGCGGCGGAAACTCCATTGATGGAGCTCTAGTTTTAGAGAACTATTTTTATTTTTAAAAATAAAATTAAAAAAATATTTTTAATTTTAATTTTAATTTTAAAAAACATAAAATTATATTTTTATTTTAAAACTATTTTTAGATACTATTATTTTAATAATATATAAATTAAAATATTTATTTCCTTTAAAAAACTATTTTAATAATTTGTTATTCAATTTTCATATTATTTCAATCATAGTCATTCCTATGCTCTGAAAACTTAAAGTCACCTTTTAAGTGATCTAAGGTTTGAAAACTCAGTAAAAATATAAAAGGAAAAAAAAAAAAGTTGAAAATTCCAACTTTTATCAAAAATCTTATAAGACTTCAATTCGCTTATTGTTTTTTTTTTGTGCCCAAACTGCCCTCAACAAACTCACTCCATCTTCCAGATCGTTTCACAGATTCCTCTTCCTCCAAGTTGAAGATTCGATCATTTTCCAGATTGTTTCGCAAGTTCCTCTTCTTCCATCTTCTGAAACTAGATTCGGTGGCTTCGATTATGGTGAGTATGCGACGACTTCGCCGTATCTTCACCTAATGGTGAAGAGAGAGAGAGAGAGAGAGAGAGAGAGAGAGAGAATCGGTTACTGGTGAGAGTGAGAGAGAGGAAGAGAAGAAGATAATCGGTGGAGGAGAAAGTAGATTAATTAGGGAGAGAGTGATTGGCGAAGGAGAAAGAAGAGAATAGAGATTAGAGAGTGATTGGATGAGGATAAAGAAGAGAAAGAATATAATATTCTTTAATTTTATTTTTTAATATCTTTTAATAATTATTAAGAGCTTGTTTGGTTGGGTTTTTGAAAAACTTCTGTTGGTAAAAGATCTATTTGTAGTAGATCTATTAGAAATAGAGTTTTCTAAAAAAAAAATTATAGTTTTTTAGTTGGTAGACTTTTTTAAAAAAATGGTCTATTTGGAGAAGCACCTCCCCATAAGCTTTTGTCTAACAGAGGTTTAAACTCTACTAGCCTCTACTCGATTTAAAATAGACAATCTTAAAAGCTTAATTAAACAATTCTAAAAAACTCAAATAGATGTTTATAGACCTTTTGAGTCAGTAAAAAGCTCAACCAAACAAGCACTAAATATACTATGCCCAGTATCAAAATAAGAGAGTTTAAAATGATCAATATCTCTGATGTGAGAGGAGAGAGAAAATAATAATATCCCATAGTAATATATATAATTTTATTTAACATAAAAGTAATATTTTTTTTTTGGAATATAAATTAAAAGGAACTATAATTTTATTTAAATAGTGATATATTATTTTTGGATTAACAAGATATAAGTACATAATAAATAAATATAATGATATATAACAATCAATGATGCAAAGGTATAAATGCCAAATTATAAGTTTTCAGATGTTTTTATTTTAAAAAAACAAACAGCTTAACACTTAATTCAGATTTTATAAAATAAAAAAATAAATATATTACTAGTACTTCAAACTTCACACCCAATTTAAAACTTTAAGTTTTTGGACAAAAAAAAAAAACAAACGCCAACTTAGTAGATTATGATAACACATAATGAGTTGATATGTTTTGGGAAAAATGTATTGAATCAGACCTACTTTAGAAACTTTTTGTCAAAACTATTGCCACATATGAGAGAGTATTACAAGTGGATATGGCGGTGGACTCATATAGGTGTAGTTTGTTGATTTCATCTATCGACGAGAGAGATTTATTGGCGGCTCCGAACATAAACTTGACAGACAACAATCAATCATGCTCTGCTAGACATATTCAACAAAATCAATAACAACAAAAAACTAACATCCTGATAATCAAAAAACAATTCAATACTGGTTCATAAAAAATTCTTGAATGCATTTAAATATTATTTTCATTCTAACCAGGAGAAGGCAGCTGTGAATCATTGCCATTAATGCTCAGCTGCTCAAAATGCAGTCGTTGTCCTTGTTCGTATCGAAGAGCTCCAAATGCCATAAGACTGCTGGAAACCATCTTCACTTGTCTGTTGACGAAATGGGTTCTGGTTTTGAAGCTGTTCAAGTGGCTAATAATGATGGTGCTGCGTTGTTCTCCATGCATGGATTAGTAACTTTAACATAATCAAGGAAATAAGCCTGTGGATTTCTTTGTTCATATAATGCTCATAATTTCCTTACTTATACTGCAACAAATATGAATTTTTATAACATTACATTATAGCATTCTTTTTTAAAATGCAATCAAACTTACCTATATTATTACATATTATAATAAAATGCTATAAAAAGATGTTAATAGATAACACTTTAGTTAAATAGCATTTTGATTTCAATAATATAACACTTTTAATGCTACTAAACTAAATAGCTCAAATGTTAATTTTTCTTTTAGAAAATAATTTAATAGCATTTTAAATTTATTATGATATGTCATGAAATCATATAAGCTATTATAATTTTTTTTTTTTTTTAATTTCAACCTATCATTATTATTATTGTGCTTTAAATTTTTATTAACAAAAATACTAAAATATAAAATATCAAAAAAGAAATTTAAAAAGTTAAGTACTTTACAAAACCAATTATATAGCATTTAAGAATGTTATAATACATGTTAAAAATATCTCTAAATATAAGGAGGGAAAATGAATTCTTATCCCTCTATTTTTTTTTTTTTTTCAAAGATAATGAAGGAAAACAAATTTATTTCCTTTTTCAAAGTTTGAAACTCTAACTTTTACTTTATATTCTTTTCACCTATTATTAGAGTTGTTTTACTGCCACCAAACCACACACTCAAAATCCCTACTTTTACCACAAAGCTCTCAAGCATCAATAGTCATCTTCATCTTCTATTTTCATTAAAAACTTCATATATTTTTTTAGTAAGTTGTTCTCTCTTCCATTCATTTTTTTTAAAACTCATTTTTAATTCTTTTTAATTATTTGATTAACTACATATCTGATTATTTGATATATATATATATATATATATATACATATATATACATATATATTCAGTTAGAAAATCTTGTTATGAGTCTACATGTGGAAGTATTATATGTCTTCCATTGTGAAGTTATATTTCTTGGTAAGAGACTTTTTCTTTTTTTAGTTTCAATATTTGATTTCTTTTCCATCCTAGATCATTTTAGTTACAATCTCTACAATCTTTGTTTCATAATTGTAATGGCTATGTAAATTCATATATGTTTATTCATTTTTTTATTAAATATAACTTTATTTTATTGATGTCTTTCAGGTTATGAAGATGAAGGTTTCTGTGTTTTATCAAAAGCAGAAGATGAAGATTGGTGGAGCAATCATGTTGTTGTAATTAGCTAAAAAAAGGCATGTTCTTGTAATTTTTTTTCTTATAAAACTAAATTCAAAGTTTTGTATATAGAAATTTCCTTGTATGTTTGATATGTTTTGTGAATCATGTAATTATTTTGATTCATTAATAAATATTTATATTTTTTTCCTTTAATGTTTGTATATTTTTTTTTTTTGTGCTCAATAAAACTTTTTAATTAAACGAACAATTAATTAAAAATTAAAAATTAAAAATATACAACTATTATATTATGTACAATTACAATAGCATTTTTAAGAAGTTATGATAAGTACAATAATAACATTTTTTTTATTAATGATATAACATCACTTAAATGCTATAAAAGAACAAATTATAGCATGCAAATAATACTATGAAAAGATAAAACTTTTATTCACACCGACTATCATGACATACAACTGAATGTCATTGTTTACTTTTGATAGCATTTTTCTGCTGATATGTGATATTTGTTGTAGTGTTTTCTCCACGGATGATGCTAAATTACTTTTGATAGCATTTTTCTGCTGACACGTGGTATTTGCCAAATTGCTGGTATCATCAATGTTGTGTTTGTTACAAAAAACAAAGAGATAAAAAAAGATCAGAACTAAATACAAAAGAAAAAATTAAACTGCATAATGTAAAGTTCATCATATCTTAAACATTGAATTGTCAAATACTATTTTCATGCTTTAACATAAACTTCCATGGAAAAGTTCAACAATGATTAGTCACCACTTCCAATTTCCATTGTTGATTACCATCACCATTCAACATCCATTCAAATATTTTTAAGCCACTTATAATTGCATTGTTTCAAGCAGTAGAAATCAGTAATTCACGGTTTTAGATGAAAAGTTTTACCGATTTTCCTTCCGGTTATTTCTAGTGAATAACCTCATCTCATTGTTCAAGATTGAAATAAATTTGAAGTCTTGGCTAATTTGTTTCAAATGCAACAAATACAGCATAATTCATATTTATAGTGAAACGTTTTTTCAGTCATTTTCTGTTTCTAATTTTAATCAACAACCAACACAAGGCATTATTTATCTCAACGTTTTCAATAACTCATAAAACAACAGTCTTGAAGACGGTTTGTAACCAAAATGAAATACAATAAATGGATAATATAAATAAATATTTAAAGAGATTAACTACCTGTATAAACGAATTTGCGGAGGGATTTGATAGTGTTTTCTTGACCATAAAGGAGTGAAAATGAATAAGAATTGGTGGAGATTCCGATCGTTTTAAACAAGAATATTGCAAATGCTGGCTGGGTTAGACTTGCCCATCCTTCCCATGCCTACTGTATAGAAATAACAGAGACAAGTCATCACTAATCAGTAGCCTCATCCAAGATAATGACTTGATACGTCACACCCAAGTTCTTCTCGGTGAAGCTGAACTAGAAAGTTCAATCCTGATAGCACCAAGTCTTTCTCACTTTGATAAATAGAAAAAACAAAGTAATCACATAGAATTCCGGACTATGAAAACATGCCTTGGTGCTTGATAAGGCTTCTACATTGTAAATCCACATGTCAATAACATATATATACATAATGTCAGCTTGTACAGGAAATGATGGAAGTGAATTTAAGTATTCACAATAATTTTCTTCAAGAGGCAAGAAGAGATCGAAGAAGGAAATACCCGTAATATCGACTTAACGGGTCGGGCTTTGATTAAATCGGTTATGGACTTATGGGGTTCACATTCTATGCAACATCCATTGGATTTTAATTTAATAGTCCATATAAATAAATAAATATATATATATATATATATATATATTTGTAACATGTATTAAAAGCTAAACCTTATTTAAAAAATAAAAAAGAAAGCTAAACCTTACAAAACAAACATACGTGGTTTCTCCGTTAAATCAAACAATATTATAATATTATATGTTTGACTGCTTCGATTTTTTTATATAGTATTGATGACGATTCGAATGAATAAACGTTTTATCATCAACTCATATATTAGGCGGTGCAGAGTGCAGTGGTGGTATAGGTATACTATCTCTTTTAAACAAACAGGGCATGTAACCCATTTCAAAATATTTTATGTTTTGTATTTATTTTAGTGTTATGATTCACGTGAACATCAACATGATAATTGATAGGATATAATTTTATAAATATTTATATATTTTATGATAGATTGATAGATCACTTATTTGCTACTTGCAATTATAATTGTAATTTCTATATCTTAATAGATTTAAAGAGGACCAGGCCTCACTTCATATGATTTCTACTTTATCTAATCCGACAAATCGAAAGAAAAAAAAAATCAATTAGGTATTTGTGTTGAAATATAAAAAGATCGATGGATTTTTTCTTTTTTATATATATACCATTTACATAGGCGGTAATGAGCTCTAATGCCACTTGGTTACATTGGACAATAAGATTGATGGAATTTAAATCCATCAAAATAAAAATTAAACATCTATTAATATATTTCAAAATATATATATATATATATGTTGATATTTTCTTCTCAGCATAAGGTTTTCAAGTTGAGAGCATTCTCTAAAAGGGTTTATTACTGCGATTGAGTTCCTTATGAGATCTTTGTGTAATCTTGTTCCTCTCTTGTTAAGAAGTGTGTATTCTTGTAATCGTTGAGATCTGAGCATCTCTGATCCATATTTGTTAGTGTTGATTCTAGTTTGTAAGGATTCTCATATAGTGAAGAGCCTCCACTGTGTTATTCAAAGTGGATGTAGGTCATTTGACCGAACCACTATAATTTTCTGGTGTTCTTCTCTTCTTCTCTTCTCTGTTTTATGTTTGCCTATTTCTCTTGTTGATTTTACGTTTCTTTTATGCATGTTTAATATCTGATCAGATCTAACATTCCTGATCTGATATTGTGGTATCTTGCAAGGTTGATTATAGTGTTTATCTCTTGGTAATTAACTCTCAGATTACTTGTAATAAATCTAAGTTGTTAGTACTACTCTATTTAGTACTAATTTAGATTTGTTCTTGTGATAATCTGGAGTGTGTATAAATTTATACTGACACAAGTCTGTTTTAGGATTAGAGATATATCTTGCTATTATTTCTTGTAAGAGTCTGGTGTTAGCAGTTTATATAGGTTTGTATTTAGTTGCTTATTGCTGATTTTCTTGCCATGCTTGTGATATAAATATGTGCAGATTAATAGGATAGGAACATGCTTTAGAAGTATACTGGTGGACCCGAAAATTGTTGGTACTGTCATAGTTAGCATTTTGTATCTGTCTTCTTGATGCAAGAGTTTCTTGCGGAATATATCTAGAAGATCAGTATATTTGCTATTGTTTTATTTCCTGTGTTATGTAAGTGAATCTTACTGCAGTCTTTAAGTCTTCCTCTTAGCAGGAAGATGTTAAGGTTCTTGTATAGGTGCAAGATTTCCTAACTATATATATATATATATATATATATATTTATATGGTTTAAAATTTTCTAGCACTCTTTACTCATCTGAGGTCATCTCCAACCCTACATCAAATCAAGCGACATCTTTATTTTGCAGCCAAAATTCTCCTCCAACCCTGCTCTATCTTCTGCAACATTTTTATGCAAGTGAACAGTGTCACGCAATATCAAACGCAACACTGTTCATCTGGCGATTGGCACAACTTTAGCGCAACTATTTTTTTTAAATTGTAAATTGGGTTTTGATTGGTTTGAGATTAGTATTTGTTATCAAATAATAATAAATAAATAAATAAAAGGGAAAGAAAGGGAATATTCAAGAGAATATTCTTTTTAGTGTAAATTTTGATACAATTGGCTGGAAATGGAATAGTGTGAAAGTTGTACTGTTTTAGTGGACTTTTGTTTTATACAATAAAGAAGTATAAATACATATGGAATAGTGAGAATTGTCACTTTTCATTAAAAAAAAACATAAAAAAAAAAAAATGACCGCAATTAATATGTAAAATTTATTTTTAACTATATATGAAATTTTAACCGTCGATAACTAAAGAGAAAATTGTAAAAAATAACCTAACCACGGAATGGATTATTGTTTCAACAAAATTCTAATTTTTTATTGTTTGTAACCAATCACCATAATACATTATTGTTTTTAGTCAATAAATTTCAAAATTACCATTTTATCCTCTTTTTCCCTTTAATTTTTTTTTTCTCTCCATTACTCATCTCTCTATATCACTCATCTCTATCACCCATCTTTTTATCACTCATATCTTTATCAAATCTTAGTTCTCAACTAATTATTGTCAAGAAATTAAAGTTATTTTGAATGGAAATCACAAGGAAACCAAGATTTGGGAAGAGTTTTTTTTTAAATTTCGAGTTTGTGATTGAATCTTTACTCAAAACTTCAAGGTTTGTATATCTTAAATTTCAATAGTATTATTATGTTTTTTAGATGATATTGTTGATGGGTCTTTATTATTTTGTTTCAATTTTGAAGTTTTTTTGTTGACAATGGAAGAAACTTCGATTTCGGTTTGAAATTATATTTCATGCAATGTGTCACGGTAAAAGTGATAAGTTGGTTATTTCATGTTTAACGTGACACATTGGCTAATATTGTGTAATCATGTATTTTTGAAGTACATGATATACACGGGATATTTCATGCCCAAAATGACATAAATGAGATATTTCATACACAACATGATATACATGGTATATTTCATGTCTTATATAGGATATTTCATACCCAACATGATATACATAGGATATTTCATACCCATCATAACATACATAAGATATTCCATGCACAAAATGATATACATGAGATATTTCATGCATTGTATGAAATACTGCATAATGAGGATATTTCATATCCAATATGACATACATAGGATATTTCATGTCCATATGATTGACATACATGAGATATTTCATGTTTTACGTGATATACATGAAATATTTCATGCCTTGTATGAAATACTGCACAATAGGGATATTTCATACCCAACATGACATATATAAGATATTTAATGCCCAACATAACATACATGAGATACTTCATGCACAACATGTTATACATGGGATATTTCATGTCTTGCATGAAATACTATATAAAGGGGATATTTCATACTCAACATGACATACATAGGATATTTCATGTTCAACATGACATACATGAGATATTTCATGTTTTACGTTATATACATGAGATATTTCATGTCTTGTATGAAATACTGCATAATAGGGATATTTCGTACCCAACATGACATACATATGATATTTTATACCCAACATGACATACATAGGATATTTCATGTCCAACATGACATACATGAGATATTTCATGCACAATATGATATAATGAGATATTTCATGTCTTATATGAAATACTGCATAATAGGGATGTTTCATACCCAACATGACATATATAGGATATTTCATACACATCATGATATATATGAGATATTTCATACCTTGTATAAAATACTGCATAATAGGGTATTTTAGACTTTACAACTTCCACCTGGTTAAAAACAATAACTTAAATTTTTTTTGATTAAAAACAATAATCCATTTATTAATTTGACTACATTTATAAATGTCTCATAACTAAATTGTAAAACTTTATTTCAGTCAATCACCGAAATTACAAAAATATTCATGCAACTTCTTTTTTATTTTATTTCTTCTTTTTGTAAAACAACGTGAACCGAGAGGGGAGAGACTAGAGAGCCAGGCAATTGTTCAAAAACGTGGTTTTAAACCGTTAGATTTTCAAACGTGATTAAAATAAAATCCTAAATGTTTCTAAGATCTATTTATGATTTTCTTTTCCTAATGAAATATTGTTATACTACAACAAATAACGAAAACACTTTATATGTACATTTATTCGTAGATGAGACTTTTGAGATGTGAAGACATCTCTTTTATACTATGAGAGTTGTTATTCGGTTGTGGTCGTAGTTTTTAATCTCATCAGATTTTAATAAATCTCTAACTCGACCAATGTTAAATTTATTTTTCTAAAAAAAGGTTAAAAACATGACATTATGTCTAAGTCTAATACCTACGTCATTATATTGAGTCATAATATTTCAATACCCAAAAAAAAAAAAAAATGTTAGTTTTAACTCTTAATATTTAAAGGCTATACTTTATGGAGTATATTTAATAATTAAACAATGAGAATCTATATTGGCATCTAAAATTTGATTTATACATCTATATATATTTTATCAAAAATAAATAAAAATAAAAAGTTTTTATTACAAAAATACCCTTAAATAAAATGATTATAGAACAATTAAATAACCAAATCAATATACCTTCTACATTTATTACCCGCTACTCCAATGTGTTAAACCCAAATTTAAAATGTTACTATAGTAGACGTACACAATTATCACAAACTTTTCTCAACGACAAATAAAAATAAAACTTATCCCAAATTAATGTAATACTTCAACAAAATAAAAAACTTGGAGATGATGCAATTAATGAAATATAAAAGCATCACACTTTTAGTTGCAAAATCTGCAAAATTGGTCTCAAATTTGAACATATGGAGATGGTGAATGAAATAGAAAAGCACCACACTTACAATTGCAAAATTTGCAAAATAGGTCTCGAAATTGAACAAGCGAAGGTGATGACTTTTCAAAACTGCAAAATTGATCTCGAAGAATGTGACTTAGTTAGAATTAGCATTTTCTATTAACATATAATAAATAGAAGGTCTGCGAGAATTGTTCAAACTTAAACCGGATATACTAAAAGTTCGTTTGTTTTTATGTCTAAAAACTAAATAGGGATTGAAAACTGAAAACTGAATGATACATTTGTTTTTTATTTTATTTTTCTCACATTTGAATTTAGTGTCAACTTTTTTATTTTTTAAAGATCAAATTGCTTGAAAACAAGTAATATGACATTTATAACATTATACATATCAATTGTGATGTATTTTCATTTGATATGATACTATAAAATTTGTATTTCTTAATGATTTGCAATTACATAATACAAGAGTATTTATATTAACTAATGAAACCCTAGTTGTATCTAATAAGGAAAGCAATAACTACAACAATACTTTAGGTATTAGGAGATTGTGTAACACTCCGATCCCCCTCAAACTGGATGTCCGAGGACAAACAAGTTTGTCCGTTAACAGCAGGTGATGTTGTTTGTGAATGCCTTTGGTGAGAACATCAGCAAGCTGGTCATCAAAAGGGACAAATAAAACACGGTGGCTGCCGAGTGCCACCTTTTCACGAACAAAGTGATAATCCAACTCAATGTGATGGGTGCGGGCATGATGAACAGAATTGGCAGCAAGGTATGTCGCACTTATGTCGTTACAATATAGTAATGAAGGAAAAGTAATTAGACATCCGAGTTCATGGAGAAGAAAACTAGCCCATACAGTTTCAGCACAAACATGATCCAATGATCGATATTCTAACTCCGCACTAGAGCGAGCAATTGTAGGTTGCTTTTTGGAACACCAAGAGATGAGTGTGTAATCAAGAAAGATGAGATAACATGTGGTGGAGTGATGGGAGTAAGGACAAGATGCCCAATCCATGTCAGAGAAGGCGTGAATGGTCATAGGCGTAGAGGTGGGATTGATGAAAATACCGTGACTAACTTAGCCCCTAAGAAATTAGGTCATAGTGCTTACCGCAAAAGAGATGTCAAGGTGAGTAAGAGTCAAGTACTGCAAGGAACCAACAAGTTGACGAAACTTAGTTGCATTTTCAAGAAGAGCGTCATTATGAGCCGTGAGATGGACTTTGGTGGCAAGAGGTGTGAAGGCAGGTTTGCAGTTTACCATCATGCTGCAGTTAAGAAGATCCAAGGTATACTTTAGCTTAGTGATGTGTAAACCATTCGAATGAGGATGAATTTCAAGACCGAGAAAGTATCGCAGAGAACCTAAGTCCTTCATATCAAATTCACGGCTGAGGGATGTTACAAACTGGTCAATGAGTTTTGCATGGCTACCTGTTAAAACAACATCATCAACATATAACAATAGAAAAAGGGTATGAGTTCCACACTGATAGATAAAAAGAGAATTATCAGCCTTGCTCTGAATGAAACTCAACTGAAGAAGAAACACCCTGAAGCGACTGAATCATGCCTAAGGGGCCTGTTTAAGACCGTATAATGCCTTTTGTAGTTTGCAGACAAAGTTTGACCGTTGTGGATTGACAAAATCGAGAGGTTGAGACATAAAAACATCCTCACGAAGAACACCATTTATGAAGGCATTTTTTATGTCCAGTTGGCGATGGGGCTAAGATTGAGAGACAGCAAGACAGAGAACCGTGCGGATAGTAGTAGGTTTTACCACCTTACTGAAAGTATCATCATAATCAGGTCTAGATTGTTGATGAAAGCCCTTTGCAACAAGGCGAGCTTTGTAACACTAGATGGAGCCATTTGAGTGACGTTCGATTCGAAAGACCTATTTACAGCCTTTTGTATTGTGAGAATGCGAAATAGGGACCAAGAGCCAAGTGTTATTATTCACCAAAGCATTGAATTCTTCAGCCATGGCATCACGCCACTCAAATTGCTTGACAGCTTGGGTGAAACAGGTGGGTTCGGCTGGTTGAGATAAAGTCGTGGCATGCGTTTGAGAGAGATGGCAGTAAATGTTGAGTTCTGTGCTTGTCCTAGGTTGGCGAATGCCGTCACAAAGTCGTGTGATCATGTGATGAAGATGCTCAGGTGGAGGTGGAGGTGGAGGTGGATGAGGCGCATGTAACACCGGAGGCGTAGGCAGTACTGGAATGTGGTTCGCATGTCACGAATTTGGTGGTTCGGCCGGCTCAATGTATAGTTGTTGAGTGGGTTTGACTGGTGTTGAGGATATGAGTTGGTGAAGTTCCAACGATGCCAGCGGTGGAGAAGAATTTGTGACCTGTGTGCTAACAAAAGGAAACTTTAATTCGTTAAATATAACATGCCGCGAAATATACACGTGTTGAGTCATTGAATCAAGATATTGATAGCATTTATGATGAGTATTGTACCTTAGAAAGACACACTCTGTGGAAAAAGGGTGAAGTTTTTATGTAACATAGGAACCTAGATAAGGAAAGCAGGCACACCCGAAAAGGCAAAGATGATCGTAGGTTGGATCTTTTTGAAACATAACAGAATAGGGAGAGGACCATTTGAGAAATGGTGTTGGAAGAAGATTTATGAGGTAGATAGAAGTTAGGGCAGCCTCAACCCATAAGCTGAGAGAGCATGAGCTGTAGTTAACAGAGTGCGAGTCATGTCAGCAATATGATGAGGCTTGCGCTCGGCAAGACCGTTCTGTTAAGGCGTGTATGGGCAAAATCGTCGATGATGAATACCTAAGTCACTACAAAGATTGTCAAATTGAGAGTTAACATATTTTGTACCACCATCACTTTGAAAAATCTTCACATATGAATTAAACAAAATTTTGACCATATTAGTAAAATTACAAAAATGAGTAAAGACTTCAGATTTGAGACACGTAGGATTAATCCATGAATAATGAGAATACTCATCAGTAAATAGAACATAATATTTGAAATCAGAAGTAGAGATAGTAGAAGACATCTAGACATCAGAGTGAATAATATAAAAATGACTCAATACATAAACTTTATTTGAATCAAACGGGAGTTTGTGAGACTTGCAAGTAACACATTCATTACAAAAATAAAAATTACGAGAAAAACTGGATCCTAATTTTTGAGAACCTAGGTGGTTAATGACGGCAGGCAACGAGTGACCTAGACGGAGATGCCAGAGATTTGAGGCGGAAGCGGCTAATGTAGAAGGCTGCGGCAGCGAGATGGGATAGAGACCATTCTTACATGAGCCTTAAACACAATGAAACACCAGAGTTGAGATCATAGATAATATATCCAAATTGAGTAAAATTAAAACTGACAGAATTATCATTAGTATAACGTGCAACAGAGAGCAAATTTTTGTTTAGAGACGGAACATGAAATACGTTATTGAGAGAGAAATGTTTAGGGCCAAGAGAAAGAGGAAGATTACCAGTGTTGGTAATGGGAAAAGTTGCCCAATTACCTAACAATACAGAGGTATTACCATTAAAGGGGACAGAATCCGGAGGTGCAGTACTCGTCATATGATCAGTGGTACCGATGTCAGGATACCAAGTAAAGTCAGGAGCCGATGGGTATTGAGAGACCATATATGGTGCGTGTTGAAATTGGGAGTTCTGAGTGATATGCATGCTGGCAAATGGAGCAGTAAGCGAATCAGGACCATGATAGCGGTAGGGATAGTTAGCATGCGAATGTTGTGTAGTTGAGCAAGTAGGAAACCATTGGTGCAGATGAGAACCAAGAAGGCCCTGATCACCATGATAAGGCTGCCAAGATTGACCGAGCCCATACCCATACATAGAGAAGTCAGGTTAAGACTGCCGAGGTGGTCGACCATAACCCTGCGCACCTTCACGCCGACCACCACGACTAGAAGAGGGTCCACGGGACTACCACCGACCAGAAGAGGGCCCATGGGTAAGGTTGGGGGTGAAGGTAACTGAGAGGCAGTCAAACAGTGATGCTTCCACTGTCAACATGTTTGACATGAGATAACTGAGATTCAAACGGTAGTAGGCGTAAACGAAGGTCTTCAAACTTGGGTAATGGCGAGAAGTTCAGAATGGCCGTAACAATCATGGCGTAATCAAAACCAATACCACGAAGAACGGCAGTGACCAGATCAGAGAAAGATACCAGTTCATTGATTGCTACGAGAGAATCAGAGAGAGACTTAGCATGTTGAAGATAGGCAAAGACTGTTTTGGTACCTTTTGTCATATCCATAAGCTGAAAGCGAATATTGGCGACATTAGTGACTGGATGTTGTGAGAAACTTTCTTTGAGGCATGTCCACATCTCTAAGGCAGTGGATTTTCTGACAATCAAATAGAGCATGGGCTCAGTGGGAGTGGCAACTATATAATTGACAACAAGCTGATCTTGTTGAAACCAAGAGAGATATGCCGGATTGGGGGTGGAGGAGTTGGTTTCAGCAGTTGCAGCAGAGGTAACAGAAGGTGCAGGCATAGAGCCATCCACGAACTTGTAGAGGTCATGACCAATAAGAAAGGATCGAAGTTGAGCAAACCATAAGAGATAGTTAGATTCAGAAAGTTTGAGAAAGTGAGCTAGAGAGGGGCCGGGTAGGGAGGGTGTGTAGGGAGGAGGAAGAGGCGCCAACTACAGAGGTGGCCATGATAATATTGTAGGAAGGGATCGAAAGAGAAATTAGGTTTTCGTTAGAAAAGTGGCTGCTCTGATATCATGTAGAATTTGTATTTCTTAATGATTTGCAATTACATAATACAAGAGTATTTATATTAACTAATGAAACCCTAGTTGTATCTAATAAGGAAAGCAATAACTACAATAATACTTTAGGTATTAGTAGATTGCGTAACAGACACAAACAAGTAAATAAAATAATTTAACAATCTAAATAACTTTTTTGTAAGTATTGATAATATATTATTTATAATAAAGATATTTAAAGTTAGATTGATTACTAAAAATAAACCTATCAAAACCTTCTCACAACACATTATTAGTATATATAAAACTATAAATGGGAAATTTTCATAAATTCTTTACTTTTTTACCTTTTTTGTCATATTAACAATTTCACAAGACAACTACCACTGACGACAAAAGGCTTCAGAGCACTTTGAAGAGAATTGGAGTAAATGTTATTCCCGCTATTGAGGAAGTAAACATCTTCAAGGATCATGTAGTTATTCAGTTCCTAAACCCCAAAGTTCAAGCTTATATTGTGGCCAATACATGGGTTGTAAGTGACTCTCCACAAACCAAGAAACTACAAGAATTTCTCCCAGGAATTATCAACCAATTGGGCCCAGATAACTTGGACAACTTAAGGAAGCTGGCTGAGCAGTTCCAGAAGCAAGCATCAGCTACCAGAGTCGGTGCAGCCACCACACAAGAGGACGATGATGATGCGGTCCGGGAGCTTGTGGCTGGTGAGACTTTTGAAACTACTGCAGAGGAGAAAACGAAGCCAATCTCTGCTGTTTAGAGAGAGACCTTTTATTTTATGAGTAATGCTACATATCTCATATATAATCCTATAATTTTCAACTCAACACATGTGGCAACTGAATTGTCATTTGATGAGTAAGTAGATACACATTAATTGTTATGTGGATACATGGGTAAGTGAAATAAATTATAATTAATTACAATTAATTATTATCCACTCATTAAATGACAACTCAATTGTCACATGTGTTGGGATGAAAATTGTGGAATTGTAGGTGGTATGTTTAGTATTACTCTTATTTTATATATTTTCTATGTTTTTGAGGTTTTATTACCTTATTGTTTCTGAGTTAAATTTTTCTTGTTCAATCTGAGTTAAATTTTTCTTTTTCTTGTGACACTGGAACTTGCTACTTTAATTTGATGTTTTGGTCCAAAAAGAAACTTTACCTCCTCTTAACTTAATGATTTTTTCCCTAAATTGGCTATTGTGAAAAAATAAAAAAATAAAAAATAATAAAAATAAATAAATAAATAAATTTTGCCCCTAATTTTTTAAAAGTACATCACTTTAGTCTCTTTGACCAAAACACTAATGGTTAACTGTGACTATATATATATAAAAAAATAAAAAAATGATTTTACCCTTGTTAATATATGGTACAAGCTGAAAAGTCAACTTCACCCTTAAATTGTTTTTGTTATTACAACATTATTTTTCAAAAAAAATTATCAAATACTTTCAAGATTTTAATATTCAAAATGATTTATAAAAATGAAATTAACATCGATGTTTATATATAAATATATATATATATATATATAATGGGTTTTTTTTTTTCAAACATGTGGTAATGTTTAATAAAATTTAATACAATATATTTTATAGGTATTTTGTTTTAAGATACGATAAATAATGATATAAAAATGATAATTATTATTTTTTAAATATAAAATAAAATTGAAAGTTAAACAATGGTATTGAAATTGGTGTGATCAAAGTTTTTTTTTTTTTAATAATTTATTATAAGTAATAGATTAAAAGATCGGGTGTTTATTGGTAGTACTTACAATTTGAGTCATTGGGTGTGTGGGTGGCGAGTCATTAGTGGTGGCCACGGTTCGGTTTCGGTTCGGTTTCGGTTTGAAATCGATAGTTTCGGTTCCGTAGCCACCTAAAACCAAAACCGTAACCGGAAAACCGGTTTGTTACACGGTTTCTAACCGGCGGTTTTACGGTTTCGGTTTCGGTTTCGGTTTAAAAACCGACGGTTTTGGGTTCGGTTTCGGTTCGGTTTCGGTTTTTCAAAAAAAAAATTCAAAAAAATGTCACGTGTTAGCTTCTGATTAGTTGATTTTTTTTTAATATTTTTTTTTTTAAAAAAAAAACCGACGGTTTAACCGTCGGTTTTTGGCGGTTTTTGGAAGTACCCAAACCGAAACCGTAACCGGTTCAACCGGTTTCCGACCGGTTTTGAAACAGCCGGTTCCGGTTTCGGTTTTGGGACGGTTTTTGGAAATACGGTTTCGGTTAAACCGCGGACAAAACCGTCCGTTTAACCAAAACCATGGCCACCTCTAGACTGGCGACCTCCCTTATATAAATTTTGGTGTACAGTTTTTATTTTTATTTTCTTAAATATCATTGTAACTAAAATCTAGGACATTGTTTGGATCATTGGATGAATGATTGTCTTTTCCAATAAACCACATTAATTAATTGGTGGTAATTTTAATGCACAATTAAAGTAATCTTTTTTGGTTTAATTGAGTACCGTAGCTATCTGTCATCTAATTTTCTAAGCTAGCCTCAAGCTAAATTATAATAAAAATTTTAAATTCTATTGCAATTCTTAATAAAGTATATGAAAGATAATAAATGATGCTTTTACTATCAACCATTAAACATTACATAGTAAACCCTATACAATAACGATGAGGTTAATTCGGTGGTAAAACCTTTAACATCTACACCACGAGGTTGTGGATTCGAATCCTCCCTAAATATATATATATATATATATATATAAATAAAAAATATAAAAATATATATAAAAAAAATATAGATATTGACACCCATAAAACTTATTAGTATATTCATTTTTATAAGTACACTCATGTCTAGAATTTAAAAAATCAATATTACTGTAAACATCCATCCTAATACCAATAGTACCCTCATTGAAATAAATATATTCATTTTAATACATATTATTTATAAACACTCTTAAATTATTATCACACCTAATTTATAAAAATAAAAAAATAAAAAAAATCATATTACTTTTGGAATCAAATCCTCTTTTAATAATGATCCAATTTACTTTTTGAAAGATCTCGAATATAGAAGCCTTATAAAATGGAATATGTGGAACTGTATATAGGATTAAGAGATTTTCAATCTGGAATTCTTTTATTTACACGGTTATCTAAAAAAAAACACTTGTTAATATCTATAGCTATGGTTGAAAAAAATATATTTTGTTTATTGATAAAGTTGATAACTATACATAAAAGAAAGATAAGAACAATATGATAATCATATGATAATGAATTGAAACTTAAAATAAAATTAGAGTTTAATTAGGGTTTATCATTAAAATTAAGGATTATCATAAGTTTTTTTATTATTATTATTATTATTATTTTAATAAAGAAATATAGTTGAAGATATGAGTATAATTAATGAGTGTATATAGATTTAATTTATTTTTAATTAAATTAAATTTTCCTTGTTAGTAAATTTCTATTGGAATATTTTTGTAATTAAATTTTTTAATAAAATATGGGTGTACTAATAAGTTTTATGGGTGTCAATATAAGCATAAAAAAAAACCCCCCAAATTTATATAATTATGTAATACTTAAAAAAAAAATTAATAATAAAAAAATAAAATAAAATAAAATAAAACATATACAATAATACCGTTGGAACTTTAAAAAATGATTATTTTAGAGGAACTATTTAATTATTGATAAATAAATATCTATTAATTTAAAAAGAGTCTTATATTTTTATTTATTTTTTACTTGTACATCCATTTTAATTCAAAGAATATTACCAATTTACTATATGTTTTTTTATGATGAAAAGTAATTATATATATATATATATATATATCTCACCTATGATGTCTCCTATTATAGTAATTTTAACTAAGTTGTTTTAAAGTTTGTGATTTAGAGCATCTCCAACAGTATCCTAATACTTTATTTCCAAGAAAAAAATTTAGACTTTTTTTTTACCTGGTACTTTAAATTTAGAGTACCAAATATGAAACTTTAAATTCACTTTTTCCATTTTCTATTTTATTTTTACCATTATGTATAAATTTTTGACATTTATATCATTTTTACTTTTTAATTAAATTCAATTAATACATAATGAGTTTTAATTTAAAAAATTTATTACCATAAATTTTATCTAGATCTTTAAAATGAAACTAATATTGAATATTTATTAATAATTTTTTTATTTAATAATTTTTTATTTATCAATACATACTTATTCTTACCGTACTTTACATTCTTTGCATATTAGTAATTATAAGTTAACAATAAAATAAATGGTAGATTTAACTTGTGCCCCTAAGAGTGACTGAGTTTCCTTTTATAGTTATTTTCTAGGTGTTAACATGTACCTTATGGGCACATGTTAACACTACCCATAAATAAATACTGAAAAATAGTAGCATTATGCTGACGGTGATTTCTGGATTGCCACGCGTCCAACAATAATATCACGTTAATAAAGCAATAACATAAATAAAAGCATGCAAAACACATGTTTTACGTAGAAAACCCTAAAAACGGGAAAAAACCACGGCGCCCCTTGAAGGCAAGAAAAATAATACTATGATTAACTTTATGTTACACTTTTGATGTTGTTTCTTCTCTCATACAATAGCTCTCAACTTTCCAGGATTCAGAACCCTCTTTTTGTGGACTACATGGTTCTATTTATATCAAGTAGATTAGGGTTTTCCTCTTGTTATTGCCTTGTGGGTGATGGATTCCCCAAATAGAATCGTTTTAGGATTCTAATCTCATGGACTGATTAGGACTTGTTTCCAATTAATGTCTACCTTTCTGGATGCTTTCAGTCTCTTCCTATTTGGACTTCTCTTGAGGAGAAATATAAGTATTTCCTTATTGGGGATTCCCCAAATAGAATCGTTTTAGGATTCTAATCTCATGGACTGATTAGGACTTGTTTCCAGTTTAATGTCTACCTTTCTGGATGCTTTCAGTCTCTTCCTATTTGGACTTCTCTTGAGGAGAAATATAAGTATTTCCTTATTGGGGTGCAACTCTTGAAACCTTGTACCTAGATGAATCATCACTCGATGAGGTTTACTCTAATAAGGTTACTTTTACCGTATTGGCCAAATAGGTCTTGGCCGAGTAAAGGTCTTTAACGAGTACGATACTGGCTTTCTTTGGGCTAAGCTACCTGGTGAATACAGTCTTGGTTTCTGCTGATCTTTGTGACGTGACAGGTGGTCAATGCTTCCTTCATTGACTAGTTGACAAATGACGTGGAATTATTCTCCCATGTTTCCTGCCTATATTGATGACACGTCCCTTTGTTGAAAATATACATACAGTAATACCCCTATAAATACTTCGAGCCGAATAAGATAAAAAACCTCTTATTTCCTAGTAGTATTTATAACTATTCTTGGCTCTTGGCTCCATTGGGAAAATTCTTTTGAAAATCCTTTCTCGCCTTTTTTACCTACTACTTTCTCTATCCACGTGTCCTGTGGGTGTTGATCTCAATGGTTGGAAACTTCTACAGCAAGCTTTCATCCTTAGCCACAAGTGTTTTCAAGAATTGTGTCTGACTTGACACAGTGAGGTGACACTCTGACTGCAAGATGCTCCCTAGGATGCCACGTGTTCACCTTTTGATGGGTAACTTGGTCACCGCTCTGTAACTTGGCAGTTCACGCTATCTTACCCAGACTTGAATTTTGAATTTCAAAAATCTTTCTTCTTTTAAGGCAACGTATCGTTTCACTTGCCCACTTCTACTCTTAGCAAGTTTGACTCTCTTTCTCCTTCTTTACTGCCAGAACTTCAAAAATCCTTAAGTTGCAGGTTTTCGTTTTACTCTTTGTTCCCAAGACTAAGACTTCTGGCATTCCTTCTTTTAGCTTTTTTGTTTTCGATTACTAGACGGTTCTAGATTTTTGATTACGCTCCTTTGCTCGTTTCACCAGATCATTCGTGCAACCTCCATTTAAGTGGGTTTTTCTGGTGAGTTTTCATGGATCCCTCTCAGTGTTCTTTACTTTTTAATCAAATGATGCGGGCTTTGGAAGTCGATGATAAAAATACTGCAGATAAGATCGAATTGTTGATACGCAATTTTGACCCGAGTTCTCTCATTCCCATTTCTTTTTATATCCCAATTGTTCATGAGACTAGCGCCCCTGACATATCTCCTGCTTCATCTTTTGGTAGCGATTCTTCAGGAATGACGAAATCTTCAAAAGCTAGTGGTAGTAGGCGAAGGGCATCTATGATTCCCATAGAGTCCCTAATTGGTGCTCAAACGATAGTGGATTCCGACGTTGAGGACCACCAAAGTAATAGGTTACATTTCTTTTTTGATCGCCTGAGTGCTTTTGATTGTGAGGTAAATTTCGTCGGTGAGCAACAACTCCAAAAATATAGGAGTTGATTCGACATTCTTGATACTGTACATTTGATACTTCCTGGCGAGTGAGCTATATGGAATCCTCCTCAAAATGTTGTCACCATTTATGGTTCGATGCTCAACTGCGGGGTTACTCTTCCCCTTCACTCTTTCATAACCAGATTCCTTGATGATGCCAAACTTGCACCGGCATAGTTGGCTCTTAACAACTATAGGATCTTGATGTGTTTGTGTTTGATGTGGAAGATGAAAGGTTATTGGCCTCCTTCTCCCCATGAGATTCGTTACCTGTACACATTGAGGCAATCGGGCCATGGTGGAACTTACTTTCTCCTCTCTTCTACTGTGGAGAATTGGATTCCCGAGGGTGTGGTGAGCACGGGTACAGTAGAGATCTCAGATGATGATAAAAAGAAGGGTTTTATTTGGGGTATCCCCTCTTCGAACAAACAGTGCAAAAACAGTAGGTTTTTTGTAAGTGGTGCTTGGGGTAGAGATGCTCTAGCCAGCATTCGTCGGAATTTCCCAGTGAGGAAAGTTCCAAAATACTTCACTTCTCTTAATGCTTGGTCAAAGGCATTACTTGTTCTGTTGGACGATGAGATTTCTCATCTTGTTATTACCGATATGCTTCCTTTGGCTAAAAGATAGTAGCCTTTTCTTCTAGATGAGGAGAACATGATCGAAGAAAAACTTTTCCCTCGTTTACATGCCCGACTCAAGCGCTGTAAGTTTCCTCATTGATATCTCCCGTCTTCGTTTTCTTCATTGCTGGTTTGTGTTGGTAACGCTTTGTTCTTCCTTGTAGTGAGTGATATCGATGTGGTCTGCGACTTAGCGGTCGAGCAATGAAGAATTCCGCTGCGGCTAGCCAAAGGCACGTCGCCGAATTGGCTAAGGAAGGAATTGCAGCCCTGGACGGTGATGATTCTGCGGACAGTGAGGATGCGGGCGATGGGTCTGAGCAGCGTGTCGAACCTGATCTGTAACCAGGGAGTCAGGAGATCACTGTAAGGCCCACACCCAGCCGAAAAGGCAAAGAAATGGTTGGTACTTCGGCGGTGAGTGAAGATTTCCCCATTTTTTACGCTAATATTCTGGAAACCCCTGAAGATCCTGCAAGTGACCTGAATCTAAGAGTTGATCGAGGGAAATGGGTAGCCGAGAGTACTCATCAGCACGCCACTCGTCATACGAAAAGGACATCGAGGGTGGTACAATGCGTGATTTCCTCATATGAAGAAGGCAATAGCAAACCCGAATTTACCGAGACTACTTCGATTGAAGGAGTTACTTCGGAGGTCCTTACTACTAGGGCTGGGGTTGTCAATTCAACTCCCTTTTCAGAGAATGTTGGTGACCCACCGGTCTTTATTTCTGCTCCTCATTATCTAAATGTTTCTACCTCTACTCCACTAAATCCAAATGTCTCTACTTCTGCTCCATCAGATCTGCCTATTCAGTCAGTGAGTGCTGTCGAGCCGGATAATGATACTCACGTAAATTTGCCCTGACCATCTGCACCGACGGAGAGTCTGGAGAGTGTAAGTGAAGAGCCTCCTGCTACTTCGACTGAAGTTGGGGAAGCCTCCGGCTTTGTTTCATTTTTAGATTTCTCTGCAACTAAGATTATGTCGCATCTAATCCAAAATGATGGTTACGTCGAGCAAGGTTGGGAGCATATGAAGAGTAAATCTTGCAATAAAAAGATGAAATTCTTTTTTAACTGCCACTCGTTGGTGAGTCTCTAACCTCTATGTTTTATCCTTATTCTACTCCTTTCCTAACTTGCATTTTCCTCCCTTCTTTTTTGTTTAGATGATGTCTGAGATGGCTGACAATTATAGGCGTGGAAATGCAGTTTCTATGGAAAACAGGTGCCTGCAGGAATGAATATCCTGCTTGACGGCTGAGAAGTTAAGTATTGAAGAATCGTGCTCGTAGCAGCTTGCTCAACTAAGAGAATCTGCTGATGGGTTTTTGGCTACCTGGTTGGCTGCTGAAGAAAAGTTATCTTCAGTCGAAAAGGAAATCAGGGTTTTGAGAGGTCAATTGTCTGTGAGCCAAGATTCACTTGTAGTCCACATGGAAGCTGAGAGATTAGCCGAAGAACCCAGGGAAAAAGCTGAGTGGGAAGCAGAGGACCTGTGAAATCAGTAGGCGTCGAGTGAGGCCATCTTTAGGAATTTGAAGGATGAATTGGAAGTTCAAGTCGTTGATCGGTTCAAGAGATACCCTGATTATGATGCACTCCTTTTGCGAGAATTCAAGTGTGGGATGAGGTAGTCGAAGAAATTCTTTACAATGAAGGATCACTCGAACGAGAAGGCTTTAAAATGCTTCGACGAGTCCCTTAAGTTGCATATGGATAATGCAGTGGGTTCGATCAAGAATCAGATAAGACGGTGGAAGGCATATTATTGCTATATGAGAACTGTGCCTCATCCAATGCACATTGAAGTCCCTATGAAACGCGCGTTCAACACGTATTATTCTGACAGAAAGGGAGTCTTACCAGTACTGGTGGTGAACCAGATTTGGGACCTGTTTCTAGTCGAGACTATGAGCCTTTCATGCCAGTGGGGGACGAGGAAGTTGTTTGGCTATTAGAGGATGAGATAGAAGATGAAGAAGACAGTGGTGATGCCCGTCCGACGGACACTTGATCTTTCGTGTAATCCTTTTGTAATTTCCCTCTTTGAAGAAGCTTAAAAAGTTTGAAAAGGTTGTTTGGCCCTTACCTTTGTCATTTTTGCAAATGTACATTGTTTTATATCCATTTATATGATCGATTTATCTTTTCTTTAATTTTTGGAGTGACTTGTTTATGGCCTACATCTTTTTTGTTATTCAAGTAACATTGCTGAGTTTTTGGTTAAGGCTTAATGCCCTTTTATTATTCGGCCACCATTGTTGAGTTTTCGGTTAGACTTGATACCCTTTTATTATTCAGCTACCATTGTAGAGTTTTTGGTTTACTCAATGTTTGTTAGGACGTATCCGACCATACACCAAGTCTTTAAGCATACTATTGGGATGTCTCCTGCTTATGCTTATATCGTTATGATTGCTAGTTTGTTCAACCCCCATCGCTTCTTTATGAATACGTTTTTAAGCGCTGCTTCCGAGTGCTTTATTTGCATCTCTATGGGTTATGCTTTACCAGTGGTGGCGAGCACCAACTGGTCTTATATCATCTTTCTAGCACAAGGTGTTGTGATGTAATCGTCTTATCCTGCTATGCCGGAGAATACTCTGTTCGCCTCTTTATATTGCTGAGAGTTTTCGAGTTTATTCTTTTGTAATGACGAATATCATTTACGATTGAATGCGGTACTTGGGTCTTTCGAAGGTAGTACATCAGTAATGGATCACTCTATTGAGCATCTCGAATACTTTAATAATAAATAACTCTTTGCTGAATATCTCGAGTACTTTAGTAATAAATTACTCTTTATTAAATATATCTTGCAACTTTAACAATACTTAAAAGGAAATACTGAAAGAAATTCTAAAAAAGCAAAAAACAAACTTTAAAAAGATGAGTTCTCAAGGGTAGTATATCTTAAGATATTGTGCATTGCACGGTCTAGGAAGCTCGCCGGCTCCCACTCGAGCAATGCGATACGCTCCATGCCATGCTATACCGGTAACATGATACGGCCCTTCCCATTTATCTGCGAGTGATCCTGGGGCTTTGTCTTTAGTTCTCGAGGACACTCTTTTCAGCACTAGGTCGTCGAGTGTAATCTCCTTAAGTGTACATGTGAATTGTAATACATGGCTGCCCCTTGTTGATAAGCTGCATTCCTTATTTAAGCGTGTTCCCTTCTTTCTTCTAGCTCATCTAAATTGTATTTCTGCATACCAATATTGAGTTGAAGTTGAAAGAGTTGAAGTTGAAAGAGTTGTACTCTTGATGAGGAGAAAGCTGTTTCTATTGGAATGACGGCTTCGGCTCCGAAAGCCATTGAGTAAGGTGTCTCGCTGGTTAAGCTCATTTCTGTTTTTCGATAAGCCCATAGCACCTGTGGTAATTTTTCTGTCCAGTTTCCTTTCTTAACGATGAGCTTTCAAATATAGCCCTGTAGATTCGTTTCTAAGGTTCGATCCTTCCCAGTAAAATGTGGAATGTTCGAATTCTGATAGCTTTTACTTGAGAAAGGGGGACCACCCTCTAAGCCTAGGAAGCTTGTGTTCGACTAGATTTGAGTCTAATCCCGGCATGTCTTCATACGAAAAGGCGAAACTCTGAACCCTGTCCTTGAGGAAACTGGTGAATGCCTGCTTTTCTGACGTGGATAGAGCTTTGCCTATGCGGACCAGCTTAGGATCATTATCGGACCTGAGATTCAAAGATTCGAAGTCATCGGAAGTGATGCTGGACTTCTCTTCATGTTTTTCAAAAAGTTGTCAAAGTTCGGAGACTTGTTCATTGCTTCTGTCTGTTTATTCATCTGTGGGTGAGCTAGAGAAGCATAATAATTGTTTATCCTATATTTCTTTCATAGTTCCCTGAACTTTTTGTTGTCAAATTGCATCACATTGTCAATGATGATAGTGTTTGGTATTCCGAACCTGTATAAGATTTTACTTCATGAAACTGGTTGTGTTTGCTTATGTTATGTGTACCAATGGTTCGGCTTCCACCCATTTCTTGAAATAATCCGCAGCCACAATAACGTGCTTTTCTCCTCCAACGGCTGTGGGCATTAAGCCAATGAGGTCAATTCCCCACAGTATGGTTGCCGGATGTTGTTTGCAACTTTCTGATATGTTTTGCACCTTGCTGTTGTTCTTTTTGCATCGGCAAACAAAGTTGGCCAATAAAACCCTTGCTTTAATGCTTTGTGGGTTAGGCTGATACCCCAGTATGGTTTCTGCAGCTTCCAATGTGTATGTCATTTAGGATACCTTCAACTTCTTCAGGTCCGACACACCTCTGCAACACTCTTAAGTAGCCCCTTCTATATAGTTTGCTACTGAGAATTGACTATTGTAGCTTTGTATTTCATTCGTTTTGCCTCTAGTGGATCGTTTGGCAAAGTGTCATTGATGAGGTATTCTTTTATTGGTGTTGTCCCATTAGCTGACCTATTTTCGATTACTCTAAATTCGTTTTGCTCGGCTATGCTTGGCTGCGGCAGATGAGTTATGGGATTATTCTCGACCAAATGTTAACTATGGCCGATGCTAGTTTGGCCAGAG
Source organism: Acer negundo (assembly GCA_035582765.1). Classification (NCBI taxonomy): domain Eukaryota; kingdom Viridiplantae; phylum Streptophyta; class Magnoliopsida; order Sapindales; family Sapindaceae; genus Acer; species Acer negundo. The sequence continues at coordinate 21,544,633 of CM069231.1, read as the reverse complement.
CGTTAGCCTGTTCATTTTTCTCTCTTGAGATCTGTACAATCTTGAATTCTTTGAATCACCCCAATAACCCTTTCGTTAATTCCAGGTAGGCGATCATGCTTTCATCTCTCGCCTGGTATTCATCCAATACCTGGTTAACAATGACTTGGGAATCGCTGAAAATTTCTATCTCATCTGTTCCTAATGCAGTGCATACTCTCAAACCTACTATTAGTGCTTTGTATTCTTCATGGTTGTTGGTGGCTTTGAAATCAAAATGCAAGGCACATTCAACTGAATCTCCTTCCGGGGTTGAAACTACTATCCTTGCCCCACTGCCGTGCGCATTTGATGAACCGTCGACATGAAGTTGCCATTGGAAGTTTTTCTTTGTTTGCTCTGCTATTATCTTTGATACTTCCATGTCCGGTTTGGTAAATTTTGCCACAAAGTTTGCAACCGTCTGGCTTTTGATTGATATTCTTATGAGGTATCTGATGTCAAATTCGCTCAGCTCAATCACCCACTTAGTTAGTCTGTCAGACACTTCAGGTTTTTTTAAGATTAGCTTGAGTGGACAGTTTTGTGTATACCTCGATCTTGTGGGCTTGGAAATAAGGCCTCAGTTTCCTTGTCGATGTTATTAGTGCAAGCTCCATCTTTTCAGTTGGCAAATACCTTGTTTCAGCAAGTAACAGGGCTTTACTTGTGTAGTACACCGGCTTTTGGACTCCATTTTCTTATCAAACCAATACAAAACTTGTGGCTACTTCCGTGACTGATAGGTATACACATAGCGTCTCTCCGCACATTGGTTTTGAAAGTAGTGGCGCCTTGCCAAGGTATTTTTTCAGGGCGTGAAAGGCTTGTTCACAATCTTCATTCCATTCGACCCCTTTACCTTTCTTGAAAGCCTTGAAAAATGGTAAGCATTTGTCGATTGACTTCAATATGAACCTATTTAGTGATGCCAAACACCCCGTGAGTTTTTGGATATCCTTCAAAGTTTTTGGTGAAACCATATCATTTAACACCTGGATCTTGTCGGGGTTCACTTCTATTCCTCTTTGATGCACTTGATACCCCAAGAAACTTACCGGATGGTACGCCAAATACACACTTAGCGGGATTCAACTTCATCATGTACTTGGTTAATACGTCGAAAGTTTCCCACAAGTCATTCACATGCTTGTCGATGGTTACAGTTTTTGTTAGTATATCGTTGACATATACTTCCATATTTCTTCCTATTTGGCTAGCGAACATTTTATTAACTGATATGTTGCCCATGCATTCTTCAGGCCGAATGGCATGACTGTGTAGCAGTATAATCCTTGATCAGTAGTGAATGATGTTTTATCTTCATCTGGCTCATGCATCTTGATCTGATTGTACCCGGAATATGCGTCCATAAAGCTCAAAAGCTCATGTCCGGCAGTTGCGTCAAATAATTGGTTAATTCTTGGTAATGGGAAGCTGTCTTTGGGGCAAGCTTTGTTTAGGTTAGTGAAATCCACGCACATCCTCCATTGATTGTTCTTCTTTTTTATGAGCACGACATTTGCTACCCATTCCAGGTATTTAACTTTTCTAATTGAACCTGTTGCGAGTAGTTTGGCCACTTCTTCTCTTATGGTTGCACTTCTCTCTGGATTGAAGCTCTTTCTCTTCTGCACCACTGGTTTACTTTTATCATCTATGGCCAAATAGTGCGAAATCACATCTGTGTTGATCCCTGGCATATCTTTATGGCTCCAGGCGAAGATTCCTTTATATTCTTTCAACAGGTCTGTTATGTCGGCCTTGACTGATTCGGCCAACACCACTCTAATTTTAATGACTCTGCCAAGCTCTCTTTCGCCTAAAATGACAGACTCGGTCGCCTCTTCCTTTTCCTCATTTTTCTTGTCCCTCAGATCGAGTTCAAAGATCCTAGGTACCTCTTGTTCAGTTTGTCTAAGTTCGAATATGCTTAATGCTTCCACTCCGGCTCTGTCTTTGAAGACTGACAGGTTCGCCCGGCGAGCCATCTCTTGTGATCCTTTGAGTTCTCCGATCCCAAACTCTGTCGAGAATTTCACATTTAGGGCGTAAGTTGACATGACTGCTCGGGCTTTGTTCAAGAATGGTCGGCCAAGTAATGCATTGTACGGCTAGTTATAAATGTCGACGACCGTGAAGTCTAACATGATTGTTCTCCGATATGGTGATGTGTTGAATCTTACCAACAGCTTCACGGTCCTTAGGGACCGTACTTCTGCACCCTCAAATCCCTTTAATGGCACATGAAATGGCTCTAGGTCTTTCCTGTCCAACTGCAATTCGTCATATACCCTGGCATTCAGAATGTCAGTCGATCTCCCATTGTCTATCATCACCTAGAGTACATCTCTGTGGGCTATTTGGACTCCTACTATAATTGCATCGTTGGGTTTTGCATCAATTCCTTTCTGAATCTTCGGTCATGAAAACTATCGGGTCTCATCCTTCTTTACATCTCTTGGGGCTTCTCTATACGGAGTTCACTTCCGTACTTCTGCTTTCATTCATCATTTCTCGGACTTTAGACATTCTCTCTCTGTTGCTCCGACCAGTGTGGAGTCCGCCGAATATGGTGTTTATCGCACCGCCTAGGCTGCTCTTCCTTGGGCTCTTTTTTTCTTGTCCATTTCCTTGGTATTTGTCTTGGCGACCACCGTGTTTGTCCCCCCTCAAGGTAAAATCTTTGAGATGCCCATCTCTAATCAAACTTTTTATATGGTCACGTAGCTGGAAACACTTAGATGTGTCATGCATGTGATCTTTGTAGAAGCGGTAGTATTTTATTATGTCTCTCTTGGCGTTGGTCGACTGTTGTCGGGGGTACTTGGCGAGCTCTTTATCTTCTACTACTGAAAGTATGTCCTCTTGGTCATTTGTCAAAGAAGTGTAGCTGTTATACCTACTTCGGAACCCACTGGTTCGATTGCTTCATCGGCTTTCCTTGGGTTGATCTTTTCGACTCTTTTCGTCTCTTCGACGTTCAAGCGACTGTGGTTTTTTTTTTTTTGTTTCTAGATTCCGGTTTCATTTCTGGTTTATGGCCATGTACGTAACTACCCCTTTGTGCCACCTTTTCTTCTTCGGTTAGAGCGTAATCGCCGGCTATGTCCATCATCTCTTCATAAGTTTTTGGCTGGTCTCTCTATAAGTCAAAAGACAATCGATCGCTTTACAACCCATTGGTGAAAACAACTATGACAGCTATATCACTAGCATCTTCAATCTGTGTGACTTCCTTACCGAATCACGTCAGGTGCTTTTTGAAGGACTCGCTCGTTTCCAGTTTTAAATTTGAAAGGTGGGTGAGTGACTTTCTCCTCTGCACGCTCCCCATAAACTGCCTTACGAATGTTTAGCTGAAACCTGAAAAATTGTTGACACTTATGGGTGGGAGCCGTCCAAACCATTTAAAGGCGAGGTCCCTGAAGGTTTATGGGAAAGTTAGACATAAGAGTCTATCGTTGAATGCGTATTGTGCCATGACGTTACAAAATCGCATGACGTGCTCCTTTGGATCTCTGGTTTCATTATATTGTTCTATAGTTGACATCCTGAATCTTTCCGAGAATCAGGTGCGAGCAATCTAGTAGACTAAAAGATTGTTTGATTCCTCGTCTGATGAGGCATTGTGCCCGTATCTCTGAGCCATTATTAAGACTTTTTTTGATAGTTCTTGATGAGTAATGGTTCGCCGACCTGTAGGCTCTCCTCCTAGGTTGAACTGGCTCTTTATAGTCATATTCTAGTAGTCGTTTTCTCCGTTGTCTACGCTTCCTCTAGACTTTTGATCGTCTATGCTTTCAGGTCTCCTCTACCTTCCCCTTCTTGTCTACAAGCTCTTTCTCAGGTGAGGGCTTTTTTCCTTATATGAAGCAAATCGATGCCTCCGACGGGTTTTCTGGTGAGCATCGTTGAAGATTATTCCATGTGTTTGACCATGGCTTCGCTTTACTAGTGATTCTCCCTCGCCTAGCAAACCTCTTCTTTGCTTTTGTCTTCTTCCTTCCGGGGTTTCAAGGTGGTTATTAGGGGCCTCCTCCGTGGACTACTTTGCTTTGGCATCCGGGGTTGCGATGCAAACTTCCGATTGCAACCTTTCCGGTTGATGATCTTCAGGTGTAATTGTTGTCAGGTCGTAGGAAGAAGAAATCCATAAGCCGATAGGAAGCGTCAGCCCCAGTTTGTTAGTCTCGCTAACCAAGTTCATCAAGGCGGTTTAGAAGTGCTGCAGGGTTCTTGGGTCAGCAACTCTAGTTTCTGGTGTCACTATCGACTGCTCCCCTGTCATCGATGTCCCACCTCCTACTAGCCCGATTGTCTCAAGGTTCTGGAGTTGGTTATCGCCACTAGAGTTTCAGTCTTTGTCGCTGGTGTTGCTCATATCTCCTTTGTCTATTTGTCAAGGTTCCTCGAAGTTCTTCATTCAACCCCCTTCTTTTAACACCGATTATTGACTGTAATTTCTGGATTGTCATGCGTCTAACAATAATATCATGTTAATAAAGCAATAACGTAAATAAAAGCATGCAAAACACATGTTTTACGTGGAAAACCTTAAAAAGGGAAAAAAACCACGACGCCCCTTGAGGGCAGGAAAAATAATACTATGATTAACTTTAGGTTACACTTTTGATGTTGTTTCTTCTTTCATACAATAGCTCTCAACTTTCCAGGATTTAGAACCCCTTTTTTATGGACTACATGGTTCTATTTATATCAAGTAGATTAGAGTTTTCCTCTTGTTATTGCCGTGTGGGTGACGGATTCCTCAAATAGAATCATTTTAGAATTCTAATCTCGTGGACTAATTGGGACTTGTTTCCAGTTTAATGTATACCTTTCCGGATGCTTTCAGTCCCTTCCTATTTGGACTTCTCTTGAGGGGAAATATGGGTATTTCCTTATTGGGGTGCAACTCTTGAAACCTTGTACCTAGATGAATCCTCACTCGACGAGGTTTACTCTAATAAGGTTACTTTTACCGTATTGGCCGAGTAGGTCTTAGCTGAGTAAAGGTCTTTGGCGAGTACGATCTTGGCTTTCTTTGGGCTGAGCTACCTAGCCAATACAGTCTTGGTTTCTGTTGATCTTTGTGACGTGGCAGGTGGTCAATGCTTCCTTTGTTGACTAGTTGACGAATGACGTGAAATTATTCTCCCATGTTTCCTGCCTATGCCTTGGTTGAAAATATGCATACAACACATTAAAACTTCCAAATGAAAATAATACACTTTTGTATTTTGGGAATCGCAGGTTTTTCTTTTTTTTTTTCAAGAATTTTCATCTTCTTTATCTGAAAGAATTCACATTCGTTAGGATTTTTTATGGAATCCAAATTAGTATCATAATTTTGTTTGATGAAATAAATTAGATAAAAATATATAAGAGAATATTTGTTTTTATCGGTGCATGAATGTGATAAAATTTGGTAAGAAAGATTATTTGAGAAAATTAGTCTACAATTTAAGTGATAAAACTAAAGAAAAAAATTATAACAAATTCATGCACTAATAAAAATGTTATATTAAAAAAAAAAAACTAAAAATGTTTTTAAAATAATATTTATTAAAATTTAGTTGAAAAATAAAATTATATAAAAATATTTTACTAAGGAAAGTAAAAATAATGAAAATATAAATCATTTGAAGACGTAAATAGATATAGAGATAGAGATAGAGAGTGTGGTTGAAGTGAAAAAATTTTAAAAATTGAATCTAGAGAGAATATTCTCTTTTAAAACCCTATTTTAGAGATAGGAGAGTATAGGTTAGAGATGTTCAAAACGGCCACTATTATAATAATTTTATAGTAATTTTAACTTAATTGTTTTTAAGACTGTGTTTAGAGTTGTCAACAAAATAATTTTCTTATCAGGTTAGCAGTACACTAAGTTTTATCTTAATCCATAACTTAAAATAGAAGATGATTCAAATCTATAAGGCAGAATTTGAGAATTTCCCACATTTTTTTGCGATTTGCCATATTTTTTTAATGTCTTTACCATATTCATCACTTTAGTTCCTATTTTTCCAAACCAAATATTTGATAATCAACTTCGACAAAATATGTTAAAATGGACTTTTGCACAGGTAACTATCAAATTTAGCTAAAATAACAATTTTAACCTTAAATTAAAATGAAAACAATAAAATTATCAATAATCAAATCTTAAATAATTTTTTTCAAAAAATCTTAAATAAATAAAAATAAAAATGAAATTAATAATAATAATAATAATAATAATAATAATAATAATAATAATAATAATAATAATAATAATAATAATAATAAACAAATCCATTAAAAACTTAAATCAAAATCCATAATGAAAAAAAAAAAAAAAAAATCAATTGTTGGAGAACCCAAAATCATATCCAACTAAACATAACCCCATACAAACACACTTTCAAAACAAAACAAAACAAAAAACAAAAAACCCATACAAACACAACAAAAATACATCAAAATATCAAAAGAAACATACCAAAAAAGTGATAAATACCCTCATTGTTTTTTGAAATATAAGAAAAAAATATTTATAAAATAAGAAAATATACAAATTATTAATAAAAAATAAATAACTTAAAATAATACAAATATTATAAAAAAAGAAGTTAAAATGATTTTTTTTATATATAAATTAAGCCTAGGTCTCTTATTTCTGGAGGAAGTAGCCTTTTCCTCCAAATTGGCAGAGGAACCAACGTTTCCTTCAGATTCGATATGTAGTAAGTTAGTCGTGGCGTCCTCTGATGGCCGAAGGAAGCCGTGCATTCCTCTAATCTAGATCCAATGGTGGCCTCCATTATTTTTTAAAAATATTTTTTTAAAGTTTTAAATAACCTTTGTAATATATAATTCCATAAATATCTCATTTTATTATTTTATATTTTACACCATTTTTATTTATTATTTTATTAATATAATTATTTTAAAGGTTTTTTTCATTGGACATGTGTACATTATTTTTTACATGTCACATTTTTAAAATTCTTGTTTTACAAATGTCAGCATACTTATGGATCCAATGCATTAAGATTGAAATGCCCATGGATCCATCATTGTTGACTAATATATGATTGATGGAATGACTAAAATGATGAGTTTTGGAAAAAATAGGGATTAAAGTGATGAATATAGTAAAACATTTTTTTAATGTGACAAATCAAGACAAATTTGGGACTTATCTGAAATTCTACTAATCCTTAATATTAATATTACAAAGTGAGAGTTATGACTTATGATGTGAGGGTAAGAAGTGAAGTAAGGTAAGAGGTATAGTGAGAGTATATCACCTCTTAGTACAAATGATTGTGAACCTCCCATCTACCTTAGTGGTGAAGGGTTGAGTCCCGCAATACGCATTTTATAAGTATATGTTGAAAGCTTTTTACTGATTTATAGGAATAGATATCCGGACTACACATAAATTATCTGATCTTGGGCTGTCCCAACAATTCTATTAATTTACTTGAGATGATTATTATTATTTTTTATATACTCCTGACCTTAACATATTAAAAAAAATAAAATACTCATGAATTTTTTTTCTTTGGGAGGTTGTTAAAAATTAAAGTTGCGTTTTCCATATTTATTGTATCAAGAGAGCTTTTGATGAAATTCAATAGAAAAAATTTGAAAAAAAGTGGTGTTATCGGCAACCCACTAATGCAAAAGTAGCTTACATACCAATAATCATTGACATGACAATAATGTCAAGAGACGTACTTCCTATGTGGTATAAAAATAGACTTGATAGACAATCAACTTAAAATTTAGTATCCAATGCTTCTGTCTAAAATAAAAAAAATTTTAAGAGTAGTGCTATTGACACCCCCCCACTGCTGAACTATTTATACCCCACTTTTTGAAATGTTGATTTAATTATATAAAATTAAATGGTTTTATTAGTTTTTTTATTTATTTCCATGATTACCCTTTTACTTATTTTTCAAACTTAATAAATCTCATATCTTTTTCAAAAAAAATAAAAATAAAAATATACTTCATCTCTAATCTTTATATACAGTTTTCTCACATCCATTCATATGACTTTTTTTTTTTTGTTCTTTCTTATTTCATGGTGAAACCATCATTATTATATGCAATTTTTTTTTTCTTTAGTCGATTGGATTGCTGGTGGTAAATTATCAGTATAATATTGATTGTCTAATATTTTTTTTGAACGATTGAGTTAGGGTTTTGATGTGGTTTCATTTTATCAGATATTAAGTTTTCTTAGTGTTTTATTTATTTTATTTTTTTTATTTTTTTTATTTTTTTATATATTTTTATTTTTTGTAAATAACATTAACTAACTTTTGGAGATCTAAAATAAAATCTAGAATTGATACAAATCATAGTATACTTGGAAGATCTGAAAAATAAATAAACCGAGAGGGAAAAAAAATGGCAAACATGGATATGGAATTTGAAAAAAAAAGCCAAACAAACATGTGAAACTATAAAAATCAATAAACACTAAACATGTGATATATAAAATCGAGATCTGAAAGAAAATATAAACAAAAATAGTAAACATTCAGTGATTTGAAATACTCTATGTAATTATGGTTTTGAAATAAGAAAAGTGGGGTTTTATTAGTTTTACTTTGTACAAGATTTTTTTTTTTAATAAAAAGAGTATGTCTTTTAAGTAATTTGATAAAGGGAAAAAAAGAATACTAAATAATTTAAAAAGTGGGGGTATAAATAGTTCAATAGTTGGTGTGCTAATATCATCACTCTTTTTTTAATGATGTGTGCATTTTTTTTTTCTTTCTTGTTTTCTTGTTTTATTTTATTTTCTTACCAAAAATATATGAAAAATTAATGTCACTTTTAAATATTTGCTTAGTCAACCGAAAAAATAGTTGTGCAACAGACCGTCAAAAAGTAGACGGTCATGTTGATAATGTCTAATATTTTTTTTGCCACGTCAGCTTAAGGTTGAATATGCATAGTTGTATTAAAGAAAAATTTATTAGTAAAATGTCTATTAATCATACATGACATCTTTTTTTTTTTTTTTCACAAGCCACTATTGCATTGCTTATGCTCTAATGATCTAATAAGAGCATCTCCAATGCAAAAAGTGGCTTACATATAAATAATCATTGACATGACAACAATGTTAAGAGACTTGCTTCATATGTGGTATATAAATAGACTTGATAGACAATCAACTCAAAATTTGGTCTCCAATACTTCCGTCTAAAACACAATTTTTTTAATGACATGTCCATTTTTTCCCGTTTTATTTTTTATTTTATTTTCTTACCAAAAATAGATGAAAAATTCATGTCTGTTTTAAATATTTGTTGAGTCAACAAAAAAAAATAATTGTGCAACAGACCGTCTGAAAGTAGACGGTCATGTTGACAATGTTTAATTTTTTTTTTGCCACGTCAGCTTGATGTTGAATATGCATTCTTGCATTGAAGAAATATTTTTTAACATAATATCTATTAATCCTACATAACATATCTTTTTTATCACAAGCCACTCTTGCATTGGAGATGTTTTAATGCCCCATCTTTTAAATTCACAAATTTATTTGATTTTTTTCTAAAACTACATTTTTTATTTATCTTCTAAACTTAACTCAAAACGTCTTTCTCTTTTTATTTATCTAAATTTTCTCTCTTTATATCTAAATTTTCTCTCTTTATATCTAAATTTTAAGGGTTGCTGGGTTTTTAAAAAGCGACGTTTTTTTTTTTAAACAAAAACAATACAAAAACACTAAAATCATTTTAAAATATAATAAAGAAGAATATGAAAAACAATACAAAAGAATATATTTTATGGTTTGCTGGGTCTTAAAAAGTTAGATTTTTTTTTTTATTCAGACATATATATATATATATATATATATATATATTTTTGGAACAATATAATCCCATCTCACTTATCTCTCATTTAGGGATGGGAATGGGGGCCCAATGAGGTGGGGGAGGGTCCCCCCACCCTCATTCCCATTCCTAAAACCTCCCTCCACCCCCGCCCTCAAACCCCATTTGGGAGAACTGGGGATGGGGGTGTTTGGGGGGAGGTTCCCCTGCCTCCATTCCTGTTCTCTATTTTTTTCATTTCTAATCCTAAATTTTTTTAATCTGAAATCCGGAATTTAAAATTCGAAATTCAATTGAACCAAACTTTTATTTTTTTTAATAGAGCTATAGTTTTTTTTTTTCTAAGAAAATAAAATTAAATATAAATAAATAAAAATATATATTGGAAATGGAGGATTTGGGGACCCACCCCCTCCCCTATATAGAAAATGGGAGAATGGGGAAATGGGAGTCCCCGTTTAGGTTTTGGGGACAAAATTTGCCCCTACCCCCATCCCAAAACCCTATTTGGGGGCAAAATTTACCCCTAAATAGGGGCGGGGCCCATGGGGGAAATTCCCATCCCTACTCTCATTCATCCTTTCTCTCTCTCTCCCAATTGGTGTTTAAAAGGATATAATCTCTTCTCTATCGTCTCTCCTCTCTCCCCTCTCTCTCCTAATCGGTGTTTGTATTGTTTTCATTTTAACAAAAAAAAAATCTAAATGATTTTAGTGCTTATGTATTGTTTTTGTTTTTTTTTTTTTTTAAATGTAATTTTTTAAAAAAACCAAACAAAATCTAAAATTTAGATATGGAGAGAGAGTTTTTTTTTTTTTTTTTATGGAGTGAGTTAAGTTTGGAAAATAAATAAATAGGATAGTTTGGAAAGAAATCAAATAAATTTTTGAATTTAAATAAATGGTGCATTGTCGGATCACAAAATTAGTGGGTTACCTATAGCATTGCTCTTTAAAAAAATTTAAAAAGTTAAATTTATAAAAATATTTACAAGAGAATCTGAATAATATATTTAGAGATAAAAGAAGTGGTATTTGACATTTAAATATTTCATTTACGACCAACAAAGAAAAGAAGGAAGAGTATTAACAAAAAAAAAAAAAAAAAACCATACTTATCTTAAAAAAACAAAACAAAAACTTGAAAACGAAATCTTAATAAAGTTTGAAACAGCGTAGACCGGGCAGCTAATCAGAGACGAGAAGAACCCTCCATTCAATTCACAAGTCTCAAGACTCAAACTCAACTACATTTCCATAATCCCCAAAACACCCCTAAAATGGGAAGATTATTCCATCAGGGTCCCGATCCACACTCTCACCAACTGAAACACAAACAGATACAGTAACAACAACAACAACAAATAGTGAGAGAGAGAGAGAGAGTTAGTTTTGCAAAGCAAAGCTAAACAAAGCAGCCACCATTTAAGACCATACACATGCGTGCTCTATAAGCCATTTCACATTCACTCACCTCTTTGTTCTTCTTCTAACTAATAAACCCTAGATCTTTTTCTTTTAAAACACTGTTCACGCACCCACCAAAATACCCTTTTCAGATCTGTCAATATTTTCACTTCTTTGTTGGCTTGATCCACTCCTAATCCTTCCAAGATTTCATTTTTACATATAGAAATTAGATCTTGATTTATGTATGTACATGTTGTGGTTGTGAGAGAGTGAAGAAAATACAAAAACAAAAATGGCAATGCCGTCGTCGGAGAAAATGCAGTTCCCGGACGAGCGAGATGGGTTCATTTCGTGGCTTCGTGGAGAGTTCGCGGCAGCCAACGCCATCATCGACTCTCTCTGCCACCACTTAAGGTCGGTCGGAGAGCCGGGTGAGTACGACCTGGTGATAAATTGCATTCAGCAGAGGAGGTGTAATTGGAACCCTGTGCTACATATGCAGCAATATTTCTCTGTTGGGGAGGTCTTATTTGCTTTGGAGCAGGCGGGTTGGAGAAGAAAACAGAGGTACTTTGATCATGTCAACAACAGGAACAAGAGATCTACTGGGGTTCCTCATTTTAAGAACAATCATGGGTTTGTTGCAAATTCTTCTGCTCTGGACACTAATGACAGAGTTTCTCAATTTAAGTCTTTGGAGGATAAGAAAGGCAAGTATTTTGTGAAGCATGATTTTGTTGCCATATATGTTTTTTTTTTTTTTTTTTGCTTGGTTGTGTTTCTCTCATATTAGGAAAGTAGATTTTGTTTTTTGCTTTTCGATTTGTTTATGTTAATTTTAGTTTGTGGAGGCTGATAAGGAAAGTGATGTACGATAAGCACTATCTTTGTTTGAAGCAACCTTTTTATCTGACATCATATATTGATTGTTTCAGAGGATAGTTGTAGTTTTGAACCCATCTTTTCTTAAACTTCATTTAAAATTTGCTGGAAAACTGGTTTAATTTGTAATCTTTCCGTCCTCTGCAAATGTGCACCCAAAAAAAAATAATAATAATTGGATTTTGGTTGAGGATGAGAAAAAGCGATGGCAATCTGGTTCCTATAGTCGTATGCTTTTAGGGGATGTGACCTTATTTATTAACAATTTTACTCACGAATTTGTACGCATTAAATTGCTCATTATTTGGTTGTTTTGATGCTTCTGTTGGAGGCTCTATACATCTTTAATTTTGTGTTACCTACAAGTAACAATGAAGGTTATAATCTAGTAGAATCAAGCATCTTTGAGTTATCACTTATCAGACGTATCTTTTTTATTGAAATTATTTGTTGTAAATTGAAAATTGATGAAACACCGTTATTCATTGCCTGCGGGTATGTATTGGAGCAGAAAGTGTTGTGAAAGGTCATGAAGATGGCAACTCCAAGAATTTAGGAAATTCGGAAATCACCAAATCCAGCAATTCAGAACCTAAATCTGAGACATTAGATCATGCGTGCACCTCAAGTCCAAAAGGTATCCTTTCTTTTCTTATTTCTATTCAACTCAGGGGTAGGTGGGGTACTTGCTCTTAGACAGTTTTGTTCATATACGAAGGGAGAGGCATGGTATTTGGTTAATTTCAACAGTGATTGAACTAATTAAACAATCTTTTGAACTCATATGTTGTGTGTGTATGTGCACATGCCCCTGTGCTCCTGCCACCCCCTCCTTTTTTTTTTTTCTCTGTTACAGGATTGCTGTTGTGCATGATAGTTTGATATTTAATTTGTGTTATTTCTTCTGCTAATATGGATGTGAAATGTTCCCCCAGAGAATGTACATGCTACTGAAAATCAGAACGAGAAGCAGAATCTCGCTACTGCTCCAAAAACTTTTGTTGGTACAGAGATATTGGATGGAAAGATGGTAGTGTGATTGATGCATTCCTTGGACATAATGTTACTGTTTCTATTGCTTCTGCTACTTCTAATCTCTGCTTATTTTTATCTTTTAAGGTTAATGTTGTTGATGGATTGAAATTGTATGAAGAACAAATTAGTAAATCAGAAGTTTCGAAACTTGTATCTTTGGTTAATGATTTGAGAGCTGCAGGGAAGAGAGGACAAATTCAAGGCAAGTTCTCTGACTCAGTTCTGTTTCTTTAAGGTAGAAGTAGCACATCATAGAAGTAGACCATTCTTTCTTCAACCTCCCTCATTTCATTGCACTGTAAAATGATTCTCAAATAATTTATCTAATTTATTGGATTTGAGATTAAGCTGCCCGCTATCATGAAATGTTGGAATCATCACAGGCAACATATGCTTTAAAAAGACTTGAAAATTTTAGGGGCCATTTGTTTTTCACCACTTAAGTCTTAAGTCTTAAATTAAGTGGATTTTATCTGTTTGTATTTAGCTAAAAACATCTAAAATTAAAAAGCTAAATTTTTTAACTTTTCACTTATTGAATAAGTGATTTAATACATTAACGTGAATTTCCTAAAATAACCCCATATAATTAAATTATTAACAAACACACCTTATTGACAAAAAAAAAAGTCCTCAATTTCAACAAACCCTAACCCTAACCTAACCCTAAACTTGAATCTCATGGGAGGACTGGAGGAGGTGGCTCCGTTGCTGCCTCCATGAATCATGAACGGAGGAGGCCGACTGCATTTGACGGAGGAAGCTGGCCGGCCTCCTCTCAATTAATGGGAGGAGGTCATGCGACCACCTCCAACTCGCTGCCTCCTCCAAAATCGACACCGCTGGCCTCCGGCGTTGCTGCCAGAAGAGGCCATAAGAATTATCTTAAAGCGTTTTAAGTACACCTTTTGTTATATTTGCTATCAAGGTGATCCAGAGTTTTGACGCCATGGTAGTTACCGACTAAAATTAAAAAATAAGTTAGCAGAATTGCCCTTGACTAGAGAAATCGTCATTTACGTCATCATAATCTAAGGAATCCTGCTGTTATCTGTTTTTCTCTTTTATGTCTTTTGAATTAATTAAACGCTTAGTTGTTTGATATAGACAATTTCATTGTTGCTTGAGACTGCTCAGCTAATGAAATTCCTAGAACTTGATTTTTGCTGTTAACTTTATTGAATAACTTGCTATTTGATAAATCTCTTTCATACTGAATGATAAATTCTTAACTGCAAGCTATGACCCAAAGACGATTCTCTCACTTTACACCAAATGCAATTTGTGGGAGGTTCAAGACTTTAACCTTGAATTGTCCCTGACAAGGAAGTGTCAGACGGCTGGTCTTACTTGTAACCTATAGTTACTTGGGCTTCAGTTAAGACCAGTAGTAACTGCTGTTGTTTCCACAATGGATCCATACAATATTTGTCAAATGAAATTGTTTGGATGCTGAAATAGAATTAATACAAGCGGCCATGGCCAAGTGAAAGATTTTCTTGTTATATCATTGTTGTATGATTTTTGGGCAGTGTTGATCTTTGATTCTTGATTTGTACGGCTATTGGCTTAAATTATTGATTGCTTTTCATCATCTTTTTGGGTATTGTGGTGGAATCAAAGCGAACCTGGATTTTATTGATGATACATTGTATTAATATATGTGAATAAGGCTTATTCACAGAATTAATAAGCCATAGTGACACATGCATGCGCACTATCCTGTCATTATGATCCTTAAATCCATGAATACAGGACCTGCGATGAGGCCTGCTCTTTTGTAAGTGATGAAACAATGGTGAGCAAATGGTGATGAAGGGGTAGTGAAAAATTTTAGAAATTGATGACTTAAATTAGAGACGAAGCAAAATGTACTTGGTGACCCATTAGGGACCTTACTAGCTAAGCTAGTTAGTACCCACATATGGATATTTATTTGTGACCATAATTGTTCTTGTCATTAAAACTGTACTTTTGGTTGTAATTGCAACATTATGTCTGTGTGCAAGTGACATCTAAGACATTCAGTTAAGCTGATGCTTATGCTTTTAGTTCCCAGAATTTCATCAAGTATTGAGCAATACTATTTAGCTCTTTGAGATGTGTTTCTTGTTTGTCAAATATTTATATTTGTGTTTTTTCTTATATATATAACATATTTACTTGAAAATGTCAATAATTTGCTAAATTATTGTTCAATGAGATGCAGGTCAGGCATATGTTGTCTCAAAGAGGCCCATGAAGGGACATGGACGAGAGATGATTCAATTGGGAGTCCCCATTGCGGATGCACCTCCAGAAGATGATAATGCAGCAGGGACGTCAAAAGGCAAGTCTTTTTTAAAAAGAGATTCTTCTGTATAAAAAACGGTGGTTTTGTTTCCCAAATTTGTGATTTTTCAATATAAAGAACTAGTAATCTTTCCTTTGGATTTCTTATAAAAATCAAATTTGCAGATCGGAGAATAGAATCTATTCCTGCCTTGCTGCAAGATGTAATCGATCATTTAGTTGGCATGCAAATCATGACAACAAAGCCAGACACTTGTATCATTGATGTCTATAACGAGGTTTCTACGTTTAAGATTTGTTTAATGGATCAAGATAAATGTGCAATATGTTAAGCAATGCTAATTTTTTGTTGGTTATGTAGGGTGATCACTCACAGCCGCACATATGGCCAACATGGTTTGGAAGGCCTGTTTGCCTCCTGTTTCTGACAGAATGTGACATGACTTTTGGCCGAATGATTGGAATAGACCATCCTGGGGATTATAAAGGCACTCTCAAGCTCTCTCTGGCACCTGGGTATTCCTTCTAAAGCCTCTTTCTCTGCTTTTTTTTTTTTCCCTTTCTTTGTTAATACTTGCATTTACTTTAGCTTTCTAGGAAAGACTCTTGATTTTTTGATGTGTCCAATTGCTGGGGCAATATATAGAAGTAGCTTAATGGCCAAATTTTCAGTTGCAAATGTAAAATAAGTTGCATCTCTGGGCCAGAGATCCAACATCCTTTATATTGAACCCTGGAGGCATTTGTCCCTCATGCTGCTTTACGTGGCCTCAAGATATCATGACATGATATCTAGTTTACAAACTTTGGAAACCTTGTCATTAATGTTTTCAGGAGCTATTTACCATACTATGTCTTAGTTTTAGTTCGGAACCTTACTGTCAAGCCTTCATATAAAATGATGCTCAAACCACAGTTCACTTCTTTATGTTGATTTTTCTGTCACCTGACATTAATTTTCCATATAAGCAACCTCGACTTTATGTTTTTGGTTACTCTTTAAGTAAGATTCTCTCTCTCTCTCTCTCTCTCTCTCTCTCTCTCTCTCTCTAATTGTTTATGTTTTGAGCTTCAATTTCCTCTGACATCTTACATTTTTGGTTTGTCCTATATCTGTGACAACACAGTTCTCTACTTGTGATGCAAGGAAGATCTGCAGATTTTGCCAAACATGCAATTCCTTTGATCCGAAAACAACGCATAATCGTTACCTTCACCAAGTCTCAACCAAAAAAGTCGATGCCAAATGATGGTCAGCGTCTTCCTTCACCTGCATTAGTCCCATCTCCTCCCTGGGGTCCACCGCCCAGTAGATCTCCCAATCATATTCGCCATTCAGGTCCCAAGCATTATGCTCCAGTTCCTACCACTGGCGTATTGCCAGCTCCAGCAATTCGGTCACAAATTCCACCACCAAATGGTGTTGCACCGCTTTTTGTGACCACCCCAGTTGCTCCAGCAATGGCTTTCCCTGCAGCTGTTCCAATACCACCCGGTTCAACTGGTTGGCTTGCAGCTCCACCACGGCATCATCCTCCTCCTCGCCTTCCTATCCCTGGCACTGGGGTTTTCCTTCCTCCACCAGGTTCTGGTGGTGGTTCATCTCCTCAACAACTATCAACTAGTGCAACCGAGGTGAATTTAACCACAGAAACAACGTCCATAGCAGAAAAAGAAAATGTATCAGGGAAATCTAATAATCATACGGTTGCTTCTCCGAAGGAGAAATTGGATGGGAAAGCGCAAAAGCAAGAGTGCAATGGAAGTTTAGATGGAACAGGTAGTGTTAGAACTGTGATGAAGGAAGATCAACAGCAAAGTGTGGACAATAACAGCAGCGTGACAGGCAAGACAGCTAGTGCAGTTTAGATGGAAGTGTATTTTGTTGAATTAAAGGAGGCGTAGGCTGCGAAGGGCGATGAGTTTGAAGCAAATGTAAAGAACGGCAAAACAAAAAGAGGACTTTTGACATTGTTGGATACTCTAGAGACTAGTAAATGTATGGAGGACAAAGGGGAAGGAACTTCTCAGTTCTCTTTGGAATCTCTTGTTCTCACTTCCTTTTTTTGTTGTCTTATATTATATCAACTCTTACACTTGGTGGATTAATTTTAAACATTGCCTCTTCTTGCTCAGGTCAAATGATTAGCTGATAATTAAAAGTCGGTCAATGTATCAAGTGTTGAGGATTGATTTTGAATGCTTTTTCAAGTTGAATTCTACTCACCATTTAACACTAGCTTGAAATTTTATCAAAGTGGTTGTTTTAATTGCATTAAACATAGAATATTAGTAGCATGGCATTTCTTATTTAATATTTTATTTTTTATTGAAAAGATATAAGAATCATTTTATACGTTTCGAAAACTAATAAAGTAATATATGTGTTGGAAAACGTAATTTGGCATATTTCACAACTTGCACCACAAGGGTCGACATATTTAATCACACCCGCTTTTGAGCAATAAAAGGACACATCTGCCTTTTTTAAAGAAAGAAAGAAACAAAGAAAAAAACAGATAGGTTAAAAAAATCCATCTGCTTTTTTTAAAGAAAAAAAAATGCAGATGGGTCCGGTACTTCTTGATTTTATTGCTCAAAAGCGGATGTGATTTAATATTCCATTCTACAGTTTATATTTAGGGTACGTTTAGTATGATTTTTCAAATTGAGTTTTTAAAGTCGATCGAACTTTTAAGGAAAAATTATTTGTTGTTTGGTATTCAATTACAAAACTTGATTGTTTGGCATTATATTTCTAAAAGTGCTATTGGTTGTGATAAATTACAAATAAGGACATAAACAATAGATTTGTAAATTATGATCGTAAGGAAATAAAAAATATCACCAAATCAACTAAAAAAGATTACCAAATCAACTTATACAAGTCAAAAAAACAATCAAAAGTATTATATAAATAGACATATATATATATATATATATAGGTACATAACAAAATCACAAGTACTTGAGTTAAAAAAAATAATCACAAATAAATAACAAGCACCTAAATGTCATCAACTATCATAATATATGAGTACTTTAGTTGAAAAAACAATCACAGATACACGAGTTAAAAAAAAATCATAAGTAAATAACAAACACATCAATATTCTTCAAATACACAACAAAATCACAACTACTTAAGTTTAAAAAACAATCACAATTACACAAGCACATAACAAAATCAAAAGTACTTGAGTTTAAATAAAATTCATAGATATATGAGTTTAAAAATAAAATAAAAAATCAAAGGTACATAACAAATACATCAATTTCCTTTAAAAAAAAAAAAATCACAGCTAAATGGGTTTAAGAAAAAAAAAATCACAGGTACATAACAAACACTTCAATATCTTTCAACAATCGTCTAAATATCATTGTTATGTGAGAAGTACTGCAATTTGATCACGCTCTTTATCCATTTCACGCTTATCCAATGCATCGATATTATGTCCAAATCTCGAATCTTGTTCCTCATTCCTTTCTTCTTCATTTGGTGGAAGTAGTTCTTTGTCGTCATCGTAAAGTTTGGACTCTTCATCATTTTTAGCATGGAGTCTTGTCTCATTCACACTAGCTTGACCATTCCAATCGGCCTTAGCTCTCTTTTGATTTTCCTCTCTAACATTTCCTTGAGTTGAATTCACTTGTAGGTAAGACATGTTTTATACAAAACAAATATAAATAAAAAGTATATTACATATATGTGTGATTTCCAGACTTTAAACTATTTAAAAATAAATAAAATATGTATAGACATTAAAAGATGTACATACATAAAGAAACAAAATCATGGACATGTGCATTTAAGAAAAAAAAAAAAAAAACATCACAGCTACATGAGTTTAAAAAATAATCACATATACATAAGTTTACAAAAAAAAAAAAAAAAAATCACAGATAGATGAGTTCTATTCTTTTTATAAAAAAAATCATAGGTTTATGGATTAAAAATCACAGATATATGAGTTTAAAAACAAAATCACAAATAAGTAAGTTTTAAAAAAAGAAAATATCGTAGATATATGGGTTTTACAACAACAAAAATATCATACATACTTGAGTTTAAAAATAAAATAAAAAATTCTATCATAGATAGATGAGTTTTAAAAAAAATCACAGATATATGAGTTTTTTTTTCAAAAATAAAAATATCATAGGTACATAAGTTTAAAAAATCACTAATGTATGAGTTTTAAAAAATAAAAATCATAAATACATGAGTTTTAAAAAACAAAAATTAAAGACACATGAGTTTCGTTTTTTTTTTTATAAAAAAAATAAAATAAAACAAATCACAGGTAAATAAGTTTTAACAAAAACACAATAAAAATATATATCACAAATACAAAAGTACAGGTATATGATTTTTAATTTTTTAAATCCCAGGTAGATGAGTTTTTTTTTTTAAAAAAAAAAAGTCAACCAAACATATAAATATAACTTCATAACAATAAACAGTAAACATATATATATATATTATTGTTTATGATTATCAAAAAAAAAAAAAAATGTTGATTTGAACTTATAAGGGATAGATGAAAACTTGTCGTTTGAATACCAATGAAGATAAGGAGACAAAAATGATGTTAGATAAGTATTCAAATATAATAAAGTTTTGTAATAGAAGGGGTATCTGATGGAATATTTAAAATTCAAAGAGGGTAGTATTGATAATGCAATTGTATTAAAAAAAAAAAGCTCAAAAAGAAAACTTGTCATTTGAATACTAATAAAGATGAGAAGACAAAAATGATGTTATATAAGTATTCAAATATAATAAGATTGTGTAATAGAAGTGGTATCTAATGGAATATTTAAAATCAAAGAGAGTAGTATTGACAATGCAACTGTATTAAAAAAAAAAAAAAAAAAACTCAAAAAGAGCTTCTTGAGAGAAACCAAAATGGCTTTTTTTTTTCAGATTAAAAAAGCTATTTTTGAAATTTGTTATTTTGTGAAATTTGTCATTAAAAAAAAAAAAAAAAAAAAAAAAACTTAAAACAGCTTCTAATATTAAAGAAGTGTTTTTAACCTTTACAAAAGTCATATCAAACATACACTTAGGTTATGTTTATGATTGTTTTTACTTGAGAAAAAATCACTTATTTTTCAAGTTTTGAATAAATGGGTGTTTAGTAAACTTTTTAAAAGCAATTATTTTGCAATTTGCTCCTTAAATAATCAACTTTTGAGAAACTGAATGAGGGTTACTTTTAGAAGTAGAAGCTGAATTTCTACTTAAAAAATATCCAAATATCTTCACCATTTTAATAAAAGACAATATTACCCTTACAGTTAATAAAACTAAATAAAATAGTTTCACGTTTTAAAAAAAAAAAATTAAATAAAAATATAATAGTGTTGGCCACCGTCCAAAGTCGATGCTAGAAGAGGATCGGCCAGAGGAAGCTAGCTCCTTTAGACTTTTCTAGAGACAAAGTATCCATATGGTGACGATAAATGAGAGTTGGAGTTATAGCTCCGAAAGATTTTTTGGTCGACGGTACAGGATATCCAAACGGACAGCGAAAGAAGTTTGAGAACCAGATCGATGATAAACCACTCCGACTAACGATAGAGAAGAAGGCTTAGAACTGTATCGACGATGAACAACGATATAGAATAAGGTTGAGAATCGAATCCAAACGACGACGGAGTAGGTTGATACTAGATCCAAACGACAGATCCGGATCCAAACAGCAGAGAAAGAGGTTGACAACGATCTCGATAGAGTTAGAGACGGAGGAGGAATTTGAGTCGACACTGAAACTTACGGAGGTTGACTATTGAGTGTGTTGGTGAAGAAGGAGACGGGTTGACTCGAATGAGGCGCCTGAGTTAACTCAATCAAGTTTATTTGTTGTGTTTTATATATAAATTGAGTCATTTTTAAAAAAAAATTTATTATTTATAATATATATATATTTTTAATTTCTTTTTTAAATGTTTCATATTTATAATATTTATTGATATCTATTTTAGTAATTTTATTTAATATATTTTCCATCCTTTCAAAAGTAGTAATTTTAAAATTTAATTTACCAAATACTTATTTCTTAAATGAAATAACTTTTTCATAAATTGATTATTTCTTAAATGGAACCGTAGATGAAGCAAAATTCCAAACATAACCTTAGTTACTATAATTAATACAATTGCAACTAAATATCAACAATCAGAGTGGCGCAGCGGAAGCGTGGTGGGCCCATAACCCACAGGTCCCTGGATCGAAACCAGGCTCTGATAAAGTGGCTTCCTAACTTTTGACATTTACAATTTATTCATTGTTTTTTGGTTTAGTACTTGTTCTTAACAAATTGATGGTTTAATTTATTCAAAAAAATAATAATAATAAAGAAATTAAAAATTAAAAATATAAATAAACTTTCTGTTGTGGACAAGTGAACATCAACAATACCGGTAAAACTTTAATATTTAATAATAATAAATATTTCACAAGCGTTAAAAAAAAGAAATAAAAGCAAGTAATAAAGTAAAAAAAAAAAGCAAGTAATAATCTAAAAGTCCTCATCCATTTTGAACTCGTGAGCCCCACCATTCCCATTAATGCTGGACATAACAGAAGCCTTCTGATATTCACCGACTCTTTTCTCAAAGAAATTGGTCTTCCCTTGCAAAGAAATCAGCTCCATCCAATCAAATGGATTCGACACACCATACACCTTCCCGCACCCAAGCGCACCCAGCAACCTATCCGCCACAAACTCTATGTATTGACTCATCAACTCCCCGTTCATCCCAACCAAAGCGCATGGCAGCGCGTCGCACACAAACTCCCTCTCTATCACCACCGCATCCATCACTATCCCCTTCACCCTCTCCTCGCTTAATTTGTTCTTCAACAGACTGTACAACAAACAAGCGAAATCGCAGTGGAGTCCTTCATCTCGCGATATCAACTCGTTCGAGAAGGTTAAACCGGGCATCAACCCCCGCTTTTTTAGCCAAAATATCGAGCAGAAACTCCCCGAGAAAAATATCCCTTCCACGCACGCGAACGCGATCAATCTCTCCGCGAACGACTCCGACCCACCGATCCAATTCAACGCCCACTCGGCTTTCTTCTTCACGCACGGCACCGTCTCGATCGCTCGAAACAGATTGCTCTTCTCTTCTGAGTTCTTGATGTACGTCTCCAAGAGGAGAGAGTACATCTCCGAGTGGATATTCTCGATGGCGATCTGGAACCCGTAAAAGGCACGCGCCTCCGATACCTGGACCTCCTTCATGAACCGTGCGGCGAGGTTTTCGAGGACGATGCCGTCGGAGGCGGCGAAGAAGGCGAGGACGTGAGTGATGAAGTGCTTCTCGTCGGCAGACAAGGTGTCCCAGTGGCGGGTGTCCTGAGATAGATCGACCTCCTCCGCCGTCCAGAAGGAGGCCTCGGCTTTCTTGTACATCTCCCAGATTTGCGGGTACTCGATCGGAAACATGCAGAATCGGTCAGGGTTGGGAGCTAGAAGTGGCTCTTCTTGCATCGCAGGCATGGAGGGCAATTTCGTATTTTTGTCGTTTTCAGTCTTCTGAGTTGAGAGATAGGGTTTCTTGGTTTTTGGAGGCAGAGAAGGAGAGGTTTATATAGGGGAAATTGGGAGGGGGTTTTGAAGTTTTGAAATTTTTTAGATAAAGGATAGATTGGGAATTTCATTTAATATTTGGTGACGTGGCTGGTATTTGTGAAGTACTGAAGTTGAAATGACATATGTGGACAGTTTGTCTTGGAATTGGGAGAGAAGCTTCTTGGCGAAGCTTGAGACCTGAAGAGGGAAGCTTTTTTATATTATTTTTTGAAAACGAGAGCGAAGCTTGAGAAGGCGGGAGATTTTATGGGTTTAAAATTAAATTGGAAGGTGTCAAGTTGAAACGGCGCGCAAAGAGTGTGGAAGCTTGTGAGGGAATTTTTTAAGTTTGGCGGGAGATTTTATGGGTTTGAACGGCGCGCAAAGAGAGACAAGACACTCAGTTTCAACGTGCTCGTGTGTGCTATACGTGTGGTATGCTTATGTGGATGTGGGTAACAGATTTTCTTCCCTCATAGCTCACATTGTTACATATACGTGACGTCCAATACCACAATTTCAAAACACTAAATAATTCAAAGTATTCAATCTTCCATGTAGATGTTGAATGGGGAGGAGGCTTCTAGTTTTCATGAAACTAACTATAAATGATAAAGAATTACGTTAAGAGGCTGGGTTGTTTCTTATACCGGATTGGACCAGACAAATGGGCCAAACAATACTATATTAGTATTGTTCAAAGGTTTGGTAAAATCTATATTTACGCCCCTTAAAAACTATATATACATCCAAAATTAATATGTTTTTAAAAAATCTAATAATAATCTTACGTAAAATTACTAAGATGAATGAATAAGTAAATAGTTTGTAAATACACCCACTAATAATTATTAATCACTTTCCTATTTTATATATATATATATATATATTTTAACCAAATTCCTATTAATGATTTGATATTAATATATACCATAAAAACTCTTTCTATTTTTTTTAATCATAGAGTCTCTTTTAATTACTAATTTCAAAATATTTTCAATTTCTTTTAAGGAAATACAAATTGATTGCTAATAAGCAATGTTCTAGTAAACGCTAGGCACTAGTCAACCGACAGCCCATTGCCTAGCGCCTAAGCGGCCTGGAATTTATTTATTTTAAATTATTTTTCCTACATACAAAACTAATATTCAATCTCTTCACTAAAAAAAAAAAAAAAATCAATATTCAAATTTTTAACAGTTTAACTAGAATATAAAAACGACTTTGACTCCACCTATAGTGATTAATCGGTAAAATCAACTGACAAATTGGTCAAATCGCCCATTTTTTACCCGCCGCCTAATATGGTCAATTTTGTCCTTGTTGTATGTATAATTTGCTCAAGTGACACGTCACCCAGGCGAAACAAGAAAAGCTGAAGACTAATCATGCCACATCGATAAAAGTCAACCGGTCAACAAAAAAGGTGCTGTCCGGAAACACGTCACCAGACCCGAACACGTCATCATTGGAGTCCATGTGGAAGTTGCCCAACCAAGGAGTCTTAATGAATGAGGATTCTATTAGCCATAACCTACTAGGCCAAAATAGGAAATATGTCTATATCAAGATTATCTTTCACAAGCAAGGACTACTCGGCCAAATTAGGCAATCACAAATCAACTTGAACACAGTGACCAGAAAGGAAGTCTTCACTCCAACAAGGAAACAATCAGATTCTCCCCAAGATATCAGGAATCTTAATCAAGCTCTGAATCCACTACCTTTATTGCATGATAACTCCATACGGGAAAATAGAATCCTAACACGATCCTACAATCTTCTGCTTGTATGTTAAGATTCATGAAACCCTAGAGGATATCATATAAATACTATTGTAAAAATCATTGTAGAGGGATCAATCAATTTCAACAAAAAAGAGACCAAAGGGTGTAATCGATATTTTCATAGTGAATTTGTTTCTCCGTCACCAAGCTAGGATCCGTGGTTGTTTCTTCGTTATTGGAGTTTTACCATGTAAAACCGTGTTCTTTATTATTTTCTCTGCTCTTATTGTGTTTATTTACAAATCAAATGAATTAGATCATTGACCGGTTGACTTCCCAGAAATCATCGTCAACAGTCTTAATCGAGACGGTCGGTAGCTGCCTAGCGTCTAGGCGACGCCTAGGCACGTATTTTCGAACGTTGCTAATAAGTATAGATAATGAATCAAAATCATCCAGAGATGATTGTGAAAAAGCAAGTTTTACATTAATTTTTATTAGAATAACAAAAGAGTGGTGCTATTGGCACCCACTCTTGAACATTTATACCCCACTTTTTAAATTATTTAGTATTTTTTTTCCTTTATCAAATTACTTAAAAGACATAAAATTTTTATTAAAAAAAATACTATACAAAATAAAACTAATAAAACTCCACTTTCCTTATTTCAAAATCCTAATGACATAAATAATTTCAAATCGCTGAATGTTTACTCTTTTTGTTTATATTTTCTTTCAGATCTCGATCTTATGTTTCTCATATTTAGTATTTATTGATTTCATTGTTTCACATATTTATTTTGTTTTTCTTTTCAAATTTCAGATCCATGTTTGCTATATTTTTTTCTCAGTTTATTTTCTTTCGAATCTTCTAGGCATTATATGATTTGTATCAATACTTTTGTAGATTTTATTCCAAGTCTTCCAAAGTTAGTTTATGTTATTTACAAAAATAATAATAATAATAATAATAAAAAAATAAATAAATAAATAAACAACGTAATCTCACCAAGAATCACAACCAAGAAAACCTAATATCTGACAAAACAAAACCACACCAAAACCCTTACTCAATCGCTCAAAAAAAATCATCACAATCTACTTCAAACAATCCAACAGTGCCAATCCTGAGGTTTTAGAGGTCCTATGGCGAATATATAAAATGGGGCCCTTAGTTCAATCTCGCATCTGAATCTTGTGAAATCTCATACTTAAATAAAATATATATTATTTTTTGAGAAAATTTACAAAAGCTTAATCAAAGTAATTTTCATCAAGTTTATATCGCGATACATAGAAAAAAAAAACTGAAAAAAAAATTAAGATCAAATAGATCTGTATGACAGTTTCCACTCAAAGAAATAACATATAAAAGTAAGGAGAGTCGAGCATGTTTAGAAAATGAAAAGGGATGAGGAGATCTCCTCCTTTTTTATTTTATTTTATTTTAATTTTTTTAGAATTTAAAAAAATTAATAAAAGAAAGGGTATATTTGGTAATGTTTGGGGCATGCTTACAAAATATAATTTTAAAAAAACTCTTAGTGATGTATACATGCAAAAAGGGATGTACATACAAATTTTCAGAAGTGCAAATAGAATTATTCAGAATTATTCATTTGCTTTTAATAATTCTAATGAAAGTCTATATTGAACTTAATCTTTATATAAGAAGTTGATTTCCATATCTTTTTTCTTATTTGGGGTCTAAATTTGATATAATTATATGAAGTTTGAAAAATAACAATAAATTTGGACCCTTTTTAGGCCTTTTGTTTATCAAAGTTCAAAGAAGTAAGCACTAAACAAAGAAAATAAAAAAAATAAATAAAAAATGGGCCCTTTTTGAGCCCTTTTTTTTCTATGCCATGGGCGAGTGCCCCTAGTTGACCCACCTCCGGGCCAGCACTGCAATCCAATTGACTACAACAAAAAAAAAAAAAATTGCATCTAATAGGATGGTTTCACCATGAAATACAAAAAAAAAAAAAAAAAAAAAAAAAAAAAAAAAACAAATCATTCGAATGGATGTGAGAAAATTGTATATAAATATTATAGATGAAGTGTATTTTTTATTTTTATTTTTTAAAATAAAAGATATGGAATGTATTAAGTTTGAAAAATATGTAAAATGGTAATTCTGGAAATATATCAAAAAAACTAATAAAACCATTTAATTTTATATAATTAAATTAATATTTTAAAGAGAGCTTTTCCTTACAATCTACAATTTATCTATTTACACTCCAATTTAAAAAAATTTATTAATGACAATTTTAACCTGAATTAAAATTACTAAACTAGACAAAAAAAAATATATATATCTAAAGACACTCCAAACTAGTTTTGTTTTAGAAAATAACGTTTTTTCTTCTTTTGTGTGGTTTTTTTTTTAACAAACCCTAAAATATCTTCTTCTTCTTTTCCAATATTTTAAAATTTTTATTGATTGAGAAGTGATGGAGAATGATATGCAACTAGAAGAAAATCCTGAAGTGATGGGGAATGATATGCAACAAGAAACAAGCAATAATCAAGAAGTAAGCATTTAATTATTTTTTAACTTATAATTTTTTTGTCTTCCTATTGAATTCCAAGAATTTTGACAAAATATCGGTGTTGTCAAAGTTTAATATATTCTTGTAATACTCTTTCTGTCAATTTTCTTTTTTAGAAGTAATGATGATATTAAATTTACAAAATATTAGGGCTTTGAGGCTTTTTATTGTTTGGCTGTCTGCGCTGTTATTGCAAGTTCTTTTGGTGTTCAGATGTTGTTATTCTAGTGGATTTTTGTTTTTTGGCAGTGTTGTTTTGATGGTTTGCTGAGGCTTTAGTGGGGTTTCAATTGTATCAGGTTGGGTTTAGTGTTGTTTGTTGTTGCCTCTTCTATGTGGAGGCTTGAGTTTGCGTCTCCAAGTGTTGTGGGTGCCTTGTTCAGCCCCCGGTGTTTTTCATTGCTCTGTTTCGTTTTGGTTTGCCAATCAATGGCTTCAATTTACTATTAATGATATTAAAGCAGTTTCAAAAAAAAAAAAAAAAAAAATTTACACTTCCATGGCTATTCTTTTTAGAAGTAAGAGGATAGTAATCAATTTTTTTATTTATTTATAAGAAAAATAGGTCAATGAGATAGGTCTTTTAGTTGAACCGAAACCTACAGATTGATAATTTTTAAGTAAAGTAGTATATGTCTTTGTTGTTTTTGTCTCCTGTTTGCCTTACAAATTTTATATGGAATAATTTCTTACTTTAGTTTTGCTTGATTAACATTTGTCGATTGCACCAGAGCTTGTACCACTAAAATGGTATGCGACTTATTGAGTTTGTTGTTGCATTTTTTTATTAAAAAAATGGACAAGTAGTATGACATTAATTTATAATTTACTGTGTCCAGATTTTTAAGAATAGGGAGGCGTTAATTGATTGGACTCGAGATATCGGGAAGAGAAACGGGTTTGTTATTGTAATAAAAAATTCGTATGTTGCTGCAGAGGGAAGAAAGCCACGGTTGAATTTTGCATGCGAAAGAAGTGGTGCTTACATGCACAAGTATAAAAAAGCTACAACACCAAAATGACCTAAAGCAACTGGAACTAAAAAGTGTGGTTGCCCATTTTTATTAAAGGGGCAGAAATTAGAAAGTGATGATGATTGGATTTTGAAAGTGGTTTGTGGGGTACACAATCATGCAACTGCACAATATTTTGAAGGCCATTCATTTGCTGGCAGGCTTAACGAAACAGAAACCGATTTATCGGTTGATATGTCAAAGAGCAATGTTAAGCCGAAAGATATATTGTATACTTTAAAGACGAGGGATGAACATAATGCCACGACAATGAAAACAATTTATAATGCACGACATAAATATATAGCTGGGAGGTCACAAATGCAGCAACTATTGAGTAAGTTTTCTGAACACAATTACGTTGAGTGGCATCGCAGTAATGAAGATACATATTGTGTAAGGGATTTGTTCTTCACACACCCTTTTTCAATTGAGTTGTTACATGCTTTTCAACATGTTCTAATTATGGATTGTACGTACAAAACTAATAGATATCGCATGCCGTTATTGGAGATAGTTGGTATTACATCAACTGAGATGACATTTTCGGTTGCTTTTGTATACTTAGAATGCGAGCGTGAAGATAACTATACTTGGGCACTTGATAAATTAAAGAGTATTATGTAAATTACCGTGCAGGTACTCATGCGCCTAAATTCGCCTATTCCTCATATAGCTTCCGGTTGGTTTAAATATCGACATCCATGTGCAGAAGGATGGGCAACTTCATATACTACAAATCTAGTTGTTTTCGAAGAATTATTTTCTAATATTGCTTCACAAGATATAATTGATTTGAATACCCCATGACAAATCAAATGTTAAAAAGTTTTTATTTATTTATTTTAAGAGTTCAGACTTCATTCACAAGCCATAAAAGGCCAAGAAACAATATACAACCAGAGCAGCCAAAGAACCACTAAAACACCCACTCGAAGAATAGACAAAAGGGTCGCAAAATCAAGCACACCTGAGAGATAAAAAATGAGTTATGCCACTGTTGTATTCGTGGACTAAAAAGATCAAATTCAAATTACTATTTTTTGTTTGTTTGGTTTTGTTTTATGTTAAAATTAAAATTAAAAAAAATAATAATGGGTATAATATTAAAATAAAATAGAATGTTTTTAGAATAGGAGTGTCAAAATATGAAAAAGATAATTTTGTAACAAAAGGAAGTATCTTTAGAATTTTTTAAAATTTAAATTTTGAGAATGGAATGTCTTTAGAAAAGAAGTGTGAAAAGAAAAAATTGAATTGTTAAAAGAAACTCACTATTTTAAAAGGATGCATAAATAGTTCAGTAGTGGGATGTCAATAGCACTTCTCATAACAAAATCATTATACATTGTTTTCTTTATAATAACTTTATATATATTTTTCTTTCAAACATGAATTAGGTTTTATTTTTTATTTATTTATTTATTTATTATTATTATTTTTTATCAATATTAGTTATTCTTCAATTGCATCAAACACTTTTCCACTTTCAAATCAATCGGACATAACACAAATCTTGCATCATTACAACTTTCATAAACAAAAAATTGATATTTAACCCAAAAAAACCTCAAATCAGAGTTATTTTGTGGACAAAAAACAATTAAGAAGAAACGGAGAAAGCTGCTTGATGTTAGAAACTCATTTGTAATAAGTAAAATTGTAAACTAAAACAATTTTACCAAGGGGTATGTGTCACTTAACTTTGCATTGTTTTGTTAGAAAAATTGTTTGGGTTTTTTACAACGATTTCAGCTGGGTTATTTAGCAACCTTCAGCTCAAATGTATCAGGCATATTGAGAAATGAATTGTGAAATTGGTTATTGTTCTATGTATGAAGTCATTTGCTGAGGTAGAAATATAGGGTTTCAATCATTTTGGTATCAGAGCCAAATGATCCTCTAAGTTGTTCCTTTGGTTTATGACCCGTGCTAGTGTTCGTACTCGATCCGCTGCCATGGATGCTCGCGTTATAGCTTTGGAATCGTCTTATTCGGACATTTCTATGGCCATTGCTGCGTTACAACGCATCGAGGATCCTCTTACTCGAATGAAGGAACAATCAGAGTTGGTTGATCAGCGTTTGGATTCCTTGGAGGCTTGCTGCGACAGATTTGATCAAGCTTTTTAGACCACCTTGCATCAAGATGACGGGGAGGGTGCTCAACGGTGCAAGGAGGATAATCGCACGGAAGAGCGTTCTTTTCATGAGCCTTGTATTCCAATTATTTGAATGGATTTCTCTAAATTCTCTGATGGAGATGACCTACTGGAATGGGTTTACAAACCAGAGCAATATTTCGACTATTTCCAATTTCTTCAGAAAAGAAGGTCAAGATGGTGTCTTTTCACTTGGATCGAGAGGCTTTACAATGGTATAAGTGGGAAGAATGTGCCACGACATTTTCAATTTGGGAGGATTTTACCAAAGCTTTTTGTAGAGAATTTGGTTCTCATTGGTTTGAGGACTATGCTGAATCTTTTTTAAACTTTTATTAAATTTATTTATTAATTAATACATTTAACTAATTTAAACTTTTATAATAACTTAATTTAATACAATATAATATTAGGTTGGTTTAGTAGAATGCCCCTCACATCAACACTATGAAGGGTTGGGTTCGAGTCTTTTCCCTTCCCCAAACCCCGAATTATTGAAATATTAAAAAAAAAAAAAAAAAGTAAAACTTAATTTAGGGCAATTAAATACATAACATAAATAAACTCTAAAATAAAGCAAATTATAACATAGCTTAACAATAAAAAGACTTGAGAACAATAATTCCAAAGGAAAAAAAAAAAAAAAAGCTTAACAAGTAATTATTCAATAATATTCGGTCTAGTAATTTTTTTTTTTTTGACATTATATGAGTGATTATTTAAGAATAATATTGTTATGCCAAAAAAAATTAATTATTATTGTATAAGCTAACTGATAAAAATCAATTAGTATTGTATAAATATGTATCGAGAGAATATTCTTTAAATATGCTTTTTTAATGTAACATTTGGTGTAATACATTAGAGTGGAAAAAAAATTTGGTGTAAGAAAGATGTTTTTTTTAACATCAAATTGGTGTAACATTTGGTGTTATACAGTGGAGATGCTCTAACAAATAAAACCATAGAGAATATTATGTTATTGCTTCAAATAAATATTTTAAGTAGTATATAATATAAAATATAAAGAGTTAATTTAAAATGTGTAATTTATGCCATGAACTTCGGAAGGTCATAACTTTGTGCTCCGATGTCTGAAATGGGTGTTTTTTTTTTTTTTTTTTTTTTTTTTAATGGGGTATTATGATGTGATCTATCCAATGGGCTTGCGGCGACTTTTCGACCCCGAAAACCCATTTTTCATATAAAAAAAACGTGTTTTTAAGTGTCGTGTCAATTTCGAAGCTCTTTTAAACCTAGTAAGAAATTTTTTTCTCCCGATCCAACACCACAGCCGTGTCCGCCTTGATCTGGAGAATTAATTTTACCTTGGTCCTAGTCAAAATGGACATGTTTTAAATTAACTCTTTATACTACTTATTATATTTATTTGAATGAAAACATTATATTTGCTATGGTTATATTGGTTAGGTAGAGGTGGCCATGGTTTCGGTTAAACCGACGGTTTAACCGAAACCGTACTTCCAAAAATTGCCCCAAAACCGAAACCGAAACCGGCGGTTTCAAAACCGGTTGGAAACCGGTTGAATCGGTTACGGTTTCGGTTTGGGTACTTCCAAAAACCGCCAAAAACCGGCGGTTAAACCGCCGGTTTTTTTATAAAAAAAAAAAATTAAAAAAATCGATTAATCAGAAGCTGACACGTGGCATTTTTTTGAATTTTTTTTTGAAAAACCGAAACCGAACCGAAACCGAACCCAAAACCGTCGGTTTTTAAACCGAAACCGAAACCGAAACCGTAAAACCGCCGGTTAGAAACCGTGTACCAAACCGGTTTTCCGGTTACGGTTTCGGTTTTGGGTGGCCACGGAACCGAAACCGAACCGAAACCGAACCGTGGCAACCACTATGGTTAGACACTATGAAACGGTAGTAACCATGGTTCAAACCCTATTAATGAATAATTTTTTAATTTTTTTTTCAAAGAATTGACGGGCCGGCCTGCTAGACCCGTGGAGATATGACTTTGAAGAAAGGAAGACACTTATCTGTAAATCTAGATATAACGCAGTTCAATGCGGCTATCCTGCCAGTTAATCCATGTGCCTGTTGGAGGGTAGTCGAGGATTCGAGATTCAGAATAACTTTGATCTTCTCGGGATTGGCATCGATCTCTCTCTCATGTACCATGAATCCAAGAAATTTTCCTACTGCTACCCTGAAAGCGCACTTAGCGGGATTCAATCTCATTTGGTTTTCTTTTATCGCTTGAAACACTACTACAAAAATCTTGATAGAGATCACATTTTAAATGATCTCAAAACATATGGAGATCGCTTTATCGCTTTTAGAAGCGATCTCCATTAAGGTGATCTTAAAAAAATTCTTTAAAAGAGATCATTTGAAAAGTGATTATGTAAAACTCAATAAAGATCATTTTTTTTCACGTCAAAAGTGATTTCCGTACAAGACATTAAAAATCACATTTAATAATAAAATGATCTCTTATATAATCATATAAATCACTTTTTAATAAACAGTGATTTTATTTATATTTGACATTGATCGGTTTTAATCTAAAAGCGATATTTTAAAATATTATTATAATATTTTATATTATTTATAAATGATTATTATTCTCTAATTTTCTTGTATTAATATCACTTTTTAAAATCTAATTTCAACCAAAACATTTCATTCATCTATAAATTAAACAATTAAAACACAAGAGATTTTTTTCAACGGATTTAAATAATAATCTGAATTAAAGTTAAATATCATAACATCTAGCTCCATAACATCTCAAATCTCATATCCTTAAGAATCTCAAAACTAATTAAAAACAACAAATTTCAGTTCACAAACTTCATTACATCTGTCAAACACTGCAATGTTTTCTTGATATTTATATAAAGTCTCCCACAAAGTCAATTTATTCGCCTCATATAATGTCAATATCATGCCGGGTGTATGTACTCTTCCCTCGAAACTGTACAATATCATCGCAAACGATAATAATTTAAAGAAAAGAAAATCTTTGAAAGAATCCAAAATTTTTTTTTTTATTTTAAAAAAACAAATAAATATAACCTCAACTTACGAAATATATATAGTTCAATGATTTTGGATTTGAAGTTATCTCTCTCAAATATCTCAGTACATAATATCCACACTCTATGTTTCCAGGCTGTTTTGGGCACTACAAACAATGCAAATAAATGTTTATATATATATATATATATATATATAAGTTAAAGAGAAATGAAAGGTTCCAAATATATAATTATTTGGATCACAAATTTAATTCATTACCACTATTTTTTGCCAAGATGGATTCTTTCGGATGCATTTTCCAATATTCACCACGAACAATTTAAGAGCCCTTTTAATCAAGATAAAAAAAAAAAAAAAATGGTTCAATTTAATTAACAAACAAATAGATAAATGTAAAATGTTATAATGAAGAAAAATAACTTACATTTTCACAACTTCTTTAATATCAAGACGAATATCTCCTCCAAGTGGATCAAAAAAAAATACACATCTTGGTTTAGAGGATCAATAATAATCAACATCCAATGAAACCTAGAATTAAAACATTTGATATATTATTTGAGACAAATTTATCATGTTATGATTTAAGAAAAACTAAAATAGCTTGATAATTAAAGTACTTACATGTGATTGTAAGGAGCCAAAAATAATTGGCCAGGCTTTGTTTGTCCTAATCTTTTATTCAATGAACGTGCTCGTTCTTCCTTGCTTCCAACAGAGTATACAATATGATTTGGATCCACAAATACAAACTTATCAAACAATTTATTCTGCTTTAGAATCCCATAAAGATACCTATGAACAAAAAAAGTTGATTAAAATGTAGTATTGAATATTGATCAAACTAATATACTTTTGATCAAAGTCTACTACGAGTGATTACCTTATGTAGATTACAATAGAATTTGCAGATATTTCTTCCATGGCACAAAATTCCATCATCAGCAAGTGCAAGTCGAAGGTTTCTTGGCTCAGCTGCAAAATCAGGCCATGTATGATCTATATAAGCTTCCATGATGGAGAATCTGATGGATGACGCATCATACCATCAATTTCTTTTTCATTAGCATGCCATATCCAAATTCTTTGATGTTTCTGAACTCTGAAACATTCTTTTAAACCTTGGTATAGGAGGAAAATACCATAAAACCTTTGCTGCCACCCCAACTTTCGGCAATTTTCCATCTTGGGCATTTGATTGCATCTTGATATTGTTTTCTATACAATATGCAATCATTAGGACATGCATGTATCTTTTCATGCTCCATGCCCAATGCATTCAAGGTTTTCTTTGCCTCATACATAGATAATGGCAACTGATTATTGCTTGGTAACATGTCACTCAATAATTTTAGCAAAGCTGAAAATCTTTGGTCAGAAAACTCATATCTTGCTTTCAAGTTGTATAATTTGACCAAAGCAGATAACTTTGTATATTTTGTACAGTCGGGGTATAGAGGCTTCTTTGCATCATCCAATAATCTTATAAATTCATCAGGATCACTAGTGTAGTCATCTTGAGCAGCATGCACCATCTCTATATTGTCATCATCATATCTTTCAAATTGAGGCAAATCAAGATTAGGAAGTTCTGAGTGATCATTACAGTCATCGTTCGAGAGTGGTTCTCCATGCCAAATCCATGTGCCGTAACTTTTATCAATACCATTAAAAAATAAATGCTCTCCTAGCTATATCCCTAATAGTCAATGCATTGAAGTTTCCACACTTCAAACATGGACAACGTATTACGTATAGCATTAGGGTTACTTGCATTACGTGATCCAAACTCCAAAAAATTTTCAACACCTATCCTATACTCCTGTGATCCTCTGTCCATGAACATCCAAGATTTATCCATTATAAGCAATCTATTATTAAAAAAATGTTAAATTAAATTTAAATATTAATTACATTTATTATTTCACTAAACATTTTTTTAACTAGGCAGTACTTATGTTAACAAATTAAATATACAACAAACTAATGAAAACTTAAAAAGCACACTAAAATAAAATTTCCCAGACTCACAGATAACAAATAATATATAACAAGAAAAATGCATAAGAATTCTAATTACACACAGACATCAATAAGTAAATATTTACACACAGACATCAAGACTATAACCTTAATGAGAATTTGCCGATAGAATTGAGAGGTACCCACAAAATAGTTGCTATATTGTATCTGCAAGACATAAATATAGATACAATGATGATGACATAAATAAAACTTCCCAGACTCACTGACAACAAACAATATATAACTATAAAATTGCATTAGAATTCCTAGTGAATGCATCAATGAGTGTATATTTAAATGCAAATTACCCATTAATTGATCTATTCATCACTTAGCCCAACTCCTATAACCTCTCAAAACAAGATTACAATACAGATACATACCTTAATGAGTATTTTGCTGAGAGAATTGTCTAGTAATGAATGAATTTGATTGATTCTCTGTAGTGGTTCCAGGTGGTGGTTCTGGGTGTGAAGGGGTCGTCTTCGTGTGGGTCCTTTTGTTCCTCTGTTTTGGCTATATTGTGTGTGCCCTTGCCTGGGTGGTTTTCTTGTTGCTGTTTTCTTGTTGTGTTTCTGTGTTGGTGTTTTTCTGCGGAGTTTGTCCCTTGTTTGGGTTCTTTCTTGGCCTTTGTGACTTTAATAAACAAGCCGTTCAAAAAATGAATGAAGTTGAATACTTGCAGTTGTGATGAATGTAGGTAGAAACTACTAACCAAAACCCACAAAATTGTTGTATGTTGTAGCTGTAAGAGATTAATGTAGAAACTAAAATGATGGGAAAGAAAAGAAAATGGTTTTGAAAGTGCTGAGTTGAGCCAAATAATGCCCGCCACAACTTACAACTGATTATCTTATTAATTTTGTTTTTATTATTCCTTTTTTTTTTAATATTTATTTATTTATTTATTTTTTATGATTCTAAATAATTCTTTTTTGTTGTTATGATTCATAAAAATATAATAAAATATCATGGTGTCTTATAATTTGGGCATATTTTTTTCATTCTGAAAAAAAAAAAAAAAAAACACAATATTTTTTAAAATGAATTATTTTAAATTATCAATTCATTAAAGTGATCACTTTTTCCTAATCATAAAAAGATCATTTTTCGAAAATGATTTATTTTAATTAATATATACTTAAAAAAATCAGTTTTTTCAAAAGTAATATATTTCAATTAATCACAAGAAACTAATAAAATCACTTTTGGAAAAGTGATCTATTTTAATTAATTCCTTCATGATAAAAGATCATTTTTTAGGAAAGTGATCTATTCTAACTGGTCACTTCAAAAAAAAAAAAATCACTTCTTTCTAAAGCAATCTGTTTGAAGTAAACAAGATCAGTTTTTTAAATAGTGATCTCTTTTGCCCTTTTTGTAGTGGTGAAAGGTTTGGCGTAAGTCCTCTGTATGCTGGTCAGTCGTTTGATCACATCGTATATATACACCTCCATAGACTTTCTTATCTGTTGCTTGAATAGTTTGTTCGCCAAACGCTGGTAGGTGGCTCCAACATTTTTAAGACCAAATGACATTACCTTGTCGCAGTAGAGGACTTGCCCGGTGATAAAGCTTGTCCTGTCTTGATCGGCGGGGTGTATCATGATTTGGTTGTACCCCGAAAAAGCATCCATGAAGCTTAGGAGTTTGTTACCTGCAATGGAATCAATCAGTTGATCTATCTTGGGTAGAGGGAAGTTGTCCTTTGGGCAAGCCTGGTTGAGGTCAGTACAGTCCATGCACATACGCCATTTCCTATTGGGTTGGGTAACTATTATATGTAAAATTCACCTAAGAAGACAAGTCATCGGGAAGCACAGGTCAATGCAGCCACGTAAGCATATTCAACAATAGACGTGACCACTCCACGTAGACAGGCTACCCGGCACCGACACCAGTAACAGCCATGCCAAATGTAGCAGAGTAAGCCGAGTAGAAGGAATGCCTGACCAGACCTGTTCGGCGCGCATAAAAATATTTGCACAAAGGTTATTCCACCCTCAGTAAGCAGTATAACAGTATAGATTGATTACAAGTCAACTACCATGACAAGAGGAGTTCAACAAGGAAACAAACAGATTTCCTTACCTCTGTGTGTGTATGTGTTGTATTATTCCCATAAAAATTGTGAATTTGGCTTAATTGCTAAAGCAACGACCTGTGGATGTTTCTCCGATCACCGGAGTTTTACCACGTATTCTCTTCTCTTTACTTTCTGATTCATTGCTTTTATTATCACATTCATATTTACAGGTTTTTACTGACCTACTACATTGACCGGTTGACTATCTAAAAATCACAGTCAATAGTAACCATCACCACATTGGTGATCCACTTGGGGTACCGGGATTCCCTAATGAATTTTGCTTTCAGGAGCTTGTTTACCTCTTCCTGAACTATGACATTCCGCTCGGTGTTGAAGTGCCTTCACTTCTGCTTGACCAATTTGAACGTTGCATCCACTGTCATCCTATGGGCAGCTAGGTTGAGAGGGATACCAGGCATTTCATCATGACTCCAAGTAAAAATGCCATTGTATTCTTCAAGAAGCTTTACCAGGCTCCTATTGACCCTACAATCCAGCGTGCTTCCTATCTTCACCACATTGGCTGGATCATTACTTCTAACCGATATCTCTTCCAACAGGTCTGTGGGGTGCCCACCGGTCCACCCTCCTTCCTCTTCTTTTGTCTCTTCCATAAATACATCTGATACCTCTCATTCTTTCAGGACGTATTGATCTTGCTCCGGTACCTCTCGTTTTGGCTCACTGGCCACGTGCTCGGGTTGCTTGTTGATCTTTTCGGACTGCTCCTACCCCGGTTCCAACCAGGAACTTTAGCATGTTGTGGTAGATGGACAACACCCCCTAATCCCTAATAGGAATGGTCTTCCTAGGATCGCGTTGTAGGCGAATGAGGTGTCTACCACGACAAAGTCTGTCACTATGTTCTGCTGGAGAAGAGCTTTTTCGATTATCACCGGTAAAATTTTGGACCCGATCGGCATGAGCGAGTCCTAGTGAACTCATAAAATGGCATGGTACAACTATTGTAGCGTGAGTTCTTCAAGTTAAACTTCTCGAGTGTCCCTTTGAACATGATGTCAACACTGCTTCTGGTATCATCAAGAATGTGATGAACCTGGCAATTGGATATCTATACAGTAATTACTATCGAGTCATCATGTGGTTGTACCGTGTTGTAGACATCCTCCTCCGTGAAAAAGATCTGGCTTGCTCAAGGGAGGTCTTGGGATCCACTAGCGAGCCGGAATATATCGTGACCAGTAGAGAGTCGAGGAATCTTATTAGCATGATTCTTCCTGGAGTTGCTGAAGATTCTTGCCAATGTGGGGTCTCCACTGATGGTGTGGATGATCTGGATCTGCTATATCAGGTTTATCACATTATCCCTCTGTCTCTCTTCTACACCCCGCATTTCTTTATGTACCTCATTCCCTACCTTGATGCTATCCCGTACTTGTTGCAAAAATCAATCAAAAGTCCTCCCCTTATCAGTCATTCAATCTGGTTGTGGAAACTGTAGCATTCTGATGTGTTATGCCCCACATCCTCATGGATGTCACAGTACTTGTAACGATTTTTTTTGGTCAGTTGGGACTTTCATAGGACCGAGCTTCTTGAGTAAACCCTTGTTACAGATGGCGAGGTATATGGTTTCTCGGGATGTATTGAGAGGGGTCTAATGGTTGTACTAGTCATCTTCTCTCTCTACCCGTGCTTTCTCTCTTGGTAGAAGTGTTGCTCTAGGGGGGGTTATCTTTGTAGGATACCTATCCCGATGTTGGGAAGGAGGCGGTGGCATGTAGGTAGACCGGCTTGGAGGGTGATTTTGGAATTTTTTTTTTACAGGTGCCGACTTTGGAGCTTCTTTCTTCTAACGCTTGGTTGATCAGGCTTCATCGTGCTCGAATTTAACTCGGAGCTGTTTGTTTATGTCTATCTGCTCCAATGCCCTATCATAGGCCTTCTGGTAGGTTTTAGGTGAATGCTTGATGAATGATCGGAATAATCTACCAGCCCATAGGTTTCTTATAAAGTTGGTCAAGGTCTTCTTCTCGGTAAACACTCCCATATGGATTACTTATTTATGGAAATTTTATATGTAGGATCTCAGCGTCTCACCCCGCTCTTGGACTATCTACTGAAGTAGGACAAGGGTTCTTGGGACGGGGCTTGATCCCCTGAAATTGAGCATAAAAATATGTAGTAAGTTTTGTAAAAGAGTCCAAACTACATTGAGGTAACTTTTTGAACCAGGTCTTGACATAGTCTGTTAGGGTTGAAGGGAACATCCTGCACATTGCTGACCGGGTAGCGTTCTGAACCTCCATCTGGTGGATAAAACTCTCTCTTTATATAGCTTATGGGGTCCTCCGATCCATAATATTTTTCAGCCGGTATCTTGAATTTAGGGGGTAGTTCTGCCTCCCGGATCCTCATAGAGAAGGGTGCATTAATTTCCCCCATGGAATTTTTCTGGGTACCGCGGTGCTTCCCCTTCCTTAGCTCCGCGAGTTTTTTTTGCCATATTGACCATCTGGTCTTTAAGGCGTTTGGATCGATCGTGCCTGGATCAGGCTATTGTGCCTTCGTTGTTTGAAGTTTCGGATACCACGGTTGCCTTCCTAATCTCTTATTTCCCAGAATGGTTATCTCGCAGGTTCTTTCTGGGTCCAGTGCTTTCACTAGTGTCAGGCTGTGGAACCTTCTCTTCTACCACTAGCTTGGTTGTTGGTTGATTCCTTTTGGGAGGTATTTCGATTGCTAACTTCACCTTTTGGGGTTTGAAATCTGTATGGCGGTCCAGAATTGGAAGTGGTGGTCTGAGTCTATTAAAGACCGGTACCCTGTCCAGCCTCTCCTACAGTTCTAGGTGCTTCGAAAGGTATCCCTGGGTGATCATCCGGAGGCTGATACTCTCTACGTAAGCAATAACCTACTGCTCCAGGATATCCCGATTGACTTCTTGGACTGTCGGATCTTGGGGCACGGAGCCTGCATTCGAAGAAGGGATCGGTGCCGGGATATGGTTTCTCGAATCTTTGGTTTCTTTAGGTAGAGGCAATGGAATGGGGTTCCAATGGGTCGGGGTACCCCTAAGAAGATCAGAGTCTTTTCTTACGTGTCTTCTTGGTAGAGTTGGGTAGCTTTTACGGATGATATGGGAGTATTTCCCACAGACGGCGTCAAAAGTGTTAACGGAAAATTGTCATTGGATGAATTTCCAATTAACAACTCGTGTGACTGTGATCAGGGTAGATTATGGTCGGAGGGGTATCACGTAGTTCGATACCTATGCACGCTCAGTGAAAGAAGAATAAATACAACATCAAAGAATCAACATCCACTATCAATAAAGATCAAACAGAACTCATTTTATTGATAGTAATCATATATCAGAAATACAATGAAGGGTTTTGGTTATCATAGTAAGAGGGGTTCAAAACATGTTGGCAATGAAGCTCTCGTATAAGTCGATAAGTGGAACATAGTACTGTCCTTGCTTTTCCTTTGAGTATAATGTAGTATATATAGGCCTCGTTTCTTGCCATGCAATCCTACAAATTCGGTCTAGGGTTAGCAATTACGGGACTTTCCTTGGTGATATGCGAGAATGTTGTGGGAAACATAATCCCTAGAATCAAGTGATTCCTTATTGAGAGGATTTTGGCAGAGTTGTCTTTGCCTTCAAGTAGAACTCTTAATTAGCGGGAATGAGTCAATTTCCTTACTCATTTAAACGTCGTCGTATTTTGTCTCTCTTTGTAACTTGATCTTGGCGTATCGGTCTCTCTTTGATAGTTTGTTAGTTTGATGTTCTTTCTGCTTAGTATGTTGGTTTTAGGAAGAGACGGGGTGTTCAGATATCCCGCCTCCTACTGGACCACGTAAACAGTTAGCATTGAGGGTATCGGGGGTACCATTTTAGCATAGTAGCGGGGTTCTTAGGACCCTGATGTGGCGGGGTCCTTTAGATCTTGACCCTGTACCCTATTACTAGAG
The DNA here is from genome assembly GCA_035582765.1 of Acer negundo. Taxonomy (NCBI): domain Eukaryota; kingdom Viridiplantae; phylum Streptophyta; class Magnoliopsida; order Sapindales; family Sapindaceae; genus Acer; species Acer negundo. The sequence goes on along the minus strand of CM069231.1, from coordinate 21,503,024 downwards.
GAAATCTAGGTGATCCTGATGTGGATCTTGACAGATTTGTATCCTAGTGTATTGGACTAGTCTTCTTTTCGGGGTAGCGGGATACTTCCCGCTGCCTCTTTTTACCTCTAATTTGGATGGTCAATTCTTCTTTGGACCCCTATCATTTTTAGAGGTTAACAAATATGTTCTTAAATAATTCCTTGTTGAGTTTCGGTATTTTCGGATATTCACTCATTAGATTTCGAGTTCAAACTAGGAATTTACGAAACTTTACTTTCCTTTACAATATGTTGTCTTCGTCTTTATATATCGAGTCGAGTTCACATCCAATTGTCAAAGTTTCGTAGTCTTCGTCGTGTGTAAGTGAGTCACAGTTTGTAATTCGGAAACGGATTCGAATTCCAAGTTTAGAGGCCAAGGGACGGTCAAAGAACGCGAGGGGTACGCGAGGAGAAGAGCCAAAGTGAGAAGGCCTCACTTGGAAGGCTTCCCGTGGAGGCACCACGGGAAGGAGGCCTCTTGGCCTCACCATGGTGGCCACACGCCTCCACGGGACATCCAAGGGCTGGCCTCCCTAGTGGGTCCCACTTCATTTTATTTTCTCTCCCGTTCTCTTTAAATGTTCCCTCCCTCTCACTTGTTCAAAAAAAAGAAGAAAAAATGTACATAAATTTTCTCTCCGACTTTCTCATCTTCTAAACACCATAACTTTCTCATTCGGACTCCAAATCGAGTGATTCAAGTTGGAGATTCTTCGTAATCAAGTCCTCTACCTTCTTTAAAAGAGTTTGTAGTTATTTGATCGAGTTTTAGAACAGTTCCACTATCAAAACCGAACCAGCTCAGGATTTCAAGGTATTGAGCCAAACTTTCTAATTTCATCTTTTATGATTCTCAATTACCTTGGGTTTTCTTCTTCCATATGAATGTGTATGTATGATGAAAGCTATTAAGAAGGATAGCTTAATATCAAAGCTAATCAAGTCTAATTAGAGACAAATGTGAACTAGTTTTCTATGATTCTAGTATTTCACATGTTTGAGAGTTGTACTGTGCTTAGCTTGATATATTTGTGACTTGATTGATCTATTTTATGATTAATAACCTTGCCTTGTACTTGGATCATTTAATTGAACAAATCTAGGATTATCACATTTGATTTAGTGTTTAGAGCTATCTAGGATTTAATTGATTATTCATTACATCCTTGCTCTAAATACTTGCTAGAATATTCATTGATCATATTTTGTGATTCTAGCATTTTTGGTGTATGTTTCTGATATCTTGAATATATGCTTCATGTATATGATTTATTCAATTATTAGTTTTGTGAATGAAACTAGGAATTATATGTGTTAGGTGTTTTACATTTTCTAGATTTTGAATTCATTGTTTTATAACTAGACAATATTTGACTTGTGTGCTCTCATGACTAAGTCTATGTCTACATGATTTGTACATGATCCATACATCTCATATGTTCATACATCATCTTGTGTGATTGCATCTCTTGGATTTTAAACTAGAATATCATACATTGTGTGCTCATTGTCCAATTCTAGTTTAGCGGTTCAGGATCAGTCGTGGTCTTACAAACTCTCCCGATGGTATGGACAAATCCTTTGTTTCATATAAATGTGTAAAAGATGCTAGCCGCACTTAAAAGTCGAGTACTCTACCGTTGAGTTAGCAACCCGAATAATTCGAATGGGTGGATACAATCGGAATAAAAAAGAAATAAAAGAAAAGAAATGAAATTGCACAACGGAATCAAAATATTAAATTAGCAAGAAATAGACTAACAAAATTTAGAATCGATTAGGAACATAAAAAAAAGATTCTTGTATAACAGTGAATCCAGCAAACCATTACTTTAATTTTGAATGAAGTAACGAAAAAAAACCAAACCTCTGTTACAGAGATAAATAGGTACGGAGATAAATGGGTTCGTTTATCCTTATCCACGACCGAATTATAGTTGTTCGATACGCTGTTGTCAATATGACGGTGAATGTTGAATATTCATGTTAAGAAAAGAATCTAAAAAAAGAAAATGTCGAAAACAAAAAGAATTAGTTTATTAATTTAATTAAAATAAAATAAAATTATAAAATGAAATAAATAAATAATTTAGAAAAGAAATAATTTAGAAATGCTTTTGAAAAAAAAAATCGAAAAGAAAAAGAAAGAACTTGCGATAGATTTGCACTACATATTTACATACATAAATACAAATGGATACATAGCTATAACTGAATAATAATAAATAAAAAAAAAAGAAAGAAATCTGGGGTTGACATGGATTCAATCAATCAATATAAGTAAAATAAACAAGTTGAATCCCTTGGCTTGTGATTTGTTAATAGATTTACAATGACAAACTAGAAAACGCCTGATTTTGATTGCGAGTAATGTAAAATTTCGATTTCTCGACCCAATTAGTTCATTGTATTCATTTGACCTTTTTTATATGCATCTTATATCAATAAAATTCTAGCAATAAAATTGATTTTTGTTCTTCTGCTTATTTTTTTTGTCCTTATATTTCCAGAACATGATACCTTATAGGAGCAATATTAAATAGGAATAAAAAATAGGTATGAATAGAACAAAAAAGGGGGAAGTAGTAAAGAAAAAGTTATACAAAACTATATAGGAGTCATCCACACCCTCTTTTTTTTATTCTATACCCTCGATGCAATTTCGTTTAATTAAGATGAAGTTCCTTAAAAATCCCAGCCTTCTTTGAAATATCATGAACCGTTCCTGTAGGTTGAGCGCCCTTGTCAAGGAAATCTAAAATAGCAGGGATATTTAAACGGGTCCAATTCTAGTTTAGCGGTTCAGGATCAGTCGTGGTCTCACAAACTCTCCCGATGGTATGGACAAATCCTTTGTTTCATATAAATGTGTAAAAGATGCTAGCCGCACTTAAAAGTCGAGTACTCTACCGTTGAGTTAGCAACCCGAATAATTCGAATGGGTGGATACAATCAGAATAAAAAAGAAATAAAAGAAAAGAAATGAAATTGCACAACGGAATCAAAATATTAAATTAGCAAGAAATAGACTAACAAAATTTAGAATCGATTAGGAACATAAAAAAAAGATTCTTGTATAACAGTGAATCCAGCAAACCATATAGAACAAAAAAGGGGGAAGTAGTAAAGAAAAAGTTATACAAAACTATATAGGAGTCATCCACACCCTCTTTTTTTTATTCTATACCCTCGATGCAATTTCGTTTAATTAAGATGAAGTTCCTTAAAAATCCCAGCCTTCTTTGAAATATCATGAACCGTTCCTGTAGGTTGAGCGCCCTTGTCAAGGAAATCTAAAATAGCAGGGATATTTAAACGGGTTTGATTATTTATCGGATCATAAAAACCCACTTTTCGAAGATCTCTTCCCTCTCTTCGGGATCGAGCATCAATTGCAACAATTCGATAAACAGCTTATTGGGATAGATGTAGATGAACAATACCCCCTAGAAACGTATAAGAAGTTTTCTCCTCGTACAGCTCGAGAAAAAATGATTAGAAATCGTGTGATTTAAGCCTTTCTTTTTCGAAAAAAAAAACTCTCGGATGGAGTATTAGAACGGAAAAATCTATTAGATAATGAACTATTGGTTCTAAGCTATCTATGGCGATGAATCAACAATTCAAAGTGCTTTTCTTGCGTATTCTTGATAAACCAGCGTTTAGATATAGATGTAGGAGGATCTGTTTCGGAAGTAAGAAGCCCCTTTGACATCTCTTCATCTGTAAAGAATTCTCGATATGAAAACACAGAGACAAGGGGCTGATCTTTGAATAGGAAAAAGAGTGGATCCGCAGGGTCCCAAATGAATTGGCTTATTCGAAAAAAGCCTTGTTCTTTGGAAGATCTATCTCGTGTCTGGTACTGCATGGTTCTACTCTGCAAGAACTCCAAATCATTCTCTTGAAGCTCATCCTTTTCATCATAAATGATCTGCTTGCCTTGAAATGACCCTGCCCGATAGGGAAATCCCTCCATCCCTCCTTTCTGTTCTTCGCTGGTGGGAAATGACTGCATGGGCCGTGGATCGTTTCGTTATGTATCTTGAGTGTCTCTTGTCTAGTGGGGTTTTTTTCCCTTGGTTTTTTGTGGCTAGTTTGCCCTTTGTTACTCTTTGTTATTTTCGTTTCTTATCTATATAGTTTCAGAAACTACCTAGGGGTTTCAGTACATGATTGTTTGTGATATTTGTTTTCCCTTATATATATACATAAATATATATATATATATATATATATATATAAGGCCTAAGGATCCAACAATTATGAAGCAAGGAGACAAAACCACCATCTACTATACACCAGCGAGACCCTTTCTCAAGAAGGGCTAAGACTTGGGTGCAGTGTAATGCACCCAAGACCTTCTCCTTAAGAAGAGTGGGACAACATAAAAAAGGGAATGCTATCTACCTTTTCCATTTGCCTTTTCCACTTATTGTTTGAAATGTATACACTTTTTCATTTAATAAAAAGCTCTCACTTTTTACTGCAAAACTTGTTTACGTCTTTACCTTTGATGATTGCTTCTATCATTTCATTAATAGGGGTGAATACGTAAACAAGTTTTGCAGTAAAAAGTGAGAGCTTTTCATTAAATGAAAAAAAAAAAATGTATACGTATCAAGTAATAAATGAGAAAGATAAATGAGAAAAGAAAACGAAAAAGGTAGATAGGATTTCCTACATAAAAATAGTCTTCCACACAAAGAAGAATATGATGAACAATGAGCCTTGAAGAAATCCGAGAGGGGAAAATAAAAGGATACTTGAGAACTTAATTAAACGCCAACAATGCCTTATCAAATATCAAAGGAGGTCAAATCCCAAAAAGTCGCTCATTTACATTTATTTTCACACAAAGCATTGCGATCACACCAATAAGTTTTCCTCTCCAAAACTGAGCACAAAAACGAAAAAGCAAGCAAATGGCGGACAGCGAACATCCGAGAGTGATACTGAACAACTTCCTAAGCATGGAAGAGTGCAAGGTCAGTCGTCATCTCGTCTAATAAATAATTTTATTCGATTTATGAATTTGCTAGGGTTTGAATGAATTAAATTGACAGGAACTGGAGTTGATACACAAGAGCTGCAGCACAGTCGGGTACAGACCCAATGTCTTCTCCACAACTCTCTTTCATCTCATCGCCACCAATTCTTCTCACTTCATCATGCCTTTCGTTCCCATCAGAGGTTTTCTTCCAAAATTAACCTTATATGAAATGTCCTCATTTCTTTTCTTTACTCTTTTCATTTTAATTGCAGAGAGGTTGAAAGAGAAGCTTGAGGACTTTTTTGATTGCCACTATGAGCTTGTTATTGAATTCACTGGCTTAATCAGGTTCCTGCTTTATTACTACTCAGATTCCTTTTTTGAAATTTTGCTTTCATTTTTTGCATGTTTATCACTTAAAGATGACATTCTAGTTTATATCAATTATCAGCTGGACCAGTGGTGCAAGCATTGGGTGGCACAGCGATGACAACAGGCCCTATCTCAAACAACGGGATTTCACGGTACGCAAATGTTTTTTGCTGGTTATGTTTGCATTTTTATATCAGGGGAATGAGTGGAAATTTGGAAATCCACATGTATTTGATGGAAATGAAAATAGAGATGGCAGTGCTTATTTACAAAAATTGTTGCAATCTATAAGATTCAAATCAAACTTACAATCTATAAGATTCAAATCAAACTTACAAAAAACTGATCATAGCAGTGCTTATTTACAAAAATTGTTGCAACATGTGATATGTAGTGTGAAGGGTACTAAACTATTAATGATTGTGCTGTTAACTATAGGAGATAACTCTTATAATTATTGATCCTCATTAAGATTTAACTTTCAAACTCATTGAGTTTAAATAGTATTACATACTATGAATTCGGCAAGAAAGAGAGCAGAATATTGATACTTTTGGGTGTGATTTTGATAATATGTCACTATTTTAGTATTTTTCAAATTAGAATAAATTGTATACTCCAATAATCTGTTTGATTTGTATTGGAAAATAAAGTATGCTTTCTGACACTCTGCTGAAGTGTTATGGAAGTAGTCTCTTTTCATATACTATGGATATCTGATATTTCAGTTCAGATATAGCTGGTGTATGTAATTTCATAAACTATTGTTTTGAGGACTCTGCTGAAAATTACATCTTACCTCCTTTTTTTTTCCTTGGTAATTTGCCTCAAATATCTCTCTACTGATATACGGAGTTTCCAATGTATATTATCACTGTCATTTTTCTAAACATGCCTTGGCTATTCCTGCTGACAGTTTTCATGTTTTGGTGTTAAAAAGGCAGTATGTTATTTGAATAGTTATGAAAAGGATTTCAAAGGGGGACTCTTTAACTTCCAGGACGGGGAACCAAAAACTTTTGCACCTTTGGCTGGAGTAAGTGCTGACATTATATGGTTTTTTAACATCTTTCTATAAGTGTGTAGATATAACTGAAAAGAGTACTGAAAAAAGGTTTCATTTTCTTGTATAATCATGTGTTCAAAATGTGTATAAAATATGATATGGATTTGTAGATATAAAACTTCTTGATAAAGTAGACACATTATGGCAGGTTATATTGATAATGAAATACTTTTACAATTATGTCAAACTTTTGTTAAGTTGTTAAGTCTTCTGTCATCTAGTAATCATTTCAGTATTCTGGTAACTTATTATGTAAGTTCTTAGGATTTTGGATTTATACCCATTGAATTAACTTTTTTATCAGGATGTTGTGATGTACACAGCTGACAGCCTCAATATTCATTCTGTTGATGAGGTTAGTGGTCTCTTTCTCTTGTTGTATACTTGTATATATTTCTATCACTATGTACTATCTTCCTTACTTTCGGACAAAATTTTTTATGTGGTTTGCTCTCAATTGCCTCCAAATCATTTGCATGCTGGGGCATATGATGACGTTGAGAATTGAGATGCAATGTGATGAAACTTCATAAATGTATTGAGTTTTTTTAATCTTCAAATCCGCTATAATTTAGAAAAGGAGAATGCTTAGTTAGTGTCTTGAGCCTCATTCTTGACCAAGGGTACCCATGCAAACTTACTGTAATTAGCAAGCATTTTACTATTAGTTATTCCTTAAAACAATAATCTACTGTTAGTATAATTAGTTATGATTTACCAGATTGTGTTGCTGTCTTGGACCCTTTGCTTTATGACAGCTTTTTTAGGAATCTCATGGTATTCTGATCCAGTTAATTTAAAAAACCCATATTGAATACATAAGTATGAATAACGTACCTGGAAACACGGCGGAAACCATCATACCATTGAACAAATTGAGTGTTTGTTATTTTATTCTTCTCTATACGGAGGCAATATATAGGAAAAATACGGAGTGAGAATCAAGTAATTGATCTCCTACAATCTCTACAATTTATCTAACAATCCCCTATAATCAGCAATTAACAGATTGTCAACTATACAAAAATATCCTACATTAATAACGATATATTCTAACACTCCCCCTCAAGTTGGTGCGTAGATGTCACTCATGCCCAACTTGCTAATTGAGTCATGAAAACTCCTTCCATTAATGGCCTTTGTAAGGATATCTGCAAGTTGGTCCTTACTTGGAACAAAAGGAAGCTCGATTATATTTTCTTCTAATTTCTCTTTGATGAAGAATCGATCAATCTCCATATGCTTAGTACAATCATGCTGTACAGGATTGTTAGCAATTTGTACTGAAGCCTTATTATCACAATACAGTTTCATGCAGTCTCTTTCGTGAAATCCCTAATCACTCAATAAATTCTTCAACCGTTATAATTCAGTAATTCCTTGGGCAATCCCTCGGAATTCTGCCTTAGCACTAGATCGTGACACCATGTTCTGTTTCTTACTCCTCTAAGTTACTAGGTTACCTCCTACAAAGGTGAAGTAACCAGAAGTAGATCGTTGATCACTAGCATTCCTAGCCCAATCAGCATCTGTGTATCCCTCAATATCTAGATGTCCACTTTTAGAAAACATTAATCCTTTGCCAAGAGCTCTTTTTAAGTATCTCAGAATCTGAAGGATTGCATCCATGTGACTCTCAGTTGGAGCGTGCATAAATTGGCTTACCACACTCACTGCATATGCAATATCGGGACGAGTATGCGATAAGTAGATAAGCTTATCAATAAGCCTTTGATATCTTTCTTTGTTTGTTGGGTTTCTATCAGGGTGATTTGGACATTCACATAACTTGTGATTTTGGTCCATAGGAGTATCTTCTGATTTGCTAGCAAGCATCGCAGTTTCTGTAAGTAGATCAAGAACATACTTTCTTTGACCGAGGAAAATCACATGTTTAGATTGGGCTACCTCAATTCCCAGAAAGTACTTTACTACCCCTAGGTCTTTCATTTCGAACTCTGTGGCAAAGTGACTTTGGAGATTAGTCATCTCCATATTGTCGTTTCCTGTAACAATCATATCGTCAACATAGATGATCAATATATGGATTTTGTCACCCTTACGTTTGAAGAAAAAGGTGTGATCGGAGTTACTCTACTGATATCCGAATTTCCTCATGGAAGTACTGAGTCGTCCGAACCAAGCTCTAGGTGATTGTTTCAGTCCGTAGAGAGCCTTTTTTAGTTTACAGACTTTACCGGTTTTAGAATCAAGACCCAGGGGAAGATCTATATAAACATCTTGACTGAGTTTCCCATGTAGAAATGCATTCTTTATATCAAACTGTTTCAATGGCCACTCCATATTAGTTGCTAGTGAGAGAAGTGCCCTAACCGTGTTTAACTTTGCTACCAAGGTAAAAGTCTCCTGGTAGTCAACTCGGTAAGTCTGAGTGTACCCTTTAGCAACAAACCTGCCCTTGTACCTTTTAATTGAGCCATCTGCCTTGTGTTTGATGGTATAGACCCATTGACATCCAACAACCTTTTTCCCTTTAGGTAGATCTACTATTTCCCAGGTACAATTTTTCTGTGAAGCTTTCATCTCCTTATCCATGGTTCGGACCCAATTCTGCTCTGTCAGTGCATCCTGCAATTTACTAGGAATAGATACAGAGGATAATTGATGTGCAAAAGCTTTAAAGGTTTCAGATAGTTTGTGAGTTGAGGTGTAATCAGTAATAGAGTAAAGGGTTTTACTATCTGCTGGAGGTCGCTCAGGGGAAAAACCAAATCGTACAGGTGGTCTATGTTCTCGACTAGGACGCCGTCTAGTAGATAGACTGGGGTCAGGATTTGTGTGATTTTCACTAGACAAATCATTAGATAAAGTAGAGTGTTTAGGAATTACCTCAGGAGCATTTTCCACCTCATACACCTTGAAAGTTGATTCTATCTTTTCTGAGAGACTCTTAGGTACCTCACTTTCTACTTTAGGAGACAGACTTGTAGGCACAATAGGTGCATCCCTCTCAGGAGACAGACTTATAAGCATATGCAGACTAATAGGTATATCACTCTCTGCCTTAGGAGACTTCTCTTCATATTTCGGATTCCCCTCTTGAAGAGGAGTCTCTAGGGAAAAATACGCTTGATTTTCCCAAAACGTAACATCATGTGAAACGAACACCTTGCGAGACGGAGAATGATAACATTTATACCCCTTTTGGGAGCTAGACACATTTAAGGGCAAGCGGGTCTAATTTTCCTCGATGAGGGGAATGAACATATGTATATACCACACACTCAAAGACCCGAGGGAGAACATGTACGGCAGAGGTAACATCATAATAATGGGACAGAGACTGTAATGGGGTTTGGAAAGACACAACACTGGACGACATGCGGTTAATGAGATATGCAGCAGATAAGATAGCATCACCCCAAAAAGATTTAGGCATATGCATTTCGAGCAATAAAGATCGTGCAACCTCTAAAAGATGACGATTTTTATGCTCGGCTGTGCCATTTTGTTGTGGAGTATGTGCACAAGATGTTTGGTGGAGAATACCATTTCGTAAACAAAAGGTTTTGAAATTATGATTGAGATATTCCCCACCATTATCAGAGCGTAACACTTGAATTTTCTTATGAAACTATGTGTAGACAATGTGATAAAATTTTTGAAAAACATCACATACATCACTTCTATTTTTTAAAAGGAAAATCCAAGTCATACGTGTGCAGCCATCAATAAATGTAACAAACCAACGCATACCAGATACAGACACAACATTAGAGGGACCCCATACATCAGAATGGACAAGAGAAAATGGCATAAAGCTCCTATTATTATTACTAGAAGGTAAAACATTGCGATGATGTTTTGACAGAACACATGTTTCACATTGAAAATTATTTTGACCAGTAAACGAGGATGGAAATAAAAACTTAAGGTACCAAAATGAACAATGTCCTAAGCGTCTATGCCAGAGATAGATATTACTTTCCTTATTAGAGTTGACTTGTACTACTCTATGAGGTTGGCTAGATGAGCGTGAAGAGCCCAAAGTACTATCTGTTGTAAAGTAGTACAGTCCCCCTCTTTCCCTACCAGTTCCAATCGTCTCCTTAGTGTGAATGTCCTGAAACACACAATGAGTAGGCCAGAAGGTGACAATGCAGTTAAGAGTTCTAGTGATCTGACTGATAGAGTAAGTTATTAAATAAGGTAGGCACATGTAAAACAGATGACAAGTGTAAAGATGGAGTTAATGATAGAGATCCAGCCCCATTAACTGGGGTGGGTGTACCATCAACATATGACACACTACATGTTTCGGTTGAACTATAATGACTAAATTTTCGAGAATCAAAAGTCGTGTGATCTGTTGCACCAGAATCAATTGTCCAAGTATTATTACTAGAAATTGTAGAAGTACTGAAAGCAGAATGAAGCAAAAGAATAGAAAATACCCGGAGTTTGGCAGCGGAACAGTAAATCCGGCACTCAGAACAGTAAATCTGGCACTCGGAACAGTGAAACTGGTAGTTAGAACAATAAAACGGGGTAAGGTACTGTAGCAGGTATGGTAGATAAAGTGATGAAGTACTGTAGCACAGTATTGTAGACATGACTGTAGCAGTTGTGAGAGTTTTTTTTTTTTTTTAATCGGTTCAAAGTCACCGATTTCAACAATAAAAAACCGAATGTAAACTAAACAATACAATTGAGTTCAAAGAAGAAAACCTAGATCAATTTAAGAGGCCAACATGTCTGGGCCGACGGAGGTGCGAGAAGGTTGGCAGTGCATGGTGGTTGGGAAGAAGAGACGATGAGTCGCTGGTGAAGAATATGCGACGTGGGTCGCTGTTGAAGGAGAAAAGGACCGGGTCGGGTCGGGTCACGAAGCTACACATGTGAGTAGAGGCGAAAGGGTTGTCGTTGATCTGGTAGGACGACCATTGGAGATGTACGACATCGGCTTGGGTCACTGTAGGAAGGATTGGTGATTGGTGATTGTAGAAATTCCGGTGGTAAAGTTCACCAGAAAAATAGAAGTGTCTGTAGAAGAAAAAAAAAACATTTGTAGAGAAAGGAGAAGAAAACCCTAAACAATTTGTTTGGGCTCTGATACCATGAACAAATTGAGTGTTTGTTATTTTATGCTTCTCCATATGGAGGCAATATATAGGAAAAATACAGAGTGAGAATCAAGTAATTGATCTCCTACAATCTTTACAATTAATCTAACAATCCCCTGTAATCAGCAATTAACAGATTGTCAACTATATAAAAATATCCTACATTAATAACGAAATATTCTAACAACCATAACCTGAGAACAATTTGAAATCATAAAACAAAGTTAGAAATAAGAGTCTTAAACTCTCCTTACCTTTCTCAGATTACCTAATGGGAAGACAGCAGTATTCTGAATCACGTATATGACAGTTGAGCGAGAGTAGGGATCCCTTATATATATTGTTACTTACTTGAATCCTAACCTATAAAGGATTCACAATCCTAATGAGATTTAAACCACAAAAGGATCCATAACTAGGCCTACACATATAAAATAGCCCATACCAAATTATACACTATAATAGTGTACATAAGGTGCGCCAAGCCCAGATCAACATTGATCACAGATAATGATGGGCATATCCGGTCAACAATCTAATAAATAACATTCCAATCAGTTCGGTTTTCGCAAGCTCAAAACATAATGGACTATGTTGCTCACTAACTTAGGAAAGTTTTTACATTCTGAGACAATTGATTTTCAGGTTACGGATGGGGAAAGACTAACACTAACAATATGGTTCAGTCGTGATAGTTCTCATGATGAGGATGCTAAACTTATTTCGGCTCTCTCAAAGAACCTTCCACATAGATCAGATAACGTCTCTCATTCATGCCTACCTCTGCCAGCATCCAGTAATATGTATTGGTTTTCTTTGAACCAAGCCCCTCTTGAAGAATCAGGATTTGACATATGTTGGGCAAGACTGCATGTTCTTGGTTATAATGTTTATTGTTCTCAAGAGATGAGCAGTTTCTCAGATTTCTCTGAACTACTTACGGAGCCATTGCAATTAGCTTGGGGAGATGAGTTGTTCTACCAAGAATTTGTCAACATCTTGCATGCACTTCAGGTATTTTCACTATTCTCCCTTCAACATATGTTGTCGATATTTAGAAGATTGGGATGTTATTGACTTAAAGCACTAGAAGGGCCATTGTCTTTCTTCCGTTTATGTCGCCTCCTACAGTTTATCCCCTTATTATAGAGAAAGATTTGTGATTAGTACTTCCAATTAAATTTCACTAGGAGCAGCATGATCTGGATTAATTGTTACCACCTCCGTTTCCCCTATAAGGATTAACAAATAACAAACCAATGTACGTTACCAAAAGAATTCAAAATTTCAATTTCATAAGTTCAGGAATGTATTTAGAGCACTTTTTGAATAGGTTAAATTTTGGGAGTTTTCTTTTGTGTTGGTACGATGTGTGGATTGCAACTTATGTCCATGTTTGTTAATGCATGATTTGTCCTATTCAGATACCTTCTGAAGTACTGAATCACTCAACACTATGAACATAGTTCTGTACACTGCTTAACACCATGTTCACTGTTCTCTACTTCTATTTCAACCGATAATAATGCAGTTGGTTTTACCGATTTCTCTTGAATGAAAACATGTATTAAGTACATACTATGCGATTATGACCGGAATCATTTTGTAATCCTGAATAGGTAGTGCAGTTTTTCCATTGTAAAGCCTCGGAATACCAAACTTCCAAAGTTGATATAGAAGCTGGCAAGGTGATGTCTTTATCACACTCACAGCTGGAGAAAATCAGTCGCCTGAAGTCATTTTTCGTAAAGGATGGTCGACTGGCAGAGAGAGTCTTCCATAGTGTGACAAACGGGGTGAATGAGCATCATGCTTTTGATTGGGCCAATTTTTCTGCTGCAGTGACTGCATGGGGAGATTATATCAGCAAGTTACATAAAGAAATACTAGTTAGTTTACCATACTGGAGAACTCAGCAATCAATTTTTTCAGCGTTCCATTTGGCGGGTTTTGAGATTTGAGAAAGATTTTTATTTGCAAGTTAGATACAACTATGTTGATGTTAGATTCATTTTCTCACTATTTTTTTTTTTGTATTAGGGGTTCAATTTAGTCCCAATCTAATTGGGAAAAGTCACTTTTTTACTTGCTAATTGCTTTTTCAATAAATTGGTCATAATATAATTAAAAATAGCTCATTTTAGTCTTACCGTTAGTCAAATTAACGGTTAACTTGTTGAAAAATCAATTATATTAGGATTAAAAAAGTGACTTTTTCCAATTAGATTGTGACCAAATTATAAAAACTCCTTTGTATTATAATCTGTAAGTATGTATACAATAATATACCCAAAGTTTTTTCAAAAAGGCATAATATCCACCTAATTGACTTAATTGATGCAGACCCTCCTGGTCAAAGTTGACTTCTATCTCGACTGAGATTTGAGTAGGAAAAGTTGAAAATTATACTTTTTTTTGGTAATTCTACGAGGTATCCCTCACTCCGATCGATAACCGATCGTTAACGAGTGAGACTAATCCCCGCTCGGTTTGGGAGGCATGAGACAAGGTTTGGCCAAAAGTTGCTCCAGAGCTAGCTTGAATTCGGGCAGTGCTCGAACGATTCGACCGTCGTGGGGGTGCTTTGCCACTGCACCACAACCAACTTAGTTAAAATATCCTTACACTTTTTTTGAGAGTCTTAAATGCATTTTACTTTTTTTAAATAGTTAATTTTAAATTATTAAATCTTTAAAAAAATAAAAATAAACTATTAATAATAAAAATAAGAAATAAATATACAATAAAAATTAAAAGAAATTGAAAAATAAAATCTGTAGTAAAACGAAAGAAGAAATAAAATCTTTAAAAATATTTAAAAAAATGAAATTAAAAGACAAAGAATCTGTAGAAAATTTTCCTTCAAAACTCATTTATTTTTCCACCTTTGCATTTTCACACTTGTAATGCCAAGTGTTTGAGTTCAACATTACAATCAATGGAGGAAATCTAAAAAGAAGAGGAGTCTAAGCATTAAAATCAATGGAGGAAATCTGAAAAGAAGAGTCTAGAACAAAAAAGAAGTTCAGAGAGAAAAGAGAGATTCTAGAAGAAAAGAAAGAGGAACTTTGTTTTAAATTCATTGTACTGATTCTCATTCACGATTGGGTTTGTAATCCCATTACATCCAGTTGTGATAACAACTCACTCAATAACAGAATTGGCTACATGCATTTAGTAACTAGTTTGTAGACCTAACTGATAACTGACTTAACTAAATTTCACTACTAAATTCCTCTTGCATAACAAACTCTTCTTTAAATCATTATTGTCCTCAATAATGGAATTATGAAAATTGTGAAGCAATAGAAGCTGCATCCTCCCAAGTAGCATCCTGAGGATGGGAATGAGATCACTATACTAGAATCAGCGTAACACCCTGATTGTGCTTCTCAATCAAACGACGATCTAGTATGGCTACAGGGACAACTAACAAATGACCATAAGGTCCAAATGATAGTACCCATTTCTATACTTGGTGTAGTCTATTTTCCTACCATTTGCGTTCATTTTCCGGTCGGTGTATTTAATGTTTAAATAAGCTTGTGCAGGTTCTTAGGCTTCCAAATGCATTATTGTAAAGAAAGGGGCAAAATGGCAATTTTGGAGAGCAAAAGAAGAAGAGTCGATGTTCCGGCGCCCTACAAACAACGCTTCAACATCGCCCCAATCCAAGAGTCCATTCCAGTAACTTGGCACTGTATATGCACCCTACGAACAACACTCAAACAACGCCCCAAGCTCCAAGTCCCATTTCAGTAAGTCACCGTTGTTTATGTGCTCTACGTACCACGCCTGAACAGTGCCCCCACCTTCCACATGAGCACATTTTTAGGGTTTTGCACCCTAATTCCCACACCCTATATATACCTCACATCCTCTCTTTTCCAGCTACTTCTCCCACGACTCTTTAGCCCCTAAACACCTAATATCTCATCTTGGAACACCTTCCATCACCAAACCACCAAATCCATCCACCAAAACACTACCTAAACACAAAACCCAATCACTAAACAAGTGAGAAGCGTCAAAGCTCCCATGGAGGTCCCTCCTCCATGGGACGTCACCACATACCATCATTGTTAGGTTTTAGATTTGTGTTGGTTTGATTTCATTGTAAAACTCTCTTTATTTATATTGGTTAGTTGATTAGGTGATTCTTGGTGGAAAGAAGCTTCAAAGGAGAAAAGCAACTTCTTATGTGAATATCGTCTTCAAGAGGAAAAGTAAATTCTTGGATGCTAAGGTATCAAGACACTTCTTTCTCTTGCAAGGCGTAAGCGCACACACACACACAATTTATTCATGTGTGTCCCTGCATCGTTATGCTTGATTTGGTATAACACTTTCACACACTCATTGAAGTATTCACATGCATTGAACTCATATTGACAAACATTGTGAAATTGCATGTTCTAGGACTATCTCTAGGAAATAGCATACTTGTGTGACTTTGTGTTTATTTTCTTTTATTTTTATTGAATGTGGACTTGAACATGATCTCATATGATTCCTTATTGAGTTTCGGTCATTTCGGTTACTCACTCATTAGGTTTCGAGTCAAAACTAGGAAATTACGCTACTTTACGTTCTCATATGTTATGTTGTATTTATTGTAGTGTATCGAGTCGAATTCATAACCATTTTGTAAAGTTTTGTAGTCTTCCTTGTGTGTGAGAGAGTCACGATTCATAATCCAAAAATGGATTTGAATTCGGATTTCGAATGCCCAAATACAATTGAAGAACGCGAGAGGAGCGCAAGAGAGGTGAGCAATGGCCAAAGGCCATTGGAGGAACCTCCCGTGCTTGAGGCTCACGGCCTCAACCACCCTTTGCCCCGTGAGGCTCACACGCCTCTCACGGGGATGGGTGGTGTGGCCTATTTTGATTGGCCACCGAATCTCCCGC
The DNA here is from genome assembly GCA_035582765.1 of Acer negundo. Taxonomy (NCBI): domain Eukaryota; kingdom Viridiplantae; phylum Streptophyta; class Magnoliopsida; order Sapindales; family Sapindaceae; genus Acer; species Acer negundo. Next base: position 21,486,576 of record CM069231.1, on the reverse strand, counting down.
CTTCTCTCTTTTAAATATCTTCCTTATTCCTTTCAAATTTGTATGAAGAAAAAATTAAAAAAGAAATAGTGCAGAAATTTCTTCAAGTTTTTGATTTTTTGTTTTTGTTTTTGTTTTTTGTTTTGATCATATCTTTCTCATTTGAACTCCGAATCAAGTGATTTGAAAGCCAAAAATGTTGGTCTTGAAGAGAGGAACAAACCCCAAGAATTTTCAGAACCAAATGATGTTGTGCTCTTTCACAGTGAGCAGATTTCAGTCCGAGGTTCATCATTTGTAGGTGAAACACTTTCTTCTTACTTTCTCTTTTGATCATCTCATTTAATCTTCCTATTTGATAGATGAAATGTGTTAAGGATGATGTTAATTCACATTCTAGGTTTGTTTGATTGATTGATTGTTGAGTTTTAGCTTTGTGATCATTTTTTAATATCTTTTAGCTAAACTTGATTAACTTGAAATTGATTTTAGAAATGACTTGTATGATGTGCTTCATGATGATTTATAGGTTTGATTTCATGATCTAAGAACTAAGATTTTTGAGTGTGATTTTTGAATATTCTAATCTAGTTCTTATTGATTCATATGCTTTGATTTCTAGATATTTTTGTGATTGAGTGTTGATAGCATAATCTAGGTATCACTTGCATATTCATAGAGTTTGTATGATCAACTTTCTCTATTTGATTGTGTTTGCATCATTTGCATCACTTAGATAATTTTGCCTTGCAAAAGGTTGAAATCTTTTTCAAAGTGAGTGAAGCTTTGTTTAGAGCAAAAAGACTTGACTAGGATATGTGGTTCGGATAGTCAAGCATGAAGTCTTAGTTAGGATCAAGGGGATCTGGATAACTACACAAGAAGTCTTATCTAGGATAAAGGGGATCCAGATAGATAAGCAAGAAAGCTTCCTAGTGACGTGAGTGTTTTGGATAGGAAGTTGCTTCCTAGAAGTGTAAGACACATCTTGGATAGAAAGTAGGCTAGGTGATTCACTAGGCCCGAGGGTAGACTAGGAATTGATAGCTTAGAGTGGATATAATGTGTTGATTGCCTTGAGTGTGTATATCCTTTTCGTCAAAGTGAATTGCTTGTCGGTGGTTGTGGTATCAACCCGTGGACGTTTCCTCTTAGGAGGTTTTACCATGTAAAAAATCCTTGTGTCAAGTTTTGTTTTATTTTCACTATCTTTCACTATCTTTCATATCTTTCATTGATTGTATCACTTGTGAATTGTATCTTAATATTGTGTTGTTTGAAGCAATTTACTTGTAAGACACACCAAGTGTGCACATCATTGTTCCGCAAAAAAAATTTAGGAAGAATTTAGAAAGAATTTGGGTTTATACCTATTCACATAAATCCTACTCGGGAGAAGATTTAGGCTAATATATAAAGAAAAATGTCGAGAGAATTCGTGAAATATAAATATATATAGTAAGGAATTCGCCTGTATATATATATTATTTATATTATAGAAGCAGAATGCGATCAATATAGAATTTGGGCCAATATAATATATATATATATATATATATAATATAGGCACTTGTATACGTGCAGCACTATATATATATATATATATATATATATATGATAGGCACTTGAATTCGTGTAGCACAGAATATTTGTGCAAAGAATTGCAATATATATATATATATATATATATACATATATTATATTCGGCCACACTCGATGATTAGGTGAAGAGGAATTCGGCTAACCCTAATTGTTTGATAGAGAATTATTTTTTCTATAACTTGAAAAATAGAATTCAACTCTTAGATTAGTGTGAGAAAATTCGGCCAAAGAGAGAAAGTGAGTAGAGACTTTTTATTTCGATAGTGCATTCGAAGCTTTTACACCAAAAGGTTTTGTGCACAACTTCGAATTAGGTTTACACGAGTTTCGATCAAAGGATTGATAATTCAAAAGTGACCGGAATGTTCTTTATGATCTCTTGTGAGTTTTTGTGACTAACAAAAAAGAATAAGTTTTTGTTATCTATCCTCAGGTACTCAATTCAAAGAAAGGGAGACCATGTTCATGGGTGATCCACGTTCGTGATTGGATTGGAAGATCTTGTGGATTACCATCGACGCAAATTCAATCGGATCACGCGACAAAAGGTATTTAACTTTTTTTTATACATTAATTTAATTAAGAGTTAATGTTCATCTTTTAAAAGGGAAAATTTTTGTTATATACCAAACCTATTTTCGCATTCCGCTGTGCGTATAAACCTGTTTTTCCCTACAACATTCTGTTCACAATCTTTTCTATCTCATGTTTTTTTGCCCATATGAGTGACGATAAGACCTTTGAAATTCCCTTAAGCAATATAGTGTAATATATACCTGGGGGGGGATGGGTTGGTGAATAGGTACATACCCAAATTCTTCCAAACTTCTTTTTCGCGGAGCAATAATGTGCACACTTGGTGAGTCTAACAAATGGATTGCTTTAATCAACATTTAGAATACAATTCACAAGTGATACAATCAATAAAAGATATGGAAGTAATGAAAAGTAAAACAAAACTTGACATAAGTATTTTTACGTGGTAAAACCTCTTAAGAGGAAACATTTACGTGTTGAATCCACAACCACCGACAAGCAATTCACTATGACGAAAAAGAGATACACACTCAAGACAATCAACACATGATATACTCCCTAAGCTATCAACTCCTAGTCTACCTTCGAGCGTAGTGAAAACAACTTGCCACAACTTCTTGACCGAGACAAATTGCTTGCCACTGGAAAGCTATTCCCTAAGCAAGAGTATCCTTAAGTCTTTAGGAAGATTTCCTTGCTTGGACTTACTTGAAGCCTAGCTCCTTGCCAAGTCTTCCTTGCTTAGTTATTCCGAGCTCCTTGCTCTTAACTAAGACTTCCTTGCTTTGATTTACCTAGAGCCTCACACTCGTCACTAAGACTTTTTACTCGGACTTATTTAGAGTCTCACACTCTTTTGCCAAGACTTCCTTTGCTCTATGTTGAAGAATCACTTAACAATAAGAGACTTCACACCTTTTGCAAGGTAAATGATCTAAGTGATGCAAATGATGCAAACACAATTAAATAGAGAAAGTTGATCACACAAACTCTATGAACATGCAAAAGATAACTAGAATATGCTTTAAACACTCAATCACAAAGTTATCTAGAAATCCAAGCATGTGAATCAATAAGAACTAGATTAGAATATTCAATATTGTAATCAAAAATCCTAGTTCTTAGATCATGAAACTAAATCTAGAAATCAACAATCAAGCTTATCATACAAAACATTTCTAGTGTCAATTTCATGTGAATCAAGTTTAGCTTTCAAATATGTTCAATCAAAATCACAAAAAGCTATAACTCAAAAATCATTCAAACAAGTCTAAAATAGGAATCAAAATTATTCTAAACATTTTTCAACAATCAAGTAATAAGATCCATCAAGTTGACTACAAGAAAATGTAGAAAAGATGATTACCAATAGAAAAGATGAAACTCGAACTGAAATCAGATGATCGCAAGAAATTTGGGCATATTTTCAAATTAAAATGCTTGGGACTTGTTCTTCTCTGCAAGACCAACAATTTTGGCTTTTGGATCACTCAATTTGGAGTTGAGATGAGAGAGATATGACAAAAACAAAAATGCAAAAGTTCTAAGATATTTTAGCACGAAATTTGAATATATAGGAAGGGAAACCAAATGGAGAAGGAAGAAGAGCAAAGTTGGAATTTGGCCACCTTCAGCCACGAGAATGAGGGAAGGTGGCACTTTGCCTCCTCTCCCCTCCTTCGCTCCTTTTCGCGCACCTTACACGTTCTTCGGCCTCCGAACTCCGAATTTGAATCTGATTTTAGATTACAAACCGTAACTCAATGACACACAAGGAAGACTATGAAGCTCTAACAGTTGGATATGAAAATCGATTCGATGCACAATAATGAAGACAATGCATTGTAAGAGAACGTAAAGTAGTGTGACTTCCTCGTTTGAACTCAAAATCAAATGAGTGAGTAACCGAAATGACCGGAACTCAACAAAGAATCATATGAGTACATATTCAATTTCAAAACAACAAAACCCAAACAAATAAATACAAGATCACACAACTATGCAATTTTCTAAAGATAGTCCTAGAACACGCAATTCTACAATGTTTGTCAATATGAGATCAATGCATGTGCATACTTTATCAAGTGTGTGAATGTGTTATACCAAATGTAGCTAAATGATGCAGAGAGACAAATGAATGCAATGTATGTGTGTGCGGTTAGCGCAACGATGCAGGGACACAAATGTATGAATTGTGTGTGTATGTGCGCTTACGCCTTGCAAGAGGAAGAAGTATCTTGATACATTAGCATCCAAGAAAGTACTTTTCCTCTTGAAGACGATATTTGCATGAAAAGTTGCTTTTTTCTTTTGAAGCTCCTTTCCACCAAGAAACACCTAAGCAACTAACCATTACAAATAAAGAGAGTTTAGCAATGGAATCAAGCCAATTTACAACCTTACATTCACTGGTGTACTACTTGGGATTAATGGAATAAATTGGTCTTGTTTTTTATGGTGTGGTAAGGTAGTAGGCTCAGCATATACATCGTTAAACTTAATGAGAATTTCAACTTATTTGGAGTCAGTTTCAAGTGCATATAGCTTCCACATGCTCTTGTCTCAAAAAGGCCTTATGCAACTATCCTGGCGCAACCTGTTTTCCTTCCTTATTCCATAATCTGTTGATATACGGTGTAGATTCGGATGATTGATGAAAGAAACACCACCATTTTAATGTAACCTATTGTTTTCCTTTCTTAAAGCTCATATTTTAGTTTGTTGAAATTGGTAAAGATTGGCTATATCTCTTTAAGCCATTTAATATCTAAGACTACATCACATCCCCCAAGTGTCAATAACCGCATCTTAGTGTTGCATCATGGCTTTGCACTATCTAAGAAAAACTGAGACATCTTCCATAACTAAGATGCTACCTCCTCCTCATATAGTCACCCTTAGAGATGTGGTAGGAATCGCCTCAAGCCCTATAAATCTGGCTGTCTCAGGATCTAAGAAGTTATGAAGCAACTATCCACCAAAATGGTAATTTCTCTATTCATAACCTTTCCTTGAAGTTTAAGAGTCCGATTTCTCACATTCCCGACTAATACATGAATGGATATGGTCATCTCAAGCCCTTCATCTTTTGCAACATATTAAGCCTCATAGTATTCCAAGGCCGAATCATTTATAGCTTCCTCATCCTATCCCATTAACATAAAACATTGCTTAGCATTGGTTGTAGACCTCATCACAATTATAACAAAGCCTTTTATCCCTCATGGCATTCATCTTATTTGGGTTGAGTCTTTTGATTGGGATGAACTCTTTTCTTACTAAGGTAGGTGGTGTTTGGTGTGATATCAGATGCCATTTGAAGTTATTGGTGGTGGTTAGAATAGTGGTGTGAATAGTTTTGGTGAGGATCTATGGGTAGGCAATGGTGTTTGGTTCTGTCTTAATAACAATAAAGGTTTGATGCATTCTATGGAAATCTCTAATGACATCTTCCTGCTATAACTCTAAAAATTGAACTTAAATAACTGTAACAAAAACCTCCTACTCTACTGCATCTAGATATGATTGAATCCAAGACTCAGCCCTCTTTTCAAAGTTCAATGAGGCAACTAACACCATCTGCCCTTTATCCAAGAGATTAACTAAGAAATATCTCTCACACCTTTTGATCCACAATCTTGGGTCTTTTCCATCAAATTTAGAGAAAAGTAACTTAAGTAAAGAATATTTAATAAGGGGATCGAGTTGTACCTTAGTTGAATTGGAGTTTCTATTGAGAACCGATCCAAATGGGCATGATCCAAGTATGCATTTACCATTCCCCATGCTCGATCCTTCTTGTTGAGGTGGTCCAGTTGCTTTATGAATGAAGAATTTGGAGAATTGATCCTTGATTTCCATCTTAAAGGAATCCATTCCCTCCACCACTTGATGAAATTTCTGCTTCATCTCCAACGCCTCATTCTCTAGACCTCTCGTTTGGTTTCTTGATTGAGAAATTTGATTTCTAGTTGCTGCTACTCCTAAGTTGACACTCGCAATCGTATGAGGTCAGAGAGTAGTACAATGCTAAGTAAAGTTCATTCCCAACAAGGATTGAGTGATTGATTAGCCTAATTGCTATTCAAACAAGCAATAAAAGACGGTTTTCATAATTGAATTCTACAAGTAAGTTAATTTAAACTACTAAAAAGGATTTATGCTATTGCGATAAAGAAATGACAAGTAATAAAATCAAGTGTAATAGTAAAGGAAATGATGCTAAGATATGACTACACCCCCACCCTCTCCTAAATTATGCTCATACAAATTTGTAGACTCATGCACCCAATTGTTAACCTATAATCTCGATCGAGTGATAGAGGTTACATCCACACATACCCAAAGCCTATCGGTCGATTACTTTAGAATATATGTGTGAATTCATTAAGAACTTTGGTGCACTCAAAAGAGCCCAATACGCTAGCCTAGGTAGGTCTACCTTTCTAGACATGCATATAGGACATTTCATCAAACACGTTGTGTGCGTCTCTGGTCGGTTTACAACACACAACCAAAAATCATTCAAAATGAGAATAATCTAATGAAAGCATTAAGTACTCAAAAACATCCATACAAACCACAATTGCAAATAATGGATAAAACAAAGGTCAATATATATATATATATATATATATATAGTGAAGGGTGAGGTTTCATCAAATCCTAGCACTAGAGAATTAGTTCATATTACACAAGTAAGCCATTCAAGATATATAATCAAATGAATACATGGCTTTACAATAATATTGAAAGGGAAAGAGTTGTAGAGAAAACTATGTGGAGAGCTTTCTCTTCTACTTGGATCTTCTTCTCCTTCGAATATCTTTAATTCCCTATTGCCCAAAAACAAAAAGTCATGGTGGATGTGTAGGATTTCTAAGGAAAGGTAGGATCTTTGTGGATTTCTTTGGTGAGGAATGGTGATGTAAGATGAATATAGAAAGATGATGTCTTGGTGAATGTTCTTTGGTAAGAAGTTGGTACTTTTGGTCTAAAATATCAAAGGTTATATAGGGGAATGAATTAGGTCAGGGGTAAGGAGGCAAAATCCGAGAGGAAAGTGACCTTGGGGGCGACCTTGGGTTGGGGTCGCTCTTGAGGTCGCATCTCTCTCGGCTGAGTTTTTCAGCTTTGCGCATCGTTACGAAAACAACCATAACTTCCTTTAGAGAACTCAAAATTGTGATTTGTTAAAAGAGTTGGAAATTAGACTCATGGGGCTTTCTATAAATAGGTTACATGAAATGTAGTTCAATTTGAGGAGAGAGATATGACCCCCAAAAATTGAATGTTCTGTACGAAGATTTTCAATTTCAGCCCTTTAATCTCCGAAACTCTTTAATTATGCTCAACACCTTATTTTAGGGAAAGTAACCTACAAGAGGCTCACAAAACGCATTATATTTAGAAACATGCTAAAAAACGAGTACAAAATCTAGGAAATGAGGGCCTCAAATAGGTTTGTAAATCATCCGATTAGTTGCTTTTCAAAATGGTGATGGCGAGTTCTTTAACCATAACTATGTTAGCCTAGATATGGCTCTGATATCACTTGTAATGCCAAGCTTTGGAGCTCAGCACTACGATCAATGGAGAAAATCTAACAAGAAGAAGAGTCTAGAATATAAGAGAAGTTCAGAGAGAAAAAAGAGATTCTAGAAGAAAAGAGAGAGGAAGTTTGTTGTAAAGTTATCATACTGATTCAGATTCACGATTAGGCTTATAATCCCATTAAATCCAACTGTGATAACAATTCATTCAATAAAAAAAATGGCTATATGCTTTTTGTAACTAACTTCCGCACTAACCAAAAAGCATAGTTTGTACATTAACACTAATTAATGAAAACGCATAGTATTACTAAAGTTTGCAGACTAATCTATTAACTGAATTTCAATTACCCATTTCCAGCTACTAAATTCCTCTCATATGAAATTCCCAAAAACCATATTTTCATATTCAAAAACCTTATCACTCAACTTATCTTCATCACCCAATCAACTCTTCTTCATTTTATCATCGAAAATCAAACATTCTTTCATAACTTCATCAAAACAAAAGCATAACCCACAAGCAATCTTTATCAAAACAATAATCAACCCACAAATTAATTTTTTTTTATCAAAATAAAAATTAAAGACTACTCCACCACTGTTGTCACTGCACCGTCGGTGGAGTATTTACTCCTCCGCGGGGAGCGTCTGCTCCTGGCAAATGAGAATTTGGGCCTTTAATAGACAAACAAGAAAGGATGACTCTTTCCACTTGAATCTTTTCCAAGGATGGGTGGTTGATAGTAGAAAGTGGTGGTGGTAAGGCATCCATGGAGGAAAACCTCCAAAGATGCCTTTGAAACTTCTCTCTTTCTTTTGTTGGTGAAGAAGATGAAGTGTAGAGAGGATTTGTATCTAGGTTATGGATTTTTTGCTCTTGAAGAAAGAGGTGTATTTATAGGTTTGAGAGGCTAGGACACGAATTAGGCATGAAACCTGTCTTTGAGCTGAACTGGAACCAGTGCATGCCCCGATATGTGCGGGTGGGGACCCCAGAGTGAACCCGCACACTACAACTTGCTGATTTATGGCTCTCTGTTACACAGGTATAGACCAGCACATTGGAACTTTCTGGAATCTTAATGTTTTTAGTGCGTGGGTGCTTCATGGGTAGGACTGTGCTGGTGTGCACCCGTGCATTTTGCCTGATTTCTTCATTTAAGCACTTTTTTGCTCATTTTTGCCTCTCAATCTTCACTTTAAGCTCAAACACATTGCTTAGAGAATATAACCTACACAAAGCTCAACAAACACATTATATACACAAACACACTCGAAAATGAGCACAAAAGCTAGGTAAAGGGGACTTCAAATAGATAAACAAATGTGATGATCAACCTGCTCTGGGCTGTTTTTTTTTTTTTTTTTTAAAGGGCTCAGAGTTACTTGTTTTGAGTGTTAAATGAAGGGTCCATTTTTTTTTTTGGACCAAACGAAGGCCCAATAGTTTGTTTACAAAAATAGAGCCTAAACTTAGAAAAACAAAAACAATAAAATTGGGCCCAAATTTGCTTTAGACAAATAGAGGTCTAAAGGTAAAGTCCCAACATTCTTTGTATTATTTTTAAAGCCCAATTTGATTTTTGTTTTTTCTTTAGAAATATTTCCTAAAATTTAGGATTTCATCTTTTTCTCTACAACCACCAAACGTCCAAACACATCTCTTTCACTTTCTCTCTCAGTGTTCTATACATTCTCAATTCTCTACATTCTCATTTCTCATTTTCTCTCCATTATACATTCTCTTTTGACCCTCAGTTCTTACGGCTAGCCCCAGGTAATTTTTTTTTTGTTTTCAATTATTATTTTAATATTGTATTTATAATATGTTTTCAACCTTTTGATTTTGGTGTAATTTTTCAGCCTATCCACGACTTGTTTTGCTGGGGAGGTAATAGCTTAGATGAAGAACTACGTGGCAGATTACAGAGAAGGGAGATAGGTTAAGGTGCAGCAGACTCATTGTGTAGGGGTCGATAGGTAGCTGTGGAAACCGCTATGTTTGGGTACGTATAAAGTTAACTGTGATGCAACCATCGATGACATTGGCTATTTTGTGGGCATTGGCATTGTCATTATGGATTCGGATGGCTTTGTTATGACATCCAATTCGCAAAGGATTATTGTGAATTATTCTCTTGCAGTGGTAGAGGCGATGTCAATTTTTCGAGGTATTGTTTTTGTAGTTGATGCTAGTTTGGTTCCATTTTTGGTTGAATCAGATGCTGCGGTTGTTGTTAAATGGATTAAAGATGGGTTTAATGCTAATTCTGATGTGGGCATTATCCTAGATGACATTCAAGTTGTTATTAGACAACAAAGGTGTATGAGTATTGACTTTGTTCCTAGAAATGCAAATCACGTGGCTCATGAATTAGCGAAGAACGGTTTGTCAAGCATCGAAGATGGCTTCTGGATAAAGGATTACCCTCCTTGTGTTAGGAAATATGTTATGGTCGATTGCCAAAGTTAAGTTTTTTGTCTTTATTTTTTTGTTTTTCTCATGTAACAAAATAAAATAAAAAAAATAAAAATAAAAACTAGTTTAGTCCTTAATATGATGATTAAACAATAAATTAGGCATTCTTAATCATTTTCATGTTTTTGTGACTTTATGCTAGTTTCATAGGCTGTTCTTGAACATTTTTTTTTTTGGGTATATGAAACAAAGAAGCTTGAAATTCACATTGTCCTTGCATGAGAATTCTTTGTATTACGCTTCTCACAATGAAGGATTTTAGACATAATTAAGGTTAATATAACTTATAAGTGTAAATGGATAATATGAAACACTATTAATGAACATGATAGATAAATACGAACAGTTTCTCTAGAGGCATTTTTCAACGTTTTAACTATTTGTATCATTTATAAAAGAAAAGGTGTGCTGTGATGAGTTACATATTACATAAACTAGTGTAGCAACCTGTGCGATGCATGGGTTTTGTTAAAAAATTATTTAAAATAAATTGTGTACTAAAAAAATGCATAATCTATTCCAAATTTGTCATGATATGATTAATCTTTGGGTTAATATTAAAAATATTTCCTCACATTTTAACTATTATTGGATGTATAGTTATTATAAGTGCCTCAGTTTTTAATTGGCTTATTTCGTTGACAAAATCACAATGGGGTTCATATATGTAAGGGCAGCTTAGGATTGAAGATTTCTCCTCAAATGCTAATGGACTCATTGTGGACATCAAGAGCTTCAAGAAAGGTAGTTTACTTGTCTTGACTCTTAATTGAAAAGATTTAGTTGCACACACACTCTACTTTAGCATGCATGTGTGATCTTTGTATCTCACATTTCATACTTGCACTTTTTGTGTTTGATATATGCAACTTATGTAGTGCGATGGTCCCCTTACCGGCGCAATCCAGCGCTGTGCGCTACTCCTCATAAGCAGAACTAGCGTTGCAGACCAGCGCAACCTTGTCAGAGGATGTACGCTGGTCATCATGTGCAACACACCAGCTCAACTTTCACAGGCGTTGTGCGCTGGTCGTGCGCTACTCAACCAGCGCAATAGGTGAGAATCTGAGCCATTTTTTCCAAAACAACCTCACTTTGCTTGGATCTAATATATATATGTCTTGATAGCCTTTGGTCGTTTTTTAGAGCAAAAATTACATATTTTGAGAGCTAAAGAAGTGGCTTCAAAGCAAAGGTATCAAGACTTGATTTTTATGATTCAAAACACAAGCACCCATCATCCTTTCATAATTCATACATCATCTAGCATGTTCTAGGTATGATTTCTTATGGGTTTTCATTATTGCTCACATGACTTATAGTTAGAATATCATCTTAATCTTTTACATGTTATTGCTTTACAAGATAACATCTTTATTACTTGACTAGTTTCAAGAATGCTTTTTTTTATTGTGTTTTGTGAGTTGTTTGTGATAGCTATTACATATAAGATTTGATTTGCACATATAGCTAAGTTGTATGCATGTCATATAGCTACATGATATCTATGAATGTCTTTGACATGTTCATCCATGCTTAGATAAACTTAAATGTTTGACCTTACATGTATGCACTTTGAATATTGCTCGTATTCACTTTAGGTTGTTTATCTCTTCTCTTTTAAGAGTTAAGTTTTGTGACTACCGGTGTGTAGTGCTCAAGCACCTTAGGTCTAGAATCGCTATCAGAGGCCCGTTGGTTAGTAGTGGTGGGTTAGTAACCGTGTAGAGTTTGACGTGGTCAACCTAAGTTGTAAACATCATTACAAGTAGTGGATTTGAGGACCGTGTGTAGCGCACATAACAGCCCATAGTTTTTCCTTGTTGAAAGTTTCTACGAAAAAATCAAGTGTTACTTAATTTCCGCATTTTACACTTGATTGTAGTTTTGATTAGTTATGGGTTTTTATTGAATGTTGACTAATCAAGAAAAATTGGTAATTAGCTTGATTAAAAAAATCTATTTGCGCCCCCGCCCCCGATATTATTAGACACACGCAATATATATTTTCAGTTGCAAATGCTTTTGTGTTTTATAAACTTCTCCTATGAACTAACACCATTAGTATTCTGTTTGTGTTGACTGAGTATGACTATTAAAAAGTCTAAAATGTCCCTATTTATGCTTCAATTGTATGAATTAACCATTATACCCTTATACTTTTACCAAATAAATTAATAAAATGAAACATAAGACGAGAATGTTAACTTGCAAAGAATAAATTATTTTGTGGACAATTTTATTCCTAAAAATAACAAAATTACAAATGAACAAAAAACATTGAAAATGATTATTTGCTTGGATTTATAAAAAAGCAAATAAATACATATTCTGGTCTATTTTCAATGTTTTCAGTTCATTTATAATTTGTTATTTTAGGGGTAAAATTGTCCATAAAATAACTTTTCCTTTAGAAGTTAACATTCCCCCATTTGGTATCATTTTATTAATTTTTATTTGGTAAATGTATGAGGGTATAATGGTCAATTTATACAATTGAAGTTTAAATAGAAACATTTTAGACTTTTTAATATTCAAACTCAGTCAACACAAATGGAATGTTAATGGTGTTAATCCATAATGGAGGTTTCTAAAATAAAAGCATTTGTAAATGTACATCCTATAATAGTTCAGAGGTGAGAGGAGGTTTTTAATATTAACCATTAATATTTTGTATAGGCTTTTGTCAAATGGATTTATTGAGTAAATTCTGAAATATTTCTATTATTTAGATTATATCATGTGATACTTATTGAATCTTAAAAACAATTGAACCTCCTTTAAATAACCTTGTATACCGGTCACATTAAGTAGATCTTAAAAAATTATAAATAACTAATGAACAATACTTAAAATAAAACTTTTTAAAAAAAAGTTTATGGCTGGACTTTTGAACTACCAATTATTATAATATACATACATATATATATATATATATATAACACTAATCCATAACACATTAAAAAAATCTAATTGATAAGAATTTATGTTTTTTTTTTTTCTATTGAACTTATCAAATATTATAATATATATATATGTAAATATATGTATATATATATCTAATTAATAAGAATTTATGGTTATCTTTAGAACTTATCAAATATATATATGTATATATATATAACTAATCAATAATACTAAAAAAAAAATAATTAATAAGAATTTTAACATGAATAGCTAGAGGCCTAGGGGACATAAATCATTAATCAATCTCATAAATAAAAATTCAAGAGGCAACCCATAAATAATGGGATAATGATTAAGTTCACTTAATCAATCTCAAAAATAATTAAATTATGATAACATTCCCCAACTAACATTTTCTATCCCATAATTAATTAAAAAATAATTATTTTATTTTATTTTATTTTTATTGAAAAGATTGAAAGATGCATCATCTCATTATCCAAACGTTTTATATTTATTTCATCAATAAATAATTTTTCATCAATCTTTAAAATATCTATTAATTAGTTTCATTCTAAAAATATATATTAATTAGTTATTAATTGTTATAATATATTAAAATATAATTTGTTTCACTTTTTTACTTTCTTTCATACAATAAATATTCTTCCATTAATTATATATTTAAATTAAACAACCATTCATAAAATTATGTCTTGAATTCACAAAATGGTATGATATGATATGTGATATATGTGTGTGTATATATATATATATGATATGATATGATTAATTACTTAATATCAAATATATGAAAAATAAATAAATAAAATATTAATAACATTAAAAGACGCCATATGTTGCTTCCACATGAAAAGTAGTTATTTTAATATTATATAATACGATATATGATATATGATAGCCACGTGTCGCAACCACATCAAAAGTATAAACAAATCTATTATTATTATATTATATATCATATAATATGATATGATAAATGATATATGATTATATTATATATAATATATTGAAAAAAAATAATAATAACATTTATGATTACCACATGTCGCAACCATATAGAAAGTAGAGAAAAAGTCTATTATTATTATTATATTATATATGATATGATATATTGAAAAAAAAAAATTTAATAACATATATATTATTCGTTTGTAGCCCACACGATGTGCGGGCATTGTAAAATATAATGCGTCATAAGATTTAGGTTTTAAAAGTTTTTAGTATTTTTAATGCTCTAATTTCTTCAAGTGCCTCTTATATCAACCTTTCATTTTCAATTTATGATGTAAACTGTTTGATTTTCTAAAATTAACAAATGTTATAAAGAAAAAGGTAATAAAAATAAAATTAATTTTTGATAATGTTTGTCCAAATTGTTCCCCTCTTTACTTATTTTTTTATTATCACCTTCCAGAGATGTAGATGAAGACAAACTGACAATAGAATTGATTGTTTATGATCCTTTAATTTCCTTGAAAGATGTGTGTAGGAAAATAAGGAAAAAAAAATCATTTTTATTGAATTTATAAAGATGTTGTAACACACAATAGTCAATTTATATATTTTCACGACTATATGTTTAAAGTGTATTTCAAAAAACAGATACACTATTGCACCCAAACCGTCAATGTTTTATCACATATAAAATAGTAGATGGCTTGTTGCACTATAGTCTGTATATGCTATCAAACTGATCAAATTATACAGAACTTGCTGCATTTGTTAAAAGACAACCCATCTTCATATATTTTTCTTTTATATATTGTGTAATATAATTTCCTAATCATGGAATGATTTATTAATAAGATAAATGCTTTATTCTACAATAATAACAAAAATCCTAGTTAAAAACCTAGTTATGAAAGTAAATAAAAATGAGTTAATGTATTTTACTAATCATTGAAATTGGATTTCACTCCGACCGCAAATTAGGTAGAGCTCCAAATGCAATTTTGATTTATTTATAACTAATTGTCAATTTATGCAGATTATTGTATGCTCCCCTTCTTATATTTTAATGGTTTATTCAATTATTCCAACTTCTTTGATCTCACCAAAGATGATATTTTAATGGTTTATTCAATTATTCCAACTTCTTTGATCTCACCAAAGATGAGAGAAATTCCTTGACTTGCAAATAGGAAATATGATAATAGATATAAAGACTTTGTACAAAAGCAGAATTTGCACCTCTGAAGGGTACCCATTTTCGAGAGAGTAAAATGCATTGGTTTCTTTAGGGACCCTAGATATAAGGATTTAATAACCTTAATTCCCTTCCTATAAAACCTGAGATATCATATTAGATTTCGTATTACTACTTAATCTGTTAAACACGGCACAAAGTAATCACACCTACTCTGGAGAATCCAAGAAATGAAATTAAAGTGGTACTAACTTATATGCGTCCTCATCAGTCTTACTGTCTTCAATATATATTGGGAGCACACCATCACTATTACAAACACATGAAAATGGAAATATTTGATGATCAAATTATGCAGCATGTGATGATAGGAGATATCTGTAATTAGAGAGTAAGAGAAAAAAGTACCAAGAGATTCAAGCATAAAATAAACTGGTTTTCCCTTATTCCAATCAATCTCAGGACGTGCTTGACCTCTAACACCTGGAATTTAAGCAACAAAAAAAAAGTCTATCACAATTCAGTTAAAAGTTTCAAAATACTATAACATGGTTCTAGACAACTATACAATTTAGGGTAGTCTTTAAGAATATCATGGACACATTGAGCTATTGTAGACCAATTCTTAAGTTAAAAGAATTGAAAATTTTTAAAATTTTCCAAACAATATGTTCAATATTAAGGTAATTGTGGTTTTTATAGAGAAAATCGAGGGAGATGAAAAGACTTTTGATTAAAGACTATGATTAGCCTTATGATTAAGTGGTTTAATTGTTTAAATTAATGAAAGTTTGATTTAAAAGAGAGAATGTGATGAGTTTTTGGTATTCCATTGTTGATCATTATAAGAACCATTAATTAAGAAAGCAACGTTGCATGTATTTAAAAAAATTTGTTATAGAGTGATATTTCATTTTCTTCAAGTAAATAGGTGGTTCATTAATTCAAAGGAGTTCAAAGTATACAAAAAGGAACATATCATTTCACTTCAGTTAAATATGTGATTAAATAGAAGTACTATCAATTCAATGTGTTCAATTTATAAGAGGGGTTCACTTCACTTAAATATGTGATTAAATAGGAGACTATCAATTTGATGTTGTTTAATATATAAAGAGAGTAAACTTTCATTTCATTTCAATTAAATATGTGTGTCATTAATATTAAATAATGGATGAATAATGAATAAATAATGAATATATTATATAAAAATAGATATATAGAATTTATGGTCGAAGCTCCTTCACGACGACACGTGACGCCGTAAAGGTTCCATTTTACTATATTATATAGATATATGATATGATACATTGAAAAAATAATAAATAAATAAATAAATAAATTTAATAATATTTATGATTGTCATGTGTTGCAACCACATCGAAAGTAAAAAAAAAATCTATTATTTTTATATTATATATGATGGGATATTATTATTTTTCCCCCTAGGGTATACCTTATTGTTAAGACGAGAACAGGGTTTAGGCTTATTGGCCCTTCTTCCCCATTGAAATCAAACTTTTGGTAACTGACCCCCTTTTGGTACCTTTTTCACCTGAAAAAGTTGACTCTGACAATATTCAGAGTAGAAAAAGACAGTAATATCCCCAATTGCCTTTAACGCCCGTGAACAGTATCCAACACGTGATTGTTATTAATGAAATTACAAAAGTGCCCTTTGAATCATTTTTTTTTAGGAAAACCAATAAAATTACAGTAGTACCCTCTGAATCAAACCGTTAAGGACACCAACAGCTATATGTGGCCTTATATATACCTGCGATATTCATCAATCAACTGCTATATTCATCAACTGCTATATTCAAACACATTCACTTACATATCAACCTACTTCATCACCTGCCATTATTTCATTCATCTGTTTCATCATCAAAACTCACATTCAAACCCATTTCATCACCTGCCAATATTTTTTCATAAATTTCATCACCCAAACATACATTCAAATTTTATTTCATCTATTTCATCACCAAAAAACACATACAAACACTTCTAATCGTATTCACCCACATTCAACCATGGAAGGAAGTTCAAATATAAGGAATATGGGGAGTAACATCAGTGGTGGAGTGCTAATATTCAAAAACAAAACATGCAGATGTGGTAAGAAGGCCGGTTTGAAAATCTCAAAGTCATTTGATAATCCAGGGAAGTTGTATTATTTTTGTGAAAAAAGGCAATGCAATTTTTTTTCATGGTGGGAGCTAGATGTAACAGAATTGTTGGGAAGTATGCAAGGTAGTGAAGAACTAAACAGGGTTGGAATTGATGAAAAATTGAAATTGCTAGATGCAAAGATGTAGAAACTGGAATCAAGTATAATTGGAATAATGCACACTCAGATGACAAGTATAAAAAGTCTAAGTGAGTTAAAGAAGATGATGTGGCTTAATATGTTACTGTTGGTTTGTTATTTATTTATTTCTCTTTTTTGTTAATTCTATGAACATGTAATGCAGTTGTGGTATGTAATGAAATGCAGTTGATGGATATCAATTATCAATATCATGACAATCATTATCAAATCATAAGCATACTACGACATGGAATTCTTAATAAATATGATAAGTACTAATATAAGCACTAATAGTTCAGTGGTACCAAATTCTACCTAAAGTTGACAATACTAGCCTCACATTGCAAATGTAAAAGGTAAGCATTGCAAATGCTAAGCAATAAAAAATTGTTGTTAGAAGCTAAGCATCACAGTTCTAAGCATTGCAAATGGTTCACAGGGCAATATAAACAAAAAAAAGCTAAGCATTGTAAATGCTTCACAAAAAATAGTACCTTAAAAGTTCAACTACATAACCTATTAAAAGTTCAAATACTTAAACAACTAAATCAGTCCAACTGGGTCACTTGAGAGATTGGTTGAGTCTGAACCTGTGTGGTAAGTTGTGAAGACTTGTCACCAACATGTTTTGCTAAAACCCTCTACCTCTGTACTTGTAATAAAACAAAAATTAATTTCAAAGAACACATTAAGAAGGAAGGAAATGAAATTGAAAGATAAGGAAGCATAAAGCATCACCTTTTTGGAAGGGTTTGAAGATGATGCAGTACCTTCGTCTTCAATTATAGTAGGTTGTTTTTTTGTAGCCTTTGTAGAAGAAAGGAATAGCAAAATTATAAATAACACCAACTCAATTAAATTCAAAACAAAACAAAACAAATCAAAAAAATTAATAATTGATTACCTTAGTTTCTTCAAGGCTGCCTTCAGTTTTACAAGTCCTAGAATTATGCCCAGGTAGTTTACACTTTCCACAGACAACACCACCACTTCTAGAAGCTTTAGGTTTCTCAATTGATTCCCTCTTCCTGACCAGTTTTGGCCTTCCTAGTTTTCTTTTCAGGGTTGGTGGTTGAATAGGTGCTTCTACCTGATCAACCCATACACACAAATCTGGAATGGGATGGATCATGTAGTTATAGGTTATAAGATAAACAGCCTTGGACAATGCAGGGTCAATAAAATCTTCTAAGCTGTTCTGATTACCAGTAACACCAAAATGGTGTCTAATACCAGCCAATGCGTGACAGCATGGCACCCTACTAACCTGCCATTGTCCACACTCACATGTTTTATCATTCAAGTTGACAGTGTATACCCTATTCAGACCCAACATCTCATACTTCCCTTGACCTGAATGCAAAGTTCGAAGAACTCTACACTCCACACTATTTTCCTTAATCTTCTTGTTCACTGCTG
This sequence comes from Acer negundo, assembly GCA_035582765.1. NCBI lineage: Eukaryota > Viridiplantae > Streptophyta > Magnoliopsida > Sapindales > Sapindaceae > Acer > Acer negundo. Next base: position 21,467,611 of record CM069231.1, on the reverse strand, counting down.
GTGGTATGTTGTTACCCCATCTGCTGCACTCCTCTTTCCTGAGTTGAAACCTACTCATCACCATTCTTCTTATGTACTCCATAAAGCCTAAATAATTCCTAGACCTACAATCTGTAAGCATGCTATTGAAAGCTTCTGTCATATTGTTAGTCATGTGATCACATTTGATTGAGTGGTCAAATGCATGCCTTGACCAGTGACAAAGTTCAATGGCAGCTAAATAAGCCATAGCTTCAAGGTTTATACTTCCTATGTCTTGCAAACACTTCTTAAGCTCATGCTTGTCACCAGTTTTACTAGCTTTCCAGAAGGGCTTCCTCATCTTTTGTCCACTGTATTGTTTACTGAAATTGGCATAAATATGTCTTGCATAGAACCTGTGTCAAACATGAAGCAATGAAATTAATATATGAATTTTTGTAAAAAAAAATATATATAATTACAGCAAGTTATTCAAATTAATACCTTATGCTTGTCTTTGGCCAATACATCTTCAAAGCCCCAATTACACCCTTCTACCTGTCACTCATGAAGTAGATAAATCTATCTTCTGGGTACTTCAAGAAACAACACAACTGCCGTAAAAACCAGGACCAAGTTAGTAATGTTTCACCTTCACAAATACAATAAGCTAGAGGGTACAATCTAGAGTTTGCATCTAAAGCAACAGTTGAAAGAAGAACTCCTCCATAAGGCCTTTTCAAATGGCATCTATCAATGCCAATGAAAGGCCTACAACCTTCTAGAAATCCCATCTTTTTAGCTTCAAAACACATAAAAAGCCTTTGGAAGATGGTGCTGTCTGTCTAAAGACGAATATAGGTAGCTGAACCAGGGTTGCATTGTTGCACCATCACTGCATACCCCCTTAAATGGGAAAAACACTATGTATGCTCTTTAACCAACACCTCCAAGGCCCTTCTTTTTGCCTTGTACAACCTCTAAGAATCAACTGTGACATTGAATTGGTCTCTCAACAGATCAGAGATCACCCCATAATGAATTCTAGGATTGTTCTTAACAAGAACCTCAAACTTACTTGCAATCCACTTTGCCCTAGCCTCTTGACTTTTATAAATTCGATGACAGTTATGGTTATTGTTGTAAGTCTTCACTTGCATAGTTGTCTCATCACCAACATTGGAAGCATGCAGCCTTCATGGACAATTTTCAGCAAGGCATGCCCAAGTGAGCCTATTCTTATCATTTTTTATCTTCTTAAAATTAAAACCCTCCTGAATTGCATAATCTGTCAACAGCCCCCTCAATGTATACACACTGTCATGTGTCTGCCATACCTCAAACCTAATTGGACAACCTACAAGTTGCTTGAAAGAGTTGCTCTTCATCACTGTTTGAACTTTAGAATCACCTCTTTCATCATCAGAGTCACTAAAGAACTTATCTTTACTGTTGGATTGGTAACCTTCAAACAAATCATTAGAAATTTCATCTGGCATCTCACCCACGAATTCAGGAACCTCAGGTATCATTGCTAATTCCCTTAAACCAGGAACCCCACCCATTTCATCAGTTTCAGCACCCAAATCAACACCTAAAGCCACTATATCAGTCTGATCACCTAACCCATCTACACCAACATGCTCATTTTCTCCAACATCATCATTATCTCCATCAGAATAAAAAATATTTTCCTCAAAACCACTAAAATCGACATCATTCAGATCTGTCATGAACCTAGGTTGTGGCTTGGGAATGTCAGAAGATGAGGATAAAGGTGCAACTGGGATGTATGGCATCTTTTCTATTTCAAACTTAATTCTTATTTCTTTATGCTCACTAAAGCTCCTAAACACTTCTAAAATCTCAATATCACTAGTCATCTCCTTCTTTTTATCTGACCAAGGCAAATAAACCCACACACGGTACTCATTAGTAGGCACCTCATGCCTATTAGTTTCTATTTCAGCTAAAGTATGAAAGAGGACTATCATACTTATGTGCTCAGCATCACAGGTACCAAGATCTACAACCTTAGTGTCTATAGTGACATATATTTCGAATATTTCCTCCATTTAAACACTGCCAAGCATCAGGAATAAAAATCAATCACAAAAACCATAATTTATATCATTCAATGTACCCTAATTTACTGAAAAGAAAACCAAAACAACTTATTCATGCAAAATTAAAAGCAATAATTAAAAATAAAATTTGATAAACCTTTCATGCAAAAAATAAAAAAAACTTTTTAATCATAACATTCGATTGCAACCAAACCCTAAATTACTGAGAACACAACCAAAACAACATATTAACAAAAAAATTTAACGTTGTTCATGTTTAACAACCACCAAAACATCAATTACACCATCAATTTGACATGCAGCAACACCAAACCTAAAACCCCCAAATTTCATAACACAAAAGCCCTAATTAGTAAAGTTAAACAAAAATGAACACATCAAAACAAAACCATGCATCCAAATTCTCCTAGAATAAGCAAAAACAAGAAATAGAAGTTTGAATATACCTTTGCAACCAAAACAACCAGTTTGCTTCTCAAATCTTCTTGCTTCCAACAACCCTTTAACATTATTGACACTATAACTAAACTAACCCTAAAGGAAACACTACTACAGTCAAGAAATCAAAGTTTTCAAGAGGTTATAGGTGATTGTATGGTTGGTTTTTGCATGAAATGGAAAACATGAAGAACTGTCGAGGGTTTTGGTTGTTTGTCTTTGGAATTTTCTTTGGGACCACGACAGATATATATATATATATATATATATATAGTGGGAAAAGTAATCATTTGGTAAGTGGAACAATGAGGTGGCATCACCCCCTCCACTTGTTTTTATTTTATTTAGTTATATTATTTAAATAAAATTTTGAAATGACTCAAATAACCTTTAAGTTTTGTCTTCAGAAGTTAAACAACATTAATGCCCTTTAAATTTAACAGTCAACGTCCAAATGCAACGGAAAAGGTACCAGAAAGGGGTCAGTTACCAAAAGTTTGATTTCAGGGGGAAGAAGGGTCAATAAGCCCAAACCCTGTCCTCGTCTTAACAATAGGGTATACTTCAGGGGGGAAAATAATAACATCCTTATATATGATATATTGAAAAAATAAAATAAATAACATTTATGATTGCCACGTGTCACAATCACATAGAAAGTAGAAAAAAAAAGTATATTATTATAAGGCTAATTGGAACAGATGCCCCCTGAACTCTTTAAAAATTTACATGTTGCCTTCAAAACTTTTTTTTTGGGCACTAAACCCCCTAAACTAACGAAAATTTACAAAAACTGACGGAATGGCAATGAAAGCCACGTTCCGTTTGTTTTAATGTCACATGTACCTCACGTGACAAGAACTAATTACACCAACCTCCCTTAAGGTTTGTCTTAATACGATCTGGTGTAGTTTGCCCTAATAAGGTTTAAATTTTTTTGTTTAATTTCTTTTCAATTAAGTTTATGAATTCAGAGAAGTATAACCATATTATAATACAATCCATAACTGGAATATTGAGACTGTCCAGATATCGTGACAATAATAAAATGAATTTGAATGTATTTCTTTCAAATATAAGTGGGTGTTCCAGAGAATTTGAATCAGTTCATCGGTTTTTTTCTAAACCTACTCGATAGCAACAACCAATCAAACACTCATCGATAATCATCATCAATTCATCATAACAACAACTCTAAAAAGAAAAGGATTTCATAAACTCTGATCTACACCAGATATTATGAAATTGAAAAGAAATTAAAAAAAAATAATGGAAAAAAATAAAGAAAGTTAAAGGACCAATCAATCTAATCGACCAGACCGTAACCTCCCCATTGCCGGTATGAGTTGGATCGGCGCTCCACCGCTGGCGTTTGATGAAGCCCCGTCTCTGTTCTAGATGGAATGACACTGCATGCCCATGCGATCTAGTTGGATCGGTGGCTCTTTTTGCCGACTTCAGATGGAGTCGATTCTTCATCTATGATGGAGAGAGTGTAGAGAAAAAAATTCTTCTTAATCATTGATGAACTTGATTTACAAGGTATATATACATTGCACTGATCGTGCATTACAGAGAATGAAGTATAGTGATATTAAACTACTTAAAACAATACCTATCAGCTAAAGCATAACTTACAACACATGAATAGCATAAAAGATAACTACAAAGCATAAAAGATAATTACAAAGAATTCAAGTCTATAGGCGAAGAAGGATTAGAGTTGGATGTGGAATTCAAGTCTGTATTGGATTTGGATTTCAAGTTTGTAGTGGAGATAGATTGAATCTCCTTAATATGCCCCCGCAAGATTGTAGGCAGTTCAGAGACATCAATCTTGGACCGTAAAAATGCAAACTGTGTCCTGGACTATGGTTTGGTAAGCGAGTCAACTAGTTGGTCCGCAGATGCCACATGTGATACCCGAATTTGTCCTCGTTGAACTCTGTCATGAACAAAATGAAAGTCAATTTCTATATGTTTCATTCGGGAGTGAAAAGCTGGATTGGAGCAAAGGTAGGTGGCACCAATGTTGTCATAAAAGATTGTAGGTAGAGATGGTGATGAAATGAGTAGCTCACGCAAGAGGGAGGTCATCCATAAAACTTCAGTCGCAGCAAGAGCTACTGCCCTGTATTCCGCTTCATTGGATGAGCAGGCGACAGATTTTTGTTTACGAGAGCACCACGAGACGACATTTGACCCAATGAATAGAACATAGGCACTAGTTGAAGTACGATCATCCTGATTACTTGCCCAGTCTGCGACAGAGAACACATGCAAGATGACTGGCGAGTCATGGCGTAGGAGAAGACCATGATCGACTGTTTCTTTCAGGTACCGAAGGAGACGTTTGGCGAGAGACCAGTGTCTGGTTGTGGGTCGATGCATAAATTGAGCTAGTTTTTTGACAACAAATGCAATGTCAGGACGAGTGAAAGACAAATATTGGAGAACGCCAATTACCTGACGAAATTCAGTGGCATCTGTGAGGGAAGTGTCGTCAAGTAGTGTAAGAGAGTGATCGATGGGAAGAGGCATAGCCACCGGTTTGGAGTTAATCATCTTGGTATAAGTGAGGAGATCAGTTACGTACTTTTATTGAGAGAGAAACAAGCTGGCCGAGCACATAATCACTTCAACTCCAAGAAAATATGATAGGGCACCCAGATCTTTAATAGAAAATCGCCGAGCAAGTGTCGCAACAAATGTGTCAATGAGTGCACTATCATTGCTAGTGACTATGATATCATCAACATATACTATCAAAAAAAATCATTCGCCCATTAGCATTGAAGATGAATAAGGAGGTGTCGAAGTGAGAATTGACAAACCCATTCTAGATGAGAAATTGCCGAAGTTCATTGTACCACGCCTTAAAGGCTTGTTTGAGGCCATAAATAGCCTTCTTAAGGTGACATATGTGTGTGGAATAAGCAAGATCTATGAATCCCGATGGTTGTGCCATGAAGACATCCTCAGATAAGTGACCTTGAAGGAAAGCATTATTCACATCCATTTGACAAAGAGACCAACCACGAGAGACCACAATACTAAGCAAAACCTGAATTGTGGTGGATTTAACCACTGGACTGAAGGTCTTAGTGTAGTTAAGGCCCGATCGTTGATGAAAACCTTTAGCTACCAAGCGAGCCTTGTAATGAGAGACAGAACCATCCGGAGATTTTTTAATACGGAACACCCATTTGCAACCTACAATATTAGTAGCCAAGTGAGAAGGAACTAGGTCTCATGTATCATTTTGAATGAGTGCATCGAATTCATCTGACATTGCTCTCCTACATTTATGAGCCTTTAGAGCTTGTGAGACATATGTTGGTTCAGTTTCTGATGGTAGTACACTGGTGAGGGAGAGCTTTGTGATTAGTTTGTGGATAATGTTCTTTGAACGTGTGACCATGGGATGGCTCGATTTGTGTCACTATGTGTGTGTTCGGATCATGTATGGGGATATTTACGGCAGCTGTGTCTGGTGCATGGGAAGGCTGGAGCTATTGAGGGTGAGTTACAGGTGGTTCATTGGTGGGTTGTGGGTGGTCTGGTGAATTGGTGAGTTACGGAAGGACTGTGTGCTGCGGGTGACGGCGGTGTAGCAGCTATTTTCGGTGCAGAATGAGGTGTGGTGCGTTGAGAAAGGACGAGAGGCACGGCTAAAGCTCCAGAGCTGGGTGGTGCCAGAGAATAAGTTGTCCCATGCATTGTAGTTTCAGACATGCATGCATGTGTATGTGGAACTAAGACAGCTAGAGGGATTTGGGACAGCCAAGACGCGTGTGCGTCAATGTTGGAGCGAGGTGTTTGATAATGGAGACTCGTGTAGGGAAATACCGACTCAACAAACGTGACATGTCTGGAGTCAAATATACAGTCAATGCCTAGGTCTAAACAGTGATAAGCGCTTTGAGACAGAGAGTATCCAATAAAGAGACAGGCTTTTGATCGAGGTTCTACTATGTGAGAATTATATGGCCTAAGCCATGGATAACACAGACACCCAAACACACAAAGTTTTTCATACGCATGACGTATGGAAAATATTTTTTTCAAAAGGTGATGACATATTAAGCAACGGTGTAGGCATTATATTTATCAAGTACACGGCTGTGGTGAATGCATATGACCAGAAAGTGAGTGGTAGTGAAGCATGAGTGAGATGTGACAGACTTGTTTCAACAATGTGATGATGTCGTCATTCAGGGACGTCATTGTGTTCTGGTGTGTGCAGTGGTGTAGTAAAGTGTGATATACCATGACTTGCAAGATTTGTTTTAAAGCAAAAAACTCACCATCATTGTCGCTATAAAAAGAGACAATAGAGTGACCAAATTTTTTTTCCACCAATAGTTTAAAATGTTTGAACACATCATGAACATTATATTTATTTTTCAAAGGGTAGAGCCATATATATTTTGTAAAGTGATCAACAAAAGTAACATAATACTTATAGCCATCTTTGGAAATAACTGGAGAACTCCAGACATCTGAATAAATAACCTCAAGTGGTTTTGAACTACAGACAGTTGAAACTGAAAAAGGCAATTTATGAGTTTTATTACACTTGCAAGCATCACACGACACAGTAGACTTGCCAGACGATAAAAGAGACAATGCTTGGGAAGACACTAATTGACTGGTTATTTTAGAGGAAGGATGACCTAAGCGATGGTGCCAATCAGAGAGAGAGGCTTAGACACTGGAAAGGGCGATGATAGGCGAATTTTTATGCTGAGCATGAGACGGCCATTCGTAGACACCGTTTCTAGTCCATCCTTGCAGGAGTCGTTCCCCCATACAGAGATCTTTCATAGTGAACATCAAAGGTGAGAATTCAATAAAAACTTGGGTAGCAGTATAAAACTGTGATACAAATATTAGGTTTTTTTTCATATTGGGAACACAGAAGACATAAGATAATAATAATAATAATAAGGTATTAAAGACTAGATGGGTAGAACCAGTGTGTTATTTTAAAATATGTACCGTCACCAATCATAATGTCGTCAGAGCCACCATATGGAGAATGTATGGACAAATTGGTGAGATTTATGGTGATATGATGTGAAGCACCTGAGTCAAGCAACCATTCAGAAGTATAGTTGGCGATTGGAGTTGTATAATTAGCACATGGCTGCCATTGTCTTGTAGATTGGTTCGGTAGAGCTTGATTTTGCACAGGACCTCATGTGAACATGGAGCAATGTTTTGCTGTGTGACCTTGTTCACCACATAGTTAACAGAATCCACGATATTGTCGAGGTTTGTTTGAATTATTTTGAGTTGACCTATTGAAGCTCGTGCTAGAGTTGGAGTTGCGGTTGTAGAAGGAGCCGGATTGGCTATCGGACTGACTATTTCCGGTTTTGTGTGGAGGCCTATTGGTGCTGGAATTACCATGGTGGTTGCTGTGGTGTTGCGGCTGTAGAAGTTGTTGGATTGCCTGCCGAAAAGTGGTCTTGCTGCGTAATTCGCAGTGACGGGCAATCGTTGGCTTTTCACGGCCTCTTGTTTAAGCACCGCTTCAAAGTTGATTAGTTTCTCATGGAGTTCCTCAAAGGATATTGCTGAGTTACGGGCATGGAAAGCTGAGGAGATGTCCTTGAATTCATCACCTAGACCATTCAAAATTTTAACTGTCAAATCTTCAGGGTTTTCAGGTGCATCGAGCATGGCAAGCTCATCTGCAACGCTTTTGACGTGTTGCATGTATTCGGTTACAGTTTGTGTTCCTTTTATCACATTAGTGAGGACTCCTTTAAGATGCATAATATGACCTCTGGAAGGTTTCGCATAGGTGTTGGCAAGTGCAATCCATGCATCACATGCAGCTTTAGCAGAAGCAATAAAGAGGATAATGGAGGGAGAGATAGAGCCAATGATTGCATTCAAAAGCAGTTGGTCTTGTCTGGTCCAGATGTTGTGAGCAGGGTTAGGTGCTGTGATGTCGTTTGTTGTGACCAACACCGGTGGGCATGGTTTTTGGCCATCAACAAATCCCATAATGTCGAACCCAATAAGAAGGGTGTGGAACTGAAGCTTCCATGAGCGATAATTTGTTGCTGTGAGTTTCAATGAAGCTTGAGCAGCAACATTGATACTAACAATGGTGTTTGACATTGAGCTGATTTCACGTGAAGAAGAAGATGAGGAAATTACGGTAATTGAGGGAGAAGAAGATGTAGTCATGTTGGATCAAGTCTCGTTTGAGTTAATGAAGCTCTGATACCATATAAAGTCATTGATGAACTTGATTTAGAAGGTATATATACATTGCACTGATCATGCATTACAGAGAATGAAGTATAGTAATATTAAACTACTTAAAACAATACCTATCAGCTAAAGCATAATTTACAGCACGTGAATATCATAAAAGATAACTGTAAAGCATAAAAAATAATTACAAAGAATTCAAGTCTGTAGGCGGAGAAGGATTAGAGTTGGATGTGGAATTCAAGTTTGTATGGGATTTGGATTTCAAGTCTGCAGTGGAGATAAATTGAATCTCCTTAATAGAGGGAGTTGCATCCAGTTGGATTGGCGGCTCCTTCTGCTGGCTTCAGATGGAGTTGGGTCTTCATCTGTGATGGAGAGGGAGCTCCATCTCTTGCGATGAAGGGGGTCTTCATTTTTTTTTTTTTTTTAATTGATTGAAGAAAAAAAAATGATGATATGATGGACGATGACGATGAAGATTGTGATGTTTTTGTTGGCAACAAATGGGCTTCAATAAGAGCAATTGAGGCGGATGATTCAAGCTCATTAGTTATATGAAGTTGGTGGCTTACTAGGTTCTACAATAATTGATTGAATAATAATACAATTATTTTTTTTAAAGGGAGATGCAATAATAATTCTTTTTTTCCAAATTATTATTACCATTTATTTTGTTTTTGGAGTTGATTGAATAAGATGAGATTTGTAGATTTTATTTTTGTGATTTCCTTTTGGAATTGATTGAAGAAGAAGGAAGAAGATATGAATTATTGAATGAGGTTTGTGGATTTTTTTTTATAATTGATTTGTGATTTTTTTTTTTTTGGAATTATTAAATTATATGAATTATTGAAAAAGATATGATATGATCTCCACCATCCATGGTGATTGATGATCGGTGGAGATCAATTTTTCCTTTTTCAAAAAAATCTATTTATTGAATATAATTAACAATTTAAATTATATTCTTTAAAAAAATATTTATTTTTCTTTTTAAAAAAAAAGTATTAGGGCAAACCTTAAGGTAGGTTGGTGTAATTAGTTCTTGTCACGTGAGGCGCACGTGACATTAAAACAGACGGAATGTGGCTTCCGTTGCCATTCTGTCAGCTTTTGTAAATTTCCGTTAGTTTAGGGGGTTTAGTGCCAAAAAAAATATTTAGGGGGTAATATGTAAATTTTTAAAGAGTTTAGGGGTCATCTGTGCCAATTACCCTTATTATAATATTATATATGATATGATATATTGAAAAAAAAAATTAATAACATTTATGATTACCATGTGTTGCAACAACATCGAAGTAGAAAAAAAGTCTATTATTATTATATTATATATGATATAATATATAAGATATATAATATGATATATTGAAAAAAAAAAAAACATTTATAAATATCATGTGTTGCAACCATATAGAAAGTAGAAAAAAGTCTATTATTATTATTATTATTATTATTATTATTATTATTATATGATTAGTAAAGAGTTTTTGATAAAATTTACAGATGGCTTCACAGACACCCCTTTTTAATTGCAGATTTTTTCATGAGTTCCATTTCATTATTGAAAGCATTGTTTTGTTTCCTTAGTTTATAGAGGTTGATGACAGGTGTTGCAGTTTTTTACTGTTGAAATCCTTTTTTCTAATTTATCATTTAATTGCATTTACTAGGAAAAAATATTCAATCTTGTAGGACTAATGTGACTTGTTGAATCTAATTACTTGATAGGTTTTATTGTTCTGTTTCACTTTGATTTTTACTTTATTTGTTATTTTAGTTAGTAGAGTTTTATTGTTCTTTGTTTGTTAATTTACTTTGCAAATGCTTATAAGTGGTCTATCTTTTGTAATTTTGTAAGCTATTAGCCTATTAACAACAATTTTGGAGAATGATGTTCATATTACTAAATAATGCAGTATTTCTAGCCAAATTTTGCCTGAGTTATATGAGAAATTTATTTGTCTATATAATAAATGTATTTATCATATGATATTATTTTGTCTTTAATAAAATTATCATTTTCAGACTAAATATATGAAAACATGTTATATATATATTAAAAAAAAAAAAAAAAAAAAAAAAACCTATTAATATGAATAAGGGATCCATTTTAGAATTTCACCATGAGCCTCTAAAATGTCAGGACCGGCCCTGTAATAGTATAAATGTATAATATCGTTAGGACCACATAAAATCTATTAATTAATCTAAATGGAGATATTGAATAAGGGGTGGTTCTCTAGTAAGGACTTCCTAAAATTATAAGTTAAGGATGTTCAACCACATCCATACATTCATATTGGGTATGAGTATTTGTTAATGTAAGGTTGTGGGTCCACTATGAATGTGTGATTGTGGTTGAATATCCTAAAATTATAAAGTCAAAGAAAAGTCCTGATTAGAGAAGTATTCATTGAATGGGTATAGCAACATCACCAAGAATTTTCCTTATGATGGAGTTGATGATGATACAATAATTTTGAAGTCTGTTACATGTAATACAACACTCAAAACATGGAAAACACTTTAATAGTTAAATGTAAAAATCTACAAAAATAAATTCCGTCAAAAGTTCTGCAATAGTTAAAACTAAAACTCAAGTAAAAGTAGATGTCTTAGTTAAATAATTTATTTTTTATACAATAAACTCATATAGTTAAATTAGCAAAATAAACTCCTTAGAAGTTTTGCACTCAAATGAATATAAAACTTAAACCAAAAAAAAAAAAAAAAAAAAAAGTAATATGAAACAGGACACTGAAGGTACCTGTTCTGCTCTATTCTGAAGGTACCTGTTCTGCTTTATTATTATTATTATCCATTCATTCATTCATTGTATTCAAAAAAACTCAAATGGTTAAATTTAAAATCCATAAGAAATATACAGTATATACCTATAATAGGCATTTTAGGTATAATCCAAAAGAAAACAGTTGTTTAAAACAAAAGCACTGCCCAAAAATTAAAGAAAGGATAAAATTGGTATTTTACTATTTTCAAAAAACAATAACATAACATAAGTAATAAATGAAGAGGTTTATAATTGTTTTTTATCTATTTTCTAAGAGTATCTCCCATAGCCTCTCTTGAAGACATCTCTTAATTTAATTAAGGGACTATATGTATTTTTACAACTCCAGTAACTCCCTAAATAGCTTCATTAATTGTGTTCTAGTGGAGTTCACTCTCTTAATTAAGAGTGTTTCAACCCTCTTGAAGTGGGCTCCACCTATTTAAGATTATTTTAAAGTAGATTCTACCTATCATAATTAACAAACAATATCTAATATTTATTAAACATAATATCTAACATTTAAATAATAATAATAAATTATTAAATGAACCATTTAAGGGAGTATTGTTTGAACACATACTCTTTTAATGGTCCCTGACAATAACATAGACTTTTATATAAGGGGGTCTCTAAGCGGAGACTATTGGAGATGTTCTTAATTTTGTTCTGATGGAGTTCACTCCCTTAATTAATGAGTGTTTTCAAGGAATATTATTAAAGCACATACTCCGTTAATCTATTATAATAATATATAAAGGAATCTTCAAAGAAGACAATCGGAGATTTTCTAAGAGTCGACCTATGCCGACCCATAGTTTATATACAGGAACAGGAAGTAGCTATCCACATTTAACAATGAAGTGATAATGCCATTTAATAATGTCCCTTGTTAATTAGTTTGTGACAAATCAATTTATGGTACTAAATCAATTAATTGTGAGTCTCTCCACCATGCATTTAATCAAAAGTTTCTGTTTTATGTCAAATCAAAACAACCATTCAACTAACATGCATGTGAGTGCATGATGACAAGGAACCTTTTTCCTTTTATTTGGGGGTCGAAGAGTTGACAAATTAAATTTATTTATTTTATATATTACAATAATTATGATTTTAGAAAATATAAGATTCAAACTCACAACCTTTCATGGTATGTTTTTGAACAACCTTTCATGGTATGTTTCTGAGCGTATTATCTCATATAAAGATTAATTTTTGAATTATTGTATAAAATGTAATAGATACTAAGATAGCTCAGTTAATTGGTGAATATAGGCATCTCAACGTGTCGCATACATATTCAATTAGACAAGTTGAATTATTATCAGCAATGACATCAGTCATAAGTTGAGTAGTAATCTCAATTAAGTTAGAGCATGCTATTATGTATTTGCAGAAAATGGAATACCACATATGATAGATATTAAAAAAGTTAGAAAAATTCTCTCCAATGTTATTATCTAAGTTGAATATGAAGATGATGTAGACTAAAAAAAGTTAGAGAATATGGAGTTGAGTTTCTAATTTTAGAAACTCTCCTAGAAATGCTGACTAGGATTTCGAACTCTTTCCACCAATAAGATTAAAGCTTTCAACTTTTTCCACCAATAAGATTAAAACTTACAACTCTTTCCACCAATAAGATTAAACATCATTTAATTGTAAAATAAAAGAGGAGAGAGAGTGTAATAATTGTTTTATTATGATTGGACATAAAATGGATGCATATTTGACTTTAGATAATTGCATTGAAGATGTGAATATGCATTTCTCTAAAAAATTTCAAAAGTAAGCCCATAATAAATACAAATGTTGATGTGGCACTATTTTGAAACTCAAAAATACATATTTGTATTGGAGATACTCTTAGGCCCAGTTTGACATTGTTGTGCTGTTGGAAGAATTGTTTTTGATTCTGCTATGGGAAGAATTGTTTTTGATTCTGCTGTAGGGAGAATTAGCTCAGTGTTTGGTAAACTAATTTTTAAAAGTACTGTGAGAACCAAAAACAATTTTAATGTGTTTGATAAATTATAAGTAAAAAGTGTTGTGGTGTAAAATTACTAGAAATGACATAAATGCATATTGAAGATGTTTTGAAAATAAATAATTTGTTTTATTTTTGTATGACCTTAAACATATTATAAAATAAATAATTTGTTTTATTTTTATATGACTATAAACATGTAATAAAATAAAAAAATAAATAGTTTTATTTTTTTGTGACCATATCTTTTTTTTTTTTCTATTGCCACATATATTGCGAATATATTAAGAAAACTCTTTTGATTTTTTCTATAATTTTTTTTTTCTATATCAATAGTTTGTAAAAAATTCATTAATCTTGAAGAGAAACGTGTTTTTAATATTACTTTCCCAAGAAGCAGTTTTTTAAAAGTAAGAAAAACTAGCTTCTCATTTTCTGATTCTGGGGAAGCAAAAAATGGCCAAAAGCGCTTCCTTGAAATTTTACCAAACACCCTAATCTATGTCCAGAATCAACTTTTGTCTCAAAAGCAGGTCTAGAAGCAATGCGAAACTAGGCCTTAATACCTATGATCTGTTGCTTTTTCATTGGTCCAACGTATAAAACTCTATATTAAGTATATTTTGATAAGATCAAGTATTAATTAAAAAAAAAAAAAAAACTCTTTTTTAAAAAAATTATATTATTTGGTTGTCACTCAATAGAGTTTTTGGATAGTTAAAAAAATTGTTTTATATCTATTGAGAGAAGCTCAAATTTAAAGTTTTTTCAAATAGACATTTTGAATTTTTTTTTAATAACACTAAAATATCTAATATAACCCTATCATTTACAAGCTAAATCAATTTAAATTTTTGGCTTAATTTTTTAACTTCTACATCTCAACCATCAATGTACTGTTAATTTAATGGTTGAGATTTGAATGCATTTATAACTCTTTAATTAAGAGCATATGGGTGATTGAAATATTGAAGTTAAAAAATTAAGTCACAAATCTAAGTTAATTTAGCATAATCCATATATATTTTTTGAAGTATTTAGATAATCTTATCATTTAAAAGATCCATTTTACTTGACAATCAAACAATCAACAATTTTCCTTTAAAATATCTACTTAAAGAAGCTTTTCTAAACGAACCATAACTTTATTTATTCTAAAAATATATCAATTTTATTAGTTAACAATCTTTCATAAACTAAAATCACATCCAACATTTGTTGTTTTTTTTTTTTTTTTCCTTCAGTATTACATTATAAATTTAGGTTTTATGGGGAGAGGGAGGACTCGAACCCGAAACCTCCTGGTGCAGGTGTGAGAGGTTTACCACCGAACCAATTTCATCATATCAACATTTGTATATCTTAATATAGTATAATATGAAATAAACATTATTGTTTATTGTTTGAAACAATAATTATATATTAATATTTGTACAGTAATTGATAAATAATTTGAAATTAAAATTGATGTTCATTATTTTGAAGGCACGTGATTTTTTTTCCCCTTTTAAAAGAATTAAACATTTAATACACAACTACTTTTTTTTTTTAATGAAGTAGACAAATTATTCATGTAACACTATCCTAGAAATATATTTATTTTTTTTAAAAAAAAATATTATAATAATTCGGGATTTTGTAGAGAGTGCCGATAATACCTTCCATAAAACTAATTTGTACACCCATATTTCTTTGTATTAGAATAGCATGATTGGATTAAAAAAAAAAAAAAAGAATTGGATGATTGAAATTATTACGTTTTAGAGTTTTAGATACAATCTCAATTGTTAATTGTTTTAATTCAAGAAATATCATGATTTGATCTTATAATTTTTCGGTTGATTTAATTAATTAATTTTTTTAAATGGAGTGTCAAAAGATAAAATGGATAATTTTGAAAAAAAAAAAAAAAAACAATTGTCTTCAGAATTTTTTTAAAAATTTTAAAATTTTAGAATAAATTATCTTTAGAAAAGAAATTTAAAAAGGAAAAATTGGATTCTACGTAGAAAATCTCTTTAATAAAAACTATCAATAAAGACAAATTACTTTAATTAAAATAAATCAAATACTATGTACACTCATATCTTCAACTATATCTCTTTATTAAAAAAATATATATATGATAAACCCTAATTAAACTCTAATTTTATTTCAAGTATCAAACTTTCTCATCATTATATGATTATCATATAACAAAATAATGGAAAAAGAATTTTCAGATAACTCTGATCATAAAGATGAGGTAGGTATTATTTTACTTTTTTTTTTTTTTTTTTTTGTCTTTATTTATGTCTAGTTATGAACTTAATCAATAAATAATATATATATATATATATATATATTTAAAGATGGTTGTAGATATCAATGATTTTTTTTTAAGATAGCTGTATATATAAAAGAATTACAGATTGAAAATCCATATACACTCCAATAATACATCTTCTCTATCATAAGGTTCCTACATTCGAGACATTTCCAAAAGTAAATTGGATTATCATTACAAGAAGATTTGATTTCAAAAATAATGTGATTTCAAAAAAAAAAAAAAATTAATAATTTGGGTGTGTTAATAATTTAATAAGATTTATAAATAAAATATATTAAAATGAATATATCCATTTCAACAAGGGTGCTATTGACATTATAATGAGCGTTTATCGTAATATTTATTTTTGAAAATTTAGCTATATGTGTACTTATAAAACTGGGTGTATTAATTAATTTTACAGGTGACAATATCTGCAAAAGACAAACCATTGAGCTAACCTCATCTTATCCAAAAATATAATTGAATAAAATTTAATTTCATGATTTTATTATTTAACATTATATAAAAAGTGTTTCAAAAAATATATATATATTGTATAAAAGTGACCGCCTAACCTATTGAATGGGTTTTTAGTTTTTTATTTTCCATTTTACAATCAGATTTTTTAATTGGCAATTAATTGAAGCCCTTTGATCCATTTTTAAATGATCAAACAGACCAAATGCTTCACTATTCATCACTGAATGATAAAGGGATTTTTGATTCCCCTGGGCCTGCAATAGTAGGAACTGGAAGTAGCTATCAACATTCCACAATGCCATTTAATAATGTCCCTAGTTTATTAGTTTTTAACAAATACCAAATTTATTGTGAGTCTCTCCACCACGCATTTGATCAAAAGTTTATGTTTTATGTCAAATCAAAGCAAACATTCAACTAAACATTTTTCCTTTTAGCTGGGGTCGAAAAGTTGAAATTAAAATGAAAACATAGAGGTGAAATGGGTGATTGTTTTTATTTATTTATTTTAAATATTATAATAATTATGAATTTTGAGAAAGGTGAGACTCAAACCCATAGACCACAATCCCGTGGTGTGTGGTGGGTTGTGGCCTGTGGGTGAGCGGGTTATATTGTATAAGATTTAATTTCTGAATTATTATATAAAATGCAATAGATAGATTAGTTAATTGGACAGCCTAGGCATCTAACAGTGTCGGTCGCGGCTATTCCAAGACTTATGGTGGAAATCTAAAAAATGGGTCATATGCCAACGAAATCATCTTCACTTCATTCCAAAATAAGAATCAAAATAAAAAAAAAAAAAATAAAAAAAATAAAAATCCATGATTTTTACGTCTCCTGTTGCCTTTTTTTTATTTTTTATTTTTAGAAGAAATAAAGAATATATAGGTGATAAGAAAGTATGAAACTTTAAAAAATTGGATTTTATACTAGAATAAAACGAATTAGACCAGGTTTTATTTATTTTTTTTCTTTGATATTGTTTGAGAGTTTTTTTTTTTTTTTTTCTTGGAATTTTTTTTTTTAACAACTTAACCTATAACAAAAATTCACATCATATATTTAGAGTCATTAGATATGATGGGCCCGGGTCGGGTGCCCCCAACCCACCCCAGGGCCGCCCCGCCATCTCAAAGTGTCACATACATATTCAATTATATAAGTTGAATTATTATGAGCAATGACATCAGTCATGAAAGTTAATACCTAATATATATATATATATATGTACGGTCCTGTTCCTATCAGAACATCCTTATATAACTTTATCAGGATATTGAATGTGAGTCACTCATTTATAAAAGTGATTTGATAAGTGCATATATACCAAGTTAAAGTATGTAAAACGAGTAGCTCATATTTAATGTCCTCATATAATTCTACTGGTGCATCCTCATAGGAAAATTTTCGAATATATATATATATATATATGACCTGCTGCTTTTTCATTGGTCCAACGTATGAAGTTCTATATTTTGATAAGATCACGTAATTGTAGAAAGGCACAAACAAATCAAATCGATACCAGCAACGACTTTTATCGATTAGAGCCTGAGCCGCATTTCCTGTAATATTCCAATGTCATCTTCAACTAAATCGTTATCATTCAACGAATCTTTTAATGACCAGACAAGGCCGGTGTTTGGTTAGCCCCTCGATCACCTATAATCATTAATCACTAATGCCATGATTTCACAAGAAGAAGTGACCGGAAAATTAAAACTAGTTTTTTTTTTTTTTTTTTTTTTTTTTCTTTTCAATCTTACAAATGGATACTCCATTACATATTGAATAATGCAAAGTTGCATTAAATAGCAGAGACGGAAAGGTGTTTAGAAGTGCTCCATTTATGCAAAACATTGCCAAAAGCATCATAAAAGGCAATATCAACTTCTTTTTGAGTTATTTTGATCGACATGAAGCCTTGTCCATCGTAATAAAACTTCATTTCATGTGGTTTCCACCAATTCACATCACCCCTCCATGCCTTTGACCCTCCTCCACTTGTTAAATATTGAATTCCACTGCACATCATTCATAATTAATTGCTTCAATTCACAATTGATTTATTTTATTTTATTTTATTTTATTTTTCCTTATATTAATTTAATTATTTAGATTAATTACCTCTCAGAGCTACTAATGTGTTCCAAGCAATGGTCATGGCCATTAATGTAAAGATCAACCTCATTTGCCTGAAATAATTTATCATTTTTATAATTACTTTACTGGGTAGGTTAGGCTAAACCAACTTTAATTTAAACGTGTAATGATTTACCTGAAGAATCGGGAGAAGTTGGCGTGCAAGTTCTGGTGTGTTACCATGATGACCAGCGCTTTTGATTGTATGATGGCCTACAACTATCTTCCATTTTGCTGTTGATTCTCTTAAAGCTGAATCCACATCCTGTTATAAATATTTTTTCTTATTATAGAAAATTAACAGATCGAAATGATTTGTGGGTTAAATGGAAATTAAATTACGTATAGGAGTTGTGCAAGGTAATTGTGTCGGGGCTGAATGCCACTCCAATCATAGACATGGTCCTCTGGCTCTGTGAAGTACTTATCAACAAAAGGAGTTGTATCCACAAAGATGAATTCTGCAATTTCTGAGAAAATAAAACAAGAATTAGGTGGATGTTGCTTTTAATTAAGAATTGAAATTGAAAATTTTGTTGGTTTAATTTACCAGCATTAACAATAAAGGACCTCAAGCAAACCCATCTGCTGTCTATTTCTCTCAGTATAGGACTCAACTGAGCCTCCACATCACCTCTATAATCATGGTTGCCAAGTACTGCCACACATTCGATCAACAATAATATTATTATTGCTTTTATTTCAATTAGTCAAAAGTTAGTATTATTTTATATAAAAGAATAAAAAAAGTTAATTTTGTTAATTACGTGTGTACTTCGAACACATGTTTATAATATAACCCTTTATAATAATATTATATTCAAACACATACAAAAATCCGGATTGAGATTAGATCAATAATACAGATTGATATTCGTAATCAAAGTTGTCATGGTTATGAATATCTTTGATATTAATATTAAATTTAAAATGTCGTCATTATATTGGAATAATTTGATGGTTTAGATATATTACCATTATACCACTGTTTTTGCAAGGCAGGTGCTGTATAGATATTGACAAATGATTCAAAAAATGCATCATCATCCACACCGGTCAATCCATCATCATAAAAGTTATCTCCGGTGGAGATTATGAAATCAATCTCCAACTTCTCTCCAATTATTCCCATCTGAATATAAAAAAAAATTAAAAAAAAAAAAAAAAAGATGTTAAGGCAAATAAATTAATCAACTCAAATATGAATAAAGAGTACTTACATGGATATAAATTAAATTGAACCCCAATTATTTTAAAATTTCAATAAAACTCTTAACTTTTTTACTTCACCTAGAAAAAAGAAATACTGTATCAACTTTCTTCTATCAAACAAAAAGTCTTGTTTGGTTTATAATTATATTTTGTGCACAAATTAACTTTTGTTTTTTGAATGATTTCTCTTCTGATATATAAAATAATGAAAGAAATGGTGACATTCCAATATTCCAATCCATGAAATAGTATGCCCCACTGTTTGGCCTGAAATCATAAATGAGAAATGGGATATGGCATCTGCATGGAATTATACTCCCTTACAAACAAATTAAATATATATATATATATATATATTATAATCTTTGAAATTGACTAATTATGACTTGTCATGATTTCATTGGATGCCAATTGGCTTTGATACCAAGCAGTCCAGATTCCACACCACCACCCAGAATGTTACTATTTTTATTATTAAAAATATATAAAATATAATATAATTCTTAGAAGAATATGTGCCGCTTTAAGAAGTAGAATTCTATATAAATAAACAAAAATATATCTCATACCTAGCTATGGTGTTTTAAGAAGAATTCTAGCTATCATCTATTTAAATTGTTTGAAATCAAGAAATAAAGAAATATATAATACATAAGTAGTGAAGGATCGATGTTCTAAATTAAATTCATGATATTTTGAAGAAAAGTTTTGTATATATAAACAAGTTTTATGAAACATAATGGAGTATAAAGAAGAAACAACAGAAGCATTTACGTACACAACAAGTACAATTAACACAAGTGTTAAATGAAATGCAAACATGGGTTGATAAACGTTTTAAAGATGATGTGCATTAATTATTTAATTAAGAGTTAGTAAATATATAATAATTAATTAACCTCATATGCAACTTCAGTTTGATTGTAACCTCCTTTTCGTCCCCAGTCTCCGATGACCAGAAAGCTAAGAGATCCATCGGTTTTGGTGGTTGTGTGATCGAATCGCGGAAGCTCAGCCGTTGAGGGAGGAACAGCAAAACACCAGCTCAACATAATAAGATTTGCAATAATCATGGTTTTGTTCCACAGAGAAGCCATGCTGGTAAAGGAAGAGAGAGAGGGCGAATATTAAACTTGGACACTGTTTTCGTGGGGATTCCAACTCCAATATATATAGCAAGAATTTATAAATGGGTAGAGACGTAGAGTGATAATTAATTGTTAAAAACTAGTAAAGGTGAATTATACAGGGGCGGTGACAATTGTCGACAATTACAAAGTTTCCAATTTTATATATATATATATATTAAAATTTTCTAATCATTGCGTCCTGATATAACGTTGGATGTGGACCATTAGATTTACATGTTTTGACTCAAAGTGCACATGCATTTGTCAAAACTTCTCCATAATCTGTGGCCCACATGCAACGCACTGATAGAGTTATATTAGGACGCACTGAGGAGTAAAGAACTGTATATATATATATATATATATATATATGAAAATTTTCAAGTCAGTGCGTCCTGATATAAATCCATCAGTACGTTAGATGTGGGCCATTAGATTTACATGTTTTGACTCAAAGTCTATGCACTTGTCAAAACTTCTTTATAATCTATGGCCTACATGCAATGCACACTGAGGAAAAAAGAACTGTAAATAAATATATATATATATATATATATATTCTTCTCTCCTTAGTACGCCCTGATATAAAATTGGGATATCAATTGCAAAGTTTTCAAGTACTATAACTATTTTTCTTGAATTTTTCTATATTTCGCCCATTTTCCGATGCCGTCATATTTAACAAAATTGGGATAAATAGTTGTAGTGTTTGAAAAATTCATAAATTTTATTGATAGGTAGATTTCATTGAATTTATCAACCATAAAATAATTCAAATTAAAATTCATAGAAATCGACGTGATTTCATCAAGGTACTTACCGAAATTAAAATAAGGGATCTCTCATGAGAGAACCACTATATATATATATATATATATATGACGTACTGTTGTGAATTTTGGAATTAACTAATATGTTATGAGCGGTGCTATTGGTACCCCCACCACTGAACTATTTATTTCCCACTTTTTAAGATTTTGATTTAGCTATATAAAATTAAATGGTTTTATTAATTGTTTTTTATTTATTTCCAAGATTACCCTTTTACATATTTTTCAAACTTAATACAACTCATCTTTTTCAAAAAAGTAAAAAAATAAATACAATTCATCTCTAATATTTATATACAGTTTTTTCACATCCATTTACGGGACACAGGGGCGGATACATGAGAGGGCCCGGGGCAGCCCTCTCTCAAGAAATATATATATATTATGACTAATTGCACAAACACCCCTGATATTAGGTCTAATTGTATTTATATGTAAATTTTGTTTATAATTGTACTAACATCCCCTACCATTAGTATAATTTATTATATTTATTTATTCTAACTTAAAATCAAAAGACAATAATAAAATTACAAACAATCAATCACAATTGACAAAAGTATTATTTTATACTTGTTTTACTTATAATATTTACTTGCTTTTATTTCAATTTTTTGATTGCCCAATTTAGATTCATTTCATTTTGTTCTATTTGTTAGTTTAAACAATTCAAACCGTTCAAACCGTTCATTAATAGTAAATTTCCATAATATTTACAATCTATTTAAAAACAAGATATATATTGATAAACAAATCAATGTGAGACTCGTGAGAGTGTGTGAGTCATTGATTAATCATTCAAATATATTGACTAAATAATTCAATGTGATGGTTTGTGAGCCATTAATTAAGTATTAGAATATTCTGACTAAACAAAAATAGATAAATCCAACAATTGATATCTAATGAATTGACTATGTGACTGAAGAAAAAAAAAAAAAAAAAAAAACTATTTGTATATATAATTTAGCCTAGTCTGTAAATATTTTCTAGGTCCGCCCCTGACGGGACTTTGTTTTTTCTTTTTATTTCATGGTGAAACCATTCTTATTAGATGCGATTTTTTTTTTCTGTAGTCGATTGGATTGTTGGTGGTAAATTGTAAGTGTGATATATGATTTTTTGAGCGATTGAGTTAGAGTTTTGATGTGGTTTTGTTTCATTAGAGATTAGGTTTTCTTGGTTGCGATTTTTTTTTTTTTAAATAGCATTAAACTAACTTTGGAAGATCCATAATAAAATCTATAAAAGAATTGATACAAATCATAGAATGCTTGGAATATCTGAAAGAAAATAAACCAGAGAAAAAAAAAATAGCAAACTTGAATCTGGAATTTGAAAAACAAAACAAAACAAACATTTGAAACAATAAAATCAATAAATACTAAACATGGAAAACATGAGATTGAGATTTGAAAGAAAATACTGTATAAATAAAAATAACAAACATTCAACGATTTGAAATAATCTATGTCATTAGGGTTTTGAAATAAGGAAAGTGATGTTTTATTAGTTTTATTTTGTACATGATTTTTTTAATAAATATTGTATGTCTCTTTAAATAATTTGATAAATAAAAAAAAAATTTAAAAAGTAGGGTATATATAGTTCAACGGTGGGTGTGCCATTAGCATCACTCATTGTTATTACTTAGGGTGTCGATATTGATACTCATAAAACTTATTAGTACACTCGTATTTTATTAAAAAATTTATTTACAAAAATATCCCAATATAAATTTACCAATAAGGACAAATTACTTTAATTAAAAATAAACCAAATACTGCATACACTCATTAATTACACTCATATCTTAACTATATTTCTTTATTAAAAAAAACTTAATTTTCAAAAAAAAAAAAAAAAAAAAAAAAAAAACACACACACACACACACTTATGATAAACCCTAATTTTTAAACCTTAATTAAACTCTAATTTTATTTCAAGTTTCAAACTTTCTCATTATCATCTTATTTTTGTCTTTCTTTTATGTATAGTTATGAACTCTATCAAAAAAACAAAATATATTTTTTTAACAATAGCTATAGATATCAACAAGTTATTTATTTATTTATTTATTTATTATTATTATTTTTTAGATAGCTATATAAATAAGAGAATTTTAGATTGAAAATCTCTTGACCTCATATACGGTTCTATATGTTCCCTTTTATAAGGCTCCTACATTTGAAATATTTCCAAAAGTAAATTGGACCATCATTAAAAGAGGATTTAATTCCAAAAATAATATGATTTTTTTAATAAATTGGGTGTGATAATAATTTAAGAGTGTTTATAAATAACATATATTAAAATGAATATATTTATTTCAATGAGGTTAATATTGGCACTATGATGAGTGTTTATAGAATATTTATTTTTTAAATTTTAGACATGGGTATACTTATAAAATTGAGTGTACTAATAAGTTTTATGGGTGTCAATATCCGTACTTATTACGTAGTCATGTTCAAGAACCTACGAAACTCAATAAAATAAAATGAATCTCAATTGAATAAAATAAAATAAATAAATAGTGAGAGAATGGTATATATACTAATGAATGCCAAAACCAATAGATTAATTTTTTGGGTTGTAAGATTAACCGCTCTTTTATATATATATATATATATATATATAGTTTTTTTCTTAATAGATCCTTTATTATTAAAATAAAGTAAGAACTTTGGTAAAATCCATCAATTTTAATGTGGATGACAAGCTCAATCTACTTGTAAACAAAATTTGAAAAAATTTCGTATACTAAAACTATTTGTGTTTTGTCCAATTTTCTAATGTTTTGTATTGAACGAAATGGGAAAAAAAAAAAATAGTTTCAGCGCTTGAAACTTTTTCAAATTTATAATATGAAAATTTAACAATTAGGAATTAGGAGTCGAACATGATAATGCTGTATGAATGTTGGAAGGCGAGACTCGAGAGTGAGTCCCATGTATAAATCAGAAATTTAATTTCACTCCCACTTAAAGAAATGAAGTTTCATTTCCTATAAAACTAACATTTCATTTTGATTATTAAAGATGCCTCAATAGTAAATGAGTAAGTATCTACAAATGGACAACGGGGGGTCCATGAGCATCAATCATGAGATCGACGACAGACTGCACCACGTCCTTCTTTTTTTTAATTATATTTTTGAGATAAACCATATCCATTTTATTCATTTTTCTAATTACACTCTCTTTGGTTGGAAATGCACATTCCAATTTTTGTGAATTTGCAACCAAACATTTCTTTTGGGTGTGTAGATAAACCGACGAAGTTGCATTATTGTTCATTGTTTTGGATTATGTGCATTATTGTTCAGTTAAATAATATGAGAAAATAACAGAGAAGCAACATGTAGATGTGTCATGTGATGAGTACAAAATAGATTATGTCATGTGCACCATTCCGTCATTAATATCACAATTCATGAACTGTAAGTGAAGAAGCAGTCACCAAAGTGAGTTGCTAATGCTGTCAAATAAGGAGTATTGTTGTATTTATTAATTACCCGAGATTTAAATAAACGAGTAATGTGTACCTACTCATCAAGTGACACATCAGTTGTCATATATATTAAAATAGAAATTACAGAATTATAGATGAGATGTTTAACATTACCCATTCTTTAATCTTTATATAGTGAAGAATAAGAAAAATAAACAGTTGAAAAATGAAACGTTTCACATATTACCGAAATATTCGTTCAAGAAGGATGTTTCAATAATTTTTATTTAAAAAAAAATTAAAACAGTTTTTAAAGGGTGTTTCAGTAATTTTTGTTTTACATAGATATAAGGTTTCACATTTTTTATTTTTATTTTTTTATAAAAGAAGAGACAAAATAAAAAAGTTGCAAGGAGAGTTTTGTAAGTTTGGTTATGGACTGAAATTAAATTTAACAATTTAATTATTAACGGAAAAACTTTTGTATGTGATTAGAAACAAATTTTGCATAATAGGTGTGGTCATGTTTTATAATTCTCACCCATAAAAATGAGATGAGTTTGAAACTTGAAAGGCAGAAAAAAGAAAAGATATAATCAAACACAAATCATCATCATATAATTTCGAACTTGTAAGTTGTATGTGTACTTCTCCTCACGTTTTCTTCCTTCTTAACAATATATATATATATATATATATATATATATGGAAATAGATTTCTTGGATAACAAGAAACAATATGAAAAATAAGAGAATAAGCATTTCAATCATTTCATTGCATACCTCTAAGAATCTAATACTTGATTTTCCAGATCGAAGAGGAATGGGTCTTATCAATTGCATAATTCATTGGACATGAAACATTCCCAGTAATTCTATGTCCTGATAGCTTTGACCTCAACAATGACAGCAAATCTTTATGTCGAGATTGTTTTCTCTTTAGCACTTGGACATAAGCATTTAATCCTAGCCATTCAACTTCCCCCTCCTCCAAATGAAGAACCGGGCAAAAATTAGGACCGAGATTCACAGATTGCATTCTTTTCTTTATCAGCAAATGCAGATACCTAACAATTCAAACAGAGGAGGATATTGTAAGTAGAAAACGAAAATAAAAAATTTGAACTAAGATCACTACTCAAGTCAAGTTTGATGAGACTACTTCTGCAAGATAACAGCTAAGAATAACATCTGTACCTCAAGGATCTTTCAATGATTTTCAGATAGGATCTTGTGCAGAGTTTCCAAATGGATGATAACTCCGATACATAACAATGGAATTTCATTGCACATAACAGAAAAACTTGGTAGACGTTCAATCTGACGACATCAGCTGAGTTTATATTTGAATCGAAGAATATGGGATGGCATTTAGGTCTCACGAAACATTGTAACTTCATCTTTAGATCATGATCTGGTTTGCCTTGCCAGCGGACAGTAAGAGTGGAACGCAAATGGTTGTTCAAATACCTGTTTTAAACTTTTGTAAAGCTTACTTTGAGAAGACAATATTGAATGAACATTATGCATTTTGTATAGTCTTAAAACTAACTGATGGTATTACTTCATCTATATGCAGTGAATGACTCAGATGAACATTAACAGCATCTGATTGAGGAGTATGCATTTCAGGATAACTGAAACTATATTTATAGAAAAACAAACCTTGTGTAATCTCCCTGAACTTCTAAAGTGCTAGAGTTGACGAGCAAACCACTCCATCGAAGAAATGAGATACCATCTTCACCTACATACAATCTATTTGACGGAAACCTTGATTTGTTTCCAATATCAAAATTTACACAGAACTTTTCCTCATTCATGTAGCAGTTGTAATCCTGAAATCCCCTATGCAATCTGTAGAAGAAGCTAGTGGCCTGCTCCTTTGAGGTTGATATGAAAATAAAGTCATCAATAAATCTAAGAAGCATATTACTCGGAGATGAGATAATTGTATTTTCCCTGCTATATTCTCCGGAATTATGATTTCCAGATGGAACTTCAATAACAGACCTTCGGGTTTTCTCAAGAAATGGATATATCACATTCCTTTCCAAATCTCCATAGTATAATGAGCAAAGCAGAGAAGATAAAACACTTCCTTGAGGTATACCTATGCCTTGCTGGTAAAATTCCTTATTAAGCTGCATCACATTGCGCTTCACGAGCTCATTTAGAAGAAACATAATTTTCTCTCTTCTCACACAGCGGTTCTGAACCTGAAACATTAACCCCAAGAAAATAGGCAAAATGAACAGAAAATAAGCTTGCTGAGAAGAGAAGATCTGTATCCCAAGACATCAGTATCCCAACCTAAACCAATGGAACAAATAAAAGTGACCAGTCTTGAGAGCGAGAAAGAGAGATAGACAGGCAGAGAGAGAACTAAATTCTAGAGATTTCCTTCCAGGAAAAATCAACAAGGAAATGAAGTTTAGAAAAGCAAAGGTTCTTTCAAAAAAAAAAAAACAAAAAAAAAAAAAGCAAAGCTGCATATATTTAGACATATAGATCCAATGCTCACTGAAATGCAAAAGATCATTTTATACCTTGCAAGCAGCATCAGACATGAGAAAAACAATGCATAACTAATTAGTATTAATTAGCAGAAGTAACTTCATTTTATAACAGATAGCGATAACCAAGACAAGAGAATAGAAGCTATAACCAACCTTCTAACAAAATATAAAGAAGAAAATTTACTTTCCGCAAAAAGTGATCAAATTGATACCTGATTAACAAGGATGCTATGCAATGAAGGAAAGGTGAGAGAAGATGTGAATCTTGTATAACAAGGGTAGATATTGTGATCCATCAATATAAGATTCTCATGCACACTCAAAGATTTCTTCGTACAGACAACTTGATGAGACCGCTCAAGAAGATATCTATCCTTCAATACAACATCTTTCATTACATCAAGCAGCTTATCTTGATCGATGGAATCAAATGCTTTTGAGACATCAGAAACCACAATGAATACATCAGGAATGGTTGTCAATCCATTCTTCAGACCAATAAGAAAAGGGCATAACTTTCTATAGACATCATTATAATCAAACACCGATGACCCTAACTTGTCAGGTTCTTTCAACAGTAAACCTTTTAGAACGGCATGTGTATCACGAAGAACACTATTTACAGACTTGAAGTGGTTAAATTTGAGTCTTTTATGATGTATATAGGTGTTCTTCATTCCAGGACATGTATCTTTTAAACAAGAATCTACTGCCAGCATTTTTGATGATGCTTTAAGATTTGCTAGCATCCTTACTCCATTTTCTTTTGGACAAAGTCTGAGCTTTGAGAAACCAAATGGTCTATTGCTTATGATACATCTAACGTCTGCATCATCTAAGCGGTGATAGCTCTTATCTTTTAGGCAAGTGATAGCTTTGTTTGTCAACATTTCCCAAACTGACTTTCTATAATAATATATATCTTGTTTCCCATGCTCACTTTCAGTGACATAGAAGTTGGCTTGCACTAATGGCACAACTAGACATGAAAAGAACCAAAAAATCCAATTTGTCAAAAGATTGTATTTCAGATTGTGCATGGCATTTTTCAATTTACCAAACTCTTTCTGCATTATTACATCTTGCCCTGTTGAATCTTTTAACACCTGAGCATTCAAGAAGCATAAAGAGTGTTTATTTGATAAAAATGGGAGCACTGAAGTTTTTAGATTCTGCATACAGTGCTTTGTAGAGAATTTCTCAAATCTTCTTAGTCGAATAAACTTGGAAATGTTTCTCCTCAATATTCTCCAATTAGAAGGAGTCCCTAGCAAATCAGCAGGGATTATACTCCTGCAAACAGCCCAGATAAATGAAACCACCTGATTTTTCGAGCAATAAGGCTTGATTGCCTCAACATGAGAATCACCAGCTTCCAGAATGTTGTTGCAATGTTTAGTTCTGGAACCATGAGACTTCCCACGCCCTTTTTCCCCCAATTCTTTTCCCTGAAAAAAAAAAAAAAAAAAAAAAAAAAAAAAAAAAAACTTAATGTTTAATTACAAGGATCAGAAGAAAATGAAATAAGCAATAGGTAGCCCTGAGACAGAAATAAGCATTAGCCTGCCCAGGAAAGATAAGCAACCAGGGTAGTGGAGCAGATTTTCATGAAAGATCTATTCTATTTGTTACAGAAGGTAGGCAAAAAATGAGAAAAAAGGAGGTCCTATGCATGGTTGCATGCTGCCAGATTTGACCCTTAAAAGAAAAGGAAAGGATAGAAATGGATGCAAAAACAGTACACAACAAGGCTTACAGTGCAGTATGTCATACATAAGCCTCTTACACCTTCATGCACCTCATATGCCTGAAAATTTGAGCTTTAAAGTCCCATGACTACTAACCTCCAACAAAGAGCTTGAATTTTCCATAGTTCTTTTATCCAATGATGGAACAGCACAATGCTTATCCAACAATCTCATATGCTGACAATGTTGAGATCTACGAATGAGAATCTTCATCAATTTTACCAGTGATCGATACCTGGGGAACCAAAAACAGAGGCAAATTGATTAGCGGACTTAAAGTGAATGTCTATGATCCGAAAATGAACATATTACTCCTATTTATCCTCTCGGTCTCGGGTTTACAATTCAACATAAGGTTTCACTTTGTCCGATGCCAAATAGCTTTAATTTATTATTATTATTATTATTATTTTAAAGAAGCCATCATAGCATCACCATCTTGACTATTTTCAAAACAGTATGACAAAAGCCACAGGTTCCACGCTAAAAGCCTTCAAATCCTCTTTTAAAGACATAACTGTTGTTCCTTTTCATCTTGACCACTTTAGAGGCTTCAATTTGATGCCTGGTCTCATCAAGGGATATTAACATCTTGGAACTTAATTGGGACTATGATTAGTACAACTCTCCCATTCCTTTTACCAGAGGGAAATATCACACAAAACGTCATAAAATCCCTAAACAAATATCATAAAATTGAAGAATATATTGTAAACCCATACTGCTTCAATGTGTAATGCTCAACTTACAGGCATGAAGATCCAATGAGGCAAAAGCCACGGCCGCGGGAGCATGGCATTGAATGAGCATTTCCATTTTCATCAGATAAGCCAAAGATATTCGCAATAAGAAGTTGTGAATCGGCATAATTGGGCTTTAGAGAATTTAGTATATCTGAAGATCCTTAAGGAATACACAGCTCTTATCTACTGCAAAGGACATGCAACGGTACCCTATAACATCAGAAGTTTAAATTGAAAGTATGTTTCATGGACCAAAAGTAGAAAGAAAAAAAAAAACACATATTCTACAATCATAAAACATACAAATTTATTGCTAATTATAGAATCCATAAAGTAGGATGATAACAAGGAGAATAGTAAGCAAATTAAAAAGAGAAAGATCACATAAGAAATGCACATTTTTAAAATCCTTCAATGGATACGTTTTCGTGGGAGAACTGTTGAAGAACATTCCAAACTATAAAGCATGGGACGTCTATTAATATGATCCCTTTGCGAGACTAACTGGGAAGGTTGTAACATTAGAAGGCAAGAGCATTTTTCTTGCATCTGCAGTTATATCGCAATTTGAGATTAAAACATCAACACAGAATAGAAACAAATAAAATGTAATGGCAATAGAAGATTCCAATCGATCCACTAAAATACAAAACCATGAAGACATGCTTATCCAATATTATTATAGTGTAAATGCATAAAATATGTCGAAGGCCATGCTAATAGAACACAAAGTTAGGCCATTCCTTAGAGTTTACTTTTTCCTGATTGTATTTCCTTTGTAATCTCACTTTATTATTGATTGATTTAGTTTCCTGTTCTATATTTTGATTGATCTAGTTTCCTTCTTTGTACTCATAATTAGTGGAAACTAGAAAATCCTTAATTGTATATATTGTAGTCTGAATTGTCAATAATATTATTACAATATTCATCAAATCTGTATACATGCAACATCAAAAAAGTTGTTTCAACTTGGTACAATATCATGCCAACCATTATTTTAGACCGAAAACCAGGTCACTGATTCTAAAATTCTTCAAAGGAAATCATCTTTTCATGGAAATAGCTTACCCTGTTTTTAAAGTCATATTGAAGCCTCCCCCTGAAGCTTTTGTCATGGGTAAAAGTGTCTGTGCAAGGTGTCCTATCACTGGATTCTTCAGTATATTTTTGCTTACGATTTCTGCTGCGCTGCCAGCTAAATGGTCTTAACCGCTTTCTAGGATTAGCTGCAACCTGATTGGAGCGTTGTTGGAGTTCCCCATCTGTACATTTATCAATAACAGCACCAGTTGTTGGAGTAGCTGGTCCAAAGCAACTCATTTGACCAGAGTTACACTTGGGATGCTCACTGAATTGCCTTAAATAACTTCTTCCATTACAGCCAACAATACCAATTGTACTTGAGTTAACACTGACACTGGCAGATGAACTGGCTTGCTGTCTCTCTAACATTGAACTAACATTATCAACTCTTTTCCTCTTCTTTAGAGGTCCTGGTGAAGAGTTACATAAAACGGTATTACAAACCTAAAATAAATGAAGTATGAAGCATATAAATTGACTACTGATTACCAAATTGAACATATGAAGGAAGTTGACATTGGGAGTTTGCTCTGAGCTTGGACAACTTAAATGATTTTTCAGTGATAGGAGGACCAGCTACTTGATGGTGTTTCTTAGGGGAAACGGGCAAAAATATCGAAGTATACTTTAGTATATAAACCATGACACTGTCCCCAGCCTGCACCATTTGTAATATTAATACATGGCATAACTATCCATATATCACTTCAGAAATAATGTAACAAACAAACACTCAGAGACAAAAATACCCTTTGTAAGAGAAGATCCCAAGCTGAACAAGTTAAAAGCTCTACAACGTGGCTTGATTGTTTTCCCTGTTAAATGATGACTAAATTGTTTATAAACAAGTACAAGTAGTACAATTTCACATAACCATCAAGACATGAAAACTTCAATAAAACCACTGCATATTACATTACATATAAGAATCAATATTTACCTGGTCAAAACCACTGCATATTACATTGGGAGACATTGGTTTCTCAGACATTATCATTTCAATAGTCCTTGCCACAATCTGAAGACATTACAACTACTTCAAAAAAAAAAACCCACATTGGCTACTCAAAAATCATTCAATTTAAAACATATTCAACTTATAAAAATGAAAAAAAGCACCTGTTTCTGGGACCAGCGGTTCTCCGGAGAGAAGTCTAGGAGAGGAGGCGCGCGGTCGTTAACCACAACGAAGCATTTGTCGAGGAGTGAGCGATAATCAGAGGGATCATCTGGTCGAAGAAGAAACGACATGGGGTTTACATCACCAGTGCGGTGGAGATTGGACGATGATGATTGAGGCATGAGGGAAATGATTGTGTGGGCAAGAGTTTGAGGTTGGTCCCTGAATAGCCTCCATAGAACCTCTGGAACCCTCCGTTTCTTCGCCATTTCTTTCTCTACTCACTCCTCCTGAGTCCTGACTACTGGCTACTAGTGACTGGCTGCAGTCGTACTGCGAAATAAAGAGGCGCAACTTTTGAAATTTTTATTTGGGTCAATGGCATACATATACCCTGAGATTAGTTATAATTATAGAAGTATATGACACTTTTGGCATAATAACACAAAACCTACCTGATGTGATGTTTGAGAAATGTTACAGGGACAGCCTATCCTATGCCGTTAGATTTATTCTGTTAGCTTCCAATGGCTGGGGGTAATATAGTCTTTTTGACCAAATAAAAAATTGAAAAAATAATTTATTTTTTATTATGTTAGGTCATTTAGTTTTGGTTGGTTTGATTCTATAACAAAATAATTTTTTGTTTGTATTGTTTTTTAGTTGCTTAGGATGTTCGATAATGTTCGTATTTCAAGATCTAGCAACTTGTCAAATAAATTGAAGTCTCCAAGAGGATGATGGTTCACAATGTATAAGTGCTAAAAACAAGTTTTGAACTGTTAACAGTCTTAAGAGATTTTAGAAATATGTGCACACACTCAATTCATGATCAAGCATTTCATTATTTGTGCTATTGAAGCATGTTAGGAAATATGTTTTAAATGTGTGGCGTTCATTTTTGTTCAAGTTGTCTAGGTTCGAGCTTTCAAAAAAAAATAATAATAAGTTGTCTAGCTTCGAAATTGGTTATCAATGTTTTAAGGTTTTTCAAAATCGACATTAGTAAGGTTTTGTGATCATAACTTTTTATACAAAAATTCAAATTGAGTTTTGATCCCGGATGTTTGGGTTTCAAAGTTCTCCAAGTTTTGGTCTTTGTATTTTTGGAAATATTGTTTTTTCCAAACTGACATTTCATCACTTTAATGATCATAACTTTTTCTATATACATTCAAATCATGTTTTGTAAAAATTAAAAAATTAAAAAATAAAAAATAGAAAGTAGACATTTTATATTTCCAATGATATATTATTATAATAGGTTTCGATATCAGTTGAATTTTGACACACTCGAAAAGGTCATTGTTGCATAGCAACAACCCATACTACCTTGCACAACCTTCAAAGTAGCGTAGTCACTTAAAAACTTAAATTGCATTGTGCGTGCGCTACCTTGCACAAGCTTTTAAGGTAGCATGTTTTGTTGAGGAAATGGTATCAAATGACACTCTTTTTAGATTGAATTTTAAAAGTATCATCATTTTAATAAGTTAAGTTTAAATAGTATCAAATGACTAAAATAATCTCATCCCCTTCTTTTATTATGTTTGTACCATTGTTAGTTTTTTTTTTTTTTTAAAAATCCTCCATCGATGGAGATGAAAGACCTCCATTGGAGGTCGAAATCGGCCTCCAATGGAGATCAATTCAACTTTCGACCTCCAATGGAGGTTTTAATAAAGAAGATGCCAAAAAAAAAATTTAGAAAATTCATTTTTGTCTAGAAAATCTCAGAA
Source organism: Acer negundo (assembly GCA_035582765.1). NCBI lineage: Eukaryota > Viridiplantae > Streptophyta > Magnoliopsida > Sapindales > Sapindaceae > Acer > Acer negundo. Next base: position 21,433,587 of record CM069231.1, on the reverse strand, counting down.
ACTACAAAAAAAAATCTCGAAAAAATCCTGGAAACTATCCAAAAGTCTTAGAAAGTACCAAAAAGTCTCAGAAACTAACAAAAAATCTCGAAAACTACCAGAAAAGGTCTTGAAAATTACCTGAAAAATCTTAAAGACTACCTAAAAAGTCTCAGAATTAGAAAATAAGTCTTTGAAATACAAAATAAGTCTCGAAAAAACCAAAATAAGTTTCAGTAACACAAAAAAGTGTGAGACTTATTTTTGTTAGTGTGTTTTAAGAGTATTTTTGTCAAATTCACACTTTATATGTTACTTAAACTTAAGTTATTAAAAAGTGATACTCTTAAATTACACCTTGAAAAGTGCCATTTAATTTTTGAACCCACGTTTTGTTCCCAAAGTGCTATAAATAGGTGAACAACTTCATTTTACAACATAATCTCAGTCTCAAATATAATATAATAGATCGAAAGATATTCACAATCAACCTAGCTTCAGGGATTAAGAGTTTAGTTTTGTAGCCAAGATTTCAATGAACTCAATGAATGACCAAGGACTTTAAAGCACTTGAAAGGTTTGTTAGAGTTCATTCAAGATGACTGAGACTTGCTTTTATAAAGAAATTTTGAGAAATAGTTGTTTGTATTAGTCAACTATTCGGAACAAAGGCAAAGTGTGAGAGGATGAAAACATAATGATGAAATCAAGCCATTACAAGCTTTTTGAAACTTAGCTGAACAAGAGAGAAACATGACATTAATGGTTCGCTAAAGAGCATTAATGTTCTGATACCAAGTGGAATATGAATGGATGATGTGCTACATGATATCTACACGGTCTGCTACTTTGAAAATTTGAGATTATGTTTGAATAAGGATTTTGTTTACTAAGAATGATTAATCTCTTCAGGAAATCTAAGAAACTATTTCATATTAATTACATGGAAAATCAATTACCATTTGATTTGTGAATTTGCTTGATCATTGCTTCTTTACCCTTCATGCAATTCAATTAATTTCTTCGAAGAATTAAAATTTTGCATGATGCATTTCTTATCTCAAATATGGTTGAAACTTTAATTTAATTAAATGTAGATCAAACAATATTAGAACTTTATGAATTGTTTGTTATCATCAAAATAAAACATAAAGTTGTGAGGCTAACATATTCAATCTAAAAAATTAAGGTATTAGATTAAGATCAAATAATAGTAAACCCAACTCACGAAAATCATCAAATTCTCTCAAAATTTCACAGTCCAGTTCACAGTCCCTTCGCATTTTCCAAATTTCGTCTCACAAGTTTGACGAAATTACTAGAGAAATCCCTAGAGTAATTACCAGAGTAATCCCTAGAGAAGGCAAGAGAGAATAGGACGGAACTTTGAGGACGGTTACCAGAGGAGTCTTGTGCTTGAGTTGAGAGTGATGATAGAGTGTGAGGTCTAAGAAGCTTTGTGTAAAGTATGAGAGAAGTTTAACCCCTTTAATTAAGTAAAGTCAGGCCCCATTAAGCCCGGTGGACCATTTAAATATAAAAAAATTATATTTATAACTCTCTCATCTTATTCTTCAACATATTTACTATATCTCTTTTCTCTCTCCACAATCAAAAGTTTTACAAATATTTATAACACTTCTCTTTCAAACATAATACTATATCTCTTTCCTCTCTCCACAATCAAAAGTTTTACAAATATTTATAACACTTCTCTTTCAAACATAATACTATATCTCAACGAATCCATGATAAACCTGAATACAATAAGATTTGGTATTGAGAAATTCTTCAAAAATTTGAAGGAAAAAAATTTAAGAAGAATTGTTGATGTTTTTCAATACAAAATTGTATATAGCTGAAATACCATAATTGCATATCATGAATCAAGTATTCTTATGATCTTCGTGTGATTTACAGTAAACTTTTAATTTTGAATGAAGATTGTTTGACAACATTCTATAAAGTAAGATAATTAAAAGAATTATCTTGTATTTATATATTTAAAATAAGAGGAAATTGCAAGAAATGAACAAAAAAATTTATTGCTTTATTGTTTTTAGCTAAAAATTTATTATTAATTATATTTGTCACTTTTAGGCTTGGCTGACAAGTATACCCTTCATTTTGTCTTTACTTCACCCAAAATTTCCCTCTCTCTTATTTCTGAAACCCTCTATTTTGTTTTTCATTTCAGATATTCTCTGTCTCTCTCTCTGTCTCTCAGTCTCTCTCTCTCTATCTCTCTCTCTCTGTTGAAATTAGAAGAACTGGGCAAGAGCAGAGCAGCTTCATTTCTGTTTGTTTCTGGGCAAGACGAAGTGGCAATGACAGTGACAAGACGAAGTGGCACGGAATTTATGGGCAAGAAATTTCTACTGAAATTTTCTGCTATGAAGACGAAGAAAACCACCGTGAAAAAGACGACTACCATCTGAAATTTTCTACTGTGAAGAATAAATTTTTGCTCATCAACATTTCAACATTTCAGCTTATCTAAATTTCTTCTCACCAATGCAAATTTATGCTCGTTCAACAGACCTCATTCATTCTTTGTGTGTGTGTGTGTGTCTCTCTCTCTCTCTCTTATGAATTATATCTCTCTCTTGTGAAGTAGATCCAGAGCCAAACGATGTTCTTCAACGGTATGTATCCCTTACCCACTTGTTTTTTTTACAAGGATCATTATGTTTGATATGAAAAATAAGAGATCGATTTCGATTTAGAGTGAAACTCAGCTATTGTGATATTTTGTTCTCAGGTTACATGCCAGTTTATTTTAAAGTTACATACATGTTATTGTAGACTTTACGTTTAACTTTTGAATGACACTGGCATGTAACTTCTAGCAAGTAAAACTACTAGAATTTTGTTTTGAAATCAGTTTTCCAAATATGGTAATTAAATAAACTGGCATGTAACTTCATTATTAACTGGCATGTAACTTTTGAATGACACTTGCATGTAACTTCTAGCAAGTAAAACTATTGGAATTTTGTTTTGAAATTAGTCTTCCAATTATGGTAATTAAATGAACTGTCATGTAACTTCTAATATGTAAAACTACTGAAATTTTGTTTTGAAATCAGTCTTCCAAATATGGTAATTAAATGAATTGGCATGTAACTTCATTATTAACTTGCATGTAACTTTTGAATGACACTAGCATGTAACTTCTAGCATGTAAAACTACTGGAATTTTGCTTTGAAATCAGTCTTCCAAATATAGTAATTAAATGAACTGGCATTTAACTTCATTATCAACTGACATGTAACTTCTAGCATGTAAAACTACTATAATTTTGTTTTGAAATCAGTATTCCAAATATGGTAATTAAATGAATTGGCATGTAACTTCATGCATAGAGATCATAAGTAGCAGAGGGGCATTCATGAGAGAGAAGATTTCTAACTGCGTACTTGTAAAGTTTTCTACAGTTACAGCGAGAGAAGATTTCCAAATTAAAACAAGCTTGAACTATTATGCATAGACAAAAAAGCACAAATATCTAGTGAGAGAAAGATTTTATTCGACCAGTCAAAGAAGAAAGCAAGCTTCAAGTATGGTGTCTGTTCATTGCTTTTAACTTGTTATTTTTAATGTAAACATTTCATAAATAAGGTTTGAAGACACATGCAATAGTATTGAATGAATGTATTTTTAAGATCAAATTCCAGTAATGTTACATGTCAGTTGATTCTTAAGTTACATATCAGTGTATTTTTAAGTTACATGCCAATTGATTCTTAAGTTACATACCAGTGTATTTTTAAGTTACATGCCAGTTAGAGGTGGCCATGGTTTCGGTTAAACCGGCGGTTTTGACCGCGGTTTAATCGAAACCGTATGTATAAATCCAGAGGCTTCAGGTTTTGAAAATAAATCTAAAAGCTTCAGGTTCTAGTGATAATAAATCCAGAAGCTTCAGGCTCTGGTAATAAATAAGTAAATCTAGAAACTTCAGGTTCTAGTAATAAATCCAAAAGCTTCAGGTTCTGGTAATAATTAAATAGATCTAGAAACGTCAGGTTCTAGTATTAGTATATCCAGAATTTCTAGTTAAAATTCAAAACTTCGAGTTCTGACTGGATTGAAATTCAGAACTTCCAGTTTTGATTGGATTGAAATTCTAATTTTTTTAGAGCTTCCAGCTCTTATATTATTTTTACAATGTTTAGGTTGCAAAGCTCATATATTAATTTTACAATCTCCAGGTTGCAATAAAATATTGAATTGTAAATAAATCACTCTTCAGGAGATCTCTTTACTTACTAACAATCATGCTGATAACATGTTGTAAATTAATGAAGAACAATAGATGATATGAACTAATAAATAATAAAGTAAAGTGAGTGAGAGGCATGAGAGAGAGAGATAGAGAGAGAGAGAGATTAGAGGAAGAATAAGACCAGATATATTAGGGCCCGTCCTGCAAGCCGTTTTTTTTTGTTTTTGCTTTTCGAAAAGAAAAATGAAAATGAAAATGAAAACAGTGTATTTGGTTTCATTTTTGAATTTCGAATATGCGTTTGATAGCATTTACTAGAATCCGTATTTTGAAAATAAAAACGGAAAAAACACGTCTGGTAGAATAACTGAAAACTTTTGAAAATTGAAATATCAATTTTTACATTTTGCTTAATATTATAACAATTATAAACAAATTGATTAAATAATTACCCAATAAATTTTTTGTAATGTAATTTATAAATTAAAAAAAAGTTTTTTTTTTAATTTTATTTTTAATATCATTCAATGAAATCAGATTCTGATTTACTCCACTTTAATATTACTTGATGATCACATAGATTTAATGGCAAATTGGATGAGTTTATCCATGACCATGAGAAATCACATAGCAAAAATTAAAGCCCCAAAGCTAATTAATTTAATTTTTGGTAAATGAAACAAAAGTTAACACTTTTGGAAAAATTCCATCATGTGGGGTCACACATGTAAATATTAAATGTGTTATACTATCTATGGTTAAGTCTAAATTAAAGTGATCTAATTAAGATTAAAAGTATTAAGGCTTAAGGGTATAATTGTTATGGAATTAATGAGTAGATACCATAATAATATATCTAATGTGATGAGGGGCCGAATTAGAAATAGTAAAACCTATAATAATCTAATTATTATATATTAGGGTTATGGTCCCCAAATTACATGATCTTTTTTCAGTTTGTCTGTATCCCCATCAACAAAGAAACAGAGAAAAATTTAGAGTTCATAAAGATCGTGATAATTTGGAAGATCACAATCCGTCCACCAACTCCGACAATGGATTCAGGTACGCTTTCGCTTTCTATTATCTCTCATTTCTCTTGAATTAATATGAGTTATTAATATGTATTTAGGGTTTGATTAATCATGATATAGAAACATGTTTAGGTTAAGATTCAGATTGATTATGTGCTTATGCATGTTGATTAGTTTTAATCAAAACTTACTTACAAGTGGTATCAGAGCCTCCCATGATCGATTCTTGAGATTTTTAAGGAATTTTTGGAGATATGTTGTTTTGTTCAAACACTGTTATGTTTAATATATGTTTAATATATGTTTAATACATGTTTAATAAATCAGTGCATGTATCGGATATATGGTTTTATATTTGTTTGATATATGTTACTGCTATGTAAAGTAATAAATAATAATAAATAAATAAATAACTGGAATCTGTTTGAAACTTGGGGTTTGCTTTTGGGTCGATGGGTATGCTCACCCAAACCCAGTTTGCTTCTCGGGTCAACACCACCACTATCGATGGGATTTGCCAGTTTTTGCACGAAACTCGTGCCTTTTGCGGCGGGGAGGAAGATCAGTGGTCGTTGACCACGATTGGGTCAGTTCGAGCGACCCAAAACTACCTCCAGCCGCAGTTCGTGCGATCCGGAGTGGATCGATCAATGTCACCTCAATCGGCGTGTTACAGGTCGCTTGCTACTGCTCCGCTGTGCATCGTTGCCTCTAGGCGACGGGCCGGTGGCTTAGGCGGCGGTGAATGGCGAAGGAATTAGGTCACAGATCGTTTTTTGCCTTAGGCCCTTGTGTTGAAAATTTGAAATTCTTAAGGGTACTGTTTTGTAATTATTTTGGGTTATTATGTGATTTTGACAAAATAATGGGTCGGTTTGTAATTATTTAAAAATAAGGGGCTTTTCTATAATTTTATAGACAGGGGCCGATTTGTATTTTTAAAATTAAGTGACCTTTCTATAATTTTACATAATCAGGGGCCGTTTTGTAATTTATTATTAAAAAAAAATTCAACTCAAATTCAAATATTTTTGGTATACCTTTTATGGTTAAATAAAGTAGTCTATCATTCTAAATGGTCTAATTGAAACAAGATGTCGCCAAAGTGACCTCTCTTGTGTAGATTGTTCATCAGGGATCTTGGATGTTTGTGTGTGTGTAAATTCATGCGGGAATTAGCAGGCCCAAAGGAAGATTAATACTTGGTCGAATTGCATACACACCTGTGGTGGTAAACATGTGGCGATTATAAGGTTTTACATGTAAATAATAAGTCGATCCAAAGATAGATTTATTATTTGACATGACTTATTGTTAATGTTTGATTACTACAACAAGAGTACCATTTACAATTAATATTACTGTCCAAAGACTTGATATTAATGTTGTGTTAGGTATCTTGAGATGAGACTTACCAATATTTGAATTTGTTGATTATTGTATTTGGTTATTAATGTGAGCATATTTGTTTGTTTGTTTTTTTTGTTCTCTTTACAGCTAGTGTTTCTACTATATCTGTTAATATCAACTATATTCCTATGCTTAATGGGACCAACTTTAAGGATTGGAAAGCGAACATAGAAATTGTTCTCGGTTGCATGGATCTAGACCTTGCACTTTGGATTGAGCAGCCCGCTTCTCTTACGGATGCAAGTTCTCCTGATGACAAGAAGAACTTTGAGAAGTGGGATCGCTCAAATCGCATGAGTCTTATGATCATCAAGCGCGGCATTCCGGAGGCATTTAGTGGTGCGGTATCTAAAGAGATAACCAAAGTCAAAGAACTCCTAGCCGAAAAACGATAAGGCAGAAATAAGCGTGCTTTTGCAAAGCTTGGTTTCTATGAAGTACAAAGGCAAGGGAAACATAAGGGAGTACATGATGAAAATGTCTCATATTGCTTCTAAGCTTAAGGCACTGAAGCTCGAGCTGTTTGATGACTTGCTCGTGCATTTGGTATTAATTTCACTTCCTGCACAATATGGTCAATTTAAGGTCAGTTACAACTGTCAAAAGGAGAAATGGACTTTGAATGAGCTCATTTCTTACTGTGTGCAAGAGGAAGAGAGATTGAAGCAAGACAGAATCGAAAGTGCTTATTTGGCTAGAACCTCTAAAGATAAGGGTAAAAAGAGAAAGAATATTGAAGCTGCTAAGGGTCCAGCTCAAAAGAAACAACAGCAGGACAAGGAGAGTTGTTTCTTTTGCAACAAGCCTGGACATGTGAAGAAGGACTGTACCAAGTATCATGCTTGGCGTGCAAAGAAAGGTACATTTCTTACTTTGGTCTGTTCTGAGGTAAATTTAGCTTCAGTACCTAGAAAAATGTGGTGGTTAGATTCTGGTGCTACTACTCACATCAAACATCAGTGTTTCTATGCAGGGTTGCATGAGCTACCGAAAGCCAAGTGATGCTGAAAGACACATCTTCGTGGGCGATGGCAAGTCGGTAGAAGTAGAGGCGATAGGGCATTTTAGGTTGTTATTAGGAACTGGTTATTATTTGGATTTATCAGATACTTTTGTTTTACCGTCTTTTAGACGAAATTTGGTTTCAATTTCTTTATTGGACAAGTCTGATTATTTTTGTTCATTTGGAAATAATCAATTCAGTTTATCTATAAATTCAAATGTTGTTGGAACCGGTTCTTTATGTGTATATGACAACTTATATTTGCTTGATACAATTGTTTCTTATAATGAAACCTTGCATGTGGAATCACGAGGTACTAAACGCAAACTAAGTAAAGAAAATTCGCCCACATTATGGTATAAACGCTTAGGTCACATCTCTAAAACTAGAGTTGAGCGGCTTGTGTCTGATGGGGTTTTAGATTCCCTTGACTTTACAAACTTTGATGTTTGTATTGATTGCATCAAGGGAAAACAGACCAAAATAAAGAAATTAGGTGCTAACAAAACTATAGACGTCTTAGAATTGATACATACAGATATCTGTGGACCATTCCCTACGGCTTCCTGGAATGGCCAACAGTATTTCATATCATTTATAGACGATTACTCACGCTATGGGTACCTATTTCTTATTCATAAGAAATCACAGTCTTTGGACGTGTTCAAAACATTTAAAGCTGAAGTTGAGAACCAACTCAACAAAAGAATAAATAGTGTCAGGTCTGACCGTGGTGGTGAATACTATGGCAGATATGACGGTTCAGGTGAACAACGTCTAGGACCATTTGCTAAATTCCTAGAGGAATGTGGAATCGTCCCACAGTACACCATGCCAGGATCACCTAGCATGAATGGTGTAGCTGAAAGGCGAAACCGGACTCTTAAGGATATGGTAAGGAGTATGATTAGTCATTCCTCCTTACCAGAGTCACTCTGGGGAGAAGCACTTAAAACAGCAGCTTATATTCTGAACCGAGTGCCAACTAAAGCAGCTGCAAAAACACCTTATGAGCTTTGGACAGGCAGAAAGCCTAGTCTAAAGCATTTTCACATTTTCACATTTGGGGATGTCCAGCTGAGGCAAGACCTTACAGGCCACATGAAAAGAAATTGGACTCCAAAACTGTGAGCAGCTACTTCATTGGCTACTCTGAGCGATCTAGGGGCTATAAGTTTTATGACTCCACACTTAGGTCAATTTTTGAGACGGGAACTGCCATATTTTTTGAGGATGTTGAGTTTGGAGGGAGAAATAAGGTTAGAGACATTGTCTTTGAGGAGGAATTGGTTTCGATTCCCACTATCGCTTTTGACAATGTGCAGTTTTCTATACCTGTCATTGATCAAGAAGCGAATCCGGATCCTCAACCAGACAATGTTGATCAACCCCTATTCAAAATGAGGTAATTGTTCTTGAGGAACAAACTCAACAACCTCAAGAACCAGTGCCATTAAGGCGATCCACTAGAGAAAGGAGAAATGCTATTCCGGACGATTTTATCGTATTTCTTTAGGAACATGAGGAAGACATTGGAATGATGGAAGATGATCCAATCAACCTTCATCAAGCCATGCAAGGTTCCAACTCTCAAAAGTGGATTGATGTCATGAATGAGGAGTATAAGTCTATGCAAGACAATAAGGTTTGGGAACTTGTCCAATTACCAGAAGGTGCGAAACCCATTGGTTGTAAATGGATTTTTAAAACCAAAAGGGATTCGAAAGGTAATGTGGAGAAGTATAAGGCTCGTCTTGTAGCTAAAGGCTTTACCCAAAAGGAAGGGATTGACTTTAAAGAGACTTTCTCTCCAGTTTCAACGAAAGACTCTTTTAGGACAATCATGGCACTTGTTGCACATTTTGACCTTGAGCTTCATCAGATGGATGTCAAGACGGCGTTTCTCAATGGTGACATTGACGAAACAATTTATATGGTGCAACCAGAAAACTTTGAGTCGGGAGACCCAAAGAATATGGTCTACAAATTGACAAAATCTATTTATGGACTCAAGCAAGCTTCTCGTCAATGGTACCACAAGTTTCATCAAGTGATTATCTCGTTTGGTTTTGAGATAAATGTTGTTGATAATTGTGTGTATCACAATTTCAGTGGGAGTAAGCACATATTCCTGGTTTTATATGTCGATGACATACTGCTTGCCACAAATGATATAGGCATGTTGCACGAAACCAAGAGATTTTTATCAAATAATTTTGAGATGAAAGATCTTGGTGACGCCTCTTTTGTATTAGGGATCCAGATACATCGGGGTATTCTTGGATTATCACAAAGGAGCTATATCGATAAAGTGCTCAAAAGGTTTGGCATGCAGGACAGTAAACCAGGTGACACCCCTGTCGCTAAGGGAGACAAGTTCAGTCTCAATCAGTGCCCTAAAAATAACCTTGAAGTTAAGGAAATGCAGAAGATTCCCTATGCATCAGCTGTAGGTAGTCTAATGTATGCTCAAGTATGTACGCGTCCGGATATTGTGTACATTGTTGATATGTTAGGCAGATATTTAAGTAACCCTGGGATGGATCATTGGAAAGTAGCCAAACTGGTTATGAGGTATTTGCAGAGAACAAAAGATCACATGTTCACATATAGGAGATCGGATCAATTGGAGATCATAGGGTATTCCGACTCCGATTATGCTGGATGCCAAGACAGTAGGAGATCCACATCAGGCTACATATACCTGTTGGCTGGTGGAGTTATTTCTTGGAGGAGTGCCAAACAGACACTCATAGCTTCTTCCACCATGGCAGCAGAATTTGTAGCATGCTATGAGGCATCCAACCATGGGATATGGCTGCGGAATTTTGTCACTGGGCTGCGCATTCTGGAGGGTATTGAAAGACCACTCAAACTATATTGTGACAATAAGTCAGCAGTGCTATATTTCAACAACAACAGGAGCTCATCTAGGTCAAAACATATTGACATTAAGATCCTAGTTGTAAAGGAGAGAGTGCAGAGTGGACAAATATCCATAGAGCACATTGGGACAAACTCCATGATAGCAGATCCACTTACAAAGGGATTACCACCCAAGGTCTTTCATGAGCACACTGTTCATATGGGTGTTATTTTGTGTGAGGATATCAAATTATAGTGGGAGTTTGTATCATTTTGCATTTTATTGCTTTATGTTTGATTTTTTGGACATACTTATGCATTTATGTATCTGGATATTTTTTCTGATCAGAAATAAAGTATTCAGTTCATTTCACTCTGTTACATCGTGTTAAGCATTGACCTCACTAAGGAATAAAGTAGGACCAGTTGGAAACAGACATGTATAGATCACATTGCATGTAATTTCCATGCTACACATCCATGATTGATCTATGTCGTTTGGTTATGTTGGTGTACGTGACCATTGATGGGTTTAGTCACGCTAAATGTGACGAAAACCGCTTTGATCCTATAACAGTATAATCAATGGACAAGATTGTTCGGATATACCCTAAAATTATGATAGCAAAATTTTGGAGCTCATAAAGTCATACACATTTGTATAATTACATATGTGACCCAGTGGGAGATTGTTGGAAAAATTCCATCATGTGGGACCACACATGTAAATATTAAATGTGTTATGCTATCTTTGGTTAAGCCTAAATTAAAGTGATCTAATTAAGATTTAAAGTATTAAGGCTTAAGGGTATAATTGTTATGGAATTAATGAGTAGATACCATAATACTATATGTAATGTGATGAGGGGCCGAATTAGAAATAGTAAAACCTATAATAATCTAATTATTATATATTAGGGTTATGGTCCCCAAATTACATGATCTTTTTTTAGTTTGTCTGTATCCCCATCAACAGAGAAACAGAGAAAAATTTAGGGTTCATAAAGATCGTAATAATTTGGAAGATCACAATCCGTCCACCAACTCCGGCAATGGATTCAGGTACGCTTCCTCTTTCTATTATCTCCCTTTTCTCTTGAATTGATATGGGTTATTAATATGTATTTAGGGTTTGATTAATCATGATATAGAAACATGTTTAGGTTAAGATTCGGATTGATTATGTGCCTATGCATGTTGATTAGTTTTAATCAAAACTTACTTACAAACACAAAAATTGATCCAAAATCCAGATCAGTTGAGGAGGAGGAGGAAGGAGAAGAAGAAGAAGAAGAAGACCAGCTGAAGACCAGATTGGCGGCGAGGAGGAGGAAGAAGAAGAAAAAGAAGACCAATTAAAGACCATATCAGCGGCCATGAGGAGGAAGAGATTGGCGAAGAAGAAGAACGGTCATAGAGGAGCAGATCGAAGAATAAGAAGAATAATGATGTCGAAATCTTCGAAGAAGGAGAAGAAAAAGTTCAAAAAAAAAAATCTGCAGTTTTTTTTTTTTTTTTTCAATTTGAAGAAGAAAGAAGAATGAAGAAAGAAGAAGAAGAAGAGTGGAGAAGAACGTAGAAGATGAAAGAAGTCTAGTGGATAAAAAAAGGTTTTATTAAAATAAAATATATGTTAATATATGTGGCCCACTTATTAATGATATGTGACCCACTTTATATGGAAAACAAAAACATATTCAAGAAAAACAAGTCTTTTTTTGTTTTTCAAAATGTTCACTTTTAACATTAGTTTTGTTTTTTATTTTGTTTTTATTTTTTGAAAATAAAATGAAAAACGGTTACCGAACGCGAATTCGAAATCATTTTTAGAAAACAAAAACGAAAATAGGCTAAAAACAGCCTGCAGGACAATCCCTTAGTGTATCAAAAGTGTATCAGCTGTATTAACAATACAAAGGCCATACATATAGGCAAACAAACAAGGGGTACTTATTGTAATTTTCTATCTAACATTGCCACTAATTTTACTTAGGCATGAAGTAAGTGAAGACAAGTTTCCACGTGGTTGGTGATACCCAAGGAATAAAATATCGGTATCGGTATCGATATCGGACTTCTAAATTTATGGATATATCGGGGATATTATCGATATCGGTGGATATTCGGTAAAAAATTAAAAAAATGATGGATATTTACGTCTAAAGTTAGAATTTTTTTGTGAAACTTTAGGATAAACTTAAACAAGTAATTATACATCAAATGAATCGTATTTCAATGATAAATTAGCATAGTTATTAGTTTATTATAGATTATAACATTGATAGAGTCTGTATATAATTTTTAAAATCGAGTATTTAATAGAATAATATTTTGTTTCACTTTTACAAAATTATATACAATATAAAGAGATTAAATATTTAATAAACAAAATTATCATTAAAAATATATATATATATATATATATAGTTCCATACTTTCAAGATTCTATCATAAATCATAATTCATACTTCATACATGATAATACATTGCATCTTTGAAATTTAAAACCAAAATGAATTCCTTGCTGGTTCAAATACATAAGATACATTTCTATCATGATTCGAACAATAATTTTCCCAGAAAAACGTGGTAACATAGTTTTCAAGGTAGTTATTGATATGCCACACGTATGTTGTTTGTCTCTTCCAATTGATCCATGAATTGGGTAGTTTGGATTTACCCAACTTAGTGGATATTATTGATCTGCATGCATAGGTATTACATATGACATTTGTGGAGAAGGATAATCAAATATACTGTAGTCACCATAACTACCATAATATGCCAATATGGTACATGAGAACCTAACATTGTCTGCGAATCACCCAAAGAACTATTTTGTGTCCATACTCGTTGAGGAGAAAGTCATATACAAAGAGTCATATTTAAAGAATCTTCATCATTTTGACATGTTCCTCCATGTTGTCTACCACGATTTTGATCAAAATTACCTGTATGAGCATCCCAACCTGTCGCACTAGCTAGCATTCCAACCTGTCGCACTAGCATCCCAGCCTCCAACACAAACATCCCAATTTGTTGCACTAATATCCCAACCTCTTGCACCAGAATCCCAACCTCATCCATCATCTCCATCATCTCCATTATCTTTTCCCCCACTATTTTCATCAGAGGTATGTTGGTCATCGGAAGAACTGTTAATAGCAACTCCACGATCTACACCAACTTCTTCTCTAATCACTTGTTCAACATTTATTCCCATGTCTTGAGCATGAGAAGCAATTTGTGGATCAGGATTTCCCTCATCATCATCCAAATAGGTATGTCTAACCCAGTCAAAAAAAAGATTCTCATTATCCTCCCCTGCTTCAACAGCTACTTGAAGTAGATCCATAAAATCAGTTTCATCTACTTTATCTTTTTTAGCTACCATATCTCTAAGTTTCAACTTCATATTATAATAACAATAAACAAGTTGTTCAAGTTTAGAATAGGCAAGACAGTTTTTTTGTTTTGTGTGGATTAAAGTAAATGTAGACCAATTTCTTTCGCAGGCAGAAGATGATGTTATTTGTGACAGTATGCGAACTGTTATTGCTCGCAATGATGGAGTACAATTTCCATACATTACCCACCAATCAGCTGTAATAAATGTTATTAAATATTATAAGTATGAATACCATTTCAATGATATTATTATTTATTATTATTACATAGATTTTTGTAATAAAACTTATATATTCGGTTGCATTTTGCTTCTAGCTGCCATAGCTGCTCATTCACCAAAACTTTTCTTTCCATCCTTAAAGTATATGAGCTACATTCATGACTCATGAGATCAGTATGTAAATAATATATATATATATATATATATATATATATGAGTATATGACACAATACTCCCATGCAAAGAAGTTATAACATTGGAATTATAAAATTGATTGTAAGTTGTAATTTTTTTACCTCATTTCCAAAATTAGTAATCCCTGCAGCTTCAGGGTTTAATTGCTTATAGACAATATGTACGGTTTTCAAAATATCTGAATTATCCCCAAAATTGTCTCTATATTGATACTTTAGGTTCAAATAGTAAGCTAGAAGAATAAAAAATATTAATTGAGGTTTTTTGTTTTAATTTTTTTAATAAAAATTATGGGTTTTACATGTTTTACACAAATAAATTAGATTGCTTTTACAATCTTTGCTCATTTCTACTTCAGTAATTATACTATTGACTATTGTGTTGGAAAATTTTATAAATTTGTTAATGCTTCTTTTAAAATAATTTTCAATATAGATTATTTGAACAATAATTTAAGTGTTTAAGATTAATTTTTTTTAAAAAAATAATTTGTAAAATATCCCTGGATTTTCGGATGAAATTCACAATATTTCGGGAATATCGGGAGATTTTTATAGATAATTCGAAATCGACCGGATATTTGCTAGATATGGGATATTACCCCTATTTCGATATCGGTCCCTCCAAAATATGAATATATCGGTGGATATATCGATTTTAAGTTCCTTGATGATACCCAAGAAACTAAGATAGTGGAAGACGGTGGAAAGCCACCGTTTGTAACATGAATTGTATTCTTAGTGTTTTAATTGAATTTTGTGAGGTTGGATAGTATTTCAATAACGTGGAAATGGAATAAACCCCAACTCATTCGATGAATATTTAGAGTAACAGATTAAGAGCTTCAAAAAAGCATATCATAACTAAATTATATTTGTGGCAATTAATATTTGCACCCATTTAAAATTCTTTGTGCACAATAATAAACAATAAAAAAAAACATGTAAATAAAAAGAAAGAAGAAACTTAGGTATAATAATGTACACATCTTAAAACACAAACAGCATCCACACAAGAAAAAAATTTGATGAAATTTAATAAATTTTGATGAGATCACTTTTTTTTGGAAGTATTATACAATTACATAAATTCGGAGTTTCGATGAGATTGCTTGAATGATAAGAAGAATGAAATGTAAAAGTTGGTCTGGTGGTTAACCACTCATACCTATACTATGAGGTTGTAGATTTGAGTCTTTTTTCCTCTAAAAAAACCTTGAATTTATATAATACTGTAAAAAAAATAAAATAAATTTTTTTTAGTGTAAGAACTATTTTTTTCCTTCGAATTTTATAAATATAAAAGTATGGAAAACATAATAACAAAATTAGTGTTCTTTTACCCCTACTTTTTTATACCTCACTCATGTTATTTAGTAATTATGAAACATATGAAGGGCACTTTTACATGGACAACAAAATGAAGGATCTATAATTTGGCACACTTCACAAGGAAGCGGCCTTTTATATAGAAGATAAGAGTAATAGATATAGTTTGAACATTCTAAACTTAACGGGGTTAAAAGTGTGTTTGATATAACTTTTCAAATAAAGCTTTTTAGAGTAGATGTTTTACTAATAAAGTTTTTATTAAGTATAATTTTTAATAAAAAAAAGCTTTTCATTGTATAAATTATAAAAAAAAAGGTGTTGACAATTTATTTTTAAAAATAACTTTAAATTACGAAAAATACTAATAATATATTTATAACGAAAGAGTTGCACGATGAAATATCTAAAATTTATAAAGGGTAGTTGAAACAATTCATATATTAAAAGAAAAAAAAACTCAAATAAAGCTTTTTAACTTCTGGTATTAAATACAAAATAGCTTTTATAAATGATTGTTGATACCGTTAATACAAAAGTTGTTTTGATTTTTATCAAACAACATAAAAAATATTTTTATTCAGCTGTTTTTGCAAATTGCCCTTTTTAAAATAAATTAACTAATGGATTCAATTATAAAAAAATAAAAGAGTAATGCTAGCTATACAACCAAATAATTAATCCAAATTCCATTCCAAATGATTTAGCAAATGATATATTATTTAGATTAAAATTTGTACTGAACTTTTAATTACGAAAATAAAGATAGCAAAGATTCCGTGGCCCATACTTCATTTGTTTAATAAAGTATCTTCATCTTTATCGCTTCTTTCTTGCGTTATCTTCCAATCAACAACCAACAACTTAGACATTTCTTGCGTTATCTTCCAATCAACAACCAACAACTTAGACATTTGAATCTTCAAACCCTCAAAAAAGAAAGGAAGAAAACAGAGAGACATCATTCATAATCATGGGTTCCGTCGAAGAAGTGAGATCGCTGTTGGAGGAAGGACTCACACAGGTTCTTATCTAAATTCATGCCTTTCCTAGATGCTTCAAAACTTTCTTTTCTATTTGTACAAATTTAGGTTTTCTGGGAGACTAAAAATATTCAATAATTATCGTGTTATAAGCTTATGGGATTCATTTATTGATTGACAAAATTTAGTTTGGTTCATTGCTAATTGTATATACTATATAGATATATTTTGGTTTTGTATAGAAGTTAAATCAACGAGTTGTTGGGTTTATATTCGATTTACTGGAAAATAATCAGTATTTTGTCTTTTACGAAATCATGCTAGAGTTTCATTTTATGGAGAGATCTTGAGATCGAATTCTACACAGTTTATAACAAAGATTAATCAGTATTTCACAGTTCCAGGGGATTTGGTAATTTAAAAAAAAAAAAAAATGTAGAGTTTGATAAACAAAAACATTTTATTGAATTGAACTTGATAGAGTGCAAACCATTGTTTCTTCATCCTAAATATAACATTAAACATTATTATGATTATGTGAATTAGAATTTGTTGGTCTATTGACTGTTTATACATAGGCTATAGAATTGTTTGGAATGGAGAGTCTATAGTAAATCCTATTCTTTATAACAGTGTTCAAATTACTTTTCCTTTAAAACTTAGTAACTTACCATGCGAAAGACTAAAGAGTGACTTGTGTTTGGTGTTTGTTTATATGGTTGACTTTTAGCATTTAGTTTGAGGACCCATGTTGATGCATTCGTGCTTGGTATATGCTTTTTTCTCTTTTTATTTCGTTGTATCTATGATAAAATGTTCTTGTAAGAAAGCTAGAATCATGAAATGTGGACTAAGAGGCATGGTTACTTTTATTATTCAGTTATTTGACTTCATGGTATTTGTCATACATTGATTGGGTTTCATGTAATGCTTGCATGATGTTTGGAATGAATTGTGGTTGTTAATAATCAAGCTTCTTTAGCTTGGTGAACATGTGGGATCTACTCATATTTTCATTGACTGTTATTGTAACTTACATGCTTTTGTAAAAGATCTGGTGGTTATTGGCCTCGGTAGTTTATATTATTGCCGTTACAGACACAGTACGGTTCTATGTATGATGAAAGCTTTTGTTTGAACTGTTTGTTGTTGACTATATCAATTCAAATAGACATATTCAGTTACTGCTGCCTGCTGGATCCGGAGTTATTGAAGTTACTCCGTGACTTAGAAAATCAATCAGCCAAAGCTAATGAATTCTTTACCCCTGTCATTATCTGAGTTGATAGTGATGATATCTTTGATAAATTTATCTAAAATTCATGCTTTCTTTATGCTGTAAATTTTTTTTTTTTTTTAATATTTATTTATTTATTTTTTCTGTTTTAGTTTTTAGTTTTTTTTTTTTTTTCCTTTTCCTACCTTGAAAGAAAAATACATTCTTTCTCTTCTCTCTCTCTCTGTATATATATATTTATTTATTTTTAGGGGAAAAACTGAAGATAAAAAGTAGTTGCTGTATTGTATTGAGGATTCAAATTAGTACTTTCAAATTAGTACTTACATTAATGGATAAGTTCAAATACTAGGAGTCTAGGATTGTATGTAAATGCATCTAGTTCTTATAATTATCGATGCATCTACTATATATTTTCCCATTTAAATTCAAGCATATTGAAAACCGTAGGTATCAGGCTTATGAAAAAAAAAAACGTTTGATTTTGAGGATACTTTTATTGCCACACTAGACTTGGTTTTCTCAATTATGTTCATGTTTAAATGAGATAACATGACCTTTAATAACTATAAATGATTCTTGAGAAATCAGAAATCATTGTTTAAAATAATTATAAATCATACTCCAAATTCTACATCTATTGATGTTAACATTGTCATGATCTTTTTGCTGTTATTGTTCTTTTTCACTATTTGTGCACTATTGATTAAGCATGCTAGGATTATCTAAAGACTAAAGTGACATACAAGCAGCTCATCACTGGTTGCAAAGTCCTGAATTATATGGACTGCATTCAGATTGGTCTTTGAATAGGTATTCTGTACTCTTGCACATTGAACAGTCTTTTTTAGGTTTTAATAATAATTGCAATATTGTTTCATAAAAAAAAAAATGGTAAATGCAACAAGATGGGCATGGGTTACCTCAATGTTGTGTAAAGGTTTTTCTTTGTTTATGCATTGTCTCAAATGATGCATTTGGCTGAGGGTGCTAATTGGACTCCAGGCCTAAGCAGAGGAGTCTTAGGCTGCATTTGGGGTTAAGTAGGCCATATTGGGTATTTATAGATCGCAAGATTAAGTGTGGGGGTGAAAAGCAGCAGGTTTAGCATATACCATGGGTCACGCTAACATTTACATCATGTGTTTACATACCATCAAATTGATTTCAATTGGATTTGAGTTGAACCTGGAACTAATAGAACATTTAAATTAAGGTGCATATCTCTGTGTGTGTTTTGTGTATTATCATATAATTTTAGTGATAAATTTTCCCTTGCAGAGCTCTCTCTCTCTCTCTCTCTCTCTCTCATCACTTGAATATCAATTTTTCTCTGATAGGCACACAATTTAGGCATATCTATAACATACTAATACACATCACCAAGCTTTGGGATATGGTGTTATCTATTTTTTTTTTTTTTTTTTTTTTAATGAAAAAGGATGGTGTTATCTTACTGATATGATTCTTATATTATATCTTCAGAACAAAAGCAGCGAACTGTACACAGGAGATGGCTCAGTTGACATCAGTGGGAAACCTGTTTTGAAGCAGAACACTGGGAAATGGAGAGCATGCCCTTTCATCTTAGGTGATTTATCATTATTCTTTGTAGTGTTTTTCCTTGAGTAGTTCTTATTTCTGAAATTTGAAATCTGAAATCCAGGTACTGAATGTTGTGAAAGATTGGCCTACTATGGGATTGCCACTAATCTTGTGTCTTATCTTACCAACAAACTACACGAAGGAAATGTCTCTGCTGCTAGAAATGTTACCACTTGGTCAGGCACCTGCTATCTTACACCTCTTATTGGAGCTGTCTTAGCAGATGCTTACTGGGGAAGATATTGGACAATTGCTGCTTTCTCCACGATTTACTTAATTGTAATTCTTCTTTCTTAATCTGAAGAGTGTTATTTTGTTTATATGTTTTTTTGCAATACTTCATTGATATCTTCAATGACATGAAGTTGTTATTGTTATAGGGCATGTGCACATTAACTCTCTCAGCATCAATTCCTGCCTTTATGCCTGCTGAATGTGTGGGTTCTGCATGCCCCTCAGCTACTCCGGCTCAGTATGCGGTATTCTTCCTTGGGCTTTATCTGATTGCACTTGGGACTGGTGGGATTAAACCCTGTGTTTCATCCTTTGGAGCAGATCAATTTGATGATACTGATCCTAAAGAGAGAGTTAAGAAGGGATCGTTTTTCAACTGGTTTTATCTTTCTATAAATATTGGTTCCCTGATATCAAGTAGTCTAATTGTGTGGATCCAAGACAATGCTGGGTGGGGCTTAGGATTTGGAATTCCCACTTTATTTATGGGCATTGCCATTGCAAGTTTCTTTGCAGGCACTCCCCTCTATAGATTTCAAAAACCAGGGGGTAGCCCTCTTACAAGAATGTGTCAGGTTTTGGCTGCTTCATTCCGTAAGTGGAATATGGAGGTACCGGGAGACAGTAGTCTCCTCTATGAAACTCAAACCTCTGCCATTGAAGGAAGTCGGAAGATAGAGCACAGTGATGAACTGAAGTAAATATTCTCTCTTTTCTTTTTCCCCTGAGTTTTGCTTTTCTCTATTCTGAACCATGTTTTCTGATCTGTTAGTAGTTTCATTTTTTCATAACGAAAGCTTATTTGCTAAGTTACAAATAGAAACATCACTGTAAATATTGGGTGGGTCGTATACATCCCACAAGAATTAGATCTTTCAACCTTTTGTTTTGCATTTAAGGCTAGAAATTGTACAGGGATCACTAATGTGGTAATCGAAAAAAGGAAGCTTTCTTTGTAATTCCTTAGATTGACTTATTTATTGTGTTTATCAACACTTTGAATCAACTGATGTAATTTCTCTGGGGACACAATGGGCGCTCTTTTGTATTGCTACACAATAGTCAAATTTCTTAGCAATTGAATTCTTGTTTATATGTAGTTCACTTTCGTATCGCTTAATAAGCTTATTGCAATGTTTCACACAAAAAATTTCTAAATTACAGAATCTGTTTGTTTTACATCCTCATCATATTACATGCACAAAGAGCTAGTCATTATATTAATGCATAAGATTATAAGAATATGCTTTATCATATCTGGAGTGAACTAGTGTGCAAGTGTCCTCACCTGTGTTACTAAGTGTAGGTTTTATTCTGTGTTAGTGATCTATCTAGGAGGAGAAGGAATTAGTGGAATTTTGGCCCAGATTGTCGATTGATATCTATTTTGTTTGCTTTCAAAAAATTTTCTTGGTAGAAATCAACATGAATGCATGCTTCTGAAATCTTCTATATTTTAATGTGTATCGACTCCAATTTGCTAAACAAGCACAGGAAACTACATCATATCTGTTATATATCTCAGTATAATGAAATTATTATTGTTTTTAGATTTGAATTATCTTATTTGAATAGTAATCTTTTTTTTTTTAATTGATTTCATGTTTACTTTACAGAACTTCCATGGAAGTTGCAACTTACATTTTCTTGAATTGCTCAAAAGCAATACAACCTCTTTTCCTGAAAAAAAAAAAAAGAAGAAAAATCTAAATCCCACTTTGCTGCAGGTGCCTTGATAAAGCTGCTGTACTTTCAGATGCTGAGATTAAAAGCGGGGATTTCTCCAATTCATGGAAGCTTTGCACTGTGACGCAGGTGGAGGAATTGAAAATTTTGATTCGAATGTTTCCCATCTGGGCTACAGGAATTGTCTTTTCTGCTGTATATGCCCAGATGTCTACAATGTTTGTAGAGCAAGGAATGATGATGGACACATCTATTGGTTCTTTCACCATTCCTCCTGCCTCTCTCTCAAGTTTTGACGTTATCAGTGTTATTTTCTGGGTCCCTGTCTATGATCGGGTCATTGTCCCCATTGCAAGGAAGTTCACAGGCAAGGAGAGAGGCTTCTCAGAGTTGCAGCGAATGGGAATTGGCCTCTTTCTTTCAGTTCTGTGCATGTCTGCAGCTGCTGTGGTGGAGATCAACCGATTGCAGATTGCAAGAGAGTTTGGGCTGGTTGAAAAAGGAGTTGCAGTGCCAATGAGTATATTTTGGCAAGTACCCCAATATTTCTTGCTGGGTGCTGCTGAGATATTTACATTCATTGGGCAGCTTGAGTTCTTCTATGACCAATCTCCAGATGCGATGCGGAGCTTGTGCAGTGCATTGTCACTTCTAACAACATCATTGGGTAATTACCTGAGCTCTTTTATTCTGACAGTGGTATCTTACTTATCAACTCGGGGCGGGAAAGCCGGATGGATTCCTAATAACTTGAACGAAGGTCATCTTGATTACTTTTTCTGGCTTTTAGCTGGGTTTAGCTTCCTTAACATGTTGGTTTATATTGTCTGTGCCAAGAAGTACAAGTCAAAGAAGGCTTCTTAGTTTTACTTTTATCCAAAGAAGGTGGTGTTTCTTTACCCATTTCTTGTAAAGGAATGGTGTGTACATAAAATGTAATGTTTTACATTCATTAAATCTTCTTCAAAGGATGTTGTTTTATTTTCTCGCAATGATCAAAGTTACATTTGTTTTATGGTTTGAGTAATGATCTCATTTATCAATAGGGCAAAACTAATGATGTTTATTTTATGTTAATTGTACAATCTTTGAATAAGAATATAGTCATTATCTTAGATTTTTATAATAAACTTATTATATTTTTGTATTAATTAAGTCATCAACTTTACTACATATCACCTGTCATTCTGGTAGTGCACCCGTTTTCCATATTGACAGTGAGGGGTTAAAAGTATTTGTAGAGAGTTTTATTTTGGTTTATAAAAGTAGATATTTAGACCATTTATGTATTGTTTCAACTAAATTTATGAAAAGATAAATTTGCTGTTAGACACAACCTTCAAAATATATTCATCAGCGGTACATACATTTTATCCTAAGCCGTAAATGCAAACAATTTTAATTCGAATTTTTCTTGTCTAGAAACTCTTCATTTATTATTTGAACACATTAAGAAGAAATTTATATCAATGATCTTAAATTAGATTATATACTATCAATTACACATATCAATACAACAACCTTTCAAGTTTAACTACAAAAACTTTGAACAATATTTAAAAATTCTCAAATTCATAGTTACAATTATATAAAAAGTTTCATCTGAAACAGCAGTAGTACGTTCCACCTCCTCGACCACAAAGTAACTTCTATTTAACCTCAACATTTTCCATTTGTGTACAAAAACAACACAAACCCATATCTAGTTACCGTACAAATTAATCACCAATTAATTTCCTTTTCTTTTCATCATTCACTACACACCTAAAAACTCAATTGCAAGCTTTTATCAAAAATTAAAACACTTGAAAGCAACATTAACAATCCAAACAGTTAAAGCTAACATCGAAATTTTGAAGCTTTAAGCAATTCCTGAGTCAGTACACAACAGTCACTAGTACAATAACAAAAAGCTTTGAAATTTGGGAATTGAAAGAGCAAAAGAATGCATGTGGAGGGAGAGTGCACTGACCGTTGAAGTGGGGTTGGCCGGAAAAATGATCAGACGGTGGAGATCGAAGGCGGTTTGAGCGGGTAAAGAAGCAAGAACAACGTATAATCACCGCCATTGGATTGAATTTTGTTGGATAAAACAATTGATTTTTCCATGGTTTTTTATGTATAATATATGGACATAATAAGATATCACCTTTTAGCGGTGTTGGTAGTGCACCTCCCTTTCACCTAAGTGGTGAGGGGTTCAAATCCCACCATGCACATTTTATAAGCATGTGTGGGGAGTTTTCATCCCGGGTTGTGAAAGTAGTTATCTCTCGTTATGAGGGTAGATATCCAGACTGCACATGTATTGTTTGATCTTGATAGGTCCCGACAGTTTTATTGTAATAGTTCTTTTAATACTTTAAAAAAAAAAAAAAATACTTCCCTTATTTTTTTTTCTTGTTGGTAGGCTGTAGGGGTGTGTGAAGAACCTGATTCATCGGATTTGCATAAGTCAAGATCCGATCCGATTAGATCGAATATATTATAATCCAATCTGATCTAATTTTAAAACGAAATCTGATTCAATTATAAAATGCTTAAATCCGATTTGATTCAATCCGATCCAATCCAATGAATCGGTTCATTGGATTCATATGAAGCAATTTCGAAATTAACAAACTCAAATTATCAATTCATACGGGAGAGCATGAATATGTATGAGATCTCTTTGTTGGCAATCCTCTTTGTTGCCGCGGACCGAAGACATTGGAATGATGAAACTAATGTAATGTTCTCTTTTATTAATCGTTATTTCTGTTGTGTTTATTTATTCTTAATGTTATTTTTCTTGGCCAATGCAATTCTGAGCAATTATTTTCCCGAGCGTTCGGAGATCAATAATAAAAAGAATAATGCTCGGGTACTGATTGACCGGTCAGTATCCAAAATACTGACCCTACTAATAAGAGTGTTGCAGGTGGCTCAATTTGTGAGATATATATATATATATATATATATATACGGTCATATTCCTATCAGGACATCATTATCTAACTTTATCAAAATATTGAATGTGAATCACTCATTCATAAAAGTGATTTGACAAGTGTATACATACCAAGTCAAAGTATGTAAAACGAGTGGTTTACATTTAATGTCTTTATATAATTCTAACATGGCATCTTCATATGAAAATTTTCGTATATAAATATATATATATATATATATATAAAGAGGTCACGTGCTATACTCTCATTGGTGGGGTCAATATTCTGGGTATTGATATTTGTGGGGTCAATATTATGGGTATTGACCAATGTCACATGCTATACTCTCATTGGTGGGGTCAATATTCTAGGTATTGATATTAGTGAGATCAATATTATGAGTATTGACCAATCTGTACCCAAACATTATTCAAATAAAAAAAACTATCACCAAGTCAGGATATCTAAAATATGTACAAGATAAAATAAAAATAAAAAATACGAAAAAGATAGAAAAAAAAAAAAACTATCATGAGTCATGAGATCAAAAATATGAAAATTGAAAAGACTTAAAATCAAAAATATTACCAAGAGAAGAATTATAACATTGAAATCTGAAGAGAAATAACAGATGATGAACAAACAAATTCCAACCTTGAAATCTTTAGCCAAATATAACCGTATTATTATTATTATTATTATTTTAAATTCTGAAGAAGAGAAATATAAGATATGTCGTCTTAAACTTTGAAAAACAAAGAGAGAAGGATATAAGTTTGGAGATTTGTTTGGTTGAAATCTGAAAAATATAAAATATGAAGAAGATTTTAAAAAATAATAATAATACTTATCATGAAACCCTTCTCTTTGTACAATGTAGCCTAGAATTTCAAAACCTTTAAACAACAAATCTCAAATCTCAAATGAAATCCCAGATAAAAAAATAAAAACCAAACATAAAAAGAGAATCTGAAATCTGAGAAACCCAGCTAAAAAAATTAATCAAGTTAAAATGACAGTAAGAGAAAACAAACAAATGTACATAGAAAACTAAAGGGTCGTTTGTTTTTTTGTTTGAAGACTGAATAGTCCTGAATTTTACTGAAGACTGAATAGTGACCGAAACCTGAATTTGAATGATATATATATATATATATATATATTTTTTTTTTTTTTTTTCTCACGTTTGAATGTACTGTCAACATGTTTGTTTTTTAAAAATAAAAGTGTCTGAAAAGAAGTAATTTTACATCTATACCCATACTAATTAAAAGAAGTAATTTAACAGGCAACACTCTTTATAAGATTTTGCATGCTCTTCCGCAAACAAAGTTTAATTTAATAAAACAACAAATTCATCTAGGAATATAATTTTGCATGTTATTCTGCAAACAAAGTTCAAGTTCAATTTATTGTTAAAAAAAAAAAGGTTCAAATTCAAATTTACATATTGTCCAAATATCCAGTATATAATTCTAGAAACCATTTTTTTTTTTTTTTTTTTTTTTTGTTTCCGGGATCATATGCAACCAGAAACTTATTTTATTATTATTATTTTTTTAAAGATTCCTAGATACCTTTTTATTCATGTATATATATATATATATATATAAACAATTATTCTATAACTTCTTCAAGCCACAAAATCTACTCAATATCGAATGCAACCATAAAAGAATATTTGATAAATTATATAACTGCAACTATGACAATCATAACAAATTATCATTCTAAATTATATTTAAAGATTTCTATAACTGCCACTACACGTAGATAAATTTTTTTTTTTTAAGAGTTCTTACCTGGATTTATTAGGAGAGAAATTCAATTGTTTAATACCATGAAGATCTTAATATGAGAAGTGATTATGTTTTTTTGTTTTTTTTTTTTAATAAAAGCTTTTTAAAATAAGAAATACGTTAAAAGAAAGAATTTTACATCATATCAAATTAGGATAAATTTAGAAATATATAATTTTTTAGAGAATAGGCTTGGAAGAAAATATTTTAATTATAATTCAGTTATTTGAAATTAAGTTAAAAGTTAGGATTTTTTATTTATTTATTTTTTAAAGTTGTTTTTTTGATATGTTTAAGTTGTTTGACCACTTAAAAAAAAAAAAAACAAAACAATTTAGTGAGTTCAATTTAGACCTATTAAGTCTTAAGTGAAAAAAACAAACGAATCCTAAGCTTAGGGTTTCAGTGAGGAGGAAACATCTTAGCCGCACATCTTGTTGATGATGGATGTGATTCGGTGTGATGCAAGTTTGTGCCAAAAAATGCACCCGCATGAAGATAAAAGCATTTTAATGAGTTAAAAAAAAAAATTAGAGTGGTATAGGTCTGCCTTAGGGAATTA
The DNA here is from genome assembly GCA_035582765.1 of Acer negundo. Taxonomy (NCBI): domain Eukaryota; kingdom Viridiplantae; phylum Streptophyta; class Magnoliopsida; order Sapindales; family Sapindaceae; genus Acer; species Acer negundo. The sequence continues at coordinate 21,406,880 of CM069231.1, read as the reverse complement.
TCTCTCTGAGAGACTATAATAGTTAGAATGAGTCAGTCATAGGTAATACTTTCCCAAGAGCATTATTGTTTGTTGTTTTACAATTTCCTCTAACTAAATTCTCTCACCCCCTCTCTCTCCCTCTCTCTCAAATTCTGATCTGCTTCTCTCTCTCCTCACGATCTATTCTTCATCTTTAATCCATTCTTCAGAAATCTTCACACAAACCTGCAAATCAAAACTCAAACAATCAGAAATATTTAATATATTTAAATATTTATAAATTATTACCAAGTTTGATAACATTAAAAAATTTAATTTTTAAATAAAGAAACATTATAAAATTTAAATTTCATAGATTAGAAAACACTAAAAATAAACACAAATATAATGAAAAATTACATGCATAATTTTTTTTTTTGAAAGCTAAGCAAGAAGCAAAGCAAGAATAGAACCTAAACTAGGGGGGCTTATCAGCTCAACAAGGAAATTAATAAAACCAGGATATTCTTCCAACCAAAACAAGTTTTCACCAGTAGCCAGAGCGTTGATAGCGAGACCTTGAGCTACCCAGTTTGCTGACTTGGGAATGTGGGTTATTTTCAACCCATTGGAGTAGTTCAAAAGGCCAGCAATGTTGTCAAGGATGGCACCACTACTGGCATTAACGGAGCTCCTCTCAGAAATGCGATTAATGACCACTGCATTATCGGACTCCAAAATACAAGGGTTGAGGCTATATTCCTTACTCAAAACAAGTCTTCACCAGCAGCCAGAGCGTTGATAGCAAGACCTTGAGCTACCCAGTTTGCTGACTTGGGAATGTGGGTTATTTTCAACCCATTGGAGTAGTTCAAAAGGCCAGCAATGTTGTCAAGGATGGCACCACTACTGGCATTAACGGAGCTCCCCTCAGAAATGCGATTAATGACCACTGCATTATCGGACTCCAAAATACAAGGGTTGAGGCTATATTCCTTACTGAAAATGATGCTCCTGAGGATGGCCAAAGTCTTGGCAACTTGGATATCAAAATTGCCATGGACCAGTTAGGAGCTGGAGGCTAACACAAAACCAGTTGCATCACGAACCATAATCCCTATGCCAACTGTCTTCCCTTTTATGGCAACATCGCAATTGATTTTGAAGAGGTTAGGTTCCGACGGTCTCCATGTCCCCAAACCACACTCAAAAGTCACATACTTCTTACTGGTTATCTCTTTAGTACTCTGGAATTTTGAGATGAAATTTCTACTCCACCACACAGCATCAGAGGGGTTCTAATTCAAACCATCATGGATGAGGGAGTTCCTCACACTCCAAATTCTCCACAAGACCACACATAAAAGCTTTAAGTCATCACTTCTCATTCTAGACGAACGGTGCCTTATCAAGTTAAAGAAATTGGCAAATGTTCTTCTTCCTACCACATTTCTAGGTAGCCAACCATAACGAACATACTTGAGCTTTTTACAGTTCCACAAAGTATGTAAAGTTGTTTCAGTGGCTTGATTACAGAGAGGGCAGATGTCCTCCACGACCACCTTCCTTCCAGCCAAGTGGGCATTGAAAGAATCCAGTTAAAACAAGCTTTCCAAATGAAAGTTTTAATCTTCAAAGGTAAATCGACTTTCCATAGCGATGCCCACCATTAAGTATTAGAGGAAATAGATGAGCTAGGCCTTGGAATTAAAGACCTGCCAATCTAGTAACCACTCTTAACAAAGTAGTTACCATTTTCTTCAAAATTCCAAATGATTATGTCCTTAATGGTCTCTAAACCAACTGGGATTTGGAGGATATGGTCAACCTCATCTTTGGAGAAATTGGAGTTCAGAGTTTGAAAGTCCCAGTTTCTAGAAGAAGTTAAGAGACAATTATCAGTTGCATTTAAGCCAAGATTAGGAGCAGACCTGATTTTCTGATGGGACGAGCCAGGAACCTAATTATCTCTATAAATGTGAATGGAGGACCTATTACCCACCCGCCATCTCATGCCAGAATCAAAAATTCCCTGCCCCATAGAATGCTATTCGAGACAAAGGAACAAGAAGCTTTTTTCTTAACCATCAAAGGATCAGTATTTGGAAAATAACATCCCTTAAGGATTCTCAAGGCTAGCGAATAAGGGTTTTTGATGATTCTCCACCATTGCTTTGCCAAGAGAGCTCTATTGAATGTTTCTAGGTCTCTAAAGCTTAAGCCTCCTTCTAATTTTGGTTTGCAAAGATGAGCCAAAGTACACCAGTGGATTTTCCTGGTATTTTCGTTACCACCCCACCATAAATAGGCCCTTAATTAGCCTTTGAATTTCCGCAATTAAGCTTTTTGGCATCCGGATGAGACCCATCGCATAAGTTGGGATGGACTGGACCACTGCCTTGATGAGGATTTCCTTGCCTCTAATGAAGAAAATATTTTCGCCCCACCCTTTTATTCTACCCCAAACTCTGTCAATAATGTCTGAAAAAAGTTTTCGTTTGCTTCTTCTGAAAAAATAGGGCAGACCTAAGTAGCGTTCATGGCAATCAACGAGCCTCATTCGAACTATAGAAGCTAACCTTTTGCTTTCCGAGTCGGTCATGGAGGGGCTAACACATATTGCAGATTTACTGAAGCTTTTGCATAATCATCAAGGATCGTTTTTACTGCCCTGCAGTTCTTCTCGTCAGCTTTTGTGAACAGAAGACTGTTGTTTGCGAAGAATAGGTAAGAAACAACATGTCCTTTCTTACTACAATTTAAACCAGTAAGGTTACCTTATTCTTAAGCTAGGCGGATCAGGCTGGAAAAGCCATCAGTGTATATCAGGAAGAGATAATGCGGCAATTGATCTCTTTGTCTAAGGCCTCTGGAAGGTCTGATGTTCCCACAAACTTCACCATTAATAATGAAGGAGTAAGTGATAGAGGACACACAACCCATGATCAGTTTAAGCCATTTCTCTGAGAATCCCATTTTCAGCATAAGTTTCTTTATGAACACCCATTTGACTCTATCAAATGCTTTGGACATGTCCAGCTTTAGGGCCATGGACCATTTTTTTCCTTTTCCTCCTTTTAAGTTTATAAAGGCACTCGAATCCAATGATGGTGTTGTCCGAAATTAATCTTCCTAGTATGAATGCACATTGGGTTTCTGAGATGACATTTCCTAGGGCACCTCTGAAGCGGATGGTGATTGCCTTGGCCACTATCTTGTAAAGGACATTGCATAGACTGATAAAGCGGTAGTCTGTCATGGCAATTATCGTTTGGATTTTTGGAATTAAGGTGATCAGAGTAGAGTTAAAATCCTTTACAGATTTTCCATCATTGAGAATCTAAAGGTAGGCCGCTGTGACGGTGGCACCAATTGTACCCCATAATTTCTGATAGAAACTCGTCGGTTATCCATCATTTTTAGGGGCTTTTAAGGGGCTCATGTCAAAAATCGCTCTTCGAACTTCTTCACCTGAAAACTTAGAGTCAAGGTAGGTGGAAATTTGTATAGGGAGAGTTTGGTGGATACCTTGAAGGACTTTTTCAGTCGCCTCCTGATTTGGACCACTGGTGGTGAATAGATTTTCAAAGTAGTTGGCAACAATTCTCTCAATATCCGTCTTTGAGTCCTTCCAATGGCCATTCTTATCATGCAGACCTCTAATTCGATTTCTTGCTTTCCTGGCTGATGCCTTGGAGTGAAAGAAACGAGAATTTGTATCTCCACTTTTGAGCCAATCGATTCTAGCCCTTTGCTTCCAGTATCTCTCATCTATGTTAAGAGCATAGTTGAGTCTTTCTTCCAAAACCACTATTTCCTTCCATGAGGCAGGTTTATCCACTATATTAGCAACTTTTAGATCCCCTCTATTCTTACAGACATTTTCCTGGTGGTCAGTACATTTTTTTGTCATTCCAGTTCTTGAGCCATTTCCCACACATCCTAATTTTATTATGGATTTCACTCCTGTTAGTGTTTCCTCTGTTATTATTCAACCAGGCAATAGAGACAATATCTTTGCACTCATTTTCCTCACTCCAATAATCTTTGTAGAAAAAATGACCGCCCTTTTTTTACTTATCAGTATCGTTACGGTTAATTGACTCAACAAAATCCAACATGAGAGGTCGGTGATCTGATCCCCAGAAGTCAAGATGACGAATCGTATAGTTTCGGAACATTAATTTCCACTGATCATTACACAAGCCTCTGTCTAATCTTTCAAGGATTGTAGAATCTTTTCCCCTTTTATTGCTCCAAGTGAAAATAGGACCCCAAGTAGCCCATATCCTCTAGGTTACTGTCAGCAACAGCTTCTCTAAATTTTGTAACAACCTGCCATTTTTCCTTTAGCCACCAGAATTCTCTGAATCTACCATCTCCTCATTGAAATCCCCCATGTAAACCCATGGAAGGTTAACCATCCCAGCAAGGCGACGTAGAAGAGTCCATGAGTGGATTCTTTGAGACTGATCATGGTGCCCGTAGAACTCGGTGAATCTCCAGCTTCGATTGTTATGATGCTTGATACTGATATCAATATGAACTTAAGAGTATGACAGTAATCCCTTGAGAGTATGACAGTAATCTCACATCAATACTGTTATCTCAGAGCAAACAAAGGGCCTATGATTTTCCCACACTATTAACAACTAATTTGCTATTGTACCCTAATTTCAGATGCCATCTTTCCATCTTATCATGCCCACATCTTGTCTCCATTAAAAACATAATATCTGCCTTTGATTCTTGCTTGTGGCGAAGCAGGGTGTTGAATGCCCTCGAGCTTCCCAACCCTCGGGCATTCCATACGAAGATCTTTATTGCTCCCGACGGGCCAGTAGAGACCGTCCGACCGATAAAATCACATTTGTTGATGTCTCTGCTGAACTCAAAACCCCTTTCCAGGTAATACTGTCGGCATAAATTGTATCCTCAGTTGAAACATTATCTCTGATACTGATGGTTGTATCCTCAATTGAAACACTATCTTTGTTATTGTTAACTTCAGTTGTAATTGTTGTCTTTGAACCGGTTTCCTCTTCGCACCCATCCAAGGCCGATTCTTCTCCATGGATGGCCTCTGTTATTTCCAAACCATACTTTGTTTTTTTTAGATGAAGAGATCGCCATGCCCATCCTTCTCAATTGTAGTTGAAGCTGTGTACTTGCGACTATAATCATCATCGCCTAACCCAGTTCCCTTCCTCTTCTTTCCTTCGACTTGCTGAATTTTTTTTGAATCCCCAATTGTTGGATCCCTAGATTTTCTGACCCACCTACTCTTATTTGTGTTCACATTCACTGCCCGACCCGCCCCAACCTTTTTAGGCCTATCCCCTTTCTTTCTACTAGTGTTGGAAGCCCATTGAATTGAAACGAGTGGGCTAATGTGTTTAATAAAATCACTTGTATTTGTTGGGCTTGAGGTGTTTGTCTAATCTTGGGCTTGTTTCTCTGGCCCATTTCCAGGCTGTTTCTTATTGGTTTCGTATGTTGGGTCGTTTCCAGAGGTTGGGTAGAGATCTGACCCATTAGGCCCAAAGCAAGGTTCCATGCTTTCATCCTTTCCCGCTAAAATCACTTTTTCAAAAGTACTCCTGTCAGTTCCTTCATTAATGCAGCCAGGATCATTGAGATTCAGCCCACCACTTCTTATCCCTTCAATGTCTCTCATACCAGTAAGCACAACTTCTCTGTTGTCATCCTGACAGTTTTTATCCCTTCCATCTTCGGTTGCCGAAAGTTGTTGGAGCTAGGGAACTCTCTAATTTCCTCTGCTTGCATTGTTGTTAGACTGTCATCTTGAATAAACAATCCCCTTCCTGTCCCTAAAGTTGTTTTTAATGAAGGAGTTCGAAGCTCTCATCCATAATCCAAATGGAGATTGCTGGACTCCATTAATCACTGGAATTGGTTCCTCTGAGCTGCACTCATTTGTTCTGTGATTTACCATTCCACATTTGAAACAATGGTTTAGTAGTCTCTCATAGTGGAGAAGAATCATGGTTTCGACACCATCTCCTAGGACATCCACCCTTAAGCACCGTCTTAAAGGTTTCTTGATATTGATTCGGATTCTTACCCGTAGAAACTTTCTAGCCGCATCCCTAACGTTTCCTCCATCAACGTCTATGACTTCCCCAATCATTCCTCCAAGGAAAACACCTATATGTTTTGTCATGCAGAGGATGGGTATCTGGTAAATTTGAACCCAAAAATCTATGTGACTAAAGCTTATTAACTCAATCGTGCCTTTCCCCACCAGTTTCTTCAGCACCATTAATGCACCATCAAAACTCCAAGGACTCCCTGAAATGACGAGTTGCCGGTCTGCCTCATTCATGAAGTGAAAAGTGAACATATTTCCTGTGACTAACTCAACATTTACACCACTCTTAACTTGCCAAATCCTACCAATTACTCTAATAAGTGCTTCTCTGTTAATTGTTTTGTTGGAGAGAATCTTACCAACCTAACATAGTGACATTCTTTGGACCACTTTGTTTTTTAGTTCATCAACTAGTATTTGGACATGGCCTTTTTTTTCTATGAGTGAAAGAGAGGTACATAGCAGAGCTATCTCATCAGAATCCATCATGAACCAGAGATGGACAAGAAGAAGAAACGAAGTATCAACATAAAGGGGGAGGGGGGGCGGTGGGGGTTTAGGCTTTTATCGAAAAGGGGAAAATAACTAGGCTACTTTTACTCAAAACTTTCAAGAGAAAGTTCAGAGAAAAGACTCTACTAGAAGAATTGGTTTCACAACTGGAGCATGTTTTAAATTACATACATAATTGAAAGCATAAACATAAAGTAAATCACAAATTATTATTTATGTATTTCTTTTATAATTTTTTTATATATTTTTTGGATTTTTTTGGATTAAAATATATTTATTTCAAATTTTATTGTCTGAAATATTGTAGACCGTCCATCTCCAACGGTCAACGGTTCTAATCCATTTATATCTAATGGTCAACAAATCTGATTCATCCACCTCCGATGGTCAACAAAAATAACATGGTCCCACACATTTATCTCTCTTAATTATTATATGGGTCCCACAAAAAACCAAAAATATCACTATTTTATTCTCCAACACATGGGTCCACCATATAATTCTCACTCAACCAAATAACTCTCAAACAATTTTTAACTCTCCTTAGGGATGATTTTAAGTGTTAAAATAAGCGTATAAGAGCATCTCCAATGCAAATATGCATTTTTGAGTTTCTAAATAGTGCCACATCAGCATTTCTATTCATTATGGGCCCACTTTTGAATTTTTTTTTAGAGAAATGCATATTCACATCTCCAATGCAATTATCTAAAGTCAAATATGTATCCATTTTATGATCAATCATAATAAAACAATTATTTCACTCTCTCTCCTATTTTATTTTACAATTAAATGATTTTTATTCTTATTAGTGGAAAGAGTTAGAAATCCTAGTCAGCATTTCTCGAAGAGTTTCTAGAATTAGAAACTCAACTCCATATTCTCTATCTTTTTTTTGTCACATTATCTCTATATTCAACTTAGATAATAGCATCGGAGAGAGTTTTTCTAACTTTTTAAATATCTATCATTTGTAGCACTCTATTTTCTCCAAATGTATAATAACATTAAAGATGTTCTAACTCTCCATTGAAGATGACTTAATTGGGTTGACATTAGAAAATAATTATTTGTTAAAATTATAAATTGTTATTTTTAAAATATTTAAAATACAATATTTTATTAATTATTAAAATATATTTATATTTTAATCACTTTAAAAATAAAATAAATTGAAAATAGAAAAAATAATAAGAGTATAAAGTGGTAGAGTCCCATCATTTACGTTGGGACTTGAGATTAAATAATCTCATCCATACAACTATGCAAGTAACAGACATGGAAATGAGATTAAAATTAGTCCCTATTCCATCCCATGCAACAATGACCAAGCATACCTTTAAAAAAATCACGTGATTGGTACAACGGTCAACAAAAACATTTTCCTTTCAACAGATTTTGAAAGAAATTGTAAACATGTCACATGGGTACTTTTTTTTCTAGAGAGAGAGTGGTTAACAACGGCTTTTCAACTTTTCTTTTTCTTCTTTAAATTCAACTTAAAATATTGCACGGATAAAAAGTTCACTTTACATAATTCCCAAATTCCTGCTACATTACTCTTACACATTTTCGTGAACCAGTCATCAATATAAATGTTCAACTGGGTTTCAATTGTAATATAAAAGGAAAGTACAAAATTATCTTTCCTTAAATATTTTGTTGATTTAAAAAAAAATACTAAAAAAAAAAGAAAAAACAATTTTTTTTTTTTGAAAAAAAAGGAAAGAAAACTGTACAGAGAGAAGGAAAATGTTTGGGTACTAACCAGTCAGTTCCCAAAATACTGACCCCACCGATCCCCACCAATAGGAGTATAACACAAGATATTTTTTCTTTTACTTTTTACATTTAACTCACAAACTGAGCCATGTGTCCCCACCAATAGGTGTATAAAATGAGACCTTTTTTCTTTTACTTTTTACGTTTAACTCACAAATTGAGCCACGTGCTATATTCCTATTGATGGAGTCAGTATTTTAGGTATTGACCAATCAGTACTCAAGCATTATTAGACAGAAAGAGAGAGAGAGAGTGTGTGCGCCCCTCTTCTATGATTTTTTTCAAAACTCATGCAGATCGAGCGAACACTTTTTCTCCGATTCCCAAAATCAATCAACAATTCATTCTCAATATGCATTTTGACCAACATCATCCAAATCATTAATCAGGGAAAGGTGTACCAATCCAGTCAGTTTCATGAGATTTTAAAATTAAACTAACCAATGTGGTTTTTGCATGTGTCACTATTTAAGGATTTTTAAAAATACTATTAAAAGTATGATATCATTAGTAAAATATTTTCAAAAATGCTGTTAAAATTTGGATGGCATGGCAGATGTGCTTTTACTCTTCTCTTTCCTCTCTCTTCTCTTCCCTCTTAGCTAAAAACACTACATGTCATTTAAGCATTAAGACAATTTTTTTATTACACATTTTTTTAATCTATAAACTAATAAAAATTTTAATTCATAATAAATATTTTCAAATCATCAATTTTTTAAAGGTTGATTAGAATGACAAGCAAAGGCTGCGTCTTCGGAGTGATTTAACTAACTGTAGGAAGGAGCTCAGTGTTGCTAATAGCCAAATTGGGCCTGGTTCATGGAACAAAATTCAGCATATTGAAAACAAGCTTGATAATCTTTTTGAGGAAGAGGAGAGGTACTTGAAGAAACGGGCAAAAGGTATGTGGTATAAGAATGGTGATCGTAACACCAGTTATTTCCATTGGAAGGCATCAGCTAGACGAGCAAAGAACAAGATTTTGGGTTTGAGAAATGATAGAGGGGTGTGGCAGTCTGAATCTGCAGAGATGGAAAAGGTTGTGGTTGGGTATTTTGACAACTTATTCACCTCGGTGCGGCCATCCTCTGAGGATTTTGAGAGGGTTACTAGTACGGTTGAGAGGCGGGTTTCTGAGAGAAACTGTCTTGTTCTTGATAGGCCTTTATAGCTGAAGAGATATGTAAGGCCGTTTTTGACATGCACCCAACTAAAGCTTCAGGTCCAGATGGACTGCCGGCCCTCTTTTATCAGAGTTTTTGGAGCATTGTAGGGAAGGGAGTTATGGAGGCCTGCCGTAGATGCCTCAATGAGGGGGATTCGGTTGAGGTGATTAACAATACTTTGATTGCTTTAATTCTGAAATGTCAACAGGCCGAGGAAATAACGGACTATTGGCCTATTAGTCTCTGTAATGTGGCATATAAAATTGTGGCAAAAACCTTAGCTAACAGGTTCAAGTTGGTGCTTGGCGAGGTAATTTTGGAAACACATAGTGCTATTATCCCTGGAAGGCTCATCTCAGATAATGCGATTGTAGGTTTTGAGTATCTTCATGCGTTGAAAAGGTGCAAACGTAAGGAGGGGTCTATGGCAATTAAGCTTGACATGTCAAAGGCCTATGACATAGTGGAGTGGGAATTTCTAGAAAAAATGATGTCAAGAATGGGTTTTTCCGATAGCTGGATAGGGAAAATCATGCGTTATATTTCTACAGTCACTTTTTCCTTTATTTTGAATGGTCAGGTTTGTGGTAAGGTTCGCCCATCCAGTGGCCTTCGGCAAGGAGATCCTCTTTCTCTGTATTTGTTTCTTATTTGTGCGGAGGGCCTTTCAAGCATGCTGAATGTAACGGTTAACGCTAAAAGTATCTTAGGTTTTAAGTGCATCCGGTCAGGGCATGTTGTCTCTCATCTCTTTTTTGCAGGTGACAATTTACTTTTTTCCTGTGCTACTAGTAGAGATTGTGTAGTTATTAAAGGTATTCTGGATGATTACGGTTTGGCAATTGTTGAAGCTATAAATTTCAACAAGGCTGCTCTCAGTGTTAGTAAGTCTGTGAGTAGGGTGGAGGGTGCTCAATTAGCATCCATCTTAGGCGTCAACATGGTTGACTGTCATGAAAGATATCTAAGGCTACCCAGTTTTGCTAGTAGAAATAAAAAGCTTTTGTTTGCAGATGTTAAAAAGCGGGTTTGGGATAAGATTTGTGGTTGGAAAGGTATGCTTTTCTCAACTGGTGGAAAGGAAGTGCTTATTAAAGGAGTGGTCCAGGCTATCCCAACTTACACAATGAGTCTTTTTCGACTTCCAAAGGGTTTCATTAAGGACATCCATCGTATGTGTGCTAGATTCTGGTAGGGGTGACTCTTTTGAGTTTAAGAAAATTCATTGGTGTTCTTGGTCAAAAATGTGCCTGAGTAAGGATATGGGTGGTCTTGGTTTTCATGATTTAGAAATTTTCAATCAGGCTCTCCTTGCCAAGCAATGCTGGCGTTTGGTGTCGAATCCTAGTTCGCTCATGGCGAGAATCTTGAAAGCTTGTTATTATCTTGATACCCCATTCCTCCAAGCTTTCAAAAGTTTGTTGGGGTTTATGATTTGGAATGACTTGCTTTGGGGGCATGGTATTGTTGAGGCGGGATCTAGTTGGCGTATTGGTAATGGCAATTTTGTGAAAATTTATGGGGATCGGTGGGTTTGTAGACCGTCAACTATTACATTTTTCTCTCCTCCAAAGCTAGAGAGGTCGGCTGTTATCAGTTCTCTTCTTTCCCTGGCGGGTGGTTGTAATATCTCTCTTATTAGGGACTCGTTTCTTAAAGAGGATGCTAATGCCATTTTGACTTTGCCCATTGGTTTGGTTCACAATGTGGATAACCTGGTTTGGCATTATGAGAAGTTTGGCAGTTGCTAACTGCAAAGGCACTCGAGGGAGTAGGACTGACCACCTCACGTTTCATGCTGTGATTCAAGAACTAAAGCAATCAGTGTTCGAAAATAAGAATTGGAAAGAAGTCATTCTTGTTTCTCGGTCCGCAGTGGTTACAAGATTGGTTATGGAAAGCTGTCCCTTGCTAGTTCTTCGGGTCTTGGTGGTTTGGAGGAATGGTGGAAGACTTTGTGGAAGCTTCGTATTCCAGCAAAAGTGAAGATCTTTATTTGGAAGGTCTGCAATAATTGGCTCCTTACTGCTCGGAACCTAATGAAGCGAAGATTAGAAGTTGATCCTTTTTGTCCTGTGTACAGAAGGAAACCAGAATCAGTGGTCCATGCTGTCTGGGGTTACTCTTCTTTGAAGACTAATTGGAAGGATGAAAATCTCCTGTGGAAACGAAATTGGACTGATAATATGTCTTTTCTTGAGCTAATAACCTCCTGCTTCAGCAGCTGTCTTCTAGTAGATTTGGAGCTGATTTGCATTTGCTTTTGGTGTGCTTGGTGGCTCCGCAATCAGATGATCCATAACGCTTCAGGTAGGAATGATTTGGATGTGATTAGTTGGTCCAGAAATTTTCTGGAGGGTTTTCGTGCTGCTAATACTCTGCCTGAGACTGATAATGTGAACAATCTAGTGACTATTGTCAAGTGGAACAAGCCAGACATGGGCTGCTTCAAAGCCAACACCGATACGACTGCGAGGTGTTGTGCGTAGGTCCTTCATCCAAAAATTTCCTTTTAATTTCTCTCCTCAAGCTGTTGAAGCTTTGGCTTTTTTGTGTGGTATTAAAGGTGCTGTGGATGTAGTTATGGTCCCAACGGTTGTGGAATCTAATGCTAAGGTTGTGGTGGATATGGTGAATTTGGGGGTAGTGCCGTCTGCTGATATTGGCAACATTATTGTGGATATTCTTGATCTTATTTAGTCCAACCCGGTGACCATCTCTTTTGTTCCTAGATTGGCTAATGCGGTTGCACATAGTCTTGCCAAGTTGGCTATTTCTTCTTTGAAAGATAATGTCTAGTTTGAGTCCTTTCCTCCCTGCGTGAAGACATTATTTCAAGTTGAAATGCCTCTCTAATGTTTGTTCTTTGTTTTGTCTTTCTTTAAAAAAAAAAAGAAAAACCATCAATTTTTATATATAATTAATATTTAATATAATAATTAACTTTAAATAATTCAGTAAAACAAGTAATAACATTATCTTCTTTAAATTAAAATATTACAACCATGTATATATACACACCACATATTTACTTTAGAAATTCCTCTCCTCTGTATTGGGTTTGGGTGCTATTTGTAGCATTCTTCAATTGGAAACGTATTTTGGACTTTTGACTAGGATTCGTACCTTTAAAAAACAAAACAAAACAATACCCTTCCTTTGCATTTAATTACCACCCAACCCTCTATATTTCACCAAAAAATAAAAAAATAAAAAAAAAACAAATAAAAACAAATAAATAAGAAAAAAGAAAATCAAAAATTTTCATTGAAAATGTTTAATCCGGCAAAAATGTAAAGATAGTGGTTGAATTCAGAGTCAAAACTCAAAACACTCAAATAGATTTTTATTTAATTTTTAGGGATCGTTATCCGTGAGGTAAGGACTTATCATACTCTACTTTGAATTGACATCTATGGATAGGCCGGACATATCATAAATGATTAGATTTGTAGATATTTTTACGCTATTTTTTTTTTCTCCAATGGTTCATATCAAATTTTATATCGTATAAGTATCTTCGTAGAATATTCTTTTAATAAAATTTTAAATTATTATAAAAGTTTAATATTATTTAAATATTTAATTTATTTATAAATTATATATATAAAAAAATATATATACGGTTCCGTTCATATCAGTGCGTATTGATATAAGTACATTAATATTAATATAAATATATTAGTATTAATGTATATAAACCGCCGATTATAGAGAAGTTTTGATAGGTGCATACACTTTGAGTCAAAGTATATAAATCTAATGGTCCACATCCAATGCACTGATGAAGTTATATCAGTACGCACTGACTTAAACATATATATATATATATTAATATTGTTGTTATTTTTGAAACCTTTTAATTGTATATTTTTTGAAATAAATATTATTATAATTATATATGAGAGGATTAAATTAGGAATTAAAACAAATATAAAGTAATGATACGATGATTAAAGAAAAAAAGAAAAATATTTGGTGTGATGAACTGTACAACACCAAATTATACCAAATATCTGGCCTTAAGGATTGCAATTTGGTGCTGGAGAACCAAATTGCACCAAATACACTCACTCTTCTTAAAATTTGGTATAGATGAGACTAGAGACTAAAATCGAACTAATAAAAAGACTAAAATACCAAGTTATTAAATTTTTTTTTAAAAAAAAAAAAATATATATATATATATATATATAAATTGAATTGCCATGATCGTTCTTTATTGATAGCAGAGTTTTCTATTTATTCTTCTATGAAACAAAAAATTAATTTGGCCAATATTTCGTGTCTCTCTACGATAACCATTTAAATATTTCTTTGCAAAAGCTTATAAATTACAACAACCCAGTTGCTTTCAATTAGGAAGTTCTAGCTCTAGCGAAGTGCATAGCTAGAAGAGATGATTTTAGTGAAAGTGTTTTCAAAAATCTACAAGAAATGAGACCGCGTGATATGTTTTCTCATAAATGTTTTGTCAGAAACTCATTAAAAATCTTGTGAACCAATAGCATGCAACTCCTTCTTTGTGAGTTTGTCAGAGAAAAAATGATGACAAGAATGGCGTGTTAGTATCAACTCCTTCGACAAATGCTGGTACGTTTTGTTTTTTTTTTTTTTTTTCTTAAAAAAAATATAAAAAATAAAAGCTGTTTCTGTCCAAAGAAACTCTATCCACAGTTTGATTTGAAACTTTCCTTGTTTCGTCTTTAGCCAAATCAGGAAATCCATTTTTTTTTTTCATTACTAATTAGTTGGCAAACTTTCCCTTGGGTAAATAGTTTTCATTACTATTTATCCTTTATTTCCCCCCTTAAAATAATTTTTTTTTATAGAAAATGTAAATAAAAAATTTAAAAGACAAAAATATATAAAATAAAAAATTTGAAAAAGAGAATAAAATAAAATTTTAAGGGGGTATAAATAAGTAACTAAAGGTATTTTAATAAACCCCTACTTGACGGTTTTTAAAAAACTATCAAAAATTGTGTTATTTTGTTGTAGTGAATTATATTATCTTTTATTTGTTAAATAAAGTCTGGTTGTTCATTTATAATATAAATATCTTATGATCAATAAATTAGTTGTTCTTATATATATTTGCTTTAAAAAAAAAAAAGGCTTTGATCACCAAGTAGATAAAGACATGATCGAGTGATACATACCGAGTCAATACATGCCTCAAAATCTCAATTATTGTTCCAGAAGTAGCAATATATATTTCGATATTTTATACTTTAAATTTGTTCCAGAAGTGGCAATATTAATAAACGTATATATTTGAGCATACTATTAATTTATATCATGTTTTTCATGATTGAACAAAATAATTAGTTTTGATTATAAAATCATTGACATTACCCAATTTGATTAATATCATTCCTTGAAGTGAATGTTACATATAGTTATGGTGATGATTGTGGGTATTGTTATAATCAAATAAGTATTGATGTCAAGGTGATCACTATAAAGAAATTTAAATTGTTCCACCAGAAGTGGAATAACACCAAAACAAAGCAAGAAAATTGAAAAGATGTAAAATACACATTCTAATAATTATAAAAGTTTGCTTGCTATATCTAAAATATTTTGTTTAGCAAGAACAATGAACGCTCCAAAAAAATTAATATATGACACAAAGTGAAAAAGAAATTATATGAAAATTGACATTTCGTATTTGGTTAAATCTGGAAGATCTACTATATAAGAAATTGTCTCTAGACAATTAAAAATATTATATCCAAGTAAGTATTTCAATAAAATTTACTTATTGTTATTTATTCCACATAACTAATTTTATGAGTATGCTTTGTGGTTGCCACTATGTTGGATCTTCCACATCAAAAAATAAATTTAGTTTTTTTTTCCGTGGTTCTTAATGTTATTGGAGTTTATCGATATATATAGAACCAAACGTTTCAAAATCAAATCCAATTGCGAATATGCCGTTTTAAATTTGGATATAAATTGTTGAATATGAATATGAAATTCTGAAATTTAAACCTGAAGTTTTGAATCAAAAGAGGATTTAAATTTCCATTGTTCGATGAATATTTGGCTACTCAAATATTTGAAAAGGAAAATATAAAAGCTTAAAGCTCTTAATATTAATACAAATCAGAATATGAAGTTTTGAATATTTATCTTATTAGAATCCAATGTTATCAATTCCAAATTAATTAGACTTGTAGCTTTATATTTAATTGTTGATATCAAATTTAATTAGAACTAGAGGTTCTAAATTTGATCAAATAACAGTTATTTTCATTTGAAAAGTAAAATTGTGATTTTATTTTAAGAACCCGAAGCTTTAAACATGTGATTTTTCATTTATGAACCAACAGTTCCTACACGAACCAGAAGTTCCCAAAAAATATGTGAGTTTTTAAGAACTTGACATAATAACATGAAATTTGAGGAATTGAAGTTCTTATTATATTCTTTTATTTAAGAATATTCTATCTCATTCATTTTGTCTCGTGCCAAAAGAATTTATCATATTTCTTATATTATATGATTACATGTTAGTGAATGTCCTTGAAGGACAATAAACTTTACTAAAAGTAAACGATACATCAAAATATTAAAATATTTTATGTGGATATCCATTTTATAACTAATTAGTTTTTACTAGTGAATGTCCCTAAAAAACAATAAGAACATGTAAATTAGTCCTTAAAGGACAATATGACAAAATAAATGAGTTTATGTGGAAAATTATTATGATGCATATAATTCCTTGAAGTAAATTTTTTCGTCGTTAGGGAGAGAATTATCATAAGTTGATAAAACGACGTAAAATTACAAGGTGTGCATCATCTTGTGAATTGCATGATATGCAAATAAATTTTCAGATGATTCAAATAAAATAATAAAATTACATTCTGCCAATATATAAACCTGAATGGTTGTTCCTGTAGAACAAGTTATGAAATGGCAGCAAAAATCATCTAGTAGACAGTAAAGTAGTAAAAGACGATTTTGGTTCAAAAGATATGGTACATTGAACTAGAATTAAAAGATCATGATCATATTTAAAATAATACTCAAGTGATAGATAAATCCTCATCATATAAAGCTCTTGAAAAGCTAGTATCATAAGTAAAAACAAAATCTTGAAGAATCATATAGAAATGTTAATCTTCCCTATGAGACCGTTGAAGAAAATAAAAGAATCTCAATTGTCCCAGTAGAGGCACGTGTATTAAATTTAATGTGATTATTCTTCTTCTAGAGAGATATTTATATAGAAAGACATGTATAGTGTATATTTAACAGTAAAGTTATTAAAATAAGCCCTTGAAGAGGCACATGAATTACATAATCATAATGAAATATATTGGTATAGAAATTGAGATCATATATTATTTGCTTTGCATATTATGAAAAATGATGAGAGACTTGAATTATAAATTATAGAAATGTCGACATATAAATTATTAGTAAATAAAAGGCAAAGCTATATTCATGTAAAACTTGAAAGCTTTGGACCTGTAGTCCACATATTTGATGACATCAAACTAGTTTGATAATTATGATAAAAGGTTTACAGAAATCTAGTTTGACAATGAATAAAAATCCTCAAATGATTTAAATGTCTGAAGCAAGTTATTCAAAACTACATGAAGTTTTGTATAGTGAAAATTAAACAATCAGAATGCATGAAGTGTATTCCTCATGGTGAATATTTATTAAAAAAATTATATGTTGATTGTGTAAAGCTTAGTAAAAATTATACTAAGTTTATAAATTATATATATCAGAGGAATAATTTCTAAAGGTGAAAATTCTTGAAAAATAATATTTAGTCTCGGCTAATGAGTTTGACATTAAACATGAGTCAACATATATAAGGAAAATGTCCTGAAGTACTTTTCCACGGATAAAGCACATCGAATGGATTCTTCGATATTTATTCCATAACTTAAAGTTGTTAGGATTATGCTCAATAGCAAGAGTGTAATGTTGTAATTAACAATCTTTTTCATATTAATAAAGAGATTTCTGGTTTAACAAATCGTATAGCATTTATAGTTTATATTATAATTGTCAAAGTAAATAATCATAAGGTCTAAAGACTATGGGAAAAGAAGAATTGTTCGTACATCTGGATATGTATGTGGTAGACACAATTCTTTAGTTAGTCTTGAATAATGTTCACAACTTAAGTTAAAGGTTGGGCACCTTTATCTTGTTAAAGTTGTAGAATTCTTTTGCTAGCATTTGAGTGGGATCAAATGAGATATGATGAGTCTAAAATCATCGGAGTGTCTTCGAGCAAAAGGATCTAGTGCACTGGGTGCATTGAACTGGATCACAATGAAAAGCTTTATCTAGAACCGTCAATAGATAATAGTCTTTTCATTATCAGGACAATCGGAGGGTCTATCTTAATCCTGAGATAAATGATGGACTTATGGTTGCAAGTGATATCATTTGAGTTATCAATGAGTACGATTATATCGCATAGTCTATCCTCGATAGTTTGGTGATATTCATTTGTTAATCGATAGAGGACTTCATTTATAGATATGGACATCGTGGCTCCATTTAATTAAATGAGAGTATAATATCATCATATGGATGTTTTGAGGTAATTGGATATTAAATCTCAACGTTGAGTTTTCGATAGTGTCTATTGAAAACATGGCTTCTGGACAAGTCAAAATATCCAAGTTCAAAACGTGGTCATATGAGTAAATATGGTAACTTGGAGAGTTATAGGCGGTCTATGAACTCTTGGCGATTACTGATATTAATCACGAGGATACACTATCTCCAATATGATTGTCTAGGGTATGAATGAGGAGCATCTTCCTTTTCTATCTTTATTTAAGAGTTCAGTTTTAGCTCTTTAGTGGAATGAGTTAAAATTAATGGATCGGACCTAAGTGAATCATTTGTTGATTGTGATTAGGTTATGTCTATTGAAGCTTAAATTTAGATGGCTCGCCAAGATCCCCAATCCACACGGACTTGCATGGATCACTTGATATATTCTACCGGACCAATTTAAGGGTCCATCTAGAATTGCATTTAATATATTAAGAATATAATTTGCACATTATTTAAGTAATGGGCTGCTCAATTATATTAATATATTAATGAAAGACATGTGGGCTTGTTTCTTTTAGTAAGAATGGGTCTGGTTCACATGTGGGCTTTTTATTTAAAGTCCAATGGATTAAATGAAATAAGAAAATAATGTTAGGCCCAATCTTAATCAAGTGGGGCGGCAAGGTTAAAATTTTAACCTAAAATATTATTTTGTTTCATTTGTTTTAATTAAATAAGAATTAATTAATTTATTGATTAATTGTTTAATTAAAGAAACAAATCTTTCCTAAAAGTAAAAGTCTTGTTTGACAAGGAAATAAATAAATTAGTTTTATTTATTTAATCAAATAAAGAGTCTTTTTATTTAGTCAAAAATAAAAGAATAAAAATCAAGGAGTTCGATTAGGGTTTGAAGTCTATTAAGTTGAAAAGAATTAGGGTTGAATTTAAGTCACCCTATATAAGTGACATTATAGAATTCGGCCAACCCTAATCTTAGACTACATAGAATTCGGCAACCCTAAAGGAAAAAGAAGAAAAAATTCGGTCAACCTATATATGTGTTCTTATAGGGTTCGGCCACCACAATCCATTGTGCTTGAGTTTTTTATTTCTTTCTTCTTCTTCTTAATTCCAAGAGAGAGTTTTTATTCTAAAAAGACAAAAGAGAGTGTGAAATTATTCTTTGATAGTATACTATTGCTTAATCATCAATAAGCTTGTGTATACGATATCGATCTAGGTTCACGCGAGTTTCGATCATTAGATTGAGAACTCAAAAGTGACCGGAATAATTTTTGACATTCTTTTGATTGTTTTGTGACTAACAAAGAAAAGAAAGTTTTTTGTTTGGTCCATTCACAGGTTTGCAATTCAAAGAAAAGGGAGACCACACTCCTAGGTGATCCACGTTCGTGCTCGGATTGAAGGTCTTGCGGATTACCATCGACGTAAGTCAATCGGATCACGCGACAAAAGGTAATTTACTTTTGTTAACATATATGCATGTTTATTGATTAAAAGGGTTTAAGGTTCATAAAGGAAAAATTTTAAAAGTCACTAAATCGTTTTTAGTATCGCTTCCGCTGCGTTTACCACTTTTATTTATTATTTTTCCCTACAAAAGTAGTGTATGATCTCCTCTTGTTATTGAAGAACTTTAGGTTCTGAAGTATCAAATATAAGTTCAACTTGTTAAAACAACATGATATTGTATATAACAAGTTAGACCAATTCAGAAATCGATTTTATTAAAGTTCTTTATATATGATTTCCAAAAAGGTGGTGATAAAAGATACGCACAAATTTTCAATCCTAAAGATTTATTTATAAATACACTACCAATTGTAACAAACAAAATCTTGGTACAAAATATCGGGATGCAATATCTTTGCAAAATATTTAAGCATCTACGTCAGAATGAGGGGGAGCGTATTTATCACTTTATGAGGGGGAGATATTGATTTTGGAGAAAATTTTACATATTGTACTTTTTTTCCTTTACTAGGTTTTTATCCCATAGGGTTTTCCTAGTAAGGTTTTAACGAGGCAGTTTAGTGCCCTAAAAACCTTCAAAGGTTAATTTGATATGTAGATGAATATTGTACTCTTTTTCCTCTGTTAGTTTTTTATCTCATTGGGTTTTTACTAGCAAAAGTTTTAACGAGACATATTCTATGTAAAATGAGGGGGAGTGTTATGAAAATAATATAAGTGAATGTTCATCTCACAATGTAACTTGTGATCCTTCACCTTTCCTAATTTATTATCAAGTTTATAGTACCATTTATTCTCAAGTTTATGACTCCATTTATTCTCAAGTTTATGACTATATTGTGAGCCTATAAAAGGGAGGTCTCACTAAGTTGTGAACACAATTGAGAAGTATTGAGGAATAAA
This sequence comes from Acer negundo, assembly GCA_035582765.1. Classification (NCBI taxonomy): domain Eukaryota; kingdom Viridiplantae; phylum Streptophyta; class Magnoliopsida; order Sapindales; family Sapindaceae; genus Acer; species Acer negundo. The sequence continues at coordinate 21,386,390 of CM069231.1, read as the reverse complement.
AGAATCTCTTTTTTTAGACTACTATTTTCTCTCTTCTCTTATTTTATATTTGTGATATTGTGTGCTTGTTTATTATTATTCATTTTATAACGAGAAGACATTATTATAACTTTAGTGTTTTTATCGCGCCAATCCATGGGTGCTAGAAATGCTTAATGAAATGTGCTATTTATCTTTAATTTGCATTTAACTAAACAATTATAATTGTTTATGCAATCCAAGTTCCCTTCTTTAAGTAGATTTAACTAAACAATTCATAAATATCACCATCTCATTTTGTTTGTACTACTTTTCGTATGTTTGTTTCAAACAATTTATAGGTTGGCAAAGGCTGTGGACAGACTTGCAATGTTACAATTAATTGACCATCGTAAGAATTCCTAACTTCAACAAAGTAAATATAAATCAACTAAAATTATTCCAATAAAATAAAGGAGTAATTGCACAAACGTCTCCTGAGTTTAGGTCTAATTACATGCATATGGATTTTTTTACCAAATATTAAACAAATATCTTTTACCTTCAGTTGACTTCCATCTAAATTAATTGTTGACCGGATTTATAGTATTAAAAGTCCAAAATACCCTTAATTACTTATTTATATTTTATTTTGTTCCCCTTAAAATAAAATAAATTATATAAAAATGAAAATAAAAAACTTTTAATTGTATATTTTTCAAACAAATTTTAAAAGACAAAAATATATAAATCAAAAAATTTAGACTTTAAAAAAAAATTAGAAAAATGAATACATGAAATTTTTTAAGAAAAGAAATGGAGAATAGACCTCAATACGTCATTGTTGGGACTTAGATCCATAATCATGTAAAACAAAACTAGATTTTAAGTTTTTGACATTAAAATATAATTATTATTGATAATTGAAAACTGAATATAATTGTTGAATCTAATTTATTGCTAAAAATCTTCTAGCTTGAATGGAATCCTATTGATGATTGAAAATTAAATGTAATTGTGGTTTGTTGGTTTATAAATCATCAATAATGATTGTATTTTAATGTTAAACTTAAAATATAGTTTTGTTTTACATGATTGTGGATCCAAGTTCCAACAATGGCGTATTTGAGATTTGTTCTCCATTTCTTTTCTTAAAAATTTTCTTTTATTTTTTTTCTAATTTTTTTTAAAGTCTAAATTTTTTGTTTTATACATTTTTGTCTTTTAAAATTTGTTTGAAAAAAAATATAATTAAAATTTTTTTATTTGCATTTCATAAAATTTATTTTATTTTAAGAGGAACAAAATAAAGTATAAATAAGTAACTAAGGGTATTTTAGACTTTTAATACTAAAAATCTAGTCAACAGTTAGTTTAGATGAAAGTCAACTGACGGTAGGGGATGTTTGTGTAATATTTGATAAAAAGTCCATATACGTATAATTAGGTCTAAACTCGGGGGAGGTTTGTGCAATTACTCCTAAAATAAAATAAAATCAATTAAAATAATTCAAAAATAGAAAATAAAAATGTAACATATATAATTCAAAAATAGAAAATAAAAATGTAACATATATATATATATATATATATATATATGATATATGTTCCATCTGACAGCATGCTATATGAGATGGATGTAGCGATCCTTAGATCACCACATCTAGCTATTTATTTATTGATCTCCTCCATCAAGTTGTTTGAAGAAATCCATCCATTTTTCATTATTTAAATAAGGCCAAATTGTCAAACTTCTCCCATGTTAAGGCAATATTGAACTTAGTGGCCATTTTTGTCATAATTGTATAAACATACCTCGACTAATGATTCAATGGTAAATATACCTTTTTACACTGCAATTAATAATTAAAACTTAAGTAAATTATGAAAACACCCTAAGATTTCTAAAATTGCCAAAATATATTGAAATACAAATTATAAAAGAGACCTAAAACTTTTAAATGTTTTTGGTTTTATGCCTCTCACTACAGGTAGGGCCCCGTGGCGAATATTTAAAATGAGGCCCTTTGTTCACTCTTGCATATAAATCTTGTGAAATCTCGTACTTAATAATATATATATATATATATATATATATTTCTTTTTGAGAAAATTTACATAAGCTTAATCAAAATAATTTTCATCAAGTTTATATCGCGATACATAGAAAAAAAAAATTAAAAAAAAAGTTACGAGCAAATAGATCTATATGACAGTTTCCACTCAAAGAAATAACATATGTAAATCAGGAGAGACGAACTTGCTTAGAAAATGAAAAGGGAGGTGACCTCCTCCTTATTTTATTTTATTTTATTTTAATTTTTTTAGAATTAAAAAAAAATAAACTAAAATAAATAAATAAAAGAAAGGGTATAGTTGGTAATTTTTAGGGTGTGTTTACAAAATATGATTTTTAAAAAACTTTTAATGAGGTGTACATGTAAAAAGGGATGCGCAAATAAATTCTAATGAAATCCATATTGAGCCCAATTTTTATATAAGAAGTTGATTTCCACATCTTTTTTCTTATTAGGGGCCCAAATTTGATATAATTATATGAAGTTTGAAAAATAAAAATGAATTTGGATCCTTTATAGGCTATTTATTTATCAAAGTCTAAAAATGTAAACACTAAACACAAAAAATAAAAATAGAAAATGGGTCTTTTCTGGACCCTTTTTTTCTAAGCCCTGGGCGAACACGTCTAATTGACCCACCTCAAGCCGACATTGACTATAAGAGTTGCCAACCTAAGTGTCTAACACTATTTGGGGAAAATGGGGATGAGAAATTTTGGGGGGACCTATATCCATCCCCATTCCCAATTCTCCATTTTCCCCGTTTCCCCCGTTCCTTCATTTCCCCATTTGACTAAAATTTACAAATTAAACTAAAAAAACAAACATTTCATTACAAAATACAAAATAAAATCAATGTATTTTATATAAAATGTGTATGTGTATGTGTATGTATACTTAGGGAGTTAGAGTTTTCAAAGAATAAAATATATATATATATATATATATATTATATTTATATTTATATATGTTTGGGGGAAATAAGGAAATGGGGATGGGGGACCGCTCATCCGCATTTCAATATAATTGTGGGGAAATAGGGATGGGGAGGGGTTCCCCTATCCCTATCCCCATTTCAATTTGGGGATGATTTTCATCCCCTTCCCACCCACCCCACCTCATTTCTCCATTTTTTCCCAAAAAAAAGAAATCCATAAATGGGGATGGGGACGCAAGGAATTGGGTCCCCGGGGAAAAATGTGCATCTCTATGAGTGATGGATGAATTAAGAAGGAGAGAGAGTAGGAGAGATGGAGTGTATAACACCCATCCTTCATGTTGTTTGGTATTGAAAAGATAGTTGAATGGATGAATTGGTATTTAATTTATAAAATTACTATTTTACCCTTAAAAAATTGGAGGGCAATGAAAAATTGGAGGGCATTATGGTCATTCCCCTCCAATCTTCTCTCCCTAGCTCCTTTCTCATTCGCCCATCATTAGGCGGATTCATTTTGGTTGGCCCGGATGAATCACACCTCTCCCTTCTTCTCGTCTCCTTCCTCTTATCCATCTACTCTAACCAAACAAAGGATTAGAGCTCTCCTTCCATTACCCTCTCCAACCAAACACAGCGTAAGACATGGACTTACGCCTATTATTGTATAGAGTTTTCCACTTAAGTGTCTAACTTGGAAGCTATATGGAATTGTCTTACTCCCCTCACTACTTGTATTGATTGCCGTACTGTGTATCTAACTTCTCTACTCAAGAAGCTTTGGAAAGGTCGCACTCTCACTCTCTATCTCTTGTCGTGCTTCGTATGTGTCAAATCTTTAGCTTTGATTCTTCATAAGACTTCACCATGTTTCTAACATCAATTTTTCAGACCAAAGGACTTCAAGTGGAATTGGTGGAAAATGTCACCTTTTAAAACTGATTTGGTGACAAAGTCACCACTTTAATAACTTAAGTTTAAAATGCACTAAATTAAGTGATTTATAAAAATGCCCTTATTTTATATATTCTCTTTTTTACTTTGAAGTTTTCTGAGATTTTTTTTTTCATCTTCCTCTATAACAGACCTCCAATGGAGGTTGAACACCATAATATTATCAATTCATCTTCACTGGATAATTAATTTTGTGGCGTTACACAGACGATAATTATTTGATGCTTTTGAATTTTCTTGATTGCTTAATTCTCATGTAAAGAACCCACATTGGGTTCCTTTTCATTTGTTCTCTGAGTCTTTTGTAAACCTTAAACTGGTTATGTGAATTTTAAATCTAATTGAAAAGGCTCGGAGACAAAATGAAAAGGCTTGAAGACTATTTACAAAGTCACGGAGACTAAATGAAAAGGCTCAAGCCTTTTCAATTGTTCCTCAAGCATTTTCAATCAGTCTCTGAGACTTTGTAAATAGTCTCTGAGACTTTTCATTTGTTGTCCAAGCCTTTTCATTTGTTCTCCGAGCCTTTTCAACAATCTTTTTTTTTTTTTTTGTTAATTTTGAACCTTCGAGCCTTTTCATTTGTTCTCCGAGCCTTTTCAACAATAATTTTTTTTTTTTTTTGTTAATTTTGAACCTCCAAGCCTTTTAATGAACTACCCGAGCCTTTCTAAGCTCTATTTGAGACTTTTCCAAGCTTTTTTAACAATCATTTTTTTTTTCACAAACCTATTCATATTCCTTTAAAAAAAAAGCTCGGATTACAATTTAAAAAGTTCGGAGAGTGTTTCAAAAGGCCCGAACAACGTTTTAAAAGACTTGAAAACCTAGATCTTCATCGTCTTGTACATAACTTTTTTATAAATTCAAACCCTAATCTAAACCTAAACTAACCCAGAACCATAATCTAAATCAAACACACATACACTAATAACAAAAACCACATCAAAACAACAACCAACATAAATATATCAAGAACAAAAACGAAATCGATACATAAACACTGTCAGTTGCAGGTTCTCGTCGACTTTAGGACTGTAGCGCCACCGCCGGTGAGTTCGCCGTGAGATTTACAACTAGATTTCTTGCAACGATGCTTTCTCTCTCCATTGTTCTCTCTCTCACAACTTTTTTCTTTCCACGTTTGAAAAGATACAAACAGACAAAATGAGGGGTGTTTTTGTCTAGTCACCTAAATATGTGCCTTTTAAACTTAAATCAGTAAACCAATGATATTCTTACAAAACAGGTTGAAATAGTGACAAAAAAATTTTGAACCCCCGGAAACCAGAAATCTTTTTGTGGGTAGACTAATATAATTTTTTTTTTAATGATAAAATGTCATACTATTTAAAATTAAATAATGTTTCCATTTTAATGGTGAATTTTTACAGTACCGGAGAGTTTTCATCAACTAAAATTATAGTCGTAATTGGTAAATTAATAGCAATTTTTTCAAAAAAAAAAAAAAATTGTAATTCAACCATTTACCTTAAATTCAAAAATTGGCGGACAAAAATTATAAAGAAAAGCTATATCATTGCGGTATTTGGAGAGAAATAAGAGGTGCCATGTAAGGGTTCAAAAGTCCCAAAGTTTCACAAGTTGATTGAAAAAATGGAGATGAATGGATTGTGCTGGTGTATTTTAAATTTAAGACTTATTGTGAGATTTTTAAAGATTTTTATTTAATGTCTTTGATGTGTTGTTCAAATCCGACCATACGCATTTTATAAGAATGTGTGTGGAGTTTTCGTTCCGGTTTATGGGAGTAGATATCCGGGCCATATATGTATCGTATGAGTAGATATCCAGACCGTACATATATTGTTTGATCTTGACCGGTTACATCAATCCTATTGTAATATTTCAAATAAAAATAAAAAAAAAGTAAGAAGAAGAAGATTTATGCATGGAATCAATATTATCTTTAAAAATAATATTTCATTTTTATTTTAGGGCAAATTGGGTGTACAAATTATTTAAGTTTGTTGAAAAATAAATAAATATATATATGAAACAGTAACGCTAAGCTTTCCAAATTTTCCCCCCAAAAAACTACTCAAATCATAGATGTTGACAACTCATATGCGAACGTGATTTGAGAAGTTTTTTGGGGAAATTTTGGGAAGCCTAGCATTACCCTTTAATATATTTATTTTTCGACAAACTTAAATAATTTGTACAGCCAATATAATTTGCCCTAATTATAGGTATCTGAAATTAATATTAAATTCTACCTGGTGTGGATTCTGAATTTTATTTATTTATTTTTAAAGATATTTTGTTTTTATTTTATTTTTTCTCAAATATGGCAATTGGCAGAAATAAACAGAAAGGCAAAATTAGAATTATTACAAAGGAAGATTGTTTGACCACCATTTTCCATCTTCTTTCATTCCAATACAACAGAAATAGAATTGCTAAAACCTAATTGAAACAGAAAATCATCTGAAGAAATTAATTGTTTTCTTCTTCGTTTTCCTCCAGAGAAAATGTCGACCTTATTAATACCTGTAACATTACCTTCTGCCCGAGAGGATGCTAAGCAACTCCACGCTGCTTTTAAAGGTATCATTTTTTTCCCCACATTTTTCAGATTTATATCTTTCCTTTTATATTTGTTATCATCATTTCATTTGCATGTTCATCTGTTTTTTTTTTTTTTTTTTTTTTTTTTTTGTTTTTTTGTTTTTTGTTTTAATTTTAATTTTATTTATTTTAATTTTTATTATTATTTTTTTATAATTTTTTTTATAATTTTTTATAATTTTTTTAATAATATATAAATATATTTCTGATTTAATTTTCTAATTCTTGAATTGTTTCTGTTGTAATGGCAACATAATTTTCTTCCATCACAAAAATGTTCATATCATTTGAACGACTAAATCAATCCTCTAACAAATGAAGCGATTTAGTACAGAAGAAAACAGAAAAATAATGATAAATTAATTTCTTGAACCCCTTTGAGATTTGATCAAAAATTTAAAATACAGAAAAATCCTCATGATTTTATTGATTGTCGATGACCTTTTTTAAATGCATTTTATTTTTATTTATTTATTTTTACCTGTGGTAAAACGATTCAAATGTGAGTACCAAATCACATTGAGCATTGTTTGAGAGAGATTTAAATGCAGTTTTTAGACAAGTATTAACTATTTAATGACCAGTACCTTACATCAAAAGTTATATTACGAAGATCTAGACAGTATTTAAAATTGAAGTCTAGTATTACTGATTTGTTATTTATTTTCAGGATTAGGGTGTGACCAATCTGCAATTATCAATATTCTTGCCCATCGGGATTCAGCACAACTTGAATCCATCCAACAAGAGTATGAATCTAAATTTTCTCACGAACTTAAAAAACGTTTAGCTTCCGAGCTTCACGGCCATTTTAAGGTATTTATATCCTTTTCTTATAAATTAAGATACATCATACATGTACGAGGTCGTGTTAAATTTCAATATTCGTGCATTTTTATTACAAGTGACATTAATTGAATTTTAAATATATATACTCTTCTCTTGCTTTTTTAGCTTTATCCCATGTTTTTGAGCTTCACATGTGGGTTACGTAACGTAACAGGTGGATCATTGGCTTCCAATATATATGCGGTGTTGGTGCATTGTGGGTGGAAGATCATCAGCTTTATCACATTTAATGAATTTTTGATAAACGTAATTAAAATTTATAATAATTGTTTATTGGTTTCAGAAATTGGCTGTACTGTGGGTGGAAGATCCAGTGTCACGAGATGCTCTCATGTTGAAGGAGGCTTTAAAAGGAACAATCAGTACCGATCACAAAGGTTCTACTGATATAATATGTTCTCGCACTCCATGCCAGTTAAGACAGCTGAAGCAAGCATATTATTCAATTTTCCAGATACAGCTCATGCAAGATATAGAAAAAGAAGCTCATGGTGATCATAAAAAGGTAATTATCTCTCTAACATTCTCTTGCATTAAAGCATTAATCAATCTTTCGAATTTAATTCAAAATGTTTTTGGTGTAGTTGCTGCTTGCATTTGTAAATACCACACGCTATGAAGGCCCAGAAATTCAAACAAAGATGATAGAGGATGACTGTAAAGCTATAAATACAGCTGGGGAAACAAAGTCAGCTGCTGAAAAGGTCTTCATTCCCATTTTCACCGACAGAAGCAGAGCACATTTGGCTGCTCTCATTTCTGCTTATAAAAATATGTTTGGAAAACCACTGGAAAAGGTACATTAATTAATTTCCACAACTCTGTCATTAGTAGCTATCTTCAATATATATATAATTATATATATATATATATATATATATTGCCTAAACAATGTCCATACAATGCAGACGATAAGAAAGGAAACATCCGGAAATTTTGAGTACAGTCTTTTAGTCATTCTAAGATGTGCAGATAATTCTTCAATGTACTTTGCCAAGGTAGAATTCTGCTAAAATATGCCTACTGTGTGTTGGAATTAATTAGAACGTTTATCCTCTCCTCACCTAAGTGTTATCATCACTTTTATAATTTATTGACATATGTCTAATAAACAAATTAATGACTTGGATTAACTTTTATATTTTTATTCCGTCAAAAGATAAAATTAATCCAGCCCATTAATTTACTTATTAGATACACGTCAATAGATTATAAAGGTTAGGACACTTAAGGTGAAGATGGGATCCAAATCCCAAAAAATTAAGGGGTCCTCCTCTTGATATAATATGTACGAGTTTTGCAGGTATTGCGAAAGGCGATGAGGGGTTTGGGAACAGATGACTCTACACTAATCTGGATAGTTGCTACAAGGACTGAGCTTGATATGCACCACATCAAGGTAGAATACAAGAAGAAGTATGGGAAAACGTTGAATGATGCTATTCATTCTGAGACATCCGGCCACTATAGGACCTTTCTGCTTTCTCTTATCGGCCCTAACTATTAACCTAATATATTGCTCCCCAAAATATGCAGAAAAAGGATTTTAAATATATGAGCTCTTATTTTAAGGATATGATATTCTCTGTTGATTTGAACTTGTATTGTTTAATAGGCATACAAGATGCACTACTCTCTTAATCTTATAGATGTAAAATTAAAGACAAATGATAATGTTGTTATATATGACTCGAATTTCAATTACAATAGTAGTTGTTTTTTGGCCTTAAGCTTAACATGGTAAAATAATATATATGGAAATTACTTAAGGGTTATATTGAAAACTAACCCACTTAATGACTGAAATTAAAGGATGTAAAACCTATCACAAATTTTAAATTTCTATAAATATAACTCATTTTCCTATGAAAGTACAATATTATCCTTACTCCCAATCATGTGAAACTTCTGTCTTTTCACTTTAGTATCTCCGCTCTATATATTTAGGGACGTTCTAAGTACACTGGTGCACTAGAGGAACGATATACTATTGCATGTGAGTTGTATAATACTATACAGTGGTTCCTTCGTAAGGGATTCTTTATTTTAATTTCGGTAAAAATTTGATGAAATCACATCTTTTTGTTTTTGTTTTTTTTTTTTTTTTTTTGAATTTTGATCTGAATTTTTATGTGGATGATATGTTAATTGAAATCTACCTATGAATAAAATTTGAGAATTTTTCAAGTACTACAACTATTTTTCTTGAATTTTTCTATATTTCGGTAATTTTTCGGTGCCTTCATATTTAATAAAATCAGGATAAATAGTTGTAGTGCCTGAAAAATTCTTAAATTTTATTGATAGGTAGATTTCATTGAACTTATCATCCATAAAAATATTCAGATCAAAATTTATAGAAATCAACATGATTTCACCAAAGTCCTTACCGAAATTAAATTAAGGGATCCCTTATAAGAGAACCATGTCTCTATTTGGGGGGGATTAAAGGCCGATACTATAAATGCTTTAAATAAAAAATATTTAATACTTGCTTTGTTTTAGTATTTAAATTACTTCTTATAGTTGTCTTTTAATATATTAAAACGTAAATATATAATAAAGAATTGTTGAAACGGCATAGATGGAAACGTGTTTATATTTTTCAGGTATTTGGAACTTACAAAAACAAACAACTTTTCACTTATATAATTATATTTAGTTTTCAATGAAAAAAATACAAACATGTTATTCCGTTTCAGTTTTCAGTAACTATATAGTCTATAGTAAAATTCAGTGGTGCTTAGTCTTTGTGCAACCTTAGGGCCTGTCCTGCAGACTGTTATGTTTTCAACATGTTTTCGTTTTTGTTTTTTAAAAATGATTTTGAATTTACGTTAGGTAACTGTTTTTCATTTTGTTTTGCATTTTATTTTTAAAATACCAAAACAAAATGAAAAACAAAACCAGTGTTAAAGGTGAAAAATTTGAAAAACAAAAAAAAGTTTTTTTTCTTAAAATTGTTTTTGATTTTCAAAAAAATTAACAAATTTTTTTTTTTTTTTTTGTCTTGAACGAAATCTCTTCTTTCCCGTCTTCATCTTCTTTCTTCTTCATCTTCTTTCTTCCTTCACAGATCTTCCTTCGCTGCCGATCTGGTCTTCTTCTTCTTCTTCTTCTTCTTCTTCTTCTTCCTTCTCCTCCGCTTGCTGCCGTTCTCACCGACGATCCGCCTTGGCCTTTCGCCGCTCGCCGTGGAACTGATCTCTCTCGTCGCTCGATGTCGATCTGCCTTCACCTCTCGCAGCTCGCTGTCGTCTTCTTCTTCTTCGCGCTGTTGTCTTCTTCTTCTTCTTCAGCTATTCTGGATCAATTTGTGTATTAATTTTATTTTCTGGATCAATTTGTGTGTTAATTTCGTTTCTCTCAAAACCAGAATTTCTCTTCATCCAAACAACTCTACTCTCCATTTTCTCTCACAAAACAAGCTTCAAAGCATTGAATTCTCTAAAAAAGTGAAATTAAAAACCAAAACAACATGCTCAGCCAATCCCCCGGAAAAAATAATTGAGAAACAAAAGAAAGAAAGTTGGGGGTCCTGTTTGTTTGCCGAGAAAGTGTGGGAAAAATAGAAAGTGTCTAATAATAATAAACATATTGATTCACTTTTTATTCAAATTAAAAAGATTACAATAGAAAGAAAAAAAAAATATAGAAATTTCAATTTTTCTACCAGACGCGTATTTTCATTTTCATTTTCAGAATCCAGCTTTTATCATATGCTATCAGACGCGTTTTCGGATTTCGAAATTGAAACCAAAAACACTATTTTCATTTTTTTTTTTTTTTTTCGAAGAACAGTAAATGAAAAACGTTTACAGGATGACCCCATAGTCTTTTTGTAATAGAATTAGCCTTCATTCTATATTGTAAGAAATAAATGAAGCTCTTCTGAGTATCATGGCAGCATTGTTTCTCTCCCGTTTTCTTTGTGAGTCCTTCAAACACGTTCATCTTTTCTTAAAATGGACAGCTCGAATATGAAAATAGACACTTTGATTACAACGGCTGGCACCCAACTAAAGTTTTTCCAGTGGTTTTATCGGTCAACTCTCCTGTGATGACGTCGACAACGGCAACTCTGAGCTGCAATGGAGGTTTTTATTTATAAAAAAAAAAGATTGATAAGAAAAAATGATAGCATGATGGGGGTATTTTTGTCCCAATCTCATCTTTGGTACTATTTAAACTAGAGTTATTAAAGTAGTGCTAATTCCAAAAGTCACTCTCCGAAAAGTGCTATATAATTTTTCAGCCCCGACTCAGATACTAGCTAAATTAATTTTCGCCTAAATTCCGTGATTAGTGGAAAGTTAGTTAGAGTTAGTTTTAGAAAGGCTTTGATTTTTAGTATTAATTAGTTTAGGGCATGTTTAATTTTTCCATTGAGGTTTTTTTATTTATTTATTTATTTTTATTTATTTTATTTTTAAGTGATAAAAATCACTTATTAAATTTATAAAAATGAAAATTAATAAAAACAGCTGAAATTATATCAATTTTATACTTCCAAAAATATCATCACAAATCTAATATATTTCTAGTTTTGACTTCTTTCACGACCCTAACCATACATATTTTTTTTTATTCTTCTCATTTTTTAAAAAAATTTAACAACCACAAACCTAGTTGCTTTATGAGTCAAACAACTCCATTGGAATCCTTTGATTTCCACCTATATTATCTTAAGGTTCTTTTTTTTATTTTTTATTTTTTATTTTTTATATTAGTTTTTAAAATTTTATTTTAGAATTTGACGTTTCTTTTACTTGTTCTTGAAACTAAATTATTGAGTAAATTCAATCACCTGAAGTATACAAATTTCTTGGTCTACATATTTAATGGCAATGCATTTGCTTGTAAACTTGTATAATTTAGGATGAGATCGATCATTAAAATTATCAAATTAAGTTCCATGTATGTGAGCCACACAAACGAAACTGATAGTGAGGGCCTCAAACTATAAATGTTTTAAATAAAAAATATTAAATTACTTGCTTTGTTTTAGTATTTAAATTGCTTGTTATAGTTGTCATTTAATATATTAAAATGTAAATATTTAACAAAGAATAGTAGAAAGGGTATATGTGTAAAAGTGTTTATTTTTCAAATGTTTGAAGCTTAAAAAAAAAAACAAATAAATTTTCACTTATATAATTATATTTAGTTTTTAATGAAAAAAATACAAACATGTTATTCTGTTTTCAGTCACTATAGCATCTTTAGTCAAATTCAACAGTGTTCAGTCTTTGCGCAACCTTAGTCTTTTTGTAACGGAATTAATTTATCTTTCATTCTCTGTTTTAAGAAACAAATGAAGCTCTCCTGAGTATCATGACAGCATTATTTTCTCTCTGGTTCTCATCAAACACGTTCATCTTTGAGGAAATACCCCTTTTAAACCAAAAATTAAGGGTCTTTATTGTTTTTAGCCGGAATTAGTAAACTGATTGTTTTTGTCAAAAAATCCACTGTAGAAAAATAATTGCCCCTCCTTTTTTTTTAAAATATCTATTCTCTCTCATTTTCTCTCTCATTTGTGTAGAATGTTTTTCCTCTCTCTCTCTCTCATCTCACGCCTTCTTCTTCTTCTTTCTCTTCTTCTTCTCTCTTTCTCTCTTTTTCTCTCCTCCGTCTTTCTCACTTCTTCTTCTTCTTCTTCTCTTTCTCTCTCTTTTTTTTTTCCAGATTTTTTAAAAATTTTCAAATTTTATAAAAACAAAAATTTTCAGATTTGGTGGATTTGTGTGTTAGTTGTTGATTTTAAGGGTGGTTGTGCTTAAGTTTGTGTATTGTTTGTTTAAAAAAAATTCAGACTTTGTTTTGTTTTAAAAAATTTCCAGATTTTATTTTAAAAAATTAGTTTTTTTTTTTTATATTGAAAAATTTCAAGATTTTAAAAAATTTCAAGATTTTAAAAAATTTCTAGATTTTTCCAGATTAAACACACCGGTTGTAAACGAATTAAACACACCAGACAAACGAATTAAACACACCAAGACAAAAACGACTAAACACACCAGACAAACAAATTAAACACACAAGGCAAAAACAATTAAACACACAAGGGCAAAAACAATTAAACACACCAGGATAAAACTCATTAAACTCACCAGACAAAACGATTAAATACACCAAGACAAAATGAATTAAACACAGGTATGTTTAGTTGTTTTTGCCTGGTATGTTTAGTTGTTTTTGCCTGGTGTGTTTAGTCGTTTTTACCTGGTGTGTTTAGTCGTTTTTACCTGGTGTGTTTAAGTCCTTTCTGCTTGGTGTGTTTAGTATTTTTTGCTTGGTGTGTTTAATTCTTTTTTTGCCCGGTGTGTTTAGTTATTTTTACATGGTGTGTTTAGTCTTTTTTGCCTGGTATGTTTAATTCCTTTTTTACCTAGTGTGTTTAGTCGTTATTGTCTGGTGTGTTTAGTCCTTTTTGCCTGGTGTGTTTAATTCTTTTTTGCATGGTGTGTTTAGTCGTTTTTGTCTGGTGTGTTTAATTTATTTTCCTTGGTGTGTTTAAGGTTTTTTTACCTGGTGTGTTTAGTCTTTTTTGCCTGATGTGTTTAATCGGTGGCCTGATGTGTTTAATTGAACAAAATCTGGAAAAAAAAAATTCAAACATGATCTTAAAAATTTTATTCATAAATAAAAACAAACACCACACTTACAAATTTTGAAAAAAAAAAAAAAATACGGAAAAATGCCTCTGAAGTTTTTTTTAAAAATCTGGAAATCGACTAAACACACCAGGCAAAAAAGACTTAACACACCAAACAAAAAAAACTTAAACACACCAGACAAAAACGACTAAACACACCAGACAAAAAAGGAATTAAACACCCAAGACAAAAAAGACTAAACACACCAGATAAAAACGACTAAACACACCAGACAAAAAAGGAATTAAACAGCCAAGACAAAAAAGACTAAACACACCAGACAAAAACGATTAAACGCACTAGGCAAAAAAAACTAAACACACTAAACAAAAATGATTTAAACACACCAGACAAAAACGACTAAATACACCAGACAAAAAAAGAATTAAACACCCAAGACAAAAAACACTAAACACACTAGACAAAAACGACTAAACACACCAGGTAAAAAAGACTAAACACACCAAGCAAAAAGAACTTAAACATACTAGGCAAAAAAGACTAAACACACTAGGCAAAACCGACTAAACACACCCGGTGTGTTTAATTCATTTTGCTTAGTGTGTTTAATTTGTTTGTCTGGTATATTTAGTCATTTTTGTCTGGTATGTTTAGTCGTTTTTGCCTTGGTGTTTTTAATTCGTTTGACTGGTGTGTTTAATTCGTTTTCCACTGGTGTGTTTAATCTGGAAAAATCTAGAAAATTTTTAAAATCTTGAAAATTTTCAACATAAAAAATCCTAATTTTTTTTAAAAAAATATTTGGAAATTTTTTTAAATAAACCAAAATCTGAATTTTTTAAAACAAACAATACCTAAACTTAAGCACAACCACCCTTAAAATCAACAACTAAAACGCAAATCCAAACGTTTTAAAATCTGAAAAAATTTCAAAATAAAAATGAAAAACTGAATTTTTTTTAAAAAAGTCTAGTATTTGGATTAAAGAGGAGAGAAACATGAGAGAGGAGATATAGAGAAAAGATTTGGGTTGCAAAAAAAAATTATGGTGGAGAGAGGAGAGAGGCGTGAGATCTGGTGGAGAGAGGGAGAGAAAGAAGAGATTGAAGAGAGAGAAGAAATAGAGAGAAAGAAGAAAAGAAAATGTTTTGGAGAAAATGAGAGAGAGAAGAGGTAAAGAAGAAAATTTGATTTGATTTTTTTAATCATTTCTGAATGAAGGGCACTTTTATCCCAAAAGTGGATTGTTTGACAAAAACAATAAAAATACTAATTCCGGCTAAAATCAATAAACTCCCTTAATTTTTGGCTAGTTTCCATTTTTATCCTTCATCTTTTCTTATTTGTTCTTAGTTTCTTCTGAAACTTTTCACATATCAAAATTTGTTTGCTATTATATAGAGACACAGAGACAGAAAAAGAGAAGATTGGTAAGAATATTTTCAACACACCATAAAAGCTTTAATACAAGGTAGCTTCATTTGTTCTCATCTCCTAGTAGTACAGGAGGTGCAACAATTTATTCTAATATCATTATCAACACACACCATATATAAAATTGAAAACACACCACACCATATATAAAAACTTAAACGAGCTAGCTGAATCGACAAGTAATAGTACTTGTGGCTCTCGATCAAGCTTATATAATTATATCATGATCATGCGGCCTTGACAAGGTGTTCATCAATATCTCTGATAAGAGCAGCCACAAAATCCAGGTACTGGGAAGGAGGTTCATCGGCTTCTTTGTGTTTTTCATACTCGAGAGTCAGTTTCACCAACCCTCCTTCATCCTTGTTAATCACCTGAAAGATTCCTTTGTATTTCTTGAATTTTTCCAGGACATGACCTCCCACTCCATCCATAATAATGCATTTATCTTTATCATCGAAGTGTACCCTCTCCTTGAAAACCTCCGTCTTTCCATCTATATACACGTAACAACAAATGACATCCAGATTCATCCAAACAGTTGATAATTAAAAGAGCAAATTTAATAATACTACAAGTTGCCTGATTACCTATGGTATATTTCCAGAGCTTGATAGATCCTGGAGTTTCCCAGTCACCTTCATGAAGGTCAACTGCCTGAATTCTACTGGAGGCAGTAGGCATTTGGTGAACTTGATTGCTGAAGATTTTGTAGAACTCATCACCGGATGCCTTCAGCTCTACATCAACCTCGAGTTTACCAGCTAGACCCATATATCTTCTTTTTTTCTTACTACGTACAACAAAAGTTTTGATTTGGAAAAATGCAAGTTAAGGTTGGACTTGGAGAAAACTTTTCTCACTACCTTGTCTTTATATACTGCCCCCCGATAATTCAATTTCTGTTATTTTAAAACGTAACTGCAGTCTACGGTTAATCTTCATCAAATATAAATGGATCTATTCACCGAAAATGTAAGCATTGTTCACGCACACGTATTTCTTGAGTATTACGACTATTATAATATAACTGTTGGGATCTGATAAAATAAGATAATACATGTATGTCATGGATATAATCTACACATTTAATCCAAAAGGAAACTCTCCACACATATTTGTAATATGTGTATGGTGGGATTTGAACTGTACCTCTCACCGGTCACCATAAATGTGGAAGGTGTTGATGTGTATGTATTGCTAACTTTATTGACGTTTTTGGATTTTGGTGGTTAATTAAATTAATTTTTTTTTCTTTACCAAAAAGTTATATAAAACAACGGGATTAGGTTAGGTTGTTGAAATCAATAATTCATGATCGATCTGATTTGACGTAAACATGTCTTCTTACATCTGAGG
The DNA here is from genome assembly GCA_035582765.1 of Acer negundo. NCBI lineage: Eukaryota > Viridiplantae > Streptophyta > Magnoliopsida > Sapindales > Sapindaceae > Acer > Acer negundo. Next base: position 21,369,609 of record CM069231.1, on the reverse strand, counting down.
TGAAGGATAATGAAAAATCTTTCATATACAGAGAAAAATGATGATGGATGAACAGAGAGTCTCATCAAGCCAAACATTGTGGCTTTGTTTAAAAAAAAAAAAAACAGTCCTGCTAATAGTAACAGCGGTTTAAGCTTAAAGAATGATGAACTTTAATTATTTCCTTCTGGTAGAATAAAAGAGCAATAAGAGCCCCCCAAAATAGAAATTAAGCTTATGATGTCATCAATAAAGAACCCTAAATGAGATAGCCGACAGGGCACTTAGTTTTAATGCGATGGGCTAAAGGAGCCTGTCCGCCATGAACCAAGGTAGGCCTTGCCTCCCACGTTGTGCCTCCGGATTGGATCTCCAACTCCTCATTTCTTTTTTCTTTTTTCTTTTCCAATTTTTGCTTTTTGCTTTTGTTTTTAAATGCTTTTGTTAATATCCATCATCCATTTTAAAAATGGATGGTGGAGATTAATTTGATAAAAAAAAAATATTACTTTTTAAATGGATTTCGTAAGACCATTAGGTAGAGGGTGGAAATCAAATATTTATTTTATTAATAGTACTAAGGGTATTTAAGATGGTATTTTTTTTGTTTTTTTGTATTTTTTTTTTATTTTTTTTACTTTATAAGATTAAGCTGGTCTGAAGTTTTTTAAAGCCTGAAATCTAAATAGTGATTATAATATGGTTGATCGAATGGCAACCTGCAACCAAAGAAAGGATCCAGATCCCTTTTTAGTTTATATATATATATATATATTATTATGTACTTATTTGACAAGATTTAGAACTGCCAAATCAAGCATCTCTGTGATTCGACCATAATCCCTTGATCCCTGCCCAAATACTTACTCGATCGACAATTGTTATACGTCTATATTATCATGATCCTTGGCTTGATTTTGGATTAAAATCCCATGATTAATGCTATGTAAATGTGTATATAAATGAATGAAAGGTTCTCCCGATCTCTCTACCACTCTCATGCATTAAAGTAGCATTAAATCTTAATTTGGGATTTAATTCGAAATATTTTTAGCGTAGTTGCTGCTTGCATTTGTAAATACACCAGAAATTCAAACAAAGATGATAGATGATGATTGTAAAGCTATAAATACAGCTGGGGAAACAAAGTTAGCTGCTGAAAAGGTCTTCATTCCCATATTCACTGACAGAAGCAGAGCACATTTGGCTGCTCTCATTTCTGCTTATAAAATTATGTTTGGAAAACCACCGGAAAAGGTACATTAATTAATTTCCACAACTCTAACATTAGTAACTATCTTCAATATCGAGTTCGAAATCTAAATGTCATAATTTAAGGCGCTTTATGGGGAACGGGCACCAAATTACTAATTTAAGTTTAAAAGACACCATTTTATGTGTCCAGACAAAAATATCCATTTTTTTATCGCTTTGTCTGTTTTTGAAACATTGAAAGAAAAGATTAGAGAGAGAAACCCCGACGGCGCAACAGTGTTTTAGCGGACCAAAATCTGAAGGCGAATCACCGGCGACGGCGCTACAGTACCGATGTCGAATAGAACTGAATGGCGAATAAAAAAGAGACCGGTAAGTTTTTGTTTCTCACGCATTTTTGTTCTAGATAAGTTTTGTGTATTTGATGTAGATTAGGTTTGATTTGATTTGTTGTTCATTATGTTTGTTTGATGAGATTAAGTTAGTGTTTTAGTTTAAGAAAAAAATTTCTTTTGGAGACGATGAAGATCTGGGTTTATGAGTGTTTTGAATCTTTATCGAGCCTTTTTGAAGTGATTTTGAGCCATTTTGTACTGTTACCGTGCCTTTTTTAACTATTATCGAGCCTTTTTGAAGTGATTTCGAGTCTTTTTATACTGTTATCGTATATTTTCTAACTGTTATCGAGCCTTTTTGAAGTGATTTCGAGCCTTTTTGAAGTGATTTCGAGCCTTTTTAAAGTGATTCCGAGCCTTTTTGTACTGTTATCGTGCCTTTTATAACTGTTATCGAGCCTTTTTGAAATGATTTCGAGCCTTTTTGAAGTGATTTCGAGCCTTTTTGTACTGTTGTCGTGCCTTTCTTTTAACTATTATCGAGTCTTTTTGAAGTGATTTCGAGCCTTTTTGAAGTAATTTCGTGCCTTTTTGTACCTTTTTTCTAATGTTTTTGAAACCTTTACTTCGAGCCTTTTTGAACATTATTTCGAGCCTTTTAGAACTGTTATCGAGCCTTTTTCAACCTTTTATTTTGAGCATTTTTGAACTGTAATCGAGCCTTTTTGAACTGTTATTTGAGCCTTTTCAAACATTATTCGAGCCTTTTAATGAAGTGTTCGTGCCTTTTCACAAACTACCCGAGCCTTTTGATACACTACCCGAGCCTTTTACTGAAGTGTTCGAGCCTTTTGATACACTACCTGAGCCTTTTACTGAAGTGTTCAAGCCTTTTGATACATTACCCGAGCCTTTTCATACACTGCCTGAGCCTTTTTGTTCGGGCCTTTTCTTGAACTTATACATTACCCGAGCCTTTTCATACAATGCAGATGAGAAATCTGCTAAAGGAGTCGCTTAAAACCCCAGTGGGAGAATGGTTCAAGGGAAAGATTATACGGCATGACTATTTCGATGACCAGGTCGACAACACACTTAATAGTGTACTTGAACATCTGAGGATTGAAGACCGACGTCAGTATGCTGAGTCGTGTTTTGGTCATTTCCTAAAGATGCATCGTGAGATTCATTTTTCGGTTGGGATTGTCTATTGGCTGCTTTTGCGCGAGTTACATCACGATGTGCCGGAAGATGAGATGAGATAAGATTTTTGTTAGGTAAGCATCTGGTCCGATTCTCGAAGGTTGAGTTCTGTCTAAACACTGGTTTGAAGTTCGGAGTCATTCTCGACACGGCAAGGTATGATATGGTAGAGAATGGCATACACGAGCGGTACTTCCAGGGTAGAGACATCGAGTTTGAAGAGTTGAGAGCGGTGCTACGGATTGGTATTTTTATGGAGCAGTACGATGCGGTAAAGCTATGCTTATTGTTTATGCTCAACTGGATACTGATAGGGGTAGACGAGCGAGATAAAGTTTCAGTATGACAGTGGAGGCTAGTGGAGGACTTGGACGCTTTTGATGCGTTCCCGTGGGGCGCACACATGTATAGGCGATCTATTTTTTGTTTCAAGCATGTGCTGGATGGTCGACGGGAGCGGTTTGAACAACGACAGTAAGAAAGGGGTGCTGACGTACACACAACTGAGACGTACAACATATATGGTCTACCACACGCACTATTGGTGAGAATTTAAAATTTGAATCCGTATTTGAATTATATTTTTTTTATATGACTAATTTATTTACTTTTTATCGTACTTATATATTACACAGATATTTGATTTTGAGGTTATCCCTGAGCTTGGGAATAAAAAATGTGGGACCTAGGGCAATCTCCGAGCTACCACCCCCACGTATTCTGAAATGGGAGTTGAGTCAGCGAACGTGGGGTAGAAAACCGGATGGCATTTTCACTGAAAGGGTAAGTATTGTTGTTGTTAATTTTCATAGTTTTTAGTATGTATACAATTACAATGATCTAACTCCGATTTCAGATGTTTGCACGACGTGAATTGGTGCCGACGAGTGTTGAGATGGATCAACGTTACTACGAAGGCATAGACCTGGGAGGTAGTTTGTATGATGCTGATGTTACTGATATACCTAGTCACGTCCAAGAGCACGAACGACGTAGGAGTGCCGGACTTAGTGATACGGAGGGTGCGTATTCCGGACCCAGTGATAGGGAGGGTCCTTATTCCGGACCCAGTGATAGGGATGGTGCGTATTCCGGATCCAATGATACAGAGGGTTCAGACCAGGAGGGTGGGAGTCGGAATCATGTGAGGCGTCATCCGATACGATTCACTTTGCCTCGACAGCCTCGACCTGGGGGTGATTTAGATCCGGAGGGTCGCGGTGAGAGTTCTGAGAGGCATAGGCGGGTACGATTCACTATGCCCAGACAGTCTCGACCTGGAGGTGATTCCCGAGGAGGCGTTGGCGGGCATCTACAGGTATGTAAAAAATATTATAACCATATTATTTAATTTCAATCGAGTGAATAGTTTAAGTGCTGACAGAGTTTCAAATAGATTCAAGGCTGGGATCGTAAATTCATTGAAGTGATGGATGCTGTCCAATCTCTATGGATTGATGTGATGGAGGCTGTCCGAAAGAGTGATGAGAAGCGAGATCAGCAGCATCAGAAGTTATTGGATATGATCCGGGCGCTTCAGGGTTAGGGTCAGGGTCAGGGTCAGACATTGCAGTCCCGTATGGATGGTCCACCATTCAATGACCATCACAGAGACTTTAGTCCTACAGGCAGGACAGGTACACATCAGCATGGACAGACCCACAGACCATACATGAGCAGACACCTATTACGGAGGCACATACTGCGGACACAGTATCTGATCAGCAGGGTCATGTTATGATAGAACGAGCAGAGGTACCTGGTGGTACAGAGATAACACTGTTGGAGCAGGTACCTCCTCGAGTTTTACCCGACAGCAGTGATGGTATAGAGACAGGACTTCTGGTACGAGAGCCACTTGTTATTCCACATGACCTAGCACATGGTTCATTCTCACAGCGCATACCACCTCTAGTAGATCCCAGCACAGTGCGACCCTTGAAGCGATCCAGGCACAACTCCCCCACTCATCAGTGCGATATAGGGAGGGAGAGCGATACACGGAGGGAGAGATCATCTTCAGAGTGTAGTTCTTCTCAGGGAGATACACGGTGGGAGAGATCCTCCTCACAGTGCAACCCTCCTCATAGAGATATATGGCGGCATAAATCGTCCTCACAGCTCAGCCCTCCTCACAGTGATCCACGGAGGCAGAGATCCTCCTCACTGCGCACACCTTCGGTGGAGTCCAGTTCTGAAGCCTATAGTCCACCCCAGATTTAGCTTCAGCTGCGGGTTTGCAGGCCAGGTTGGCAGTTGATGACCCTATACATTGACCCATGTAGGCCGAAAAAGCCAAGGACCAGGCCAGCGTCATCAGTGCATACATTCAAGCCCTATGATTTGTTAGATCCTGATCACGTTGTTGCGTACCAAGCCTATAAAAGGAACACCATGGGGGAATTGTAAGTATAATCGTTCATTACACAATCTTTTAATTAATATTACTTGGTCATCTAACTTCTTCAGCAATTATGTTGACGTGATGTGGATATACATATACCAGTTGGTGTCACTTGGTTCTAACGGTTCCAAACCAACTTTATGGATTTGGAGGATACAGTATGTTCCTTACTTTAACTGTCTGTATAAGTTTTTATCAGTAATGGTAGAATCTAACAATATAAAATGTTTACATTGTTAGCACATTAATGCGTACTTGTTGATTTTACGGAAGCGTCAGTGAGCATACCCTACTGTCTACGCTCAGAGGGTCAACGTACTGGATTCGCAGTTCTATGTAAGTTTTTGTACTGTACGATTGTCATTTTTGCATTGATGTGTTTAATAGATCTATTACCTAACATTGTGGTTAATTTTCTATATACTGTCATAGTTAGATATTCAGTAGGAGCGGCTGTTCGGCAGTGGGGTGGCCGTACCCCTTAAGGAGTGGTCTATACTAAAACACAAGTGATATGATGATGACCCAAAAACGGTCTGAGGATTGGTCTCGTCAGGAAACCGGCCATGACACGCGGTTGATTGGGTGAGTGTTTAAATTACAAGGTTTCAATGTGTTTAATACTATGTTTAGATTTCAGACACATAACACTATGTTGAAACACTAACAGGTTACGATAACTTGCAACCTTGGACGCAACCATTGGGTACTAGCCATCGTCGACCTCACACGAGGGAATATCTACCTGTTAGACCCGTTCAGACAGGAGGTTACATGGGAGTACAGGAATAAGTAGGTCGAGTGACTACGTTGGTTTATACCCTCGATGTTGCATCAGGTCGAGTTTCACTCCAACAGAACGAAGGATGATCTAACATACAGTTTGTTGAAGAAGGTCTTCCGGATGAGCATCATGGACGGATCTCCTGGGGTGCCCCAACAGCATCAGAGGTATGACTGTTTCAACATTTTATTCTATCTCACTTGGTTTTAATTAAATTCCATTCTAATGGTTGTTCATATGGTGATTTGCAGCGGTAACTGTGGTGCCCATACTTTGAGATTGGCAGAGTACTTCTTGACAAACAATAAGGAGTTCGATTGGAGAGAAGAGGATATGGGCACCATCCGGGAGAAGATGGCTATTGAGGTTTATTGCAACTCGCTTCACAACACTGTTGTATAGATGATGTATATATGGGTTGTTCCCTGAGTTGTATTTGATGTACATAACAGATTCATTTATCATTTTCATTAATCAATTAATTTTTTTCAATTCCAACCCACGCGTGAACAATTTGGTGCGTTGTAACACGATTTAAAAAATATAATGAAAATGAATAACTAAAGCTTAAGGATATAAATAACACAACTGTATCGAGCATGGTTCCCAAAGTCTGAACGATGTTGGAACACATCAACTTGGAGACATGTTTCTCAAGGTGCTTCTGGTGGCAATTCGTCTTCATCTTGTATTGCCTTGTTATGTTTGATTGCCTTTCTTATCAGGGCACGTTTGTTTGTTGTGTCCAATTGAATGACAGATGCTGCACTTGCGACGGTATTCCTCAGGGACAATTCTACTGGGACCTTCATTAACCATAGGCGGGTTGGAACACCTCTTGCTATTATGTCCTGGTTGTCCACATCTTCTACATGACTATATGGTTGTCCTCTCCGAAGACGAGGCATGTCGACCCTCTATCGGTTGACCTGATTGTCTCTTTGTCTTTGGATTTAAAACCACCCGCGCTGCGATGTCAGACGGCACAACCCATGAAGAAGGATGGCCAACAGGCATAATAGGAACCGAGTATGCATCAATAAGTGTCTCATTCTTGTAGTAGTCTACACACAGAGATGTGAAATCCAAGTTTCGCTCCCTGCAACAATGAAAATAGTGAGATTCACGTTTGGGTAATATAATGTGTGAACTGTAACTTGTCAAGTACCTTGCCACTGTGAGTGCATGTGAACATGGAAAAAAGTCCATTTGGAATTTGTTGCATGTGCAAGTCTTACGGGCTAAGTCAACAGTCCACTGTTTTCCCTTGTGTCTGGCGAAGAATATGTTCCAGTCAATTGGATTTACGATCATAAAACTGCACTTCTCGACCCGTTTCAGGATCACAAGATGTGCTGTGTCGGTCAATCGATGACGCATGGACCGTGCAGCTGCATGACGATCGTAAAACCACTTTTGTAGCATATTCCTAATGAACTCTGCCAGTGTCATCAATGGCAGTTGTCATGCGAATTTCAGGCATGAGTTTATGCACTCTACAACATTTGTGGTTATCACCCTGTACCTTTTTTGGGGACAGTGTACGCGGGACCATTTGTGAGGACCGGCAGCAATGGCATAATCGAATGCAGCCTTTGTGCAGTTTACGTAACTCTTCCATGTGACGATTATACTTTAATTCACTGTACGACCTAGCTGCATCATTCATTATGTCAGCAACATCCTTTATATGGAATCACTTCTTCATATTTTCACTAAAATGCCAGCAATATATGGTATGTGTTGAATAAGGGAACACTTTAGAAATCCCTGCTTCAATGCTTACATGACGATCAGAAATGGAAACCAGATCATCTATATTACCAAGGGCACCCCTCAAGCATTCCAAAAACCACTTCCATGAAAGGTTGTTTTTTGAGTCACCATACCCAAAAGCAATTGGATACACCTGTTCATTTCCATCTTGTGCAGTTGCCATAAACATTGTACTCTTGAATCTTCCCTTCAAATGGGTACCATCAACTGCAATCACAGAACGTATACACCTCTGAAAACCTCTAATTGAGGACCCTAACGACATGAAAAAGTAGAGGAATTTATCATCGTCAGTGCACTGTAAGTTGGTGATTTTGCCAGGATTTTACTGTTCCAGAACGTATGCAAAAGATAGCAAGAGTTGGAAAGCTTCTTCATGCGTTCCATAGGTCAATGATAATGCATATTGTAGGGCATCTTGTGCCTTATTGTACATGATTTGTATGCCATACAATTGTTTTCATATTGGCGATGACGTCCTTGGGACGCATGAGACGACGATCATGTTGTTGAAGTCTAGGTGCAACGACTTCTTTGATTATGACTACACTAGCTTGTCGGTGGCGATGGTGAATCTCCTCCAAGGGACAACTGTGTTCGTTGACAAAACTTTTCACTTACAAGTATGTCCCTTTATCTCTCTTTACCGCTCTTAATTTCTATGTACAGTCGTCAATGATGCAAACCAGATGTAAAGTTGTCTTATTGGACCTTTTCACCTTCCATTCAAAGTTTTGATGCATTGCAAAATGGCCAACTAGCCTCTTCAAATCCTTTTTACTCGACAAAAATTGACCTTTATAAATCATGGTTCTCGGTTTTGGTGCTGCCAAGGTGCTGGTTGTATCAATACCAAACGAGTATGAATCTGCTCCGGGAATAACCCACGTTGCTGTTACATTATACCGGACCTCGGAAGGCCCAGACATATTAGGTAGAGTGCAACTAACTCCTTGTACATGTCTACCTCGTGTTTCAATTTGTGCAGGGTCTTCATCCATATTTTGTAGATCATCAACCCGATCATTAACCTGTTCATTATTTGCCTCATTATCCACCTTAGAGTTCAGGTAATTGTTCTGCTCATTTCGACAACCAAACACATCGCCAAATTGAGGTTCAACTAAATCTTCATGGTCGACCGCTACCGGTGGGATATCACACATGTTTCCCCCACCTTCATTGGCACTTCTTTGGGTGAACACTTGGTTGCTACCGCTAAAGGATCCTAATTGTTGGGTATTTTCAAGCATTCCGGATCACATCTCCAGCTGTCTTCTCAGTTACACTTACACATACTTGAGGGATAACTTGATCTTCCTCTAGCATAAACTGCATATCATTGTCATTTCTTATAAATGTGCGACATGTACTGTCAGGGACAATTGATATTGATGACAGATCAACATTGAATTTGTTTACATCATAATTCACAATGGTATGCACGATCGCCACCAATTCTTCATAAGTCATATCCTTTAACACATACATTCCCTGGTTATCCGATCCAACAAACCTTTGACTTCCGTCGGGTAACTGCTCCCATCGACCGTTGTAAGATATTACTATTCTAACCTGATTCATGATGCTGTCAAATTAATCATCATTAAGCATTAATGAAAATCCAGGACTACAAACTTTTTTCAAATATTACATTTACAAAGGCTCTGGTGAGGATATTGAAAAGTCTCGGAGAAGACATGAAAAGGCTTATAGAATTCTTTAAAAGGCTCGGGTAAATCACATAAATAGGCTCGGACAAGTCTTTAAAAAGCTCGATTAAATCACATGAAAATGCTCAAAAATTTCTTCAAAAGGCTCGGGTAAATCGCATGAAATGGTTCAGGGAAGACATAAAAAGGCTTGAAAAATTCTTTAAAAGGCTCGAATAGTGAATGAAAAGGCACGAGTAACACATGAAAATGCTCGGATAGTGAAGACATGAAAATGCACGGGTAACACATGAAAAGGCACGGAAAACACATGAAAAGGCTCGGATAGTGAAGACATGAAAATGCACCGGGAAACATATGAAAAGGCACGAAAAACACATGAAAAGACACGAAAAACACATGAAAAGGCTCGGATAGTGAAGACATGAAAAGGCACGGGAAACACATGAAAAGACTCGGATAGTGAAGACATGAAAAGGCTCGGGTAACACATGAAAAGACACGGGAAACACATGAAAAGGCTCGGGCATCACATGAAAAGGCTCGGAGATCCAAAATTCTCACAATGGCTGGTTTACAATATGTGAACAAATTAAAAGAATAAAGTTCAAGAAATATTACCTTATTTTATAAGTTGAAGATGAAACTCGAGGCAACGACAAATCTTGAACTTTTTATTTGTAGATAGAGAGAGAGATAGAGACAGAGAGAGAGAGAGAGAAAGAAAAGAACACAGAGAGAGAGTCGTTTTTGTTGGAAGTGTGGAGAGAGAAAAGTACAAAGAGAATAACATAACTGATTATCTAAGGGCAATTTTGATAGTTCACCATAATAAGTGCCTTTTAAACTTAACTTATTATATCACTGACAATATCATGAAATGAGTTTGAAAATGTGACATTTCGCACCATTTCCACCTTCAATATATATGTTGCTTAAACAATGTCCATACAATGTAGACAATAAGAAAGGAAACATCTGGAAATTTTGATTAGTCTTTAATTTAGTCATTCTAAGATGAGGAGATAATTCTTCAATGTACTTTGCCAAGGTAGCATACTGTCTTCCTACAAAAATTATATGTCCATTGTGTGTTTGATTTACCTTTTTATTTTTAATTTTATTTAAATATTACAATAATTCGGGATTTAGGGAGGGGGATAAACTCGAACCCATAATCTCATGGTGTTGGTGTGAGGGGGAAAACTATATATAATTTTTGGTTTAGGAAAATGGTCTTCCTGATATGTCATATGTATGAGTTTTGCAAGTACACCCAATTTTGGAGGCATCTATATCCATCCCCATCCCCAATTCCCTATTTTCCCCTTTTTTTTTTCCCGTTTTTCCCCATTTCCCCGTTTTCCACGTTTCCCTTGTTCCCTCATTTCTCTATTTGACTAAAATTTACAAATTAAACTAAAAAAACAAACATTCAATTACAAATACAAAATAAAATTCATTAGTACATTTTATATAAAACATGTATATATACTTAGGGAGTTAAGGTTTTCAAAGAATTAAAAAAAAAATTAAAATATATATTATAATTATATTTATATATGTTTGGGGGAAATAGAGAAATAGGGATGGGGGGAGGTCCCCCATCCCCATCCTCATTTAAATATAATTATGGGGAAAATGGAAAAATGGGGATGGTCCTATCCCCATTTCAATTTGGAGATGATTTTCATCTCCATCCCCCCCTCCCAATTTTTGGAAAAAAAAAAAAAAAAACCCCAGATAGGGATGGGGACGCGGTTCTATTTGCACCACATCAAGGTAGAGTACAAGAATTATGGAAAAACATTGAATGATGCTATTCATTCCGAGACATCCGACCATTATAGGACGTTTCTGCTTTCTCTTATCAGTCCCAACTATTGATGTTGGATATATTATTGAAGATTTTAGATTTTAAAAATATTCTTGTAATTGATATATATTATTTTATTTTTGAAACTAATTAGGTGGTCTTTATTAAAGTTATTATCGATTTTTCTTGATTAGTCAATATTCAATAAAAACCTCAATCTAATCAAAATACAATCAACTAAATTTAAGTGCTGAAAACAATAAATTGCACGTTGATTGATTTACGTGAGAAACCCACAACCTGAAAAAACTCACGGGTTAATATGCTAGGCACACACGATCCTCAAATCCACTATTTGAATGAAAGTTTACAATCTAGGTTTATCTCAATAATTCTTGGTCACAAACCCGTCCACTCTACCCAACGAGCCTTTAGTAGTGATTCTAGACCTACTTGCTTGCACGCTAAACAACTTAGTTACAAGACTTTAATCACAATGAAGAGTCCACAACCTATGTGAATATCAATGCATAAATAAGGTTAACACATTTTAATGCTTATCAAATCATGCATGAGCATGTCAATCAATCCTAAATATCATGTGGCTACATGTCATATAAAACTTAGCTATATAAGATTAAAATCAATCCTAGATGCAGTAGCTATCACAATACAACAACTCAATCAATCAACACAAAAAAATCTCAATCTTGTAAATAAAATCTAATCTAGATGCATACATGTAATAAATGAGATTTCTTGCTAAGTAAACACACTAAAATGCATGAAGATAGTGTTCAACTTACCAAGTCATGTGTGTTGAAGAAAACCCATGCATTAATACATCCTAGATGAAGCTAGATGATGTTTAGATAATGTTTGATGCACATGAAAATGAGTTTAGAGAATTAAAGAAGCAATCTAAATGTTTTTTCTCTCAAAAATCTCTTTTTATCTTTTAGGGTTCTTGATGTTCAAAGAGCTGAAGAGAAGAGAATGATATAATGGTGTATTTATAGAGAGCAAGAAAAAACTTGGTGAAAAGACAAGTTTGCCCCTGAAATGCGCCGATCAGCAATTTCAAACCGTCGAATTGAACCCGAGAGCGTTAGGTATCAACGACGGTTTCATGGCCGCCACAACCGTCAATTTTAACCCGAGAGATAAAAATCAATCAGGTCTCAACGACGATTTTAATCGGCGATTGGGGCCTCTGATCGTAACTGTAGAATCATTCCAGAGGTTACTTGAATCAAACGGCGGTTTCATTCGGTGGTCGAGGCCGCCGATCATAACCGCCCCTTTCACTAAATGCGGTGAAATCAAAGGAGAAGACAAGAGCTTTCTCCGAAGGCGATCCTCGCGCTAAACTAAGCACACCAACGTGCAGCAGGGATGTTTCCGAACAAACTCTGGATAACAAATTATTAGACACACTAACACAACAAAATCAAACAAAGAGGTGCAAGTGTGAAGAGTGAAGAGAGTGCACACAATAAGCAATAAACACAAATGCAAGCATGAGAAGTGAGTGTGTGCAACTAAGTCTCTTCAATGTAAATATTCACAAGTGATATACCTTTGAAATGCTTATTATCTTGAGGTCTTGAGAAGGCCTTTGAGCTTGATCACCAACAATTGAGCACCTAAGCTACCCTTACATTATAGCCCCAAATTTTGGTTATAAGCCTATCCAAAAAGAGGAACTTACAATTTTCATTTATTATATATTTAATTAGTAGTAAATTATTTTATAATTTCATTTTAGTAAATCAAATCTAATTTTCTTATTAGATATGTTTCTTTTAAATAATTTTATGACTTGATTTGATTAAATCAAATCTAATTTTCTAGGGTTTTTAGCAAAAATGCCCTATTTAAGAGAGGCAATTGCAAATCTACCCTAAAATTAAAATCAATTGCAAAAATGCTTCGAAATGACCTCAATACCTTTTAGTAAAAAAAAAAAAAAAAAAAAAAAAAACCTTTTCACTCTCTAATGCACTAACCTCCCAAATCTCCTGCCCACCCATCTCGAATCCCAACCCAAAGCTTCGCCACTGAAAATCTAAAGTGGTGTGAGTTTTGATTTGAATTATTTTGAGTTTTAGTTTTAAATTGTTTTGAGTTTTAAGAACCCTAACATTTAGGTTTATGGTTGTGAGTTGAAATTAATTAATGAGTTTTCAGTTTTTGAGTTAGAATGGTATGATTGAGGAGAATTATTGTAGAAATTATGTGAAATTTGAACAAAGTTGAAGAAATTTGGGAGGAAAAAAGCTCCAGGAAAGGGAGGATGACCCGATACCGAGAGGAAAAAAAGTGTCGGGATAGGGTGATCAGATGTTAGGTTACCCTGATCCGAAACACTTTATTTATTTATTTTTATGGCTTCAAATCCATGGAAAAAAGCTTCGGGACATGGTGACCCAGTATCGAGTCACCCTGTCCGAAGACTTTTTTCCTCAGGATAGGGTGACCCGGCATTGGGTCACCCTTTTCCGAGACTTATTTTTCCTCGGGATATCGGGTCATCTTGTCCCGAAGCTTTTTTTCTCCCAAATTTCTTCAATTCTGTTCAAATTTCACACAATTTCTATAATAATTCTCCCTAATCACACAAATCTAACTCAAAAATTGAAAACCCGTTAATCAATTTCAACTTACAACCATAAACCTAAATTTTAGGATTCATATTAAAACTCAAAACAATTCAAAAATAAAACTCAAAACAATTCAAATTAAAACTAACAACAATTCAGATTTGTGGTGGGATCAAAATGGGCTGGCATGAAGTTTGGGAGGTTAATGCATTAGAGAGTGAAAAGAGGGTTTTTATTTTTTTATTTTTATTTTTATTTTTATTTTTTAAATTGTTTTATTTATTTATTTATATTTTTACTAAAGGGTATTGAGATCATTTCGGGGTATTTTTACAATTGATTTTGATTTTATGGTGGATTTGCAATCGCCCCCTTAAAATAGTGCATTTTTACTAAAAACCCAATTTTCTTATTAGATAGGTTTCTTTTTTAGTATAAATAAGAGCTTTTGTAGCCTTTTATCTTTTAATGCACTTAATTAATTATTGAATAAAATTTTTTAGAGATTGTTCTCTATTTATTCAATGTTCAGTACCTTTGCGAGGGTCAAGGAATTTGAAGTCTATTATTGTGGTATCCGTGCATAGGCCAACCAAATAATAGTAGGCTACTTTTCAAATTGTTCGCGTGAGTTTTTCTCATAGAAGCTTTTTTTACATCAGTTTGGTATCAAAGCCTGGTTCGCTCGGGACGATATCGACATGACGCTGAAAAGACATCCACCAAATTGGAACTTTGTAGACGAAGCCTATGAATGTGACTGCATCACATAGTTAGAGCAACTTGTTGCACAGTTAACGGAGCAGATTGGTACGGTATTGGCCAACCTAAGTAGGTCTAGAATCTGAACCCTAATTCAGATATTGATGGTGGAATGATATTGAGGATATCTTCTATTTGCTTTGTGGGTGGCGAGTTTTTGTCAATTCGCCATTTAGGGATGCTTCGGTGAGCTGGTTTCTTTGATGGGTGACTTACTCTTTGTTTCCCAACTCACCGCTACCACACGTGGCTTGTTGAGCTAATGTGGCTTGATGTTGTGGAGATTTGTTTCCATGAATTCTTGGCTTTGTCCTGACATGTAAAGCCAAATAAAAATTATCCAAAATAGATAGGTTTCTTTTTGAGTATAATTAAGTGCGATTGTAGCCCTTAGATACATTTAATTGATTATTGAATAAAAAAATTTTAGAGATTGCTCTCTATTTATTCCATGTTATCTTAGTATTTAAAGTCTATTATCCTAGTATCTGTACGTGGATCAATAGAATAATAGTATGTTGCTTTTTGAATTGTTCGTGTGAGTTTTTCTTATAGAAGCTTCCATTACATCACCTATATAGTGGTCCCACAAAATATGCAGAAAAAGGATTTTAAATATGAGTTTTTTTTTTTTTTTTTTTTTAGAAATTACATTGATTTAAGCTCTTATTTTAAAGAATGTAAGATTCTCGGTTGATTTAAACATATATATTGTTTAATATGCAAACAAGATGTACAATATTAATCTTATAGATGTAAAATTAAAGAAAAATTATAATTTTATTATGACTCGAAGTTCATTTATGATTAGAAGTTAATTATTGCATGGCCGTAGCATGGTAAAATAATATGGAAATTAATTAAGGGTGATATTGGAAACTAACCTATTTGGGAGATTCAAATTAAATGCGGTAAAACTAGATTTGAAAATGGGTTGTGTTATTGTAAATTTGTGTCATATCGTGTTCTTGTCGTATTAAAATCGTTTCATCCGAACACGATCCGTTAGCTTAATATGTTTAAATATAGAAACCCGAAACCATTTATTAAATTAATGGGTAATCTAACCCAACCTGTTGTTGTGGTTTAAATTAATAGGGAAGGTGAAATTTACTGTAATTGGCTGGAACTAATTTCAAGAAAGTAAAAAATCACTACTTTTATGGTTTTTTTTTGTTTTGTTTTGTTTTGGTTGGTTTTGTTTTGAAACTGCTTTACTATTATAAATAGGAAAAAAGGCACCCAGATCTTACAACACCAAAGCAACAGCATACATAATGCCCAATCTGGGAAACAAAAACAAAGACCCCATTCATCCAACAGCCACCATAAACCAAGCCAAAGCCCACAACTAGACTACCCAAAGCACCCAATACATAAAACCCCGAATACAAACCTCAAACAGCAATCCCAGACAGCAATAACAAAAGTCACAAATCTTACATTTTTATGGTTTATATTTTAGGGTTAAGGTTAGAATACAGTGATATAATTAATTTATATTTTTATGGTTTTTAGTTTAGAAATTTGAAATAATTTGGAACTTTTATCTCTTTCAATAAACAGTTATTTATGACTTTTTTCCTCTTTCGAAAAAAGAAAAAAAATTGGAAGCCTTTTAAAAATTAATTATTACGATATATACTAACCATAGTTATAGAGATATATATATATATTTTTAATAAATTTTATAAATACATTTAAAAAAATATATATTTATATTAACAGATTATTAACTAATTAACGGTTTTTTAAAAGTGAAACCAAAATCAATCTATTATATTTTATGTTTTAATTAGTGTTCTAGAAATCGGCCCCCCAATTCAGCTAGTCGACTGCTACTAAAGTGAAAAGGCCAAAATCGGTCACATTCCTTGGTCTCTGACTAATCGTTCATGGCTGTCACTAATCGGCTAGGTGGCTAGAAGGCGGTCAAAGCCGTTGACCCTACCTAGCCTTTTTTATATTAAAAAAATAAAATCAAAACGATCTCGTTTCTTTTTTTTTTGGACATTGGTTTATTGATGAAAATCAGAAACATAGGGCATAGACCCTACAAAACAACCTAGCAAAGGCACACCCAGAAAAACAGTGGACGAAAAGGAACCCAAAAGAAACAACAACGCTACATCATGAAAAAAAACAGGAAAAGCAATCGTTTTTAAAATCATCCAACGCGTTACAAACCTAAACCAATTGTTCATTTGTTCTCTTCTCGATCTTTGGTTGCGTTTTCTTCTTTTGATTGTTGAGGCTGCTGAGTTGATGACGAGCTGAAGAGAATAATCACTGAGTTGGACTTGGATCTGGCGTGAAGTAATAATGATAGTTTGGGTGCGGCGGCGGCGGTGGAGAGATTGGAGATTGATGGAAATAGACGGCTGAGATTGGTTCTTGCCATTTGATTTGTTTCTGATAACGAAGAAGAAGAAAACAAAAGCCCTAATTTATTTGAGGAAAGTGAAGAATATTGAATACAATTTTAATACGGTGTCGTGTTGAGTAGTTAGTGTCTTAGTGATGTGATGCCACGTGGAAACAGCAGCACCGTGTGCGTTTTTTTTTTCTTCTATCTATTATGTTGTTTGTGGTCAGAAATATAAAAAAGCACCATTTAATTATTTTTGTTAATTATTGTATTGCGTGAAAACAAAACCTCTTTAGATATATATATATATATATATATAATTCATATTTTATATTTTATAATTTATACTATATTTATGATTGAGGATTTGGATTGGTTTATGATTGGATTTGGAAAGAATTTGTTGGAAATAATTTTCTTTGGAGTTCTACTTGGAATTTATTTATAATCGTATTTTCCGATTAATCCCCGATTAATCGCTGACTAATCGGCTTAGGGGTTAGGCGCTGGTCTCCGCCCGACTAGCGCCTAGCGCTTACTAGAACACTAGTTTTAATGGGTTGATCCATTAACAATACGATCCGATACACTAGATTCATCAACTGTTATTTTCGAATGGACTTGGGGTCATATTAATGGGTTGTATAAAATTTTGCTAGGTCTAGGTAAAACCCAACACAAATTTGATTTTTGATAAATATAACTCATTTTTCGTATGAAAGTACCATATTATCCTTATTAACAAACATGTGAAACTTCTATCTCTTCAGTCTAGTGTCTCCACTCTATATATTTAGGGACATTCTAATGTACATCGGTGCAACGGTATAGCATTGCATGTGACTTGCATATGATCACTTATATATATATATATATATAATGTTATCGTATATAAGTTATATGTGATTACACTAAAACAATGCTAAATTTTAATGTGATTGTTTTAGTGTAATCGCATGTGAGTTGTATGTGATTGTGCTAAAATAGGCATGATCAAAATGGGTCCACCGATGCATTGATGCATTGAAGGGTACCCTTATATTTTATCCATTTTATAAATGAAAATGATTGAAATGACATTTTTGTTGTTGAATAAGTGTATTTTACCACCAAATCACATTGAATGGTGGTATGACAAAAAAGATTTTGATATATATATATATATATATATAGTGAGTCTTTTATAAGAGATTCCTTATTTTAAATTCTATAAAGACTACCATAAAATCACTTCAATTTGAATGAATTTTAATTTTAATTTTTTTTGTAGAAGATAAGTTCATTGAAATCTATATATGAATAAAATTCGAAAAATTTTCAAATACTAGAACTATTTATCTCGATTATTTTAAATATGAATGAAATTCCCTAGAGAGATGTAATGTATATTATAACTAGAGGGGGTGAGGGGTGAGGGGTGAATAGGTATAGTCACAATTTCTTTCAACTTCAAAATTTGTGGATTACAAGAATGAAATGTACACTTGATATGATTTAACAATTGTATACTATGAGTCAATACATGTAAAAATCAATAGACAAGAGATACAATCAATATATGATATGGAAGATAATAAAAAGTAAATCGAAAATGGACACAAATATTTTTACGTGGTAAACCTCAAAGAGGAAACATCCACGAGTTGAATAACCACAACCACCGGCAAAGTAATCCACTATATGAAAATGATTTACACACTCAAGGCTATCAACAAATGATATCCCTCATAAGCTATCTACTCCTAATCTATTCTCAAGGCCTAGTGAACCACCTAGCCTACTCTCTATCCAAGATGTGTCCTACACCTCTAGAGAGCAACTCCCTATCCAAGGCTCTCAAGCCTCTAGGAAGATTTCCTTGCTTAGCTATCCAGATCACAAATGATTCTAGTCAAGCTTTCTGAGCTCAACCATTCGGAGTACCAAACTCCTAGCTAAGACTTTTTCTTAGTTATCCGGATTCTCTTGATCCTAACTAAGACTTCTTGCTTGGCTATCTGGAACACTATCTTAGCCAAGTCTTCTTGCTCAAATCAAAACTTCACTCACCTTAACAAGAGACTTCACCTTTCCATAAGGCAATGATTTAAGTGATGCAAATGATGCAAACACAAGACAAATAAAGCAAGATGATCAATCAAACTCTATGAACATGCTTAGATATATTATAGGATATGCTTTCAACAAACAATCACAAATGAACCTAGAAATCAATATATGTATATCAATAAGAATAAGATGAGAATATTCAATATATCACAAAAATCTTAGTTCTTAGATCATGAAATTAAACCTAGAAAATATCATGAGGCACATCATATATATCATTTCTAGAATCAATTTCAAGATAAGTCAAGTCTAGCAAAATATGTTGAGATCACAAGACTAAAACTCAACAAACAATCAATCATAAAAACCTAGCATGTGATATAACATTCTTTTTAATACATTTTATCAATCAAATTGGAAGATTAAAAGAAATAATCAAAAGAGAAAGTAGGAAGAAGATGTTTCACGCACAACACTTGAGTCTCGGACTGAAATATGCCAAGTGAGAAACATTAAGAACTCAAATGACTCTAAAAATGCTTGGGGTTTGTAGCTCTCTTTAAGACCAATAATTTTGGTTTTTGGATCACTCGATTTCGAGTTCGTATGAGAGCGTTATGATCAAAATAAGAAAACTAAAATTGAGAGAAAATTTCTGATTTTATCTTTTTCAAATTTTCTACACATAATGTTTGGAGGGAAGGAGGAGAGCTTTTTAAAGAATTCAAGGGAGGGAAAAATGGACCAACCACAGCTTGCCACATCACCTCCATGTGTGGGGCGCGTGTGCCACACGTGGGCAGATAGGCTGCCTGGCCGTGTGGCACACGTGGCTTCCTTTTGCTTGGCCTTTGGCCGAGCAAAGTCCCTCTCCTCTGGCATTCTTCAGCCCTATTCGAGTATCCAAACTTTGAATTCGAATATGTTTTCGGATTATGAACCATGACTCCCTCATGCACAACGAAAACTACAAAATTTTACAAAAAGGTTGAGAATTCATCTCAAAAATCAACGACGAAGATAACTCAACGAATGAGAACGTAAAGTAGCGTAGCTATATTGTTTGGACTCGAAACCTAATGAGTGAGTAACAGAAATGACCCGGACTCAATAAAGAATCATATGAGATCATGTTCAAGTCCAAAATACTATAAACACAATGTCACATAAGTATATCATATCTAAGCGATAGTGATAAAACATGCAATTCTATAATGTTTGTCTATATGATATCAATACATGAGCATACTTAAATGTGTGTGAATGTGTTATACCAAATGTTTACACATCGATGTAGGGACACACATGAATGAATTGTGTGTGTATTCTCTTACGCCTTGCAAGAGGAAGAAGTAACTTGATACCTTAGCATCCAAATAAGCATTTTTCTTCTTGAATATGATATTTGCATGTGAAGTTGCTTTTCTTCTTTAAAGCTTCTTTTCACCAAGAATCACTTAAACAACTAACCATTACAAATAAAGAGAGTTTTTCAATGGAATCAAGCCAATACAAATCAAGGACCTTACAATGAAGACATCAGAAAAACGAGTGAAACATAAGAAATTCAAGAAAAAATAGTTGTAGTGCTTGAAAAATTTTCAAGTTTTATTCAGAAGTAGATTTCGATGAACTTATCATCCATAAAAAAACTTAGATCAAAATTCAACCAAATCGATGTGATTTCATGGTAGTCCTTACCGTAATTAAAATATGGAATCCCTTATGAGAGTCTCTCTCTGTCTTTCTCTATATACATATACATATTTTAATGAGTCAAGTTTCTATTGGAACTCAATATCTTGAAAATTTATAATAAGACATCATCATCAATTTCACATATTGATCAAGCAGTATAATATCCTACTACTAGAAAATACAACAATAGTACAACTGAGGTTTGAAAACATGATGATATAACGGTCACTCCAAAGCTTAACAGGAGATTTACAGAGCATTTCTGTGAGAAACAAGCTTGCGTCTCGGGGAAGATAGATTGGTGATTCAATGAAGCTTTCGGTTTAGATCTCGGTTGGAGGTTTCAGTCTTACGAGTCTTCCGATTCTGTCTCTCTGTATTCTCCAGCAATCCCTTCCAAACTATTTCATCCAAGCACAAGCATATCTTTCCATATTTATCCAGGAAGAAGCGTTGGGATGTAATCTTTTCACATACATCCTTCACAGCTGAGGTTCCATATACAACAAAGATGCTGACATCCCCAAGCACTGTGTAATCGATATAAACTAACTTGTGGCTAGCAATAAAGAGTTCTTCATTTTTGACACCTTTAAGATAATCTGCTCCTAGTTTAACTAAGAAGATCACCAATGTAGTCGTTCTTTTGCTAGAACTCCATTAAACCTTTCAACAAGGACGTTACCTTGCTCTGATACCATATTAAAATGCAAGTGTTTGTGATACCATATTAAAATGCAAGTGTTTGACAAATACACAAACGTGTTTGTGAAAAGTACTAAGAGAAGTGAATGAGTAGAAGCTTTAAGAATCACCATTAATTGTGTGGAGCTCAGAGACTTGAGCTCTGTAATTGAATTTATATTGATCGAGCAATTACAATAGCAAGCCTGTATATATACAGAGATTTAGAGCACACACTTATTGTGTGAAAAGATTCTAACAAACTTTGATTAACATTGTTGACTGTAATTTTTAGATAGTCAATCGGTCAATGTAGTAGGCCAGTGAAAACCTGTAAATATGAATGTGATAATAAAAGTAATAAATCGGAAAGTAAAGAGAAGAGAGTATTTGGTAAAACTTCGGTGATCGAAGAAACATCCACGGGGTCGGTGCCTTAGCAACTGAGCCAAATTTATTATTTTTATGAGAATAATACACACACTCTCTCTCTTCTTCTAAGAAACACTTCTTCTTTTTGGTATGCTTTTAATGGTGTATTTATACCTGACGATGCTAGGGTTTTTGTGTATCGTTAGGGTTTCGAGGAGTGGTGTACAAGTTGAGGATTATATAGTTGGTTTAGGATTCTTTTCCTATTTGATATTTTGTCACGTGTTTAATGCAGTCGAATCCGAATCTATTTTGGACTCTGATAGACAGGTAAGGAAATTTGTTTGTTTCCTTGTTGAACTCCTCTTGTCGTGGTAGTTGACTTGTGATCATTCTCTACAATTATACTTCTTGTTGAAGGTAGAATAACCTTTGTGCAAATATTTTTATGCGCACCTAGTAGGTCTGGTCGGACATTTCCTCTACTCAGCTTACTCGGCCTACTCGACCTCACTTGGCGTTGCTGTTGCTGGTGTTGGTGCCGAGTAGCTTGTCTACTTGGAGTGGTTACGTGTCTTTTTTGTACTGATCCTTGACTCTACTTACTTAGCCGCATTGACCTGTGCTTCTTGCTGACATGTCTTCTTAGGTGAATTTTACATATAACAATACCCCCTTAAATATCCGAGCCGAGTGGACCTGTTTCTTCTAGCTTGAATCTTTATTTATTTATTTATTATTTATTTTTAGGCATTTCTACTCGGCGATAGGTATTTAAAACATTTTCGGCTTCATATTGATGACGTTTTAGTCGGTTTTGATTCCTCACTTGGATTTTATCGGCTTTTCTTTTTGTCGCTTTCCTCATAAATGCAGCAATCATGGCCCACTAATCATTTTGAATGTCATTAAATGACGTGTCTTAATGGTAACCATGTACGATCGAATAACTTTGATTAATATCTTTTGATAGCGATGTTTGAAGACTTCTTTTGACGGCTTGGTGTCTTTTCGTGTTGCCACTTGTCTCTTTGGGGGTTGGTATGTCGGGTGGTATTTAGAGGACACGAACCTTGTACTGGCTTGTGCGTCACACCCACGTCTCCTTATTTTTCTGTGAATTTCCTTCTCTCCTAGGGTTTCATTTCTTTTTAGGGGTTATACTTCTATTTAAAACCCCTTTTGAAATGATTTTTCTGCCTTCGTTTTATTTGACCTCCAAGAACTAGAGTTATTTCTGCACTTTTTCTTTTGACTAATGTCTGTCATTGAATCTTTAGGTCATCTATTCTTTGCTCTATTTCCCTCGATTTTCTGAATCGTAGAACTTCTCAGAATCTTAATCCTATTGTTTTTGTTTTTTTTTTTTTTGTTTTTTGTGTTTTTGTTTTCTTTCCGTCCTGATACACTCTTCTTGAGGTTAGTTTCCATAGAGCCTGTGTCTAGGCATCCTGACCAACGCAAGACACGCAAGATTGTCACCAAGTTTGTCGCAATTAATGCTCAGAAAGTCAAGGAGACGGATGTGGAGGAGAAGCACCGGGCAACCCGCATTCATTTTTCTACGGAGTGAGCTTGTGCTTATGATGTTGAGCCAAATGTAGTTAGTGATAAACGACTTCATCAGTACATGTCGAGAGTCGGGTTGGATAAGGATCTTGTTCAACTGGAGCTGGTTGGAGATAGGGCTCCGTGGAATCCTTCTCCTGGGATAGTGGCAATTTATGGGGCAATGTTGGGCCACGACATAACTCTCCCCCTTCAGCCTTATATTACTTGGTTTTTAGCTGAGGCTCAAATTTCCTCAACCCAGTTGGCCCCGTATAGCTACCGTATCCTAATGTGTATGTGGCATATGTGGCGTAGGATGAAATTGCCACCCTCCACACCACACGAGATTAGGAATTTTTATACCCTGAGGCAATTGGTAAAATTGGGGACCTATTTCCTTCTCTCTAGTCATCCTGATTGTTGGATCTCAGAGGGTGTAAAGATTAACGAAAAGGTTAAGGTGACCACGGATGACAAAAAGAAAGGCTTTACTAGGTGTTCCTATCCTCCAACAAGTACCGGAAGAACAACTGGTTCTTCGTGGGAGGTGACTTGGGTCAATCCATCGAGTTCGATATTGATGGTGTTTCGGTGTCGTGTAGGGTTCACCACCATTTTTGCTCCCCTGATTCCTGAAACCAAGCCACTTCAGCCTTGACAAATGGGGAGTTAAAAAATTTAGCTAGGGCTGCTGTTCGGGTTTTGGACAGGAGGGGGGGGGGGGGAACCCTACCTTTTTGATGAGGATAAGATGATTAAGGTCGATCTTTTCCCTCGTTTGACCGTAACTCGAAAACGATGTAAGTTTTTTGCTCGCCAATCCCCTTTTTAATCTTTGGGTTTCCTCAATGATGTTTCATACCCCTTCCTCTTTTTTGTTTTTGTTTTTTTTTGTTTTTTGTTTTTGTTTTAGTACGCGACTTGGACGTTATTTGTGAAAATCAGGCTCGTCAAAGTAAGTTAGTTTTGAAAGTGAGTCGCAAGGAAGACTCTCGTTGGCAAACAGAAGGGATTGCACCTTCCTCGAGCGAACCGAGTGGTAGAAGTTCTAAAAGGAATGCTGAGGAAGAGGTCAGGGGAGCACATAAGTACACTAATGAGACCTCTTATGATACTTCTGTGCCAGGCGAACCTGTTTTTGCCGTTGGTGACTAGGAGATTTCCTCGAGTAGACTAAGGGACTCTTCTGCTGACGAGACAGCTATGGGGCCTTCTGGCACTACTGTCACTGTTTCTGAGTCTTTTCCAATCGAAGGTGAAGTTACCGACCTCGATGCTCGGGGGGGGGGGGGATCTAGGAAAAAGAGAACTTCCTTCTTGCCCGTCCGGCCAGTTCCTAAAGTCCCGCGGGTGGTCGTCTTCGTTGATTCTTCCTCGGGCGATGAAGAAATCGGCGTTGGTGCTGAGGAAATGGGAGTGTGAGCTCATCTTGAAGCCTAAACTCATGCGAAACAATTCTCTGAATGCCCTGTCGACTCGTCCAATATGGTGGACCCAACTGAAGACTTAAATGTCACGGATCCACCTACTATGCCTAATACTGGTATCAACGGCTCAGGGACGTTGAGTCAATTTGAGGAATCTTCTCCTCAAGCAATGTTAAGGGCCATGTCCTTGGGTCGTGCATTTTTTGGTTATGACAGTTGGAGCCGTTTTAGGATCGGCTCTGCATCAGAGCGGCTTCAAAACTTTTTTAACAGTGTTTCTTTCGTAAGTTATTCACCTTTTTCCGGTTGCTATGACTACTGTCTTTGTATTTCATTATGTTGCTCTACTGTGTAGATGATTACTGATATGTCTGAGGCTTTTCAGGCCAACCAAGCTCAGTTACAAGATAAGGCGCATAGAGGCCAGACTGAAGGAGAGTGAGGATAGTCATGCTTGGGTTAAGATGGCTTGCCAGGATAAGATTAGTTCTCACCAGGAATTCATAAGCCGGTGCTTAGCGTATGAGACGAAGGCTGACCAAAAAGCGTTACTAGCTGGTGAGGAGATAAAGAGTCTAAAGGACTTGCTATCTTTTTCTTAGGAAGCGATGCTCCAAGCTGAGTAGAAGGCACATGAAGCCCAACTGTCTTATGAGCGATGCCTTAACCGCTGAATCCTTGACGAAAGAGGTTCGGTTGGAGGCAAAGATCTAAGGTGTTGACTGTTTCAATAGGTCTCCAGCTTATGACGCCTTACTTCTCAAAGAATTCCACCGGGGGATGGTCTCAGCCGGGGAATTGTTTAAGTTGAGGAATAAGGCAACTGACCGGGCCAAGGCTAATTGGAGCATATCGGTTAAGAAGCATGTGGCTACATCTTTGGCATTCCTTCGATACCAAATGAAGGAATGGCATGCATACTGTCGTAGCAAAGGCAAACAACCTCACCCTATGCATTTGGAGGTACTCGATGAGACCACTTTTCTACTTTTCATGCTTGTTAGATGGCCGGGATAGACGGTGAGGAACCTGATGTTGGGCCCGTGCCTGGAAGGGATTATAGTGTTTGAATGGATGACATTAAGGATGAGATCGCATGGCCCTCCAATGAAAGCTTGCTGAATGATTGTGAGATGATGCCATACCCAAGTATAGGTGGCAGTAGCTCTCAACCCCCAACGCCATCTTCTTGACTTTTATTTTATTTCTTCTTTTTGGTCTCAATAGACCGAGATTCTTTTCATGTGTTTACTTACCCATTTTTTAATACATATATATATATATATATATTTGTTGACTGTTCTCGTATTTCCATGGGATGCCTGCTTTGTATTGTAAGACTTGCACATTGAGTAAAGTTGCAAACAAGAAACACTCAGAGTTAAGGTGGATTGGCTAGTCTCTTATTCAGCTCTGAATGCTTCTCAACTTAGCCGAGTATCTTTAGATTGGCAACTAGTTGGATTTATTTGTTCCCGAGTTATTTATAGCTTAGTTGAGTCATTTATAGTGCACCATAACTTCGCAAAGTATCTGGATTCTTTTACCATGACCGAGCCAATTATCCTTTTAGGTTGGTCATCAGTTTGGTGTTTTCATCCAATTGTTACGTCGAGGCTCACCACGACCATACAATTAGGTCCCTACACAAGTTATCTAGGACGTCTCCAGATTTTTCTGTGACAGGGGTTTGTTGCATTGATGGGGTAGAGTATACCGGTAAACACTGCTATGCATCTCACTGGGTCTTCGTTGGCGGCGCCCAAACATGTTCTTTCCAGGTAAATTGGCGCTCGGGTTTGCCTTTTTACTAGCTGATGCGTTCGCATTTGCTATAGCTAGGCGGGCATGCTTAATTAGCTTCTCCACCCCTTCAGACACTTTCACTGTGTTTTTTCACAGTTTCATAGCGCCCCGAGTTTCTACCTAGACATGATCTTTTTGGATTCGCTAGGTTTTTCATTGTGTAGTCTTCCAAGCTTGCCTTTTTAAGACATTCGGTTTTTTCTTAGGGATGCGTAAAATTTTGGAGACCATTATTGATTCTGCAAAAATTGGTCTGGGTCTGTAAAATTTTAACAAATCTGAATTTATTGATAAATATCTGAAAAGTTTTAGCAATTGAGATAATAAAGTTTTAAGCAGTGAGATAATAAAGTCCCCCTTAAGGATAGAACGTCTTCAAATATTGTGCATTGCATGGCCGATGCAGTACACCACCCTCGGGTCGGGCAATTATATAGGCCTCATGTCCTGCCACCTTGTCTATGATGCAGGGACTTTCCCATTTGTCGACGAGCGATCTTGCCGCTTTGTCCTTGGTGTTCAAGGATACCCTTCTTAGCATTAGATCCCCAAGTTGGAACCTCCGTATTCAGACATGTGAGTTGTAGTGCCTGGCGGCTCTTTGCTGATACGCTGTATTTCTTGTCTACGACTTGTCCCTAGCTTCTTCCAGCTCATCCAAATTCTGGAGTAGCATGCTAACATTATGGTCCGGGTCATATAATCTAACTCTTGGTGAGATGAAAGATATTTCTTTCGGGATGACTGCTTCAGTTCTGTACGCCAAAGAAAAAGGCGTTTCTCCTGTGGAGGTCCTAGCAGTTGTTCGGTATGCCCATAGCACTTTGGGGAGTTTGTCCGCTCAGTTTCCTTTCTTTTCATCCAACTTTGCTTTTAGGGTATGTTTTATTACCTTATTCACCGCTTCCGTTTGACCATGGGTTTATGGGTGAGCGGGCGAAGCGTAATAATTAACAATTTTATGGTCGCTGCATATTTTCCTGAATTTTACGTTATCGAACTGGGTGCCATTGTCAATGATGATGGTGCTCGGGATTCCCTCTTTTTGACAAAATTGGTGGTGTTTGCTTCAGTGATGTGCACCAGCGCTTCTGTCTCTACCCATTTGGTGAAATAGTCCACAACTACTATCGCATGCTTTGCTCTTCCTTTTACTCCTGTGGGCATTAGCCTTATAAGATCAAGACTCCACATGGCGAATGGCCAAGGTGAAGTGAGACTTTTGAGCAACTCGGGTGGCTACCAAATGTTATTAGCGATCTTTTAGCATGTCTTACAGCTTTCCGAGAATTGTTGAGCTTCGGTGAATATGGTTGGCCAGTAGAAACCCTACATGAGCACTTTATGCGCCAAGCTTTTACCCCCAGTGTGATTTTTGCATATGCCACTACGGACGTCTCTCAGGATTTTTTCAGCTTCCTTATCTGATACACACCTTTGTAGTGCCTTTGAATATCCCTTTTTGTAAAGTTCTCCATTGATAATGGTGTATCGAGTAGACCTGTACCTGATACGCTTTCCCTCCATGATGTCTTATGGTAAGATATCCTCTTCTAGGTATTTCCTGATTAGGGCCATCCACCCATCCAATTGCATTTGAATTTATGCTATTATGAGTTCCTCTGGTTTGGTTATGCTTGGCCTGGTTAGGTGCGCGACTGGGATAGTTTTGGACCTGATGCTGGTAGTTGCTGATGCTAGTTTGGACAAAGCATCTGCCTTATCATTTTCCTCACGGGATCTGAGTGATTTTGTATTCTTTAAAATGTCTGAGCAGTCCCTTTGCTATATTTAAATATGCCATCATGCACTCATCCCTTTCCTAGTATTCATCAAGGACTTGATTGACCATAACTTGCGAGTCACTATAGATTTCGACCTCATCTGCTTCTAGTACGATACATGTAGGGAAAAATAAACAAATAAAAGTGTTACACGTAGCGGAAGCGATACTAAAGACGATTTAGTGACTTTTAAAATTTTTCCTTTATGAACCTTAAACCCTTTTAATCAATAAACATGCATATATATCAACAAAAGTAAATTACCTCTTGTCGCGTGATCCGATTGACTTACGTCGATGGTAATCCGCAAGACCTTCAATCCGAGCACGAACGTGGATCACCTAGGAGCGTGGTCTCCCTTTCCTTTGAATTGCAAACCTATGAATGGACCAAACAAATACTTTCTTTTCTTTGTTAGTCACAAAACAATCAAAAGAATGTCAAAATTATTCCGGTCACTTTTGAGTTCACAATCTTATGATCGAAACTCGCGTGAACCTAGATCGATATCGTATACACAAGCTTATTGATGTTTAAGCAATTGTATACTATCAAAGAATAATTTTTCACTCCTTTTTGTCTCTCTAGAATAAAAACTCTCTTAGAATTAAGAAGAAGAAGAAAGAAAATAAAAACTCAAGCACCAATTCATTGATGTGGCCGAACCCTATAAGAACATATATATAGGTTGGCCGAATTTTTCTTCTTTTTCCTTTAGGGTTGCCGAATTCTATGTAGTATCTAATTAGGGTTGGCCGAATTTCATCATGTCACTTATATAGGGTGACTGAAATTCAACCCTAATTCTTTTTAACTTTATAGACTTCAAACCCTAATCCAACTCTTTTATTTTTATTCTTTTATTTGACTAAATAAAAAAAAAGACTCCTTATTTGATTAAATAAATAATACTAATTTATTTATTTACTTATCAAACAAGTCTTTTACTTTTAGGAAAGATTTGTTTCTTTAATTAAACAATTAATCAATAAATCAATTAATTCTTATTTAATTAAAACAAATGAAACAAAATAATATTTTTAGGTCAAAACCTTAACCTAGCCGCCCCACTTATATATAAGATGGGCCTAATATTATTTTCCTATTTCATTTAATCCATTGGACTTTAAATAAAAAAGCCCACATGTGAACCAGACCCATTCTTACTAAAAGAAACAAGCCCACATGTCTTTCATTAATATATTAATATAATTGAGCAGCCCATTACTTAAATAATGTGCAAATTATATTCTTAATATATTAAATGCAATTCTAGATGGACCCTTAAATTGGTCCGGTAGAATATATCAAGTGATCCATGCAAGTCCGTGTGGATTGGGGATCTTGGCGGGCCATCTAAATTTAAGCTTCAATAGACATAACCTAATCACAATCAACAAATGATTCACTTAGGTCCGATCCATTAATTTTAACTCATTCCACTAAAGAGCTAAAACTGAACTCTTAAATAAAGATAGAAAAGGAAGATGCTCCTCATTCATACCCTAGACAATCATATTGGAGATAGTGTATCCTCGTGATTAATATCAGTAATCGCCAAGAGTTCATAGACCGCCTATAACTCTCCAAGTTACCATATTTACTCATATGACCACGTTTTGAACTTGGATATTTTGACTTGTCCAGAAGCCATGTTTTCAATAGACACTATTGAAAACTCAACGTTGAGATTTAATATCCAATTACCTCAAAACATCCATATGATGATATTATACTCTCATTTAATTAAATGGAGCCACGATGTCCATATCTATAAATGAAGTCCTCTATCGATTAACAAATGAATATCACCAAACTATCGAGGATAGACTATGCGATATAATCGTACTCATTGATAACTCAAATGATATTACTTGCAACCATAAGTCCATCATTTATCTCAGGATTAAGATAGACTCTCCGATTGTCCTGATAATGAAAAGACTATTATCTATTGACGGTTCTAGATAAAGCTTTTCATTGTGATCCAGTTCAATGCACCCAGTGCACTAGATCCTTTTGCTCGAAGACACTCCGATGATTTTAGACTCATCATATCTCATTTGATCCCACTCAAATGCTAGCAAAAGAATTCTACAACTTTAACAAGATAAAGGTGCCTAACCTTTAACTTAAGTTGTGAACAATATTCAAGACTAACTAAAGAATTGTGTCTACCACATACATATCCAGATGTACGAACAATTATTCTTTTCCCATAGTCTTTAGACCTTATGATTATTTACTTTGACAATTATAATACAAACTATAAATGCTATACGATTTGTTAAACCAGAAATCACTTTATTAATATGAAAAAGATTGTTAATTACAACATTACACTCTTGCTATTGAGCATAATCCTAACAATACATACTTTTAGACCGGCTAATAGGGCCTCATACTCGGCTTGATTGTTGGTTGCATTGAAGTCGAACCTCATGGCACATTCTACTGCATGATATTACTATCCCGACCTTGCTGCCATGGGTGTTTGACGATCCATCTATATGCAATATCCATTGGAACTCTTTTTCCATCTTTTCCTCCATTGCTATTCTCACCTCGATATCTGGCTCGGTGAATTCAGCCCCGAAATTTTCAACCGCCTGTCCTTTTAACGCTGCTCTAGGTGTGAATTTGATGTCGAACTCGCTCAGTTCCACTGCCCATTTGGTCAATCGTCCTGATAGCTCTGGCTTTTGTAGAATCTGTTTCAGTCGGCAGTCTATGTACACTTCCACTGTATGTAGAAATATGGCCTCAACTTCCTTGCTGCCGTAACCAACGCTAGTGCCATTTTTTCTACCGGTGAGTACTTTGTTTCAGCTGGCAATAAGGCTTTGCTGGTGTAGTATACCGGTTTCTGTACCCCTTCCTCCAACCGGATTAGTGCCGAGCTAGTTGCCACTCCTGTGAGGGATATGTATAGATACAGTGTTTCCCCGATTACTGGTTTTGATAGGATTGGTGTTTTTCCCAGATATTCATTCAATTTTTGAAAAGCTATTTCACATTCTTGACTCCATTCGAGTCCCTTTCCCTTTTTTTTTTTGCTTTGAAGAAGGGTGCACACTTGTTAGTTGCCTTGGATATGAACTGGTTTAGTGAAGCGAGGCATCCGGTTAGTCTTTGCACGTCTTTCAACATCTTTGGTGATACCATGTTTGCAAAAGCTTTTATCTTTTTGGGGTTTACTTCTATTCCTCTATGATGGACTTGGAAGCCTAGAAATCTTCCCGAGGGCACGCCGAATACACATTTGCTAGGGTTTAGTTTCATTTTATATCTTCTCAGCACATCAAGAGTCTCTTTGGGGTCTTTTGCATGCTCTTTTGCTTTTGTACTCTTAGTCAGCATGTCATCGACATTATCTTCCATGTTTCTCCCAATTTTTCAGGTGAATATTCTATTCACCAACCTTTGATATGTCGCTTCGGCGTTCTTCAGACCGAAAGGCATTACAGTGTAAAAGTATAGGCCCTGGTCGGTAGTGAATGCTGTTTTTTCCTTATCTAGTTTGTTCATTCGGATTTGATTGTACCCTGAGTAAGCATCCATGAAACTAAGCAACTCGTGTCTTGCCGTGGCTTCCACCAGCTGGTCTTTCCGTGGCAATGGGAAGCTGTCTTTTGGGTAAACTTTATTTAAATCAGTGAAATCGATACACATCCTTCATTGATTGTTCTTCTTTTTGATTAGTACCACGTTGGCTACCCATTGTGGATATTTTACTTCTCTTATTGACCTTGTGGTGAGCAATTTTTCTACTTTACTTTTTATAGTCGTGCTTCTTTCTGGATTGAACAACCTTCTTTTCTGGACCACCGGTTTGAATTCCGGATCTACCGCCAAGTAATGTGATATCACTTTCGTGTCTATTTCGGGCATGTCCTCATGACTCCATGCGAAAACATCTTTATATTCCCTCAGTAATCTTATCAGCTCGGCCTTAACACTTGCTTGCAAGTTAGCTCCTATCTTGATAACCTTAGTAGGTTTGGTGCTGTCTAAGGCCACATCTTCAGTCGACTCATTTTTTCGATTTTCGGATTTTTCCCTTGGGTTGGGCTCGAATTCTTTTGGTATTTCTGCCTAGTTTTTTGATTCGTCTATGTCTTGCTCGACTGTCTTAACCGTGTACACCTGCTACACTTGTTTTCCTTTTCTATCTTTGTAGACTGATAGGTTCCCTCTTCACACCATCTCTTGTGACCCTCTGATTACCCCCACGTCACACTCAGTTGGGAATTTTATCATCAAGAAGTAAGTAGCAGTGACCGACTTCGTTCTGTTCAAGAACGATCAGCCTAGTAAAGCGTTATAGGGCTAGTTTTCCGTGTCTACGACCACGAAATTGTGCAATACTGTTCTTTGGCATGGGGCTATCCCGATTTTAACCGGTAATTTCCCAGTGCCCAGCGACCTCACTTCTGTGCCACCGAAGCCTCAGAGTGGGGTGTAAATGGGTTGCAATTCTTTCTGATCTAGCCTCAGCCGATCATATACTTCTGCGCTCAGGATATCCGTTGAGCTCCCATTGTCGACCAGGATGCGACGTACTTCTCTGTTGTTGATCCGAGCACTTATGACGAGTGCATCGTTAGGCCTATCGTCTACACTGTGTTAATCAGCTTCGGTGAATATCATAGGGTCATATCCCTCTTTGATCCTCTTCGGGTCGTGTTCTACTAAGTTCACATTGAGGTCTCTTATGGCCTTGATGGCTTCCCAGATCTCTTGGGTCATTTCTCTATTGCTTATCTTAGTTGCGAGCCCGCTGAAGATGGTGTTTATTGCTCCTTCATCCTCGGTTCTCCTCGGGCTAGGTTTCCTTCCTCGATTTTCTACTGGGTTGTTTCATGGGCCTTCGACCTTCTCTGTCTTCTTAGGACTATATCTTTCAAATGCCCCCCTCGGATAAGTGTCTCGATGTGATCTTTAACTTGGAAGCACTTGGAGGTGTCGTGCCTATTGTTTTTGTGGAAACAACAGTACTATTTCGTGTCCTTCCGAGCATTGTACGACTGCTTAGGGGGCTCATTCGATAGATTTTTCTCCTATAATATTGCGAGAACATCCTCCTGTTTTAATTCAATAGGGTGTAGTTTGTGAACTTCCCATAATGCTTCCTATTTGCTTGGTCACCGCTTGAGCCCCGTACTTTATTCTGTTCTTTGATTTCATGGTTTAGCTCATGTGGTAGGTCCGTCCATTTCCGACGGTGGGATCTATCACTTTCTCCGAAAGATATTGATTGG
Source organism: Acer negundo (assembly GCA_035582765.1). Taxonomy (NCBI): domain Eukaryota; kingdom Viridiplantae; phylum Streptophyta; class Magnoliopsida; order Sapindales; family Sapindaceae; genus Acer; species Acer negundo. The sequence continues at coordinate 21,336,059 of CM069231.1, read as the reverse complement.
TCCCTTTAGTGAGTACGTCTGTTGAGTGGGTTTTGACCTAGCTCTGTTTGATTAGGACCGTGTTTTATACAGGGGTGCTCCTCTCGCTAGGGTAGTCCTCCTTCCCACAGAAGGCTGAGTCTTAGAGATTGGTTTAACACAAGATGTACTATGTCAGATACAAGCTGCTGCAGGGACTCCTAGAATTGTTGAGCTATTACTTCAATGGTGGGAGGAACCCGTTGATGGCTAGTCCCGACCACTGATCGATCCTTAACTGTTAGGGTAGTATCCGCTGCGGTATCTTCTCTCTGCAAGTCCTCTGGTGGATTTTGGATGTTTATGGAATCACTGCCATCTCTTTCGCCAGCCATTGTATCACGAGGGTTTTTAGAGGTTTGACTATAGCAAATTTACGCACAGTCAAATGCCCCCTCCTTTTAGCGCCAATTGTTGACGGTAATTTTTAGATAGTCAACCGATCAACGTAGTAGGCCAGTGAAAACCTGCAAATATGAATGTGATAATAAAAGCAGTAAATCGAAAAGTAAAGAGAAGAGAGTACGTGGTAAAACTCTGGTGATCGGAGAAACATCCACGGGTCGTTGCCTTAGCAACTGAGCCAAATTCACTATTTTTATAAGAATAATACACACACACACACACACACTCTCTCTCTCTCTCTCTCTCTCTCTCTTATTCTAAGAAACACTTCTTCTTTTTGGTATGCTTTTATAGGTGTATTTATACCTGACGATGCTAGGGTTTTGGTGTACCATTAGGATTTCGAGGAGTGGCGTACAAGGTGAGGATTATAGAGTTGGTTTAGGATTATTTTCTTATTTGATATTTTGTCACGTGTTTAATGCAGTCAAATCCGAAACTATTTTGGACTTTGATAGACTGGTAAGGAAATCTGTTTGTTTCCTTGTTGAACTCCTCTAGTCGTGGTAGTTGACTTGTGATCAATCTCTACAATTATACTGCTTGCTGAAGTTGGAATAACCCTTGTGCAAATACTTTTATGCGCGTCGAGTAGGTCTGGTCGGGCATTTCCTATACTCGGCTTACTCGGCCTACTCGGCCGCATTTGGCGTTGCTGTTGCTGGTGTTGGTGCCGAGTAGCCTGTCTACGTAGAATGGTTACGTATCTTTTTTGGACTGATCATTGACTCTGCTTATATGGCCGCATTGACCTGCGCTTCCTGACGACGTGTCTTCTTAGGTGAATTTTACATATAACAAACGTCTAACCAACTCTAACCAGCTAATTAGCTAACGTTGACTTCTGATTACTTTTTGAAACTGCCAGGTCAGCTAACTCTCATTAACTGAGACTTAACAGACGTTATCTGTCGCTTGCTTTGTATGCTCTGTTTTAAACTTCAACGAGCTCAACCAATTGCCTGATGCTTCGTGTTTGTACAATCTCTTGAAGCATCAGCAATGTGTGCCACGTTATCAGCCTTCAGAGTTTACGAACAAGACTACAAGAATCATTTTCGATAAAATCTTCTCTCTCCTTTATGCAAAATTTCCACTAGGAGAAGTTACAAATTTCTTGAAAGTGGTTTGGTTAACCACCCAAGTCAAGTCAGGTTATTTGGGTCATGCGTCGTTCAGATTTCGATTCTATCATGATTTTTTTCTCGTGCGTCGTTCAGATTTTGATTCTATCATGATTTTTTTTCCAGGGATATATATATATATATATATATACAATCTTTCTATTGTCAGTTCGTTATGACAAGAAATATATCAGGACGAAGAATATGAACCATAAATTTGTAAAAATTCAAGAGTATTTAACTAGAAAAATAAGAAAATTTGATTGCACAACGAGTGTTTGATAAAAGGCTCAAGAGAGATCTAGAACTTTCAGTAAGTAAACAGAGGAAATTTGTGAGTGAGTCATTTCTTTTGAAAGTGACGAAGTGATGTTTACTTCTTTCTCATACATGTATTTATAGTATCTAAGTATCAGATATTTTACAATCTATTGTGTAAGATTGCCACTAGGCAACTTGATAGCTGGAAACAAAATTTTGGCGGGAAAGTTTGTTAGGTTGTTGTAACCGCCTCAGATGATGCTGATGATGATCATGATTGTGTCATCACGATCATTCTTCTGTTGTTCAGTTCTTCTAGAAGCAGGCTATAGTTCATTTACATTCATGTTTGCTGCAACTGGTTTCATGTGTGTGAAACTAGTAGAGTTGCATTCTTCCTCTAGTTTCATGTGTGTGAAACTAGTCATGCTAATACAATTCCCAGAATGTATTACCTTATCATGATTATTTTTGTAGAGAAGTTTTGATAAGTACATACACTGAGTTAAAAGTATGTAAATCTAATGATCCACATTCTTTGTCCTGATATATTTATTGTTAGGACGAACTGATAATAATAAAAAATATAAATATATATATATATATATATATATATATTGGTTCTTTTATAAAGGATCCTTTATTTTAATATTAAGTAAGGACCTTCATAAAATCCATCAATTTGAATGAATTTTGACTTGAATTTTTGAATGGATGATAAATTCAATGAAATCTACTTGTAAACCAAATTTGAAATTTTTTCAAGCACTATAAATTCATTCAAATCTTAATTCGTTCAATGAAATCTTCTTATAAGTTCACTGAATTTTGATCTGAAATAATTCGTTGGCTATTATATAGACACAAAGACAGAAAACGAGAGGATTGCACTTTAATATTTTCAATACACCATAAAAGCTTTAATACAAGGTAGCTTGGTTCTTATCTCCTAGTGGTACAGGAGGTGCTACAATTTATTTTAATATCATTATCAACTCGTACCATAAAATTAAAAGCACACCACACCATATATAAAAACTTTAAACAAGCTGAATCGATAAGTACTAGTATTCGTGACTCTCGATCAAGCTTATATATAGTAAAATTATATCATGATCATGCGGCCTTGACTAGGTGTTCATCAATATCTCTGATAAGAGCAGCCCCAAAATCCAGGTACTGGGAAGGAGGTTCATCTGCTTCATTGTGTTTTTCATACTCGAGAGTCAGTTTCACGAATGCTCCTCCATCCTTGTTAATCACCTGAAAGATTCCTTTGTATTTCTTGAATTTTTCCAGGGCATGACCTTCCACTCCATCCATAATAATGCATTTTTCTTTATCATCGAAGTGTATCCTCTCCTTGAAAACCTCAGTCTTTCCATCTATGTAAACGTTGTTAGAGATCCCACATGTGAAGCTTAAGAAGATGTGATGAATTTCACAGTAAAAAAACAAACAAGAGATTGGTATATATACTAGTGGATGTCACAACTCAATAGATTAGTCTTTTGAGTTGCACTTAAGTCTATCTACCAATATACACACCACTTCTCATGAACACATAAAAATACATAGTAACGAAATTTAACACATGTAACTACAAATATCATGATCAATATCGAAATTACCTATGGTATATTTCCAGAGCTTGATAGAGCCTGGAGTTTCCCAGTCACCTTCATGAATGTCAACTGCTTGGATTCTACTGGAGGCAGTAGGCATTTGGTGAACTTGGTTGCTCAAAATTTTGTAGAACTCATCACCGGATGCCTTCAGCTCTACATCAACTTCAAGTTTACCAGCTAGACCCATGTTATATTTTTCGTACAACAACAAAAGTTTGATTTGGCAAATGAAAATTAAGGTTGGACTTGGAGAAAACTTATCTCACTACCTTGTCTTTATATAGAATAGAAATATAGTAGTGCAGTAGTTCCCTCCCCCAATAATTCAATTTTTATTATTTTAAAATGTGCTACAGTATACAGATAATCTTCATCAAATATAATTGGATCTATTCACTGAAAATGTAAGCAAAGTTTTAATGGTAAATTTTATGTATTATGTTTTCAAATTAAGAATTTTGAAACTGGGGAGGAGGTCTGGAGGTTCCAGTATAACAGAAGCTTACCATTAAATCGCTTATAATATGTCAACACGTTTTTCTTGTTAATATTATTATATTTTTTTGACAAGTACGTTTTTCTTGTTAATTGTTAACTTTATTGACGTTTTTGAATTTTGATGGTTAATTAAATTATTAAATTAATTTTTCACCAAAAAGTTATATAAAACAACAGGATTAGGTTAGGTTGTTGAAATCAATAATTCATGATCAATTAGATAATATACAATCATATAAAAGAGAACAATTCGATGTGGTTCAACGTACGTTAACTGTCTGCTTACATCTGAGGTGAAGAATAATTGAAAATCTTTCATCAACAGAGAATTCTTGCTAATAGTAACAGCGGTTTTAGTATTTCCGTCTGATAGAATAAAAGAGAAAGAAGAGCTCCCTAAAATAGAAAATAAGCTTATGATGTCATCAATAAAGAACCCTAAATGCAACAGGGCACTTATTTTTAAAACACATAACTGCAACCATTCTCGAGCAGCAAAGAGCTCTCCAATATAATATGTGGAGAAAAAGAACTAGCTAGTTGATCATCTACTGTTCTAGGAAGACCGAAGACAGCCTCAACCTGTCCAAAATCATCACGAACCTGATACAAACCCATAATTAAAGACATGATAGATAGGTTAATTCGAGAAAACCTTAAACCTCTTAAATATTGGTGTTTCGAGAAACCAATAACCTCTCAATTACAACACAAATGTGCAGACAATAATTCTCTGGATACTTTTCATTAATGAATTGAAGCTATTTATACAAAATATCTCTTCTCACTCTCTCCTAAACTTAAGTAATTAACTAACCCACCACCCATAATTAAATGAGCAGTAAACCCGCTAACTAACCACCCATAATTAAATGAGCAGTAAACTTACTAACTTAATAATTTAATTACTCATTAAAACAAAATAAAACATAAAAATAACATTACAATAAATATCTAAATAAAATTAGCATGATCGTAACATTCCTTCCCCCTTTCAAAACATCCTTGTCCTCAAGGATCTCTAAAACATGATTAATTTGAAGCTGAATTCTTGGTGCTTTTCTTATGGAAAGTACTATTGCAACTTGAAGGTAGCAAGAAGTAAGCTTAAAATTTGATGCAGTAGAAAACTTAAAATTTGAGGCCTTTATTTGCAAGCTTCTTTTTCTTCTCTTTGTTTGCACCGCCAAAGTTACCATAGTATAATAGGAGAATTTTGGTGTGTACCCTGTTGACTTGTTTGTACCATTGTCAAGATCCAATTCTATATCACTTTCACCCGCACCTGCAACAACTACAATTTTGTTTTGCTGAGAAATATCTATACCAATGTGTTCCCCATAAATCTGAGAAGGTTGAATAGAATTTATAGTAACTGCAACCCCATCAACTTGAGAATGTTGAATAGAATTTGTAGTAACTGCAACCTCATTTTCAACATGATAATAGGTCTCAACCCCATTATTTTTCTTGTCAACAGAAAGCTTATAGATGGTTGACTCTTTTGATCCCTCAACTTGCACACATATCTTCTCAATGGTTTCTATCATCTTTTATAAGATTTGTTGCTGACCAAACATGAAAAAATGCAGCTTCTGGTCGATCTTCTCCAAGCGTTGCTCCAGACCCGTTGCCATTGCCTAGCTCTGATACCAAATTGATATAAACCCAAATATCTGTAATGAAAAACTTACATAAAATATAAAATAAAAGACAGGATAAATAGGTTAATTCGAGGAAATCTTAAACCAATAATCTCCCAATTACAACACAATTGTGTAGACAATAATTCTCTGGATACTTTTTATTAATGAATTGAAGCTATTTATACAAAATATCTCTCCTCACTCTCTCATAAACTTAAGTAATTAACTAACCCACCACTCGTAATTAAATGAATAGTAAACCCACTAACCAACTACCCATAATTAAATGAGCAGTAAACCTACTAACTTAATAATTTAATTACTCATTAAAACAAAATAAAACATAAAAATAACATTACAATAAATATCTAAATAAAATTAGCATGATCGTAACATCACATCCCCAATTCCAATAGAATTCTACTTCTTTTGCTTTCTCAATAACTACTCTCTCTCTCTCTCATAATCTATAATTCTCAAGACGTAACCAAGATTAAATACTAGAGTGGGCTAGAATAATTTAATTTTTTTTCCGATCATTAACATTATGAGAAAATTGTAATAATTAAAAATAAAGATACACATATTTAAGAAGACATAGCAGGGATTACTCTGTAAATGTATATTTTAAATAAATACATTTAAAAAACTAATAAAAAATTAACCTCAAAACAAATTATAAAATAAACATGAAATGCAAATAAAATCAAATACTAAATAAGCTGTATCCTACGGTTTTTCAAAAGATCAAACTTATTAATTATGAAATCAGGATCAATAGAACCGACAATTTCTCTTTCAATGTAGACAACTATGGAGTTTGTTAAAAATTCATTTTCCATCTTATTGTGAAGTGATGTCTTGATAAGCTTCATTGTTGAAAAAGCTCGTTCTGTTGTTGCTATGGAAACAGGGAGAGTCAAAACTAGACGGATCAACTTGTCAATAAACAAAAAAGTTGTCACTTTTTTGTTTCAATTAACAATTGCCATAATTATATATATATATATATATATATATTAAGTAATATTACCTGTAAATACAAAAAAAAAAAAAAAAGTGTTGTGATTTTTTTGTTTTAACTAATAATTGACATAATTCAGGGAGAGAAGAAATATTCTGAAATTGTGGCTGACGACATTAAACTTGTAATGTTCCAGTTACCTCTTTAGTGCTTTCAACTCATCTTCAACAAAGTCTTTAGGATAAAATTTCTCAGCGAGAGTACAAATATAATCTATTTTGAATGATTTGAACCCGTTTATAGGATTCAAAGCCTCGCTAAGAACAAGGAGTTCTATTGTTTCCTCTTTAAGCCTACTATCCAACTCCACCAATTGAAAGTCTATCACAACATTAAATATATTGAAGTGATAATAATGCTCAACTGTAATATTATTCTCTTGTTAATAAGAACGCCTTGTACCTTCCATGTAGCGGTCACTCATATTAGGTAACGGTCACTCATATTAGGCATATGAATGTCATGCTTTCTACAAATAGATGCCGCACTTCCAAAAATGTCATTCCATCCATCTCGCAACTCTTGAAGCAGTAGTTTTGTACTTGTAACTAAATTTAGAGCATTTAAAATGTCTTGAGATTTCATTTGCAATGCTTGACATAACATATCAGAGACTCCCAACACTTTGTATAATAACAATAGAATCAAAACAAATTCAAAGGTTTTCATCTCTTTATATGCACATTTAGCCTCCCCACGTATATTACTATTCAACCCATTATCGATAAGTTTTTCAAGATGGGTACAAGTTGAACCAAATATGTCAATCAACCTATTAAAAAAAGTAAAATGTGAACTCTAATGAGTAGGTCCAGGTCATTGCAAAGTATGAATTTGATTTGCTTCAGTACTAGTCTCAAGTTCTCCTGAAGATATCATATCTACAATTTCATCTTCTCGAATTGATTTTAATTCAGAACAACGCTTAGCAGAAGCACCAACAAAGTTGACAATAGAACTCAATTTAGAAAAAAATAACCATACATAATGTACCTCTTTAGATGCTGCAACTAAAGCAAGTTGAAGTTGGTGAGCAAAAAAATGGACGTAGTATGCATATAGACAATCTTTAAGGAATAGAGCTTGTAATCCATTCCATTCGCCTCGCATGTTACTAGCCCCATCATTACCTTGACCTCGTAAATTTTCAATCAAGAGGTTGTATTGACTAAGAACATTTCATATCTCTCTTTTTAAAGTTAAGGCGCTTGTGTCATCAACACACGCAACTTCAAAAAACCATTCCGGAATAAACTCATCGTCATCAACATATCTTAAAATAATAGCCATTTATTCCTTGTTAGATTCATCAACCGCTTTATCAACAAGAATACAAAATTTGGCATCTCTAATTTTTACACGGATTTTATCATGCAAACTATCGGCTAGAATTTTTAATTGCTCTTGTTGTATCTTTGGTGATGTATATTTGGCATTTTAAGCAGCATTATGTAGGACAACTTCAGCAATATCTTTGTTTACTCTTGCCCGTAACATTACCATTTCAATAAAGTTTCCATGGTTTGTAGAATTGATAGATTCATCATTACCTCTAAAGAAACACCCTTGCATTGCTAGCCACTTCATAGATTCTAGTAATGTCTTGAGTAATAATCGGTTCTGCATAATTACTTGTGAAGATTGCTTATTGATCATTTTGTCAATATATAGATATGGGTGTTAGGATTATGCTCAATAGCAAGAGTGTAATAATGTATTTGACAATCTTTTCATATTAATAAAGTGATTTCTGTTTTAACAAATCTTATAGCGTTTATAGTTTAATTATTATAATTGTCAAAAGTAAATAATTATAAGGTCAAAAGACTATAAGAAATGAAGAATTGTTCGTACATCTGGATTTGTATGAGGTAGACACAATTATTTAGTTAGTCTTGAATAATATTCACAACTTAAGATAAAGGTTGGACACCTTTACCTTGTTAAAGTTGTAGATTCTTTTGCTAGCGTTTGAGTGGGATCAAATGTGCTATGATGAGTCTAAAATCATCAAAGTGTAGTATCTTTGAGTAAAAGAATATAGTGCACTAGATGCATTGAAGGATCACAGTGAAATACTTTATCTAGAACCGTTAGTGGATAAAAGTTTTCATTTTGAGGACAATCAGATAGTCTATCTTAATCCTAAGATAAATGATGGACTTACGATTACAAGTGTTATCATTTGAGCTATCAATGAGTACGATTATATAGCATAGTCTATCTTTGATAGTTTGGTGGTATTCATTTGTTAATCACTAGAGGACTTCATTTATAGATACAGACATCGTGGCTCCATTTATTAAATGAGAGTAGAATGTCATCATATGGATATTTTGAGGTATTGGATATTGAATTTTAACGTTAAGTTTTCGATAGTGTCTATTGAAACATGGCTTTTGAACAAGTCAGAATATCCAAGTTCAAAATGTGGTTATATGAGTAAATATGGTAACTAGGAGAGCTATAGGCAGTCTATGAGCTCTTGGCGGTCTATGAGCTCTTGGCGATTACTGATATTTTTCACGAGGATATACTATCTCTAATAAGATTGTCTAAGGTACGAATGAGAAACATTTACTTATTCTATCTTTATTTAAGAGCTCAATTTTAGTTCTTTAGTGAAATGAGCTAAAATTAATAGATCGAACCTAAGTGAATCATTTGTTGATTGTGATTAGGTTATGTCTTTTGAACCTTAAATTTAGATAGCCCGCCAAGATCCCCAATCCACACAGACTTACATGGATCACTTGATATATTCTTTCAAACTAATTTATGGGTCCATTTGGAATTGTAAATGGGGTGCAATTAGCATTCAATTAATACATTAAGAATATAATTTGCACATTTTAATTAAATGGACAATTAAATTATATTAATGTATTAATTAAAGGCATGTGAACTTGTTTTCTTTTAGTAAGAATGGATATAGTTCACATGTGGACTTTTTATTAAGGTCCAATGGATTTAATAAAATGGAAAAACAATATATAACACATGCTTGTATACATGGGCGGCAAGGCTAAGAATATTTAGCCTAATATATTGTTTTATTTTATTATTTAATTAAATGGAAGTTAATTAATTAAGTCAAAATCTTTTTCTAACTAGGAGTTGGTCTCTTAGTGTTATACTATTGTTGGTAGTATGATAAGAATCAAAGACTTTATTTGATAAGTATATAAATAAAATGAATTTATTTATCTAGTCAAATTAGGAAGTTTTTGATTAAGTCAAAATTTAATTTATATTCGATAATTTATTATTGGATAATACACTAATGAGTTGGATTAGGGTTGAATTCTAAAGATTGATAGGAGTTTTTGGTGAAAACACAAATCCTCTTTGTATGAGGATTTTGGCAATAGACAAGAAATCTACCTAGGGTTAGGGTTTCGGCCACAAGGCATAAATCCACCTTATGAGAGGATTCGGCCACCACCTTATATGCCTATCATAGAATTTGGCCAACCCTAATATTTTTTGGAATGAGGATTTCGACCACCCTATATATTCTATGATATAGATTTCAGCCAACCCTAATGTTTTAAGAGAGTTATTTCTTTTGTTTAAAAATTAATCCAACTCAAAAGACATGGTGTGTGATTTCTCAGCAAGAGGAAAAAGAGAGAAGAAACGTTTTGTTTTCTATAGTGCACTACTAGCTTTTATATCAAAAGGCTTTATGCACAACTTCGAATAAGCTTCACGCTAATTTCGATCAAAAGGTTGAGAATTCACAAGTGACCGAACGTTCTTCATTTTCTCTAGTAAGATTATTGTGACTAACAAAAGAATTTTTTTTTTTGTTATCCATTCTCAGGTACACAATTCAAAGAAAAGGAGCCCACACTCCTATGTGATTCACCTTCATAATTGGATTGGAAAATCTTGCGGTTTACTATCGATGCAACATCAATCGTCACGTGGAAAAATGTATGATATCTTTTATTATATGTTAATTAATCAAGGGTTAAGCTTCTCTTTTAAAGGAAAATTTTAAAATATACAAATCTATTTTTCCCTTCCGCTGCGTGTATTTTCCCTACAATTGGTATATCTATTTCTTTTTATTGTAAATATGCATGTTTTAGAAAGAGATGACATTCTAGGTATTCTCATATATAATTACATGTGGAATGTATGGATATATATGTTATTATAATATGATTTGTTTTTGCTCGATTTTGGTCCTAGAATTTCAATGTATTTTTTTTTTGTTTGGAATTGTAACAAGATGTGTGGCCTATTATCGCCATAATTACCTTCTTGATAGTTGTGAAGTTTTTTTTTTAATTTTTTTAATTTTTTTATTTTGCTATTGTATTAAAAAAAAAAAAAATCTGCTGTAAATAAATTATGCTATAATATATATTCAAGCTTTGAAGAATTGAAGAATTGGAAGCAGAAAAAGGAAGCAACCGGTACCGATCCTATAATGTGCGTACCAAAGCAACAAGCGTGCACGCAAACAAGCGTTTGTTGTGGTGTGGGGCGCACGACTGCCATTGGGGCTGGGTGCATGTGCACACCCATGGGTGGGGCAGCCATAGTACGTGCACGAGTCGGCCGCATGATGACTTGTTCGCCAAGTTAGGGTTTTTATATTTCCAATAAATGTAATTTACTTGCTTTTCTAGGATGGACCAAAATTGTGGCTATTTATTTTTCGTAAATATTACAATGTTAGTCATTGTTTGATAACATGTCATATAGAATAGGAGTGCCACTCATATATCTCTTTTTGTATGAACTTGCATTGAATGAGTTAGGTATCTAATTGGCATCTAGATAACTAGGTAAATTTATCTACGAAATTTAATCACACTCCTTAAACAATTGAGTGGGAGAAGGTGTTTGAGACACCTATGGCCTCCAAGGTTAGTTAAACTTTATGTTTTGTGTGATAGCCCCCCATGGGGTATCCATGAATGGAATTTAGCAAGATACTTCCTCACAAGGATAGACTAGACAATTGATTCAAACGATAACTACTCTCAAAGGAGGGATTTTCGTGAGGGAAAATATTGAAGGTCGATATCTTGGTAACACACTCAATGTGGTTTTATTGATATCCTCCCAAGAGTTCTTGTCAATAAAATCACAAGGCTAAAATTGAAAGCATTGGTTGTTATGTTAACAATTAGGTGGGACATAGTCCAACTAGTAAATGGTGCGAACTCCCAAAGGAGGTGTGACATTTATGTATGTTAGATCACCGTTGAATTTTACGATTGAATTATTTATTTAATTCAAGATAAATGTTCGAAAGTGTTTTATCATGATTATTTGCTTTTATATATTTTTTGTTTTATTCAAAAATCATGACCCCATCCATAATCAACATCCCTAATCAACATCCTAAAAGATAATACTTTAATATGTGATAATTATGTCACATGGAAAAGGAAAATTGGGTTGTTGCTGCAAGTTGAAAAACATAAATTTGTTCTGACTACTCCTATACCACCTGCTCCTACTTATGAATCCATTGTGATGTAAAGAGACGAGTATGAGCAGTGGAAGACCTTAGATGAGATGGCCAAATGTTACATTATGGCTACCATTTCCGACGTGTTGCAACAGCAACATGAAGGAATGGGGTCTGCTGCTGATATAATGATGTCTCTAGAGGAGATGTTTGCTATGACGTCTATGATGACTAAGAGAGAAGCAGTGACTGCTTTCATGAATCTTAGGATGAAACTTGGACAGGCTGTGAAAGATCACATGATGAAAGTCATAGCACATCTCAACATTGTTGAACTATGGTGCTGAGATAGATGGTGAGACTAAAATTGACATGGCTATCAACTCTCTGTAAATTTCCTTTGATCAGTTCAAGTTGGACTACACTTGGAACAAAAAGGAATACACATTGAAGGGCCTGATGGAAGATGTTTAAAGCGCTGAAAAGATCCTTGTGAAAGGCAAAGGTCAAGAGATTCATATGGTTGGTAAAGTTGCTACTATTAAGACTCGTAAGAAGGTCAAGAAACAACAGAAGAAAAAGCAACTTGGGCCTACCAAGAAAGAGACCAAGAAAGTAACCAAGATCAAAGGGAAATGCTTCATTTGTGGTGAAAAGGGACATTGGAAAATGAAACAAATTATGGTGTGTTCAATATTAATCTAGAGGGGGGGTGATTAGATTTTAATCAATTATACCCAATTTTCGTAATTAGTCAAGTTTACGAAAATGCCCCTAACTAGTCAATTTATATAACAAGTGTAATATGTGCGGAAATATAAAAGACATTTGATATTTACGTGGAAACCTTCAATAAGGAAAAACCACGAGATGTTATGTGTGTCACACACGAACCTCGAATCTACTAATTGCAATGACATTTACAACCTAGGCTAACCACAACCTCTCACGGTCTATAACCCGCCACTACTACCAGCAGGCCTATAAAAGTGGACCTAGTCCAATTTGCTTGCAATATTCACCGGTAGTTACAAGACTTACTTCTCAATGAAGAGAATAAACAAACTAATGTGAATAATATGATATTCAAAGAGCAAGTAATGCTAGGTTATACTAAATGCTTATCTAGGATTAAGGATGACAATAATCACAATCCTAGATATTAATCTTTGCTATATGACATGTCATAAAGCTTAGCTATCAATATCAAAGATTAAGAAATCCTAATAATAGCTATCAAAATACAACTCTTAAATAATTAACACAATTATCTCATTCTTGTCAATAGAATATGTTTTATAAGCAAACAAGTGATAAATGAGATTTATTGTTAAGAAAGACACAAAATATGTAAGATATTAGTGACTAACTTACTAAGCTAAGTGTGTTGTATAAGAACCAAGCATAGATGACACCTAGATGATCATGGATGATGCTAGATGATGATTTGATACACTTGGATATGTGTTTGAGTAATCAAAGGAGAATTCTTTAGTGACTTTTTTCTCTTTAGAAAAATGTTAAGTCAAAAATATGATTTGGACTCTCTTGAAAAAAACCTAAAGACACAATAGCATATATATAGGGTGACAAATTGATGCTATGTCGTTTTGAAAAGTTTTCAAAAAAATTGCTTTGACTGCTGTTCACCCGCTCTACGTAGGGCGGTTGAACAATGGTCCACCTGGGAAATGAAGAACATGTTCTTCATGACCGCTCTACGTGTAAGGCGAAAATCAGGCGAATTGAGGGCGGTTGCTCTCGGGATTTTAAGAGCTGCCTTACACCCGCTCTATATAGGGCAGTTCACATGCGATTAAAAAATCCACCAGTGGCACTGCTCTATGAAGGGCACTCGTAGAGCGGTCAAGAGCAAATTTGCTCAAACCGCCTTATGAGCGCTGTACGTAGGGCGGTTGTTGGGCTGTTTTACAACACCCTTAAAAAAACATGATACATCAATGACATGCCATTTAACACACAAGATGCAATCAAATTAAACATGCAAGAAGAGAGATTAATGAACATTAATGCACACATAATAAAGGCACACAACATACAAAAATAAGAATTATGCATGTGTTGTGAGTGTGTGCAACTACATCTCTTCAAAATAAGTATTAGAAATGTACCTTTGAAATACTTGGTCTCTTGAGGTCTTGAGAGGGCCTTGGTTGTGCAAAGTACCAACCATCAAACACCTAAGCTACCCTTACATCAAACCGCACTTGTGGTTTGTCACCGAAATAAGTCAATCAAACTTGAGGAACTTACAGAAAAGAAATTGCCCAAAGTCTCAGAATAAGAAGGAAGAAGGTAATGTTAATTATCTTGAAACATGTTTTCTAGCAGATTCTATAGATTCTTGGATCACAGACTCTGGAGCCACTAATCATGTTTGTTATTCCTTACAGGGGTTCTATGAAAGAAAAAAGGTTGAATAAGAATGAAATCAACTTGTGCTTGGGCAACAAAGCATTGGTGTCTGCTAGTGTAGTGGGAGATATTAGAGTTAATCTCGATTCTAGTAGGCATTTAGATTTGATAGATGTTTAATATGTACCTCAATTTAAGGGGAATTTAATTTCAGTTTCTTGTTTAAATAAATTTGGATATTCGGTTACTTTTAATAAAGTTTTTATAATTAGTAAGAATGACAAATTTTTTTGCAAAGGTAAGTTGGAAAACAGTTTATTCTATTTACATAGAAATATCTCTCACTTGTTAGACACAAAATTAACGGAACCTAATAATAAAAGGGTAAAATTATCAAAAGAAGAAACGTACATATGGCATTTGAGCCTAGGTTATATTAACCTTAATAGGATTAAAAGATTGGTTAGTGATGGACCTTTACTTAAAGGTCGATGATCTACCAACTTGTGAATCTCGTTTGGAAGGTAAGATGACCAAAAGGTCGTTCACGACCAAAGGCACAAGAGCCACTTAAAGTTTAGGATTAATACACACTAATGTATGTGGTCCTATGAGTATTCAAGCTAGAGGTGGATTGAGTACTTCATCACTTTCACAGATGATTACTTGAGATTTGGCTATGTGTATCTCATGAAACATAAGTCGGATGCTTTTGACATGTTCAAAGCATTTAAAGCTGAAGTAGAAAATCAACTTGAGAAACACATAAAAATCTTGAGATTTGATCGTGGTGGAAAATATCTATCTGGTGAGTTTCAGCAATATCTTATTGAAAATGGGATAGTTTCTCAGTTTTCTACGCCAGGTGCACCTCAACAAAATAGGGTGGCAGAAAAGAGAAATATAACTCTTTTGGACATGGGTAGGTCTATGTTGAGTTATTCAACGCTTCCTAATTCTTTTTTGGGGATATGCTTTACAAACTGCTATGTACTTTCTAAATGATGTACCATCTTAGTCAGTTCCTCAAACACCCCATGAGTTGTGGACTGGGCGAAAGCCTAGTTTACAACACTTAAGGATATTTGGTTTTCCCATGTGTTAAAAGGAAAGACAAAAGATGGAGTCCCGTTTAAAAACATGCATATTTGTGGGATATCCAAACGGAACTAAAGGATATTATTTATATAGTCCTTCAGATATTAAAGTAATTATTTTGACAAATGCTAAATTTCTAGAAAATGACTATATGAATGATTTTGTGTATAAAAGTAGAATTGACCTGAATGAGATGTTAGTGCTAGGATTATGCTCAATAGCAAGAGTGTAATAATGTTATTGACAATCTTTTCATATTAATAAAGTGATTTCTGGTTTAACAAATCTTATAGCATTTATAGTTTAAATATTATAATTGTCAAAAGTAAATAATCATAAGGTCAAAAGACTATGAGAAATAAAGAATTGTTCATACATCTGGATATGTATGAGGTAGACACAATTATTTAGTTAGTCTTGAATAATGTTTACAGCTTAAGATAAAGGTTGGGCACCGTTACCTTGTTAAATTTGTAGATTCTTTTACTAGCATTTGAGTGGGATCAAATGTGATATGATAAGTCTAAAATCATGAAAATGTCTTTGAGTAAAAGAATCTGGTGCACTAGGTGCATTGAATAAGATCACAATGAAATACTTTATCTAGAACCGTTAGTGGATAAAAGTTTTTATTATGAGGGCAATCAGAGAGTCTATCTTAATCCTGAGATAGATGATGGACTTATGGTTACAAGTGTTATAATTTGAGCTATCAATGAGTATGATTATATAGCATAGTCTATCCTCGATAGTTTGTTTATATTCATTTGCTAATCAATAGAGGACTTCATTTATAGATATGGACATCGTGGCTCTATTTATTAGAATGAGAGTATAATATTATCATATGGATATTTTGAGGTACTGGATATTAAATCTTAACTTTGAGTTTTCGATAGCGTCTATTGAAACATGACTTATTGACAAGTCAGAATATCCAAGTTCAAAATGTAGTCATATAAGTAAATATGGTAACTAGGAGAGCTATATGTAGTCTATTAGCTCTTGACAATTACTGATATTAATCACGAAGATACACTATCTCCAATAAGATTGTCTAGGGTATGAATGAGAAACATTTACTTATTCTATCTTTATTTAAGAGTACAATTTTAGCTCTTTAGTTGTATGAGCTAAATATAATAAATTGAACCTAAGTGAGTCATTTGTTGATTGTGATTGGGTTATGTCTATTAAAGCTTAAATTTAGATAGCCCGCCAAGATCCCCAATCAACACGGACTTGCATAGATCACTTGATATATTCTACCGGACTAATTTATGGGTCCATCTAGAATTGTAATTAATACATTAAGAATATAATTTGCACATTATTTATTTAATGGGCCGTTAAATTATATTAATGTACTAATGAAAGGCATGTGGACTTATTTATTTTAGTAAGAATGGGTCTAGTTCACATGTGGACTTTTTATTAAAGTCCAATGGATTTAATAAAATAAGAAAAATAATATAATGCACATGTATATACATGGGCGGCAAGGTTAATTAAATTAGCCTACTATATTGTTTTGTTTTATTTTATTATTTAATTAATTAATTAATTAATTATTTAATTAAAAGTCAAAATCTTTTTCTAACTTAGAAATATGTTTCTTAGTATTATATTATTGTTGGTAGTATAATAAATATTAAAGACTTTATTTGATAAGTAGATAAATAAAATGAATTTATTTATCTAGTCAAATAAGGAAGTTTTTAATATAGTCTCAAATACATAAAAGAGTTGGATTAGGGTTTGGAATTCTAAAGAATGATAAGAGTCATTGGTAGAAATACATTTCATTTTCAAGTAAGGATTTCGGCCAACCTTAAAAGAAATAGGGGAAGATTTTCGGCCAACCCTATTCTTTTTAGGGAAGGATTCGACCACCACATAAATACCCCATCATAGAATTCATAGAGAATTATTTTTCTAGGTTTTGAAAAATAGAATCCATCTCTTAGACTTGTGTGAGAAAATTTGGCCAAAGTGAGAAAGTGAAAATTCGGCCAAAGTAGATAAATAAAAGGAATTTATTTATCTAGTAAAATTAGGAAGTCTTTGATATAGTCACAAATACACTAAAGAGTTGGATTAGGGTTTGGAATTCTAAAGAATGATAGGAGTCATTGGTGGAAACACAATTCCTCTTTTAGTGAGAATTTCGGCCAAGCCTAATATTTTTAGGGTAAGGATTTCGTCCAACCCTAATCCTCTTGGGGTGAGGATTTCGGTCACCATATATACATTATCTTAAAGATTTCAGCCACCCTAGATTTTATAGAGAGAATTATTTCTTTTGCTTAAAAAATAGAAATCCAACTCTATGGCATCTGGTGTGATTATTGGCCAAGAGGAAATAGGTGAAGAAACATTTTATTTTCAATAGTGCATTACTAGCTTTTATATCAAAAGGCTTTGTGCACAACTTTGATTAAGATTCATGCGAGTTTTAATCAAAAGATTGAGAATTCAGAAGTGATCGAACGTTCTTCATTTTCTCTTAAATGGTTATTGTGACTAACAAAAAGGAAAAAAGTTTTTTGTTATCCATCATTAGGTGCAAAATTCAAAGAAAGGGAGCCCACACTCCTAGGTGATTCACGTTCGTGATTGGTTTGGAAGGTCTTACGGATTATGATTGACACAACATCAATCGTCACTTGGAAAAATGTACGATACCCTTTTATTATATATTAATCAATTAACGGTTAAGGTTTTTCTCTTTTAAAGGAAATTTTTTGAAATATACCAATCAAACTTTTCGCGTCCGCCTTATGTATTTTTCCTTACAATTGGTATCAGAGCCTTGGTTGTACCGTTGATCAATTAATGTATATACATACGTGGATTTATTTCTTTTTATTGTTAATATGAATGTTTTAAAAAGAGATGACACTCTAAATATTCTCATATATATATATATATTTATATTGGAATGTATAGATTTATATATGTTAATATAATATGATTTGTTGTTGCTCGATTTTGGTCCTAGAATTTCAATGTATTTCCTGTTTCGGAATTGTAACAAGAATGGTGGTCTATTATCACCATAATTCCTTCTTGGTAGTTGCTAAGTTTTTTATTTATTTTTGCTATTGTAATAAAATTACTGCTGAAAAATTTTGTATTAAAAATACTGCACTATATATTATTAAATACTGCAGTATATATAATTAATAAAAATACTGCAGTATTTATAATTAAAAAAAAAAATACTGCAGTAATTTATAATTAAAATAAAAAACTGCTGTAATATATTCAAGTTTCAAAGATTCTAAGAGTTGAAGAATTGGAAGCAACCGCAACAAGCTTGGCACCGTGCGCACCATAGCAACAAGTGTGAGCGCAACCAAGCACGCAGCTGCACTTGTTGTGGTATGGGCTGCGCACGGCAGCCCTATGGGTGGTGTGGGCTGTGCACGCCCATGGATGGCAGCCAAGGTGCACGTACATGACGGCCGCTTGAAGATTTTTTCGCCAAGTTAGGGTTTTTGTATTTCCAACAAATGTAATTTACTTGCTTTTCTAGGATGGACAAAAATTGTGACTATTTATTTTTCGTAAATATTACAATATTTGTTATTGTTTGATAACATGTCATATAGAATAGGAGTGCCACTCATATATCTTTTTTGGTATGAACATGCATTGAATGATTTAGGTATCTAATTGGCATCTAGATAACTTGGTAAATCTATCTATGGAATTTAATCACACACCTTAAACAATTGAGTGGGAGAAGGTGTTTGAAACACCTATGGCCTCCAAGGTTAGTTGAGATTTATGTTTTATGTGATAACCCCACAAGGGGTATCCATGAATGAAATTTAGCAAGATACTTCCTTACACGGATAGACTAGACAAATTGACTCAAATGATATCTACTCTCAAATGAGAGATTTTCGTGAGGGAAAATATTGAAGGTTGATATCTTGGTAACACACTCAATGTGTTTTTTTTTTTTAATGATATCCTCCCAAGAGTTCTTGTCAATAAAGTCAGAAGGCTAAAATTGAACACGCTGGTTGTTATGTTAACAATTAGGTGGGACCTAGTCCAACTAGTAAATGGTGTGAACTCCCAAGGGAGGCGTAACATTTATGGATGTTGGATCAAAGTTGAATTTTATGATTGAATTATTTATTTAATTCAAGATAAATATTCAAAAGTGCTTTATCATGATTATTTAGTTATGTATATATTTTGTTTTATTCGGAAATTATAACCCCATCCCTAATGAACATCCTAAAAGATAACACTTTAACTGTGATAATTATGTCACATGGAAAAGGAAAATTGGGTTGTTGCTGCAAGCTGAAAAACATAAGTTTGTTCTGACTACTCCTAAACCACTTACTCCTAATAATGAATCTAATGTGATGCAAAGAGATGAGTATGAGCAGTGGAAGACCTTAAATGATATGGCCAAATGTTACATTACGGCTACTATCTCCGACGTGTTGCAACAGCAGCATGAAGAAATGGGGTCTGCTGCTGATATAATGATGTCTCTTGATGAAGATCCTATAAGCCATATGGAAAGTTTCGTCCTTTAGATGGAAGTCTAGAATGTGACCCGGTCGAAAATGTGTAGGATTTTCCCTTCCACCCTAACGGATTGTGCCACGATTTGGTTTAGAAAACTTCCCCTAAGTAGTGTGGAATATCTTACAAAACTCACCACAGATTTTTGTGCTCATTTTCAGGGGATCAAGCCCCGTCCGAAGGATCCCATCCTACTCCAGTACATGATCCAAGAGTGAGGTGAGATGTTGAGGTCCTATGTAGAGAAATTCCATCAAGCAGTGATTCAGATGGGAGTGTTTGCTGAGAAGGAAACTTTAGCCAACTTCAGAAGAAACCTGTGGGCAGGCAGACTATTCCGATCGTTCGCCAAACACCCACTTGAAACTTACCAAGAGGCCTATGACAGGGCATTAGAATAGGTGGACATAGATGAACAACTTCGAGTCAAGGTCGAGCACGATGAAGCATGATCAGTCAAACGTTAGAAGAAAGAAGCCTCAAACCCGCACCTGTAAAGAAATTCCACAATCATCCTCTGAACTGGCCACTACCATATACCTAACATCGGGATAGGTATCCCATAAGAAGAGCCCCTTTTAGAGTAACGGCGCCACCAAGGTAGGTAGTGCAGGTGGAGAGAGAGGAAGACTGGTACAACCATTACACCCCTTCAATGCATTCCGAGAGACCATATATCTCGCCATCCGCAACAAGGGTCTGCTTAGGAAGCCTGGTCCTATCAAGATCCTGATTGACTAGAGAAATCGTTACAAGTACAGTGACTTCCGTGAGGATGTAGGGCACAACACATTAGAATGCTATAACCTTCACAGCTAGATTGAAGGATTGGTGAGGGGAGAACTTTTAATTGAATTCTTGCAACAGGTATGGGATAACATAAAGATAGGAAATGAGGTGCAGAGAGAGATGCAGGAAGCAGAGGAAAGGTGGAAGGATAGCGAGAAAGATCTAATGCAACAAATCTAGATCATCCATACCATCAGTGGAGGTCCTACCTTAGCAGGAACTTAAATAATTCAAGAAAGAACCATGCTAGGAATATCCCGAGGATTACCACTAATCAAGACATATTCTGGGTCTCAAAGGGATCCCAAGAATACCCTTACTTTGCCTAGATCATTTTCACAGAAATAGACGTCTTCAACATAGTTCAGCCACATGACGATCCTATGGTGATCAAGATACATATAGCTAATTACAAGGTCCACCGCGTCCTGATTGATACCAGGAGCAGTATTGATATCTTATTCAAAGGGGCTCACGATAAACTCAACTTGAAGAATCCCTGCTACAACAGTTGTACCACGCCTCTGTATGGGTTTACAGGGGACTCATTGACGTCGGTTGGATCTCATAGGCTACCGGTAATAATCGGAGAAGCTTCTCTCCAGCAGAACATAATGACAGAATTCGTTGTGATAGATACCCCTTCCGCCTACAATGCTATCCTAGGAATACCCTTCCTATCAGGAATTATGGGAGTGTTGTCTATCTACCACAATGTCTTGAAGTTCCCCGTTGGGACTAAGGTAGGAGAAGTCCGAGGAGATCAACAAGCGGCTTACAGCTGTTATGCTATGTCTACCAATCCGACCGTGTTAGCCAAGCAATGCGCGCATGTGACCTATGAACCAAGTCATGAAATACCGGGACTGGGTCAATACGTCATGGACGAAGAAGAACTACCGGATATATTCATAGAAGGTCTGGAAGAAAAAAAACTGAGATGGACAGTGGGCACCTCGCAGAATAATTGGAGGAGATACCAATACGAGAAAATGATCTTTCCAAAGTGGTGAAGATAGGGGGAGCATTAAATAGTAGGGTCAGAGAGAACTTGGTGGGACTCCTCAGAGAATACAATGACATTTTTTTTGGAGCCACAATGAAATACCAGGTATCCCTCTCACTCTAGCTACTAACGCGGTCGAATCGGTTCTCAGATTACCATTACGAATTACGCTACCCTATCTCAGTTATATTAATGGAACGCACGAGTGTTTTACCCTTCGCAAGTGCACGAGTATGGGTTATCATTCCCATGAGACAACAAATTTACGCTTAATAGAACTAGAAATTCTTAACTCTGGTAACTATGCTAACAACAATGCCAATAAATTAACTAAGGTGATTAAACGATCATTATGCCAATTCAGTGAGATTAATAACTACAATTACTTGGTTAAACTTCTAGACTAAAGGATTGTTAGGGGAAAGATTAATTCAAACAACAACCTAATTGATAATCAATCACTTATTAAGCATAATCACCATGACCCTTACATGCATCCATTCATGTCAATTTATAAAGCACTAAATCCTTCACTTTAAGCACAACCTAAGATTAAAGGAGGTTTACTTAATGGTATTAGTAGAGATTTTCAAGGTTAATAATTCTCTACAAAGTGGATGGCATAAGTGTCACAAGCATTAATGGTCCTTAATGCTTATTGAATCATCAAGCATATTATACATTCAATGAAGGAAAGATACAAACAAGCTTGAAGAGTGAAATACACATATATTGATTATATAGTAAGGTTACTTAAACGAATTACATCTATCCCCTAACAAAGAGGGATTTTAGTTACACATAGAATCAAAGCACAAAGGAAAAACAATGGAAGAAATCATCACCGGTGTACAATTCTTGTGATGAAGATGTGATCATCCTTACAATCCAAGCAACAACTCCTTCTATGTGAACTTGAGATTAACTAATCTAAGGTACCAAAAATAGTGTTTGGTTGCCTAGAAAGTCTCAAGAAACTACTTGGTTCTTTCTAAATAAGAGAGAATTCTCTTCTAAGAACTAGTTAGCTACCTCTAAAACTTAGTGTGTCCAACTAAAACTAACATAGCTAGATGTAAGTGTGGTGGATGACCAAAAAGGGGAGGCCTTTCCAAAGACAAGTGAGGGCTTCCTTGTACTTTCCTCTAACTTCCAAGCAAGTGGATGGTAGAAAATGAGTGATTTCATTGGTTGGAGACAAAATTCAATCCAATTGCAGCTGGTCAATGTGCTCCATGGCTTCTTTTCAGCGGACTAAACTCGCGGGTGATCTTTCCATTTCTGGGTGGGTTCTTTCCGCAGCTTCATTTTATCCGGGAGGTTGGTTTAAACCCGCGGGACTCTTCTACTGCTTTGTTTGGCGAAAATTTTCCAACGGAACAAAAGTGCTAAACCCGTCAGTTTTGACAGTAGATGATCCCGCAACTTTATTCGCTGGTTCCTTCTCGTAGGGTTTTGTGCACAAACTCGTGGGAATAGGGTTTCCTCTCCCTTTTCTACCTTATTTGCCATGTTTTCGTCATTTCAGACCCATTTGCCTTTGAAACGCCTTTGTTACCTGAAAACACCTATTTACATCATTAAATACATAAAGTGCTTGAAAAATAGTAACAAAAACCAAGTAAAGGAAGCGCTAAATGTGAACATTTGGAGCGCGATCAAACCCCCAAACCTGACTTTTGCTAGTCATCGAGCAAACTATAAATACTAAAAAATTAAACTAGAATCACATACCACTATGTACTAAGTATATACAACTTACACAAAAACGTGTTCGAGAGCCAAATTACAAATATGCTTAGGATATGTGTTGATTTAGGAATAAAACATGTCAAAACCTCTGGTTAGGTGCTAGCACAAGAACAACCCTTAAAAACACGCGAAAAAACGAATCCCACACTCTAAATACTAAGTTTCAAAAATAGAGCACTCAAAAGCAAGAACTCAATTCGTCTTGAGTCTGCTCCTTTTCGGATTTCAGTCAGATCTTCTCTCAGACTCCTAGGTTACTCTTAAACATATGCAAGTAAGAATGTATATATATAAGAATAAAATATAACGCATATGCAATCAAAAATAATGCACAAATATGGAATATGTTTCATGAATGAATTAATATGCCACAAACGTGGAAAGAGCATGCTTTGACTCGCATTCCCCAGTTAGACTTTCTAACAGATCAACTAGGTATTTCCTTAGCTCGTTACAAAGATGTCTACAAGCATCTAGGCTAAGATTCAATTTTCAATTTGTGCTAATTAGTACTCGGATTCGAGCACTTTTCCATCAAGTATTGTGGCTTAAGTGTTTTCATTTGTCACTTTTGCAATAGCCAATAATTTTGCACAACAATGTATTATCACCCGAGTACACGCTATTTACAAAATTTTTGAGCTATTACTACGCATTTATAAATATGCATAACCCATGATCAAATACTAGTTTCCCAAGTGTGTATATGGATATTTGTGGTGATGAAATGAAGGGTTTGTGTTTGGCCTCAAATTGGCAATTGGAGCATGCATCAACAAGGACAGTGTTTGGACATTTGGTAGTTAAGTGCACACATTCCTAGAATCATTTCCGCAAGTCTATCTAATGAGGGAATACAAGTCTAGCAAGCAGTCCACAATATTTTTGTTCATGGCATTCACTTATGCAAATTAGATCATACATTCATCCGAAGAGTGTTTCCCAAAAAAGGTGAAAATTTAGGTTGTCTTTTACGGGTAGTCTCCACTATTGGTTCAAGCAATCTCGCGCTAAGTTCTATTAACTAAGCACAAGAGAAAGGGACTATTACGCATTGCGCAATGTCATCTTGGAATGCCAATGTGATAGCTACATTTTAGTAATTAATGCATGCACATATTCTTTAACAACACATGTTTTTGCATCTCATTTAAACACTGTTGTTCCATTGGCTCAATCAGAAAATTTTGAAACATTTTTACATACAACACTCTATACAACATTATTTACAATATATACACTCATGTAATCGATTGGCAAAGCGTTTAACGTGCCCACACCCCCAAACCTAAACTCGACATTGTTTAACTCAACACTATATACAACATTATTTACAAATGTTTGTTTCAAAGGATTGAAAAAGGCGTAAAAACCTATTCACCCCCTCTAGGTACACTTTAAGCGATTTAACTACGTTTGTATTATTTTCACTAAGTATACAAAAAAAAAAAAAACATTGGAATAATGCTTCGCCTACAATAATCCGCGGAGTACCAATCCACCTAACTACTGTCATCACTGGTGTAACTGGTGGTGGTGGTGCTGATATCACTGGTGCTGGAAGGATCTAGAGGTGTGAACTGAATACCTCTGATAGAGTAACAGAAACAAGTAGGCTCTAATGAAGGAGATGTCCCTGAGTATGGAACTATATTAGTGGGTGTCTCGGGCTCCTCCACAATATACTCTATCAGCGGTGCACTAGAATCTCTAGATCCATCCGCAGCAATCTCACATATGCTAGTTATGTAAGACCAATCATTCCCTGCACGTCTCAGCATCTGCTCCTATCCTGGCTTTTTATCTTCCATCTCCTCCTGATATGTCTGTATTGTGTTCCACTCTGGTCTGAGAAAGATCTAAACTAAGCCCTGATTCTAATTATAAAGTATGTCAATAAAGTTGAAAATCCTGACTATATGGGTCATGAGCCATAGGGCTGAAAAACAAGTCATCAATGTTAGTGAAAAGATAGGGATTATGTATACCTGACTCTAGTGCAATAGGAAATGTTGGTAACTTTGCTGAAGCAGGTGCTTCAGGTACTACATGTGGCTCCTCTTGCCTGTGTTTCTGATAGCGCTCCTGGTCATGCTCAGTACTCTCCTCACTGGACTCCTCTACTGGCTGCTCTGGTTGGTAGCCCACTAAACGGGCGACTACCCCCTTCAATCCACTGAACTCCTTTACCAGCCTCCGAACAGTCTTTGCCAATGCGACATTGGAATCCATCATATCCCTGTGGGACTGTATCATACTCTTGGCCCAAGCTGGACCGTGCTCCTCCTCTGTCTCTAAGTCTAATTGCTCAGATTGGCTCTCCATCTCTGCCTCAAACTCAACTCTAGCCTCTAAATCTAATATCTCCTACTCTGCCCTAGGTTTGGCTCTCATCACTGCCTGTCATTTTTCTCGTTCATATTGTTTCAATTCCCTTACAGTGAGGAGTTTCTCGATCTCTAGCTTGCCTTTTGTAGCCTCTCTTACCTACAGTCCCCTGTGGTGTTAGCAACCCGTCAACTAGCTTGTCAATTCTGATACCTGCCTCATGTGTGAAGTGAGTGATCAAACACGGGAAGACTAGGCTAAAGGCGGACTTTATTTCGGACTCTGCTATCCGCCTCACTATCATCCTTCCTGCATCAAAATCCAAATTGTTCTTCATTTGGTATAGCATAATAGCCACGTCCTTATTGATGTCCGTTCGGTGTTGGTTTGGCATGAGAGAATAGCTGAAGTAGATGTTCCAGAAGTGTTCTGCGAACTCCACTCTCTCTGGTGCACCTTACGATCCTTGGTGTCCCAAGTTAAGTCTTCTATTCGTATGAGAGCAATTCCGAACCTCTGATCATAGGTCTGGAAAAGGTCCATAGGCTCGTACTCATATTCCCACTAAGGGTGACTCTATGTCATCAGGTATTGATTGATCTGCTCTGCAGTCATAGAGATAGGCTTCTTGTGGACAATAACAGGAAGTCCTAGCTCGAACTCATTTGGGTCTACGGCTGCATAGAACTCCTGACTATCTTCCGGTTCTCTTTCTTCAGAAATGAGACATATGATTCCCACCTCCTTTGGTGAATCTCCTCAAAAATGGACGTGTGGCTCAGCTCATCAAAACTGATGTTCCTTTCAATGATGGACCACTTGGATGTACCTTGAAGTCTTATTTTGAAAATCTCATCCGCAGTCATCTCTTGATGTGCGGGACCCTTGTTTTTTTGTCTCCGGGACGAATCTCCCTCATCGAGTGGGGTAGCCTTCTTTTTTGGTGCCATATGTGGTTAGAAAAACAACACGCACCAAAGCACTCCACACACATTAGTACTTGGGCTAGTAAACCCCACAATTCAAAAAAAAGATATATATATATATATATACCCTACAACATATGTGTACAATGTGCTTGTGTATAATGGTCAAGTTAGCACAAAAAAAGGCTCAAAATTACTTTAATGTGGTTGCCAGTAATCCATTCAATCAATCCCTTTTTTTTTAATCACTGCAAATTATAATCATGCATGCCCAAGTTCACATCAATTTGCATAACCTAATCATCAATTCAATTGTGCACATAATGTGTAACCAATATTTCTCAATTGTGTATTCCATATGGTATATTAGCATGTGTGCATTGTGCCAATTGTGCATTCGATATTGCATTGAGTTTTCGAATTGAAACGCACGCACATAAGTTCGGGGCTTTAGGAATACATGCAACATTGCACACCAACATTGCACACAACCAATTCATCACACATTTCATACCATATTGCACATCCAGACATGTTAATCACTCTGTGTAATATACATGTTTCTTTTGAGTTGTTCAACGACATTGCACACAACCAAACCATTGTACAAGCATCAATGTATATACGTATATTCGAATTTTGCACAATATGGTGACCCAACCTCACCATTTCATCAAAACAAGCATGCGTACACAAATTTGACATGGAATTTCATCACTCAAATGCAATAAAACAGTGGCATTTACTCAATGTTCAAATTCGGCCAACAAAAACCCTAATCACTAGATTTTTTTTTTTCAATATTGAATCAATCCTTGTTGGAATATGGTCGAAATTAAACCTAGCATGCATATATATCACATACAACCTCAATTGATTCCAAACAAATCATTTAAGATCACAAAATTGCAAAAACCCTAATTGTCATGATTTTGGATGTTCTAGATGCAATTTTAACATGAATTTGTGCTTAAAAGGAATGGAATTGAGTGTACATACCTTTGCCTTGTTGATTTGAGTAAGATTGAACAAGAATTTCGGGAGAAATTTGGGAGAAATTGACGCGGGAAGTGAGAAAGGTTTGAAAAGGGTAAAGGTGTCGTGAAAATGACAGGTCCCTATTTATAGTGGGTGGCCTTCCGCAGTGTATGTTTCCCTGAACAAAACCGCGGGGATTAATTTTTTCTCCAAAACGCAACGTTTTACACTCGAAGGGTCACTGCGATTTCATCTCCCGCTGGTTTATTTCCTCGGATTGAACCCGTTGGGTTGTTTCCTTGTTTCAGCGACTTCAACCCTTCATTCTGTGGGAAAATTTTCAGGAATCAAACCTCGCGAGAATGCTCTTAGAAATTCCCTTGGTTTCAGCCCTTTTGGTTCGCTAGAAATATCCCGCTGGATACGAACTCGCTAGGTTCCTTTGATTTTTCTCTGTGACTTCCATACATTCTGGTATGCGGGAATATTCTAGCGGACATGGATCCATAAAATTTCCACAAATCCAGCAACTTCTGGCCATTCTGTCTGGCGACAAAGTTCCTGCGGAAAGACCTCGCCAGGATTCCTGACCCCTTGGCTCCGTCTCCGCGGTTTCACCTCGTCTGGTCCATGTGACAATTCCTACTGGACGTGAAGTAGAAGAATTCCCTTCTCCTTCTTACGGGTTTTGACGTTCTGTCTTACTGGACATTTCCCGTTGACAAACCCGCGGACATGGAAAACACTTCATTTTCAATCCCTTATACTACCCTGTCTCAATTTCCTTTCACTTGGTTCACATGGCACAGCAAACACACGAAATACAACACATATATCCTACATTGATTAATCTATACGAACAACTTAAAGCATAGTTAGGATTTCAAACCCCCAAACCATTCTTTTGTCCACCCGACTACTCAAAGATACTTTCTAATGCTCTTCGGGCAAAATAAGAGCTAAATCTAGGTGTTCAACATCTTTCATTACACTATTGAAACAAAACTAATTATTCGAAATTCACATTATGTACAATGCAAGGCATTGCATCTCAAGATTAAGTGCAAACACACATGCTTGCTAAGTGTGTCTTTGATGTTCAACACACGCACACTTAGACAAACATCACAACGACCACCTTCTCCAAGCCCTACCTAGACTAGGTGGCTCGACCATCACATACCCCTTGTCTTTCTTTTCGACCTAAATGGGTCATTTTCCACCAATTCCGTCCAACTTGGATTTTTCAACCCAAATGGACTTGACACTGGTTTTGGGGATTAGGGTGTGAGTTTTCGTGACTTGCCATCTTTTGTTTGGGCAATTAGGCCTAATGTGGCCTATCTTGTGGTAGTAATGACAAGTGGGAATGAAAGTAGAAGATGTACCTCCCATTGTAGTCTTTTGAGGTGGAATGTTGCTCTTCCTACTTGGCCTTGATTTCTGAGCAAAGGGGTTGGTCTCCTCTTGAGATACTTGCATTATCTTCCTTGGAGGTGGCTACACCAAATCCTTAGACTTGACATGAGTGCCTATCTTTGGCATAACAAGTTCAACTTGATTCTCCCTCTCCCTTTTCCTCTAGATCTCTAGAGTTTTGTCTTTTGACTTGATCTCTTCCTCCATGATCTTCAGTCTATCGTCGAAATCTCTCTTTAAGGACTCATTTCTTTCCCTAAACTCATCCTTCTCTAGCAAGAAATCATCCTCAATCTTATCCTAGAGGGCATAGTTTTCCTCTTAGGCCTCGTCAAGTTTAGTTGTCAATTCAAATTATTTCTTTACCAACTCCCGATTTTCTTCTGAGTTGAGCTATGGTGTCTTCGTAGCTTGATAAGTCATGCTCTTATAGCAGGGTTTTGTTAGTCACCTCGTAATGAACGAGTGTTATGTACTCGCTTAGAATAGAGTGTGGTTTGTCCTCATTTTCAGCATCTCCAATGTTAAAACAATCACCACCCTTGACTGGGTTCTTTATGCTCTTAAACACTTTGAATTTCGCTGTTTGACCTAAGACTGTCAAGGAGAGCCCTCCCCTGTAGACATCTATGATTGCCTTATCGGTCGACATGAACGGTCGCCCTAGTAGTATTGGCATCTCCCTAGCCTTAGACGAATCACTTTCCATCTCTAAAATCATGAAGTCAGCTAGGATGATCAATTCTCCCACCTTGACTAAAACATCCTCGATCACTCATGTTAGGTGTCTTACTGAGCGATCGGCTAAAATTAGTTCCATGGTAGTAGGTTTCAATCCTTATAATCCTAAATCTTTATAGAATGTGTAAGGCATTAAATTGATTGATGCTCCTAGATCTGACATAGCTTTTTCCTTCCTAGTTTCACCCACAGATATGACAATGATGAAACTTCCCAGATCCTTCATCTTAGGTGGCAATACCGTTTCCATGGCTACATTTGCTTCCTTGGAGATCACTATCTTCTCCAAAAATTCCTTTTTCCTAGACTTCGAATTCAGTTCCTTGAAGAACTTGGCATAGGCTGGCATATTTTCAATGGATTTAAAGAGAGGAAGGCTTACATTTACCTTCGACAATATGTCATATATTTCCTTGAAGGCTTGATCCGTCTTTGATTTCTGAAGTCTTCTTGGAAATAGGATAGGAGGCACATATGGATTTTGAGACTTGTGGATCCTAGAGGTGTCCTTGTGACTTATCACCGGTCATCTACTTGTCCCTACCCCTACTTGGATGTTGTTATCACTTGGCGCTTCTCTGTTTGCTGAAACACTAACAGGATTATTAAAAATTTCAGGTGGAATTGGGTTAGAAAATACCTTGCCACTCCTGAGTACTGTGGCAACTTTGGCTTGCTAAGATTGACTTGGGAGCTTTCCTGGCTTCTTCCTCTGGTTCATCTTAGCTTACTGACCTATTTGCCTCTCTAGATTCTTGACTACCCCTTTCCATAGAGGTCATTTTTAAGTGGTTAGAATCATTGGAGTGGTACTGGTTAGTAGCCCTATACTCATTGTCTTTATGGCCCTGTTGGCGCCAAGGTACATTTCCTTTCACTTTCCAAGGTTAGGTACTCTGTTGGGGTCTTGATTGGTACTCTTAAGGTGGTGGCTTGTTGATGTTGTCTAGCTGAGGTAATGGTGGATTCAGACAATGGTTATTCCTGTACGATAGGTTCGGATGCCTCTACCAACCCAGATTGTATATGTTGGAGAAAAGATCATCCTACTGTCTTGACTGCCGTGGCGGATATACAACTTAGATTTCCTCATTCCTACCTGGCATTGGTTCCATCAAGGGATACATGTCCATCCCCTCTGGTTGCTTTCTGAACCTGTTCATAAAACACTCAATGTTCCTACTCATCTCACTCATTTGGCTTGTTATTTCCTTGCTCACTCCTTCTTGATTACCTTGGGTGTTTCTCTACTGGGAATTCTGCTCAAGCATTTCGTATTTATCAAATACGTAACGTGTCGTCTTCTCACGCATCGCCCATCCACATGCGTTATCAACAATCGCTTGTGAGAGCCCAATCAGTCCATCGTAAAATGACTGAACTTGTGACACTAAGGTATACTCGTGGTAAGGGCACTGTGCAAGAAGTAACTTGAATCTTCCCCAAGATTCATGAAATGCATCTCCATCCTCCTCTTGGAAATTGGCTATCATACTTCGTATTTCCTTCGTCTTCCAAGAAGGAAAATACTTGGCAAAAAATTTATGCTTTACACCTCCTCGTGTGCTAGATGATTCTACCGGTAATGCCATAAGCCACTTATTGGCATCATTCCTCATACAATATGAAAAACATCTCATGCGTAAGTAATCCTCCTTCAGATTCCTAAGTGGGAATGTGGTTACCACATTATAGAACTCCTTCATGAATTGAAGGCAGTCTTTACCTTGGTTACCACCAAAATGTGTGAGTGTGTTGTAGTTCAAGTTTTTCAGCTCATAGTTCCTTTATGCATCATCCAACAATATAGCCTAAGGATGTGATCCAATGGTAGGCAATGAGAATTCCTTCATCATCTGTTGATCCGGTATTTGTTTTGACCCACTAGATGTACTGCTCGAAGAGGCCGAATCATTGTTAAGATTAGATAGACCCCTGATATTGTCCATTCTTTTAGGTAGCCTAGCAATTCGATCAATGTCATCCACAAAAGGTAATAATGGACTTCCTAAGGAACGTCTTCCGTGCATCAAATAGTGACCAGTGACCAGTAACCTGAAAACACATAAACGAGAACTACCAGAAGGTTAAGTGCTCAAAATAGAAATTAAAATGAAATAACATAATGTAGGTTAACTAATGTTCTAAGAAGGCGAAAACGATGTCCCCGGCAGCGGCGTCATGAATTTTGATACGCCCGAACCGGTTCTAAGATTACCACTATGAATTATGCTACTCTACCTCGGTTATATTAAAGGAACGCATGAGTGTTTCACCCTTCGCAAGTGCACGAGTATGGCTTATTGTTCCCACGAGACAATAAATTTATGCTTAATAAAACTAGAAAGTCTTAACTCTGGTAACTATGCTAACAATAATGCCAATAAATTAACTAAGGTGATTAAACGATCATTAAACTAAAATGCCAATTTAGTGAGATTAACAACTACAATTACTTGGTTAAACTTCTAGACTAAAGGATTGCTATGGGAAAGATTCATTCAGACAACAACCTAAATGATAATCAATCACTCGTTAAGCACAATCACCATGACCTTTACATGCATCCATTCATGTCAATTTCTAAAGCACTAAATCCTTCACTTTAATCATAACCTAAGATTATAGGAGAGAATTAAATGAGGTTTACTCAATGGTGTTAG
This sequence comes from Acer negundo, assembly GCA_035582765.1. NCBI lineage: Eukaryota > Viridiplantae > Streptophyta > Magnoliopsida > Sapindales > Sapindaceae > Acer > Acer negundo. Next base: position 21,303,391 of record CM069231.1, on the reverse strand, counting down.
TAGAGATTATCAAGGTTAATAATTCCCTACAAAATGGATGGCATAAGTGTCACAAGCGTTAATGGTCCCTAATGCTTATTGAATCATCAAGCATATTATACATTTAATGAAGGAAAGGTGGTTGCAACCACCATTATTCATGATTAGCGTATTAAGCATACAAACAAGCTTAAAGAGTGAAATACACATATATTGATTATATAGTAAGGTTGCTTACACAAATTACATCTATCCCCTAACAAAAAGGGATTTAAGTTGCACAAACAATCAAAGCACAAAGGAAAAACAATGGAAGAAAACATTACCGGCGTACAATTCTTGTGATGAAGATGTGATCCTCTTTGCAATCCAAGCAACAACTCCTTCTATGTGAACTTGAGATTGACTAATCTAAGGTACCAAAAATGGTGTTTGGTTGCCTAGAAAGTCCTTAGAAACTACTTGGTTCTTTCTAAATAAGAGAGAATTCTATTCTAAAAGCTAGTTAGCTACCTCTAAAACTAAGTTTGTCCAACTAAAACTAACTTAGCTAGATGTAAGTGTGGTTGATGACCAAAAAGGGGAGGCCTTTCCAAAGACAAGTGAGGGATTCCTTGTACTTTCCTCTGACTTCCAAACAAGTGGATGGTAGAAAGGGAGTGATTTCGTTGGTTGGAGATAAAATTCAATCCAATTGCAGCTCGTCAGTATGCTCTGCGGGTTCCGTACGTGACTTCTTTCTAGCTGACTAAACTTACAGGTGATCTTTCCCTTTCTGCGCAGGCTTCTTCCATGGCTTCATTCTCTCCGGGAGGTTGGTCTGAACCCTCGGGACTCTTCCGCGGCTTTGTTCGGCGGAAATGTTCCAACGGAACAGAAGGGCTGAACCCGCTGGTCTTGATAGTAGATGATCCCGTGGCATTATTCGCCAGTTACTTCCCATGGGGTTTTATGCACGAACCTGTGGGAACAGGGTTTCCTTTTCCTTTTTTACCTTCTTTGCCCTGTTTTCGTCATTTCGGACCCATTTGCCTTTGAAACGCCTTTGTTATCTGAAAACCCCTATGTGCATCATTAAATTCATAAAATGCTTGAAAAATGGTAACAAAAACCAATTAAAGGGAGCGCTAAATGTGAACATTTGGAGCACGATCAGATACCCATAGGTTGGCAGTAGATGCAATTTTCAAACCAATTAAACAGAAACGAAGGCATTTCAACACCGAGTGGAATGCCACAGTTCAGGAAGAAGTAGACAAGCTCATGAAAGCCAAATTCATCTGGGAATCCCGATACCCTGAGTGGATCGCCAACGTAGTCATGGTAACCAAACCTGATGGGAAATGACGTATGTGTGTGGACTACACTGACCTCAACCGGGCTTGACCAAAGGACTGTTTCCCTCTACCCAAGATCGATCAGCTGATTGACTCCACAGCAGGAAACAAGCTCCTTATCTTTATGGATGCATTCCTGGGGTATAACCAGATCATGATGCACCCCGCTGATCAAGACAAGACCTGTTTATCAATGGGCAAGGCCTATACTACTACAAAGTAATGCCCTTTGAGCTCAAAAATACAGGCGCCACCCATTAGCGTCTAGTGAACAAGTTGTTCAGAATCTCTCCGGTTTCTGTTTGGACAACAACAAGCGAGATAATTTCAGACAGCGAATGAAGATCTAGAACAACGGCGGGGTTAGTTGGGGTTAGATCGTCATATGAAAACTGAGTAGCTTTGCCCAAGATCTAGTCTCGATCACATCCACTCACGCCTTGCATATCGAAGTTAGCGGGAAGAGTTAGAACCACCTCATAGGAAGCAGTGAAGTATCCCAGCTCGAAAGATTCATCCACTTGAGCTTTCAGAGTCGGCACTGCATCTCGTAGGAGGCGATTCTCCTCCACAAGCACAACCTTCTCCTTAGCCAGCTCCTCCCTTTGAGCCCGACGGCGGTTGAACTTGATAGTCTCTGTATCCAGAGCACGCTTTATCCTTTCTAGATCCACTATGGCCACCTGCCTACGCTGTTCAGACTTAGCAGCATAACGGATCAAGGTATCTGCTGCCTTTTTAGACCGGGCTAGGTCCCTCCTAACCTCCTCCAACTCAGCCCGGGCCATGATGTTGGCCTCCTGCAATGTATTCAACTGTTGCCCCATAGCCAGATTGAACTTAAAAGCCTACAAAAAGAGAAGTAAAAATAAAAATCATCCTGAAATTTAACCAAGTAGAGTGGAGTGACAAGAAATGTACCTTAGCGAATAGAGAAGCTCCTCTTGTGACAAGAAGGTCCCTAGACATAGCGACCATAGTATCGGGGCTAACCCCGAAACAAGTCGTAGCAGTGCGGGATATCAGCTCATGCTGGCTGCTATCCATCGACCCCGATCGTTACTGGATGGCAGGGGTCGCCACAACTGCATAGTATTTATCCTTCTCCACCCTAGATCGCTGCTGGGTAGACTCTATTAGAGGAGAGGGAATGGATTAAGAGGCCGCTGGTAGGGACTTAGTAGTAGGAGTAGTTGGAGCCAGCTTCTTGGCTTGAAAAGGAGATCCTCGAGCCTTAGCCCTATTTGACAGCATGGCCTTTATAAAACGGCGCGCATGAACCAGATCGAGCAGCAAGATAAGAAGGGGGAGAGGTGACCCCTTTGAAGTTGAAGAAGGGATAGCTGCTGGAAAATCAAAACCAGCACCAGCACCAAAACTAGGAAAGAGAGGAGGAGAGCCGACAGGTGAAGGAATTGGAAATTTACCAAGAGTGAGGTTTTGAAGCCCTGGCCCTGTAACAACAGGAAAGGATGGCAGAAGAGGAGTGGCAGATACTGTTAAATATATATATATATATATGAGTCATAAAAAGGAGAAAGGAAGCAAGAAAAAAAAAAGCAGAAATGAAGAAAATCACATACCACGACTTGCAATAGAAATCCTGAAATATCGCTCCAACCTGGCGCCCTCGAAAGGATCGTAGTGCCCCACGGGGCACTCTGCATTTGTAAACTCGCGGTCCACAATCCTTTGAAGGATGGCCAGGGACTCGGAGGAAATATTCCCTTTGTCCCATTTATCCTGCCTTGTGAACTGAATAAGGACTGGGTACTCGGTCCCCTCCTACCACGATCCATTAATCTTTCTAGCTTTTGTTGAACTTAATATTGTCCATGGGAACTACAAACTTTGTACAGTTAGACGCCCTCAGATAAAATTATCCTTTGGGACTAGGCACCATGTTAGCTACCTAGAAGACAAACCGCAGCTCGTCAAAACCCGTCTCTCTCTCCAAGCCATCCCTATCACACTGTTCCTTCCATAGTACAAAAAAACCTGTCAAATGTTACTAGAAACCTGTTGAGATCTGTAGAGGAGCCAACTCGAAGGCCACCAACGCCCTTCGAAGAGTAGGGTGGAAAGGTAGTCTGACCCCGCACTTAAACATGGTCGCATGAATAATTAGGGTACCGGCATAAGGGTTATACACTTCTTGGTCTTGACGAGGTAGGGAGAGGGAAATGATATTCGGAATCCGATAGATCAACCTTAATTACGATAGGTCCTCATCGGTATAGACGGAGTCTAGAACGAGCTGATAATCAAAGGAAAGATAGAGAATCTCATTTCTCACCCCACATCCTCATTCTCTTCCTTCTCGTTAATAATATAAATAGGATCCAAGGGATTGTTTTGAAAACTCGACTCGATACGTGGGTTCTAGTTTGAGCGATAACGCAGAGAGATGATAGTACTCTCCCTAGCTTATTCGACGAGTTCCCTCTTCCTTTTAAGCGACACAGGGTTATCACCCGATTGGATCCTAAAATAATCAAAAAGAGCTTCAAGACTTTCAGAGGGTTGTGGTGAAGTGGGATTAGGGTTTTGCGAGGATGCCATTAAGGAGAATAAGAGAAGAAGGTTATCTACTGAGAGTGTATAGTTGAGGAAAAGAAAAAATAATTTTTTTTTTCTTGATTATTTAATAGGTGTGAATGAATTGAGAAGGAAAGATGGATATTTATAGGAGCTTAGTGGGTTGTTACCGGAATAGAAAAGGAAAACCACAAACAGCTACCGGGAACATGTAGGAGACGGTTTCGAGAAAATAGAGTAAAAAACGACTCGTTTGAACTTACTAAGCAATCTGAATACGACACCTGGTTAAAACATTTAATACTTGCATATCCAAGAAAGATTGCCTCTCTGATAGTAGATATCCAGTCAGACAAGGTACGCAATAAAGCGGGATATTAAATACTTCAAGCAAAATTAAGAATACTAACTTCAACCCCGAGCCAGCTACCAGTGTTCAAGTCAGGGGGGACTTCTGTTAACAGCTAAAAATGGCCAAGGACCAAAGAAGAATTTTTCACCCATAATCGAAGAAGGAAGTCTTTATTAGGCAACATCTGGCAACCTCTTGAAGAAAATCAAGACCATTACATTGGGATACATACCTAGGAAAGCCAAAGCAAGATCATAAGCATAAAGATTCCAAGATAACAGAAGGAAATCTTAGAAACCCCGCTACACTATCCTAGTGCTCTGCTCCTATGTGGGCATGGTATCCCGCTTCTATAAAGACCGGATACCACGTTTTAACGTAGACCAGATACCCCATCACTATGTCACCCTGATACCCCGTCAAAACGTCAATTGATACCCCAGAACCCAGACAACCAAGAGATTAGCAGAAATCAAGATGTGGCTTGGAAAAGAGTGTCTGAATACCCTGATACCACAAGGAACTAACTCCCCAAACAGCAAAAGTACCAGATAAGGATGTTGTCAAGGTAAGACTAGCTTATTTAGAAGACCAGAGTTTAAAGTTACAATGAAGAACACTAAAACACCAGCATTTTTTATTAAAAAGAGGAACTCATTCCCTCCATATAAGAGTCCTATTTAATAGCAAAATCTGCTAGAATCCACCTAAGAGAGAATCACTTGATTTTAGGGATTGAATTTCATGCAAGATTCTCACTCATCGCTAAGGAAAGTCCCATGAATGCTGAAACCCTAGACCGAAGTTATTGGAGTACATGGCAAGAAACAGGATATATATATGACATTATACTCAACTATGAGGGCATCAGATTTTTGAAACCCTAAACTCACAGCCTCTTTTCTACTTATTGATTGGCACAAGATCTATACCGCCAACTGTGTCAGACTTCACCTAAAGTGATCAGTGGAAAATATTGTTCAACATTGTATTTACTTTACGAAAAGAAACTTATTGTATTCCTCTTCTTCATGATTTAATATAACCAATTATCCTATTGTTTTGACCATCAATACATTGAGTTACATTTACTAGAAATCATAGGTATCGAACTATGTGATACCCCTCCGACCGTGGTCAATTATAATCGTGGTCCATTAAAGTCAATAATTGTAATTGCACATCGCTGGTAAATTTCGTTTAACAGATTGAAAAGTGGAAACCTTCAAAGCTAGATTAGTGGTTAAAGATTACACACAGAAGGAAGGTATCATTTACGAGGAAACCTTCTCTCCTATGGCTATGCTTAAATCCATTAGGATACTGTTATCCATTGCAGCATCTCTAGAATTAGAGATTTGGCAAATGGACCTCAAGACAGCTTTCCTTAATGGAAGTCTTGACGAAAGCATATATATGATGCAACCAGAAGGATTCATTGAAAAAGGCCAAAAGAAAAGGGTATACAAGTTGGAAAAGTCCATATATGGATTAAAGCAAGCATCCAGATCCTAGAACATAAGGTTCGATCAAGCTGTGAAAGGTTTTGGATTTATTCAAAACCTTGGCGAACCCTAAGTATACAAAAGGATTAAAGGCAACAAGTTGGTTTTTCTAATTCTTTATGCTAATGATATACTACTCATCATAAATAATGTAGGTGAATTGAGATCAGTAAAAGAATTGTTAGCCAAAAATCACAACAATTAAACTTGGTGCAGGTGCGTTGGAGGGTAGAGGGCCTGGGTGCTGGTGCCTGGTGGGTGGGTGGGTTGTGGGTCATAGGTGGGGTGTCATTTGAAGGTAAAAAAACCATTTTTTTTTAATTCTTCCTTATAGGATATCTAAAGGAACGCAATATTTCGTCCCTGCAGATTGTCAAAGGGGATGAACAAAAATTGTCCCTACAAGTAGTCTATTGGGACGAATAATTTCGTCCCTATACATTATTAATTGGGACAGACAAAAATCGTCCTTATTGATAGTTTTAAGGGACGAATTTCAATTTTCATCCCAAAGAACCTATTGCAACCCACTTGAGGCGACGTATTTTGGGATTTGGGCTATTGAGATGAAAAAACACATCCCAATAGCCCTTTTTTGTAATGAGTATTGTAAGTCTCGCAGCGGAAAAGAATTTGTAAACAATCAATAAAGTAAGAACGATAGGTTTTAAAAATTTTCTATCGTCTTCTTGGGACCTTTTGTATATACACGAATATGAGGAAGAGATTTGTTTTCATACCTTCGAAGAACACTCATTCGTTTTCTTTTCGATCCTTCTTTACGATCCAATACCACTAAGCCTTTCTAGCTATGTCCTACGATCTAACAACTGTGTGTGTGGGTACGTCACGGATTCCGGGAGTGGTTGAATGGAGGCTTGAGATAACCGGAAGACAACTCCTTGCTTTCTTCTTGAATTCGGCCAACCCTAGTGAGAGAAAAAATTTCTTTTTCTTTTTCCTCTCTTATGGCCGCATCGCTTAATTCTCTGTAGGGTTCTAAATAGCTTCTTTTTCCTAAAAAGTATATCTTATATACTAGGAACCTAGGGTTTAGTAATCCAAGTTAAAATAGGATTCTAAATCCTTTTTTAATTAGTACTTTTACTAGGCTTTGAACCTTTGATCTATTTAGAGTAAATAAAAATAATCACTTATTATTTAATTGCTCCTGTCAAGGTTAGAAACTGAAATATCCATATGACAATTTAATAATTCTTAATTATTATATATTTATAGTGAGTCTCTCATGAGAGATCCTTTATTTTAATTTCGGTACCGACCATAATGAAAACACATCGATTTTAATGAATTTTAATCTGAATTTTTTTATGGATGATGAGTTCAATGAAATCTACATATGAATAAAATTTGAGAATTTTCTGAGCATCAGAACTATTTATCCAAATTTTGTTTAATATGAAGACATCAAAAAATAGGTGAAATATAGGAAAATTCAAGAAAAATAGTTATAGTATTCGAAAAATTCTCAAATTTGGTTATAGGTAGATTTCAATGAATTAATTATCTACTAAAAAATTAAGATTAAAATTCGTTAAAATCGATGTATTTTCATCATGGTCTTTACTGAAATTAAAATAAGGAATCCCTCATGAGAGATTCTCTCTCTCTCTCTCTCTCTCTCTCTCTCTCTCTCTCTCTCTCTCTCTCTCTCTATATATATATATATATATATGCTCTTTAATGAATTGAAGGATCTCTTATTTTAACATAAATTAAGGACCTCCATGAAATCCATGAATTTTGATCTAATTTTTTGTATGAATAATAAATTAAATGAAATTTACTTGTAAACCAAATTTGAAAATATTTCAAGCTCAAAATTCATTCAATGAAATCTTGTTATAAGTCCAATGAAATTTGATCTGAATTAATTCGTTGGCTATTATATATATAGACAGAAAGACAGAAAAAAAGAAGATTGGTACTTGAATATTTTCAACACACCATAAAAGCTTTAATACAAGGTAGCTTGGTTCTCATCTCGTAGTAGTACGGGAGGTGCTACAATTTATTTTAATATCATTATCAACTCGTACCAAAAAATTAAAAGCTTAAAACAAGGTGAATCGATAAGTACTATTACTCGCGACTCTCGATGAAGCTTATATATAGTACAATAATATCATGATCATGCGGCCTTGACAAGGTGTTCATCAATATCTCTGATAAGAGCAGCCCCAAAATCCAGGTATTGGGAAGGAGGTTCATCTGCTTCATTGTGTTTTTCATACTCGAGAGTCAGTTTCACGAACGCTCCTTCATCCTTGTTAATCACCTGAAAGATTACTTTGTATTTCTTGAATTTTTCCAGGGCATGACCTTCCACTCCATCCATAATAATGCATTTTTCTTTATCATCGAAGTGCATCCTCTCCTTGAAAACCTCAGTCTTTCCATCTATATAAACATTGTTAAAGATCCCACATGTGAGGCTCAAGAAGATGTGATAAATTTATGTTGAGGACCTTGATTAGGATCCAACAACAAGCCCTAACTTGTACCCAAAGTTAGATAGATTTGAATCAAACCACTCACAGAATTGAGCGATCGATTCTCTAGAATCAGATAACGGAATTTACCTAACCCTAGCCCAAGTTATTCTAAGCAATTAACTGAGAAAAGCTGAATTCAAAAGAAACAAGATGAACCCTAACTGGGTCAATTTTATTGATTAAACATTCAAAAGATAACAACCCTAAAAAATATAATTCTATTTATACTAGAATTAATCTTCTATCTTGACTATGACAGAATTAGTCTAAAACAGGAAAATAGTCTAAATCATAAATAAAACAATATAACTAAAATAAAAATAAAAGAAATAGTCTAAAGTTCTTTTCCAAAACAGTATCAATTTCCTTATAATTCAGGAACCCAAATTGTGCCTCTCGTCACTAAACCGCTACCATCAATCTGTGGTCTGGACCACCGTTCCTGACCGCCGTTCCATAATTCTTTTAAATTTTCTAATGGTCTCAACATTCCCCCGCTCTTCAAGAATGCCCTTGTCCTCAAGGGAAAAATCTGGAAAACGTTCTACCATCTCGTCATAGTCTTCCCAAGTAGCCTCTTCTGTAGGGACCCCTTGCCATTGAACCGAAACTTGTCACACCTTTGTCATACCACGTCCCTTCTTCCAATTGCGATATCGGAGAGCTATTATAGGCCGTATCAGCAAGTTACCCTCTTTGTCAAACGGTGGTAAATCACTTGAAATGAGACTCGGGTTTCCCACTCTCTTATTCAACACGGTAACATAGAACACTAGATGCAATCTAGAAGTAGACGGCAACTCCAACTTATAAGCCACCTCACCTATCCGCTCTAACACCTTAAAAGGCCCATAATATCGTTGCGACAATTTCACATTGAACTTTTTCTGTAGAGATTTATGTCGGTACAGTTGAAGTTTGAGATACATGAAATCTTCGAGTTCAAAAGATACGTCTCTTCTGCCTTGGTCATAATACTTCTTCATTCTCCCCTGAGCCTTCCCAAGCTTCTTCTTCACCTTAGCTACAACCTCGTCTCTTGCTATCAACTCTCTCTCGACTTCTTCGTTTCGAGCTGTTCCTTTCTCATAAGTTCTTAGCATCGATGGTGGTCGCCCATACATTACTTCAAATGGACTCATGTTAATTAAAGCATGATATGACATATTGTACCAGTACTCAGCCCATGAAATGTACTCTTTCCATCTCTTTTGCTCCTTATGACAGTAGCACCCTAGGTACTACTCAAGAGTTCGATTTACCATCTCTATCTGTCGGTCAGTTTACGGATGGTAGAAGGAACTTGCCTTTAACTTGCTACCCTGTAAAGTAAATAATTCCTGCCAAAAAGAACTCATAAATAATTTCCCTCGATCAATCACGATACTCTTCGGAATCCTATGCAATTTCACCACATTATCTACAAACGCCTTAGCCACACTACTAGCAGTAAAAGGATGTCTGAGCGGAATAAAATGGGCACCCTTGCTCAACCTATCCACCACGACCAAAATTGACTCGTAACCACCACTACTAGATAGCCCCTCTACAAAGTCCATGGTCAAGTCCTCCCAAATTTTATCCGGTATCGATAATGGTTGCAACAACCCCATAGGGCGCCTCTGGTCATACTTTACCTTCTGACGATCTCCATCATTCACTACTGCAAAGCATTGGGCATCCCCTTTGCAAAACCTTTCTGTCATCTGAGCTTCACATTGTTTAATTTCTTTAAGAGGCAAAGCATCCCATGTTCTTTTTCTTTCGCCCAATTTGAATTCCATTGTTATGGCATCAAAATCTGTAACCACCTTACCGATACTTTTCAACCAAGCGTTACCTAACACCACATCTACTCCCACTAGCGATAACACATGCAAATCAACAGCAATCCTAACTCTTTGCACGTTCATCTTCACCTCGTGAACCACTTCTTCACACTTAAGTTTTTCCCCATTAGCCACATTCACATCAAATGGTTCTACGACAGCCCCTCGCAGTCCAATCTTCCTTACGATATTCGCGTTGATGAAATTATGAGAGGAACCAGAATCTACCAGTATTGAAACCTCGAACTTACCAACCCATGCCATGAGCCTCAAAGTGGATGATTTCGAAACCCTAGACATAGCATTTAAAGACAACTCGGCTTCACAATTATTTTCTCCATATTCAGCCACCCTCAACTCTCCCTCATCACTAGTGGCTTCCTCATTATTGATAACATCATTATCTGAATCACTTGAGTCAATGATCATAAATACCTTCCTAGTTTGGCACCGATGGTCTTTGTTCCATTTCTCCCCGCATTTGAAGTGCAAGCCCTTTTTGATTTTCTCTTAAACCTCTTCCTTTGTCAGTCTTTTTACGTCTTTGCTTTCCTTCTTGGAACTATCCTCAATAACTCATTTTCCCTTCCAAGAATCTTTGTCTGACTTCGATTTATAATTTTTACTCTCAAAACTCTCCTTAAACGACTTCTTATCACTGTAGTAACTATCCTTTAAAATCTCTGCCATCCTCATTGCTTCGGTCAATCTTTGAGGTTGCTTCAGTTTCATCTCTCTTGCTAACCATGGCTTCAACCCTTCAATAAATGTCCCCAATAATGACTCCTCTGACCATCCCCTAACCAGAATCTGTAATCGGTGAAACTCCTCAATATATACCGAAACCCTTCCTTCCTGTTTGAGCTTGGCTAACTGCCCATGATGATTGACAACCGGTGATGGTCCCTATTGAGTCAAAAATTCCCGCTCGAAAGCCGTCCACCCTATTTGTCTATCATCTTGCTCATATTGAGCTTTGATCCATCTCTACCAACTATTAGCCTTTCCATCAAGCTAGATGCATGTAGTAGAAACCCGATTGGCCCTTGCCACTTTGTATACCTGAAATTAGTGCTCCACCTTGTCCAACCACTCATGTGGATCTCCACCATTAAAATGCGGAAAATCGACCTTTAGCTTTCTATGGCCCCGATTATGGTGCATTTCTCTTCGCCTATCACCTTCATATTTTGCAGCATCTCTCCACAGTTCCCTTCGCTGCCTATGAATTGGCCTTCGGCCTCGAGGTCTCCTATCCAATCTCGCATCTTCCTCAGTTCCATCGTTAATCTCTCCTTCAGAAACCTCGTCATGCAACCAGCGTTCCACCATTAATGGTCCACGTTCCACACGTCCTCCTCGCTTAAACCCTTCATGATTTCCGATCGGTTTGGGCTCATCTACCTCACCTGATGAGAATTCTACCTCAAGCCATGAACTACGTGATCTCCGTCCATCCCCTTAAGTCCGTCTGCCTATCGTTTCCTTTCCCTTGTTTTCAGCCAACTGTCATTCAAGTCTCTCGATTGCATTATTGTTTGACCTAGTCAGATGTGCTATGGATGTCATCAATTCTAATAGGGACTTAAAAATCTGATCTTGATTCTCCTCCAAGGCTTCAAACTGCTGCTTGTTAGTCTTCGATCTACTCCTTTGAAAAATAGAATCCTCCCCAGATCCCATGGCCTTTTTTTTTTTGTTTCCTGTAGGCCGCCGAAATCTCTCAATGAAAGAACTAAATTGTTGAGGACCATGATTAGGATCCAACAACAAACCCTAACTTGTACCCAAAGTTAGATAGATTTGAGTCAAACCACTCACAGAATTGAGCGATCGATTCTCTAACAACAAACCCTAACTTGTACCCAAAGTTAGATAGATTTGAATCAAACCACTCACAGAATTGAGCGATCGATTCTCTAGAATCAGATAACAGAATTTACCTAACCCTAGCCCAAGCTGTTCTAAGCAATTAACTGAGAAAAACTGAATTCAAAAGAAACAAGATGAACCCTAACTGGGTCAATTTTCTTGATTAAACATTCAAAAGATAACAACCCTAAAAAATATAGTTCTATTTATACTAGAATTAATCTTCTATCCTTACTATGACTGAATCAGTCTAAAATAGGAAAATAGTCTAAATCATAAATAAAACAATATAACTAAAATAAAAATAAAAGAAATAGTCTAAAGTTCTTTTCTAAAACAATATCAATTTCCTTATAATTCAGGAACCCAAATTGTGCCTCTCGTCACTAAACTGCTACCATCAATCTGCGGTATGGACCGTCGTTTTGACCGCCGTTCCATAATTCTTTTAGATTTTCTAACGGTCTCAACAATTTCACATCGAGAAAACATATAACAAGAGATTGGTATATATACTAGTGGATGTCACAACCCAATAGACTAGTCTTTTTAGTTGTATGTAAGTCTATCCATCAATATACACTTCTCATGAACACATAAAAATAGAAAATAACGAAATTTAACACACGTAACTACAAATATCATGATCAATATCGAAAGTACCTATGGTATATTTCCATAGCTTGATAGAGCCTGGAGTTTCCCAGTCACCTTCATGAATGTCAACTGCTTGGATTTTACTGGAGGCAGTAGGCATTTGGTGAACTTGGTTGATCAAAATTTTGTAGAACGAATCACCGGATGCCTTCAGCACTACATCAACTTCAAGTTTACCAGCTAGACCCATGCTATATTTTTTGTACTACAATAAAAGTTTCGATTTGGCAAATGAAAATTAAGGTTGGACTTGGAGAGCGAAAACTTATCTCACTACCTTTTCCATATATAGAATAGATAAATATTTGTGCAGTACTTCCCTCCCCCAATAATTCAATTTTTGTTATTTTAAAATGTGACTACAGTCTACGGATAACCTTCATCAAATATAATTAGATCTATTCACTGAAAATGTAAGCAATGTTTTATCCTCCCTATCAGCACTTGCACTTGCAGACGCTTTTCATGTTTTATATTTTCAAATTAAGAATTGCGAAACTGGGGAGGAGGTCTGGAGGTGTGAGTCACTATAAGAAAAAAGGCCTATTATGACGAAATTCTATTGGGACGCTTTTGTTTCGACCCAATAGAAGGTCTATTGGGACGAATTTTGTATTTCGTCCCAATAGATGTCCTATTGGGACGAAAAAAGTTCATCCCTAAAGGTCTTACTACATTGGACAAAATTTGTTCTAATAGACATTTTATTGGGACAAAAAAAGTTTGTCCCTAAAGGTCTTACCACATTGGACAAAATTTGTTCCGATAGACATTCTATTGGGATAATTTTTGTCCAATGTGGTAATAACTTTAAAGACGAATTTTTTCGTCCCAGTAGACATATAGAATGTTTATTGAGACGAAATACAAAGTTCGTCCCAATAGATTTTCTTTTTATTTAAAATTATAATAATTTATTAATTTCGTTGACCTTTAAGGATGAATTTTTTTTGTCCCAATAGGAGATCTATTGGGACGAAATACATAATTCATCCCAATAGACTGCCTATTGGAATGAATTTATTTCGTCCCAATAGGTTTTCTTTTTATTTAAAATTATAATAATTAATTAATTTTGTTGACCTTTAGGGACGAATTGTTTTCGTCCCAATAGGAGGTCTATTGGGACGAAATACATAATTCATCCCAATAGACTTCCTATTGGGACGAAATCATCCCAATAGGTTTTCTTTTTATTTAAAATTATAATAATTAATTAATTTTGTTGAATTTTAGGGACGAATTTATTTCGTCCCAATGGAAGGTCTATTGGGACGAAATACATAAATTGTCTCAATAGGTTTTTTTTATATTTAAAATTATAATAATAACTTAATTTTGTTGAAAATTCTTGATTTTTTTTTGAAGTTTTTTTTCCTTATAGATAGATTAATAATTAAATTACCATATAAATTAGAAAATGACACAATATCGACATTTTGTTCGCCCAAAGTGGTTCTCTATCGAAATGAATTTTGTTTCTTCCCAATAAGTTCTTCATAAGGATCAATAAATATTAGTCTTGAGAGGTTTTCTATTATTTTAAAAAAAGAACCGAACCAGCGGTTTCGAATCGAAAACCGAAACCCCTGGTTCCGAATCGAAAACCGAAACCCCTGGTTCCGAATCGAAAACCGAAACCCCTGGTTCCGAATCGAAAACCGAAACCGATGATTCCAAATCAAAAATCGAAACCACTGGTTTCGAATCGAGAACCGGAACCGTTGGTTCCGAATCGAGAACCAGAACCAGGGTCATCTCTAATTCCGAGTACGACTAGCGATTGACTTTTTGATCTAACAATATATTATTTTAACAAAATAGTTTAATTAAATGTTATAATAAATGTTTTTTAATATCAATTTGTTTATCATATAAAAATAAAATTTAAATCAGTGGAATCATCTATAAATAAAATTTTGATTGAAAAATAATCAATAAAAATTTAATAACAAGTATAGGTTATATGTAAAAATTATGCTTTTATTTTCACAAGCAAAGCAATAGCAAAGTGGATAAGGCATTCTCTCCTGAGTGTGCTAGTGCTTGGTGGGTGGTTCGTGGGTTGTTGGTGGGCTGACATTTGAAGGCAAAAAAACCATTTTTTTTTTTTTTAAATTCATCCATTTAATTCGTCCCTATAGGATATCTAAAGGGACAAAATTTTATCTAATTGGACGAAATATTTCGTCCCTACAGGTTGTCAAAGGGGATGAACAAAAATCGTCCTTACAAGTAGTTTACTGGGACGAATTATTTCGTCCATATACGTTATCAATTGGGATGAACAAAAATCATCCCTATAGGTAGTTTTAAAGGAAAATTTTCAATTTTCGTCCCAAAGAACCTATTGCGACCCACCTGAGGCGACGTAATTTGGGACGAATTTTTTTCGTCCCTATAGACTTATTGGGACTATTTTTGGGCTATTGAGATGAAAAAAAAAAAAAAAAGGTTTTAATAGCCCATTTTTTTGTAGTGAGTATTGTAAGTCGCGCAGTGGAAAAGAATTTGTAAACAATAAATAAAGTAAGGACGATAGGTTTCAAAAAATTTCAATTATCTTCTTGGGACCTTTCGTATATACACGAATACGAGAAAGAGATTTGTTTCATACCCTTTAAGAACACTCCTTCGTTTTCTTTTCGATCCTTCTTTACGATCCAATACCACTAAGTCTTCCTAGCTATGTCCCGCGATAAAGCAACTATGTGTATGGGCACGTCACGGATTCCATGAGCGGTTGAATGGAGGCTTGAGAGAATCGTAAGACAACTCCTTGCTTTGTTCTTGAATTTGGCCAACCCTAGTGAGAGAAAAAAATTTCTTTTTCCTTTTCTTCTCTTGTGGCCGCACTCCTTGATTCTCTATAGGGTTTCGAATAGCTTCTTTTCCCTAACAAGTATTTCTTATATGCTCGGAACCTAGGGTTTAGTAATCCAAGTTAAAATAAGATTCTAAATCCTTTTTTAATTATTACTTTTACTAGAGTTTGAACTTTTTGACCTATTTAGAGTAAATAAAAAAAATCACTTATTATTTTATTGCCCTTGTCAAGATTAGAAACCGAAACCTCCATATGACAATTTAATAATTCTTAATTATTAATATGTCAATTAAATAATCATATTATTTAATAATATTTAATTAAACAAATAAATACTATATTAATTAAATAATCACATCATTTAATTAATTCCCAAAATATATTTAAGTTACTTTCGTAATACAATTAATTGGACTATTCAATTCTCTGTGAGTCTTATTACTATCAATCGTATAGGACTAGCAAGGGGACTTAATGGACCCACAGTTTTTAGCTCCAATAATATTTAGAAAAAATTAATTAAACTCTTTAATTAATATTTCACAATTATTAAACTTTGTGTTATTCCACTAAAAACCTAAGGTTGTACTCTCGTAACTAAAGATGTTTTACAAAACTAATTTTATCAGTGTCGATTGATATAGCTTTTACATATGGCATGATCCTCCATAAGTAGTTCATAATTAGAGCTAGATCATAAAGTCCGTTATACCTCTCTAATTATATATTTTCCTAAGTACCAGTGATTCTCTTGAATGATTATATCCTTCATTCCTTTACGGAAGAAGGAGAACGTTTTTAATCATTCAAGCCCCGAATCATCCCTTAAGGGAACTACTTATCTACTTCTCGCAAGAAGGAGTGGATTAATCCACTATTGTGTGCATACATTCTCAACCACAAGCCAAACCGTGATTCCAAGATACAGAGATATTGACCAAGAATGTTATTCCGATCTCACCCATAGTAAATCAAAAACCACGATCTAACCTAAAAGAGTCAGTAAGACACTCAGGATTTAGATCACCCATATATAGCCATCATTAGTTGATATATATGAATCTTTTCAACTAACAAATCTTAGTGACAGATTCATATAGATCGTGGCCTAGTCCTATATGATCACATCATATAAGGTGTCTCCATTCTCATAACACCATAAGAGTAGTCTAGGATAAGACCACCATACAATACGAAATTGACTGTAACTGTAGATTAACCACAAATAAAGTACCTAGCTTTATTTGCTTTCTACGGACTATTTAGATTGCATGTCTCAAACTGAATTCCTCTGTATATATGACATTCATATACTCAATTTGAGATTATATCTAGCAATCTTGGATGCTTGCATATATAATATAAGCGTATGAATTAATATATTTGAATTAAATAACTACTTCTTTTACTATTGAATTTATAACATTTACATATTACAAGCTTTGTGGCATAAATCCCAACAATCTCCCATTTGCACTACAGCATGTGAGACATGTCTCGTAATCCCAGACCCTCCAAGTGTCCTTCAAAAACTTTAGCTGTTAAGGTCTTTTTAAATGGATCAACATGATTATCTTGCGACGCGATCTTCGTCACTGTCACTTCTCCTCTATACACTATCTCCCTAATGAGATGATTCTTCCTCTTTATATGCTTTCCTCTTTTGTGGCTTCTTGGTTTTTTGGAATTAGCCAATGCACCACTATTATCACAATAAAGTGTCATGGGCTTATCCAAGTCTGGGACAACTTCCAAATCACTCAAGAACTTACGGAGCCATACCGCTTCTTTAGCTGATTCGCAAGCTTTTACATATTCTGCTTCCATGGTGGAATCTGCAATACAAGATTGCTTGATACTCCTCCACACTACAGCTCCACCACCAAGGGTAAATACTGACCTAGACATGGATTTCCTAAAATCCTTGTCTTCTTGAAAGTCAGAATCTGTATATCCAAATGGAATCAAATCTTGTTCTGAATATACTAACATATAGTTTCTTGTTCTCCCAAGATACTTAAGAATAAGTTTCATAGCCACCCAATGATCTAATCTTGGGATAGACTAGAATCTACTGGTTACTCTCACTATGAAACAGATGTCAAGTCTCATGCATAACATAGCATACATGAGACTGCCTACTGCTGACGCATATGGAACTCGTCTCATATCTTCAATTTCTTGAGGTGTCTTAGAACATTGTTCCTTAAACTAGTGAACTCCATGCCTATAAGGTAGATTACCTTTCTTGGAGTTCTCCCTCGAGAATTGCACAGGAATCTTATTGATATACGATGCTTGAGACAATGCTAATAGTTTGTTCTTACGATCCCTTATTAATTGGATCCCTAGAACATAACTCGCCTTTCCCAAATCTTTCATTTGGATTTGGTTAGCAAGTTAGCCCTTTACTTTCGATAATACTCCCAAATCATTCCCAATGAGTAGGATATCATCTACATAAAGGACAAGGAAAACTACTTTCTTGTCAATGATGCGCTTGTAGACACAAGGCTCATCGACGTTTTGCTCAAAGCCATAGATTTTAATAGCAATATCAAACCTGATGTTCCAAGCATCTAGACCTTTGCAACTTGTAAACTTTTTGCTCTTAATCTTGGGACACAAATCCCTCTAGTTGCATCATGTAGATGCTCTCGTCAAGATTGCCATTCAAGAATGAAGCATTGACATCCATTTGCCATATTTCATAATCGAAATGGGCAGCAATGGATAATAGTATCCTAATAAACTTAAACATAACTACTGATAAGAAGGTCTCGTCAAAATTGACCCCCTCCTTTTGGGTATAAGCATTTGCCACTAGCCTTATTTTGAAGGTCTCTACCTTTTCATCTACTCCTCTCTTTCTCTTGTAGATCCACTTACTCCTTATGAGTTTTATCCCATCAGATAAGTTTACAAGTTCCAAGACTGAGTTAGAGTACATGGACTCCGTCTTGAGATTCATGGCTTTAAGCCATTCCTCTTTATCGGAGTATTCCATTACATGTTTAAATTATAATGGATCATCCACACTATCATAAAAGACGACACCATGTGCCTCTCAATACTTAAATAGCGATCAGGCTGTCGTACAACCCTACTACTACGTTTAGGTGGTAGTGTGATCTGACTAGAAACCATCTAACTATCAGACATTAATGGAACAACAACATGGTCAACAACTCTTAATATAATCTTACTTCGAGGCTTATGATCATTCATAAAGTCTTCCTCAAGAAACGTTGCATTTGTCGACACAAACACTTTATTTTCTTGTGGACTATAAAATTATCCTCCTCCAGTCTCCTTTAAATATCCTAAAAATAGGCATATTTGTGAATGAGGTTCCAACTTTCCAAATTTGTTCTTCAGTATATGTACTGGACATCCCCATATGCGAAAATATAGCAAACTAGCTTTACGACCATTCCGCAACTCTAGAGGAGTCTTAGGAACAGATTTGGATGTAACTACATTCAATATATAAGCCACAGTTTGTAGTGCATATCCTAAAAAAAAGTTTGGCAATGATGAGAAACTAATCATAAATCTCACCATTTCCATCATGGTTTTATTTCTCCTATCCACTACACCATTCTGTTGTGGTGTTCCTAGAGCTGTAAGTTGAGACACAATCCCATACTCAATCAAATAGTTCTCAAACTCTTAGTCGAGATACTCACCTCCATGATCTGATCGTAGAGCTTTGATAGTTTTGCCTAATTGGTTCTCAACTTAAGCTCGAAATTCTTTGAACTTTTCAATTATTTCTAACTTACGTTGCATTAGGTAAACATATCTGTATTTTAAGTAATCATCACTAAAAGTGACATAATACTCATAACCAACCCTAGCTTTAACATTCATAGGTCCGCAAACGTTTAAATGTATAAGCTCTAGTGGTTGTGTAGCTCTAAGCCCTTTTCCAATAAAAGGTCTCTTAGTCATTTTACCTTCTAAACAAGACTCACAGACATGTAAAGTGACAATCTCTAATTGACTTAAAGATCCGCCTTTTACTAGTCTATATATACTATCAAGGTTGATGTGGCCAAGTCTTAAATGCCACAGATATGTTTCATTATTTGGAGAAATCTTTTGTCGCTTTGTTTTAGGTTTTTCAACTTTAAACAATTCAGTATTAAGTAGTGATGCATGTAATTATGGTCTCAAAACATACAAGTTGTTTTCAATAAAACCATAATAAATATTCAAACCGTTTCTAGAAATAATAACTGATTTATTATTAAAAGAAACTGAATATAAATGTTCCAATAATATGGATACATAAATCAAATTCCTTGTAAATCCAGGAATGTAATAAACATTGTCTAATGAAAGAAAACAATTATTATTAAAAGCTAGTCTTATTGCTCCTACTGCTCTTGCTGAAACGACATTCCCTGTTCCAACGCGCATTGAGAAGGAAGGCCCCCTTCTCAATATCTGTCCAAGAATCAGTCCATTGTAAAGAAGAACAAACATGGTTAGTTGGCCCTGAATCAATTATCCATGGTGAAGATTTATCTTCCACTAAACACGATTCAATGACAAGTAAATCAGATTTACCTTTCACTTTCTTCTTCTTAGAGAGCTCCTCGAGGTACTGCAATAGTTCCTATTCCAATGACCAACCTTATCGTAATGGAAAACCTTCCCTTTTGCTTTATCAGTCGTGGTGCTCTTCTTCTTATTTTTAACTTGTTTCTTCTTAGGCTTAGCATTTGTCTTGCCAGCAAACCTCTTCCTTTTCTTTAATCTATCGAGAAAGATGGTTCAGCAACATTTGCCTCACTGGTCTTACTTTTGTTGTCCTTGATCATGGACTCAAAAGTTGTGAGCTCATTAAGCAACCGAGTCAGGTTGAAATTCAACTTGTTCATCCTGTAGTTGCTTTTGAACTGATCAAAGCTCTTTGAAAGAGTTGTTAGTATGATGCTCACTTGGCAATCCTTATCTATAGTCCCACCATTGACTTCATTAGTATTGAAATGGCACATCATACTTAGGATCATGTTCCCGGACTGATGATCCTTCTTTCATACGAGCAATCATTGTGGAACGAACAACTTCGTACTGCTCTTGCTCAGAAGGTTGTCCAAACATGGCCTGCAATGACTCCATCATCTCATATGTTATGGCCATTGCTTCATGTTTTGTATAAAGCATTTCTACCATGCTAGCTAGCAAATAAATACGGGCCTATTCATTTTTTGAAATCCATTTTTCGTAGACCTCACGAACAGTTCGTGCTGCATTAGCTGCAGGCTGTGGAAAACATTCCTCCGTAAGTACAAATTTTAGGTCTTTGGTGACCAGGATTGCATTAATGTTGTTTTTCCTTTCGTATAGTTATCCCCAATTAATTTGTCGTTGGCAAGTATTGAAAGTAAAGCAGAAGACATTGCTAAAATAAACATAAATAAAAACTTATTCATTCATTCATACATTTAAATCATATATAAAACTTTTTGGCATATAATTAAACATGAAATGAAACATGTTTAATGAACAATAAAAATCCCTAAAAAAGATACTATGCCACGATAATCCAACATGCCACAAGTAAGTGCCGCCTTAGGGTAAGACAAGTTCTTATAAGTCGAATCGAGACATTCTCAATTAAATGATACTGCAGAATAACTTATATTCTTCTATTATTTAATCATCGTTAATTTTAGTTAGGATTATAATTAACTATTTAATTAAATCATTGTGAGTGTAACCCATCATTTCAGATCTCCAAAACTTAACTTGAGAGTTGCTACCTTAGGATCAGTCAATCCCAAAATACATCCAGAAATCATATCCGTTAGGATATTAACCTTGGTATTGACTCTTATGGAGACCTTCCTTAGGGAGAACGAAAACAAAGCCGTCTCTAGGCCCCACTTGAATCTCACGGTGATCTACTAATGATGGGGACTGCGGGATATAATGTTATATATCTCTCTCCCACTCACTATTTGCTTGTTAGGGTTTTCTAGTGTTTCTAGATGAACCTAGATTAAACGGCTAAGAAAAATCTAGTTCTTTTAGGTTATGTTACTAGAATCTCATCATATTAACATTAAATAATAAACCAGATTTTTAACTATTAAAAAACTAATTTATTATTCGAATTCTAATCTATGTAAACTACTTTAAATAGACTAGAATTAAATGTGAGAATTACCGATTTTTAACTATTAAAACTAAATCATATTATTTGGTCCAATTATTATTAAGGCCTTAATCATATTAATCTTAATAATGTATTGGGCTTTACTAATCTATTTAATTAAACTCTTTAATGAAAGATCAGTAATTAATGAGTATTACCAAGTTTTTACTCCTAAAAACTAATATGATTATTAATAGCCATTTATGTGATTATTCTATTTTAATCATATAAAATAAATTAGTTATTAATCATGTATGATATATTATAATGCAAGTGTAGGCACATCTAATATATATGGCATAAGTATACATAACAATGTTTTAATCATCTCATAAATAAAACACACATGAGTTGACCGAGTACGATAAGCTATCTAACTTCTTAAAAAAATAAATAAATAAAAAATAATAATAATCTAATTACAAAATTTAATCCAAGGCATTCCTTGGTCTTCTTGTAATCTCATTTCTTCAAGTCCATCTTTTGCAACTAATGGGTTTTTAAACAAGTCCAACTTGATTAACCCTAATATTTTTAATGGTGATCCATCTCATGAATCACTAACTAAGGCCCATATGTTGCACTTAACATTTATTGGTGGCCCAAGTTATTCAAAAAAAATATTCCGACCCATTCACGCTCAAACCCTAGCGTCACGAACACTCGACCATGCACTTTCGCACGTAGCCGTCGTCCGCACGAAAGAGGTGGCTGTCCACAGTAGTTTGCACGAAAACGTGTGTACTGCTACAGCCTTTGCACAGCACCATGCACCAAACACGCACGGTATTCCAGCTCCGCGCATGCCTTGCGCTTGTGCAACAAAGGCGCGCAACAGCTTGTGCTGCACTATGTGCACGTGAATGTTGCACAAAACACACAACAATTGAATGTTGCAACATTGTTATTGCGCATGTGTTCTAGCAATGCATGGCTCATCAATTGTGCATAATTAAAAAATACAACAGTTATATTTTGCATGACAATCATGCGTGTCGCTTGTGCTGCAGCCTACTGTTGTGAAACATTTGCACGCAACAGCTTGCACGGCACAGCTATGATTCGCGCGCGTAGCAGCTGTGTCTTCGTTCTTCGTTCTTCGTTTGTTCTCGAATCTTGTTCTTCGTAAACAGTTACATAATTATTTACAAAGTATTGATTTACAAAGAACGGTTACATCGGAAAAAAAAAATTAATAACTAATTATTACAACCTGAAACGAATTTAACTAAACTCATTGTACCATATAATTAACGATCAACCATGTTTATAAAAAAATATATAAACATCATACAACCCTAGATTGTGCCTACACATATCATACATATTGAAAAGACTTTGAAAACAAATATAACATATTCATGTATTACAAAAATTGGCTCTGATACCAATTGTAAGTCGTGCAGCGGAAAATAATTTGTACATAATCAATAAAGTAAGAACAATAAGTTTCAAAAAATTTCTATCGTCTTCTTGGGACCTTTTGTATATACACGAATATGAGAAAGAGATTTGTTTTCATACCTTCGAAGAACACTCATTCTTTTTCTTTTCGATCCTTCTTTACAATCCAATACCACTAAGCCATCCTAGTTATGTCCCGCGATTTAGCAACTGTGTGTGGGTACTTCACGGATTCCGGTAGTTGTTGAATGGAGGCTTGAGAGAACCGGAAGACAACTCCTTGCTTTCTTCTTGAATTCGGCCAACCCTAGTGAGAGAAAAAATTTCTTTTTCTTTTTCCTCTCTTGTGGCCGCATCTGTTGATTCTCCTCAGGATTCCGAATAGCTTCTTTTTCCTAACGAGTATGTCTTATATACTAGGAACCTAGGGTTTAGTAATCCAAGTAAAAATAGGATTCTAAATCCTTTTTTAATTAGTACTTTTACTAGGCTTTGAACCTTTGATCTATTTAGAGTAAATAAAAATAATCACTTATTATTTTATTATTCTTGTCAAGGTTAGAAACTAAAACCTCCATATGACAATTTTATAATCCTTAATTATTAATATGTCAATTAAATAATCATATTATTTAATAATATTTAATTCAACAATTAAATAATATATTAATTAAATAATCAAGTCATTTAATTAATTCCCAAAATATATTTAAGTTACTTTCGTAACACAATTAATTAGACCATTCAATTCTCCGTGAGTCTTGTACTATCAATCGTATAGGGCTAACAAGTGGACCTAATAGACCCATAATTTTGAGCTCCAATAATATTTAGAAAAAATTAATTAAACTCTTTAATTAATATTTCACAATTATTAACCTTGAAGTTATTCCACTAAAAACTCAAGGTTGTTCTCTCATAATTGTTGATGTTTTACACAACCAATTTTATCAGTGTCGATTGATATAGCTATTACATATAGCATGACCCTCTACAACTAATTCATAATTAGAGTTAGGTCATAAAGTCAGTTATACCTCTCTAATTATATGTTTTCCTTTAAGCAGCATTGATTCTCTTAAATGATTATATCCTTCATTCCTTTACGAAAGAAGGAGAGCGCTCTTAATCGTTCAAGCCTCGAATCATCCCTTAAGGGAACTACTTATCTACTTCTCACAAGGAGTGGATTAATCCACTATTGTGTGCATACATTCCCAACCATAAGCCAAACCGTGATTCCAAGATACGAAGATGTTGATTGAGAATGCTATTCCGATGTCACCACTGATAAATCAAAAACCACGATCTAACCTGAAGGAGTCAGTAAGACACTTAGGATTTATATCACCCATATATATCCATCATTAGTCAATATATATATATATGAATCTTTTCAACTAAAGGATCTTAGTGACAGATTCATATAGATCGTGGCACAGTTCTATATGATCACATAATAAAAGGTGCCTCAATTTTCATAACACCATATGAGTAGTTTAGGACAAAACCATCGTACAATAGGGAATGGACCGCATCTGTAGATTAACCACAAATAAAGTACTCAACTTTATTTTCTTTCTACGGACTATTTAGATTGTATGTTTCAAACTGAATTCCTCTGTATATGACATTCATATACTTAGTTTGAGATTACATCTACCAATCTTGGATGTTTGCATATATAATATAAGCTTATGAATTAATTAATATATTTAAATGAAATAACTACTTCTTTTATTACTGAATTAAGAACATTCACATATTACAAACTTTAGGGCATAAATCGCAACAAGTATAACATAAGCTTAACATTAAATCGCTTATAATATGTCAACAAGTTTTTCTTGTTAATAATGTTATTTATTATTTTATTTTTTTTAGAAGTACGTTTTGCTTGTTAATTGCTAACTTTATTGACATTTTTGAATTTTGATGGTTAATTAAATTAATTTTTCACAAAAAAAAATATAAAACAACGGGATTAGGTTAGGTTGTTGAAATCAATAATTCATGATCAAATAGATAATATACAATCATATAAAAGAGACAACAATGATTCGATGTGGTTCAACTTACGTTAACATGTCTGCTTACATCTGAGGTGAAGAATAATGAAAAATCTTTTATCAACAAAGAATTCTTGCTAATAGTAACAGCGGTTTTAGTATTTCCTTCTGATAGAATAAAAGAGCAAGAAGAGCCCCCTAAAATAGAAAATAAGCTTATGATGTCATCAATAAAGAACCCTAAATGCAACAGAGCACTTATTTTTAATACACATAACTGCAACCATTCTCGAGCAGCAAAAAGCTCTCCAATATAATATGCGGAGAGAAAGAACTAGCTAGTTGATCATCTACTGTTCTAGGAAGACCAAAGCAGGGACGGATCTTGGGCTGGGCTAGGGTGGGTCCTTTTTAAAAAAAATTTGAAACGTTAAAAAATAAAATTTAATAATTGATATCAGTTAAAAGTTAAAACTATTTAGGACTATGAATAGCAACAGCTATATATACTTGGTTGCTCGTTTGAACACTTGTACGTTTTACCTATTTCACTTCTTTTCACGATTCACGAGGCACAAAGTGATAAAGGCAACATCAAACAGGTCAGTAATATCAAATTTTTTATTTTTTTTTAATAATTCTTTTCTCTTGTCTTTTTCCAAATTTTAGTCCGACCTCTTTATCAACATCAAAAATTCATCTTCCAAATAGGTATATTTGTATGAATATTATAAATTTAAATATTTTATTTTGTAATTAAATTTTAGGATTAATCTAAATATTGTAGTTGAGCATTATTATCACTTCAATATATTTAATGCTGTAATAGATTTTCAATTGGTGGAGTTGAATAGTAGGTTTAAAGAGGAAACAATAGAACTCATTGTTCGTAGCGAGGCTTGAATACTATGAACGGGTTCAAATCATTCAAAATAGATTCTATTTGTACTCTTGCTGAGAAATTTTATAATAAAGACTTTGCTGAAGATAAGTTGAAAGCATTAAAGAGGCAGTTAGAACACTACAAGTTTGATGTACTTCGTTAGCTATAATTTCAAAATATTTCTTCTCTACCTGAATTATGTCAATTATTAGTTTAAAAAAAAAAAGAAAAAAAAAATCACAACACTTTTTTTCTATTGACAGGTAATATTACTTGCTTATAATTATATATATATATATATATAATTATGGCGATTATTAATTGAAACAAAAAAGTCACAACTTTTTTATTTATTTATAGGTTAATTCGTCTAGTTTTGACTCTCCCTATTTCCACAGCAACAACAGAACGAGCTTTTTCAGCAATGAAGCTTATCAAAACATCACTTCGCAATAAGATGGAAAATTAATTTTTAACAAACTACATGGTTTTCTACATTGAAAGAGATATTGCTGGTGCTATTGATCATGATTCCATAATTGATAAGCTTGATCATTTGAAAAACTGTAGGATACAGCTTAATTAGTATTTGACTATATTTACATTTCATGTTTATTTTATAATTTGTTTTGACTTTTTTTTTTTATTAATTTTTTTAATGTATTTATTTAGAATATACATTTATAGAGTGATCTCTAATTTGTCTTCTTAATTGGGTGTATCTTTATTTTTAATTAATGCAATTTTATCATAATGTTAATGATCGGAATAAAAAATTATTCTAGCCCACCCTAATATTTAATTCTGGTTACATCTCTGGACCGAAGTTAGCATCAATCTGTCCAAAATCATCACGACCCACATTCCCAATTCCAATAGAACTCTCTCTCTCTCTCTCTCTCTCTCTCTCTCTCTCTCTCTCTCTCTCTCTCTCTCTCTCTCTCATAATTTATAATTCTCATGCTTATATAATGTACAAAATTAAGAAGTACTTCTAACTGTTTATATAATGTACAAAATTAAGAAGTACTTCTAACTGTTTTTTTTTTTTCCTTAAAAAATTTATTATATTCCTTAATTGATAACATAAAAGGGAAATTTTCTAAAAATAATCTAATCAAATTATACATTTTTGTTTTTAGCCTCATCCATTATTTCTTATGTTTGTGACCGTTCGTAATGATTTCGACAGCTTCTTTTAACAATCCAATTTTTTCTTGTTCCACTCTTTTTTCTAAAAACATTTCATTCTCAAAATTTAAATTTAAAAAAAATTCTAAAGACACTTCATTTTGTTACAAGATTATTTTTCTTATTTTTTTTGAATTAAATTATTAAAAAGATATATATCTCTCCTAAATTATTAGATTAATTATTATATGTTAAATACTCTCTCCTAAATTTTTAATTACCATATTAAACTCTCTCCTCCGATACATATCTCTAATTTTCTATTTTCATTCTTTCTCAATTAAGACTAGCAATTAAGGAAAAAAAAAAAAAAAAAAAAAACTTACTAGTAAACTTGATTTTTAGGAACCATATGCAAGTATATATTAATATATAAAAAAAACCAAGTACCTTGTTTTTTTTTTTAATCGAAATATGAAAATGATTTTTGCTACTCTTGTAGATATGTGATTGTCTAGAGAACTTTAATTCTTTCATTAGTCTTATAAATTATGAGTTTAATTGAATCTAGTTGAAATAATTCAATCTTTCATATATCTTTTTTTTTTTTTTGGAAAATTGACTTTTTTGGATTTGAGAACTATTTTTTCTTAGATCTCCCTATTTTAAATGTTTTGTCTTCAAAAAAAATTGGAAAAAATTAGTTATTGCAGCCGATTTTTTTTTTCCATAAATGTATTTCAATGTTTTCACTATCCATTAAAAAAAAAAAAAAAAACAAATCAAGATTCAATATATTTCATGCAATTTCATCAAAAAGTGCTTAAAATGTGCATTATAAAAGTCATCATTGGAAAATTACTATATATATTATGTTAGTAAAAAACTAAAATAGAAATAAGGTTTTTTTTTTTAACTATTAATCAGAGATTGATCAAGAAAGTATGGAAATATGAATTTTTTTTTTTTTTTGAAAAATGGAGAGAGATTAATTAGGAAAGAGTGTTTAAAATGGTAATAACAAATTTAGGAGGGAAAGTTTAATATGTAATATTTAATGTAATTATTTAGGAGAGAGAATTTTTTTTTTAATAATTTAATTAGTTTGGAATGTCTTTAAATTTTTTTGTCTAGTTTAGTAATTTTAATTTAGGTTAAAATTATCATTAATTAAAAAAAAAAAAATTGGAGTGTGAATAGATAATTTGTGGATTGTAAGGAGAAACTCTCATGATTTCCTTTCACTCTATTGCCATCAAATTACAGTATTACCTTTATATCATCTTCTTTCTTTTACTATCACTTTTCGATGTATCTCTTACCGCTCTATCTCATACTCAAATCTTAGTTCTCAATAATTATTTGTTTAATTTCTCGTTTTTGTCACGAAATTGTTTTTATTTTAAAGGGAAATCGCAAAGTAATCAAGATTTGGAAATTGTATTGAAATTTCGATTTTGTGTTTCACTCTCTCCGGAAAACTTCAAGGTTTGTAAATCTTCAATTTCAATATCTTTAGTATTGTGTTTGTTTGATGATATTATTGATTGGTCTTTGTTATTTTGTTGAAATGTTAAAGTTTTTTTTTGGCGAAAATAGAAGAAACATCGATTTGTCTAAAAAATTGGTACACGCAATGCGTCATGTTAAATGTGAAATAAGTGGGTTATCTCACGTCCAACATGAAATACAGGGGATATTTCACGCACAATATGAAATACAATAGATATTTCATGCCCGATATGAAATACATGAGATATTTTATACCCGACATGATGTTCACACTTAACGTGAAATACCACTTGTAAAATGTAAAATACTGATTTTCTTGCAATTTTTTTTTTTATCGAGTATTTTTCTATTTTAATTGGATTCAGGAAATATGAATAGCTTCAACTAGCAATCAATTACAATAGTCGATGAGACGATATAGATTACATTGGTTGAGAACTTATTGGGGAGTGGGTGGAAAACAAATTGTCATACAATGAGCTGGTGGATAAGACATACGAATTACCAGAGCTTGACAAAAATATTTATGATATTGGTCTTTATTGGGACCAGCAAAATCTATTATATAAAATAAATTATTAATTTATTGAGTATTAATTTTTGTTTTTATTTTTGTAGTTTTCTTTTTTATATATTTTCATTTGAAAAAGATATAATTTTTCATGTTTTTATGGCGTGTTTACTAATCAGGAATCCTATTGGGAAAGGGAATTAAGTTCCCTATTTTCAAATTCCTGTGTTTACTAAATTTGTGGGGAATTAAGTTACATGGACCATACACACATATCAGGAATTAAGTTCCTGAATGAAAGGGAACTTCATTCCCTTCACCCATCTTGGGAATCAAGTTCCCTTTCCTGATTGAAAGGGGAATTCATATCTTTTTACTAAAATATCGTCACTTAATTTTTTTTTTAAAAAAAAAACTATATACATAATTAAATATATATATATATATATATATATACAATCCGCAGTTCTCTTCTCTTTTTTTTTTTTCATACTTCACTAGTTCACTATATATAAATATATAGACTTGGCAGTTCACTCATTTTTTTCATACTTCACTCTTCACTGTTCATTTTTAATATATATATAGAGAGAGATAAAAACTTGAAAAAAAAACTATACTGTAGCAAAAACCAAATTGTGAATTGTTTATTTATTTATTTATTAGCTATACTCATATATCACTTATATGTATATGTATATATACAACTAATTTGTGAACATGAGTATTTTTGTAATCAACTTTGTATAAATTTGATTCTATTTCTAATTCTAAAAAGTTTGTAAACACAATAAATTGAATTTGCAACTTAATTCCGATTCCTTTTCATTCCCTTTCCCGTGGAACTTGATTCCGATTCTACTCATTCCCAATTAGTAAACACACCCTTAGAGGTTAAAAATATGTCTGGTAGAAAAAATTGAAAACAATATTAAAAAATAAAGTTTAAAATTATAATATATATTTAGTGAAATTATTTTTAAAACATATTTTTTTAATATATTGTAGGAATAAAAATAATTTTGTCAGCAGCTAAAATATTTATATTATAAAATACAATTTTTAAATTAATTTAATTTTGATTTGTGTCTTTTTTAATTTTTATAAAATAAATAAGGACAAAAGTAAAAGCACCGAAAACACCAATTATGTGTTTTCAGTGTTTTGGCCAATTAAAACATAAAAGTGATAATTTTTACCAGATGATTTTTCAGGTTATGTAAGCTGATGGCTTTTAATTAGTTTCTGAAAAAAAAAAAAAAAGTGATTTTCTTGTTTTGCTTGTTCTCCACTTTTAATTTAATTTAATTTTATTATTATATTTTTTTTCTAGAGAACAGTAAAGGACATCTTTCCAGATGATTCTTATTTTGAAAAACTAGAAAACAGCTTTCGAAAATGTTGCAGAACGCCCCCTACATTTCCTCCATCCTCTGATATCCTCCGGCTTGATTGAGTAATGGTGAAAAGGCAAATAGAAAAGGTCTCGTTCAATGTGCATAACAGAAACAGCCACTTCATGAGATAACTTTAGTCCTTTTTTTATAATTTTTATTTTAAGGGAATTTTAATTTCTTTTATTACAACAAAGGATACAAAAATGGACTTTTTGTTGTTCAAACAGTCCACGTTTAAACTAACGGCAAGAAAGGATTACATGAGTAAAATTGACAAACCTTTAAGTAGGTTGTGTGTAATTTGTTCTCAAGAAATTAAAAAGACTTTTTTTTCTTTGAAGTACTAAATTATTACATGAATTCGGGGTTTTTTAGGGAGGGGATAACTCAAACCCAGAACCTCATGGTACAGATATGAGCAGGGGCATATCCAAGATTTTTTGCTAAGGTGCTAAAACAATAATATATATATATATATATATATATATATATAAACTCTCAATAAGAAAACATTGTTTTTATTCCATTGAGATGAAAAAGACAAACTTGAACCCTCGTCATCGACATTACATGGAAAACTTTATCTACTCTCACTTGATAATTGATTATAAAATTTTTTTTTTCCAAAGCATTGAAGTATAATACTTTTTCTTAGCTTTTATGTATGGTTGTTTGACGGTGTAACCTAAAAGTATCAAACAATTTGGTTAAAATGGTACTTTATAAATTATAGGGATATTATTATTTTCCACCCTAACATTTGAGGTATTAGACATTTTGCATCCTTTTGTTTTGGTATTGACCATTTTCCACCCTAACATTTCAATTAATAGTCAATGTCCACCTTTTTTAACAGAATCGTTAAATAGCATGTAGCTGACCTTATTCAAGTGAGGGTAATAAGGTAAATTAGCAGTATTTACTATTTAAAACAAATTTATAGAAGGATAATATAGTACGGTCCCCTTCACATCAGTGATGTAACTATATTAGTACCAATACATGTGGACCACTGATTATGGAGAAGCTTTTACAAGTGTATATATTTTGAGTCAAAGTATGTAAACCTAATGGTCCACATCCAATGCACTGATGAACTTATATCAGTGCGCACTGACTTGAACATTTCTGTAGTATAGTAAATGGATTTTTATTAAAAGTTAATTAATGGAAATTTTTAGCAAGAAAATGTTAAAGGGGTCAAATTCCTATTAACACAATATGTTAGTGGAGAAATAATACTATTTTATTGATCGTTCCAAATACAATGCATGATACAATAGAGATTACACATAGTCCCCCCTCTCGTTGGAGAGTCCTGTTGTATTTATAGATTAATTTTCTTGCTTATTACTCTGGCGATCAATCTATCAATTAAGCAACTAACGGGACGTTGAGGGTGGCTTCGTTTTAGGCGTGGGAATGATTCCCATAATCAAGTGATTTAGATTCCTTCCATGGCGATCTTGACAGAGTTGACTAATCCAATTTAAAGTGGAGCTTTATAGATGGCGAGAAAAGTCAACTTTCCTTGTATTTAATTGTTAGCGCGTACTGTCTTCCTTATGGCATGGTTCTGGTTCCTTAGTATACCGGTTCTTTCTTCTTTGATAATCTTATCTTTATCTCGGTCCCCACTACTTGGTAGAAGGATCGGGGTATCCAAGTATCCCGCATCTTACTGGATATTCTTTGAGTATCGAGATTCTGAGATACCGAGTACCGAGACAACGCAATAGCACGGTACCGGGATAATGCAGTTGCAGGGTCGTTAATACCTTGACTTTCATGTTTCCTGACATTTTGAGATCTAAATGGCCCAAATCTTAATCTGAACTCGTAGGAGGCCTACCTGGACATACCGATCTGGCTCTTTCTTTGGGTAGCTGGATCCCTCATGCAGTGTCCTTCTACTTCAAATAATCCTGGCTTGGATGGAAAATTCTTCTTTGGACCCCTACCTTTTTAGGCATTTAACAGAAGTCTCCCCTGACTTGAACACCGGCTACCTAGTTAGGGTTGGAGTCAGGATACCTGGAACACTTGAAGGATTTTATCCATCCTACCTGGCTGATGTCCACTATTTGGGAAATCCTCATTTGGCACGCCTGCATTTAATGGGCTGTCTACGAGTTAGGCAAGGATTAGCCTACTTATGGATCCTTTTTTGGTGCGATTTTCTCAAAACCGTTGCTTGCACGTCTCCGATCATTAATCACTATTTCCTTTTTTGCTTCGGTAACTGCCCACATCCTTCTATAAATATCCTCCTTCTTCTTCCTTCATTCACACCGATTTCAAATTTTAAAAAGCAAGAATCCTTTTCTTTCTCTAAGCCTTCCTTCTTTTAGAAAAAACCAGAAAACCTTATACTTCTTCTTCCTCTTCTTCTTCTTTTTCTTCCATGGCAAATCCACCAACCCCCGTTGATAACCTCGATGACCTTCTTAACCTGGAGAAGGTCAATTCTGCTGAGAGTTCCCAATCGAACAATGGAAGAGGGAACGCGATGAAGATTACATTATGGAGAGTACCTGCCCGACCCAACGCTGTCACTCCAGTAAGAACACTGGTATCAGGTCGGGTTTCAAACATAGACCTGAGAACCTAGTCCAGATCGTTGATGAAGAGTAAGACGATGATGTTCAAGATGAGAGGGACAATGCTCCCGTTGTAGACATCTCGGGGGTGCTAAGTGGTCCCCTTTCCTCCTTTCATAATGCCAGGATCATTCCAGACTTTCTCTATACCGTGGATACCCTGGCGCATCTGAGAAGAGAATACCAGATTCTTGATGCTATCACTCTCTCTCTCCCACATCGAGGTTATGACATGTATACCCCTCATCTAGGCCTCTTTCTCATTCATGTAGTTGTCTTTGAATGCGGGGTCAGGCCACCCCTTCATCCCACTCTTCACAAGGCATTTCATGCTCTAGAGCTTGCCCCTCCACAAATTTCACCTAGGTTCTAGAAGCATTTGACTGGGTTCCTGGTGCTCTGGTGGGAGCAATGTGAGATGGATAACTTGGCGAGGGAATCGGTTTTCGACGAGATCCAGTATATCTTCCTGGTGGCGAATCTGGTACCTGGTCCCGAGAGCCAGTTTTATTTGAGGGTAAGAAACTCTTTGAAGTTCTGCATACCCAGAGCCATCACATAGTTCAACAAAACTTGGCGGGATGAGTAGGTCGTGGTAGGAGGAGATTGGGGCCACTCAGTACATATTGGTAGGACTGAGTACCCGGTTCCCACTCATTTCAATAGGAAGGATAAGTGGGATAAGGGGAAGATTTCTACGAGTCCAAGGGAATCCTGGACCCTGGACTAGTCTTACATGAACAGTAAATACCCCCAATACCGATTCATAGGAAGGTGCCAAGATAGACCAGTACCTCAAGATCTCCCTTGCTCATCCGGGTATGTAGCCTTCTTCTTTTCGTTCTTTCTTACTTGATCAATTTTTTTTTTCCATGGTACTAACCTTTTTTCTGACAGTCACTGCAACACCTATTTTACCTTCTTCTCTTACTTCTTCAGGACTAGGGCTCCAAGGCACCTCTCCAATCAACTCTCATGTTCTTCCATCTGGTACCGATACCGGTGCCCCATCTGGGTACAATATGCCTACAACAACCCCATATCTGGCTCCAGCGGGGTTGCCTCTGCGTCCTCCTACTCTACTTCCTACTCTACATTATGCTCACCTCACTATAAATGCGTTGGCCACGAGAGTTACGAGAGCCCAAGGATCTCTTGGTCAGCTTCAGAAACAGGCTTCATCTGCTACTAGAGTTGGAATTTCACAAACAATTCCTCCTCCTCCTCCTTCTCCTCCTCCTCAAACTGTTCCTACCAGGCGCCGACTTCAGGTAGACAAGAAGAATGATGTACGTATCATGGCTACCCTTTATGCTGCTCTGCTATTAGGGTCACAGACGCAGGATAGCAACCAGGATGAAGTTCTATCCCGATTTACTACTACATGTCCCAGTGGGGGTATGTAGGGTATAACTTTCATGCATGTGGATCTTATGGTCATAAGGGGATCTGCCCTTCTTATTAAGGCATGATTCTTAGTCTTCTTTTCAGCTTGGAATTATTTAAGGAGAGGTACTCACTTTTCCCTTTTGGTTGTAGGCTTTTAAATTTGATCTGGCTATGAGGCTGTAGGTGACAGTCTTGAAGGTGGCAAACATTGCAGCCATGGGAGAACTAGAGGATGCCAAGAAAGACCTGGCTCAGTCTAAAAATAGTATAGTGTACCTGAACAGGTCCTTGACTAAGGCTTAGAGGAGCAAGGAAGATACCTTGGTGGACTTGGAGCGGTTGAAGCATACTCTAGATACAGAGATAGTTAGGTCATTTCGCCGTTGCGAGGAGAGGGAGGGTTTGAAGGGAGAGAAAACCCTGTTTCTGGATGAAAACCATCTTTTTTCCAAGGTATGGTAAAGGCTCTGGAGACCAGAGTGAACGATTCCTTTGCAGATGGGTACTTCTTTGCCTCCTACGAGATAGCTCACCTCCTTCTTTCGACCTCTAGACTACCTTTAGTTAGAACAGGGAGTTGATTAAGGCTAAGGTGGCCTAGCTTTCAGATGCTACCCTGGTCCTAAAGGGTCATATTAACTGCCAAAAATGGCAGAAGGATCAAAGAAGAATTTTCTATCCCGATTCTGGGTTAGGAGACAAGACCCAGCTACCACCAATATTAGATCCGGATCGGAGTATCCCAAAGCAATACCAACCCACACAGATCAGGATCAAAAGCGCTAAGAATCCAAGATGACAAAATGAAGACCGGTCATAAGAACCCTGCTACTTGATAGGACCAGCATCCCGACACCATGCTTATTATAGTATTTAACTATAAGAACAGCTAATACCCCGATACCCAGGAACAAACTTAGGGTATCCTGGGTACCCCGATATTACACCATCTGGATACCCACCAATAGCATCAATCGGTATCCGGGTTCTTGGATATTCTGTTACCACGGTCCATGAAACTAATAACGATGTGTACGATATTAATCAAAAGGGGGGGGGGGGGGGGGGGGGGGGTGAATAGATTTTAGCTAATATTTACCTAATTTTTGTTATAAGACAATATTTTGAAAATACCCCTAACTAGTCAATTTATATATCAAGTGTAATATGTGCAGAATTATAAATGACACAAGATATTTACTTGGAAACCTCACAGGAAAAACCACGGGTTGGCACGTGCGCCACACTCGAACCTCAAAATCACTAATTGAAATGGAGTTTACAACCTATGTAGAACTCGTCTAACACTACGGTCAATAACCCCCCACTTCTACCCCACGGGCCTTTAAAAGCAATCCTAGTCCAATTTGCTTGTGGCCTAAGCAATCTTAGCCACAAGACTTACTTCTCAATGAAGAGATAATACAACCTAAGTGAATCTATGATGATATTCAAAATGCAAATAAAGCTAGGTAACCTTAGATTCTTATCTAGGATGATGATATAACAATTAATACAACCCTAGATATCAATAGCTAAATGATATGTCATAAAACTTAGCTAATTATAGATTATGCAAACCTAGATAGCTTTCACAATACAACACTCAATCATATCAGCACATCAATCTCTATCTTGAATATTATAATTTAATCTAAAAGTAAGCAAGTAATCTAAGAGATACCTTGATAAATAAAACACTAATTATGTATGATAATAGTGAAGAACATACCAAGGGATGTGTGTTGAACAAGACCCATGCAAGTCAGCATCCTAACTATGCTAGAAAATGCTTAGATGATATTTGATGCATATGTAAATGGGTTTGAGTGATTAAATGAGCAATCTTGATTGCTTTTTCTCTCAAAAGTCTCTCTTTTAGACTTAGGGTTCTTGATAATCAAAGAGTCACACATAGACTATGAGAAAGTGGTGTATTTATTGAGGGTCATAAAAGTTAGAGTGAAAAGAAAAAATTGCCCCAATCTGATGGTCAATTATGCGGCCACGGAACGTATAATTGAAGGCATAGAAAAAGACATGATGCTCTGGTCCCTTTTATGCGCCCTTATTATGCGGCCCTTAACCGCAGAACCCAAGGGCGCAGAAGTGTCAGGTATTTTGACAATTTATTTACACGCCCTGTTAAACAGTCACCGGCCGCATAACTAGGGCACATTTTTGACCTGGTCAAAAATGCAACCCCTTTTTCCCGAATCCTCTTGGAAGACAACTTCCATAAAACAAGCTCAATGAGAAAAGCATGGAGGATTTAAATAGACAACCACACCCACAAAATACAATAAGGAAGTGCAAGTGTGGAAGTGAAGAGGATGCACAATAGCAATGAACATGTATGCAATCATGGCAAGTGAGTGTGTTCAATTAAATCTCTTCAAAGAAAACTAAGCACAAGAGATACACATTTGGCCTGCTTGTCACTCTTGAGGTCTTGAGAAAGCCTTTAGAACTTGATCACCTATCACCTTTGCTACCCTTACATCAACCCCAATATGTGGTTTGTCCATGAAATAAGTCAATTAATAGATGGGAACCTTAGAGTCCAGTAAGCCCAACCTCCTGAGTCTTTTCCAGAATTCACCAACCAAGCAGCTAAGGCACCAGGAAAAGCAATTATTAAGGAATCTAGAAAAATAGGGTTGAAGTTACATTGAACACACCGCCGTTTAAATCAATATATAGTGGATTTTTCTTTCCCGCCGTTGAGAAACCTATTTGAAAGCAAAGTCAACTCTATCAAGACTCCACCAAACAAAGGATGATTCGTGACGCAATAGAAAGATAGAGATATTCTCGGAGATTGCCAGTTAATACTCTGAAAATCTCTAGGTAATGAAGGAAACAGAAGAAGATTGATGGGCAAGCAGGAAGCACTAATCCATTTCATTAAATAAAATCCACCTCAAAGAATCGAACTACTTGATATCTCTCCGATTGGGATCCACCAAGATCTTGGTCCCTTAAAGTTGTTAATTGGAGTTTTCACCCGGTGATAATTTTTGGTTAACATTTTTAGCGCTATTTGTGGGAAAAAAACGAAAGTCTTCCCAACCATAAAAAAAAAAAATATATATATATATATATATATAATATAAAATAAAATAAAATAAAAAAAACAGCCTAGTTTTGCCTGGAAGTATTTCGAGATGAGGCTCAGATCCTCGCAGGTTAATCTCGATCTATCGAAACACTAGTCCCTCGCCTCCACCCAGAGAATTCAAAAGCTGGGTAGGGAATCAAGAAACAACAATCCGGCACTGATTCCCCCACTCAACACGGGGTCTGTGCCCCGAGATCCGGCTATTTAGGAGATCAATCGGGATATCTTGGAGCAGTAAGCTACGGCCTATATGGAAGCAATCTGCCTCCGGATGACCACCTAGGGGATACCTTTCGAGATACCTAGGGCTCCAGGACCAAATACCCAGAAACCTATGTTTGACAGGCTAGGACTGCCATTACCAGTCCAAATTAATCCAGAGGATCTCAAACCCCGTTTGGTGAAGTCAACAGTCGAGATACCTCTTAAGAGAAACCAGCCAGCAACCGAGGCACATGCAAAGGCGAGAGACCCACACCCCGACGCTGAAGAGAGTACAGGATCCGAAAGGAGTCCTAAACATAAACACCGCCATAGAAAATAGTGAAAGTAGGCAACCGCTGAATCGGAGACTTTAGATTATGAGAATTCAGAAGCTCGATCTGGAAATAAAAGACCAAAGCATCTCGAAGATCAGATGGCAAGAATGGCGAAAGAGCTGGCAAAGCTAAAAAAAGGAAAGCACCAGGGAGTCAGGAAGAACCCTTTAAGGGAAATGAATGCACTTTTCTCTTAGAGAGTCAGAGAAGCTGAGTTACCCCCTAAATTAAAGATGCATGCTGAGAAGTACTCAGGATCCGAAGATCCTATGAGTCATCTGGAGAGCTTTGTACACCAGATGAAGATTCAGAATACTACCCGGTCAGCAATGTGCAAGATGTTCCCATCAACCTTAACGGATTGTGCCAAGACATGGTTCAGGACGTTTCTAGCATGTAGTGTTGATTCCTTTTCTAAGCTTACCAAAGCCTTTTGTGCTCAGTTTCAGGGGATCAAGCATCGTCACAAGGATCCCGTCTTGCTCCAGTATGTGATCCAAGAGCGGGGTGAATCGTTGAAGTCATATGTGGAGAAATACCATAAAGAGGTTATCCAAATAGGGGTTTTTGATGAAAAGGAAACCTTAGCTAACTTCCGAAAGAACCT
This sequence comes from Acer negundo, assembly GCA_035582765.1. Lineage (NCBI taxonomy): Eukaryota > Viridiplantae > Streptophyta > Magnoliopsida > Sapindales > Sapindaceae > Acer > Acer negundo. Next base: position 21,264,707 of record CM069231.1, on the reverse strand, counting down.
GTGAGCTGGAAGACTCTTTCAATCTTTTGCCAAACATCCCCTGAAGACCTACCAGGAAGCCTATGAAAGGGCCTTGAAACAGATGGATATTGATGAACAACTCCGGATTAAGGTCAAGCATGACGAAGCCCGGTCAACCCCGCGCCAAAAGAAAGAGGCCTAGAAGTCTGCATCAACTAAAAGGATTCAGAACCCACCTCTGAACCAGTCAACTTATCAGCCACCTCCTATCCCGCCATACCGGGAGCGGTATCCAGCTAGAAGGATGACACCTCGGACGCCCCCGCCCTTGAAGGAAGTAGCCTGGGTAGACAGAAAAGAAGAGAGGTACAACCATTATACTCCTCTCACTGCCTCGCAAGAAACAATATACCTCGCCATCCTTGGCAAGGGTCTTCTCAGAAAGCCCGGCCTTATGTAAGCTCCAGTTGACATGAGGAATCATTATAAATATTACAACTTCCACGAAGATGTGGAACATAACACATCAGAGTGTTATAGCCTCCATAACCAAATTGAAGCATTGGTAAGAGGAGGTCTTTTGGTTGAATTTTTACAGCAAGTGCAGGATGGAATTAAGGAAGGAAGACAGGTACATAACGAGATGAAGGAGGTTGTAGAGAGAGAGAGAGCCGGAAAGAAAGATCTAATCCAACAAATCCAGGTAATCCATACCATCAGTGGGGAGCCCACCCTGACCGGAACTTCCAATAATTCCAGAAAGAACCATGCCAGAAAGATTCCCAGATTCTCAACCGGTAATGAAATACTCAAAGTCAATGGGGGGCCTCGAGACTTGTCCCACACCTTCCGAATTATCTTCACTGAGGAAGATGTCTACAACACAGTACAACCACATGATGATCCCATGGTAATCTCGGTACAGATCGCCAATTGCCGGGTTCATCGCGTTCTCATTGACACTTGGAGCAGTGTCGACATACTATTCAAGAGAGCTCATGAGCAACTGAACCTGAAGAACTCATGTTACAACAGCTGTACATCGCCTTTTTACGAATTCACAGAGGAATCAGTCATACCAATGGGATCCAAAATCCTGCCAGTGATAGTCGGGGCGGCTCCACTTCAACAAAACATCATAACAGAGTTCATCATGGTGGATACACCGTCTGCCTACAATGCGATTCTAGGAAGACCTTTTTTGTCAGGGATCAAGGGGTGCTATCCATCTACCATAACGTCCTGAAATTTCCAGTAGGGACGAGAATGGGAGAGGTCAGAGGAGATCAGCAGATAGCTCGCAGCTGTTACACGGTGTCAGCCAATCCAGCTGCACTCACCAAAAAATGTGCACATGTGACCGGTGAACCGAGCCAAGTTGAATAGGAATAGGATCATGGCAACCTAGAAGAAGGAGAAGTACAAGATGTGATAATAGAGGAGGCGGAAGTTAAAGATCGGGGATGGACTGGTGGTTACCCTACTGAACAGTTGGAAGAAATACCCGTCAGGAAGGGGGATCCAACCAATGTAGTGAAGATAGGCGGCGTGTTGGATCAGGAAGTTTGGAAAATTTTGATAGGACTCCTTGAAGAATATAACGACATTTTTACCTGAAGTCATGATGAAATTCCAGGTATTCCTTTCAACCTAGCTGTTCACAGGCTAGTAGTGAACGCGACCTTCAAACCGGTCAAGCAAAAGAGGAGACATGTCAACGCTATCAGTAAAGGAAGAGGTGGACAAGCTCCTCAAAGCTAGATTCATCAAAGAGTCCCGTTACCCCGAATGGATCGCCAACGTGGTTATGGTGACCAAAGCCAATGGAAAGTTGCGTATGTGTGTGGATTACACTGATCTCAACCGAGCTTGCCCGAAAGATAGTTTCCCTCTCCCTAAAATAGACCAGTTGATTGATTCCACGGCAGGCAACAAGCTTCTAAGTTTCATGGACATCTTCTCGGTGTATAATCAGATCATGATGCACCTCGCAGATCAGGACAAAACCAGTTTCATCACCACACAGAGTCTTTATTGCTATAAGGTGATGCCATTCAGACTCAAGAACACTGGAGCAACCTACCAGCATTTGGTGAACAATCTATTCAAACAACAGATAGGGAAGTCCATGGAAGTGTACATAGACAACATGATTACAAAGTCTTATGCAGAAAATCAGCATCCAGAGGATTTGCGCCAGACCTTCCGGGTAATAAAAGAGAACCAGGTAAGGTTGAATCCAGCCAAGTGCGCCTTTGAAGTAGCAACAGGAAAATTTCTTGGCTTCACGGTACACGAGAGAGGAATCGAGGCGAACCCCAAGAAGATCAAGGTCATCATGGATCTTGAATCCCCGACTACTCTTTAACAAACCTAAGGATTGACTGGTAAGATTGCGGCTTTGAGCCATTTCGTATCCCGATCTACTGACAAGTGTTTACCTTTCTTTAAAATCATTAAGCAGGGTAAGAAGATGAAGTGGGATCGGGAGGGTGAGCAAGCTTTCTAGTTATTGAAGAAGTACTTAGCAAGCCCACCTTTGCTAGTAAAGTCCCTACCTAGGGAAGAACTACAACTCTATTTAGCAGTATCAGAGACTGCTACCAGTGGAGCTCTAGTGAAGGAATGTGGCGACGGGGCCTAGAGGCCGATTTACTATATGAGCCGCGCTCTAACCAAATCTGAGAAGAATTACACTCTGTTGGAAAAGCTCGCCTATGCACTTGTGACCATAGCCAGAAAGCTTCGACCATACTTTCAAGCCCACAAAATTGCGATAGTAACAGACTAACCACTCAGGCAATTCCTTCAAAGGCCAGACGTATCAGGCAGGCTGGTCTTGTGGGCTTTAGAGCTTACGCAATATGAGATAAAGTACAAGGCAAGAACGGCAATCAAGGATCTGGCCTTAGCCGACTTCGTGGTAGAATTCAGCACGACTCCAAATCCAGATACAATTGTGATACCACGTCTGGACCTAGAATCCCAAGAATGGCCCACTAGTTGCAGGATCTGGACACTATACATGGATGGAGCATCAAATCAAGTCGGATGTGGGGCCGAAATCATCCTTACTGATCCAGACGGTATTGAGTGCAGCCATTGTTTTAGGTTCGAATTTAAGGCCACCAACAATGAAGCAAAGTATGATGCACTATTAGTAGGAATGAATGTGGCAGAAGAATTAGGGTTTGACTTCCTCCTCATTAAAAGTAACTCCCAGCTGGTGGTCAATCAAGTATCTGGCGTTTACCAAGCAAAGGGATACAACATGATAGCTTACCTCGAAAAAGTCCAAGAAACAATAGCAAGATTCAAAGGAGTGAAGATGGAACAAATCCCTCGAGAGAAGAATCACCGAGCGGATGCTCTGGACAAGGTCGTTGCCACAAAAGGACATGTACTGCCTAGGGGAGTACCCCTCCAACTGATACTCCAATCTATTATAGCTAAAAGGATGGAGGTAACTCCAGTAAGCCGTTTGCCATGCTGGATGGACCCCATAGCGGAATACCTCCAAAATGAGATCCTTCCTGTAAACCCGAACCAAGCACGCAAGCTCAAGAGAACCGGGACTAGGTGCTGCCTGGTGGAAGGATACCTTTATGGAAAAGGAAAATCCCTCCCTCTGTTGAGATGTCTACATCCCGATAATGCCTAGTGGGCTCTGAAAGAGGTACGCGCAGGGGACTACGGCAATCATGTATCAGGAAAGACCTTAGCCTATCAAGTTCTTAGAATTGGGTACTACTGGCCCATTATCCACCAAGATGATAAGAAATTTGCACAGTGGTGTGAACCTTGTCAGAAAACAGCAAACCTCCACCATAGTACCCCTTACCCTTTTGCCATTTGGGGACTAGACCTAATCGGACCTCTTCCTACTGTCCCTGGTCAGGCCAAACACGTAGTAGTAGCTATAGATTATTTTACCCGATGGGTAGAAGCAAAGTCTTTCACTAAGATCACTAAAGCCAACACCACTAGCTTTGTCAAGAAAAACATCGTTTGCCGATTCGGCATCCTAATAGCCATAATCACTGATTTGGGTAAACAATTTGACAACGCCAACTTTAGGGAATTCTGTGAAGGGCGAGATATTGATCTCCGTTTTGCATCAATGGCTTACCCATAAACAAACGGGCTGGTAGAAGCTACCAACAAGACAATCAAGAAACTCCTGAAGAAGAAGCTCTAGCAAAAAAAAGGGAAGTGGGTGGATGAACTCCCGAACGTGTAATGGGCATATCGGACCACCAAGAAGACTGCTACAGAAGAAACTCCTTACTTATTGGCTTTTGGGACAGAAGCAGTCTCACTTATCGAGTACAAGTTGACATCCTTCAGAGTTCAACACTTTGAACCGGAAAACAATGATATGAAACTAAGGGCTAGCCTAGACCTCCTCGAAGAGAAACGGGATAAGGCTGCAGAACAGGTAGCTGCCTATCAGAGCAAGATAGCCAGATGCTTCAAGTTCAATGAAAGGGACTTAGTCCTAAGGAGAGTAACTATGAACACACGGAAGAGATCTGACGGGGTACTAGCCCTTAACCGGGAAGGTTCATAGATGGTGGTTTGGAAAGGGGCTTACAAGCTAGAAGACATGGAGGGCTACCCAATAGACCACACTTGGAATGCCGATCATCTCAAGAGATTCTACCCTTAGGAATTCAAAAAAAAAAAAAAAAAGGGAGAGGGGTATTATATCGGATGGAATGCATGCCCCGATTTGCTTTGTGTTATTTTAGAAATTTAATAAAGAAAATCTTCTTTCTGCTACACGATTCTCCAAAATTCGCCTTACTGATTTCTCGCCACGACTGATCACCTCAAGACCAAGAAAAGCCATATGGCATTCTTGTTGCCTTGGCCAAGGAATACCCTCCACCAAGAAGGATCTGGTGCATAAGTGCTAAAATGGTGTAGTCACCTACCAGACTAGGGATTGGGTTTTTTAGGACCTAATGGTTCACCTCATCCTCCAAAACCGGGAGACCCTATATGGTTCTCTTAAAGCCTCGGATAGAGAATACCCCTCTCCAGGTGCTAAAATGGCATTAATTGCCTACTAGGGCAAGTCGCCAGAGGGATCGGGATACCTCATTAGAGTACATGATACCTCACTTCACAGTTATTTTTCTAGGAAAACCTAGTGCTAAAATGACCTTAGTTGCCTACTAGGACAGATCGCCAAAGGGATCAAAGTACCTTATTAGAGTACTTGACTTCACAATTATTTCTACAAAAGAAAGTCTAGTGCTAAAATAGCCTTTGTTACCTACCAGGGCAGATCACCAGAAGGATCTAGGTACCTTATTAAGATGCTGGATGTCTTACTTCACAGCTATTATACTTAAAAGCTTGTGTCAAAAATAACCTAAATTGCCTACCAAGACTGATCGTCAGATAGTTCAGACTATCTTATCTAGATACCAGAAAGATTCGCCCTACCTAACATACCGGATCGATAACACACCGGGATTCCTTACGAGGGGAATTACTATGTGTTCAAACTAGCAACATTCTAGTCAAGGGAAATCATTATAAGGAGTTTTATTACCAACATCAGGATATAAAGTAAGCAACAATATGAATGCAAAATACAAAGGAAATTGTCATTAAATGATTAAGGTGCCTAAACCCTATTTCCAGGCTACAAATATATATATATAATGGTAGGGGAAGTCATGCATCATGTTTCTCTCTTGCCTCCTTACTCGGATCCGTTGTGATAACACCCTAATCTCCCTCAGTTCTGGTGCCTTCTGTCTCGATCTGGCCTACTCCAATCGTCTCGAGTCCACTAGGAACATCCTCCTCCCAGAGAACCTCGGTAGCCCGTATCAAATCCTGCTTATGAACTCCAGGACCAACAAGAGAGTCTGGAACCACCTCGGTCATCCCGACCAAGTCAACAACCGGCAAGAAGGGCTCTTGAGTTGAAGAAAGATCTGAGGCGCCACTTGATAGAGAGGGCCCCTTTTGACTTTGGTCAACATCTGTAAATTGATCTGCCTTGGCTAGGATCAAGTTTCGATCCCACCCCAAGGTACCCTACAGGTCTATGTCAGCAGGTAGGCCCTGGACTGCTTCGTAGGAGGCAGTGAAATATCCATTCAAAGGACTCATCCATCCTTGCATGTAGAACTTTCACAGCCTCCCGCAGAGACCTATTGTCATCCATAAGGACTGCCATCTCTGTCTTCACGATCTCCCTCTCAACCCAAAGACGCGCAGTTGTGATTACCTCGGATCTACAGGCTTGTGTCATTTGACCCAGCTCTGCTAAAGCAACTTGCCTACCACCCTCGAATTCTTGGGCAGCCATCACCAAAGGACCCACTATCTGTTTAGCTCGGTTCACTTCCTCTTTTTCCTCTTCTAAATCTATATGGAGGGCTAGTTTGGACTCCTCCAAGGCCGACATCTGTTGGCCGACCGCTAAAGTAAACTTGAACACCTGCACGAGTAAACATGCAATGTAAATAGCATTCCAATGGGAATATCCAAGATAGAATAAGGAGACAAAGAAATTATACCTCGGCCGTTAAGGAAGCCCATATTTTCATTAAAAGGTTAGAGGGTAGTGAAACCATATTCTGCAAACTTTCCCCAGAGTATACAGCTGCGAAACGAGATATCACCTCATCCCGGGCAGGATCCTAGGACCATGAGTTGAAAGAGAGATCAAGAGGGAGACCAACCGGAGGAGTTAAAGTTCTACCCTCCTCAATCCTAGCCTAGATCTGGGAGATATTGTTAGAGGGGGAAGAGGAGCTGAAACAGGAGTCACTATCTGCATTGTAGTGGCAGAACTACTTGTTTGCCTTTGAGTTTGAACTGGTGAACCCCAAGCCTTAGCAGCCCACGCCAACATTACACTGAGGGTAGGATGCGGTGGAATCAAGGGAGGAAAAGTAGAAGGAGGATTGGCACGCGTCTTTTGAACTGACGAATGAGTTGACACAGATATAAGGGACCCCTGGGATATCCTTAGAGCTAGAGGAGGAAGAGGGATTTGTACATGAAGTTGGGATGCTAACCCAGCATCAGCACCAGCACCAACACCCTGGAAAGAAGAAGGAACTAGGGAATTGGGGAACTGACGAGATGCTAGCCTAGTTGCCTCAACCTATAAGGAGTAGGAGTAGGAATGATCAGAGGGGTAGCAGAAACTGTCAAAAGAAAAGCCGGTCAGTAAAATAAAATATATAAAAATAAATAAGTATATATATATGTATGTATACATGGGTGTATCAAGAAGAAATAAGACCACATACCCGGAAGAGCAATGGAAATCCTCAAAGACCCCTCCAGCCGCTTTCTTTCAAAAGCATCTAGTGTGGGGTACTTCGTATTTATGCACCCCCTCTCCATGATCTGGCAAAAGATACCCCAAGACTCTTGCGAGGGCACCCTCTTATCCTATTTGTCTTTCATGGTGAACTGGGTTAGGACTGGATGCTCATATCCCCCGATGAAGGCAGTATGCCCCCAATCTCTATCAGCAACTATCCACTCTTCTTTCCAGGGCGCAGCATACTTCACATTTGCCTCAAGGACAAAAAAAATTCATTTCATTAGCAGCCCGTAGGTAAAACTGACCCTGAGGTACCGTGTTCGCTATCTGGAACATATATCGGATCTCATCGAAACCGAAGTCCCTGTCTATCTTATCATGCTTGCATTGTTCCCTCCAAAGCACCAGGAACCCGATTAAGTGTTTCTAAAATCTCGGCGAGATCTGTAGAGAGGCCAATTCCAAGGCAACCAAAGCCCTGCAAAACGTGGGATGAAGAGGGGAACCGGACCCCACACTCGAAGGCCGCCTTATGAACAAGGAGTTGACCCTAAGGAGAGGTGTAAAGGTCAAAGCCTCGATAAGGCAGAGACAGAGTGATGGAATCAGGAATCTTATAATCCTTTCTCAAATTAGAAAGGGTGTCTATAGTGCACACCGAATCGAGAACAATCCGGCCATCATGAAAAGAGGCGAAAGAACCGGTGTGTACCCTAGCCAAAGTAACACCTAGTACGTTACCCCCCCCCCCCCCCTCCTCCACTTCGCCAACATCTTTGGCACCTTCTTCGTCGATAATATGGACCGGTTCCTCTGGCCTGTTGTGGAAACCCAACCCAATTCTTGGGTTTCTTGTAAAGCGACGGTGTAACGATGTTTGCTCATCACTAGAAGCATCGACTTCATCCCAATTTATTTTTTCCCCTTCGATGTCGAGGAATTCTCCTCTGATGCATATCCAGGAGGACGTCGAGATTGTCAGGAGGGTTAGGTGAATCTGGGTGAGGATTAGGGGAGGCTAGAGGAAGATCATGGGAAGTGATAGGCAGTTGAGAATGAGATGCCATTGTAAACCAAAGAAGAAAAAGGAAGCTTGAAAGGTCACTAAAAGATCGAGAAAGGAGAAGCTAGGATTAGAAGGAAATTCTTTTGAAAAGGCAAGTGTGTAGAAAGAAATAAGGCTAAATTATTTATAGACCGAAGTAGGCAGTTACTCGAACAAGCCAGGAAACCAAAAGTGATGACCGGAAACGTGTAAGGAACGGTTTCGAAAAAATCACGCCAAAGAAATGGCTCATTTAAATCAAGCCGACCACTCGAAATTTGACATGTAGGCCTTGAATTAAATACCTGCGTATCAAAAGAAGATCTCCTCCGAGATACGGAAAACTAATCAGGAAAAATACAAAACTGAACCGAATATCAAATCCTTCAAGTAAAGTAGGAATCCTGACCCTGACCTCCACCCCAACCAAATGCTAGTGTTCAAGTCATGGGGGACTTCTGTTAACCACCAAAAATGGGAGAGGGATCAAGGAAGAATTTTCCATCCCGATTCTGGGTTAGGACACAAGACCCAGCTACCACCAATATTAGATCCAGATCGGAGTATCCCGAAGCAATACCAGCCCACCCGGATCAAGATCAAGATCAAGAGCGTTGAGAATCCAGGATGACAAAACGAAGACCGGGTCATAAGAACCCCACTACTTGATGGGACTAACATCCCGACACCATGCTTATCGGAGTATTTCACTACAAGAACAACTCATACCTCGATACCCAGGAATGAACTCAGGGTATCATGGCTACCCCGATATTACACCATCTGGATACCACCAATAGCATCAATCGGTATCTAGGTTCCTAGATATTCTGTTACCACGGTCCAGTAAGCCCAACCTCTTGGGTCTTTTCCAGAATTCGCTAGCCAAGCAGCTAAGGCACTAAGAAAAGTAATTATTAAGGAATCTAGAAAAATAGGGTTGAAGTTACATTGAAAACACCGCCGTTTAAATCAATACAGAGTGGGCTTTTCTTTCCCGTCATTGAGAAACCTATTTGAAAGCAAAGTCAACTCTATTAAGACTCTACCAAACAAGGGATGATTCGTGACACAACAGAAAGATAGAGATATTCTCAGAGATTGCCAGTTAATACTCCGAAAATCTCTAAGTAATGAAGGGAACAGAAGAAGAGTGTTGGGCAAGCAGGAAGCACTATATATACATAACATATCGTTGTATGAAGGGGACTTTTTCTCTCTTTTATCCCTTTTTTACCTTTTTTCTACTTATCAACACACACGAGAGCGCCACCATCGATAGTTTTTCTTCTTCCTTCTCCATCGCCATAGAGGATTCTAATTTGTATTTGTATCCAACGAGGTTGTTAATAAGAGGAGGGGAGAAATAGCTGTGTGATTTATCATATTGTCTTCCTTAATTGTGATACACATCATTCTTGATCCATTTCATTAAATAAAATCCACCTCAAGGAATCGAACTACTTGATATCTCTCCGACCGGGATCCACCAAGATCTTGGTCCCTTAAAGTTGTTAATTGGAGTTTTCACCCGATGACGATTTTCAGTTAACAGGTCCTTCTCAAGCAGCCACTATCTCGGATCTCTCATTGCCTTAAGAGTTTGATGTGCCTACTCTCATTGATCCAACAAGAGTAACTAGAGAGGTGATTCTCGATCTTTCTGTCTAACTAGATGATCAGATGCAGGGTACAAAGGATCTTGCCAAGCCAATGAAGGAGGTAGAGGTTCTTACTAAGACCAAGGCACCAAGAGTTGAGAGACCCAAGCTAATCCAGAGGTTGTATAACACGGTATGTTGGTGGAGAAATAATACTGTTTTATTGATCGTTCCAAATACAATGCATGATACACTAAAGATTACACATAGTCGAGATACAATAAGAGTTTTTGTGAGGTTTAGGCAGGAGATTTTTGACATAGTAGGCAATGACGATCTCGTAGTAGTCGATAAGTAGAAAAAAGTTGTAAGGATATGGATCGAAAGTCCCCCCCTCTCTTTCGAGAGTCATGTTGTATTTATAAATCATTTTTCTTGCTTATTACTCTAGCGATCAATCAATCAATTAAGCAATTAACGGGACGTTGATGGTGATTTTTTTTAGGCGTGGGAATGATTCCCATAATCAAGTGATTCAATTTCCTTCCATGGCGATCCTGACAGAGTTGACTAATCCCATTTAAAGTGGAGATTTACAGATGGTGGGAAAAGTCAACTTTCCTTGTATTTAAATGTTGGCACTTACTGTCTTCCTTTTGGCATGGTTCTAGTTCCTTGGTATACCGGTCCTTTCTTCCTTGATAATCTTCTCATTATCTCAGTCCCCACTGCTTGGTAAAGAGGTCGGGGTATCCAAGTATCTCGTATCTTACTGGATATTCTTTGAGTATAGGGATTCCATGGTACCTGGTACTAGGACAACGCAGTAGTGGGGTACAGGGATAATGCAGTAACAGGGTCCTTATGACCTCGACTTTCATGTTTCCTGACACTTGGAGATCTAGATGGCCATGATCTTGATCTGGACTCGTAGAAGGCCTACCTGGACATATCGGCCTGGCTCCTTCCTAGAGTAGTTGGATCGCTCATGCCGTGTCCTTCTACTTCAAATAATCCTAGCTTTGATGAAAAATTCTTCTTTAGACCCCTGCCTTTTTAGGCGGTTAACAGAAATCAAAATTCAATGAATATGTGAATGGGTTGGATTCAACCATGTCACTTGAATGTGGTCTAAGAAATTAAATTAAAAAAATTAAAAAAACAAATCAGATTTAGTAATAATAATAATAAACCTTTCAAATAAATATTAATTAAAAAAAAAAAAACAATAACCTAAAGTTGAACACCCAATTACCCAAATCGTATTTCTCCATATCATCATCTTCTTGTATAACCCAAAACCTTAGCCACCACACCACCAACCTAACCCACCATCTCTCTCTCTCTCTCTCTCTCTCTCTCTCTCTCTCTCTCACGTTCCCTCTTCTCTCTCATTAGCCAACAAGATCGAGTGCCAATCTCCTCTGTTGAGAGCCGATCGGTGTCAGTGATGGTGATTTCTAGTGAGCTAGCGGTGGTTTTGTGAGTGAGTGGGTTTGGGTTTGGGTTTGGAGTTTGGCTTTTGAAGATTCATATTTTGGTTTGTGTTTGTCATATTTTTTGAATTTCAGTTTGTGTTTCAATTTTTTTGTTCTTATTTTTGGGTGATGGTGGTGTTTGAAATTGGGAAAAAAAATTTCTTCGAATTTTGGTTGTGTTTGGATGGTGGAAGTGTTTGGGAGGTTGTTGTTTGTGTTAGCGTTAATAGAGATAGAGAGAGAAGATAATGGATGGTTGTATTTGAGCCAGTGATTGGATTTCTTGGGTTTTGGTGGTGATGGATCATGATTTTATTGGCTTTGTTTGGGGATCTGGTGTAATTGTGGTGATTGCTTTACTTTTGGTCTGAATTCTAGATCTGGTCTTGGTGGAGTGAATCTCAACCGTCGATCGTGAGAGAAGGATGGTGGATATTTGGATCTCCACTTTCTTTTATATTTTTTTTCTTTTTCACTATTATGATTTTTTATTTTTAATTCTGTCATTGGAAGGGCAAAACTGTCCCATTAAAAAACAAATTTATTACAAGGGTAACATCATCATTTGCAATATGCTCATGTTAGTAGAACAATTTTCCGTCCAAAACTAACGGTAGGGTGCAAAATGGCTAATAACCTAATACTAAAACAAGAGGATGCAAAAAAAAAAAATGAATTACAATACCTCAAAAGTTGGGGGGTGGGGTGGAATAATGATATCCCTAAATTATAATATATCACTAGAAATAATAAATTGTAGTTGAAAAAAAAATTATAAAAAATAAAATAAAATAAAAAACAATAACAAAACTCTAATTCAAAATTATGACTAACAAACCCAAGATTCTAGCTTGTTAATTAGAAAAAATAATTTTAACTATGAAAAATGCCTAAATTAAAATACCTGAATATAAATAAAATATTCAGAGTAATATTATATAATCCAAATGATTAACCCAAAATTCAATCCAAATGATATGGTAATTAAATTGTTATTGAAATATAAAAGCACGGTTAAATTTCCAAAAGCTAACCTAGAGGAGGGTGACTAGGTTTTAAACCTCTTTTCAATCCCTTGAAACAAACATAAGTTTGTCCCTCTAGATAACTTGTATTACAACACATTTAATCATGAAAGCATATATAGACTATTGAAATCATATTCAATAAAGCATGTCAATCAAGGTTTATAACTTGCAAGTGAAGATATCTTACTAAAACATAAATTAACTCTAACTTGTATTTATATATATATGGATCATTCTTCGGTGCAACATTACACGATACAACCGTATGTGATCACATATGATTGCATGTGTATATTATATTAATTAATGTTATAACTCTAACTTGTGATCATATCTATTATATAAATCTCCAATATTTACAAATATAAATGTATGAGTAACTATATACAATTATATCAACTATTAACAAATACAAGGAATGTGTACAAATTGGTTTAGAAGTATGTTTGCTTCTCTTTCCTTACAAAAATATTGTTTACAAGAAAATGTAGATTTGATGATCTAAAACAAGATACAACAATCACATAAACACAAATATAAGATAGTAAGGGATAGAGATATTTGACACATTATTTTTACGTGCTAAACCTTCGAAGAGGAAACATCCACGAGTTGAACCATTCAACCATCTCCGAGCAACACAATCTTTCACTAGTTGCATAAAAGTACACCCTCAAAATGACCAATCCGCTTGATTGTCTACTTCCTATTGGATATCCCTTCTATTCTACCCATGAGCCTTTTACTAGTGAAAAAATTGCTGCCACTCAACTTAGAAGCCGCGTGCCTCTAATTGAGTTCTACATGCTCAATCTACGGATCAGCATGATCCTAGTCTAGACTCCCTTGCTAAAGCTAGAACAGCATGTTCCAACAACATACTTTATGCCTATGCAAGGCTTCCTAACGTGATCAAATTTATGCTTATGTAAACACATGCAACAAAGAATATATGATCAAGATATCCTATGGAAACTAGAAATAAACTTTATGCACACAATGTGTGTTTTTCTAGTTTATAATCCAAACAATTGACACCACACAAAATAATGCAAATCACATATGAAATGTACGGATTAGGTGCACTTCATGAAGAACTAGAAATAGATATGGAAGTTCACAAATTTTATTTTCTGGTTCTTTATACATGAACAAAAAACCTAGAAAATGCAACCCAACCAAATCATACTTAAATCCCAGATTTTATTCATGCATGATAAAGCTTGAAACATAAATGTTAATGGAAAATTATCACTGGAAAAAATCTCCAAATAACAACTTTAAGGACCAAGATCGAGATAGATCCCAGTCGGAGGGGTATCACATAGTTCGATACCACCAAGATTTCTATCAAAGTAAAATAAAACTCATACAAGAAAAGATTAACAGGTGCGATCTTATTGATGAAAATATGCATACAAATGACGAAATTAGGACGATGGCTATGTGATGGTATTCTAGGTTTCTGTTAGGTCATGGAGATAGCATGCTCGTGCCTGTCGATAAGTAGAACTGAAAATGAGTGTAGGGTTTGGGGAGGCCAATTTCTGATCCCCTTCTTGGTGAATGTAGTGTCGAATATATAGGTCACATTGCTTGCCATGCACTCCTATACTTTCGGTCTAGGGTTTTGGCGATCACTGGACTTTCTTTCCTTCTAAAGGCGATCTTGTAGGAGATTTTATTATTTGAATCAAGTGATTCCTTTTGGGGAGGATTCTAATAAGAGTGGACTCTTTATTCCAATGGATTTTTTGCATGGCAGGGTGGAGTCTACCATATTATTAGGACATGAACGACCGCGTTTCACCCTCTTGCTTTGGAGTTTCAAGACTTGTCCGCCTGGACATAAGAATTTCAGATTCTGTTAATGTTTCTTATAGTTAACTGGTGAGAGGATCCTTGGAGGTATTTGGGTTCATCTGGGTTCTCGTGTACCCTGCCTCTTGCTAGTTTTATGCATTCATGGCTAGGTGTTTGGTCGACGGGGTATCCTAATATCAGTTGTTCTTACAGCGGGGTACCTGGCTGAATGTAGAAGCGGGGTACTTAGCGAATGTAGTATATGGATGTCTGTTTGATGCGGCAGCGAGGTACCCTGCTGATGTAATGGCGGGGTACCATGTTGATCTTAGTAGCGGGATACCTGTCTGGTGCAATAGCGGGGTACCTTGTCGAGCTCTGTGACAGGATTCTAAGTAGAACTCCACATCGGGCTACTTAGGGGTTACCAGGGTTGCTGGGCTTGCTGGCTTGATCCGAGGGAGGAGGTAGGTATCCAGATTTGATTTAGCATTCTTCTTTGTAGGAGTAGCTAGGTGGTATCTTAGCTTGTGTCTCTTCTTTGTATCTAGATGGAAAATTCTTCTTTGGTCCTTTACCGATTTTGGCGGTTAACAATAACATATTCAATAAGCACATGTTCAAGGTTTTCAAACTAAAATAAAAAATGCTAGAACACAAAATATGTTCAATCAAGTTTCTCTAGCAAATATTTAGAGCATATATTCATCAAAATTATCAATTAAATCTCAAGACTCTAAATATAAAATTAAATGTGCTAATCCTAAATATATTCAACTAAAAGATCCTAACACATGTAAAGGCTATCAATCAACATAATAAATTCAATTAACACTCAAATAGCCATAAAATATAAGCTAGTCACAATACAACACCCAAACATGTGAAGTTTTAGATTTAACAAAACCTAAATCACATTTATGTCTCTAATTAGATAAATCTATTTTATAATTTGAAAATGCACTGAGTGTGTCTAATACAACCTAGATTGGGGGAGGGGGGTGTTGAATGGGTTGTTAATCGATTAATTACCAACTTTTTCGATTAGTCAATGAAACTAATTACGGTGTGTTCAATATTAATCTAGGGGGGGTGAATAGATTTTAATCAATTTTACCTAACAAGGAAAAACCACAAGCTGTATAATGCGCCACACTCAAACCTCGAATCCACTAATTGTAATGACATTTACAACCTAGGTTGACCTCAACCTCTCACGGTCTATAACCCGCCACTACTACCCTTAGGCCTATAAAGGTGGACCTAGTCCAATTTGCTTGTACCACTCACTAGTAGTCACAAGACTTACTTTTCAATGAAGAGAATCAACAACCTAATGTGAATAATATGATATTCAAAAAGCAAGTAATGCTAGGTTACACTAAATGCCTATCTAGGATGAAAGATGACAATAATCACAATCCTAGATATCAATCTTTGCTGTATAATATGTCATAAAGCTTAGCTATCAAAGATTAAATAATCCTAAAAATAGCTATCAAAATACAACTCTCAAACAATCAACATAATCATCTCAATCTTGACAATAGAATATATTCTATAAGCATACAAGTAATAAATGAGATTGCTTGTTAAAGAAGACACAAAATATGTAAGATATTAGTGACCAACTTACCAAGCTAAAAGTGTTGAATAAAAAACAAGCATAGATTACACCTAGATGATCATGGATGATGCTAGATGATGATTTGATGCACTTGGATATGTGTTTGAGTAATCAAAGAAGAGTTCTTTAGTGATTTTTTCTCTTTGGAAAAATGTTAAGTCAAAATATGATTTAGACTCTCTTAAAACTGACCTAAAGTCAAAGTAGCATATATATAGGGTGACAAATTGATGCTACATCATTTTGCAAAGTTTTCAATAATTTTGCCTTAACGGCCATAAACACGCCATACATAGGACGGATGTATGGCGGTTCACCTGGGAAATGAAGAACAAGTTCTTCATGACCGCTCTACGCGTAGGGCGAAAATCACGCGAACCAAGGACGGATGCTCTCTGGATTTTGAGAGCCACCTTACACCCGCTGTTCGCAGGGCGTCTGAAGGGCGAAATGTGGGCGATAAATAAATTGACCAGTGGCACCGCTCTACGTATGGCGAACGTAGAGTGAACAATAGCAATTTGCTCTAACCGCCATACGGGCGATGTACGTAGGGCGCCTGAAGAACGGTTTGTACAGCACCCTTAAAAATCATAATGCATCAATGACAAGGCATTTAAACACACAAAATGCAATCAAGTTAAACATGCATCAAAAGTGATTAATGAACATTAATGCACATATAATAAAGAACCACAACATACAAAAATAAGAATTATGCATGTGTTGTGAGTGTGTGCAACTACATCTCTTCATAAGCAAGTAAGCACTTAGAAATTTACCTTTGAAGTGTTTGATCTCTTGATGACTTGAGAGGGCCTTGATTGTGCAAAGCACCAACCATCAAAAGCCTAAGCTACCCTTACATCAATCCCCACTTGTGGTTTGTCACCGAAATAAGCCAATCAAAACTTAAGGAACTTACAGTCAATATTAACAAAAACAAGCCACCACAACCCATATACAATCAACATACTAGAAATGCAGAAAACAATAAAAACATGTTGAGTTGATTTATGTGATAAACCCTCTAACTGGAAAAAACTCACGGGCTAGCCACCTAGCCACTTCAATCCTCAAATCCACTATTTGAATACTTGTTTACAACATAAGTTGACACTCTAATCACACTATTCTCACAGTAACACAAGCTATTCTACCCGGGGGCATTTAATAGTGATTCTAGACCAATTGCTTGCCAATCAACCCTTGATTGCAAAACTTGCTTGCTTGTGCACCTTCACCTAGAAGTCACAAGACTTGACTCTTTGAAGAGAGATAATGGTCTAAGTGAATATATGAATATTCTAATTGCAATAAAGTGCAAGACTAAACACTATATGTTTAATTAGATGATAAGATGCAAATCTAACAATCTAATTATCAAAAAAGCTTCCATGCACATACATGAAGTCTCAATTAGATTAAGAATGATTCTAGCAACCTAATTGTCAAAAACATGCACATAAACTTTCATGAACTTGACTAGATGATAATCATCAACTAAGCATACATGAATATTTATGAATTAGCTATTTAAGCATAAATGACCTAATGATGCAAGCTATCATAAACAAAACTCAATCATACAATAGAACTCATGAAAAGATGCAATAAAGAGAGTCCTAGCATTTAATCATACAATAAATGAAATAAAAAGACAATTTTGGAAAGTTTGACAATTAATAAAGATTGAGTGTTTGTTCAACTTACCAAGTTAGTTAATGATAAAGACCCATGCTTTAAAGATGTTCAATAGTGCATGAAAATGATGGGTTTTTGGGTTAGATAGATAAAAAAAAGCTATTTTGAAACTTCTTTCACAAGAAAACTTGTTTCTCACTCTTAGATATGATATTTTGAAGTTTTGATTTGGCCAAGAGAAAGAGAAGAATTATTTATATGAATCCCAAGGACAAAACTCCCCGTTTTGAAAAAAATGGGCTCAGCCGTCGTGCTGACCCACCATTGTGTGACACACATTGGTCACACAGCAGTGACAGAGTGGTCACACAATGGTGACACTGGTTAAAACAATCAGGGAGGCATTGTTCAAGGCCACATACAGCGGTCACACACGGTTAAAACATGAAGAGAGTTGAAACATGAATGTACACCTTCAACGAACACACAAAATACAAGAGATATGGAAATGCATGAATTGTGTGTGTGTATAACTAGATCTCTTTAAAAAGTCAAGAACAAGTGATATACCTTGAAGAGCTCTAGAGCTTGAGGTTTTAGGGAAGCCATTGAAGCTTGATCATGAACACTGAAGAGTCTAATCTACCCTTACAAATTAAACCCCAATGTGGTTTGTCATTGAAATAAGCCAATCAAAATATGAGGAACTTACATAATTGAAGCTTTATCTCTAAACAACATTTGTTCAAGTCACAAACACAAAGATAGGAAGAAGACCCAAGGTATTTGGACATTTCAAAGTTTAGAAAATCAAAAGATAAGCAAATACCTTGATGACACAAGTGTAGCCATGAAATTGATATTGAACACTAAAAATACTTGAATAATTAACTTCAAAATTACTTGGGGAAGGTAGTAGACGTCAATACAAATCTCTCACTTTTTAAATCACTCAATATGGTTAATGAATGAGTGAGATATGGAATTTTGAAGTTGAGAGAAAATCACACAAAAGTTTCTACACAAGTCTTCTTCAAAAGACTAAATGAAAGAGAGGGATTTAAAAAGAAATTGGGAGGGAAAGTGATGTGGCATTGGGGGGACCACGAGAGAGAGGTTTGGCCACTCCACCTCAGCCTCCCGTGGAGACGCGTGGTCTCCACGAGGGCCGAGGGGCCTCTTTCTCATGGAGGCCATGCGCCTCCACGGGAGAGGGTGTGGGGCTGGCTTTTGGCAAAGGGTCATCTTTTCTTCCCTCGTGCACTTCTTATTTTCTTTAACCGTTTTCCGACCTCCGAACTAAGAATTTGAATCCGTTTTCGGATTAGGAACCGGGACTGACTCTCTCACAGACATGGACGTCTATGAAACTTCAACCAAAAACTTAGAATTCAACTTGATACATAATGACGAAAACCATGTACAATAAACACACGGAAAGATTCCTGAAATCCAACTTGGAACTCAAAAACTTATGAATGAGTAACTGAAATGTTCAGAACTCAATAAGGAACAATATGAGAACATATTCAAGTCTGATATAAATAAAACATAAACAAATAAACACAAGAACACACAAGTATGTCATTTTGCTAGAAATAGTCCTATAACATGCAATTTTGTAAAAGTTGTCAATACAAATCTAATGCATGTGCATACAACAATATATGTGTTTATATGTTATACCAATTACCAATTGAGCACAACAATGTAGGGACACGTATGAATGCAACGTGTGTGTGTGTGTGCCTAAACGCCTTGTGTAAGGAATAAGGTCTTGATATACCTTTGATGTGCAACAAAGCTTGTTCCTCTTAAAGATTTCAGTTTGCATGACATGATGTGTTGTCCTTCCTCTTTGAAGCATGAGTCAACATGAACCTAGACAACTAGTAAATACAAAGAAAATGTCGTTTTGATATAGAACTATGTCAACATAACTCAAAAACCTAACATTTAGGTTGGAGATAATTGTCAATTAGAGAGAGAGAGAGAGAGAGAGAATGTGTGTGTGTGTGTGTATGTGTGTGTGTTGGAACGTGAATGAGTGAGTGAGTGAGAGACTTGATTGATTGAGGATAGGGGTGGGCACCAACCCGCCAACCCAACCTAACCCAACCCAACTATAATTAGTTGGGTTGGGTTGCTTTTAAGATTGGGTTAAGTTGGGTTGAGTTAATAAAATATAACCCAACCCAACCCGACATAAAAAAATAATAATAATAAATAATTTTATTTATTATTAAATTTGTCATGAAATCTCTTTTTTTTTTTTAATTTAAATATTTTACTCATGCACCATTTATAATATTATAAATAACAAATATAAATACATAATGAAATATTTTTATACCATAAATATATAATACATTTATTAAAAATATACAATTATATTGTTTTATGTTTTATAATTTTTACTTTCTAAGTTTGATAAATTGTTATATTTTTATTTTATAATTATGCAACATATGTTTAAAAAGTTTGTATTATATGTTGTGATTTGATTTTGAAACTTTTAAGAAATCTAAACTCTATGTGATATGATTATGGTGAAAAATTATTTTAAATTAGAATTTTGATATAATAAAATTTGAATTCAAATATATTTTTTCTATCAGGTTTAAGAAGCCCAACGCAATCAGGTTAACCCAATACAACCCGATAAATAGTGGGTTGAGATGACTTGAGTTGGGTTAAAATTTATGTTGGATTGAAAAAATTTCAACTCAATCTAACTCAAATCGCCCACCCCTATGTGAAGGGTAGAGAGATTGATTGATTGATTGATTGATTGATTGATTGGGAGTTGAGATTTGATTGATTGATTGAGAGAGAGAGAAAGAGAGAGTGTGTGTGTGTTGGGAGTTAGGACGTGAGGGAATGCACAAGAGAGAGTGTGTGTGTGTGAGAGAGTATTGGTACGTGAGAGATGTGAGAGGTGAGGGCAGTCAATAATTTTTACTTTTTTTTTTTAAGAGATTTACCCGGTTATTAAGGTCCGTTTATGAATATAAGAGGTCTACTACGGGATCAACCTTACTTAATTTTAAAAAGACTTTTTAAATATATATTGTTAACTTTATCGAATGAAGCAAAGGTCGGAGAAAATCATCGGGACATATGAGGTGATGCCTAAAATATAAAATTCATATTCTTATAAACTCTAAATAGTTAATTATCAATCATTGTGATATATAAGTAAGTAAATAAATAAATAATTGGCCTTCCTCTTTTTGTATAATACGTAAGAAGATGTGTCACGATATCTTTCTTTTCAATATAAAAATGGAATAAAATAAAAATCATTGAAAATCCTTTTCATAATCAGCCTTGATCAATTTGCTTTAATCAAATCTTAATTATCAGCTCAAGATTGATTATTTTAAAAGAAAGAATGTGAACATTTCTTACCACAATTTTAAAAAACTCAATTAATTATCTAAAAAAATTAAATTAAAAGTGTAGTACAACAAAACCTCTATAAATTAATAATGTGGACCATTCAAAATTTATTAATAGAGTTATTAATTAATTATTAATTTATCCCATTAATTTAAGTCGGTATCAAAAAAAAATTATTATATTATAGAGATTATTAATTTATTAAGTATTAATTAAGAGAGGTTTTACCGTAAATAAAGAAACCATTTTAAAATAATTTATTTCTTTGACAGCCAGATTCCAATTTCTTATTATTATTAATATTACTTATTTTTCGGGCCAAAAATCTTGTTCTTGTTTTGGATTGGTGAAAAGAATGAACTCATTTATTTAGGTTTATCCGATGAGTGACGATATTGACACTCCTCAAAAACTATATGTACGTCATTTTCGTAAGTACACCACTAAAATATTTTATAAAAAAAAAAATACCATTTCTTTAATTTTATTGTATTATATTTTTTTTAGTACACCTCGCTATTTTGTTATCTAATTAGATTTATTTGAAATTTTATTATTTTATATCTTTTTATTCAAAAAAGTAATTTCTCTTTAAAAATAATAATTTCTAACTCCTGCAATAATATTTGATATCACTAAATAAATTGTATGAAAAAAATTTCTTTTCATTGCATTAAACCTTTTTTTATTTTTTATTTTTTATATAAAAAGAGACTCTCAGCACACAATAGTGTATCTTAAATTGAGATTCTCAATTCCTTTGTTCCTAAGAAAGTTTTTTTTTTTTTTTAAATAACAATTGTTCATAAAAAATTTTATTGTTGGTATTGATTTTTGTTTCACTCAATTATAACAGTTAATTGTTTGTCAACTCAATCAATTTGTATTCCTTAAAAGAAATTGAAATTAGTATTTAAAATAGAAGTTAGGGTTCGATAAAATAGAAATTTTTTTATTATCATATCAAACAATTAATACAAAACTTCCTTTTTCTTTTATTATAAAGGATTAATATAAAACTAATTATTAATTACTGGTGTATAATTAAAAACTATTTAGTCCTTTAAATAATTTTACTTAAGAATAATATTGAATTTTTAAAAATAAACTAAATTAGGGTGTATATACAGATTTTGATAAGTGTAAATATGTCGCTCTTACCTGATATCAAGTGAGATTCTGGACATATAAGATCTTCTTTACTGTTTATTTAATTTGGACGGTTGGGCTCTCACTATCAAACAATATCCAATAATGTGACTTCTCTCTTCTAGGCATTTTCAAAAAGCTTTGAAATCTAGACTTATATACGAATGTGTCGTTTTCCATGAGATTTTTGTGTATCTTTGAATTGCATTTCCTTTTCATAAAAAAAATACAAAAATTATTACTCAAAGTATTTTCAATGTAAAAATGACTTATATATCAATAATCGTTCATATGACAATAATGTCAAGAGACTTACTTCCTATGTTGTATAAAAATAGACATGATAAACAATCAATTCAAAATTTGGTCTCCATTGCTTCCGTCTAAAACACAATTTTTTTTTAATGATGTTTCTATCTTTTATTCCTATTTTATTTTTTGTTTTATTTCCTTATCAAAAATATATGAAAATTAATGTTAGTTTTAACTGTTTGCTGAGTCAACCTAAAAAATAGTTGTACAACAGACCGTCTGAAAGTGGACGATCATGTTGACAATGTCTAATATTTTTTTGTCACTTCAGTTTGAAGTTGAATATGCACGGTTGCATTGGAGATACAGTTATTAACATAATGTCTATTTATCTTACGTGATATTTTTTTTTTTCACAAGCCACACTTGCATTGAAGATGCTCTTAAGTTCTCTCCCTAAGGTTTGACCTTGCGAAAGAAAAAGGCCAAATATATATTAATTAGCATATTATTTTTGTAAAAATCAAAACAACCAACCATCAAGATACAAATAGATGTCAAATAGATCTTTTAGAGTTTCTACAAATAGAGCTTTTAAGTTATCAATTATAAAAGCAAGAAGAAATAACCCACATGGAAAAGCTAGAAGAGATGAGAAGGAAACCTACATGGAAAGAGAAATGATTTGTGCAACCGGGGTCGTGAAACCTTTGCGGCCCCGTAGTGTATTTTTAAAAAAAAAACATATATGGGTCCCACGTATTAAATACGCGGACCAAAAAGTGTAATACGGGACGGTAAAGGTTGCGCAACCCCAATTGCGTATAGAATCATTCGAGAGGTTTACCGTAAATAAAGAAACCATTTTAAAATAATTTATTTCTTTGACAGCCAGATTCCAATTTCTCATTATTATTAATATTACATATTTTTCGGGCCAAAATCTTGTTCTTTGTTTTGGATTGGTAAAAAGAATGAACTCATTTATTTAGGTTTATCCGATGAGTTGCGATATTGACACTCCTCAAAAACTATATGTACGTTATTTTCGTAAGTACACCATTAAAATATTTTTTAAAAAAAAATACTCTTTCTTTAATTTTATTGTATTATATTTTTTTTAGTACACCTCGCTATTTTGTTATCTAATTAGATTTATTTGAAATTTTATTATTTTATATCTTTTTATTCAAAAAAGTAATTTCTCTTTAAAAAATAATTTCTAACTCCTGCAATAACATTTGATATCACTAAATAAATTGTATGAAAAAAATTTCTTTTCATTGCATTAAACCTTTTTTTATTTTTTATTTTTTATATAAAAAGAGACTCTCAGCAAACAATAGTGTATCTTAAATTAAGATTCTCAATTCCTTTGTTCCTAAGAAAGTTTTTTTTTTTTTTTTTAAATAACAATTGTTCATAAGAAATTTTATTGTTGGTATTGATTTTTGTTTCACTCTATTATAACAGTTAATTGTTTGTCAACTCAATCAATTTGTATTCCTTAAAAGAAATTGAAATTAGTATTTAAAATAGAAGTTAGGGTTCGATAAAATAGAAATTTTTTTATTATCATATCAAACAATTAATACAAAACTTCCTTTTTCTTTTATTATAAAGGATTAATATAAAACTAATTATTAATTACTGATGTATAATTACAAACTATTTAGTCCTTTAAGTAATTTTACTTAAGAATAATATTGAATTTTCAAAAATAAACTAAATTAGGGTGTATATACAGATTTTGATAAGTGTAAATATGTCGCTCTTACCTGATATCAAGTGAGATTCTGGACATATAAGATCTTCTTTACTGTTTATTTAATTTGGACAGTTGGGCTCTCACTATCAAACAATATCCAATAATGTGACTTGTCTCTTCTAGGCATTTTCAAAAAGCCTTGAAATCTGGACTTATATACGAATGTGTCGTTTTCGATGAGATTTTTGTGTATCTTTGAATTGTATTTCCTTTTCATAAAAAAAATATAAAAATTATTACTCAAAGCATCTCCAATGTAAAAAATGACTTATATATCAATAATCGTTGATATGACAACAATGTCAAGAGACTTACTTCCTATGTAGCATAAAAATAGACATGATAAACAATCAATTCAAAATTTGGTCTTCATTGCTTCCGTCTAAAACACAATTTTTTTTTTAATGATGTGTCTATCTTTTATTCCTATTTTATTTTTTGTTTTATTTCCTTATCAAAAATATATAAAAATTAATGTTAGTTTTAACTGTTTGCTGAGTCAACCTAAAAAATAGTTGTACAACAGACCGTCTGAAAATGGACGATTATGTTGACAATGTCTAATATTTTTTTGTCACTTCAGTTTGAAGTTGAATATACACGTTTACATCGGAGATATAGTTATTAACATAATGTCTATTTATCCTACATGATATTATTTTTTTCACAAGCCACACTTACATTGGAGATACTCTTAAATTCTCTCCCTAAGGTTTTAGCATATTATTTTTGTAAAAATCAAAACAACCAACCATCAAGATACAAATAGATATCAAATAGATCTTTTAGAGTTTCTACAAATAGAGCTTTTAAGTTATCAATTATAAAAGCAAGAAGAAATAACCCACATGGAAAAGCTAGAAGAGATGAGAAGGAAACCTACATGGAAAGACCGTAAATAAAGAAACCATATCAAAATAATTTATTTCTTTGACAGCCAGTTTCCAATTTCTCATTATTATTAATATTACTTATTTTTCTGGCCAAAAATCTTGTTCTTTGTTTTGGATTGGTGAAAAGAATGACCTCATTTATTTAGGTTTATCCGATGAGTGGCGATATTGACACCCATCAAAAACTATATGTACGTCATTTTCGTAAGTACACCACTAAAATATATATATTTTTAAATACCATTTTTTTAATTTTATTGTATTATAATTTTTTTAGTACACCTCGATATTTTGTTATCTAATTAGATTTATTTGAAATTTTATTATTTTATATCTTTTATTTAAAAAAGTAATTTCTCTTTAAAAAAATAAAACATTTGATATCACTAAATAAATTGTATGAAAAAAATTTCTTTTCATTGCATTAAAACTTTTTTTATTTTTTATTCTTTATATAAAAAGAGACTCTCAGCACACAATAGTGTATCTTAAATTGAGATTCTCAATTCCTTTGCTCATAAGAAAGTTTTTTTTTTTTTTTAAATAACAATTGTTCATAATAAATTTTATTGTTGGTATTGATTTTTATTTCACTCAATTATAACAGTTAATTGTTTGTCAACTCAATCAATTTGTATTCCTTAAAAGAAATTGAAATTGGTATTTAAAATAAAATTTAGGGTTTGATAAAATAGAAAGTTTTTTATTATCATATCAAACAATTAATACAAAACTTCCTTTTTCTTTTTTTCTAAAGGATTAATATAAAACTAATTATTAATTATTGGTGTATATTTACAAACTATTTAGTCATTTAAGTACTTTTACTTAAGAATAATATTGGATTTTTAAAAATAAACTAAATTAAGGTGTACATACAGTTTTTGATAAGTGTAAATATGTCTCTCTTACCTGATATCAAGTGAGATTCTGGACATAGAAGATCTTCTTTACTGTTTATTTAATTTGGACGGTTGGGCTCTCACTATCAAACAATATCCAATAATGTGACTTCTCTCTTCTAGGCATTTTCAAACAGCTTTGAAATCTAGACTTATATACGAATGTGTCGTTTTCGATGAGATTTTTGTGTATCTTTGAATTGTATTTCCTTTTCATAAAAAAAATACAAAAATTATTACTCAGAGCATCTCCAATGTAAAAATGACATATATACCAATAATCGTTGATATGACAACAATATCAAGAGACTTACTTCCTATGTGGCATAAAAATAGACATGATAGACAATCAACTCAAAATTTGGTCTCCAAAACTTCCGTTTAAAACACAATTTTTTTTTAATGATGTGTCTATCTTTTATTCCTATTTTATTTTTTATTTTATTTCCTTACCAAAAATATATTAAAATTAATTATAGTTTTAACTGTTTGCTGAGTCAACCTAAAAAAATAGTTGTGCAATAGACCGTTTGAAAGTGGACGATCATGTTGAAAATGTCTAATATTTTTTTGTCACTTCAGTTTGAGGTTGAATATGCACGGTTGCATTGGAGATTCAATTATTAACATAATGTCTATTTATCCTACGTGACATTTTTTTTTTCACAAGCCATACTTGCATTGGAGATGCTCTTAAGTTCTCTCCCTAAGGCCTGACCTTGCGAAAGAAAAAGGTCAAATATATATTAATTAGCATATTATTTTAGTAAAACTCAAAACAACCAACCATCAAGATACAAATAGATGTAAAATAGATCTTTTAGAGTTTCTACAAATAGAGCTTTTAAGTTATCAACTATAAAAGCAAGAAGAGAAGAGATAACCCACATGGAAAAGCTAGAAGAGATGAGAAGGAAACCTACATGGAAAGAGAAATGATTTGTGTAACCGGGGTCGCGTAACCTTTACGGCCCCGTAGTTTATTTTTTAAAATATATATATATATATATATATATGGGTCCCACGTATTAAATACACGGACCAAAAAGTGCACTACGGGACGGCAAATGTTGCGCAACCCCAATTGCACATAGAATCATTCACATGGAAAATACAAAATGTAAGAAGTTTTTTTTTTTTTTTTTTTTTCCTTTGAATTTGGACTGACCTATGGGGAGAGATACACATTTTGGGAATTAGGATGGATATAGGTCCCCCTAAACAAGCCCCCGCCCCCCGTTTCTCCATTTAGGGAAAATGGGGATGGGGAATTTTGGAGGGACCTATATCCATCCTCATCCCCAATTCTCCATTTTCTCTTTTTTTCCCCGGTAACCCCATTCTTCCATTTCCTCATTTGACTAAAAATTACATATTAAATTTGAGAGAATGAGAGCAACTTTTAGATTTAGATTTTAGGTTTTGAAGATAAAAAGAGTAAATATGTATATATACTTTGTATTAGGGAGTTACTAGTTAGCCAATTAAGGTTTTCCTAGAATAAAAAAAATTAAAAATATATATTATAATTATAATTATATATATTTGGGGGAAATGGGGAAATCAGGATGGGGGACCTCCTCCCATCCCCATCCCCATCCCCATTTCAGCATAATAGTGGGGGAAATGGGGAAATGGGGAGGTCCCCCCATTTCAATTCCCCCCCCCCCCATTTTTCCCTAAAAAAACATCCCCAAATAGGGATAGGGAGACGGGGATTTTGGGCCCCCGAGAAAAGTATGTATCTCTACCTATGGGGTAAATGCAAGAAGTATATACATCAATGGATGAAACAACCCAATAGAGTAATTTAAAAATAAATAAATAAAAAATAAATAAATAAACGTAAATAGATTAGTCTTTTGGTTGTAAGACTATCAAACAATATATGTCCACTTCTCATAAACACATAAAAATTACAAGTACGAAAATTTGGTAAAGGTACCGGTTCTGAAAACTATCAGAGGATTTCGAAGCACATGAAGAGAATGTAGAGAAACAACACACCCATCAAGAACCGGATCATTTTGAGTCAACTCAGTGACAACAATAAACTCAAACTTGGATTGGTTGATTTAACTGTATTGGATCGAATGATTGGAATTGTTAGGGTTTTAGATACGATCCAAAATTAGGACCCATTTTATTGACGAGATTTATCACCGCGTTAGCTACGTTAGCGGATTGGCCAATTACTTGGAATTCTCAATTATTATATTTCCTGATATTAGCAATGTATAGCGGTCGAAAAGGATCTTTCGCTTCCCGATCGTGACCTTTTACCTTTTGTCATCATGTGGGAAATCAAATTAATTCCTGTTTATCTAAGGAGTTTTAATTCAAGGAATATCCTTATTATTTTTTATATTTTTTTTCATTTTCAATTTTAGATGAATTATCTTAGAATTAATGATAATAGGGATTAAAAATATCAAATTTTAATGAATTAAAACCAATGAATTGTGCAATGATGTAGCAAAGTCTATTATGATATCACATCATTTAGATATTAAGTTTAAGTAAGGCAGCATTTTTGCTATTATTTATTTTTATTTTAAAAAAATATTATAAAAACTATTATAATATGACTATCAGGATCTGGCGAGATCAAAAAATAAATGTGTGGTCCAGATATCTACTACTATAACAGGAGATAACTACTCCCATAACGGGAGATAATTACTCCCATAACTCGGAAAAAAAAAACTCTTTATACATATTTATAAAATGCGTATAATGGGATTTGAGTCCCTACCACTTATATGGAAAGGAGCTTGTCAACTCTATTAAAATCATTAATTTTTTTTTTTAATAAAATAATATAAATAACTTTACCCGTCAAATGAGCAAGCTGTACCTCTGTAAAAGTAGTTCATACTTCAAAATTCGGGCCTTCCAATAATAATAATAATAATAATAATAATTATTTTATCTAAACCCTTCAAATAATTGAAAGTCGAAACCACTAAGGTATGAATGATTAATTTTCCGTTTTTAAAATTAAATTAGGTACGAATTATTGATTAGTATCTTATTAAATATATAATGATGTCGACCAAACCCATTATTAATAAAAATTACTTTTTATTTACTTTCTCGAAGGGAAAATACATGAACAATGCTAACATGATATCTTTTTTCTCGTATGAAATTATATGTATACGTTACTAATTAATGTTGACTAGTTTCCTTAAAAAAGTGACTTATATTGGAAATTAATAAATACATAAATCCTTTCATGACACCATAATTAAATCTTAGTATGAAAAAGGTGGTCTTCAGAACCAACAAATTGGTTATGGGTGTGTCGAACAGTTGGGAAGGACAATCGGGATGGATGTTTGGACGAAGTATGAGATTCTCAATAAAATTAAATTAAATTAAATTAAATAAAAAATAAAATAAAATAAGGTGGCCTTCAAGGTAATAATAACTTAGTTAGTTAGAGCTCTTATGGTTTAATAGTGTGTTTGGTATGACTTCTTTATTCACCAAAAAAGCATGTTTAAGGGTTAATTCCATAAATAGCCATAAATTAGGGTAGTTTTTAAATTTATCGATTCCAATATTTTGATTGTTTTTAGCAAATAAAACACTTTTTGGACAAAAATACCCTTCAACAAAATCATTTTTTTAAACAAAAAGAATTAAAAACACACCTTAGTGAGAGAAATTGTTCGATATTCAAAACCTAGTTGAGGAGAGAGACAAAGATAATCGAGAACTGATCAAAATTGAGGGTTTTGAATTTTTGGGTTTGGAATCAAGGGTTTACCGATTCACTGGTTTTGATTACCAAAAGATGAAGTCACAATTGTTGCAGAAACTCGAACGACCAGGTAAGAAACTTCTAGGGATTTAATTTTACTAAAATTATATGCTAATAAAATAAAATTAAATAAAAACTTCTTTTGCAATAAGGTGAGGGACAGGGCATAACCAGGACTGAAGATCAGGGTGGACCATAATGTTTTTTTTCATTATTTATTACTGAACCTCGACATCACCTAATTATGAAGACGTACATAATGAGACGTACTCGAAAAATTGTATAGAGTGCAAATATTGACACCCATAAATAGACCTGGAAAGGTTCCGGTTCGAACCGTGGAACCGGAACCAGAACCGGAATCTGATTTCTGGTTCCGGTTCAAGAACCGTAACTGGAACCGGGGGAGGCCAGTTTCGGTTCTGGTTTCGGTTCCAATTCCAGTTCTAATTTTTTTTGAAATCGACCGGTTTGAACCGGATTGGAACCGACGGTTCTGGTTTCGGTTCCGGTTCCGGTTCCGGTTCGAACCGACGGTTCCTCTTTTTTATTTTATTTTATTATATATATATATCATAAATCCCTAAACCGTCTAAAACAGTAAAACCTAAATCTAATCTCTCTCTCTCTTCGATTCTACTTCTTCTTCTTCGATTTTTCTTTAGTTCTTCATCTTCTTCCTCTTCCCTTCTTCAGACTTCAGTTCTTCTTCTTTTTCTTCTTCTTCTTCTTCGACGATTCGATCTCTTCTTCTTTGATTCTAATATTCTTCTTTGATTCACTAAGTTGATTTGGTGGTGGTTTGCAGGTTTGGCCGTTTTTTAGGGTTGATTTTCATGAATTGGGTGGTGGTTTGGCCGTTTGGGGTTGATTTGAGGGTGATTTGGGAGTAGTGATAGAGAAACGAGATTGATCTGATGACTGATCATATTATTGATGACTGAAACCGAGTGAAACGAGACTAATCTAAGAATCTGAGATTGATGATCTAGTTTTTTTTTTTTTTTTAAGGTTTAAAACCACCGGTTTGGGTGGAACCGGAACCAGTGGTTTCGAAACCGGAATCGGAATCGAAACCGACCAATTTAGGTGGAACCGGAACCGAAACCGTCAGTTCTGAACCGAATCGGAACCGGAACCAAACCAGAACCTTGCCAGGTCTACCCATAAATATGGGTGTGCTTATCATATTTATAAGTACACCCATGTCTAAAATTTAAAATTAAATCATTACTATAAACACTCATCTTAAAGCCAATAATACCCTTATTTAAATGAATGTATTTATTTTAATATATTTTATAAAATCATGTATAATTATAATTAAAAAATTGATTAATCTTGATAATTAAGGAGTCATTTACGCGCCCGAACCGATTCTACAAAAACTACACTATTCTACTTCGGCTATACTAGAGGGACGCATGGGTTTAAAACCCTTCGCAAGTACACGAGTCGTCAAACTCATATAGGGTGCAAGAGTAAAGGTGTCATTCCCATAGAGAACTAGGGCGATTAATTAATAGAAGAACTAGTTAATTGTTACGAGTTTAAACTAATTCAATATTTAACGATTGAAGATTAATGAGCTAAAGATGCTAGGGGACATGAAATTAGCAATGATGCTCCACCAAGTAATCACTCTTGTGCTTTTAGATCAAAATCATCAAGGTTAGTTCCAATTACAATTAAGGGCAATCCACAACTCATTCAATTATCCTCTAAAGTCTTAGATGACATGATGTGAGATTGTGGTTGGAACTATGATTGAGAGTGTGGGTCATGAAAGTGTCACCATTAGTCACCACACTTTACTTAAGAGTTATTGGATGTCAATAAGTAATCCAAAGGTTATGAAAGATATTCCATCAACTCTTAGTACAATCACCAATACATGTTTTTCTAAGGTCTATGAGAAACATGTTATCAATTCATCAATTAAAACATTCATCAAAGCAAGTGATTAATACAACTAAGAGTGATAGCAAGGTGGACAACATCATCACTTTCATAAATCCCCCAAAATAGGTGGTTTAGTTACATGATAACTAAGAATAACATAAGTATGAAGAAAACGAAGAAATACAACCCTGAAGTCTTGACAGATTCCAAAGCCGAATAACACCTTTCTCCAAAGCAAATACAAACCAATATGATCACAAGCAACTCTT
Organism: Acer negundo; assembly: GCA_035582765.1. NCBI lineage: Eukaryota > Viridiplantae > Streptophyta > Magnoliopsida > Sapindales > Sapindaceae > Acer > Acer negundo. Next base: position 21,232,911 of record CM069231.1, on the reverse strand, counting down.
AAGAGCTGGTTTAACTAATTGCTTCACTAAGATCAATTTCTTTTAACTAAAGTAGTCTAAGATAAGCACATATACCTTGAATTTCTCTAAGCTAAAAGGGAGAGTATCTAATTATTATCTAAAACTCTCACACCGGCTTACATCTGAAAAATTTCCTAATTGTAGCAATTGGTTTGAAGTTGTGAAATGGAAAAGCTAGAATTGCCCCTAACGTGTCGTTCGTGGTTTCATCCCACGGCACGAACCCGGGTCTTCTTTCAGAGTCTCCACGGCTTTGAGTCCACTGGTTCACGGTTTCTCTCTCGCTGGTATCAACCCGCGAGCTTTTTCTACAGTCGTCCACGGCTTTGACCTTCTTTTGCCCAACGGCTTCTTACCCGTGAACTGAACCTGCGGAATAATTCCCCATGAGTTCAGGCCTTTTGGCTGGCAGGACATGTCTCTCTGTTGATTCACGTGGCTTTGTGCCGCGGGTTCTTTCCCGCGAGTTCTCCTTCTGATGATTTTTCCCTCTTTTGGCCTCTTTTCTCCAACTTTTCATGCAAACACCTTCCTAAATGGCATATCACCTGAACTTAACCAAAACACAAGTTATATCCACAAGAATGCTCGGAAACGAGCACAAAAGATAAGAAAAGGGAGCGCTGAATGTGAACATTTGGAGCGCAATCAGTCATTAGCAACAAAAAGGTGTCACTTTCAACAAAGGTGTGAGGAGACGAAACATAAGAAGGGGTGGATGTTGAATTACAACACCGCTTCCAAGATCCACAAATTCAATACAAAACCATGTCAATAGTCTGTTTACTTCATCTTTTTTCTTTTTCATTTTTTAATATTATTTTGAATACGGCTCCAATAAAAACAATACAATTATAGAACAACCAAAACTTTATGGTTTTAATGCTCAACAAAGGGTATTATTCATCGGATTTTCACAGGTTGTCACTTTAACCAGGTAAACACTTTTATGAATATCCTTAATTATGTATTTTGATTCATTGAAGGATATTCATATCGCTATATTTTATACATGAATCAAAATATATAAAATCAAAAAGTTTACATCAATTTTAAACAAAAACAAAAATAAAAATCTTCTCAGTATCACCTTTAAAAATCTCAACATATTCATATATATCGATTGAATTATCTCTTGCGTATTATGTTATTCAACAATAAAAGCTCTGGATATGATCTAGTGCTAATTATTTCTAAATTAGGTTTATCATAAATTAGGGTTTATGATATATATATATATATATATTTAATAAAGAGATATAGTTTAAGATATGACTGTAATTAATGGGTGTACATAGTATATGATTTGTTTTTCATTAAACTAATTTGTCCTTATTGGTAAATTTCTATTGGAATATTTTTGTAATTAAAATTTGTATTCAAATATGGGTGTGATTATCATATTTATGAGTGTCAATATCGGCACCCAATTGTATATTCTAAATAAATACGTTAAATTTTTATTTTATTTTAAAATGTCAAATCAAATTATAAGAGAAATATGAAATGCAAATACAAACATTAATTAAATTGTATTCTTTAATTTTTCAAAAGATAAAACTTATCAATTCTGAAATCTAGATCAATGACAATGATAATCTCTCTTTCAATGTAGACAGATATAAAGTTTGTTAAAAATTCATCTTCTCTCTTAATGCGAAATGATCTTCTGATAAGTTTCATTGTTGAAAAAATAATAATAATTTAAATATATACAATGTTCTTATATTAGTTTGATTCATTTGAAATATACTAATAAAATGTTAAGAGAAATTTAATAAAATTCATTTAAAAATATATATATCATTACTTTGTAAATTTTAAATTGGATTAACTAATAATTGGATTACCCTTACAATCTCATTAACTAAAAAACCCGCACATCCTTTCTTAGCAGAAAAGGTAGTGCATCTCCCTTCCATGGTGGTGGTAAAAGGTTTGAGTTCCACTATGCGTATTTTAGAAGCATGTGTGATGAGTTTTCTCCCGGTTTGTAGGAGTAATTATCCGGACCCGCTCATGTATTCTCTTTCTCTTATCTTAGCAGGTCTTGGTAGTCTTATTGTAATAGTTGTAACTTGTAATACTTCAAAAAATAAAAATTATGGTAACCCTAAAATTTCAAAACAAAATAAAATATTCAAAACCATAATATTCACCCGAACATATCTAATTTTAGGACTAATTGTTGATGTTAATAAGGAGATTAAGCCAAATTTGGAGAATGAGGAGAAAGAATTGTTATTATAAAAAGAAGAAAAAGAAAAGAAAAATTATTTTTTAAATTTTGAGTAGGAAATAAAATTAATTCTTTTTTTATTATTATTATTTTACTATTTAAATTTTTTTAAAAGGGCAAATTGGGCAAATTTAGTCCAAGGTATGGTCAAAATGCTTAATATGCAACCTTTAGCCTTAATTACACAAACATATCCTCATGTCAATTAACAATCGTTAAAAATAACGGTTTATTAGATTTTTTGGATGAAAAGTCTAAAATGCCCCTACTGAAAAAGCTTAAAATAGGGTGAGAGTGATGATAAATTTAGTTGTAAAACTTAAAAAATGAACGATATAGTTTTTTAATGAATAAAAAATAAAGTTAATTATTTTTTTTAAAAAGGTTGATGGCTGGTGCCTAGTAGGAGATTGTTGCTCATTTTTTTAAACGTGCCTTTAATTTATTTTAATTTTAATTTGTTTTGCTTTTTATTTATTAAAATTCTAGACCGTTCATCATCCTTACCCTCTTTTTGTTAAGGGCCTGTCTTGCAACAGTTTTTCAGCCCGTTTTCATTTTTGTTTTTCAAAAACGATTTCGAATTCGTATTCGTTAACAATTTTTCATTTTATTTTCAAAAAAAAAAAAAAAAAAATGAAAAACAAAACCAATGTTAACAATGAAATATTTTAAAAACACAAAATACATGTTTTCTTTGTTTTTGTTTTTGTTTTTCAAAAAATTTAACAAAATTTTTTTTTCTTTTATCTCTTGAACATTAGTTCTTCTTCGTCACTACTTTTCTTACCATCTTCATCTTCTTCTTCATCTTCTCTTCCCATCTTCATCTTCTTTCTTCCTTCAATGACAGCTCTTCCTCCTCCTTCAAGCCCACCGATCGCTACTCGCCGCCGTCGATCTACTCTACTTCTTCTTTAGCTGGTCTTCTTCTTCTTCCTCCTCCTTCGCCGTTCCGGATCAATTTGAGTTGTGTTGTGTTACTTTTGAAATTAGTGAATTAGTATATGATCAATTTGTTTTTTTTTTCGATTTCAATTTGGAGTCTTTCGATTCATTTGTATCATGTTCTTATCTTGCTAGGGTTTCTGTTTTTTTTTTTTTTTTCTGCATCAGCTTGTGATCCGGATCTTTAAACCTTAATTGAAGATTTTGTAGTGATTAATCTATCACAAGGTCTAATGACTGCAAACAATGCAATGGGTATTGATTTAAAAATGGTTTTTAAATCCATATTTGGTCTCTCTTTATTTTCTTGATTGCGAAAGAATTTGTCAAATGTTTAGTAATGCAATTTAATAAAAGATTGTGTATTTCTTCTTGAAAAAAAAAAATGTTCTTGTCTTGCTACATATGTTAATTTGTAGATTTTGTTACTTGTTAGGTCTTGAATCTTTCGGATGAAGGAGAGGTGTAATTTGTTACTTTTGTTATAATATTAAACAAATTGTAAAAATTGATATTTCAATTTTCAATAGTTTTCAGTTAGCCTACCAGGCGTGTTTTTCCCGTTTTCATTTTTAAAATATGGATTTTAGTATATGCTACCAAATGTGTTTTCAGATTTCGAAACTGAAACAAAAAACACTATTTTCATTTTCATTTTTCTTTTCGAAAAACAATTGAAAAACCCTTACAGGATGGCCCCTAAGCTTTTTCTATAGAGGCAATTTGGATTTTTCATCCATAAAATCTGGTCAACCGTTATCTTTAGCGATAGTTGACTGGTGTAAGGGAACGTTTGTGTAATATTAAGGGCCAAATGTTGAATATTAAGGGCCTATCCAATAGGTGTTTTTTGCACCATTCTCGTTTTCGTTTTCTAAATACGATTTTGAATTTGGGTTCTATAATAGTTTTTCATTTTGTTTTCAAAAAATAAAAGCAAAATGAAAAACAAAACCATTGTTAAATTTGAAAAACATAGAAAACATGTTAAACATGCTTTCCATGTTTTTCAAGAAAAAAATTCACCTAACTTTCTCCTTTTCCAAACTTCTTCTTCTTCTTCCAGACCGCTTCTTTTTCTTCTTCTTCTTCTTCTTCTTCTTCTTCTTCTTCTTCTTCTTCTTCTTCTTCTTCTTCTGCTTCTTCTTCTTCTTCTTCTTTTTCCAAACTTCTTCTTTTTCTTCTTCTTCTTGGATCACCTAACAATGGAGGAGGATCCATTTTTGGAGCTGTCAATCCGCTCCTCTAAGAATAGATCAACGCTCCTTTGTTTTATTTATTTATTTTTTATTTTTAAGATATTTTAATTATGTTTCATTTACTTTATATTTTAACAAAAATTCTTTAAATTCTTTGAATTATTTTAATTATTTATCATTTAATTATTTGTATTTCATTTAATGTTTAATATTTTAAATTATTTCTTTGAATGTATTTTTTATTTAACGAAAAAATTATGACTTAGTTTACAATTATTTGGGATGAATTATTGTCAAATTGTGATATTTTTCGGTTAACCTTTTGGATGCGTTTTTAGTGGTTTTATTTTCATAATACAGCTTTCAGCATATACTACTAGACATATTTTTGGATTTTGAAAATGAAACTAAAAACAATGCTTTCATTTTTCTTTTTGAAAAACAGCAAATGAAAAACGTTTACAGAACACGTCATAAACCTTTTGATCTTTGTTTAGGGTAAATTTGTGCAATTTGTACAATTGTACCGAAGAAAAGGAAATACAATTCAAAGATACACAAAATCTCATCGAAATTAGGAAACAATACATTTGCATAAGTCCAGAATTCAAAGCAAGATCTTACTTTTAATTTTAATTTCTTCTTTTACTTTTAGTTTTAATTTCAGCTTATACTATTAGACACGTTTTCAGATTTTGAAAATGAAACTAAAAACAATGTTTTCATTTTTCTTTTTGAAAAACAGCAAATGAAAAATGTTTACAGAACACGTCATAAGCCTTTTGATCTTTGTTGAGGGTAAATTTGTGCAATTTGTACAATTGTACCGAAGTAAAGGAAATACAATTCAAAGATACACAAAATCTCATCGAAATTCAAAAACAATACATTCGCATAAGTCCAGAATTCAAAGCAAGATCTTACTTTTAATTTTAATTTCTTCTTTTACTTTTAGTTTTAATTTCTTAGATAAATTGAGATTTTTAAAATTCTTGTAAGAAATGTCCACATGCTTTCTTGTAAAATAATAATCTTGAGCTGATAATTAAGATTTGAATAAAGCAAAATGATCATGGCTGGTTAAGTAAAGGATTTTTCAACGATTTTTATTTTATTCCATTTTGAGGGAAGACAAAAAAAGGGTTTAAAATTAGGATTTTTGGGCAAGGGAAGAAAGAGTTGAGAAAAAAAGTAATGCTGTGTTTGTTTGGAGGGATATATGGAGGGAGGGAAAGGGTTGGAGGGAGAAGAGAAGGGAGGGAGAGCAAATCAGTTGTTTGGTTGGAGGGAGAAGTAGAGGGAGAGGAGGAGAGGAGGAGAGGAGGGAGTGCTTCTCCCTCTGGGCCCACAAAATTGAATCCCCCCAATTTGGGTGGATCGAAGGAAGGAAGGAGAGTGATGTGGGGGCTAAAGACAAAAATGCCTTCCCTTTTTATATTACCCTCTAAATTTTTAAAGGTCAATATTGTAATTTAATAAATTAAATATCAATCTATTCATCCAACTCTCCTTTCAATACCAAACAACATGGATGATTGATGTTATCATCTCCATTCCTCCTACTCTTCCTCCCTCTTAATTCATCCATCCCTCATACTCTCTCTCTCTCCTACCAAACATAGCCTAAAGGAAGAGAGGTGAAGAGAGGTGAAGGGTATTGAATTTATTGAAGAAGAGAATTTTTGAAATTAAAAAAGACGCCCTAACGACAACGGGGATGAAAAGGGGCGTGAAAAGGGGTAACGTCGGTACAGTGTGCGAAGTGGTGTCAGGTGTGTCCATTCATGGAAGGACAAGTGTCGTTTGGCGAGAAACCTTGAAGTCAAAACGTCTAATCATTAGACGCTCCTTAATGCGCCGTTCAAATGTTTTGCGGACCAAATAAAAACCAAGTTTAATGGGCATTAATTAATGAGAAAAGCATTTAATGCAGCATAATAAAAATCAAAAAAGCATATTCCCAAAAGGGACACCTAGCAGCCAGGGTTAAATAAGGATGCAACTAGGGATGACAATTTGATCCGAACCCGCGAGTACTAGTCCGAACCCGATTCTTGAGGGTCGGGTGTGGGTGGTGAATTTACGACCTATGAATAAAAACCCGTTGGATTCAGGTGTGGGTGTGGGTTTGAAAAATGAACCTGCGGGTGAACCCGTATAAATATGAAACCTTATCATATTTTTTCTACACTTTTGGATCAAGAGCCCTTAGATTATGGACTTTTGAATTATTTTTGGTCATTTTATTTTTATGGTTATTATTATTTTGTAATGTATTAAGTAGGGAATTAGAGATAGAAATTTAATTCAATTAAGTATCAAACATCTGAGTATACGTGGAAATTTAGAAGTGACAAATCGCGGGTTCACGGGTTCGCAGGTTACTGGTTTGTGGGTACCCTGCTGGTGAAGCACCCACCCGCGAACCCGCATTGGTTGGCGGGTTCGCGGGTGAGGGTATGGGTGCAGCCATAACCCGTGGATTTATGCCCGTCTGCGAACCCGCTTACCTACACGGGTTTGCGGGCGTGTGTGGGTGATGAAAATTTTCGCAGCTGAGGGTTTGGATTTTGTAAAACCTGTCCGAACCCGACCCGTTACCATCCCTCGATGCGACAAATTGGCAAGTACCACGAATGGTGAAACGGTGTTAGAGCATCCACAATGGTTCTTAAAAGAGACCCACTTTTACTAGATCTATTTTTGTTTGGAACTAATAGTGCCACAATGGTGAGAAAATGGATCCAAAAAAAGAGACCTAATGATTGGGTTCCCAACACCTCCCAATCATTGGGTTGGGCTTATATATATATATATAAATATATATAATTTAAATTAAAATATATTTATTTAAATTAAAATATATAATTATTAATTTCAATAATTAATATATAATGAAAAAAAAATATAAATAAATTTAATATATATATTTCAATTATTTAAATTTAAATATATTATTATTAATTTCAAAATATAAATAAATACAATATATATATAAATAAATAAATAAAACATGTTAACAGAGTTGTTTAGTTAAAAGTAAATAAAACAAAATATCTAGACAAATAAATTATTATTAAGTTGCATTTTAAACACAAACATCGGTGACATATTTTTATTTTAGTTGTCTATTAACTTTATTTTTAGGACAATGCTTGAGTACTGACCGGTTAGTACCCAAGGTACTGACCTCACCAATGGGGTGTTGACACGTAGCCTATTTTAGAAGAATTGAAAGAAATAAATGTAAAAAGTGAAAGAAAAATGTTATATGTCAACACCCAATTGGGGGGTCAGTATCTTGGGTACTGACAATATTTTCCTTATTTTTATTCAATTTAGGAAATAAGGCTCATAATTTTGTTGAAATGTCAATATTTATTAAAATACAATGCATAATAGAAGAAAAGTGAATATCTCCATAACTTTGACCAAATTTATTGTTCAAATGGCATGTCAAGTGAATTTATATCTACTAAATTATCGATACATAATCTCATAATTTAGTTTTTGCAAATGAGTTTAACACATTATTTAGGAAAAAAAATTGAACATAATTTTGGAAAGTATAGCATCATAACAATTAGAGAAAGGAAATGGCAAGATAATGTGTTTTCTAGTCAATCAAATAAGCAATTAGAGAAAGGAAAGCCTCTGATTTAAAAAATAGAAATCCATGACGACTTAACATACTAACTTCAAATATCTATATATAAGGGAAAGCAAATCATCTTCTCAAATCATTAGTTTGTGAAAAAATATTAGTTTTGCAAGAAAAGAAAAAGAATGGCGGCTCTAAGTGGTAAGCTTGAGGCTGATATAGAAATCAAGGCATCTGCCGAAAAATATTTCAACATCTTCAAAGCCCAATGCGAGCATCTTCCCAACATTTCTTCTTCTAATATACAGGGAGTTGAACTCCATGAAGGTGACTGGGATACTCATGGATCTGTCAAGCTCTGGAAATATACAGTAGGTATGGCAATTACAAGTAACAACTAATTGAGCTATAATTCAGATTATGAAATATTATCTTGTTGTATATATTAAAGTTATCACTGCAGCATTTTTGTTAGTTTATATTAATTAGTGTACTAACGTTTTCTGAACTAACAACTTAGCTAATTAATCTAGGTTTCTAAAGAAAAATGTCATTGGTTTTGTAACGTAATAAATCAAAAATTCTGAAAAAAAATTCAGAACGGTCCTGAACTAAAGAGATATCAGTACTGAAGAAAATAGCTTTGTGTTTTGGTAAAACTATTTATCAAGAACACTTTCTACATAAGCACTCACAATCAAACAAGGTTTTGTTAAGTATATAGAGTACTTCAACCCAAATTTTCATTTCGAATAATGATGTATCAGGAGTTTGGTTAGATATATATTTTTTAAATTCATTTACTATGTTATCTTTTATTAATCTATTTATTTATAATATATATAATTTGTGAGTGCCAGAGGGGAGAGAAGAGAGTTACAAGGAGAAGGTTAAAATAGATGATGATAATTTATCAGTGACTCTTGTTGGGTTGGAAGGAGATGTGTTCAAGAATTACAAGAGCTGGAAGGCAACTTTTCAAGCAACTCCAAAAGGTGATGGCAGCAGCGTCATCAAACATATTCTGGAATATGAGAAGCTCAACCAGGATGTTCCTGTCCCAAACCCTTACCTGGATTTTATTGTCAGTATTACCAAAGACATTGCTTCACATCTCGAAAACTAGCCATCACATGTCGCCTGTTTGATTTGTTCAAGCTCTTCTGCAATATTAATAGTGTATATCAGTTGGCCGGTTTAAGAGTGTGTTGTTAAATTAAAAAAAATAAGTAAATAAGGGAAAAGGGCGTGAGATTGTGTACGAGGTCGTGAATTAAGCCATTATATATTTTTTATAATAATTGGCTTCGTTTCTGTAAGAAATGTAATACAATTGTGTTCTTGTTTGTTTGAGGAATTCATGTAATAATTATTTTAAGGACAAATTGCAAACCTGTATCCTTGGGTATTACATAAAGACACATAATATAATGTCAGTTTTCTGTTATCCAGACAAAACCATATACCTTTGCCATGTTAAATTAACGGTGAACACACTACTAGAAATTTAGCCTTTCCCGATAAAATTTTAGGAGACAAAGTAAGATTTGTAGGTACAGGTAACTTTTCCCCACAAACCGAATTTCGTCGGGAAAGATTACGTTTCGTCGGGAAAGGTAACCTTTTCCCACAAAACTCAAAATTCGTCGGATAAGGGTACCAAAAATTTTCCAACCTTTCCCTATAAACGAGTTTCGTCGGGAAAGACAACCTTTCCCCGCAAAACTCAAAATTCGTCTGGAAAGGGTATAAAATTTTTCCCAACCTTTTCCCACAAACAAGTTTTATGGGGATTCGTCGGGAAAGGTAATCCTTCCCAAAAAAACCCAAAATTCGTAGGGAGAAGTTAACGAAATTTTTTCCCAACAAATATTGTATTTAAATGGAAAAGTTAATTAAAATTAAAAAAATATAAACTAAAATTAATTAATTAATAAAAATATATATATGCTAAAAAATATTAAAAATCAATTAATTAAAATTAAATTTTTGGGGGATGGGGATGGGACCATCCCCATTTCCCCATTTTCCCTAAATCATATATAAATATAATTATATATAAATAATTATATTAATATGTTATATAGTTATATATATATTAATATATGGAATGTTTGTTTTTTTTATTTTTTTATTGTTGATTTATAATTTTTAGTCAAATGGGGGAACGGGGGAAACAGAGAAACGAGGAAAAATAGGGAAAAACGGGGAAAATGGGAAACTGGAAGAAAAAGAACAGAAATTAAAAAAAAAAAAAACAATATTACCAAACCCGATTTGCAATCCAATAAATATTTTTCAATATATGTTTTTCATTCAAATTAGATTTTTGATTAGTTAAATAAATTTAAATTTATCTAACAAATTTTTTATTTTTATTTATATATATATATATATTATTTATAACAACTCATATAGGTTATATATAAATGTAATGCAAATGTTAACAGATCATGTGTTGTAGTCCAACGGTAAAGACTTACCACTTTGATATGAGGTTGCAAGTTCGGGTCCTCATAGCGACAATTAATTTTCAATATTATCAAGGGTGGGCTAACTAGTCAATTTAAATAGCAAGTGTAATATGACGGGCTGTTATGTGCTCCATAAACGAACCTCGAATCCACTAATTGCAATAACGTTTACAACCTAGGTTGACCTCAACCTCTCACGGTCTATAACCCGCCACTACTATCTGCATGCCTATAAAAGTGGACCTAGTCCAATTTGTTTGGCACCATTCATCGGTAGTCACAAGACTTACTTCTCAATCAAGAGATTAAACAACCTAATGTGAATAATATGATATTCAAAGAGCAGCTAATGCTAGGTTACACTAAATGCCTATCTAGGATGAAAGATGACTCTCAATCAAGAGATTAAACAACCTAATGTGAATAATATGATATTCAAAGAGCAAATAATGCTAGGTTACACTAAATGCCTATCTAGGATAAAAGATGACAATAAAAGATTAAGCAATCCTAAAAACAACTATCCAAATACAACTCTCAAATAATCAACACAATTATCTCAATCTTGTCAATATAATATGTTCTATAAACATACAAGTAATAAATGAGATTGCTTGTTAAGAAAGACACAAAATATATGTAATATTAGTGACCAATTTACCAAGCTAAAAGTGTTGAATAAAAACCAAGCATGGATGATGCTAGATGATGAATTGATGCACTTGGATATGTGTTTGAGTAAACAGAGGAGAGTTCTTTAGTAATTTTTTCTCTTTAGAAAAATGCTAAGTCAAAAATATATTTTGGACTCTCTTGAAAACAACCTAAAGACAAAGTAGCATATATATATATATATATTATATATATATAGGGTGACAAATTGATGCTATGTTGTTTTGCAAAGTTTTCAAAAATTTTGCCTTGACCGCTGTTCACTCGCTCTACGTTGGGCGGTTGAACAACTGTCCACCTGGGATATGAAGAACATGATCTTCATGACCGCTCTACGCGTAGAGTGGTTTTCAGGCAAACTGGGGGCGATTGCCCTCGGGATTTTACGGACCGCCTTACACCCATTCTACGTAGGGCGGTTGTAAGGCGGTTTTACAGGCGATTAAAAAATTCACCAGTGGCACCGCTCTACGAAGGGCGGCCGTAGAGCAGTCAAGAGCAAAATTGCTATAACCGCCGTTCGTAAGGTGGTTGTAGGGCAGTTGTAGGGCGGTTTGACATCACCCTTGAAAAACATGATGCATCAAAGACATGGCATTTAACACACAAGATGCAATCAAATTAAACATGCAAGAAGTGAGATTAATGAACATTAATACACACATAATAAAGACACACAACATACAAAAATAAGAATTATGCATGTGTTGTGAGTGTGTGCAACTACATCTCTTCAAAGCAAGTAAGCACTTAGAAATTTACCTTTGAAGTGCTTGATCTCTTGAGGTCTTGAGAGGGCCTTGGTTGTGCAAATACCAACCATCAAACGCCTAAGCTACCCTTACAACAAACGCCACTTATGGTTTGTCACCGAAATAAGCCAATCAACCTTGAGGAACTTACATAGACTCTTAGTCGACGAATAAATTTGTCGGCTACGAAATGTTTTCGTCACATAAGACCTTTCCAGATGAATTTTGACCTTTCCCCATGAAATTGGTTTGTCTGGAAAGACTAAATTTCTTGTAGTGACACTTAATGGGTTAAGAGTAAAATGATATTTTAAGTTGGGAAAAAAAAAAAAATAAGAGATCTTTTTTTGACAATCCAATTTTTTTTTTTTACATTTTTTTTTTCTAACTACACTTCATTCTTAAAATTTAAATTTTAAAAAAATCTAAAGACACTTCCTTTTGTTCCAAGATTATTCTTTATTTTTAGGATGAACCATCGTAACTTTTGGATTCATCCGATGAGTAATCGTTTTTGAATTAAATTATTAAAAAAAGAAATTATCCCTCCTAATTCATTAGATTAAATATTACATATTAAACACTATCTCCTAAATTTTTAATTACCATATATAACTCTCTCTCCTCTAATACATATCTCTAATTTTCTATCTCCATTTTTTCTCAAGCAAGACTAACGATTAAGTAATTTTTTTTTTTTTTTTTTTTATGAATAATCTTGAATTATAGGAACCGTATATATGTATATTTAAGAAAAAAAAAACTCAAAAAACAAGTACCCCGTTTTTCAAAAAAAAAAATTTCGAAATATGAAAATGCTTTTTGTTACTTTTGTAAGTATGTGATTGCCTAGATAACTTTAATTCTTTCATTAATCTTAGAAATTCTGAGTTTAATAGAATATAGTTGCAATAAATCAAGTTTTCATATATATGTGTATATATATATATATATATATATATAGAAAAGCAAGGTAATTGTATTGATTTTTTTAAATATATATATATATATATATTACTGTTAGTAATAAATCAAAATATTCATAAGTTTTTTTTTTTCTTTAACTATTAATTAGAGATTGATTGATAAAATATGGAGAAAGATAAAAACAAAAAGAATATGGAAGGGTGAGAATGATGTTTAAAGTGATAAATAAAATGGTGGATAAGAGAGATGTCTGAACATGGTTACACAAGGTTCAACAAGTTCACTATACATAAGTGCATAAATAGTTGGTTGTTAGGCATTAAGCACATCCAATTTTAGTTAAGGGTTCGTTCTTGCCTCAATCCGATTTATACCCATTCATAGAGCTAACGGTTGAAGAGTGTGCCGAGAACCTCTCAAACACGAAACCACAACCAACATTTGTGAACACATTCTACATACTGATGCTAAATTGAGTCATAATATTAACACGGTAATATAAAATGGCAACGTTAGGTACAATGAATGTGGAAAAAGTGATTATATCTTCAACCATAACTCATCTAAAGCCCCTAGCGTGAGAGATAGCCAAAGACCAATAATTGTAACTCTAACCATGACTCACCTAGAGTCCCTAGAGTGAGAAATGGCTAAATTCCAATTTGTTAACAAGAATAATGAACCAAACCCTTATAATATGGTAATTATTGGTTCACCCATTCTTCCTAGCTAATTAGCCAATATTATGCCCGGAGAACCCCTCTAAAGGCACAATCCTAACTCTAAGTCACTCAAACCCATCCATACAAGTTAATTTCGACCTTCCATTAACATACAAACACAAAATGGGATATTTGATTACATCTACTCCTAAATTACATTAATCTACTCCTAATCCCATCAATGAATACATATTAATTTCTAATCTCCATACACAAGCATTTGAAGATAGAGATATATTCAATAAAAGCAATAATGAATCAAAACACAAATTAAATATAAAAACAACCATCTATATATTGAGCACAAATATAGGTTTACAAATATTTCTAAGTGGGGATTACACATTTAAGAAAACAAGAAATACAAAAAGATGAGTTAAAGGAGACAACCCTTGAAAAAAACCTCCTCCAAGTCCTTCATGAAACCATAGCTCGAAATTGGTCTAAAGACCCTCCTTTCTCCTTGCAATCTTCTCCTAAATGGGTGGATGATGGGTAGAAGATGAAATGGAAGGCATCCATGGAGAAAAAACCTCCATTGAAGCTTTAGAAAGCTTCTCTCTCTCTTATTAGGTGAAGAAGATGAAGAAGGAAATGCATAGGGTGTGGATTCTCTTGAGAGAATAGGCAAAATGGTGTTTTTACAGTGTTTGGGGGTTAGGGCACGAATTGGGGGTGAAAGAATGAAACTGTCCCTGAAATTCATCCAAAAAATGACCTTCCGGAGGTAATCGGCGGTTTCAATCAGTGGCTAGGTCATTGATTGAAGTAGCCGATTTGACCTGACATCATTTCAGCATTTCAGCATTGCGCACTGTTACGGAAATGGGTATAACTTCCTGTAAAAAGCTCGGAATCGCAATCCGTAAAATGTTCTGGAAACTAGACTTTCGGGGCCTTCCGAATATATAAAGATATCATCATGGTTCGATCTAAGGAGGAAGATATGACCTTCCAAAGGTGAGTGTTCTGCACGAGCATGCACAATTTTAGCTCTTTTTGGCTCATTTTGCCTCACAAACTAATCTTTAAGCTCAGAAGCTTATTGTAGAGAATATGTTCCTACACATAGCTCAAACAAAACATTATATGCAAAAATACACTCGAAAACGAGATAAACGATCAGAATTGGAGGACCTCAAATAGGTATAAAATAATCCGATCAGTGACCTTCCCCCATCCCCATTTCAATTTAGGGATGAAAATCATCCCCACCACTCATTTCGACATTCCCCCACCCCTCCCCCCCAATTTTTTTTTTTACTCAAATAGGGATGGGGACATGAGGATTTAGGGATCTGGGGTAAAATGTGCAACCCTAACGGAGAATTGTTTTGTATTATTTTTTATAGTTATTATTATTATTTTTTTGTTATTGATCATTAATGTTTGTATGTTTTTTCTTAATATTATTTTTATGATAATGGTCATTCATTTTAATTTATTTGTGAAATTTGTTAAGAATGAGGATGCTCTTATTTGAAAATCTAACATATATTTGGTGGTGATGTTTTTCAAAGAGTTTTATGTTTTTTTTTCCTAAAGTGAAATTTTTTCTATTTAAAAAAAAAGAAAAAAAAAGTTATTCAAAGTCTTTGGTAAGAATGAAAGACAAATTGTGAGATTTGATATAACTAAAAGTCATTAAAAGTCAGTGACATTTTAAAGTCATCAAAAGTCACTGATATTTTGAATACTTTCTTACTTTCATAGACTTTTAAAAAGTCTTGGTTGAATACCTCATGACTTTTAATGATTTTTTTAAAGTCTACAAAAGTCTATATTTAATACTATAGGGCTTTTATAGAGTCCTTAAAAGTCTACACTTAAACTTTTAAATTCCATAAAAGTCTTTAAAACTGATTTCCTTTCATAGACTTTTAAAAAGTCTTGGTTGAATACCTCATGACTTTTAATGATTTTTTTAAAGTCTACAAAAGTCTATATTTAATACTATAGGGCTTTTATAGAGTCCTTAAAAGTCTACACTTAAACTTTTAAATTCCATAAAAGTCTTTAAAACTGTTTTGAAATCTCAAATGAATCCCCCCCCCCCAAATAAAAACAAAATGAATTTTTTTAGAAATAATAAAAGGTGGAGATCCAATAATAAAAAACAAAATGAAAAAAATTGAAAATAAAAATTCTCTCCTTTTTAAAAACAGATCTCCACCATCTATCTCAAAGATGGATGGAGATTAAATAATATATATATATATTAAAGAAAAATAAAAATATGAGAAAAGAAGATGATCTTGTCATCTTGTGTAAAACCATGGAAAAAAGAAGAAAGGAAGGAAATGACCCTAACTATTCAAACGAACTCGTATTGTATCCATATCCTTTTAAACTATGAGAGCTTCTCTTACAGTCCATAAATTATCTATTTATATTTCAATTTAATTTTTTTTATTAATGACAATTTTAATCCAAATTAAAATTACTAAAGAAGAAAAAAAAAAATTCTAAAGACACTCAAAACTAATTAAATTATTAAAAAAAAATCTCTCTCCTAAATCATTAGATTAAATATTATGTATTAAACTCTCTCTCTCTCTCTCTCTCTCTCTCCTAAATCTGCTATTACCATATTAGACACTCTCTCCTAATTACTCTCTCTCCCTCTCTCCCTCTCTCCATTTTTCAAAAAAAAAAAAAAAAAATCATATTTCCATACTTTCTCGATCAATCTCTGATTAATAGTTAAAGAAAAAAAAAACTTATGAATATTTTGGTTTTTACTAACAGTAATATATATATATATATATATATATATATATATAAAGTCAATACAAATACTTTATTTTTTTTAAAAATAGTTATATGAAAACTTGATTTGTTGTAACTAGATACGATTAAACTCATAGTTTTTAAGACTAATGAAAGAATTAAAGTTTTCTAGGCAATCACATACCTACACAAGTAACAAAAAAATGGTACTTTTTTTTTTTTTAGTTTGTTTTTAAAATTTGTTTTTAATATATACATATATACGGTTTCTAAAAATCAAACCTATTCGTAAGTTTTTTTTTTTTCTTAACTGTTAGTCTTGCTTGAGAAAGAATGAAGATATAAAGTTTGAGATATGTATCGGAGGAGAGAGAGTTTAATATGGTAATTTAAATTTTAAGAGAGAGAGTTTAATATGTAATATTTAATCTAATGATTTTGGAGAGATGCTTTATTTTCTTAATAAATTAATTTAAAAAAGATTACTCTTTGGATGAATAAAATAGAGTGTCTTTAGAAATTTATTTTTTAAAAATGAGTGTTTTTAGAATAGAAGTGCAAAAAGATAAAAAAGATAAACTTGGAACAAAAAGAATTATCTTTAGAATTTTTTTAAATTTAAATTTGGAGAATGAAGCTTTAAAAAAGAAGTGTAAAAAGAAAATCTTAAAATATACACAAAAGTTTAATAACTTTTTATAGAAATTATCTAAATACCCTCTTATAAAAACGGTCTCTAAACAATCTCTTCTATATATCTAGTTTAACTGTTAACTTTACTTTTCAGATCATTTGAAACTTCAAGTCCTAAGATTAACTTGATCTACAGAGCTCCTTTAATTTGAAGTTGAATTCCAACTCGAAATACATTAAGGGTGTGATTGTTATGTGGGATTCGTTTGTGGTCTGTATGGAATAGGAATACCCTGTGTAGACAATCTGTCCCTTTGTGGTGGGACTATTGAATCCGTCGACAAAGGATGAAACAAAATATTGTCCTAGCTTTTCTATTGTATTTCTATTGTTTTCTTTTCTTATTTAAAAATTAATTTAATATATTTTATTCTTTTTTTTATACCATTATATTTTATTCTAAAATTAAAAATATATTTTTAATATCAATTAAAAACTATATTTTTTTTTTAAAATTTCAAATTAATTTAAAATAATTTATTTTTTGAAAAAATAATTATTTTATTCTAATAATAATTTTAAAAAATAATTTAAGCAAATTTAATTTAAAATAATTTTAATTTTATTTTAATTTAATTGATTTAAAATGATTTTATTTATTTAAAATTAATTTTATGCTGACCTCTCCCAAAATATAATTATTTTTAATTATTTTTTATTCCATCTCATGTTATACTGAACATGATATTGCTTGACTCTTGAGGGGTTCATGTTTGCTAATCTCTTTTATATATCTTTCCTTTCTAAATAAAATTTTTCTTCTACTAAAAAAAAAAAATACAATACTGTATTATTTTAATCCAATCCGTACTGCACCAAACATATAATTTAATCCAATCCAATACAATCTAATCCAATCTTATAAAAATAGTCTAATTCTATTCAATCAAATCCCGCACGCCAAACGCGCCTAAGAGATTTTGGTTATATAATAAATCTCTCTTGAAATTGAAATATCAAGATTGAACGCCCTAGATAGTTCTAACTTCTAAGTAGACATAACCATGGTTCGGTTCCAACCATGGTTGGAACCGAATTGGAACTACCACCAAAAAGCTTGGACCGGAACCTATACTCCTAAGGTTTTGATTCTCAAATATGCAAAACCGAAGAGAAACAGGTAGTTGCACGTCGATTTTGGAACCAGTGGTTCCACCGAATTGTATTTCTATTTTTTATTTTTGTGGGGGCCGTTAGAGGCCCTAACGGTCATCTGACTGTTGGGCCGCCACCCAAAATTCATTTATTTTTCTTTTCTTTCTCTTTTCTTATTTACCTATAAATACTACCATTCCCCCCCACCCCCAATTCATTTCTCCTCACTCCTAATCTCACTCAATTATTCCCCCCCAATTCATTTCTCCTCACTCCTAATCTCACTCAATTATTTATATTTATTTTATTACAATCACATTATTTTTACTCAATTCAAATTTATTTCCAAGAAATTTTTTAAATTTATTTCCATCCATTTTTTTTCACATTTTTTAAAAGAATTTTTACAATTCAATTTTTTTAATGGTAAGAGGAAGTGGAGATGGTCCAAGACGTTCCATATCTAGAAGAGGTTAGGGTCATTTTCCAGATAATGTCGGTTATGAAGACACCGTTTATCATGAGTACCTACAACAATAAGCCTATCTTGAATCCCTAAACTCTCATAATCCCCGTTTAATAATTTCCAAACTCGATGCCAACCCCAATTTCACAAGCCAATTAGAAAATATGCCCAATCCCCCTCCGGTTTTTATACCACATACTAAAAGGAACTTAGAGAAGTAGTCCAAATCTGATCTTTTCGTACTCTATATAAAGAAAATTATGAAAGACGATGGAAGCGTGGCAATGGTTTGCAACTGCTGCCACAAAGAATTTAGGTGGAGTAAATCTGGAGGACATATAGTACATATTGGAAGCATATAACATCCCAGTATCCAACCGAATAGGCCAGATCGAGTTCACAAACCCAAATTTCTAAGTTCGGTACCCCTAACCTCAATTATTTAAATATAGTGATCCAAATAATAGAGAAAAATTAGCTAAAATGGTTGTTGTAGAACATTTACATTTTAGTTTTTGTGAAAAGGTTAGTTTTATTAATTAGGCTGATATTCATTTTTGTCCCACTAGTTTGACCTAATAGCCAAATTGGTCCCCTGGTTTTCAAAATTGTCTTGTTTAGTTCTTCTGTTACAATTTCCATTGAAAAAGTGAAATCTGACAGGTACAAAGGGTCAAATGACTCTCTTTCCCATAATTTTTGTTTTAAACAATTAAAATAAAAATTAAAAACAATTAAAAAAATAAAAATATTAACAAAATTCTTATCTAGCTCACTTGAATGTTGAATCACATCTCAAAGTCAGATTTGTTACTAACTTCAATTGGATTAATTGAGATTTTTAGAAAAAGAAAATCAATTTGAAAACAATTTCCCCAAACCCACTTGAATCACATCTTAAAGTCAGATTTGTTGTGAATTTTGGCCACTTTCATCGATTATACACAATAATAACATCATAATTTGCTTACAAAAATATACTCAGAAATCTCAAAGCCAAAATGAACCCAGAAACCCCTCTTACCACTCCTAAAATCTAGCCACCACCCAGCAAACCAAAAACACCAACCACCACACAACCCAAACCAATCTAACCATCATCATCATCCAATCACACATCATCTTCAATTATAATCACAAAAACCCTAGCCACCCACAAACACCACCACCCCCATTGTCAACCACCGCCAAACCAACCCAAACAGCTGGAGATTGAAAAAAAAAGAGATCGATTTGCATCGTGACGGTGGGAGTGATTCAGAGCTAGTGTGAATCACGACGATAGTGGGACTGATTCAGGGTTAGGTGTGAATCATGGTGGTGAGGAAGATCGATTCGAAACTAGTGTGAATCGTAACGGCGACAAGATTGATTTAGGGCTGAGTGAGAATCGTGGTGGTTGGATCGATTTCATTTCTTCTTGATGATTTTTGGTTTTGTTTGTGGCTAGATCGCGAAGAGAGAGAGAGAGAGAGAGAGAGAGAGAGAGAGAGTTTGGTTTTCTTTATGGTGGTTTGATTTTCGTGGTGGGAGGTGTTTATGGGTTTGATTTTGGTGGTGGGAAGGGTTTCCAGGTTCGATTTTTGTTGTGGGAGGGCTTTTTGGGTTCGAATGGGTGGTGGGCGGAGGAAATGGGTTCCGTGGAGGGTTGGTGAAGAAGATGAAGTTTGAAAGAAGAAGAAGATGGTGAGGTGTAAATCTATTGTTATTTTTTTAGTTTTAATTTAGTTTTAATATTAGTTTATTTAGAAAATCAATTTTTTAATTGTTTTTTTTTCAATTATTAATCTAACATTAATTATGTAATTTACCATTTTACCCTTGCAACAATGACATATTATTTGAAAACCTTAATGGAATTGGAAGGCAGAGACCAAAATATAGATTTTTGGTAACTAGAGGAACTTGTCACCATAATACTGAACACTAGGTGACCAGTTTGGCTATTGGGTCAAACTAGAGGGAAGAAAATGAATTTCACCCTATTAATTATTGTCAAAAAGCATTAAATCCTACTACATTTCATGTTCCTAGAACCACTCTCACACATACACTTTATGATATTTATAAAAGAGAAAAATGGATTTTACTAATTTTTTTTGATAATTATAAAGGTTGTATTTCCATATGTGCCAACATATGAAATGACCATTAGCAAATGCATTCATACTTGGATGTCACTTGTCATTATATGGATAAGGTATGGACAATGCCAATAAGCATTCCTGCATTTAGATATTTTGATGATGCACATACTGCTGATAATATTTATAAAAAAGATTAAAATTACTTTTGAAGAGTATAAAATTGAAAACAAAATTTTTGTAAATGGTTTTGCTAATGCTTCCAACAATACCGCATATATTCCTTTTTTAATTGAATTATGTGATGTGTAATAAGATAAGTACAACGGCAAGTAGAGACCGTTCCCACGAGGAAAAGTAAATTATTGATTAAAAAACTAATTTTAATTAAAGTTAGATTAAAGTAACAGAAAGATTGTTGATAGTTTGATTAAACTAAAACTAAATTAAATTAAACTAGTAATAAATTAAAGAGAATACGATTTTCTGATCAAGAGATGAAAGACTAGGTCATCAATGATTTCCAATTATGAGTGCTCAATGTATGGAATTAACCTTGTAAACAAAATTCAATCAATTCAAGGGTTCATTCTTTATCTTAATTATAACTATTACTGTATGATCGCGAGATGAGTCATGTATTCCCAATTATCATTCACCATTGGTCTATGGTGTGAATAACGATTGGAAACCCGTTAAGCACAAGAAATAAGAACCAAATTCTATACTTTGCTTGGTCCATGCTAAAGATAAAATTTATTTATTCAAGTGAGCATCAATCAAGATTAGGTTTGGTCTATACTCTAACCCTAATTCTCAAATAATATTAACCCTAAATTCATGTCATTACAAGGGTTCATTCTTTATCTTAATTATGACTATTACCGTATGATCGCGAGATGAGTCACGTATTCCCAATTATCATTCACCTTTGGTCTATGGTGCGAATAAAAATAAACACAAATAAGGAATCATAAATTAATCATAGTGAATAAATCGAGAATTGAATTGATGAAATAATAATGAATCCATACATGAGCATTCACAAAAGGTTCACATTGATTCCCTAGTTATGGGATTAGTTACACATGATGAAAATAACAAGAGAAGAGATAGAAAAGATTAAACCCATTGAGGCCTTCAATGAATTCTTCAAGTATTCAATGATGAATTCTTCTTCATCTTTGAATCTTCTATGTGTCAAGATGGATGAGAGAAAATTGTGTTAAAGGTATGAGTATGGTGTGGTCTGTGTGATTTGGTCTGGTGATCTGTCTTGAAACCTTAAAATATTGATGCATTTATATGGATCCCGAAGGTTGATTGATTTCAGAAATCTTCTTCTGAGAAGGATTGCCAAACCGCTGTGCCTTGCACAACGGTTGATGAAGATACGCAGTGGTGGCATAACGCTAGGTCATCAGTTGCACGACACTTTTCTCTGGAATTGAAACAATATGTGATTTGGATAGCGAGATGGGGAGTGTTGAGACAACGCTTTTCTTTGATGTTGCACCACTGAATGTGCCGATGTGTAAGGCACAACGGATTGCTAAAAATTGTAATTAAGTCCCTCGACTATTCCAAAAACTCATTTCGACCTCTGAAAATTTCCAAACACACCTTTTGGTAATAATAACCTGAAAATGCTCAAACAAACAAATTAAATAGTTAAATGGCTTGAGAAACAAGCAATTCACAGAAGGAATGGGGATTACAAATATATACAGATGATTACCGATCAAATACTCCCAAACCTATATTTTGCTAGTCCTCGAGCAAAACTAAGAAAACAAAAATTAAAAACCAAGCCTAGAAATAAAAATCCTAACTAAGCCACTTTCGTAGGGAATACGATAGCATTGAGCGTATGCTACAAGCCTTTAAACCTCTAGGTGCCCTTAGTAGAAGGAGTTTTGTCTCCTAAGGGTTTCCAGCTATGACACTCACAAACACATCATGTAAAATCTAGTGATCCAAGATACAATCGAAGTTAGCTTATATTGAAACAATGCATGCAAAAGCCACTAAGTAAAGACTAAAGTTACTTCACATATTTGAATGCAGTGCTTAATTTTAATGAAAAGCCCAAGGTCAAGATACTCTAGCTTCAAAGACACATTCGTCAAAAGTCATAGATATAATTCGATTCGACTCTAATTTTCACAAGATATCGCTCATTATTTCACACAAAACCTATGCAAATACACTCATCAAGCATATGCGAATGAAGTTATACATAAGAAATTTCATGTTATAATTGCATATGAATATATCATTGAAAGAACGCTTGATTTGTATGCAAAAAATCTCATGAAAAGAGTCAAGCATTATGAACACACTACAAGAAAAACCACTTTTGTTGACAGTTTTTTCTTGACGGTTTTCAAAAACTGTCAAGAGTTATAAATTCTTGACAGTTTTTAAATATAAAAAAAAACTGTCAAGAAAGTTGGTATTTCTTTACAGTTTTTAGTTCTTGATAGTTAAAAACTGTCAAGAAAGACCATTTATATATATAATATATAAATATATTACATTATATATTTATATTATATATATTATAATATATAATATATATTATATATAATATATAATAATATACATATATAATATAATATAATATATTTATATATTATATATTATTATATTAAATAATATATATTATATATTTATATTATATAAATATATTATTAAATATTGTATAATATAATATACATATTATATAAATTATATATATATATATATTATAAATATTGTATAATATAATATATTATATGTATTATATATAATATATATGTATTTTATATAATGAATGTTTTATAATTAGGGTATTTATCTTTAATAATTTTTTTAAACTTTTACTTCCTATTTTCAACACCAAAAAAAATCCCGATATAGATTTATTTTATGGTAAAATATCGGTTTTTGGGCAAACCGATATTGGATAAGTAAAATTTTAAAGTTAATAAATTTATTTTAAAAAAATTCAAAAAAATAATTTTTTAAAAATTGTTTATTTATTTTGCACCCTCTTGTATCATACTAAGAGACACATTAATAATCCAATTGCTCATATAAATTAGTAATCCGAGTCTTACATTTGTTCATTAAATTGCAATATGCATGTTGAGAAATATCTCCAATGTAGTGAGAGTTATATTCCAAATCATGTTTATTACAATTGATGTCACGAGTCTCCTATATGTCATGTTTGATTGGATGAAATGGAAAGAAAGCCATGCTATTCGTTTGGTTTGTTAAAATGCAATGGAATTGTGATTCCATTGGAATTGGGATTCCACCATTTTGGTGGAATATGCATTCCATCCAAAAACTAATGGAAAGTCATTCCATTCCAAACTAAAATTTATATTCCATAAATATCTTCATATACTCCAACTCCCTTACAAAAATACCCTAAGCTCCTTTCCAAAAATAATATATTATTATTTTATATTATATTAATGATATATAAATATATTATATATATGTGTACTATATATTATATTATTATATATATAATAATGTTTATATATTTATATATTATATTATTATATATTAATATATTATATATTTATATTATATATATTGTATAACATAATATATAATCCGGGAAAGGTAAACAGAGAGATGAGACTTAGCAAAGTTTTGGATATGGGTCAAAGAGGGCTGCTGGGTAGGAGCTAAGTTCTCTAGGAGTTCTGGTGGGAAGTCCTTGACAATAGGAGCTGGAGAGGATGATGATGCTGTTGAAGAAGCCATGTAGATGAGAGAGATGGTTCTGGATGATGTGATGAGATGGACTGGAGGGAGCCTTGAACCATCTACCAGTAGGCTTTTTTGATTTTCCCCAACAAGCGGCACATTTGCCTAAATAGGGTAGTTACAGATCTACCATCCATTAGACAGACAAGGACCTTAAGCCAATAATCAACATATCTTTTCTAATATGCAATATCCTCAATTAGAGGTAAGCATAAAGCATACTACGATTTCAAATATCTCAACTAGAGGTAATCTGAGATGATTATGGACTGTTTCGTACCTAATAGAGACTCATTGAAGAAGAAAGAAGGAAGAAGCTTAGAAAGCTAGGAGATTATAAAACATTTTGATATTTTATTTCTAACTTCTGATGATCTATAACGAGAGGGGTTACTCTTTATATAGGAGAAGAGAGCAGAAACAAACAAACCATTAAGCAATTAAGGATAAGTGGGGCCTAACAGGTGGCCAATAGGAATCTAATAATTAAAGCACTCAGGAAAGTATGGCCTAACAGGTGGCCGACAGAGGCAAATAATTACACAATTATTATAAGAATAAGATTCTGCCTAACAGGTGGCATATAAGCTTTTAGTGAATACAACAGTGGAGTGAAAATGTCGTGGACTGCTCAAATTGCAATTCATGTGATCTTCATCATCTGAGTCCTGGGCTCCACAGATAAGACAAGGCCAGGTGTTAAAGTCCATTGGGTCTTGGGAGTCAATCATGTAGGAATCTTGAAATGGATGCTAGCTTAGAGAGGGGTTTCTGGAAACAGCTGGGAGAATGAAACATTCATCGGTGGAGACTCCATTAACGTCACACAAGAAGTTGAGGAGAGGAGTCTGGAGGTTACGGGGATACCACTTAGGGTAGTCATAAGTGGTGTGCCACTCATAGTAGATATTAGATGACCATAGCGGGTTCCTATAGGGGTTGAAACGGTAAGGTCTGTTGAGTATTCATATACATGAGACACAAACAGCTGAGTTACGGTCAAGCTTCCATAGATTATAATTGCCCATGAGCTTAGTGAGCTCATTTCTCTAGCATGTCAATCAATAAAACTATTGCAGGAATGTCCATAAAAGGGAGTTACTGTGAGAGGGATCATGGAGATGTAAATACAAGGCATGTAGTGGAAAAATGATGGCATGATGATGGAGGACGTATAAGCACTATAAAAACCAAAGAACTTCTGGGGAGAAGTAGTAGAAAGGATCTAGAAAGGGTCGGTTGGGATTATTGAAGTCATGTTTGACTTCTTGGCTATTGATCCAGGAAAGGTAAATAGAGAGATGAGACTTAGCAAAGTTTTGGATCTAGGTCAAAGAGGGCTGCTGGGTAGGAGCTAAGTTCTCTAGGAGTTCTGATGGAAAGTCCTTGACAGCATGAGTTAGAGAAGATGATGATGATGTTGAAGAAGCCATGTAGATAAGAGGGATGGTTTTGGATGAGGTGATGAGATGGACTGGAGTAGGTCTAGACAACATATTAGCAATTATATTATGTTGGCCCTTCACATGTTTAACAGTGAAGTCATATCTAGAGAACTAATCCTTTAGTCTCAATAGTTAGGGATTATGAGGAATCTTATTACAGAACTCGAGGATTTTTGGAAAGGACTAGTTGTCCATTTCAACAGTAAAGTGCTTTGGTCTGAGGTGAAAATCAAACTTTTGAATTCCACATTTGACCACAAGAATTTCCTTGTAGACTGTGTGATAGTGCTGTTGGGTGTCTTTGAATTGACCATTGGCTTGGCCATAGTAATTTCTCTTTCCTTCCCTGTCTTCAAGGAGGACATCACCCCAATAGGTGTCATTAACGTCGGTCTAGAGAATGAGGTGACCGGTGGAAGGAATGGTAAGGGTCGACAGAGACTACGCCATGGCCTTGAGCTTGGTAACCACATCGGTATGGGAGGAATTCCAAGATGGGGGCTTCTTCTTCAAGAGTGAAGAGAGAACTGAAGTGTAGTGGCTAAGTTGAGGTAGGAAATCACGGATGAAATTGACGACGCCAAGAAATTGTTGAACTTGTTTGGTAGTCAGGTGGTGTTAGGATTATGCTCAATAGCAAGAGTGTAATGTTGTAATTAACAATCTTTTTCATATCAATAAAGAGATTTCTGGTTTAACAAATCGTATAGCATTTATAGTTTATATTATAATTGTCAAAGTAAATAATCATAAGGTCTAAAGACTATGGGAAAAGAAGAATTGTTCGTACATCTGGATATGTATGTGGTAGACACAATTCTTTAGTTAGTCTTGAATAATGTTCACAACTTAAGTTAAAGGTTGGGCACCTTTATCTTGTTAAAGTTGTAGAATTCTTTTGCTAGCATTTGAGTGGGATCAAATGAGATATGATGAGTCTAAAATCATCGGAGTGTCTTCGAGCAAAAGGATCTAGTGCACTGGGTGCATTGAACTGGATCACAATGAAAAGCTTTATCTAGAACCGTCAATAGATAATAGTCTTTTCATTATCAGGACAATCGGAGGGTCTATCTTAATCCTGAGATAAATGATGGACTTATGGTTGCAAGTGATATCATTTGAGTTATCAATGAGTACGATTATATCGCATAGTCTATCCTCGATAGTTTGGTGATATTCATTTGTTAATCGATAGAGGACTTCATTTATAGATATGGACATCGTGGCTCCATTTAATTAAATGAGAGTATAATATCATCATATGGATGTTTTGAGGTAATTGGATATTAAATCTCAACGTTGAGTTTTCGATAGTGTCTATTGAAAACATGGCTTCTGGACAAGTCAAAATATCCAAGTTCAAAACGTGGTCATATGAGTAAATATGGTAACTTGGAGAGTTATAGGCGGTCTATGAACTCTTGGCGATTACTGATATTAATCACGAGGATACACTATCTCCAATATGATTGTCTAGGGTATGAATGAGGAGCATCTTCCTTTTCTATCTTTATTTAAGAGTTCAGTTTTAACTCTTTAGTGGAATGAGTTAAAATTAATGGATCGGACCTAAGTGAATCATTTGTTGATTGTGATTAGGTTATGTCTATTGAAGCTTAAATTTAGATGGCTCGCCAAGATCCCCAATCCACACGAACTTGCATGGATCACTTGATATATTCTACCGGACCAATTTAAGGGTCCATCTAGAATTGCATTTAATATATTAAGAATATAATTTGCACATTATTTAAGTAATGGGCTGCTCAATTATATTAATATATTAATGAAAGACATGTGGGCTTGTTTCTTTTAGTAAGAATGGGTCTGGTTCACATGTGGGCTTTTTATTTAAAGTCCAATGGATTAAATGAAATAAGAAAATAATGTTAGGCCCAATCTTAATCAAGTGGGGCGGCAAGGTTAAAATTTTAACCTAAAATATTATTTTGTTTCATTTGTTTTAATTAAATAAGAATTAATTAATTTATTGATTAATTGTTTAATTAAAGAAACAAATCTTTCCTAAAAGTAAAAGACTTGTTTGACAAGGAAATAAATAAATTAGTTTTATTTATTTAATCAAATAAGGAGTCTTTTTATTTATTCAAAAATAAAAGAATAAAAATCAAGGAGTTCGATTAGGGTTTGAAGTCTATTAAGTTGAAAAGAATTAGGGTTGAATTTAAGTCACCCTATATAAGTGACATTATAGAATTCGGCCAACCCTAATCTTAGACTACATAGAATTCGGCAACCCTAAAGGAAAAAGAAGAAAAAATTCGGCCAACCTATATATGTGTTCTTATAGGGTTCGGCCACCACAATCCATTGTGCTTGAGTTTTTTTTTTTATTTCTTTCTTCTTCTTCTTAATTCCAAGAGAGAGTTTTTATTCTAAAAAGACAAAAGAGAGTGTGAAATTATTCTTTGATAGTATACTATTGCTTAATCATCAATAAGCTTGTGTATACGATATCGATCTAGGTTTACGCGAGTTTCGATCATTAGATTGAGAACTCAAAAGTGACCGGAATAATTTTTGACATTCTTTTGATTGTTTTGTGACTAACAAAGAAAAGAAAGTTTTTTGTTTGGTCCATTCACAGGTTTGCATTCAAAGAATAGGGAGACCACGCTCCTAGGTGATCCACGTTCGTGCTCGGATTGAAGGTCTTGCGGATTACCATCGACGTAAGTCAATCGGATCACGCGACAAAAGGTGATTTACTTTTGTTAACATATATGCATGTTTATTGATTAAAAGGGTTTAAGGTTCATAAAGGAAAAATTTTAAAAGTCACTAAATCGTTTTTAGTATCGCTTCCGCTGCGTTTACCACTTTTATTTATTATTTTTCCCTACAGGTGGGAATCAAGAAAGTCTAACAATTGAACTGGAAGATGGGGGCTAGGACGATACTGGCCATCAAATATGTGCATACCCAGAAAGTCAATATGAGTTTGACCAATTATGCTTTTCTTTTCTGAAAGCATGATACCATGCTGATCGACAATTTGATGGAATTGATGAAGGAGGTGGTCATGAGAATTCTCATTGGGGGAGAACAAGAAAATGTCATCAATGTATAATAAGGCAGAATGTAAGAGAGGATGGAAGATCTTGGTGACAGCCTTTTGTAACAAGAAAGGGGCAGTTTTGAAGCCAAAGGGCAGTACCGTCCACTGCTATTGGGCATTCGGGAAGCAGAATGATATTTTGTATCTGTTATCGGGATGGATACCTAACTGCCAGAAAGCTCATTTGAGATCAAATTTCTAAAAAAATGGTTGTACCAGGCAATTGTGAGAACAGAGTATTTATTCTTGGAACTGGAAACTTGTCATCTCGTAGGAAGAAGTTTAGAGGTTTGTAGTCAATGACTAGTCGCTTCTTTTCTTTGACTTGTTCTGAACGTTTTTCGACATAGAAGGCCTAACAGGCCCATGGTGAAGAGGTGGGTTCAATTAAACCCTATCGAAGTAATTCATTACATTCAGTAGTTGCCAGTTGAAGGTCTAAGGGAGACATGCCTGAATGTGAGGCTTTGGTGGGGTTGACATCTTCATTTAATTTAAATGGTAGATGAATGAATAAGTCTGGGTTTTTCCATAACGGAGAAGGATGGATAAAATCTGCACGGCTGTTTGCACAAAGCTGTAACAACTTATATTGGATTTGTTAGACAGGTAGTTGGATATCAGAGAGAGGAAAGATCTTGGGAACATGAGAGAAAGCTTTGAAATCTCTCTTGAACATGATTCTAGTTGGAAGGATCCGGAGGGATTTGCATTGGCAGTAAGCATCCCAACCAATCAGGATGTTTTTATCAGGTAATGGTGTGCCAATGACTCATGTCCAGTAAGTGTAAGATGGAAAAAGCTTGATGCTGATTTTGTTTTTGGAGATCAGATGGGTAATGAAGATCTGATCGTCAGCCGCTTTGAAATAGCGGAGATAGGACTTCCAAGCTATGGGAGGAAAAACGTTGGGGTTCATCATTGTGGTATGTGAACCAGTATCAATATGGGCAATGACATCAACAGGTTTGGAAAACTTTTCAGGCAGAATCTGTATAGGGACATGTGGTCTGGAGGAAGAGTCAACTTGGATAGCCTGATAGGAGTTAAGGACGTCAGAGTAAGAAACTCTGAGGTATCTGAGGAAGAGGCAGAGTCTGAATCATGCAGGATGAAGGTGGTATTGCTATAAACACCTTTTTTTTTTTTCCAGAGAAAATGGACTCAAGATCAGCATCTGAGGGGACGTCGTTTGCAATCTGATCGAGTTGACATACTAGATTTACTGATTTTGCCTTGGGACATTTCTTTGCATAGTGTCCTTTCTGCCCACAAATGAAGCATTTTTGGGATTTGTTCTAGGAGCGCTTTGATTTCTTTTTGAAGTATTTAAACTTCTTGGGCTTTTTGTGTTTGGGAGTATGAAATTTTTTTTTCTTTTTGGGTTTGCATGTACACATCTCTGCAGATTTGCATTTGATTTGGTGTGAAGGTTGCTTGCACTGAGAGTCATACTTTTTTACTTTACGTAACATCTTAGAGAAGACCTTCCGGGTGGCACAAAGCTTGTCTACGACACCGATGGTGTATATGTGAATTTCACCTAGAGAAGTGTCGGCGATGGATTTGTAAGAAGTGTCTAGCCTGCGTTGAAGATCATTCTGAAGTTCTTGAGGAAGAGAACTCAGGTAAACATGTTTCAAACTTGGGTCATTGATCCCACCAAGAATGTGGAATCTAGAAGACATTCTTTTGTAATGAAAGTCAATGTCCTTGTGGCGGAGAGAACAACATTTCATATTAAAGAAATCTTGTCGAGCCTGTTTGTAAAACTGAGAAGGGTCGCCAAGAAATTCTTGAAATATGATACCCATGGCGTGGGCTGCAGTTGCGAACAGGACAAACTGTAGTTGCCTCTATTCGCCAAGGGCCTGGTACCAGTCTCTGAGAGAACCAACAAATCAGGAGACGAATTCTCGCATGATGGCTTTAAGGTTCTATTCAGATTTAGCTAGTTGAAGATCAAATCAAGTGCTTATTTCAGAAATCTTTTTTCTCCAAGTGTTTGGAGAATCAGTAAGATCAAACCAAGGGCCATTTATGGGCTTAGTACTGGGAGGTCGGCCGGGGATCAGGGATCGGGTGATCTGGAGGTTCTTCAATAAACGAGGCTGGTCCAGTAGAGGCATCACCTTCATCAGGTGAATCATAAGTTTGAGTGGATGGCTAAGGATCTGTTCGAGATGCCATGAAGACTTGAGTGAGATCTGCAACTTGGTCAGAGACTGAAGATGGTGCAGATGGGGTTGGACTGACGTGCCAAGAAGATTCAGAGGAGGTAGTGGAGATGGATTTTGAATTATCATTAGATGCACCTGTCATAGGAACAAAACTGTATAAGGCTGGTTTATAGTCAGGTTCCGGAAAAGGTTGTTTGTTCTTCAGAGAGGAAGGAGGTTTACTGGAGGAATGTTTTTTGGGAGGAGAAAGAGAAGGATATTTTAGGAAATGTTCTCCAGTGGATTTAAAATATTGGGATGTATCAACAGATGATGTTGTATGAAGAGGTGATGATGGAAAGAATATAGACTACGATGAAGGATACAACTGTGGAACAAAAGGTGGGGGTATGGGTGTAGAGTGGTCTCTATGCATTTTTTCAAGCTGTTGTTTAAGTTGTTTGATTTATCTTTCCTTTCAGTCGAAATCAGAACCAGTGTAACCACGTCTGATGTAGGAGTGAAGATCTGAGTCCCGTTTTTGAATTCTGGTCTAGAGATCTGTGAACAGGTCTCTGAAGACTAAGTCAAAGCGATGAAGATGGTTCTCCTACTGAGAAACACAATGGGAAACTTGGTCAATCTTCTGATCAATAGTACTGAGGACTCTATTTTGGATTCTGGCATTATGAGATTGCCAGTTGAGAACTTGTTTAGCTTGGGAAAGATGCTTAAGAGATCCATCAGGTAGGACCTCAGTGGATTGAACATATGGCCTGGAAAATCTGGTTTTTTCAGGGTTAGTTGTGGGTTCAAAAGGAGCGAAATCATGATCATAGTTTGAAGCCATATAGCAGGGGATCGCAGGAGGAAGAGGAATGGATAGGGGTTCAGGTTCATAAGGCAAGAGTCCTTCAGAACGTAAGATTTGTATTGCTCTATCGTATATGGAAAGATGTTTGTTCTTAATAGGCCTCATGCCTATCCAGGGACTATCTGGGTCGTTAGGTTTCTGAGATTTGCGGAGTTGCTTGCACGGGGAAAAAGACCTCTTTAATTTCTGGTGGTAGTTACAATCCGCGTCACACATGTTGGGATCATCGTCCCAAATGAAGTGACCATTGATCTTGTCGGTGCAGATGGGTGATCCATCAGCTTGGAAACTGTGGATCGGGATGTCCTCTTTAGATGTCATCGGTTTGATCATGAGGGAATGAAAGATTAGAGGTGCAGATGCACTGACAGAGGCTTCAGGTTTGGAGAGCGGTTCATAAATAGTTTTGACAGAACCGTCTGGCTCTCTAATGTGTTTTGAGTCTGAAGCAATTGCTGGTGTTGAGTTCAGAAAAGCCTTCTCATAATTGGTGATCCATTCAAGTGGCATGATTTCAAGAAGCTTTTCTCTAGGCAGCTGTTTGGGAATCTGGGTGATGGTAGGAACTTCATCTTCACGTTCAGCTTTGATAAAGATGGTATCTCCAGAGTGGCCAGGAATAGGAAGATCAAGGGCATGATCCTGTAGTTGGTAGGCGATCTGGTGATGGAGAGTGGCCATGTAAGACTTAGGTAGTATTGAGATGCTCGAAATCTGGAGTTGAACTTCTAAGCAGCTATAGAGGTTCTGATCCTATAAAGGGATATTGAAGTTGGGGTAGTACGTAAGAGATATATTACCAGCATGGAGGGTGGACAGGCAGGTGCCGATAACCGCATGCTCATACTCTTTGTAAATGGTGTTGAGTAAGGCAACACGGGCTGTGACTGGAAGACCTTTTCGGCCATGAAGGGTCAAGATGATTTGTACAGCTCCGACATGGAGATGTGAATATCCTTCTTGAATCCATTGGTCGATCATTTTTAGTCGATTTCAAGGTCGATATTTTGTTCGGTTGTAGTAGCAGGGACTAGATAGTTGTCTAGACTGGTGGACTGTATGTATTCTTTGACTGGAGAGGTTTTGTGATGCAGAAGACGATTGACTCGTTTAGCAAGAGATTTCTCTCTTTTAAAGATATTGTAAGGGTTGAGCAAAGGGAGAGATGTTTCAGTGATTTGTGTAGAATCAGGGATATGGGTATACTCTACAAGGTCTTGTATTTTACGAGACTGGATTCGTTTGACAGAAGAACATAAAGAAATAGAAGAAGATAACCTAACAGGATATATCATAGTAGAAGAAGTGTTTAAAGCCATGGTGATAAATTCCTTCCTTCAACAATATAGTCTCTACTAGATTTAAAACAGGCTAACTCATTTTTCCATTATATATATAATATATAATATATTATTATATTAAATAATATATAATTATATATATAATATACTTTTATATTTTATTATTATTATTATCTATAATATAATATATCATGTTATTATACATTTATAATTAGGGATATTTTGGTCAAAATACAGTTAACTCCATTCCATTTCATTGTTAACCAAATAAAATAATACTGATTCATAGACTAATTCTAAAGTTCCAACCAAACAAAAAACTTAGTTTTCATTTCCTTTTCATTCTCATTCTTATTCTCATTCCCATTACCATTTCGATTATCATTCCATCATGTAATCAAACGTGACCATAGAGTATTGACCAATAACTCGACTATATATGTTTTGAAAAAGAGGGAATAGAGGGAAATAGCACCAAATGGATATGGTTTTGTGGGAATATCACCGAGTTAATAAGCCTTGTGAAAATAGCACCAAAGTATGTGTTCTGACCAAAATACCCTCACTTGTCTTCTTCCTTTTTCAATTTCCCTCTCTTCTTCTTACTTTTTCACTTTCCCTCTCTTTCTTCCTCTCTCTTCTTTTTTGTTCAAAGACCTCTATTGATCCATCGATGGATGTCGAATAGACCTCAAATGGAGTCGAATAGATCTCCATTAGAGGTCGAAATGACCTTGAGCTCCATTGGTGGTCGATGAAGAAGAAGATCAAAAATCGATAAAAAAAAAATCTAGAAATTAAGTCTCGGCTAATATGGAATAAGTCTCATCTAAGCTTCATTAAGTCTCGGCTAGTCAGCCGAGACTTATTCCATACTAGCCAAGATTTATTTCAAGATACCCGAGACTTATTTCTAAATATTCGAGACTTATTTTCAGATTTTTTTGAACTGTTGGAGGTCATTTCGGTCGTCGAAACGACCTCTAATGGAGTCGACCGTTTGGACGATCTCCTTTAGAGGTTTATTCGACCTCCATTGATGGATCAATGTAGGTCTTTGAAATAAAAAAGGAGAGAGGTAGAAAAAGAGGGAAATTGAAAAGGTAAGAAGAAGAGAGGGAAATTGAAAAAGAAGAAAAGTGAGGGTATTTCGGTCAGCGCAAATACTTTGGTGCTATTTTCACAAAACTTATGAAATAGTTTATATATAAATATTATTCATTTGTTATCACATTAAAGGTTGTAGTCAAGTGGTAAAGATTTTTAACCTTCAACTCCCACATAATGACAATTAATTGTCATTATTATTAGGTGCGGCGACGATGGTCGCTGTGCAGGCAGGTGGCGGCGGCCGTGGTCGGAGGTGACGACAGCAGCAGCTGGTGGTCAGCGGGCGACGGCGGTGGCAGGTGGCAGCAGCGGGTTGTGGTTGCTGGTGCTAGTGGCCGGAAGTCAGCCGATGGGAGGTGTACAAATGTTAAAAAAGTAATTAAATATAATATTAAATAATGAAATT
The DNA here is from genome assembly GCA_035582765.1 of Acer negundo. NCBI lineage: Eukaryota > Viridiplantae > Streptophyta > Magnoliopsida > Sapindales > Sapindaceae > Acer > Acer negundo. The sequence goes on along the minus strand of CM069231.1, from coordinate 21,198,143 downwards.
TTTTGTAAAAAAAAAACATAGTTGATAGTTTAAAATTGTCGATAAAAGCCAAAAAAAAAAAAAAACTATCAACAACACAAAACTGTTAAGACCTTTCTTGATAGGGGCTTTGTTGACAGATTTTAACTGTCAACAAAGCCCCTATTTTCTTGTAGTGACATGATAAACACATGACTCACTTATACTTTCGCAGCAAGGATAACCAGCAAATTAGTTAGACTTTTCATTAAGGTTGTACTGGGGCCATTGAGTGAAGGCTAAGAAAGAATGAGAAAAAAAAAAATTTAAAAACTTAAGACCATATCATGAGAGTCTTCAATTGCCTTATGTCTTTGCACAAATCTCTTTGGTCTTCATTGTTTATGTTGTATATGGAATTTGCCACTCACCACTTGCTCTACTCCTCAAAATTCACCATTCTTTCTTTGTCAAACTCCTTTTGAGTAGATACAAATTTTACGATTTATTGACTTTATTCAACTCATTATCAATCTATTCTATGAAATCTCTCAACACATCATTTATTTTGATGGCATTTTTTTTTTTTGAATAGAATACTTAAGAATCAGAGATTTACATGAAATAAACAATTTTCAGCTTTACATTTTTGGATTGAATGCAACTCTTCCTTCATCAGCCTCTAATCGAATTTTGCACAAAATTAAATGCAGAACTATAACATCTTCTTCACATTCTCAAAGCATGATCCTAAGCTATAAGGTATAATTATCATATAAGCTTATTTGGGTTACGGCTAATGCGGTGAAAAAAAAAATGTTGTTCAATGTTTTGGTTTCAAATAGGGATATGGAGCACACACACAAGGGTAGGAAATATTTAAGGCCTTTTATTATGAGTTCAAACATACATACATGTGAAATCTTATATGATGAATGTTCTATAATGCTCAATGTACAACCAATAGAGATTGGATATAATGTTAAGAACTTATTGAGTGTTTAAGAGTAGAAACAAATAATCCCTCATATATTGTCATTTCTGTACGCTTTTTCGCTTAGTGAACTCATAAGGTTAGTCTTTACTATTAATCATAACAACTAAGCTACATTATCACATCAAGAGCATGTTATAAATTTTGAAACATGCAATACACTACTCTAAGTGGCAAGACGTTAGTTTAAACTCATCGATTAATTCATACTCATCTCTAAGGCACACATAAAAGTATCTCAATCTTGGTTAATTCACATAAAAAATAGACTTTTAAAACAAAAATTTTGAGAAATTTTGACTAAAAAATATAGACTAAAAATACACAAACCCCCAAACTAAAACCCAACATTGTTTTCATGTTTGAAATTGAAGTGCAAGACAAAATATTAAAGATTTGGAAACATAATACGAATACAAAAACTAGACATAAAACTATCAGATACAATAAATCAAAATTCCAAATTCACAAAATCATAATAAAACAAATATCCAAATAACGAAAACGAAAAAGAAAAAGAAATGAAAAGAAGGTAAGGAAAATGGGAAACAAAAGCATATCCTCATGCAGACTCAGGTCCATATGCAGTGTCTCAACCCATCTCTATCACTCTCACTCACTTTAGTATCATAGCCGCTCTGCACATTGGTGCCATCATCACCCTGCGGTGCAGTGAAATTGGCTCCATCATGTTGCTGGTCCCCAATCCCTGTATCCATGGTAGTAAAACCTATATCATATGGAGCAGAATAAGGGTCAATCACAGGGGTGGAGTGGACAGTGGCCCTCCGAATCTCATCGACAGAAATCTGCAGCAATCACAGCCATGCATCAAAGCTGTCCATCCTGGTGACCATCTCATCTCTGATCTCCCTTCTCATGTCGGTGAAACATGTGTCTACATATCCCTCCATTGGGAGTAGCATTTAGTCTACCCACTCAGGTCTCTGATGAGACGATCCGACACCTGCATCGAAAGGAGTTCTGGGAAAATGATCCGGCGTATAATAACAACTGAACAGCTGAGTTGGGTCTGGATGGACTAGATATTCTGGTCTGTGATCTGCACATGTTCTATGTCAAATTGCATCTCATCCCTGTTTCCTCTCCGCTGGCGCTTCTTGACATTATAATCTCCTATATTAGATTGACCATGTGAATCAGCCAATCCATTCCAAGTACCAAGGGTCAACTAGCTCTCTGGTGCCACCAAGGCATCACTCTCATCAGGATCATTGGTAAGTAACCCGTCATCGACACACATAGCCGTGATCAAGCAAGGGAAGATCATGGAGGACCTGTCATATCAACTTTATAAGATATAACAACTGAGATGCCTCTATGAAAATCTCAGATCCATGCAGGAAAGGCCACAATGATGCAGATATAAATATGTACCAGAAAGCTGCTCTAGATGTAAATGTTTCCTCATTGCATGAAAGGCCGTAATGATGCGGATATAAATATGTACCAGAAAGCTGACTCCAGATGCAGATGTTTCCTCATCAACTTGTTCCCATTCTATCCTTCCAATCCTCTCAGACAAAGCTCAACTTCGAGATCGATTCTGTTCGGACAAGTAACCTCCATATCCTCAGTAGGTGGTAACTCAAAGAAACTGTTGATCTTGTCAACATAAATCATCACTAGAGTGCCTCTGACTATGACGACATTGTGCTCTGTAAATTGGTCCTGGACCATGTTCACATAGAACTCGCGAACTAAGTTGAGGTTGGACAGTGTCGGCTACTCTACATACCAGGTCCACCGTCTAGTAGCAACTATTGCTGGAATAGGGGTCCCGGCCAAATCTTCCAAATTGATCCCCCTTTCTAAAATATAGCCGCGCTGCCTAAAGTTTCTCAATCTTTCCTTGAATTTTGAATTCCCTACAAACTTTTTCTCAATAGGCCATTTTTCCCGTCTCCTGTTGGAAGCTGGAGAGCTAGAACGACCGTGTAAAGCTACTTGCACCATATCTGAAAAATAAAAGACAAAGACAAAACACACCACAAAAAGAATTAGGGGAATTGGTTTAAACAAAAATCCGGCAGCACTCCGGCAGTAAAACATCAACCCATGTGCCTCAATTGCACATATTCTTATCAAAACACTCATTCAAATAGTTAAGAATATAATGTATATACTCAATTGCACATCAATTCCAATTTGGGCACAAAATGATATTAAAAAAATAAAAACCCCAAATTAAACTATATTTACTATATTTATCATAATCAAATAGGCAACATTCACTTCCCAATTAATAAGTGTAGAGTGAGAAAAATCATACCTTTGGTTGCTTGGATTGGAGAATTTGAATGAAGAGAGAAAATGGAAAGAAGAAAATTGAAAATTAGAGAGAAACCTGATGAATGTGGCTATGAGAACGACGCGAACCTTAAATAGGTAACGATCGTTGTTTGTACCGCTTTAAAAGGCACAACGGTGGCACAACGATCACATGCATTGGCCGTCTGTTGGGTGAAAAACGCACCTTTTCAATAATGGGACCGATGTGCCTTTCACAGTGATGACACATCATTTTGCCAGTTAATTCCACTGTTGTGGAAATTGCACAGCGATTGGCATAGTGTTTCAATTCTAGAGAATTCTGCTGTCCAAAGCGCTGTAGCTTGGACAATGGTTTTCACAGCATTTAGATTCTAATGACTCCTGCTATTGATTTCGCTTTGGAAATTACACAATGGTGCTTAGAGCGATTGAATACCAGTGATTTCCATTGTCCAAAGTGTTGTGGCATGGATAGAGATTATCATAGCGATCGACACTTGAATCCCCCTTTTTTTGTTTTGTAAACACTAAACAAAAATCATTAAAAATACCATTAAAAAAACACACAAGCACCCCAAACCTGTATTCAAGTTAGGGGAATTCAGAAATACGACTAGGAATCTGAGTGAAGAAATGAGAGAGGATTAGATATCGAGGCGAATTGCATTTTGAGACGAATTGCATTCTAAACCAAATAGCACCTTTGCTTTGAATCTTTGGCATTTGAATGTAAGGTCGTATTATGTACAATCATTTCTAAAGTGGCATGCTCTTAATTTGTTACTTAACATTTTCTTACATGTTTAAGTCCTCACTAGTATATCATTGTTTTAATCTTTTCATTTTGGTTTCGCATATTGATCAATGGATATTAAACCTTCCTAGGATGAGTTAGAAATTTTTTGAAAATCTTTGAAATATCTTCATGCATGTCTTTGGGGATTGATTTGTGATTATTTTGCTTGAGAACTTGTAAAAGATAGGTTTGGGAGGTATTTGATCGAACAAAAATTGTTATGATTTTGGCCCTCATTTCCTTCTCTTTATGCTTAGTTCTCGGGCATTTCCCTATATTTTAACATCATTAATCAAGTTGAAACAAATAATACACGATGTGTTCAATATTAATCTAGAGGGGGGTAAATAGATTTTAACCGATTTTATCCAATTTTCGTTATAAGTCAAATATACGAAAATACCCTAACTAGTCAATTTATATAACAAGTGTAATATGTGTGGAATTATAAAAGACACTTGATATTTACGTGGAAACGAAAAAACCAAGGGCTGGTAAGTGCGCTACACTTGAATCTCGAATCCACTAATGGTAAAGGAGATTACAACCTAATTCTCACCACCACTACCTAATCCCAGTATAAGTGAACCTAGTCTAATTGCTCATGTGAACACCTAATCTCGGTGTACGACCTAATCTCGATCATCACATAAGACTTAGTTCTCAATAAAGAGATTAACAACCTAATGTGAATAATATGATATTCAAAGAGCAAGTAATGCTAAGTTTCACAAAATGCTTATCTAGGATGAAAGATGACAATAATCACAATCCAAGATATCAATATTTGCTATATGACATGGCATAAAGCTTAGCTATCAAAGATTAAACAATCCTAATAATAGCTATCAAAATACAACTCTAAAAAATTCAATACAATTATCTCAATCTTGTTAATAGAATATGTTTTATAAGCATACAAGTGATAAATAAAATTGTTTGTTAAGAAAGACACAAAATATGTAAGATATTAGTGACTAACTTACCAAGCTAAGTGTGTTGAATAAAAACATAGCATAGATGGCACCTAGATGATCATGGATGATGCTAGATGATGTTTGATGCACATGGATATGTATTTGAGTAATCAAAGGAGAATTCTTTAGTGATTTTTTCTCTTTGGAAAAATGTTAAGTCAAAAATATGATTTGGACTCTCTTAGAACTGACTTAAAACAAAAGAAGCATATATATAGGGTGTCAAAATGAACTGGAGTCGTTTTGATAAGTTACCCCAATTTTTTCCTTGGCCGCCTTACACCGGCTTTACGTAGGGCGGTTGTAGGGTGGTTCACCTGGGAAATGAAGAACAAGTTCTTCGTGACCGCTCTACACAAAGGGGCGGAAATCAAGCGAACAAGGGGCAGTTGCTCTCGGGTTTTTGAGAGCTGCCTAACACTCGCTCTATGTAGGGCGGTTGTAGGGCGAACCAATGACGACTTTTAAATCGACCATTGGCATCGCTCTATGTAGGGTGGTCGTAGAGCGGTCAAGAGCAAATTTGCTCAATGCCCCTTATGGGCGCTGTACGAAGAGCAACCCAAGGGCGGTTGTACATCGCCCCCTACAAAAGTGATGCATCCTAAGCCTAATCATGACATGTCATTTAACACACAAGATGCAATCAAAGTAAACATGCAAAAAAAAAAAGAGATTAATGAACATTAATGCACACATAATAAAGACACACAACATACAAGAATAAGAATTATGTATGTGTTATGAGTGTGTGCAACTACATCTCTTCAAAGCAAGTAAGCACTTAGAATTTTCTTTTCGTGCTTCTTCTCTTGAGGTCTTGAAAGGGCCTTGGTTGTGAAAATCATTAACCATCACAAGCCTAAGCTACCCTTACATCAAACCCCAAATGTGGTTTGTCCAAGAAATAAGCCAATCAATAAATGAGACCTTACAATCTCCCCCTTTTGCTATTTCGTGACAAAACCACCACTCACATTGAATCTCACAACAAAATAGAAACTAAAGGGATTTTCTACATTCCAAAGAGATATTTAAAAGCTACATCTTTAAGTCTTCAATCTCTTGTAGAACAATCATCCTTCAAAACAAAGTTTCTATACTTTCCAATACAAGTATATGTGAGATTAATCAGGTGAGATAAAACAAGCATTTGCAATAAAGAATTTCACATTAAAGTAAACATGCAACATCATGTAATGAATGTACAATGCAAATGCTCCCCATCAACGGGTTGCTTCCCCTCAATATGTAATCTCCCCAACATGCACATTTGCTACTTAAAATTAGGAACTCCCCTTACCATATTCTACTCCCCTTTTTTGTCATGATAGAGGCAAATGAGTATTCCCTAACCGGGTCATTAGAAGCAAAGGGAGATAGTAGCATATAATATATTTGCATAATCATATAAACATTTTATGCAACTCAATTAATTGGAGAGAACAAGGAGATTTATTTTCATAAAAAATGTATGATTATTATGCTTTGCATGGAAGGTATGTTGCATTCAAATCAAAAAAAGCAATGGTATTTGACAAAGTAAATGACAAAGGTTTCCTTAAGAATTCAAACCAATTTCACCATTTGCCATGAATCTAAGCAAGGATATAAAGTTAACAATCATTCAATTTTAATGAGCAACTATATCCAACTTTAAAAGTAAAACATGGCATGAGCAACTTTTTGCACCCTATTCGATTTTTCTGGATAAGATATCCATATGATAGAAGCCATGCTCGATAAGTAAAGAAAGTGAGACATAGGATTTTAACGTCCTTTGAACGGATACTAGATCCTTTATTCATTTGAGTCTCATAAGCTTTTCATAAATAGTTTTGCATTTAAGAATATGCAATCATCAATTCATGCCTTTTCAATTGAGCATGTCATTTAAATTTCATGTTTTTCATATTTAATTTAAACATGTCATTTAACAATCATCATGTTATGGAGATCATTTTAGGTCATTCAAAGAGTAATTCCTAAGTATATCTCCTAGTTCAAAAATGCATGTTTGAACATAAATATGACATGGATTGCAATACAAGTATGGTTCACACTTATTGAATTAAAAACATATAAGCATATGTGCAACCAAACTACTCAAGCAATTAATAAATTAGCATAATGTTTATCTAATTTGCATGTGACAAGTATACAATTTCTCTCTTTGCTTGAGTTCCCTAAATGGGGTTAAATACCACACCTCTTCAAAGAAGGGTATGAGGTCCTAAAGACCTACCAAGTCCATTGGACTTAGTTGAACCAATGGGAGACACATTAGTCTCGTAGCAAGCGGGTTCATCTTTTCTTTTCCACTCAGGTAACAAAATTTCAATCCTAGTGGTTAAAGGTTCTAGAGTTTTAGGTGTCATAAGATCATGTAAATGGATTTTATCTTTCCTATGAACATGCATTCTAGCTCTAGCCTTTTTCTTTTCGATCATGCTTTTAGCTCTACACAATTTAATTTAACGAAAGCAATTTGGTCTAATATGACCATCACTACCACAAAAATGACATGTAGGGATGAAGTTAGGAATCATACCATGTCCTTGTGCATGAATATGAGCCTTCCCATGTCTTTTTGGTTGTCTTGGTTGTTGGATAGGATCTCTCCTTCTTTGTTGTTGACCAGGACTTGGTTGCTTCCTCAATTGAGCTTGCATGATCGGTTTCTTCCCTTGATGGATTTGAGCTTGAGGGAAGTTAGTATGAAGAACTCTTTTAGGTTGAGCTTGAAGGAAGTTACTATGAAGAACTCTTTTAGGTTGAGCTTGAGGTTGTCTTCTTGAAGCTACCTTCACTTGTGCACTATGAGAGCATTGTTCTAGATCAATTTTCTTTCTAGGAGTTTGCACCGGTAAAGCTTCTTTCTTACCTAAGCTCTTGACAAACATGGTCTTGCTAGGAGTGGGAATCTCCTTGTCATTTTTAAAACCAAGACCACTCTTGTCATAAGGGCTTTTTCCAACACTCAATATATGGTTGTGTTTTTCTATGCTAGAGGCCATCTTAGCCATCAACACTCTAGCATATTCAATCTCCCTCTTCAACCCTTCTTCATTCCTCTTAGATATAACTAGCTCATCCTTTAGCTTATCTTTATCCTTCATGGATCTTAACATTTCTCTACTCAAGTGGTCCACTTGTATTGAAATCTCAAGGTTTTCTTCCTTCAAATTTTGAATCTCCTTTTCATTCTTTATCCTATAGCCCAAGTTCGTGTGTCCATTCCACCCAAAAGGTGGATAAACTGTAGCCGGTGGCTGCCTAGAGTGAGACACGAAAGTCTCCACTTTCCTATTAAAGTCAGCCAATTGACTATTTAAAGTTGAATTCCCACCTTCCATGTTGATTTGGAATCCTGAAACAACCAAACAAACACTCTATCAGATCGAACAAGATATGTGATGAACAATAAAAAAAATAAAACTAAAAATTCGAAAGTAAAATTAAGACTAAAACTAATAAAAAGATACGCTACACCTCCCCGGCAACGGCGCCAAAAAACTTGATGCGTCTCGTGAACGTGGTAGTTCTATAAACTACGGTAAATGATAGGACGTGTGAGTTTATCCGCAAGTACACAAATCGTTACGATCGCGTAGCAGCAAGTATGGTTCGTTCCCACAAGGAGGTATGGTACACTTAAGCTAGTTCTAGGTCTTATATATATATACAATGTATTTACACTATAAACACTAATTACATGCATGAAAGATAAAAGGAGGATTTTCACAAAGCATTTAACTAGCTAATGGCTAAGATTAAACTAAGATGAAAATTATCTAAATTACACTAAGTTACACTAAATCCAACTACAATTAACTAAATTAACACTATCTTCCTAAATTAACTAAACTCATGCATGGTCATGCAAGAGTGAGGATTGGATATGAAAATGCTAGGAAATGATGTTCATGCAATTAATCCAATTCCTAGTTGATGGCAAGTATGCTAACAAGATTGGTCTTAACCAATCTAAACTAGGATAAAGACTCATACTTGACGCACGTCGGGATAGTTCTATAAACTATGATAAATAATATGACGTGCAAGTGTTTTTACCCTTCGTAAGTATACGAATCGTTTGACGCGTATCGGTTATGAGTAAGGGTATCGTTCCCATGAGGGAGGTATGGTACCTTAAATCGGTTCTAGTCTTAGATACTATATATAATATATATTTACACTAATCACAAGCATGAAAAGTAAATGGAGATAGTCACAAACAAATTAACTAACTAATCTAAAATTACACTAAGATGGCTTTAATCTAATTACAAAAAGCAAATTAATTAACTAACTAATCACTAAGCTTACCAACTATAATTAACTAAATTAACAAGCTTACTAAACTAATTTAACACTAACTAACTAAACTAACTAAACTCATGCATGGTCATGCAAGAGTGAGGATTGTGTGAAGTGGTATGGGAAATGAAATGCTAGGAAATGGTGTTCTTGCAATTAATCCAATTCCTAGTTGATAACAAATAAGCTTACAAGATTACTCTTAACCAATCTAACCTGGGATAAAGACACATACATAAATAGTCATTCATGCATGATATTGAGGTCTCAATTAGTCTATATCCATTACATATCCATTACTATCAATTAATATGCATACATTAAGCTCAATCAAATAACACATCAACCAAATAATGGATTTTATTACAATCTCAAAAAATTCAACACATAAACATTGAAACAAATTATGGTGTGTTCAATATTAATTTAGAAGGGGGGGGGGGGGGGGTGAATAGATTTTAAGCGATTACTACCGATTTTCGCGATTAGTCAATATTCATGAAAATACCCCAACTAGTCAAAATAAAAACCACGGGCTGTTATGTGTGCCACACACGAACCTCGAATCCAATAATTGCAATAACGTATACAACCTAATCCCAGCCAATGTCTCGTTACCACTTCCCGCAGGCCTTTAAAAGTGGACCTAGTCCAATTTGCTTGAGTGAACACCTAATCCCGGTGTAGCGACCTAAACCAGGTCAATCACACAAGACTTACATTCTCTGAAGAGATAAAATATCCTATGTGAATATATGATGATATTCAAGGAACAAACAAGGCTAGAGAACCTTAGATGTTTATCTAGAATGATAATATGTCAGTTAATTCATTCCTAGATATCAAGAGCAAAATGACATGTCAAATAGCTTAGCTAATCAAGATTAAGCAAAACCTAGAAAGCTATCACAATACAACACTCAATCAATACACCACAATCAATCTCTATTTTGTATCTAGAATATATTCTAAGAGCATACAAATGATAAAAGAGATGACTTGTTAAGAAAGACACTAATTATGTAAGATAATAGTGAAAACCTTACCAAGCAAGTTATGATGTTACAAAACCATGCATGGATGCATCCTATTGATGGGAAGATTTTTTCCGTTAGAAAACTGTCCGTCAAAACAATTTATAAAACCTATGCGATGCGTTCACAAGTATAAATACGAGTAAAGCGGTAAGCACGGGTGTCGTCCACTGAGATCGGGGTAGCGGTGATAAGATTAGGATTAATAGAACTAGTGAGCATAAAAGTAAAGTATATGGTAGGTGAAAATATAATATAAACTAAACTAAGAATGCAATCTAAATGGAATGGTAATGGAGTGATGAATGTATGATGATGGAACTATGGAGTTGATGGACTCATAAGCGAATATTGGGGCAATTGCAACAAACTCTCAGTTAAGCATGTAATGACAAATGTAATCAACCTAGGGTGTATAGTGTTGGCTATGTATCAGTAGCTAGGGGTCAACCTAGGGTGTATAGTGAAAACCCCTTACTAGCGATTAATCCCTCCTAAACAACCAACAGTGGCTAGTTGCTCAATTGGGATTCTAACCATGAAGCTCATCTATCTAACTATGGCTCAACCTATTTCTAATGTAGCCATCCTAGGGTGTATAGCGATGACTTCCAATCCCTCACAAGTGGCTGCCCTAGAGTGTATAGCCGATGCCACACGTTTGAGATTAGTTTAAGAACGCCATTGTTGAGCTGGGATTCCGGAAATCCTATCCATTAAATAACCAATAAAGATTCCAAATTAACATGATAAGAGGGTGTATCCAAACAAATCAATAATGAAATCATTCAAAGCAAAGAACAAAACATAGAGATAGATATGTATATAAAATATATAGTTTATTTACAAATGCCCAAAATCCATCAAACAAATAACATCAACCCCATAGTGGGGTATTTTAGTTACTCATGTTCTTTACAAACAAATACAAAACTTAGAGAAGAGATTGAGAGAAAACCCTTGAAGATAATCTCCTTCCTTGAAGCCTTGAATCCAAATCTCCTTAGTTGCGTTTAGGTTGAGTAGAGATGGTTTGGATGGTAGGGAGAGTGTTCTAAAAGCTAAGTTATGCTAAGTTGCTAAAAATATATGTATGGGAGCTTTTGGGAGATCGATGGTTCGTTTCTATGCTTTTCTATTTATAGGGGATGCAAAAATAGGTCAATTAAGCTTGAAAATAGAAGTTGTCGCGCGCAGAGTACGGGTGAAGTGCGGTTGAATGACCTGCACTTGACCCGCACTTTAACGTTAGGTGCAAATTCCACTTCTCTATTCCAGCTTGGAGTATGGGTGGAGTGCGGTTGGATTACCCGCACTTGACCCACATTTTAATGTTAGGTGCACTTTCTGCTTCTTTGTTCTTGGCAATAGTGTAGGTGTAGTGCGGTTGGATGACCCACACTTGACCCACACTTTATCTTTTCCTTCTGAATCAGGTCTTGGCTGTTTATAGGAGTGCGGGTGAAGTGCGGTTGGGACCCGCACTTGGCCCGAACTCTTAGAGTTCTTGATGACCTTTTGTCTTTCCTTCAACCACCTTTGGCCCCTTTTCGACTAGAACTCCCGCAACACGCTTCTAACACCAGAATTACATCTATTGCCTGCAATTAGCACCAACGAGCCTATTAGACATAAAATATATAGAAAATACACACAAGAACGAGACAAAGGAATAGGAAATGAGGGCCGAAATATACAACAATTTAGGCATGATCAAACACTCCCAAACCAAACATTTGCTTGTCCTTGAGCAAACTCAAAACAAAATAAATAAGACGCACTGACAAACTGATTAGACTGAAAAACTTCCTAGACGCCTAAGCAAATATTTCAAAATGGCCGCAAGTCCAACTAGTGATGTGATACAAAAATGTGTGATTGAGAGGAGTAAACATATGCACATGATCTAGAGCAACTTGGAGATACCAATATATCATTGAAAAACCGCTAATATTTTGTGAACTAGCCTAAGAACGGAATCAAATGCCATGGACGTGGAAGATTATACTTCAACAAACATTCCCAATCTAGACTTATTATGGATCAAATAGGGTTTTTCCATTAGCGTGGTTATGGGGTTTAATGAGGTGAGACAAAGAATATGGAAATTTGGAGTTCAAAATCTCCAATCATGCTAGAATATATCCATACACCCATACAATGCTCTTTTTATTCATTGATCACTCACACGCTAGCGTCTAGGTATTCGTTTTACCCACATTTTTGCTTCCAATGCTATACAACACATTGTGAGTATTTAGCTAACACAATTCAAGCATATATTTCTTTTTCTCATTTTCTTTTCATTTGAGTTGCACAATTTCCCTTTTCTTTGGCAATTAGGGCTCACAAGTATGATTTTTGGTACTTTTACATTTTTAGCCCCTTCTTTAACACATTTTGAACAGTTTTTTCTTTGTACACGCTATTTGACCATTTAGAGCTTAACTACTTTCATTACCACCATTCACATCCTAACATGATTAGTACAAAGGTAGGCATGTGTTGGCTCTGAGGTATATGGTTGTACGTGGTACCAAATGAAAGAGTAGTGTTTGGCCTCAAGTTTGGCTTTGGAGCACACATTACGGATTGGAACGTGTTTAGGCTATTATAGGTATTTAAGTGCACAAACATTGCCTAATATCATTTTCACAACCATCTAAAAAGAGAATGAAAGCATCATCACGCACTTCACAATATGATACGCAAGTCCTATGGCATGTGACATATATGACGAGAAAAGTGTTTAAGAATGATCAATAATAACACTCAAAATACGCACTTTGAACACTTGTGTTTGTGATCTCATGGGAATCTCCACTATTAGAACTAAACACGGAAACACTGAGTCCCTTCAACTTAACACCAAAGGATGGGACAAACCCTTGAAAGTGCAAACATGACCCTAAGGTGGCACCAAGCTAAATCAAAAGGTTACAACGCATAAAAAGAACTCGCCAAAAGCACACACTAAAGGCATCACATCCTAACTAATTAAAGCTCGATATTTTTGGCCAAGCGACAAATTGAAAAAGTAGACACAAAAAGACTCAAAGTCTCAAAACATAAAAGACGACTCAAAAAGGCGTCTAAACCCCCAAACTAAAACCCAACATTGTCCTCAATGTTGAAGACAAAAGAGTCCGGCCTAGCGGGATGCACCTAATATGACTCAAAACACAAAAAACACAATGCAAAAGACCAACTCAACATGGAGGATAAAGTTCCAAAAAAAAAAAAAAAACTGGTGACTTTTGAAATCGACCTATATCCGTTCTTCATTGTATATTTTCAAAAATACTGAATGAAACTTTTTCAAATTTTGATGTAGGAAAATAGACATACAAATGTACACTTTTCATTTAGAAAAAATGTCAAAATTAAAATTGAAAAAGTATGTAAACAGACATCAAATATGGTTCACGTGCAGAATTTTAAAACAGGGCATCGCCCATGACCTTTGGTCGAAGAAATGTTCATAACTTTTGAACCCCCACCCAGAATTTTATGTTCTTTATACCGTTAGAACCATATTGAAAAATTGAAGAACACGACATGGGCAAAATAATTTATTTCCTCACCAATAAGTACATTTTTCATGAAACATTTTACCTCCGAAATTTTAAAACAGGGACATTCGCAAAGGTCAAAGAAAAAGTTGACACTAAAAAGACTCAAAACAAACCTAGGCACTAATCATGCACAATCAATGCCCCAATAAAATAAAAATGACTCAAACACAAAATAAAGGCAATTCATGCAATATATCATTGAGGCACAAGTTAAGCTTAATCATCAAGCATTTTATCAAAATTGACGAAATGGGGCATGAACAACCCCCAAACCGAATTAAACAATATAAAGCACTAAAACTTATATAATCACAATCATGCAATAGAGCCTCTGGCTCATAATCATTAAATGCATGTATAAGAGCCTCCGACTCAATCATCCATAAAAACAATCATTCAAACAAAAATAGCCCAACAACACAATTTATTGAATTTAAACAACATAAAACATAAAAATAACTACTTGCATCAAAATTATTCAATATGATGCATTCATGGAGAGGCTAGGGTCCTCTAAGGGTGGTTTAACCAAGTTAGGAAATTCTTTATTTTTCACAACCCAAATAAATTTAGGGGACTTCATTATCTTTTCCTTTTTCATGTTTCTATATAAGTGCACTTGGTCTTTCCTTTCCCATATTTACTTGACCCTAGATGGACTCCTAAGACCTATAGTTTTCCTATGTTGGCTTGGTTTGAAATTCTTAGCCTTTAAATGCTCTATTCTAGAACATGCAAAGCAAAAGAGTTTAGAGTTAGAGGAACTCCCCTTTGATGCGTGGCTTTGAGGACGTTGGATTTGCTTTGCTTGTAACGCCTTGACCTCCTCTTCCTTTTTGCTAAGTGTTCCTTTTGGTTCCTCTAGAGCATTGGCTTTTTGTACAACATCTTCTTGCATTGTTCTTGACTTGCGAACTATCTCATTTTCAAATTCCTTTGATACCCTCGCCAAGTTCTTGAACTCCTTTAATGTTGTACTCATTTCGGCTTCAAGTCTCCCAACTTGTTCTTTAAACTCTTTACGTTCGTTGGAGACTTCACCATTGGCCTTTTTAAGTGTGCCATTTTCAACTCTAAGCATCTTCACTACAAGAATGAGTTTTTTGTTTAGCTATTGAAGTTTCTTTGCCTTTTCCATTTCTAAGGCTTCCTTGCCTTCTAGCTCATTCTTCAAGAGCTTCAACTTCTTCTCATAGTCTTCCCTTATTTCTTCTTTTTCTTGGGAAACTACCTCAACTCACTCTTGAAGTGCATCATTCTCGTTCTTTGACACATCCCTCGCCAACAATAGCTCCTTGGTCACCTTCATAAGCTCCTAGTTCATGTTGATCCACCTTTCCATCTCATCCATTTTCTTGCTTCGCTTTACTTCAAACTCCATCCAGGGTTTAAAAATGTCTCCTTCTAAGCTATTGGATGATTCCAACAGTTTGGTTCCCCAACGTTCTTGTAGAAGCTTCATTTTCTCATCATTTGCCAAGCATGTTGGTGAGTAGCTTGGCCCCGAATTTTTCCAATAGGACTCCATAAAGTCCTGAAACAAACAAAACAAAAACTACCAGAGAAATAAAAAGAAACTAAAAAGACTAAAAAAAAACTAAGAACTAATAATATTAAAACTAATCTAATCACTACTACGGACATCGATCCCCGGTAATGGCGCCATTTAATGGGAAGATTTTCGTCGTTAGAAAACCGTCCGTCAAAAAAATTTATAAAACCTATGCGATGCGTTCACAAGTATAAATACGAGTAAAGCGGTAAACACGGGTGTCGTCCACTGAGATCGGGGTAGCGGTGATAAGATTAGGATTAATAAAACTAGTGAGCATAAAAGTAAAGTATATGGTAGGTGAAAATATAATATAAACTAAACTAAGAATGCCATCTAAATGGAATGGTAATGGAGTGATGAATGTATGATAATGAAACTATGGAGTTGATGGACTCGTAAGCGAATATTGGGGCAATTGCAACAAACTCTTAGTTAAGCATGTAATGAAAAATGTAACCAACCTAGGGTGTATAGTGTTGGCTATGTATCAGTAGCAAGGGGTCAACCTAGGGTGTATAGCGAAAAACCCCTACTAGCAATTAATTCCTCCTAACAGTGGCTAGTTGCTCAATTGAGATTCTAACCATGAAGCTCATCTATCTAACTATGGCTCAACCTATTTTTAATGTAGCTATCCTAGGGTGTATAGCGATGACTTTCAATTCCCTCACAAGTGGCCGCCCTAGAGTGTATAGCGGAGGCCACACGTTTGAGATTAGTTTAAGAACGCGGTTCTTGAGCTGGGATTCTGGAAATCCCATCCATTCAATAAGCAATAAAGATTCCAAACTAACATGTTAAGAGGGTGTATCCCAACAAATTAATAATGAAATCATTCAAAGCAATGAACAAAACATAGAGATAGATATGTATAAAAAACATAGAGTTTATTTACGAATGCCCAAAATCCATCAAACAAATAACATTAACCCTATAGTGGGGTATTTTAGTTACTCATGTTCTTTACAAACAAATACAAAACTGAGAGAAGTGATTGAGAGAAAACCCTTGAAGATAATCTCCTTCCTTGAAGCCTTGAATTCAAATCTCCTTTGTTGAGTAGAGATGGTTTGGATGGTAGGGAGAGTGTTCTAAAAGCTAAGTTACGCTAAGTTGCTAAAAATATATGTATAGGAGCTTTTGGGAGATCGATGGTTCGTTCCTATGCTTTTCTATTTGTAAGGGATGCAAAAATAGGTCAATTAAGCTTGAAAACAGAAGCTGTCGCGTGCAGAGTACAGGTGGAATGCGGTTGAATTACTTGCACTTGACCCGCATTTTAACATCAGGTGTAAATTTCACTTCTCTGTTCCAGCTTGGAGTGCGGGTGGAGTGCGGTTGGATTACTCGCATTTGACCCGCACAACATATAAAATTAAGAATTATGCATGTGTTGTGAGTTTGTGTAACTACATCTTTTCAAAGCAACTAAGCACTTAGAAATTTACCTTTGAAGTGCTTGATCTCTTGAGGTTTTGAGAGGGCCTTGGTTGTGTAAAGCACCAACCATCAAATGCCTAAGCTACTCTTCAATCAAACCCCACTTGTGTTTTGTCAACGAAAAAAAGCCAATCAAACTTGAGGAACTTACAAACATGTTCCACATACAACAACACTAAAACAATTTTAAGAGAGAAAAGAGACAACCCATTCTTGTTGAAGTCTCCAAGCTAGCTCACTTCTCTATGTACTTGGTGATTTCCAATTGATCTCTAAGCTATTGTAGGTGTAATCTAGGTAATTTAGGATTTAAGGGATTGTGTTTAAGTTGGCAAAAGAGGTATATTTATACAAGGAATGGTTTAGGCAAGGTTTGGATGTTAAAAGACCATAAAATCCCTATGAAAATGCCATGCCTACGAGTTCAAAACCCATTCTCGCGGCTTCATTCCCACTGGTGGAACTCGTAGTGGATTTGGACATTTATCCACGAGTTCAGTCCCTCTGCTTCGCGGGATCCTTCTCGTGGTATGAAACCGTAGAGATTCCACATTGTAAGTGCCTCATTTTTTGATTGGCTTAATTTCGTTGACAAAATCACAATGGGGTTCAAACTTGTAAGGGTAGCTTAGAATTGAAGAAATCCTCATCATATGTCAAATGACCTCATTGTGGACATCAAAAGCTTTAAGGAAGGTAGATTACTTATCTTGACTCTTAGTTGAAGAGATTTAGTTGCACACACACACACACTTGTCATGCTTGCTTGTATGCATTGCTCTTTTATGCAATTCACTTGTTTTTTGTTGTTGCATCTTGTTGTGTGTTTTACATGCATGTATTCTTGTTCTTGTTTTCCCTTCATGCATGTTTATTTGATTGCATCTTGCTTATTGTAATGCCATGTTTTGTTTAGGCATTAGGATGCAAAATTTTATTGAAATCAGTGCCCTGTTTATGCGGTTAGGAGCCGCAGAACCAAAGGCGTAGAAAAGGGACCAAAAGGTCACACCTTAGTTTTGCGCTCTCATTTTGCGGTTAGGGGCCGCAAATTCAAGGCGTAAAAAAGGGACAAGAGGAATTGTCTCTTTTTCTGTGCCTTCATTCGGTGGCCTAGGGCACATATCAAGGCCGCAGAATCCCAATCAACAAGACCGTTGGGATTCTGCGCCCTTGTTCTACGGTCACCGGTCGAAGAATCAAGGGCGAAGATTTGCCTTTTTTTCTGGCCACTTCTCCAAAACGATGTCACTTCATTTTGGCTACATATATGTGTGTGTGTGTGTGTGTGTGTGTGTGTGTGTGTGTGTGTGTCTTGATGACCTTTGGTCATTTTTGAAAGCAAAATTTACATCTTTCAAGAACCAAAAAGTGTCTTCAGACAAAAATCACCAAGACTTGATTTTTAATCATCTAAAACTACAATACCCTTCATCTTTCATGTTTCATACATCATTTAGCATGGGTTATGTATGACTTGAATAGTTTCAAGATTGCAGCTTTATGACTTGAATAGTTTCAAGATAGCCTTTTCATTATGTTTTTGTGAGTTGTTTGTGATAGATATTGCATATAGGGTTTGATTTGCATATATAGCTAGGTTGTATGCATGTCATATTGTTTCATGATATCTAGGAATGACTTGAACATGTTCATCCATACCTAGATAAGCTTAAATGTTTGACCTTGTATTTATGCACTTAGAATATTGCATATATTCACTTTATATTCACTTTAGGTTGTTAATCTCTTCTCTTAGAGAATCAAGACTTGTATTTACTATTTGGTAGTTTACAAGCAATGGACTAGATTCACTTTTAAAGGCCTAAGGGTAGTAGTGGTGGGTTAGTAACCGTAGAGTTTGACGTTGTCAACTTAGGTTGTAATCACTATTACAATTAGTGGATTGAGGTTCGTGTGTGGCACACAAAACAGCCCGTGGTTTTTTCCTGTGTGGGTTTCCACGTAAAAATCGAGTGTCTTTTATTTTCCATAGTTTTACACTTGTTTTTTCTTTATGACTAGTTCGGGGATTTTTCGTTAAATTGGCTAATCACGAAAATTGGGTAAAAATTAATTAAAAATCTATTCACCCCCTCCCTCTCTAGATTATTTAGACTCGTTTTATATTTCCTTTCACGAATGTTTGGACGCTCTGGTTCATGTGAAAAAAAGGTGCGGTGGCAAGCTTGAAGGTTAAATGGCCATGGAGGTTTGGCTTCTTGGAGGAGAGAGAAAACCTTTGTATGGGAGGCTAGAAATGGGTCCATTGTGACTGGAGGGAGGTTAGCCTTCGATCTGGGCGGAGAATGGCCAGAAAAACCGTTGGAACGGTCAGGAACATCACGGTCGGGAACATCACTGGTCACGACCAGGTCAAACCAGGTTGACGGGTTGGGCATGCGGGTCTGCTGAAGGTTGATGACGATGACGCCATCGTTGTGTCACGCTAACGCGTGCTTGCCCAAAACGACGTCGTTTCACTTGGGTGACGTGGCGTTGATGCTTGCTTTGGCTGGCAAGTAACAATCTGCACCCTTGCCTTCTCCACTAATCACAGAATCTTCAATATATATCCCAAATATTGCACTTTAGCCCCTGAAATGTCCAAAATGACAACAATGTCCCTGAATTCCTCTATTTACCTGAAACACTTATTTAAACTGTTAAATACCCGGTTTTCCCCGAAAAATAAGCACAAAGTAATAGGAAATATGGGCATAAAATAGGTACTTTTATACCCCGATCAATACATAAATAATCATTCATGTTGCCTGTAGTTTCTGTCAAATGGAGAGAACAGGAAGAGAGAAGGCAAAGGATTTACAAGTCTAATGGGAGAAGAATGGTTGACACGTTGACTGCCTTCGAGACTCTAAAATCTAACCTAAGCGGTCTAACCTCCGAGGCGGACCCCAACCGAAAGGCGCTATACGGACTAGAATCGCACGTGCGAGTTCCCCCGCATACGGCTCAAGTAGCGAAGGCCCTTTCCTTCACCTGGAAATGGAGATATAGCTCGAATAGAGGGCGATAGGCCTAACAAACCTTCTATTCGTTCCCCAACGAGTGGATCTGAAGGCACGAAAGGAGGACCTGGGCGCAAGGGGGCTCGCTTCTTCAAGCGGAACTTGCTGCTTTTCATTTTGTTAGGAGTAGGTGCTTGTACTTGCTGCTCGTCAAAGCCGTAGCTTGCTGCCACTGAAGACTGGAGCCTCGTAACATGTTGACGAGGCCGATTTGGTTTCAAGCCCTTACCTGCCTGAATGGAATTCATATCTCCTTCGTCTGGTCGAGAAGAGAGAAAGCCCGGGGAACTGGGTGAGGTTTCTATTGACCGGGCTTTCATCAAAAGGTGCAATTTTGACAAAAAATGGGTGATCAAAAGATCGAATCACTATGCGTATCTTGGTGGTCGTTACTTTTGGTGGTCTTTCTTTTTGGCTGACTCATTTTCCTGTTCTATTGATTAGAAGCATCCAGCAGTGTAAGTAGCTAAAGGAATCAACAGAAAGGACTGTCAAAAGAAAGAGAAGCAGAGGAATGACAATCAGAGGCAGAAAGAAAGTAGCTTCCCTACAGACTTCTGATTACTTGAATCTCGGGGTAAACTAACTCTTACTTCACTCCAATTGAATTGACTTCCTTCAGTGGCGATTCTATAGAAAAATGCTTTTCCTCGTCCTTGTTAGTCCATTAAGGGGGAGTAGCCCTTTCTTCGAGTATTGATGATTTAGTACATTCATTCTGAAGTGGGGATTCCTTCTCCCTTAAAGCCTATTCTGATTTATTTTTGTCCTCGGGATTCTTTTTGGCATAAAGCTTACCACCTGCCAAACGAGTCCAAATTGAAACCATTTCAGATTCAATTCAGATCTACGCCAGCTAGTTGCCGTGATCGGAGCAGCAAGTAAGGATTCCCAACCTGCTGTAACCAATGGACCGCCGTCTTATCGCCGTTGTTGTCGTTAGCAAAGCTAAGTCTCAATTTCAAAAGGTGAGTTATGTAGAAAAAGTCAACAGTTGGTCTATCAGTGCAAGTTAGCTAAACACCGTGATTGATGAGTGGGTAGGTGGGTTAGGTGCACCTCTCGCCCAGTGGGAAGTAATGAGGCTAGTCTCCCCACTAGAAGAAGTGAGGTGCTCTCAAAATGAAAAAAGACTTGTTATTCAATGGACATGGACCTAATTGAACCAGCCCGGGTGGTGCGGCTGAGCCAGAGTGGGCTCAGCAGTCGGCCTATGTTTCCGGGCGCACGCATAAAGGCATGATTAGTTCCACAAATCTCACTGCACTGACCATAGTAAACTCCTTCTCGTTGTACCAAAATAGAGATCTGATTTAAACGACTAGGTACAGCATCACACTCAATAGTACACCCGCTAGATAAGAGTTTGCAGCACGGCTCCAAGCTAGCAAGGAAGCTCAGTGGAAGAAGGGCTTTACACCTTTCTCTAAACTTCTCCTTGTCTTTTCCAAGCTTGGAAACAATGGTGGCTTTGTGAGATTCTAGGTTGATCTAT
Source organism: Acer negundo (assembly GCA_035582765.1). Lineage (NCBI taxonomy): Eukaryota > Viridiplantae > Streptophyta > Magnoliopsida > Sapindales > Sapindaceae > Acer > Acer negundo. Next base: position 21,176,675 of record CM069231.1, on the reverse strand, counting down.
GTTACTCTAATTTCTGTGCTAGTTTAGGTATTTTGTTGGATATTAGGGATTGTGTTTAAGTTGGCAAAAGAGGTATATTTATACAAGGAATGATTTGGGTAAGGTTTGGATGTGAAAAGACCACAAACTCCCACTGAAATCGATAGCCCCGCGGTTTTGTTTTCTCCGGCGGAAGTCACGGGTGAAATTTGGAAGTTGGCCGCGAGTTTTGTCGTTTTGGTCCACGGGATCTTTCTCTCGGCATAAAACCGTAGATTTCCAACGGTTTTGGATGTCTTTACGGATGAAGAAAGCCGCTGGAACGAGCTTGCAAGCTTGGTTAGCCATGAAGGTTTGGCTTTTTGGAGGAGAGGAAAAACCTTTGCATGGGAGGCTGGAAATGGGTCCATTGTGACAGAAAGGAAGTGGGATACCAATCCGGGTGGAGAATGGTCAGAAAAATCACAGACAAATGGTCGAAAACCCTTCAGGTTAAAGTCGGGTCATATCGGTTGGGTCAGGACGGGTCATCAGATCTGCAAGTAGGTTGGCTAAGGGTTGATGACGACGTGACGTCAGCGTGACGCGAGAAGACCAAAACGATACCGTTTCCTTGGGTGACGTGGCGCTGACGCTGAGCATTGGCTGGTGATTTACAATATGAACCCCTGATCTCTTCCATACTCACAAAATGTTCAATATATGCTCCATATTTTCACTTTAGCCCCTGAAATGTCTAAAATGACAACAATGCCCCTAAACTTCCATATTTACCTGAAACACTTATTTAACCCATTAAATACACGGTTTTACCAGAGAAATAAGCACAATGTAATAGGAAATAGGGGCATAAAAGTGGTACTTTTATGGCACGATCAACTCGCACTCACCCGCACTTTATCATCTCTTTAGATGTCAGGTCCCAGGTTTAGTCAATAGTGCAGTTAGGAGTGCGGTTGGGACCTGCACTGACCCGCATTATTAGAGCCTCTAATGCCATTTGTCTATCTTTCTACCTCTTTTTGTCCCTTTTCGTCCGAAAGTCATACAATACGCTCTAAACACCATAAATGGATAAATGCCTGTAATTACGAACACATAGCCCATAAGTGACACTAAAACGCAAGAAAACGACACAAAGGATATAGAATTGAGGGCCAAAATATACAACATATTTAGCGCGATCAGTTGCTCATGATGAAAATAACAAGAGAAAAGATAGAAAAGATAAAACCCATTGAGGCCTTCAATGAATTCTTCAAGTCTTCAATGATGAAATCTTCATCGTCTTTGAATCTTCTATGTGTCAAGGTGGATGAGAGAAAATTGTGTTATTAAGGTTTGAGTATGGTGAGGTCTGTGTGTTCGGTATAGTGATCTCTCTTGAAACCCTAAAATATTATTGTATTTATATGAATCCTAGAGGTTGATTGATTTCAAAAATTTTTTTTTAAGAAGGATTGCCAAACCGATGTGCCTTGCACAGCGGTATGGACTGTAGTTGATGAAGATACACAACGGTGGCATGTTGATAGGACAGTGGTTGCATGGCGTTTTTCTCTAGAATTGAAACATTGTGTGATTTGGACAGCAAGATGGGGAGCGTTGAGACATCTCTTTTCTCTAATGTTGCACTGCTGTATGTGTTGTTGTGTAAGACACAGAGGTAGCAACATGGATTGTTGAAAATTGCAATTAAGTCCCTCAACTGTTCCAAAATCTCTTTTTGACCTTTGAAAATCTCCAGACACACCTTTTGGGAATAATAACCTATAAATGCTCAAACAAACAAATGAAATACCTAAATGACTCGAGAAAAAAAATTGATAGAAGGAATGAGGATAAAAAAATATATACAAATAATAACCGATCATTATGCAAACCTTATTTTGGTGGTAAATGTTTTCATCAAATATGTGCTTGCCAAATTTTAAATTTATATGTTCAAAATGGTTTACAAATTCTTCAAGCTTTTATTAAATCCGTTAGAGATGCCCTCTATTATTTGTGGAAACATTCTTCTACAAAGAAATCGTGGGCAAGATTTTGTAAACAAAGTGGTAGGCGTCCCATTAGATTTTCTCGTGATGTTCCAACACGTTGGAATTCTACTTATAAATTGATTGCTAAAAGTTATGATTATTAGGATTTATTAGTTTCTTTTATGCAATATAATGTTAGTAACATTAATCTTTATGCACACCATTGGGATGTTTGTACAAAAATTTGTAATTTGTTAAAAGTCTGTAATAATGCTACTAACAATTTTTCTAGTATTTCCTACCACTCACTTATTTATTATTGAGAGTGTTAATATTGTTGGTGCATTTTCTGAATGTGTATCCGAGTACAATTGTAGCCTTGCATTGATGCTATGAAAAAAAAATGGTTAGACTATTATAAGGAGTTTCCAACTATTTATATGCTTGCATTATGTGTTGATCCACTTTGTAAATTAGAAAATTTGTCTGATTATTTAACTCTTTATTATCAATGTTTATAAATATATTTTTATGTTACTAGTTATTGTTCTAAAATTAAGACATTATTTTATGAGTTATATGATGAGTATCTTAGAGTTTATGGTCCATCACTGAACATTGATGTCCCACAAACTTAACCGTATAAACAAATAACAATAAATTAATCAATAAGCACTCTACGATTTTTTCGACGATGACCACACCACTGGAACGGATGACAGCTATTAGTTATAGTCTCAACTCACATAACCAAACTGACTATAAAAGGTAAGAGAACTATGTGGCATTTGATTCCTCTAAACCCTAAAAGGATACGTAGACAACTTAATTTCAGGTTACCCAATAAACTGCATTTACATGTCTAATAATAATTTTTTTTTTTCGTATATAATATTTAAATTAAAAAAAGAACCGAACCATCGGAATCAAAGGAACTAGACCGGAACCGAATAAACTAGAATCGGAACTTGAACCTCCATTAAGTGGTTTTGGTTTCGATTCTAGTTTCTCATAGAATTGGAACCGAACTAGAACCGAATTGCAGTCATCACTACTTCTAAGATCAAAATTGAGAACATTTTATAGCTCATATGAATATTTAAGATAATTTAATATTTCCAGCAGAGTAGTTAACGATTCTTGTAAAGATTCCCATATTGTGATTGGCTTATTTCGTGGACAAACCATAATTAGGGTTTGAATTGTAAAGGTTGTTTAGGTGATTGAGGATCAAGCTCAAATGCCCTTATTCAAGACCTCAAGGTTGATAAGCACCAAAGGTATATTATTGTGCTTACTTGCTTTGAAGAGATCTAGTTGCACACACTCACAACTCATGCATATCTCTAATAATTGTATGTTGTATGTTTTTATATGTGTGCATTCATGTTATTGAATATCTCTTCATGCATGTTTATTTGATTGCATCTAATTCATTGAAATGCTATGACATGTTAGGCATTAGGATGCATTCATTTCCCACACTTGCACTTCATGTATGATAGTCTTAAGTGTGGTGTAATTTGTTTCCGTTTGTGTGATCGGAAACGTCCGTGCTTGCACGATAGTGTGCATGTCTTAGCGCGATGGTTGACCACTTGAGAATGTCTCATTCTTTTCTTGGATATGTTTAAGTTTTGGTTTAGTTGTTTGGAGTAAAGTGTCTAGTTTCAAAATATTAGATTTCAATGTTTTAAATATTTTTCAAAACTGACCTTTGTATGGTCTTGTGACCATAACTTTTTATAGAAAGATTTAAATTGAGTTTTGTAAAATTCTTGACAAACTAGACACCCATACCTTTCCAACGGTATATTATTCGTAATATTTCATGACCGTTTTGCTTGGTTTTGAAATCTCCAAAGTAACCACCAAAACAGGGCAACTCTGTTGTTATCCGTTTCTGATCTTTGGTCACTCTATTGACCATAACTTTTAATACAGACATCTAAATGTCATTCCATAAATTGTAGTAGAAAGTAGACTTGCATAACTTTCCAACGATATATCATACGAAAGGTTTCGATGTTGTTTGATCATGTTTTGAGGCGCTTGAAGATAAAGCCGATGCACTGTCGTGCCTATCCACTGTACGTCCGCCCTACGTACAGCAGGGCACCTGATCAAATTTATTTTCACTAGTATTTCGCCCTACACCTACTCTACATAGAGCGGCTGAATGGCGGCTCTCAAATCCCGAGAGCAATCGCCTTTGGTTTGTAGGGAAAAATAATAAATAAAAGTGGTAAAAGCAGCGGAAGCGATACTAAAAACGATTTAGTGACTTTTAAAATTTTTCCTTTATGAACCTTAAACCCTTTTAATCAATAAACATGCATATATGTTAACAAAAGTAAATTACCTTTTGTCGCGTGATCCGATTGACTTACGTCGATGGTAATCCGCAAGACCTTCAATCCGAGCACGAACGTGGATCACCTAGGAGCGTGGTCTCCCTTTTCTTTGAATTGCAAACCTGTGAATGGACCAAACAAAAAACTTTCTTTTCTTTGTTAGTCACAAAACAATCAAAAGAATGTCAAAAATTATTCCGGTCACTTTTGAGTTCTCAATCTAATGATCGAAACTCGCGTGAACCTAGATCGATATCGTATACACAAGCTTATTGATGATTAAGCAATAGTATACTATCAAAGAATAATTTCACACTCTCTTTTGTCTTTTTAGAATAAAAACTCTCTCTTGGAATTAAGAAGAAGAAGAAAGAAATAAAAAAAAACTCAAGCACAATGGATTGTGGTGGCCGAACCCTATAAGAACACATATATAGGTTGGCCGAATTTTTTCTTCTTTTTCCTTTAGGGTTGCCGAATTCTATGTAGTCTAAGATTAGGGTTGGCCGAATTCTATAATGTCACTTATATAGGGTGACTTAAATTCAACCCTAATTCTTTTCAACTTAATAGACTTCAAACCCTAATCGAACTCCTTGATTTTTATTCTTTTATTTTTGACTAAATAAAAAGACTCCTTATTTGATTAAATAAATAAAACTAATTTATTTATTTCCTTGTCAAACAAGTCTTTTACTTTTAGGAATGATTTGTTTCTTTAATTAAACAATTAATCAATAAATTAATTAATTCTTATTTAATTAAAACAAATGAAACAAAATAATATTTTAGGTTAAAATTTTAACCTTGCCGCCCCACTTGATTAAGATTGGGCCTAACATTATTTTCTTATTTCATTTAATCCATTGGACTTTAAATAAAAAGCCCACATGTGAACCAGACCCATTCTTACTAAAAGAAACAAGCCCACATGTCTTTCATTAATATATTAATATAATTGAGCAGCCCATTACTTAAATAATGTGCAAATTATATTCTTAATATATTAAATGCAATTCTAGATGGACCCTTAAATTGGTCCGGTAGAATATATCAAGTGATCCATGCAAGTCCGTGTGGATTGGGGATCTTGGCGGGCCATCTAAATTTAAGCTTCAATAGACATAACCTAATCACAATCAACAAATGATTCACTTAGGTCCGATCCATTAATTTTAACTCATTCCACTAAAGAGCTAAAACTGAACTCTTAAATAAAGATAGAAAAGGAAGATGCTCCTCATTCATACCCTAGACAATCATATTGGAGATAGTGTATCCTCGTGATTAATATCAGTAATCGCCAAGAGTTCATAGACCGCCTATAACTCTCCAAGTTACCATATTTACTTATATGACCATGTTTTGAACTTGGATATTTTGACTTGTCCAGAAGCCATGTTTTCAATAGACACTATCGAAAACTCAACGTTGAGATTTAATATCCAATTACCTCAAAACATCCATATGATGATATTATACTCTCATTTAATTAAATGGAGCCACGATGTCCATATCTATAAATGAAGTCCTCTATCGATTAACAAATGAATATCACCAAACTATCGATGATAGACTATGCGATATAATCGTACTCATTGATAACTCAAACGATATCACTTGCAACCATAAGTCCATCATTCATCTCAGGATTAAGATAGACCCTCCGATTGTCCTGATAATGAAAAGACTATTATCTATTGACGGTTCTAGATAAAGCTTTTCATTGTGATCCAGTTCAATGCACCCAGTGCACTAGATCCTTTTGCTCGAAGACACTCCGATGATTTTAGACTCATCATATCTCATTTGATCCCACTCAAATGCTAGCAAAAGAATTCTACAACTTTAACAAGATAAAGGTGCCCAACCTTTAACTTAAGTTGTGAACATTATTCAAGACTAACTAAAGAATTGTGTCTACCACATACATATCCAGATATACGAACAATTCTTCTTTTCCCATAGTCTTTAGACCTTATGATTATTTACTTTGACAATTATAATATAAACTATAAATGCTATACGATTTGTTAAACCAGAAATCTCTTTATTAATATAAAAAAGATTGTTAATTACAACATTACACTCTTGCTATTGACCATAATCCTAACATGGTTCGCCCATTTCCGCCCTACGTACAGCGGCATTGAAGAACTTGTTCTTCAATTTTCTAGGTGAGGCGCCATACACCCGCCCTACGTAGAGTGTGTATAGGGCAGCCAAGGCATATTTTTGAAAAAAATATCAAAACGAAGCCACTTTATTTTGACATCCTATTTATATGCCTCTTTCATTTTAGGTTGTTTTTAAGAGTTCCAAAAACATATTTTTCACTTTAGAAAATACTTCAAGAGAAAAATTCACAAGAACTCACCTTTAATCACTCAAAGCTAAACCTTTTTGTATCAAACTTCATATTGCATCATTTATGCTCACATAGAGTGCATCCATGCATGGTTTTGCATCATCACATCTTGCTTGGTAAGATTCTCACTAACTTCATCTAATTTTAGTGTCTTTCTTAACAAGTCATCTCTTTATTCACTTGTATGTTTTTAGATCATATGCTAAATACAAGATAGAGATTGTTTGTGATGAATTGATTGAGTGTTGTATTGTGATAGATATCTAGGTTTTTATAATCTATGTTTATCTAAGCTTTTTGACATGTCATCTAGCCATTGATATCTAGGATTGTATTAATTGTCATCTCATCATCCTAGATAAGCATATAAGGTTCCCTAGCATTGTTTGTTCTTTGAATATCATCTTATATTCACATAGGACTTTTTATCTCTTCATTGAGAAGTAAGACATGGGGCTAAGGTTGCTTAGGCCTCAAGTAAATTGAAATAGGATCACTTTTAAAGGCCCGCGTGGTAGAAGTGGGGGGTTATTAACCGGAGTGTTAGACGAGTTCTACATAGGTTGTAAACTTCATTTCAATTAGTGATTTCGAGTTCTGAGTGTGACGCACTATACAGCCCGTGGTTTTTCCCAGTGGTTGGGTTTCCACGTATATATCAAGTGTTATTTAAATTCCACACTATATTACACTTGCTATATTTTATTGACTAGTTAGGGGCGTTTTCGTAAACTTGACTAATCACGAAAATTGGGTAAAATTTATTAAAATCTATTCACCCCCCCCTCTAGATTAATATTGAACACACCATAATTTGTTTCAGTTCTTAAGATAAGGGACAAGGAAATGACTTATGAGAGAAAAAGCAAGAAGAAAAAAAATAAAACAAAGAAAAGAGAACCCTAGAAAATGTTCTATATTTTGGCTATGCTAATGAGAGAGAGAGTCAAAAAGAGAACCCTAGGAAACTCGTGACATAAGTCTATAGAACATACAGGGAAAATGTAAACGTTGCAGTGCTCATAAGATTTGTACACAGACACTATTAATATAGGCTTGAGTGGTGGTGGTAAACGTGGCAAGGTTCCGGTTCCAACCGTAGAATCGGAGCCTGAACTGAAACCGAAACTGGGGCAAGCCAGTTCTGGTTCGGTTTAAACCGCCCGGTTCCAGCCCTTTTATTTATTTTATTTTTTTTTACATTACAAAATATTATATTTTATTTATTAAAAAAAAAAAAATGTTAGAATGGACATTGTAGAGTAGTGATCCATGACCCATAACCCTTGTCCAAGTAATTATGTTTTCCATTCCCTTCTCCTCCTTTTTATATAGGTTAGGCTTCTCATTCACTTCTCTATTTTTCCAATATGGGATGTGGGATAAGGGATAAGAAATCACTATTCCTTTTTCAAGAATAGTAAAAATTAAAAAGAAAAAAGAAAAGAAAAAAGATAGGGAAAGGAGAAGAGAAATATTTGTTTTCAGAATCCATCCATTTCCCTTCACAACCATCAAAGAAGCAAGTCATCATTCTTCCCAAATATATATGGTTGCTTATGGATCATAGAGGTAGAGTCGTAGACTATCAACACATTCTCTTTATTATTTCTCACACAATGTCACAGCAACTAGAGAGTGGAGTTGTACAACCAAATGTTAATCCAGGAGGAAGTACTGCTCATCAACCGTAGTTGTCTGCAGCTCAAATTGCAGCTAACGAAATCAGTGAGTATCCCAAAAATAATTTGTTTACGGTGTCATTTTTACTTAGTTGTATATATATATATATATATATATATACACTATAAGAAAAACTATAATTGTTGACAGTCTCTTATTGACAGTTTTAGAAAACCGTCAAGAAACTCAAGAAGAGTTGACAGTTTTTAAAACAGTTATATATTAACTATCAAGTATTATTTCCAACACCAAATAATAAAATCCCGCTTTTTCTGAGGATTTCCTGCCATCACAATTTTTTTTTAATTTTTTTTTATCAACATCACTATTACACTATATATCTAAACTAAAAAAAAATCTTCTTTACTGTAACTGTTTCTCTCTCCCTAACTTAAGATTTCTCAGAGATTAAATTTTTATTTTATTTTATTTTATTTTATTTTATTTTTTTTTTAGAAATAAAAGCTTTATTAAGAAGCACTTAAACAACCAAAACAAAAGAACAACGACAAGAAGCCGCAAAGCAAAGCAAGAAGACCAGAAAACTAAAACAGCAGAGACATCCACAAAGCACAAAGCCCAAATCAACAACGAAAAAGAGAGATACGCAAACAACAGCAAACATCTATTTCTTCAAACAATAGCCTTCACCATCCTTTATTTCTCCAATCATCCAAAATATCTTTCAAATCTGTTATAAAAGTTTGAGTTGTATATTGTAAGTGTGCTAAAACCTTTAATTTTTTTTGTTAGTGCACTAAAACCCCTAAAATTTTCCCTAAAACTCCAAAATTTTAGGCTTTTTATCTCACCCCTGCTGTTTTAGCAATTTTACAGAAAAAAGATTATTAAAATTCAAGCTTTATTTGTTTTTGAGCTTCAATTTGGTTGGGTTTTACAGGTGTTGTCATTAAGAAGGAAAAAGACTGTCAAGTTGAAGATTCATTGCCAGGTGAGGAATTTGAAATGCTTTAAGTTATTACAGGAATTAAATTTTTTTTTTATTTCAATTTTGTCAACTCTTTCCACTTTTCTGGAAGTTTTGTTAATTTAAATTTGTGAGAAAAGAAGCAAGTGAGAAAAACAAGTGGAAATTCAAAATCGCCAAATTTCCAGATACAATTATACAATATTGCATTTCTCAACTCAACCCTAATTTCCCAATTTCTCTAATGCGCCTCTTCCCCATTCATGATCTAGAGGTCTCTTCTCTGCCTTATATATCTTTTCTTTTTACTTGTTTTTCCAATTTCTTTCAATTTTCTGTTTCATTCCCTAGAAAATTGACATAATCTTTTGATTGAAGCCTCACTGTTTATCTCCTTTATAGGATTCTATTGGGTTTATATTTTCTAGGTTTTTTCTCTGTTTTTCGGGGCTGTGTTTGTATTGGGTGTTTTAGGCTGAACTCAACTTTTTCCTTTGGTGTTCTGTGAGGTTTGATCCTCTGTTTTTTGCCTCTCTCCAAGGGGTGTGCATTTTTGTTTTTGCATTTGTTGCTTTAATAAAAGATTTAGCTGTTTAAATTTTTTTTTAAAAAAATATATTGCATTAGTGTTTTCTTAGAAACCAATTAGAGTGCCTAGTGTGGTTTTCTATTTTTAGTCAGAATATGAAACTTGTTATTTGGTATTACATGTAATCATGAGATATGATGCACTAAACATTGCTCAATGTTATACACTTGTTTGTTGCTAACATTACTTGATGAACTGGTGTTGGTTAGAAGCACAGTTATGAAGTTATTTCCTCAAAAAAAAAAAAAAAAAATTATTGATTTACATTACAAATTAAATTCAAGTTTTATCTTGTTGGTTCTACCTGCAAAATTAACTTCACATTGCTTGTTAATTAGTTATTGATTGATCTATGAGTACTTGATACCATTACTAGGCTACTAACAATATACTTTAGTTTGATGTCTGGGCTTGTGTGCTTGTGCTGTGGGTTTTTGTGTTGTCTCTGTGCCTCTGTTTTAGGCATGCTTTTGGGGTGTTTTCTTGTTTTTGGCATTAGCCTTCTTGTTTTAGGATGTTTCTTGCTGCTCGTTTATGCTATTAATAAATTGCTTAAAAAAAACAGTATACTTGAGTCTTAACCCGGTTGTAGACATGGAACAAGACGAGAATGACTTACCAAATAGTACTAAAGCACCAAGAGGATTGACAACAAAAGCTAAGATTATAAAAAACAGAAGTGAGGGAATTAAGCCAGTGGTGCAATATAATGACATGAAAGTAATGGTGGGGGAGGTGAAAACTGACTTGGTTAGCATCATTGGTATTTTAGCACGAACCACAATTCCCATCACATATGATGATTGGCGATATGTCCCACGACATATTGAAGATAAACTGTGGGAATATGTAAAGGTATGTAAAAAATAATTTAATCTCTTATTTGTAGACTTTCTAGTAATATGTTATACATGTTTGTAGTTTTATTAGAGAAAAGAAACATTACATTACTAACTCAATTATATATAGATATTTACAAGTGTGTGTGGGTTATATATAGAGTTTGTATCATTTAATCTAAAATGTTGCAAGGTTCATTTGATCTTAACCCTAAGAGCAGGAAAAATGTACTATCAATTTTTAGCAGTACATTTCGATCTTTAGGCACAGATTGACAGTTAAATACATTCTTCCTTTCAAAGCTAAACCTAAAATTTTGGAGGAGCCTCCAACAATTTATAGCTATATTAAAAAGGACCACTGGGATCAATTTGTGGCTAGTCGTCTATCTGAAAAGTTCACAGTCAGTACATCTAAAGTGATTTTTGTTATTTTCATTGATTTATGTTACTTTGTTTGAATACATACTAATTAAGCTAGCTTTTATAACTTTTTAGAAAACTAGAAAGGAGCAACAAAAGAAGCAGAAGAAAAACAAATATAACCACAAATTAAGTCGGAAAGGTTATGTAGGCCTTATAGAAGAACTAGTAAGTTAGAAATTTTGAATATTTTTTGCAAAACATTTATGATTGAATAACCTATATATTTTCCTCATACATTTACTTGAAATAGAAAAAGAATCCTAAGTATGAAGGCAAGTCCATTGATAGAAGTTTGCTATGGAGGTTGGCACATCGAGATAAGAATGAAAAATGTGACTCTGACACGTAGTCAGTTGTTGATAAAATTGTAAGTTTTTTTACCAGTTACATTATATAAGGTTTTGTAATTTTAAATTAAATATGGATTGTATTGTTTGCTAATTTTTATCCATGAGTTATAGGATCAATTAATATAACAATATGATAAGGGTTCCTTGCAAGTAGTTGATTCTCAAGATGTTTTAACAATGGCAGTGGGAACACCTGAGCATTCTGGTCAAGTGCGCGGTATGGGGCAATTTGTGACAAAGAGAATGTACTTTGACTTACCCATAAGCCAAGTTAATTTCCAAAATGACATAACTGCACAACGAATTGCCGAGTTGGAAGCTGAAATTCAATCACTTAAACAACAAAATTACACTCATAAACATTCTGAAGTTTCAAGCTCTAACATGCCAATTAGAGTATGCTCGGAAACAAATGTAGAAGTAAATATTTTTTGTTTAGATTTCTAATATATGTTTGTTTTGGTATTAATGCTGTCATTATGACTATCACTGAATTTTCTCATGCTTATTTGGAATTTAAAATGCACATATATGTAAAGAAAACATTGTTGCTACTGGAACCATTATAGAATATAAAAGTTCAAGTTGTCTTGTATCTGTTGAAGTGGTGTTTGATAGAGATGCTGACCTTCCAGTAGCAGATGATGGTGAGTCACTAGTTAAAGTGAATGATGCAGTAGGTCATCATGTATTTCGGCCAAAGAATCTTATTATCCATACTCCAAAGGTAATGTTATCTTTTTTTTTTAAATTTTTTTTTTTTTTAATTATCGGTTCTGTTTTTTTCCACCATACTAATATTGTTTTAAATTTTTATTCTACACCCCTTTTTTTTTTTTTTTTTTTTTTTTGGTAGGGCGGAAAATTCAAAAATGTAGAATGTAATACTCAAAAGATTTCAAAAATACAACCGATAGTCAAAAATCCTCCAAGCTTGAAAGCTTTTGCTACAATAGTTGATAGATGTACCACTACCAAGAGAGTTAATTTGCAATGGAGTTCGGTTAAGGTGATTTATATATATATATATATATATGATAGAAGTACTTCAATATATATTAATATGTATTATTTATATAACTCATGTGAGTATAGGTGCCACTACAACCCGATCGTGTGGAGTGTAGTTATTATGTCATGAGATACATGAAGGACATTATTGTCGATCCAAGTTTACTAAAAGAAAATGTGAAATACTTCTAAAAGAAAATGTGAAATACTTCTATCTTTTCTCGTTTGTTAAATTATATTATCATTTATTTAAGATACATTTTATTAATATTGGGTTTTTTTTTTTTTTTTTTTATGTAATTTTTTTACAGTTTTTCATGGGAAATGTACATATTCTCAAAAAGAGATTGATGATATACGTTGTGACTAGGCTTCATTTATCTCTCAATTTATTTGAAAGGTCGGTACCTATACTAGCTTTATTGACATGTATCAATTTTTCATTAACATTAATAAAAGTGGTTGTGTACCTTGGTCATATATGATTAAATGATTGTTACCCAGATCAATTCAAAGGATTATACTTTTCCTGGAAGAAGCAACACTTTGCTAGCGGAAGCTACACTTAAAAGAGTTAAAGATGCTGTGAAGTTTTTGTTGATATTTTAAGTTTATATGATATTGCATGTAAAGTAAACTTGAGAATTATGTTTAGATGATCCAGTAAAATTCTAGTATTATGGTTATATTAGAATGTTTATATTGTAGTTAGCTTGAATATGTTGAATATGCTTATATATGACGATATGTAATATAATTTTGTAGTGATATACGAGTCCATTTTAATATGTTCATTTTTACTCTTTTATATATATATATATATATATATTTATTAATTTATTAATTATACTTAACAAGTAATTATATTTTAAAAAATAATAAAAATATATAAATTTTTATAAATTTTTCGATAAAAAACGTATAAATTTAATAAATGTTAATGATGTATTGACATTTTTTTAATTAAATATTATTAACATATTTGACAGTTTATAACTGCCATAAATACGTCATAAATTATTGACAGTTTTTAACTGTCATCAATCCTTGACAGTTAAAAACTATCAACAAATAACTGTTATCCTCTTTCTTGACATGGGCTTCCTTGACAGTTGGAAAACTGTCATCCACAATGATTCTTGACAGTTTTTAACTGTCAAGATATATAATTTTTTTTTGTAGTGATAGCAGGTCTCCTGTGTGGCAAGTATGTTATATATAATAGGGATAAAAGTGAATTTAATTTGATATTTATCATTTAATATTACCGGATACAATAAAAAAAAATTAGGTGACATATATATACATATTTATTCCAACTAGAACTTGTGGTCATGATTATTTGTGATAGTGTGTGTAAACTTCTGAGAATTTTGTGATCCAAATCCTGTAAATACGTGTACAAAATTCTAAAAATATATGGTAACAAACTATAGGACAAATAGAACTATCTATAGAATGCTAAAACATGTACTAAAGTTTGCTAGCTGTGTAATGGCTGAAGAAGTGGACTCGGTTTCTTTTGTTTGTGTGCATTGATCATTGATGTCTCCGTGATCATTGTAATTGTTTCCTTGATTGTTTATTGACTTGACTTCTTGATCATCTTCATGATTTGTGTCTCCACATTAATATAATCACTATCATCCACAAACAAATCTTGATAGAGAAAACATGGGGACAAAATCTTATAAGTTATTAATACATTAAATAAGTTAATGACTTTCTTATCCTTTATCCCATATCCCATATTGAAAAAATATAGAAGTGAATGAGATATCTAACCTATAAATAAAGAGGAGAAGGGAATGGAAAATATAATTATTTGGATAAGGGTTATGGGCCATAGCTCAATACTCTGCAATGTCCTTTCTAACATTTCATTTTTTTATTTTTATTTTTTTTTTCTATAATAAAATGTAATATTTTTTAAAAAAAAAAAATTGGCCCAGTTCAGAATCAGCAGTTCCGTCGGAACCGAAAACAAAACCACTCTAGACCAGTTCCAGTTCCAGTTCCATTTAACCGCGGAATTGAAACTGTCGGTTTGGAACCAGAACCGAAACCTTGCCACCACTAGGTGGTGGTGGCACCAGTCATAGCATCACAACTCAACTGCACTTCTAAAGTTGTGCTAAAAGCAAAAGATATTCTGCTAAATTTTCAAATCAATTCAAATAATTAGGGGTTCTTCGGTATTGTTTTGTTTTCTGTATTTTTAAAACTAAGTTAGAAAATAAAAATAATGAAAACAATTCGATGTTTTCAAGATCAACGAGATTGAAAATGTATCTAGTAGAATTTATTGAAAACTATTTTCTAAAAATTAAAATAATAAAAATTACAACAAGTAATAAAACTTAAACTTATTTATATGATAAATTATTATTTAAAAAAAAATTGGTAGTTGTAAGGCACTGACCATTAAAAAAATATTATTATAAATTTATTATATACATATATATTTGCATATCTAATCACACGTATTCCTTATATTCTCTTCTTTATCAAGATATTCATGACTTCCATTTCTTATTTGAAAAGCTCTCATCTAGCTCACAAATTTGGATTCTGGAAAACACTCTCATCTTTCTTTGTTTGATCTAATTTTTATTTTGATAACTGAAAATATATACGCATGTGTCTAATACAACCTGGGAGGGGAGGGTGAATGGGTTGTTAATCGATTATTATCAATTTTTCGATTAGTCAATATTAGTCACAATTAACCCAATTCAAACATAAAATAAAAACAAAGTAAATGTGAGAAAATTAAAGAACACTTGATTTTTACGTGAAAATCTTCAACAAGGAAAAACCACGAGCTATTCTGCTAGCCACACATGGTCCTCAAATCCACTATATGTAATGATGTTTACAACCTAGGTTGACCTCTGGTCACACCATTCTCGATCACTAACCCACCACTACTACCCGTAGGCCTTTTATGGTGATTCTACACCAAAAGTGCTTGAGCACTACACACCGATAGTCACAAGACTTAACTCTCAATAAAGAGATTAATAACCTATGTGAATATGAAAGTATTCCAAATACAAATAATGCTAGGCTACATTAAATGCTTATCTAGGAATTTAAGATGTCATTGTGGACAATCTTAGATATCTTGATGTTTATATGAATGCTCACAAAGACCTAACTAGATGAAGACATGTAAGTCTAAGATCTAGTCATCAAACAAAGCCAAATCAACACAAGTTGTCAATAAACATGGCAAGGATAATAAATATGCAATTAACTAATGAAATCAAGGAGTCCTAATCGACAACGTCTAAATGCAAAGCATATAGACTTAGCTAGAGGGCAAAATGGATATAAATGCTAGCTATCAAAGAAAACCACACTCAACCGACATTCAAAGTCCCATGCATGTTAGAAATAACATTAAGCAAAGAGACATGCATGTAATTAACAAATAAATGCTAAATCTAGGCAAACATGTCATAAGAATGAAACAAGAGGTTCTATGACATTTAAAAATTATCTAGTCAAAGAAAACAAGAAAGCCCATGCTTGGATGATGCTAGGAAGATGCTAGAAGATCATGGGAAGGTGTTTGGTTGAGTAAATGTGAGTTCTTAGGAGCTTCTCTCTTTAGGGTTTGAGTTTCTCTCACTATAATCTGATTTTTAGGTCACAAAAACGAGATAGGAAGAAGATGGTACTTATATAGAAGCCTTGGATGAAGTGGTGTCATTTTGATTAAAAAATCAAAAGACAGGTTATTTATGTGGTACGTTCCGCGGTACACTTTGATGGAGTGTACCATGGAAAACTGGCTAACAATGATGTCAACTTCCGCGGTTTAATTTAACAGTTTGCCTCGTCGAGTATACCGTATAATCAAACAAGACCACCTCTGCCAACTTCTGCCGTTGGACCTCCACGGTTCACTTCGACGAAACTATCCGCGAAAATTCAAACAAATTGAATTTCCAAGGGCAATTTGGTCTAGAAGCCGTGAACCAAACCCCAATTGCCCAAGACCAATCCAAGAGGAGAAATGGGCCTTCTCTAGAGGTTAAAAATCGTGCTAAGATAAGCATACCATCGTGTATGTGTGGACATTTCCGATCGTATAACCAGAAACGGATTACATAAGGCATAATCACACTTAATACTAACAATGACGTGCAAGTGTGAAGTGTGAAGAGAATACACACAATAGGCAATGAACACAAATTCATGCAAGAGAAGTAAGTGTGTGTATGTGTGTGTGTGTGCAACTAATCTCTTCAATAAGGGTTAAGCACAAGTGATTTTACCTTCAAAGAGCTCTTGTGCTTGAGGACTTGAAATCCAAATAAGCTTGATCACGAACAAGAAAGTCCTAAACTACCCTTACATATTAAACCCCAAAATGTGGTTTGTTATGAAATAAGCCAATCAAAATTAAGGAACTTACAATAACAAACCAATTTCTTTTGTATTATGTTTGTATGGTTTATTGTCAAACAGAGTAGACCGTCGAGAAGTAAGAGAGATGGAAAATAAATCTGAATGGTTGTAATCTACTAATCTAGTCCATGACTTGATTTCAGGTTTGTAGCTATGAGAAGAATTGTGTTTTTTTTTTAAGCCCATATTTCTGTGCAATTGAAGATATATGGGAGAAAATAATGAAAATATCATTTGGATGTTTTTTGCCTTTACGTTATAAATGGTAAAAACAATGTTTTCGTTTTCAGCAGAATGAAAATAAAATTCTTCTACGGAACGCATTTTGTGTATTTTTTAAATTGAAAAAACGAAAAACGCATCTACAAAACGGTATTTACTTCTTTTTGAGTTTTCACTTTTCACACTGAATTCAACTGTTCATTTATTCCTTTCGAGTTTTTAACCCGAATTCAACTACATATTTACTTTTTGAGTTGAACCAATGGTTGTCTCTTGTATCTATCTACACTACGAGATTGTGGATTCAAGTTATTTCAAAAACAAGGAATTATCATTTTGGTCATTATGTTTTCGCGAATTATGAGTTTTTAATTGTCTTTCCTTTTTTAGTGTTTGTGGCCCTATGTTTTCCAAAATACATCAATTTGGTCCCTTTGTGAGTCGATCGTTAATCAAATTTAACGGTTCCAAGGGTATTTTTATCTTTTAAAAAAGATGCAACATGTCAACACCAAACAATAGATAACCAGTTTTTATAGTTTATATAATATAAAAAAAATACCTTATCTTGATTAAAGTTGTGGGTCTTTTGTTTGTGAAGTGATGAGTCTAGAATCACCAAGTTAAAGACTTTGAACAAAAGACCTAGTACATATGATGTATTGAACGGATCGAGTGAATAGTAAACTTCACAGGTTAAATAGAATCATCTAAAAGGAACCCATTGGGCTCAAATGTTAGGCTTAAAGATAAAGATCATTTTGTTAGGATTTTGAGTCTAGTTGGCATTACTCTATATCAAAATGACACTTCCTTTGTATTGTTTAGTTGTCTAAGATTCACGGTTTATCAAGCTTTAAGGAAGTTGGACAACTTCTCTTGCAAAGATTGTCTTTAATAGGAAATGTGCTTACTCAGATGCTAAGGTAACGAGATTGTTCTTCCTCTTGCATGAGCAAACTTCAACAAGTGTGTGCATGTGTTATACAAATTTAGTGTAGCAATATGGGGACATTGTAAAATTTCATGTACTAGGACCATCTTTGGGAAATTGCATACTTGTGTGATCTTGTGTTTATTTGTTTGTATTTTATTGGTATCTGAGTTGAACGTGTTCTCATATTGTTCTATATTGAGTTCTGAATGTTTCGGTTACTCACTCATTAGTTTTTGAGTTCCGAGTAGAAAGTTACGAAACTTTCCATTCTTTTATCGTTCTTGGTTTTCGTCCTTGTATATCGAGTTGAGTTCTAAGCTTTTGGTCCAAGTTATACAGTGTTCCTCGTGTGTAAGAGAGTTATGGTTCGTAATCCGAAAATGGATTTGAATTTGGAGTTTGGAGATCGGAGAATGGTTGAAGAACGTGAGGGATGCGTGAAGGAGGAAAGCATGGTGGAAAAGAGCAAGAAGGAAAGCAAGGTGGAAAAGAGCCTTAAGGGCTCCTTCCCATGGAGGCGCATGGCCACCATAGGAAGGGCAGCCCCAGTGCCGGCTATTGGGCAAAGCAACCAAATCACCAGCTTAGGGCCTCAAAAAAAGGCAAAAATTTAGGGGCCTTATTTATTATAAATTTTAATAATATTATTATAAAAATTAAATAACTGCAACAAAAGAAATTGAAAGGCCTTTTTTTTTTTTTTTGTTATTATTACTACCTAGAAAATAGGATAATATTAATAATATTATAAATTATTTATTAAATAGATAACCGTTGGAAATCATTATTGAGTATCAGAGTATCCATGATCCACTTTTCAAGCATTTTTATTATCCCATTAAAAAAACATTTTTATTATTAAAAAAACCCTTAAACTTCTCCCCATTTTATTTTTTACCATTTAAAAATTATCTATATATAATTAAAAAAAAAAAAAAATCATTTCCATTTATCTACAACAATCAAGTATAACAACAAATCTAGATCATCCACACCATTAGTGGAGGTCCTATCTTAGTAGGAACTTCCAATAATTCAAGGAAGAACCATGCTAGGAAGATCTTGAGGATTACCGCCAATCAAGACGTATTTCGTGTCTCTATGGGATCCTAAGAATAACCTTGCTCTGCCTAGATTATTTTCACAGAGGATGACGTATATAGATGGGGCATCAAACCTATCAGGCTGCGGGGCAAGGATCTTCTTAATTAACCCAGAAGGGATTGAGTGCAACCACTATTTCAGGTTTGAGTTTAGAGCCACCAATAATGAAATAGAGTATGAAGCCTTACTAGCAGGAATGAAAATAGCAGAAGAGCTAGGAGCAGATTTTCTCCTGGTTAAGAGTGATTCACAGTTGGTAATTAACCAAATATCGAGATTATATCAAGCAAAAGGTGATAACATGGTAGCATATTTGGCCAGGGTTTGGGAAGCGATGACAAGGTTCAAAGGTGTGAAGATGGAGCAGATTCCACAAGAGATAAACCATTGAGCAGATATCGTAGCCAAAATTGCTGCTGGTGGAGGGCAAACATTGCTAAGAAGGGTACCAATTCAATTGATATCTGATCGCGCTCAAAATGTTCACATTTAGCGCTCCCTTTACCTACCTTTTGTGCTCGTTTATAAGCATTCTTGTGGATATAACTTGGGGGAATTGCACAATCCCTCGAGGTTTGATAAAATTACACAGATATGACAATTTTGGCCATATACACACAAACTTCCCTTAACATTTGAAAATTGTTACACAGACATCTTATACCGTTAAATGGATTTGTTAGTCAATGGTCAAACGTGTAAAAAGTCTAAAATACCCTATATTTTTATTTTAAATAAACTAAAAAAAATTTTAAAATAAGATAAAAAAAATATTTCTAAAACTCTTTTAGAAAACAAGAATATATCTTAAATCTGAAATCTAGAAATAAAAATTCATTT
This sequence comes from Acer negundo, assembly GCA_035582765.1. Classification (NCBI taxonomy): domain Eukaryota; kingdom Viridiplantae; phylum Streptophyta; class Magnoliopsida; order Sapindales; family Sapindaceae; genus Acer; species Acer negundo. The sequence goes on along the minus strand of CM069231.1, from coordinate 21,156,644 downwards.
TCAAAAAAAAAAAAAAAAGTTTGTGCAATTCCCCCTTGATTTTAAATAAATTTAACATTTAAAATTTATTTATTATGCAATTGTTTAAAAAACTATTCCCCCTTGTAAAGATGCATTTTTTTTCTAGGTTTCAGATTTAAGATACATTCATGTTTTCTAAAAAATATATTTTTTATTTTTATATTATTTTTTAATTTTTTAGTTTAAAAAAAATGGTATTTTAGACTTTTTATGCTTTTAACCATTGACTAACGGATCCATCTAATGGTAAGGGATGTTTGTGCAACAATTTTCAAATGTTGAGGGAAGTTTGTGTGTATATGGCAAAAACTACCATATCAAAATTCTTGTTTTGGTTAAGTTTAGGTGATATGCCGTCTAGGAAGGTGTTTGGATGAAAGTTGGAGAAAAGATGTCAAAAGAGGAGAAAAAGCCACGAAAGGAGGAACTCGTAGGATATAAACCATGGCATAAAGTCACGGGAATCAACAGAGAGAAAATTTTCGCTAGCCAGAAGACCTGAACTCATGGGGATCTTCCCCGCAAGTTTAATTCACTAGAATGAAGCCGCCAGGCAGAATAAGATGAAGCCACGAAAGATGTTGCAAAAGCTCGTGGATTCATATCCACGAGAAAGAACCTGTGAGACTATGGATCCAAAGCCGCTGAGGTGCTGAAAGAAGACCCCGCGAGAGCCACGGGATGTAAGCCGCAGCACGAAACAGCAAACGACGAGTCAATGGGGGATTCTGGTTTTTTCCCTTGCCCAACTGCAAACCAATGTTAAGGAGGCAATTTTCTAATGTAAAAAGATAAGTGAGAGTTTTGAAAAACAATAAGAGACTCTCCCTTTTAGCTTAGAAGAATAAAATGTTTATTGCTTGTCTTAGATTACGTAGTTAAAAATCAACTCTTGAAAGTTGTTGGTGATCATCTTGGCTCATATTTGCTATGGAGACAGGCGTCATTCGTCCTTGGAAGCTGTCAAGTCTTCAAGGTTGTATTTCTTCTTTTTCTTCATACTTTTGTTTTTCTTATTGATCATGTGTAACTAACCCACTTATGTTGGGGGATTTATGAAAGTGATGATATGAACCACCTTGTACCACTCTTATTTGTATTGATCACTTTGTATTTATGAATATTTTTATTGATGAAATCATAACATGTTTCTTATAGATTTTAGAAAAGCATGTATTGATAAATGTAGTAAGAGTTGATGAAATGCCTTATTCATAACTTTTGAATTAGGTATTGACTCCAATAACTCATTAGTAGAGTGTGTGATTAATGGCGATATCCTTAGACTCACACTCTCAATCAAGTTTCAACCAAATCTCACTTAGTGTTCTTCTAAATCTTTAGAGAATATTTGAGTGAGATGTTTTGCCCTTAATTGTAAAAGGAACTAATCATAGTGATTTGGGTCTACAAGGCATAAGAGTGACTACTTGGTGGTGAATCATTGCAAATTTGATATCTCCCTTAGCATTTTTAGCTCATTAATCTTTAATCCGTAAGAATTGAATTAGTTAGACTCGTAATAATTAACTAGACCTTCTATTAACTAATTGCCCTAGTTCTCTATGGGAACGACACCCTTACTCTTGCACACTATACTAGCTTTACGACTTGTGAACTTGCAAAGGTTTTTAAACTCGCGCGCCCCTCTCATATAATCAACGTAGAATAGTGTAGTTTTGTAGAACCGGTTTGTGCACGTCAATACCACGATCGAGCGTAGCTATAGGAGCAAAAGTCAACCCAGTTGAACGACTCCCTTGTTTGATGGACCCTATAGCAGAATACCTCTAAAAGGACACCCTTCCTACTGAACCGGATCAAGCATGCAAACTTAAAAGGATCGCCACCCGGTACTGCTTGGTAGATGGTTTTCTCTGCCGAAAAGGGAACTCTCTTCCACTGTTAAGATGTCTACACCCAGATTATGCACAATGGGCACTCAACGAGGTACATTCAGAGGAATGTGGCAATCATGTGTCAGGTGAGGCCCTGGCATACTAGGTACTCAGAATGGGGTATTTTTGGCCTACCCTCCATCAAGACGCGAAATAGTTTGCGTGGTCTTGTGAACCTTGCCAGAGGACAACAAACCTCTACCATTTTCCTCCAGAGACACTCTCTTCAATCAGCACACCGTATCCTTTCATCATTTGGGGGCTTGACCTCATTGGGCCACTACCGACTACTCCAGGCCAAGCCAAGCATGCCGTGGTTGCAATAGACTACTTTACCCAGTGGGTGGAGGCAGAGTCCCTTACTGATATAACTGAAGCAAACACCACCAGCTTTGTCAAGGAAAATATTATATGTCGGTTCGATACTCCGATGGCTATAATAACTGATTTGGGCAAACAGTTCGACAATGTAAGGTTTCGACAGTTTTGCTAGGAAAGGAGAATTAACCTCCATTTTGCTCAGTAACCCATCCTCAAACCAATGGATTGGTGGAAGCTACCAACAAGACTATCAAGAAACTCTTGAAGAAAAAACTCCAACAAAAGAAAGGGAAGTGGGCTAATGAACTTCCCAACATGCTGTGGGCATACTGGACAACCAAAAGGACTACAATTGGGGAAACCCCTTACTCACTAGCTTTTGGGACAGAAGCAGTTCTACCCATCAAGCACAAACTGACATCATTTAGGATCCACCATTAGAAACCTAAAGATAACGAGGTGAAGTTAAGAGCTAACTTGGACCTTCTCAAGGAGAAACAAGATAAGGTTGCACAGAGGATAACAGCCTACCAAAGCAAGATAGTCTGGTACTTTAACAAGAAAGTAAGGACTCAAAGTTTTAAAGAGGGAGACTTGGTTCTTAGAAAACTAACCCAGAATACTTGAAGTAGATCAGACGGGGTCTTAGCCTCGAACTAGGAAGGAAGGTCCTTACTTGATCAAGGTGGTAGTCCGTGGAGGAGCTTACAAATTAGAAGACATGGATGGTTACTCGGTTGACCACACTTGGAATGCTGATTACCTCAAGAGGTTTTACCCTTAGTGGTTAACATGAATAAATATTCTTTATTTTGTTCGGCCGGTATGGCATCAAATGTATACCCCGATTTTCGCTTTGTATGAGTTTGAAAATTCAATAAAGAAGTCAGTTTCTTCTCCAACCTGATTCTCCAATGCTCATCTTGAACACTTCACCATAACTAAATCGCCTCAAGACCAGAAGAGCAATACAACACTCTTGATGCCTAGGACCGGGTCAACCCCTCTAGGAGGATCACCATAACTAAATGGCCTTAAGACCAGAAGAGCAATACAACACTCTTAATGCTTTGGACCGGGTCAACCCCTCCAGGAGGATCACCATAACTAAATCGCCTCAAGACTAGGATAGCAATACAACACTCGTGAGGCCCAGGACTAGGTCAACTCCTTGAGGAGAATTGCCATAACTAAATCGTCTCAGGACCAAAAACAGCCACATGGCGATTCTACTGCCTTGAACGGGGTATACCCTCCTCCAGGAAGAATCTGGTGTAAAAATGCCTAGGTGGTGTAACTGCCTACCGAACTAGGGATGCGAAGTCGTGGCCTTAATTGCCTGTCGCAGTCCTCTAGACCAGGAAAGCCTATACAGCACTCTTGAAGCCTGGGTCGGGGAATACCCTCCACCAGGATAGATTCATCAGAGGCCTAAAATCCCTTAGCAGGATGTCTGACACCTTGATTCGCCATGTGAAGAACCAGGTTGGGGAATACCCTCTATCGGGATAGATTTATCAAAGGACCAGAATCCCAGAGCAGGATGTCTGACTCCTTAATTCACCATGTGAGGAACCAGGTCGGGGAATACCCTGTAGGGAAAAATAATAAATAAAAGTGGTAAACGCAGCGGAAGCGATACTAAAAACGATTTAGTGACTTTTAAAATTTTTCCTTTATGAACCTTAAACCCTTTTAATCAATAAACATGCATATATGTTAACAAAAGTAAATTACCTTTTGTCGCGTGATCCGATTGACTTACGTCGATGGTAATCCGCAAGACCTTCAATCCGAGCACGAACGTGGATCACCTAGGAGCGTGGTCTCCCTTTTCTTTGAATTGCAAAACTGTGAATGGACCAAACAAAAAACTTTCTTTTCTTTGTTAGTCACAAAAACAATCAAAAGAATGTCAAAAATTATTCCGGTCACTTTTGAGTTCTCAATCTAATGATCGAAACTCGCGTGAACCTAGATCGATATCGTATACACAAGCTTATTGATGATTAAGCAATAGTATACTATCAAAGAATAATTTCACACTCTCTTTTGTCTTTTTAGAATAAAAACTCTCTCTTGGAATTAAGAAGAAGAAGAAAGAAATAAAAAACTCAAGCACCATAGATTGTGGTGGCCGAACCCTATAAGAACACATATATAGGTTGGCCGAATTTTTTCTTCTTTTTCCTTTAGGGTTGCCGAATTCTATGTAGTCTAAGATTAGGGTTGGCCGAATTCTATAATGTCACTTATATAGGGTGACTTAAATTCAACCCTAATTCTTTTCAACTTAATAGACTTCAAACCCTAATCGAACTCCTTGATTTTTATTCTTTTATTTTGACTAAATAAAAAGACTCCTTATTTGATTAAATAAATAAAACTAATTTATTTATTTCCTTGTCAAACAAGTCTTTTACTTTTAGGAAAGATTTGTTTCTTTAATTAAACAATTAATCAATAAATTAATTAATTCTTATTTAATTAAAACAAATGAAACAAAATAATATTTTAGGTTAAAATTTTAACCTTGCCGCCCCACTTGATTAAGATTGGGCCTAACATTATTTTCTTATTTCATTTAATCCATTGGACTTTAAATAAAAAGCCCACATGTGAACCAGACCCATTCTTACTAAAAGAAACAAGCCCACATGTCTTTCATTAATATATTAATATAATTGAGCAGCCCATTACTTAAATAATGTGCAAATTATATTCTTAATATATTAAATGCAATTCTAGATGGACCCTTAAATTGGTCCGGTAGAATATATCAAGTGATCCATGCAAGTCCGTGTGGATTGGGGATCTTGGCGGGCCATCTAAATTTAAGCTTCAATAGACATAACCTAATCACAATCAACATATGATTCACTTAGGTCCGATCCATTAATTTTAACTCATTCCACTAAAGAGCTAAAACTGAACTCTTAAATAAAGATAGAAAAGGAAGATGCTCCTCATTCATACCCTAGACAATCATATTGGAGATAGTGTATCCTCATGATTAATATCAGTAATCGCCAAGAGTTCATAGACCGCCTATAACCCTCCAAGTTACCATATTTACTCATATGACCATGTTTTGAACTTGGATATTTTGACTTGTCCAGAAGCCATGTTTTCAATAGACACTATCGAAAACTCAACGTTGAGATTTAATATCCAATTACCTCAAAAAATCCACATGATGATATTATACTCTCATTTAATTAAATGGAGCCACGATGTCCATATCTATAAATGAAGTCCTCTATCGATTAACAAATGAATATCACCAAACTATCGAGGATAGACTATGCGATATAATCGTACTCATTGATAACTCAAATGATATCACTTGCAACCATAAGTCCATCATTTATCTCAGGATTAAGATAGACCCTCCGATTGTCCTGATAATGAAAAGACTATTATCTATTGACGGTTCTAGATAAAGCTTTTCATTGTGATCCAGTTCAATGCACCCAGTGCACTAGATCCTTTTGCTCGAAGACACTCCGATGATTTTAGACTCATCATATCTCGTTTGATCCCACTCAAATGCTAGCAAAAGAATTCTACAACTTTAACAAGATAAAGGTGCCCAACCTTTAACTTAAGTTGTGAACATTATTCAAGACTAACTAAAGAATTGTGTCTACCACATATATATCCAGATGTACGAACAATTCTTCTTTTTCCATAGTCTTTAGACCTTATGATTATTTACTTTGACAATTATAATATAAACTATAAATGCTATACGATTTGTTAAACCAGAAATCTCTTTATTAATATAAAAAAGATTGTTATTTACAACATTACACTCTTGCTATTGAGCATAATCCTAACATACCCTCCACCGAGATAGATTTATCAAAGGACCAGAATCCCTTAGCAGGATGTCTAGCACCTTGATTCGCCATATGAAGAACCAGGTCGGGGAATACCCTCCACCGGGATAGATTTATCAAAGGACCAGAATCCCTTCGCAGGATGTCTGGCACCTTGATTCGCCATGTGAAGAACCAGGTTAAGAAATACCTTCGACCGGGATACATTTATCAATGGACCAGGATCTTTTAGCAGGATATCCGTCACCCTGATTCGCCATGTAAAGAATCAGGTCGGGGAATACCTTCCACCAAGATACATTTATCAAAGAGCCTAGGGGCGTTAGTTGGACGTCTGATACATCATTTCACCATATGAAGACTTGATGCTGAGAAGGCCATATGGCCTACCAGGATGGATTGCCAGGGAACCGAGATCCTAGAGAAGGATACCTAGATTCCCTATATAGGAGGTATCAATCAAGTACTCAAAAATTTGCAATATCTTAAGACTGAGTCCGAAGTACCACTGGTTTGAAGTCCTTTGCAAAATTTTCACCAAGTCTTAAAAGGGGACTACCAACCAAATTATCTTCAGCGAAAATTAATGTCTAGTTTACTCTATGGCCATGTATGAAAATGGGTAGGGATTTTGACAACACCCAAAACAAACCCTTTATCGGTGTATAACGAGCGTAAATAAGACTCTACCAGGCATATGAGAAGCAAACACATACAAAGAATCGGCAGTATTCCAAGTAAGTTTTCATCTGGATTATTGTTATGAAAGGCTCCATGTTTTTTTTTCGATTCCTTTGGAATGAAGTCAAGAGAGATCCCGCCAAAAGGCCTCTTGCCTTTGCTTCAGCCTTGAGTTCATTACCATTCTTCTTCAGCTTTGAATCCGCAGTACATATTGAAGGTTGAACTTGCTCCACCCCGTCATGGGTCTTTGTCCTAATCATCCAATCTACAACCTGTTTGTTGACTTCAACACCGATAGCGAGCTTGGAGCCATTTTAGACGCGGCCACTGTGTCTTTGGGTACCCTTTTGAATGGCACCATTAACCATGATGACTGTAAATTCACCGACCTAGAAAAACTTCAGAGAGTGTGAGAGAGGGGAGCATCCTGGATTCATCCGGTAACTTCAGATGAAGCTACCAATCTTATTACGGAAGCCCAGCTCGATACAAAGTTCCCTACTAGAACAACAAAGCCAGATCGGGACAGAGTCTGACCCGTAATTGCGATTGCCATGTTCTTTCCTCTTTACGTTCAACTGTAAATCATCAACCTTCTTCATATCAAGAGAAACACCAACACTAATAGCAGGAATATGTGGATTCGCCATCAAAATAAAACACCCGGGATAACCTTGCTTCATTCTTTCTAAAAATTCTTTTAGAATGAAGGATAATGATAAGAAACTGTCTATTTATAAAAAATAGGCGGATACCGGTACAAAGTAATAATTACCAGGGACATGCAGTTGACGAATTTGAGGAGGCGCGCTAAAAATGACCCACTCACATGAGCAGACCAATTGTGACTCAACGCATAAATCGAAGTATTAATAGCAAGTGTATCGGGAGGACCATCCATCTAGACAGTGGGAACCACCTAAGCAAGACAGAAAGGTCTTCCACCTAATATATCATCTCACATGTCAACCCGGATACAAAGGAGGATCTTAACCGCCTATCAGATGCTGACCATGTTAATACTAGGATACATGGAACATGGGCGCCAAGTATCTCAAATCGCTTATCATAGGGACCTAACTATTAGGGTTCCTGATCCAGAATGTCTAAATACCTCGACTCCACAAAAGGGGAAGCAAGATCCCGATGACATACTAGGATCACCTCTCCAAATCAAGGTCCCCTATACATAAGTTCCTACCAGGTTGCACAAGAAGAATATCACCCAAACTATTACTAAGAGTGAGAAAGGGTAGGGATTGCCTGGACAATGATCAATAAGTACCTAGATATCCATTATATTTAATTTTTACCTAAGATATGAGCAAACTAGCGAGTGAACGCCTCAACCAAGTTATACCAAGTACAAGCTATACCAAGATCAAGTAGGATAATATACAGCTCATAAAAAGGGAAATTCTATCATTGAACAAATAGGGAGCCCAACCCCCGTTTTTGGGCTACAAAGAATGTTTGATTGAACTAAGAAAAACTGGCTTTTGTAGCCTGACAGCCAGGTCGCCACTTGAAAGACGTATCGGATTTCATCAAAGCACAGTTTTCTGCCCACCTGGTCCCTCTCACATTGCTAAGGCCAGAGCACCAAGAATCCGGTCAAAGAATCTGACACTCGCTCCCCAAGCGAGATAGGGTGTCGACAGTACAAATGGAAGGAGGAATAAGCGGACCTTTAGAGGGTATGGCGGGAATCCTATCATGAACACCTCTAGTCAGAATCCCAGTTGGGATTCCTTCGTGTTCAACACCCTCTTCGTCCTCCCCACTTGCAAGTCGAAGCACGTCCTCAAGCCTACTGTTGGAATCCGACCCAACAACCAAATCCTTTTTTAACAGTGACTCTGAGGTGAAGCCAAACTCTCCACGTTATCATCATCATTCCTCTTTCTTTTCGATTGAAGGTTATCACCAGAATCAGCGTCCTCCATATTGAAAAGAGCTTCTATACTGTTAAAAGTTTGTGATGAAGTGGGTTTAGTATTTTGCAAGGATGCCATTAAGGAGAAGAAGAGAAGAATGTTATCTGGTGAGAGTGTACAGTTGAGGAAAAGCAAAACTAATTTTTGTTTTCTTGATTATCTAGTAGACATGAATGAATTGAGAAGGAAAGATGGATATTTATAGGCGCTTAGTGGGTGGTTACCGAAACAGAAAATAAAAACCACAATTAATTACCGTGAACGTGCAGGAGACAGTTTCGAGAAAATAGCGCCAAAAACGACTTGTTTGAACTTACTAAGCAATCCGCATTCGACACTTGGTTAAAACATTTAATACTTGCGTATCCAAGAAAGATTGCCTCTCTGATAGTAGAAATCCAGCCAGACAGGGTACGCAACCAAGCAGGAGGTTAAAACCTTCAAGTAAAATTAAGAATCCTAACTTTAACTCTGAGCCAGATACCGGTGTTCAGGTCAAGATGGACTTCTGTTAACCGTAAAAAATGGATAAGGACCAAAGAAGAATTTTCCACCCATAATCGAAAAGGGAAGTCTTTATCAGGTAACATCCGGCTACCTCTTAAAGAAAATCAAGACCAATATATTAGGATATATACCCAGGAAAGCCAAAGCAAGATCATAAGCATAAAGATTCCAAGATAACATAAGGAAATCTTGGAAGCCCCGCTACATTGTCTTAGTGCTCCGCTCCTATGTGGGTAGGGTATCCCGCTTCTCATAGACTGGATACCCCGCTTTAATGTAGACCAGATACTTCACCACTATGTCACCCTAGTACCCCGTCAAAGCGTCAATCAATACTCTAGAACCCTTACAACCAAGAGATCAGCAGAAATCAGGGTGCGGAAAGGAAAAGAGTGTCTAGATACCTTAATACCATAAGGAACTAACTCGCCAAACAACAAAAGTACCAGATAAGGATGCTTTCAAGGTAAGACTAGCTCATCTAGAAGACCAGAGTTTAAAGCTACAAGAAGAACACTAAAACACCAACGTTTATTATTAAAAAGAGGAACTCATTCCCGCCACATAAGAGTCCTATTTAAAAGCAAAAATCTACCAGAATCAACCCAAGAGAGAATCACTTGATTTTAGGGATTGGATTTCATGTGAGATTCTCACTCATCGTCAATGAAAGTCCCATGAATTCTGAAACCCAAGACCGAAGTTATAGGAGTTCATGGCAAGAAACGGGACATATATATATATGACATTATACTCAACTGTGAGAGGATCGGATTTTCAAAACCCTAAACTCACAACCTCTTTTCTACTTATCGACTTGCACGAGATCTCCACAGCCAACCGTGTTAGACTTCGCCTACAATGACCAGTGGAGAATATTGTTCAACATTGTATTTACTTTATGCAAATAAACTTATTGTATTCCTCTCCTTCATGATGTAATATAATCAATTATCCTGTTGTTTTGACCATTATTACATTGAGTTACATTTATTGGAAATCATAGGTATCGAACTACGTGATACCCCTCCGACTGTGGTCAATTCTGATCATGGTCCATTAAAGTCGTTAATTGTAATTCCACCTCGCTAGTAAATTTCAGTTAACAGTAGTTAAATCACGTAAAGCGTACCTAGGGGTGAATAGGTTTTTACGCCTTTTTCAATCCCTTGAAACAAACATTCGTTTGTCCCTCGAGATAGCTTTACATACAACACAAAATCCGAAACATCCATACATAGACAATATAATCATGTGATCATTTAAGCAATGTCTACATATATAAGAAGTTGCATGAGATATAGAACACAAAAATCTCAATAACAAAGAATACTTGTATTATGATATTGTTCAAGGAATTACAAGTGTTAACAAATATAGTTATACATCAAAGTAACAATATATAAAAGAATAAAGAATATAAGAATGATCGAATATGTATTACTTTACAAATCACACTTAACAAATCTTGATTCCAAAACTTCATAAGTGATGAATGTACTACAAGATTAAGAGTAAACATATAAATACAAATAATAAAGAGAGATAGGAAGAATTAACACATGTGATTTTTTAATATGATAAAACCTCTAAGGAGGAAACATCCATGGGTTGAACTACAACCATTATGTACTATATATATTGGATGGTAAATTAAAAATTCTACAAAGTGACATATCCTAGATCACCAACCCATGTAAATTCTATGTCTACCTAATCCTATTGGAAAGTATGAAATTCCTCAATGATGCGGAGGCACCATATATTGGACAACATACCAAACCAACATCGATGGAAGATTAGAAATTCCTCAAGAATGCATACATGTCCCGTGTACCCCGTTTTATTGGAGTCTATGTCTATCCATACACCTAGGCCTACCAATAATATAGCCAACTCCCTATCCAAGGCACTCATTCCTCTAGAGAGCCTCCTTTGCATAGCTATTAGGACCTTCCCGATCAAGGCCATGACTTCTTGCTTGCCTATCCGAGTCATCCTAACTCTAAACAAGACTTATTGCTTGGCTATTCGAACTCTAGTCCTAACCAAGACTTCATACCTTTCTCAAGGACTTCCTAGTGTGATCATGTGAATGCAAAATGATGCAATTAAGCAATTCAACTTAGAACATGTGATCGATACATTCCATGGCACAAATAGACCTAAACATGTGAAACACAAGTCTAATAATCTAGATGCAAAAACATGAATTAAACCTAGAGGACGTGAAAACACCTAACACAAAAACTCCTAGTTTCATTCAAACAAACAACACTTGAATAGATCATATTCATGAAGCACATATTCAAGATGTCATATGCATACACAATAAAATGCTAGAATCATAAACTACTTTCAATGAATATTCTAGCCAAATAATTAGAGAAAGGATAAAATGATTACTCAATTAAATCCTAGATTTCTCTAAAAACACATACACATACAATTATCTTAAATTTCATCAATCATAAGATCAAAACAAAATACAATGTAATTTATCATCAAAATGATTCAATCAAGTCTCAAACAACTTTAGATATCAAACTAATCACAATACAACTCTCAAACATGTGAAAATCATAGTATCAAAGAAACTAGTTCACATATGTCTCTAATTAGACTTTTGATTAGGTTTGATTATGAAGCTATCTTTCTCAATAGCATTAATCATACATATACTAGAAGAAGAAACCCTAAGCAAATTGAAGGTTATAAAAGAAGAAATCTCAAAGATATGACAACTACCTCACAATCACAAGCTGGTTCAGTTTTCTATGTAGAACCACTAAGAAAATCAATCAAATAGTTGCAAAACCACTTGGAAAAGGTAGAGGACTTGATTACGAACAATCTCCAACTTAAATCACTCAATTCCAACTTCGTAAGAGAAAGTTATAGTGTTTGGAAGATGAGAAAAAGTTTAGAGAAAATTATGCACATGAGAAATTCTAATTTTTCTTCTTGAATGGAATAGGAGGGAAAAGAGAACTTTTGAAATGATTTAAGAGAGGGAAAACATGGACCAATCAGAACATGCCACGTCACCTCCATGTGTGGCCAACATATGCTATACGTGGGTAGAGAGCAGCCTTGGTCGTGTGGCACACCAAGGTTGGCCTTTGGCCAATCTTGCTCCTCTCCTGCACCTCTCACGTTTTTCGGCCTTATTCAGGCATCTGAACTTCGATTTCAAATCCGTCTTCGAATTACGAATCTTGACTCCCTCACGCACAACGACCACTACAAAAATTTACAAAAAGGTTAAAAATTCATCTCAGAAAACAACGACGAAGATAATTCATCGAATGAGAATATAAAGTAGCATAGCTACATCGTTTGGACTCGAAACCTAATGAATGAGTAACCAAAATGACCAGGACTCAATAAGGAATTATAAGAGATCATGTTCAAGTCTAAAAACAATAAAAAAATATTAAAAAAAAAAAACACCAAGTCACACACATATGCCGTTTCCTAAACATAGTCCTAGAACATGCATTTTCCAATGAGTATCATTTTAAATCTAATGCATGAGCATATATTGCCAAGTGTGTGAAAGTGTTAAATAAATGTTGTTCAACTATGTAGGGACACAAATGAATTCTGTGTGTGTGTGTGTGTGCCTATCCTTGTAAGGAATTATAAGAGATCATGTTCAAGTCTAAAAACAATAAAACAAAAACAAAAATACACCAAGTCACACACATATGCCGTTTCCTAAACATAGTCCTAGAACATGCATTTTCCAATGAGTATCATTTTAAATCTAATGCATGAGCATATATTGCCAAGTGTGAAAGTGTTAAATAAATATTGTTCAACTACGTAGGGACACAAATGAATTCCATGTGTGTGTGTGTGTGCCTAGCCTTGTAAGAGGAATGAGGTCTATTTTACCTTTATTGTGCAATGAAGCACATTCCTCCTTGAATAACACCAACTTGCATGAAATGTGGCTGAGTCTTTCTTTGAAGCTTCAAATCTGTTAGGATTATGCTCAATAGCAAGAGTGTAATGTTGTAATTAACAATCTTTTTCATATTAATAAAGTGATTTCTGGTTTAACAAATCGTATAGCATTTATAGTTTGTATTATAATTGTCAAAGTAAATAATCATAAGGTCTAAAGACTATGGGAAAAGAAGAATTGTTCGTACATCTGGATATGTATGTGGTAGACACAATTCTTTAGTTAGTCTTGAATATTGTTCACAACTTAAGTTAAAGGTTGGGCACCTTTATCTTGTTAAAGTTGTAGAATTCTTTTGCTAGCATTTGAGTGGGATCAAATGAGATATGATGAGTCTAAAATCATCGGAGTGTCTTCGAGCAAAAGGATCTAGTGCACTGGGTGCATTGAACTGGATCACAATGAAAAGCTTTATCTAGAACCGTCAATAGATAATAGACTTTTCATTATCAGGACAATCGGAGAGTCTATCTTAATCCTGAGATAAATGATGGACTTATGGTTGCAAGTGATATCATTTGAGTTATCAATGAGTACGATTATATCGCATAGTCTATCCTCGATAGTTTGGTGATATTCATTTGTTAATCGATAGAGGACTTCATTTATAGATATGGACATCGTGGCTCCATTTAATTAAATGAGAGTATAATATCATCATATGGATGTTTTGAGGTAATTGGATATTAAATCTCAACGTTGAGTTTTCGATAGTGTCTATTGAAAACATGGCTTCTGGACAAGTCAAAATATCCAAGTTCAAAACGTGGTCATATGAGTAAATATGGTAACTTGGAGAGTTATAGGCGGTCTATGAACTCTTGGCGATTATTGATATTAATCACGAGGATACACTATCTCCAATATGATTGTCTAGGGTATGAATGAGGAGCATCTTCCTTTTCTATCTTTATTTAAGAGTTCAGTTTTAGCTCTTTAGTGGAATGAGTTAAAATTAATGGATCGGACCTAAGTGAATCATTTGTTGATTGTGATTAGGTTATGTCTATTGAAGCTTAAATTTAGATGGCCCGCCAAGATCCCCAATCCACACGGACTTGCATGGATCACTTGATATATTCTACCGGACCAATTTAAGGGTCCATCTAGAATTGCATTTAATATATTAAGAATATAATTTGCACATTATTTAAGTAATGGGCTGCTCAATTATATTAATATATTAATGAAAGACATGTGGGCTTGTTTCTTTTAGTAAGAATGGGTCTGGTTCACATGTGGGCTTTTTTTATTTAAAGTCCAATGGATTAAATGAAATAGGAAAATAATATTAGGCCCATCTTATGTATAAGTGGGGCGGCTAGGTTAAGGTTTTGACCTAAAAATATTATTTTGTTTCATTTGTTTTAATTAAATAAGAATTAATTGATTTATTGATTAATTGTTTAATTAAAGAAACAAATCTTTCCTAAAAGTAAAAGACTTGTTTGATAAGTAAATAAATAAATTAGTATTATTTATTTAATCAAATAAGGAGTCTTTTTTTTTTATTTAGCCAAATAAAAGAATAAAAATAAAAGAGTTGGATTAGGGTTTGAAGTCTATAAAGTTAAAAAGAATTAGGGTTGAATTTCAGTCACCCTATATAAGTGACATGATGAAATTCGGCCAACCCTAATTAGATACTACATAGAATTCGGCAACCCTAAAGGAAAAAGAAGAAAAATTCGGCCAACCTATATATATGTTCTTATAGGGTTCGGCCACATCAATGAATTGGTGCTTGAGTTTTTATTTTCTTTCTTCTTCTTCTTAATTCTAAGAGAGTTTTTATTCTAGAGAGACAAAAAGGAGTGAAAAATTATTCTTTGATAGTATACAATTGCTTAAATATCAATAAGCTTGTGTATAAGATATCGATCTAGGTTCACGCGAGTTTCGATCATAAGATTGTGAACTCAAAAGTGACCGGAATAATTTTGACATTCTTTTGATTGTTTTGTGACTAACAAGGAAATGAAAGTATTTGTTTGGTCCATTCACAGGTTTGCAATTCAAAGGAAAGGGAGACCACGCTCCTAGGTGATCCACGTTCGTACTCGGATTGAAGGTCTTGCGGATTACCATCGACGTAAGTCAATCGGATCACGCGACAAGAGGTAATTTACTTTTGTTGATATATATGCATGTTTATTGATTAAAAGGGTTTAAGGTTCATAAAGGAAAAATTTTAAAAGTCACTAAATCGTCTTTAGTATCGCTTCCGCTGCGTGTAACACTTTTATTTGTTTATTTTTCCCTACAATTGGTATCAGAGCCTAGGTTGAACCCTTTTAATTAATTAATGTATATATACGTGGATCTATTTCTTTTTATTGTGATTATGCATGTTTAGAAAGAGATGACACTCTAGGTATTCAAATATATAATTACATGTGATGTATGGATTTATATATATTTTATGTGGTTTGTTATTGCTCGATTTTGGCCCTAGATTTTCAATGTAATTTTTGTTTCGGAGTTGTAACAAGAAAGGTGGTCTATTATCGCCATAATTCCTTCTTGGTAGATTGCTAGGTTTTATTTTTTTTATATATATGTGCAATATTTTTTTAGGGTTACTGCAGTTTTTTTTTATTTATTTTTAGTATGTGCAGTTTTTGGTTTGTAAAATTACTGCAGTGAATAAAAAAAAAAAAAAAATTAATACTGCAGTATTTATTATATATATACTGCTGTAATATATTTAGGTCTTGGAGATTCGAAGACACGAAGCAAAACGAAGCAACCGGAACCAAGTACGAGCACCGTGCGCACCCTAGGAGTGGATTGGGCTGCGCATGACAAGCCCAAACTTTGGTGGGCTGCGCATGGCAGCCTTGTGTGGCCTTATGGGCTGCGCAAGGCAGCCCCTTTGTGGGGTTGTGGGCTGCGCACGCCCATGGGAGAAGGCCGAAGGATGAGCGTATGGTTGATGGGCCACCTGAAGATCTTGTATTCCTGACAAATTGTAATTTACTTGTTTTTCTAGGATGGGCCAAAATTGTTGCTATTTAATTTATGCTTAAATATTACAATATTTGTTATTGTATGATAACATGACATATAGAATAGGAGTGCCACGCATATATCTCTTTTGGTATGAACATGCATTGAATGATTTAGGTATCTAAATTGGCATCTAGATAACTCGGTAAATCATTCTATGTGATTTAATCACACGCCTTAAATAATTGAGTGGGAGAAGGTGTTTTGGTAACACCTATGGCCTCCAAGGTTAGTTGAGCTTTATTATTTATTGGTAATCCCCTCAAGGGGCATCCATGAATGGAATTTAGCAACATACTTCCTTACAAGGATAGACTGGACAATGGACTCAAACGAGATCTACTCCCCAAGGAGGGATTTTCGTGAGAGAAAATTGAGGGTCGATATCTTGGTAACACACTCAATGTAATTTTATTGATATCCTCCCAAGAGTTCTTGTCAGTAAAATTGCAAGGCTAAAATTGAAAACGCTGGTTGTTATGTTAACAATTAGGTGGGACCTAGTCTAACTAGTAAATGGTGCGAACTCCCAAAGGAGGCGTAACATTTATGGGTGTTAGATCACCGTTGAATTTTATGATTGAGTTATTTATTTAATTCAAGATAAATATTTAAAAGTGCTTTATCATGATTATTTACTTATATATGTTTTGTTTAATTCAGAAATCATGACCCCATCACTTATGAACATCCTGAAAGATAACACTTTAACTGGAGATAATTATGTCACATGGAAAAGGAAAATTGGGTTGTTACTGCAAAGTGAAAAACATAAGTTTGTTCTAACTACTCCTAAACCACCTGCTCCTAATAATGAATCTAGCATAATGTGTAGAGATGAGTATGAGCAGTGGAAGACTTCAGATGATATGGCAAAATGTTACATTATGGCCACTATCTCCGACGTGTTGCAACAGCAGCATGAAGGAATGGAGTCCGCTGCTGATATAATGATGTCTCTAGAAGAGATGTTTGCTATGAAGTCTAGGACGACTAAGAGAGAGGCAGTGACTGCTTTTATGAATCTTAGGATGAAACCTGGACAGGCTGTGAAAGATCACATGATGAAAGTCATAGCACATCTCAACATTGCTGAACTGCATGGCGCTGAGATAGATGGTGAGACAAAGATTGATATGGTTGTCAATTCATTGTCAAATTCCTTTGATCAGTTCAAATTGGACTACACTTTGAACAAAAAGGAATACACCTTACAAGGCCTGATGCAAGATGTTCAAAGTGCTGAAAAGATCCTTGTGAAAGGCAAAGGTCAAGAGATTCATATGGTTGGTAAAGTTGCTACTGTTAAGGCCCGTCAAAAGGTCAAGAAACAACAGAAGAAAAAGCAACTTGGGCCTATCAAGAAGGAGACCAAGAAAGTAACCAAGATTAAAGGGAAATGCTTCCTTTGTGGTGAAAAGGGACATTGGAAGAGAAATTGCCCAAAGTCCCAGAACAAGAAGGAAGAAGGGGTTTCAAGAAAGGAGAAAGCTGAGTAAGAATGAAATCAATTTGCGCTTGGGCAACGGAACGTTAGTGTCTGCAAGTGCAGTGGGAGATATTAGAGTTTATTTGGATTCTAGAAGGCATTTAGATTTAATAGACGTTTATTATGTACCTCAATTCAAGAGGAATTTAATTTCAGTTTCTTGTTTGAATAAATTTGGATATTCGGTTACTTTTAATAAAGTTTTTATTATTAGTAAGAATGACAAAATTATTTGCCAAGGTACATTGGAAAACGGTCTATACTTTTTGCATAGAAATATCTCTCACTCGTTAGACACAGAAATAACAAAACCTAATCATAAAAGAGTAAAATTATCAACAGATGAAACCTACCTTTGGCATTTACGCTTAGGTCATATTAACCTTAATAGGATTAAAAGATTGGTAAGTGACGAACCTTTAAGTGACTTAAAGGTTGATGATCTACCAACTTGTGAATCTTGTTTGGAAGGTAAAATGACCAAAAGGACGTTCTCTGCCAAAGGTGCAAGAGCCACTGAATGTTTAGGATTGATACACACTGATGTATGTGGACCTATGAGCATTCAAGCTAGAGGTGGATATGAGTACTTCATCACCTTCACGGATGATTACTC
Organism: Acer negundo; assembly: GCA_035582765.1. NCBI lineage: Eukaryota > Viridiplantae > Streptophyta > Magnoliopsida > Sapindales > Sapindaceae > Acer > Acer negundo. The sequence goes on along the minus strand of CM069231.1, from coordinate 21,138,347 downwards.
AAGATTTGGTTATGTGTATCTCATGAGACATAAGTCGGATGCTTTTGACATGTTCAAAGCATTCAAAGCTGAAGTGGAAAATCAGCTTGAGAAACACATAAAAATCTTGAGATCTGATCGTGGTGGAGAATATCTATCTGGTGAGTTTCAGCAATATCTTTAGCTCTTTAGTGAAATGAGTTAAAATTAATGGATCGGACCTAAGTGAATCATTTGTTGATTGTGATTAGGTTATGTCTATTGAAGCTTAAATTTAGATGGCCCGCCAAGATCCCCAATCCACACGGACTTGCATGGATCACTTGATATATTCTACCGGACCAATTTAAGGGTCCATCTAGAATTGAATTTAATATATTAAGAATATAATTTGCACATTATTTAAGTAATGAGCTGCTCAATTATATTAATATATTAATGAAAGACATGTGGGCTTGTTTCTTTTAGTAAGAATGGGTCTGGTTCACATGTGGGCTTTTTATTTAAAGTCCAATGGATTAAATGAAATAAGAAAATAATGTTAGGCCCAATCTTAATCAAGTGGGGCGGCAAGGTTAAAATTTTAACCTAAAATATTATTTTGTTTCATTTGTTTTAATTAAATAAGAATTAATTAATTTATTGATTAATTGTTTAATTAAAGAGACAAATCTTTCCTAAAAGTAAAAGACTTGTTTGACAAGGAAATAAATAAATTAGTTTTATTTATTTAATCAAATAAGGAGTCTTTTTATTTAGTCAAAAATAAAAGAATAAAAATCAAGGAGTTCGATTAGGTTTGAAGTCTATTAAGTTGAAAAGAATTAGGGTTGAATTTAAGTCACCCTATATAAGTGACATTATAGAATTCGGCCAACCCTAATCTTAGACTACATAGAATTCGGCAACCCTAAAGGAAAAAGAAGAAAAAATTCGGCCAACCTATATATGTGTTCTTATAGGGTTCGGCCACCACAATCTATTGTGCTTGAGTTTTTTTTTTATTTCTTTCTTCTTCTTCTTAATTCCAAGAGAGAGTTTTTATTCTAAAAAGACAAAAGAGAGTGTGAAATTATTCTTTGATAGTATACTATTGCTTAATCATCAATAAGCTTGTGTATACGATATCGATCTAGGTTCACGCGAGTTTCGATCATTAGATTGAGAACTCAAAAGTGACCGGAATAATTTTTGACATTCTTTTGATTGTTTTGTGACTAACAAAGAAAAGAAAGTTTTTTGTTTGGTCCATTCACAGGTTTGCAATTCAAAGAAAAGGGAGACCACGCTCCTAGGTGATCCACGTTCGTGCTCGGATTGAAGGTCTTGCGGATTACCATCGACGTAAGTCAATCGGATCACGCGACAAAAGGTAATTTACTTTTGTTAACATATATGCATGTTTATTGATTAAAAGGGTTTAAGGTTCATAAAGGAAAAAATTTTAAAAGTCACTAAATCGTTTTTAATATCGCTTCCGCTGCGTTTACCACTTTTATTTATTATTTTTCCTTACAGTGTTTACTATTGGAGGAGGAGCAGTTATATGGAGGAGTATCAAGCAATCTTGTAATGCTGATTCAACCATGGAAGCTAAGTATGTTGCTGCATACGAGGCTGCCAAAGAGGCTGTTTGGCTCCGCCAATTCTTGATTGACTTGGAAGTGGTTCCTAGTGCGAATAAGCAGATCACTATCTACTGTGACAACAGTGGAGCAGTGGCTAATTCGAAAGAACCAAGAAGTCACAAGAGAGGTAAACACATTGAAAGAAAGTATCATCTTTTAAGGGAGATTGTTCAAAGAGGTGACGTGACGATTACCAAAATCGCGTCAGCAGAAAATCTAGCGGATCCCTTCACAAAGGCTCTACCTCAGAAGAGTTTCGATGGGCATTTAGAGAACATGGGCTTGAGAGATATGACACATTTGCTATAGCGCAAGTGGGAGATTGTTAGGATTATGCTCAATAGCAAGAGTGTAATGTTGTAATTGACAATCTTTTTCATATTAATAAAGTGATTTCTGGTTTAACAAATCGTATAGCATTTATAGTTTAATATTATAATTGTCAAAGTAAATAATCGTAAGGTCTAAAGACTATGGGAAAAGAAGAATTGTTCGTATATCTGGATATGTATGTGGTAGACACAATTCTTTAGTTAGTCTTGAATAATGTTCACAACTTAAGTTAAAGGTTGGGCACTTTTATCTTGTTAAAGTTGTAGAATTCTTTTGCTAGCATTTGAGTGGGATCAAATGAGATATGATGAGTCTAAAATCATCGGAGTGTCTTCGAGCAAAAGGATCTAGTGCACTTGGTGCATTGAACTAGATCACAATGAAATACTTTATCTATAACCGTCAGTAGATAAAAGTCTTTTCATTATCAGGACAATCGGAGAGTCTATCTTAATCATGAGATAAATGATGGACTTATGGTTGCAAGTGATATCATTTGAGTTATCAATGAGTACGATTATATCGCATAGTCTATCCTTGATATTTTGGTGATATTCATTTGTTAATCGATAGAGGACTTCATTTATAAATATGGACATCGTGGCTCCATTTAATTAAATGAGAGTATAATATCATCATATGGATGTTTTGAGGTAATTGGATATTAAATCTCAACGTTGAGTTTTCGATAGTGTCTATTGAAAACATGGCTTCTGGACAAGTCAAAATATCCAAGTTCAAAACATGGTCATATGAGTAAATATGGTAACTTGGAAAGTTATAGGCGGTCTATGAACTCTTGGTGATTACTGATATTAATCACGAGGATACACTATCTCCAATATGATTGTCTAGGGTATGAATGAGGAGCATCTTCCTTTTCTATCTTTATTTAAGAGTTCAGTTTTAGCTATTTAGTGGAATGAGTTAAAATTAATGGATCGGACCTAAGTGAATCATTTGTTGATTGTGATTAGGTTATGTCTATTGAAGCTTAAATTTAGATGGCCCGCCAAGATCCCCAATCCACACGGACTTACATGGATCACTTGATATATTCTACTGGACCAATTTAAGGGTCCATCTAGAATTGCATTTAATATATTAAGAATATAATTTGCACATTATTTTAGTAATGGGCTGCTCAATTATATTAATATATTAATGAAAGACATGTGGGCTTGTTTCTTTTAGTAAGAAAGGGTCTGGTTCACATGTGGGCTTTTTATTTAAAGTCCAATGGATTAAATGAAATAAGAAAATAATATTTTGGCCCATTTACTCTAAGTGGGGTGGCAAGGGTTAGTTTAACCTAATATATTATTTTGTTTCAATGTTCTAATTAAATAAGAATTAATTAATTTATTAATTAATTGTTTAATTAAAGAAACAAATCTTTTCTAATCAGGAAATATATTTCCTAAAAGTAAAATTAAAAGACTTGTTTGATAAGGAAATAAATAATTAGTTTTATTTATTTAATCAAATAAGAAGTCTTTTTTATTTAGTCAAAATAAAAGAATAAAAGATCTATGAGTTGGATTAGGGTTTGATGTCTTAAAAACTAGATGGAAATTAGGGTGCAACATAAGCCTATGGTGGACATGTGATTTCGGCAACCCTAGTTATTTCTAGGTTAGGATTTCGGCAACCCTAATAATAAAAGAAAAGAAGAAGCAAACTTAGGCCACATATATATTGACAAGTATAGAATTCAGCCACGATGATATGGGTTCAATATACAAATTTCTTCTTCTTCTCAATTCATAAAAAAGCTTTTTATTCTACTAAAACAAAAAAAGGAGTGTTAGATTATTCTTTGATAGTATACTATTGCTTATTCATCAATAAGCTTGTGTATACGATATCGATCTAGGTTCACGCGAGTTTCGATCATTAGATTGAGAACTCAAAAGTGACTGGAATAATATTAGTCATTCTTTTGATTGTTTTTGTGACTAACAAAGAAAAGAAAAGTTTGTTTTGTCCATTCACAGGTTTGCAATTCAAAGAAAAGGGAGATCACGCTCCTAGGTGATCCACGTTCGTGCTAGGATTGAAGATCTTGCGGATTACCATCGACGTAAGTCAATCGGATCACGCGACAAAAGATATTCTACTTTTTGTTATTGTATATGTTTGTTTAATTAATTAAAGGGTTTAAGGTTCATAAAGGAAAATTTTTTAAAAGTCACTAAATCTAATTTTTAGTATCGCTTCCGCTGCGTGTACTTCTTTGGTATTTTTCCCAACACCTATGACATTAGTGGTTTTAGGCCTAAGAACTAGAGTCTAAACCTCATTCCTTCGAATAGGTTTAGCTCTTCTTGCATGTAAAGAACCCAAAATTCATCATTTAAGGCCTCATCAACCTTTTTGGGTTCTATTTGATAGGTGTAGCATGTATAGCTAATAAGATTAGCTATTTGACTCGTAGCCCTAACACCCTTACTCACATTTCCAATAACATCATCTTTGTTATGGAGATGTCTAACTCATGGAGCAGGTTCTTTAGAGTTCAAGAGAGGAACTCTATTAAGAGGTTGTGTGTCCTATTCATCAAGGTTAGACGCCCCAACAATAGAAGTCTCCACAATCTTCTCTAACGGAGAATCATCTACTACAACAACCTCCTCCTCATGGTCACTAGACTTGAGCCTATTATCATCGAAGACAACATTTGATGATTCCATGACGCTCCGAGTCTTCAAATTGAAAACTCTATAGGCTCTACTATTCAAGGCATAGCCAATAAAGATACCCTCATCACTCTAATCATCAAACTTGCCAAGTTGATCATGGTCATTTAAAATGTAGCACTTGCTTCTAAAAGTGTAGAAGTAGCTAACATTTGGCTTTCTACCTCTCCATAACTTATAGGAGGTTTGCTTAGTACCAGGCCTTAGGAAAACTCTATTTCCTATATAGCAAGCTGTAATGATGGCTTCGGCCTATAGGTTCCTAGGGACATTGTTGCTAAGCAAAATGACATGAGCCATCTCTTGAAGGACCCTATTCTTCCCTCAACAACTCTATTTTGTTAAGGGGTCCTAGGAGCCGAAAACTCATGGGAGATGCCTAAGCTATTGCAATAACTATCAAAGATGGCGTTCTCAAACTCCCTCCCATGGTCACTTCTAATCCGTTTAATGCTTTTAATGTTAGAGTCTTTTTCATTTTGAAGTTTAGTGCAAAACATTTTAAACTTATCAAATGTTTCAGATTTTTCTTTAAGAAAATATGTCCATGTGAACCTAGAGAAATTATCTACACAAACAAAAATGTATCTCTTTCAACCTAAGCTCTCGGTTTGCATGGGACCCATAAGATCCATATAGAGAAGCTCTAAGGGCTCCTTGGTGGATAGATATTTGCCCTTCTTATGCATGCTTTTGGTTTGTTTTCCTTGTTGGCAAACACCATTGACTTTCTTCCCAAGCTTGGGAAGGCCACGCACAACATTGAACTTATCTAGGATTTTGTTAACCGCCAAAATTGGCTAAGGACCAAAAAAGAATTCTCCACCCAGAAATCAAGGAGGAAGTATTTTAGCAGGTAGAATCTGGCTACCTCTTGAAGAGAATTTGGACCAATATATCGAGATATATACTTAGGAAAAGTCGAAGCAAGGTTAGAAGCATGAAGATTCCAATCCTACAAACCACGTTACAGCTTCCTAGTATCCCGCTCCCGTATGGGCTAGGTATCCCGCATCTACATGGACTGGGTATCCCGCTTTTACATAGGTCAAGAACCCCGCCACCATGTCATCCCGATACCTCGCCACAGCATTAATCGGTGTCCCAAAACCGGGGTAACCAGTGGAAATCATGATACAGCAAGAAGAAAGGCGTCGGGGTACCCTGACACCTAAATACCCCAACACCGCACAGAACTAGCTCGCCAAACAGCCCAAGTATCATGTATGGATGCCATCAAGGTTTAAAGATACATAGAAGAACATTAAAACGCCAGCATTTTTGTTATTGAAAATGAGGATTCATTCTCACCATTTAAGAGTCCTATTTTAAAGCAGTTTCTACTAGAATCCACCCAAGAAAGAATCACTTGATTTTAGGGATTGGATTCCACATGATATCTTCGCTTATCGATAAGGAAAGTCTCATAATTGTTGAAACCCTATACCGAAGTTATAGGAGTGCTTGGCAAGTAATGGGACTTATATATATGACATTATACTCAACTATGAAAGGATCGATTCTTTCAAAACCCTAAAGACAGCTTTTTTCTACTTATCGACATGCACGAGATCTCCACCGCCAACTGTGTCAGACTTTACTTACAGTAACCAGTGGAGAATATTGTTGAATATTGTATTTACATTACGCAAAGCCATTCATTGTATTTTTCTTCTTCATAATATAATACAATCAATTGTCCTACTGTTTTAACCCTTTTTATATTGAATTGTACTTACTGGAAATCATAGGTATCGAACTACGTGACACCCCTCCGATCGTGGTCAATTTTGATCGTGGTCCATTAAAGTCATTAATTGTAATTCCATCTCGTTGGCAAATTTCGGTTAACACTTTTTGGTGCCGTCTGTGGGAAATTACTTCCACCCCATTATCGAAAGTAGCTTAGGATTACCTAGCTAGCATAAAGATGCAACTCAGATGCTCCCAAGGATAGCCCGATCATTCAAGACCTCACTCATTTGCTTATATTCAAAGAATCCAAAAACAAGGAAGGGGAGTCTAAAACAACAACCCGGCATCGGTCTCTCCACCAGAGCCAAGCTGTATCCCTCTAGATCCGACAATCCAGGAAGTCAATCGGGATATCCTGGAACATCAGGCTACTGCCTATGTAGAAAGTGTCCGCCTCCAGATGATCACCCAGGGGATACCCTTCAAATTTATCAAGGCCATAAAAGAAATTAGACCAGATACCCGGGTACCAGTCTCGATAGGCTTGGACCTCCACCTCATATCCCAGATCGCCCTACAGGTTTCAGACCTCGACAGGTGAAATTAGCAGTCGACACCCCTCTTAGAAGGAATCAACCAACAACTAGACCAATAGGAAGGTGGAGGACTCCGCAGTCCGATACAAGTGATAGTACTGGACCTAGAAGGAACCTGCGAGGTAGCCGATCCAAAAAGAAGGAGTGCCAAAAAGTAACTGCAAGGTCCAAAACCTTGGATAATGAAGGAATCACAGCCCAATCCAGACATGAAGCACCCTAACGCCTTGAAGACCGAATGGCCAAGATGGCAAAGGAACTCGAGGAGCTAAGGAAGGGAAAGTATCGAGGTACCCAGAAGAACCCCCTGGGAGAAATGAACGCACCCTTCTCAAGGAGAATCCAGGAAGCGGAGTTGCCCCCCAAATTCAAGATGCCTACTGGGAAGTATTCAGGTTCGGAAGATCCTATAAGCCACATGGAGAGTTTTATCCTTCAAATGGAAGTCCAAAATGCGACCCGGTCAGCAATGTGCAAGATGTTCCCTTCCAATTTGACAGACTGTGCCAAGACTTGGTTTAGAAAGTTACCCCTAGGTAGTGTGGATTCTTTTACAAAATTCACTACATATTTTTGTGCTAAGTTTTAGGGGATCAAGCCTCGTCCTAAGGACCCCATCCTAGTCTAGTACGTGATCCATGAGCGGGGTAAGACGCTGAGGTCCTATATAGAAAAGTTCCACAAAAAGGTGATCTGGATGGTAGTGTTTCCTAAGAAGGAAACTTTGGCCAACTTCAGAAGAAATCTGTGGATAGGCAAACTATTCTGATCATTCGCCAAGCAGCCACCTAAAACTTACCAGGAGGTCTATGATAGGGCATTAGAACAGATGGACATAGATGAAGAACTCCGAGTAAAGGTCGAGCACGATGAAGCCCGATTAGTCAAGCGACAGAAGAAAGAAGCTCTGAAACCCGCACTTTCAAAGAAATTCCGCAATCAACCTCCAAGCTAATCTACCTACCGACCACAGCCTCTACCCTGCATCAGGATAGGTATCCCATAAGAAGAGCCCCTCTTATAGCAACGCCCCTACTAAGGGAGGTTGCGCAGGTGGAAAGAGAGGAAGACTAGTACAACCATTACACCCCTCATTCAATGCATCCCAAGAGACCATATATCTCGCCATCCGAAACAAGGGTCTGCTCAGGAAGCCTAGTCCAATGACTAGAGAAATCGTTACAAGTACTGTTATTTCCATGAAGATGTGGGACACAACACATCAGAGTGCTATAGCCTTCGCAACCAGATCGAGAGTTTGGTAAGTGGGGACTTTTAATTGAATTCTTGCAACAGGTACGAGATAGCATCAAGATAGGGAAGAATGTCCAGGGTAAGATGCGAGAAGCAGAGGAAAGATGGAAGGATAGCAGGAAAGATCTAATGTAACAAGTCCAGATCATCCACACCATCAGTAGAGGTCCTACTTTAGCAGGAACTTCCAATAATTCAAGGAAGAACAATGCTAGGAAGATCCCGAGGATTACTGCCAGTCAAGACGTATTCCGAGTCACTAGGGGATCCTAAGAATACCCTCGCGCTGCCCAAATCATTTTCACAGAGGAGGACATCTTCAACACAGTTCAACCACATGACGACCCCGATGGTGATCACGGTACAGATAGCAAATTGCAAGGTCCACCGTGTTCTGATTGATATCGGGAGCAGTGTGGACATTCTATTCAAAAGGGCTCATGATAAGCTCAACTTGAAGAAGCACCGCTACAACAGTTGCACCACGCCTCTGTATGGATTTACAGGGGACTCATTGATGCCAATTGGATCTCATAGGCTACTGGTAATAATCGGAAAGGCTCCTCTACAGCAGAACATAATGACCGAATTCGTTGTGGTAGATACCCCTTCCACTTACAATGTTATCTTAGGAAAATCCTTCATGTCAGGAATTAGGGAAGTGTTGTCTATCTACCACAATATCTTGAAGTTCCCCGTTGAGACCAAGATAGGAGAAGTCCGAAGAGATCAACAAGTGGCTCTCAGCTGCTATGTAGTGTCTACCAATCCTACCATGCTAGCCAAGCAGTGCGCGCATGTGACCTATGAACTAAGTCATGAAATACCGGGACTGGGTCAATGCTTCATGGAAGAGGAAAAAGTGCTTGACATGTTCATAGAAGATCTGGAAGAAGAAGAAGAATAATAAGGATGGACCAGTGACCAACCAGTAGAACAGTTGGAGGAGATACCTATACGAAAAAATGACCTTTCCAAAGTGGTGAAGATAGGGGGAGTGTTAGATAGCAGAGTTAGAGTGAACTTGGTGGGACTCCTTAGAGAATACAACAACATCTTTGCTTGGAGCCACGACCAAATGCTAGGTATCCCTCTCACCTTAGCTACCCACATATTGGTAGTAGGTGCAACTTTCAAACCAATCAAACAGAAACGAAGACATTTCAACAACGAGTGGAATGACGCGTTTCAGGAAGAAGTAGACAAGCTCATGAAAGCCAAATTCATCAGGGAATCCCGATACCCCGAGTGGATCGCCAACGTAGTCATGGTTACCAAATCTAATAGAAAATGGCGTATGTGTGTGGAATACACTGACCTCAACCGGGCTTGCCCAAAGGACAACTTCCCTCTACCCAAGATTGATTAGCTAATTGACTCCACTGTAGGAAACAAGCTTTTCAGCTTCATGGATGCTTTCTCGGGGTACAACCAGATCATGATGCACCCCGCTGATCAAGACAAGACCAGTTTTATCACTGGGCAAAGCCTCTACTGCTATAAGGTAATGCCTTTTGGGCTCAAAAATACAGGTGCCAACTATCAGCATCTGATGAACAAGCTATTCAAAGAATAAATAGGAAAATCTAAGAGGTGTACATAGATGACATGATCACCAAATCTCGGCAGACATAGCAATATCCAGAGGATTTACGGTAGACTTTTCAAGTAATAAGGAAGAACCAAATGAGATTGAACCCCGCCAAGTGTGCCTTCGGAGTAGCGGCAGGAAAGTTCCTATGGTTCATGGTTCGCGAGAGGGGGATCGAAGCTAACCCGAAGAAGATCAAGGTCATTTTGGACCTTGAATCCCCCACTACCCTCAAATTGGCACAAGGACTGGCTGGCAAGATAGCAGCATTGAACCGCTTCATATCTCGATCTACAGATAAGTGCCTTCCTTTCTTTAAAATTATCAAACAGGGTAAGAAGATGAATTGGGATCAAGAAAGTGAAAGGGCCTTCCATTATTTAAGGGAATATCTAGCTAGCTAGCCCTTGCTAGTAAAACCTATCCCAGGAGAAGAACTGCAACTTTACTTAGCAGTATCAAAGACAGCTACTAGCGGGGCTTTGGTTAAAGAATGTAATGACTGGGTCTAAAGACCAGTCTATTACGTGAGTCGCGCTCTAACCAAGTTAGAGTAGAATTACTCTCTTCTAGAGAAATTCGCAAATGCATTGGTGACCTACAACCAGAAAGCTCCGGCCATATTTTCAAGCTCATACCAATGCGGTGGTCACTAATCAGTCACTGACACAATTCCTCCAAAAGCCCGACGTATCCGGCAGAGTGGTCTTATGGGCTTTAAAGCTCACCCAGTACGACATCAATTACAAGCCAATGACTACAATTAAAGCTCAGGTGTTGATAAATTTAGTAGCGGAGTTTAGCATAACACTAAATCCAGACACAACTGTAACCCCAGACCCGACTCCGAAGAATCCAGAATGGCCCGATAACTGTAAGACCTAGGTACTGTACACGGATGGGGCATCGAACCAATCAGGCTACAAGGCAAGGACTATACTAACCTACCTAGAGGGGGTCAAGTGCAGCCACTATTTCATATTTGAATTCAGATCCACCAATAATGAAGCTGAGTATGAAGCCCTGCTAGCAAGACTAAAAGTAGTAGAAGAGCTAAGAGCAGATTTCCTCTTGGTCAAGAGTGATTCACAGTTGGTAATCAACCAAGTATCTGGATTATATCAAGTAAAAGGTGATAACATGGTAGCATATCTGGCCAAGGTTCGGGAAGCTATGACAAGGTTCAAAGGTATGAAGATAGAGCAGATTCCCCGAGAGAAGAATCAACGAGCAGATGTCTTAGCCAAAATTACTGCAGGAGGAGGACAAGCACTGCCGATAGGGGTATCAATCCAATTAGTACCCCGATCCAGCATTGCTATAGGAGCTGAGGTAAACTTGGTCAACCGGCTCCCTTGTTGGATGGATCATATAGCAGAATATCTCCAAAATGACACCCTTCCTACCGATCTAGATCACGCACGAAAGCTAAAGAGGAATGCCACACAGTATTGCTCAGTAGATGGTTTTTTTTATAGCAAAGGAAAGTCGTTTCCCTTGTTAAGATGTCTACATCTGGATGATGCACATTGGGCACTCAACAAGGTACATTCAAGAGAATGTGGCAACCACGTATCAGGCGAGACTCTTGATTACCAGGTACTCATAATGGGTTATTTTTGGCCTACTTTCCACTAAGATGTAAAGCAGTTCGCACAATCTTGTGAACCATGCCAGAGAATAGCAAACCTTCACCACCTTCATCCGAAAAGGCTCTCCTCGATCAGTACACCGTACCCTTTCGCCATTTGGGGACTCAACCTAATCGGGCCAGTCCCGACTACTCCTGGTCAAGCCAAGCATGCTGTAGTAGCAATAGATTACTTTACCCGCTGGGTGGAGGTAGAATCAATTACCCTAATAACTGAGGCAAACACCACCAGCTTCATCAAAGAAAACATTGTCTGCTGTTTCGGTACCCCGATGGCCATAATAACTGATCTGGGAAAGTAGTACAATAATGCCAAATTTCGACAGTTTTGTGAGGAAAGGAGAATCAACCTCCATTTTGCATCGATATCCCATCCTTAGACCAATGGATTGGTGGAGGCCACCAGCAAGACCATCAAGAAACTCTTGAAGAAGAAACTCCAACAGAAGAAAGGGAAGTGGGCTGAGGAACTTCCCAACGTGCTATGGGCATACCGGACAACCAAAAGAACTACAACCGAGGAAACACCTTACTCACTAGCTTTTGGGACAGAAGCCGTCCTACCTATCGAGCAAAAACTGACCTCTTTAAGAGTCAACCAATATGAACCTGAAGATAATGAGATAAAGTTAAGGGCTAACTTTGACCCTCTCGAGGAGAGGCAAGATAAGATGGCACAGAGGATACCAGCCTGAAAACAATTATGGTGTGTTCAATATTAATCTTAAGGGGGTGTATAGATTTTAATCAATTTTACCCAATTTTCGTGATCAGTCAAGTTTACAAAAATGCCCCTAACTAGTCAATTTATATAGCATGTAATATGTGCGGAAATATAAAAGACACTTGATATTTAGGTGGAAACCTTCAACAAGGAAAAACCACGGGCTGTTATGTGCGCCACACACGAACCTCGAGTCCAATAATTGCAATGACGTTTACAACCTAGGTTGACCTCAACCTTTCATAGTCTATAACCCGCCACTACTACCCTCAGGCCCATAAATGTTGACCTAGTCCAATTTGCTTGCACCACTCACCGGTACTCACAAGACTTACTTCTCAATGAAGAGAATTAACAACCTAATGTGAATAATATGATATTCAAAGAGTAAGTAATGCTAGGTTACACTAAATGCCTATCTAGGATGAAATATGACAATAATCAAAATCCTAGATATAAATCTTTGCTATATGACATTTCATAAAGCTTAGCTATCAAAGTTTAAGCAATCCTAATAATATCTATCAAAATACAACTCTCAAACAATCAACACAATTATCTTAATCTTGTCAATAGAATATGTTCTATAAGCATACAAGTAATAAATGAGATTGCTTATTAAGAAAGACACAATATATATTTGATATTAGTAACCAACTTACCAAGCTAAAAGTGTTGAATAAAAACCAAGCATGAATGTCACCTAGATGATCATGGATGATGCTAGATGATGATTTGATGCACTTGGATATGTGTTTGAGTAAACAAAAGAGAGTTTTTTAGTGATTTTTTTCTCTTTGGAAAAATGCTAAGTCAAAATATGATTTTGACTCTCTTAAAATTGACCTAAAGTCAAAGTAGCATATATTTCGAGTGACAAATTGCTACGTCGTTTTGCAAAGTTTTCAAAAATTTTGCCTTGACCACCTTACACCCGCTTTGCGTAGGGTGGTTGTAAGGCGGTTCACCTGGGAAATGAAGAATATATTCTTCATGACCGCTCTACGCGTAGGGCGGTTTTCAGGCGAAATGGGGGCGATTACTCTCAGGATTTTGAAGACCGCCTTACACCCTCTCTACACAAGGCGGTTTACAGGCGTTTAAAAAATTGACCAGTGGCACCGCTCTACGAAGGGCGGTTGTAGAGCGGTCAAGAGCAAATTTGCTCTAACCGCCGTTCAACCGCCTTACGTAAGGTGATTTGACAGCACCTCTAAACAAACATGATGCATAAAAAACATGGCATTTAACACACAAGATGCAATCAAATTAAACATGCAAGAAGAGAGATTAATGAACATTAAAGCACACATTATTAAGACATACAACATACAAAAATAAGAATTATGCATGTGTTGTGAGTGTGTGCAACTACATCTCTTTAAAGCAAATAAGCACTTAGAAATTTACCTTTAAAGTGCTTGATCTCTTGAGGTCTTGAGAGGGCCTTGGTTGTGCATAACACCAACTATCAAACGCCTAAGCTACCTTTACAACAAACCCCACTTGTGGTTTTTCACCGAAATATGCCAATCAACCTTGAGGAACTAACAATCTCCCTATTCGGCTATTTCGTGATAAAACCACCACTCACATTGATCCTCACAACATAATTGAAACTAAAGGTCAATAATGATATTCTACAATACAAAGAGATATATATAAAAAATAAAACTTCAAGTCTTTAATCTCTTGTAAAACTATCAATCCTTCAAAACAACAAAGATTACACTTTCCAATGCAAGTGTATTATGAGGTAATCATGTGAAGTTAAGACAAGCATTTGCATTAAAGAATTTAAGCATAACATTATCCAATGTATGTGAATGCAATGCTCCCCCTCAACGGGTTACTCCTCCTCAATGTATATTCTCCCCAACATCTAATTTTGCTACTACAATTAGCACAATTAGTATACTCCTCTTACCATATATTACTCCCCCTTTTTGTCATGAGATGGCAAATGAGTATTCCACAAACGGGTTACTTGTAGCAAAGAGGATAGAAGCATACATGTCATTTGCATAATCATATAATGCACTTTATACAACTCAATCAAATGGAGAGAAATAAGGAGATTTATTTTAATTGAAAATGTGTGATTAAAATGCTTTGCATGCAAGATATATTGCATTCAAGTCCAAAAATCAATGGAATTTGGCAAAGCAAATGACAAAGGTTTCCTATAAGAATTCAAACCAATTTCACCATTTGTCATGAATTAAAGTAAGGATATAGAGAATTTATTGATTTAAATTTTAAAGAACTATATCAAACTTTATAAGCAAAACATGTCATGAGCAACTTTGCACCCTATTTGATTTTTCCGGATAAGATATCCTTATGATGGTAGACATGTTCAACAAATAAAGAAAGAGAGACATTTTGGATTTTAAAATCCTTAGAATGAATACAAGATCCTTTGTTCATTTTAAGTCTCATAAGCTTTTCACACATTGTTTTGCATTTAAGAATTACAATAATCAAATCATGCTTTTTCATTTGAACATGTCATTAAGAATCATCATTTTATAGAGATCATCATAGGTCAATCAATACGTACTTCCTATGTGAATCTCCTAGTCCAAAAATGCATGTTTGAACATAAAAATAACATGGATTGCATTCAAAGAATGGTGGTTTACACTTATTGAGATAAAAGCATATATACATATGTGCAACCAAGATACTCAAACAATTAATAAATCTGTTAGTCGATTTCCCAAGAGCGAATTTTACCAAATGAAAAAAAAAAATAATCAAAGATGATTTCTATTTGAGAGAATCCTTAGGAAAAGTATTTTCTTCCCATTTCATAGCTTCTGATCCGCTTATTTAGCTAAAGTTTGAGGGCTTAGCTAAAGTCTTAGGGTAGGAATAAGAATAATACTAAACATTAAGAATGAAGTGCATTATTGCTGTTTGGGACTTGGTTACTCTACCACCGGGCAAGACAGAGCATTTAGTCCATGTCGCTATTCCTGCAGGAACTAGACAATTTTGCATTCAAGATATGTACTCCTATCCTGAAAGAATTCAATGCACATAGTTTAAGCGTGTTCCACCCAAGCAAAACTTGATCGAAGAACCAGCGTTAATTGAAGGGCTAGCTTTAGTCATAAGTCGAACATAATGAGCTAAAAGAGTTTGTTGTAATCTTTAAGCAGCAAAGACTAGGGGCAATTTCAGCACGAGAGTAGTTCAACTCAGTCCCTTTCAATATGCGGCTAAGATAGTAGACTGGCCTCTTGAATCCAACATTTGCTTTAGTCTTTGTTTGTGGTGACATAAGTCCTTCCCTACAACTCATGAATTCTTCCTTTGTCCTTCGGTTAGTTCCACAACATAAGAGGTCATGAGGTCATCAAGGTAGTTTATAGATGCAGACGATGTAAACGGTCGATCAATTGATACTTTTTAGAAGCATAAAAGTTTTCAAATTTTTATATTCAACAAATATGCAATAGCTCTCTTTGCTTGAGTTCCCCAAATAGGGTCAATCATCAAACCACATCACTCTACGAGACATATCTCAATAGATCTACTAAGTGAATGAAACCTAGTTGTATCTAAGGGTTTAGTGAATAAGTCCTTGATCATTCGTATCTACATGTTCAAGTACTATGCATTTGTTCTCAACTAGTTCTCTTATGAAATGATGACGGATGTCAATATGCTTAGTCTTAGAGTGTTATACTAGATTCTTGGAAATATTAATAGCATTCATATTATCATAAAAGAGAGCGAGTGTACCTGGTTGAATCCATATCAACTAGCATTTGCTTCATCCATAGGAGTTGTATGCATCCACTCCCTGCGGCTATGTACTCGGCCTCAACCTTGGACAAAGAAATCAAGTTTTGCTTCTTGCAAAACCAAGACACCAAGTTATTGCCTAGAAAGAAGCAACTGCCCGATGTGCTTTTCCTATCATCACAATTTCCTACCCAATCTGCATCACCAAAGCCAACCAATCTAGCATTAGTCTCAAAAGAGTACCAAATCCCATAGTTGGATGTCTCATTCACATAGCGAATGATTCTCTTAACAGACGAGAGACAGGACTCCTTAGGATCCGCTTGGTACCTAGAACACACACCCACACTAAAAAATATATCAGGCCTACTTGCAGTCAAATAAAGCAAACTACCAATCATGCCCCGATATAGCATTTGTTCCACACTTTTTTCACTAGCATCCTTGCTTAACTTTAAAATGGTAGTCATGGGTGTATCACAATGTTTGGCTTTATCAAGACCAAACTTCTTTACTAGGGTTTTGACATATTTGGCTGAGGTTATAAAATCCCATCATTTAATTGCCTAATTTACAAACCTAGGAAGTAACTTAGCTCACCAATAAGAATCATCTCAAACTCTTGAGACATAACATCAACAAATTGTTAGACTTTGGTGTTGTTGGTGGAGCCAAAAACTATATCATCAACATATATTTGAGCTATGAAAAGCTCATCATTGTTTTTCTTGATGAATAGAGTCTTGTCAACACTACCTCATGTGTAGTCAATGTCAACAAGAAATTGAGTGAGGCGCTCATACCAAGCCCTCAGTGCTTGTTTCAACATATAAAGCATTCTTGAGGCAATAGACATGGTTAAAGTGGTGTGCATCCATAAACCCCTTGTGTTGTTCTACAAACACTTCCTCTTGCAAGAAGCCATTGAGGAAGGCACTCTTCACGTCCATTTGGTGCAATTTGAACTTGTGCACACACGAAATGGATAAGAGAAGCCTAATGGACTCTAAATGGGCAATGGGAGCAAATGTCTCCTCAAAGTCAATACCCTAAATTTGAGAGTATCCTTGTGCAACAAGTCTAACCTTGTTACGCACTATGTTGCCATCCTCATCGGATTTGTTCCTATATTTCCATTTGGTGCCTATGACATTAGTGGTCTTAGGCCTAGGAACTAGAGTCCAAACCTTATTCATTTCGAATTGATTTAGCACTTCTTGCATGGCAAGAACCCATAATTCATCATTTAAGGCCTCATCAACCTTTTTGGGTTCTATTTAAGAGGTGTAGCATGTATAGCTAATAAGATTAGCTATTTGACATCTAGTCTTAACACCCTCATTCACATCTCTAATAACATCATCTTTGTTATGGAGATGTCTAACCCATGGAGCAGGTTCTTTAGAGTTCAAGAGAGGAACTCTATCAAGAGGTTGTGTGTCCTCTTCATCAAGGTTAGATATCCCAACAATAGGAGTCTCCACAACCTTCACCATTGGAGAATCATCAACTACAACAACCTCCCCATCATGGTCACTAGACTTAAGTCTATTATCATCAAAGATAAAATTTAATGATTCCATGACACTTTGAGTCTTCAAATTGAAAACTCTATAAGCTCTACTATTTAAGGCATAGCCAATAAAGATACTCTCATCACTTTTAGCATCAAACTTGCCAAGTTGAACACGGTCATTTAAAATGTTGCACTTGTTTCCAAAAGTATGGAAGTAGCTAACATTGGGCTTCCTACCTTTCCATAATTCATTGGAGGTTTAGCTAGTACCGGGCCTTAGGAAAACTCTTTTCCCTATATAGCAAGCCGTATTGACAGCTTCGACCCATAGGTTCCTAGGGACATTGTGGCTAAGCAACATCACACGGGCCATCTATTGAAGGACCATATTCTTCCTCTTAACAACTCTATTTTGTTGAGGTGTCCTAGGAGCCGAAAACTCATGGGAAATGTCTATACTATCACAATATGTTTCAAAGGAAACATTCTCAAATTCCCTCCCATGATCACTTCTAATCCGTTTAATGCTTTTAATGCTAGAGTTCATTTCATTTTGAATTTTATTACAAAGCATTTTAAACTTGTCAAAAGTTTTAGATTTTTCTTTAAGAAAATACGTCCATGTGAACCTAGAGAAATCATCAACACAAACAAAAATGTATCTCTTTCCACCTAAACTCTCAGTTTGCATAGGACCCATTAGATCCATGTGGAGAAGCTCTAGGGGCTCCTTAGTGGAGAGATACTTGCCCTTTTTGTGCATGCTCTTGGTTTGTTTTCCTTGTTGGCAAGGTCCACAAACACCATTGGCTTTCTTCCCAAGCTTGGGCAGGCCATGCACAACTTTGAATTTGTCTAGGATTCGTAAATCCCTAAAGTTCATGTGGCCAAGTCTTTCATGCCACAACTCAATTTGCTTATCCTTAGACATATTACATGAGACAACTCTAGCCTCAAGACAATAGCAATTGTCGCTAGATCTTATACCTTTCAACAAGGTTTGTCCATCGGGCTTTAGGATTGAGCAATCATCTTTAGAAAACAAGACGGAAAATCCTTCATCACTAAGATGAGAAATGCTTATTAAATTGGCTTTCAAGCCATCAACATATAATGCATTGGACAAGGAGAGTAATCAGGGAATGGAAATGGTTCATTTCCCTACAACTCTCTTTTTGGATCCATCACCAAATGTGACACATCCTCCTTCCTCCATGGCAAGAGTCTCAAAGAAACTCTTGTTTCCTGTCATGTGCCTAGAGCACCCACTATCTAAGTACCAAAAGTTAGAAGAGTTTGCCTTCAAGGCAATTTGAGCAACATGGCAAAATTATTCATCTTTACTAATGCACCTAGGTGAAACACTTTTCTTCTTAGTGGTAAAGGTACTTGGGCTCTAGAAGCCTTAGGATAATGACTCTACACATATTAATATAATGAAAGCAATTTGGTCTTATATGACCATCAATACCACAAAAATGACATGTACGAGTGTAGTTAGGAATCATACCATGTCCTTACATATGTAAATGTGCCTTATTTTGTCTTTGTGGTAGTCTTGGTTGTTGGATAGGATCTCTCCTCCTTCATTGTTGACCAAGACTAGATTGCTTCCTTGGTTGAGCTTGCATGATTGGTCTCTTTCCTTTCTAAGCCATTTGTTGAGGAAAGCTAGCTTTTGAAGCTCTTGAGGTTTGAGCTTGAGGTTGTCTTCTTGGTTCTACCTTCATTTGTGCACTATGTGAACATTGTCCTAGATCAATCTTTTTCCTAGGATTTTGCACCGATGACGCTTCTTTGTAGCTCAAGCTCTTGACAAACATGGTCTTGTTGGGAGCGAAAGTCTCCTTGCCATCTTCAAACCTAAGGCCTCTCTTGACACAAGGACTCTTGCTAACACCAAGCATGTAGTCAAGTTTCTTTGTGCTAGAGGCCATCTTAATCATTGACCTTTTAGCTTCTTCAAGCTCCCTCTTCAAACCTACTTCATTCCTCATAGACAACCTCATCTCTTAGCTTGTCTTCATTCTTCTTGGATCTTATCACTTGTTCACTTAAGTGATCAACTTGTGTTGAGTGCTCTAGGTTTTCTTCTTTTAATCTCCTAATTTCTCTCTTGTTCTTTAACCTTGAACTCTCGAACTTAACTATGAAGTCTTGGAGATCCATCCTATCCACATTTCCATTTATGGATTGTGATGAAGAGCCATCATCACTTGAGTCAATTTCCTCTTGACTCTCATCTTCTTCTTCAGTAGCACATTTGCTCTTGTGGGAGGAGGCAAAGGCTATGAAGTTAGCCATGAGTTCTTCATCATTCGAAGACTTATCTCTCTTATCGGAGTCATCACTTTCACTCCATGTGGCGGCAGTCACTCTCCCTTTCTTGTTCTTTAAATTACCACAATCAGGAGCGATATGTCCTATGCTACCACACTCATAGCATTGGATCTCTTTCCTTTCACTCTTCTCTTGTCTAGGCTCAAACCTCTTGAAAGGAGTCCTTTTCATCAAATCTTAACCCTTAGATCCAAATGCCTTCTTCTCGGTCTTGACAAACCTCTTGAACCTTCTCATCAACAAGGCCATGTCTTCATCCGAGTCATTCTTCTCCTCCTCCTTCTCAACTTTGGAGGCTTTCAAAGCAATTCCCTTTGGCTTTTTAGGAGGTGTAGAGATAGGACCTTTGTTAAACTCATAAGCTAGAAGTCTCCCAATCACCTCACTCGGCTTCATATCTTAGTATGTGTTATTCTCTTCTAAAGCCGTTACCTTGGATTCAAATCTCTCGGGAAGTGATCTCATAATCTTTTGCTTGATCCTTCTATCCTAGTAAGGGTCACCAAGTTGATGACTTTGATTGACTATGTCCATTAACTTGATCTCGAAGTCGTTGAAGCACTTATTCTCCTCTATCTTGAGCATCTCAAATTGAGTTTGGAGGACTTGAAGCTTCGAGTCCTTTACCACTTCGGTTCCCTCATGTGCAACTTCTAGGATGTCCTATGCCTCCTTAGCTATCATAGTGTTTTGAATCAATTTGTATTGATTTTCGTCCATTGCACATAGGATGGCATGCAATGCCTTCCTATTCCATTTTGATGCATCAAACTCTTGCGCGTTCCATTGCGCCTTAGGCTTGAGTACATCCTCTCCTCCACCCGTAGGAGTCATCATTGGTGATTCGTAGCTGTCTTCAACCGCCATCCAAGCCCGGTCATGGATTTGGCATATGTACGACTCCATCTTGCCTTTCCAAGAGGCATAATTTAACTTAGTGAGAAGTGGAGGTCTTATGCTAGAAGCACCTTCGTTGCCACCACCGTTTTCACTCACAGTGTTTATGAATGAATGAAATGAATGCAAATGTATGAATGAACAAAAATCACACAAAATGCACATCACACCAAAAAGAGCAAATGATCAACTAAGTATATCTAGGAACCTGCTCTGAAACCAATTGAAACAAATTATGGTGTATTCAATATTAATCTAGAGAGAGGGTGAATAGATTTTAATCAATTTTACCCAATTTTCGTGATTAGTCAAGTTTACGAAAATGCCCATAACTAGTCAATTTATATAGCAAGTGTAATACGTGCGGACATATAAAAGACACTGGATATTTACGTGGAAACCTTCAATAAGGAAAAACCACGGGATGTTATGTGCACCACATACGAACCTCGAATCCGCTTATTGCAATGACATTTACAACCTAGGTTGACCTCAATCTTTCACGGTCTATAACCTGCCACTACTACCCGCAGGCCTATAAAAGTGGACCTAGTCCAATTTGCTTGAACCACTCACCGGTTGTCACAAGACTTACTTCTCAATGAAGAGAATTAACATCCTAATATGAATAATCTGATATTCAAAGAGCAAGTAATGCTAGGTTACACTAAATGCCTATCTAGGATGAAAGATGACAATAATCACAATCCTAGATATCAATCTTTACTATATGACATGTCATAAAGCTTAGCTATAAAAATACAACTCTCAAACAATCAACACAATTATCTTAATCTTGTCAATAGAATATGTTCTATAAGCATACAAATAATAAATGAGATTGCTTGTTAAGAAAGACACAATATATATATGATATTAGTGACCAACTTACCAAGCTAAAAGTGTTAAATAAAAACCAAGCATGAATGTTACCTAGATGATCATGGATGATGCTAGATGATGATTTGATGCACTTGGATATGTGTTTGAGTAAACAAAGGAGAGTTCTTTAGTGATTTTTTCTCTTTGGAAAAATGCTAAGTCAAAATATGATTTGGACTCTATTAAAACTAACCTAGAGTCAAAATAGCATATATATATGGTGAGAAATTGATGCTACGTCGTTTTGCAAAGTTTTTAAAAATTTTGCCTTGACCGCCTTACACCCGCTCTACGTAGGGTGGTTGTAAGGCGGTTCACCTAGGAAATGAAGAACATGTTCTTCATGACTGCTCTATGCATTGGGAAATTTTCAGGCGAAATGGGGGTGATTGCTCTCAGGATTTTGAGGACCGCCTTACACCCGCTTTACGTAGGGCGGTTGTAGGGCAGTTTACAAGCGATTAAAAAATCTACCAGTGGCACCGCTCTACGAGGGCGGTTGTAGAGCAGTCAAGGGCAAATTTGCTCTAACCGCCTTACGTAGGGCGATTTGATAGCACCTCTAAACAAACATGTTGCATCAAAAATATGGCATTTAACACACAAGATGCTATCAAATTAAACATGCAAGAAGAGAGATTAATGAACATTAAAGCACAAATTATTAAGACATATAACATATAAAAATAAGAATTATGCATGTGTTGTGAGTCAGTGTAACTACATCTCTTCAAAGCAAGTAAGCACTTAGAAATTTACCTTTGAAGTGCTTGATCTCTTGAGGTCTTGAGAGGGCCTTGTTTATGCCAAGCACCAACCATCAAAGGCCTAAGCTACCCTTACAACAAACCCCACTTATGGTTTGTCACCGAAATAAGCTAATCAACCTTGAGGAACTTACACGGCCTATCAAAGAAAGATAGCCCGACACTTTAACAAGAAAGTAAGGAGTCTAAGTTTCAAAGAGGGAGACTTGGTTCTTAGAAAAGTAACCTAGAAAACTCAAAGCAGATCAGACGAGGTCTTAGCCCCCAACTGGGAAGGTCCTTACCTAATCAAGATAGTAGTTCGTGGAGGAGCTTACAAATTAGAAGACATGGATGGTTACCCGGTTAACCACACCTGGAATGTTGATCACCTCAATAAATTTTACCCTTAGTGGTTAGTAGGAATAAGGATTCTTTATTTTGTTCGGTTGGTATGACATCAAATGTATACCCCGATCTTTGCTTTGTATGAGTTTGACAATTTAATAAAGAAGTCAGTTCCTTCTCTAACCTGATTCTCCAACGCTCATCTTGAACATCTCGCCGTAACTAAATCACCTCAAGATTAGGAGAGCAATACAACACTCTTGATGCCCTGAACCGGGCCAACCCCTCATAGAGGATCGCCATATAAAGAAGACCAGGAAAGCAATACAACTCTCTTGATGCCCTAGACCGAGTCAAACCCTTTAGGAGGATTACCATAACAAAGAAGACCAGAAGAGCAATACAACACTCTTGATGCCTTAGACCGGGTCAACCCCTTTAGGAGGATAGCCATAACTAAGAAGACTAGAAGAGCAATACACCACTCTTGATGCCTTGGACTGGGACGACCCCTTTAGGAGGATCGCATTAACTAAATCACCTCAAGACCAAGAAAACCTATACGGCATTCTTGAAGCCTAGGTTGGGGAATACCCTCTACCGGGATAGATTTATCAAAGGACCAAAGTCCCTTAGTGAGATATATAACACCTTGATTCGCCATGTGAAGAACCAGGTTAAGGAATACCCTCCACCGGGATAGATTTATCAAAGGACAAAAATCCCTTAGCAGGATATCTGGCACCTTGATTCGCCATGTGAAGAACCAGGTCGGGGAATACCCTCAATCAGGATAGATTTATCAAAGGACCAAAGTCCCTTAGCGAAATATCCAGCACCTTGATTCACCATGTGAAGAACTAGGTCGGGGAATACCCTCCACTGGGATAGATTTATCAAAAGACCAGAATCATTTAGCAGGATATCTGGCACCTTGATTTGCCATGTGAAGAACCAGGTCTGGAATACCTTCCACCGAGATAGTTATAATCAAAGAACCAAGGTCCCTTAGTTGGACAACTGACACCTCATTTCACCATATGAAGACATGATGCTGAGAAGGCCTTAACGTCCTGCCAGGATGGATTGCCAAGGAACTAGGATCCCTAAGCAGCATATTTGGATTCCCTATATAGGAGATACTCAAAAATTTGCAATATCTTGAGATTGGGTCCGATGTGCCACTGGTTTGAAGTCCCTTACAAAAATTTCACCAAGTTTTATAAGAGGCAAGCATAAGTCAAACTCTACCAGACATACTGGAAGCAAGCACATACAAAGAATCGCCAGTATTCCAAGTAAGTCTTCTATTTGGATAACTGTCATGAAAGGTCCTACCACAACCCAGCAAAATAAGAAGACAATACATTTGCCAGAAAAAAGCATCCAATTGATCAATCAGGGTGCCTAAACCCCGTAATCAGGCTATAAGATTTGAATAAAAAAGAAAAAAATAAAGAAACAACAAGAGGATCAAGTTAAATCTTGCATCTTTCTCCTCTAAGGCCTCCTAGACCCAGGCCGGCTACTTCAGCCTCTTCGATTCCTTTAGAATGGTTTCAACGGGGATCCCGCTGAAAGGCCTCTTTTGTCTTAGCTTCAGCCTTGAGTTCTTCACCCTTCTTCTTCAGCATCGAGCCTTTGGTGTAATTTGAAGGTTGAACTTGCTCCGCCCACTCATGGTTCCTTGTCCTAATTATCCAATCACCAACCTGTTTGTTGACTTCGACACCGATAGCGCACTCGGGGACAGTCTGGATGTGGTCACTGTGTCTTGGGGGTACCCTTGTGAATGGTACCATTAACCATGATGGCTGCGGATTTACCGACCTAGAAAACCTTCAGATAATTGGAGAGAGGGGAGCATTCAAGCTTCATCCGGCAACTTCAGACGAAGCACTCGATCCCGATACAAAGTTCCATACTAGAACGACAATGCCATATTACGATCGATTTTGACCTGGAATCACAGTTGCCGTTGTTTTTCCTTTTTACATTCGACCGTGAATCATCATCGGAATCAACATTTTCCATATCAAGAGAAGCACCGAGACTAACAGCAAAAATTGAGGGATTCACCATCAAATGAGAAAGCTCTGGATGACATTGCTTCTCCTTTTATAATTTTTTGAGGAGTGAAAGATGATGAAGAGAGACAGGTTTCTTGTAGGGAAAAATAGGCGAGTACTGGTGCAAGGTAATAATGACCAGGAACTTATGGGTGACGGTTTCGAGGAGACGGGCCAAAAAACAAATCTATTCAAGTAAGTAGACAAGTCATGACTCAACGCGCCAATCGGCGCATTAAAAGCAGGTGTACCAAAGGGAACATTGAAACAAATTATGCACGGTGTGTTCAATATTAATCTAGAGGGGGGTGAATAGATTTTAACCCTTATTACCAAATTTTCGCATTTAGTCAATTTACGAAAATACCCCAACTAGTCAATACAATACAACAAGTGTAATATGTGCGGAATTTAAATAACATTTGATATTTACGTGGAAACCCTCAATAGGGAAAAACCACAGGCTGGTAAGTACGCCACACTCGAACCTCGAATCCACTAATTGTGATAACGTTTACAACCTAATCCCGGTATGTAACCCGTTACCACTACCCGCAGGCCTGTAAAAGTGGACCTAGTCCAATTGCTCAATCCTCGCAATCACTACTTGTAATGATGTTCATAGCTTAGGTTGACCTCAACCATTTTCGGCATGTAACCTACCACTACTATCCGTAGGCCTGTAATAGCAATCCTAGATCAAGACTTAACTCTCCGAAGAGATCAACACCCTAAGTGATTATGCAAAGATATCAAAATATGCAAATAGAGCTAGGGTATACTATATGCTTATCTAGAATGATAATATGACAATTAATTCATTCCTAGATATCAGGAGCTAAATGACATGTCATAAAGCTTAGCTATGTAGAGGATAACCAATCCTAGATACAATAGCTATCAAAAACAATCTCAAACATTTCAATGAGATTAATTAGCTAGATGTATATATCAATCATTAAATCCTAGCTATCAAAAAACAATCTCAATCATGCAATGAGATTAATTAGCTAGATGGCATATAAACAATAAAACCTAGCTATCACAAAATAACCCAATTAACACATAATCTCAATCTTGTATGTAGAAATTACTCTAAGAACATACAAATAATAAATGAGATAAATTTATAAGTAAAAAACACTAATTATGTAAGATAATAGTGTTCAACATATCTTACCATGTGTGTTGAAGAAGATCTATGCATTAGCACATACTAGATGATCCTAGATGATGATTAGATTATGATTTATGCATATGGAAAAGGTTTGGATGATCAAAGATGAGTTCTTGGGTGAATTTCTCTCTTTGAAAATCCTCTCAATAAAAAATATGGGTTTTTTGAGTCATTTTAATGACCTAAGGTCAAAGAGGCATATATATATATGATGTCCAATTGAAGCTATGTCGTTTTGGAAATTTTCCAAAAGTTTTCCCGCGGACCGCTCTACGTAGGGCGGTTATAAGGCGGGTGTAGGGCAAATTGAAAAATCAATCAGGTGCCCCTGTACGTAGGGCGGGTGAACAACGTTTTACACTGACAGTGCATCAGCTTCAACTTCAAACGCCTAAAACTATGACCAAATGAAATCGAAACCTTTCGTACGATATATCGTTGAAAAGGTATGGAAGTCTACTTTCTACTCTAATTTATGGAATGACATTTTGATGTCTTTAGAAAAGGTTATTGTCAATTGAATGACCAAAGGTCAGAAACGGACAACAACATAGTTGCCCTGTTTTGGTGGTCACTTTGGAGATTTCAAAACCAATCCAAACAGTTATGAAATATTACGAATAATATACCGTTGGAAAGGTATGGGTGTCTAGTTTGTGCAGAATTTTACAAAACTCAATTTAAATCTTTTTATAAAAATTTAGGGTCACAAGACCATACAATGGTCAGTTTTGAAAAACATTTAAATCATTGAAATCCAATCTTTGAAACTAGACACTTCATTCCAAATAACTAAACCAAAACTACCACTTATCCATGAGAAGAATGAGACCTTCTCAAGTGGTCAACCATCGCGCTATGACATTCACACCATCATGTAAGCGCAGATGTTTCCGATCACACAAACGAAAACGAATTACACCACACTTAAAGCTGACAAACATGAAGTGCAAGTGTGGGAATTGAATGCATCCTAATGCCTATCATGTCATGGCATTATCATAGAACAAGATGCAATCAATTCAACATGCATGAATAAAATTCATGGCTTTGCATCTTAATGCCTAAACATGTCATGGCATTTTAATAAACTAGATGCAATCAATTAAAACATGCAATAAGAGATGTTCAAGAACATGCATGCACTCATATAAAACACACAACATACAAGAATAAGATGTATGCATGAGTTGTGTGTGTGTGCAACTAGATCTCTTCAAAGCAAGAAAGCACTAGAATATACTTTTAGTGCTTTTTCTTTTGAGGTCTTGAGCGGGCCTTGGTTGTGCAAAACACTAACCATCAAATACCTAAGCTACCCTTACATCAAGCCCCCAATATGTGGTTTGTCCACGAAATAAGCCAATTAATAAATGGGAATCCTTACAAACATCCTTCTAGAAAGTTGGAACTACCTAAGCAAAGATTTATGGGACAAAGGGCATCAAATATCTCAATTTGCTATCATAGTGGACTAGTTAATCCGGAATATCTAAGTACCCCGACTCCGTGAAAGTGAAGCCAGATCCCAATAACTTGCCAGGATCTCCCTTCAAATCAAAGTCCCTTATAGAGAAATCTCGATCAGGTTGCATAAGAAGAATACCACCCAGACCACTGCTAAGAGTAAGGAAGATCAGATAGCGCCTAGACTGTGATCAATAAGTATCCGAATATCAATTATTTTTAACTTTTATCTAGGGTATAAGCAAACCAGTGAATGAACATGTCAACCAAGTTATACCAAGTATAGGTAATACTAAGTACAAGCAGGTTAATATGAAGACCACAAACGGAAAAAATTTCTTCATTGATCAAACAGGGCGCCTAACCTCTATTTCGGGGCTACAAAGACTATGTGATTAGAGTAATGAAAATATCATACTTCATCCTACTTCTCTCTTGCCTCTTCTTCTTGATTGTCTGTAACTACTTCACCAACTACCTCACCCCCAGCCTCGGTTCGAACCTCACCCGGTCCTAATGCACATGCTTCAGCAGAAACACCTACCTCCATCGCGGGAATAGCTGGAGTAGGTAGCATAACATCCTACATCGGATAGCATGAGGATCTTGAATCTCCTCGGATTCTTCCATTTAGGCATCAACAGGTAGGACAACTTCTGGTTGCGAAGGAGGATCTAGAACAAAGACGAGGTTAGTTGGGGCTAGGTCGTCATTTAAAAATTGAGCAGCTTTAGCCAAAATCTAATCCCGATCCCATCCAATCATGTCTAGAGTATCTGAGTAAATAGAAAGAGCTTAGACCACCTCATAGGAAGCAGTGAAATATCCCAACTCAAAATATTCATCCACTTGAGTTTTCAGAGCCGGCACTACATCCTGCAAAAGGCGATCCTCCTCAATAAGCATAACCTTCTCCTCGGCCAACTAATCATGCTGAACCCGACAACGGGCGGATTTGATAGTCTCCGTATCCAGAGCACATTTCATCCTCTCCAGATCTATTATGACCTCCTGCCTACCCTGCTCAGACTGAGCATCAGAATGGATCAAGGTATCAACGGCCTCTTTGGACCATGCTAAGTCCCTTCTAGTATCCTTCAACTCAGCCTGGGCCGCGATGTTGACCTTCTACAAAGTCTTCAGCTATTGCCCCATTGCCAGATTGAATTTAAAAGCCTGCAACAAGAAAAGAGAAGTGAGAACCTGCCTAGAAATCAACCAAGTAAGAAAAAACGTCCGGAAACAAACCTCAGCAAGCAAAGAAGCTCCTCTTGTGACAAGAAAGTCCCTATACATGGTGACCATAACGTCAAGGATAACCCTGAAACAAGCAGCCGCAAAGCGAGATATCAACTCCTACCGGCTGCTATCCATCGTCCTCAATCCAAATGGTTGGCTAGCAAGAGTCGACAGAACCATAGAATCTTTCTCCTTCGCCACCCTAGATCGCTACGGGGTAGGTACGATTAGAGAAGGGAGAGTAAATGGAGAAGTCGTTAGTAAGAACTTAGCAGTGGGAGCAGTTGGAGCTCGCTTCTTGGTCTAAATATGAGACCATCGATCCTTGGCAACCTTCAATAACATGACTTTCATGGAAGGGTGCATAAGAACCAGATCGGACAACGAGATATAAAGGGGCAGAGGCGACCCTTTTGAAGTTGAAGAAGGGATAGCTGCTGGAAAATCAGAGCCAATACCAGCACCAGCACCAGCACCAGGATCAGTAACGATACTAGGAGAGAGAGGAGAAGAGTCGACAGGAGAAGAAACTTGAAGCCCCGGTCTCCCAAGTTAGTAAAGGAAGGCGAAAGAAGTGGGGTAGATACTGTCAGAGCAAAAAATAAAAGTCGAACAAAGGATAAAAGAAACAAGAAACAAGAGCATAAAGGAAGAAAATCACATACTAGGACTTGTAATAGAAATCTTGAGGTATCGCTCTAACCTGACGCTCTCGAAAGGATCATAGTTGGGGTACTCAATGTTTGTGAAATCGTGGTCCATAATCCTTTAAAGGATGCCCAGGGACTCAGAGGAAATATTTCCTTTGTCCCAATTGTCCTGCCTTATGAACTGAATAAGGACTAGGTACTCGGTCCCGCCAATATGTACAGAATGGCCCCAATCCCCTTCTACCACGATCCACTTATCTTTCCAACTTTTATTGAACTTGATATTGGCCTCGGGAACTACATACTTTGTGGAGTTAAATGCTCTTAGATAGAACTATCCTTTAGGACCAAGCTCCATGGTAGCTACCTAGAAGATATACCGCAGCTCGTCAAAACCCGGCTCCCTCTCCAAGCCATCCCTCTCACACTGTTCTTTACAAAGCACCAGAAAAATCGTCAAATGTTTCCAGAAACCTGGCGAGATCTGTAGAGGAGCCAGCCCGAGAGCCACTAGCTCCTTTTGAAGAGTAGGGTGGAAAAAGAGTCTGACCCTGCACTCAAATGCATCTACATGAATATGTAGGGTACCAGTACAAAGGTTATACACTTCTTGGTCCCAACAAGGTAGGAAGAGGGAAATGCTATCCGGAATCCGATAGATCAACCTTAAGCGCGATAGACCGGAACAGACGGAGTCTGGAACGAGCGGATAATCGAAGGCAGGATCAAAATATCACTTCCCACCGGTGGGTTCCTCACCTGACCTGCATTCTTATCCTCCGCATCGTCAATAATATGAACAGGATCTTAGGGATTGTTTTGAAAACCCGACCTAATACTTGCATTTAATACTTGCATATCCAAGAAGGACCGCCTCTCTGATAGTAGGAATCTAGCCAGACAGGGTACATAACCAAGCTGGGTGTTAAATCCTTCAAGCAAAACTAAGAATCCTGACTCCAACCCCGATCTAGATACCAATGTTCAAGTCAGGAGAGACTTTTGTTAACCACCAAAATTGGTCAATGGCTAAAGAAGAATTCTCCACCAATAAATCAAGTAGGAAGTGTTTTAGCAACTAGCATCTGTGTACCTCTTGAAGAGAATCCGGACCAACATATCGAGATATAGTCCAATGAAAAGTCGAAGCAAGGTCAGAAGCATGAAGATTTCAATCCTACAAACCACGCTACACCTTCCTAGTATCCTGCTCCCACGTGGGTTGGGTATCCCACATCTATATGGACTAGGTATCCCGCTTCTATATAGTTCAAGAACCCCGCCACCATGTCATCCCGATACCTCGCCACACCATTAACCGGTGTCCCAAAACCGAGGTAACCATGGAACCAGTAGAAATCATGATACAACAAGAAGAAGGGCGTCGGGGTACCCTGGCACCTAAATACCTCGACACCGCAAATGACTAGCTCACCAAACAGCCCAAGTATCAGGTATGGATGCCACCAAGGTTTAAAGATACCAAGAAGAATATTAAAACGCCAGCATTTTTGTCATTAAAAATGAGGACTTATTCCCGCCATTTAAGAGTCCTATTTTAAAGTAGTTACTGCTAGAATCCACCCAAGCAAGAATCACTTGATTTTAGGGATTGGATTCCACAAGATATCTTCCCTTATCGCCAATGAAAGTCCCATAATTGTTGAAACCCTAGACCGAAGTTATAGGAGTGCATGGCAAGTAATGGGACCTATATATATGACATTATACTCAACTATGAAAGGATCTATTCTTTCAAATCCCTAAAGACACAACTTTTTTCTACTTATCGACATGCAAGAGATCTTCATCACCAACTGTGTCAGACTTCGCACAGTGACAAATGGAGAATATTGTTGAAAACTGTATTTACATTACGCAAAGCCATTCATTGTGTTTTTCTCATTCATAATATAATGCAATCGATTGTCCTACTGTTTTAACCCTCTTTATATTGAATTGTGCTTATTGGAAATCAAAGGTATCGAACTACGTGATACTCCTCCGACCGTGGTCAATTTTGATTGTGGTCCATTAAAGTCGTTAATTGTAATTCCACCTCACTGGTAAATTTCGGTTAACAGATTTGTAAATCCCAATAGTTCATGTGACCAAGTATTTTATGCCACAACTCAATTCGCTCATCCTTGGACATAGTACATGAGATAACTCTAGTCTCAAGACAACAGCAATTGACGCTAGATCTCATACTTTTCAACAAGGTTTGTCCATCAGGCTTTAGGATTGAGCAATCATCTTTACTAAACAAGACAGAAAATCATTCATCACTAAGATGAGAAATGCTTATTAAATTGGCTTTCAAGCCATCAACATATAAAGCATTAGACAAGGAGGGTAATCCGGGAATGGAAATGGTTCTTTTCCCTATAACTCTCTTTTTGGATCCATCACCAAAGGTGACACATCCTCTTTCCTCCATGACAAAAGTCTCGAAGAAACTTTTATTTTCCGTCATGTACCTAGAGCACTGATCAAACCGAAATTGGTATGATTTTGGCCCTCATTCCCGACTCTTTATGCTTGATTCTCGGGCATTTCCATGTATTTAATGTTGTTAAATCAAGTGTTTTAGGTTAACTTAGGCCTTAAGGGCATTTGTGAAGAAGGTGTGGACTTTGGAGCAAAAGGGAGCACAAGTTGGTAAAACAGGGCATTGTTGCCACTAGCGATATAAAGGCACATGTAACAACAAAGAGCTATTTTCAACATAAATCGATCAGGTCTTGTCACCATGGCGACATTAAGAGCAAAGTGGCGATAATGCATTTTCCTTCACTGTCATCACTTCCATATTGGCGAAAAAGATAATAATAGTGGCGACATGTGAATCTCAAAATGTGTAACCGCTTGTCGCTATTATGTCGCCATTGCCACACAAGTGGCGACATCCTTTCACATCGGATTTTCAAGCAGTTATCAATATAATTTCGAATGTGACTATATATATTCTTCTCTTCCAACTTGAAGGGGGATCCAAGCCTTTTTAGAGCATAAAATTTAATGAGCATTAGACCTAGTTTCTCCTCCATACATCACTCTTTCAACTTCCTCCATTCTCTAAACTTGAACTATCTTTTCCATCCAAAACCTCAACACCAATGTTGTGATTACTTAACCCAACCATTCCTCTCTTTCCATTCTCTACATTTCAATACCTTTGTCACTCACCATTAGACACCCACCTATCTAGACACATCCTCTTCTACCACTCTTGACACTAGGAGCAACAAGGGAAAAGAATGAGCAAGCACTATAGAAAAGACCTAAAAGCGATTTTCTTGACTATTACTTCCTATTCTTTTGATTGTAA
The DNA here is from genome assembly GCA_035582765.1 of Acer negundo. NCBI lineage: Eukaryota > Viridiplantae > Streptophyta > Magnoliopsida > Sapindales > Sapindaceae > Acer > Acer negundo. The sequence continues at coordinate 21,105,779 of CM069231.1, read as the reverse complement.
CTATGTTTAACTAAACCCCTAATCTAGTGGATAGATGTGAGGAACATTTGTTATAGGTCTTTGCTTAAGCTATGTGTAATTAAATCTTTATTTGTTTTCTATTCATTTTATATTGAGGTTCTATACATTATGTGATTTGCATTGTATACCACTAGTAGGTCATATTATTGTTTGGGATAATTTGTTGTGAAACCAATCTTGGATTGACACCCTTGATTGGTTAAGGAACTTAGTGAATAGGATAGATTAATGGTGGGAATATCAAACCCACTAATCTAAACCTTGATTTGTACCAAATTAATCCCACCTTGACCACCTTTCTTAATCAGTTAGGCATTGAGGTGGGAAGATGTTTAGTGTTCACAATAATGACCTAAACACACTCTAGGAAACAAATGGTTAGCATCTATACGATTTGGTCATTAATGATGCTTTGAAGAGAATTACCCATAACACTTGTATCTCCATCAATTCCCTAGCATCTACTCTATTTGTTTACATCATCCATCTTATCAAGATTGTTGAGTCTTTTCTTTTTCCTATCATTTTTGTATATTTATCTTACTTGCATGTTTGGTGGTTTATCAAACGACATAACTATCCATTCATTATGATTTATTTTATTGCATTATAGATTAGTCAATCAATCTAACATATTAGTCCATCTCTCTATGGAACAAACTTATTTACCACTTGCTAAGAATTATCATCTTAAAGGATTTTTAAATGGCTAAAACATGGTTTACAAAAGAATATAAAAATGTTTTTTGTTGAGCACACAAACAACCTCATCAAAATTGGTGCTGCTGTCGGGGAATTGGTAGCAATTGTTAAATTGATTGACTTTTCTTTGTATTTTATAATTACATTAGATAGTCTATTTTGTTAGAATTTGCTAAATTTAAAGTTTCAATAGAATTCTTTACGTTATGGTGTGTGTTTTTTCCCAAATTTCAAGCGATGGATCTTTTTGCGGAAAAAATGGCAAATTTCAACAAGGGAATGACGTCATTTACCTCAAGAGCCTCAAGGGTAACAGAAAGTCAAGTTAGAGAGGTCGAGGGGACGAGAGTGCAAGAAGGAGACATAGAGGATGAGATGAAGAGAAACCTTCAAGTTATGCAAGCAACGTATGACAAGTTATTTAATGGGTTTGTGGAAGCAAGTCAAGATAGGTTCTCAAAACAAGAGAAAGCAGTAAATAGAATTTATGGGCACTTGGGGAGAATTGCGGACAAGGTGTTAAATAGGGAGATCGGAAGCTTAAGGGATTCGCTCAATCTAGAAAGTGCTAGGGCCATTTAAAGAAGTGGAAGGATAATGAACAATGGAAGAAATGAGGATATCATAGGTGAGAGCAACAACTCACCTAGGGAGAGAAATGATGAAGAAAAGGGAATTCCGGTTCAAGAAGACATCGAAGGTAGAAGAATTCAAATTTCGAGTGAGGTAGAAACATCAATGCAAAACCTAGCAATAACAAGCTTCCTAGCCCTAGTGTTCCCAATGTACCATATCCGATAAGGTTGAGAAAGGACAAAATGGAGCAATCATTCAAGGATATTTATGATGTGCTCTCTAAGGTGACTATCAACTTACCTCTTCTAGACGCAATTCAGAAGATGCAAGCATAAGGGAAGTTTTTCAAGGAATTGAACAAAGAGAAATATCGGTTTAGACCAAAGAATCAAGAAAGGCTTGATAATAACGCAAGTGCAATTATTTAAAAGAGACTTCCTCCCAAGTTAAAAGATTCGGGAAGCTTTATCATTAGCATAATTATGGGTGGAGAAGGACAAGTAAAGGCTATGCTTAACCTAGGAGCAAGCATCAACTTGATGCCTTTCATAATTTACAAAAGTTGGGATTGAATGAGCTAAAGCCAATAAAGATGTCTCTTATTTTGGTGGACCAATCGGCTAGGCAACCTAGAGGGATAGTTAAAGATGTCCTTATCCAAGTGGATAAACTAATCATCCCAGTGGATTTTGTAGTACTTGATATGAAGGTGGATCCGAACGAGAAAGATTCCGTAATTCTTTTTGGGCGTCCTTTCATGGCCATTGCAAAGGTAGTGATAAATGTACACGAGGGGAAATTGACCTTGAAGGTCTTTGATGAGGTTGTGGAATATAAGGTTTTCAAGTCCTTAGCCTACTGAATTAGAGCATATGATTGTTATAGTGTGGACATCATGGATAGTTTAGAAAAGGAAGCTAATGAGATGGTGTTCTATTAAGATGGAGTGGATAAACTGATTTCTAAAGAGGGTAATATAGAGAATGATGTAGGAGTTTCAATGGAGGAGTTAATTGTCAAGGAGAAAAAAAACAAGGAAAACCAACCCCCCCCCCCCCCCCCACCCTCCCTCCCTACCTCTCTTCAAAAGCTAGTATTGAAAGAACTCCCTTCAAACCTAAAGTATGCATTCCTAGATAATAATGGAAACTTTCCGGTTATAATTATGGTGAACCTTGACCAAATAGAGGAACAAAGATTGCTTGAAGGGTTGAAAAGATACAAAAAAGCAATAGGATAGACTCTTGATGACATCAAGGGAATTAGTCTAACACTGTGCATGCTTATTGGCAGATGACACAAAACCAACTAGGGAGGCACAATGTAGGTTAAACCCTATCATGTAAGAGGTATTGAAGTTTCTAAATGTAGGAATCATCTATCCAATTTCGTATAGCAAGTGGGTGAGCTCTATATATGTGGTGGCCAAGAAATCCGAAATAAAGGTAGTGAAGAATGAGAAGAACGAGTTGATTCCACAACGGCTACAAACAGGGTGGAGAGTTTATATTGACTATAGGAAGTTGAACACAAGCACTCGAAAAGACCATTTCCTGCTTCCTTTCATAGACCAAATGTTGGAACACCTTGCTGGACATAGCCACTATTATTTCCTTGATGGCTATTCCGGTTACAACCAAATTGCTATATCTCCCGAAGATCAAGAGAAGACCACTTTTACTTGCCCATTTGGAACTTATGCCTATAGAAGAATGCCCTTTGGGTTTTGCAATGCGCCGGCCACCTTTCAACAGTGCATGACTTCAATTTTCTCAGATATGGTGGAAGACATTATTGAGATCTTTATAGACGATTTTTCAGTATTTGGGGCTTCATTTGACTTATGTTTGAATAATTTGTCTTTGGTGCTCAAACAATGTGAAGAGACAAGTCTTGTACTAAAATGGGAGAAGTGTCACTCCATGGTGAAAAGTGGTATAGTTTTAGGACATGTCATTTCGAAAAACGGTATTGAGGTGGATAAAGCAAAAATAGAGGTAATGAGGAGTTTGCCTCCTTGATCAAGCAAAAATTTGTATGATTTTAACCCTCATTCCCATCTCCTTATGCTTGATTCTCGAGCGTTTCCCCATATTTATTGTTGTTAAATCAAGTGTTTTAGGTTTACTTAGGCCTCAAGGGTATTTGTGAAGAAGGTGTGGACTTTTGTCCAAAAAGAAGCACAAATTGGCAAAACATGGCATTGTCACCAATTTAACCAGATGTTGTAGCCACTGGCGACATAAAGGCACAAGTGGCGATAGAGACCTGTTTTCAACAATAAATCGATCAGGTCTTGTCGCCACCTTATGTCACCATGGCAACACTAAGAGCAAAGTGGCGACAATGCATTTTTCTTCATTGTCGCCACTTCCATATTGGTGAAAAAGATGGTAAAAGTAGCGACATGTAAATCTCAGAATGCGTAACCGTTTGTCACCAGTATGTCGCCATAGTCACACAAGTGGCGACATCTTTTCACATTAGATTTTCAAGTAGTTATCAGTACAATTCCGAATGTAACTATATATATTCTTCTCTTCCAACTTGTAGAGGGATCCAAGCATTTGTAGAGCACGAAATTTACAGAGCATTAGACCTAGTTTCTCCTCCATACACCACTCTCAACTTTCTCCATTCTCTAAACTTGAACTATCTTTTCCATCCAAAACCTCAACACTAATGTCATGATTACTTCACCCAACCATTCCTCTCTTTCCATTCTCTACATTTCAATACCTTTGTCACTCACCATTAGACACCCACCTATCTAGACACATCCTTTTCTACCACTCTTAACACTAGGAGCAACAAGGTAAGGGAAAGAGCAAGCACTAAAGAAAGAGGCATAAGGGTGATTTCCTTAACTATTACTTCCTATTCATTTGATAGTAACTATATGTAACTAAACCCCTAATCTAGGGGATAGATAAGAGGAACATTTGTTGTGGGTTTTTGCTTAAGCTATGCGTAATTAAATCTTTACTTGTTTCCTATTCACTTTATATTGAGATTTTATACATTATGCGATTTGCATTGTATATCACTAGTAGGTCATATTATTGTGTGGTATAATTTGTCGTCAAACCAATCTTGGATTGACACCCTTGATTGGTTAAGGAACTCGGTGAGTAGGATAGATTAGTGGTGGATATATCAACCCCACTAATCTAAACCCTTGATTTGTACCAAATTAATCCCACATTAACCCCCTTTCCTTAATCAGTTAAGCACTGATGTGGGAAGATTTTTAGTGTTCATAGTAATGACCTAAACACACTCTAGGAAACAAATGGTTAGCATCTAAGAAATTTGGTCATTAATGAAGTTTTGAAGAGCATTACCCATAACACTTGTAACTCCATCGATTCCTTAACATTCTACTCTATTTGTTTACATCATCCCTCGTATTAAGATTGTTGAGTCTTTTATTTTTCCTATCATTTTTGTATGTTTATACTTCTTGCATGTTTGGTGATTTATCAAACCACACAAACTATCCATTCATTATCATTTATTTCATTGCCTTATAGATTCGTCAATCAATTTAACATATTACTCCATCTCCCTATGGAACGAATCTTACTTACCACTTGCTAAGAATTAATATCTTAAAGGATTTTTAAGTAGCTAAAACATGGTTTCAAAAGAACATAAAAGAGTATTTTGTTGAGCACACAAACGACCTCATCAAAATTGGTGCTTGTTAAATTGATTGACTTTTCTTTGTATATTACAATTCATTAGTTAGCTTACTTATTTTTACTTTTACATAGTTATTGTAGTTTTTCTTGTTTGTAGATTTTCGTAGTTCTTTTTACTTTTTTCTTGTGTTTTTCTTTATCAAATCCATTTTCAGGACTTAGGTGCATGCACGGTAGAAGATCCTTAGGAAGAGGATTACACCCACCACAAGAAGAATCTAGCTGTGTTGGAAGGATTGCAAGGGATTTCAAAGAAATTCCAAGGCAAGCTATGAATATGGAAGGATAAGAACCAAGAAGGGATGAGGCTCATCCTAGGGAAGAAGTGACTCAAGAGACTCCCACTAACCAAGGCCAAAGGATAACCATGGGGGAGTACTCATTACCCTCAATTTGCAATCAACCTTCACCAATTGTCTTGGACCCGGTTACAAGAGGATACGAGCTAAGGACTTTGCATGTCAACCTATTGCCCGCTTTCTACAGAAAGTTGAATGAAGATTGTTTGCAATTTATGAAGAAGTTTAGTGCAATTATTGAGACATTCCCTATAATGCGTCTCACTCGAGAGCAACTTCACATGAGGTGTTTCCAATATTGCCTAAAGGAATTGGCAATAAAGTGGTTGATGGGCTTAGGCCGGGATCTTTGACAAATTGGGATCAAATTTGTGGTGTATTCTTCAATAGATGTTTCCCCACTAGGAAGGCTAAAGAAATCAAGATGAAGATAACGGACTTCAATGAGAGTGAAGGGGAGCTTTTTCATGAGTCATGGGAGAGATATCAACTGCTTTTGGCCCAATGCCCTCCTAACATGTTCACGGAGGAGTACAAGGTATCTTGTTTCTAAGGTGGTCTCGCACACTTCTCTCAAGTCTTGGTGGATAATGCTTGTAGAGGTTCTTACGACACAAAGACCGCAACGGAGATATATGAGATATATGAGATGTTAGAACAAAATTCTCAACAAAGGAATGCTAATAGTATTCAGGGAGGAAGGTTTGATGTGAGTGCAAACATGGAAACCGCCATTGAGATTTCTAGAATGACCAAGAAGATGGAGTCTTTAACATCTTACATTGAGAGTATGGAATTTCCCAAGGCCGGGGTGAAGATGCTAGGCTAGCTCTAGTGATCAATTCAATGATGATGAAGGATTCAATGAGATGAATCAAGGGCAAGGGCAAAGGCAAGATGAGGTTCAAGCTATGGGTTTCCAAGGTCAAGGGAACAACCCCTACTCAAACACTTACAACCCAGGATTGAGAAACCATCCAAACCTCTCTTGGTCTAACAACAACAACATATTTAACCCTCAACCTAGGAACCAATAAGGAGGATACCAACAAGGCGGAAACAATCAAAAAGAGCAACAAGGCAAGTATCAACAAGAGGGATACCAACAAAGTGGATACTCCCAATGAGGAAACCAATGGAACAACAACAACAATGCTCAATCTAGTAACTCTCAACCTCGCCGTACTGTGGATGAAGAAATGAGATGGATGATGCAAGGCTTCCAAAGAGCCGAACACATATTGACGAACTTCATGCAAGCAAGTGGCCAAAGGTTTGGCAACTTGGAAGCTTTATTCGGAAAATTAGATGCTCAAATGGGGCAAATTGCCAAAGCCCTCCAAAAGCAAGAAAAGGGAAAATTTCTAAGCCACATCGAGCAAGCTAATAAGGAAATTTTGTCAATAGAGATGAAGCTATGATGTTTGAAGAGGCTTTACAAACTAAGGTTGATGATTTAGGGTGTTTTGTGATCCCCAAAACAATTGGAATTAGTTGATTGCTTAAAAAGGTGCTCGATTTAGGTGCAAGCATCAACATGTTGCCACTATCGATTTATAAAGAATTGGATTTGGTATGTTTGAAACCAACCGGGAAGAAATTATTGATGGCGTATCAAACTTCACGAGCACCATATGGAGGAATACAAGATATGCCTATTCTAGTGGATGGAATAGTGATCCCTATCGATTTCGTGGTGTTAGACATAGAAGACAAATCTAATGTCAATAGGAAGTGGCAAGTTCTACTTGGTAAACCCTTCATGACTACCACTCAAATGAAGATTGATGTGTGCAAAAGAAGAGTCGCGATGCACTCATTTGAGAAAGAGCTTGAGATTGAAATCATCACATGCAATGATGACCTAAAAAGCATTGAGAGTTGCTATGTGATGAATGTGTGTAAGGATTCCCATTTATTGATTGGCTTATTTCATGGACAAACCACAAGTTGGGGTTTGAATGTAAGGGTAGTTTAAGTGATTGAGATTCAAGCTCAAAGTCCCTTTCAAGACCTCAAGAGTTCAAGCACTTTAAAGGTAAATTTCTAAGTGCTTACTTGCTTTGAAGAGATAGTTACACACACCCACAACCCATGCATAAGTCTTATTCTTGTATGTTGTGTGTATTTATATTGTGTGCATTAATGTTCATTAATCTCTCTTCTTGCATGTGTAATTGATTGCATCTAGCTTGTTAAATGCCATAATATGTTAGGCATTAGGATGCATTCTTTTCACTCACACACTTGCACTTGTTGCATGTTCATTGTGTGAGAAATCGTGTGAGAATGCCTTACCTCTCACTGTACGGTTGGTTAACCGCGGCAAGCCAAACGACAGCAATATTTTTGCAGTGCCACAGTTGAACAACCGTGGCATGTAGGCGATAGAGATATTTTCTCTGTGTCGCGGTTAAAGTGTCGCGGTTGACCAACCGCCGCAGTCGCAAACCGTGGCAATCTGTCAGCGCGAAAATGACCAAAACGCTGCAGTTTTGTTGGGAGCCTATATTTATCCAACTTTCATTTTAGGTCATCCGCAAGAGTTCTAAAAGCATATTTTTCTCTATAACATATTTCAAGAGACAAAATCATTAAGAACTCACCTTTAAGTACTCAAAGTTATTCCTTTGTGCATCAAAGATCATCTTGCATCATCTATGACCATATAGGATGCATCCAGGCATGGTTTTGCAACATCACATCATGCTTGGTAAGTTTTTCACTATTATCTTACATAATTAGTGTCTTTCTTAACAAGTTATCTCTTTTATCATTTGTATGCTCTTAGAATATATTCTAGATACAAAATAGAGATTGATTGTGGTGTATTGATTGAGTGTTATATTTTGATAGCTTCATAGGATTGCCTAATCTATGTTTAGTTAAGCTTTAGGACATGTCATTTAGCTCTTGATATCTAAGAATGAATTAATTGTTATATTATCATTATAGATAAGCATCTAAAGTTCCCTAACCTTGTTTGTTCCTTGAATATCATCATATATTCACATATGATATTTTATCTCTTCATTGAGAAGTAAGTCTTGTGTTTCTATCGGGATTAGGTAGCTTAAATCATAAGCAATTGGACTAGGTTCGCTTTTAAAGGCCTGCGAGTAGTGGTAGTGGGATATTGGTCGAGATTAGGCTGTCAAACTGGGATTAGGTTGTATACGCTATTGCAATTAGTGGATTTGAGGTTCGAGTGTGGTGCACTTACCAGCCCATGGTTTTTCCCGTGAAGGTTTCCACATAAAAATCAAGTGTCATCTATAATTCTGCACATATTACACTTGATATATAAATTGACTAGTTACGGGTATTTTCGGAATATTGTCTTATATCGAAAATTGGGTAAAAAGTGATAAAATATATTCACCTCCCTCTAGATTAATATTTGAACACATCGTAAATTTGTTTCAATATGCAACCAGCAAGGAGTAAAGGTGGAAAGGTGAACAACTTGGTCCAATTGTATGAAAAGAGTAGCCAAGAAGATGAAGAGAGTGTAGGTTATTCGGAGATTGAAGTGTCAACAGAATATGTTCTATAAGCATACAAGTAATAAATGAGATTGCTTGTTAAGAAAGACACAAAATATATGTGATATTAGTGACCAACTTACCAAGCTAAAAGTGTTGAATAAAAACCAAGCATAGATGACACCTAGATGATCATGGATGATTCTAGATGATGATTTGATGCACTTGGATATGTGTTTGAGTAAACAAAGGAGAGTTATTTAGTGATTTTTTCTCTTTGGAAAAATGCTAAGTCAAAATATGATTTGGACTCTTTTAAAACTAATCTAAAGTCAAAGTAGCATATATATAGGGTGACAAATTGATGTTACGTCATTTTGCAAAGTTTTCAAAAATTTTATAGGGCGGTTGTAAGGCGGTTCACCTGGGAAATGAAGAACATGTTTTCGATGACCGCTCTATGCGTAGGGCGGTTTTCAGGCGAAATGGGGGCGATTGCTCTCGAGATTTTGAAGACCGTCTTACACCCGCTCCACGTAGGGCGGTTGTAAGGCGGTTTTTAGGCGATTAAAAAATCCACCAGTGGCATCGCTCTATGAAGGGCGGTTAAGAGCAATTTTGCTCTAACCGCTGTTCAACCGTCTTACGTAGGGCGGTTTTATAGCACCTTTAAAAAACATGATGCATTAATGACATGGCATTTAATACATAAGATGCAATCAAGTTAAGCATGCAAGAAGAGAGATTAATGAACATTAATGCACACATAATAAAGAACCACAACATACAAAAATAAGAATTATGCATGTGTTGTGAGTGTGTGCAACTACATCTTTTCAAAGCAAGTAAGCAATTAGAATTTTACCTTTGAAGTGCTTGATCTCTTGAGGTCTTGAGAGGGCCTTGGTAGTGCAAAGCACCAACCATCAAATGCCTAAGCTACCTTAATAACAAACCCCACTTGTGGTTTGTCACCGAAATAAGCCAATCAACCTTGAGGAACTTACAAGGATGCGGTAGTGCGGACTTGCAACTTTACATTTTTATGCTTTGAATAAAATTTATGTGTTTTGTTTAAATTTTTGTAGCATATTTCTTGCTACTTTTTGCCTTCTAATAAGTGATCCAATGTCATTTTAGTGCTTTTCATACTTATGTTGTATTTTGTGGTGCTATTGTAGGAACAAGCTCAAATTTGCTCAAAAGATTAGTTGTTGCCAATGGCGACATTCACTTAATAAAGGAAGAGTGTCACCATTTACAAGAAGCAACAAAGTTGCGACAAAAAATGGCGACAACTGACCTAATAGTGTCGCCATTTTGATATTTGATTGTCGCCACAAAGCAAATGGCGACATAATGGCAATCCAATGCAACTTATCAGAAACGACAGTGTTTTGAACTGTCGCCACTTCCAAAATGGCGACATTCAAAGTAGCGACCTAGGGCGTACAGCATATAACAGTTATTCGAAAGCAATGCAGCCACACAAAAACGAACACTCTCAAATTCTCTCATACTCTCAAGCCATGACATGCACAAAATCGCTGAAAGTGGGAAGTCAACACTCTAGTTCTACAATTTTTCCATTCACAGTCACTCTTCATTGCATCTAGATATCCTAGGAGTGGGTTTTGTGTTTGATTTGAAGTGATTAGTGCCTAGATTTGGATTTTGTGGATATATTATTCACATTGGTGTGTTGGAACATTGTTTGTGTGATTGTGGGTGTTAGAGGAGTACTTTCCATTTGTGGTAGTGTTATTAAAGCACTATTGTGCTGTCGGATTTTTGTGTGACACTTGATATCCGATATTTGACATCAATGGCTCTTAAGATGAAATTGCCAAGTAAAGGAGGAAAGGGTAGTAAGGCCCCAGTGTCAAGGATGCCGAGTCAAGCGGTTGAGAAGAAGAAGGGTTTTGGGGTGTACTCTTAACAGGGACTTTGATAACCATCTGGAGACGTTTAGTGAGAAGAAAATTTGGCCAAAAAGGGGGAATAAGTTGGATGAGTTGACACACACACCCATCCTGGCGACAGTTCATGAGATGGGATGGGGAGGTTTAGCAGCCACTCCCACCATGTACAGTTAGAGGCTTGTGAGGGAGTTCTATACGGTGATGAATCCCGGGGAGTGAGAGGCTTGTGAGGGAGTTCTATACGGGGATGAATCCCAGGGAGTTCATGAGAGGTGGTTCAGTGCTAGTTAGAGGTGGTCTGGTGCTAGTTAGAGGGGTTCCCATGCACATGAATGTCGTAGATATCAACATTTATTTTGGGACCACACTTTTGGAGATTGAGGGCATGCGGGGCCAACACTCCCCCTATGCGTTTTCAACGTGACGATTGATGTTGCATCGATTGTAATCTGTAAGATCTTCCAATCCAATCACGAACGTGAATCACCTAGGATTGTGGGCTCCCTTTCTTTAAATTATGTACCTGAGGATGGATAATAATAAAAAAAATTTCCTTTTGTTAGTCACAATAACCTTCCTAGAGAAAAACGAAGAACGTTCGATCACTTGTTAATTCTCAATCTTTAGATCGAAACTTGCGTGATCCTTATTTGAAATTGTGTATAAAGCCTTTTGATATAAAAGCTATTAGTGCACTATCGAAAATAAGACGCTTCTTCTCTCTTTTTCCACTTGGCCGAAATTTCATACACTATGTCTTAGAATTAGATTATTTTTAGCAAAAGAAAATAACTCTCTCTTCTAAAATTAAGGTTGGCCGAATTCTATATCATGGAATATATTGGGTGGCCAAAATCCTTTCTCAAAAATATTAGGGTTGGCTGAATTCTATGACAGGCCTATAAGGTGTTCGCTGAAATCCTCACACAAGGTGGATTTATGCCTCGTGGCTGAAACCTAACCCTATATGGATTTCATGCCTTTGGCCAAATTCTACACCCAAGTAAGATTTGTGTTTTCACTAAATACTTCTATCAATCTTTAGAAATCCAAACTCTAATCTTGCTCTTTAGTGTCTTATCCAATAATATATTTAATATAAATTAAATTGTGACTTAATCAAAAACTTCCTAATTTAACTAGATAAATAAATTCATTTTTTTTATCTACTTATCAAATAAAGTCTTTAATTCTTATTATACTACCAACAATAGTATAATACAAAGAAACATATTTCCTAGTTAGAAAAAGATTTTGATTAATTAACTTCCATTTAATTAAAAAATAAAATAAAACAATATATTAGGCTAATATTCTTAGCCTTGCCGCCAAAGTAAACATGTGCAATATATTGTTTTTCCATTTTATTAAATCCATTAGACTTTAATAAAATGTCCACATGTGAACTAGACTCATTCTTACTTAAAGAAATAAGTCCACATGCCTTAAATTAATACATTAATAAAATTTAACAGCCAATTATATAAAAAATGTGCAAATTATATTTTTAATGTATTAATTACAATTCTAGATGGACCCATAAATTAGTCTGGTAGAATATATCAAGTGATCCATGCAAGTTTGTATGGATTGGGGATCTTGGCGGACTATCAAAATTTAAGCTTCAATAGATATAACCAAATCACAATTAACAAATGATTCACTTAGGTTCGATCTATTAATTTTAGCTCATTCCACTAAAGAACTAAAATTGAACTCTTAAATAAAGATAGAATAAGTAAATGTTTTTCATTCATACCCTAGACAACCTTATTGGAGATAGTGTATCCCCGTGATAAATATCAGTAATCACCAAGAGCTCATAGACCGTCTATAGCTCTCGTAGTTACCATATTTACTCATATGACCATATTTTGAACTTAAATATTCTGACTTGTCCATAAGCCATCTTTCAATAGACACTATCAAAAACTTAACGTTAAGATTCAATATCCAATACCTCAAAATATCCATATGATGACATTCCACTCTCATTTAATAAATGGAGCCACGATGTCCATATCAATAAATGAAGTTCTCTATCGATTAACAAATAAATAAACAAAACTATCGAGGATAGACTGTGCTATATAATCGTACTCATTGATAGCTCAAATGATAACACTTGTAACCATAAGTCCATCATTTATCTTAGGATTAAGATAGACTCTCCGATTGTCCTCATAGTGAATACTTTTATCCACTGACGATTCTAGATAAATCTCTCGGGAAATGACCTCATGATCTTTTGCTTGATCATCTTATTCAAGTAAGGGTCACCAAGTTGATGACTTTGATTTACTATGTCCATCAACTTCACTTGGAAGTCATTGAAGCACTAATCCTTCTCCATACTAATGGTCTCAAATTGAGTTTGGAGGACTTGAAGTTTGGAGTCCTTAACCACCTCAGTTCCTTCATGAGCCATCTCTAAGATCTCCCAAGCTTCCTTTGCAATCCTAGTGGTTTGAATCAATTTGTATTGATTATTGTCCATGGCACAAAAGATGGTGTGCATAGCTTTGTTGTTCCACTTGGAAGCCTAGAACTCTTGAGCATTCTATTGTGCCTTAAGCTTGGGGACTTCCTTTCCACCTTCTGCAGGAGTCATAGTTGGTGGGGTGTAGCCATCTTCTATTACCATCCATGCACGATCATGAATTTGGAAAACATATGCTTCCATCTTGCCTTTCCAAGAGGCATAGTTCTCCACGATAAGCAAGGGGTGTCTTGTACTAGAGGCTCCCTCACTTCCAACTCTATTCCCACTCATAGTGTTTGGTTGTATGAATGAGATGAATGCAAGCAATCAAGCAAGACAAATAAGACACACTAATAAAATGCAAACAAATGCAAGACACTCTAATGAAAGAAAAGGATCTCCTAATTATATTAAAAAACCCATTCCGATACCGATTGAAAATATATGAATTAAGAGTCTATATAAACCTAGAGGTGAATAGGTTTTAACCAAATTAATCGCCAAATTATTTCAGTTAATCAATATTAATCTCAAACACCCCTAATGTCTAACACAAATCATCATGTAAACTAAGTGTGAAAATAATCTAAATGACATAATGATTTGTTTTACGTGAGAAAACCCCGAAAAGGGTAAGAAAAAAAAAACTCACGAGCATAAATGCCAATCGAACCCTCAAATCTATTATTTGCAAATACGATTACAATCTAGGTTGACCACATCACACCTATATGATTACTAATCTGTATTTGCTACCCACGACCCTTTAATAGTGATTCTAGGCTCTTGCTTGTAGACTACCCAAGGTAAATACAAGATTTAACTCTCAAGAGAAGAGAAATGCAACCTAATGTGAATATGACCAATATTCAAAGTGCATAAATATAAGCTCAAACATTTAAGCTTATCTAGCCATGGATGAACATGTCAAACATTCTTAAATATCATGTTGCTATATGAAATACATACAACTTAGCTATATGAGCAAATAAAAACCCTAGATGCAATAGCTATCACAAACAATGCTCAACACACAACATACAAATCTCCATATATAGATAAAAATATAATCTTGATACAAATCAAGTTATGAAGGAGATATCTTGTAAAGCAAGAACATGAGAATAGATGAAGATGATGTTCTATTTACAAGTCATGTGTGCTTAAAGAAAACCCATGAAGAAGTCACCTAGATGATGTTTGATGTTGTTTGGAACAAGAATGGATGATGGGTATTTGAGTTTTGGTTGATAAAAAATCAATTCTTGGTGACTTTTCTTGCAAGACACTCTCAAGCTTTCAAGAAACTCAAATTATAAGCTCTAGATCTACCAAGATGATAATGATATATATATATATTTATATAAGACCCTAGAGGAAGTGACGTTGTTTTGAACTTGGAAAACTGAATCCCGTCACTGTTGCTGTCTGTGCCACGGTACGGACATGGTGTCGGCACTGCGGTACATACGACATGTAGGCTTTAGAAAGTTTCACGGTGGGGACCTCTCCAGAGGCAAGGAGCACCCACCACGGTCATTCACGACAAAAAACATCAGAGGCAACAATTTGACAAGATCGCGGTACATGCAAGTGTACCAGCCGTGGTACCCACAACGACACGGACTGCAATAAAGAGAAAAACTCTCTTTTCAACTCAACGAGGCACACCTAATCTATATGCATGTTGTGTAACTGTAAAGTGAGTAAATGTCATGCATAAGTATCAAACAAGAAACACACAAGAAAATTCAAGACATGTAAATGCATGAGATGTGTTTGTGTGTGAAACAAATTATGGTGTGCCTAATATTAATATAGAGGGCGGGTGAATAGATTTTATCCGATTTTACTCAATTTTCGTTAAAGGTCAAATTGACAAAAATACCCCTAGCTAGTCACAATAATATATCAAATGTATAAAGTGCGGAATTGTAAAGAACACAAGATATTTATATGGAAACCCTCACGGGAAAAACCACAAGTTGTTATGTGAGCCACACACGAACCTCAAATCCACTAAATGTGATAAAGATTACAACCTAATCCTGGAAGTAATCACACACCTACCTAATCCCGGTATAAGTGGACCTAGTCCAATTGCTTGCGATCTAAGCAGCCTACTCCCGGAAGCTACACACAAGACTTACTTCTCAATGAAGAGATAAAATGACCTAAGTGAATATATGATGATATTCAATGAACAAACAAGGCTAGGAAACCTTAGATGCTTATCTAGGATGATGAATATGCAATAAAAGCAATCCTAATATCAATAGCTAAATGACATGTAAAATAGCTTAGCAATCAAGATTAAATAGAACCTAGAAAGCTATCACAATACAACACTCAATCATTTCATCACAAACAATCTCTATGTTGTATCTAGCATGTGTTCTAAAAACATACAAGTGAATAAAGAGAAGACTTGTTAAGAAAGACATTAAAATTAGATGAAGTTAGTGAGATTCTTACCAAGCAAGATGTGATGATCCAAAACCATGCATGGATGCACTCTATGTGAGCATAGATGATGCAATATGAAGTTTAATGCAAAAAAGAAAAGCTTTGAGTGATTAAAGGTGAGTTCTTGAGGATTTTTGGCTCTTTAAAAAGTGTTCTAAGAGAAAAATATGATTTTGGAACTCTTGGGGCCGACCTAAAATGAAAGTGGGATATTTATAGGCTCTCAACAAAACTGCAGCGTTTTTGGACTTTCGCGCAAGGCGGACTGCCGCGGTCGTAGACCCAACCGCAGCACTTCAATCGCGGCACAAAGAATGTATATTTGTCGCCTGTGTGTTGCGGTTGATCCAACCAAGGCACTTCAACCGCGACAGAGAAGGGACATCTCTGTCGCTAGCATGCTGCGGTTATCCAACCGCAGCAAAGAAGGTCAATGCCTTCTCATGCAACTTCTCACACAAGATCAAGCCATGGGTGCAAGTGTGTGAGTGAAGTGAATGCATCCTAATGCCTAACATGTTATGGCATAAAACTAGCAAGATGCAAACAATTAAACATGCAAGAAGAGAGAATAATGAACATTAATGCACACAATATAAACACACATAGCATACAACAAAAGACATATGCATGGGTTGTGGGTGTGTGCAACTATCTCTTCAAAGTAAGTAAGCACTTATAAATTTACCTTTGAAGTGTTTGATCTCTTGAGATCTTGAAAGGGACTTTGAGCTTGAATCTTAATCACCTAACCTACCCTTACATTCAAACCCCAATATGTGGTTTGTCCAAGAAATAAGCCAATCAAAATATGAGAATCCTTACAGTGTGCAATCTAAATCTCTTCAAATAAGAGTCAAGACAAGTAAACTACCTTCCTTGAAGAACTTGAAGTCTACAATGAGGTCTATTAGCATTTGAGGAGAATTCTTCAATCCTAAGCTACCCTTACATTTTTGAACCCCATTGTGATTTTGTCAATGAGATAAGCCAATCAAAAAGTGAGGCATTTACAATAACAATCAAATCTTGATGCAAATCAAGTCATAAAGGAGATATCTTGTTAAGCAAGAATATAAGAATGAATGAAGATGATGTTCTACTTACCAAGTCATGTGTATTGAAGAATACCCATGAAGAACACAACCTAGATAATGCTAGATGATGTTTGAATCATAAATAGATGGTGGGTATTTGAGTTTTTGTTAATAAAAATCAAATTTTGGTAGCTTTTCTTAGAAGATACTCTTAGGCTCTCTAAAGATTGTATTTTTAGCTCACAAGACGAAATAGAGAAAAAGTAAAATATATATATATGAGCCTTAAATAAAACTATGACGTTTTGGAAAAATAGGCCTGAAACCGGACTTTACAAGGGTTTGACGCGTGGGTATTAACCCACACACTGCGTGCAAGAAAAGAAACCCGAGAATGTTGCGTAGGTAGAACCAGTGCACTACCAGCGAAGTTACCAACACACCGGGACCTGGAAAAGCAATCTAAGGCCACTGTGCAGGTAAGACAAGCGCACTACCAACAAAGTTACGCGCACCTGGACTTGGAAAAACACCTTGAGAACATTGCACGAGTGGTGCACGAGTAGAGACCCACGCACAAGGACCCATGCATAGGGACCATCTTCGGAGGTCACTCATTTATGCTAAAACAAGCACACCATCATACATGCGCAGACGTTTCCGATCAAACAACAAGAAATGAATTACCATACTCAATACCACTGATAAGGTCGTTTGTGTGCTTAACAAAATACTATTTTATGTTCTTTTGAAAACCATGTTCTAGCCACTTAAAAATCCTTTAATATGTTAATTTTTAGCAAGTGGTAAGCAAGATTTGTTCCACAGGGAAATGGAGTAATACGTTAGATTGATTGACTAATCTATTTTGCAATAAGATAAATCATAATGGATGGATAGTTGTGTGGTTTGATAAACTACCAAACAAACAATTAAAATGAACCTACAAAAGTGATAGGAAAAATAGAAGATTCAACAATCTTGATAAGAGGGAATGGTGTGAATAAATAAAATAGATGCTAGGGAATTGATGGATTCACAAGTGATATAGGTTATGCTCTTTAAAGCATCATTAATGGCCAAATCTCTTATATGCTAACCATTTGTTTCCTATAATGTGTTTAAGTCATTTTTATGAATTCTAAACATCTTCCTACCTCAATGCCTAACCGATTAAAGAAAGGGGGTCAAGGTGGGATCAATTTGGTACAAATCAAGGTTTAGATTAGTGAGGTTGATATATCCACCACTAATCTATCTTATTCACTAAGTTCCTTATCCAATCAAAGGTGTCAATCCAAGATTGGTTTCGCAACAAATTATCCCACACAATAAAATGATCTACTAGTGATATACAATGCAAATAATATAATGTATAGAATCTCAATATTAAGTGAATAGAAAACAAATAGAGATTTAATTACACATAGCTTAAGCAAAAACCCATAACAAATGTTCCTCACATCTATCCCCTAGATTAGGGGTTTAGTTACACATAGTTACAATCAAATGAATATGAAGTAATAGTTAAGGAAATCACCCTTAGGCCTCATTCTTTAGTGCTTGCTCCTTCCCTTCCTTTGTTGCTCATAGTGTCAAGAATGGTAGAAGAGGATGTGTATAGGTAGATGAGTGTCTAATGGTGAGTAACAAAGGTATTGAAATGTAGAGAATGGAAAGAGAGGAATGGTTGGGTGAAGTAATCAAGACATTGGTGTTGAGGTTTTGGATGGAAAAGATAGTTCAAGTTTAGAGAATGGAGGAAGTTGAGAGAGTGATGTATGGAGGAAAAAACTAGGTCTAATGCTCTGTAAAATATTGTTTTCTAAATGCTTGGATCCTTCTCAAGTTGGAAGAGAGGGATATATATAGTCACACTCGGAAATGTACTGATAAGTGCTTGAAAATCCGATGTGGAGTGATTTCGCCACTTGTGTGGCCATTGGCGACAAACGGTTACTCATTTTGAGATTCACATGTTGCCACTTTTCTCATCTCTTTCACCACTTTTCAAGTGGCGATAGTGAAAGGATTTCAATTGTCATCACTTTGTCACCACTTTGCGTATATGGCGACAAGACCTGATGCTTTTAATTCTGAAATGAGCATTCTATAGCCACTTCTACCATCATGTCGCCACTTTGTGTATATGGTGACACAAAATGGCGACAAGACCTGATGCTTTTAATTCTGAAATGTGCATTCTGTCACCACTTCTACCTTCATGTTGCCAGTGACGACAACATCTTTACCAAAGTGGCGACAATGCCCTGTTTTGCCACTTTGAGCTCCTTCTTGCACCAAAGTCCTTACCTTCTTCATAAATGCCCCCTCAGGCCTAAGTAAACCTGAAACACATATTTTAACAATATTAAATATGGGGAAAGGCCTGAGAATCAAGCAAAAAGAGTCGGGAATGGGGGCCAAAATCATACCAATTTTAGCTTGATCAACCACACTTAGATCTATCAACAAGGTGCACGTGTGGGAAGTGAAAAACACAGACATATAAGAATTTGAAACACTGTAAGGATTTCCATTTATAGATTGGCTTATTTCGTGGACAAACCACATATTAGGGCTTGATGTAAGGGTAGCTTAGGTATTTGATGGTTGGTGTTTTGTACAACCAAGGCCCGCTCAAGACCTCAAGAGAAGAAGCACCAAAGGTATAATCTAGTGCTTTCTTGCTTTGAAGATGTTGTATATATGTTTCCGGCCTGGGGACATATCAGCAATTTGTACAAGAAGCACGTGAGAATAGGTCTGAACCATATGTTCAAAATGGTCAACGAAGGAAGTGTTTACCGTTATGCCACATCAGCAGAAAAAGTCAATGAACTAAATATACTCGCCAAATAAGTCAGCCTGTAGCCAAAGACCATGTCCGCCATAAATCGTACTCGCCCGAAATAGACAAAGTATTCACTACAAACCCTGCTCGCCAAAGCTTTACTCGGCCAATAAAAGCAAGTTGCCTCTATTGCGAATACAAGAAACCCATAAAACGAGGACTCTCAAACTCGGATCCCAGTGAGGAGAATATCTTTATTTCCTCTCAAGACAAAGGAAGTCCAAATAGAAAAAGACTCAAGATTCCCTAGAAACAAGACGCTAACCTGAAAACGAATCTTAATCAGTCAAGGCTGAAATCCTAAAGCGACGATTGTTTAGGAATCCACTATCTACATGGCAAACCGAACAAGGGAACCCTAATTCATTTATTATAAATAGAATCATATAATCTACGGAAGGGGAGAGAAAAATTCTAGTGAGTTGAAAGCTATTGTATGAGAGAAGAAACTAATACCAAAGTGTAACCTAAAGGAGATCATGATGTTATTTTTCTTTCCATCAAGGGGCCCCGTGGTTTTTTCCCGTATTAGGGTTTTTCCATGTAAACCCTATGTTTTGCATGCTTTCATTGTCATTGTTATTTACATTATTATAACCCTATTGTTAGACGCGTGGCAATCCAAAAATCACCGTCAACAATTGGCGTTAGAATGAGGGGAAGAATATAAAAAACTTCGAGGAACCCTTAGGCAGACATAGCAAACATGAACAATGCCAACAGCAAAGATGGAAATTCCCTTGGTGGAAATTCGCACCAAGATCCTGGAGCCGCCGAACCCGCAGGTGATGAGACCGGAATTGTAAGGGGCGAAACATTGATAACAGGGGAACATTCGATGACGGCAGAGAACAAAACAATAGTGGCCCCAGGAACCCTACGACACTTCCAAACCACTTTGGTGAATCTAGTAAGCGAGGCCAATAAGCTGGGACTCACACTCCTCATCAGCTTGGGAGTTCCTTCTCTGTACGACCTGACGGCAAGCACACAAAGGAACCATCCGCTAGGAAGGTTGCGCTCGAAGGTTCAAATTTCCACTCCAGATGTCCAAAAAAAAATATCTACGGAGGAAACTCCTAGAAACCATCCCGAAGATCTTGGAGAAAAAATTCAAACACAAAGGAGAGGCTCGCTGAGTGAAAGAGAGTCACCAGAAAGACGAGTCCATGGTCGGACACATGGACCAGCCTCTTACAGTACACACCAAAAGGCTCACCGGAGGCGCCGATCTATTTCATCAGAAGATAAAAGTCCCCGCCCAAGAAAGAGCATGCGGTTTAGAAGGGGAAGACAGAGAAGATCCGAAAGTATAGACGATCATAAATCCGAATGAAGCAGGGATAGCCGGGAGAACGAATATCGAAAGATGACTATTAAGAGCCAGTTTGGCTTAGGAGGAGAACCCACGGGTCGCCGAACTATCACACTCTAAGAATTGTCAAAAAAGGTCTCAACAATGGCTCGGTGATATAGACACAACGCTTCGTCCGACAAAGAATCAGATAACCCTTTTGTTGAACAAATCGCCAACACCCAGTTCCTAGAGAGATTTAAGATGCCAACCATCGAGCAATATAAAGAAACCAGAGACCTGAAAGAGCATGTCAGGCGATTCCGTAACATCATGGCACAATATGCATCCAATGAAGGACTCCTATGTCTAACCTTCCCACAAACCATTGGAGACCTCGAAACTAAATGGTTTGAGAGATTCCACCTAAAAGCATCAACAACTTCTCAGGTTTCAGCAAGGTGTTCATTAGACAATTCATTGGCAGCGTACAAAGAAGGAAGTCACTCGCCCACCTCTCAAATCTAAGACAAGATAAGAACGAGTCACTAAAAAAGTATCTAATGAGATTCGGTAAGGAAGTCACTTAGATTGAAGATGCAAGCGATGTAGCTGTCATAGCTGCTTTCACTAAGGGGTTACAAAGCGGACGATTATCTTTCGACTTGTGCAGAGACCGACCAAAAACCTATGAAGAAATGATGGACATAGCCGACGATAACACCTTAGTTGAGTAAGAAGAGGTAGCACAAGGGGGCAACTACATACATGGCCATAAACCGGATTTCAAATCTGAATCTAAAGGCAAAAAAATGAAGACATAATCACGCGGCTACCAAAGAAATGAGGGAAATCAGAAAGATCGCTTTAGGGAAAATCGAGGGGGCAATCGAAACAGTGGTTTCCGGAGTAAGTACAACAGTTACACTCCTTTAACAGGCAACCAGGAGGACATACTCTCAGTAGTAGAGGATAAGGGGCTCGCCAAATATCCCATGCAACAGTCCGTCAATGCTAGGAGGGACACGATAAAATATTGCCATATTCACAAAGATCATGGACATGACACTTCCAAATGTTTCCAATTAAGGATCACATAGAGAGCCTAATCAAAGACGGTTATCTAAAAGATTTCACCTTAAGAGGAGACAAGCATGGGGTCGCCAAGACGGTTGAGGAAGCGGACAAGACAGAAAAAGTCCAAGGAAGAGTAGCCCGGGTGCCGCTATAAACACTATATTTGGCGGACCACACACTAGTCACAACGACAGGGAAAGAATGTTTTGTAGGGAAAAATAAACAAATAAAAGTGTTACACGCAGCGGAAGCGATACTAAAGACGATTTAGTGACTTTTAAAATTTTTCCTTTATGAACCTTAAACCCTTTTAATCAATAAACATGCATATATATCAACAAAAGTAAATTACCTCTTGTCGCGTGATCCGATTGACTTACGTCGATGGTAATCCGCAAGACCTTCAATCCGAGCACGAACGTGGATCACTAGGAGCGTGGTCTCCCTTTCCTTTGAATTGCAAACCTGTGAATGGACCAAACAAATACTTTCTTTTCTTTGTTAGTCACAAAACAATCAAAAGAATGTCAAAATTATTCCAGTCACTTTTGAGTTCACAATCTTATGATCGAAACTCGCGTGAACCTAGATCGATATCGTATACACAAGCTTATTGATGTTTAAGCAATTGTATACTATCAAAGAATAATTTTTCACTCCTTTTTGTCTCTCTAGAATAAAAACTCTCTTAGAATTAAGAAGAAGAAGAAAGAAAATAAAAACTCAAGCACCGATTAATTGATGTGGCCGAACCCTATAAGAACATATATATAGGTTGGCCGAATTTTTCTTCTTTTTCCTTTAGGGTTGCCGAATTCTATGTAGTATCTAATTAGGGTTGGCCGAATTTCATCATGTCACTTATATAGGGTGACTAAAATTCAACCCTAATTCTTTTTAACTTTATAGACTTCAAACCCTAATCCAACTCTTTTATTTTTATTCTTTTATTTGACTAAAAAAAAAAAGACTCCTTATATGATTAAATAAATAATACTAATTTATTTATTTACTTATCAAACAAGTCTTTTACTTTTAGGAAAGATTTGTTTCTTTAATTAAACAATTAATCAATAAATCAATTAATTCTTATTTAATTAAAACAAATGAAACAAAATAATATTTTTAGGTCGAAACCTTAACCTAGCCGCCCCACTTATATATAAGATGGGCCTAATATTATTTTCCTATTTCATTTAATCCATTGGACATTAAATAAAAAAAGCCCACATGTGAACCAGACCCATTCTTACTAAAAGAAACAAGCCCACATGTCTTTCATTAATATATTAATATAATTGAGCAGCCCATTACTTAAATAATGTGCAAATTATATTCTTAATATATTAAATGCAATTCTAGATGGACCCTTAAATTGGTCCGGTAGAATATATCAAGTGATCCATGCAAGTCCGTGTGGATTGGGGATCTTGGCGGGCCATCTAAATTTAGGCTTCAATAGACATAACCTAATCACAATCAACAAATGATTCACTTAGGTCCGATCCATTAATTTTAACTCATTCCACTAAAGAGCTAAAACTGAACTCTTAAATAAAGATAGAAAAGGAAGATGCTCCTCATTCATACCCTAGACAATCATATTGGAGATAGTGTATCCTCGTGATTAATATCAGTAATCGCCAAGAGTTCATAGACCGCCTATAACTCTCCAAGTTACCATATTTACTCATATGACCACGTTTTGAACTTGGATATTTTGACTTGTCCAGAAGCCATGTTTTCAATAGACACTATTGAAAACTCAACGTTGAGATTTAATATCCAATTACCCTCAAAACATCCATATGATGATATTATACTCTCATTTAATTAAATGGAGCCACGATGTCCATATCTATAAATTAAGTCCTCTATCGATTAACAAATGAATATCACCAAACTATCGAGGATAGACTATGCGATATAATCGTACTCATTGATAACTCAAATGATATCACTTGCAACCATAAGTCCATCATTTATCTCAGGATTAAGATAGACCCTCCGATTGTCCTGATAATGAAAAGACTATCTATTGACGGTTATAGATAAAGTATTTCATTGTGATCCAGTTCAATGCACCCAGTGCACTAGATCCTTTTGCTCGAAGACACTCCGATGATTTTAGACTCATCATATCTCATTTGATCCCACTCGAATGCTAGCAAAAGAATTCTATAACTTTAACAAGATAAAGGTGCCCAACCTTTAACTTAAGTTGTGAACAACATTCAAGACTAACTAAAGAATTGTGTCTACCACATACATATCCAGATGTACGAACAATTCTTCTTTTCCCATAGTCTTTAGACCTTATGATTATTTACTTTGACAATTATAATATAAACTATAAATGCTATACGATTTGTTAAACCAGAAATCACTTTATTAATATGAAAAAGATTGTTAATTACAACATTACACTCTTGCTATTGAGCATAATCCTAACAATCTCCCACTTGCGCTATAGTAAATGTGTCATATCTCTCAAGCCCATATTCTCTAGATGCCCATCGAAACTCTTCTGAGGTAGAGCCTTTGTGAAGGGATCCGCTAGATTTTCTGCTGACGCGATTTTGGTAATCGTCACGTCACCTCTTTGAACAATCTCCCTTAAAAGATGATACTTTCTTTCAATGTGTTTACCTCTCTTGTGACTTCTTGATTCTTTCGAATTAGCCATTGCTCCACTGTTGTCACAGTAGATAGTGATCTGCTTATTCGCACTAGGAACCACTTCTAAGTCAATCAAGAATTGGCGGAGCCAAACGGCCTCTTTGGCAACTTCGCATGCAGCAACATACTCAGCTTCCATGGTGGAATCAGCAATACACTTCCATAGTGGAATTGCTTGATACTCCTCGCGGCCTGCGCCTCCTCCTCGATAGTAAACACAGCCCCTGATGTGGATTTTCTAGAGTCAGAATCTGATTGGAAATCAGAATCTATATACCCAACGGGAACCAAATCCCCTCCAAAGTATACAAGCATATTATCTCTCGTTCTCTTAAGATACTTGAAAATATGCTTGACTGCCGTCCAGTGATCAGGTCCAGGTTTCGATTGAAACCTACTACTATGCCAACAGCAAAACAAATATCTGGTCTAGTACAGAGCATTGCATGCATGAGACTTCCAACTGCCGAGGCATATGGAACTCTACTCATGAATTGCTCTTCATGCTCATTCTTAGGAACTTGTTCCTTAGAAAGCTTGATTCCATGTCTGAAAGGTAACATACCTTTCTTGGAATCCTGCATGGAAAACCTAGACAAGATTTTGTCTATGTATGAAGCTTGGGATAATGCAATCGTTCTATTCTTTCTATCCCTTATTACTTGGATACCTAGAATAAAACTTGCTTCTCCTAAGTCCTTCATATCAAATTGTTTTGCTAACCATTCTTTTACTGATGTTAATACACCTACATCGTTTCCAATGAGTAGTATATCATCAACATAAAGAATCGGGAAAACCAACTTGTCACCTTTAATCCTTTTGTATACACAAGGTTCGTCAGGATTCTGAATAAATCCAAAACCTTTGACAGCTTGATCAAACCTTATGTTCCAGGATCTGGATGCTTGCTTTAATCCATATATGGATTTCTGCAACTTGCATACCTTATCCACTTAGGCCCTTTTCAATGAATCCCTCTGGTTGCATCATTTAGATGCTTTCGTCAAGACTTCCATTTAGGAAAGCTGTCTCGACGTCCATTTGCCAAATCTCTAAATCTAAAGATGCTGCAATGGATAAGAGTATCCTAATGGATTTAAGCATGGCCACAGGAGAGAAGGTTTCCTCGTAATCGATACCTTCTTTCTGTGTATACCCTTTAGCTACCAATCTAGCTTTAAAGGTTTCCACCTTTCCATCCATACCTCTTTTCCTCTTGTATACCCACTTGCACCCAATGGGTTTTATCCCTTTAGGCAAGTCTACAAGGGACCAGACTTTGTTATCGAACATAGATTCAATCTCGGATTGCATTGCCTTTTGCCAACGGCGACTATCAACATCCTTCATAGCTTCTTGTAGGGAAAAATAAACAAATAAAAGTGTTACACGCAGCGGAAGCGATACTAAAGACGATTTAGTGACTTTTAAAATTTTTCTTTTATGAACCTTAAACCCTTTTAATCAATAAACATGCATATATATCAACAAAAGTAAATTACCTCTTGTCGCGTGATCCGATTGACTTACGTCGATGGTAATCCGCAAGACCTTCAATCCGAGCACGAACGTGGATCACCTAGGAGCGTGGTCTCCCTTTCCTTTGAATTGCAAACCTGTGAATGGACCAAACAAATACTTTCTTTTCTTTGTTAGTCACAAAACAATCAAAAGAATGTCAAAATTATTCCGGTCACTTTTGAGTTCACAATCTTATGATCGAAACTCGCGTGAACCTAGATCGATATCGTATACACAAGCTTATTGATGTTTAAGCAATTGTATACTATCAAAGAATAATTTTTCACTCCTTTTTGTCTCTCTAGAATAAAAACTCTCTTAGAATTAAGAAGAAGAAGAAAGAAAATAAAAACTCAAGCACCAATTAATTTGATGTTGCCGAACCCTATAAGAACATATATATAGGTTGGCCGAATTTTTCTTCTTTTTCCTTTAGGGTTGCCGAATTCTATGTAGTATCTAATTAGGGTTGGCCGAATTTCATCATGTCACTTATATAGCGTGACTAAAATTCAACCCTAATTCTTTTTAACTTTATAGACTTCAAACCCTAATCCAACTCTTTTATTTTTTATTCTTTTATTTGACTAAATAAAAAAAAAAAGACTCCTTATTTGATTAAATAAATAATACTAATTTATTTATTTACTTATCAAACAAGTCTTCTACTTTTAGGAAAGATTTGTTTCTTTAATTAAACAATTAATCAATAAATCAATTAATTCTTATTTAATTAAAACAAATGAAACAAAATAATATTTTTAGGTCAAAACTTTAACCTAGCCGCCCCACTTATATATAAGATGGGCCTAATATTATTTTCCTATTTCATTTAATCCATTGGACTTTAAATAAAAAAAGCCCACATGTGAACCGGACCCATTCTTACTAAAAGAAACAAGCCCACATGTCTTTCATTAATATATTAATATAATTGAGCAGCCCATTACTTAAATAATGTGCAAATTATATTCTTAATATATTAAATGCAATTCTAGATGGACCCTTAAATTGGTTCGGTAGAATATATCAAGTGATCCATGCAAATCCGTGTGGATTGGGGATCTTGGCGGGCCATCTAAATTTAAGCTTCAATAGACATAACCTAATCACAATCAACAAATGATTCACTTAGGTCCGATCCATTAATTTTAACTCATTCCACTAAAGAGCTAAATTTGAACTCTTAAATAAAGATAGAAAAGGAAGATGCTCCTCATTCATACCCTAGACAATCATATTGGAGATAGTGTATCCTCGTGATTAATATCAGTACTCGCCAAGAGTTCATAGACCGCCTATAACTCTCCAAGTTACCATATTTACTCATATGACCACGTTTTGAACTTGGATATTTTGACTTGTCCGGAAGCCATGTTTTCAATAGACACTATCGAAAACTCAACGTTGAGATTTAATATCCAATTACCTTAAAACATCCATATGATGATATTATACTCTCATTTAATTAAATGGAGCCACGATGTCCATATCTATAAATGAAGTCATCTATCGATTAACAAATGAATATCACCAAACTATCGAGGATAGATTATGCGATATAATCGTACTCATTGATAACTCAAATGATATCACTTGCAATCATAAGTCCATCATTTATCTCAGGATTAAGATAGACTCTCCGATTGTCCTGATAATGAAAAGACTATTATCTATTGACGGTTCTAGATAAATCTTTTCATTGTGATCCAGTTCAATGCACCCAGTGCACTAGATCCTTTTGCTCGAAGACACTCCGATGATTTTAGACTCGTCATATCTCATTTGATCCCACTCAAATGCTAGCAAAAGAATTCTACAACTTTAACAAGATAAAGGTGCCCAACCTTTAACTTAAATTGTGAACAATATTCTAGACTAACTAAAAAATTGTGTCTACCACATACATATCCAGATGTACGAACAATTCTTCTTTTCCCATAGTCTTTAGACCTTATGATTATTTACTTTGACAATTATAATACAAACTATAAATGCTATACGATTTATTAAACCAGAAATCACTTTATTAATATGAAAAAGATTGTTAATTACAACATTACACTCTTGCTATTGAGCATAATCCTAACAATCTCCCAGCTTGCTTTATATGGCAAATGTGTAAGTATCTCTCAAGCCCATATTCTCTAGATGCCCATCGAAACTCTTCTGGGGTAGAGCCTTTGTGAAGGGATCCGCTAGATTTTCTGCTGACGCGATTTTGGTAATCGTCACGTCACCTCTTTGAACAATCTCCCTTAAAAGATGATGCTTTCTTTCAATGTGTTTACCTCTCTTGTGACTTCTTGGTTCTTTCGAATTAGCCACTGCTCCACTGTTGTCACAGTAGATAGTGATCTGCTTATTCGCACTAGGAACCACTTCTAAGTCAATCAAGAATTGGCGGAGCCAAACAGCCTCTTTGGCAGCTTCGCATGCAGCAACATACTCAGCTTCCATGGTGGAATCAGCAATACAAGATTGCTTGATACTCCTCCATATAACTGCTCCTCCTCCAATAGTAAACACAGCCCCTGATGTGGATTTTTTGGAGTCAAAATCTGATTGGAAATCAGAATCTATATACCCAACGGGAACCAAATCCCCTCCAGAGTATACAAGCATATTATCTCTCGTTCTCTTAAGATACTTGAAAATATGCTTGACTGCCGTCCAGTGATCAGGTCCAGGTTTCGATTGAAACCTGCTAACTATGCCAACGGCAAAACAAATATCTGGTCTAGTACGATCTGGTATAGTACAGAGCATTGCATACATGAGACTTCCAGCTGCCGAGGCATATGGAACTCTACTCATGAATTGCTCTTCATGCTCATTCTTAGGAACTTGTTCCTTAGAAAGCTTGATTCCATGTCTGAAAGGTAACATACCTTTCTTGGAATCCTGCATGGAAAACCTAGACAAGATTTTGTCTATGTATGAAGCTTGGGATAATGCAATCGTTCTATTCTTTCTATCCCTTATTACTTGGATACCTAGAATAAAACTTGCTTCTCCTAAGTCCTTCATATCAAATTGTTTTGCTAACCATTCTTTTACTGATGTTAATACACCTACATCGTTTCCAATGAGTAGTATATCATCGACATAAATAATCAGGAAAACCAACTTGTCGCCTTTAATCCTTTTGTATACACAAGGTTCGTCAGGATTCTGAATAAATCCAAAACCTTTGACAGCTTGATCAAACCTTATGTTCCAGGATCTGGATGCTTGCTTTAATCCATATATGGATTTCTCCAACTTGCATACCTTATTCACTTGCCCCTTTTCAATGAATCCCTCTGGTTGCATCATGTAGATGCTTTCGTCAAGACTTCCATTTAGGAAAGCTGTCTTGACGTCCATTTGCCAAATCTCTAAATCTAAAGATGCTGCAATGGATAAGAGTATCCTAATGGATTTAAGCATGGCCACAGGAGAGAAGGTTTCCTCGTAATCGATACCTTCTTTCTGTGTATACCCTTTAGCTACCAATCTAGCTTTAAAGGTTTCCACCTTTCCATCCATACCTCTTTTCCTCTTGTATACCCACTTGCACCCAATGGGTTTTATCCCTTTAGGCAAGTCTACAAGGGACCAGACTTTGTTATCGAACATAGATTCAATCTCGGATTGCATTGCCTTTTGCCAATGGCGACTATCAACATCCTCCATAGCTTCCTTGTACGTATAGGGATCATCGTCGTCCGGGAGATTCTCCACTGATTCTCCCAGACCGATGTATCTTTCGGTTTGTGTTCTAACCCTCCCACTACGACGAGGAATGGTAGGTTGTTGATCTTGTGTTGGATCGGAACTTACAATTGGGTTAGGTTGTGTAACCTCTCGTGGAATTGTATCTCCTGATATCTCATTCGGGACAATTCTACTTCTAGGCACAGAATCATTCATATAGTCCTTTTCCAGAAATTTAGCATTTGTCGAAACAAATACTTTAAGATCTGAAGGACTATAGAAATAATATCCTTTAGTTTCTTTTGGATACCCTACAAATATACATGTTTCTGAACGGGACTCCATCTTTTCTGTCTTTCCTTTTAACACATGCGCAGGACAACCAAATATCCTTAAGTGTTGTAAACTAGGCTTGCGCCCAGTCCACAACTCATGCGGTGTTTTAGGAACAGACTTAGATGGTACATCGTTTAGAATGTATATAGCAGTTTGTAAAGCATATCCCCAAAAAGAAATAGGAAGCATTGAATAACTCAACATAGACCTAACCATATCCAAAAGAGTTCTATTTCTCCTTTCTGCTACCCCATTCTGTTGAGGTGTACCTGGTGCAGAAAACTGATAAACTATCCCATTATCAATAAGATATTGCTGAAACTCACCAGATAGATATTCTCCACCACGATCAGATCTCAAGATTTTTATGTGTTTCTCAAGCTGATTTTCCACTTCAGCTTTGAATGCTTTGAACATGTCAAAAGCATCCGACTTATGTCTCATGAGATACACATAACCAAATCTTGAGTAATCATCCGTGAAGGTGATGAAGTACTCATATCCACATCTAGCTTGAATGCTCATAGGTCCATATACATCAGTGTGTATCAATCCTAAACATTCAGTGGCTCTTGCACCTTTGGCAGAGAACGTCCTTTTGGTCATTTTACCTTCCAAACAAGATTCACAAGTTGGTAGATCATCAACCTTTAAGTCACTTAAAGGTCCGTCACTTACCAATCTTTTAATCCTATTAAGGTTAATATGACCTAAGCGTAAATGCCAAAGGTAGGTTTCATCTGTTGATAATTTTACTCTTTTATGATTAGGTTCCGTTATTTCTGTGTCTAACGAGTGAGAGATATTTCTATGCAAAAAGTATAGACCGTTTTCCAATGTACCTTGGCAAATAATTTTGTCATTCTTACTAATAATAAAAACTTTATTAAAAGTAACCGAATATCCAAATTTATTCAAACAAGAAACTGAAATTAAATTCCTCATGAATTGAGGTACATAATAAACGTCTATTAAATATAAATGCCTTCTAGAATCCAAATAAACTCTAATATCTCCCACTGCACTTGCAGACACTAACGTTCCGTTGCCCAAGCGCAAATTGATTTCATTCTTACTCAGCTTTCTCCTTTCTTGAAACCCCTGCAAGGAATAACAAACATGATTAGTGGCTCCTGAGTCTATGATCCAAGAATCTGTAGAATCAGCCAAAAAACATGTTTCTAGATAATTCAAATTACCTTCTTCCTTCTTGTTCTGGGACTTTGGGCAATTTCTCTTCCAATGTCCCTTTTCACCACAAAGGAAGCATTTCCCTTTGATCATGGTTACTTTCTTGGTCTCCTTCTTGATAGGCCCAAGTTGCTTTTTCTTCTGTTGTTTCTTGACCTTTTGACGGGCCTTAACAGTAGCAACTTTACCAACCATATGAATCTCTTGACCTTTGCCTTTCACAAGGATCTTTTCAGCACTTTGAACATCTTGCATCAGGCCTTGTAAGGTGTATTCCTTTTTGTTCAAAGTGTAGTCTAATTTGAACTGATCAAAGGAATCTGACAATGAATTGACAACCATATCAATCTTTGTCTCACCATCTATCTCAGCGCCATGCAGTTCAGCAATGTTGAGATGTGCTATGACTTTCATCATGTGATCTTTCACAGCCTGTCCAGGTTTCATCCTAAGATTCATAAAAGCAGTCACTGCCTCTCTCTTAGTCGTCCTAGACTTCATAGCAAACATCTCCTCTAGAGACATCATTATATCAGTAGCGGACTCCATTCCTTCATGCTGCTGTTGCAACACGTCGGAGATAGTGGCCATAATGTAACATTTTGCCATATCATATGAAGTCTTCCACTGCTCATACTCATCTCTACACATTATGCTAGATTCATTATTAGGAGCAGGTGGTTTAGGAGTAGTTAGAACAAACTTATGTTTTTCACTTTGCAGTAACAACCCAATTTTCCTTTTCCATGTGACATAATTATCTCCAGTTAAAGTGTTATCTTTCAGGATGTTCATAAGTGATGGGGTCATGATTTCTGAACAAAACATATATAAGTAAATAATCATGATAAAGCACTTTTAAATATTTATCTTGAAATAAATAAATAACTCAATCATAAAATTCAACGGTGATCTAACACCCATAAATGTTACGCCTCCTTTGGGAGTTCGCACCATTTACTAGTTAGACTAGGTCCCACCTAATTGTTAACATAACAACAAGCGTTTTCAATTTTAGCCTTGCAATTTTACTGACAAGAACTCTTGGGACGATATCAATAAAATTACATTTAGTGTGTTACCAAGATATCGACCCTCAATTTTCTCTCACGAAAATCCCTCCTTGGGGAGTAGATCTCGTTTGAGTCCATTGTCTAGTCTATCCTTGTAAGGAAGTATGTTGCTAAATTCCATTCATGGACGCCCCTTGGGGGATTACCAATAAATAATAAAGCTCAACTAACCTTGGAGGCCATAGGTGTTACCAAAACACCTTCTCCCACTCAATTATTTAAGGCGTGTGATTAAATCCCATAGAATGATTTACCGAGTTATCTAGATGTCAATTTAGATACCTAAATCATTCAATGCATGTTCATACCAAAAGAGATATATGCATTGGCACTCCTATTCTATATGTCATGTTATCATACAATAACAAATATTGTAATATTTAAGCATAAATTAAATAGCAACAATTTTGGCCCATCCTAGAAAAACAAGTAAATTACAATTTGTCGGGAATACATGATCTTCAGGTGGCCCATCAACCATACGCTCATCCTTCGGCCTTCTCCCATGGGCGTGCGCAGCCCACAACCCCACAAAGGGGCTGCCTTGCGCAGCCCATAAGGCCACACAAGGCTGCCATGCGCAGCCCACCAAGATTTGGGCTTGTCATGCGCAGCCCAATCCACTCCTAGGGTGCGCACGGTGCTCGTACTTGGTTCCGGT
This sequence comes from Acer negundo, assembly GCA_035582765.1. Classification (NCBI taxonomy): domain Eukaryota; kingdom Viridiplantae; phylum Streptophyta; class Magnoliopsida; order Sapindales; family Sapindaceae; genus Acer; species Acer negundo. Next base: position 21,072,697 of record CM069231.1, on the reverse strand, counting down.
TGCTTCATTTTGCTTCGTGTCTTCGAATCTCCAAGACCTAAATATATTACGGCAGTATATATATAATAAATACTGCAGTATTAATTTTTTTTTTTTTTTATTCACTGCAGTATTTTTACAAATCAAAAACTGCACATACTAAAAATAAATAAAAAAAAACTGCAGTAACCCTAAAAAAATACTGCACATATATATAAAAAAAAAATAAAACCTAGCAATCTACCAAGAAGGAATTATGGTGATAATAGACCACCCTTCTTGTTACAACTCCGAAACAAAAATTACATTGAAAATCTAGGGCCAAAATCGAGCAATAACAAACCCATAAAATATATATAAATCCATACATCACATGTAATTATATATTTGAATACTTAGAGTGCCATCTCTTTCTAAACATGCATAATCACAATAAAAAAAAATAGATCCACGTATATATACGTTAATTAATTAAAAGGGTTCAGCCTAGGCTCTGATACCAATTGTAGGGAAAAAAATAAACAAATAAAAGTGTTACACGCAGCGGAAGCGATACTAAAGACGATTTAGTGACTTTTAAAATTTTTCATTTATGAACCTTAAACCCTTTTAATCAATAAACATGCATATATATCAACAAAAGTAAATTACCTCTTGTCGCGTGATCCGATTGACTTACGTCGATGGTAATCCGCAAGACCTTCAATCCGAGCACGAACGTGGATCACCTAGGAGCGTGGTCTCCCTTTCCTTTGAATTGCAAACCTGTGAATGGACCAAACAAATACTTTCTTTTCTTTGTTAGTCATAAAACAATCAAAAGAATGTCAAAATTATTCCGGTCACTTTTGAGTTCACAATCTTATGATCGAAACTCGCGTGAACCTAGATCGATATCGTATACACAAGCTTATTGATGTTTAAGCAATTGTATACTATCAAAGAATAATTTTTCACTCTTTTTTGTCTCTCTAGAATAAAAACTCTCTTAGAATTAAGAAGAAGAAGAAAGAAAATAAAAATTCAAGCACCAATTAATTGATGTGGCTGAACCCTATAAGAACATATATATAGGTTGGCCGAATTTTTCTTCTTTTTCCTTTAGGGTTGCCGAATTCTATGTAGTATCTAATTAGGGTTGGCCGAATTTCATCATGTCACTTATATAGGGTGACTGAAATTCAACCCTAATTCTTTTTAACTTTATAGACTTCAAACCTTAATCCAACTCTTTTATTTTTATTCTTTTATTTGACTAAAAAAAGACTCCTTATTTGATTAAATAAATAATACTAATTTATTTATTTACTTATCAAACAAGTCTTTTACTTTTAGGAAAGATTTGTTTCTTTAATTAAACAATTAATCAATAAATCAATTAATTCTTATTTAATTAAAACAAATGAAACAAAATAATATCTTTAGGTCAAAACCTTAACCTAGCCGCCCCACTTATATATAAGATGGGCCTAATATTGTTTTCCTATTTCATTTAATCCATTGGACTTTAAATAAAAAAGCCCACATGTGAACCAGACCCATTCTTACTAAAAGAAACAAGCCCACATGTCTTTCGTTAATATATTAATATAATTGAGCAGCCCATTACTTAAATAATGTGCAAATTATATTCTTAATATATTAAATGCAATTCTAGATGGACCCTTAAATTGGTCCGGTAGAATATATCAAGTGATCCATGCAAGTCCGTGTGGATTGGGGATCTTGGCGGGCCATCTAAATTTAAGCTTCAATAGACATAACCTAATCACAATCAACAAATGATTCACTTAGGTCCGATCCATTAATTTTAACTCATTCCACTAAAGAGCTAAAACTGAACTCTTAAATAAAGATAGAAAAGGAAGATGTTCCTCATTCATTTCCTAGACAATCATATTGGAGATAGTGTATCCTCGTGATTAATATCAGTAATCGCCAAGAGTTCATAGACCGCCTATAACTCTCCAAGTTACCATATTTACTCATATGACCACGTTTTGAACTTGGATATTTTGACTTGTCCAGAAGCCATGTTTTCAATAGACACTATTGAAAACTCAACGTTGAGATTTAATATCCAATTACCTCAAAACATCCATATGATGATATTATACTCTCATTTAATTAAATGGAGCCACGATGTCCATATCTATAAATGAAATCCTTTATCGATTAACAAATGAATATCACCAAACTATCGAGGATAGACTATGCGATATAATCGTACTCATTGATAACTCAAATGATATCACTTGCAACCATAAGTCCATCATTTATCTCAGGATTAAGATAGACTCTCCGATTGTCCTGATAATGAAAAGACTTTTATCTACTGACGATTATAGATAAAGTATTTCATTGTGATCCAGTTCAATGCACCCAGTGCACTAGATCCTTTTGCTCGAAGACACTCCGATGATTTTAGACTCATCATATCTCATTTGATCCCACTCAAATGCTAGCAAAAGAATTCTACAACTTTAACAAGATAAAGGTGCCCAACCTTTAACTTAAGTTGTGAACAACATTCAAGACTAACTAAAGAATTGTGTCTACCACATACATATCCAGATGTACGAACAATTCTTCTTTTCCCATAGTCTTTAGACCTTATGATTATTTACTTTGACAATTATAATACAAACTATAAATGCTATACGATTTGTTAAACCGGAAATCACTTTATTAATATGAAAAAGATTGTTAATTACAACATTACACTCTTGCTATTGAGCATAATCCTAACATGTTTGAAGTCCGAGAAGTGATGAATGAAAGCAGAAATACGAAAGTAAACTCTATACTGCGAGAACCCAAGAGAGGTAAGGAAGGATAGGACCCGATAGTCTTCACCGCCGACGACGTAGAAGGAATCGATGCAAAACCAAATGATGCAATTGTTATGGGAATCCAAATAGCTCATAGAGATGTATTGTGGGTAATGATAGACAATGGCAACTCGGTTGACATCTTGAGCGTAAAAGTATATGACGAACTACGGCCGGACAGAAAAGACCTGGAACCATTCCACTTGCCACTTAAGGGATTTGGAGGTGCAGAAGTAAGATTGTTGGGAACCGTGAAGCTACCTATAAGGTTCGGCACCGCACCTTGCCTGAGAACAATACTGTTGGATTTTGTAGTAGTTGATATTTATAACTGGGCTTACAATGCATTACTCGGCCGACCATTCCTAAACAAAGCTCGAGCAGTCACATCAAAATATGCATTGAAGGTGAAATTTCCAACCGAATTTGGAATCGGGGAGCTAAGAGGTTCACAGGAAATGGCTTACCTGGCTAACTTATCAGTTTTCAAAGACAAATAGGGTCGAAAACTTTAAGCGTGTTTGAACTTGATCAGGTCGAGAAAGAAGTGCCCGAGCTCGACCCAAGGGACAAGACAAATAGGGAGAAAGAGGAATCAACCGAAACCATCATCCTGGACGAAAATAAACTCAACAGAACCGTTAAGGTTGGAGCGGAATTGATTGAACCGGTCAAGACAGACATAATAAAACTACTAAGGGAATATAAGGATGTCTTCGCCTGGAATAACGAAGATATGCCTGAGATTAACACGAATGTTATCTCTCATTATTTAGCAATAGATGACAAAGTCAAACCAGTGATACAGAAAAGGAGAAGCTTCAACCCAGAAAGGAGCGCAGCCATAAGGGAAGAAGTAGCAAAGTTGCTTGCAGCAGGGTTGATCAAAGAGGTTAAATACCTAGAATGGGTGGCCAACGTTGTACTAATGAAAAACAAGAATAACCAATGGAGAATGTATGTGGATTTCACCGACCTAAATAAAGTCTGCCCTAAAGACAGTTTCCCATTACTAAGAATCGACCAGCTGGTCGACGCAACTGTCGGGCATGAACTTTTGAGTTTCATGGATGCATATTCAGGATACAATCAGATCAAGATGGATGAACCTGATGAAGACAAAACAACATTCACAAACGATCAGAGGTTGTATTGCTACAAAGTCATGCCATTTGGCTTGAAGAATGCGGGGGCAACATATCAACGGTTAGTAAATAAAATGTTCGCCAGACAGATAGAAAGGAATATGGAGGTATACGTCGACGGCATACTGACGAAGAGTGTGACGATAGACAAACATGTAAGTGATTTGCGGGAAACCTTTGACGTACTAACTCAGTATGGCATGAAATTGAACCCAACTAAGTGCTTATTCGGAGTGCCGTATGGAAAATTCCTCGGCTATCAAGTAAACCAAAGAGGAATAGAAATAAACCTTGACAAAATCCAAGCACTAGCCGACATGGTTTCGCCAAAAAAGCTTAAAAGACGTTCAGAAACTCACAGGGTGTTTGACGTTACTAAATAGGTTCATATCAAAAGCAACTGACAAATGTTTACCATTCTTTAGGGCTCTAAAAAAAGGTAAAGGAATCGAATGGGATGAAGGTTGCGAACAAGCCTTCCTGGCTCTGAAAGATTACCTTGGCCGGGCACCAATACTCTCAAAACCACTTCATGGAGAAACACTATACATGTACCTATCTATCACGAAGGTAGCCACAAGCTCTGTGTTTGTCAAACAAGAAGACAGAATCCAAAAACCGGTATATTACATAAGCAGGTCACTGTTACCCGCCGAAACGAGGTACTCGCCAGCCGAGAAGATGGCACTCACCCTAATAACAGCAACGAGGAAATTGAGACCTTATTTCCAAGCCCATCAAATCAAGGTATACACGAACTGTCCACCCAAACTGATCTTACAAAAACTAGAGGTATACGGAAGACTGACTAAATAGGCTATTGAGTTAAGCGAGTTCGACATCAAGTACCTCCCTAAAACAACAATCAAAGGTCAAACAATCGCAGGCTTTGTTGTGGAGTTTACATAACCAGACGTAAAGGTAGCAAGAATGATGGCAGACCAATCCAAGAAAAATTTCCAATGGCAACTCCATGTTGATGGTTCATCAAATACGCACGGCAGCGGGGCAGGGATAGTAGTGTCAACCCCAAAAGGAGATTTAGTGGAATTTGCCCTGCGTTTTGATTTCAAAGCTACCAATAATCAAGCAGAGTATGAAGCATTAATAGCTGGTTTGAGAGTATGCACTGCTTTGGGAGCTGACGAGATAAAAATCTTCAGTGATTCCTAGGTAATTGTCAACCAAGTATTGGACGAATACATGGCGACAGATGAAAACATGATCGCCTATTTGAAGTTAACAAAAGAATTACTGAGGTGATTTAAAGAATTAAGAATCGTGCAAATCCCTAGAGAAAAGAACGAACAGGCTGATGGACTAGCTAAACTAGCCTCAGCGACGATTAAAATTTGGCCGCAGATAGTCCCTATGGCCCATCTACCTCAGCCAAGCATAGTCGGACAAACCAAAGTTGGAGTAATTGAGCACAAACCGGATGACTAGACAACGCCGATTAAAGAATATCTTACCGATGATATACTGCCAGATGACCCATTGGAAGCAAAACGACTGAAATACAAATCTACGAGGTATTTAGTTCTTAACGGCGAACTGTACAGATGAGAATTTTCTAGAGTGTTACAGTGGTGTGTTAGATTGAGTGAAGCTAAAGGGATACTAAATGACATACACATTGAAAGTTGTAGAAACCACACTGGGGGCGTTAGTCTAGCCCACAAAGCACTAAGACAAGGGTTCTACTGGCCAACGCTATTCGCGAATGCCAAAAGAATATCAGTTAGGTGTGAGGCCTGCTATAAAGTCACGAACAACATCCAGTAGGCGACTGAACACTTGCAGAGTATTACTTCCCCATGGCCACTCACCATGTGGGGAATTGATCTCATTGGTCTGATGCCTACAGCACCCGGAAGAGCGAAGCACGCTATTGTGGTCATAGATTATTTCACAAAGTGGGTGGAAGCCGAACCACTGGTGCACATAACTGAAGCGAATACCATTAGTTTCATAAAAAAGAATATCTTATATAGGTTCGGAATTCCGAATACCATTATCACCAACAACGAAACACAATTTGATAACAGAAAGTTTAGGGAGCTGTGCAAAAAATACAGGATCAACAATTATTATGCGTCCCCAGCTCACCCACAGACAAACGGACAGACGGAAGCAGTGAACAAGATCATCAAACACAATTTAAAAGCTAAACTGGCCGTCAAAAAGGGAAGTTAGGCAGAAAATTACCACAGGTACAATGGGCCTATCGGACTACTGAGAGGAATTCAACATATGATACGCCTTCTTTCATGGCCTTTGGAGCCCAAGCTGTCATTCCAGTAGAAACAGCATTTTCTTCACCAAGGGTACAACTCTTTCAACCCCAACTGAATATCGGCATGTTAAAATACAGTTTAGACGAACTTGAGGAAAGGAGAGAGTTCGCTCAAATCAGGAACGTAGCTTATCAGTAAAGAGCAGCCAGATATTATAATTCACATGTATGCCTGAAAAGATTTGCACTCGGCGACTTGGTGCTAAGAAGGGTTTCACCCGGAACAAAAGATAGAGTCGTAGGGTCACTCGTAGACAAATGGGAAGGACCGTATCTGTAGGGAAAAATAAACAAATAAAAGTGTTACACGCAGCGGAAGCGATACTAAAGACGATTTAGTGACTTTTAAAATTTTTTTTTTTCTTTATGAACCTTAAACCCTATTAATCAATAAACATGCATATGTATCAACAAAAGTAAATTACCTCTTGTCGCGTGATCCGATTGACTTACGTCGATGGTAATCCGCAAGACCTTTAATCCGAGCACGAACGTGGATCACCTAGGAGCGTGGTCTCCTTTTCCTTTGAATTGCAAACCTGTGAATGGACCAAACAAATACTTTCTTTTCTTTGTTAGTCACAAAACAATCAAAAGAATGTCAAAATTATTCCGGTCACTTTTGAGTTCACAATCTTATGATCGAAACTCGCGTGAACCTAGATCGATATCGTATACACAAGCTTATTGATGTTTAAGCAATTGTATACTATCAAAGAATAATTTTTCACTCCTTTTTGTCTATCTAGAATAAAAACTCTCTTAGAATTAAGAAGAAGAAGAAAGAAAATAAAAACTCAAGCACCAATTAATTGATGTGGCCGAACCCTATAAGAACATATATATAGGTTAGCCGAATTTTTCTTCTTTTTCCTTTAGGGTTGCCGAATTCTATGTAGTATCTAATTAGGGTTGGCCGAATTTCATCATGTCACTTATATATAGGGTGACTAAAATTCAACCCTAATTCTTTTTAACTTTATAGACTTCAAACCCTAATCCAACTCTTTTATTTTTTTATTCTTTTATTTGACTAAATAAAAAAAGACTCCTTATTTGATTAAATAAATAATACTAATTTATTTATTTACTTATCAAACAAATCTTTTACTTTTAGGAAAGATTTGTTTCTTTAATTAAACAATTAATCAATAAATCAATTAATTCTTATTTAATTAAAACAAATGAAACAAAATAATATTTTTAGGTCAAAACTTTAACCTAGCCGCCCCACTTATATATAAGATGGGGCTAATATTATTTTCCTATTTCATTTAATCCATTGGACTTTAAATAAAAAAGCCCACATGTGAACCAGACCCATTCTTACTAAAAGAAACAAGCCCACATGTCTTTCATTAATATATTAATATAATTGAGCAGTCCATCACTTAAATAATGTGCAAATTATATTCTTAATATATTAAATGCAATTCTAGATGGACCATTAAATTGGTCCGGTAGAATATATCAAGTGATCCATGCAAGTCCATGTGGATTGGGGATCTTGGCGGGCCATCTAAATTTAAGCTTCAATAGACATAACCTAATCACAATAAACAAATGATTCACTTGGGTCCGATCCATTAATTTTAACTCATTCCACTAAAAAGCTAAAACTGAACTCTTAAATAAAGATAGAAAAGGAAGATGCTCCTCATTCATACCCTAGACAATCATATTGGAGATAGTGTATACTCGTGATTAATATCAGTAATCGCCAAGAGTTCATAGACCGCCTATAACTCTCCAAGTTACCATATTTACTCATATGATCACGTTTTGAACTTGGATATTTTGACTTGTCCAGAAGCCATGTTTTCAATAGACACTATCGAAAACTCAACGTTGAGATTTAATATCCAATTACCTCAAACATCCATATGATGATATTATACTCTCATTTAATTAAATGGAGCCACGATGTCCATATCTATAAATGAAGTCCTCTATCGATTAACAAATGAATATCACCAAAATATCGAGGATAGACTATGCGATATAATCGTACTCATTGATAACTCAAATGATATCACTTGCAACCATAAGTCCATCATTTATCTCAGGATTAAGATAGACTCTTCGATTGTCCTGATAATGAAAAGACTATTATCTATTGACGGTTCTAGATAAAGCTTTTCATTGTGATCCAGTTCAATGCACCCAGTGCACTAGATCCTTTTGCTCGAAGACACTCCGATGATTTTAGACTCATCATATCTCATTTGATCCCACTCAAATGCTAGCAAAAGAATTCTACAACTTTAACAAGATAAAGGTGCCCAACCTTTAAATTAAGTTGTGAACAATATTCAAGACTAACTAAAGAATTGTGTCTACCACATACATATCCAGATGTACGAACAATTCTTCTTTTCCCATAGTCTTTAGACCTTATGATTATTTACTTTGACAATTATAATACAAACTATAAATGCTATACGATTTGTTAAACCGAAATCACTTTATTAATATGAAAAAGATTGTTAATTACAACATTACACTCTTGCTATTGAGCATAATCCTAACAATCTCCCACTTGCGCTATAGCAAATGTGTCATATCTCTCAAGCCCATATTCTCTAGATGCCCATCGAAACTCTTCTGAGGTAGAGCCTTTGTGAAGGGATCCGCTAGATTTTCTGCTGACGCGATTTTGGTAATCGTCATGTCACCTCTTTGAACAATCTCGCTTAAAAGATGATACTTTCTTTCAATGTGTTTACCTCTCTTGTGACTTCTTGGTTTTTTCGAATTAGCCCACGCTGCTCCTTGTTGTCACGATGCTGGTGGTGATCGCTTGTCGCACTAGGAACCACTTCTCGTCAATCAAGAATTGGCGGAGCCAAACGGCCCTCTTTGGCGGCTTCGCGTGCAATGACATACTCGAGCACCACGGGTGGAATCGGCAATACAAAGTTGAAACGATGCTCCTCGGCCTGCTTCTTCCTCCTCGATAGTAAACACAGCCCCTGATGTGGATTTTCTGGAGTCAGAATCTGATTGGAAATCAGAATCTGTATACCCAACGGGAACCAAATCCCCTCCCGAGTATACAAGCATATTATCCCTCGTTCTCTTAAGATACTTGAAAATATGCTTGACTGCCGTCCAGTGATCAGGTCCAGGTTTCGATTGAAACCTGCTAACTATGCCAACAGCAAAACAAATATCTGGTCTAGTACAGAGCATTGCATACATGAGACTTCCAACTGCCGAGGCATATGGAACTCTACTCATGAATTGCTCTTCATGCTCATTCTTAGGAACTTGTTCCTTAGAAAGCTTGATTCCATGTCTGAAAGGTAACATACCTTTCTTGGAATCCTGCATGGAAAACATAGACAAGATTTTGTCTATGTATGAAGCTTGGGATAATGCAATCGTTCTATTCTTTCTATCCCTTATTACTTGGATACCTAGAATAAAACTTGCTTCTCCTAAGTCCTTCATATCAAATTGTTTTGCTAACCATTCTTTTACTGATGTTAATACACCTACATCGTTTCCAATGAGTAGTATATCATCAACGTAAAGAATCAGGAAAACCAACTTGTCGCCTTTAATCCTTTTGTATACACAAGGTTCGTCAGGATTCTGAATAAATCCAAAACCTTTGACAGCTTGATCAAACCTTATGTTCCAAGATCTGGATGCATGCTTTAATCCATATATGGATTTCTGCAACTTGCATACCTTATCCACTTGGCCCTTTTCAATGAATCCCTCTGGTTGCATCATGTAGATGCTTTCGTCAAGACTTCCATTTAGGAAAGCTGTCTTGACGTCCATTTGCCAAATCTCTAAATCTAAAGATGCTGCAATGGATAAGAGTATCCTAATGGATTTAAGCATGGCCACAGGAGAGAAGGTTTCCTCGTAATCGATACCTTCTTTCTGTGTATACCCTTTAGCTACCAATCCCTTTAGCTACCAATCTAGCTTTAAAGGTTTTCCACCTTTCCATCCATACCTCTTTTCCTCTTGTATACCCACTTGCACCCAATGGGTTTTATCCCTTTAGGCAAGTCTACAAGGGACCAGACTTTGTTATCGAACATAGATTCAATCTCGGATTGCATTGCCTTTTGCCAATGGCGACTATCAACATCCTCCATAGCTTCCTTGTACGTATAGGGATCATCGTCGTCCGGGAGATTCTCCACTGATTCTCCCAGACCGATGTATCTTTCGGGTTGTGTTCTAACCCTCCCACTACGACGAGGAATGGTAGGTTATTGATCTTGTGTTGGATCGGAACTTACAATTGGGTTAGGTTGTGCAACCTCTCGTGGAATTGTATCTCCTGACATCTCATTCAGGACAATTCTACTTCTAGGCACAAAATCATTCATATAGTCCTTTTCCAGAAATTTAGCATTTGTCGAAACAAATACTTTAAGATCTGAAGGACTATAGAAATAATATCCTTTAGTTTCTTTTCGATACCCTACAAATATACATGTTTCTGAACGGGACTCCATCTTTTCTGTCTTTCCTTTTAACACATGCGCAGGACAACCAAATATCCTTAAGTGTTGTAAACTTGGCTTGCGCCCAGTCCACAACTCATGCGGTGTTTTAGGAACAGACTTAGATGGTACATCGTTTAGAATGTATATAGCAGTTTGTAAAGCATATCCCCAAAAAGAAATAGGAAGCGTTGAATAACTCAACATAGACCTAACCATATCCAAAAGAGTTCTATTTCTCCTTTCTGCTACCCCATTCTGTTGAGGTGTACCGGGTGCAGAAAACTGAGAAACTATCCCATTATCAATAAGATATTGCTGAAACTCATCAGATAGATATTCTCCACCACGATCAGATCTCAAGATTTTTATGTGTTTCTCAAGCTGATTTTCCACTTCAGCTTCGAATGCTTTGAACATGTCAAAAACATCCGACTTATGTCTCATGAGATACACATAACCAAATCTTGAGTAATCATCCGTGAAGGTGATGAAGTACTCATATCCACCTCTAGCTTGAATGCCCATAGGTCCACATACATTAGTGTGTATCAATCCTAAACATTCAGTGGCTCTTGCACCTTTGGCAGAGAACGTCCTTTTGGTCATTTTACCTTCCAAACAAGACTCACAAGTTGGTAGATTATCAACCTTTAAGTCACTCAAAGGTCCGTCACATACCAATCTTTTAATCCTATTAAGGTTAATATGACCTAAGCGTAAATGCCAAAGGTAGGTTTCATCTGTTGATAATTTTACTCTTTTATGATTAGGTTCCGTTATTTCTGTGTCTAACTGGTGAGAGATATTTCTATGCAAAAAGTATAGACCGTTTTCCAATGTACCTTGGCAAATAATTTTGTCATTCTTACTAATAATAAAAACTTTATTAAAAGTAACCGAATATCCAAATTTATTCAAACAAGAAACTGAAATTAAATTCCTCTTGAATCGAGGTACATAATAAACGTCTATTAAATCTAAATGCCTTCTAGAATCCAAATAAACTCTAATATCTCCCACTGCACTTGCAGACACTAACGTTCCGTTGCCCAAGCGCAAATTGATTTCATTCTTACTCAGCTTTCTCCTTTCTTGAAACCCCTACAAGGAATAACAAAACATGATTAGTGGCTCCTGAGTCTATGATCCAAGAATCTGTAGAATCAGCCAAAAAACATGTTTCTAGATAATTCAAATTACCTTCTTCCTTCTTGTTCTGGGACTTTGGGCAATTTCTCTTCCAATGTCCCTTTTCACCACAAAGGAAGCATTTCCCTTCGATCTTGGTTACTTTCTTGGTCTCCTTCTTGATAGGCCCAAGTTGCTTTTTCTTCTGTTGTTTCTTGACCTTTTGACGGGCCTTAACAGTAGCAACTTTACCAACCATATGAATCTCTTGACATTTGCCTTTCACAAGGATCTTTTCAGCACTTTGAACATCTTGCATCAGGCCTTGTAAGGTGTATTCCTTTTTGTTTAAAGTGTAGTCCAATTTGAACTGATCAAAGGAATCTGACAATGAATTGACAACCATATCAATCTTTGTCTCACCATCTATCTCAGCGCCATGCAGTTCAGCAATGTTGAGATGTGCTATGACTTTCATCATGTGATCTTTCACAGCCTGTCCAGGTTTCATCCTAAGATTCATAAAAGCAGTCACTGCCTCTCTCTTAGTCGTCCTAGACTTCATAGCAAACATCTCCTCTAGAGACATCATTATATCAACAGCGGACTCCATTCCTTCATGCTGCTGTTGCAACACGTCGGAGATAGTGGCCATAATGTAACATTTTGCCATATCATCTGAAGTCTTCCACTGCTCATACTTATCTCTACACATTATGCTAGATTCATTATTAGGAGCAGGTGGTTTAGGAGTAGTTAGAACAAACTTATGTTTTTCACTTTGCAGTAACAACCCAATTTTCCTTTTCCATGTGACATAATTATCTCCAGTTAAAGTGTTATCTTTCAGGATGTTCATAAGTGATGGGGTCATGATTTCTGAACAAAACATATATAAGTAAATAATCATGATAAAGCACTTTTAAATATTTATCTTGAATTAAATAAATAACTCAATCATAAAATTCAACGGTGATCTAACACCCATAAATGTTACGCCTCCTTTGGGAGTTCGCACCATTTACTAGTTAGACTAGGTCCCACCTAATTGTTAACATAACAACCAGCGTTTTCAATTTTAGCCTTGCAATTTTATTGACAAGAACTCTTGGGAGGATATCAATAAAATTACATTGAGTGTGTTACCAAGATATCGACCCTCAATTTTCTCTCATGAAAATCCCTCCTTGGGGAGTAGATCTCGTTTGAGTCCATTGTCTAGTCTATCCTTGTAAGGAAGTATGTTGCTAAATTCCATTCATGGACGCCCCTTGGGGGGATTACCAATAAATAATAAAGCTCAACTAACCTTGGAGGCCATAGGTGTTACCAAAACACCTTCTCTCACTCAATTATTTAAGGCGTGTGATTAAATCCCATAGAATGATTTACCGAGTTATCTAGATGCCAATTTAGATACCTAAATCATTCAATGCATGTTCATACCAAAAGAGATATATGCGTGGCACTCCTATTCTATATGCCATGTTATCATACAATAACAAATATTGTAATATTTAAGCATAAATTAAATAGCAACAATTTTGGCCCATCCTAGAAAAACAAGTAAATTACAATTTGTCAGGAATACAAGATCTTCAGGTGGCCCATCAACCATACGCTCATCCTTCGGCCTTCTCCCATGGGCGTGCGCAGCCCACAACCCCACAAAGGGGCTGCCTTGCGCAGCCCATAAGGCCACACAAGGCTGCCATGCGCAGCCCACCAAAGTTTGGGCTTGTCATGCGCAGCCCAATCCACTCCTAGGGTGCGCACGGTGCTCGTACTTGGTTCCGGTTGCTTCGTTTTTCTTCGTGTCTTCGAATCTCCAAGACCTAAATATATTACGGCAGTATATATATAATAAATACTGCAGTATTAATTTTTTTTTTTTTTTTATTCACTGCAGTATTTTTACAAACCAAAAACTGCACATACTAAAAATAAATAAAAAAAAAAACTGCAGTAACCCTAAAAAAATACTGCACATATATATAAAAAAAATAAAACCTAGCAATCTACCAAGAAGGAATTATGGCGATAATAGACCACCCTTCTTGTTACAACTCCGAAACAAAAATTACATTGAAAATCTAGGGCCAAAATCGAGCAATAACAAACCACATAAAATATATATAAATCCATACAACACATGTAATTATATATTTGAATACCTAGAGTGTCATCTCTTTCTAAACATGCATAATCACAATAAAAAGAAATAGATCCACGTATATATACGTTAATTAATTAAAAGGGTTCAACCTAGGCTCTGATACCAATTGTAGGGAAAAATAAACAAATAAAAGTGTTACACGCAGCGGAAGCGATACTAAAGACGATTTAGTGACTTTTAAAAAAAAAAAATTTCTTTATGAACCTTAAACCCTTTTAATCAATAAACATGCATATATATCAACAAAAGTAAATTACCTCTTGTCGCGTGATCCGATTGACTTACGTCGATGGTAATCCGCAAGACCTTCAATCCGAGCACGAACGTGGATCACCTAGGAGCGTGGTCTCCCTTTCCTTTGAATTGCAAACCTGTGAATGGACCAAACAAATACTTTCTTTTCTTTGTTAGTCACAAAACAATCAAAAGAATGTCAAAATTATTCCGGTCACTTTTGAGTTCACAATCTTATGATCGAAACTCGCGTGAACCTAGATCGATATCGTATACACAAGCTTATTGATGTTTAAGCAATTGTATACTATCAAAGAATAATTTTTCACTCCTTTTTGTCTCTCTAGAATAAAAAATCTTTAAATTAAGAAGAAGAAGAAAGAAAATAAAAACTCAAACACTAATTAATTGATGTGGCCGAACCCTATAAGAACATATATATAGGTTGGCTTAATTTTTCTTCTTTTTCCTTTAGGGTTGCCGAATTCTATGTAGTATCTAATTAGGGTTGGCCGAATTTCATCATGTCACTTATATAGGGTGACTTAAATTCAACCCTAATTCTTTTTAACTTTATAGACTTCAAACCCTAATCCAACTCTTTTATTTTTATTCTTTTATTTGACTAAATAAAAAAAAAGACTCCTTATTTGATTAAATAAATAATACTGATTTATTTATTTACTTATCAAACAAGTCTTTTACTTTTAGGAAAGATTTGTTTCTTTAATTAAACAATTAATCAATAAATCAATTAATTCTTATTTAATTAAAACAAATGAAACAAAATAATATTTTTAGGTCAAAACCTTAACCTAGCCGCCCCACTTATATATAAGATGGGCCTAATATTATTTTCCTATTTCATTTAATCCATTGGACTTTAAATAAAAAAGCCCACATGTGAACCAGACCCATTCTTACTAAAAGAAACAAGCCCACATGTCTTTCATTAATATATTAATATAATTGAGCAGCCCATTACTTAAATAATGTGCAAATTATATTCTTAATATATTAAATGCAATTCTAGATGGACCCTTAAATTGGTCCGGTAGAATATATCAAGTGATCCATGCAAGTCCGTGTGGATTGGGGATCTTGGCGGGCCATCTAAATTTAAGCTTCAATAGACATAACCTAATCACAATCAACAAATGATTCACTTAGGTCCGATCCATTAATTTTAACTCATTCCACTAAAGAGCTAAAACTGAACTCTTAAATAAAGATAGAAAAGGAAGATGCTCCTCATTCATACCCTAGACAATCATATTGGAGATAGTGTATCCTCGTGATTAATATCAGTAATCGCCAAGAGTTCATAGACCGCCTATAACTCTCCAAGTTACCATATTTACTCATATGACCACGTTTTGAACTTGGATATTTTGACTTGTCCAGAAGCCATGTTTTCAATAGACACTATTGAAAACTCAACGTTGAGATTTAATATCCAATTACCTCAAAACATCCATATGATGATATTATACTCTCATTTAATTAAATGGAGCCACGATGTCCATATCTATAAATGAAGTCCTCTATCGATTAACAAATGAATATCACCAAACTATCGAGGATAGACTATGCGATATAATCGTACTCATTGATAACTCAAATGATATCACTTGCAACCATAAGTCCATCATTTATCTCAGGATTAAGATAGACTCTCCGATTGTCCTGATAATGAAAAGACTATTATCTATTGACGGTTCTAGATAAAGCTTTTCATTGTGATCCAGTTCAATGCACCCAGTGCACTAGATCCTTTTGCTCGAAGACACTCCGATGATTTTAGACTCATCATATCTCATTTGATCCCACTCAAATGCTAGCAAAAGAATTCTACAACTTTAACAAGATAAAGGTGCCCAACCTTTAAATTAAGTTGTGAACATTATTCAAGACTAACTAAAGAATTGTGTCTACCACATACATATCCAGATGTACGAACAATTCTTCTTTTCCCATAGTCTTTAGACCTTATGATTATTTACTTTGACAATTATAATACAAACTATAAATGCTATACGATTTGTTAAACCAGAAATCACTTTATTAATATGAAAAAGATTGTTAATTACAACATTACACTCTTGCTATTGAGCATAATCCTAACAGTATCATGTTACCGATATAGCAGGGCATGGAGCATATCGCATCGCTCGAGTGGGAGCCAGCGAGCTTCCTCGACCATGCAATGCGCAGTATGTGAAGATATACTACCCCTGAGATCTCATCTTTTAAAGTGTTTTTTTTTTTCACTTTTTTAGAATTTCTTTTAGTATTTTCCCTTTAAGTATTGTTAAAAGTTGCAGGAGTTATTCAATAAAGAGTAATTTATTACTGAAGTACTCGAGATGCTCAATGGAGTAATCCATTACCAAAGTAACCAAGACATTCAATAAAGAGTAATTTATTACTGAAGTACTCGAGATGCTCATTGGAGTAATCCATTACCAAAGTACCCAAGCTATTCAATAAAGAGTAATTTATTACTGAAGTATTCGAGATACTCATTAGAGTAATTCATTATCAAAGTACTCAAGAAATTCAATAAAAAATAATTTATTACTAAAATACTTGTTATGCTCACTAAAGTAAGTCATTATTGAAGTATTACCCTCGAAAGATAAATGTTATTCACCACTACATAGAGTTAAAAAACCCAGCAACAAACAAAAAGGGCGAATAGGGTATTCACCCAACATAGCAGGCTGAGACAAATACGTCACAACAGCTTGACCTAGAAAGATGTTATACAACCAATTGGTGTTCACCATCATTGGTGAAGCATAACCCATAGAGATGCGATTAAAGCATTCAGAATCAGCGCTTGAAAAACATTCATAAAGAAGCGTTAGGGGTTGAACAAACTAGCAATAATAACAATATAAGCAATAGTAGGAGACGTCCCAATAGTATGCTTAAAGACTTGGTGTATGGTCGGATACGTCTTGACAAACACTAAGTAAGCCAAAACTCAGCAATGGCAACTGAATAAAATAAAGGCATTAAGCCTGGCGATAATAGCAAAACCAGAACGATGAAGAATACATAGGTCGTTGAAATGTATTAGATGAGAAGGAAAAACTGGTTTTATAAATAGAAGTCAACATACATTTACAAAGTGGCAGGGCAGATTAAAAAAAACAAAACAACCCTCAAGTCACGCATCCGCTCCACCAACACCCTCATCTTCATCTTCGATTTCATCCTCTAATGGTCAAACAATGTCTTCATCTCCCAATGGCATAAAGGGTTCATAGTCTCGGCCCGCAATGGGTCCCAAATCAGGTTCGCCACCAGTACTAGTAAGACTTCCCTTCTTCCTAGAATAATATGTGTTGAAGGCAGATTTTGAAGGAATCTCAAGGTGCATTGGGTGGGGGTCAGTTTTAATATAGCAACAGTGGGCTTTCCACCTTTTTATCGGGCTTTTGATCGAATCAACTGCTCCATCCATATGCAATTTTATGGACTTGTCAAAATGCCTCAAAGCCTTCTCATTTGAATGATCCTTCATCGTGAAGAATTTCATAGATTGTCTTATACCACGCTCAAATTCTCGTAGAAGGAGGGCGTCATAAGCAGGAGATCTTTTGAAGCGATCAACAGCTTAGACCTCGAGTTCATTCTTCAAATCCCTGAAAATGGCCTTACCTGATGCCTGTTGATTCCGCAAGTCTTCAGATTCTCGTTTGGCTTTTTCCTTGGCTTTCTTAGCGCAGCTTCCATATGAGTTGCGAGAGAATCCTGGCTTATAGAGAGTTGATCTCTTAAAACCTTGATTTCCTCCTCAGCCAAAAACAATTTTTCTTCGGTGGCTAGCTGAGCAGCCAAAAATCCATCAGCAGATTCTCTCGCTTGACTGAGTTGTTGCGAAAGTGTCTCTTCAAAGCTCAATTTCTTAGCCGCTAGATGGGACACTTGCTCACGAAGGCGCTTGTTTTCTGAAGAAACCGCATTCCCTCATCTATAGTTGTCAGCCATCTTAGATATCATTTGGACCAAGGTGTAGAACACATAAAATAAAATAAAAAATAAAAATAAAAAAAGAGAGCAGTAAGGGTATGACCTAGTTTAAGGGCTTAACAGCGATTGGCAATTAAAGAAGAACTCCATCTTTCTATTGCACGACTTATTTTTCACATGCTCCCAACCTTGCCCAACATAAACATCGTTTTGAACCAGATGAGATAGAATCTCAAGGGTAGAGAAATCTGAAAGGGAGACATAATTAGAAGTTCCTCCTTCATCAGCGGAGGAAGCAGCAGGCCCTTGAGAAACACCCTCTGGGACCGACGCCTGCATGGACGGGCCAAGCAAATCCGAACAATGATTATTCACTGATTGAACATTTGGATCGGTTGAAGTTGGAGGAACATAAAAATTTGGATCGGCTGGAGCTGGAGGAGCAAGATCAAAAACGTTTAGATCAATAGGAACGGGAGCAGAAGCTTCTAGGATTGACAGATCAAAGGCAGGGTTTTTTGGAACGAAAGTAGGGATGGGCGAGTCACCGGTAACTTCCTATACAGCGGTAGAATCTACGACCTCAACGGAAAGGACCTCTAAGGTTACCCTTTCGGCGGAAGTAGTCTCGCCAAGCCTGGGCTTGCCATCTCCTTCCTCATCTGAGGAAAGCATATATTGCACCACCCTTGATGCTCTCTTGGCAGGATGAGTAGGGTACTCCGGAGGGTTTTCAGCCACACGTTTTCCTCGGTTGTTTCTTGTATTCAGACCACTGGCGGGATCTTCCGGGTCTTCTAGAGCGTTAGCATCAAATATGGGGATGTCCCTATTCGCCTCAGAAGTACCCACTTTTTCTTTGCCTTTTCGTCTAGGTGTGCGACCTGTCGTCACTTCTTGAGATATGGACTAATGGTTGATCTCCCTAGATTGATCAGGATCGTCCCCCACGTCCTCGCTATCCTCAACATCATCACCATCTAAGGGTGCAATTCCTTCCTTAGCCAATCCAGCAGCATGTCTTTGGCTAGCGACCTCAGAGTTTTTCACCACCTGAGTAGCCAAATCGCACACCACGTCGAATTCATTCACTAGAAAGAGGAATGAAACATTGTTAACAAAAACCAATATATAAAAAAAAATTAGAAACATCAAGCATGGAGAAGGATACTTACAGCGTTTAAATCGAGCATGTAAACGAGGAAAAAGTTTCTCCTTAATCATTTTCCTCTTCCAAAAGAAAAGGTTCTCCTCTCTCAACCAAAGGCAGCACGGCGACAGTTGCGAGATGAGAAATCTCATCGTCTGACAAAACCGGCAGCATCTTGGACCAAGTTTCAAGAGATGTGAAATGTCTTGGAACTTTCCTCGCTAGAAGATTTCAACGAGTACTTTCTAGCGCATCTCTTCCCCATACGCCACTAACGAAGAACCAACTATTCTTCCATCGTTTGTTCAAAGTTGGTAAACCCCAGATGAAACCTTTCTTCTTCTTATCGTTTGAGATTTCCACTTAGCAAGGATTCACTGCACCTTTGGGAATCCAATTCTCTGCAACTGAAGAAAGGAGAAAATAAGTACCCCTATGGCCTCAAAGTATAAAGGTGGTGAATCTCGTGAGGAGTAGGAAGTCCATAACCCTTCAACTTCCATATTAAATACAAACACATTAAGATCCTATAACTATTGGGGGCCAACTGAGCTGGCGTTAGCAAGGAATCTAGCGATAAAAGGTTGAAGAGGGAGAGTGACCCTATAGCCAAACATTTGCCCATAGAAGGCACCTGCATTCTGAGGAGGATTCCATATGGCCCGATCGCTAGAGAGCTTCAGATTCACGGTATTAGGAATATCGAACCGGGACTTGTACTTCTGGACTTCTTGCTCGCCAACAACATTCACTTCACTATCAAAAGAGAAATGTAGTCTATCTCTCTGATGATCTTCGACATCAGAATCTACTATTGTCTGGGTGCCAACCAGAGACGCCCTGAGTATCTTGTGTGCCCTTCGCTTACTACCACCTGCCTTTAAAGATTTTGTCATTTCTGAGGAATTACTGTCAAAAGATGAAGCAGAAAAGAAATTAGGAGCATTGGTTTCATGAGCAGTAGGAATGTAAAAGGAAATTGGAACGATAGAACTTGGGTCTAAATTGCGTATCAATAACTCGATTTTGTTTGCGGTGATTTTATCACCAAGTTCTAGGGCTCGCATCATTTGATTAAAAAGTAAAGAACGTTGAAATGGATCCATGTGAACTCACCAGAAAAACCCACTGAACAGAGGATGTGCGGATAGCCTGGAGAAACAAGCAGAAGAGCTTAGTCGAAAACCTTGAGTCGTCTGATTAACAGAACGAGAAACAAGAGGGGAAAATACTGGAAGCTTCAACCTTGTAAAAAAGAAAAGAAAAGGAAAAGAATTTTGCAACTCTAGGGTTTACTGAGAGACAATCGGGAATAGTCAGAGTAAAGAGGTAGTTGAAGCTGTTAGGATTATGCTCAATAGCAAGAGTGTAATGTTGTAATTAACAATCTTTTTCATATTAATAAAAAGATTTCTGGTTTAACAAATCGTATAGCATTTATAGTTTATATTAAAATTGTCAAAGTAAATAATCATAAGGTCTAAAGACTATGGGAAAAGAAGAATTGTTCGTACATCTGGATATGTATGTGGTAGACACAATTCTTTATTTAGTCTTGAATAATGTTCACAACTTAAGTTAAAGGTTGGGCACCTTTATCTTGTTAAAGTTGTAGAATTCTTTTGCTAGCATTTGAGTGGGATCAAATGAGATATGATGAGTCTAAAATCATCAGAGTGTCTTCGAGCAAAAGGATCTAGTGCACTGGGTGCATTGAACTGGATCACAATGAAAAGCTTTATCTAGAACCGTCAATAGATAATAGTCTTTTCATTATCAGGACAATCGGAGGGTCTATCTTAATCCTGAGATAAATGATGGACTTATGGTTGCAAGTGATATCATTTGAGTTATCAATGAGTACGATTATATCGCATAGTCTATCCTCGATAGTTTGGTGATATTCATTTGTTAATCGATAGAGGACTTCATTTATAGATATGGACATCGTGGCTCCATTTAATTAAATGAGAGTATAATATCATCATATGGATGTTTTGAGGTAATTGGATATTAAATCTCAACGTTGAGTTTTCAATAGTGTCTATTGAAAACATGGCTTCTGGACAAGTCAAAATATCCAAGTTCAAAACGTGGTCATATGAGTAAATATGGTAACTTGGAGAGTTATAGGCGGTCTATGAACTCTTGGCGATTACTGATATTAATCACGAGGATACACTATCTCCAATATGATTGTCTAGGGTATGAATGAGGAGCATCTTCCTTTTCTATCTTTATTTAAGAGTTCAGTTTTAGCTCTTTAGTGGAATGAGTTAAAATTAATGGATCGGACCTAAGTGAATCATTTGTTGATTGTGATTAGGTTATGTCTATTGAAGCTTAAATTTAGATGGCCCGCCAAGATCCCCAATCCACACGGACTTGCATGGATCACTTGATATATTCTACCGGACCAATTTAAGGGTCCATCTAGAATTGCATTTAATATATTAAGAATATAATTTGCACATTATTTAAGTAATGGGCTGCTCAATTATATTAATATATTAATGAAAGACATGTGGGCTTGTTTCTTTTAGTAAGAATGGGTCTGGTTCACATGTGGGCTTTTTATTTAAAGTCCAATGGATTAAATGAAATAAGAAAATAATGTTAGGCCCAATCTTAATCAAGTGGGGCGGCAAGGTTAAAATTTTAACCTAAAATATTATTTTGTTTCATTTGTTTTAATTAAATAAGAATTAATTAATTTATTGATTAATTGTTTAATTAAAGAAACAAATCTTTCCTAAAAGTAAAAGACTTGTTTGACAAGGAAATAAATAAATTAGTTTTATTTATTTAATCAAATAAGGAGTCTTTTTATTTAGTCAAAATAAAAGAATAAAAATCAAGGAGTTCGATTAGGGTTTGAAGTCTATTAAGTTGAAAAGAATTAGGGTTGAATTTAAGTCACCCTATATAAGTGACATTATAGAATTCGGCCAACCCTAATCTTAGACTACATAGAATTCGGCAACCCTAAAGGAAAAAGAAGAAAAAATTCGGCCAACCTATATATGTGTTCTTATAGGGTTCGGCCACCACAATCGATGGTGCTTGAGTTTTTTATTTCTTTCTTCTTCTTCTTAATTCCAAGAGAGAGTTTTTATTCTAAAAAGACAAAAGAGAGTGTGAAATTATTCTTTGATAGTATACTATTGCTTAATCATCAATAAGCTTGTGTATACGATATCGATCTAGGTTCACGCGAGTTTCGATCATTAGATTGAGAACTCAAAAGTGACCGGAATAATTTTTGACATTCTTTTGATTGTTTTTGTGACTAACAAAGAAAAGAAAGTTTTTTGTTTGGTCCATTCACAGTTTTGCAATTCAAAGAAAAGGGAGACCACGCTCCTAGGTGATCCACGTTCGTGCTCGGATTGAAGGTCTTGCGGATTACCATCGACGTAAGTCATTCGGATCACGCGACAAAAGGTAATTTACTTTTGTTAACATATATGCATGTTTATTGATTAAAAGGGTTTAAGGTTCATAAAGGAAAAATTTTAAAAGTCACTAAATCGTTTTTAGTATCGCTTCCGCTGCGTTTACCACTTTTATTTATTATTTTTCCCTACAGAAGCGATGTGGAGCTTTTAAAGGAGAGTTTCAAAATTCAAAACTAGGGTCATAATAATGGAAACCACCGGAACACAAGGCGATGATTCAACTGCCCACCAAAAAGAAGACACATGGCATCATAGGGAACGTTTTGCAGTCAGAACATCACTCTGATGTCAAGTCATACATTTTTCAAAAGAGGAACTTGTGGTTGAAATGAAGCGTATTGTGGAAGCTCTTAACATTTGAGATCAATAGTCCAAGACCACGTGGATGACAAATGTGAGAAATGAGAGAGAAATCTTTTAAAAGATTTTTTTCCGAAACAAAACATGATATAAATACTACTTGTAGGAACAAATAAGATAAAGGGGTCTGTTTCCTTTATCAGCTCAAAGTATTTATAAGGGTATTGTTGTATATATGTTTTCGACCTGGGGACACATCAGCAATTTGTACAAGAAACACGTGAGAATAGGTCTGAACCATATGTTCAAAATAGTCAACGGAGGAAGTGTTGATCGTTATGCCACATCAGTAGAAGAAGTCAATGAACTAAATATACTCGCTAGATAGGTCAGCCTGCAGCCAAAGACCATGTCCGCCATAAATCCTACTCGCCCGAAACAGACAAAGTATTCGCCACAAACTCTGCTCACCAAAGCTTTACTCGGCCAATAGAAGTAAGTTTCCTCTATTGCCAATACAAGAAACCCATAAAACGAGGACTCTCAAACTCGGATCCCAGTGAGGAGAACAACTTTATTTCCTCTCAAGACAAAGGAAGTCCAAATAGAAAAGGACTCAAGATTCGCTAGAAACAAGACGCTAAGCTGAAAACAAATCCTAATCGTCAAGGCTGAAATCCTAAAGCGACGATTGTTTAGGAATCCACCATCTACACGGCAAACAGAACAAGGGAACCCTAATTCACTTATTATAAAAAGAACCATGTAATCTACGAAAAGGGAAAGAAAAATTCTAGTGAGTTGAGAGCTATTGTATGAGAGAAGAAACTAATACCAAGGTGTAACCTAAAGGAGATCATAGTGTTATTTTTCTTGCCCTCAAGGGGCCCCGTGGTTTTTTCCCGTGTTAGGGTTTTTCCACGTAAACCCTGTGTTTCACATGCTTTCATTGACATTGCTATTTATATTATTATAACCTTATTGTGAGACGCCTGGCAATCCAAAAATCACCATCAACAGAAGAGATCTAGTTGCACTCACACACAACTCATCCATATATCTTATTCTTAAAAGTTGTGTGATTTATAAGAGTGCATGCATGTGCTTGAACATCTCTTCTTGCATGTTTTAATTGATTGCATCTAGTTTATTAAAATACCATAAAATGTTTAGGCATTAGGATGCAAAGCCATGAAGTCTCTTCATGCATGTTTAAATGATTGCATCTAGTTTATAGAAATGCCATAATATGTTTAGGCATTAGGATGCAAAGCCATGAAGTCTCTTCATGCATGTTTATATGATTGCATCTTGTTCATTGAAATGCCATGACATGTTTAGGCATTAGGATGCAAAGCCATGAATTCTATTCATGCATGTTTTAAATTGAGTGCATCTTGTTCAATGACAATGTCATGACAAGTTAGGCATTAGGATGCATTCATTTCCCACACTTGCACTTCATGTTAGTCTTAAGTGTGGTGTAATTCGTTTCCCAAAAATGATCAGAAACGACCGCGCTTGCACGATGGTGTGTAGGTCTTAGCGTGATGTTTAACCACTTGAGAAGGTCCGATTTTTCTCTTGGATAAGTGTTAGATTCGGTTTGGTTATTTGGAGTAAAGTGTCTAGTTTCAAAGATTAGATTTCAATGTTTTAAATGTTTTTCAAAACTGACCTTTGTATGGTCTTGTGACCATAACTTTTTATTAAAAGATTTAAATTGAGTTTTGAAATATTTTAGACAAACTAGACACCTATACCTTTCCAACGGTATATTATTCGTAATATTTTATGACCATTTAGATTTGTTTTGAAATCTCCAAAGTGACCACTAAAATAGGGCATCATTACTATTATCCGAATCTGACCATTGGTCACTCAATTAACCATAACGTTTTCTACAGACATCAAAATGTCATTCCATAAAATGGAATGGAAAGTAGACTTCCATACCTTTCCAATAATATATTATATGAAAGGTTTCGATGTCTTTGGGTTATGTTTTGAGTTGCTTGAAAATCAAGCTCTGTGTTGTGACGCTTCACCGCGGTTCGAGTGTCGCGCATTGGGTGACAGCGGCATACTAGCGACAGCAATTCGCCGCGGTTCAAATGTCGCACCTTGAGTGACAACGGCATGCTAGCGACAGCAATTCACCATGGTTCAAGTGCCGCTCCTTGGGTGATAGTAGCATGCTAGCAGCAGTCCCGACCCTATTTCATAATTTGGTCATATCTCACTCATTTGGAGTCCGATTTGGCTTATTTTTGAAAGGAAAGTCACATAATTTATTGGGCTATCATCTTAGCACTATAAATACATCTTTTTCTCTCATTTGTATTAAAAGGAACAGAAGCTACAAAATCTTAGAGAGAGATTAAGAGTTCCCTAGTGAGAGAAAGCACCAAGATTGCTTCTTTAACTCTCCCAACCCATTTCCACATGCATAAATCATCATCTAAGCATCATCTAGGATTATCTAGCATGTGCTATGGCATGGGTCTTCTTCAACACACATGGTATGATATGTTGAACACTATTATCTTACATAATTAATGTTTTTACTTATCAATTTATCTCATTTATTATTTGTATGTTCTTATAGTAATTTCTATATACAAGATTGAGATTATATGTTGATTGAGTTATTTTGTGATAGCTAGGTTTTATTGTTTATATGCCATCTAGCTAATTAATCTCATTGCGTGATTGAGATTGTTTTTTGATAGCTAGGATTTCATGATTGATACATACATCTAGCTAATTAATCTCATTGAAATGTTTGAGATTGTTTTTGATAGCTATTGTCACTAGAATTGGTTATCCTCTACATAGCTAAGCTTTATGACATATCATTTAGCTTTTGATATCTAGGATTGAATTTACTGTCATATTATATTCCTAGATAAAGCATATAGGGTACCCTAGCTCTATTTGCACATTTGGATATCATTGCATATTCACTTAGGGTTTGGTCTCTTCGGAGAAGTAAGTCTCGTGTGATGACCGAGATTAGGTCGTACACCGGGATTAGGTGTTCACATGAGCAATTAAACTAGGTTCATTTATACCGAGATTAGGTAGGTGTGTGATTACTTCCGGGATTAGGTTGTAATCTTTAACATATTTAGTAGATTCGAGGTTCGTGTGTGGCTCACATTACAGCCTGTGGTTTTTCCCATGAGGGTTTCTATGTAAATATCAAGTGTTATTTAAATTTCGCACATATTACACTTGTTGAATTGTATTGACTAGTTGGGGTATTTTCGTATATTTGATTAATAACGAAAATTTAGTAAAATCGGATAAAATCTATTCACCCCCCTTAGATTAATCACACCGTAAATTTGTTTCAATACAAATGCAAGAGAATAAATCATGCATGAAAAGTGTGTGTGTGTTCAACTAATCTCTTCAATTTAGAGTCAAGGCAAGTTAGTTGCCTTCCTTGAAGCATTTGAAGTCTGTAATGAGGTCCAATAGCATTTGAAGAGAATTCTTCGAACCTATGCTACCCTTACAATTTTAAACCCCATTGTGATTTTGTCAACGAAATAAGCCAATCAAAAAGTGAGGCATTTACAAGGGAGATGATGTGGAGAGAAAGGGGTCCACGGGTAACCACATGTGGCACGCCATCTCAGCCTCTCGTGGAGGTGCATGGCCTCTACGGGGGCAGAGAGCCTCCCTTCTCGTGGGGCCCACGTGCCTCTACAAAAGAGGGGGTGAGGGTTTTTTCATAATTCCGTCAGATTAACGAGGGTAAAAAGGTCAGACAACGTTTAGAGCAACATGGTAATTTTTTTTATATAATTAAATAATATAAAAAACGAAAAAATAAATAAAACTAATTATTATTTTTTTTTTTTAACATTATCTATCTATCCACCTATCTAGATAAGATATTTTTTTTGAAGCCTTTTGCCATGTGTAGGATTTGAGCCGTTAACTTGGGAATCATTTGCCCAAACTCTAAGCTCGTCCATCTACCAATTGAGCTACGCCAGTAGGACATAAAAATAATTAAATTTAAATTTAAAAAATATATAAAACTAATGAAAAATATAATAAATTAAATTAAAATAAAATTAAAAATATTTAAAACTAATTAAAAAAGTCAAATAAATAAATAAAACTAATTAAAAAAATATATAAAATTAAATAATGATAACAATAAAACACTAACCTAAGGTTGATGCTTGGTGATTCTCCACCTTGTCTTTCTGCTCTTTGTTGGTTGGCAATGACAGCATGGGTTGGGAGTTTTTTCAGTTTTCCTAATGTTTTCAGTTTTTGTTTAGTCTAGCCTGCGTGTCATTGTTTTGGTTGGGGCTGTTTCCCCTTGGTTTTCGTGCTTTTCTGGTTTTTGTTGCTTTTGATTATTTTCTTTTCTCATTTTATATATGGATACTGTTTAGAGGTTTTTTAGCATATGATCGTTTGTGATGATTTTTCCCCTTAGGTTAATCCAATTTTAGCAATAATAAAAAAAAAAAAAACACCAAAATCGTATTTCCCATCATCTTCTCCACCATCATATCTCCCACACCCAAACCCTAGCCACTTTTCATCATCTTCTTCATCTGTTTCAACACCCAAACCTTAACCAAATCCATTAGTTCTCAAACCATAGCCACCGCCACCAGACACCACTACCCAAACACCAAACCTTAGCCCGCTAAAATCACACTAACCACCACCCATAGTCCTTATGATCCCGATGTCCTCCCAGTCTAAATGATCGAAGCCAACCAAACTATCTCCCTACCGATCGATCTTCTCCCACCGTCAATCACCTTTTCTTTCTTTTTCTTTTGGGAGATCTCCTCACAGAATTTGTGTGGAAATATAAGTTGTGGTTTGTGTTTTAATGGAGAGCTGCTGGGTTTAAGTTTGGTGGAGAAAGAGACTTACCTTGAGTGATGGTCGATCTCCTCACATGGTGGTTTGGGTTGGCCGCCGACGAAGAGAGAAAATCTGGGTTTTTGAGTTTGGGTTTGAGAAGATTTCAAAGATGTATTAAGTGTTAGGTTTTTGTTTTGTTAGCATTTGCGTTTTGGTGATTTGTTTTTCGATTTGTTTTTCATACAGGAATTGAATAGGTTGTCTTTGTTGTTGATGATGTTTGGTGATAAGGTTTCAGTTTCTAATGGTGGTAGTAGTGGTGGTGGTGGTGGTGGTGTAGGGGAGATGGGAGATGGGAGATAAGGGGAGTTGGGTGAAATGGGGTTTCTAGAATTGAGAGTTTGGTTTTAGTTTCTTTTTGTAAATGGAAGAGAGAGGCGGTGGTGAGATTGAATGAGTAAGAAAGAGATCGTGGTGAGGAGAGAGAGAGAGATAAAGGACAATCATATTTTTGTATTTTTAATTGTTTTTAGTTTTTAATTATTTAATTGAATTATAGCTATTTAATATTGGTAAATATTTATTATTTAATTTAATTTAATGTTTTTATTTTTTATATTGTGGAGATCGTACCTTTAAATTATTATTTTTTTTTTTTTCTGATGAGGTTAAATAAATGGATTTTTGTTGGAGGGCATCATGGCCAGTTTGCCGATGTCAGTCAAACTCAAGGGTAGCATGGTCATTTTGCCCTTTGTCCATGTCAGGAATTTTACTTTCAATGGGAACAGTTACAGAACGACTAAAAATGACAATATTATAAACAAGTGGACTAAAATAGAATTACATTAAACTAGAGTGATTAAATAGGAATATCCCTTTTTTAATAGTGGTTTTTAATTTTTAATTTTTTTACATTTAAAAAAACAAACAAAACAATTTAATAAGCATAATTCAGACCTATTAAATTTAAATGAAAAAAATAAACGACTCAAAAGTCTAGCAATTTCACCCGAACCCAAACTTCGTAAGTTAGGTAGGGTCTGATATTTGGGTCGTGGATTAGGTCAGTGTCATAATGCAAACCCGAAGTGTATTTAGGTTCGGGTCTGTGGAAAAAACCCAAACCCGCAAACCCATTTTTGTTACAACAGCTTTGCTTGAAACGACTTCGTTTTGAGCTTTTAGATTCTGAACTTAAAACGACGTAGTTTTGAGTTAAAAAAAAAACAAAATAAAAAAACCCTAAATTTTTTCTTAGCTTCAGTTCCCTCATCCCCGCCCTAATCTCATCATCGATCACCACAGCAAGCGCCGTCTTCACTCATCAATCACCACCAGTGAAGCGTCGCCCACCGGATCTTCTTATTGGCCTCACCGCGGTCACCGGACCCGTCGAAGTAAGTTTCCCATATGCGTGTTATTTGCCTTCCTCGCATTTTTGAATCCTGCAATTCGTAACAATTTGTCATGTTCTTTGATTGTCAAGGATCGTGAACAAAAAAATTTGTCATTTCTCATGTTCTTTGAGTAATTAAACGATTCGTGGTTGTTGTAACTTTAACAATTTTGCTAAAATATTTGTCTTGCAACATTTAATTACATTTACAAAGGAGTTAGTAGTCGAGAACTTTGAACTTCATTAGCCTTTTTGTCTTGTATTTTCTTCTGGATGGACAACCCATAATTAGTTGTAACAATTACATCCTAAATTACATTGTTCATTCAATTGCATTCAAATTGAAATCCACATCTCTTCTCTGTGTTTAAATTTCCCATTGATCAATTACTTTATTCATGTAATACAAAATAGGCAGGCATATCTATATATGTCTTACAATTATTTGAGTTGGGTTGATGAATGTTGTGCAAACATGTCTTCATAGATGGAGAATGAAAACGCTATTGCAAAAATTACCATTGAAGAAAACGGAACTTCAGAGCCTCTGAATGGACACGAAGAGTCATCTGATGTTTCTTCAGCTTTGCAACCAAATGAAGATGAGGGGAAAGGTGATCGTTTGCGATGCATAATCCATTATGTGTTTTCCAGTTTATAAACAGATTTATTATTTTGATCGGACAACAATTATTCAAAACAATTTACACTTAACAATCTAAAACATTTATTGTGATTATACTTATTATATGATTTGTACTCCCCCTGTTAATTTATGTTGCATGATCCTTATTATATTTGCTACTTGTGACAATACTTAAAATGTGCTAAACTTTACTTGTAATTATGTGAGTTTCTCATCATTTTTTTTTTATCAATATCAATTATATAATATATGATGCTTTGTGATTTTGTTTGCAAAGTTCCCCTGTATTTTGCTAATACATGCACATGTCCTCATTTGATTACTGTTTCCAGCAGAAGTTTCGTCAAAGAAGAAAAAGAAGAAAAGTAAAAGCAAGTGAGCACTTTGTTTGTAGCTTTAATGTTCTTTTCTGGTTTAACATTTTTGATTTTAAAGTTGAAACTCAGATATTGTATCCTCTTTTTTTCTCAGGAAAAAAAAGGAACCGCCTCAGCAGACTGATCCACCATCTATTCCTATAATTGAGCTTTTCCCATCTGGGGATTTTCCGGAGGGTGAAATTCAACAGTACAAAGACGAGTGAGCACACACTGTTTCCCTTTTAGTATAAATGTTGCATTTTCTTCTCTCGTGTTGTGGAACCATACAAGTCTTATATGCCAAAGTAAAACGAAAGAAAAACAGAAAAGAAAATAATTATGCTCATGGTGTACTCATAAAGAGGTTATCCAAGTTGTGAGTTCAGATTTTAGACATTATTTATGTAAGGAGATTTTGCTGTTCCTTTTTAGATATGTTTTGTCCTTAAACATATTACGAAACAAACCGGTTAAGAATGCGTACTTGCATTTCTCCATTATGATGCCACTATGCTATTTTGATTGATTTGTATTCACAGTTTTTGTGCTGGTTTAATTTCCTTTCTATTCCCTTTCTGCCTAAGTATATCGAAGCTTGATATTTAAGTTTGGTGTTGATATATCAGTAATTTGTGGAGGAATACATCTGAAGAGAAGAGGGAATTGGAGCGCCTTGAGAAACCGATATACAATTCAGTTCGCCAAGCTGCAGAAGTTCATCGTCAGGTTGCTATGCGGTTTTTGATTTACATTGTCACGCATTTAAAACCAATACACAATTCAAATTGCCAAGCAGCGAGAGTTCATTGTCACATATAATAGGAACCACATATGTATTTGCTGTCACGGGTAGCCAAATTTTACTTGCATAAGTGTTAGAAATAGACATTGTTTTTAACTTTGTTTACTTGTTATTAGGTTCGGAAATATATCAAAAGCATCTTGAAGCCTGGAATGCTAATGACTGACCTGTGTGAAACGTTGGAGAACACAGTTCGTAAACTAATATCTGAAAATGGGCTGCAAGCAGGCATTGCTTTTCCTACTGGATGCTCCCTGAACTGGTGAGTTATACATTTGTCATTTAAGTTTGCATTGATTCCATACTTAGATGGTTTTGTCTTTACTTTGAACTTTTTTGTTCTAAGGGTTGCTGCACATTGGACTCCGAATACGGGAGATAAAACTGTGCTTCAGTATGACGATGTTATGAAGTTGGATTTTGGAACTCATATTGACGGTAATACTATGTTTACTTAATCTACCTTTTTGATCATTTTGGTGTGTCCTACTTCTACTGCTTATATTGTTCTTTATGTATGTGACTATGCTCTTAATTGAAAATATTACCAGACATGAGTGGTTGGATTTGCAGGATGTATAGTTGACTGTGCATTTACAGTGGCATTCAATCCTATGTTTGATCCATTGCTTGCTGCCTCACGTGAAGCGACCAATACGGGTATAAAGGTATCAGATCTACTTATTGCTAACATGCTTGTAATGTTGGCTTGTTTCAATCATCTGTGTACATTACTTTCGCATCACCACTAAACTTCACAAAATGTTACTTTTTAAACTTATTGAAGTCTAACTATTTTGTTTTTATACTTGTGAGATTTGTTATGCTGTTTTGGCTGTAAACTGTTATTTAATCTTACAAAATTTTAGCTACTATTTGGGGATTAAACCTTGGCATATTCTTGTCCTTAAAACCCTAATTAAGTCCCAGAACACTAGCTCACCAAGTGAATGAAACTGCTACTGGATTCTGTATGCTAGTTTCTGGTTACAACTTTCTCTTTTATTGCTTTACTTTGGAGATGCAAATTCTGTAACTTGATGAATTCTTAGTATTTTATAATTGTTAATTATGCTTTTGGTAATACCATTGAGTACCAGAAGGTTCTTATCCTGTTTGGTAGGAGTTGAAAATTTGAAGGAAATGAGAATGACCTTTTCTCAGAAGTAATTGGATAAAAATGAAGATAATGGCTTTTTCTCTGGGCCCACTTGAAACTATGGATACGGACAGAGAGGTGGAAGGAAAAATTAATTCAAAGGAAGGAATATCTTCTGTTTTATATTTTATTAAACTGGGCCTTTTTCTTCCCATCCCTTCTTTTTCTAACTCCCATTCATATGACTGTTACTTTACTAGCTTGTGCCCTTTTCTCTTGTACTTTAATCTTTCTCCTACCCGTTGCTTTTGTTCAAGTTTGGCTTGGGTAATTGTTACAAGATTCATAACGTTCCACTTCTCTCAACTATTGTCGGTTTGTCACTCTGTAATTTATTCGAACCTTGCTATCATTTAAAGATATGTGCTGGAAATTCTATTGAATTTTCACATTTTCTACACCAAATGAACAATGTCATTAATAGTTGTTTAATTATTAGGAGTCTGGGATCGATGTTCGACTTTGCGATGTTGGAGCTGCAATCCAAGAGGTCATGGAATCATATGAGGTTGAAATTAACGGAAAGGTGTTTCCAGGTATATTGTATATAGGGAGCGGTACTGTATTGGACATTTTTCTATTGGTCTTAACATGTAACGCTTAATTTAGAGAAATTGAAGATATGATGTTTATGGGAAGGTTGTTTATATGCATGTTACGGTTCATTTATCTATGTGTCATTTGCACATTGTATGTTTCAGCTTTGATTCCACCATTGTGTTTGTTTGTCATTCTATGCAAATAGATCCGTTATTAATTATCATCTATAGCAAAGTAGAAAACAATTTCTTATTTAAATTGAAGTTATCAAAACATTTATTGGTCTCTGACTATCAAAAAAGATAAGACAAATTGATAGAGCTTATAAAATGTACTTCATTTTCAATAGATCAGTTGCAATTCTTTTCATGTTTGGACAGTTAACTGTGCACATTGGCATCAATAACACCTTTTAGTTTTGCTGGCAGTTCAAATGATGAAACTGTTGATAGTATATTTGGAATCGAGCCTGAGCTTCAGTCTAGCAACTGGTGTGCCAGAACAGCAATAATTGAAATATTAGATTAATTCATAGACAACTTTGGTGAATAATTTCTTCTCATCTCATAAATTTAGTTTTGGCTGAGCTAATAACTAACTGAATTTAGTTTTCTTGTAACCGAAGAAAGGATATAACTGAATGGTCTACTTTTCATGCCATATTTGAAAACAAGGCTAGGATCTTCTACTTTCATGCTTATATATTTTTGAACCGTCCTGGATTTTTCTTAAGGCAATTCATTTTTTTTTTAACCTCATTAGCATTCACACATCAATCATTTATATATCTGAAATATTAAATGGACTTACAAATGTTTATGCAGTTAAAAGTATCCGAAACTTGAATGGGCACAGCATTGGGCGTTACCAGATCCATGCTGGAAAGTCCGTTCCCATTGTGAAAGGAGGGGAGCAAACAAAGATGGAAGAGGGTGAATTTTTCGCCATTGAAACTTTTGCATCAACAGGTGATTGCTTTCATCTGCCTGCAATTTATCTTGCAAAACAGCTAGCAGGAGTTTGCATT
Organism: Acer negundo; assembly: GCA_035582765.1. Taxonomy (NCBI): domain Eukaryota; kingdom Viridiplantae; phylum Streptophyta; class Magnoliopsida; order Sapindales; family Sapindaceae; genus Acer; species Acer negundo. The sequence goes on along the minus strand of CM069231.1, from coordinate 21,038,764 downwards.
TTCACCTATTATGTTGTTGGTTGTGTACATGTGCAGGGAAAGGATATGTCAGAGAAGATCTAGAGTGCAGCCATTACATGAAAAATTTTGATGTTGGCCACATCCCATTGAGGCTGCCTAGAGCAAAGCAATTACTAGCAACAATCAACAAGAATTTCTCTACATTAGCCTTCTGCAGACGGTATTTAGATCGTCTCGGTGAGAGTAAATATTTGATGGCACTGAAGAATTTGTGTGATTCTGGCATAGTTCAGGTATTTATCTCCATTTAGCAGTAGCAATCTTTATTGATGCTTTTTAATGTCAGGGGAAATTGATTACTTGTTAATAGAAGATTAAAGTGAGCAGGTTAGGCATTCAAGTTGCATAATGCGGTTGTGTGTTTTTGTTGGCAGCCTTATCCCCCTCTGTGTGATGTGAAGGGTAGCTATGTGTCTCAGTTTGAGCATACCATCTTATTACGGCCAACATGCAAAGAGGTGATATCCAGAGGGGACGACTACTGACAATGATGGGGATTTATATTCTGCAATAGTGGCTGTACCATTACATTATTTACTTTTGTTAGACTGTAAAAGGTTTGAATTAAGGATTTGTTAATATGTTATATGTTAAGCTTGTTGAGACAGGTCTGTTTGGGATTGTGTGCGTTGTTAGTCACTGGCGATATAAGATTCTTGTTTTGGGCCTAAAACCGACGCCCTTTCGTAAACACTGCCCGATATAAGTTGAATTAGTAATTCACAATTCCCATATACAGCAATTTAATTTGAGTGCCTATGGTGCCACCTCTAACTCGAGGAATCAAATTAGGAATCAATCAATCTATTCAGGTCGATGGGTGTGATAAACACAAAAGCTAGTACATGATACTTTGCTGAGCTATCTCAAGCTGGTATAATATATTAATATAGCCTTTTCAGTTGAAAAACATCACTCTTATTTCAGCTAAAAGGTCATTTGCTGATGTTTTATAGGTTTGGTTCAAAGAGCCCATTTTCTACAAATGGGGAAATTGTGTAAATTAAGTGGGTATTAGGGAATGGAGTTGTTCAATGTTAGTCTTCCGAAATGAGGATTAGAAGCTAGTTTGTATATACAAACAAGTCAATAAGTCGTACATGAGCATGGAGCACAGCCTCAGCAAGCATTCCGGTATCCCAAAACTGCAGCTGAAACCGCTGCTTGACGTCCCAAGCCAACTAAAGAGCTGTATTGATGCAGAGAGTGTATATACAGTGTAACAACTTTTAAATTATATTAAAATAAGAAATTTTCAGTTCTATCCAAAAAAAAAAAAAAAAAAAAAAAAAAAAAAAACAAAGTCCGGGAATATGGATTTTTTTGTTTTTGTTTTTGTTTTTTAAGATTGGACTGATTTAACCGGAAAAAGTATCACAGACGATCATATGTTGAGAAACTCTAGATAGTATCCAAAGATATATAAATAAGAAAAGAAAATAACAAAGAATAACACAAGAACAACCAACAACATAAACAAGAGGAATAACCCCAGCCAAACAGAGCGGCACGCAGGCCACAAAAACCAAAAGAAAAAACATCAACTAAAACGAAAAGCTTCCCTGCCCATGCAGCCATTACCCACTGACGAAAAACAAAACGACGGAGAAGAAAACCCCCAATAATCAGAATCCAACTCCAAAACATGTTTGGAAACAGCATCTGCAACTCGATTATCTTCTCTTAAGATATGAGACACTTGAAATTCCATAGACAAAATCGGGGAAAGGCACCATTACTAAGCTTATCTAACCCTCCAAACACCCTGTTCGGAACGAGAAGAAAGAAGTTGAACCAAATAGGAGGGATCACTCTCATGCCAAATCCCCCTCCAATCATTCTTTCTATCATAGTTGATGGCCATCGAAACCGCAAGAATCTCTACCTCAAAAGTCCTGGAATGTAGCGTGTAAGCTACCTTATTAAGGACATAAATGATTGTACTTTAAAAACTATATAGGGTAGGACCACTGCCCAATGCGGCTTGGTGAAAAGGGCGATGTATATCAATATACTATATATATATATTGGATCGGAGTACTATATAACTTTAAAATTTGATTTAGATTGTGTGACTTGAACATATATCCACTTATGTGTAAATCGCATAGTGGAAAAGTTTGATATTAATCAAGAGAATTAAGAACGATAAGTTTCAAAAATTTTCTATCGTCTTATTGGGACCTTTTGTATATACACGAATATGAGGAAGAGATTTGTTTTCATACCTTTAAAGAACACTCCTTCGTTTTATTTTCGATCTTTTACTAATAAGCCTTCCTAGCTATGTCCTATGATCTAACTGTGTGTGTAGGCACGTCACAGATTTCGGGAGCAGCTGAATGGAGGCTTGAGAGAACCAGAAGACAACACATTGTTTTCCTTGTAGAATTCGGCCAACCTACAAGCAAGAAGAAATCACCCTCTTAATCTCTCTAGGGTTTTGATTACCTTTTTTTTCCTAATAAGTATATACAATATACTAGGAACCTAGGATTTAGTAAATCCAAATTAAAATAGGTTTTCAAATCCTTTTTTAATTATTACTTCACTAAGGTTTGAACCTTTGACATATTTAGAATGAATAAAAATAATCACTTATTATTTTATTGCTCTTGTCAAGTTTAGAAATTGAAACCTTCATATGACAATTAATAATTCTTAATTATTAATATGTCAATTAAATAATAATATTATTTAATAATATTTAATTCAACAATTAAATAATATATTAATTAAATAATCACATCATTTAATTAATTTCCAAAATATATTTTAAGTTACTTTCGTAACACAATTAATTGGACCATCAAATTCTCTGTGAGTCTTATTACTATCAATCTTATAGGGCTAGTAAGGGGACCTAATGGACCCATTGTTTTGAGCTCCAATAATACTTAGAAAAGATTAATTAACTCTTTAATTAATATTTCACAATTATTAACCTTGGAATTATTCCACAAAAGACCCAAGGTTGTACTCTCGTAACTGTAGATGTTTTACACAACCAATTTATCAGTGTCCATTGATATAACTATTACTAGCCACAAGCCAAACCGTGATTCCAAGATACGAAGTTATTGACCGAAAATGCTATTCCAATCTTACCCATGATAAATCAAAAACCACGACCTAACCTAAATGAGCCAGTAAGACATTAAGGATTTAGATCACCCATATATAGCCATCATTAGTTGATTTATATGAATCTTTTCAACTAATGGATCTTAGTGACATAATCATATAGATCGTGGCCCAGTCCACAAGCCAAACCGTGATTCCAAGATACGGAGTTATTGACCGAAAATGCTATTCCAATCTCACCCATGATAAATCAAAAACCACGATCTAATCTAAATGAGCCAGTAAGACATTAAGGATTTAGATCACCCATATATAGCCATCATTAGTTGATTTATATGAATCTTTTCAACTAACGGATCTTAGTGACATATTCATATAGATCATGGCCCAGTCCTATATGATCACATCATATAAGGTGCCTCCATTTTCATAACACCATATGAGTAGTCTAGGATAAGACCATTATACAATATGGAATGGACCGCAACTGTAGATTAATCACAAATAAAGTATCCATCTTTATTTTTTTTTCTACAGACTCTTTTGATTGCATGTCTCAAACTGAATTCCTCTATATATGACATTCATATACTCAGTTTAAGATTACTTCTAGCAATCTTGGATGTTAGCATATATAATATAAATGTATGAATTAATTTATTTGAATGAAATAACTACTTTTATTATCGGATTTATAACATTTACAAATTACAAGCTTTAGGGCAAAAATCCAAACAATCTCCCAATTGCACTATAGCATGTGAGACATGTCTCGTAATCCCAGACTCTCTATGTGACCTTCGAAAATTTTAGCCGTTAAGGTCTTTCTAAATGGATCAGCATGATTATTTTCCGATGTGATCTTTTTCATGGTCACATCTCCTCTCTGCACTATCTCTCTGATGAGATGATACTTCCTCTCTATATGCTTTCCTCTTTTGTGGCTTCTTTGTTCTTTGGAATTAGCCATTGCAAAACTATTATCACAATAAAGTGTTATGGGCTATCCAAGTCTAGAACAACTTCCAGATCACTCAAGAACTTACAAAGCCATACCTCCTCTTTAGCTGCTTCGCAAGCTGCTACATATTTGGCTTCCATGGTGGAATTAGTAATACAAGATTGCTTGAAGCTCCTCTACACTATGGCTCGACCACAGAGGGTGAATACTGACCCATACGTGGATTTCCTAGAATCCCTATTTGCTTGAAAGTCAGAATCTGTATATCCTAACGGGATCAGATCCTGTTATGAATATACTAACATATAGTTTCTTGTTCTCCGAAGATACTTAAGAATTTGCTTCACAGCCACCCAATGATCCAATCTTGGGTTTGATTGAAATCTGTTGGCTACTTCCATTACAAAGCAGATGTCAGGTCTTGTGCATAACATAGCATACATGAGACTGCCTACTGCTGACGCATATGGAACTCGTCTCATATCCTCAATTTGTTGAGGTTTCTTAGGACACTGTTCCTTAAACAAGTGAACTCCATTGCATATAAGGTAGATTACCTTTCTTGGAGTTCTCCATCGAGAATTGCACAAGAATCTTATTGATATACGATGCTTGAGACAATGCTAATAGTTTTTTTTTTACGATCCCTTATTAATTGGATCTCTAGAACATAACTTGCCTCTCCCAAATCTTTCATTCGGAATTGGTTAGCAAGCCAGCCCTTTACTTCTGATAATGTTCCTACGTCATTCCTAATGAGTAAGATATCATCAACATAAAGGACTAGGAAAACTACTTTCTTGTCAATGATTCGTTTATAGACACAAGGCTCATTGAGGATTTGCTCAAAGCCATAGGTTTTGATAGCAGTATCAAACCTGATGTTCTAAGATCTAAATGCTTGCTTTAGTCCATAAATAGACCTTTGCAACTTGAAAACTTTTTGCTCTTGATCTTGGGGCACAAATCCCTATAGTTGTATCATGTAGATGCTTTCGTCAAGATTGCCATTCAAGAATGCAGTATTGATGTCCATTTGCCAAATTTCATAATCAAAATGGGATGTCATAAGAGTATCATAATAGACTTAAACATAGTTATTAGCGAGAAAGTCTCCTCAAAATCAACCCCCTTATTTTGGGTATAACCCTTTGCCACTAGCCTTGCTTTGAAGGTCTCTACCTTCCCCTATACTCATCTCTTTCTCTTATAGATCCACTTACACCTTATGGGTTTTATCCCATTAGGTAAGTTTACAAGTTCCTAGACCAAGTTAGAGTACATGGACTCTATTTCAAGATTCATGGCTCTAAGCCATTCCTCTTTGTTAGAATCTTCCATTGCGTGTTTAAATGACAATGGATCATCCACACTATCATCACAGATGACACCCTCTGCCTCTTTATTAACTAAATAGCGATCAGGTTGTCATACAACCTCCCACTACGTTTATGTGGTAGTATCATCCAACTAAGAACCGTTTGACTATCAGACGTTAATGGAACAACAACATTATTAATAACTCGTGTTGATTGTTTACTGGTCGAACTAGCTTTTAATTCATTTAATACAATCTTACTTCGAGGCTTATGATCATTCATATAGTCTTCCTCTAGAAACGTTGTGTTTGTCGACACAAACACTTTGTTTTCTTGTGGACTATAGAAGTATCCTCGTCTAGTCTCTTTTGAATATCCTACGAACAGGTATACTTGTGAACGAGGTTCCAACTTTTTTAGATTTGTTCTTTAGTACATGTGCTAGACACCTCCATATGCAAAAATGTTGCAAACTAGCTTTACGACCATTCTACAACTCTAGAGGAGTCTTAAGAACATTTTTGAATGGAACTACATTCAATATGTAGGCCACAGTTTGTAGTGCATATCCCCAAAAAGAGTTTGGTAATGATGAGAAACTAATCATAAATCTCACCATTTCCATCACGGTTCTATTTCTCCTCTCTGCTACACAATTTTGTTGTGGTGTTCCTAGAGCTGTGAGTTGGGACACAATCCCATGCTCAACTAAATAGTCCTTAAACTCTTGGTCGAGATACTCACCTCCATTATCTGTTCTTAGAGCTTTGATAGTTTTACCTAATTGGTTCTCAACTTCAACTTGGAATTCTTTGGACGTTTCAAATATTTTCGACTTACGTTGCATTAGGTAAACATATCCGTATCTTGAGTAATCATCACTAAAAGTGACAAAATACTCATAACCACCCCTAGCTTTAACATTCAAAGGTCCATAGACGTCTAAATATATAAGCTCTAGTGGTTATGTAGCTCTAAGCCTTTTACCAGAAAAATGCCTCTTGGTCATTTTACCTTCTAAACAAGACTTATAGACAGGTAAAGTGCCGATCTCTAACTGACGTAAAGATCCACCTTTAACTTGTCTATCTATCCTGGCAAGGTTGATATGTGGCTAAGTCTTAGATACCACATATACGTTTCATTATTTGGAGAAATCTTTTGTCGTTTCGTTTTAGGTTTTTCAACTTTAAACAATTCAGTATTAAGCAGTGATGTATGAAATGACGGTCTCAAAACATACAAGTTGTTTTTAATCAAACCAGAACAAATATTCAAACCGTTTCTAGAAATAATAACTGAATTATTATTAAAAGAAATTGAATATAAAGGTTCCAATAATCTGGATAGAGAAATCAAATTCCTTGTAAATCCATGAATGTAATAAACATTGTCTAATGAAAGAAAACAATTATTAAAAGCTAGTCTAACTGCTCCCACTTCTCTTACTGAAACGACATTCCGTGTTTCAATGCGCATTAAGAAGGCCCCATCCTCTAGCTTTGTCTAAGAATTAGTCCACTATAAAGAAGAACAAACATGGTTAGTTGCCCCTGAATCTACTATCCAAGGTGAAGACTCATCTTTCACTAAACAAGATTCAATGACAAGTAAATCACATTTACCTTTCAATTTCTTCTTCTTAGAGAGCTCCTCGAGGTACTGCAAACAGTTCCTCTTCCAATGACCAACCTTGTCACAATGGAAACACTTCCATTTTGCATTGTTAGTCGTGGTGCTCTTCTTTTTATTTTGAACTTGTTTCTTTTTTGGCTTAGCCTTTGCCTTGCCAACATACCTCTTCCTTTTCTTCAATGCAGAGGAAGATGGTTCAGCAACATTTGCCTCACCAGTCTTACTTATGTTGTCCTTGATCATGGACTCAAAAGTTTAAGCAATTGAGTCAAATTGTATTTCAACTTGTTCATCCTATAGTTTCTTTTGAACTTATCAAAGCTCTTTGGAAGAGTTGTCAGTATGATGCTCACCTGGCAAGCCTCATCTATGGTCACACCATTGACTTCATTAGTATTGAAATAAGACATCATACCCAGGATATGTTCTCGGACTAATTATCCTCCTTCATACTAGCAGTCATTGCGGAATGAATAACTTGTGCTGCTTTTGCTTAGAAGGTTGCCAAACATGGCCTGTAATGACTCCACCATCTCATATGTTGTAGTCATTGCTTCAAGCTTTGTATAAAGCACTTTGGTCATGTTAGCTAGCAAATAAATGCGAGTCTTTTCATTTTCTGAAATCCATTTTTTGTAGGCCTCACGAATAGTTCGTGCTACATTAGTTGCAGGCTGTGAGGACATTCCTTCGTAAGCACAAATTTTAGGTCTTTGGTGACCATGATTGCATTAGTGTTGTTTTTCCATTTTGTATAGTTATCCCCAGTTAATTTGTCATTGGCATGTATTGAAAGTAAAGCAGAAGACATCGCTGAAATAAACATAAATATAAACTTATTCATTCATTCATACATTTAAATCATATATAAAATTATTCGGCATATAATTAAACATGATGCATGAAACATGTTTAATGAACAAGAAAAATCCCTAAAAAAGTTACTATGCCACGATAATCCAACATGCCACAAGTAAGTGCCTTCTTAGGGTAGGTCAAGTACTTGTATGTCGGATCGAGACATTCTCAATTAAATAATACTCTAGAATAACTCTTTATTCTTATATTATTTAATCATCGTTTATTATAGTCAGGATTTTAATTTACTATTTAATTAACTATTTAATTAAATTCTTGTGAGTGTAACCCATCATTTTAGATCTCTTGAACTTAACTTGAGCGTTGTTGCCTTAGGGTCAGTCAATCCCAAAATACATCCAGAAATCCTATTTGTTAGGAAGTTAACCTTGCTATTGACTTTTATGGAGACCTTCCTTAGGGAGGACGAAAACAAAACCGTCTCTAGGCCCCATTTGAATCTCATGGTGTTCTACTAATGATGGAGACTGATGTGTAAAATCGTGTTATAAAAACCTAACTCGCAAGTGCACGAATCTTGAGATAAGTACATCGACAAGTAGGAATCGTTCTCATGAGAAAAAGTGATTTATCATTTATAACTAATCCTAATTAAAGATAAGCAATTAAAAGTATTGTAAGGTCTCATTTATTTGATTGGCTTATTTCGTGGACAAACCATATGTTGGGGTTTGAATGTAAGGGTAGTTTAGGTGATTGAGATTCAAGATTAATGTCCCTTTCAAGACCTCAAAGATCAAGCACTTCAAAGGTAAATTTCTAAGTGCTTACTTGCTTTGAAGAGATAGCTGCACACACCCACAACCCATGCATAAGTCTTATTCATGTATGTTGCGTTTGTTTTATATTGTTTGCATTAATGTTCATTAATCTCTCTTCTTGCATGTGTAATTGACTGCATCTAGCTTGTTAAATTCCATATCATGTTAAGCATTAAGATGCATTCTTTTCACTCACACACTTGCACTTGTTGCATGCTTATTGTGTGAGAAACGGCGTGAGAAGGCCTTGCCTCTCACTGCCGTGGTTGGTTAACCGCAGCATGCTGGCGACCTCCCGGCCTTGCCTCTTACTGCCGCGGTTGGTTACACCCCTAGTGACAGAAACTTTTCTGTCATGTCGCGGTTGGACAACCACGGTAGTCGTAAACCGTGGTAGTCCGTCATGCAAGAACGACCAAAACGCTGCAGTTTTGTTAGGAGCCTATATATATCCAACTTTCATTTTAGGTCGTCTCCTAGAGTTCCAAAAGCATATTTTTCTCTTAGAACACTTTTTAAGAGCAAAAAATTCTTAAGAACTCACCTTTAATCACTCAAAGCTAATCCTTGTTCCATCAATCTTCGTATTGCATCATCTATGCTCACATAGAGTGCATCCATGCATAGGTTTGCATTATCACATCTTGCTTGGTAAGATTCTCACTAACTTCATCTAATTTTAGCGCCTTTCTTAACAAGACATCTCTTTATTCACTTGTATGTTTTTGAAATATATACTAGATACAAGATAGAGATTGTTTGTGATGAATTGATTGAGTGTTGTATTGTGATAGCTTTTTTAGGTTTTGTTTAATCTTGATTAGTTAAGCTATTTGACTTATCATTTAGCTATTGATATCTAGGAATGAATTAATTGTCATATTATCATTCTAGATAAGCATCTAAGGTTCCCTAGCTTTGTTTGCTCTTTGAATATCATCATATATTCACATAGGACATTTATCTCTTCATTGAGAAGTAAGACTTGTGTTTCTACCAGATTAGGTAGCTTAAATCACAAGTAATTGGACTAGGTTCACTCATACCGGGATTAGGTAGTGGTTGTGAGTTACATACCGGGATTAGGTTGTAATCACTTTACCATTAGTGGATTCGAAGTTTATGTGTGGCGCATATAACCGCCTGTGGTTTTTCCCATGAGGGTTTCAACGTAAATATCTTGTGTCATTTATTATTCCGCATTTCGTACACTTGATACTTTATATTAACTAGTTTAGGGGCATTTTTGTAAAATTGACAATCTTGCGAAAATTGGGTTAAATCATATAAAATCTATTTACCCCCCCCCTCCTGATTAATATTGTACACGCCGTTATTTATTTTAATTGGTATCAGAACGGGTTCCTAGATATACTTAGGTGATCCTAGCTTATTTTAGTGTGTTTTTCATTTTGTGTGATTTTTGATCATTCATACATTTGTATTCATTTTATTCATTTATAAACACTATCAGTGGAAATGGTGTAAACGGTGGTGGCAACAAGGGTGCTTCTAGCATGAGACCTCCCCTACTCACTGGGTTTAATTATGCCCCTTGGAAAGGCAAGATGGAGTCGTATATTTGCTAAATCTATGATAGGGCATGGATGACAGTTGAAGACGGCTACACATCACCAATGATGACTTCTACGGGTGGAGGAGAGGATGTTCTAAAGGCTAAGGCGCAATGGAACGCACAAGAGTTTGAGGCATCAAAATGGAATAGGAAGGCGATGTTTGCCATCCTATGTGCAATGGACGAAAATCAATATAAATTGATTCAAAACACTTGGATAGCTAAGGAGGTGTGGGACATCCTAGAGGTTGCACATGAGGGAACCGAAGTCGTTAAGGACTTAAAGCTTCAAGTTCTCCAAACGCAATTTGAGTTGCTTAGGATGGATGAAAACGAATGCTTCAACGACTTCGAGATTAAGTTAATGGACAAAGTCAACCAAAGTCATCAACTTGGTGACCCTTATCAAGAAGAAAGGGAAAGAGAAAGTAATGGCCGCCACATGGAGTGGAAGTGATAACTCCAATGAAGGAGAAAAGTCTTCGGATGATGAAGAAATAATGGCTAACTTTATAGCCTTAACCTCTTCTCACAAGAGCAAAAGTGCTAGTGAAGAAGAAAATGAGAGTCAAGTGGAAATTGACTCAAGTGATGATTGCTCTTCATCACAATCCACAAATGGAAATGTGGATAAAATGGATCTCCAAGACTACTTGATGAAGTTTGAGAGTTCAAGGTTAAAGAACAAAAGAGAAATTAGGAGATTAAAGGAAGAAAACCTAGAACTCTCAACACAAGTTGACCACTTAAGTGAAGAAGTAGTGAGAACCATGGAGAGTGAAGATAAGCTAAGAAAGCAGTTAGAATTATCTAAGAAGAGTGAAGCAAGAGCCTGAACCTCAAGGAGTCTCCTCTTCATCAATTTACTAGGAAGAAACTTGACCTAGAAGAGTGTTCAAGAAGTGCTCAAGTGAAGGTGGCATCAAAAAGCCTACCTCAAGCTTATCCTACAAGAGCTCCTCTAGCAAACTTTCCTCTACCAAAAGTCCATCAAGGGAAGAAACCTATCATGTTATCTCAACCGAGGAAGTAATCAAGTCTTGGCCAACAACAAAGAAGGAAAGATCTTTATCAACAACCAAGACTACCTCAAAGACATGGGAAGGCACCAATACATCCTCAAAGTTAAGGTATGATTCCTAATTTTATTCCTACATGTCACATTTGTGGTATTGATGGTGTAGGGAAAAATAAACAAATAAAAGTGTTACACGCAGCGGAAGCGATACTAAAGACGATTTAGTGACTTTTAAAATTTTTCCTTTATGAACCTTAAACCCTTTTAATCAATAAACATGCATATATATCAACAAAAGTAAATTACCTCTTGTCGCGTGATCCGATTGACTTACGTCGATGGTAATCCGCAAGACCTTCAATCCGAGCACTAACGTGGATCACCTAGGAGCGTGGTCTCCCTTTCCTTTGAATTGCAAACCTGTGAATGGACCAAACAAATACTTTCTTTTCTTTGTTAGTCACAAAACAATCAAAAGAATGTCAAAATTATTCCGGTCACTTTTGAGTTCACAATCTTATGATCGAAACTCGCGTGAACCTAGATCGATATCGTATACACAAGCTTATTGATGTTTAAGCAATTGTATACTATCAAAGAATAATTTTTCACTCCTTTTTGTCTCTCTAGAATAAAAACTCTCTTAGAATTAAGAAGAAGAAGAAAGAAAATAAAAACTCAAGCACCAATTAATTGATGTGGCCGAACCCTATAAGAACATATATATAGGTTGGCCGAATTTTTCTTCTTTTTCTTTAGGGTTGCCGAATTCTATGTAGTATCTAATTAGGGTTGGCCGAATTTCATCATGTCACTTATATAGGGTGACTGAAATTCAACCCTAATTCTTTTTAACTTTATAGACTTCAAACCCTAATCCAACTCTTTTATTTTTATTCTTTTATTTGACTAAATAAAAAAAAAAGACTCCTTATTTGATTAAATAAATAATACTAATTTATTTATTTACTTATCAAACAAGTCTTTTACTTTTAGGAAAGATTTGTTTCTTTAATTAAACAATTAATCAATAAATCAATTAATTCTTATTTAATTAAAACAAATGAAACAAAATAATATTTTTAGGTCAAACTTTAACCTAGCCGCCCCACTTATATATAAGATGGGCCTAATATTATTTTCCTATTTCATTTAATCCATTGGACTTTAAATAAAAAAGCCCACATGTGAACCAGACCCATTCTTACTAAAAGAAACAAGCCCACATGTCTTTCATTAATATATTAATATAATTGAGCAGCCCATTACTTAAATAATGTGCAAATTATATTCTTAATATATTAAATGCAATTCTAGATGGACCCTTAAATTGGTCCGGTAGAATATATCAAGTGATCCATGCAAGTCCGTGTGGATTGGGGATCTTGGCGGGCCATCTAAATTTAAGCTTCAATAGACATAACCTAATCACAATCAACAAATGATTCACTTAGGTCCGATCCATTAATTTTAACTCATTCCACTAAAGAGCTAAAACTGAACTCTTAAATAAAGATAGAAAAGAAGATGCTCCTCATTCATACCCTAGACAATCATATTGGAGATAGTGTATCCTCGTGATTAATATCAGTAATCGCCAAGAGTTCATAGACCGCCTATAACTCTCCAAGTTACCATATTTACTCATATGACCACGTTTTGAACTTGGATATTTTGACTTGTCCAGAAGCCATGTTTTCAATAGACACTATTGAAAACTCAACGTTGAGATTTAATATCCAATTACCTCAAAACATCCATATGATGATATTATACTCTCATTTAATTAAATGGAGCCACGATGTCCATATCTATAAATGAAGTCCTCTATCGATTAACAAATGAATATCACCAAACTATCGAGGATAGACTATGCGATATAATCGTACTCATTGATAACTCAAATGATATCACTTGCAACCATAAGTCCATCATTTATCTCAAGATTAAGATAGACTCTCCGATTGTCCTGATAATGAAAAGACTATTATCTATTGACGGTTCTAGATAAAGCTTTTCATTGTGATCCAGTTCAATGCACCCAGTGCACTAGATCCTTTTGCTCGAAGACACTCCGATGATTTTAGACTCATCATATCTCATTTGATCCCACTCAAATGCTAGCAAAAGAATTCTACAACTTTAACAAGATAAAGGTGCCCAACCTTTAACTTAAGTTGTGAACAATGTTCAAGACTAACTAAAGAATTGTGTCTACCACATACATATCCAGATGTACGAACAATTCTTCTTTTCCCATAGTCTTTAGACCTTATGATTATTTACTTTGACAATTATAATACAAACTATAAATGCTATACGATTTGTTAAACCAGAAATCACTTTATTAATATGAAAAAGATTGTTAATTACAACATTACACTCTTGCTATTGAGCATAATCCTAACAGATGGTCACATTAGACCAAATTGCTTTCGTTATATAAAATTGCGTAGAATTGAAAGCAAGATAGAGAAGAAAAAGGCTAAAGCCAAAATACATGTCTCTAAGAAAAATGAAATATATTTGCATGATCCTAAGACTTCTAGAGCCTAAATACCATAGACCACTAGGAAAGAAAATGTTTCACCTAGGTGGATTAGAAGAGATGAACAAGTTTGCCATATTGCACAAATTGCCTTGAAGGCAAATTCTTCAAATTTTTGGTATCTTGATAGTGGGTGCTCTAGGCACATGATGGGAAACAAGAGTTTCTTTGAGACTCTTGTCTTGGAGGAAGTAGGATGTGTCACCTTTGGTGATGGATCCAAGAAAAAAGTTAGGGGAAAATGAACCATTTCCATTCCCGGATTACCCTCCTTGTCCAATGCTTTATTTGTTAATGGCTTAAAAGCCAATTTGATTAGCATTTCTCATCTAAGTGATGAAGGACTTTCCGTCCTATTTAGCAAAAATGATTGCTCTATCCTATTGCCTAATGGACAAACATTGTTGAAAGGTATGAGATCTAGCGACAATTGCTATTGTCTTGAAGCTAGATTAGTCTTAAACCATGTGTCCAAGGAAGAGCAAGTAGAGTTGTGGAATGAAAGACTTGGCCACATGAACTTTTGGGATTTACAAATTCTTGACAAGTTCAATGTTGTGCGTGTCCTTCCCAAGCTTGGGAAGAAAGCCAATGGTGTTTGTGGACCTTGCCAACAAACCAAAAGCATGCACAAAAAGGGCAAGTATCTCTCAACCAAAGAGCCCCTAGAGCTTCTTAACATGGATCTAATGGATCCTATGCAAACCGAGAGTTTAGGTGGAAAGAGATAATTTTTTGTATGAGTAGATGATTTCACTAGGTTCATATGGACATATTTTCTTAGAGAAAAATCCGAAACTTTTGACAAGTTTAAAATACTTTGTAATAAAATTCAAAATGAAATGAACTCAAACATTAAAAGCATAAAACAAATTAGAAGTGACCATGGGAGGGAATTTGAGAATGTTTCCTTTGAAACATATTGTGATAGTGTAGGCATCTCCCATGAGTTTTTGGCTCCTAGGACACTTTAACAAAAATGAGTTGTTGAGAGGAAAAATAGGGTCCTTCAAGTGATGGCCCATGTCATGTTGCTTAGCAACAATATTCTTAGGAATCTATGGGCCAAAGCTGTCAATACGACTTGCTATATAGGGAATAGAGTTTTCTTAAGGCCCGACACTAGGCAAACCTCCTATGAGTTATGAAGAGGTAGAAAGCCAAATGTGAGCTTCTTCCATACCTTTGGAAGCACATGATACATATTAAATAACTGTGATCACCTTGGTAAGGTATCTTTATTGGCTATGCCTTAAATAGTAGAGCCTATAGAGTGTTCAATTTGAAGACTCGGACCGTCATGGAATCATCCAATTTTGTCATTGATGATACAAGGCTCAAGTCTATTGACCATGAGGAGAAGATTGCTATAGATGATGACTCTCTTTTGGAGAAGGTTGTGGAGACTCCAAATGTTGGGACGTCTAACCTAGATGTAGAAATCACACAACCTATTGATAGAGTTCCTCTCGTGAACTCTAATAAACTCGCTTCATGGGTTAGGAAACTCTATGATAAAGATGACATCATTGAAGGAGTTAATGAGGGTGTTAGGATTAGGCGTCAATTAGCTAATCTTAATAGCTATATATGCTACACCTCTCAAATAGAACCCAAAAAGATTGATAAGGCCTTGAATGATGAATTTTGGGTTCTTTCCATGCAAGAAGATCTAAACCAATTCGAAAGGAATGAGGTTTGGAGTCTAGTTCCTAGGCCTAAAAGCACAAATGTGATAGGCACCAAGTGGATCTATAGGATACTCTCAAATTGAGGGTATTGATTTTAAGGAGACATTTGCTCCCGTTGCCCGTTTAGAGTCTATCAGGCTTCTCTTGTCCATTTCTTGTGTGCATAAGTTCAAATTACACCAAATGGATGTCAATAGTGCCTTCCTCAATGGCTTCTTGCAAGAAGAAGTGTTTGTTGAACAACCCAAGGGGTTTATGGATGCTCACCACCCAACCATATCTATAGCCTCGAGAAGGTTTTATATGGGTTGAAACAAGCACCAAGGGCTTGGTATGAGCGCCTTACTAAATTTCTTGTTGATAATGACTACACAAAGGGTAATGTTGATAAGACCTTGTTTATCAAGAGAAACAGAGATGAGTTATTTATAGCTCAAATCTATGTTGATGACATTGTATTTGGCTCTACCAACAACACCAATGTCCAACAATTTGTTGAAGTTACGTCTCATGAATTTGAGATGAGTCTTGTTGGTGAGCTAAGTTACTTCCTAAGTTTGCAAATTAGGCAATTAAATGATGAGATTTTTATAACCCAAGCCAAATATGTTAAAAACTTAGTGAAGAAGTTTGGCCTAGAAAATGCCAAACATTATGATACACCCATGAGTATAACTTTAAAGCTAAGCAAGGATGCTAGTGCAAAAAGTGTTGAACAAACACTATATAGGGGCATGATTGGTAGCTTGCTTTATTTGACCGCACGTAGGCCCGATATCTCTTTTAGTATGGGTGTGTGTGTGTGTGTGTGTATGTGTGCTAGGTACTAAGCGGATCCTAAGGAGTCCCATCTCTCTTCCGTTAAGAGAATTATTCGATAGGTGAATGGGACATCCAAATATGGGATTTGGTACTCTTTTGACACTAATGCTAGTTTAGTTGGCTTTAGTGATGCGGATTGGGCAGGAAATTGTGATGATAGGAAGAGCACATCGGGCGGTTGCTTCTTACTAGGTAACAACTTGGTGTCATGGTTTTGCAAGAAGCAAAACTCAATTTCCTTGTCCATGGTTGAGGCCAAATACATAGCTGCGGGGAGTGGATGCACATAACTCCTATGAATGAAGCAAATGCTAGTCGACTACGGATTCAACCAAGGTACACTCACTCTCTTTTGTGATAGTATAAGTGCTATTAATATTTCCAAGAATCCGGTACAACATTCTAGGACTAAGCATATTAATATCCGTCATTACTTCATTAGAGAGCTTGTTGAAAATAAATGCATAGTGCTTGAACATGTAGGCACTAATGATAACTAGCGGACTTATTTACAAAACCCTTAGATGCAACAAGGTTTAAAACCCTTAGTAGATCTATTGGGATATATCTCGTGGAGTGATGTGTTTTGGTGATTGACCCCAATTGGGGAACTCAAGCAAATAGAGCTTTTGCATATTTGTTGAATGCAAAAATTTGAAAAATTTTATGCTTCTTTTTTAATTGCTTGTGTATCTTGGTTGCACATATGTATATATGCTTTTATCTCAATAAGTGTGAACCTTTCCTTGAATGCAATCCATGTCATATTTATGTTCAAACATGCACTTTTGGACTAGGAGATATATTTTGGAAATACTTATTGAATGACCTACGATGATCTCCATGACATGATGATTCTTTTATAACATGCTCTTATGAAAAAAGCATGAATTGATGATTACAATTATTAAATGCAAATCAATGTGTGAAAAGCTATTGAGACTCAAAATGAATATAGGATCTTGCATCCATTCTAAGGATTTTAAAATCCAAAATGTCTATCTTTTTTTATTTGTTGAACATGTCTACTATCATACGGATATCTTATCCAGCAAAATCAAATAGGGTGCAAAGTTGCTCATGAAATGTTTCGCTTATAAAGTTAGATATAGTTCTCTAAAATTGAAATCAATAAATTTTCTATATCCTTGCTTTTATTCATGACAAATGGTAAAATTGGTTTGAATTCTTATAGGAAACCTTTGTCATTTTGGTTTGCCAAATTCTATTGATTTTTGAACTTGAATGCAATATGTCTTGCATGCAAATCATTTTAATCACACATTTTTTAATGAAAATAAATCTCCTTGTATCTCTCCATTTGATTGAGTTGCATGAAGTGCCTTATACGATTATGCAAATGACATGTATACTTCTGTCTCTCTTTGCTTCGAGTGACCCATTTGGGGAATACTCCTTTGCCCATCTCATGACAAAAAGGAGCAGTAGTATATGGTAAGGGGATACATGGTAAGGGGTAAAATGTTGGGGATACACATTAAGGGGGAGTAACCCTTTGAGGGGGAGCATTGCATTCACATACATTGCATGATGTTGTGCTATAATTTCTTAGAATGCAAATGCTTGTTATATTCCCACTTGATTAATCTCACAATTCATTGAGCTAGAATGTGTAGAAACTTTGTTTTGAAGGGTTGATAATTCTACAAGAGATTAAAGACTTGAAGTTTTTTTTTACTTATCTCTTTGTAATGTAGAATATTTTGCTGTCCCTTAGTTTCTATTTTGTTGTGAGATATCAATGTGCAGTGGTTTTGTCACGAAATAGCCAAATGGGGAGATTGTAAGGTCACATTTATTTGATTGGCTTATTTCTTGGACAAACCACATGTAGGTGTTTGAATGTAAGAGTAGTTTAGGTGATTGAGATTCAAGATCAATATCCCTTTCAAGACCTCAAGAGATCAAGCACTTGAAAGGTAAATTTCTAAGTGCTTACTGCTTTGAAGAGATAGCTGCACACACCCACAACCCATGTATAAGTCTTATTAGTGTATGTTGTGTTTGTTTATATTGTGTGCATTAATGTTCACTAATCTCTCTTCTTTCATGTGTAATTGACTACATCTAGCTTGTGAAATGCCATATCATATTAGGCATTAGGATGCATTCTTTTTACTCACACACTTGCACTTGTTGCATGCTTATTGTGTGAGAAACCACGTGAGAAGGCCTTGCCTCTCACTGCTGCCGTTGAAATGCCGCGATTGGTTAACCACAGCATGCTGGTGACAGAGATCTCTTCTTTGTGCCGCGGCACCCTTAGTGACAGTAACTTTTCTGTCGTGCCGCGGTTGAAGTGCCACAGTTGTCCAACCATGGCAGTCCGTCATGCGAGAACAACCAAAACACTGCAATTTTGTTGGGAGCCGATATATATATATATCCCACTTTCATTTTAGGTCATCCCCAAGAGTTCCAAAAGCATATTTTTCTCCTAGAACACCTTTTAAGAGCAAAAAATCCTTAAGAACTCACCTTTAATCACTTAAAGCTAATCCTTGTTGCATTAATCTTCATATTGCTTTATCTATGCTCACATAGAGTGCATCCATTCATAAGTTTGCATCATCACATCTTGTTGGTAAGATTCTCACTAACTTCATCTAATTTTAGTGCCTTTCTTAACAAGACATCTCTTTATTCACTTGTATGTTTTTGAAAAATATACTAGATACAAGATAGAGATTGTTTGTGATGAATTGATTGAGTGTTGTATTGTGATAGGTTTTTTAGGTTTTGTTTAATCTTGATTAGCTAAGCTATTTGATATGTCATTTAGCTATTGATATCTATGAATGAATTAATTGACATATTATCATTCTAGATAAGCATCTAAGGTTCTCTAGCTTTGTTTGCTCTTTGAATATCATCAAATATTCACATAGGACATTTATCTCTTCATTGAGAAGTAAGACTTGTGTTGCTATCGGGATTAGATAGCTTAAATCACAATCAATTGGACTAGGTTCACTCATACCTGGATTAGGTAGTGGTTGTGAGTTACATACTGGTATTAGGTTGTAATCACTTTACCATTGGTGCATTCGAGGTTCGTGTGTGGTGCACATAACAGCCTGTGGTTTTTCCCGTGAGGGTTTCCACGTAAATATCTTGTGTCATTTATTATTCCGCATTTCGTACACTTGATATTTTATATTAACTAGTTTAGGGGCATTTTCATAAAATTTACATTCTTGTGAAAATTGGGTAAAATCATATAAAATCTACTCACCCATCTATAGATTAATATTGTACACACCGTTATTTGTTTCAAGTATCCAAGAGATTTGAGATTGATTGATTTGATTAAAACTTGATTAAACTAAGAAAGTAGTTAATAAGAATATGTGAATGTGATCGAGAGGTGAGAGAACTTGGTCATCAATGATCCCCAATTATGAACACTCGATATATGAAATTAACTTGTAAATGAATTCAACCAATTCAAGGATTCATTCTTAATCTTAATTATGACTTTTACCGTATGGCAATGGGATGAGTCAAGTATTCCCAACCCTTATTCACCATTGGCATCTGGTGTGAACAACGATTGGGAACCTGTTAAACACAAGAAATAAGAACCAAGTTATATACTGTGCTTGGCATTTGCTAGAGACAAAATTCATTCCTTCAAGTGAGCGTTAATTAGGGTTAGGTTTGGCATATACTCTAACCCTAATTCTCATATGGTATTAACCCTGAAATATTGCCAAATAATTATCCACCCTTGGCATCTGGTGTGAAGAACTATTAAAACTAATTAAGATTAAGAATTAAGCGTAATGAACAAATCATGAATAAGATTGACAAAATAATAATAATTAATCCACACATGAGTATTCACAAAAGGTTCACATTGATTCCCTAATATAGAATTAGTTACACATGAAAAGATTAAAAGAGGAGAAAGAGTTGATAAAACCCATAAGTGTCTTTTTTAAGCTTCCAAGTGCAACAATTGTGGTGGTGTGATGAGTGATGGCCCCCTTGGTGGCTTCAGACCTCCCTTTACTGCCTCCCGACTGGTCTTCGGATGATCTCCTGAAATTAGGGCTCACAAGGGGTTTAAATAGGTGTAGATGCTAAGCCAAGTCATTAAACAACAAGGAAATCAATTCCCCTTTAGAACTCTACCTTTTTAGGATTTTATTTCTTTCCTAATCCATCTCAAATTGATTACTTATTGAAGGAAGATAAGGATAAGATGTCTACTTTCTTTTCAAGACTTTCACACATGTCCAAGAAGGTAATATTTCCCGTTCCGACAACTTGCGAAACAAATTCAAAAGTATTCTTAGATTTTTTGATTGACTAATCTGACCTTTGGGTACTAAATGGGCATAACTTCTTTTAGAAAATTTGGATCGATAAGCAGTAAATTGAGTTGGACACTAGACTTCTTGGGCTTCATATCCATAGGTGGCAGGACACACAACTCAATTGGAGCTGAGAGATATGGCCCTTGTAATACGGCTCATCTACACTATCACGGGCTATCGCTGTGAAAGCCACATCAGTTATCACAGCGGTCTTCACTGTTCTTGAGAGCACTTTGGGTGCCGCTGTGCAAATTCACAGCGGTCTTGAGGGCAGTTGATGGCAAACGGTATAAAAGTCCGTTGAAATATCTAAAATTGCTCTTTTCCTCTGAAATACTTCAAACATATCACTTGGATCTAACAACCTGAAAATGCTTAAACACACAAATTAAAACCTTAAATAACTCAAGAAACAAGCAATTGATTGGAGGAATGGGGACCATAAACATATACAATAAATGACCGATCAAATACCCCCAAACCTATCTTTTGCTAGTCCTCGAGCAAAACTAAGAAAACAAAAATAAAAAACTAAACTAAACACAAAAATCCTAAATAAGCCACTTTCGTGAGCATATACTACAAGCCTTTAAACGTCTAGGTGTCCCTAGTAGGAGGAGTTTTGTCTCCTGAGGGTTTACAACTATGCTACCCACAAACATATTTCTTTGAAGAACCAAATAATCAAGATACAAACTCACATGTACCATTTAAAACCAATGCATGCTAGAGCCAATAAGTAAAGACTAAAATTATGCTACAAATTTGAATGAATGCTTAGCTTGAATGAAAAGCCCAAGCTCAAGATATTCTAGCTTCAAACACGCATCGTCAAACACCATAGATATAATTCACCTCGACTCTAATTCTCATAAGATATTGCCCATTAATTTCACACAAAACCTAGGCAAATTCACTCATCAAGCATATGCGAATGGAATTTATGCACAAGAAATTTCAAGTTATTATCGCATATGAATATATCATTGAAAGAATGCTTAATTTGTATACAAAATATCTCATAAAAAGAATCAAACATTAAGAACAAGATAGATCACATGTTTACCTTACTCTCGAGCTAGCATCCCCAAAAGATCAATTAGGTCTTTTTTTTGGTTGTAACGGGGCCATTGGGTGAAGGTTAAGAAAGAACGAAAAAATTAGAACTCAAAAACCTAGGATCATACCATGTGAGTCTTCCATTACCTTTTCGGCTTCACACAAATCTCTTGGACTACTTTACAAATGGGATGATGCCACTTGTTGTTGTCCAATTCTTCAAAACTCACATTTCTCTATTTGTCAAACTCCTTTTGAGTAGATACAAGCTTTGCAATCTTAATTGACTTTACTGCAGTCATTAACTTTTTATTTTTATATATTTTTTATTTATTAATACAACAATTATTCAATACATTTCTTCTTAACACCACTTTGGTGTTTGTTTTCTTGCTTTTTTCCTTGGTACATGCACATCACAAGTCACCCATTTGAACTCCCTTCAATCATCTTCATCACTTCCTCTATATGATCTCAAGCTATAATGTATGGCTAAATTTTTGTTTATTGGGGTAAAGTTAATGTGGATGATGAAAGAAAAAGGCTCATTGTGTTTGGCTTCAGACCGGGCTATGGAGCACACACATAAGGTAGGAAATATTTAAGGCCTTTTAAGTGAGTTCAAGCACACATTGCATATATCACTTCTAATTGTTCAACCAAATCAAGAGCAAAGTCCACATGTGATATATTTTTATGAGAATTGTTCTTTAATGCTCAGTGTACAACCTATAGAGATCGAATCAAATGTTAAGAATCTACTGAGTGTTTAAAGAGTGGAAACAAATAATCCCTTATATCATGTCATTTATGTACGCTTTTTGGCTTAGTGAACTCATAAGGGTAGTCTCCACTATTAATCATGACAATCCAACTATGCATCCTATCCACTATTGTAGGGAAAAATAAACAAATAAAAGTGTTACACGCAGCGGAAGCGATACTAAAGACGATTTAGTGACTTTTAAAATTTTTCCTTTATGAACCTTAAACCCTTTTAATCAATAAACATGCGTATATATCAACAAAAGTAAATTACCTCTTGTCGCGTGATCCGATTGACTTACGTCGATGGTAATCCGCAAGACCTTCAATCCGAGCACGAACGTGGATCACCTAGGAGCGTGGTCTCCCTTTCCTTTGAATTGCAAACCTGTGAATGGACCAAACAAATACTTTCTTTTCTTTGTTAGTCATAAAACAATCAAAAGAATGTCAAAATTATTCCGGTCACTTTTGAGTTCACAATCTTATGATCGAAACTCGCGTGAACCTAGATCGATATCGTATACACAAGCTTATTGATGTTTAAGCAATTGTATACTATCAAAGAATAATTTTTCACTCCTTTTTGTCTCTCTAGAATAAAAACTCTCTTATAATTAAGAAGAAGAAGAAAGAAAATAAAAACTCAAGCACCAATTCATTAATTTGGCCGCACCATATAAGAACATATATATAGGTTGGCCGAATTTTTCTTCTTTTTCCTTTAGGGTTGCCGAATTCTATGTGGTATCTAATTAGGGTTGGCCGAATTTCATCATGTCACTTATATAGGGTGACTAAAATTCAACCCTAATTCTTTTTAACTTTATAGACTTCAAACCCTAATCCAACTCTTTTATTTTTTATTCTTTTATTTGACTAAATAATAAAAAAAAAGACTCCTTATTTGAATTAAATAAATAATACTAATTTATTTATTTACTTATCAAACAAGTCTTTTACTTTTAGGAAAGATTTGTTTCTTTAATTAAGCAATTAATCAATAAATCAATTAATTCTTATTTAATTAAAACAAATGAAACAAAATAATATTTTTAGGTCAAAACCTTAACCTAGCCGCCCCACTTATATAAGATGGGCCTAATATTATTTTCCTATTTCATTTAATCCATTGGACTTTAAATAAAAAAGCCCACATGTGAACCGGACCCATTCTTACTAAAAGAAATAAGCCCACATGTCTTTCATTAATATATTAATATAATTGAGCAGCCCATTACTTGAATAATGTGCAAATTATATTCTTAATATATTAAATGCAATTCTAGATGGACCCTTAAATTGGTCGGTAGAATATATCAAGTGATCCATGCAAGTCCGTGTGGATTGGGGATCTTGGCGGGCCATCTAAATTTAAGCTTCAATAGACATAACCTAATCACAATCAACAAATGATTCACTTAGGTTCGATCCATTAATTTTAACTCATTCCACTAAAGAGCTAAAACTGAACTCTTAAATAAAGATAGAAAAGGAAGATACTCCTCATTCATACCCTAGACAATCATATTGGAGATAGTGTATCCTCGTGATTAATATCGGTAATCGCCAAGAGTTCATAGACCGCCTATAACTCTCCAAGTTACCATATTTACTCATATGACCACGTTTTGAACTTGGATATTTTGACTTGTCCGGAAGCCATGTTTTCAATAGACACTATCGAAAACTCAACGTTGAGATTTAATATCCAATTACCTCAAAACATCCATATGATGATATTATACTCTCATTTAATTAAATGGAGCCACGATGTCCATATCTATAAATGAAGTCCTCATCGATTAACAAATGAATATCACCAAACTATCGAGGATAGACTATGCGATATAATCGTACTCATTGATAACTCAAATTATATCACTTGCAACCATAAGTCCGTCATTTATCTCAGGATTAAGATAGACTCTCCGATTGTCCTGATAATGAAAAGACTATTATCTATTGCCGGTTCTAGATAAAGCTTTTCATTGTGATCCAGTTCAATGCACCCAGTGCACTAGATCCTTTTGCTCGAAGACACTCCGATGATTTTAGACTCATCATATCTCATTTGATCCTACTCAAATGCTAGCAAAAGAATTCTACAACTTTAACAAGATAAAGGTGCCCAACCTTTAACTTAAGTTGTGAACATTATTCAAGACTAACTAAAGAATTGTGTCTACCACATACATATCCGGATGTACGAACAATTCTTCTTTTCCCATAGTCTTTAGACCTTATGATTATTTACTTTGACAATTATAATACAAACTATAAATGTTATACGATTTGTTAAACCAGAAATCACTTTATTAATATGAAAAAGATTGTTAATTACAACATTACACTCTTGCTATTGAGCATAATCCTAACAATCTCCCACTTGCGCTATAGCAAATGTGTCATATCTCTCAAGCCCATATTCTCTAGATGCCCATCGAAACTCTTCTGAGGTAGAGCCTTTGTGAAGGGATCCGCTAGATTTTCTGCTGACGTGATTTTGGAAATCGTCACGTCACCTCTTTGAACAATCTCCCTTAAAAGATGAAACTTTCTTTCAATGTGTTTACCTCTCTTGTGACTTCTTGGTTCTTTCGAATTAGCCACTGCTCCACTGTTGTCACAGTAGATAGTGATCTGCTTATTCGCACTAGGAACTACTTCTAAGTCAATCAAGAATTGGCGGAGCCAAACAGCCTCTTTGGTAGCTTTGCATGCAGCAACATACTCGGCTTCCATGGTGGAATCAGCAATACAAGATTACTTGATACTCCTCCATATAACTGCTCCTCCTCCAATAGTAAACACAGCCCTTGATGTGGATTTTCTGGAGTCAGAATCTGATTGGAAATCAGAATCTGTATACCCAACGGGAACCAAATCCCCTCCAGAGTATACAAGCATATTATCTCTCGTTCTCTTAAGATACTTGAAAATATGCTTGACTGCCGTCCAGTGATCAGGTCCAGGTTTCGATTGAAACCTGCTAACTATGCCAACAACAAAACAAATATCTGGTCTAGTACAGAGCATTGCATACATGAGACTTGCAACTGCCAAGGCATATGGAACTCTACTCATGAATTGCTCTTCATGCTCATTCTTAAGAACTTGTTCCTTAGAAAGCTTGATTCCATGTCTGAAAGGTAACATACCTTTCTTGGAATCCTGCATGGAAAACCTAGACAAGATTTTGTCTATGTATGAAGCTTGGGATAACGCAATCGTTCTATTCTTTCTATCCCTTATTACTTGGATATCTAGAATAAAACTTGCTTCCCCTAAGTCCTTCATATCAAATTGTTTTACTAACCATTCTTTTACTGATGTTAATACACCTACATCGTTCCAATGAGTAGTATATCATCAACATAAAGAATCATGGAAAACCAACTTGTCGCCTTTAATCCTTTTGTATACACAAGGTTCGTCAGGATTCTGAATAAATCCAAAACCTTTGACAGCTTGATCAAACCTTATGTTCCAGGATCTGGATGCTTGCTTTAATCCATATATGGAATTCTGCAACTTGCATACCTTATCCACTGGGCCCTTTTCAATGAATCCCTCTGGTTGCATCATGTAGATGCTTTCGTCAAGACTTCCATTTAGGAAAGCTGTCTCGACGTCCATTTGCCAAATCTCTAGATCTAAAGATGGTGCAATGGATAAGAGTATCCTAATGGATTTAAGCATGGCCACAG
The DNA here is from genome assembly GCA_035582765.1 of Acer negundo. Classification (NCBI taxonomy): domain Eukaryota; kingdom Viridiplantae; phylum Streptophyta; class Magnoliopsida; order Sapindales; family Sapindaceae; genus Acer; species Acer negundo. Next base: position 21,012,572 of record CM069231.1, on the reverse strand, counting down.
GAGAGAAGGTTTCCTCGTAATCGATACCTTCTTTCTGTGTATACCCTTTAGCTACCAATCTAGCTTTAAAGGTTTCCACCTTTCCATCCATACCTCTTTTCCTCTTGTATACCCACTTGCACCCAATGGGTTTTATCCTTTTAGGCAAGTCTACAAGGGACCAGACTTTGTTATCGAACATAGATTCAATCTCGGATTGCATTGCCTTTTGCCAATGGCGACTATCAACATCCTCCATAGCTTCCTTGTACGTATAGGGATCATCGTCGTCCGGGAGATTCTCCACTGATTCTCCCAGACCGATGTATCTTTCGTGTTGTGTTCTAACCCTCCCACTACGACTAGGAATGGTAGGTTGTTGATCTTGTGTTGGATCGGAACTTACAATTGGGTTAGGTTGTGCAACCTCTCGTGGAATTGTATCTCCCGACATCTCATTCAGGACAATTCTACTTCTAGGCACAAAATCATTCATATAGTCCTTTTCCAGAAATTTAGCATTTGTCGAAACAAATACTTTAAGATCTGAAGGACTATAGAAATAATATCCTTTAGTTTCTTTTGGATACCCTACAAATATACATGTTTCTGAACGGGACTCCATCTTTTCTGTCTTTCCTTTTAACACATGCGCAGGACAACCAAATATCCTTAAGCGTTGTAAACTAGGCTTGCGCCCAGTCCTAGGTTTGCGCCCAGTCCACAACTCATGCGGTGTTTTAGGAACAGACTTAGATGGTACATCGTTTAGAATGTATATAGCAGTTTGTAAAGCATATCCCCTAAAAGAAATAGGAAGCGTTGAATAACTCAACATAGACCTAACCATATCCAAAAGAGTTCTATTTCTCCTTTCTGCTACCCCATTCTGTTGAGGTGTACCTAGTGCAGAAAACCGAGAAACTATCCCATTATCAATAAGATATTGCTGAAACTCACCAGATAGATATTCTCCACCACGATCAGATCTCAAGATTTTTATGTGTTTCTCAAGCTGATTATCCACTTCAGCTTTGAATGCTTTGAACATGTCAAAAGCATCCGACTTATGTCTCATGAGACACACATAACCAAATCTCGAGTAATCATCCGTGAAGGTGATGAAGTACTCATATCCACCTCTAGCTTGAATGCTCACAGGTCCACATACATCAGTGTGTATCAATCCTAAACATTCAGTGGCTCTTGCACCTTTGGCAGAGAACGTCCTTTTGGTCATTTTACCTTCCAAAACAAGATTCACAAGTTGGTAGATCATCAACCTTTAAGTCACTTAAAGGTCCGTCACTTACCAATCTTTTAATCCTATTAAGGTTAATATGACCTAAGCGTAAATGCCAAAGGTAGGTTTCATCTGTTGATAATTTTACTCTTTTATGATTAGGTTCCGTTATTTTTTTGTCTAACGAGTGAGAGATATTTCTATGCAAAAAGTATAGACCGTTTTCCAATGTACCTTGGCAAATAATTTTGTCATTCTTACTAATAATAAAACTTTATTAAAAGTAACCGAATATCCAAATTTATTCAAACAAGAAACTGAAATTAAATTCCTCTTGAATTGAGGTACATAATAAACGTCTATTAAATCTAAATGCCTTCTAGAATCCAAATAAACTCTAATATCTCCCACTGCACTTGCAGACACTAACGTTCCGTTGCCCAAGCGCAAATTGATTTCATTCTTACTCAGCTTTCTCCTTTCTTGAAACCCCTTCTTCCTTCTTGTTCTGGGACTTTGGGCAATTTCTCTTCCAATGTTCTGGGACTTTGGGCAATTTCTGTTCCACCACCAAAGGAAGCATTTCCCTTTGATCTTGGTTACTTTCTTGGTCTCCTTCTTGATAGGCCCAAGTTGCTTTTTCTTCTGTTGTTTCTTGACCTTTTGACGGGCCTTAACAGTAGCAACTTTACCAACCATATGAATCTCTTGACCTTTGCCTTTCACAAGGATCTTTTCAGCACTTTGAACATCTTGCATCAGGCCTTGTAAGGTGTATTCCTTTTTGTTCAAAGTGTAGTCCAATTTGAACTGATCAAAGGAATCTGACAATGAATTGACAACCATATTAATCTTTGTCTCACCATCTATCTCAGCGCCATGCAGTTCAGCAATGTTGAGATGTGCTATGACTTTCATCATGTGATCTTTCACAGCCTGTCCAGGTTTCATCCTAAGATTCATAAAAGCAGTCACTGCCTCTCTCTTAGTCGTCCTAGACTTTATAGCAAACATCTCCTCTAGAGACATCATTATATCAGCAGCGGACTCCATTCCTTCATGCTGCTGTTGCAACACGTCGGAGATAGTGGCCATAATGTAACATTTTGCCATATCATCTGAAGTCTTCCACTGCTCATACTCATCTCTACACATTATGCTAGATTCATTATTAGGAGCAGGTGGTTTAGGAGTAGTTAGAACAAACTTATGTTTTTCACTTTGCAGTAACAACCCAATTTTCCTTTTCCATGTGACATAATTATCTCCAGTTAAAGTGTTATCTTTCGGGATGTTCATAAGTGATGGGGTCATGAAATCTGAACAAAACATATATAAGTAAATAATCATGATAAAGCACTTTTAAATATTTATCTTGAATTAAATAAATAACTCAATCATAAAATTCAACGGTGATCTAACACCCATAAATGTTACGCCTCCTTTGGGAGTTCGCACCATTTACTAGTTAGACTAAGTCCCACCTAATTGTTAACATAACAACCAGCGTTTTCAATTTTAGCCTTGCAATTTTACTGACAAGAACTCTTGGGAGGATATCAATAAAATTACATTGAGTGTGTTACCAAGATATCGACCCTCAATTTTCTCTCACGAAAATCCCTCCTTTGGGAGTAGATCTCGTTTGAGTCCATTGTCTAGTCTATCCTTGTAAGGAAGTATGTTGCTAAATTCCATTCATGGACGCCCCTTGGGGGGATTACCAATAAATAATAAAGCTCGACTAACCTTGGAGGCCATAGGTGTTACCAAAACACCTTCTCCCACTCAATTATTTAAGGCGTGTGATTAAATCCCATAGAATGATTTACCGAGTTATCAAGATGCCAATTTAGATACCTAAATCATTCAATGCATGTTCATACCAAAAGAGATATATGCGTGGCACTCCTATTCTATATGTCATGTTATCATACAATAACAAATATTGTAATATTTAAGCATAAATTAAATAGCAACAATTTTGGCACATCCTAGAAAAACAAGTAAATTACAATTTGTCAGGAATACAAGATCTTCAGGTGGCCCATCAACCATACGCTCATCCTTCGGCCTTCTCCCATGGGCGTGCGCAGCCCACAACCCCACAAAGGGGCTGCCTTGCGCAGCCCATAAGGCCACACAAGGCTGCCATGCGCAGCCCACCAAAGTTTGGGCTCGTCATGTGCAGCCCAATCCACTCCTAGGGTGCGCACGGTGCTCGTACTTGGTTCCGGTTGCTTCATTTTGCTTCGTGTCTTCGAATCTCCAAGACCTAAATATATTACGGCAGTATATATATAATAAATACTGCAGTATTAATTTTTTTTTATTTTTTTTTATTCACTGCAGTATTTTTACAAACCAAAAACTGCACATACTAAAAATAAATAAAAAAACTGCAGTAACCCTAAAAAAATACTGCACATATATATATAAAAAATAAAACCTAGCAATCTACCAAGAAGGAATTATGGCGATAATAGACCACCCTTCTTGTTACAACTCCGAAACAAAAATTACATTGAAAATCTAGGGCCAAAATCGAGCAATAACAAACCACATAAAATATATATAAATCCATACATCACATGTAATTATATATTTGAATACCTAGAGTGCCATCTCTTTCTAAACATGCATAATCACAATAAAAAGAAATAGATCCACGAATATATACGTTAATTAATTAAAAGGGTTCAACCTAGGCTCTGATACCAATTGTAGGGAAAAATAAACAAATAAAAGTGTTACACGCAGCGGAAGCGATACTAAAGACGATTTAGTTACTTTTAAAAATTTTCCTTTATGAACCTTAAACCCTTTTAATCAATAAACATGCATATATATCAACAAAAGTAAATTACCTCTTGTCGCGTGATCCGATTGACTTACGTCGATGGTAATCCGCAAGACCTTCAATCCGAGCACAAACGTGGATCACCTAGGAGCGTGGTCTCCCTTTCCTTTGAATTGCAAACCTGTGAATGGACCAAACAAATACTTTCTTTTCTTTGTTAGTCACAAAACAATCAAAAGAATGTCAAAATTATTCCGGTCACTTTTGAGTTCACAATCTTATGATCGAAACTCGCGTGAACCTAGATCGATATCGTATACACAAGCTTATTGATGTTTAAGCAATTGTATACTATCAAAGAATAATTTTTCACTCCTTTTTTGTCTCTCTAGAATAAAAACTCTCTTAGAATTAAGAAGAAGAAGAAAGAAAATAAAAACTCAAGCACCAATTAATTGATGTGGCCGAACCCTATAAGAACATATATATAGGTTGGCCGAATTTTTCTTCTTTTTCCTTTAGGGTTGCCGAATTCTATGTAGTGTGTAAATTAGGGTTGGCCGAATTTCATCATGTCACTTATATAGGGTGACTAAAATTCAACCCTAATTCTTTTTAACTTTATAGACTTCAAACCCTAATCCAACTCTTTTATTTTTATTCTTTTATTTGACTAAATAAAAAAAGACTCCTTATTTGATTAAATAAATAATACTAATTTATTTATTTACTTATCAAACAAGTCTTTTACTTTTAGGAAAAGATTTGTTTCTTTAATTAAACAATTAATCAATAAATCAATTAATTCTTATTTAATTAAAACAAATGAAACAAAATAATATTTTTAGGTCAAAACCTTAACCTAGCCGCCCCACTTATATATAAGATAGGCCTAATATTATTTTCCTATTTCATTTAATCCATTGGACTTTAAATAAAAAAGCCCACATGTGAACCAGACCCATTCTTACTAAAAGAAACAAGCCCACATGTCTTTCATTAATATATTAATATAATTGAGCAGCCCATTACTTAAATAATGTGCAAATTATATTCTTAATATATTAAATGCAATTCTAGATGGACCCTTAAATCGGTCCGGTAGAATATATCAAGTGATCCATACAAGTCCGTGTGGATTGGGGATCTTGGCGGGCCATCTAAATTTAAGCTTCAATAGACATAACCTAATCACAATCAACAAATGATTCACTTAGGTCCGATCCATTAATTTTAACTCATTCCACTAAAGAGCTAAAACTGAACTCTTAAATAAAGAAAGAAAAGGAAGATGCTCCTCATTCATACCCTAGACAATCATATTGGAGATAGTGTATCCTCGTGATTAATATCAGTAATCGCCAAGAGTTCATAGACCGCCTATAACTCTCCAAGTTACCATATTTACTCATATGACCACGTTTTGAACTTGGATATTTTGACTTGTCCAGAAGCCATGTTTTCAATAGACACTATTGAAAACTCAACGTTGAGATTTAATATCCAATTACCTCAAAACATCCATATGATGATATTATACTCTCATTTAATTAAATGGAGCCACGATGTCCATATCTATAAATGAAGTCCTCTATCGATTAACAAATGAATATCACCAAACTATCGAGGATAGACTATGCGATATAATCGTACTCATTGATAACTCAAATGATATCACTTGCAACCATAAGTCCATCATTTATCTCAGGATTAAGATAGACTCTCCGATTGTCCTGATAATGAAAAGACTATTATCTATTGACGGTTCTAGATAAAGCTTTTCATTGTGATCCAGTTCAATGCACCCAGTGCACTAGATCCTTTTGCTCGAAGACACTCCGATGATTTTAGACTCATCATATCTCATTTGATCCCACTCAAATGCTAGCAAAAGAATTCTACAACTTTAACAAGATAAAGGTGCCCAACCTTTAACTTAAGTTGTGAACAATATTCAAGACTAACTAAAGAATTGTGTCTACCACATACATATCCAGATGTACGAACAATTCTTCTTTTCCCATAGTCTTTAGACCTTATGATTATTTACTTTGACAATTATAATACAAACTATAAATGCTATACGATTTGTTAAACCGGAAATCACTTTATTAATATGAAAAAGATTGTTAATTACAACATTACACTCTTGCTATTGAGCATAATCCTAACACATAGGGACATTGTTGCTAAGCAACATGACACGGGCTATCTCTTGAAGGACCTTATTCTTCCTCTCAACAACTCCATTTTGTTAAGGTGTCCTAACCGAAAACTTATGGGAGATGCCTACACTATCACAATAGGTTTCAAAGGAAACATTCTCAAATTCCCTTCCATGGTCACTTCTAATCCATTTTATTCTTTTAATGTTTTAGTTCATTTCATTTTTAATTTTATTACAAAGCATTTTAAACTTGTCAAAAGTTTCAGATTTTTCTCTAAGAAAATATGTTCATGTTAACCTAGAGAAATCATCTACACAAACAAAAATGTATCTCTTTCCACCTAAACTCTCAGTTTGCTTAAGACCCATAAGATCCATGTGGAGAAGCTCTAGGGGCTCCTTGGTTGAGAGATACTTGCCCTTTTTGTGCATACTTTTAGTTTGTTTTCCTTGTTGGCAAGGTCCATAAACACCATTGGCTTTCTTCCCAAGCTTGGGAAGACCACGCACAATATTGAACTTGTCTAGGATTCATAAATCCTGAAAGTTCATGTGGCCAAGTCTTTCACGCCACAACTCAACTTGCTCTTCATTGGACACATTGTTTTAGACTACTATAGCTTCAAGACAATAGCAATTGTCGCTAGATCTCATACCTTTCAACAAGGTTTGTCCATTAGGCAATAGGATAAAGCAATCATTTTTACTAAATATGACGGAAAGTCCTCATCACTTAAATGTGAAATGCTTATCAAATTGGCTTTTAAGCCATCAACATACAAAACATTGGACAAGGAAGGTAATCCGAGAATGGAAATGGTTCATTTCCTTACAACTCTCTTTTAGGATCCATCACCAAAGGTGACATATTCTCCTTTCTCCATGACAAAAGTCTCAAAGAAACTCTTATTTTCTGTCATGTGCCTAGAACACTGATCAAGCCAAAATTGGTATGATTTTGGCCCTCAATCCCGACTTTTTTTGCTTGATCCTCAGGCATTTCCCTGTATTTAATGTTGCTAAATCAAGTGTTTCAAGTTTACTTAGGCTTTAGGAGCATTTGTGAAGAAGGTCAAGACTTTGGTTCAAAAAGAGCTCAAGTTGGCAAAATAGGGTATTTTCGCCACCTTGATGAAAATGTGTCACCATTGGCGACATGATGGCATAAGTGGCGACATTTGCATTTCTCAGAATTAAAAGCATCAGGTGTTGTCGCCACTTTATGTCGCCATGGCGAGAAAGTGGCGACATTTTAATTTCCTCATTTGTCGCCACTTGCATGATTGGCGAAAAAGATGAGAAAAGTGGCGACATGTGAATCTCAGAATGAGCAACCGTTTGTTGCCATGATGTCGCCAATGGCCACACAAGTGGCGACATCACTCCACATCTGATTTTCAAGCAGTTATCAGTACATTTCTGAGTGTGACTATATATATCCCTCTCTTCCAACTTGAAAAGGATCCAAGCATTTAGAAAGCAACATATTTTATAGAGCATTAGACCTAGTTTCTCCTTCATACATCACCCTCTCAACTTCCTCCATTCTTTAAACTTGAACTATCTTTTCCATCCAAAACCTCAACACCAATGTCTTGATTACTTCACTCAACCATTCTACTCTTACCATTCTCTACATTTCAAAACCTTTGTCACTCATCATTAGACACCCACATATCTAGACATATCCTCTTCTACCATTCTTGACACTAGGAGCAACAAAGGAAGTGAAGGAGCAAGCACTAAAGAAGGAGGCCTAAGGGTGATTTCCTTAACTATTACTTCTTATTCATTTGATTTGTAACTATGTGTAACTAAACCCCTAATCTAGGCGATAGATGTGAGAAACATTTGTTGTGGGTTTTTGCTTAAGCTATGTGTAATTAAATCTCTATTTGTTTTTTATTAACTTAATATTGAGATTCTATACATTTTGTGATTTGTATTGTATATCACCAGTAGATCATATTATTGTGTGGGATAATTTGTTGTGAAACCAATCTTGGATTGACACCCTTGATTGGTTAAGAAACTTAGTGAATATGATAGATTAGTGGTGGATATATCAACCCCTAATCTAAACCCTTGATTTGTACCAAATTAATCCCACCTTGACCCTCTTTCCTTAATCGGTTAGGAATTGAGGTGGGAAGATGTTTAGTATCCATAAAAATGTCCTAAATATACTATAGGAAATAAATGGTTAGCATCTATGAGACTTGGTCATTAATGAAGCTTTGAAGAGCATTACCCATGACAATTGTGACTCCATCAATTCCTTAGTATATACTCTATTTTTTACATCATCCCTCTTATCAAGATTGTTGAGTCTTCTATTTTCCCTATCATTTTTGTATGTTTATTTTAATTGCATTTTTGGTGGTTTGTTAAATCACACAACTATCCATTCATTATGATTTATCTTATTGTAAAATAGATTAGTCAATCAATCTAACATATTACTCCATTTCGCTGTGGAACGAATCTTGCTTACCACTTGCTAAGAATTAACATATTAAGGGATTTTTAAGTGGATAAAACATGATTTTCAAAAGAGCATAAAAGAGTATTTTGTTGAGCATACAAACGACCTCATCAAGCACCCATTATCTAGATACAAAAAATTAGAAGAATTTGCCTTCAAGGCAATTTATGCAACATGGCAAACATTTTCATTCTTTCTAATCCACTTAGGTGAAACATTTTCTTTCCTAGTAGTCTTTGGTACATGGGTTCTAGATGTCCTAGGATCATGCATATTACTTTTATCATCCCTAGGTACATGCATCATGGCTCTTTTCTTTTTCTTCTCAATCATGCTTCTAGTTTTACACATTTTAATGTATCGAAATCACCTTGGTCTAATATGACCATCAAAACCACAAAATGACATATAGAGATAAAGTTAGGAATCATACCATGTCCATATGCTTGAATTGGTTCAATGTATCTTCGTTGTTGAACTAGTCTAGCTTGCTTCCTTGCTTGAGGTTGCATGATTGGTCTCTTTCCTTTGTTGTGAGCCATTTGTTGAGGAAAGTTAACTTGAGGAGCTCTTGAGGGTTGAGCTTGTGGTTGTCTTCTTGGAGCAACCTTCACTTGTGCACTATGTGAGCATTGTCTCTGATCAATCTTCTTCCTAGGAGTTTGCACTGGTGAGGCTTCTTTGTTGCTCAAATACTTGACAAACACAGTCTTGTTGGGAATAGAGGTCTTCTTGCCATCTTCAAACCCAAGACCTCTCTTGTCACAAAGACTCTTTCCAACACTTAGGGTGTGGTCAAGTTTTTCGGTGCCAGTAGTCATCCTAGTCATTGACTTTTTAGCTTCTTCAAGCTCCCTCTTCAAACCTTTTTCATTCCTCTTAGATTAGTCTAACTCCTCTCTTAGCTTATCTTCAATTTTCTTTGCTCTTTCCACTTGTTTACTTAAGTGGTCAATATGAGATGAAAGATCTAGATTTTCTTCTCTCAATCTTTGAATCTCTCTCTTGGTTTTTATCTCTAAGCTTTTAAACTCAGTGAGGTATTCAACAAGAACATTTTTCTCCACATATCCATTTGTGGAGTGAGATAAGGAGTCATCTTCACTTGAGTCATTTTCCTTTTGACTCTCTTCCTCTTCTTCACTAGCACTCTTGCTCTTGTGGGAGAAGGCAAAGGCTTAGAAGTTGGCCATGAGTTCTTCATCATCCGAAGACTCATCCCCCTCATTTGAGTCATCACTACTTCCACTCCAAGTGGTGGCCATCACTTTTCCCTTCTTCTTGTCATTGTGATTAGCACATTCGGGGCAAAATGACCTATCCCACCACACTCATAGCATCAGACCCCTTTCCTTTTGGTCTTCTCTTGCCTAGGCTTAAACTTCTTGAAGAGACCCTTTTTCTTTAAGTTTTGGCCTTTTGATCCAAAGTCCTTCTTCCCAAACTTCATAATGTTATTGAACCTTTTCACAAATAAGGCAATGTCTTCGTCTGAGTAAATCTTTTCCTCCTTCTCAACTTTGGGGACTTTCAAAGCAACTACCTTTTGCTTTTTAAGAGGTATGGAGGTAGGAGCCTTCCTAGACTCATAGGCGAGAAGTCCCTCTATCACCTCACTCGGCTTCACGTCCTTATATCAACTATTTTCTTCTAAAGCCGTAACCTTTGATTCAAACCTATAGAGGAGAGATCTCATAATTTTTTGCTTGATTCTCCTATCCGAATATAGGTCACCAAGTTGATGGCTTTGATTGACAATATCCATCAACTTGATCTCAAAGTCTTTGAAGTGTTCGTCGTCCTCCATTATAAGCATCTCAAATTGTGATTGGAGGACTTGAAGCTTGGAGTCCTTGACGACTTCGGTACATTCATGTGCAACTTCTAGGATGTCCCACGCGTCCTTAGTGATCCTAGTGTTTTGAATCAATTTATATTGATTCTCATCCATTGCACATAGGATGTCATGCATTGACTTCTTATTCCATTTCGATGCCTTAAACTCTTGCACATTCCATTGCGCCTTAGGCTTGAGAACATCCTCTCCTCCACCTATAGGAGTCGTCATCAGTGTTGTGTAGCTGTCTTTAACCGCCATCCATGCCCTATCATGGATTTGGCAAATATACGACTCCATCTTGCCTTTCCAAGAGGAATAATTCAACTCGGTGAGTAGGAGAGGTCTCGTGCTGGAAGCACCCTCGTTGCCACCACCATTTCCACTATTTCCACTCATAGTGTATATAATAAATGAAATGAAATGTATGCAAAATGTATGAATGAGCAAAAATCACACAAATGCAAAAACACACCAAAATAAACAAGGATCACCTAAGCATATCTAGGAATCCATTTTGATACCAATTTAAACAAATTAAGGTGTGCCTAATATTAAGCTAGAAGGGGAGTGAATAGATTTTATCCGATTTTACCCAGCTTTCGTTATTAGTCAAATTGACGAAAATACCCCTAACTAGTCACAATCATATATCAAGTGTATAAAGTGCGAAATCGTAAATGACACAAGATATTTACGTGGAAACCCTCATAAGAAAAACCACGAGCAAGTAAGTGCGTCATACTCGAACCTCGAATCTACTAATGATAAATGATTACACCCTAATCCCGATATATAACTCACTACCACTACCTATTCCTGGTATAAGTGAACCTAGTTCAATTGCTTGTGATTTAAGCTACCTAATCCTAGAAGCAACACAAGACTCATTTCTCAATGAAGAGATAATAAAACCTAAGTGAATATATGATGATATCTAAAGTGCAAATAAAGCTAGGTAACCTTAGATGCTTATCTAGGATGATGAAATAACAATTAATACAATTCTAGATATCAATAGCTAAATGACATGTTAAAAAGCTTAGCTAATCATAGATTAAGCAAACCTAGATAGCTATCACAAAAAAAACACTCAATCAATTTATCATAAACAATCTCTATCTTGTATCTAGCATATGATCTAAAAACATACAAGTGAATAAAGAGATGACTTGTTAAGAAAGACATTAAAATTAGATGAAGTTAGTGAAAATCTTACCAAGCAAGATGTGATGATGCAAAACCATACATGGATGCTTCCTATATGGTCATAAATGATGCAAGATGATCTTTGATGCACAAAGAAATGACTTTGAGTGTTTAAAGTTGAGTTCTTATGAATTTTTCTCTTGAAATATGTTCTAAGGGAAAAATATACTTTTTGAACTCTTTAGAACTGACCTAAAATGAAAGAGGCATATATATATAGTGTATTAGAATGAAGTGACAACGTTTTAATTATTTTTTCAAAAATATGCCTTGACCGCCCTACACCTGCTCTACGTAGGGCGGTTGTAGGGTGGTTCACCTGGGAAATGAAGAACAAGTTCTTTGTGATCGCTCTATATAAGGAGCAGAAATCAGGTGAACAAGGGGCGGTTGCTCTCGGGTTTTTGAGAGCCGCCCTACATCAGCTCTACGTAGGGCGGATGAAGGGTGAACCAAGGGCGACTTTTAAATCAACCAGTGGCACCGCTCTACGTAGGGCGATCGTAGAGCGGTCAAGAGCAAATTTGGTCAATTTCTCTTATAAGCGCTGTACTTAAGGCGGTTGTACAGTGCCCCTGCAAAAATGATGAATTGTAAGCCTAATCATGACATGGCGTTTAACACACAAGATGCAATCAAATTAAACATGCAAGAAGAGAGATTAATGAACATTAATGCACACATAATAAAAACACACAACATACAAGAATAAAAATTATCCATGTGTTGTGAGTGTGTGCAACTACATCTCTTCAAAACAAGTAAGCACTTAGAAATTCATCTTTGGTGCTTCTTCTCTTGAGGTTAGAGGGCGTTGGTTTTGCAAAGCATCAACTATCAAATGCCTAAGCTACCCTTACATCATACCCCACTTGTAGTTTGCCACCGAAATAAGCCAATCAAACTTGAGGAACTTATAGTGTTTACAACCTAAGTTGACCACGTCAAACCCTACATGGTTACTAACCCACCACTACTACCCAACGATCCTTTAATAGCAAACCTAGATCAATTTGCTTACGGACTAAGCTACCTTAGCCACAAGACTTAATTCTCACTAAAAAGATCAACAACCTTAGTGAATATCATGATATTCAATATACAAGTAATGCTAGGTTACATTAAATGCTTATCTAGGATGAAAGATAACAATAATCACAATCATAGATATCATTATTGCTAGATGACATGGCATACAACATAGATATCAAGGATAAAATAATCCTAGATGTTATAACTATCAAAATACAACTCACAATCAAACAACACAATAATCTCAATTTTGTAAATAGAATTTAATTTAAATGCATACAAGTAATAAAAGAGATTAATTGATAAGTAAGAACACTAAAATGGATGAGTGCGGTGTTCAACTAACCAAACTATGTGCGTTGAAGAAAACCCATGTTTAGATACATCCTAGATGATCTTAGATGATGTGTTAGATGATGTTTGATGCACATGGATATGAGTTTGGAGAATCAAAGGAGCAATCTTTGTGCTTTTTCTCACAAAAATCTCTCTTTCTCTATTAAGGTTCTTGATGATCAAAGAGCTTAGTTAAAGAGAGTGATATAATGGTGTATTTATAAAGAGCAAGAAAAGGCTTGGTGAAAAGATAAGTTTGCCCCTAAAACGCACCGATAGGTGGTTTCATTCGGTGGTTGGAAACCGTCGAATTGAATCCGAGAGCGTCAGGTATGAACGACGGTTTCATGGCCGCTGATTCCAACCGCTGATTCCAACCGTCGATTCCAACCGCCTATTTGAGACCGAGATATTTTAAATTGAATCAAGTCTTCTCAACGGTTTTGATTTAAAGACTCCTGGAATCAAATGGCGGTTCCATTCGGCAGCAAGGCGGCCTATCACAACCGTCGTTTCACCAAATGAGGTGAAACCATGGGAAAGCCAAGGGTGTTCTCCAAAGGTGATCCTCCTGCTAAGCCAAGCACACCAACATGTATGCGCGGAAATTTTCGAACAATCTTCGGGAAACAAATTACTAGACACACTAATACACACAAGATTCAACAAAGAAGTGCAAGTGTGAAATGTGAAGAGAATGCACACAAGAGTAATGAACACATATGCAAGCATGAGAAGTGTGTGTGTGAAACTAAGTCTCTTCAATGAAAACTAAGCACAAGTGATATACCTTTAGAGTGCTTATAAACTTGAGGTCTTAAAAGAGCCTTTGAGCTTGATCATTAACACCTAAGCTACCCTTTACATTTCAAACCCCAATTGTGGTTTGTCATTGAAATAAGCCAATCAAACTTGAGAAACTTACAATCTCTCTCTTTGGCAATTTCGTGATAAAACTATCACTCACATTGATCCTTACAACAAAAAAGAAACTAAAGGTCAATAATGATTTTCTACATTACAAAGAGATAATTAAAAGCTAGATCTTCAAGTCTTCAATCTCTCGTAGAACAACCAATCCTTCAAAAAATGTTTCTACACTTTCCAAGACAAGTGCAATGTGAGATGATGAAGTGAAATCAAAACAAGCATTCGCATTTTAAAGAAATCAAGCAGCATCATACAATGAATATGCAATGCAATGATCCCCTTGAACGGATTACTTCCCCTCAATTAAGCATTCTCCCCAATGTGCGAATAAACTACTCAAACTCCCTTACATATACTACTCCCTCTTTTTGTCATGAGATAGGCAAAGGAGTATCCCATAACCGGGTCAATTAGCAAAGAGAGATAGTAGCATACAAGACATTTGCATAATCATATAAGCCACTTGATGCAACGCAATTAATTGGAAGAAAAGCAATGAGATTTAATTTTAAGAAAATGTGTGATTAAGATGCTTTACATGCAAGACATGTTGCATTCAAGTCCAAAAATCAATGGTATTTGGCAAAGTAAATAACAAAGGTTTCCTTAAAGAATTCGAACCAATTTGACCATTTGTCATGAATTTAATCAAGGATATAGAATAGTCATTCATTCATTTTTGAAGAACAACTATATCAAACTTTATAAGCAAAACAAGGCATGAGCAACTTTTGCACCCTATTTGATTTTTCCGGGTTAGATACTCATATGATAGTAGCCATGTTCAACAAATATAGAAAGAGAGACATTGGATTTTAAAATCCTTAGAACGGATACATTGATCATTTATTCATTTAAGTCTCATAATTTGCTTTCCACAAAAATTTGCATGTTGAAATTTTTCAATCAACATTCATGCTTTTCATAACTAAGCATGTCATAGAATTCATGATTTTCCTTTTAAGCATGTCAATTAAAGAATCATCACGTCATAGAGATAATTATAGGTCATTCAAATAGTACTTCCTAAGTAAATCTCCTAGTCCAAAAAAATGCATTGTTTGAATATAAATAAGACATGGATTGTAATCAAAGCAATGGTTCACACTTATTGAAGAACATATCTTATAAGCACATATGCAACAAAGATACTCAAACAATTAATAAAGAAGCATAAGATTTTTCAAATCTTTGCATTTGACAAGTATACATAATTGCTTTCTTTGCTTGAGCTCCCATTATGGGGTCAAATTCAAAACCATATTAATCCACAAGACATATCCCAATAGATATACTAAATGCATGAAACCTAGTTGCATTTAAGGGTTTAGTAAATAAGTCCACTAGTTAATTATTTGTACCTACATGTTCAGGTATATTGCATTTGTTCTCAACTAGTTCTCTAATGAAATGATGTCGGATGTCAATATGTTTTGTCCTAGAGTGTTGCTCCGAATTCTTTGAAATGTTGATGGCACTCATGTTATCACAAAAGAGAGTTAAAGTACCTTGGCTGAATCCGTAGTCGACAAGCATTTGTTTCATCCATAGGAGTTATGTGCATCCACTCCCCGCGATAATATATTCATCTTCGACCGTGGACAAGGAAATAGAATTTTGCTTCTTGCAAAACCATGACACCAAGTTGTTGCCTAGAAAGAAGCAATCGTCTGATATGCTATTCCTATCATTGCAATTTCCTGCCCAATCCGCATCACTAAAGCCAACTAGACTAGTATTAGTGTCAAAAGAGTACCGAATCCTATAGTTTGATGTTCTATTCATATAGCGAATAATTCTCTTAATAGAAGAGAGATGGGACTCCTTAGGATCTGATTGGTACCTAGCACACTCACCCACACTAAAGGAGATATCAGGTATACTTACGGTTAAATAAATCAAGCTACCAATCATACCTCGATATAGAGTTTGTTCCACACTTTTTCCACTATCACAATGTTTGGCATTTTCAAGACCAAACTTTTTCACATGGTTTTTAGCATGTTTAGCTTGGGTTATAAAAATCCCATCATTTAATTGCTTAATTTGTAAACATAGAAAGTAACTTAGCTCATTAACAACACTCATCTCAAATTCATGAGACATAACATCAACAAATTATTGGACTTTGGTGTTGTTGGTGGAGCCAAACACAATATCATTAACATATATTTGAGCTATGAAAAGCTCATCATTGTTTTTCGTGATGAATAACGTCTTGTCAACACTACCTCTTGTGTAGTCATTGTCAACAAGGAATCGAGTGAGGTGGCTTATACCAAGCCCTCGATGCTTGTTTAAACCCATATAAAGCCTTCTTGAGGCGATAGACATGGTTGGGGTGGTGTGCATCCACAAAACCCTTGGGTTACTCAATAAACACTTCCTTTTGCAAGAAGCCATTGAAGAAGACACTCTTGACATCCATTTGGTACAATTTGAACTTATACATACAAGATATGGACAAGAGAAGCATAATGGACTCTAAACGGGCAATGGGAGCAAAAGTCTCCTCAAAGTCAATACCCTCAATTTGAGAGTTTCCTTGTGCAACAAGCCTTGCCTTGTTACGCACAATGTTGCCATCCTTATCGGATTTGTTCCTATGCACCCATTTGGTGCTTATGACATTTGTGCTTTTAGGCCTAGGAACTAGAGTCCAAACCTCATTCCTTTTGAATTGGTTTAGCTCTTTTTGCATGGGAAGAGCCCTAAACTCATCATTTAAGGCCTCATCAACCTTTTCGGGTTCTATTTGAAAGGTGTATCATGTATAACTAATAAGATTAGCTATTTGACACCTAGTCCTAACACCCTCATTCACTTCTCTAATGATGTCATTTTTATCATGGAGCTTCCTAACCCTAGGAGCGGGTTCATTATAGTCCAAGAGAGGAACTCTATCAAGAGGTTGTGTGTCCTCTTCACTAAGGTTAGACCTCTCATCAGTAGGAGTCTCCACAACCTTCTCAAAAGGAGAGTCATCTACTACAACAACCTCTTCCTCATTGTTATTAGTCTTAAGCCTATTATTATCAATGACAACATTTGATAATTTCATGACGCTTCGAGTCTTCAAGTTGAAAACTCTATAGGCTCTACTATTCAAGGCATAGCCAATAAAGATACCTTCATCACTCTTAGCATCAAACTTGCCAAGTTGATCACGGTTATTTAAAATGTAGCATTTGCTTCCAAAAGAGTAGAAATAGCTAACATTTGGCTTTCTACCTCTCTACAACTCATAAGAGGTTTACCTAGTACCAGGCCTTAGGAAGACTCTATTTCCTATATAGCAAGCCGTGTTGATGGCTTCGGCCCATAGGTTCCTAGGGACATTGTTGCTAAGCAACATGATATGGGCCATCTCTTAAAGGACCCTATTTTTCCTCTCAACAACTCTATTTTGTTGAGGTGTCTTAAGAGTCGAAAACTCATGGGAAATGCCTAAGCTATTGCAATAGCTTTCAACTAGGCATTCTCAAACTCCCTCCCATGGTCATTTTTAATCCGTTTAATTCTTTTAATGTTAGAGTCTTTTTCATTTTGAATTTTAGTGCAAAGCATTTTAAACTTGTCAAAAGTTTCAGATTTTTCTCCAAGGAAATATATCCACGTGTACCTAGAGAAATCATCTGCACATAAAAATGTATTTCTTTCCACCTAAACTCTCAGTTTGCATGGGACCCATAAGATCCATATGGAGAAGCTCTAGGGGCTCCTTGGTGGAGAGATACTTGCCTTTCTTGTGCTTACTCTTGGTTTGTTTCCCTTGTTGGCAAGGTTCACAAACACCATTGACTTTTTTCTCAAGCTTAGGAAGACCATGCACAACATTTAACTTATCCAAGATTCGTAAATCCCGATAGTTCTTATGGCCAAGTCTTTCATCCTTGGACAAATTACAAGAGACAACTCTAGCTTCAAGACAATAGCAATTGTCACTAGATCTATTTCCTTTTAGCAAGGTTTATCCATCGGGCTTTAGGATTGAGCAATCATTTTTGCTAAACAAGACGGATAGTCCTTCATCACTAAGATGTGAAATGCTTATTAAATTGGCATTCAAGCTATCTACATACGAAAGCATTGGGCAAAGAGGGTAGACCGGGAATGGAAATGGTTTCTTTCCCTACAACTCTCTTTTTAGATCCATCACCAGAGGTGATAAATCCCCCTTCCTCCATGACAAGAGTCTCAAAGAAACTCTTGTTTCCCCATCATGTGCCTAGAGCACCTATTATCTGAATACCAAAAATTAGAAGAATTTTCCTTTAAGGCAATTTCTACAACATGGCAAAAGTATTCATCTCTTCTAATCCACCTAGGTGAAACATTTTCTTTCCTAGTGTCCATAGGTACATGGGCTCTAGATGTCCTAGGATCATGCAAATTGGTTTTATTTTTGCTAGGGACATGCATCTTGGCTTTAGCCTTTGTCTTTCCAATCATGTTTTCAACTCTACGTGTTTTAATATAATGAAAGCAATTTGGTCTAATGTTACTATCAATACCAGAAAAATGACATGTATGAATAAAGTTAGGAATCGTACCATAACCTTGTGTATGCATTGGAGCCTTCCCATGTCTTTATGGTTGTCTTGGTTGTTGGAATGGATCTCTTCTTCTTTGTTGTTGACCAAGACTTGGTCGCTTCCTCGATTGAGCTTGCATGATTTGTCTCTTCCATTGTTGGACTTTAGGTTGAGGGAAGTTAGCTTGATGAGCCTTCACTTTTGGTGCCACCCTTATTTGAGCACTTTTTGAACATTCTCCTAAGTCAATTTTCTTCCTAGGTAATTAAGGAGGAGGAGACTCCGTAATGTTCTTGCTCTTGACAAACATAGTCTTGCTTGGAGTGAAGGACTCCTTGTCATCTTCAAATCCAAAACCCCTCTTGTCACTTGACCTTTTTCCAACCTTTAACATGTGGTCAAGTTTTTTTAGTGTTAGAGGCCATCTTAACCATCAATTCTCTAGCATCTTCAAGCTCCATCTTTATCCCTTCTTCACTCCTCTTAGATAAGTCTAACTTAACTCTTAGCTTATCTTCAATATTCTTGGACCTCACTACTTCTCCACTTAAGTGGTTAACTTGTGTTGAAAGCTCTAGATTTTCCTCCTTCAATCTTCTAATTTCTCTTTTGTTCTTCATCCTTGAGCTCTCAAACTTGACTATGTAGTCATAAACATCCATTTTCTCCACATTTCCATTTGTGGAGTTAGATAAGGAGTCATCTTCACTTGAGTCATTTTCCTCTTTTTCACTAGTACATTTGCTTTTGTGGGAGGAGGCCAAGGTTATGAAGTTAGGCACTTCATCTTCATCATCCGAAGATTCATCTCTCTCATCGGAGTCATCACTTCCACTCCTAGTGGCGGTCATCACTTTTCCTTTCTTCTTGTTCTTCAAATTTACACAATCGGGAGCGATGTGTCCTATACCGCCACACTCTTAGCATTGAATCCCTTTCCTTTCATTCTTCTCTTGCCTAGGCTCAAACTTCTTGAATGAAGCCTTTTTCTCCAAGTCTTGGCCTTTGGATCCAAAACCATTCTTCTCAAACTTGACGAACTTCTTGAACCTTCTTAAACAACAAGGACATGTCTTCGTTCGAGTCATCTTTAACCTCCTTCTCAACTCTGGCGGCCTTCAAAGCAATTCCTTTTTTTTTAGGAGATATGGAGGTAGAACCCTTCCTAGACTCATAAGCTAGAAGTCTCTCAATCACCTCACTCAGCTTCATAACCTTGTAACCATTATTCTCTTATAAAGCCGTCACCTTGGACTCAAATCTTTCGGGGAGAGATCTCATAATTTTTTGCTTGATTCTCCTATCCGAATACGGGTCACTAAGTTGATGACTTTGGTTAACTATATCTATCAACTTGATCTCAAAGTCGTTGAAGCACTTGTTCTCGTCCATCATAAACATCTCGAATTGAGTTTGGAGAACTTGAAGCTTATATTCCTTAACCACTTTAGTTCCCTCATGTGGCATCTCTAGAATGTCCCACACCTCTTTAGCTATCCTAGTGTTTTGAATCAATTTGTATTGATTCTCGTCCATGGCACATAGGATGGCATGCATCGCCTTTCTATTCCATTTGGATGCCTCAAACTCTTGAGCATTCCACTGAGCTTTAGGCTTGAGTACATCCTCTCCTCTGCCCGTAAGAGTATTCATCGATGGAACGTAGCCATCTTCAACCACCATGCAAGCCCTATCATGGATTTGGCAAATGTACGACTCCATCTTGTCTTTCCAAGAGGCATAATTTAACCCGGTGAGCAATGGAGACGTTGTGCCCGAAGCACCATCATTTCCACCACCGTTTAACTCACAGTGTTTATGAATGAATGAAATGAATTCAAATGTATGAATAATCAAAAATAACACAAAATGCAAAACACACCAAAAATCACGAATCTCCTAAAAATGTTTAGGAACACGCTCAGATATCAATTGAAACAATTATGATGTGTCTAATTATATCTAGAAGGAGGTGAATAGATTTTAATCAAGTTAATTGCCAATTTTTCTTGATTAGTCAATATTCAACAAAAAACCCCAAATTAGTCAAAACTACAATCAAGTGTAAAAAGCGGAAATTAAATAATACTTGATTTTTATGTGGAAACTTTCAATAAGGAAAAACCACGGGTTAGTATGTGCGCTACACACGATCCTCGAACCACTCTTTGTAATGGTGTTTGCAACGTAGGTTGACCACGTCAAACCCTACACGGTCACTAACCCACCACTACTACCCAACAGGCCTTTACTAGCAAACCTAGATCAATATGCTTGTGGACTAAGCAACCTTAGCCATAAGACTTAATTCTTGCTAAAAAGATCAACAACCTAAGTGAATATCATGATATTCAATATGCAAGTAATGCTAAGTTACACTAAATGCTTATCTAGGATGAAAGATGACAATAATCATAATCCTAGATATCAATATTGCTATATGACATTGCATACAACACAACTCTTAAAGATAAAATAATCCTAGATGTTATAGCTATCAAAATACAACTCACAATCGAACAACACAATAATATCAATCTTGTAAATAGAATTTAATCTAAATGCATACAAGTAATTAAAGAGATTAATTGATAATTGAGAACACTAAAATGGATGAGTATAGTGTTCAACTTACCAAACTATGTGTGTTGAAGAAGACCCATGCCTATATACATCTTAGATGATCCTAGATGATGTTTAGATGATGGTTGATGCACATGGATATGAGTTTGGAGAATCAAATGAGCAATCTTTGTGCTTTTTTCTCTCAAAAATCTCTCTTTCTCTATTAGGGTTCTTGATGATCAAAGAGTTAGTTAAAGAGAGTGGTATAATGGTGTATTTATAGAGAGCAATAAAAGGCTTGGTTAAAAAACAAGTTTGCCCCTGAAACTGATTGCACTATAAATGTTCACATTTAACGCTCACTTTTCCTATCTTTTGTATTTGTTTCCGAGCACTTTTGTGTATTTAATATGTGTTTTAGCCTTGTGTAGGTTCATTTCTCTAAAGTTAGGTGTTTGAGCCTAAAGTGAAGGCTTGGAGGAAAAAAGGAGGAAAAATAGCTGAAATTGAGATGGCTTGTGTAGAACGTCTGAATTGCGAAAGCCATATCTCCCTCCTCGGATTGAACCGGGTGTGAAATACATGTTTTTGGAAATCTCCAGGAGTCTAGTTTTCAGAAAACTTTACGAATCATGATTCCGGGCCTTCTAGAAGACGTTACGCCCATTTGAGTGACTGTGGCGCGAAGTAGAAAAATCTACGAGTTGGCACCGTGAATTGAGATCTGTGAGGTTGTACTTATTACTAGATAAATCTGCAAGTTTGTACTCGCAAAACGAAGTTTTAGATCCTTTCCAGAGCCTTTCGCAAGATGAATCTGTGAGGAAGAAGTGTCAAAACAATTTGCTAGATGGATCTACGAGTTTGTCCTCGCCGAAGGAAGTAGCAGATCAATTCCAAACCCTTCCACAAGTTAAATCTGCGAGTTTGTCCTAGCAGCGCGAAGTAGCAGATTTTCTGTGAGTTAAATCTGTGACTTTGTACTTGCAAGACGAAGTCGTAGATCCTTTCCAGAGTCTTCTACGAGTTGGACCTCGCAGATCTATGTCGGTAACAAATATCTACTTCTAAATCGTGTGATTTTTAAGGATAAACTTGGCTTTTCAACCCCAATTAATGCCCTAACCTTCAACCACTATAAATACACACATTTTTCGGTCTTTAAAATATCCTATCCTATCCAATCTAATATCTAGATATTTTCACAACACCATCTCTTGTTTTTCAACAAAAAATCAAGAGAGAGGGAGAGAGAAGCTTCAAAGGCTTCCATGGAGATTTTCCTCCATGGATGTCTCGCCACCACTACCTTTAAACTTCATCCATCCATCTTTGAAGTAGATCCAAGAAGAAAGTAGATCAATTGAAATAGAGATCTTGGTTATCTCTAAACTCTTCTCTTTGTTTTATTTTCTATTTCTTTGATGTGTAATCATTATTAGGGATTATTTGTAACCTAACACTTGAGCTTGTTATATATGATCTTTACTTAGATTCGATTTGGATCTTGACTCTATTCTTAGAGTTTTGTTATATCTCTCTTTCTTGACATGTATGTTGGTGAATGAGTAGAAATTGATGTGTTTTGCATAAATGAGACTTTAGATTAAAACATTGACTTAGGTAAACAAACTTTGTAGTGTACAAGTAGAGTCTCACTCTTGTTTGCATGTTGGTGACGAAAGGGAATCAATATGTATGAATTGATTTGAGTAAAAGAGCACACCCGGGTTCCAATTGACCAATTGTGAATGAATCTTTATTGTTAACTCTTGAATGGAGGAAACTTAATTTATGTATACCTATGCTAGATTAGGTTTTTTGGTGTAATGTTCTTATGCTTAATGGGCTTTTGACCAAAAGACACAATTGCTCACTCCATGATTTGGGTGAGTGATTAATGGATTTCGGTATTCCTTAATCAACAAATGATTCATAATAATAGATGATTTGGTTTTGGAATCTTTAATCAAGTGAACTAGCCCTTGAATCTGAATTGAATGATGCTTGAGTTATTATTATCAACATGACTTGCTTATGTGTTTGGTGAACTTATGTACCTAGTGTAACCACTATCTTGCATCTCTCCAAGCCATATTTATTTTTGTAGCTATGGTGCTTAGCCTTTAGGAGTAGACTAATTTGTATTGCTTTGTAGTTTAATTGCTTTGTAGTGTAATTGATTTCCATGTAGTTAGATTTAGAAAGGCAAGCACCCGGTTACATTTCTATCATTAGTTTAATTTAATTTAGTTTAGTTTAATTACACACCTCACACACCATTTGCATTATGCATACACTTCACAAACATCATTCTCATCACTTCCGTGTTCTATTTACATCGCTTTAATAAACGCTTTAGCTAGATATAGTTAAACGAATTCCACTTCTCTATGGGAACGACCCTTTCTTACTTGCTATACTAGTCCTTTGACTCGTTGCATTTGCAAGGTAATTAAAATAGAAAAATATCTTTTTTTTTTACAGGCACCGATGACTGCCCGATCAGAAACGCGCCGATCGGCAGTTTCATTCGACGGTTGAAAACCACCAATCACAACTGCCAAGTTGAATCTGAGAGCGTCAGGTATCAATGGCGGTTTCATTCAGTGGTTTCATGGCCACCGATTCCAACCGCCGATTTGAGACAGAGATATTTTAAATCAATCAGGTCTCATCGGTGGTTTTGATTGGCGTTCGAGGCCACCCATCATTACCGTAGAATCATTCTAGAGACTTCTAGAATCAAATGGCGATTCCATTCGACGGTTAGGCTGCCGATCACAACCGCCGCTTCACCAAATGAGGTGAAACCAAGGGGAAGCCAAGGGCATTCTCCAAAGGCGATCCTCGCGCTAAGCAAAGCAAACCAACGTGCATGCGTGGACGTTTCCGAACAATCTTCGAGAAATGAATTGCTTGACACACTAACACACACAAGATTCAACAAAGAAGTGCAAGTGTGAAATGTGAAGAGAATGAACACAAGAGCAATGAACACATATGTAAGCATGAGAAGTGTGTGTGTGCAACTAAGTCTCTTCAAT
Source organism: Acer negundo (assembly GCA_035582765.1). Taxonomy (NCBI): domain Eukaryota; kingdom Viridiplantae; phylum Streptophyta; class Magnoliopsida; order Sapindales; family Sapindaceae; genus Acer; species Acer negundo. The sequence continues at coordinate 20,988,407 of CM069231.1, read as the reverse complement.
GAATACTAAGCACAAGTGATATACCATTAGAGTTCTTATAAACTTGAGGTCTTAATAGAGCCTTTGAGCTTGATCACTAGCACCTAAGCTACCTTTTACATTTCAAACCCCAATTGTGGTTTGTCATTGAAATAAACCAATCAAACTTGAGGAACTTACAAAATGATCACATAAATACATTTTTTTGTTGTGCACAAACGGCCAAATCTACAACTAGGAATTATTAATCATAAGAATATTCATAATTAATGCACAAATAATTCGAAATTCAAAGCTAATCACAATACAACTCACAAGCATGTGAAAACATAGGTTTAGAAAAACATAACTCACATTCAAGATTCTAATTAAGCTCAAATTAGCTTTTTATTGAATCTCACAAACCTAATAACATTTGATCAAGAACATACACATATAGGAAGAAAGCCCAAGGTAATTGAAGAACATTTAAGCGTAAGAACACAAAGGATTTGATAATTACCTAGAACAATGAAGTGCTGTTCGAATTTGGTGTGAAACCAAATGAAAACTTGATTAAACCATCTTAAGGTTGCTTATGGTTTGTAGAGGACTTCAAAACAAAGATTCTCCAACTTGAATCACTCAATCGGAAGAAAGATGAGAGATATATGGTGTTTGGAAGTTGGGAAAATCTTAGAGAAACATTCTGCACATCTTACTCTTGAAAATGGTTGAAATGTGAAAATGAGAGAGAGGGAATATTTAAAGAAGAAAATGTAGGAAAGTGAAAGATATTGGGACCCACAAGAGAAAATGTAGGGAATATTGCCTCTTTGCCTTCCTGTGGAGGCCACGTGCCTCCACGGGAAGGCCTCCCTCGTTGGCCATCTCTTCTTCACTCGTCTCCTTGCGCACCCCTCGCATTCTTCAACCGTTCTTTGGACTTCAAACTCGGAATTCAAATCCATTTCCAGATTACGAACCGTAACTCACTAACACACGAGGACAACTATAAAACTTTGACAAATGGATATGAACTCGACTCGAAACACGACGACGAAGACAACGCATTGTAGGAGAACATAAAGTTTTGTAACTTCCTAGTTTGAACTCAAAATCTAATGAGTGAGTAACCGAAATGATCGGAACTCAAAAAGGAATCATATGAGAACATATTTGAGTCTAAATCAATAAAACACAAATGAATAAACATAAGGTCACACAAGTATGCAATTTCCTAGAGATAGTCCTAGTACATGCATTTATACATTGTTTGTCAATTTGAGACTAATGTTTGAGCATACTAAAACATGTCTGTGAATGTATTATACCAATTTAGTTCTATGATGCAGGGACACAAATGTATACAATGTGTGTATGTGCGCCAAAGCCTTGGAAGAGGAAAGAGGTCTTATTACTTTTGTAATCAATAATGCTTTCCTCACACGAATGCTTTACTTTGCTTGAATTGTTTTCCATCTTCTTTGAAGCTTGATAAACCGTACAACTTAGACAACTTATCAATACAAAGCAAATAATGTTTTGATATAGAATAATGCCAATTAGACTCAAAATCCTAACACACTCAAATTTAAGGTTTTTTCGGTTGGAGAACCATTTTTTGTTTGTGAAAGTTGTAGGGATGCAATATTTTTATCATGTCAGATTTGATTTGTAAGTAGAAAAGTGTTTGATGAAATTGATAAAAAACTAATATTGATAACAAAAATATATATATATATATATATATATATAAAGCGTGTTTGAAAGAAAAAAAAAACCCAAATATTATAGAGAAAACAATGCATATTGATTTTGTTATTCTAATAAAGTTAATATAAAACTTACTTTTTCTCTTGGATAATTTTGATTCATTCTCCATACTTAGCAATCAATTTGTTTTTCATGAAAAGAAATTTAAAATATGTGTAAAATTAGTATTTAAAAGAGAATCTAGGGTGTAAAAAAATGGAAAGAGTTTTTAATGATATATGTTTATATCAAATCATTATTACGAAATTTTTTTTTTTTCAAAAAGGATTAAAATAGGAAACTAATTAATAATTATTAGTGGGTGTACTTAGAAACTATTTAGTACTATTGGTAATTTTACTGAAGGGTATTATTGGATTTTCAAAGGGGGTATTATCAATTTAGTCCATTAGTTTTAGGGAAACATCAATTTTTTAAACGTGTTTTCTTTATTACAACTTGTGGTCCCTTTCTTTTCAAAAATGGATCAAATAGGTCCCTCTGTTAATCAACTGTTAGTCCAATTTAACGGTTCCAGGGGTATTTTAGTCTTTAAACTATGAAATAGAAAACAATTGCCTCGTGTCAGCAATATATATATACATATATATATATATGGAAATAGAAAAAAAAAATTGGAAAAACGAAGTAGAAAAAAATTTAAGAAAATAAAATATAAAAAAAAAACCTTGAAAAAAAAAAGACAGATCCACAATTTAAATCAGCTCCCCTGTCGTCCAAAATTGCAGTATCCCTCCGCTATTCATCTCTGTCACTACCTCCTTCAGCCGTCTCCACCCGTTGCCTCAACTATCATCAAAAATCAAACCTCAGCACAATATTGAAACCCCCAAACCTCCCACTACCTGCCACTGTCGCCAATGCCACAATCGTCATCAAACACATCCACCATCATAAAACACATCCCCCAAATGTCAAATCTCAAACTAAAAAAAAATAGTAAAAATCAAACGCACCATCGTATAGCATCTTCGTCGTTGCCTCGGATTGGCTCTATTCATGGGACCGCCGCGAATGGAGAAGGCTCGATTTGCGGCGGCTCTTTTCAGAAATCTGCCACGATCAAGGGAGGCTTCATGATAGACCTGATTCAGGGAACCGTCGCGAATAGAGGGAGGCATGACCGTCGCAGTAGACCCTCATGGAGATCCGGAGATGGATCGATATCCATCTCTATTTTCTTCCCTCTTGTTTTGTTTTGTTTTTTAAATTTAATATATCTTCACCGTCTATCTGAAGATTCAGAAATGGACGATGAAAATCCCTATTTTTTTTATTAAACCGGATTCTTTTCTTTTTTTTTTTCTTTTTTTTTTTTTCAAGTTTGCATCTTCTTTTTTATTTATGTCTTATAATTTTTAAGATGGACGGTAGAGACCCATCTCTTCTTTTCAATTTTCTTAAAATTTTTTATTTATTCTTAAGTTAGGGTCAAATGAGTCAATTTACCTATTATGTAACTTCGAGTGTTAAAATTTTGATTAAACTAACCAATTTGATACATTTTTAAAAAGTAAAGGACTACAAGTTGTAAAAAAGTAAATTGATGTTTCTTCAAGTCTAATGACTAAATTGATAATATGTATTTTTAAATATATATTAATTTAAGGTGCAATTACAATTTTTAAAGACGTAAATATTATCACTTTAAATTCATAGAGGCGGACATAACCAGAGGAGACTACTATATGTACTATCTTTTATCTAAAGTAGGCCCACTTTCCCTTCCATTTTTCAATTGGGTTTACTATTTTTAAAAATAATTTAAAAGGTTGTGTCACAATATCTTTTTCCAGTGCTTTTGTAATCTGTAAAACTCATATTAAATTATATAAATTTTTTGTTCAATTTTTTTTTTTTAAAAATTTTATAATATAATATTTATTTACCTTAATAGCTTTCATAGAATTTACTTTAAACTGCATGCAAACTTTAATAAGAATGTCAATGTCTTAAGTTTAAATTAAAAATTGATAAATTAAATGTGAATAATGTTTCTTCACACTGATTGTGGTATGACCCCTCCTTAACATGTTTATACTATAGAATTTGAATAAAATTTTGTCTTTAAAAAACAAATTGAAAACAACCTTTTTGTCCTTATTTTGTAGGTTATTAATCTACATTTGAATATAAATATTATTTTGGGTAAAGCTATTTCGGGATTAGAAAATGGTATAGGCACTACAAGAATTTTAGTCTTTCCAGACAAATCATATTCGTCTGGAAAGTTCAAAATTCGTAGGCTAAGGTTATACATTCGTCTGGAAAGATTAATTCGCTGTCCGGCCACCCCACTGTCGACCGCTACCGACCCTCCCTTGATAATATTGACAATTAATTGTCGTTATGAGGAATCGAATTTGCAACCTCATATCAAAGTGGTAAGCTTTTACCACTGGACTACAACACAAGCTTACCACTGGGCTAAAACACTTTATCTGTTAACATTTACATTATATTTATATATAATCTATATGAGTTGTTATAAATTACAAAAAAAAAAAAAAAAAAAAAAAAACACTTGTTAGATAAATTTAAATTTATTCAACTAATCAAAAATCTAATTTGATTGACAAACATATATCGAAAAATATTTATTGGATTGCAAAAAATTTCGGGTTTGGGGATAATGTTTTTTTTATTTTATTTTTTTTTTATTTTTAAATTTCTGTTATTTAATTAAATGATCAATCCCAATCCTCATCCCCATCCCCACTTTCCAAACCCTTCTTCCATCCCCCCACATATCCCCATTTGAGGAAAATGAGGATGGGGAATATTGGTGGGAGGTATCTCCATCTCCAACCTCAGTTCCCCATTTTTCCCGTTTTTCCCTATTTTTTTCCGTTTCTCCGTTTCCCCCGTTCCTCTATTTCCCCATTAAGGATATATTCGTAGGGAAATCTATTGGATAAAACTTTTTTTTTTTAAGTGTATTGTATATATTTTATTTAATTAAATTTTAATTAATTAATTAATATATATATTTTTAATTTTAATTAACTTTTCCATACGAATTTTGAGTTTTTTGGGGAAAGGTAACCTCTCCTGACGAAAATCGTTTTGTGGGAAATATTGAGAAAATTTTTATACCCTTAGCTGACGAATCTTGAGATTTGTGGGGAAAGGTAACCTTTCCAAGACAAATTTTGAGTTTTGTGGGGAAAAGTAACTTTTCACCACAAAACAAGGTTCGTCGGGAAAGGTTATCTTTCCAGACAATTATTGCTTTGTCTCCTAAAGTTTTGTCTGTAAAGACTAAAATTCTTGTAGTGGGGGAGACCTGAAAAAATATATTAAAATCTGTCTATTTCTGTAAAATAAAGCAATTGAGTTGACATGGCCAATCTTGGTATAAGGGGCATTGCAGTTGACATTATTTGCCCTGTTTGCATGCATGGAGAGGAGCTACTATACACGCCCTTATGGCTGTGCGACAAGAAAGAGGTGGTTCGAAGGGAGTGGATGTCAAAGAAGGGTTCAAAATTTTTTTGTCACTATTTGAGGCGCTTTTTGTAAGACAGACACCACATTACTAACTTAAGTTTAAAAGGCACATATTTAGGTGATCAGACAAAAATACCCTTGTTTTGTCAGTTTATGTCTTTTTTAAACATTGAGAGAAAACCTTTGAGAGAAAACATCCGAGCCTTTTCGTGTCTTTTGACACTAGATTCGAGCCTTTTCGAGTCTTTTTACACTAGGTTCGAGTATTTTCGAGTCTTTTTACAGTAGGTTCGAGCCTTTTTACACTAGGTTCGAGCCTTTTTACACTATGTTCGAGCCTTTTTACATTAGATCCGAGCCTTTTCGTGCCTTTTTATGTGTTTTCGAGCCTTTTTACGCTAGGTTCGAGCCTTTTTGTGCATTTTCGTGCCTTTTTACACTAAGTTCGAGCCTTTTTACACTTGATTCGAGCCTTTTCAGACACTATGTTTGAGCCTTTTCATACACTACCTGAGCCTTTTCATTCACTACCTGTGCCTTTTCATACACTACCCGAGCCTTTCCATACACTACCCGAGCCTTTCCATACACTACCCGAGCCTTTTCATTCATTACCCGTGTCTTTTCATACACTACCCGAGCCTTTTCATACACTACCCGAGCCTTTTCATTCATTACCCGTGCCTTTTCATTCACTACACGAGCCTTTTCATACACTACCCGAGCCTTTTCATTCACTACCCGTGGCTTTTCATTCACTACCCGTGCCTTTTCATTCACTACCCATGCCATTCCATACACTACCCGTGCCTTTCCATTCACTACCCGTGCCTTTCCATTCACTACCCGTGCCTTTTCATTCACTACCCGTGCCTTTTCATACACTACGCGAGCCTTTTCATACACTACCCGTGCCTTTTCATTCACTACCCGTGCCTTTTCATTCACTACCCGTACCTTTTCATACACTACCCGAGCCTTTTCATTCACTACCCGTGCCTTTTCATACACTACCCGAGCCTTTTCATACACTACCCGAGCCTGTGCCTTTTCATTCACTACCCGTGCCTTTTCATACACTACCCGTGCCTTTTCATTCACTACCCGTGTCTTTTCATACACTACCCGTGCCTTTTCATTCACTACCCGTGCCTTTTCATACACTACCCGAGCCTTTTCATTCACTACCCGTGCCTTTTCATTCACTACCCGAGCCTTTTCATTCACTACCCGTGCCTTTTCATTCACTACCCGTGCCTTTTCATACACTACCCGAGCCTTTTCATTCACTACCCGTGCCTTTTCATACACTACCCGTGCCTTTTCATTCACTACCCGTGCCTTTTCATACACTACCCGTGCCTTTTCATTCACTACCCGTGCCTTTTCATACACTACCCGATACACTACCCGCCTTTTCATACACTACCCGAGCCTTTTCATTCACTACCCGTGCCTTTTCATTCACTACCCGTGCCTTTTCATACACTACCCGAATCTTTTCATTCACTACCCGTGCCTTTTCATACACTACCCGAGCCTTTTCATTCTCTACCCGTGCCTTTTCATTCACTACCCGAGCCTTTTCATACACTACCCGTGCCTTTTCATTCACTACCCGAGCCTTTTCATTCACTACCCGAGCCTTTTCATTCACTACCCGAGCCTTTTCATTCACTATTCGAGCCTTTTCATACACTACCCGAGCCTTTTCATTCACTACCCGTGCCTTTTCATTCTCTACCCGAGCCTTTTCATACACTACTCGAGTAATTCACACAACCAACTTATGGTTTACAAAAGACACGAAGAACAAATAAAAATGAATTCAATGAAGGGTTTTAAATTGAAAAAAAAGCTCACCGGGGAGCTCGACCCCCGAATGCGTCTGCGTAGCGCCACAAAATTAACTATCCAATGAAGATGATTTGATAAGGTTATGATGTTTAACTTCCATTGGAGGTTTGTTATAGAGAAAGGTGAAAGAAAAAAGCTCTGAAAACTTTAAAGTAAGAAAGAGAAATGTGTAAAATAAGGGCAATTTTGGTAGTTCACCATAATAGGTACCTTTTAAATTTAACTTATTAAAGGAGTGACTTTGTCACCACATGAGTTTAAAAAAGTGACATTTTCCACCATTTCCACTGTCAAAGAATGCAATGAGACATTATGGGCATGGTAGTTTCTTTAATCTTATTACCAATTTGGCTAAAAAGTTGAATATGGAGGATTTGAAATTATTTTGTATCATATGCTGGAGACTCTGGTGTTTGTGTAATGATTTCATCCACAATGGTAGTAATCAGCTCTATTCGGAGGTGGTCGCCTGGAACCGTAAATATGCAATGGACTGCAAGATTCCAATAAGGTTGGCAATTCCGAGGGGTGTGGGCGATATCAGACCTGATATACATTGGAAGGTCCCTGACAATGGTTATTACAAGGCAAACTGCAGTGTTGTCTGTGGCAAGGGTGATTATAGGATTGGCATTGGTGTGGTAATTTGGAACTATAAGGGTGAGGTCATGGCCTCTTGTGCGCAATTCATTGATGGAACTCTTGATGGTGTTGTGGCTGGTGTACAAAGGTGTTCTGTTCAGTTTGGACTGTGGTTTGAGACTTTGTATTGTCGAATCTGACAAGACTAATGCGATGAATCGTATTGTAAATAGGGGGTATATGCTGGCTAACTATGGTCACATTTTGGATGAGATTGAGGTGTTGAAAAGGAATAATCCTGGGATGCTCTTCAGGGCGACCAGCAGGGTCGCGAGTCGTGTGGTGCTGAGGTTGGCCAAATTTGGGCGAGACAGTGCGGACAACATGTTTTGGATGGAGGATGTTCCTGATAGTATCAGGAGTTTAGAGGATGCCGATAGGCCTATGTAATTTATCTGTTTTATCTGTGCTTTGCTGTTTATTTTCGTTGTTTTTGCTACTTGTTCTGTTTGCTGCTTATTACAGCTGTCAAAAAAAATAAATAAATAACGTATGTTGATGTATGATATTGATATGCTACGGTTATGAGAGTAAATAAAGTCTCCCATGGGCTTTTTATAAGTATACAAGAGAGATGTTTTCCTAGTAATGTGAGGGTTGATATCTTCGGATTGTGAAAAAATCACTGGTTCAACTGAACAGATTTTAAAGGTCTTGCAATACTCAGTTTCGTTAACGATGTATGGTTAAAATTTTATTTATTGTTTTTGGTATTTTTAGAAATCCGATATCAAGTCGATTACCGTTTGGCAAAACCTATGGAGACTTTGGCTATATTGTCCAAAAGTTTATCCAAATTCATTGTTAAAAAAATAAAAACGGCTCCAAATCAGCTTTTGCTAAATCATTTGGACAAAGTGATTATATTGATCTTATTTTTTGTTTAGAGTAAAAAAGTTCCTTAGTTTAAGAATAAAAAATCAGAACAACTCCACTTATACACCATGTCCATGATTCAATGAATCATGAATCTCAACTACCTATTAACTTAATATATATATATATATATATATATATATATCAGCAACTTACCAAACAAAACAAAGTTTACAAATTATCTTATCAATTCCCATATCAATGCCAAAATTTTAAATACACTGTAAACAAACAAATGAATCCAAATAAATTTTAAATATAATCAATTAGAGAAAATCAAATTGCAAAAAACTAATGAGTATACATAAAATAAATTTGGGATTCGGTTTGGAAAAGAATTGAATGGATTTTGGTAATTAGTATTTATAATTTTCTTTTTTTTTTCCTTGGATGTAAGAAATATGGTCTTAATAACTAAGGATTTAATTAATGATAAATTAATACAAGATAAATGTGAAAAGTTATTAAATTAACTCTTAAATTAATGCGGGGTTAATTATCCAAATTATGCACATATCTATTGGTTAAGAGAAATCGTTTCTCAACGTAACTTTAAATTTGATTGGAATTAATTGCTACGTTAAACTAATTGTGAGAATTGATAAAAACACGTCCTCTCTCCTACCTCTATTTAAATTAGAATTTCTATTATTTCTAATAAATAAAATAACACATAAAAATTGAAAGGATAGAGGTTAAGGAAAAGAGAAACACTTGTTGCTAAAATATCTTCTGCCATGGAACAAGGTAACTTATTATTTTACAAAATTAGTGTGATGATTTTTTATGCGAAATAGTATGTGATTCTATATTTTTCTTTTAACATCAAGTTAAAATGTGTAGTAGTTTACGTGTGGTATCAGTGCTTAGGATTGAAACACATATTATTTCCGTCATTATCTATTTAGTTTTAAGTGAACACAAATACAAAATTATGAATTGTTTTCTTTACTGCAACTAAAACAAAGTTGTATTAAAATATGCATTAGCAATTTGACATTGATTTTGTTTACTATAATTAAAAGATACAAATATTAAATTATGCAGTCAGTAATTTGATATTCATAATTTTAACATTTAAAATCTTAATGATGTTTTATTAATATATATATATTTTTGATGAAATTGGACTGACCTAAGCAATCATATGCTGAAAAATCCATAGGCAGTATTTATGAATATATTAAAAAAGGAAATAAAGAAACAAAAGAATCCACAAAACATTAAAAAACAGAGGATATAGCCTCAAAAAACCCAGAGGCATGCAAGCCAAACAATAAAAGCAAAGCTAGGAAAACCTGAAAGATTCTCTACTCATACAGTCATTACCAACTAACAAAGAACGGAATGAAGAAGTGGAAGACCACCACAAATTAGAAGGAATACCCAAAGCGTGCTTAGAGAGAGCATCCGCCACCTGGTTACCATCCCTGAAAATATGAGAGACCTAAAACTCCATATGCGAGATCTGATAAATGCAACGCTGCTAAGCTTAATGAATACGCCAGGTAACCTGATCAGATCTATCAGAAAAAAGCTGAACAACAAGAGAAGAGTCACTCTTGAGCTAAATCCTATGCCAACCCAACTTCCACGCATAATTGATTACTAAAGAAGCCGCAAGGAGCTCAATCTCAAAAGCAAAGACCTAACCAAGGGTGACCGCAAAACAGGCCTTAACAAAAGATCTGCAAATCTGAAAATCACCCCCACAACCTCCCACACCTGGCAACAACATCTGTATTAACCTTGATCCACCCTGGAGTAGGGGCGACCAAATGACACTCCTAATAACCGGAGCCTTACCAGGACAACCACAGAGACCAAACCAATGGAGAATCAGCAGATCATCAACACATTTACACATACAGTCGATCCCCAAACGGTTCGTATCATAAACAGAGCGTCAAACCAGAGATAAAGCAGTCCTGAATTCAATAGATGGGGAGCTCAAGAAAAGAGAACAAGCTTGCATGATTCTTATATGCAAAAGTTGACTTATTTTGTAATCTTTTATGATTGCTTGAGTTGCATGGTGAATGACTTTGAATAATGGTTGCATAATGATTTTTATGATTCCATACACAATTGCTTAGTATGTAAATGCATAGTTTTTATGTTTGCTTAAGTATGCTTGTCTTTTTTAGGAATGTTCTTCTCGATAGTACATTTGATTGACCTCAAATCTTTCTCCGTGTCTATGATTCTTATGATATGCATTGTTAAGCTCTCTCATGAAAAAGGCTATTGGCACATGACATGTAGCCACCCAATGCAGGAAAAGGCTACTTGTGTGAAACCGAGTGTAAGCAATCAAGAGAGTTACTTATACATGAAAAACAAAAATACTTGCATTCAAGGTTTAAAAGAGAAAACCAAAATCAATAGGAATATTGTTAATGATGATGTGTTGTGGTACAAAGACCTCAATTTTTTGAATGATGATATGTCTTATAATGAATAAAGATGATATATATATATATATACACATATAGGGATGCCCCTGTGTGCAAAGATGTATGGTGCAACCTAAAAAAATTTGATAGTGATCATGTCTTTTTTGGTACGATCACATAAACTAATATGTGATCACATGCTTTAACATGTGATCACAACAACTTAATTATGTGATCGCATTTAATTCATATATGATAACATTATATATATATATATGTGATCACATGCAATCCTATGTGATCACACACTGATGCATCATGTAACGTTTCACTGTAGAATGGCCCATATATATATTTGATGTTATTGGTTCACTTTGCACACAAATGCTTGGATATATATCTTCTAATCATAACAAAAGGGGTTAAATTGGTTTGACTTCATTTGAAAATCCTTTTGATTGTTGCTTTGATTAATTCTCATGCTTGGGCTTGATAGTACTAGTATTACATGCTGAACAACTTTTACACACACACACACACACATTAAGCCACATAAAGTGTGTTTGTATGATTATGTATCTTGGCTTGTAAGTAGCTTTTTTTTGCCAAGGCAACCCGAATTGGGGACTCATTTGCCTATCTCATTACAAAAAATGGAAGTAGTCTTAGAATTTAGGTGGAGTAATTTTAGTTGATGCTCTTGTGTGTTTTAGAGGGTTAGCTACATATTGAGGGGGAGTAACTCATTTAGGGAGAGCATGCATACCTTGCATTGCATTGTTTTTGATAACCTCACATGTGTTTATTGTTTTGGAAAGTTGCTTGCTATCATTTCTCACATGTGTGCTCAAGAGATCGGGACCTGAAGACTTAGATCTTTAGGTATCTCCTTTTAATGTAGAGAAAAATTATTGACAATAAATTTTATTTTTTTATTTCTTTATTTTTTTATTATTATTATTTTTTTTGTGAGGAGTTGTTTTGTCACAAAGTAGCCAAAGGGGGAGATTGTAAGTTCCACCATTCTGTGATTGAATTATTTCTTTGGCATACCATAATGGGATCTTTTTTAAGGGTAAAGTAGGTTCTTTATGTGGCCATCAAAGTTTGTGATTGTGTTTGGAAAGCTTCATGGCATTTTGAGTGCTTTAAGATCAAGAGCCTTAAAGGTATATCACTTGATTTGTACTCCTGAAGAGATTAAGTGCACGCATATACATCTCATTCATTTGTGTATTTTATGTCATTAAAGTGTGCATTACACCGTTTTCATGTTTGCACTTATTGCATATAGGTTAGTTTGTTAGACCGCATGAGAAGATCTCTCATCTTACTTTTTTTCCTTCTATGGTATTAATCGCGTCTAAATTGTTGTATATTTCGGCCCTCTTTTCCTTATATTTTGTCTCGTTCTCGTGTGTTTTTCCTTGTATTTCATGTCTAATGGGCTCTTTGTTTGTAATTTCAGGCATTTGTACATTTCTAGAGTTGGAAACAGTATTCGGGACTTTCATGCGAATAAGGGGTCAAATGGTGCAAAAAGAGGTCAAAATCTAGTGTAGAAATTCCCATGTTGGACCCGCGCACAACCTGCACACCAAAGGATCGAAGAAGACAATAGAACGCCATAAAGTGTCGGTACAGTGCGGGTCCCTGAACCACACTCTACACTTTCCAGCATGGGAATTCCCGCATTAGAGTGCGGGTGAGTACGGGTCCCTGAACTGCACTCCACCCGCACTTTATGAGAAACTCGGGAGTTGAAATTGTTAAAATAATATGATAAAGTGCGGGTCCCTGAACCCTTCTTTTCCCGAACTCTACACTTTCCAACGTGGGAATTCTCGCAGTAGAGTGCGGGTCCTTGAACCGTACTCCACCCGCACTCTGTGCGCGACAGTTGCAGTTTTCAAGCATTAATGACCTATTTTTACATCCCCAGTAAATAGAAAAGCATGAGAACGAACCAAACATCTCCCAAAACTCCTAACTTAGATAATTTCTCATTCATTTACTTAGTCTAGTTCTTAGAATACACTCTTTCTCTTATCCAAACCCATCTCTACTCACCAAAGGCACCAAGGAGATTTGGATTCAAGCTTCAAGGAAAGAGACACTCTTCAAAGGTTTTCTCTCAATCTCTTCTCTTAGTCTTTATTTGTTGTAATAGAACATGAGTAGCTAAATCCCCCACTAAGGGATTAATGTGATTACTTTGTATGGATTTTGGGCATATGTAAATAAACTCTCTATCTCTATATTCATTTCTATCTCTATGTTCTATTCTATTGTTTTAATTGCTTTCCAATATTGATTTGCTTGGATACACCCTCTTAGCATGTTGATTTGGATTACTTGAGTAGGAAACCAGGTGTACACCCTTTTTGTTGTCTATTGCTCTATTGAATGGAAGGATTTCTGGAAATCCGACTCAAACAACCGCAGTCTTAATCTAACCTCGATCAAGTGTCCTTCATTATACACCCTAGGTCAGCCTTGTGAGAGGATTAGAAGCCTTCGTTATACAGCCTAGGTTTGCTACTTTAGTGGTTTTACGAGAACTAACGTTCGAGTAGAACCTAGTTGAATATTCTCGAGCTTCATCCAATCTCAAACAGGTGGCCTCTGCTATACACCCTAGGGCGCCCACTTGTGAGAGAATTAGAATTGGAAGTCATCGCTATACACCCTAGGATGGCTACATTAGAAATAGGTTGAGCCATAGTTTGATAAATGAGCTTTCATGGTTAAAAATCCCAATTGAGCAACTAGCCATTGTTGGTTGCTTATGAGGGATTAATCGCTAGTAGGGGGTTTTTGCTATACACCCTAGGTTGACCGCTCGCTAGTGATATATAGCCAACACTATACACCCTTGGTTGGTTACATTAGATAAAACGTGCTTAATTGAGAGTTTGTTGCATTGCCTAGTGTTCGTTTACGAGTCCATCAACTCCTTAGTCATATCACTTCATTTGCATCCATTTTTAGTTATTGCATTTATTAGTTTTCTTTAGTTAATTCACATTTCACACACACCAATCATTTACCTTTACTTTTATGCATATGACATGCTAGGTGCATGACCGGTTTCTAATACACTACGGTAAATGGTAGGGCGTGCATGTGTTTTTACCCTTTCGCAAGTATACGAATCGTTAGACATGTATAGTGGTTACGAGTACGGGTCTCGTTCCCATGAGGAGGTATGTATCTTAAGTCGGTCCTAGGTCTTAGCTAAATATACATATATTTACACTAAATACATGCAATAAAAGTAAAGAGAGGATGTAGTCACAAGCAAATTAACTAACTAATCTAAATTACACTAAGATGGCTTTAATCTAATTACAACTAAGTTACACTAATCTAACTACAACTAAGGCTTGTCACTCCCTTAGGCAATTAACTAACTAATCAACTAAGCTTACCAACTACAATTAACTAAGTTAACTAACTAACTAAAATAATTACCAACTCATGCAATAGTCATGCAAGAGTGGTAATGAGATATGTTAGGGAATTAACGAATCATGCAATACACCTAATTACTAGTTGATAACAATTAAGCACTTCAATTATAGGTTAACTAAATTAAGCAAGGTTTGCATTAATCATGTAAATCCTATTTTGCAAGTTAACAATTGAACAATCAATTAACAAGCATATATCAATTAAAGCTCAATATCAAATAATAGATACAACTAGTTCATAGATAATATACATGAATACACCAAATCCTTAACATAACTATTTAATTACACATTAATAACAAATTAAGGAAATAAGAGAGACAATAGAGACAACCCAATGATCTTGAGAAGACTTCAAGCTAGCTCAACTCCTCTTGCTTTCCCAAGCTCGGAATCAATGTGTGGAAACTGTGGATCAAGATTGGTGGCTTGAAAACCACCATAAACTCTACTTACAAGTTAAGTAAGTTGGTGTGTTCTTGGTGTTCTTGGCTATTCTAAGCTAATTAGTGTAAGTGTAAGCTTTGTTGGATATTAGGGATTGTGTTTAAAGAGGCAAAAGAGGTATATTTATATGAGGATCGATTTTGAGCAAGGTTGGATATGAAAAGGACAAGTTTCTCCCTTTGAAATGACAAGCTCGTGGGTTCGAACCCTTACTCTTGCGGGTTCATTTTTGTGGCACGAAGCCACGGCGAGTTCTTCATGTTTTCCCTCAAGTTAGTGTCTTCTGGTTCGCGGTTTATTTCCATCAGCATGTAATCGTGGAGTTCCCATAGTTTTGGACGTTTGGAACTCTGGAAAGAAGGCTCTGGGATCAAGCTTGCAAGCTTGAATGGCCATGGAGGTTTGGCTTATTGGAGAAGAGAGAAACCTTTACATGGGAGGCTGGAAATGGGTCCATTGTGACCGTCGGGAAGAGAGCTGTCGATCTGGGCAGGATATCGTAGGAAAAATGGCTAGAAAATGGCCAGAAACGGTTAGGTTAATGACCGGGTCAGGTCGCTCCACGTGGGTCGAGATGATATGTCTGCGTGAAGAAGAAGGCTGACGTCATCCTGACGTCAGCATGACGCGTACACACACATCCCCAAAACACACCGTTTAACTAATTGACGTTGCACGCTGATGCTGGTTGGTTGGCAAATTACATTTAGCTTCCCTGATCTCTCCCTTAATCATAGAATAATCAATAAAGGCCCCTGATTTCGGCAGAATTACCAAAATTCCCCTGAATTCCTCTATTTACCTGAAACCCATATTTAAACCATTAAATACCCGATTTTACTTGAGAAACAAGCATAAAGTAAAAGGAATTAGGGGTATAAAATAGGTTCTTTTATACCTCGATCAACATACTAGTTATATTAATCTTAATCTATTCATAGCTGCCTCCAATCTCAATGGACGACCCTTGCTTACCACCATATTTGTGTTTTTAAAACCTTTTAAGGCATTACTCAATTTATAAATTTTGTTTGACAAGTGAATTTTCATACACGCAAACGACCTTTGTCAGGTATATAGCGGTTGATGAATAGCGGTCAGCAAGCGCATTCTAGTGCCTATTTTTCACTCTAGAGAACTACTTGGAGTCGATGCAGTTAGCGCATTGCGGGTGGCAACCACCAATGCCCGCTATTCTCTTCAAAGAACTGCTAGTACAAATAGTGGTTAGTGCATAATTGAAATATACACTCGTAGTTAAATTGCCTAAAGCATACCAATAGGGGGTGAATAGGTTTTACACTTTTTTCTATCCCTTGAAAAAAAACTTAAGTTTGTTCCTTAAGATAGCCTTCACAACAACACCTAAACCATACATACATATATAAACAAGATAATCATATGATCATTAAAGCATTGTCAATATGCAAACATGTAACATGAGGAAGAATAACATTAAAATACAATAACAAAGAATACTTGTATTTCCAATAATGTTCAATGTGCTACAAGTGTCAATCAAAATATAACTATACAAAAGAATCAATGAACAAAAGAATTACATATTAAACTATGATCAAAATGAATTGCTTACAAATCACACTTAACAAAATCTTATCTCAAAATATATCACAAGTGAATATTATGCAACAAGATAGAAACATACACATATACAAATATAAAGGGAGAGATAGAAAGAATTGACATATGAGATTTTTCAACGTGGTAAGACCTCCAAGGAGGAAACATCCACGAGTTGAACTACAACCATAGTGTATTATATATTGGATAATAGATTAGAAATTCCTCATAAGTGACAAATCATATGTTCTACTTTCTATTGGAGTCTATGTCTACCCAATCCCTATTGGTAGATATGAAATCCCTCATTAATGCGGAACCACCATATATTGAAGTCCATCTCTAGCCAATATCGTTGGAAGATTAGAAATTCCTCAAGAGTCAATGCACATCCCATGCAACACTCTCTATTGGAGTCTATATCTAACCAAACGCCCGGGCCTACCAATATTGTAGCCAACTCCTTATCCAAAGCACTCATGCCTTTAGAGAGCCTCCCATTTATAGCTATCCGGACCTTCCCGATCCTAGCTATTACTTCTTGCTTGGCTATCCGAACCCCTTGTCCTAACCAAGACTTCCTCGCTTGACTATCCGAACATCTTGTCCTAGTCAAGACTTCTTGTCTTTTACAAGGACTTCCTAGTGTGATCAATGAATGCAAATGATGCAAACAAGCAAATTCAACATAGAACATGTGATCAATACATTCCATGGAAACTAGACTTAATCAAGTGAAAATAGTCTAGTCATACAAATTGAATTAAAACCTAGAGCATGTGAAAAACACCTGACACATGTGGCTCATAATTTCATTCACAAATCTAATACTTGAATAAATCATATTCATGAAGTATATATTCAAGATATTATAAACATACACAAAAATGCTAGAATCACAAAATATAATGAATGAATATTCTAGCCAAAGATTTAGAGTAAGGATAAAATGATAAATCAATTAAATCCTAGATAGCTCTGAAAACAAATACATATGTACTAATCCTAGATTTGTTCAATCAAGGATCAACGTACATTTCAAGATTATTGATCATAAAATAAATCAATACAATCACAAATAACCCTAAGCATCAAACTAATCACAATACAACACTCAAACATGTGAGAAACTAGAATCATAGAAATCTAGTTCACATTTGTCTCTAATTAGACTTGATTAGGTTTGATTACGAAGCTATCTTTCTCAGTAGTATTCATCATACATACGTACACATATAAAAGAAGAAACCCCAAGGTAATTGAAGGTTATAAGAGAAGAAAACACAAAGATAGGTCAACTACCTATGATTCACAAGCTGGTTTAGTTTTGAAGGTGAAGCCACTAGAAAATGCAATCAAACAACTGCCAAACCACTTGGAAAAGGTAAAGGACTCGATTAGGAAGATTCCCCAACTTAAATCACTCAATTCAGACTTCTTATGAGAATGTTATGGTGTTTGGAAGGTGAGAAAGTTTGAGAGAAAAATTCTGCACTTAGTGTTTTTCAATTCTTCTTCTTTTAAAATGAATGAAAGGGAAAATGAGGATATTTAAATGAAATGGAGAGAGGGAAAGAACCATCAAATCAGAGGCTGCCACCTCAACTAGCCATGAGGGGTACGTGAGCCTCGAGGTAGAGAAGCTGCTGGGCCATGAGGCTCATGGCATCCTCACACTCCTATGTTTGCTTGGCCGTTGGCCAAGCTTGTTTCCCTCAAGCTCCTCTCTCATTCTTCGGCCGTATACAGGCCTCCGAACTCCCAATTCAAATCCGTCTTTGGATTAAAAACCGTGACACCCTCATGCGTGTGGACCAATATGAAACTTTGACAAAAGGTTGAGAATTCAACTTGTTACACAACGACGAACACAACTCAACGAATGAGAAGGTAAAGTAGCGTAGCTTCCTAGTATGGACTCGAAACCTAATAAGTGAGTAACGAAAATGACCGGGACTCAATAAGGAATCAAATGAGATCATGTTCAAGTCCAAAAACAATAAAACTAAACAAATAAACACAAAGTCACACACGTATACCATTTCCTAGACATAGTCCAAGAACATGCAAATTACAAAGATTGTCAAATTGAAACTAATGCATGCGCTTACATTACCAAGTGTGTGAAAGTGTTATACCAATGGTGTACAACTATGCAAGGACACAAATGAATCCCATGTGTGTGTGTGTGCCTATGTCTTGTAAGAGGAAAGAGGTCTATTATATCTCTGATGAGTAATGTAGCTCATTTCCTCATGAAGACACCATCTTGCATGAAAAGTTGCCAAGTACTCCTTGAAGCTTCAATCATCATCAATCTAAAACAACTAAACATTATAAGATAAACAATGTTTTGATATGGAATACACGCCAACACAAACCAAAATCCTAATAATCTCCCCATTTGGCAAATTCCATGTCAAAACCCCTATACATATACTAAAACAATATCAAGGAAAATTGATCACAATGAGTTGCAATGGGTTTCACATTTCTAGACAAATTTTCAACCTCAAGTCTTGAACTTCATCTTGGACTTCTCTTAACATCACCTAAAATCTACTTGAAAGTACAAGAATATCCAAGAGACAACACATATGGCAATGTATATTCTTTGGCAAGAAAATTAAACATTTAAAATTCAAATTGATCATGTATGCTCCTCCTTAATACATGTTATTCAACAAAATATTCTAGCCAAGATCAACAAAAAAATATTACATGCCATAAAGTTCAACTTGATACCAAAATACAAAAAAATAAAAAATGAGAATAAGCAATCTAGAAACTATCATATATCTCTTCCCATATTTCTCCCCCTTTTTGACATGATATGAAGCCAAAAAGAAAGAATAAGAAAAATGTAGCTCAAGACCATTTTTAGCCACTTGTGCCACCAAGGAATATTGTGCGATTGGATGATCTCACATAATGCTTTAGAGTAGATGCTTTGCTTTCCAATTCTTTGATCTTCACATCTTATGTAAGGATTCCCATTTATTGATTGGCTTATTTCGTGGACACACCACATATTAAGGCATGATGTAAGGGTAGCTTAGGTATTTGATGGTTGGTATTTTGCAAAACCAAGGCCCGCTCAATACTTCAAGAAAAGAAGCACCAAAGGTATATTCTAGTGATTTCTTGCTTTGAAGAGATCTAATTGCGCACACACACAACTCATGCATATATCTTATTCTTGTATGTTGTGTGTTTTATATGAATGCATGCATGTTCTTGAACATATCTTCTTACATGTTTTAATTGATTGCATCTAGTTTATTAAAATGCCATAACATGTTTAGGCATTAGGATGCAAAGCCATGAAGTCTCTTCATGCATGTTTAAATGATTGCATCTTGTTCATTGAAATGCCATAACATGTTTAGGCATTATGATGCAAAGCCATGAAGTCTTTTCATGCATGTTTAAATGATTGCATCTTGTTCATTGAAATGCCATAACTAGGATTCAAAGCCATGAATTCTATTCATGCATGTTTGAATTGAGTGCATCTTGTTCGATGGCAATGCCATGACATGTTAGGCATTAGGATGCATTCACTTCCCACACTTGTAATTCATATTAGTCTTAAGTGCGGTGTAATTCGTTTCCGTTTGTTTGATCAGAAACGTCCACGCTTGCACGATGGTGTGCATGTCTTAATGTGATGGTTGACCACTTAAGAAGGTCTCATTCTTCTTTTGGATAAGTGTTAGTTTTGGTTTGGTTGTTTGGAGTAAAGTATCTAGTTTCAAAGATTGGATTTCAATGTTTTAAATATTTTTCAAAACTGACCTTTGTATGGTCTCGTGACCATAACTTTTTATGAAAAGATTTAAATTGAGTTTGTAAAATTTTGGATAAACTAGACACCCATACCTTTCCAACGGTATATTATTTGTAATATTTCATGACCATTTGGAATGGTTTTGAAATCTCCAATTGGACATCATATATATGCCTCTTTGACCTTAGGTCATCCCAATGACTCAAAAATCCATATTTTTGATTGAGAGCATTTTGAAAGAGAGAAATTCACCCAAGAACTCATATTTGATCATCCAAACCCATTTTCATATACATAAATCATCATCTAAGCATCATCTAGGATCATCTGGCATGTGCTAATGCATGGGTCTTCTTTAACTCACATGGTATGATATGTTGAACACTTATCTTACATAATTAGTGTTTTTACTTATCAATTTATCTCATTTATTATTTGTATGTTCTTAGAGTAATTTCTACATACAAGACTGAGATTATGTGTTTTTTGATAGCTACGATTGCATGATTGATATATACATCTAGCTAATTAATCTCATTGAAATGTCTGAATTGTTTTTGATAGCTATTGTATCTAAGATTGGTTATCCTCTAAATAGCTATGCTTTATGACATGTCATTTAGCTTTTGATATCTAGGATTGTGTAAATTGCCATATTACATCCTAGATAAGCATATAGTGTACCTTAGCTCTATTTGCATATTTGGATATCTTTGCATATTTACTTAGGGTGTATGATCTCTTCAGAGAATCAAGTCTTGATTTAGGATTGCTATTACAGGCCTGCGGGTAGTAATGGTGGGTTACAGTCCGAGCATGGTTGAGGTCAACCTAGGATGTGAACATCATTACAAGTAGTGATTGAGAGGATTGAGCAATTGAACTAGGTCCACTTTTATTACAGGTTTGTAGGTAATGGTAATGAGTTACATACCGGGATTAGGTTGTAAACGTTATCACAATTGTGGATTCGAGGTTCGAGTGTGACACACTTACCAGCCTGTGGTTTTTCCCCGTTGAGGGTTTCCATGTAAATATCAATTGTTATTTAAATTCCGTACATATTACACTTATTCTATTGTATTGATTAGTTGCAGTATTTTCATAAATTGACTAAATATTACACTTATTCTATTGTATTAACTAGTTGCGATATTTTCATAAATTGACTAAACGCGAAAATTTGGTAATAAGGGTTAAAATCTATTCACCGCCCTCTAGACAGTTTTATACACCGTGTATTTTTAATTTCAATTGGTATCAGAGCGGGTTCCTAGATATACTTAGGTGATCCTTGCTCATTTTTGTGTATTTTGCATTTGTGTGATTTCTTGATTTATTCATACGTTTTGCATTCTTCTCATATGCATTCATTTAACTCAAACACTATGAGTGAATTTGAGAGAGAAGAAATTGACTCTGTTGAGGAGACGACTCTTGCTAGAGAGATTTAGGAGATTTGCGAAATCTCAAAAGAAGATGACCTCCAAAGTGAAGGAGGAGAAAAAAATGATCTACACGGTGAAAGAGGAGAAAAAGATTACACCTTCTAAGAAGAAGAAGAATATTGCTTTGAAGACTTAGAAGCATGACAAGAATGGAGGAGTTTGTATGATCTCTACTAGGAGAGATAGCGAAGTTGAAGTAGTTGAAGTATGTTCCACAAGCTCGGTTGATTGTGAGAACAACTACTTCACATCTCCGGTTTCCTACTGATAGTGCCTAAATTGTTGTATATTTCGGCCTTCATTTCCTATTCCTTTGTCTTGTTCTTGTGTGTATTTTCTATATATTTTATGTGTAATAGGATCGTTGGTGCTAATTGCAGGCAATAAATGTAATTTTGGTGTCAGAAGCATGTTGCGGGAGTTCTGGCCAAAAAGGGGCCAAAAGGTCATCAACAACTCTAAGAGTGCGAGTCAAGTGCGGGTCCCAACCGCACTCCACCCGCACTCCAAGCCAAAGCTGGAACCTGATACCTACAGAGAAGATAAAGTGCGGGTAAAGTGCGGGTCATCCAACTGTACTCCACTCGCACTATTGCCAACAACAAAAAGTTGGAATTGCACCTAATAGTTAAAGTGCGGGTCATTCAACCACATTCCACCCGCACTATTAACAGGACCCGAGAGTTGAAATGTTAAAGAAAAGATTAAGTGCGGGTACAGTGCTGTTCAGTTCACTCGCACAGGACCCACGCTCTACGCGCAACAGCTTCTGTTTTCAAGCTTAAGTGACCTAATTTTGTATCCCTTATAAATAGAACCTTTGCCATTCGACCCATAAGCTCCCATACATATATTTTCAGCAACTTAGTGTAACTTAGGTTTTAGAACACTCTCCCTACCATCCAAACCATCTCTACTCAACCTAAAGGCAATTAAGGAGATTTGGATTTAAGGCTTCAAGGAAGGAGATTATCTTCAAGGGTTTTTTCTCAATCTCTTCTCTTAGTTTTGTATTTGTTTGTGAAGAACATGAGTAGCTAAAATACCCCACTATGGGGTGGATGTTATTTGTTTGATGGAGTTTGGACATTTGTAAATAAACTCTATGTTTTATATACATATCTATCTCTATGTTTTGTTCTTTGCTTTAAATGATTTCATTATTGATTTGTTGAGATACACCCTCTTAGCATGTTAATTTGGAATCTTCATTGCTTATTGAATGGATGGGATTTTCGGAATCCCAGCTCAAGAACCACGTTCTTAAACTAACCTCGAATGGGTGACCGACACTATACACCCTAGGTTGGCATTTGAGAAAGGATTATAAGCCTTCTCTATACACCCTAGATCAGCTACTTTAGTGATTTTACGAGAACTAACCTTTGAGTAAAATCCGATTGAATAACCTCGAGCTTTATCCAATCTCAAACGTGTGGTCTCCGCTATACAATCTAGGGCAGCCACTTGTGAGGGAATTGGAAGTCATTGCTATACACCTTAGGAAGGCTACATTAGAAATAAGTTGAGCCATAGTTAGATAGATGAGCTTCATGGTTAGAATCCCAATTGAGCAACTAGCTAATGTTGGTTGTTTAGGAGGGATTAATCGTTAGTACGGGGTTTTCGCTATGCACCCTAGGTTGACCCCTTGCTACTGATACGTAGCCAACACTATACACCCTAGGTTGGTTGCATTTGTCATTACATGCTTAATTGAGAGTTTATTGCAATTGCCCCAATATTCGCTTACGAATCCATCAACTTTATAGTTCCATCATCATACATTCATCACTCCATTAACATTCCATTTAGATTGCATTCTTAATTTAATTTATATTATATTTTCACCTACCATATATTTTACTTTTATGCTCACTAGTTCTATTAATCCTATTCTTATCACCGCTACCCCGATCTCAGTGGACGACACCCGTGCTTACCGCTTTACTCATATTTATACTTGTGAACGCATCGCATAGGTGTTATAAATTGTTTTGACGGACGGTCTTCTAACGGCAAAAATCTTCCCATCACCTACCAAGAAGAAATTCAAGATGTCACCAAATGTTTACCTTGTGAAGATTTCAAGATTGGTGACTTGAAGCTTGGAAACCAAAGTGGAGCGAGCTTGAGAGAAGCAAGCCATAATGATATGACTCTCACAAGTACATGTAAGAGATGCTTCGATCAAGTAGTTCAAGCTTCAGGAACTCTTGTGTTAATTTGATGGACAACCAAGAGTTCATTGACTCCCTTCAAAAGTCTTTGAAGGAGAAAGAGAATGATATCCTTAGATTTGAAAAGGATAATCTTCAACTACATGCCAAGATGACTCACTTGAATGATGAAGTGAAATGTGTAAAAGACATTAAAGGCAAGTTGAAGATGGAACTTGAAGAGGCAAGAAGTTCACTTGCTAAGATAACTTCGAGTTCGGACATGGGTGACTTCTTTAAGGTAGACATAGTTGTTGTGTCTAAATATGAGAAGGAGATTGAAGACTTCCATCAAAGGATGAAGGCAATGAAGGATAAACCTGCTTGCAAGGAAAATTCCTTAAGAATTTTTAAGGATAAAGAGAAGAGGCACCTTCAAGATTTGAAGAAGGGTAAAATATTGCAACCTCAAGCTCAAGGCATGTGCAAAGCTTTACCTCCTCACCATCCTATGAGGAAGATTGATCTTGAAGAATCCTTCAAGAATGGCTAAGTGAAGAAGCCAACAAAAGGTGTAGCTCAACCTCAACATCCAAGAGCTCCACAACCTCCACAACCAAGTTTTGCTCAACCTAGGCATAACTAACCAAGGAAGCAAAACAACCCGGTTCAACATCAAAGAAGGAAAGAACCGGTTCAACCATAAAAGCACCAACATCCAACTATTGCTCTAAAGAAAAGCCATCCGATGCACCTTCAAAGACAACCTCATCAACATGGCAATGCCTCGATAAGTGCTCAAAGCAATGGTATGAATTCTTCTTTTATACCTACTTGTCATTTTTGTTGTATGATTGGTCACATAAGACCAAATGCTTTAACTAAATAAAAAGATGTAGGTTTGAAAGCATGATAGAGAGGAAAATACTAAGAAGAGCCCATTCTCATGTGCCTAGGAAATCATTTGTCAATAATCCTAGGATCTCTAATAACATGTAAACTATGACCACTAGGAATGTAATTGCTACACCTAGGTGGATTAGAAAAGATGAACCCGCTTTCTACGAGACTAACATGTCTCACATTGGTTTAACTAGGTCCAATGGACTTGGTAGATCTTTAGGACCTCATGACCTTCATTGAAGCGGTATGGTATCTGACCCCATATGGGGAACTCAAGCAAAGAGAGCACTTGCATACTTGTTGCATGCAAAAATTTTAAAAGTTTTATGCTTCTTTATTAATTGCTTGAGTAGCTTGGTTGCACATATGCTTATATGTTTTTAATTCAATAAGTGTGAACCATGCTTGTATTGCAATCCATATCATATTTATGTTCAAACATGCATTTTTGGACTAAGAGATATATACATAGGAAGTACTCTTTGAATGACCTATAATGATCTCCATGACATGATGATTGTTAAATGACATGCTAAATATGAAAAACATGAAATTCAAATGATATGCTCAAATGAAAAAACATGAATTGATGATTGCATATTCTTAAATGCAAAACTTGTGTACAAAGCTTATGAGACTCAAATGTATAAAGGATATTATATCTGTTCAAAGGACTTTAAAATCCAATGTCTCTATTTCTTTATTTATTGAACATGGCTACTATCATACGTATATCTTACTCGGAAAAATCGAATAAGGTGCAAAATGTCGCTCATGTCATGTTTTACTTTTAAAGTTGGATATAATTGCTCATTAAAATTGAATGATTGTTAACTCTATATCCTAGCTTTGATTCATGACAAATAGTCAAATTGGTTTGAATTCTATTGGAAACCTTTTTCATTTGTTTTGCCAAATACCATTGTATTTTGGATTTGAATGCAACATGTCTTGCTTGCAAAGCATTTTAATTCACACATTTTCATAAAATAAATCTCTTTGTTTCTCTCCAATGAATTGACTTGCATAAAGTGCATTATATGATTATGCAAATGACTTGTATGCTACTATCTCTCTTTGCTACAAGTGTCCCGATTGAGGAATACTTCTTTGCCCATCTGATGACAAAAAGGGGGAGTAGTATGTAGTTAGGGGGAGAATGCTAATTGTTAAATTGTTGTAGCATTCGCATGATTGGGGAGTTTACTTTTTATGGGAGAGTAACCTGTTGGGGGGGGGGGAGCATTTGCATTGCACATTCATTGCATGATGTTGCATGTTTTCTTTAATGCAAAATTCTTTATTGCAAATGCTTGTTTTATCTCACTTGATTAATTTCACATATACTTGTATTGGAAAGTATAGAAACTTTGTTTTGAAGGATTGATTGTTCTACAAGAGATTGAAGACTTGAAGATCATAGCTTTTAATTATCTCTTTGTAATTTAGAAAATCCTTTTAGTTTCTATTTATGTTGTGAGGATCAATGTGAGTGGTGGTTTTGTCATGAAATAGCCAAATGGGGAGATTGTAAGGATTCCCATTTATTGATTAACTTATTTCGTGGACAAACCACATATTGAGGCTTGATATAAGGGTAGCTTAGGTATTTGATGGTTGGTGTTTGGCACAACCAAGCCCCGCTGAAGACCTCAAGAGAAGAATCACCAAAGGTATATTCTAGTGCTTTCTTGCTTTGAAGAGATCTAGTTGCACACACACTCAACTCATGCATATATCTTATTCTTGTATGTTGTATGTTTTATATGAGTGCATGCATGTTCTTGAACATCTCTTCTTGCATGTTTAAATTTATTGCATTTAGTTTATTAAAATGCCATAACATGTTTAGGCATTAGGATGCAAAGCCATGAAGTCTCTTCATGCATGTTTAAATGATTGCATCTAGTTCATTGAAATGCCATAACATGTTTAGGCATCATGATGCAAAACCATGAAATCTCTTCATGCATGTTTAAATGATTGTATCTTGTTCATTGAAATGCCATGACATATTTAGGTATTAGGATGGAAAGCCATGAATTCTATTCATACATGTTTCAATTGAGTGCATCCTGTTCAATGACAATAGTATGACATGTTAGGCATTATAATGCATTCACTTCCTACACTTACACTTCATGTTAGTCTTAAGTGTGGTGTAATTCGTTTTCGTTTGTGTGATTGGAAATGTCTGCGCTTGTAGGATGGTATGCATGTCTTAGCGTGATGGTTGACCACTTGAGAAGTCTCATTCTTCTCTTGGATAAGTGTTAGTTTTGGTTTGGTTGTTTGGAGTAAAGTGTCTAGTTTCAAAGATTGGATTTCAATGTTTTAAATGTTTTTCAAAACTGACCTTTGTATGGTCTTGTAACCATAACTTTTTATAAAAAGATTTAAATTGAGTTTTGTAAAATTCTAGACCAACTAGACACCCATACCTTTTTAACGGTATATTATTCGTAATATTTCATGACCGTTTGGATTGGTTTTCAAATCTCCAAAGTGACTACCAAAACAGGGCAACTATGTTGTTGTCCGTTTCAGACCTTTGGTCACTCAATTGACCATAATTATTTCTACAAACATCAAAATGTCATTCCATAAATTGGTTTATAAAGTAGACTTCAATACCTTTCCAACGATATATTATACGAAAGGTTTTGATATCGTTTGGTCACGTTTTGAGGGACTTGAAGTTGAAGCTAAGGTACTGTCACGGCCAAACCACAGTTCACTCGCCCAACATACAGCGGGCACCTGATTGATTTAAAAGTCGCCCTACACCCGCCTTACAACTACCTTTGATCATCCAAGAACTCATCTTTGATCATCCAAACTCATTTCCATATGCATAAATCATCATCTAAGCATCATCTAGGATCATCGAGCATGTGCTAATGCATGGGTCTTCTTCAACACACATGGTATGATACGTTAAACACTATTATCTTATACAATTTGTGTTTTTCCCAATCAATTTATCTCAATTTGTATGTTCTTAGAGTAATTTCCACATACAAGATTGAGATTATTTATTGATTGGGTTATTTTGTGATAGCTAGGTTTTATTGTTTATATGCCATCTGGTTAATTAATCTCATTGTATGATTGAGATTGTTTTTTGATATCTAGGATTTCATGATTGATATATACATCTAGCTAATTAATCTCATTGAAATGTTTGAGATTGTTTTTGATAGCTATTGTATTTAAGATTGGTTATCCTTTACATAGCTAAGCTTTATGACATGTCATTTGGCTTTTGATATCTAGGATTGTGTAAATTGCCATATTATCATCCTAGATAAGCATATAGTGTACCCTAGCTCTATTTGCATATTTGGATATCTTTGTATATTCACTTAAGGTGTATGATCTCTTCGGAGAATTAAGTCTTGATCTAGGATTGATATTATAAGCATGTGGGCAGTAGTGGTGGGTTACAGTCCCAGCATGGTTGAGGTCAACCTAGGATGTGAACATTATTACAAGTAGTGATTGCAAGGATTGAGTAATTGGACTAGGTCCACTTTTACAGGCCTGCGGGTAGTGGTAGCGGGTTACATACCGGGATTAGGTTGTAAACGTTATCACAATTAGTGGATTCGAGGCTCGAGTGTGACGCACTTACTAGCTTGTGGTTTTTCCATGTTGAGGGTTTCCACGTAAATATAAAGTGTTATTTAAATTCCGTATATATTACACTTGTTGTATTGTATTGACTAGTTGGGGTATTTTCATAAATTGACTAAACGCGAAAATTTGGTAATAAGGGTTAAAATCTATTCACCCCCCCTTTAGATAGTTTTATACACAACGTGCATTATTAGTTTCATCTTGTAGCATTACCTTAGCATTGAGGTCTTCATTCTTCCTTTATGACTCCTCAATTAACCTTCTTGATAGACTTGTCAACCTCGCTCTTCATTTGCATAGCCCAATTTGGAAGAATGGTTGCGTTAGATACAAGGCTTTAATCATTAGATTGACCAAAGAGCCTAAAAGTATCACAAGATTTTCCCTTTTCCTTATATGACATAGTAGCCAAACATTTGCCACTAAAGTTCTCTAAGGAAGGAAGTAGCACATCATTATCTTGTTCCTTCACACCTTTAGCTAAACACAAATGAGAAATAAACCTAGGAAATGTCAACTTTTTGTCCAAACGAGTTGAACAAGCCGTAATATCAATATATTCTGTAAGGATTTCACCAAGGTTTATAGGCTTGTTAGTCACTAAGGCATACACAATTTTGATCTTCTCTTTGTTTAGTTCGGTAGCATTGGAAGATCCAACATGATTTGCACATACAAATAGATGCCAAAAGGCACCAACCTTAGTCAACTTACTTTGTCTAATAAAGGCTCGCTTTCCATACGCAAAATCATCTTTGTCACAAAGAATTCTACCTATCTCATGGAAGTTCTCCGAGACATCAACATCAAGGAAATCCGACTCAATATCATCAGGCAATTCTAGGAAATAATTCAAGTTCTTTGAATTGACTCTAAAGACAACACCCCTAACATCCAACAAGGCACTTTCAAGAGTAGTATGTTCCTTGTACTCATGATAGAATTCTTTAACTATGGTATTGTTAACTATTTCTAGCATATTAAGCCATGTACTCCAATTTCTCTCAACAATGACCTTATAAACGTAAGAGCCACTACAAAAATCCAAATCCATACCTTTTTCTTGAATAATCTTTATGTGCCCAAAGATTTCCAAAACCTTCAACTTGTTGGCTTTTGCAATCTTGGAAGAAGAAGAGGGTTTAGATTTGTCTATGGGTTTAGAGGGACTACTAACTCCAACTTTCTTGGATTTCCTCGTGACCTTGTGTAGTATATCACTAAAACATGAGAACAAATGAGACATGGGGAACAAACGTGAGTGGAAACATCAAAGCAAGTTAGTGACAATAATCACATACAAAGGCAAAACATTATTTTTGAACAAATCAATATGCATATCAAGTATTATCACAACATCTTTAAGATTTATCAAAAATAAGAATAATGCCAAAAAACAACAATCTTGAAGAACATGTGAACATATCATAAAAGAGAACAAAAGTTTAGCATATAATGCTCCCCCTTGCTAAATGCCTTGTCTAAGATTTAGATAGACAATTGTTCACAAAAATAGCCACACAATCACATCACTAAGCAATTTTAATAGATATTCAAATAAGCTCCATTTCACAATAAGAGTTACACCAAGATTTTTAATCACTCTCATATTTCTTCAAAAATTGCTAGAGTATCAAAATATCAAATAAGCAAATGTGAGTATGTGAAGGTTTTGCTTCAAGTATATGAAAAGAAGTAATTTGATAATCAAGCATGCAAACCATCTCAACATCTATTTATCTTAAGCCTTTTCCATAAAAAGGTCAAACCAATTATCATCTGGAATTTTGCTTTTAAAGAGAATTGATTTCAACATTTGAGCGTGTGTTTGCATGTGGCTTGTCATTTCATTTCTATTTGACAACCTGAGCTAATTTGATTATTCAAATATACTCTAAAAAGCCTTTTTTTTGTTTTATATGAGGCTTGAATCAAAGATTTTTTTTTTTTTAAATGATTCTTTTCAACACTTCTTTGATTCTTCTAACATAAACATATAAGCTTCATGGTGGTTTTCATTGATCACAATGGTGTAGCCATTTCCTACATTAGGCGGCTGCACAACCAAGGTGTGTAGCCCTTTCCATGAAGGTGCTCGTGGAGTTCTATGTTGCCAAAGCAAATGGATACCAACCATAGGTCATCTTTAAACGTACTAGTCCTAGGACTTCAAAGTATATCCAAAAGTTACATCAATCAAACTCAACTTACTCAACCAAGCATACAAGAGAAGTAGAGTGCATTTTTGAAACAAAGTTTTATGGCTTAAAAGCACATGATCAAAAAGAAATATAAAAAGACTTACTTAAGATCATTACTTCTCATGAGAGTAGCTTTCAAAGAATATGAAGCTCATATTTAACATGCCACTCAAAAATCATACTTACAATAACAATGTGAACAATTATCACCAAAAGATCTTAAAAGAGCAAATGTCAAAAGAGGACCATATATACACTATACTAGTTCTCTAATATTACATGCTCCATGAAGTGGTATCAACAATGAGTTGAGAGATGAAAATTAAAGTAAGCAAGCAATGTGATATAGAGATACCTTCGCTAGCTATTTTCATCAAATGTAAAGTCTTCACCCTTTTTATGGGTCCTCTTGGCTTGTTTGTCCTCATGATAACAAGTTGTTGGTGTGTTGATCCAAGAGACTAAAGACTTAGCATTTCAACTCAAACAACAATAAAAAATGACTTTCTCCAAAAGTCTTAATATGATTGTCACCATATAGATTTCATAATAACAACTTCTCAAAAGTTAATCAATAGATTTCGACTATCATAACAAAAATGTGAGATAGCTAAGTTAATGTCAAGTTATAAAGAGATTAAGCAAGAAAGCTAAGTTTCTTAACAACTATACTCTAATCTTAAAGCTAACTCACATGTGCAACTTACACTATTGGTAAGAGCACTCACCCTTGACAAACTTTGTCTTGGGTGACCTACATAAACATTATCAAGATTCTTATTAACAACAATGTTGTATCTAGAATAATGCAGAGTGAGGCACAACACAAGATTTAGCAAGCAAGTCATTAACAACTTTCTTCACAACATGCTATTCCAAGGTCTTCCTAGGTCTATTTCTATATCTATACATGGATGATTGCCTAGGTCCATTCAAAGACATATCATGAAAAGCATTATCAAGTTTGCATTCGTGAATATATTCAAAACACCTAAGTCGAATGTCTTACCATATTATAATGATGACAAATATGAATAAATTTGAAAAATTTACCATTTGCATTTGCTTCCAAAGTCTTTGGTCTTCTCAAAATTTTTCCTCTTTGAATTTGAACCCTTGATGCATTTGAGGTTGTTACTCCTTGACTTTGATCTTGTTGAGTTCTTTCATTGAACTTCCTTGTTGATGTAGAAGCACTTTCGGTAGCTTTCATAGCTTTACCTTGAGTGAGTGTACCTACATTTGTTTCAACACTTGCTTTGACACAAGTAGATTTGTTAGTAGAAGGGGTTTCCTTCTCATTGATATAACCCAAAGCTCTTTTGTCACATGGATGTTTACCACTTATAATGAGAGTTTCAACCTTGTTTGAACTAGATGACATCTTGTTAATTATCCTACTAGTCTCATCAAGTTTATCGCAAAGCATCCTATTTTTTAATTGTATATTTTTTTAAGGTGTCATCACTTTTCCTAACATCTTCACGTGATTTATTTAGCCATTGTTCATACTTTTTCTCTTGATTTAAGTGCTCACTTAGTTTGGCTTTAAGCATGTTTTCTAGCTTACTAGCACTAACAAGAGAACTATCCCTTTGCTCAATTTCTTTCTTCAAGATGTCAAGTCTATCATTGCTATTCTTAAGGTTCATTTCTAGACTTAGAATCTTGTCTTTAAGTTCATTGAATTCTTTTGAGCTTAGACCATGATTCTCTAGCTTCTTAGTTAGTGACATATTGACATTAGGTAAGCGTTCATTCTCAAGAACAAGATCATTGAGATTTTTCTTATCTAAGTCAATAGGTTCAACAAAAAAAGCCACAAAGGAACACACTCCCTTAATGATGACTATCACAAATAAAAACACAAACACTACAAGGAAATGATCTATCTAAGTGCGTCTAGACACCCGTTTTGATACCAAATGAAATTTCCTAGAGAGATATAGTGTATATTATACCTAGAGGGGGGTGAATAGGTATAGTCCCAATATCTTCCAACTTCAAAATTTGTGGATTATAAGAATGAATGTACACTTGATATGATTTAATCAATTGTATAGTATGAGCAATACTTGTAAAAAACAACTTGACACTAATCTTCAAGCTAACTCACATGTGCAATATTACACTAATGGTAAGAGCATCCACCCTTGACACATTTGGTCTTGGGTGCACTAACACAAACAACATCATGAATATTACGCATGGCAATATAAAATTTAGAAGATAAATCATCAACTATCTTCTTCATGAAAATATCACTCATATTAAACTCATCATTGTTGCCACGCACAAATATTTCATCAAGACAATGACTATGATCACGTGAAACACTCTTTTTCAACCTAATCTTCTTGACATTCTTCTTTCCATGATTATCAATATCATGCACAACATTCAAACAGTTATCATTAGAAACATGTTTAGAAAAATGACTATGAACATTTTTCACATCAAGCTTGGATTTGGTTCTTAGAGCATATTGTCCAACTAGACATTTAGGTGTGTCTTTTCTAACCCACACACTCTTCACAATACGCCTCTCACTCTTACCACTATCATGCTTTGACTCAATGTCAGATTTTTAACATGCACCTTGACCTTATTGGTCCCATTTTCACATATATCAAACAAAGCATTATCAATTTTCTTATACATAATAGAGTGAGGTACAACTCAAGATTTAGCAAGCAAGTCATCAACATATTTCTTCTCAACATGCTTTTCCAAGGTCTTCCTAGGTATAGTTCTATATCCATACATGGATGATTGCCTAGCACCAATCAAAGACATATCATGTAAAGCATTATCAAATTTGCATTTTCGAATGTATACAAAGCACTTAGGTTGAATATGTCCTACCATGTTACAATGATGACATATAGGTATGAATTTGAGAATTTTAGCATTTGCATGTGTTTCCAAGGCATTTGGTCTTCTCACAACTCTACCTCTTTGAGATCCAACCTTTGATGCTACTCCTCTTGCATTTGAAGTTGATGCTCTTTGACTTTGAGCTTATTGAGATCATCCATTAAAGTTCATTGTTGATGTAGAGGCACCTCCGGTTTCATTGTCTTACCTTAAGAGAGAGTACCTACATTTGTTTAAACACTTGCTTTGACAAAAATATATTTGTTCGATGAAGAAGTTTCCTTCTCATTGATATAAGCTAAACCTTTTTTGTCACATGGATACTTACCACTTCTAATGAGGGTTTTTACTTTGTTCAAACTAGATGACATATTGTTAATCATCCTACTTACCTCATCAAGTTTATCACTAAGCACCATATTCTTAATGTCATATTTCTCTAAGATATCATCGTTTTTTCTAACATCTTCACGAGATTTCTTAAGCCATTCTTCATACTTCTTCTCTTGTTTTTGGTGATCACTAAGTTTGACTTTAAACACATTCTCACGCCTACTAGCACAAACAAGAGAACTATCCATTTACTCAATTTCTTGCTTCAAGATGCTAAGTCTATCATTGCTATCTTTTAAGTTCATTTCTAGACTTAGGATCTTGTCTTTAAGTTCATTGAATTTTTTTGAGCCTAGACCATCATTCTCTAGCTTCTTATTGATAAGAGCTTTAATTATCACCACTAAATTGGCATTGATCAACTTTAACTTGTTGTTCTCTTCATTCTTCTTGACACTTTCACTAGTGGGTTGAAGGATCTTGTCATTCAAGCTTATATAATCTTGATTTGAGGAGGCTTCTAACTCTTCATCATAGGAGGAGATTTCAATATCTTCACTACTTAAAGAGTTTTCACTTTTCTCATTACTTGAGGAGTCTTCACTACTATCCTCAAATCTTCCTTCATATATAGCCACGTGAACAATGTAATTGCAAGTAGATTCTAGATCATCCAAAGACTCCTTTTCCTCTATTACATCACTCATACTCATCCATCATTTATCACTGATGGCTCTAATGTAGGCTTTCATTGTATTTGTCCAAAAGGTGTACTTACCACTATCCAAGAGTGGAGGTCTAGTACTAAAGGCACCTTCCCACATCAAATCACCCATGGCTCAAAAATACAACAAAACAAAACAAAAACACTATAATATAGATCTATCTAATTGCTTCTAGACACCCGCTCTGATACCAAATGAAATTCTCTTAAGCAATATAGTGTATATTATACCTAGAGGGGAGGGTGAATAGGTATAGGCCCAATTTCTTCCAAATTCAAATTTTGTGGAATACAATAATGAAATGCACACTTGATGTGTCTAAACAAATGAATTGTTATAGTCAACACATGCAGAATATCAATATACAAGTGATACAATTAATACAACATATGGAAGTTAATGAAATATAAAAACAAAACTTGACACATTTGTTTTTACGTGGTAAAACCTCTTAAGAGGAAACATCCACGGGTTGATACCACAACCACTGACAAAGCAATCCATTATATGAAAAGGACTTACACACTCAAGGCTATTAACACATGACATCCACCCTAAGCTATCAACTCCTAGTCTACCCTCGGGCCTAGTGAACCACCTAGCCTACTCCCTATCCAAGGTGTGTCCTACACCTCTAGAGAGTAACTTCCTATCCAAGACGCTCACGTATCTAGGAAGATTTCCTTGCTTAGCTATCTAGATCACAAAGATCATAGTTAAGCTTCCCTAGTTCAACCATCTTGAGTATCACACTCCTAGCTAAGACTTCACGCTTGACTATCCGGACCACGTCCTAGTCAAGTCTTCTTGCTTTAATCAAAGCTTCACTCAATTTGAAAGAGACTTCAACCTTTCTATAAGGCAATGATCTAAGTTGAAACTAATTTATGATGTGTTCAATGTTAATCTAGAGGGGGGTGAATAGATTTTAACTAATATTTACCCAATTTTCGTTATAAGACAATATTTTGAAAATACCCCTAACTAGTCAATTTATATATCAAGTGTAATATGTGCGGAATTATAAATGACACAAAATATTTACGTGGAAACCCTCATGGGAAAACCCACGGGCTGGTAAGTGCGCCACACTCGAACCTCAAATCCACTAATTGTGAAATGATAACAACCTAATCCCGGTTTAACGATCTAATCCCGATCAATAATCAACACAACTACCTAATCTTGGTATGATTGAACCTAGTCCAATTGCTTTTGATTTATGCAACCTAATCCCAGTCACAACACAAGTCTTAGTTCTCAATGAAGAGATAAAAAGCCTATGTGAATATATAATGATATCCAAAGAGCAAATAAAGCTAGGTAACCTTAGATGCTTATCTAGGATGATGAATATAACAATTAATACAATCCTAGATATCAATAGCTAAATGACATGTCATAAAGCTTAGCTAAACATAGATAATGAAATCCTATGAAGCTATCAAAAGACAACACTCAATCATGTCAACACAACAATCTCTATTTTGTATCTAGAATATATTCTAAGAGCATACAAATAATATAAGAGATGACTTGATAGATAAAATACTAATTATGTATGATTATAGTGAAGAACATACCAAGGGATGTGTGTTGAGCAAGACCCATGCAAGTAAGCATCCTAACTATGCTAGAAAATGCTTAGCTGATATTTGATGCATATGAAAATGGGTTTGAGTGTTTAAATGAACAATCTTGATTGCTTTTTCTCTTAAAGGTCTCTCTTTTAAGTTTAGGGTTCTTGATAATCAAAGAGTCACACCTGGACTATGAGAAAGTGGTGTATTTATAAAGAGTAAGAAAATGTTGGGTGATAAGACAATTTTGCCCCAACTTTATGGGCCAAATCGGCCCTATTCTGTTTCCAGTGCTAGCACAATCAAGAGTGCATAAATGCACCTGATGCATTGATCCCTTTTCGGTGCCCTAAATGTACGGTTACGGGCCTCATAAATCCACCACAGCGCACAGCTTAATATTCGAGCACACTGAAACATGACCAAAGGACATCGAAATCTTTCATATGATATATGGTTGGAAAGTTATGGAAGTTTAATTTCTACTTCAATTTATGGAATTACATTTCGATGTCTGTAGAAAAAGTTATTGTCAAAAGAGTGACCAACGGTCAGATTCGGATCACAACTGTGATGCCCTGTTTTGGTGGTCACTTTGGAGATTTCAAAACCA
Organism: Acer negundo; assembly: GCA_035582765.1. Lineage (NCBI taxonomy): Eukaryota > Viridiplantae > Streptophyta > Magnoliopsida > Sapindales > Sapindaceae > Acer > Acer negundo. The sequence continues at coordinate 20,951,683 of CM069231.1, read as the reverse complement.
ATCCAAACGGTCATGAAATATTACGAATAGTATACTGTTGGAAAGGTATGGGTGTCTAGTTTGTCCATGATTTAACAAAACTCAATTTAAATCTTTTTATAAAAAGTTATGGTCACAAGACCATGCAAAGGTTAGTTTTGAAAATACATGAAACATTGAAATCCAATCTTTTGAAATTAGACACCTCACTCCAATCAACCGCACCATAAATAACACTAATCAAAGAGAAGAATGAGACCTTCTCAAGTGGTCAACCATCGCACTAAGACATGCACACCATCGTGCAAGCGCAACGAATTACACCACACTTAAGACTAACATGAAGTGCAAGTGTGGGAGTGAAGAGAATGCACAATAGCAATGAACATGTATGCAATCATGGCAAGTGAGTGTGCAATTAAATCTCTTCAATGAAAAACTAAGCACAAGTGATATACCTTTGGCATGTTTATCCCTTGAGGTCTTGAAGGAGTCTTTGAGCTTGATTCTTAATCACTAAAGCTACCATTACAATAAATCCCAATATATGGTTTGTCCATGAAATAAGCCAATCATAATATAAGAATCCTTACATAAGTGATGCAAACGATGCAAGCACAATCAAATAAAGCAAAATGATCAATCAAGCTCTATAAACATGTTCAATGATAATCTAGAATATGCTTTCAACAAACAATCACAAATGTATCTAGAAATTGAGACATGTGAATCAATAAGAACAAGATATGAATATTCAATATATCACACAAAAATCTTAGTTCTTAGATGATGAAATTTAACCTAGAAAATAACATGAGGCACATCATATATAACATATCTAGAATCAATTTCAAGATTAGTCAAGTTTAGCTAAATATATTCAATTGAGATCACATGTCTAAAACTCAACAATCAATAGATCAACCACCCCTAAAATATGATCTAACAATATTCTAAACACATATCATCTATCAATCAGAAAGATTAAAAGAGATGATCAAAAGATGAAGTGAGAAGAATAAGTTTCACATACAAAAGTTGAGTCACGGACTGAAATCTGCCAACTATGAAAAATCACGAACTAAAATGACTCTTAAAATTCCTAGAGTTTTTAGCTCTCTTCAATACCAACAATTTTGGATTTTGGATCACTCAATTTCGAGTTAGTAAGAGAGAGTTATTATCAAAATAAGAAATTAAAAATTCATGAAGAAATTCTTCGCTCTTTCTTTTTCAATTTTTCTTCACACATGAAATGGGAGGGAATGGAGAACTTTTAAAAAAAAATTCAAGAGAGGGAAAATACGAGCCAATCACAGCCTGCCATGTTACCTCCACATGTGGGGCGCGTGTGCCACCCGTGGGAAGAGAGGCTGCTTGGTCGTGTGGCACACGTGGTTCACACGTGGCTTCCTTTTGCTTGGCTTTGGCTGAGCAAACTCCCTTGCGCTCCTCTTACGTTCTTCAGCCGTATTCAAGCATCAGAATTTTGAATTCGAATCTGTTTTAAAATTACGAACCGTGACTCTCTCACGCACAACAATAACTATAAAACTTTACAAAAAGGTTGAGAATTCATCTCATAAAATGACGATAAAGGCAACTCAACGAATGAGAACGCAAATAAGCGTAGCTACATCGTTTGGACTCGAAACCAAATGAATGAGTATCTAAAATGACCGAGACTCAATAAGGAATCATATGATATCATGTTCAAGTCCAAAATACAATAAACACAAACAAATAAATGTAATGTCATACAAGTATGTCATATCTACACGATAGTGATAAAACTTGCAATTCTACAGTGTTTGACAATATGAGACCAATGCATGTGCATACTTCAATGAGTGTGAATGTGTTATACCAAATGTTTACACAACAATACAGGGACACACATGTATGAATTGTGTGTGTGTGTGTGCACTTACGCCTTGTAAAAGGAAGAAGAATCTTAATACCTTAGCATTCAAGAATGTGACGTTCCACTTGAAGATGATATTTGCACAAGTCTTCATCTTTGAAGCTTCTTTTCACCAAGAACCACCTAAACAACAACTGTTACAAATATAGAGAGTTTTGCAATATCAAGCTAACACAAATATAAGATCTTACATGTAAAAGAACGAGAGAGAAGCACGAAAGAGGTGAGCAATGGCCAAAGGCCATTAGAAAGACCTCTCATGAGGGGCGCGTGAGGCTCACAACCTCAACACCCCTCTACCCCGTAGGGATCACGCGCCTCTCATGGTGATAGGTGAGCTGGCCTCTTTTGATAGGCCATCGAATCTCCCTCATTCTCTCTTTTAAATATCTTCCTCCTTCCCTCCAAATTTATGTGAAGAAAAAATTGAAAAAAGATAGAGTAGAAATTTTCTTCAAGTTTTTGATTTTTTGTTTTGATCATAACTCTCTCATTTCAACTCCGAATCAAGTTATTCAAAAGTAAAAAATGTTGGTCTTGAAGAGAGGAACAAACCCTAAGCATTTTTAGAACCAAATTATATCATGATTTGTCACAGTGAGTAGACTTCAGTCTGAGGTTCATCATTTGTAGGTGAAACACTTTCTCTTTTGATCATCTCATTTAATCTTCCTATTTGATAGATGAAATGTGTTAAGGATGATGTTAATACACATTCTAGGTTTTTTTTGATTGATTGATTGTTGAGTTTTAGCTTTGTGATCATTTTTGAATATCTTTTAGCTAAACTCAATTAACTTGAAATTGATTCTTGAAATGACTTGTATGATATGTTTCATGATGATTTCTAGGTTTAATTTCATGATCTAAGAATTAATCTAGTTCTTATTGATTCACATGCTTTGATTTCTAGATAATTTTGTGATTGTGTATTGATAGTATATTATAAGTATCTCTTACATGTTCATAGAGTTTGTGTGATCAACTTTCTCTATTTGATTGTGTTTGCATCATATGCATCACTTAGATCAGTTTTCCTTGCAAAAGGCTGAAGTCTCTTTCAAAGTTAGTAAAGCTTTGTTTAGAGCAAGAAAACTTGGCTAAGACATGTGGTCCGGATAGTTAAGCGTGAAGTCTTCATTAGGATCAAGGGGATCCGGATAATTAAACAAGAAGTCTTGTCTAGGATCAAGGGGATCCGGATAGACAAGCATGAAATCTTCCTAGAGACATGAGCGTCTTGGATAGGAAGTTGCTTTCTAGAGGTGTAGGACACATCTCGGATAAGAAGTAGGCTAGATGGTTCACTAGGCCTGAGACTAGACTAGAAGTTGATAGCTTAAGGTGGATATCATGTGTTGATTGCCTTGAGTGTGTATCTCCTTTTCATCATAATGAATTGTTTGCCGATGGTTGTGGTATCAACCCGTGGATGTTTCCTCTTAGGAGGTTTCACCACGTAAAATCCTTGTGTCAAGTTTTGTTTTACTTTTCACTATCTTCCATATCTTTCACTAATTGTATCACTTGTGATTTATATTCTAAATTGTGTTGTTTGAAGCAATCTATTTGTTAGACACACCAAATGTGCATATCTTTGTTCTGCAAAAAAGATTTTGGAAGAATTTGGACCTCCTCTAGGTATTTATTGCTCTAGGGAATTTTTATTTGGTATCAGAGTGAGTGTCTATAAGCAATTAAATAGATCATTTATTTATAGTGTTTGTGTGTTTATTTTTGATAAAGTCATGATTAATGAAGTGTATTCCTATGTGGCTTCTTTTGTGGAACCCATTAACTTAGATGAGAAAAAGATCAATGATCTTATTCTTAAGTATAAATGCTTATCCAAAGTCAATGTGTCCACCAATAAGAAGCTAGAGAATCATGGTCTAAGCTCAAAAGATTTCAATGAACTTAAAGACAAGATTCTAAGTCTAGAAATGAACCTTAAGGATAGCAATGATAGACTTAGCATCTTGAAGCAAGAAATTGAGTAAAGGGATAGTTCTCTTGATAGTGCTAGGAGACTTGAGAATGTGCTTAAACCAAACTTAGTGAGCACCAAAATCAAGAGAAAAAGTATGAGCAATGGCTTACTAAATCTCGTGAAGATTTAGGAAAAGCGATAATGTCTTAGAGAAATATGTCATTAAAAGTAGGGTGCTTAGTGATAAACTTGATGTGGCAAGTAGGATGATTAACGGATTATACTTAATAGCAAAAGAGTAATAATGTTAATTGACAATCTTTTCATATTAATAAAGTGATTTCTGGTTTAACAAATCTTATAGCATTTATAGTTTTAACATTATAATTGTAAAAAGTAAATAATCATAAGGTCAAAAGACTACGAGAAATAAAGAATTGTTCGTACATCTGGATATGTATGAGGTAGACAAAATTATTTAGTTAGTCTTGAAAAATGTTCACAACTTAAGATAAATGTTGGGCACCTTTACCTTGTTAAAGTTGTAGATTCTTTTACTAGCATTTAAGTGGGATCAAATGTGATATGATGAGTCTAAAATCATCAAAGTGTCTTTGAGTAAAAGAATCTAGTGCAATAGGTGCATTGAATAGGATCATAATGAAATACTAGAACCATTAGTGAATAAAATTTTTCATTATGAGGGCAATCGGAGAGCCTATCTTAATCCTGAGATAAATGATGGACGTATGGCTACAAGTGTTATCATTTGAGCTATCAATGAGTACGATTATATAGCATAATCTATCCTCGATAGTTTGGTGGCATTCATTTGCTAATCGATAGAGGACTTCATTTATAAATATGGACATCGTGGCTCCATTTATTAAAATGAGAGTATAATATTATCATATGGATATTTTGAGGTATTAGATATTAAATCTTAACGTTGAGTTTTCGATAGCATCTATTGAAACATGGCTTCTAGACAAGTCAGAATATCCAAATTCAAAATGTGGTCATATGAGTATATATGGTAACTAGGAGAGCTATAGGCGGTCTATAAGCTCTTGGCGATTACTGATATTATTCACGAAGATACACTATCTCCAACAAGATTGTCTAGGGTATGAATGAGAAACATTTACTTATTCTATCTTTATTTAAGAGTACAATTTTAGCTATTTAGTGGTATGAGCTAAAATTAATATATCGAACCCAAGTGAATCATTTGTTGATTATGATTGGATTATGTCTATTGAAGCTTAAATTTAAATAGCCTGCTAAGATCCCTAATCAACACGGACTTGCATGGATCACTTGATATATTCTACTGAACTAATTTATGGGTCCATCTAGAATTGTAATTAATACATTAAGAATATAATTTGCACATTATTTATTTAATGGGCTGTTAAATTATATTAATATATTAATGAAAGGCATATGAACTTTTTTCTTTTAGTAAGAAAGGGTCTTGCTCACATGTGGGCTTTTTATTAAAGTCCAATAGATTTAATAAAATAAGAAAAATAATATAATGCACATATATATACTTGGGCGGCAAGGTTAATTAAATTAGCCTATTACATTGTTTTATTTTATTATTTAATTAAATGGAAATTAATTAATTATTTAATTAAAAGTCAAAATCTTTTTCTAACTAGGAAATATGTTTCTTAGTATTATACTATTATTGGTAGTATAATAAATATTAAAGACTTTATTTGGTAAGTAGATAAATAAAATGAATTTATTTATCTAGTCAAATTAGAAAGTCTTTGATATAGTCACAAATACACTAAAGAGTTGGATTAGGGTTTGGAATTCTAAAGAATGATAGGAGTCATTGATGGAAACACAAATCCTCTTTAATTAAGGATTTCGGCCTACCCTAATATTTTTAGGGTAAGGATTTTGGCCAACCCTAATCCTCTTGGGGTGCGGATTTCGGTCACTATATATATATACTATCTTATAGAATTCAGCTACCCTAGATTTCATAGAGAGAATTATTTCTTTTGCTTAAAAAATAGAAATTCAACTCTAAGGCATAAGGTGTTATTTTCGACCAAGAGGAAATAGGTGAAGAAACGTTTTATTTTTGATAGTGCACTACTAGCTTTTATATCAAAAGGCTTTGTGCACAACTTCAACTAATGTTCACGCGAGTTTCGATAAAAAGATTGAGAATTCAAAAGTGACCGAACATTCTTCGTTTTCTCTTGAAAGGTTATTGTGACTAACAAAAGGGAAAAAGTTTTTTTTTTTTTTTTTTTTTTGTTATCCATCATCAGGTACACAATTCAAGGAAAGGGAGCCCACACTCCTAAGTGAATCACATTTGTGATTGAATTGGAAGGTCTTATGGATTACAGTCGACGCAACATCAATCGTCACGTAAAAAAAGGTACGATACCCTTTATTATATATTAATCAATTAATGGTTAAGATTCATCTCTTTCAAAGGAAAATTTTGGAAATATACCAATCAAACTTTTTGCTTCCGCCGTATGTTTTTCCCTACAAAGATGTCATCTAGTTCAAACAAGGTTGAATCCCTCATTAGAAGTGGTAAGCATCCATGTGACAAAAGATGTTTGGGTTATATCAATGAGAAGGAAACCTTGTCTACTAACAAATCTACTTTTGTCAAACTAAGTGTATAAACAAATGTAGGTACTCTCTCTCTCAAGGTAAAACAATGAAAGCTATCGGAGGTGGCTCTACATCAACAAGGAACTTCAATGGAAGAACTCAACAAGTTCAAAGTCAAAAAGCATCAACCTCAAATGCAAGAGGTGGAGCATCAAGGATTGGACTTCAAAGAGGTAAAATTGTGAGATACCAAATGGTTTGGAAGCAAATGCAAATGGTAAATTTCTCAAATTCATACCTATATGTCTTCATTGTGATATGGTAAGACATATTCGACCTAGGTGCTTTGAGTACATATGGAAATGCAAAATTGACAATGCTTTACATGTTATGTCTTTGAATGGTCCTAAGCAATCATCCATGTATAGATGTAGAACTAGACCTAGGAAGACCTTGGAAAAGCATGTTATGAAGAACTTATTGATGACTTGTTTGCTAAATCTTGTGTTATGCCTCACTCTACCGTGCATAAGAAAATTGATAATGTTTTGTTTGATATATGTGAAAATGTGACCAATGAGGTCAAGATGCATGTTAATAAATCCAACATTGAGTCAAAGCATGGTAGTGGTAAAAATGAGAGGCGTATTGTGAAGAGTGTGTGGATTAGAAAAGACACACTTAAATGTTTATTGCACAATATGCTCTAATAGCCAACTCCTCCTACTCTTGGTACCTAGATAGCGGTTGCTCTAGGAACATAACCGAAAACAAAGAGTTCTTTAAGAATCTTGTTTTAAAGGATGGAGGTTGGGTCATTTTTGGTTATGGCACCAAAAAGCAAGTTTTAGGTAAGGGAACAATATGTATCCCCGGATTGCCTAAACTTCGCAATAATGTGTATGTAGATGGGTTACAAGCTAACTTAATAAGGATCACTCACTTTTGTGAAATATTTAAGGAAGTTAGTTTTAACAAAGATGTGTGCACAATAATTGATATAAAAGGGAAATGTTGTCCTGAAAGTTATAAGGTCTATATACAATTGCTATTGTGTAAGGATTTAAATTTGTGTTGGCTTGATTACATTGCAAAACTCTCTTTATTTGTAATGGTTAGTTGCTTAGGTGTTTCTTGGTGGAAAGGAGCTTCAAAGGAGAAAAGTAACTTCTCATAAAAATATCATCTTCAAGAGGAAAATCGCTTTCTTGGATGCTAAAGTATCAAGTTACTTCTTCCTTTTGCAAGGTGTAAGTGCACACACACACAATTCATACATGTGTGTCCCTGAATCGTTAAGCAAACCACACACACATACATTGAATTTATATGTGCCCCTACTTAATTGTGCTACATTTGGTATAACACATTCACACACTTGATAAAGTATGCTCATGCATTGATCTCATATTGTCATACATTGTAGAAATGCATTTTCTAGGACTATGTCTAAAAAATTGCATACTTGTGTGATCTTGTATTTATTTGTTTGGGTTTTGTTGTCTTGAACTTGAATATGATCTCATATTATTCCTTGTTGAGTTCCGGTAATTTCAGTTACTCACTCATTTCACTTCGAGTTCAAACGAGGAAGTTACGCTACTTTACGTTCTCATACAATACATTGTCTTCGTCATCATGTATCGAGTCGATTTCATATCCAATTGTCAAAGTTTCATATTCTTCTTCATGTTTCATTGTATTACGTTCATAATCTAAAGACTGATTTGAATTATGAGATCAGAGGCCTGAGAACGGTCGAAGAACGCGCAAGGTGCACGATAGGAAGAGAATGAGAGGAAAAGTGGCAAAAGGCCACCACCCTTCTTTCCCGTGGAGGATCGTGGCCACCAGGGGAAGAAGGCCTCTCAGCCTCCCCATGGTGGCCACGTGCCTCTACGGGGATCAAGGGTGGTGAGGCCAAATTCCCACTTTGCCCATCTTCCTTCTTCAAATGTTTTCCCTCCCTATATGATTCAAAGTCCCGTGTAGAACTTAACACAACTTTTAGAATTTTGTTTTTGTCATAACTCTATCTTTTCAACTCTGAATTAAGTGATTCAAAAACCAAAATCATTCGTCTTGAAGATAGGAGCAAGTCTCAAGCATTTTAAGGTCAAACGATGTTCAGATTATTTGAAAAAATTTGATCTTCAGTTCATGGTTCATCTTTTGTATGTGAATCTTCTTCTCTCCATTTTTCTTATGATCAACTTGATGGATCTTATTACTTGATTGATGAAAAATGTTTAGAATAATTTTGATTCTAATTTTAGACTTGTTTGAATGATTTTCAACTTATAGCTTTTTGTGATTTTGATTGAACATATTTAAAAGCTTAATTTGATTCACATGAAATTGATTATAGAAATATTTTGTGATGAGCTTGATTGTTGATTTCTAGTTTTTGATTTCATGATCTAAAAACTAGGATTTGTGATGGTAATATTGAATATTCTAATCTATTTCTTATTGATTCACATGCTTGGATTTCTAGATAACTATGTGATTGAGTGTTGAAAGCATATTCTAGTTATCTCTTCCATGTTCATAGAGTTTGTGTGATCAACTTTCTGTATTTGATTGTGTTTGTATCATTTGCATCACCTAGATCTTTTGCCTTGTAAAATGTTGTAGTCTCTTGTTTTTTAGTGATTCTTCAACATAGAGCAAGGAAGTCTTGGCTAAGGGTGTGAGGCTCTAAGTAAGTCCAAGCAAGGGAAGTCTTGGCAAAGAGGTGTGATGTCTCTAAGTAAGTCCTAGCAAAGTCTTGTTTAGGAGTGTGAGGCTCCGGTTAGACAAGCAAGGTAAGACTTGGCAAAGAGCTAGGCTTCAAGTAAGATCGAGCAAGGAAATTTTCTTAGAGACTTGAGGATAATCTCGGTTAGGGAGTGGCTTTCTAGAGGCAAGCGATTTGTCTCGATTAGAAAGCTTGTGGCAAGGTGTTTTCACTAGGCCCGATGGTAGACTAGGAGTTGATAGCTTGGATAGTATATCATTGGTTGATTGCCTTGAGTGTGTATCTCTTTTTCGTCATAGTGGATTTGCTTGTCGGTGGTTATGGATTCAACCCGTAGATGTTTCCTCTTAGGAGGTTTTACCACGTAAAAATACTTATGCCATGTTTTGTTTTACTTTTCATTACTTCCATATCTTTCATTGATTGCATCACTTGTGAATTGTATTTTGAATTGTGTTGACAAAAGCAATCCATTTGTTAGACACACCAAGTGTGCACATGATTGTTCCGCAAAAGAAGTTTGGAAGAATTTGAAGCCTATAAGTATTCACCCCCTCCCCCCCCCCTTCTATCTCTAGGTATATTTACACTATAATTGCTTAAGGGGATTTCATTTGGTATCAGAGTGTCTAGAAACAATTAGATAGATCCATATTATAGTGTTTGTGTTTTATTTTGTTGTGTTTTTGTGAAAAATATATTTTTGTTGTTATGGGTGATTCGATGTCGAAAGGTACTTTTAGTACTAGACCTTCACTCTTGAAGAGTGGTAACTACTCCTTTTGGTAAATTAGGATGAAAGCCTACATTAAATCCATCAATGAAAAAGCATAGATGAGTTTTGAGGTAGGTTATGAGTTACCTACCAAAAGGCTTGAATATGGCACTATGATTTCGAAGCCTAGAGCCGAATGGACAGCCATTGATTTTGATAATGCTAAGTAGCATCATCGGGTAGTGAATTCTTTTTTTGGAAGTGTAGATAGTACTCAATTTATCTACATCCAAAACCTTGAATCGGTAAAGAAAGCATGGTATATTGCAAACTACCAATGAGGGTATGTTGGCAGTTCGATGGTCTAAAGTACAAATGCTTACTTCTCAATTTGAAAGTCTTGTTATGAATGAGGATGAGAAGTTAGTAGACTTCCAAACTAGACTCTTAAATATCACCAACGAAAGTCAAACTTTGGGAGAGCTACATCCACAAGAGAGAATTAATTGGAAGATCTTAAGATCCTTGCCTAAAAGATTAAATGCAAAGGTGACTGCAATTGAAGAAAGCATGAATGTTGATCTTATGAGGGTTGATGAGCTTCTTAGGTCTCTACAAACTTATTAGCTTGGGTTCAAGCCGAAGATTAAGGGTAAGGGAATAGCACTCATGGTAACCAGTGAGAAGAGTGAAGATGATATGGCTAGTATAGTGAGAACTTTCAAGAAATTTCTAGAGAACATATGTTCTAAGAGAGAGGAAGTCAAGAATAAGGTCACTCCAAAAGAAGTGATAGATTGCAAGGATAAATCTAAGAAGAAGGTAATTCAATGCCATGAATGCAAAGGGATTGGGTTTATCTCTACCAAACATGTTAATGAGAAGAAAGAGTCTAAGAGAGGCTTAGCAATGGCGGCTTCTTGAAGTGATGTGAGTGTGAGTGATGTAGAAGAGGAAGAGAAAGAGCATTCCTCATATGAACGAGAATATACTAGCAATTACGTTGCTCACCCGGCTATATATGAAGGAAGATTTAAAGATAGTAGTGAATGCTCCTCAAGTAATGAAGAATGTGAATACTCTTCAAGTAGTGAATGTAGTGAAGTCTCCTCCAATAACAAAGAGTTTGAAGCTTCCTCAAATCATGATTATATAAGCTTCAATGACAAGATCCTTCAACAAAAGAATGAAGAGAACAACAAGTTGAAGTTGATCAATGCCAACTTGGTGGTAATAATTAAAACTCTTGACAATGAAAAGAAGATGTCTTTGAAGAAGATGAGCGAGCAAAGTGAAGTCATCAAGGAGCATGAAAGACCATTGAAAAGTATTTTTCAAAGATAAAGGAAAGTACTCAAGAGATAGATGATCTAAATTAAGACTTTACTATGAAGTTGTTTGCCATGAAAGGAGAGATTAAGCAAAAAGAGAACTATTTGACTATCGTGAAGAGAAAAGAGTGTGAGCTTAAAGATAAAGTCAAAGCTCTCAAAGAGTCTATTAATGGCATGAAAATTGGAGCCATTAAGCTTGATGAAGTCATAAAACTTGGAAAGCATCATGGAGATATGAGTGGCTTGGGTTTTGTAGAAGAAGTGAAGAAGACACCTACAACCAATAACAAGTCAAGAAAGTCCAAAAAAAAGAAAGACTCAATTACTATTCCTTCCAACATTAAGACAAAGACAAGAAGAGCAATGGAACTTCTCAACCAAAGCATGCACACCCAAAAGGTAACTTTTCTAAATTCATTCCAGTTTGTCATTATTGTAATGTGGTTAGTCACATTAGGCCTAAGTGTTATGAATATGTTAGGCAATGCAAATTAGGAAATGTGGAACATGATAAAAATGTGAAAAAGTTACCTAATCATTTTCCTAAGCCTGAGTTTAAGTCTAAAGTTAGGCTTAACATCTCTAAGTTTATCCCAGTTTGTCATTTTTGCAATGTTGTAGGGCATATCAAACCTAAATGCTTCAAGTATATTAGACAATGCGAACTAAGGAATGAGATGCATGCTAATGAGATGAAAAGACTTCCTTTGGTTGTTTCTAAACATGTTAGGGAATTAGAGACTATGTATGATGAACATGTTAATAAAAAGAAATCAACAAATGTGCATACTTGTGAAATGGATAAATCTTCTTTGAAAGTTTTTAAACATGATAATATCTTTGATGCTTTAAGAAATGTGCATATTGATCATATTCATGTGAAGAAACCTACTAAGAAGATTTGGATTAAAAAGAATGACATACATGTTAATGATAATCATGTTAAGAAAAATGTTGAAGAAGTTGGTAAAGAAGAATGTTAACCATAATCATTTGAAAAGACTTGATGAAATATTTCTGTGTGGCAATAATTATGAGTTTAATATTAGTGATATTTTCATGAAGAAGATAGTTGATGATTTATCTTCTAGATTTCATATTGCCATGTGTATTGATCATGATGATGTTTGTGTTGGTTCACCCAAGACCAATATGGTCAAAAGTGAGTGCTCTCATACTTGACTAAGTAGCACATATGAGAATATTTTTGTTCTTGTTTGATAAGAGTTCCAAGTTTGATGCTTGACTAAGCTATTAGTAATGTGCTAAGTCTAGTATTCAAACTTGGTGTATCTAGTCAATACATGAACTTAATAGTCTCAATTTATCGCTATAATAGTCAAAAAATTTTGATTAACTTTAGAGAAGTTGAATTTTGAAATCTATTTGGTGGAAATTTTTGTTAAGACTTTTAGAGAAAGTCATTTTCATGTGATTGTTTGAGTTGAAAGTGTTTGGTCTTTAAACTTTTGGGATAACACACCAACAACTTGTTATCATGAGGACAAACAAGCCAAGAGAACTCATAAAAAGAGCGCAGACCTTTCATTGGTGAAAAAGCTTGCTAAGGTATTTCTCTACTCTAAAAGATTGCTTTCTATTTCATCTTTTCAACTCTATTTGTACATGACATCATTGCATATAGATATTAGGCATCATTTCATTAGAGATATAGTTGAACATTCAATTGTTACTCTAGAGCATATGCCTACTAAAAATCAACTTGCGGATTTGTTCACTAAGCCCTTGGACATAAGAGGTTTAAAACTCTTCGAATATCCATTGGCATGATTTGTGTTGATTATTGTCCATGTGTGATTATGAGTGGCTTGATAAGCAAAACTTTATTTCAGTTGATATCAATATCTTTTAGAGCTACTCACTTGAGAAGTAATAATCTTAAACAAATAACTTTTATTGTTTCTAGTGTTAGGATTATGCTCAATAGCAAGAGTGTAATGTTGTAATTAACAATCTTTTTCATATTAATAAAGTGATTTCTGGTTTAACAAATCGTATAGCATTTATAGTTTGTATTATAATTGTCAAAGTAAATAATCATAAGGTCTAAAGACTATGGGAAAAGAAGAATTGTTCGTACATCTGGATATGTATGTGGTAGACACAATTCTTTAGTTAGTCTTGAATATTGTTCACAACTTAAGTTAAAGGTTGGGCACCTTTATCTTGTTAAAGTTGTAGAATTCTTTTGCTAGCATTTGAGTGGGATCAAATGAGATATGATGAGTCTAAAATCATCGGAGTGTCTTCGAGCAAAAGGATCTAGTGCACTGGGTGCATTGAACTGGATCACAATGAAAAGCTTTATCTAGAACCGTCAATAGATAATAGTCTTTTCATTATCAGGACAATCGGAGAGTCTATCTTAATCCTGAGATAAATGATGGACTTATGGTTGCAAGTGATATCATTTGAGTTATCAATGAGTACGATTATATCGCATAGTCTATCCTCGATAGTTTGGTGATATTCATTTGTTAATCGATAGAGGACTTCATTTATAGATATGGACATCGTGGCTCCATTTAATTAAATGAGAGTATAATATCATCATATGGATGTTTTGAGGTAATTGGATATTAAATCTCAACGTTGAGTTTTCGAATAGTGTCTATTGAAAACATGGCTTCTGGACAAGTCAAAATATCCAAGTTCAAAACGTGGTCATATGAGTAAATATGGTAACTTGGAGAGTTATAGGCGGTCTATGAACTCTTGGCGATTACTGATATTAATCACGAGGATACACTATCTCCAATATGATTGTCTAGGGTATGAATAAGGAGCATCTTCCTTTTCTATCTTTATTTAAGAGTTCAGTTTTAGCTCTTTAGTGGAATGAGTTAAAATTAATGGATCGGACCTAAGTGAATCATTTGTTGATTGTGATTAGGTTATGTCTATTGAAGCTTAAATTTAGATGGCCCGCCAAGATCCCCAATCCACACGGACTTGCATGGATCACTTGATATATTCTACCGGACCAATTTAAGGGTCCATCTAGAATTGCATTTAATATATTAAGAATATAATTTGCACATTATTTAAGTAATGGGCTGCTCAATTATATTAATATATTAATGAAAGACATGTGGGCTTGTTTCTTTTAGTAAGAATGGGTCTGGTTCACATGTGGGCTTTTTTATTTAAAGTTCAATGGATTAAATGAAATAGGAAAATAATATTAGGCCCATCTTATATATAAGTGGGGCGGCTAGGTTAAGGTTTTGACCTAAAAATATTATTTTGTTTCATTTGTTTTAATTAAATAAGAATTAATTGATTTATTGATTAATTGTTTAATTAAAGAAACAAATCTTTCCTAAAAGTAAAAAACTTGTTTGATAAGTAAATAAATAAATTAGTATTATTTATTTAATCAAATAATGAGTCTTTTTTTTTTAGTCAAATAAAAGAATAAAAATAAAAGAGTTGGATTAGGGTTTGAAGTCTATAAAGTTAAAAAGAATTAGGGTTGAATTTCAGTCACCCTATATAAGTGACATGATGAAATTCGGCCAACCCTAATTAGATACTACATAGAATTCGGCAACCCTAAAGGAAAAAGAAGAAAAATTCGGCCAACCTATATATATGTTCTTATAGGGTTCGGCCACATCAATGAATTGGTGCTTGAGTTTTTATTTTCTTTCTTCTTCTTCTTAATTCTAAGAGAGTTTTTCATTCTAGAGAGACAAAAAGGAGTGAAAAATTATTCTTTGATAGTATACAATTGCTTAAACATCAATAAGCTTGTGTATACGATATCGATCTAGGTTCACGCGAGTTTCGATCATAAGATTGTGAACTCAAAAGTGACCGGAATAATTTTGACATTCTTTTGATTGTTTTGTGACTAACAAAGAAAAGAAAGTATTTGTTTGGTCCATTCACAGGTTTGCAATTCAAAGGAAAGGGAGACCACGCTCCTAGGTGATCCACGTTCGTGCTCGGATTGAAGGTCTTGCGGATTACCATCGACGTAAGTCAATCGGATCACGCGACAAGAGGTAATTTACTTTTGTTGATATATATGCATGTTTATTGATTAAAAGGGTTTAAGGTTCATAAAGGAAAAATTTTAAAAGTCACTAAATCGTCTTTAGTATCGCTTCCGCTGCGTTTACCACTTTTATTTGTTTATTTTTCCCTACATCTAGATCATGCACTTGAGCTTGAAAATCTTATTTTTGAAAAGTGCATGAATGCTTCTCTTATATATTTATATTTGAGTAGTTCAGTTTGAAAATGTGTAGATTATGGATGCATCTAAAAGCCTTTTGCTTAGTACATGATAGATGACATATGATAGTATCCATTTTGCTTCAACAACTACATTAAACTCAACGAGCACCTTCATGGAAAGGGTTACACACCTTGGTTGTGCAGTCGCCTAATATAGAAAAGGGCTACGACATTGTGATGAGTGAAAGTTGTCATAAAGCTTATATGTTTTTGTTAGAAAAATCAAAGAAGTGTTGAAAAGAATCATTAAAAAAAATCTTTGATTCTAAGTTTAAAAGAAATAAAAAATAAAAGGCTTAATGGAGTAGAGTTGAAAATTGTGAAATGCTCGGATTGTCAAATAGAAATGAGTAAATGAGCCACATGCACACTCACGCTCATATGTTGAAATCTATTCTTTTTAAAGTAAAAACCCGGATGAAAATCGGTTTGACCTAGATTGGAAACTAATAGGTGTGAAAATAGTTTGCATGTTGATATCACAATTACTTCATTTGTATATGCCGGAAGCATTTTCACAAACACACACATTTTGCTTATAGTGCTTTGATTCATTAGCAATGTGAGAATATTTTTGAGAGATTAATGAAAATCTATGATTCTCTCTTGAACTTTGAAAAGTGATGAAATATTTTCTTATATTGGTTGAATGTGTGAATGTGTGATTCATTTGTAAACAAGTCTGCTTGGTGATCATAATGTGAAGCACATGTTAAAAAGGAGCTTAGTTTATTCAACTTTGCTTTCTATACGACTTGTTTGCTTAATATCTCTTACTTTATCTCATGTGTCATTTGTCTATTCCTTGACAAAAAGGGGGAGAAAATGTATACCTCACCATGTTTGATAATATAGGGGAGAAAAATGTATACCTCACCATGTGTGGAGAAATGTTCCAAATGTGTGAGAAATTATACCTTCCTTGTGCTTTATTGAGACTTTGTCTTAAGAGAGAGAATTATTGCATTAAGAGGGAGAAAAGAATTCTTTCTTGATAATGTTAAGGTCCTTAGGGAGACTTAGATCTTAGGGGGACTTAGGGTGTACTTTCATTACAAAAAAAAAAAAAAAAAAAAAAAAAAATGCTATTGGTACGATTTTTTTTTTTTTTTCGTCCCAATAGCCCAAATAGGTCTATTGGAATGAATAAAATTCGTCCCAAATTACGTTGCCTCAAGTGGGTCGCAATAGGTTCATTAGGACGAAAATTGAAATTCATCCCTTAAAACTACCTATAGGGACGATTTTTGTTCGTCCCAATTGATAATGTATAGGGACGAAATTATTCGTCCCAATAGACAACTTGTAGGGACGAATTGTATTTTCGTCCCCTTTGACAACCTGTAGGGACGAAATTTTTCATCCCTTTAGATATCCTATAGGGACGAAATTAAAATTAAAAATTAAATAAATAAATAAATAAATAAAATAAATTGTTGCCTTCAAACAACCAGGCCACCCACACCCGCACACACCCACCCCACCCCACCCCACCCCACCCCACCTCACCTGTGCAACCCACACAAATACCATTTAATTGGTGTTCTCATGGTATTGAGACCTTGCATACACACGCACACACACACCCACCAAGCTTATCTACCTTCCTGCTACTTTAAATGTGATAATAAAATCATAATTTTTATATATAACCTCTACTTATTAAATTTTTATTGATTATTTTTCAATCAAAATTTTATTTGTAGATTGATTCCACTAATTTAAATTTTATTTTTATATGATAAACAAAATGATATTAAAAAACATTTATTATAACATTTAATTAAACTATTTTGTTAAAATAATAGATTGTCAGATCAAAGAGTCAATCGTTAGTCGTACTCAGAATTAGACATGACCTCGATTCCTGTTCTCTATTCGGAACAAGCGGTTTCAGTTTTCGATTCGAAACCATTGGTTTCGGTTTTTGATTCGGAACCATCGGTTTTGGTTTTCGATTCGGAACCAGTGGTTTCGATTCCAGTTCCGACGGTTCGATTATTTTTTTAAAAATAATAGAAAACCTCTGAAGACTAATATTTATTGATCCTTATGAAGATCTTATTGGAAAGAAACAAAATTCATCTTGATAGAGAACCACTTTGGATGAACAAAATGATCCATATTGTATTATTTTATAATTTATACGGTAATTTAATTATTAATCTATCTTTAAGGAAAAAACTTCAAAAAAAAAATCAAGAATTTTCAACAAAATTAATTAATTATTATAATTTTAAATAAAAAGAAAACATATGGGGACGAAAATAATTTGTCCCAACAGACTGTCTATTGGGACGAATTATTTATTTCGTCCCTAAAGGTCAACAAAATTAATTAATTATTATAATTTTAAATAATAAAAAAACCTATTGAGACGAAATAAATTCGTCCCAATAGGCAGTCTATTAGGACGATTTATGTATTTCGTCCCAATAGACCTCCTATTGGGATGAAAACAATTCGTCCTTAAAGGTCAATAAAATTAATTAATTAATATAATTTTAAATAAAAAAGAAAACATATTGGGAAGAAATAAATTCGTCCCAATAGGCAATTTATTGGAACGAATTTTGTATTTCTTCCCAATAGGACGTCTATTGGGACAAAATATGAAATTCGTCCCAAATAGACTGCTTATTAGGACGAAATTTATTTTGTCCCAATAAACCTTCTATTGGGTCGAAAAAAAAGCGTCATAATAGAGTTTCGTCCCTATAGGCCATTTTTCTTGTAGTGTTTAAAGTGAACATTCATTTTGTTTGAGATATAAGGCTTTTATGTTTGAGATAAGGGAAGTTCTTGTTTTGTTTTTGGTAAAATATCTCACCATTCTTCTTTGGAAAAAGATCTCTTGTTTGGTTTGCTATCTGTCTCATAGGTACCTTGATGATCAAAGGAGGATTCTTGAAGACTCATAAAGACCTGAAGAACTTTTAGTCTAGGGATCTCTTTGTAATGTGAGGATGAGAGTATGCAATTAACTAGGAGTTTATTGGAGTGAATATTGTATAGTGAGGATGAGGTTTTGCCATGAAATAGCCAAAGAGGGAGATTGTAAGGATTTAGATTTTTATTGGCTTGATTATATTGCAAAACTCTCTTTATTTGTAATGGTTAGATGCTTAGGTGTTTCTTGGTGGAATGGAGCTTCAAAGTAGAAAAGCAACTTCTCATACAAATATCATCTTCAAGAGGAAAAGCGCTTTCTTGGATACTAAGGTATCAAGTTACTTTTTCCTCTTACAAGGTGTACGCTCACACACACACAATTCATACATGTGTGTCCCTGCATCGTTAAGCAAACCACACACACACATACATTGCATTTATATGTGTTCCTGCTTAGTTGTGCTACATTTGGTATAACACATTCACACACTTGATAAAGTATGCTCATGCATTGATCTGATATTGTATACATTATAGAAATACATGTTCTGGGACTATGTCTAGGAAATTGCATACTTGTGTGATCTTGTGTTTATTTGTTTGGGTTTTGTTGTCTTGAACTTGAATATGATCTCATATGATTCATTTTTTTATTTCTGGTCATTTCGGTTACTCACTCATTTTACTTCGAGTTCAAACGAGGAAGTTACGCTATTTTACATTCTCTTACAATGCATTGTCTTTGTCATCACATATCAAGTCGATTTCATATCCAATTGTCAAAGTTCCATATTCTACCTCATGTGTCATTGTGTTATGGTTTGTAATCCAAAGATGGATTCGAATTTCGAGTTCGGAGGCTGGAGAACGGTCGAAGAACGCGCAAGGTGCATAATAGGGAGCGAATGAGAGGAAAAGTGGCAAAAGGCCACCACCTTTCCTTCCTGTGGAGGCGCGTGCTCACCATGGGAAGAAGTCCTCTTGGCCTCCCTATTGTGGCCACATGCCTCCATGAGGATCAAGGGTGGTGAGGCCAAATTCCAACTTTGCCCCTCTTCCTTCTTCAAATGTTTTCCCTCCCTATATAATTCAAAGTCCCATGTAGAACTTAACACAACTTTTAGAATTTTGTTTTTGTCATAACTCTCTCATTTCAACTTTGAATTAAGCGGTTCAAAAACAAAAATCATTGATCTTGAAGAGAGGAACAAGTCCCAAGCATTTTTAAGGTCAAACGACGTCCAACTTATTCGCAGAAATCTGATCTTTAGTTCGTGGTTCATCTTTTGTATGTGTATCATCTTCTCTCCATTTTTCTTATAATCAACTTAATGGATCTTATTACTTTATTGATGAAAAATGTTTAGAATGATTTTGATTCTAATTTTAGACTTGTTTGAATGATTTTCGAGTTATAGCTTTTTGTGATTTTGATTGAACATATTTGAAAGCTTAACTTGATTCACATGAAATTGATTATAGAAATATTTTGTGATGAGCTTGATTGTTGATTTCTAGTTTTTGATTTCATGATCTAAGAACAAAGATTTGTGATTGTAATATTGAATATTCTAATCTAGTTCTTATTGATTCACAAGCTTGGACTTCTAGATAACTTTGTGATTGAGTGTTGAAAGCATATTCTAGTTATCTCTTGCATGTTCATAGAGTTTGTGTGATCAACTTTCTGTATTTGATTGTGTTTGCATCATTTGCATCACCTAGATCTTTTACCTTGTAAAATGTGGAAGTCTCTTATTTTTGAGTGATTCTTCTATATAAAGCAAGGAAGTCTTAGCTAAGGGTGTGAGGCTCTAAGTAAGTCCAAGCAAAGGAAGTCTTGGCTAAGAGGTGCGATGCCTATAAGTAAGTCCTAGCAAAGTCTTGTCTAGGAGTGTGAGGCTCTAGTTAGACAAGCAAGGGAAGACTTGGCAAGGAGAAGTAAGACCGAGCAAGGAAATCTTCCAAGAGACTTGAGGATAGTCTCAATTAGGGAGTGGCTTTCTAGAGGCAAGCAATTTGTCTTGGTTAGAAAGCTTGTGGCAAGGTGTTTTCACTAGGCCCAAGGGTAGACTAGAAGTTCATTGCTTGTGGAGTATATCATTGGTTGATTGCCTTGAGTGTATATCTCATTTTCATCATAAAGGATTTGCTTGCCGGTGGTTGTGGATTCAACCCGTGGATGTTTCCTCTTAGGAGGTTTTACCACGTAAAAATACTTGTGTCAAGTTTTGTTTTACTTTTCATTACTTTCATATCTTTCATTGTCCCGCAAAAAGAAGTTTGGAAGAATTTGAAGCCTATACCTATTCATCCCCCTCCCCTCTCTCTCTCTCTCTAGGTATATTTACACTATAATCGCTTAAAGGAATTTCATATTGTCTTTAGATAGACATTCTAACTTGCAACATAGCACATACATGCAACAATAGATTTGTGGCATCAACGTTTGGGCCATATGAACTTTAAGGATTTAAAGAAGTTTGAAAAACATAACATTGTTAGATGTCTTCCCAATCTTGGTAAGAAGCTAGATGTTGTTTGTGAACCTTGTCAATTTGGTAAACAAACCAAAATGCCTCACAAAAAAAGCACTTACATAGCTACCAAGAGACCTTTAGAACTTATGTACATAGACCTAATAAGGCCAATTCAAACCGAGAGGATCAATGGCAAAAAGTACATTTTTGTTTGCGCTGATGATTTCTCTAGGTTTACTTGGGTTTATTTTCTTAGAAACAAGACCGAGTCTTTTGATTACTTCAAGATGTTTTGTAATCAAGTTCAAAATGAAAAGGTAATGTTATTAAGAAAATATGTCGCATTATGAGTGATCATGGGACGAAATTTGAAAATTCCAAGTTTGGTGTGTTTTGTGATGACTTAGGGATATCTCATGAGTTCTCCACACCTAGAACTCCTCAACAAAATGGTGTTGTTGAGAGTAAAAACTGTTTCTTGCAAGAGATGGCTAGGGTCATACTCAATAGCAAGAAAGTCCCTAGGAACTTATGGGCTGAATCGATCAATACCGCTTGTTATATGTCTAATCGAGTATTTAGGAGGCCCGACACAAACCAACCGTCCTATGAGATTTGAAAGGGCAAGAAGCCCAATGTAAGTTACTTCCACACTTTTGGGAGTAAGTGTTTTATTTTAAATGATAGAGATCACTTAGGAAAGTTTGATGTGAAAAGTGATGTAGGTCTCTTTCTTGGGTGTGCTATTAATAGTCATGCGTATAAAGTTTTTAACTTGACTACAAAGACTATTATGGAGTCTATCAATGTAAAGATAGATGATATTAGCATGCTTGATTTATGTGTTAGTGATAGTGTCAATGAACCTAAAGAAAATCTTGTTAATAACACTAATGCACCTATTGATATGGCTAGTTGTGAGTCTAGTCAAAATGATGAAAATGATAGTGTTGATGAAGTAGGAAGTCAAGAGAATGAAAATGCATTAAATGATAATCAACAAGATGACCAAGTTGTTGAACGTTCTCACTCTAGACTTAGAAACTCTCACTATCAAAAAGACATCATAGGTGACTTAAATGAAGGGATTAAAACTAGAATTAACTAGCTAACCAAATTTCATTTGTTTGCTACACGTCTCAAATTAAACTCAAAAATATTAAAGAGGCAATTGTTGATGAATATTGGGTTAGGGCTATGTAAGATGAACTTAACCAGTTTGAGAGGAATGAAGTGTGGTCCTTAGTTCCTAGGCCAAAAAACACAAATGTAATTGGTACTAAATGGATGTTTAGGAATAAGATAGGTGAAAGTGGCAAGATTGTGAGGAATAAAGCTAGGCTAGTGGCTCAAGGCTACACTCAAGTTGAAGGTGTAGACTTTGATGAGACATTTGCACTGGTTGCACGTCTTAAGTCTATTAGACTTTTGTTGTCCATTACTTGTGTTAAAAAGTTCAAATTATTTCAAATGGATGTCAAAAGTGCTTTCCTCAATAGATACCTTCAAGAAGAAGTGTATGTTGAACAACCTAAGGATTTTGTAGACCCACACTCTCCTAATCCTTTGTTTAAATTGAAAAAAAGCACTATATGGCCTTAAGCAAGCTCCAAGAGCTTGGTATTATAGGTTGACTCAATATCTTATTGACAACCAATATAGGAGAGGTGGCTTTGATAGAACATTGTTTATCAAACATCATGATCATGATATTTTTGTTGCACAAATATATGTTGATGACATTGTTTTTGGGTCTACTAATAAAACCAATGTTGATGAATTTGTTAGTGTTACGTCAAGTGAGTTTGAAATGAGTATGGTGGGTGAGTTAAATTACTTTCTAGAGATACAAGTGAAGCAAACTAGCATGGGTATTATGTTGAACCAATCTAAGTATGCAAGAAACCTAGTTAAGAGGTTTGGCCTAGAAAATGGAAAAGAATTTGATCCTCTCATAAGTACTATTCTTAAACTTGACAAAGATGAAAAGGAGAAGAGTGTTGACCAAAGCCTTTATAAAAGCATAATATGAAGTCTAATTTACCTAACAACTAGTAGACCGGACATTTGCTTTAGTGTAGTGATCGAACCAAAATTGATATGATTTTGGCCCTCATTTCCTTCTCCTTATGCTTGATTCTCAAGCAATATCCTGTGATTTAATTGTGTAAATTGAGTGTTTTTAGGTATTTATAAAGTTCATGGGCTTTGGAGGAATTTTGGAGAATTAGAGGTAAAAGTGTAATTAATTGAGAGAAGATTGAAGATATTGCAACTTTGGAAGAATACAGGGGGTTGTCCGCAATTCGCCAGGAAAATTAGCAACAGCGCACCACGTCACTTAGTGATGTTGTGCGTTTTGAGAGGTGGGCCTAGGCCTCTGAGCGGACCCCAGGTCATTCCTAAGCGTAGCCCGAAGGAGGTTAAATGGCATGAGTCCAAATGCACCCCAAGCAACTTCTAAATGTACCCTAAAGAAGAGCAAACAAGCTTGGCCCAAACGTGCAAGCCCAAAGTGAAGGTTGCCTTGCTGAGCACACCCCAACGACCAACTAAACGTACCCCATCTGCCGGGGAAAGTGCCCTAAGAACAAATGTTGTTAATCTTTTGATGAATTAATAGTTAGATTGACATTTTATTATATATTTGTGTGCATTTAATGTTATTAATATTGTATTAATAACATAAAATTTCATGATTATTAAATGTAATATTAAACATAGTATATAAGTCGTTATATACATGAAGATTATGTTTAATATAATAATCTTAATTGTCTGTAATTGATAATTAAAGTTGGGATCTTTAATTAATTAAAATTACTAGTACGGTTCATTCTCATTAAAAATGGAACAGTTTTATCTGAACTGTTGATGTGGTGACATTAGAATGAAGATACTTTGTATAATAAGATTATACAAGATGTAGACACGATAAATTGGAATCTTTAATAATCTCCATCTTGAAATAAAGTATTCCTTTTAATTAATCAGATGGTCATATATGGAACGATCTTAATCATGAGTATTTAACAGACTCCTACTTATAGAGTTATGTCTTTTGACTTACTCGGTATGGTTTGCTCTAATTGCCAAACCTAAAAACCTTGTATCTTAGAGACATGATGATATACTTAGCTAGGAATGATAATATACAAGATGAAATCCATTCCTTCTTAATTGAAGCAGACAAACAGTTCTCTTGAGTAAATGATTCAGGTTTTGAACAATAGAGTGCTCAATTTATGATAAGATTATAAATAATTGTTCATTAGAGAATCACGGGCACTCAAGGATAAAGATGTGATTGAGAGGTCAACAGATTTGAACCTAGCTCATATTACGAACTGTTTATGGAAGATTGATCTATATGTAGTGATTATATCAATGGACTATTCTATTCCTACTTGAGTAATTAATTCTATAATGACAAGAGTGCAGTTCCAGTTTTTTAGTGGAATAAATCTGGAATTAATAAATCTAATATTTAATTAAAGAGTTTGATTAAATATTAAAGATTTATTGGAGCTTGAAATTATAGGTCCATGTGTCCCCATGCCATCTCCCTATCACTATATTGAACATTAAGGTATATGTAACAAGACTTAGTGATTAATTTGGAATTGATCACTTATACATAAAGATGTTTATGTATTGTTTTATTAATTAGATAATGTTTGATTATTTAATTATATATGTTAAATATAATATTGATTATTTTAATATATATATATTATATTATTTTTAGCGTGGTAAATCGGTGGCTTTAATTATTGTTATCAATAGTCAAAAAAAAAAAAAAAAATGGGGTGAGTTTTTATTATTGTTACTAATAGTCGAAAAAGGGGTGGGCAGCAAGGAAGGTTGTTTTTCAAGATATGTAGATTTTGTTTGTTTGTTTTTCTTTATTGCTTTAATAACAAGGTTGAAAAGGAAGCTCCTATTCTTTGCTTCTGAATACCACCCACTCTAGTATAATTATGGTTGATAATGCTCACCACCAAAACAACTCTCTCTCTCTCTCTCTCTCTCTCTCTCTCTCTCTCTCTCTCTCTCTCTCTCATGTATTTGAGAAGCATACAAAGAGAATTTTTTATGCATTGAGTTTTTTTCATTTTTAACTTCAGAAAAATAAGACAGGGAAGAGTTCTTGCTTGGAGAAACACAAGTTCAAAGAGAAAAATGTTTTCTAAAGGCTAAGCTTGTTATTACTCTTAGAGAGTTCTAAGTTTTATTTTTGGTTCAACAAAACAAGAAGAGTTCTTGGTTCCTTTTAATAAAGAGATCTAAGCCTCAAAATAATATTGTGAGAGTGTTTCTTAATATTTTTCTAGTTGTCTCAAGTGTTGAGTACACAACAAGTATAGAAATTCGAGAGTCGAATTTTTCTATTCAATACCGAGACGCCCACTCGTCGGTTCTTTGGTGTTGGAGATTCGGTGTCGAAGAACTTGGTTCGAGGAAATCAAGAAGATTCTACAGTGGAAAAAAATCAGTTCAAGCGAATCACGAAAATTCTACAAGGGTAACAATTTCTTTCCCTACTGTTTATATCAAATATTAGAATCAATATATTCACAACGATTCAACTAAAACGATTTTTAGTTTTTACAAAAAATTTTAGAAAATCGAGCCCACCGCCTTTCCATTACGCAGATACCAACACCATCTTCTCCTTCAGCCTTCAGCGACCAGGTCTATTTTTCCCAGCAATTTATGAAAAGTACCCCTCTGAGGGACCTACTTGTAATTTGCCATGCTAGGGGCTGTTTTGGTAATTTACCACCCAAGCCCTAATTTCAATCCCCTATAAATTCATCACAGTTTTTCCCTTTCAAACAACTCTTGAAAATCAAGAAACCTCCCTTTTCCACCATTCCTAATCCCACCATTTGTCCTCTCTAATAAACACTTAGATTACTCCACCTAAATCACTCCCCTCTTTCCATTTTCTCCACACCTTTCCTTTGTCACTTTCTATATGACTTCAACTATCTAGACACCTCCTCAACACCCAATCTTTGCACTAGCCATAAAAAGGAAGCTCAAGGGAGGATCAAGCCTACAAGAGAGACCCAAGGGTGATTTCTCTAAATTTTACTTCATTTTCTTGTTTGTGATTATGTGTAATTAAACCCCCATTTTAGGGGGATGATTTGAGATACTTTTGGACATTGAGTATTTATTAAAGCTTGAATATTATATTTGCATAATTATAGTTCTATTTACTTTTTAATTAGATCTTGCACTTATGTGATTGATTGAGTATTCACACACTTATTGATTACAACAAGTTGTAGGATTATTTGTGATAAAATTGGTTAAGTTATTGATATACTTGATTAATTGTAGCACATAGTGAATAGGTTAAGTTGTTGGTGGGGATATCACCCTAATTTCCTAGGCCTTTGATCGTCACCAACCAATCCCATCTATACCTCATTTCCTTGATCGAATCAAAATTGGTATGATTTTGGCCCTCATTTCCTTCTCCTTATACTTGATTCTCGGGTAATATCCCGTGATTTAATTGTGTAAATTGAGTTTTTTCAGGTATTTATAAAGTTCATGGGCTTTGGAGGAATTTTGGAGAATTAGGTGTAAAAGTGTAATTAATTAAGGAAAGATTGAAGATATTGAAATTTTGGAAGACTGTAGGAGGTTGTCCGTAATTCGCCAGGCAAAGCAGAAACATCGTGCCACATCACTAAGTGATGTTGTGCGTTTTGAGAGGTGGGCTTAAGCATCTAAACGCACCCCAGGTCATTCGTAAGTGCAACTAAAAGGAGGTTAAATGGCATGAGTCCAAATGCACCCTAAGCAACTTCTAAATGTACGCCAAAGAAGAGCAAACAACCTTAGCCCAAATGCGCAAGCCCAAAGTTTCCTTGTTGTACGCACCCCAATAACCAGCTAAACTCACCCCATCTTCTCCTTCAGCCTTCAGCGACCATGTCTATTTCACCAGGCAATTTACAGAGAGCCCCCTCCGAGGGACCTAATGGTAATTTGCCACCAAGCCCAAATTTCAATCTCTTATAAATTCATCATAGTTTTTCCCTTTCAAACAATACTTGGAAACCAAGAAATTCTTTTCTCCACCATTCCTAATCCCACCATTTCTCCTCTCCAATCTCTTAACAAACTACTAGACTACTTCACTTAAGTCATTCATCTCTTCTCATTCTCTACATCTAATTACCTTTGTCTCTCACCATTAGACACCTACCTATCTAGACACATCATCTTCTCTCACTCTTTGCATAGGATCATCGAAAGAAAGGAAGTAGCAAGCATTAAAGAAGGAGGCCCAAGGGTGATTTCTTTATCTATTACTTGTTTCCTATTTATTTGTAACTATGTGTAATTAAACCCCTAATTTAGGGGATAGATGTAAGGAGCATTTAATTGTGGGTATTTGCTTAAGCTTTTGTATTGAATTTCTATTTGTATTCTATTTATTTTATCATTAGATTCTATTCACTATGTGATTGACTTGTATACCAACTTATTAATTATAATCTTGTTTAGAATAATATATTGTGTAATCATCCTTAGATTGACACCCTTGTGTGATTAAGAATCCAATAAATAGGATAGATTAATGGAGGGTATATCAACCACATTAATCTAAGTCTATATTTGTGACTAACCAATCCCACATTGACCCCCTTTCCTTAATCGGTTAGGCATTTTGGTGGAAAGATGTTTAGGGTTCATAGTTATGACCTAAACACATCCTAGAAAACAAATGGTTAACATATAGAGATTGGTCCATTAAAGTGGCTTAGAAAGCATTACCCATACCCATGTGCAATTCCATCAATTCTATAGTATCTATATTAATTGTTTAAACTCATTCTCCTATCTAGTATTGTTGATATTGGATTCCTATCCATTCAATTTCTCTTTATATTATTGTCCTTTACTTTACTTGCATGTTTTGTGGTTTATCAAACCACACATTATCCACCTACTATGATTTGCTTAATTGCATTTAGGACTAGTTAATTATTCAACATATTACTCCAATTCCTTGTGGAACGAATCCTTACTTACCGTTTTACTAATTTCTACATCCTAAAAGGATTTTGTAGTGGTAAAATTGGTTTTCCAAAAGATCACATAAAAACATCATTTTGTTGTACACAAAACAACCTCATCTTGTAGGCTTGTATGCTAGATTCCAAGCCAACCCCAAGGAATCTCACTTAAAAGCCGTCAAGAGGATAATTAGGTACATTAAAGGAACTTATAGTCTTGGTCTATTTTATTCATTTGATACCAATGATATCCTAGTAGGCTATTGTGATGCCGATTGGGCTGGGAACATAGATGATTGTTAAAGCACATCTAACGGTTGCTTTTATTTTATGAATAACTTAGTTTCTTGGTTTAGTGAGAAACAAAATTCTGTTTCCCTTTCCTCTTCCGAAGACTAGTACAATGCGGTCGAAAGTGCAACACACAATTACATTGGATGAAACAAATCCTTAAAGATGATGAGATAGAACAAGGAAAAATGAAACTTTATTGTGATAACTTAAGTGTCATTAACATCTCTAAAAATCTGGTTCAACGCTCACACACAAAGCATATTGATATTAGGCATCATTTCATTAGAGATCTAGTTGAACAATCTATTATTACTCTAGAGCATACGCCTACTAAAAATCAACTTGCAGACTTGTTCACCAAGCCCTTGGACAAAGAGAGATTTAAATCTCTTAGAATGTCCATTGGCATGATTTGTGTTGATTAGTGCATTTATGTGAATGTGAGTGGCTTGATGAGCAAAACTTTATTTAAATATCAAATATCTTTGAAAGCTACTCACTTGAGAAGTAATGGTCTTCAACAAGTATCTTTTATTGTTTTTAGATCATGCACTTGAGCTTGAAAATCTTATTTTTGAAAAATGCACAAATGTTTCTCTTATATGTTTTAGTTTTGAGTATTTGTGGTTGAAAAGTATGTAGTTTATGGATGCCTCTAGAAGCCTATTGCATAGTACATGATAGATGACCTATGGTATGCATCCATTTTTGCTTCAGCACTACATAGAACTCAATGAGCACTTTCATAGAAAAGGCTAAACACATCGGCTGTACAGCCGCCCAATGTAGGAAAGGGCTATGCCATTATGATGAGTGAAAGCCGCCATGAAGTGTATATGTTTATGTTAGAAAAATCAAAGAAGTGTTGAAAATAATCATTAAAAGAAAATCTTTAATTCTAAGCCTAAAAGAAATGGAAAATAGAAGGCTTAATGGAATATAGTTGAAAATTGTGAAATGCTCGAATTGTCAAATATAAATGAGTAAACAAGCCATATGCACACACAAGCTTACATGTTGAAATCTATTCTCTTTAAAGCAAAAATCTCGGATGAATATCGGTTTGACCTAGATTGGAAATGCTTTAAATGGATAGGTGTGGATATGGTTTGCATATTGAAATCACAATTACTTGAAGCATTCACACACACATAGTTTGCTTATGTGCTTGATTCATTAGCAATATGAGAATATTTTTTAGAAATTAATGAAAATCTATGATTCTATCTTGGACTTTGAAAAGTGATGAAATAGTTTCTCTTATTGCTTGAATGTGTGAATGTGTGTTTCCCTTGTGAGAAAGTTTACTTGGTGATCATAATGTGGAGCATATGTTAAGGGGGAGGTTAGTTTATTCAACTTCGCTTTCTATACAACTTGTTTGCTTAATATCTTGTTCTTTATCTCTTGTGTTCTTTGTCTATTCCTTAATAAAAAGAGGAAGAAATATATACCATATCATGTACGGAGAAATTTTCCAAATGTGTGAGAAGTGTACCTCTTTGTGCTTTAATGGAAACTTTGTCTTAAGGGGGAGAATTCTTATCTTAAGGGGGATAAGAAAAGAATTCTTGCTTGATATTGTTTATGGACTTAGGGAGAGCTTCAATGTTAATATTCATTTGCTTAAGATAATCCATTTTTGTTTGAGATAAGGGAAGCTTGTTATTTGTGTATGTGAAAATATCTCACCATTCTTCTTTGGAGAAGATCTTTTATTTGGTTTGCTATTTCTCTCATAGGTATTTTGAAGATCAAGAGGGATTCTTGAAGACTTATGAAGACATTTTAGCCTAGGGATCTCTTTGTAATATGAGGATGAGAGAATGCAATCAACTAAGAGTTTATTGTAGTGAAATTGTATGATGAAGATGAGGTTTTGCCATGAAATAGCCAAAGGGGGAGATTGTTAAGTTTTAGATTTGTGTTGTCTTGATTTCATCGCAATACTCTATTTATTTGTATTGGGTAGTTGCTTAGGTGATTCTTGGTGAAAAGAAGCTTCAAAGGAGAAAATCAACTTCTCATACAAATATCGTCTTCAAGAGGAAAAGCTCATTCTTGGATGCTAAGGTATCAAGACACTTCTTTCTCTTGCAAGGTGTAAGCGCACACACACACAATTCATACATGTGTGCTACATTTGGTATAACACATTCACACACTCATTGATGTATACACATGCATTGAACTCATATTGACAAACATTGTGAAATTGCATGTTCTAGGACTATCACTAAGAAATAACATACATGTGTGACTTTGTGTTTATTTGTTTATTGTTTTTATTGATTTTGGACTTGAACATGATCTCATATGATTCCTTATTGCATTCCAGTCGTTTTGTTTACTCACTCATTAGGTTTCGAGTCCAAACTAGGAAGCTACACTACTTTACGTTCTCATACGTTGTGCTGTCTTCGTCTTCACGTATCGAGTCGAATTCACAACCATTTTGTAAAGTTTTGTAGTCTTCCTTATGCGTGAGGGAGTCACGATTCGTAATCCAAAAATGAATTTGAATTCAAAGTTCAGATGTCCGAATACTGCAGAGAAACGCGAGAAGAGCGTAAGAGAGGTGAGCAATGGCCAAAGGCCATTAGAGAGACCTCATGTGAGGGGCCCAAGAGGCTCATGGCCTCAACACACCTCTGCCCCATGAGGATCACATGCCTCTCACGAGGATAGGTGATGTGGCCTCTTTTGATTGGCCACCTAATCTCCCTCCTTCTCTCTTTTAAATATCTTTCCTCCTTCCCTCCAAATTTATGTGAAGAAAAAATTGAAAAAAGATAGAGCAGAAAATTTCTTCAAGTTTTTGATTTTTTGTTTTGATCATAACTCTCTCATTTCAGCTCCGAATCAAATGATTCAAATGCCAAAAATTTTGATCTTGAAGAGAGAAATAAACCTCAAGCATTTTCATAACCAAATGATGCCGTGATTTTTCACAGTGAGCAGATTTCAGTCCGAGGTTCATCATTTGTAAGTGAAGCACTTTCTTCTCACTTTCTCTTTTGATCATCTCATTTAATCTTCATAATTGATAGATGAAATGTGTTAAGGATGATGTTAATTCATATTCTAGGTTTGTTTGATTGATTGATTGATTGTTGATTTTTAGCTTTGTGATCAATTTTGAATATCTTTTAGCTAAACTTGATTAACTTGAAATTGATTATAGAAATGACTTGTATGATTTGTTTCATGATGATTTCTAAGTTTAATTTCATGATCTAAGAACTAGGATTTTTTTAGTGTGATTTTTGAATATCCTAATCTAGTTCTTATTGATTCACATGCTTTAATTTCTAGATAATTTTATGATTGTGTGTTGGCAGTAAATTCTAGGTATCTCTTGCATATTCATAGAGTTTGTGTGATCAACTTTCTCTATTTGATTGTGTTTGCATCATTTGTAACACTTAGATCATTTTACCTTGCAAAAGGTTGAAGTCTCTTTCAAAATGAGTGAAGCTTTGTTTAGAGCAAGAAGACTTGGCTAGGACATGTGGTCCGGATAGTCAAGCGTGAAGTCTTAGTTAGGATCAAAGGGATCCTGATAACTAAACAAGAAGTCTTGTCTAGGATCAAGGAGATCCGGATAGACAAGCACAGAATCTTCCTAGAGACATAAGCGTCTTGGATAGAAAGTTGCTTTCTAAAGGTGTAGGACATATCTCGGATATGAAGTAGGCTAGGTGGTTCACTACGCCCGCGGGTAGACTAGGAGTTGATAGCTTAGGGTGGATATCATTTGTTGATTGCCTTGAGTGTGTATCCCATTTTTGTCATAGTGAATTGCTTACCGATGGTTGTGGTATCAACCAGTGGACGTTTCCTCTTAAAAGGTTTCAGCACGTAAAAATCCTTGTGTCAAGTTTTGTTTTACTTTTCACTATCTTCCATATCTTTTTATTGATTTGTATTCTAAATTGTGTTGTTTGAAGTAAGCTATTTGTTAGACACACCAAGTGTGCATATCTTTGTTCCACGAAAAAGATTTTGGAAGAATTTGGACCTATACACCAAAACCTCTTCTCTTGGATACCCTTCTGTATGGAAAAACGGTTTTATACACGCAACGGAATGCGAAAATAGGTTTGGTATATAATAAAAAATTTTCCTTTTAAAAGATGAACCTTAACCCTTAATTAAATTAATGTATAAACAAAAGTAACATACCTTTTGTCGCGTGATCCGATTGACTTGTGTCGATGGTAATTCTCAAGATCTTCCAATCCAATCACGAATGTGGATCACCTAAGAGCGTGATCTCCCTTTCTTTGAATTGAGTAACTGAGGATGGATAATAAAAACTTTTTCTTTTTTCGTTAGTTACAAAAACTCACAATAGATTATAAAGAACGTTCCGGTCACTTTTGAATTATCAATCTTTTGATCGAAACTCGCGTGAACCTTATTCGAAGATATGCACAAAACCTATTGATGTATAAGCTACTAGTGCACTATCGAAATAAAAACGAACTCTAATCTTTTTTTCTCTTGGCTGAATTTTCTCACACATAAACTAAGAGATGGATTCTATTTTTTAAGCTATAGAAAAATAAATCTCTATCAAGCAAAAACTAGGGTGGCCGAATTATATCCCTACTCATATATAGGGTGGCTGAATTCTTTCCCTAATTCATTTAGGGTTGGCCAAAAATCCCTAATAGGAATAATAGGTGGTGGCCGAATTCCTCCCTCCAAAAGGATTTGTGTTTCCACCAATGACTCATATCATTCTTTTGATTTTCAAACACTGATCAAACTCTTTTGTGTATTTGTGATTATATCAAAAACTTCCTAATTTGACTAGATAAACAAAAAATTTTATTTATCTACTTACCAAATAAAGTCTTTGATTCCTTTTATACTACCAACAATAGTATACTACTAAGAAACATGTTTCCTAGTCAGAAAAAGATTTTGTTTCTTAATTAAACAATTAATTAATTCCCATTTAATTAAATAATAAAATAAAACAATACATTAGGTAAATTTATTCACCTTGCCGCCCAACATACATATATATGGGCTTCATATTGTTTTTCCATTTTATTAAATCCATTAGACTTTTTAATAAAAAGCCCACATTGAACTAGATCCATTCTTACTAAAAGAAACAAGCTCACATGTCTTTCATTGATATATTAATATAATTTAATAGTCCATTAAATCAATAATGTACAAATTATATTCTTAATATATTAAGTACAATTCTAGATGGACCCATAAATTGGTCTGGTAGAATATATCAAGTGATCCATGCAAGTCCGTGTGGATTGGGGATCTTGGCGGGCTATATAAATTTAAGCTTCAATAGACATAACCCAATCAAAATCAACAAATGATTCACTTAGGTCCAATCTATTAATTTTAACTCATTCCACTAAAAAGCTAAAACTGTACTCTTAAATAAAGATAGAACAAGTAAATGTTTCTCATTCAAACCCTAGACAATCTTGTAGGAGAAAGTGTATCCTCGTGAATAATATCAATAATCGCCAAGAGCTCATAGACCACCTATAGTTCTCCTAATTACCATATTTACTCATATGACTACATTTTGAACTTGGATATTTTGACTTGTCTAGAAGCCATGTTTCAATAGTCACTATCGAAAACTTAACGTTAAGATTCAATATCCAATACCTCAAAACATCCATATGATAATATTATACTCTTATTTTAATAAATAGAGCCTCGATGTCCATATCTATAAATGAAGTCCTTTATCGATTAACAAATGAATACCACAAAACTATTGAGGATAGACTATGCTATATAATCGTACTCATTGATAGCTCAAATGATAACACTTGCAACCATAAGTCCATCATTTATCTCAGGATTAAGATAGACTCTCTGATTGTCCTCATAATGAAAAACTTTTATCTATTAACGGTTCTAGATAAAGTATTTCATTGTGATCCTGTTCAATGCACCCAGTGCACTAGATTCTTTTACTCAAAGACACTTTGATGATTTAGACTTATCACATCTCATTTGATCCCACTCAAATGCTAGCAAAAGAATCTACAACTTTAACAAGGTAAAGGTGCCCAACCTTGGGCACCTTTATCTTAAGTTGTGAACAATATTCAATACTAACTAAAGAATTGTGTCTATCTCATACATATCTAGATGTACGAACAATTATTTATATCTTTTAGTCTTTTGACCTTATGATTATTTACTTTGACAATTATAATAATAAACTATAAATGCTATAAGATTTGTTTATCAGAAATCACTTTATTAATATGAAAAGATTGTCAATTATATTATTACACTCTTGCTATTGAGCATAATCCTAACAACTCTATGGGTAGGACCTTCTTCAACACCTGTATCTCGAAAAACCGTAGGATCGAACCTTAGGTCAGAGCTTGAGTAAGAGATTTTGCCATCCCGTTGGATGTTGGGTAAAATCTCAAAGGAAACATTTTTCAAGATTCTAGAGTTATTCCTAGCATGGACTTGAGACAACTCTGGCCCATTTACACGAACTGGGCTTAAGCTAGACAAGTTTGACTAGGCCATCAATTCTGATTTGTTATAACAACCTGATCCACTACTTCTACTTGAGACATCCGAGTCTCCTTGAGAGCCTTCTAGTTGAACTACCAAATGAATCTCTAGGAGAGAATGCGTTCCACCATGTGTTGAATATAGCATCCAGTTGTCATCTTGATTATGACCCAGACCCACTAGCGAACTTTTGTAAGTATCTCCCTCCAAGGTCTAAAGCCCAATAACCCCTAGTCTACTTGAGCATTCTCCTTTTATATTGTTGGGATTATTAATGGGCCCCTTGTCCCCATTAGAGTCTGAAGAAAATTCAATAAAATCACTTTCTTCATATCGAGGCACCACTCACACTTTGTCCAGCACCAGCTTGGCATTTCTATACGAGGAAAAATTTTGTCTGACTTTAATTTTTGGGCTCCATACAGTTTTACCTTTGTCTAAGGTACTTGATCGGTCATTTATTGTATATGTTTTTTATCCCCATTCCTCCAATCAATTGCTTTTTTCTTAAGTCATTTAGGGTTTTAATTTGTGTGTTTGAGCATTTTCAGGTTGTTGGATCCAAGTGATGTGTTTGAAGTATTTCTGAGGAAAAGAACAATTTTAGAAGATTCAAGAAACTTTAAGGCAATTTGCCATGATTTCCATGCCAACCGCCATCAAGATCGTTGTGCATTTCCACAGCGGCGCCCAAAGTGATGCAAAAACAAAGGTTACCGCTATGAAGGCTGTTGTGGCTTTCACCAGTGGCCTTCACAACGGTAGTCACAGCGGTTTCTCAAGACAGTGCAAATGTGTCGTGTTGCAAAGACATATCTCTCAGCTCCGATTGAACTGTGTGTCCTTCCACCTATGGCATTGAAGCCCCGTAAGTTGAGTTTCCATCCCAATTTATGGCTTGTCATTCTGAATTTTCTAGTATAAGTTATGCCCATTTTAGTACCCCAAAGGTTAGATCAGCTAGTCATAAAATCTGTGAATACTTATGGGATTTGTTTCGCAAGTTGTCGGAACAGGAAATATTACCTTCTTGGACATGTGTGAGAGTCTTGGAAAGCAAGTAGACATCTAATCCTTATCTTCCTTCAATAAGTAATCAATTTGGATGGATTACGAAAGAAATAGAATCCCAAAAAGGTAGAGTTCTAAAGGGGAATTGATTTCCTTGTTGTTTAAGGACTTGGCTTAGCATCTACACCTATTTAAACCCCTTGTGAGCCCTAATTTTGGGAGGCAAAAAAAAGAGGTCCTAAGTCACCAGAGGGGGCTGTCCCAAGACTCTCACTCGTTCTCAGACCACATACTGTTTCACAACACACCACATAATTCTCTCATCCACCTAACACATAAAAGATTTGCAAGATGAAGAAGACGTAACATCGAAGATCTGATCAATTCATTGGAAGCCTCCATGGATTTTATCAATTACTTCTGTTCTTATGTTATTTTCGCTATGTGTAACTAACTCCATACTAGGGAATTAATGTGAACCTCTATGAATGTTTTTTTGTTAGAATTGACTATATTTTCTTAATTCAAGTTTTGATTCATTCAATATATCATACATCATAATTTTTTATTCTTGTTCATGTATGTTTATATGCGCAAGCATGAATCTAGGGTTTTGATAATTTAATGATTGAGTTTAAAGTGTGTTACATCACGTACTCTCAATCAATATTCAATTGAATGGGTAAAACTTATCATGCATGTTTATATGCTTGTAAGTTTTGGTTCACTTGTTTGTTCACTTAATGGGTTCTTGGTTGTAGTTTACACATCAAGTTTTTGAGGTAAAATATAATTAAGAACACTTGATTAATTCCAAGACCATACGGTAACAATCATACTTAATTTAAGAAAGAATCCTTAACTTGGTTAATATCTTTTATCAAAGTCAGTTCGAAACATTTAGTAAATGTAGTTAGGGAGCATTGATGAACTAGTTTTCTCACCTCTTGATCACATTCACATATTCTTGTTAACTGTTTTATTAGATAATTCGGTTCTAAATCAATCAATCAATCTCAAATCTCTTGGATAATGTTACTTGCTTAGCTTTAATTAAAATTAGTTTAATTGATAATTCACTTTTCCTCTTGGGAACAATCCCTACTTGTCACTGTACTTATCTCACGATTCTTGCACTTGCGAGTTTGGTTTTTATAACATGATTTTATACATCAGTACACCAATCAAGACAACTCCCCATCACATATTCACCTTTTTGCTTACCATGGCTGTGATTGACTAACCCCATCCTCAACTCTATATTGTTACCATTCTTAAGTAACTTCTAAAGTCCCACATTGTTTTTAGCTGACCACCCCTTTTCCGTAGGCTGTCTTCTCATGACCTATTTCCTTGACATTTTCACTTTGATTAGGTAGATTGGAAGGACCATCATCAACCTCACACTTTTCCATATTGAGTAATGGATTTGAATTAGCGATTGGAGTCTTCATCTTCAAACCTAGAAAACTTGCCACCAAATTGTATTAAACTAGAGATGGTTCTTCATAGATTTTGACATTAAATGATCCATTCCCAGCCAAGACTTTGAGCTTACCAGGACACGGATGATTCTTTAGAATTAAATTAAGACCTTTCCTCTATCAAATCTCCTCATTTGCACAGTTTCTTCTTCTAACATAAGAGCTTCACCAAGCATATATCCCAGTTTATGTTAGAATTTTTAATGAAAACTCATCCAAAGATCTCTTGCAAGTTCAAAGACGTGCATTTTAAAAGCTTCTAAAGGCAATAACCTGGATTTGCTTGAAGCGGAAACCAAAAAAGGCTGTCGGAATTGCTGCTCGCCGAAGCTACTGTCAGAGACTGAACCAGAGGGGGTTGCTACGACAGTGAGCTTGGTGGATCTGTTATAAGATAAGAGAAAGAAGGGGAGTAACACTACACTCTCACCGATTTCCGAAAGTTACGGAACCCAATGGACCAGCTCCATATATATATGACCGGATGAGTGTAGGAACCTCCCCATGTTAGACAAATATTGACCCGTCCTATTATGGGTTCTAGATAAATAAAAAAAAAGATATATGGTACGATAGGGTCACACTAATACAAATGGATTTGGGTACACCAAAATAGTCCATTAACAAAATGATCACAGATCATATGGGCTTACACAAAATGCTCCATAATATTTAACATTAACCATACATATTATTAGGATGTCCACGTAATATTAATAATGATTTTGCTAGTCCACATAAATATAGGAAATAAATACAACATACTCCCACTTAGAGAGCATAAGTCATTATTCGGTAACTTTAAAATATAACATACATATAATACATATACATATCTTTGCAAAAATGAAATCCAGATTAAACATGTTGTATATATGTTTTCGGCTTAGGGACACATCAACAATTTGTACAAGAAGCACGTGAGAATAGGTCTAAATCATACGTTCAAAATGGTCAACGGAGGGAGTATTGACAATTATGCCACATCAGTAGAAGTCAATTAAATATGCTTGCGAGAGAAGTCAGCTTGTAGCCAAAGACCATGTTCGCCATAACTCCAACTCGCCCCGAAACAAACAAAGTATTCGCCACAGGCCTTGCTCGCCAAAACTTTACTCGGCAAATAGAAGCAAGTTGTTTTATTACCAATGCATGAATCCCATAAAACGAGGACTCTAAGACTCAGATCCAAGTGGGAAAATATCTTTATTTCCTCTCAAGATAAAAGAAGTCCAAATAGGAAAAGACTCAAGACTCCCAAGAAACAAGACATTAAGCTAGAAACGAATCCTAATCAGCCAAATAAAACTGAAATCCTAAAGCGACTTTGTTTGGGAATCCACCATCTACACGGCAAACAGAACAAGGGAACCCTAGTTCGCTTATTATAAATAGAACCATGTAATCTACGGAAAGGGGGGATTCTAGTGAGTCGAGAGCTATTGTAAGAGAGAAGAAATTGATACCAAAAGTGTAACCTAAAAGAGATCATAGTGTTATTTTTCCTGCCCTCAAGGGGCCCCGTGGTTTTTTCCCGTCTTTAGGGTTTTTCCACGTAAACTCAGTGTTCTTGCATGCTTTATTTACATTGCTATTTACATCGTTATAACTTAATTGTAAGACCCGTGGCAAATCTAAAAATCACCGTCAACAATTGGCGCTAGAAGGAGGGGGTGAACATAAAAAACTTCGAGGAACCCTCAGATAGACACAGCTGACATGAACAACGCCAACAGCAAAGAAGGAAATTCCCTTCCAGAAATTCACACCAGGATCCAGGAGCCGCCGAACCCGCAAGTGATGAGACCGGAATTGCAAGGGGCGAAACATTGATAACAGGGGAACATTCAATGAGGCTAGAGGACTGAACAATAGTAGATCCAGGAACCCTACGACACTTCCAAACCGCTTTGGCGAATTTGGTTAGCGAGGCCAATAAGCTGGGACTCGCACTCCCTATCTGCTTGGGAGTTCCTTCTCCGTACGACCTGACGGCAAGCACACAAAGGAACCATCCGCCAAGAAGGTTGCGGTCAGAAGTTCATATTTCCACTCCAGATTTCCAAACAAAAGTATCTACGGAGAAAACTCCCAGAAACAGTCTCGAAGATCTTGGAGAAAAAATTCAAACACAAAGGAGAGGCTCGCTGAGCCAAAGGGAGTCACCGAAAAGACGAGTCCATGGTCGAACACATGGAACAGCCCCTTACAATACACACCTAAAGGCTCGCTGGAGGCGCCGGTCTATTTTATCAGAAGAAAAAAGTCCTCGCCCATGAAAGAGCCTACGGTCCAAAAGGGGGAGACAGAGAAGATCTAAAAGTATAGATGATCAAAAATCCGGAGGAAGCAGGGATAGCCAAGAAAATGACTACCGAAAGATGACTATTAAGAGCCAGTTCGGCCCGGGAGGAGAACCCACGGGTCGCCGAACTATCACACTCCAAGAATTGTCAAAAAAGGTCTCAGCAATGGCTCGGAGATATGGACACAACACTTCATCCGATAAAGAACCAGACAACCCTTTCGTTGAACAGATCGCCCACACCCAGTTCCTAAAGAGATTCAGGATGCCAACCATCGAGCAATATAAAGAAACCAAAGACCCGAAAGAGCATGTCAAGTGATTCCGTAACATCATGGCACAATACACATCCAATGAAGGACTCATATGTCTAACCTTCCCATAAACCTTCGGAGACCTCGCATCTAAATGGTTTGGGAGACTTCCACCCAAGGGCATCAGTAGCTTCTCAGGTTCAAGCAAGGCGTTCATCAGACAATTCATGGGCAGCGTACAAAGAAGGAAGTCATTCGCCCACCTCTCAAATCTAAGACAAGATAAGAACGAGTCACTAAAAAAGTTTCTGATGAGATTCGGTAAGGAAGTCGCTCAGATTGAAGATGCAAGCGATGTAGCTGTCATATCCGCTTTCACTAACGGGTTACAAAGCGAATGATTATCTTTCAACTTACGCATAGACCAACTAAAAACCTATAAAGAAATGATGGACATAGCCGGCAATTACGCCTTAGCTGAGAAATAAGAGGTAGCACAAGGGGGCAGCTACATACATGGCCATAAACCGGATTTCAAATCTGAATCTAAAGGTGAAAAAACGAAGACACAATCGTGTGGCTACCAAAGAAACGAGGGAAGTCAGAAATATCATTTCAAGGAAAACCGATAGGGCAATCGAAATAGTGGTTTCCGAAGCAAGTACAACAGTTACACTCCTTTAACAGGCGACCAGAAGGACATACTCTCGGTAGTAGAGGATAAGGAGCTCGCCAAATATCCCAGGCAACAGTCCGCCAATGCCATGAGGGACACGATAAAATATTGCCGTTTTCACAAAGATCATGGGCATGACACTTCCAAATGTTTCCAATTAAGGGATCACATAGAGAGCCTAATCAGAGACGGACATCTAAAAGATTTCACCTTAAGAGGAGACAAGCATGGGGTCGCCAGGACGGTTGGGGAGGCAAACAAGACAGAAAAAATATGAGGAAGAGTAGCCCGGGTGCTATCATAAACACTATATTTGGCGGACTACACACTGGTCGCAGCAACAGGGAAAGAATGTCTAAAGTCCGAGAAGTGATGAATGAAAGCAGAAATACGGAAGTAAACTCTGTGTAGCAAGAACCCAAGAGAGGTAAGGAAGGATGGGACCCGATAGTCTTTACCACTGACGACGCAGAAAGAATCTATACAAAACCAAATGATGCAATTGTTGTGGGAATCCAAATAGCTCATAGAGATGTATTGCGGGTAATGATAGACAATGGCAGCTCGGCTGACATCTTGTGCGTAAGAGTACATGACGAACTACGGCTTGACAGAAAAGACCTGGAACCATTCCAATTGCCACTTAAAGGATTTAGGGGTGTAAAAGTAAGATCGTTGGGAACCGGCATCGCACCTTGCTGGAGAACAATACTGTTGGATTTTGTAGTAGTCGATATTTATAACTGGCCATACAATGCATTACTCGGCCGACCATTCCTAAACAAAGCTCGAGCAGTCACATCAACAAACGCATTGAAAATGAATTTCCAACCGAATTTGGAATCGGGGAGCTGAGGGGTTCACAGAAAATGACTCACCAGGCTAACTTATCAATTTTCAAAGACAAAGTAGGGCCAAAACTTTGAGCATGTTTGAACTTGATCAGGTCGAGAAAGAAGTGCCCGAAAGTTTTGAGCTCGACCCAAGAGACAAGACAAATAAGGAGAAAGAGGAAT
This sequence comes from Acer negundo, assembly GCA_035582765.1. Classification (NCBI taxonomy): domain Eukaryota; kingdom Viridiplantae; phylum Streptophyta; class Magnoliopsida; order Sapindales; family Sapindaceae; genus Acer; species Acer negundo. Next base: position 20,910,205 of record CM069231.1, on the reverse strand, counting down.
CAAACAAACCATCATCCTGGACCAAAAGAAACCTGACTGAACCATTAAGGTTAGAGCGAAATTGGTTGAACCGGTTAAGACAAACATAATAAAATTGCTACGGTAATATAAGGATGTCTTCACCTGGAATCACGAAGATATGCCTAAGATCAACACGAATGTTAGCTCTCATTATTTGGTAATAGATGACAAAGTCAAACCAGTGATACAAAAAAAGGTGAAGCTTCAACCTAGAAAGGAGTGTAGCCATAAGGGAAGAAGTAGCAAAGTTGCTTACAGCAGGGTCGATCAGAGAGGTTAAATACCCAGAATTGGTGGCCAACGTTGTATTGGTGAAAAAAAAGAATAACCAATGGAGAATGTGCGTGGATTTCACCGACCTAAACAAAGCCTACCCTAAAAACAGTTTCCCATTACCAAGAATCGACCAGCCGGTCGACGCAACTGCCGAGCATGAACTCTTGAGTTTCATGGATGCATATTCAGTGTACAATCAGATCAAGATGCACGAACCTGATGAAGACAAAACAGCATTCACAACCGATCAGGGGCTCTATTGCTACAAAGTCATGCCATTTGGCTTGAAAAATGCGGGGGCAACGTATCAACGGTTGGTAAATAAAATGTTCACCAAACAGATAGGAAGAAATATAGAGGTATACATCGACGACATGCTGACAAAAGTGTGACGATAGACAAACATGTAAGCGATTTATGGGAAACCTTTGACGTACTAACTCAATATGGCATGAAATTAAACCCAGCTAAGTGCTTATTCGGAGTGCCGTCTGGCAAATTCCTCGCCTATCAAGTAAACCAGAGAGGAATAGAAGTAAACCCTGATAAAATCCAAGCACTAGCCGACATGGTTTCGCCAAAGAGCTTGAAAGACGTTCAGAAACTAACAGGGTGTTTGGTGTCACTAAATAGGTTCATATCCAAATCAACCGAAAAATGTCTACCATTCTTTAGGGCCCTAAAAAACTATAAAGGAATCGAATGGGATGAAGGTTGCGAACAAGCCTTCTAGGCTCTAAAAGATTACCTTGGTCGGGCACCAATACTCTCAAAACCACTTCATGGAGAAACACTATACATGTACCTATCTGTCACGGAGGCAGCCATAAGCTCTGAATCCAAAAACCAGTATATTACACAAGCAAGTCACTGTTACCCACCAAAACAAGGTACTTGCTAGCCGAGAATATGGCACTCGTCCTATTAACAGTAGTGAGGAAATTGAGACCTTATTTCCAAGCCCATCAAATCAAGGTATACACAAACTGTCCACTCAAACTGATCTTACAAAAACCAGAGGTATCTGAGAGACTGACTAAATGGGCTATTGAGTTGAGCGAGTTTGACATCAAGTCCTCCCCAAAACAGCAATCAAAGGTCAAACAATCGCAAACTTTGTTGTAGAGTTTACAGAACCAGACGTAGAGGTAGCATGGATGATGGCACAGCAATCGAAGAAATATTTCCAATGGTAACTCCATGTTGATGATTCATCAAATACGCATGGTAGCGGGGCAGTGATAGTAGTGTCAACCCCAGAAGGAGATTCAGTAGAATGTGCCCTGCATTTTGATTTCAAAGCTACCAATAATCAAGCAGAGTATGAAGCGTTAATAGCTGGTTTGAGAGTATGCACTGCTTTGGGAGCTGACGAGATATAAATCTTCAGTGATTCCTAGGTAATTGTCAACCAAGTGTTTGACGAATACATGGCGAGAGATGAAAACATGATCGCCAATCTGGAGTTAACAAAAGAATTACTGAGGCGATTTAAAGAATTCAGGATCATGCAAATCCCCAGAGAAAAGAATGAACAGGCTAATGCACTAGCTAAACTAGCCTTAGCGACAGTCAAAATTTGGCCGCGGACAGTCCCTATGGCCCATCTACCTCAACCGAGCATAATAGGACAAACCGAAGTTGGAGTAATTGAGCACAAGCCAAATGACTGGACAACACCAATTAAAGAATACCTCACCAATGATATACTACCAGATGACCCACTAAAAGCAAAGCGACTGAAATACAAATCTACGAGGTATTCAGTCCTCAGCGGCGAACTGTAGAGACGAAGATTTTCTAGAGTGTTACAGAGGTGTGTTGGATCGGGTGAAGCTAAAGAGATATTAAATGACATACACAGTGGAAGTTGTGGAAACCACACAGGGGGTGTTAGTCTAGCCCACAAAGCACTAAAACAAGGGTTCTACTGGCCAACGCTGTTCACGGACGCCAAAAGAATATCAAATAGGTGTGAAGCCTACCAGAAAGTCACGAACAACATTTGGCCGCCACCTGAACACTTGCAAAGTATTACTTCCCCATGGCCATTTTCCATGTGGGGAATTGATCTTATTGGTCTGATGCCCACGGCACCCGGAGGAGCAAAGCACACTATCGTGGCCGTAGATTATTTCACAAAGTGGGTAGAAGCCGAACCACGGGTGCACATAACTGAAGCGAACACCACTAGTTTCGTAAAAAAGGACATCTTATACAGGTTTGAAATTCCGAATACCATCATCATCGACAACAGAACACAATTTGATAACAGAAAGTTCAGAGAACTGTGCAAAAAATACAAGATCAACAATTATTATGCGTCCCCAGCTCACCCATGGACAAACGGACAGAATGAAGCAGTGAACAAGATCTTCAAGCACAATCTAAAAGCTAAACTGGCAGTCAAAAAAGGAAGTTGGGCGGAAAAATTACCACAGGTATTATAGGCCTATCGGACTACTGAGATGAATTCAACAGGTGAGACACCTTATTCCATGGCCTTTGGCGCCGAAGCTGTCATTCCAATAGAAACAGCATTTTCTTTACCAAGGGTACAACTCTTTCAACCCCAACTGAATATCGTCATGTTAAAATATGGTTTAGATGAACTTGAGGAAAGGAGAGAGTTCGCTTAAATAAGGAACGCGGCTTATCAGCAAAGAGCAGCCAGATATTATAATTCACATGTACGCCTGAGAAGATTTGCACTCGGCGACTTGGTGCTGAGAGGGGTTTCACCCGGAACTAAAGATAGAGCCGCAGGGTCACTTGCAGACAAATGGGAAGGATCATATTATGTTATCGATATAGGAGAGCATAGAGCATATCGCATCGCTCGAGTGGGAGCCGGCGAGCTTCCTCGACCATGCAATGCACAATATTTAAAGATATACTATCCATGAGACCTCATCTTTTAAAGTTTATTTTTTTACTTTTTTAGAATTTCTTTCAGTATTTTCCCTTTAAGCATTGTTAAAAGTTGAAGGAGTTATTCAATAAAGAGTAATTTATTACTGAAGTACTCGAGATACTTATTGGAGTAATCCATTACCAAAGTACCCAAGACATTCAATAAAGAGTAATTTATTACTGAAATACTCGAGATACTCATTGGAGTAATCCATTACCAAAGTACTCAAGAAATTCAATAAAGAGTAATTTATTACTAAAATACTTGTGATGCTCACTAGAGTAAGTCATTATTGAAGTATTACCCTCGAAAGGTAAATGTTATTCGCCACTACATAGGGTCAAAAAACCCAGCAACAAACAAAAAGGGCGAATAGGGTATTCACCCAGCATAGCAAGCTGAGACGAATACGTCACAACAACCTGAGCTAGAAAGATGTTATACAACTAATTGGTGCTCACCACCATTGGCGAAGCATAACCCATAGAGATGTGATTAAAGCATTCAAAAGCAGCGCTTAAAAAAAATTCATAAAGAAGCGCTAGGGGTTGAACAAACTAGCAATAATAACAATATAAGCAAAAGTAGGAGACGTCCCAATAGTATGCTTAAAGACTTGGTATATGGTCAGATACGTCCTGACAAACACTAAGTAAGCCAAAAACTCAGCAATGGCAGCTGAATAAAATAAAGGCATTAAGCCTGGCGATGATAGCAAAACCAAAACGATAAAGAATATATAGGTTGTTCAAACGTATTGGATGAGAAGAAAAAAAAGGTTTCATAAATAAAAGATAATATACATTTACAAAGAGGTAGGGTAGATTACAAAAAACGAAACAACTCTCAAGTCATGCATCCGCTCCACCAACACCCTCATCTTCATCTTCAATTTCATCCTATGATGGCCAGACAATCTCTTCATCTCCCACTAGCATAAAAGGTTCATAGTCTCGGCCCGCAATGGGCCCCAAATCTGGTTCGCCACCAGTACTAGTAAGACTTCCCTTCTTCCCAGAATAATATGTGTTGAAGGCAGATTTTGAAGGAATCTCAAGGTGCATTGGGGAGAGGTTAGCCTTAATATAGCAACAGTGGGCTTTCCGCCTTTTTATCTGGCTTTTGTTAGAGTCAACCGCGCCATCCATATGCAATTTTAAGGACTTGTCAAAACGCCTTAAATCCTTCTCATTTGAATGGTCCTTTATGGCGAAGAATTTCTTAGATTGTCTCATACCACGCTTAAATTCCCGCAGAATGAGGGCATCATAAGCAGGAGATCTTTTGAAGTGATCAACAACCTGAACCTCTAGTTCATTCTTCAAATCCTTGAAAATGGCCTCACCTGATGCCTGCTAATTCCGTAAGTCTTCAGATTCTCACTCGGCTTTTTCCTTGGCTTTCTCAGCCACTCTTGAAGTTTCCATATGAGCTGCGCGAGAATCTTGGCTTGTAGAGAGTTGATCTCTCAAAATCCTGATTTCCTCCTCAGCCGAAAGCAATTTTTCTTTGGTGGCTAACTGAGCAGCCAAAAATCCATCGGCAGATTCTCTCACTTGAGTGAGTTGTTGCAAAAGTGTTTCTTCGAAGCTTAATTTCTCATCTGCCAGACACGACATTTGCTCATGAAGCCGCTTGTTTTTTGAAAAAACCGCGTTTCCTCGTCTATAGTTGTCAGCCATCTCAGACATCATCAGGACCAAGGTGTAGAACACACAAAATAAAGAAGAAAAGAAAAAAAAAATAGTAGTAAGGATATGACGCAGGTTAAGGGCTTACCAGCGAATGGCAATTGAAGAAGAACTCCATTTTTCTGTTGCACGACTTATTTTTCACATGCTCTCAACCTTGCCTAACATAAACATCGTTTTGAACCAGATGTGATAGAATCTCGAGGGCAGAGAAATCTAAGAGAGAGACAAAATTAGAAGTTCCTCCCGCATCAGCGGAAGAAGCAGCAGGCCTTTGCGAAACACCTTCCGGGACCGACACTAGCATGGACGGGTCAGGCAAATCTAAACGAGGAATATTCGCTGAATGAACATTTAGATCAACTGAAGCTGGAGGAGCAGAAAAATTTAGGCCGGCTGGAGTTGTAGGAGCAGGATCAGAGGCATTTGAATAAGTAGGAACGAAAGTAGAAGCTTCTGGAATTGACGGATCAAATGTAGGGATGTTTTGATCCTGTGGAACGAAAGTAGGGACGGGCAAGTCACCAGTAACTTCATGTGGAGTAGTTGAATCTGCGACCTCTACGGAAGGGACCTCTAAGGTTACCCTTTCCGCGGAAGTAGTCTCGCCAAGCCTGGGCTCGCCATTCTCTTCCTCATCTGAGGAAAGCACATACTGTACCACCCTTGATGCCCTCTTGGTAGGATGAGTGGGGTACTCCGGGGGGTTTTCAGCCGCACGTTTTCCCCGGTTGTTTCTTGTATTTAGACCACTGGCAGGATCTTCTGGGTCTTCTGAAGCGTTAGCATCAAATATGGGGATGTCCCTATTCACCTCAGAAGTACCCACCTTTTCTTTGCCTTTTCGACTGGGTGTGTGACCTGTCGTCACTTCTTAAGATATTGGCTAACGGTTGATCTCCCCAGATGGATCAGGATTGTCCCCTGCGTCCTCGCTATCTTCAACATCATCACCGTCCAGGGGTGCAATTTCTTCCTTAGCCAATCCAGCAACATGTCTTTGGCTAGCGACCTCAGAGTTTTTCACCACCCGAGCAACTGAATCGCACACCACGTCGAATTTATTCACTAAAAAAAGGAATGAAACATTGTTAACAGAAATCGATATATTAAAAAAACCAGAAACATCAAGCATGGAGAAGGAAACTTACAGCATTTAAATCGAGCATGTAAATGAGGAAAAAAAATTTCCTTAATCATTTTTTCTTCATCCAAAAGAAAAGGTTCCCCTCTCTCAGCCAAAGGCAGTACGACGACAACTGCGAGATGGGAAATCTCATCATCCAACAAAACTGGCAGCATCTTGGACCAAGTTTCAGGAGATGTCAAATGTCTTAGAACTTTCCTCGCCAGAAGATTTCGGTGAGCACTTTCTGGTGCGTCTCTTCCCCATACGCCACTAACGAAAAACCATCTATTCTTCCATCATTTGTTCGAGGTTAGTAAACCCCAGATGAAACCTTTCTTCTTCTCATCGTCTAAGATTTCCACTTGGCCTGGATTCACCGCACCTTTGGGAATCCAATTCTTTGCAACTAAAGAAAGAAGAAAGTAAGTACCTCCATGGCCCAATGGCCTCAAAGCATAGAGGTGGCGAATCTGGCGGGAAGAAGGAGGTCCATAACCCTTCAACTTCCATATTAAACATAAACACATCAGGATCCTATAACTATTAGGGGCCAACTGAGCTGGCGTGAGCTCGGCGTCAGCAAGGAATCTAGCGATAAAAGGTTGAAGAGGGAGAGTGACCCCACAGCTAAACATCTGCCCATAAAAGGCAACCGCATTCTGAGGAGGATTTCATATGGCCCGATCGCCAGGGAGTATCAGATTCACGGTATTAGGAATGTCGAACCGAGACTTGTACTTCTGGAGTTCTTACTCGCCAACAACATTCACTTCACTATCAAAAGTGCTCGGCTGATCAAAAGAGAAATGTAGTCTATTTCTCTGATGATCCTCGACATCAGAATCTACTATTGTCTGGGTGCCAATCAGAGATGCCCTGGGAATCTTGGGTGCCTTTCGCTTACTACCACCAGCCTTTGAAGATTTTGTAATTTCTGAGGAATTACTGTCAACAGATGAAGCAGAAGAGAAATCAGGAGCACTAGTTTCTTGAGCAGTAGGAATGTAAAAAGAGATTGGAACGATAGAACTTGGGTCAAAATTGCGTATCAATAATTCGATTTTATCTGTGTTGTTTTTATCACCAAGTTCTAGGGCTCACATCATTTGATTAAAAAGTAAAGACCGTTGAAAGGGATCCATGGGAACACACTAGAAAAACCCATTGAGCAGAGGATGCGTGGATAGCCTAGAGAAACAAGCAGAAGAGCTCAATCGAAAATCTCAAGCTGTCGGATTAACAGAACAAGAAACAAGAAGGAAAAATGCTGGAAGCTTCAACCTTGTAAAGAAAAAAAAGGAACGGAATTCTGCAATTCTAAGGTTTATAGAGAGACAATCGGGGAGACTAAGAGTAAAAAGGTAGTTGAAGCGATGTGGAGCTTTTAAAGGAGAGTTTCAAAATTCAAAACTAGAGTTATAATGATGGAAACCGCCGAAACACAGGGCGATGATTCAACTGCCCACCAAAAGGAAGACACGTGGCATCCTAGGGGACGTTTTGCAATCAGAACATCACTCTGATGTCAAGTCGTACGTTTTTCAACAATGGAACTTGTGGCTGAAATAAAGCGTATTGTGGAAGCTTTTAATGTTTGAGATCAACAATCCAAGACCACGTGGATGACAAATGTGAGAAGCGAGAGAGAAATCTTTTAAAAGATTTTTTCTGAAACAAAACATGATATAAATACTACTCGTAGGAACAAAGAAGACAAAGGGGTCTGTTTTCTTTATTAGCTCAAAGTATTTATGGGGGTATTGTTGTATATATGTTTTCGGCTTAGGGACACATCAGCAATTTGTACAAGAAGCAAGTGAGAATAGGTCTGAATCATACGTTCAAAATGGTCAACGGAGGGAGTATTAACTGTTATGCCACATCAGCAGAAGTTAATTAAATATGCTCACCAGATAAGTCAGCTTGTAGCCAAAGACCATATTCGCCATAACTCCTACTCGCCCCGAAACAGACAAAGTATTCGCTACAAACCTTGCTCGCTAAAACTTTACTCGGCCAACAGAAGCAAGTTGCTTTATTACCAATGCATGAATCCCATAAAATGAGGACTCTTAGACTCAGATCCCAGTGGGGAAATATCTTTATTTCCTCTTGAGAAAAAGGAAGTCCAAATAGGAAAGGACTCAAGACTCTTGAGAAACAAAACGTTAAGCTAGAAACGAATCATAATCAACCAACAAAAGCTGAAATCCTAAAGCAACTTTGTTTGGGAATCCACTATCTACATGGCAAACAGAACAAGGGAACCCTAGTTCGCTTATTATAAATAGAACCATGTAATCTACGAAAAATGGAGGATTCTAGTGTGTTGAGAGCTATTGTAGGAGAGAAGAAATTGATACCAAAAGTGTAACCTAAAAGAGATCATAGTGTTATTTTTCCTACCCTCAAGGGGCCCCGTGGTTTTTTCCCGTCTTCAGGGTTTTTCCACGTAAACCAAGTGTTCTTGTTACATTGCTATTTAAATCGTTATAACTTAATTGTAAGACGCGTGGCAAATCCAAAAATCACCATCAACAAAACAGAATGGTTATAACAAGAATAGTCAAATGTGAGCAAATACCCAAATCACAATCCAACATAATATGTGTTTACAAGCACCAAAATACATAAGCATCGACAGGATACAAATGCACACACTCATAAACACTCCATAAAGTAGTAGTATGCTAGTGTGAAATGGAAATGATATTCAAAAATGTGATCAAATATCCATTTCCGTAAGGTCCATGCATCCAAACGGAACGATGCATTGCTTTGAAAGAAGCACATGAGACTAACACGGAATGTTTCATACCACAATATCAATAGATGCTTTGCTTTGCAAGCACACGAGACTTACACAGAATGTCTCCATGCATCAGTATCGCCATAATATATATGGCAATATAGAATCCATTAACACAGTTGCAACTGATTTCAATAAACAAAGCTCCCACTAACTTAATAAAGCAAAAGGCTCTACCAAGCCTATATGAGTCACACGAATCTGAAACTCTCTAGGAGTCAAAATTTAGTTAGTGGATCAGCAAGTATGAGCCTTGTATGTATGTGCTGTACACAAAAAATGGATTCAATGACTCTCTCTAACATACAAATATTTTGTATCGATATTTTGGAGCGTGAGGAACTCCTAATGTTGCGAGAGAATGCAACAACTGCAGAATTATTACAATGCATCTCCAGTGGCTTCGGAATGGAAATAACAGAATCCAGCCCTGAGATGAAATTCTACAACCATATGGCCTGGTATATAGCTTCAAAACATGCTACATACTCTGCTTGGAAGCTATAAGTGACTATTTCACACTTTTCCAAGAAACAGCTCCTCCTAACATCTGAATATATAACCGGAAGCGGAATCTCTATCATCTGGATAGGCTGCATAATCAGCATCAGAATATCTGACAAAGAACAAGAATGTCAGAACGTCGATTTGTCTAGACAAAGTCTTTAATGCAGCTTTCCAGTGATCTAATCCAGAATCACTCAAGTATCTCCCAAGTATACTTACAATATCAAGACGCATACATACTTGAGATCACATCAAGAAAACCCACAACTGAAAAACATACGGAATCGCCTTCATTAGAGCTCTTAGATTATCATTATGACGACACTGAGTTTTTAGATCATTCTCATCATTCAAAGTAGGTGCCTTACTAGGAGAATAAGAATGCATATTAAACCTACTAAAAACATGATCAATGTATGTTTCTCAGACAAAACGGAAAAACACCTCTGGATTTGTCACAAAAGATCTGAATCCTTAACACAAAATGGGCCTCCCTAAGATCTTTCATATCAAAATGACAGGAGAACACATGTTTTGTCTCAAACAAGAGGTCAGTGATATTATCTGCTAGCAGTATATCATCAATATTGAGCACAAGATACACAGTGACTCCCACTGACCCTCAAGTATATGCATTTTTCCACAACATTCTCCTTGAAAACAAAAGGTATGACAATCTGATCTAACTTTAAGTACTATTTCCTGGATGCCTACATAAGTCCATAAATGAACTTATTCAACTTATGCACCATATGTTCTATGCTAGGAATCACAAAACCATAATACTACTCCATAGATACATCTTTAGACATATTTCCATTAAGAAAGGTTGTCTATATATCTATCTGATGTAACTCTAAATCAAATGAGCTACCAATGCCATAATGATTCGAAAAAAAAAAAAAAAAAAAAAATCATTGGTAGAAATATGTTAGAAGATTCACATACAATCAATACCTTCTCTTTGGCTAAAGTCTTTGGCCATAAGCCTTGTCTTTCTACTTGGCCTCTGGAGTCTACTTCTGTTTTTTGTTAATATGGTTACACAACCACATGGTAATTCAACCAAAACCCATACACCATCATGACACTTAAACGCCATCCCCTCATGCATGGCGTGTGTCCAACAAGAAGAGTTAGGACCGTTGATAGCCTTCTAAGAATTAATAGAATGAGAAGACATATCAACATCATATACATGTTCCTGCAAATAAAACAACATAAACGTCGGAAATTGCAGGGATCACGGTCCTATATGATCTCATTAATGGAACATCGTTCACATGATCATTAATAATCATCTCTTCAAATGATGGTGCAGGTTAAGAAATTGATGAATAAACATCAGTCGTAGGATGATCAACCATAGGATGAATTATTGGTGATTTGGTGGCAATCCCATCAAAAATAGCATGTACAATAGCGATTTACACAACCACACATTCTTTCCTAAAAACAACATTGTGGGGCTCAGAACTCCCACTATCTTAATCATCCTTATTATATACAACATGGTCAAAGTCACTACTTCCAGAAGTGTAGGAAAGGACAACAAAATCTAGAACCTGTCAAGTCAATGCAATAGCCAATAAGATAACCATTAATGGTATTCTGATCAAGCTTCTTTGAATGAAGATTATAAAGTCTTACGTCTGCTTTACATCCCCAAACATAGAAGTGAAACAGACTTGGCTACTTGCAAGACCATAGTTCATAAGGAGTCTCAATGACTGACTTACTGGGAACCAAGTTCAGAATGTAAGTTGCAGTTCTTAAAGCTTCACCCCACCAGAAATTCAGTAATGTGGAGTTACTAAGCATACACCATACCATATCACGAAATGTACGGTTCATCATTTCTACAACTCAATTATGTTCAGGTGTCCCAGGCATTGCATACTGAGCATTAATACCACTATCATGTAGAAAACTTACAAAAGATTCATGATTATACTCAGTTTCATCATACCTTTATACATTCCATAATACTTATCACCTCTGTGTAATTTTATTGCCTTAATTTTATTACACTTTGAAAAATTAAGCAGCAGATTTTAAAAACTTTAAAGGCATCTAAAGAATTAGACTTCTCAGAAATGCACTCTATACGACCATGATAAGAGTAGTCATAGATGGAGGTGATGAAGTATTTATGTCCACCTAAAGCAATAGGTGTAAAAGATCTTTTCTATCACATTGCCATAACCAACATACACATTGCCATATTAGAGAAAAATACTTTTCTATCACATAAATGAAAAGTATAATTGAATACAAATATCAATATTTTCCTAATGCTAGGAATATACACTGTATCATTTAATTCCAAAAATGGTCTAATGACAAATGAGATCTGGCTACTCCTATGTCTTTAACTTCCATTCCATTCTCGATGCTCATAAGCATCTCTCTTCCAAGAGGTTTTTGGCTGCTTCTCAATTCCTGAAAAGGATTGGTTGTATTAATGACTGCACCAATGTCCAGCCACTAAGTGTTAGAGAGTATAACAAAAGGGACTGAAATCAGACAAAGGTTATAGGGATACCATTATTGATTTCTCAATCTTTAAATTTATGGCAATCATCTCTCATGTGCCAAGTTTCATGACTTAGGTGCAGAATAGGTGGCTAAGTTGGTTTGAAGAGTAAACTTCATAAATTTCTCCATTTCAAGGAAATACTTACTAGTGCCACAGCTAGAAAAATTCATAGTAGTAATGCCATCATCAGAATCAGCAAACTTCTTTCTAATAGTATCCAGGAAACATCTAGCATTATCTAGATTTCCCACTTTTCACAATAGATTTTGTCCTCAGAAGGGCTCGCAACAGTGGGTTTGACAGGAGGATCAACACTTGGATACATAAGGTCCAGGAGAGTTATGAGTGATTCTTATCAATTACTAAAAATTAGAACCAATTAAAGTTTTGATAGCAAACAATTATAGATTATGGAAAAATGGATGAATAATCCATAATAAACAACGTAAAGCATGTACACCCAAAATCATGCTATGAATAATCCAAGCAAAAATTGCCTATTATAAAAAAGACCCAAAGCAAGAAAAGCCCACTATAATTCGTACAAATTAAATTATAAGTGAAATGGGTAAGTAAGCCCAAACAAACAACCCATTCTAATTCCTATAATATTCAATTTGTAATAAAATTTTATTAAAAGAAAAGGCAAGGTGATCCTCAACAATTCCATTCGATCGGTTTTTCCCAAATAAAATATAAACCCATCTAAAGGCATTAACTTGGATGTGCTTGAAGCGGAAACCGAAAAAGGCCGCCGGAATTGCTGCTGGCCGGAGCTACGATTGGAGACTGAACCGGAGGGTGTGGCTACAACGGTGAGCTTAGAGAGAGAAGGGGAGTAGGACTGCACTCTCTCCGGTTTCCGGAAGTTACGGAACCCAATGGGCTAGCCCCATATATAAATATATAACCGGATGAGTATAGAGACCTCCCATATTAGACAAATATTGACCCATCCCTTATGGGTCCAAAACAAAAAACAAATAGGGTACGATAGGGTCACACTAATACAAAATCTTACCACTGGATTTGGATACACCAAAATGATCACGGATCAAATGGGCCTACACAAAATACTCTAGAATATTTAACATTAATATTAATAATGATTAAGTTAGTCCACATAAATGTAGGAAATAAATACAACCGTTCATTGAAAAACTCCTCCTTCCTAAACTCACGGCCTTGGAAGACTGCACTTCTCTCTCTAGCTCTCTCTCCCTCTCCCTCTCATGCCTTGGTTTAAATAAACACCAATAGTGGAAATGACTCTTAATTTACTTTTGAATTAAACAGAAAAATAATGTTGATTTATTGTTAAATCTACAACCAACAGCACTTATGTGTACTGTGAATCAAAAAATTAATTTATTTAAAATGAATTTAGTATAGAAACAGTACTACCATGCACACTCTGCTTCAACCAGCAAATCTTTGTTTATACTTGGACATGGATCACCTCCAAAATATTGGTTTGATCTTGGGATTAAACACTTTCTCTTCCCTATACAAGCCCGAAAAATTATATTAAAAATTTGTTAAATTCAATTAAATGAAGTTGAAAAAAACATGTATTAGAATTATAGATATCTTAAAGCATACAATTAACTTTTAAAAAACTATACAAAAAGCAATAGAAAATTTGACATTTCAAATGGTTTCTAACCGGAAGAAAGAGGTTTTATTGACAATTAAATAGTGTCAACAATGCTAACAAAAAAATTTAAATCTAGCTAAGGACCCAAAAAATGATATCAAGCTTTTTAAGACCGTTTCTTACAACCGCCCAATGTGTACTTAATGATAAATTATGCTTATTCAATCTTATACGTCATGTTCTCGCTTTAATAGAAATATTATATCCAAAAACTTAAAATAACATATAACAATCAAAACAATGATAGTAATTTTTTTTTTCACAAGGACATCTAGTGGTAACCCTTAACGAAATTTTTGAAAGCTTTACATTTTTATCATATTTCAGACTCTTATAAAAATTTTGATCGTCTCCTTAATGAAAATTGTGTCAAGAAGTTTTTTTTTAAATGATTTTTTTACTTTTAAAAAACTGTCAAATATTCATGTTTTTATCCAGTGAAAGAAATATAGATTTGGGTATGTCTTAAAAAAAAAAAAAAAACAAACAAACAAACAAACAAACAAACTCACCTTCTCCACAATAGATGTTGAATTAAAAGAGTGACAAGTGACGCAGCAGGGTATGGCGGAAATAAGAATGATCGCTTTGTCGAACCCTGAGGCACACTCAAACGAACCTTGACGCAGCGACCGGTAGTTACCCAAGCATGCACTGCCATGCAGGAGCCATCATTCCTTAAACTACGTTAGAAAATGCTCTTGAATCCTCAAAGAGCATGTCGAATCCACGACAAATAAATGTTCCAAAAGAACGATTTTATTGATTATCAAAAAGTTACAATAATAGGAAATAATAAAACTATGTATAATAAACTAATCCTAATACGACTCGAATACGACATTCTTAAAAAGACTAAAACATGAAAAGATCAAAACTAATCATAATCTTCTAAGATTTATGATTCCTAACTTGACAGAAAAACAAAGATCAAATCTTACCTAAAAAGTAAGTTTGATCTATTTCCAAAACCTAAATTTAATTCCTAATCAAACTGAAATTTATAAACTTGCTAAACGAGAAATAAAAACCCAAATTAAAAAAAATAAGAAACACCCAAAACTGTCTAAATCTGAAATTATACACGATTGGGCCGTAGGACATCGGTAGCGGCATGTGCCATGATTCCTCCTTCTTTGTCCTACATCACAAGTGCCAAAAGCATAATCTTGAGTTGCACAACCAACAGAAGGGTTTCCATAACTGGCAAATAGAATCTTGGTGACGTGCTTTCTTGGAGGACATTGTAGATGTACTTGTGCTTCTCTTCTCTTGTAATTGTTGTAATGAGAAGCTGTTACCTGACCACATATACTTTTGACCACAACACTATCTATTGAAATGGATGGAGGGTATCCACCACCCTCTTCTTCTAATATTACCAAAACATTGCCAGTAGGTTTCAGGAAGGATCTTGGCACATGGTACCTAACAAAATTATGAATATAAAGATCATAAACAAAGTCAGTATTAACATAATAATTTTAACGATATATAGGAGATGTTTGTGTTGACCGTTGCAGGTATTTATCGGAACAAAACTGAGGGTATATTTGATGTGAAACAAATTCTGAAATTAAGAATTAAGTACCATGTTTGTGAAGGAGAGCCTTTAGGAGTTAGAAAAGAGACCCAATATCGACCAATGCTTTGACCATTAACCCAAGCTTCGCCTTTTCCCATCGAACCAAGGTTCAACGCGACAAGGTCATCTCCAACAGGTGCATCAAATACAGTCTGTCACGTAATAAACATATAATTTACCGATTAATACAAAATTATCTGGTATGAGATCGATCTAGCACTTTTTTTGGCAACAGATTTCTAATGTTCCAAATAACTTTAGAAGTCTGCTCCATTTGAAACATCAAACATCTGCTTTTCTGGACGAAAAATTCAATATATAAGTAGGGTGCATTGAATTTGATTTGTGTTACCTTATACGTACCATGAAAGCAGTTCACGAGAAGATGAAAACCTACTCCATTGAAGTTGACTTGATCCTTGATTGTTGTACATTTGCAACTTCTCTCCTACCAATCCTACCTGCACTACACATTGATAAGTTGTACAACAATATATGGCATGGGTGGATTGTTTAAATTGTGATGAAATCATGAATAAACTATGCAATTAAAATCTCATTGCAGCACATATATACCTGATAACACCATGTGAAGTCCTTGCTTCTCTTTTTATCTTGGATCAAGCATTTCTGCTCTCTAGATATGCTCCTGAATCCTTTACACCACAAGTCCACAAGGCAGACTGGCAGAGTAAATTATTGATTGGCTGTGATCACCATGGATTTATTAATGTAAATTTTTAACCTTGTTCAATCCAGTAGCTTAAAGGGAAAATAATGAGGTGTGAGTTACAACAAAGTCATTTATTGTTGCACAAAAGATTTGAGATATATTATCGTTGTTAGAAGCGAAATATTGTTGACCCCTTTGATTAAAGAAACTGTGCTCTGCAGGGTAAAGCTTTTGTTCTTATCCTGAACAAGAAAAACTATGAGGACGTCCTGTGAGAGTATATAATTTTGACAATTAATCTACCTTATATACCTGCGGCTACTCCATTGACATGTCCAACAGACTTCACACTAAGTAGAGCTTGAGTATCAGAGAATTCCTGATGACTACAATGATATATGATCATATGATTAAAGTATAATTATAAATTAAGGGGATGTTGTTTTGAGATCAATATATGTACCTGAATGTGTACCAAAGGTAATCAGATGAATCTTTTGTAGTGCTCATGTGCTCTAACAAAGAGTACGATTTCAATGAAGTGTCCTCAAAGTTAATAATAGGCTCTATGAATTCTTCCCACATTTCAATTGCATCAAACTTCTTAATTGCACTCATTGAACTTCTACCGTATTGAGTGCTCACCTGTTCAAGGTTACAGTTTGAATCCTCTGCTCATTTCAAACAAAATTAAGCTCAAATATATAAGTCTTGCCTTTGCAGTATTGAAGATTACGGTTTTGCAATCCATATGAAGAATCTTGAAAGAGCACCTCAAATGGCCGCATTTTGGTTGCCTGGTCATACCTAATATATATAATATGTATATTATCAAATGATTAATCAGTTCAAAATTTATTACTCATGTAATTATATACTGAAATTAAAACAAAATTATATGTATATATACGGATATACCATACTCATCAAGAGGAGCTTCATCATAATAAGCTGTTGTTACGTATGCGGAGCCTGTCCTTCCAAAATTTGTTCCGCCGTGATACTATAAGAACATGTATTTCAACGTTTGATTCATTCAAACTATCGGATTCAATAAATATTAGATACCTCTAAATTAATTAACATTTGATTCTTAATAAATATATAATTATTGAGAAGAATGCATAATTAATTACCATATAATAATTTACAAAGCTTCCATTCCTTGCTACCCATAATGCAGCATGAAATGCAATGTCCTCAGCAGATCTTATGCTTGTTTCTTCACCATATACTTGATACTTTCACACAAAACTTGATATTATTATTAATTATCTTTATAAACCAGTGAGAAGCAGAAACAAATATATATATATATATATGGTTGAATTGTGTAGAGAATTTGAAAACATACCGAGAAGAGTAATTCTCTGTCCAAATTGATGGCTTATTGGGTGAGTTGGGACCTGCAAATGTCTCCCCACATTTCTTCCCATTGCATGAATTAATCGACAATTTACATCAAACAAAATGTTGATTATCAAAGAGCATGCTAGAATCTAGATCATGGAATAAAAAATTTAGTGGAAATTGTTAAAAATAACCACATAAAACATACAAATTTTGTTTGTAACCACAAACGAAATTTTAATTGTTAATAACCATGTTTTTATAAAATTACTTGAATGCCCTCATATAAAAACATCCCAAATCAGCTCACTCTCTCTCTCTCTTTCTCCTTTTTCCTTTCTCTCCTCTGCTCTCTCTCTCTCTCCCCAATCTACCTCTCTCTCCCCAATCTCTCTCTCGTCAGTGTGTTTAAGGGTCACCGAGCGCTGTGTTGTTGGGCGACGAGATGGCGACCTGAGGAAGAGGAAGAGGAAGGAGAAGAAGGGGATTGGCCACGTCCGGTGATGGGCGACGGACGTTGAAGAAGTAGAAGGGGACTGGCCACATCTGGCGATGGTGACGACGTGGCCTATAAAAAAAAAATTAAATAAATAAATAATAAAATAAAATAACGCCGGCGTGCTTTGAGGGTCGCCAAGCGCTGTGCGCTGTTGGGCGACGGGATGGCGATGTGAGGAAGAAGAAGAGGAAGAAGAAGAAGGGGACTGGCCACGTCTGGTGATGGGTGACGGCCGTTGAGGAAGAAGAAGGGGACTGGCCACGTCCGACGATAGCGACGGCGTGGTCTATAAAAAAAAAAAAACAAAAAAAAAAACTAAAACCAATTTGAGGAAGAAGAAGAGGAAGAAGGGGAAATTTTCAATATAGTCCAGATTTCAAGTTTGGACATTTCAATTTATGTATGATTTCATGTTTGGATATTTCAATTTAGTCATGATTTCATGTTTGGACATTTTAATTTAGTCATGATTTCAAGTTTGGACATTTCAATTTAGTGGTGATTTCAAGTTTGTTTCGAGGTTTCAAAAAAAAATAAAAATAAATAAATAAATAATAAATAAATAAACTATTTTCAGAAGTACTCTGGTAATTAATGGACATACACTGAAATTTTTTTTAAAAAGTAGTTATTAACATTTAAAATTTCAAAAGTGGTTACTAATAAAAGTTTAATATTTCCAATAGTTAGTTTTGGTTTTCTCTCAAAATTTTAAGTACTTCAAAACATTTGGACCACGTTCGGTTGCCACGATTTGACCATGCTTCGTGGGCTACACGGGTTGGAGAAGTCCAAATTCTGTGTAGCCCACAACTTAGTACCTTTTTTCTTCAATTTAATTTTCTTTTTAAAATTATAATTTATTTAAAATTTTAAATTAACATATTTCATTGAAATATTTTAATATTTTTCAATATCAACTGAAAAATATTATCAAAATTAATTTTAAATGGTTCATTTATTTTTTTTTTAAATTTAAATATTTTATTATTCCAAAAGTTGACTTCAATAATTTTATATTGAATATAATTATTAAAATCAATTTTTTAATCATGTTTAATTCGATTTAATTGAAAATAATTAATTTTTTATGAAATTGATTTAAAATTAATTTTTGAAAAAATATAATTTAATATAATATTATCTTGATCATTCTCACACAGAATTGAACATAAAACACAATTTTTTTTTATTTTTCAATCCCATAATGCCCCAAACAAAAGGCAATCTTATGTTTAGATGGAATAGCATGAAAAGCCACAAAAACAAGGGTTGTTCTATTTTTATCCAAGATTATGGTTTTGATTTTCTTATCATTTTTTTTCCTAAACTCACAAAATTACCCCAACTTTAATTTACTTTTATTTTTTAAGCCATTTTTTTTTTTAAACACAAGACTTCGTGCAGATCTCAAGTGGAGGTCACAGACCACAAAAGAAAATGGAAAAAAGAAGGGTAAAAAAAAAGAAGTAAACTTGCGGTATTTTGTTGGAACTAACCGCACTAGTGTTTTTCTTTTTTTTAAGAAAATAAACACGCTAACATTTTTTTTTTTTTGGGAAACTCACAGAATTCCTTACATAGATTAAATACAGTAGAATTTTAGATTATACAACCTAGGGTTTTAAATTAAACACACTAAACTTTTTTTAATTAAACACGGTAGAGTTTTTTTTTTTTTTTCTAGGATTAAACACAGGACTTTTTTCTATTTTTTATTAAACATGCCAAAAAACTTTTTTTAAAAAAAAATTGTTGGAATTATCTTCTTTACTTTTTTTTTTCCTTCTTTTTCTTCTTACCAATTTTTTTTTTTTTTTTTTTTGGGTATCTCCATTAGAGATTTATACGGACCCCAAAAAAGAAAAAAAAAATGGGGTTTGTGACCTCCAATATTTTTATTTTTATTTTTATTTTTTTAAAAAAATAAGAGAATTTTTTTTCAAAATTCAATAAAGGTAGTTTCATTCAAAAAGTTGTTTGTTTGTTAAAAACAATCAAACTATTGGAAATTACCATAAAACACAATTTTGTTTGGTCCAATCCCATACTACACAAAACAAAAAACTATCTTATTTTTAGATGGAATAGCATGAAATAACCATAAAAACAAGGTTGTTCTATTTTTATTCAAGATTATGGTTTTTATTGTTCTTATCATTCTTTATCCTAAACTGACAAAATCACCCCCAACTTTAATTTACTTTTTTTTTATTTTAAACAATTAAAAAAACCTTTTTAAAAAAAAAAAAAAAAATACAAAACCTCCATTGGAAGTCTCATAGACCAAAAAAAAATTGAGAAGAAGAAGAGGAAGGGAAAAAAAGAAAGTAAACTAGCGTGTTTAATCTTAACACGCTAGTTTTTTTGAGATTAAACACATTAGAAGTATTATATTAGAATTAAACATGCTAGGGTTTTTTTGTTAGGGATTAAACACGCTAATGTGTTTTTTTTTTTTTTTTTTTTTAGAAATTCACAAAATTCCTTAGAATAAACATGATGGAGTTTTAGATTAAATGAGCTAGGGTTTTAGATTCAACACAGTAAACCTTTTTTGATCAAAACACACTAGAGTTTTTTTTTTTCTTTTTTTCTTTTTTTGTGCTGGGATTAAAAACGCTAAACTTTTTATTTCATTAAACATTCTAAAAGACTCAACAACAAATATATATATATATATATATATATATGTTGGGATTAGCTTGTTTACTTTTTTTTTTCCCTCTTTTCTTCTTCTTCCCAATTTTTTTTTTTTTTTGGGGTCTCTAACCTTCATCGAAGTTCTGGACCTAAAAAAAATTAGGGTCTGTGACCTCCATTGGAGGTCTGCAGACCTCTTATATTTTTATTTTTATTTTTAAAAAATAATTAAAAGTATTTTTTATTCAAAATTCATTAAGAGCAGTTTCATCCAAAAAGTGGTTTGTTTGCTAAAAACAATCAAACTATTGGAAAATGACAGATATAGAAATTATCCTAATTGTATGGCTATTTATGAATTTACACTTATCTTTATTCCAATCCCATATTGTACCAAACACGTCATAGTTTAGTCCTATCATATCAAACTAATACAATCTCATAAAAATAGTCCAATCCAATATTGCGTGTGTTTTGAATTAAAAAATTTCCCTCATATTATCTAAAAACATGTTCTATAAGAGTATTTCCCATGTGTGTTCTTCTAAAAACACTTAAACTCTTTTGTGAATATTAAAGACCGGGCCTGGGAGAAAGTTAGAGGCTGGACAAGCAAGATGCTTTTTACGGGAGGGAAGGAGGTGTTATTGAAAGCAGTCGTCCAGTCCATCCCCATTTATTCTATGAGCCTTTTCCGCTTCCCAAAGGGTCTCATAGTTGATATTCATTGCATGTGTGCAAGGTTTTGGTGGGGCAATTCAGATGATGCCAAGATGATTCACTAAGGCTCATGGTCCAGACTTTGCTCGGGTAAGATTTTGGTGGTTTAGGGTTCTGTGACCTTTCAATTTTTAATCAAGCCCTCCCTGCAAAACAATGTTGGCGTCTGGTTTCAAACCCCCACTCGCTTACTGGTAAGATTTTGAAGGCTTGTTAATTTCCCGATACGTCTTTCTTAGAGGTTAAATCCTATTCGTCAGGTTCCCTTTTTTGTAATGGTCTCCTCTAGGGATGTGACATCTTGGAAGATAGTGTTAGGATTATGCTCAATAGCAAGAGTGTAATGTTGTAATTAACAATCTTTTTCATATTAATAAAGAGATTTCTGGTTTAACAAATCGTATAGCATTTATAGTTTATATTATAATTGTCAAAGTAAATAATCATAAGGTCTAAAGACTATGGGAAAAGAAGAATTGTTCGTACATCTGGATATGTATGTGGTAGACACAATTCTTTAGTTAGTCTTGAATAATGTTCACAACTTAAGTTAAAGGTTGGGCACCTTTATCTTGTTAAAGTTGTAGAATTCTTTTGCTAGCATTTGAGTGGGATCAAATGAGATATGATGAGTCTAAAATCATCGGAGTGTCTTCGAGCAAAAGGATCTAGTGCACTGGGTGCATTGAACTGGATCACAATGAAAAGCTTTATCTAGAACCATCAATAGATAATAGTCTTTTCATTATCGGGACAATCGGAGGGTCTATCTTAATCCTGAGAAAAATGATGGACTTATGGTTGCAAGTGATATCATTTGAGTTATCAATGAGTACGATTATATCGCATAGTCTATCCTCGATAGTTTGGTGATATTCATTTGTTAATCGATAGAGGACTTCATTTATAGATATGGACATCGTGGCTCCATTTAATTAAATGAGAGTATAATATCATCATATGGATGTTTTGAGGTAATTGGATATTAAATCTCAACGTTGAGTTTTCAATAGTGTCTATTGAAAACATGGCTTCTGGACAAGTCAAAATATCCAAGTTCAAAACGTGGTCATATGAGTAAATATGGTAACTTGGAGAGTTATAGGCGGTCTATGAACTCTTGGCGATTACTGATATTAATCACGAGGATACACTATCTCCAATATGATTGTCTAGGGTATGAATGAGGAGCATCTTCCTTTTTCTATCTTTATTTAAGAGTTCAGTTTTAGCTCTTTAGTGGAATGAGTTAAAATTAATGGATCGGACCTAAGTGAATCATTTGTTGATTGTGATTAGGTTATGTCTATTGAAGCTTAAATTTAGATGGCCCGCCAAGATCCCCAATCCACACGGACTTGCATGGATCACTTGATATATTCTACCGGACCAATTTAATGGTCCATCTAGAATTGCATTTAATATATTAAGAATATAATTTGCACATTATTTAAGTAATGGGCTGCTCAATTATATTAATATATTAATGAAAGACATGTGGGCTTGTTTCTTTTAGTAAGAATGGGTCTGGTTCACATGTGGGCTTTTTATTTAAAGTCCAATGGATTAAATGAAATAAGAAAATAATGTTTGGCCCAATCTTAATCAAGTGGGGCGGCAAGGTTAAAATTTTAACCTAAAATATTATTTTGTTTCATTTGTTTTAATTAAATAAGAATTAATTAATTTATTGATTAATTGTTTAATTAAAGAAACAAATCTTTCCTAAAAGTAAAAGACTTGTTTGACAAGGAAATAAATAAATTAGTTTTATTTATTTAATCAAATAAGGAGTCTTTTTATTTAGTCAAAATAAAAGAATAAAAATCAAGGAGTTCGATTAGGGTTTGAAGTCTATTAAGTTGAAAAGAATTAGGGTTGAATTTAAGTCACCCTATATAAGTGACATTATAGAATTCGGCCAACCCTAATCTTAGACTACATAGAATTCGGCAACCCTAAAGGAAAAAGAAGAAAAAATTCGGCCAACCTATATATGTGTTCTTATAGGGTTCGGCCACCACAATCCATTGTGCTTGAGTTTTTTATTTCTTTCTTCTTCTTCTTAATTCCAAGAGAGATTTTTTATTCTAAAAAGACAAAAGAGAGTGTGAAATTATTCTTTGATAGTATACTATTGCTTAATCATCAATAAGCTTGTGTATACGATATCGATCTAGGTTCACGCGAGTTTCGATCATTAGATTGAGAACTCAAAAGTGACCGGAATAATTTTTGACATTCTTTTGATTGTTTTGTGACTAACAAAGAAAAGAAAGTATTTGTTTGGTCCATTCACAGGTTTGCAATTCAAAGGAAAGGGAGACCACGCTCCTAGGTGATCCACGTTCGTGCTCGGATTGAAGGTCTTGCGGATTACCATCGACGTAAGTCAATCGGATCACGCGACAAAAAGGTAATTTACTTTTGTTAACATATATGCATGTTTATTGATTAAAAGGGTTTAAGGTTCATAAAGGAAAAATTTTAAAAGTCACTAAATCGTTTTTAGTATCGCTTCCGCTGCGCTTACCACTTTTATTTATTATTTTTCCCTACAATTGGTATCAGAGCCTAGGTTGAACCCTTTTAATTAATTAACATATATATACGTGGATCTATTTCTTTTTATTGTGATTATGCATGTTTAGAAATAGATGGCACTCTAGGTATTCAAATATATAATTACATGTGATGTATGGATTTATATATGTTTTATGTGGTTTGTTATTGCTCGATTTTGGCCCTAGATTTTTCAATGTAATATTTGTTTCGGAGTTGTAACAAGAAGGGTGGTCTATTATCGTCATAATTCCTTCTTGGTAGATTGCTAGGTTTTATTTTATTTTATTTTATATGTGCAGCATTTTTTTAGGGTTACTGCAGTTTTTTTTTATTTTTTTTAGTATGTGCAGTTTTTTGTTTGTAAAATACTGCAGTGAATAAAAAAAAAAATTAATACTGCAGTATTTATTATATATATACTGCCGTTAGGTCTTGAAGATTCGAAGACACGAAGCAAAACGAAGCAACCGGAACCATGAACGAGCATCGTGCACACCCTAGGAGTGGATTGGGCTGCGCATGGCAAGCCCAAGCTTGGTGGGCTGCGCACGGCAGCCCTGGAGTCCTCATGGGCTGCACACGGCAGCCCCTTAGTGGGGTTGTGAGTTGTGCTCGCCCGTGGGTTGGGCCGAAGGATGAGCGTATGGTTGATGGGCCACCTGAAGATCTTGTATTCCTGACAAATTGTAATTTACTTGTTTTTCTAGGATGGGCCAAAGTTGTTGCTATTTAATTTATGCTTAAATATTACAATATTTGTTAGTGTATGATAACATGACATATAGAATAGGAGTGCCACGCATTTATCTCTTTTTGGTATGAACATGCATTGAATGATTTAGGTATCTAAATTGGCATCTAGATAACTCGGTAAATCATTCTATGGGATTTAATCACACGCCTTAAATAATTGAGTGGGAGAAGGTGTTTTGGTAACACCTATGGCCTCCAAGGTTAGTTGAGCTTTATTATTTATTGGTAATCCCCCCAAGGGGCGTCCATGAATGGAATTTAGCAACATACTTCCTTACAAGGATAGACTAGACAATGGACTCAAACGAGATCTACTCCCCAAGGAGGGATTTTCGTGAGAGAAAATTGAGGGTCGATATCTTGGTAACACACTCAATGTAATTTTATTGATATCCTCCCAAGAGTTCTTGTTAATAAAATTGCAAGGCTAAAATTGAAAACGCTGGTTGTTATGTTAACAATTAAGTGGGACCTAGTCTAACTAGTAAATGGTGCGAACTCCTAAAGGAGGCGTAACATTTATGGGTGTTAGATTACGGTTGAATTTTATGATTGAGTTATTTATTTAATCCAAGATAAATATTTAAAAGTGCTTTATCATGATTATTTACTTATATATGTTTTGTTCAGAAATCATGACCCCATCACTTATGAACATCCTGAAAGATAACACTTTAACTGGAGATAATTATGTCACATGGAAAAGGAAAATTGGGTTGTTACTGCAAAGTGAAAAACATAAGTTTGTTCTAACTACTCCTAAACCACATGCTCCTAATAATGAATCTAGCATAATGTGTAGAGATGAGTATGAGCAGTGGAAGACTTCAGATGATATGGCAAAATGTTACATTATGGCCACTATCTCCGACGTGTTGCAACAGCAGCATGAAGGAATGGAGTCCGCTGCTGATATAATGATGTCTCTAGAGGAGATGTTTGCTATGAAGTCTAGGACGACTAAGAGAGAGGCAGTGACTGCTTTTATGAATCTTAGGATGAAACCTGGACAGGCTGTGAAAGATCACATGATGAAAGTCATAGCACATCTCAACATTGCTGAACTGCATGGCGCTGAGATAGATGGTGAGACAAAGATTGATATGGTTGTCAATTCATTGTCAGATTCCTTTGATCAGTTCAAATTGGACTACACTTTGAACAAAAAGGAATACACCTTATAAGGCCTGATGCAAGATGTTCAAACTGCTGAAAAGATCCTTGTGAAAGGCAAAGGTCGAGAGATTCATATGGTTGGTAAAGTTGCTACTGTTAAGGCCCATCAAAAGGTCAAGAAACAACAGAAGAAAAAGCAACTTGGGCCTATCAAGAAGGAGACCAAGAAAGTAACCAAGATCAAAGGGAAATGCTTCCTTTGTGGTGAAAAGGGACATTGGAAGAGAAATTGCCCAAAGTCCCAAAACAAGAAGGAAGAAGGTAATTTGAATTATCTAGAAACATGTTTTTTGGCTGATTCTACAGATTCTTGGATCATAGACTCAGGAGCCACTAATCATGTTTGTTATTCCTTGCAGGGGTTTCAAGAAAGGAGAAAGCTGAGTAAGAATGAAATCAATTTGCGCTTGGGCAACGGAACGTTAGTGTCTGCAAGTGCAGTGGGAGATATTAGAGTTTATTTGGATTCTAGAAGGCATTTAGATTTAATAGACGTTTATTATGTACCTCAATTCAAGAGGAATTTAATTTCAGTTTCTTGTTTGAATAAATTTGGATATTCGGTTACTTTTAATAAATTTTTTATTATTAGTAAGAATGACAAAATTATTTGCCAAGGTACATTGGAAAACGGTCTATACTTTTTGCATAGAAATATCTCTCACTCGTTAGACACAGAAATAACGGAACCTAATCATAAAAGAGTAAAATTATCAACAGATGAAACCTACCTTTGGCATTTACGCTTAGGTCATATTAACCTTAATAGGATTAAAAGATTGGTATGTGACGGACCTTTGAGTGACTTAAAGGTTGATGATCTACCAACTTGTGAGTCTTGTTTGGAAGGTAAAATGACTAAAAGGACGTTCTCTGCCAAAGGTGCAAGAGCCACTGAATGTTTAGGATTGATACACTCTGATGTATGTGGACCTATGAGCATTCAAGCTAGAGGTGGATATGAGTACTTCATCACCTTCACGGATGATTACTCGAGATTTGGTTTTGTGTATCTCATGAGACATAAGTCGGATGCTTTTGACATGTTCAAAGCATTCAAAGCTGAAGTGGAAAATCAGCTTGAGAAACACATAAAAATCTTGAGATCTGATCGTGGTGGAGAATATCTATCTGGTGAGTTTCAGCAATATCTTATTGATAATGGGATAGTTTCTCAGTTTTCTGCACCAGGTACACCTCAACAGAATGGGGTAGCAGAAAGGAGAAATAGAACTCTTTTGGATATGGTTAGGTCTATGTTGAGTTATTCAACGCTTCCTATTTCTTTTTGGGGATATGCTTTACAAACTGCTATATACATTCTAAACGATGTACCATCTAAGTCTGTTCCTAAAACACCGCATGAGTTGTGGACTGGGCGCAAGCCTAGTTTACAACACTTAAGGATATTTGGTTGTCCTGCGCATGTGTTAAAAGGAAAGACAGAAAAGATGGAGTCCCGTTCAGAAACATGTATATTTGTAGGGTATCCAAAAGAAACTAAAGAATATTATTTCTATAGTCCTTCAGATCTTAAAGTATTTGTTTCGACAAATGCTAAATTTCTGGAAAAGGACTATATGAATGATTCTGTGCCTAGAAGTAGAATTGTCCTGAATGAGATATCAGGAGATACAATTCCACGAGAGGTTACACAACCTAACCCAATTGTAAGTTCCGATCCAACACAAGATCAACAACCTACCATTCCTCGTCGTAGTGGGAGGGTTAGAACACAACCCGAAAGATACATCGGTCTGGGAGAATCAGTGGAGAATCTCCCGGACGACGATGATCCCTATACGTACAAGGAAGTTATGGAGGATGTTGATAGTCACCATTGGCAAAAGGAAATGCAATCCGAGATTGAATCTATGTTCGATAACAAAGTCTGGTCCCTTGTAGACTTGCCTAAAGGGATAAAACCCATTGGGTGCAAGTGGGTATACAAGAGGAAAAGAGGTATGGATGGAAAGGTGGAAACCTTTAAAGCTAGATTGGTAGCTAAAGGGTATACACAGAAAGAAGGTATCGATTACGAGGAAACCTTCTCTCCTGTGGCCATGCTTAAATCCATTAGGATACTCTTATCCATTGCAGCATCTTTAGATCTAGATATTTGGCAAATGGATGTCAAGACAGCTTTCCTAAATGGAAGTCTTGACGAAAGCATCTACATGATGCAACCAGAGGGATTCATTGAAAAGGGCCAAGTGGATAAGGTATGCAAGTTGCAGAAATCCATATATGGATTAAAGCAAGCATCCAGATCCTGGAACATAAGGTTTGATCAAGCTGTCAAAGGTTTTGGATTTATTTAGAATCCTGACGAACCTTGTGTATACAAAAGGATTAAAGGCGACAAGTTGGTTTTCCTGATTCTTTATGTTGATGATATACTACTCATTGGAAACGATGTAGGTGTATTCACATCAGTAAAAGAATGGTTAGCAAAACAATTAGATATGAAGGACTTAGGAGAAGCAAGTTTTATTCTAGGTATCCAAGTAATAAGGGATAGAAAGAATAGAACGATTGCATTATCCCAAGCTTCATACATAGACAAAATCTTGTCTAGGTTT
This sequence comes from Acer negundo, assembly GCA_035582765.1. Classification (NCBI taxonomy): domain Eukaryota; kingdom Viridiplantae; phylum Streptophyta; class Magnoliopsida; order Sapindales; family Sapindaceae; genus Acer; species Acer negundo. Next base: position 20,882,116 of record CM069231.1, on the reverse strand, counting down.
TCCATGCAGGATTCCAAGAAAGGTATGTTACCTTTCAGACATGGAATCAAGCTTTCTAAGGAACAAGTTCCTAAGAATGAGCATGAAGAGCGATTCATGAGTAGAGTTCCATATGCCTCGGCAGTTGGAAGTCTCATGTATGCAATGCTCTGTACTAGACCAGATATTTGTTTTGCTGTTGGCATAGTTAGCAGGTTTCAATCGAAACCTGGTCCTGATCACTGGACGGCAGTCAAGCATATTTTCAAGTATCTCAAGAGAACGAGAGATAATATGCTTGTATACTCTGGAGGGGATTTGGTTCCCGTTGGGTATACAGATTCTGATTTCCAATCAGATTCTGACTCCAGAAAATCCACATCAGGGGCTGTGTTTACTATTGGAGGAGGAGCAGTTATATGGAGGAGTATCAAGCAATCTTGTATTGCTGATTCCACCATGGAAGCTGAGTATGTTGCTGCATGCGAAGCTGCCAAAGAGGCTGTTTGGCTCCGCCAATTCTTGATTGACTTAGAAGTGGTTCCTAGTGCGAATAAGCAGATCACTATCTACTGTGACAACAGTGGAGCAGTGGCTAATTCGAAAGAACCAAGAAGTCACAAGAGAGGTAAACACATTGAAAGAAAGTATCATCTTTTAAGGGAGATTGTTCAAAGAGGTGACGTGGCAATTACCAAAATCGCGTCAGCAGAAAATCTAGCGGATCCCTTCACAAAGGCTCTACCTCAGAAGAGTTTCGATGGGCATCTAAAGAATATGGGCTTGAGAGATATGACACATTTGTTATAGCGCAAGTGGGAGATTGTTAGGATTAAGCTCAATAGCAAGAGTGTAATGTTGTAATTAACAATCTTTTTCATATTAATAAAGAGATTTCTGGTTTAACAAATCGTATAGCATTTATAGTTTATATTATAATTGTCAAAGTAAATAATCATAAGGTCTAAAGACTATGGGAAAAGAAGAATTGTTCGTACATCTGGATATGTATGTGGTAGACACAATTCTTTAGTTAGTCTTGAATAATGTTCACAACTTAAGTTAAAGGTTGGGCACCTTTATCTTGTTAAAGTTGTAGAATTCTTTTGCTAGCATTTGAGTGGGATCAAATGAGATATGATGAGTCTAAAATCATCGGAGTGTCTTCGAGCAAAAGGATCTAGTGCACTGGGTGCATTGAACTGGATCACAATGAAAAGCTTTATCTAGAACCGTCAATAGATAATAGTCTTTTCATTATCAGGACAATCGGAGAGTCTATCTTAATCCTGAGATAAATGATGGACTTATGGTTGCAAGTGATATCATTTGAGTTATCAATGAGTACGATTATATCGCATAGTCTATCCTCGATAGTTTGGTGATATTCATTTGTTAATCGATAGAGGACTTCATTTATAAATATGGACATCGTGGCTCCATTTAATTAAATGAGAGTATAATATCATCATATGGATGTTTTGAGGTAATTGGATATTAAATCTCAACGTTGAGTTTTCGATAGTGTCTATTGAAAACATGGCTTCTGGACAAGTCAAAATATCCAAGTTCAAAACGTGGTCATATGAGTAAATATGGTAACTTGGAGAGTTATAGGCGGTCTATGAACTCTTGGCGATTACTGATATTAATCACGAGGATACACTATCTCCAATATGATTGTCTAGGGTATGAATGAGGAGCATCTTCCTTTTCTATCTTTATTTAAGAGTTCAGTTTTAGCTCTTTAGTGGAATGAGTTAAAATTAATGGATCGGACCTAAGTGAATCATTTGTTGATTGTGATTAGGTTATGTCTATTGAAGCTTAAATTTAGATGGCCCGCCAAGATCCCCAATCCACACGGACTTGCATGGATCACTTGATATATTCTACCGGACCAATTTAAGGGTCCATCTAGAATTGCATTTAATATATTAAGAATATAATTTGCACATTATTTAAGTAATGGGCTGCTCAATTATATTAATATATTAATGAAAGACATGTGGGCTTGTTTCTTTTAGTAAGAATGGGTCTGGTTCACATGTGGGCTTTTTATTTAAAGTCCAATGGATTAAATGAAATAAGAAAATAATGTTAGGCCCAATCTTAATCAAGTGGGGCGGCATGGTTAAAATTTTAACCTAAAATATTATTTTGTTTCATTTGTTTTAATTAAATAAGAATTAATTAATTTATTGATTAATTGTTTAATTAAAGAAACAAATCTTTCCTAAAAGTAAAAGACTTGTTTGACAAGGAAATAAATAAATTAGTTTTATTTATTTAATCAAATAAGGAGTCTTTTTATTTAGTCAAAATAAAAGAATAAAAATCAAGGAGTTCGATTAGGGTTTGAAGTCTATTAAGTTGAAAAGAATTAGGGTTGAATTTAAGTCACCCTATATAAGTGACATTATAGAATTCGGCCAACCCTAATCTTAGACTACATAGAATTCGGCAACCCTAAAGGAAAAAGAAGAAAAAATTCGGCCAACCTATATATGTGTTCTTATAGGGTTCGGCCACCACAATCCATTGTGCTTGAGTTTTTTATTTCTTTCTTCTTCTTCTTAATTCCAAGAGAGAGTTTTTATTCTAAAAAGACAAAAGAGAGTGTGAAATTATTCTTTGATAGTATACTATTGCTTAATCATCAATAAGCTTGTGTATACGATATCGATCTAGGTTCACGCGAGTTTCGATCATTAGATTGAGAACTCAAAAGTGACCGGAATAATTTTTGACATTCTTTTGATTGTTTTGTGACTAACAAAGAAAAGAAAGTTTTTTGTTTGGTCCATTCACAGGTTTGCAATTCAAAGAAAAGGGAGACCACGCTCCTAGGTGATCCACGTTTGTGCTCGGATTGAAGGTCTTGCGGATTACCATCGACGTAAGTCAATCGGATCACGCGACAAAAGGTAATTTACTTTTGTTAACATATATGCATGTTTATTGATTAAAAGGGTTTAAGGTTCATAAAGGAAAAATTTTAAAAGTCACTAAATCGTTTTTAGTATCGCTTCCGCTGCGCTTACCACTTTTATTTATTATTTTTCCCTACAGATAGATCCCATTGGAGAATTGGAGATGGTTGGACTATGGCGATTTATAAGGATTGTTAGGTGCCGAGACCATCCATTTTTAAGGTTAGCTCTCCTCACTTGCTTGGTATTTCGACCAAAGTCAGTTCACTTCTCTCTCCTTCAAGGGGATGGAATGCCCCTCTTGTGATGGATTATTTCCTCCAAGCTAATGCCGAAGCTATTTAAGCCTTCATATTGGCTCTTTACAGCAAACAGACACTCTTCTTTAACAGTATGATAAATCTAGGCAGTACACTGTCAGAAGTGGATATAGGGTTGGCAGAGAGCGGATTTTGAAGGCTAGTTCTTCGGGCCTGAGTGGCCTAGAGTCTTGGTAGAAGTCTCTGTGGCGCTTCAAGATTTTAGCAAAGGTGAAGATTTTTATTTGGTGGGCTTGCAACGATTGGCTCCCCACTATTATGATGATCAAGCACGGGTTGTCGGTAGAGCCTCATTGCCCTATTTGCAAAAGGAAACTGGAATTGATAACTCGTGCTCTGTGGGGTTGTTCAAATCTTAAGATCGACTAGATGGCAATCGTGTCTCCCCTGTTGCGGGGAAAAAGTGGTAAGACAATGTCTCTTTCTTTAATCTTCTCCTCTCCAGTTCTCACTCTTTGACAAGAGGAAATGGAACTCATCTACATTATTTTCTAGAGAGTTTGATGGCTTAGGAACCAAGTTGCTCATAAGGCTACAGTCCGTTATGATGAGGATATGGTGGGATGGTCCATTAGTTATTTAAAGGGTTTCTAAGCTCCAAATTCCAAAGAGGAGACAGTCCCAAAACTGATCCAAGAGGCACATGTTTTATGGTTCAGTCCGATGAGGGGTTTTTTCAAGATTAATACAGATGTGGTAGTCCATGATGTAATGGATAACTATGTATAAATTATATTTTATTGTTGTATTTATCCTTACCATGTATAGATTACCTACACTTGAACAGATTTTCTCTAACTCTCCTATGTACAGATTAGAGTAACCTTTCCCATTTCATGTTAGTCTCCTAGTCTAGCTCATTCTCTCTATACCGTAGACTTTAAGTTGTCCTATACAAGTCCTACATGACTCTCATGTATATATATGTGAAGCAACCTGATCAATAAGATTGATCAGAATTATTATTTAATTCTATATGGTATCTGAGCTCCAATAAACTCAAAAGAGTCTCCATCTGATCCAAGAACAATAACCGGCGTTAATTCTTCTTCTTCTTCTTCCTCCTCATCGTCGATTACAATCATCTCCTCAACGTTCTTAGGTCATGACGTAAATACGTCCGGAAACACCATTATTTCCATTAATATCGCTGCTCAAGCTCCTCTGAAACTTACTGCAACAAACTATCACTCCTGGAAACTTCAATTCCATACCCTTCTAATTGGTTTTGATCTTATGGGGTTTGTTAACGGGATACGCCCATGTCCGCATGAGACCATCACAACTGGTGACACCACCACACCAAATCCTGCGCACCATATTTGGGTTAGACAAGATCAATTGTTGCTCAACGCAATACTTGGATCCATATCCCCGTCCATCATCCCGTCTTGTGATGCTTGGACTGCGCTTGCCAACATCTATGCAAAACCCTCCAGAGGACATATCATGCATCTCAAAGGTGTGCTCACTAACATCAACAAAGGTACTTAATCCATAACTGAATACATGCAACATGCAAAGAGTGTCGCAGATGAACTGGCCATGCTTGATGCACCAGAAAATCCTGAAGACTTGACTGTCAAAATCCTAATTGGCATGAGTGATGAATTCAGAGACATATCATCAGCTGTTCGTGCCCGTGACTCACCAATCTCGTTTGAGGAACTCCATGAAAAACTCTGAAGCCATTCTAAAGCAAGAGGTCACACGAAATCAAAAGCTCCCTATAACCGCCAACTATGCTACCAAAACTCACTCCAGCGGTCACCCATTCAGCTACAATCGACACAATGGCAGCACAAACAAACCATACATGCCAAATCAATCAAGCAAGCCAACTGACTTCTCTTCTACGAATTCTAGGAATCTCAATACTCGGAGTCAACCAAACGGGCCAAGACCCTATCGTGGCTTCTGCCAACTTTGTGGAGAACAAGGACATACAGCCAAGAAGTGCTCCACATTCAGCTTCACACCAGCATGCTCATCTATGCATCAGCCGAACCAATCCAGCCAGCATAACCGATAGCCGCAACAGTGGCAGTCGTATGCTAAATATGCCACCCCATCGTCTGACACGCCTGAGTGGCTCCTTGATTCCGGTGCATCCCACCACGTCACAGCGGACCTACAAAACCTCTTTATGCATTCTCCGTATGGTGGTTCAAAGGATATCATGATTGGGGATGGCTCAGGTTTGAAAATCACACACACTGGTTCTCTCCACTTACCATCTAAATCTTCTTCCTTTTTATTGAATGATGTTTTATGTGTGCCAAGTATGCAACAAAATCTGATATCAGTGTCAAAATTTTGTACTTCTAATCAAGTGGCTGTTGAATTTTCACCATTTTCTTTTGTTGTGAAGAATCTTCGTACGGAGGCGCAGCTCATACGAGGACGGACTAGGAATGGGTCTACGAATGGCCATCTAATGCTCAGCCGAAACCAACACCCATCATCGCTTTCTCTAGTGTCAAAGCCTCGCTACCTGACTGGCATCACCATTTAGGTCACCTATCACCAAAAATTATATTTAAGTTAGTATCATCCTAAGCGTTGTCTGTTACTTTGTCAAATAATTCTAGCAATCCATGTAGTGTTTGTCATATCAATAAAACTCACAAATTACCTTTTGCAATCTCTACTGTTTTTAGTTCTAAACCACTTAAAGTCATCTATTCAGATGTTTGGAGATGGCTACAAGTACTATGTGTTGTTTGTTGACCATTTTACAAAATACATGTGGATGTATCATTTACAAAAGAAATCTGATGTTCATGCAGTATTTATTAGGTTTAAATCCCTAGTTGAAAATTTTTTTAAAAACTCCATCATCTCACTCTATAGTGATAATGGTGGCGAATATATTACACTTAGACACACTCTTACAAGTCATGGCATCTCCCACTTCACTACACCATCTCACACATCGGAGCACAATGGTGTCTCCGAGCGTCGCCACAGACACATTGTTAAGACTGGCCTATCAATGCTCACACATGCCTCACTACCTCTTCACTTTTGGTCACACGCATTCACCACTGAATATGATTTCACCTTTTGAAAAAAACTTCGGTATAAGTACGTCGTATGCCAAACTACATGTTTTTGGTTGTCTATGTTATCCTTGGATTAAACCATACAATAACCATAAGCTAGAACCTAGGTCAAAACCTTGTATCTTCATTGGGTACTCGTTATCCTAAAGTGCTTACCATTGCCTACACCTCGAATCCGATCGTGTGTTTGTGTCTCTGATGAGAATCAAGAAGCATCATCAAATGATCCATTGCTTGTTCCAATTGGGCCAATTACAAGGGTCAAGAGGATCAAAGAAGTATTTAATGAGGACTGATTCTGAGTTGCTGAAGTCCAAGTTCGGCCCACATGAAGACCAAATCCGGACTAAAATTCGTGGGCCTCTACAGAGAGCATCTGAAGTCGGATTGCCTATTATAATATGTTTTCGAAAAACCCATGACAATCTCTACAGATGTTATGAAGACTCCATCCTCCAAAACAGATCACAACGGGCCCAAATTTGGCTATCTATTTTGTTGCGCGTGAGGAACAAGCTAGGGTTTAGATAAGTCCGAATTTTAGGATATTTCCTGTTTTATTTATTTTCCAAATAAATAATCGATTTGTTTTCCAATTGAAGGGCTGATTTTGTTTCCCAAATGAAGCTTTCCAAATAAGGAGCAAATCAACTAGTTGTTAGTTTTAGTTTTTATTTATTTCCTAAATTTGTTTGCATTTATTTTCCTGATTGTAAGGCATTAATTGCCGAATATTTTATTTCCTTTATCTTTCTTTCTAGGGTTTAGATATTTTTAGTATTTAAGGGACTCATTGATGTATTATTGAAAAAAGACTTTGGAATGAAATAATTATTTGAGAGAACGTTTTCTCTTTGGTTCTTCATTGAACTATGAACTTATCAAGGGTTATACCTTGAGGCGTTCAAAACCCTGACTTATCACTCACCTTCTTCTCTTCTTGAGTGTGGCGTCTACAACCTTCTTGATACCGTCGGTTCTTATCTCTTTATAGATAACGGGTCGCGATCCTTTATTTTCTTTATTTTTTATAAACTTGAATTTAGAAAAATGATCCTCCATTACCATATATTGGTTCTGGGTCTCACTATTCTTGGTGAGGTTCATATCAGTCTCGACATGTCAATTTCATTGAGTCTGTCTTTCCATACCACAACCTTCATGCAAGCCTTCCCAGACCCGATCACACCACCTACCCACTTTGGTCATCTCTCAACTTTCCCACAGTCACCATACCATCCTCCCACGCTCACTCCTCCACAAAACTGGTTGAGCATGATCTCCCTTGTCAAACTTCCCTCCGCAGCTCTCAAGCTCAGGCTGCGAACTCGTCTCCTTCACAGCTGCCATCTGCTGCACCGCATTTTATTACTACAGCCGTTGCTGACAGCCTCATCCCTTCTGCAAGTACTGCAGTTGCTGCTGATAGCAACATTACCTCTACCGCTGCACCTAACAGCCCCTCAGTCGTGTCTCCGCCACCATCAGCAACACTTCAAGCTAACGCACCAATTGCCACTCATCCCATGACAACAAGATCCAAGAATAATATCCATAAGCCCCTCACAAAATTTTCCCTCACAAGTGTTCTATCGTCTGCTCAAAGTGAGCCCACATGCGTGTCTCAAGCTCTGAAATTTCCCGAATGGAGACGGGTCATGTCTGAAGAATTCGATGCTCTCATTTGGAATGAAACATGGGACTTGGTTCCCTCAAACTCGTCTTACAACACAATGGGGTACAAGTGGATATTTCGTATAAAACGGTCTCCGGATGGCTCTATCTCTAAGGACAAAGCTCGTTTGATGGCAAAAGGGTTTCACCAGCGGCCAGGTGTGGACTACACTGAAACTTTCAGTTCAGTTGTCAAGACAACCACAATCCGTGTTTTACTGAGCATTGTTGTATCGCGAGGGTGGTCTCTTCATCAATTGGATGTAAATAATGCATTCTTACAAGGTCATTTAGATGAGAATGTATTTATGGCACAACCACCGAGCTTCATGGATCCGGCACGTCCATTCCATGTCTGTCATCTAAAGAAGGTCATCTATGGTCTCAAACAAGCACCTAAGGCGTGGTATAACGAACTTCGACAATTTCTCCTCCAAAATGGGTTTGCTAATTCTCACTCTGATAGCTCTTTATTCATATTCAATGCAAATGGGTGTGTGATTTTTTTATTGGTGTATGTTGACGACATTATAGTCATTGGTAGTGATGGCACACTTGTTGAAAAGTTTATTACAACGCTAGCTCAGCGTTTCTCCATCAAGGATTTAGGTGCACTATCATACTTTCTTGGGGTTGAAGTCATCCCATGCTCGGCTGGCCTCCTCCTCTCTCAGCCAAAATATATGACTGGCCTAATCACTCACACCAAGATGATTGACTCCAAACCAGTGTCCACTCCGCTCCCTATAGATCATTCTCTTACACTTCTTGATGAAACCTCCATCATTGATGTCACTGAGTTTCGTCAGGTAATTGGTGCTCTACAATATTTGTCTTTCATCGTCCTGACATTACATTCGCTGTGAACAAACTTGCTCAATTCATGCATCGCCCAACAACCGGACACTGGTCTCTCACAAAATGTCTCTTACGTTATCTGCGTGGCACACTTGGCCACGGTTTGCTACTACATCACGACTCCCCAGTGTCACTGCATGCCTTTTCCGATGCAGATTGGGCAGGCAATCAAGATGAGCGCATATCCACAAATGCACATGCCGTGTTCCTTGGGTCAAATGCCATCTCCTGGTGCTCTCGCAAACAACGCTCAATTGCACGATCCTCAACTAAAGATGAATACAGGGCAGTTGCCACCACTGCTTCTGAGGTAATTTGGCTCTCGTCTCTCTTACGGGAGATGCTGATTCTGATCCCTACTCTACCGACAATCTACTGTGACAACATTGGTGCTACCTATCTGTGCTCTAATCCTATTTTTCACTCAAGAATGAAACACATTGACATTGATTTTCATTTTGTTCGAGAAAAGGTTCAAAGCAATTAGCTCCGGATATCACATGTCTCATCCTCTGATCAACTAGATGACTCTCTTACAAAGCCCCTCTCTAGGACAAGATTCTGCCTATTACGGTCCAAGATTAGTGTCTCTGATATGCCCACTATCTTGTGGGGGCATGTAAAGGATAACTATGTATAAATAATATTTTATTGTTGTATTTATCCTTACCATGTACAGATAACCTACACTTGAACAGATTACCTCTAACTCTCCTATGTATAGATTAGAGTAACCTCTTCCACTTCATGTTAGTCTCCTAGTCTAGCTCATTCTCTCTATATCGTAGACTTTAAGTTCTCCTATAATAGTCCTACATGACTCTCCTGTATATATATATATATATATATATATGTGTGTGAAGCAACTTGATTAATAAGATTGATCAGAATTATTATTTAATTCTATACATGAAGCCCGAAACTGTATTGGTGTAGGCATTATTATTCGAGACCATAGGGGGCGGTTATGGGGTCTTCTATCCAGAGAATCCAGACGTGTTTTTCTCCTCAGGTAACAGAGGCTATGGCTTTATTTCGTGGTATTTTGTTTGTTGTGAACTCTGGCCTTGTCCATGTAGTTGTCGAGTCTAATGCGAAATCTGTTGTGGACCTCGTGAATTTGGGTGTGATTCCTACTGCTGACATTGGTGTTATTATTGGAGATATCCTCTCTTTAATTAGTTAATTGTAACCGCATTACAGTTTGCCATGTTTCTAGGAAAACAAATGTAGTCACTCAAAATCTAGCCAAGCTGCAGGCTCTATCTTCTGAGAAGGATGGTTTTTGGTTGGGGACTTGTCCTCCTTGTGTGGAGAGTTTAGTGTATACCGATGTGCCTCGCTAGTGTTTGTATCTTTTAATAAATTTGTCTTCCTTCAAAAAAAAAAAGTCTTCTAAATATATATGTATAATAAATTCTTGTCATGTTGGACACTTCTAGAAACCTATGCAAGGATTAAATGATGCTGGATTTGGTTCATAATATGTCGTTAAAATCGTTGTTGAGACTACAACAATCATTCGGAATACTGTGGTGGTTGTTTTCCCAAATTCAATCGGCTTTCGTTTTTATTTATATTCCTCTTTAGACAGTATTCTCAGATTTTAATAATTTTTAGTGGGGAATTCCGTTTTTAGTACATTTGATATGCTGTGTTCCTTTAGGAAAGTTCTATTAGAATTTATCATTAATTCAAATATTGCTTTTAGTGTTATATACGGTGGCTTTCCACCATCTTCCACTATCTTATTTTCTTGGTTATCAACCACCCATGTGGAAGCATGGCCTTCACTTACTTCGTGCCAAAGTAAAATAGGTGGCAATTTTAGATATAAAATTGCAATAAGCACCCCTTGTTTGTTTGCCTATATATATGGGCATATGGCTTCTATCGTAAATGGTTGGGATGTTAAGCTGATGCTCTCTCCAGAATATCAATATATATATGAAAAGCTCTCTCGTCTCTCTCTCTCTCTCTCTTGTTTCTCTTATTTCACTTTATTATATTTAGTTCATATGTTCTTCATGTTCTTCATTCATTATTCTATTAATTCACAATATGCTATCAGCACGATGTTGCTATTTTCAAAACCCGAAGCTTCTGAATTCATTACCACTAGAACCTGAAGTTCCTAGATTTATTACCAAAACATGAAGTTCTGAATTTATTATTACTGGAACCTGAAGCTTCCAGATTTTTATTTATTAATACCATAACCTGTAGTTCTGAATTTACTTTCTCGCATTTTATTTTTACGCAATTTATTTTCTTGCACAATGCGATTTACTTTCCCGCATTTATTTATTTATTTATAAGATTTTATGAGATTGGCTATGCCAACCTACCAGAACCTGCAGTTCTGGATTTATTTTTTTCGCATTTTATTTCGCAATTTTGTTCAAGCAATTTGGTCACCCATCCAGAATCTGAAGTTCATGGATTTGTTTATCATTACCTGAACTTGAAGCTCCTGGATTTATTTACTTACAAATATTCCTTTATATATCTGAAGTTTTAAACTCCTTATATTTTTGTCAGACTAGAAGTTCTGACTCCGATTGTGATTTTGGGATAACCAGAAGTTGTAATAATGCAAATGCTTGCAAGTTTGAAATTTGCTACACTAGAAGTGTCTGGAGACAATTACATGTCCTGGGTTATTAATGCCATATTACTCTTGAAATCAAAAGGCTTGTATTACACTATTGAAAATGGGGCCGAGGCATATGAACAAGATAAATCTACCACCATGGTTATTATCCATGATCATCTACACGAGGATCTAAAAGCACAATACCTAACTGTCACAGAAACAGAAGTTCTATGGCAAGAGTTGAAAGACCGATTAGATAACCAACCCGATGTTGCATTACCAAATGCCAGGCATCAGTGGCAACATTTACGTTTTCAAGACTTTAGATCAGTTTTTGAGTATAATACTGCTTTATTCAAAATCACTAAACAGCTGAAATTGTGTGGTCAGGATGTATCCGAAATCATCAATAAAAGCAAACAGTAATTTTTCTCCCATTTTCACTTTATCTTATACTATTATTCTCTCGTTCTTCTTCATCTTATTTCTGTTATATTATCTGTTATTTTAATATTACGCATCTATTTAATTTTATGCAATTTATGTATCTGAGTATGTCAACTAACCAAAACCTGAAGTTTCTGGATTTGTATAAATTATGTGTTGAGCCTAACTAGGTCCATCGTTAAGTTTCTGGAATTTAAACCAAGCCCGGATAGACCGACTAACCAGAATCTGAAGTTTCTGGATTTATCATTATAATACTTAAGTTGGCGTGGTTTTACAAACCGATCAGAATCTGAAGTTCCAATTTTGAATACAAAGTATTGAATCTGAACTTGAAGTTCTTAAGTTTTGAACATGAAGTTCTAATCAGACTTAAAGCTCTGAATTCAATTTAAATTGTGATATTAAAACTTTTATGTCAAAGTTTATTAGCACTAGAAATTCTGAATTGGATCAAGTTACAATCCTTTCATCTAGAAAGTCAATTTGTAAGTTCTATTTAGAACCTGAAGTTTTCTGACTTTTATGAACCTGCAGTTCATGGTCGAACCGGAAGTTCGAAAAGTCAATATAATTCATTATTTAGTTTTATGAAGTAATATATTTTCATATCTATATGTTTATACTTTTTGATCACTTTGTCTAATATGTACTTTATTTTTCTTTATGAATAAATATATCTTTAAACAATAAATTTGGTGATATTGAAAAGCAAGATACAAAAGATATATGTCTAGCCGATAGTGCAACAACACATACGATTCTACGGAATCATAAATACTTTCTGAATTTAACTATGCTTAAGGCAAAATGTTAATACAATATCAGGTCCAGCAGATCTGATAGAAGGCTCCGGTAGAGCCATGATATTGTTACCAAACAATACTAAAATATGGTTATCACGTAGAAATTATAAATGATGAGAATATTGTGTATCTGTGCATTACTTCTCATGATTCAGGCCAGAAACTCATTATGGAAAGGCTGGGTGTTTTATCATCTGGATTATATTACACTCTTATAAGAGGTGTAGAAGTTTATGCAATTATGAACCAGAAGTTCTCAAACCCAAAAATATGTATGCTTTGGCATGACCATTTTGGTCACCCGGAATCTATGATGATGCGTAGAATCATTGAAAATTCTCATGGACATCCATTAAAAAACTAGAAGATTCTTTTATCCCACAAAATTTATGTACTACATGTTCACAAGAGAAGTTAGTAATAAAATCATCCCAATCTCAGGTTGGCTTTGAATCCCCGTCATTCCTACAAAGGATTCAAAGGGACATATGTGGACCTATTCATCCACCAAACAGACCGTTCCGCTATTTTATGGTCCTAGTCGATGCATCCATCAGATGGTCACATGTCTGTTTATTATCAACACGTAATGTTGTTTTTACAAGATTACTTGCACAGATTATCAGGCTTCGGACACATTTTTCTGATCATCCGGTTAAGTCAATACACATTGGTAATGCTGGTGAATTTACTTCTAAGACATTTGATGAATATTGCATATCAGTTGGGATTGATATTAAACATCCATTTCCACATGTTCATACTTAGAATGGATTAACAAAGTCACTTATAAAGCATCTCCAGGTAATTGCAATAACTTTATTATTTCAATACAATTACCAATTTCTATATGGAGACATTCTATTCATCTCTGACCCACTACTTATCATCATTATTTACCATTACAATTTGTAATTGGTTATAGACATGCTCATTTTAAAGATATTTGATTATATTGTGTATGCCTTTATTGCATATCTAACGTGATCCAAGATAACATTTCTCTACTATTCTAAGATTTATGATGATTTTGATTAATCTTTTATCAGATCATCTATGCTTCTGATAGTTTATCTTTTTGCGCACGACATGCATATCATTATATTGATTAATTTTCATATCATTATAAGAAAGGGAATTTTCTCTAGAAGAGAGGAGTAAATGAAAAATTACTCTTATACAAAATAGAGATATCATTTCAATTCTCTTTCTATATAAATGTGTCTCCTCAAATACGAAATATAATTGATCATCAGATAATTATTAATCAGTTACTTTATATATTAAAAGTGACAAAAGTTTATAAGTTTCTATCTCATAAACCCCGGTCGGGTGATTGTTCCTGAAGAACGATCTGAGTAAAATGCAATAAATAAATCATCCGATACATATCATAAGTTTGTAAACTTTTTATTTCGAAATGTATTGTTCCCAGAAGAGGAAAATAAATTATCAAGATCCTATTGTAAACAATACTCAAGTTATGAATAAATCCATTTTTACTAAATCAACTCTATAAGAGTTAGATATACCTAAAGTGACACAAAGTACCTGAAGTAACTAAATCCATTTAAATGGAAGAAATCTCTACAGAGATACAAGAATATAAGAATTAATAAATTTATATAAATCATATGAGAGAAATGTGGAATCATAAAGAAACAATCATTGATGATGTATTTTTATACACAGTAGCGCTACTGAAATTATAAATGATAATTATGATATTCATAATATCAATGATTGTATACAGAAGGTATGATTGACCTAAATGAAAAGAAGTAATTCAAGAAGAATTGACTTCATAAGCCAAACATAAAATATTTAGACCAATAGTTCTCCAGACACCTGAAGATGTCAAATTAATTGGATACTAAAAGGCTTTTATATGGAGAACGTAATGAGAAAAACGAGATCGTGAGATATGAGACACGACTCGTAGTACAAGGTTTCTCACAAAACTTGATATTCAATAGTGATGATACAATTACGTTTTGAATTTTTGATAAATTTGGTTGCCTTTACAAGGCTTGAAATACATCCTCTAGATGTAGTATCATTCATCTATATGATTCACTCAATGCAGATATTTATAATCCCGGAAGGATTTAAAATGCTGGAAGCATGTAAATCGAGATCTCGTAATCTATATTTGATGAACCTACCAAAAAATCCTTGTATGGATTAAAAACAATATGGACGGATGTGGTATAACCGTCTCAGTGAATATCCAATAAGATAAGGATATAATAATCATATTATAAACCCATGTGTCTTCATAAAGAAACGGAAAAGAAAATATTGGCTCGACCTGAAGATCAAGAATAAATCAAACGGAATACATATCCATCAATCAACATATGTTGAAAAGATTTATGATTATATTATTAAAAATCTAACAAATTTTCAGGTTTACTTGATTATATTGATGCCGGGTATCTATCTGATCCCCATAAAGCTCATTCATAAACGAGATATATTTTTACCTATAATGGCACAACAATCTCCTGGCGCTCTACAAAGCAAAGTCTTGTTGCTACATTCTCTAGTCATTCTGAGATCCTTGCACTTCATGAAATAAGCCGAGAATGTATGTGGCTAAGGTCAGTTATTTATCATATTCAAAATACATGTTGATTTTTATTATGTATAGAAAATTTTGAAGATAATGCGGCTTGTATTGCTCAAGTTAGAGGGGGATATATCAAAGGAGACATAACCAAACATATTTCTCCTAAATTCTTCTATACTCATGAACTTCAGCAGAGCCGAGAGATTAATGTTAAACAAATACAGTCTGCAGATAATCTGGCCGATCTGTTTACCAAAGCATTGTCTACATCAACTTTTGAGAAACTGGTATATGGAATTGGCATGCGTCGGCTTTATAAATTACATGATTGATATTGAATTCATTCAAGGGGAGCATTCACTTAGGGGGAGAAAATTTTTGAGTGGACATATGTGTACTGTACTATTTTTCCTTCTACCGAATTTTGTCCCACTAGGTTTTACCGGAAAGGTTTTAATGAGGCAATTTTGAACACATCAACACCAATTGATCCAGAAGATTATTGTATATACTTTTGCTAAGGTTTTTGTCCCACTTGATTTTTCCTAACAAATTAAAATATAAGTGGTAGAAATCCAAGAGGAAGTGTTATATACAGTGGCTTTCCACCATCTTCCACTATCTTATTTTCTTGGTTATCAACCACCCATCACTATCTTATTTTCTTGGTTATCAACCACCCATGTGGAAGCTTGGCCTTCACTAACTTCGTGCCAAAGTAAAATAGGTGGCAATATTAGATATAAAATTGCAACAAGCACCCCTTGTTTGTTTGCCTATATGTATGGGCATATGGCTTCTATCGTAAATGGTTGCACTGTTGAACCGATGCTCTCTCCAGAATATCAATATATATGAAAATCAATCTCTCTCTCTCTCTCTCTCTCTCTCTCGTTTTTCTTATTTCACTTTATTATATTTAGTTCATATGTTCCTCATGTTCTTCATCCATTATTCTATTAATTCACAACATTTAGGTAAATTTCGATATTTTCCTTATTTTAGCAATCCTAATACTAGATGGAGTCGGTTTTAATATTTTTTTGTCTAAACAAGAATCCGAATGACTTATCGTTATATTTGATTATTATTACTAAATACTTCAAAGTCCATTATTATTAGAGCATCTCTAACGTAAAAATGGTTTGCATACCAATAATTATTGACATGACAACAATGTCAAGAGATTTGTTTTTTATGTGGTATAAAAATAGACTTGATAGACAATCAACTCAAAATTTGGTCTCCAATGCTTTCGTCTAAAACACAATTTTTTTTAATGACGTGTCCATCTTTTTTTCCTATTTTATTTTTTATTTTATTTCCTTAACAAAAATATATGAAAAATTAATGTAAGTTTTAAATGTTTGCTGAGTCAACCTAAAAAAATATTTATGCAATAGACCGTCTGAAAGTTGATGGTCATGTTGACGATATCTATTTTTTTTTTTTTTACCACGTCATCTTGAGGTTGAATATGTACGGTTGTATTGGAGACACAATTATTAACATAACGTCTATTTATCCTATATGGCATCTCTTTTTTTCACAAGTCACGTTTGCATTGGAGATGCTCTAATAGTCCGATGGTATTCTTATTCTGTTTATTTTTTTTGGATTAAATATTATAAAATAAACCCAAAAACACTTATAAGTAATTCAAAATGCTCTTTGCTGAATAAAAAACACAAACCAGTGGATCAGGAGCATCATCTTGCTTGCACATGAGCCAGAGGACTCCTGTTTGAGGTTGCACTGCCATCTCTACAGCCCATTTCACGTACGGAGGCCCTTTCTCTTTGTAAGCATGTTCAACCATTTGGTACTCATTCTCGATCTACATATGTATAATATCAACCACCAAATTAATAAATATTGAATTAATGGACCTTTGTTTTTTTAATCAAGAATCAAACCCACCTGAGACAGTATGATTGGCCCTCCCTGTGATGCATATAACCCCTCTGATTTCATTATCTTCAGTATCTTTGTTGTAAATCTTTGC
This sequence comes from Acer negundo, assembly GCA_035582765.1. NCBI lineage: Eukaryota > Viridiplantae > Streptophyta > Magnoliopsida > Sapindales > Sapindaceae > Acer > Acer negundo. The sequence continues at coordinate 20,864,861 of CM069231.1, read as the reverse complement.
ATGTTAACCTTTTATGCATGATCATTCACAAATCGACCAAAGCTTGAGTCAAAATTATTAATGCAATACTTTGATCAGCACTCACATTTAATTAACTCAGTTATTTCAAGATTTTATTACATACTTTGAAATTTTTATTGCCTTGAATGGTTCATTGTCACATCGATATGTAATGCCTGTAATCTAGAGCAACCAGAACGGCAGCCCTCTGCAACCATTTTAATTTTATCACTAATTATTTTTAAACTTTTCAACAGTTAAATATATTTTTTTTTTTTTTTTTTTTTTTGACTAATAATACTTTATATATATCTTTTTTTTTTTTTTTTACTATAAATAAAAATATATACTAATAAAAATAAAATCAAATTCTTTTTTAAATAAAATTGGACTGAACTAAAGGGAAAAAGCATCACAAACGATCATATGCTGAAAAACCCTTAGACAGTATCCATATATAAAAAATAAAAAATAAAAATAAAAAGTAAAAAAGAGACAAAAAGCAATAAAGCACAAAGAACCAAGGGGAAAACAACCCCAAACAAAAAGAGGCACGCAGGCCACACAAAAAAGAAAAAGAAAACATTAAGAAAAACGAAAAGACTCTCGACCCATGCAGTCGTTGCCAACTAAAGTAGAACAGAACGGCAGGGCAAAGAACCACCAAGAATCACTCTGAAGCTCCAAAGCATGCTTAGAAAGTGTATCTGTAACCTGATTCCTCTCCCTGAAAATATGGGAAACCTGAAAATCCATCTGCGAGATCTGGAAAATTCAGCACTGCCACGCTTGACGAACCCTCCAAGGAACCATCTCAGAACGAGAAAAAAGAAGCTGAACCACATAAGAAGAATCGCTCTCAAGCCAGAGACAATGCCACCCATACTTCCATGCAAAATTAATGGCCAAAGAGGCTGTCAGAAGCTCAGCCTCAAACACAAAAACCTGACCAAAAGGAATAGTAAAGCAACCCTTCACAAAGGCTCTGCAGTTCCGAAAGATACCACCACAACCACCAAACCCTGGAGAGCCCATAGCAGCGCCATATGTATTCACTTTGCTCCAACCAGGAGCCGGAGGCGACCAAATCACACTCTTGATCACCGGGGCTTTAGAAGGGCGACCCTGAAGACTGAAACGACGAAGAATCAAAAGGTCGTCCATACAATTATGCATACAACCAATATCAAGGCGATTAGCCTCTGAAACTGCACGCCAAACCAAAGAAAGGATGGATCTAAAGTCCACCGACTTCCCTTCAAAGATCCACTGATTATGGGCAGTCCACACCCCCCATATCACTGCATGGATAGCTGCTTTCCATAAAATCCTAACCTGCTCACTAAAGGAAACTGACATGGCTTGCAAGAAGAAGGATTGCCAAGTTTCGGTAGAGACACTTCGCTGAAAAGCAAAGAAAACTACCTCCCAAAGAGCAACCGCCAGGGGACAATGAAGAAAAAGGTGATCCGTAGATTCACTACTAACCCCACAAATATTGCAATGAGAAGCCAACTAGAACCCAGACCTGCAAAGACGATCCTCAGTAGGAAGCCTGTTCAACAAAAGACGTCAGGTCAAAGCTGAGCGAGAGGGGGGGGATAAAACGGGACCAAACATCTCTCCACCAAACAACCTAAGAAATATCACGGAGAAACTGGAAATAAGCAGTCTTGCAAGAAACATGACTATCCCGAGAATTAGCCCAAACTAGAGAATCTACAACAAGAGAAATCATAATCCGATCAATCCGAAAACATAGATCCGAGAAGCGCGCTCGGAAACTATCGTCTAGCATCCATCTACCCTCATGAATAAAATCTGAGACCCTTACCTGGAGAGGATTAGCTAAATAATCTAGAATCCCTAAAAGCACCAAAATGGGGACCCCTAACCAATTATCTCGCCAAAAGTCTCGTTGAGAGTTCTCGCCAATCAGCCAGATACCTTCCTTAAGAAAGGAACTATAATTTGTCCGAAGAGAAGACCAAATTAAGGAGTTAAATATATGTTATATATATATATATATATATATACGGTCTGGTTCCTATCAGGACATCCTTATATAACTTTATCAGCATATTGAATATGAGTCACTCATTTATAAAAGTGATTTTACAAGTACATACATACCAAATCAAAGTATGTAAAACGAGTGACTCACATTCAATGTCCTTATATAATTCTATCAATGCATCCTCATAGGAAAATTTCCGATATATATATATATATATATATATGTTCTTATTCCAAAAAAATAATTGAGTAATGAATTCAGAATAGTAAATGATGGGCCTTTAATTATAATTGTTGGCTATTTTGTTTAAAAAACATATGTAGGTCTTCGGTCTTATATTCATGGAAATAAAAAATAAAAAAAATAAAAATGAAATTTTGAAATTTGGCTACCCCTATAATTTTATTTATTTATTTATTTATTTTTAAAATCCGACAATGAACAAATCAAGACCTGCCGATATCATCAAGTACTATATGAGTGGTCCAAATATTTACCCTATTGAGAAATATACGGACACCATTTTGGGGATAACAAACTTTAGGGGCTCTTCTTTTACCAAGATGAAGTGTGTTTGAAGGGAATTTGTGTTGCATGGAAAGCTTATCTGTGCCAGGCTAGCTTGTAGACAACCCCAGTACAATTAACGGCAAATTTTTAATACAAATTTAATTTAAGATCACTTGATTATCAAGCAAAAATTAATAAGAAAAGATAAGTTATCTAAACGATTTTATATATATATATATATATATATATTTATATATACACACTTGACTTCTCTCATACAAAATCCCCTTATATAAATCTATATAAATCTTATATCTAAATCATTCATAACATGATGAAATTTAATGAATTTTAATGAAATCTTTTACATGAATGATAAGAAAAATGAAATATACTCATTGTAAAATTTTCAAAAAAATTTTAATTTGATAACTATTTTTTCTAAATTTTAAAAATTTTAAAAATTTTCCTATAAATATATTTCATATTTCTTATCACCCATGTAAAAATTCTCATTAAAATTCAATAAATTTCATCATGTTATTAATGGTTTGAAAATAAGATTTACGTGTGATAAGTCTCCTCTCTCTCTCTCTCTCTCTCTCTCTCTCTCTCTCTCTCTCTCTCTCTCTCTATATATATATATATATATATTAGTGAAATATTGGTGGGATATATTAATAAAGAAACACTTTGTATAACTAGGGTCGTGGCACCGTGGTGTAAAAAAAACAAAAACAAAAACAAAAAAAAAAAAAAAAAAATAGGTCTCATGTATTTATTACACAGGTCCCATATGTTTTTTTCATTTTTTTACTGTAAGGGGCCGCGACCCCAGTTATACGTAGCATTCCTCATATTAATACATGAAATATTCAAGAAATAGATCGCCGACCAATGGTGCTTAAACAATGAAAATGTATTAACTAGTTTTTCTGAGGATGTTTGTATAGCATTCCTCATATTAATATATGAAATATTCATACAATAGATCACCGACCAATGGTGATTAAACAATGAAAATGTATTAATTAGTTTTTCTGAGGATGTAAAAAAAAAAAAAAAAAAGTGTGAAACAGAGAATGTTTCACTTATATATGTTTCATTTTTGGTAGTTGTTTGGGGTAAAGTTGAGAGAGAATGAAAATATAGAAAATGTTGAAACAAACGTAATATAGTTAATAATGTAATTGGATGGTTATTTAGTGAAAGGACATTAGTATAAACGGTAAAAACAATAGTTTGATGGGAGGAGGTTAAAAAAAAAAAAAACAATAATTTCGATCAATCATATTTGGCAATTTTCTCTTCTTTGTAATTGTTTTGATAAATACAACACTGTAAATATGACTTCGTTTGTCTAAAACAAACAGAAAAGCCAACAAAATAACCGGCCTGCATGATATTCCCGAGGAGTATACTGATATTTCAATATTATTTATTGAGTGCAATTTTGCTCATCCACACTTTTAACAAAAGCACCCTCTTCCTGAATACATATCAAGTGTTGGAGAGGGAGGTAATGCTTACCCACAAAAAGTGTGGGTGAGCAAATTCATTCTCACCTAAAATCTCACTTTTTTCATCTCACTACATGTGGCATGTGAGATGTCAAATTGTGAGTGGATACACATTAATGATTATTTATCTTTTCATCTCACTACATGTGGCATGTGAGATGTCAAATTGTGAGTGGATACACATTAATGATTATTTATCTCACCTACCTCATGTATCCACTCACCATTTAACACCTCACATGCCACATATAGTGAGATGAAAAAGATGGGATTTTAGGTAGGATATATAGCATTACTGTATTTGCAAAGATCAGTTTGGACGGTTCTTTCATTGTGAAGAAACAATTAATATTACCAAATACACTTTTTATTAACATAAATGACTTTTTTTGTTATAAGTATTATTATATTACTTAAATTTGGGATTTTTTTTGGGAGGAGGAGGAATTGAACTCGCAACCTCGTGATACAGGTGTGAAAGGTTTATTATCAGACCATCTTCATCTCATCTGTTAATATATTGATATAAGAGCGTCTCCAATGCAAATATACATTTGGAGAAAATTAAGTGCCACATAGGATAGATAGATACAAATTTAGAAAAACTCTCTCCAATGCAATTATATAAAGCCCCGTTTGATTATTTGTCTGAAGACCGAACAATACTGAATGATAATGAAGATTGAATAGTGACTAAAAACTGAAAACTGAATATAAGTGATAAATCGTTTGTTTTTTTTTTTTTTTTTTTAAGTCATAAATATCTAAAAATAAATAATTTTGCATTCATGCCCTTCTAACTATTATTTATTATATATTTACATTTTAATATATTATGGACAACTCTAACATATAAATTAATTCTAAAATAAATTTATTTGGTTATTAATAATATTTTAAATTTATATTATCGTATAAAATCTAATTATTACTAAACTCTTAACTAGTGACATTATAAAACTAATAGGCTACTTCATATGTATATTACAGATAAAATGAAGTTCATTAATATGTTCTTATTAGCAATCTACTTGATGTATATAATTTATTATTTAATTGATTTGGAATAAACTTGGATAATTATATAATTTATAGATTTCATGTATATATATATATATATATATAACAAGTTGTTAGTTTTGGAAATAGATTAAATTAGTGAGATAGTTTTGGAAGTAAGACTTTACATTAAATTCTACTGAATTTGTGTTAAGTGAAAGTGAAAATTTTTCACTTTTCAACACAAGTGGTTTTAAGGGTTTATTAAGTGACTTTAACACTTAAAAAATCAAACAAAATAACTGAACGGAATACATTAAGTACCATTTAGTGTTAAGTGGAAAAATCAAACAGGGTCTAACTTTAATTTGGAGATGATGTGGCAAAAAAAAAAAAAGTTAGAAAATATTGAGTTGAGTTTCTAATTCTACAAACTCTCCTTGCTAACTATGATTTCTAACTCTTTCCACAAATAATATTATAACATATTTAATTGTAAAATAAAAGATGAGAGAGAGTTAAATAATTATTTTATTATGACCGGTCATAAAATGAATAGATATTAGATATTAGATAATTGCATCAAAGATTTGAATAAACATTTCTCTATTTTGTTTTTCTAAGCAAGTCCATAATGAATAGAAATGTTGATATGACATTATTTAAAAATTCGAAACAAATATTTACATTGGAGATGCTCTAAATGGCTTAATCTTAAGACCGGCCCATGAGGGCAGCAAACCCAGCATTTTACTGGGAGCCTCAACTAGCCCAATCTACTTCTTCTACCTTTGTAAAGTCAAGGACCTCAGTGCCCATTCTGTTTAAGTTTAAAAAGGGTCTAATCTCAAACATTTCTTTACTTTTATTTATTTATTTATTTATTTATTTTCTATTTCAAATCAAACCTAATTAACTAGTTCAATTTAACAAAAATAAACTTCAAAAGCCCAATTGAATTGTAATCGTGAGACTACCCTATTTGAAACAAAAACAAATAGTGACCTCAGTGTCCAATCTACTTCTTCTTTTGTAAAATCTGGGGCTTCAGTGCTCAATCTATTTAAGTTTAAAATTTGCAAAATCTCAAACCTTTATTTGTTTTTATTTGTTTATTTTCTTTTTCAAATCAAGGCTCAATTAACTAGTTTAATTCAACAAAAATAAACTTCAAAAGCCCAATTGAATTGTGATTGTGAGACTACTCTATTTGAAACAAAAACAAACAGTAAAATAATTAAAAACAACAACATTTAATGACTTAAAGGCTAAAGGAATAAAAATAGTCTTGATTCCTTTAAGAAAACTCTCATTTGACTCTGCAAGCTTCTCGGGCTCTCTCGTTTTCCTGAAACTCTCTATCTTTGTCAATATTGATAGTATGGTTTTTGTTTTCAATTAATTACTTTGAATATTTTTATTAATCTTGATTATCTAGTATCTACGACCATTGATTGTATGAAATTTTTTGATATGTTGACTTATTTATTAAGTTTAGAGTATTGTTTTACTGCAAAAATAGAGAAATAGAATTTATAGAAAGAGTCAACAAGAAAATAAACATTAAAATAGTATGCTACACATGTTGATTTTGACTCATCTTTTAATTATTTATTTTATTTAAAATATTATCAACTTATTTTAAGATTTAGTGATCTGTATGTTTATTGTGTAGTCAATTTGTTAAGCTTTTCTAGAATCATTTATGAGGGAGAAGTTGAGAAGGGGTTCTTTTATGGCCAAACTAATATTACTGGATTTAAACGGAAAAAAAAAAATTACAAGTTAAAATAAAATAATCGTGTATTCTTGTTATCGTTGAATACTTGAATACTTGAATTAGTCATTTAGACAATATAATATGTTATACACTTATATATGCCTGTTATTGTATTTAAGTGAAGAAGTGGAGTTGATCTGTTATAATTTTGATGGAAAATTTATAGTGAATGATAGTATCGAAATTCTACTTACAAAACTCATTAGATTTAAGTTCTATCTAACAGATTTTATAATATATATTTTTAGATAAAATGATAATAATTTTTATATGGATCCCGGTTTTTTGTTAATATTATTAAATGGATTGGGTCCCGAAATGTTTAGAGACTAACTCATAATCCAGCATGTCATCAAATTCCAACAGCTCAAGTTGCTTCAGATACCAAATAGGCAACTTTTTCATCATCAACATTTTGAAAGTTTATATGAACTCTTGTTGAGTTTTTAAAGATGTTAGTGATATTAAACATTGTTAATTGTGATTGCTATTAGAATTTTTAGAAAACTAGACAGTCACAGGATGCAAATTTTATTCAATCAATCAGGGATGAACACAGGTTTACGATTTGACATTAACATATCAACAAATAAGTACTAGGAACTACATTGCTTCTTGCCCAAAATTTTCAGTTAAAGATCCAAATTTTTTCATAATCACAATCGATTTCTTTTGGAGTCATGCGCGATTCTGATAACTTTTGCGGCGGTCTTATCAAGTCAAATCTCCCAGAAAATCATGAGCAAAATTCATGTAGTCAAGACGACATCTTTTGATGCTTATGGACTCATCTTGAGACATTAACACCCAGAAATTGTGTAACTATACAGGGGATCTATGACAAGAGCCTATTAAAGGCCCAAAAAGGAAGGAAAAAAAGCCCATTTGGTAATCATTTTATCTAAGGGCACATTTACTTATTGGGAATAAAAATTAGACTTAATGGTACGGATGTCTTATGAATTATTCGCGATCTGCTGATATGTCTTATGAATTTTTAAAATGGTCACTAAACCCCCTGAAATCTCATTTTCTTTGCAGCGGAGACCCAAAGCCTAATGCTGTCTATTTTTCTATCAAGCAAATTGCAATAAGTTCCCCTGATTATATAGATAATTGTATAAAACCAGAAACAATATAATAATATAACCTAAATACCCCTCTAACCAAATTTTAAAAATCAAATTTTAAAAAAATTAAAATTAAAATTGAAATAATGGTTAAATAATAATAAAATTTTGAATTTAATTTTCTGAATAATTAAATTATCTTTTTTATTTAAATATCCCTAAATATTTATTATTAATAATAAATAATAATAATAATAATAACAATAATAATAAAAAAAAAATAATAACAATAATAACGATAATAAAATAAAAATGATAATAATAATAAAGATGTGCTGCAATGGGGCTCTCTTCAAGTAGTTTGCGCCTTGCGGGTTGTTTTTGTGTTTTGTCTGCTTTCTGCTGTTCCCTTACCTTGCTTGTTTTCTTCTTGCAAGTCTGGTTCCCTCTGGAACGTCTGCTGCTATGTTGTTGCCTTTCTTGGCCTTGCCTTTTCCATTTGTTTGTTGCCGAGTTGCCGATGAATATAATTATGTCTTTTCAAAAATTAATAATAATAATAATAATGTCTTCGCTGATAGGTTGGCGAAACAAGGATCTAGCTCGACTGAAGATGTGCTGCAATAGGGCTCTCTTTGAGTAGTTTGTGGGTTGTTTTTTTGTTTTGTTTGTTTTTTCTGTTCACTTAGACCGTCTCCGATATATATGTCAATATCAATGTCAAATTTGGTACAAAAAAGAGTAAAATATTATATTTCGCATATCAATTTAGCATTTTGCTCTAATACACAATCTTATTTAAAATGCTATTTTTATTATTTTATTAATTAAAATTATAAAAGTAAATACTTACTATTAATACATTCATTATTTCTTTTAATACTCCAATACAAAGTTCTATTAATGCATTCATTATTTCATTTAAAATATATATATAATGGTACTTTTGTGATTAAAAAATGGTATTTATTATTATACCAAATTTGGCATATACTATATTTTGTGCCAATATGCCAAATTTAGCACATTATTTAGCACTGCATTAGAGAATAATTTTTACACCTTGTGCTAAATTTTAGCATTAACACAATAATTTGACACGACATTAGAGATGCCTTTTCCTTTTGTTTGTTGCGGGGTTACCAATGAATATAATTTTTTCTTTCAAAATAATAATAATAATAATAATAATAACAATAATAAATATTTGAAAGTAATGGTTATTAATGGATGGTGGAGATCCAACTTTAAAATTTGGAAATATAATTTTAATTTTTTTTTTTTTGCTTTTATTTTAAAAAGAATTTCAGATCTCTTCGAATCTAGGAATTTACATATTTGAATAAATTGGTTATTAATATGTCATGAACCTCCGCCATAAGTGTTATGTTATAAACTACAACACCAAAACATACATACCGACTAATAGGATGGAATTGGAATAGTTATAACTTAATAACCATGACTCTCAAATATTTATTATTATTATTATTATTATTATTATTATTATTATTATTATTATAGTAAATTGGAACCCAAATGTAGCACGTGTCATCGTGTGAGAGATTTGAAATTAAATTCTATATATTCATTTCTATATTTGCTAGCTATTCATTTTTTTAAATAATAATAACAATAATATTATTATTATTAAATAGGTACAATAATAATACAATGAATCTAAGCTTTAACCATTATTTTCCTATTATTATTATTTGAACGGATTTCATATTATTATAATTATTATAATTATTATTATCTATTGGAACTTTAACCATTAATCTATATAATATATGATAAATCTATCATATAAAAGCTAACCATCACAGAGTCATGTGTCGCCGTGAGGGAGTTTTGATATTAAATTATATATTTACATTTAATTCAAAATCTTTAATTATAAATTTATATATATATAAAAACAAATTACTTATAATTGAATTTGATTTTAATTAAATCACCGTCGTCAGTTATAATGATTGTTATTATCTTTAGGAGTTCTTAGGTATTCAATGTCATTATGATTAAAAAAATAAAAACTTATTATTCTTTGTAGGATATGAAAAGTTAAAACCTTTTAAATTATTATATTACATTTATTTTTCCAAGTCAAGAGTCAAGTGGGATTTAATAAATTCATGTAGTTACAAGGTATATGGAACTCATTTGACAATATACACAAATAGAGTTAGGAATGTTTATGACACATGAGGTTCATCAATATTATCTCACAATAAAACCCAACTTTAAATGAAAACAAGAATGTCAACAACCTCATATGCCTATATAAATACTTATGTAAATCATTTTCCTAAAAGGTATGAAGCAATATCAATCCAAGATTAAAGAAGCAAAAATGAATGTATCCCAAGTTCATGTGCTCAGATTGGGGTGATTTAAATATACATATGTAAGAATAATTTCGGCTTCTATTCATAGATATTTTTTTTTTATAGTCATTGATATATATTTGTTTTGTTTTTCAAATTTTGACGAAAAGCCAACCAACCATCTTAGTGGGTGAATCCAATATTAATTTTGGTGAAGATGATGAGGTATAAGAAAGTTGAGGGTAAGATGTGTACTTTGCATATTCCAAGAAACAACGGTGGATTATATGATCAAAGCCGGTTCATCCAAGGTGAATTATATACTTTGTTCAGTTTCATTTGTTTTTTTTTTTTTTTTTGGATTTAATTAGTTGTTGAGAAGATTGTTTGGAAAAAAAAAAAATTTATTTTCGTGACATGTGAAATTGGGTTGCTTTGTTTTTATAATTTATTTCGATAAGGAATCAGATACTCAGGTTCTGTCAAGGTGGGTGATTTGCCACCAGATTTCGCAAAGTTGAAAGCCCTCTTTGAAATGTTTAAGGAGGATGAGATTAGTGCCATCTTGGGAGAATCTTATAAAGACATGAATGACTTCAAATGAGTCTTCATTTATTTCTACGAGGAATAATATGTAATTGCTTGTTTGTTTATTTTCTTATTTGTGTTTATAGGTTTATATTGACAAAAAATTAAACATTGTATATGTTTAACGGATGGAAACGTTATAGATTTACTTAAAGTCTTTTATTTTCTCTTTTTTGAACATTAATTTTTGAAACATATTCTTGAATTTTTATTTTTTTTTAATCTGTTTTGGTTGATTGAGTTATATATTGTTAATTATAGCTTTGTGCCATTGTAAATGATGAAATTCAAAAGTCATTTAATGACACATTGTGTATGGATAGACCTTACAAAGTTTGTATAGGCAGTAATACATGGCATATCTGATATTTCTCTTTTTTGATGGTTGGTTATGGTTATGAACTTACGATGAATGGAAGTGGATAAGCAAATTTTGAGGTTTGTTAATTTGCATGCATTTTTAAATGTACAAGGCAATGAAAAGGTGAAAACAGGTGGTTCAAAGAGTTCTTCTTCATTTCTAAAGGCAACTATAACCACTACTCTCTATGTTATTAATGAATTCGAGAGGGTTGACTTTTTTATGTTGCCCACAACAACAGCTACCTGGTTGAAGATCCAAATGATCCATATGGTGGTCTTGAATTGGTCAAGATTATAAAAATAAAAACAAAAATCTGCAACAACCCACTAAAAAGTGTAAGAAGTAAAATATCATGCCCGTGACAATTTTAATTAAATTTTTGATGCGTTTTTGGGTTGATTTTGAAGTTTTGAAGGTTTCTGGATTGAAGAAGAAGGGTGAAGATTAGAAGAAAGAATAGAGAGAGATATAGATCAAATATAATTTGAGAGAGAGATCGAGAGAATTGTTAGAGAGAGAATAGAATTTAGATAAGGAAATGTTTGTTGTAATATTTGGTAACCAAATGATTATTATTTTTATTATATATATAATATCATATCTCTATAAATTCAAATTCATAATTTTTTTAAAAAATATTGTTAATTATTTAACTATAATATATATATATATATATGTATATAATATAATACATATATATATATATATATAATATTTGGTAAGTTATTTTATTTTATTTTTGTTTCCTTAAGCAAATCTATTTATTATCCCATTAATTATGGGATTGACTCTTGATTTTTCTATACTATTAATTATTTTATCTTATTTTGGAGCCTTAACACACCACATGTCAGTATGAGAAGGCTTGACCATTAATTAGTTTTTTTTTAAAAAATATATATCTATCTAACCCTTCAGTTTTATATTCTTCAACTCTTCATTTTTTTTTTTTTCAATTAACAGTAGATTTTATAGATTTAATGATAATTATTACTATTATTAGATCATATATTTTTCCTTTAATGCTTGATGAATAATATATAATCATAGAGTTTCAACATACCACATGAGAAGTCTTGACCTGACCATTGATTAATTTTATATTGGAGATGTCAAAGAAATAAATCTAGAGAAATTCACCATGATTGTTTTTCATTACCAATGCATCCAATATCTTAGACTAATAATTTAAATCATTAAATTATTGTTGCGTTACATTTTATAATTCTCACACATCGTGTGGGATGCAATCTAGTCATTATTATTATTATTATTATTATTAAGGTTTTTAGCAAAATTGTCCTATTTTAGGGACTGAATTGCAAATCTACCCTAAAACCTAAATTAATTACAAAAATACCCTAAAATGACCTTAATACCTTTTATCATAATTACACACGATTTACTAACTATATTAATTACATTTACTAACCACCAATCAACAATTCACCAACCCTTAAAAAAAAACTAACAATTTACCAACCAAACCATTAACTAAACAACATCTAACTTTTTTTTTTCTCTACATCATCTTTCATTTTCATATTTGAAGTTTTAAAAACATTGGGGAATGGTTTAAAGTTGTTTGAAGGGGTAAGTATTACTTTGTAAAATTATTATTCCAACCTTCCAATTAATTTGCTTTTAATTCGAAAATGTTTTTAAAATATATGAAAAAACCATCGGGTCAGGGGGACCGACATCGGGTCACCTCGACCCAACGGTTTTTAAAAATAGTTTTTTTTTTTGTTTTCAAGTGTTAAAAACTGTCGGGTCAGGATTGACCCAATGTCGGGCTACCCTGTCCTGATGAAAAAAATCATCGGGTCAGGGGTGGCCCGACATCTGGTCACCCCTGACCCGACAGTTTTTCAAAACTATTTTTCAAAACCGTCCGAAATTTTGTTTTGTTTTTTTTTTTTTTTTTTTGATGAAATTTTTTTTTTCCATTTATGTTCTTTGAAATAATGAATATTTTAATAATTGATAATATTTGTTTAATTATTTTTCAGGATTGACGATGAAGAATGTGCATTTGGTTTTGAATTGGGGTGGATAATGGAAAAATCATCATGTTGAGTATTGGTATGAAGGTCGAAGAGCAAAGACATTTGCTTTTTCAAGGGATTCAAATTATGGTCAATTGTTAGATAAAGTGTACAATGTAACTGGAATTGATAGAGATCATTATCAGGTTAGTATGACAACTCTTCTACAAACTTTTCGTCTTAGCATGCCAGTTGAGATTGTTGATGATGAGGACGTTGCATTGTTGCTTCGTCGAGAGAATGTTGACCTATTAGTTTGTATCAGTGTTGAGGAAATTGGCCATGAGTCTCTAGAAATGAAATATAAACCACCAAAGTCATCTCATAACCTACACCATACAACTCATCACCATGAATTTCATCATACACATAAAAGCAATATACATGTCAATACTATGGATGAGTTTCAAAGGTCGAATGTACCTAACATGGCTGCCCATTTGGATGATATTAACGAGGGATTCACACCAATTGCCAATATTGATACATCTCATTCTCATCATTTGAGTTTTGAAGATACTACGGGTAACCAACATATTCCTGCGCATGATGAAACAAAACCACGGTTTAATTACAATTGCGAGGGAGCTCCCAATCGGTATGACAAGCAGTTTGCCCATGTCCAAAGGCTTGTTCCACCTCCATGTGCATTTTATTCTATTGATTCTGGTGAAGTTGCACCCAGATCGGTTACTATGTGTCTTGAAGTGGGTGAATTGTTTCCAAGCAAGAAACAGCTACAATCGCAAGTAGGTAGTTATGTCATTAACAACGGGTTCAAACATATAAGCTTCGTCAAGCGAAGGAATCCCATTCGCATCTCGTCCATCACTGAATTTTGCATGGAAGTCATATGATCTTGTATATCTTTTTGTTATGCCTACAAAGCATTTTGTTGTGCTTGCATAGCATCCAACCTTTTGACAACATGCTCAAGTGTAATCAGTCCTTTCTTTTTTCCTCCGACTTCAACCTTTTTAAATGTTTTGGTTGGATGATCTCCTTCAATATCACCAACGTCATCCTGAACATCATCCTCAGCATCATCCTCACCGACACAACCGTCAACATTAGGTGATAGATATTTCAGTTTATCTACACCCGTCCAATACGACATCCTTGTTTCTTCATCAGTAGGGCCAAAAGTTCTGTATATGGTTATCTGAATATTTTTTTTTCAAAATATATTATTACGATGTAATCTCTAAAAAATAACAAATCCAAATAATTTTAACTGAAACGACAATATTCAAAACTTACGTTTTTGAATTTAAATATGGTTTCCTGAATATCTACATATGAAGGAGTTCCCGTGCATTGCCAATTCAAAATTCTGGGGGCGACAGTGTTCACTCTAAAGGCGTGGCCAAGTGTGACCCATTTGGGTATTGCTTTGATCGCCCACACCTGAAAAAGAAGAAAAAATTGATAGTTAAGTTAGCGCTTGGAAACATGCATATTGTCTAAAATGTATTTTATTAAAGTTCATTAATTAACACGCATCACTTGAAAGGCTGTTAGAAACTCATAAACGTTGTATCTCTCCACTTTTCTTCTAACTGGAACATCGACATTCTCCTCCAATTTATCATCACTGAACTTAATCTTGAATTTATCATCACGACCATGAAAACAAGTAGAAAGGGAGTTAAATATCCTTGCGTATATGAATGAGCTCCACAGAAACTTATTAAAAGCCTCTAAGTCATCAACTAATTCTAATGCCCAATATAGAATGCTAGTCCTATTGTCCTTCCCAACCAACGTCATCTCTAAAAAAGTATTAACGCCAACTTCACAACATCATCATCACTAATTTTATTATTAGGACCCAAATTCCTAAACCAATCAACAATCATTTTAACCTTCACTTTACTACCTTTGAAGTAGATTCGACGGAGTCTATTGTTTTTTTGTTTGAAAAGCTCCGATGTGAATTCAGAGTATTCTGCAAAGGCTAACCCACTAACCAAATAAAACTCCACTGGACTAAACCGTATCAACCCGTTGCCAACATGGTACCATAAAGAAGATGCATTATCATCAACATTCTTAACATGACACTCCCTAAGCAAGATATGGTGGCAAAATTGCCCAGACAACACCAAATCGCTCACATCCAAAAAATGACCGAAACATGTCGCTTTAAACAACTCGAGTTGTTTTGGTGTGAGATGCGACTTAATAAGCCTTATAATCTCCCAATTACAATGCCACTAACTCGAGAAGGAAAAATGTCACATTCCTTAATCTTGAGGGATTCAAGTAATTTGTTCCCACTCATGATTATCAACCTAAAGAAATTCCATAATAAGCTTGTTGTTAAAACAATTTTTCTAAGAATGTATAATAATAAATATTACATCTTTGATAGAGATCTAACAATTTTTCTAATAATGTATAAAATCAATTTGCAGTTGTTTTCCTTGAAAATTAAAAGTAGATAAGCCAAAGAAGATATTGAGCTCAATCTGACATCTCTCGTTCAAAAGTTGACAAGTGGTTTGCACAATGCCAAAGGATGTACAACATTTTACTGTTTCTTAAAACATTCCTTCTAAGTCATTCCTTTTCAGCCAAAGACATTTCCTATTTCTTAAAACTTTCCTTTGTCCAAAGTTTAATCTCAAACTTGGAAATAGATACAAGCATTTTACTACTATTAAATAAGCCTTGTTGGTTTTATAGATTTATACTAGATTATTTTGTCAGTAGCATCACCATGTCACCAATGAGATATTTTATATATCAATGGCATAGCTTTAACTACTTTAAAGACCGTGGGTAGAAGAATCATAACCCACCAGTCCATATGCCTTTTCAGGAGACCAATTTCTGAGTGGGGTGCACAGACCACCAATTGGTTGGTTGAGTTCATAAATCATATTATCACAAATGACTTTATAGTTTATGTTTTTGACCATCTTTTAAGACAAAAACCCAAATGCAAACATATCGGTAATAAAATAATGAATTAGGGCATTGCTTTCTATTTATGCAAACATATATAAATTATATACATATTTACAAAATAGGGCAGGAACAGAGAGCACAAAACAAAAGAAAACAACCAAGACAAACACTAACAGACAGAGCAACCACAGTTGCCCAAAAAACGCACAACAACAGAAGGCAAACAAACACCACGCCCAAGAAAACACAAAACAGGGTAGGAACAGAAAAAACAACACAAAATTCACATCCAGTGCAGAATATATATAATGAATTGGCAGAAATTATTGATTTCCCATAACTAAAGAACCTTTGATTTCCTACAAAATAACAACAGTAAAGCATTAGCAGTAAATCGTTGATTTCTATATGTCAAATACGATTCCATAACCAAGGAAACTTCAAATTAGAACAAAAACAAAGAAAAGGATAGATGTGACAAAATTACCTAAAAAGTTATAGATCCGACCTTACCTGACTCGGTCCCTAACTCTGAGTTGACTAAGTTTGAGTGTGTGGTTCAAATGAAAAGCTTGCCTGACTCGATCCCTTTCTATGGTGACTGAGTTCCAGTGTGGTTCAGATGAGAAGCTTGCCTGACTCGGTCCCTCTTTATGATGACTGAAGATAAGCCGCCGATGTTGCGACGAAGGGAGGGTTGGAACCGATCTAGAAGAAGCTATCGTTCAACCGTGGTTGGTGTCGCGATGAAGACCTTGCGGCTCGACCAGAATTGATGTCTGGAGAGTGGCTAGATCGGGATGGCTGGACTGATAGGTATTGACGTCGAGCGAGGATGGCTCGATCGGGATGGTGGGTTTTGTCGAGATAGGTGGCCAGCTAAAGCTGAATTGGGGATTTAGGGCATATACAATCAATTGTAAGAAAGGGTAGGACGGTCATTTCAGGGTATATTTGCAATTAATTTGGATCTTATGGTAGATTTGCAATTCAGTCCCTAAAATAGGGTAGTTTTGCTAAAAACCCTTATTATTATTATTATTATTATTATTATTATTAAATATTTAGGGATATTTAAATAAAAAAAAAAGATAATTTAATTATTCGGAAAATTGAATTCAAAATTTTATTATTATTTAACCATTATTTCAATTTCAAAATTTAATTTTTTTAAAATTTGATTTTTAAAATTTAGTTAGAGGGGTATTTAGGTCATATTATTATATTGCTTATGGTTTTATGCAATTATCTATATAATCAAGGGAACTTATTGCAATTTTCCTGACAGAAAAATGGGCGGCGTTAGACTTTAGGCCTCTGCAATGAAGAAAATGAGAGTTTAGAGGGCTTAGTGACCATTTTAAGAATTTAAGGGGTATATCAACAGTTCACGAACAATTAATGGGGTATCTATATCATTAAGCCTAAAAATTAAAGGGAATTATGATTACTTGTGTGAGAGGGGGAACTAGGCTCCTTTTCGGTATGAATTTAATTCCTAATTTGTGTGTAGGTCCACATAATTTGATTACAAGTTTTTTTATAAATTTTTTTGATCACAAATCAAGGATTAAAATCCATTTATTTTATTAAGATTCCCCCCCATATGCCTTTTCAGGAGACCAATATCTGAGTGGGGTGCACATACCACCAATTGGTTGGTTGAGTTCATAAATCATATTATCACAAATGACTTTATAGTTTATGTTTTTGACCATCTTTTAAGACAAAAACCCAAATGCAAACATATCGGTAATAAAATAATGAATTAGGGCATTGCTTTCTATTTATGCAAACATATATAAATTATATACATATTTACAAAATAGGGCAGGAACAGAGAGCACAAAACAAAAGAAAACAGCCAAGACAAACACTAACAGACAGAGCAACCACAGTAGCCCAAAAAACGCACAACAACAGAAGGCAAACAAACACCACGCCCAGGAAAACACAAAACAGGGCAGGAACAGAAAAAACAACACAAAATTCACATCCAGTGCAGAATATATATAATGAATTGGCAGAAATTGTTGATTTCCTACAACTAAAGAACCTTTGATTTCCTACAAAATAACAACAGTAAAGCATTAGCAGTAAATCGTTGATTTCTATATGTCAAATACGATTCCATAACCAAGGAACCTTCAAATTAGAACAAAAACAAAGAAAAGGATAGATGCGACAAAATTACCTAAAAAGTTATAGATCCGACCTTGCCTGACTCAGTCCCTAGCTCTGAGTTGACTAAGTTTGAGTGTGTGGTTCAAATGAAAAGCTTGCCTGACTCGATCCCTTTCTATGGTGACTGAGTTCCAGTGTGGTTCAAACGAGAAGCTTGCCTGACTCGGTCCCTCTTTATGATGACTGAAGATAAGCCGCCGATGTCGCGACGAAGGGAGGGTTGGAACCGACCTAGAAGAAGCTGTCATTCAACCGTGGTTGGTGTCGAGACGAAGACCTTGCGGCTCGACCGGAATTGATGTCTGGCGAGGGTGGCTAGATCGGGATGGCTGGACAGATAGGTATTGACGTCGGGCGAGGATGGCTCGATCGGGATGGTGGGTTTTGTCGGGATAGGTGGCCAGCTAAAGCTGAATTGGGGATTTAGGGCATATACAATCAATTGTAAGAAAGGGTAGGACGGTCATTTCAGGGTATATTTGCAATTAATTTGGATCTTATGGTAGATTTGCAATTCAGTCCCTAAAATAGGGTAGTTTTGCTAAAAACCCTTATTATTTTTATTATTATTATTAAATATTTAGGGATATTTAAATAAAAAAAAGATAATTTAATTATTCGGAAAATTGAATTCAAAATTTTATTATTATTTAACCATTATTTCAATTTCAAAATTTAATTTTCTTAAAATTTAATTTTTAAAATTTGGTTAGAGGGGTATTTAGGTCATAGTATTATATTGCTTATGGTTTTATGCAATTATCTATATAATCAAAGGAACTTATTGCAATTTTCCTGACAGAAAAATGGGCGGTGTTAGACTTTACGCCTCTGCAATGAATAAAATGAGAGTTCAGAGGGTTTAGTGGCCATTTTAAGAATTTAAGGGGTATATCAACGGTTCACGAACAATTAATGGGGTATCTATATCATTAAGCCTAAAAATTAAAGGGAATTATGATTACTTGTGTGAGAGGGGGAACTAGGCTCCTTTTTCGGTATGAATTTAATTCCTAATTTGTGTGTAGGTCCACGTAATTTGATTACAAGTTTTTTTTATAAATTTTTTTGATCACAAATCAAGGATTAAAATCCATTTATTTTATTCCTTTAAAAAAATCCATTTATTTTATTTTAAAGGAATAAAATAAATGGATTTTAATCCTTGATTTGTGATCAAAAAAATTTATAAAAAAAACTTGTAATCAAATTACGTGGACCTACACACAAATTAGGAATTAAATTCATACCGAAAAAGGAGCCTAGTTCCCCCTCTCACACAAGTAATCATAATTCCCTTTAATTTTTAGGCTTAACGATATAGATACCCCATTAATTGTTCGTGAACCGTTGATACACCTATCCCGACAAAACCCACCATCCCGATCGAGCCATCCTCGCCCGACGTCAATACCTATCTGTCCAGCCATCCCGATCTAGCCACCCTCGCCAGACATCAATTCCGGTCGAGCCGCAAGGTCTTCGTCTCGACACCAACCACGGTTGAACGACAGCTTCTTCTAGGAATTTAAGGGGTATATCAACGGTTCACGAACAATTAATGGGGTATCTATATCATTAAGCCTAAAAATTAAAGGGAATTATGATTACTTGTGTGAGAGGGGGAACTAGGCTCCTTTTTCGGTATGAATTTAATTCCTAATTTGTGTGTAGGTCCACGTAATTTGATTACAAGTTTTTTTTATAAATTTTTTTGATCACAAATCAAGGATATTTCAAGTAGGGTGAAAAGGCATGACTGATGACTCGAACCCACAACCGAGCCAACCTTGTTAAAATTAATTTCATTAAAAAGTTCAATTTTTGAAGTTGAAATCAGCTATTAAAAACAATCCACCAATCTAAATGGAATCAATTCAAAATTTGTAGTTATCATTACGGACAAAGATCTTTTCCTCACCTCACATTTTACTTACCTTTTTAAAGCATGTGATTGATTGTTAATAAAATGTCAATCACATCTTAACCATTCATTTATTGCAATGCTTATATGTCATAAGATTATGTGAGGTGGGGTGAGGAGATAATCCTTTCCTATCATTACATGTGAGTATGCGACGAAAAACATTGACAGAGTTTGAGAAATCGAAATAGAGCTTAACAAAAGTCAAAGTTTATTAGTCAAATATAGGAATCTTCAGCTTAAAATAATGATAAACATGAATCCATTTCATATATATACCCATCTTTAATTTTTACTCCACATTATTCTATCTTTTGTCAATATAGAGAGATACCATTTTTGATACATTATTATCAAATCATTTCATCAATATTTCATATAAATATGGCACCCCGGATTGCTTTATCCTCAAACCATCTATCACTCAGTAACCATCCAATCAAAAGAAATGGATTATCTTGATTTCTTTAACCAATACCTACTTCACTTTGTAGTCCTATACGTCTCCGTTGGTTTCGTCTACTTTTTCTACAGTTACAAATCATCTGCCACCAAAACTAATATTCCACCGGGGAAAAAAGGCTTGCCATTCATAGGGGAAACCTTGGCCTATGTCATGGCTGCCCGGAGAGGGACCCCGGAGAAGTTCATCACGGATCGAACGAGCAAATACTCACCGGATGTCTTTCGAACCTCCCTACTGGGAGAAAACATGGCTCTGTTTTGTGGTGCCTCCGGCAACAAGTTCTTGTTCTCAGGCCAAAACAAATATGTCACTTCCTGGTGGCCAAATTCCATAAAAAAGGCCCTGATGGATCCCTCTTGTATTAACAATTCATCCATGGAAGAATCCACCAAATTGCGCAGCTTTTTGCCTCCATTTTTGAAGCCAGAATCCCTACAACATTACATTCCTGTAATGGACTCCATGGCGATAGAACATCTACAGAAGGAATGGTCTCCATACAAGGAAGTGAAAGTCTTTCCGTTGTCGAAAAAATACACATTCGCATTGGCATGTAGACTCTTCATCAGTGTTGTGGATCCAAAACATGTAGCCAAATTCGCGGAGCCTTTCGCTCAGGCCACAGCCGGGTTGATTTCAGTGCCAATTGATCTTCCAGGAACAACTTTCAATGGTGCATGTAAAGCAGGCAAAACAATTCGGCAGGAGCTCACAGCTATAATTACAAAGAGGAAGTTGGAGTTGGAAGAAGATAAAAATTCAGGAACTATGGACTTGTTGACTAGTATGCTTCTTGATGGATTGAATCACATGGAGATTTCTAATAAAATTGTAGGCTTCTTCATTGCCAGCCATGATACTACAAGTACTGCCATCACATTCATCATCAGCTATCTTGCTCAGTACCCTGATGTCTACCACAAGGTTTTTCAAGGTAACACATTAATCCTTAGCGGAAGCTTCTGATGAGATGCAAACCCCCGGATATAGTTATATCTGGAATTACTGATTATCACATGTGATAATCCGTGTGTACTGCAAAACTGATTATCACATGTGATAATCAGTGATTCCAGATATAAGTTATATCTGGGGGTATGCACTTGAGAATTTCTGATATATAGCATACACAATATTCACTGCAATGAAATGTTATATTTAAACAATAAATAAATAATGGAATGCAGAACAAATGGAGATTTTGAAGTCCAAAGGAGAAAGAGATCATTTAAATTGGGAAGATATTCAAAAGATGAAGTATACATGGTGTGTGGTATGTGAAGTAATGAGGCTCTCACCACCAGCTAATGGAGCTTTCAGAGAAGCCATAACTGACTTCACTTATGCAGGCTATACCATTCCAAAAGGATGGAAGGTACCATTTATAATCTCTCTTCATATCTACTATATGTCTATATGAGAGCTTCCCAGGTTCGTGATCCTGGATTTAGTTATGTTCAGGACAACAATTTTGCAACGTTTGATACGAAGGTCTCAATTCTAACATTAACATTACATAACCGTTGTTTTGAACATAACAATGTCTGAAATCCTGGATTTGAGAAAATAATTATACAATATATACATTAAAAATTATAATCAATTTTTATGCAGACATTTTGGACGGTTCATACAACACATAAAAATCCGAAATATTTCCCAGAACCAGAAAAATTTGATCCATCAAGATTTGAAGGAAATGGACCTGCACCCTTCACTTTCGTACCATTCGGAGGAGGACCTCGAATGTGCCCCGGAAAAGAGTATGCTCGATTAGAGATTCTCGTTTTCATTCACAATGTGGTCACAAAGTTCAAATTCCAGAAAGTGCTTCCAAATGAGAAAATTGAATACATTCCATCACCAATTCCAGTGAAAGGACTTCCTATTTCTTTGGAGACCATCCAAATATAAATATATTTTTAACCCTTTGGAGATTCTCATGATGAATTTTAAATTGGGTGGAATAAATTTGTAATAGCTTGTGTCATGCTAATATTTATCAGGCATGTGAAAACATGTTGGAACTAAGTTTATCGCATTAGATAAACCAGAATCCTGTATCCTAAAAAAATAGCATGTTGAGTAATTTATTTATAGTTGTTACTGTCCTACCATGCAAACAAACAGTCAAACAAATTTGGCTTTATTTTTATTACTATGTTTTTATTTTTCATGTACTTGAATGAATTTCTTTATTAATGAAAATTAGTTTGTATCTCATCTCTGTTTTCTTGATTTTTTTTTCCTTTTATTTTAGTGGAATATATGTATATAATTATATATCCTATGATATAAATTTTGATTATTTTAGAATTACTTGACTTTTAAACCTAACAAGCTAGAATGCTCTACATAAACGTTAAATTCAAACTTAGTAAAAATTTTCTTTCGTTAAATATTAATTTTTTAATTTAAAGGTGGAACTAAATAGCATAATTTTTATAAATGTTAGAAAGAACAAAAAAAACAGTGTTCTAGTACCACTTAGGCGGTGAAGCCGATTTAGCTAAAATGATGTCGTTTTGGGTCAAAATGGCATCGTTTTGGAAAGAATTTTTTTTTATAAAAAATATTACCGAGCTTAGTCAACGGTATTGACTCGGCCTAGGAGCCTGGCTGCCTAAGAAGGCTTATTAAGCCTTCCTCGCAGCGGCCAAGTCTAGTAGTCTGATTACCAGAACCATGCAAAAAAAACAACAAAAGCTAGCCAGCATGTTTACAACTTATAATCCACACATGACAAGATGAGGCTGGTCTAGTGGTAAACCTCTCACACCTGCAGCACTAGGTTGCGAGTTTGAACCCTCCCCCTAAAAAACCCCGAATTAATGTAATATTTTTAAAATTTAAAAATAAAAAAAAAAAAAAAAAAAAAAAACCCCTAAAAAACCTCGAATTAATGTAATATTTCAATAAATAAATAAATAAATAAAGCCTAAATCCACACATACACAATTTCAAACGATGCCGATATTGACATCCATAAATATGATTTACACACTCATTTTATAAATACATTCATATCTAAAATTTAAAATTAAACTATTACTATAAACACACAACCTCGACGAGATCTCCATTCAGAAAAGAAGTTTTCACATCCATTTGATGCATTTCTAAATCAAAATGAGCAACTAAGGCCATAATAATCCTAAAGGCATCTTTCGAAGAGACAGATGAAAAAGTTTTGATATAATCAATACCTTCCTTTTGGTTGAACCCTTTCGCTACAAGTCTAGCTTTATGTCTCTCAATATTACCTTTAAAGTCTCGTTTAGTTTTAAGAACCCATTTGCAGCCAATAGGCTTGCAACCATCAAACAGTTTAACCAAATCCCAAGATCTCAGTTCATCGATCATAGCATCCATCCATTTTGATGATTGAAAGCTCTAAACAACTTGATCATAAGTCCTAGGATCATCATCCACTCCTTTGTCACCCCTTGTAAATAAACAATATAATCATCAAGAATGACAAATCTTCGAACCCTTTGAGATCTCCTTAAAGGAACATCACCAATTGGTCATGGCTTATCAACATATGGTTGGGGTTCATCAAGAACTGACTAGGAATCACAATGACCGGATGAGGATCATCAATAGCTGATAAGGGCTCATCAATAACTGGTAATGGCTCATCATCTTATTCAGATAGTGACTATTCATGATGCTCAATGAGAGGTGGTATAACACATCTACCGCAAATTAAGTCTACCGCAACACGCAATGTGTGTTGTGAAAACTTTTTGCAACATGCCTTGCCTGTTGTTGATACGCCTGTTGCCAAAAGATGATATGCATTTTACAACTTACACCGTAAGTTGTAAAATGCACATGAAACGCGCGTTGTTATAACTAATGACACGCAGCCGCTGTCGTTCGAACCACCCGACGCTGTCTGAACCACCGCCATGCCACTGTTGATAATGACAATTAATTGTGTCATTACTTGGAATTGAACTTGAGACCTCAAGTCCAATGTTGCAAGTCTTTACCATTAGACTACAACAGTTGATGTGTTACCAATTGAACAATATTTATATATACATATATATATATATATATATAACCGATATGAATTGTTAGAATTAAAAAAAATAAAAAATAAAAACCTTGTTAGATAAATTTAAATTGTTTCAACTAATCAAAATTATAGTTTCTACAACAAACATATATTAAAAAATATGTACTGAAAATTTTAATAAAATTATATTTTTTAAAACATATTAGTCGAGTTATTGATCAATATTCTATAGTCACGTTTGGTTACATGGTGGAATGGTAATCGAAATGGTAATGAGAATGAGAATGGAAAGGAAAGGAAAATTAAGTTTTTTGTTTGGTTGAAACTTTAGAATTAGTCTCTGAATCAGTATTATTTTGTTTGGTTAATAACGAAATGGAATAGAG
The DNA here is from genome assembly GCA_035582765.1 of Acer negundo. Classification (NCBI taxonomy): domain Eukaryota; kingdom Viridiplantae; phylum Streptophyta; class Magnoliopsida; order Sapindales; family Sapindaceae; genus Acer; species Acer negundo. Next base: position 20,839,735 of record CM069231.1, on the reverse strand, counting down.
TTAACTGTATTTTGATCAAAATACCCCTAATTATAAAACATTCATAATAACATGATATATTATGGATAATACTAATAAAATATAAAAGTATATATATATATATATATATATATAATTATATATTATTTAATATAATGTCATATATATATATATATTATATAATATAATATATACCCCTAATTATAAAACATTCATAATAACATGATATATTATGGATAATAATAATAAAATATAAAAGTATATTATATATATAATTATATATTATTTATTTATATATAATATAATATATTATGGATTTCTATTACTGAATTGAATAAAAATAAATAACTAAATATTTAAATAATAAATTTTAGTCAAAATTTTAAGTTTTTTAATGTAGCGTAACCCCCCTAATAATTATGTTATTGCTATATATCTATCTATATTGTTACAGTAAACATCCTTTAATAATATAAATAAAATTATCAAATATTAAATTTTTATTTTTATCTATTTAGATTAAAGTAATTAGTATAAAAAAATAATGAGCATTAAAAACCATATTTTGAAAATGAATATTTAGTTATTTTTAACAACATGCATAATCTAGTTGTAAAAACTCCAAGTTTTGACAACATTAAAACAAAGTATGTTGTTAAAGATAAGTCTATGACAACAATAAGATTGGTGTGCTGTAGAATATATTACTTTTAACAACATAAGTAAGTGCGTGTTGTGAAAGACATATTTTCAACAATAAGCAAAGTTGTGCGTTGCGGAAGATAAACCCTTTTAACAACATACAAATTGTGTGTTGTGAAATGTAAGAAATTTAGAAACATACAAGTCTGTGTATTGTGAAACTCAAGACATTTAACAACATGTGGGTTTGCGTGTTGCGAAATGCAAGAAATTTAACAACATGCAAATTTGCGTGTTGTGAAAAACTAATAGTTTAACAACATGCGAACTTGTGTGTTGCGAAAGACAAGTCGTTTAACAACTTGCGTAAAATGTGTGTTGTCATATATTGTGATTTTTTAACAACTTGCATTGCGTATTGTAATACGTAACCTTTCGCAACATTCATCAGTTATATGTTGCAATATGTCTCCCATTATTGACTACTTATGCAAGTGTGTTGTTGTAAATTACTTCCACAACATGCATTTTTCGTGTATTGCAATATGTGACTTTTGGCAATATTTACCTAATGTATGTTGCTAATTGAATGTTGTCTTAGACTATTTTTCTTGTAGTGACGGTTTTAGGATCAAGCTTTTTCAAGTTAGGAGCAGGACATCCTCATACTCTAATGTGATTCAAATTTGGCTTTGGACCATACCACATCTCAAACAGAGTTTAAGGTATAGATTTACTACGAACTATATTAAGAATATAAGATGTCGTCTTTAATGCATCGCACCGTAAGAAATTAAGCAAAGAAATAATGTTTATCATACTTCTTGCCATGTCAATAAGTCACTACTAGAAAAACCATAAAAGATGACAGTTTTTTTATAACAGTTTTAAAAAACTGTCATAAATTTTTTTTCTTCTTGACAGTTAAAAACTATTAAGAAATGTTTATACTTTTTTTATTTTTAAATTTTCATTATTTAATATTTAATTATAATATTAAATTAAATAACAATTTTTATATTTATAATAACCACCTCTCTCATCGTCAGACTACCGCCTGCTGCTGCCGCTGACCGTCGCTGGCCACCGACCGTCGTTATAAGTTTTTTTTTTTTCTTGACAGTTAAAAACTGTCAAGAAATGTTTATAATTTTTTTTTAATTTCCATTACTTAATATTTAATTATAATATTTAATATTTATATTATATTATTAAATATATAATATATATTATTATTATATATAATATATATAATATATATTTATATATATATATATTATTATACGTATTATATAATATATATATTAATTATATTTTATATTATTATATTACATAATATATATTATATATATAATATACTTTTATATTTTATTATTATTATCCATAATATATCATGTTATTATGAATATTTTATAATTATGGGTATTTTGGTCAAAATACAGTTAACTCTATTCATTTCCGTTGTTAACCAAACAAAATAATACTGATTCAGAGAGTAATTTTAAAGTTCCAACCAAGTAAAAAACTCAGTTTTCCTTTCCTTTCTATTCTCATTCTCATTCTCATTACCATTACTATTCCGATTACCATTCCACCATTTAACCAAACGTGACCATGGGGTATTGACCAATGACCCGACTATATATGTTTTAAAAAATATAATTTTCTTAAAAGTTTCAATAAATTTTTATTAATATATGTCTGTTGTAGAAATTAGAATTTTGATTAATTGAATAAATTTAAATTTATCTAACAAAGTTTTTATTTTATTTCTAACAACCCATATATGTTATATATAATGCGAGAAATTGTTAATGAAAGAAATAAAATATTTATATCCACACCAAGTGTGGAGGGTGAAAATGGCCCTCATATATTAGTATGAATAATTTCCAACAAATTTTGACTTCTAGAAGCTCTTTTCTTTTTAGCTCTCGTCATTTTACCCTTCAAACAATCAACACAAGACTCAAAATCTAAAAAGTCATATGAATCAAGAATTCCATTTATGATTAATCTTTCAATTCTTTCTTTGGATAAATGGCCTAACTGTTTATGACATAGCATGGAAGAACCTTCTAGCTTTTAGATCCAATGGTAGAATTTACCACAGCAGCAGAACAAGAATTTTCACCAACAAAATCAGAGTGTAAATTCTATAAGTGCAATTATTTTGTGATAGGCTTATTTCTGTATCAGAACCTTTGGGGTGCTTTTGTATTGGTACTTCATGTGGTCATCAACATTGTGATCGTTATCGAAGACATCCTTCCAGCATCCCAAGATTTTCAAGAGCCGAGCTTTAAAGGTATAATCAACTCGACTTGTTCTCTTTAAGATATTAGGTGCACACTGACAGATGACAATTAACGTCGTCAGAAAATCGTCCATTAAAACTTTTTATAAAACCCTCACAAGCCCTAATTGGCTTTTAAAACACAAGTGTAGTGGTAAGTCGGGGTGTCGTCCACAGGGACACGGAACTAGCAAAAACTAGCTATTGCTAGAGTAGCATTCATGTAATTAATAATAAGTAAATGAGGATGTTGTTAAATGTGACTTAACACAATAATAAATCTAAACTAACAATGCAACCTAGATAAAGGGGAAATGGAGTGAAGGATATATAGATGATGGAAACTAAGGAGTTAACGGATTCAAAAGTAAATACTGGGCAATGCAACAAACTCGTAGATAAGCACGTCTATTCAAAGGTAATCGACCTAAGATGTATAGAGTCGGTTATTTATCCCTATCAAGTTATCAACCTAGGATGTATAGTGAGGACCACCTATTAGAGACTAATCCGTTGTGAACCACCAACCTAGGATGTATAGTGTTGGTTGTTCATACGGAGTCTGGAAATGAAGTCCATCTACCTATCAAAGATTCAACCGATTAAAGATTAGCCAACTTATAATGCATAGTGTTGACTTCTAATTCTCTCACGAGTACCGACCTAGGATGTATAGTGTCGGAAACCCGTTCGAGGTTAGATTGAGTCTGCGATTTAAGAATCGGAGTTCATGACATTCCGTCTATTCATTTGAGCAAGGTACAACTTAATATCATGTATATCTAGATGCAATACTCATAAATAAACCAAGGAGAACTTGCCAAGATCATGTATCTCAACAAATAATTAATGAAAACCATTAAAAAGCAAGAATAGACCAAGGTAGATATGAATATATATATATATATAACCAAGTTTATGTACAAGCCCAATATTTAACTACTCCATCAACCCTTTAGAGGGGATTTAGCTACTCATTACAACCAAGAAAACAAGAGAAAGGAAAGAGGAAGAACCCTTGGAGATCATCTCCTTCCTTGAAGTTACTTCAATCTCCTATCTTTCTTGAAGTTGAGTAGAGAATGTAAGCAAGAGTATGTGATAGTGTTTCTAGATCTAGGTTATCTTTAGAACTAAGTAAAAGCTGCCTAAAACGAATCTATAACATTATATTTATACTACATATAAAAATAGGTCACTTAAACTTCAAAATGAGATTTGGCGCGGGTGGAGTGCGGGTGAATTACTGCACTTTACCCGCACTATAATGATCAGGTGCAGATTCAGCTCTCTAGATTGTGCTACAGTGCGGGTGGAGTGCAGTTGAATGACCCGCACTTTAACGTCAGGTGTGATTTCCACTTCTCGACTTCAGCTCAGAGTGTGGGTGGAGTGCGGTTAAATCACCCGCACTATAATGTCAGGTATGAAATCAGCTTCTCTGGATTTGCTTGTAGTGCGGGTGGAGTGCGGTTGGATGACCCGCACTTTACCCGCACTTTAATGTCAGGTGCAAAATAGTTTCTCTAGAATTGGCAACAGTGCGAGTGGAGTGCGGTTGGATGACCCGCATTATACCCGCACTTTAACTCTTCTTCAAGCATCAGGTCCTGGTTGCGGTAGAAGTGCGGTTGGAGTGCGGTTGCGGCTCGCATTGGACCCGCACTATAAGGCTGCTGATGATCCTTTGCCTTTCCTTTTGCCACTTTTCCACCGGAATCACCATAACACGCTTCCAAACCCATCATTGCAACATTTCCTACAATTACGCACATAACAACCATTAGAGATGCCAAAATGCACGAAAACGGAACAAAGGATAGGGAAATGAGGGCCTACATATACAACATATTTGGCACGATCACACACACACATAATTCATTCATTTGTGTTTTCATCTTCCCATGTGCATCTTTCAAAATTCACATTTGCACTTCATGAAGAGTTTTTAGTGTGTTTGAATTGTAATTCATTTCCATTTGTTGATCGGAAACATCCACGCTTGCACATTGATGTGCTTGTCTTAGCGTGAAGGTTCGTCCGCTTGAAAAGGTCCCCACTTTTCTTGTTTTTCCCTTTCTTGAGAGTTATTGCAGTCAGTATGTTGCGGCTGACAACCGCATTCTAACGCCCATATTTCACTCTAGAGAATTGCTTGGAGTTGATGTGGTTGGCATTTTACGACTAGCAACAGACATTCTAGTGCCCGATTTTCACTCTAGAGAATTGTTTGGAGTTGATGCGGTTAGCGTATTGCGGCTAGCAACCGCATTGGTAGCACCCACAATTCTTTCTAAAGAATTGTTGGGAGCTAATGCAGTTAGCGTATTGTGGGTAGCAATCGCATTGTTAGCCCCTGCAATTCTCTGTAGAGAATTATTAAGAGTTATTGCAATTAGCGCATTACGGTTAGCAACCGCATTTTAAGCACCCACAATTCTCTCCAGAGGCTTTGCTGGTCTCTATTGCGACCGACAACTGCATTGATGCGTTTTTGCCAAAATGATGTAGTTTTGATGCGAGACCTATATAAACATACTTTTCTCTCACCTTCATTAACCTAACCACTAAAATACACACTTTAGATAGAGAAGTTATGGTTTTTAGAGAGAGAGAAGCTTTCAAGCTTTCTTTAATCACTCTTCATCCCCCTCCCATGTGCATTCACTACTACAAAATTGTTGAAAGACATCGGTTTTTTTACATGCATTACATCGGTTTTTCTTAATTTTACAACCGTTGTCTATTTGAGCGATGTTGAAAAAAACCCGATAATGACAACAGTTTATAACCGATGTAAATTATTTTAAAACACATCGGTTAAATATAAAATTGACGATGTATAACTGATGTATTACGAAAATTAATCTCATTGTCAAACCGCCCCACCATTTGGCCGCCTACGACCCACCCCATCTCCCGGTGGCTGCCTGTCCGCCCCACTTCTGATAATAATGACAAATAATTGTTATTATGAGGCCAACTTTTGATAATAATGACAATTAATTGTCATTATGATAAATTGAACTTGAAACCCCAAGTCAAAGTGGTAAGCCTTTTTCGTCTGACTATAAGATTTGATTTATTAACAATTGCATAATATTTATATATAACCTATATGAGTTGTTAGAGGAAAAAAAAAAAAAAACTTGTTAGATAAATTTAAATTTATTCAACTAATCAAAATTCTAATTTCTAAGATAGACATATTTAAAAAAAAAAATTATTAGAACATTTAATAAAATTATATTTTTAAAACATATATAGTTGAGTTAGGGGTCTATACTCTATAGGAGACTAGTGATATCAATTGTAATAAGCATGATTTGGAATATAACTCTCACTACAGGGGAGAAATTTCTTTGCAGCTTTCAATTTAATGAATAAATGTAAGACTCGGATTCCTAATTTATAAAGTAACTGAATTATTAACGTGTCTCTTAGTATGAAACAAGAGGATGCAAAATAAATAAATAATTTTTTTAAAATTATTTATTTGAAAATTTTTAAAATAAATGATTTAAAAGTAAATTCATTAAATTTAAAACTTTACTTATCCAAAAAAATAATAATTTTAATAATATAACTATTGGTAATTAAAATTATTATTTTTGAAAATTAACAATGTTTGACAATATAAAGACACTGATTATTCAAAAATGATATAAGAAATTAAAACTTATAAATATCGGTTTATCTTTAACCGATGTCATAATTTTTAACTTATTTAAGAGATGATTTTTAAGCGAAACTGATATCTTATTGTAAAATAAATCCATATCGATTTCCTAAAAATCGTTGTCTTTTCGAACCGCAATAATTAAGACATCATTTTTGTATAAACCTATGTCTAAAAGTTTTTTTAAAATCGGTTATCTAAAAACCGATGTTATGTACCGATGTCTTTTAACATTTTTGTAGTAGTGATTTAAATGTTCAAATCATTCATAGGTCTTCATTAATGGTCTCTATTGTTAGGAAAAAATAAAACCCCATTCATTTATTGTTCTTTTTTTTCAAGACTTCACATTTATTGCATTTATTTGAAGTTTGGAGATTTTTTAAGGGATTAGATAATAACTAGGTTGTTAGGTAGATTTATCTACATCTAGTTGAGCAATATATGTTGTTATCTAGTATATTTTGCACTGATCATTTATATATGTTCATTTAGGCATTTTAATAACTAGGACTGTTGGGTATTTTATATTCACATCTAGTTAATAACTTTTGTGCTTGTCTAGCATAGATTTGCAGTGAGCATTCATTGATTGTTAATTTAGACATTTTACTCTCTTCATTGAATTCAAGTTTTGTATTGCGACTACTCTCTTCTCACCTTACTTAGATCGTATAATGGGGAGACGGTTCTATAACACACAATAAGTGAGAGTAGGGACCCCCTATAAATAAAATTACTTACTAGAATCCTTACCCATAAATGATTCTCAATCCTAATGGGATGGCTAACCTCAAAAGGAATACTAGACTCACACATATACAATACTTCATACAATATCTTACATAAATAATGTAGTTAAGGTGCACCAAGCCCAACATATATTGATCATATAAGTAACAGGCTCTATATGTTCAACTCTCTTATTTAAACATTCCAATCAATTCGTTTTTCATAAACTCAAAATTATAATGTCATATGCTACTCACAATTTATAAAAAAGACTTGCATCCTCTAGCAGTAGGAGGAGACATCCACGAACGGTGGTTTGGACCTTCTCAAAAAATAATTAATGAATTTTATGTTAAACATAAAAAGATAAATTGATTGAGAGGAAGAGAAAAAAAGAGAGAAATATTTGTAGAACTAGACAACAGAACATAAGAAAGGAAGAGAAAATGAGATTGGCAAATCTAGAATAAAAAAAAAAAAAAAAATTCTGACGTGGCAGTTATAGTGTAGGATTTTGTCACATATTATAATGCGGCAAAATTTCATTGGTTTGGTGTGCCAACTCAACTCTCAAGCTAGAGGTACTGAAACTAGTATATTTCCCGCTACTTTTAATATATATATATAAATTTGGGTTTTGGGGAGGCTGGAGGGGGAGAACTTCAACACACGACCTCGTGAAGTAGGTGTGATGAGTATACCGATTGACTAATCTCTTCTTGTCAAAATCTCCCACTCCTTTCAAAAAAAAAAAAAATCAAATCAAATCAGTATATCTCTCGCTCCAATCCCCTATGTACTTCAAAAACTGAAAATTAAATTAGAAATAAAACAAAAATGAAAAAAAAAAAAAACGAAAAAATCAAAATTCAATGTTTTTTCTTTTTAAATGCATGTTTGACAATGAGATGATACCACTTTCAATTCTCTCTCTTTTGGGTTATCAGATCTTGCAAAATATAATGTTTTTAAGTTGTTTTGAATCGTTGTCGTTTGGACGTTGAACTGGGCTTGTGAGGAATTGGAAAATCTTTTCAGGGTTTTGTCTTAAATTGAATGAGAGAGAAGGTTCTTGGTTGTTGTATGTTTTTCTCTGGTATTTTTGTTTGTTCCTTGGGAAGATCTATTTTGCGTTTTGTTTGTGATTCCATCACAAGTTTAGCTAATATATAGGAACATATACAATATATGATGATTTGATATTCTTTAGATTTCAATTCAATGGCTAAAATAAAGGACCAATTTAAAAAAATAAATTACAAACAAATAAAAATAGACACAGTATCTCTTGTAACCGCTATGCATCATCAATGTTCTTGTATTGTAGCTAAACCCTTGAATCAGATGTAATGTTCTTGGTTGTTATATGTTTGTGTATTTGTTGATGTTGTAACAAGGAGGTATGATTTTGGGCTTGTGATTCAAAGCAAGTCCCGTAGGGAAAAATGCAGTTGATTCAAATTTGATTGGGTTTTCTCTACTTTTTGTGTTTGTTTACTAGGAAAATTGAATTTCTTTATTTTGTTTAGAATAACTTTAATCTTTGCTTGAAGAAATAAAGAGAAAAAAGAGATCTTTGTGTGAGGACCGAGGAGCATAATCAACCACAAATGTTTTTACAATTTTTTACAATTTTTTTTAATGTTAAAATAAAATTGATGGGCATTTTTTTGGCTTTTCATACCATAACATTAGTCAAAGATTATATCTAATTGCGGTCAATGGTTTTCAGGAAAGGTTTGTTCAATTAATGGAAAAGTTTAATATGAGTGCAATTCTGAAAGCTTAGGGGATGTTTATGCAATTTTTTTTTTGGTTAAAATTGGACTGACCTAAGAGAAAAAAGCATCATAAGTAATCATATGATGAAAAACCTCTAAGCAGTATCCATCTATATAAATGAAAAAAAGAAAATAATAAAGAGTAACAAGCGCAATTACTCTTTTTCTTTTTTATATTTTTAATATTTTAAAAAATGGTTTGGTTACAATATAGAAACTGTATTGTTAGTGAACAGTTATGTGAAAACGAGTTAGTTACTCAACTTGATTATCCGACCAAGAAAAAAAAAAAGACTGCGTAATTTGATACCCATTTATTCGATACCCATTTTAATCGATTCAAACTCATTCAAAATGAAACGGATACTCACTAGTTTTAAACATGTCATGATATTTTTGACATCCCTAATCTAGATTGTAGTTACAAAGCATAGTCCGGCGGGTTCCGCCAGACATCTAATCTTGGTGTTTGAAAAACAAAATACGAATGAAAAATAAATAAGAAGGTAAGGATAAGAATAAGAATGGTAAGGAGAGGGGCCTCCAAAGTCCAAACAAAATAAGCATGACAATTGACAATGCAATTGCAAATAATAATAAAAATGAAGTCAAAAGAGTCATGAGGTTTAGAGGACAATTTTAACTAAATAAAGATAAAGATATTAATAAGTACAATTTAACAACTGTCCATGTGCGTGTGCATGACTTGGAATCGGACAAATACAGCTCCTACTTTTCCACGCAACTTTTTTTATTGCAGAAAATATATTAATAATTGGTTTATCTTTTGTATTTTAGACAAAATCTTAAGATTATAGTCAAAATTCAATATATATAGTTTTTCTACTGTCGGTTTGTTCTGATATAAAATATATCAGAACGAAGAATGTAGATCATAAATTATGGAGAAGTTTTGACAAATATATGCACTTTGAGTCAAAGTATGTAAATCTAATGGTTCACATTGTCATAATATATTTTATATCGGGACAAACTGACAATTGGAAAAATTATATATATATATACATATATATGGAAAATTTTCTCTTCAGTGCGCACTGATAAATAAATAGATAGCAGTGTCTTACATGTGGACAATTAGATTCAATTGGTTTGACTCGGTTTGCATACACTTATCAATGCTTATCCATAATCTGTGGTCCACATGTAATTTACTGATGTATTTTATATCAGTACGTACCGAAGAGAAAATGACTTATATATATATATATATATGGGAGTGCTAGATACAGTCGCTCAACTCACTCTCCCAATATACTCTCTGTTCATATGATGACACGTGGACAACATTAACTTTCTTACATTAAAATTGTAGCATTTATAAATGGCCTCATTTTTCATTTTATTTACAATACAAGCCAATAGTTTATTTCCTTGATTGCCCTTCTTCTTTAACTTTAACATTATCATTCAATATCAGTTTATATGTATATATATATATATATATATCAGATGTGCGTTTTTGTTTAAGATTGTACAACTTCTTTTTATTTCTTGAGTGTACGGTCCCAAATTGAGTTGCTTGGATATTGATTTTTACCAAATTTTCATTACCATACACTAGCTAATTGATGGTTGTTGTATAGAATAAATAAATAGTAAAATAGAGTTAAATAGTTTTAAAATATATTATAAAAAAATTCATTATTTTAATTTTTAACATCCGAGGAGAAGAACGTGAACGTTAGTTACCCTTATTGGGTCCGTCCTAATTGTATATGTGTTTGAACCAAAATCTTTACCTTTCAAGATTTAGTTAATGAAAGAGTTATTTTTTCTCTCCATGTGATCAAACAAAAAAACAAATAATCAGGTTAGATTGACAGGCAAATTCAATCAAATTAAAGCAAGATAAAAAAAAAAAATATGTAAGTGTCTATTTAACCGTAGATTTTTCTTTTTAAAAAAAAAATTAAATTTAGAAATAGACATTAAGTTTACTAATCTTTTCTAATGAATTTTTTATAATATATTTTAAAACTATTTAACTCTAATTTGTTTTACTATTTATTTATTTTATACAACAACCGTCAAGTTAGCTAATGATGTAAAAAAGAAATAGATATATGAGCAATACATATATTTAAAAAATAATAATAAATAAATAAAAACTGATATTAAATGACAATATGTTAAAGTTAAAGATGAAGGGTAATCTAGAAAATAAGTTGTTGGTTTGCATTGTAAATAAAATAAAAAAAAGAGGCCATTTATAAAGGCTACAAATTTAATGTGAAAAAATTAATGATGTCCACACGTCAGCACATAAACAGAGGGTGTATTGGAAGAATGGGTTGAGAGAGCATATTTAGCACTCCTCATATATATATATATTCAAGAACTAGTTTTTGACAGTCATGCATAGGGATGACAATTTGACCTGCACCCGCGGGCACCCGCCCGAGCCTGACCCTGTAGGGTCGGGTTTGGGTGGTGAATTTATGACCCGCGATCTCGTGAACCCTTGTAAATAAAAACCCAACGGGTTCGGGTGCTGGTGTAGGTTAGGAAAACGAACCCACGGGTGAACCAATGAACCCATATAAATAAAAATTATATAATATTTATTATTTAAAATATTATAAATTTAAACTCCAATTGAACCTTTTTAACCATATAGAGAATAAAATATAAAATCTCCACTCATTCTAAGTTTGAGAATTACAGTTCTCAAATCTCATTTATATATAGCTAATGATAGGTTACATTTGATGGTTTTACTCTTATGAAACATTTTGCTTGCTTATTTATTTTGCCTTTGGAGATTCATTTGGAGTTTTACTTGGAAGTGCTTTATATTATTGTATTTGTAATTCTCCATGATATATTATAAATAAAGAGGAGTTCTATATTGTATATATATATAAAAAATATTAAATATTTATAAATTAATATATTTTACGGGTTGGTGGGTGTGACTCACAAACCCGCAGAAAACCCGCGGATGAAACCCAAATCCAAACCTCGTTTATTTTCGCAGATTCACGGACAGGTATGGGTGAGGAAAATTTTCATGGGTACAGATTTGGATTTCATAAAACCAGCCCGAATTCGACCCGTTGACATCCCTAGTCATGCAACTAAATGATTTTATTTTTTCAGAAATACAGGATCTTATTGGACTAAGGAATCCGTGAAAGGTACCAAATTTACGTAAGAAAATAATAAAGTTTGACTCAGAATTAGAATTAGAATTAAAGATCAATTGCACAAACATCCCTTGACTTTAGGTGATATTGCACGTATATTCAACTTTTCCTTTAATTGCACAAACCTCCCTAAAAAACATTGACAAACGGTTTGACTGATGGCCAACTTAACGGTTCAGCGGTAAAACCGTCATTTTATTACATAATAATAATTAAAAACAAAGAAGCCCCAAATACTTTTATAGTTAGAGATGTGCCCAAACAAAAATTATAGAAATAACCCTAAACGTTTACAAAATTGTAAATCCTCACCCAACCCATAATCAGTTAAAAGATCTGCAACACTGTTTAAAAAAAAGTTTTGAAAAAAATCTGCATCAAACAAAAGAATAATTACAAAAAGTTAAAAAATAATAATAATTAAAAGCAGCAAAAAAATAATTATAAATTAAAAAGCAACAAAAACAAATTATAAATTATAAAGCTTGAAGAGTCTAGCCAGATTTCTTCAGCAAAATTATATAAATATATATATATATATATATATATATATATATAAAACAACAATAATAAAAAATAATAAAAAATTGAAAAGCTTCCAGATCTCTTCAAGCTTTCATTAATGGAGCTTCCATCATAGTAGCGCAATCGACGCGAGAGAGTGATGTTCTGTGCGTAGGCTTCACCTAGCCAATGTGCGTTGTCGGCGTCACCTACTGGTGCTGCTGTCCCGACGCTTCGTGTTCCGGTGTCCAAGTTGCCGGAGAAGGTTTTTGTGAGGTCAGGAGTGGCGGCACCTCTCTTCTCCATCATAAATGTGAAGTAGTCCATCGCGTCTGGAGAAGGTCCATCTGTGACCGTTTTTTAAAATTTTTTTTTTTAATTATTCTTTTTTAATGGTTGAGATTATCTGATTCATTTTTTAAAAAGAAAGTAATTTTTTAAAATTATTTTAAAAGAAAATAATTAAGCATTAAAATTGATTTTTAAATAATTAAAAAAAATGATAAAATAAGTCTTTCAAAAAAATGATTGAATTTTATTGTCTGTGTTGAATTTTTACCGATTAAAGATGAAGATGGTGGGTTGGTTACTTGGTTGAATTTTGATTGATTGAAGATGAATGTTTTGAGAGTTGGGGTGAATTTCTAGTTTTGTAAAGTTCTGTGGTTAATATCTAATTATTATTTGTATAGATCTATAATTATATAAATTTTATCAAGGGTGTTTATGTCTTTTCCTCTTGCCCATCTAGTCAACTGTTACGAATAATGTTAGTCAACGTTTTTCAGGGGAGGTTTGTGCAATTAAAGGAAAAATTGAATATATGTGCAATATTACCTAAACCAAGGGATGTTTGTGTAATCAACCTTAGAATTAAGGGCGGTGGAATTAGAATTTTACTTCGGACTCAAATCAACTGTCTAAAAATGGTGTCTTAATTTGTGTCTAACCAACTAAATTCGAATATGTGTCTACATTTATGGAAGAAGTTGAAAAATAATAATTAAATATAGACATATGCTCCAATTTGGTTGGTTAGACACAGATTGGGGCACCATTTAAGCTAGGCATTGCGTAGGCGTCACTTGCCTAAACTGGCCTCACTTAATTTATTTATCGGTTTTTCATCCATCTAGTTTGAGGTATTATCCGTTTTAGTCTCTCTACTTTCAGTTTTATCTCTTTTGATCCTATTGTTAGCTTTCATTAGCATTTTTGGTGAAAATGCTATTTTAACCTTAGTTTAAATATTAAAAAATTAATTATAAAACCAAGAATTTTTTTTTTTTAAAAAAGAGAGATGAATCTCTGCCGTCCACTTCAGAGATGGATGGATCCATCTCTCTTTCTTAATTAAAAAAAAAAAAAAAAAAAAAAAAAAAAAAAAAAAAAGTGGATTGGATCTCCACCATCCATTTGAGATGATGGACAGTGGAGATCCAAAAATCCAAAAAACAAAAAAAAAATATTAAAAAATTAAAAATGATCTGGTTGGTATCTAGATTGGATCTCCACTGTCTATCATCTCTACCAAATCCATAGAGATCTAGGATGATCTCTAAGAACACTGCCCCGGCCGCCGAACCCAGCAACATCAGTGTTGACAAACCCAGCAACCCCACCACAAAAATCACACCACCACGAAATTGAACCCACAAATCATCCTAAAAAATCATCAACGGCCAAAACCCCCACAAATCTTAGTCACAAAACCCAAAAATCCCAACTGAAATCGACCCCAACCCCACCACTCAAACCCCATGCCCGCCGCGAAGCCTTCCCGTTTTCATGACAGCCCAGTTGTTCCACAAGCCGCTCTAGCCTATGCGCAACTACCTCCATCTCCAACACACTACCACCGACCACCCACCCACACCATACAACACACAAATATAAAACCTAAAGCATATGAGAGAGGGAGAGAGAAAGGGAGAGACAATGAGTTTGATTTGAAAATGAAGAGATGGAGATATGATTTTTTGATCTGAAGTGGAGAGATGGGGATGGGAGATCTTTGATTTGAAGATGGGAGAAGATGAAGAGATCTGAACATTTTTTTTTAAATGCGGTGGTGGGAGAGAAAATGATTTTTATTTTTATTTTTTTATTTTTAATTATTTTTACTTTTTAGTTATTTAATTAATTAATTTTTTTAGTCTTAATTCTTTAGTTTTTAATTATTTTAATCTTATTTTTTAATTATTTTTAATATTAATATTTTATTAAAACATTTTTATTTTGTATTGTTACCATTATATCCTCACATGTTTGATGGAAAACTAACAGAATTTGACGGTAGGGACCAAAAAAGCGATTAATAGTAAACGTTTAGATTAAAAGTTACAAAATTAGAACTTGAAGGACTAAAACGGCTAATACCTCAAGCTAGAGGGACATTTTTAATTTTAACCATTTATTTATATTTTTTTTTTATGGAGGCCTCACTTATTTAGGCTATTTATTACTATTATTTTTAAAATTTTATAATATAGAATGTTTTGTCTTATTAAGATAGTTTGTAGTTTTCTTTCCTACTCTTAACTCTATATGTAATATTTAAAAATAAAAATAAAAACTCTTATGTATATATTTTTTAATAAACGATAAATAATTTATTTTCCAATTAATTAATTCTTTTAAGGGATCCAATTAGTATATTTTTTGATAAGCGACCCCAACCCAACATTTTATTAAATAAAAAAGAAATAGAGTAAAAAAGAATAGAAAACAAAAGAAGAAAACAGATCAACATAACCTAAAATAAGGTCTGCTACAAAAATCATTAAAAATAAAAAAGTTGCAAAAATTCGGAGTGGTCTACCACCATGTAGGAGAGACGATACTGGGGTTCCTAGATGCTAAACTATCTACAACTTGGTTACTTTCCCAATAAATATAAGTGATAACAAAGTCCATTTGACAGGTTAAGCTTAAACACCTATCCCAAGCGAGGCGCTAACGCCAAAGAACCTTACGAAACCTAGAAAGAAGGGTATCCACTACAAAAGTCGAATCGCTCTCCAACCATAACCGACGCCAGCCAAAAGTCCAAGCATTATCAACAGCGTGTACGACTGCTGTCAATTCAGCCTCAAAAACAAAACAGACACCAAGAGGAATAGCAAAACAACCTTTAATGAAACCCCTGCATGTGCGAAAAACCCCTACACAACCAGCAAGACTAGGACTACCAAAAGCAGCCACATCCGTATTAACCTTAAGACAACTCGGCGGAGGAAGGCACCAGTTAACCTCTAAGATGCGAGGAGCCTTGGAAGGACGACTAGAGACATGAAGTCGTTGAAGAGTCTGAAACTCATCCACTGAATTCTTCATAATGCTAGAACTAGTTCAAATTAAATTTTTAAATAGTATCAAATTTGTTCAATATGCTAGTTGAGATTAACCTAAACCTAGTTCTTCTAAGTTAGAGAGACAAAAGGAATAGATTGAAGAATAATATATTTTGGATCCTGTCTCATTACAATTACAATAAATGATAACATAAAAGAAAAATCTCTTATTTTGTAAAATATCTGGATCTATAGTTTGGTTTCAAATAGTTATTGTTTAAAGTCTTTTTCAAAATAAAAAGTTCTATAAGTTGAACAAAAGAAAACAAAAACTTCACTTATAAAATATATAGATACTTTTCTAAATTTGTATATTGCTTAAAATTAGAAGAAAAAAAAAAATCAGTAACATTAACCTTAAATATAATTCAAAATAGAAATAAGTTTGAACAATTATCTAATCTAAACATATCACTCATAAGTTGAGATTTTTAATGGAAACTGAACAAAAGGTGAGAACAAATCTGATCGTGGGATGGCTTGGTTTATGAAATTGAATACTAACTTTATGAACTCTTTGTTTTGCAACAAGATTACAATTTACAAACAAATAATCTTAGTAGTTGTAAAATCACCAAGTGACCACGTTTGATGAACCTAATTTACTTCCAAAATGTTGACAATAAATACTTTATATTATTATTTTATGCCCATTATCTATAATCGGAGTTGGTTTCCGGACGGGAGATTTATAGCGTTGATATCACTGGTTCCCATAAAATTTATAAATTTTTTTTTTTATAAAAAAAACACAAAAGTTAATATGAAAAATAATCTTCCAATTTGGGCAGGATCTGTTCATTGATTCAAGTACCAGTCTTTTTGTTTACAGTACTTTTGTACATGACTGAAGTGTTAAAAAAACCAGAAAAGACAGATTTGTAGATGGAGAAAGAACGTTCAAAGAATTGTATCTACTTTTGAGTTTTGACTTTTGACAGACAATAAGACATTAAATAGCACTTCATTTCAGATGGGGCTGTTTGTGGTATAAAAAAAAAAAACAACAAACAACAGACAGAGACAGAGAGAGCTTGTGCTTGTAACTTGTTCACACATTGGAAAAAATAAATGGAAAGTCTAATTTCAATTTTAATTTTCCACACCTCTCTCTCTAACCTACTCTCTCTCTCTGTTCTCTAACCTACTCTCTACTCTGTCTACCTCCGTGTTTGTGTGTGTCAAAGAGAAGAAAAAGTTTGCATTTTTACTTGAAGCACAACAAAACTGCCACTTTTATCTATACCAACACCAGATTTTGCTGGAAAATGTCCTGATTTTCTTCCATTTTCCGTAAAAAAAAATTGTGGGTTCTGTGAAGAAGCTGTGTTGGAGCAATGGGTAATCGATTTATTTGCATGTCAAAGAAGGAGCCAAAAGAAAACAATGGATCGAGAAGCAAAAGGGTTGGTCGTTCTCAGAGGAAATTGTTGGCAGAGGAAGAGTTCTTGCACAGACAAGCTCTGTCTATGGCTCTTCAACAGCACCAATTGTCTCAGAGATTTGAGGGATCCATGTCCAGAAGAATTGGAGGCTCTACAAGCTCTAGAAGGCGCAATCTTTCTGATCCTTTCTCTAATGGAAAACAGGTAAAATTAAAATTAAAAATCATTCTTTTATATATGTTCTTTTGTGTTGAATCATTTCATTGGATCTGTGATGATTAAGTTTTCCTTAGATATGATTTAAAGTTGAAGAAAAGAAAAAAAAATAAAAAAAAGTGGTATCATTAGTTAATAGTCATTTTGTAATATAATATACCAATATTTCTTTTATGTAACTTTTTGGTGAAGAGTCTCAAAAGTGAATCTGGAAAAAGTTTTGGGGAGCAAATCCATTGTGCTTTTAGAGATTTTACAATTTTATATGTTGTGTCAGGTGAGCTTTTTTAGTCTTGAGTATAGTTTACTTGGGGAGAGAAAGGTTCTGATTATTTTGATCAAGAGTTCTTAGCAACTAGTTGACTCCTATCTCTCATTCCAATTTCAGGTGTTGAGATGTAAGATTTGCTGAGAATTTTTATTTTATTTTATTTTTTTCTCATAAAGATAGCTGTGTTGTCTTTGAAACCTAATAAAGAGAATAGTGATTAACTTCTTTGAGATTAAACCATTATTAGCGGGGAGCATATAAAGTGCAAGCCCTGTTAAATTAGTGAGAGCATCAAATCCCACGTCGTTAGTGAGAGGGGATCCTAGCTGATTTTTATACATTGTGAGTTCTTTAAACTGTGTCTAAAGCCTACAGTGAGCCGTGGTGTCACGCTTAAGGTATGAGAAGTGTGCTGAAAGCTGAGGACTAGGGTAGCGTTAATGGTACTCTGAGATGTTTGACTATCTGAAACTTCCAGGACTATGTGAATTCTTATAAGTTAGATATTTCATCTTCTCAAACTTTAAAGATTTCATAATGCCACCAGTGAAGATGATCTCATTTTTCTTATACAGCAGACGATCTAGATTTGGGTATGAAGAGAATATCGTTTATATTCTTCCATATTGAAGCCAGCAGAATATTCTGGGTTTGTCTTTTAAGAACGGCTCTGCATGCAACCTTCTGTAATGATTTGAAAGCACTTCAGCCCATGACATAAATGTAATATTTGAATGTATATATTCCTGAATGTTTCTTAGGTTAACCTTGATCTTTACGGAAAAAGTAATTTGCAAGTGTGACCTTCGTGCAAGGGATATGCTAGTTTCTAAGTTAAGTTTGACCATATATTAGCTTCCGGCACAATTGTTTGTCATATAGAATAACTTTAATATGCATAACAACCCCTTCTTTTCACCAAATTATATTTACTGTATAGGTACCTAACTTTCTGGAAAATATCAAGCTAAGAAAATTTGTTCTAGTACATGGAGAAGGATTTGGAGCATGGTGTTGGTACAAAACTATTGCTCTATTGGAGGAAGCAGGATTGCTTCCCACTGCCATAGATCTCACCGGATCTGGTATTGATCTGACTGATACAAACAGTGTTGTTACGCTGGCGGAGTATTCAAGGCCGTTGATTGATTATCTTGAAAACCTTCCTGAGGATGAACAGGTGAAAATGTGTGGGATAATTTTATGATTCTTATTCATCACAAAGTATTTTTCTGGGATGTATTTTGAAAATTTTCACTGTGTGATTCTTTTGCAGGTTATTTTGGTTGGTCACAGTAGTGGAGGTGCATGCCTTTCCTATGCATTGGAGCATTTCCCACAAAAGATTTCAAAAGCCATTTTTCTCTGTGCTACGATGGTGTCAAATGGCCAGAGGCCTTTTGATGTGTTCGCTGAAGAGGTAAAGTTCAATGCTCATTGCTCCATCTTTAAGGTTTAAGCATTTTCTATCCAGTATGATGAAATTTATGGAAGTTCAATTCTATGCCTGTCCACTAATGATCGCACATTATTACGATTATTTTCTCATCTGAGTTAGTGTTTGACATAACTGTCTTAAACTCTTCAAAGAGATTGTGTTGTACCCATCTGTTCATTAACCATATGCTAGAACCCTTGTTGGATGAATATTGAAGATCCATAGTAACTAACACCTACACCCAACGATAAATTCATCTCGCTTATTAACAAAATCCTTAGTTATTTTCTCAAACATGTAACACCATATTGCCCTCACTAATAGATCAAAAGATATCTGCCCCTGTAAGTTAATTCCTTCTAGAGAATCCCCCATCTGATTCATCCTCTGTTAGCCAGAGTTGTAGTGAAACGGTGTTGACGTGATATTTAAGAGGGATGGTGAATGCAAAGTTTAAGCCGTAACTAATAATGAATAAAAGCAAAGAGATCTATTTCAGCCAAGGCATTATTTGTTTTAATGTTTTTCATGGAGGCTATGCTTCCATACAATTTTCATTGTTCTGAAATGTTTGATTCGTATGATTTTGCTAATGGAATCTCCATTGCAGCTTGGTTCTGCTGAGAGATTTATGCAAGAATCACAGTTTTTGATTTATGGAAACGGTAAAGATAAGCCACCCACAGGATTCATGTTTGAGAAACAGCAAATGAAAGGATTATATTTCAATCAATCACCATCAAAGGTATGGTATAGTTCAAGCTTGTCATTTCAAATAAAAACACCTGGGATTCTTTTTTAACCATGAAAATATTTTTAGGATGCTATACGTAAAGAATTTATCACATGGTTTTTCATTTGTAGTTGTATGAAACAATTCTTCTTATATGTTTATGTATAGATCGGTCATCAATCTACTGTTTATGAAAAGATTGTTATTTGAATATAATTGTATACGTATCAAGATATTGTTATGTATGTATCCAGTGTCCACAGCTAATTCATTAATTTATTCTTGACGACCCATAGTTAAATTTGTCCCAAAAGAAAATTTAAAAATAAAAAAGGATTAACCGAAACACTTGTGCCCTTCTAGTTATTTATGAATAAAAGCTCAAATTAAAAATGGATATTGTTTGGTTTCAGGATGTTGCCTTAGCCATGGTTTCAATGAGATCGACCCCACTGGGTCCAATAATGGAGAAACTGTCATTGACCCCTCAAAAGTATGGAACTGGGCGGCGGTTCTTCATACAGACATTGGACGATCGTGCCCTTTCACCAGATGTTCAAGAAAAGCTTGTGCGAGAAAACCCAGCAGAAGGAGTGTACAAAATCAAAGGGAGTGACCACTGCCCTTTCTTCTCCAAGCCACAGTCACTACACAAAATACTAATCGAAATCGCTCAAATTCCATAGCTTAAAGTTTCAGAGATTGAGATCACAAAATTCTTTAGTAAATCAGATGACAGAGAGTTCACAGATTTTACTTGGATGGCCTCACAGACAGGAAATGTGTTACTTTTTTTAATGCAATATATAATTTGAAACAAATCACTGGAATGTATGGCTTGATCACTTGATGAGACATCCTTAGACCTCCTTATTCAGAATATGACTATCTTAACAGTTCTCAGTTTGTCGTTTTTCCAACTAGGCTTGTTCATGTTAATCATGACCATTATAGATCAATTCATGATAAACTACATCTAGGTAGTGATTGGCAGATCCAGGCATGAGCCAAATTCATATACATAATAAATATATATTTTTAGTATAACATAAAAAACTGTCTCACAAAACGGGGAATACAAGGCAAATGCTGTCAATACAAGACAACAATCTTCTTTACACAACTTTTGCTCGTGTTTCTTGTTTCCTGTGACTTAAAACCCAAAAACACTAATCACTAGCTACTTTCATACAAGTATTCACTCCTTTTCTTTTAAGTTGAGTAAGCAAGAAATCCGACAGCACTTAGGACGTATTTACAATACACCTGATACCAGATACATCAACAGTCAAAATGATTCTGGGTTAGGCCCTGAAAACAATGCATTCATAGGCCAAAGGGGCATTTTCTTCCATTTTAACTTTTGACTACATCCAGCTCCTCTCTTATGCTGGATAAGGATTCAAATTGAATCACGTCAGATGAAGTTCTCCATCACTCCTCAAAAAGAGATTTAATCCAGACCTGATAATGGACTGTAACAGATCACAGGATTGTATGTAAACCCCACCGAGGTAATAAGATCCTGCCGTTTAATGCTGCAGGACAGAAAGAGCCTCCACATCGGGAAGAGACTTTTTAAACCTGCAATGCAAAACAGGCAAGTTACATTAGTAAAACTTATTCTTGGTGCATGTCTCAATAATGTTTTAAGTCTCAAGGCTCTACCTCTCTCATCAATCCTCAACCAAAAATAGATACATGAGTAAACAAAACTCAAATATACCAACACCAATTAAAAACTTTCTGCCACTTTTATTCAAAATTCATTGGTATGTTGCCCATGTCTAAATTAAATTATTTGATCACGGACAATCAGATACATAAAAGCTTACCAGAATTAGATAGGACATTCTAATACCCGGAAGATGACTTTTGAATCCAAACTTGCTTCTGCAAACATAAAAGAGATTTCAACTAAAGATCAGATCGAGTAATGACACAACTAAAACTTCAGTTCAACAGAATTTGCCTGACCTCATGGGCACCAGGGCCAGTAGGACCTCTTCTTTTGGAAGACTTTCCCTCACTTATTCCATCATCTTTATGGGCAGCAACACGGCGACCAGAATGCTTATGGGAACCTGTATAAGATAAATATTCTCAGTAGCCGAATGGCATCATTAGAGCCAGATTCTGTAGTCAAACAGAAAAAATGGAACAGATGACATGTTCAGGTGTTAAAAAAATAATAAATAAAAAAAAAATAAATAAAAAAAAACTAACCATTTTCCATGGAATTGCGTACACTAGAAGGAACAGTACCATCGTGATTCACTGGAAGACCACAAGAAAAAAGTAAGACTAATGTATTTCCTACTGGGAAAAATAACCCATTGTATCATCACATGGGAGAATTTAAGCTTATTGCCTTCCGATATATTCTCAACATTTAAAAAACAACTGATGTCAACATTTAACAAACAACTGATGATGCATACAAATAACAATGATACCTTCGGTGAGATTAGAAAGCACTTGAGTAGATTGCAATGAGCTCTCCCCAATAGCCTGGGAAACATCTGAACGTCGAAGGGGAGTCCAAACACCACGATCTGGTCTATCCTTATTTCTAGTGCGTTTTTCTTGCTTCTCACTTACAGTGCCCAAACCATGCACATCTTTTCTCACAAATCTATCATCCGGAGCTCTTTTTGTATCACCATCATGATAAAATGCAGAAGAGTCATTCTTAGACATATGACCATTTAAAACTGGTTGTATGTTGATAGACCTAGGTGGTCGCTTCCCATTCTCTAGATTCGAGGTTTGCATTTTCTGCTGAGGCTGTATTGCAGTTAAAGATTGACTTTGGCAGGCATCCTTACTTAGAAGTATGCTTCTGATCAACTTCCCACTAGAGTCACGCCTCTGAATCTGTTTTGGAGAACCTGTGGTAGTTACATTGCCAACAGCTGATGTTTCACCCTGCTGCTGCAATGTATCAGGCACCTGTGGTTCACAAAATCACCACAAATTGAATCCAACTTGTCCATTAGATTTAAATTTCCGTTCACGAGCCTTATTCAATTAAAAGTTACAAAATCTATAGCTGATGATGGAGAGCTTCAGTCAAGTAAGCAAGGTCAGAACGAATAAAGCTTACATGAGAAATTTCTCGCTCTTTCCCCTTCAAAAGCAGGATCTTTTTCTTCCCAGGTTCAGAAGTCAAAGTGATTCCTGAAACAGAACCTTCAACTCCACGAACTGCAATTGAAATGATTATATATCTAGATCAGGTAGCAAATATAAAGTAAATAAAAGAAGACATTTTGAGGTACTTATTTAAAACCCCAATTTCAGTCATATGGAAAATAGATAACTAGTTCTGCAATTTAAAAGCACAAAGCTCACCAGCCTCTAAATATGCATGCAAACGAACTACAAAAATTATTCAAATGTAAGCTTACACAAACAGTTAAACACACATCAACACTATTCTTACAATGATAAAACTAAATGGAAGCCAAAATAGTACACCAATGCAAAACAATAAGCTCAAAATTCAAAAAATTTCTTATCTTAATATTTGAAACAACATTAAATATAAGATTTGCATCAAGGTGCAGGGACTTAAAAGCATAACTCTCATCTTTTCCTATCAAAAAACTCCTCTCATTATAATACTTATTAGCAGTGGACAGTGGTCACACATTATGTGGGGGATTTTTTCTTCATTCTTCTGGGTTTCTAACAAACTGGACCCTGCACACCTCTTTATTGGCATCTTTGAGCCTCACTGCATAATTTATACATCCACATGAAAATTTCCAAGACACAACACATATATTGTTGGAGTGCTTAAGTACTATTATTGGGCCATTTCCTATCAACTTAAACTTTTAGGTCCGATGGTTACTAACATAGTGTCAGAGCTTGGTTTGACCCATGAGTCATGGGTTCGAGTCCACACGTGCTTGAATTTGTTATGAGTTTGAATATGTGTTTAGGCTTGAGCCACATGGCAAGCTTGTTGGTCTTACACGTGAGGGGGTGTGTTAGAATGCTTAAACACACTTTAAACACAGTTGTTGGGTCCTTTCCTACCAACTTAAGCTTTTAGGTCTGATGGTTACTAACATATATTATTCATAACAGTTATGACAATGACAGTCAAAGCCATCTAAATTTGACAATTTTGTGTTTTTTATTTTTCAAAAAAAGACAATTCTTTATTTTTTATTTTTTTAAAAGGTAATTGATACAATGATATCAATGTAACTATAATCATAGAGAAATGTGGCTAAATTTGTCACAAAAGTTTGTTCTGATGTAAAAAAATCCTGAAAGGAGTGTGCCTTTGCTACATAGCTTTACCATCCATACAACTTCAGATTGTACAAATATCGTGCACATAATATCATGCAAAATAACATAATTTTTTCATGAAATGTGAAAGAATGAATAAAATTGTAATTTAATGATTTGGAACAGAATTGACAGGAAAAAAAAAAACATACGGGCTTCACTTTCTGACATTTCTTTTACACTTGAAGATGCTGGTTGATCCTGTTTCTTAAGCATTGCAAAGAAAGTAGATTTATCCTTCCGACTAGCATTCTTAGCACTGTCCTTCAGAATATACTGAAATGAAACAGTAAACAGAATAAGAAACAACAGCAATCCATGTTTAGACACTCCAGTCATGTATTACACACCCCTAATTCGGTAACCAAGCTCACAAACTCATTGCCAATAATTATAGCTGCATGAATGATGTCTAAGCATTCAAAGTTGATCATCTCAATACCTCTTTAAATATACCTATAACGATACAGAGAAGCATGGATAGATAACTTCCATCACAGTACTAAAAGGCTGACTTGTAGCTCTTTTTTACAGTGTTTATATAATTCAAGAGGTTATTACCTTTTTCTTCTCTGAGCCTCGTTTGGTGGTGCTTGAACCAGACTTGCTTGTAGATGCTGCCCTACTTCTTCTGCCAACTTTCCCAATAGCTGAGGGACCCTATATCAAACATAAAATCCAATTCAAGGCATAACTATGTGCTCTAAATAGTATAAAATAATAAACTAATCGGGAAAAAGATAAAATATATTTTGGCATTTATGGTGCAAAAGTACAAGTAGAACTGTTAGGAGGTTATGTCCATCACATTGTGATTCCAATGCATCTTATAGATAACCAGCCAGCTAGTGAATAAATCAGAATGGTCACCAGAAAAATTAAATAGAAGGGTGTTAATGTTAATAATTGCTCATGATGGTATTAAAATGAAATAAAACTGATTACTTTAGGAATTAGCAAGGTCAACATTATTTATCATACAAGGCCACATCATTGGTGAATAAAACTTGCAGACATATTCTAGTCAATCTAGGCGTTAGCACTTTGAACCTTTTAGTGGTGCTCTAGTAATCGGCCTAGTCGGCTGGGATCTAGTTGATGCTAGTAGCTGACTAGGCAGCCATGGCAGAGTCAACTCCGCCTTTTTTTTTTCCTTAAATCTGACTTGGTGACGTTTTGGGCTTCATTAACTGAAGCCAAAAGCCTAAAGCAAAAACATCCCTTTCTACATCATGACTCTCAACCAAACAGCCAAAACAGTAGCCGCCTCTCTCTAGTCTCCATCGGTCCACTCATCGCCAGCCCCTCATCCGGTCGTCGTCGCCGTTGGTGCCAGCAGCAATTTTATAGGGTTTTTATTTTATATTGATTGGTTTTGTATTTAGGAATAAAGGGAAAAAATAAAAAATAAAAAAAAAAATAAAAAAGGGCTGTCACAGATCCGCCTAGGTGATGGCCACTGCCCGACTAGCGCTTAGTACCTACTAGAACACGGCCTTTTAGTATTAAAAGTAAAAGCAAATAGAAGATTCCATAAACCAGAAAAATGCAAAACAGAGTGAGTTGTTCGAAAACTTTGTTCAAACCATATGGTTAGCTACATACTACTTGTGAAACTTAATACAACAATAACGCATGTGTTTTCCTCCCACTTTGTTAACCTTGTCCTTTCCTCTCAATAATATGATAGCAGTGTAATATAGTAATGGCATGGGCATTAGAGCTGTGACTGTATCTTTTTAGCTTTTTCTTGGTAAGAAAATTACAAGTTCCGTCAAATTTAAAGATTGAATTGATAGATTAATTATTTAATTAAGTAAATAACCTCAAAATTCAGGTAAAAGGGGTACGGAAATCTTACAACATATAAAATTTACAATATCTTCTCACATATAAGTCTTAAACAGGGAATTTGACCAACATAAAGGCAATAGTTAATTGTTGGGCATAAAAGTAACTAGAATCTCATAGAAGATGAGGTCTGTGCGAAAAGCTGAATACATGCAGAATTCAAACTTATCAAAGTATCCATACACAAATACATCATTTACCAAACGAAGGGTTGCAGATACCTGTGTTGCATTCTCTGCTCGTTTGTTCCGAACATATTCCATTAGGGGTGTGACAACAGGAGGTTCTTTCGCTGCACCTGCGGAACAAATCAAATTAATTCCAAATGCTGAAAACGCATTCGCCTGACAACAACTTATATAACAAAATTCATCCAAACTAATTCATCTAATGATTGACTAACCAGCAAGTTCAGCTTCTTTCCTTTCCAACTGAATCTCCGCACTGGGAAGATGCTCAACGGGTTTCGCAATAAGTTTGAGAAACTCCAAATAATCAGGATCTAGTTCAGTTACATTAAAAATTACATATATAAGAACATATTAACAATAAAAATTAGGGAAAAAAAACCAGTCAAAATACAAAGTAGAAAAACAAAGAGTACCCTTATAAATGGTTCCTTCACGACTATCTTTTTTACTACAAGGCTTAGGGGCACGTTGTGAAGGAGCGTATTCGACAATGGCCTTAAACTGAGCACCTGAAAAAAAAAATTCACAAATTAAACATTTGAACTAAAGAGAGAGAATCCAACAAGAATAAAAATTGTTAAATACAAGTAAGTACCCTTGTCGTTAACAAAAACATGCCCATCGAACAACTCAGCGAACTCTAACACGTCTTCGGGTCTCTTCAAGTCCAGGTAGGCTCGCGCATGTCTCTGCTGCTTGTGACTTGCAAAAATAATAATAACAATAAAATCTCTGTTTAATTATTTTCTTTCTTCAAATTATAGAGAAAAAAAAAAAAAAAGAATACCTGGATTTTCCGGGACGAAAGCCGAACCAATTGTGACGGTCGACGATACGATCGTGAGTTAGGGCGAGAAAATCGGATTGGGAGAGAGGAGGAGGCAAATGCCTGATCACAACTTTGGTTCTCTGCAATGGATCCTTCATTTCATAGCATTCGATCGATTGATTGATCCAAAACCTAATCTTTTCAGTGTTTCTTATTTTAGGGATTTTGATGTGATTATATGATTAATTTGTGCCCTAATTAAAAATCCTTGGGTTGCCTAGTTTTCCTCTCTTTTCAATTACGTCGATTGCTGTAGCTAAACGAACCGCTTTAGAAAGTTGATGTGGAACGGCGTCGTTGCGGGTATCATTTTCCACGTCCACAAGCACGTGTAATTTGTGTAAATGGTAGCCAAGTAGTTTTTTTTCTTAAGACTGGTTTTTTTTTTTTTCTTAAGCGGTTAAAGTGTTAAACAACCTAAAAAAAAAAATACTAAAAAGAAAAAAGAAAACAAATTAAAATAACAAATAACAAATAACAAATCCGGACTTTTAACTCAATTCCAAATCGCCTGATTGTATTTATTATATTTTTTTCCAAGAGTATCTTCCTAAATATAATATATTTCCAATTTTATTGTAATTTTATAACATACAAATTTATTTCTTTTAACTTATTACTTATGATAAGCTTGAAAAATAAAAACAGTAATCACATTGTCACTTTTAATACTATTGTTGAACCTCTGATTTTTTTATTTATTATTTTTTTTAAATCAAAACAATCTCTAAATCATTATTTATCATATTAAAAAAAATCAATTATTTATTATATCGTAATCATGAATAATATCTTATCATTATTATATAAAAATGGTTTAAGATTTGTTAAATTATTTTTATTTAGTTATTTGTACATGTAAAATGAAAATACATAACAATTAATAATAACAAGTGTATAAATGTCAAATTATCTATTTTTAAACCATTTAATCTTTTATATATATATATATATATATATATATTTAAAAACAAACAAATTGACACTCTATTTAGAGATGATAAAAACAAAAAACACAAATGTTATTCAGTTTCAGGCTTCAGTCACTATTCAGTCTTCAATAAAATTCAGGACTGTTTAGTCTTTAGATAAAAAAACAAACGACCTCCGGTAGCTATGCAGTTAATCTAGTTTTTTATTTATTTATTTATTTATTTATTTATTTTTGAAAAGGAGAATTCATTAACCCAAACTAAACAGAACAATCTAGGCCAATAAGAGGCAAAAGGCAAGGAGGACAATCTTCCTACCACCAACAATCATTAGCAGAAACAAAAGCTAAATTAGCTAAAGCATGGGCAGCCTTATTGGCTTCCCTTGGAACAAAAGAGATAGATATACCAAACTAGCTAAACAGAGCCACAATGTCACTGATAGTGACCCCAATATTAGCAAAAATAACAGTATAAAAGCAAGAATTAATTAGCTCCACACCCCCTTTTAATCACTTTCAAGACCAGCAGGTAAAAAATTATTATCAATAGCCAATCGAAGTCCATGAAGGATAGCACCCACTTCGGCCACAGAGACATCATAACAAGTTGTCACTCTTTGCATAGCAGACACCAAAACCACCATATACGAATTTCTAACGAGAGAACCAAAGCCAACCTGGTGAGCATCCTTTCTGATCGTAACATCAACATTGATTGTAAATGTTCCAAGGGCTGGTTTGCACCAACACGCAAGAACAGACTAAACAGTTATAGGAAGGGGACAGTTTTTATCAATATAATTTGCCATACGAAAAACCTCTATATAATTAGTAGCCTAGGCAACAATGTCCTCATTTCCAGCACTGGAGAATGAGTGCACAACCTGATTGCGCCAGTACCACACTCGCTAGAAAACAACGCACATAAATTCTAACTCAACCTTCTTAAGAACACTACATCAATAGATAAAGAGATCCTATAGTTGCATATCATTTCTCCAGCAAAAATCCTTCATCATGTAATAGGACTGACGAGTTTTTTTAACACCACTACACCCCCACATATCATGCATCGATGTCTCTGAGTCCTTCTTACAAACAGGGCAGAGCACATTAACCTGGACACCCTTCTCAGCCAAATTTCCCAACGCTGGTAG
The DNA here is from genome assembly GCA_035582765.1 of Acer negundo. NCBI lineage: Eukaryota > Viridiplantae > Streptophyta > Magnoliopsida > Sapindales > Sapindaceae > Acer > Acer negundo. The sequence goes on along the minus strand of CM069231.1, from coordinate 20,810,286 downwards.
CTAATTACAGCATGCTCTCCAAATGAAAATCTTATTTTTTTGAGGAATTTGGAGCTTCCAAAGCACATGCCACAACTAATCAGAACTAGAGCTAGAAGCATTATTTTGAGAACAGAGAGTTTTGCCTAAGTTATACCCACTCTTAACAGTATATTTACCAGATTTATCAAAGTGCCAAAGAAGAGTATCTTTCAGACTATTAGAGCTTAATGGCAAGCTAAGGATAGCCCCAACCTCCTTAGCCAAAAAGGATTCGTGAATCAGCTCGGAATTCCACTGTCCGGAATCAGAAATTAGCGATCCAATAAGGGATTGCTCGCCTAACACCCAAGGAGATTGGATCATAAAAGAGTATTTGCGAGGAATCCATCTATCCGAATAAATTGATAATGAGGAGCGAGTACCAGCCATCAACAACTCTCTACCCCAAAGGAAACTTTTCCACAAATACGATCCGGATCTACTGACATCATCATGTAAAAAACTCGACGTAGGGAAATACCTCCCTTTAATCACCTTTGCAAACAAATAATTGGGATTAGTAGCCAGTTTCTAGCACTGTTTTGCAAGCATTGTTTGGTTAAAAAAGGCAATTTCACGGAACCCAAGCCCACCTTGGTTCTCTATCACAAAGCCTCTCCCAGAGCACCAATGAATTTTATTCTCCCTCTCTGAAGATCCCTACCAAAAACGGTTACACAACCGATGAATATCCTAGATAAGACCCTTTGGAAGTTGAAAAAGGTTCATAGCATAAGTAGGGATCGTTTGGACCACTGCCTTCAATAAAACCTCCTTTTCCCAACCGAAAAGAGGCGACTCTACCATCTTTGAACCTTATTCCAAATCCGCTCTTTAATATTGTTAAAAAGATGTTTCTTATTTCTGCTAGCAAAACTTGGTAAACCTAAATACCGTTCGTGACAACTGACTATATTAACCCCTACAATTTGAGCTAGTCAAGAACCAAGCTCATGAGAAATCGAACGGCTAACGCACAGAGTCGATTTATTATAATTGATCACCTGACCAGGAGCAGCCGCATACATGTCCAAGATCTTCCTAATATACTCACAATCCTTAACAGTTGCGCGAGTGAAAAGCAGACTGTCATCCGTAAAGAACAAATGTGAAATATATGGACTTGTACTACCACACCTATAACCCGTAATATTACTAGACGAAGCAGCTTTGTTAATGAGACAGGAGAGGGCATCGACACAGATTAAGAACAGATAGGGGGACAAATGGTCCCCATATTGCAACCCTCTCGAAGGTTTTAAGTCACCACAAATAACGCCATTTACTAAGAAAGGAAATGTGACAGAAGTCACACCCAATCTTCAGAAAACCCAAGCCGTAACATCATTGCAGACATGAATCCCTACTCCACCCTGTCATTCGCCTTAAACATGTCAATTTTTAACGCAACAGACCCTTTTTTAGGCTTTTGTGTTCTCATACCATGAATACACTCAAAGCTAATCACTGCGTTATCTGAAATCAAACTCCCCGGCACAAAAGTGCTCTGAGTCTCCGAGATGACCTCATCTAACACTAGACGAAATCTGTTGGCCAAGGTCTTGGCCACAATATTATAAGACACGTTGCAGAGGCTAATCGGGCGAAAGTCCATCATACAACTGGCATTAGGACCTTAACGAATCAACGTGACTAGTGTTATGCAGTTAATCTAGTTCTCAATATACTTTGGGCTACATTGATGCAATGAAATCCCAATTTCTTGTTATTTTTTTTTTCAAATTTATAATAAATTACATTTTATGTTCAAATATACTCTTTTTTTTTTTTTAATTAATTAGGCTCTTTTCAATGAATAATTTTAGCCTTCTCAACTAATAATTTTAAATGAAATTTAATGTTTTTTTTTTAAAAAAAATTTAAATTAAATCCGAAAACCCACAAAAAAGGTCTGAATCCAATTCAAACATAAGTCTAAATTTGATTTAAAAATGTCCATATCTGAATTCGAAAAATGCCAAATCTGATCTAGTACGAATTAATTGATTGGGAGAGTTTTTTTTAGGGAATATCCGATCTGAATTCAATCCAAAAATTTTCGAATCATCTTTGATCTAGATCCAGAAATAAAAAAAAAAAAATTAGATTCGGATAATTCGATTTGAATGACATCATTATGTGACATGAGTATATGATGTGATTGGATACTTCAATCAAATTCATATCTTATGATTCAATTATGTCGATTGTTTTTTTTTTTTTTTTTTTTTTGATAATGAACGAAAGGAATTACACAATAGAGGAACAAAAGACAGAGCTGAAATTCAGCCACACACTCTTCTTACAAGAGGAGAAGGCTTTCGAGGCCAACAAAGCAGCCAATGAGTTCCTTGATAAAGAGAAGGCTTGACACTTGCGGATACCATGCTCGAAAGAGTTATAGCTTTAGAAGAGCTAGCGGACACCTCGATAACTCAGGTAGTGGAGACGAGGGGATGGGGAACTTTCGTTAGCACCCCTCCTATGTATTGTAGAAGTGTGGTGGAAGAGTTCTATACGGGGATGGTACTAGAGGACTTTCAGTGAACATCCACCATTTTGGTCCATGGGGTGTAGGTCTGTATGACTATTACTGACATCAACAAGTATTATCGGACCGAGCTCCCAAATGATCAGGAGGCGGTTGAGAGACTACGTAATGGGGTAACTTGGAATAACATCTTCGTAACACAGAATGTAGAGTTCGCCAACCAATTGGTGATCCGACCAATGGATTTCTGGGTGGCCCCGGATTATTGGATGAAGCACACCAACTTGAGATGGAGTTAGGGTTTTGGCATGTCTTCATCTCCCACTCCCTTATTCCTAGGAAACACATAACTTCAGTTAACTTCAATGTGGCCACAGTCCTTTACTACATCCTACAGAATCAATTGGTTGACATTGGCTTCCTGATCAAGAGAGAGATACTTGAACTGGGTGGTGTCAGGGTAGACAAGTAACCTCTCATTTTCCTTAGCCTAATCACCGTATTTTGTAGAGAGGCAGGGGTAGATTTCGGGTCTGACTCCTTTGATAGTGGTTTAGGTCCTGTTTGGAGGTTCACGTGGAATGACCAATTGAGAGAGAGGAACCCATCGGGTGTCAGAGTTTGAACTAGAAAGAAGAAATCTATGCATGAAGTAGGTACAAGTAGGCAGACAAAGGAGATTCCAAAACCAACGGGGATTGACCAGGGTTATTTGGAGTACATGGATTATAGTCACATGCCCCCACCTCCGTAGGAAACTTCTGAAGAAATCCCTTGGCAGTCTTTGCTACAAGGATTACAGAGCCTTAAAAATAAAGTTCTTAAGAACAGGAAGCAGATTGCTGATAGCATAGCAGAGTCCAGTGGGTTTTATACTGACATATGGGGCAACCTCATGGACATGAGGGAGGCGCTCAATCTCCCTGCTTACCCAAGAAAGAAAAAGAGACCCGCTATTTCTTCACCACCATCAGAAGGCCCAATTATTGATCAAGAGCTCCAGGCTGTAATGGAGCTATCCAGGAAAGAGCATGAAGATAGGACTAAGGCAAAACTTGACCCCAAGGGAAAATGAGTGACCAGTGAAGCGGAACAAGACTCTTCAGATGAGGATTGACCATCAATTTCCTTGATGTTTCTTGCCATGAGGATTTGTTATATTTAAACTTTTAGCTTTCTTAGTTTTATTTCTGTTTTTATCTGTAGTTTTTCTTAGACTTCATGGACTATATTTTTGAATTGTATTTGACCTTCGATTGGTAGAAGTGTTGTGTGTTTTATGCTAGGTTCTTCATCTTTTGGAAATCACATGACAACTTGCTCGGACAATGGACCTATCTTTCTTTTAAAGGAGTTTCTACCTTTTGATTTTATACTTAATTGAATATTTTGTCGATATGGATGAACATGTTTGTTTGCATATTGAACATGTTGAGGTTATGCTTGTTATAGGTTGCGTTGCATGACATGTTCTATGCTTTAGAGTCTTGGATGGTGTTTCTCCCCCGCTAGGCCATACCTTATGGCTACCAACAATGGGGACATTGTTGAGTTTTGGTTTGGGGGTGTGGTACGCATTTTGGAGTCGTCCTTATAGTCTTTTTAGTGTTTTAGTGTCCAATTTTTCAAGTTTGTCACTGGTCCAAATTTCAGACTTTGATTAAGTTTGGGTGTGATGCCTTTAGCGTGTGCTTTGGGCGAATTCTTGGTATGTGTTGTGAACTTGTGACGTAGCTTGGTGCTACTTTAGGGATTCGCTTGCACCTTCATGGGTTTATTCCATCCGTTGGTGTTAAGATGAGGGGACTCAGTGTTTCCATGCTTAGTTCTAATAGTGGAGATTCCCATGAGATCACAAACACAAGTGTTCAAAGTGCGTATTTTGAGTGTTATTATTGATCATTCTTAAACACTTTTCTCGTCATATATGTCACATGCCATAGGACTTGCATATCATATTGTGAAGTGCGTGACAGATGCTTTCATTCCCTTTTTAGATGATTGTGGAGGTGATATTAGGCAATGTGTGTGCACTCAATTATCTATATTAGCCTAAACATGTTCCTACCGTATTATGTGCTCCAAACCGAAACTTGAAGCCAAACACTTACTCTTTCATTTGGTACCACGTACAACCATATACCTTATAACCTAAACACATGCCTACCTTTGTACTAATCATGTTAGGATGTGTAATGGTGGTAATGAAGTGTTAAACTCTAAATGGTCAACTAGCGTGTACAAAGAAACAATTGTTGAAAATGTGTTAAGAAAGGGGGCTAGAAATGTAAAAGTACCAAAAATCATACTTGTGAGCCTTGATTGCCAAAGAAAAGGAAATAGTGCAACTCAAATGAAAGGAAAATGAGAAAAAGAAAAATATGCTTGAATTGTGTTATGCTAAATACTCACAATGTGGTGTATAACATTGGAAGGATGAATGTGGGTAAAACGAATACCTAGACGCTAGCGTGTGAATACAATGAAGAAAAAGAGTATTGTATGGGTGTATGGATATATTCTATCATGATTGGTGATTTTGAATTCCATATTTCCATATTCTTTGTTTCACATCATTAAACCCCATAGCCAAGTTATAACCAATGAAAAAAAGCCCTTTTTGATCAGTATTAAGTCTAAATTGGGAATGTCGGTTGAAACGCGATCTTTCACATTCATGGCATAGTGATTCTTTCCTAGGATAGTTCATTGCTTAAACTCTGTGCAGAATTCATCTTTACATTTTTGTCGTGTGGAACCTAGGACTCTGTGAGGAAAGAAAAGATAGAATCCAAGTGAGCTTTAGAATTGAAGCGAATTTTGCTGAAGGTGTGGGAGTGAGCAGTCCCTAATGCTTGAGTGCCTTAGGTGTGGGATTCGTGTTCGTGCGAACCTCTCTTTGGTATCTCCAAGTGCTCTAGATCTTGCACATATGTTTTTCTTCTCTCTATCACACCTGTATGTATCATATCACCTATTGGACTTGCGGCATTTTTGAACTATTGTTTAGGTGTATAAAAATTTATAGGTTGTATCTGTTATAATATATGTGGCTTTTTACCACATGTGTTATACACTAAATATCACAATAAATATCCCATAAATATCACTATTAAATATCCCACAAATATCATAAACAATATCTTCTCCTATACATTGCCTCCCTCTTTTCTTCACCTAACCTCACCCACTTGCCTACCTACTTGCCTTCTCGCTTTGCTTGCCTATATATATATGATCATCAGATCACTTGTAATAGTGGTTAGAGAAAATCATAAAAGATCAATACAAGTAATTCTACTCTTCTCTCTATCTCTCTCAATTATTTATTAATTGTTATACATATGTTCTTATTCTATTTTATTTCTCCCTCTTGTTTTATAACACGTTATCAGCACGATTGTATGTAAATAAAAAGGATCCCTGATGAATGATTTAATTACATCCTAATATTCTGAATCTATATATATTTCGTATACAAGATGGCTTTACCGTCAACGGAACATATATTTATAGTTATGGATTTATTCTCTCTAAATCCTAATATTCTGAATCTCTCTAAATCTCAATATTCTGGATCTATATATATTTCATACATAAGATGGCTTTGCCGTTAACGGAACATATATAAATAGTCCTGAATTTATTCTCCTCAAATCTCAATATTCTGGATCTATATATATTTCGTATATAAGATGGTTTTGCCGTCAACGGAACATATATATATATATATATATATAGTTATGGATTTATTTTTATGCACATAACAGGTGAGCTCAGCCTCCTGGAACTATTAAATTACAGGACATATATATCGTCCTGGAACTGTTAAATTAATGCACATAACAGGTGAGCTCAGCCTCCTGAAGCTATTAAATTATAGGACATACATACCGTCCTGAAACTGTTAAATTAATACATATAACAGGTGAGCTCAGTCTCCTGGAACTGTTAATTTACAGGACATATATACTGTTCTGGAATTGTTCAATATACTCTTTACTTATATTCACACTAAATTAAATTCACAATTTAATTTACAGAAAAAGAAGCTGTAAGCATGTCCAAACTTTCAAATTTGAAGTTCGATACACTCAAAGTGTCGGAAGACAACTATATGTCATGGGTTATTGATGCCGGATTATACCTAAAATCCCAGGGCCTATATTACACTATTTATGATAGCCAGGCTAATGAACATGATAGATCTACAACCATGGTCATAATCCGTCATCATCTATATGAGGATTGAAAGCTCAATATCTTACTGTCACAGAACCTGAAGATTTATGGTAGGAGCTAAAAGATCGCTATGATCATCAACATGATATTACATTACCAATTGCAAAGTACGAATGGCTGAATTTACGATTCCAAGACCACAAATCAGTCTCTGATTATAATTCTGATTTATTCAGGATCACCACAAGATTGAAATTGTGTGGTTAGGAGGTATCTGAAAAGGAAATGTTAGAAAAAACATTCACAACTTTTCATGCCTCGAATATAATATTGCAACAACAATATCGAGAACACAAATTCTCGAAGTATTCAGAATTGATCTCGTGCTTACTAGTACCAGAAAAGAATAATGAGCTACTGATAAAAAACCACGAAACACACCCGACTGGTTCTAAAGCATTTCCAAAAGTGAATGCTAATACCGTCGAATACCATCGTCGTGGTCGCAATCGTGGTCGTGGTCATGGTCATGGACGTGGTAATAATCATAATCCAGATCATAGACGTGGTTATGGTCGTAATGGTGATCGTCGCCGGGGTAATAGTCGTAATCCTGCCCGGAGCTATGGACGTAGTTCCAAAAGAGGACGCGGTTATTCCGGACCAAGTGAGTACAAAGGAAAAGGTGTTCAGAATAAGCCAAATGCAAAAGAGGGCGTTTGTTATAGGTATGGTTGTTACAATCATTGGTCAAATGAATGCAGCACACCTAAACATCTGGTTGAGCTTTATCAAGCATTAATCAAAGAAAAGGGGAAGAAATCCGAGACACATTTCATTGAAGATCCATATCCTATGGATGTTACACATCTCAATGTTACAGACTTCTTTGACGATCCAAAGGACAAATCAACTGTTTCAATTGGTGATGGGAATGTCCATACCAATTAAATACTACCTCAGTAGTATTATTTTGCTTTTCGCTTCAATTGGTGATGGGAATGTCCATACCAATTAAATACAACTTACAGTAGTATTATTTTGTTATTTTGTTTATGTAAGATATTTCTCAATGTAATATATGCCTTTGAATCATATTGTCTGATGTGCATTTTATTTTTCCTTTATGAAGCCTACAAAATGAATCTAAACGATAAATTTGGGGTTATTAAAAAACTAGAAGCAGAAGATATATGTCTAGTCGATAGTGCAACAACTCACACAATTCTATGGAGTCAGAAATACTTCATGAATTTAACTTTGCTCAGAGCAAATGTTAATATTTTATCAAGTCCAACGGACCTGATAGAAGGCTCTAGAAGAGCCATGATATTGTTATCAAACAATACAAAATTATGTAATGATGATGCATTATATTCAAGCAGATCTAGAAGGAATCTGCTTAGCTTCAAAGATACACGAGTGAATGGATATCACATTGAAACTATGAATAAAGAGAATGTTGAATATCTATGCATCACTTCTCATGATTCAAGCCAGAAAATCATTATAGAAAAGCTGCGTGCTTTATCTTCTTGGTTATATTACACTATTATCAAAAGTGTTGAAATTTATGCAGTCATGAATCAGAAGTTCTTAGATCCAAAAATGTTTATACTCTGGCATGACCGTCTCGGTCACCCAGGATCTATAATGATATGTAGAATCATTGAGAATTCTTATGGGCATTCATTAAAGATTCAGAAGATTCTTTTATCCCATGAAAACTTATGTACTGCATGTTCCTAAGGGAAATTAACAATAAAACCATCTTTTTTCTAAGGTTGGTCTTGAATCCCCATCATTTTAACAAAGACTTAAAGAGGATATATATGGACCTATTCATCCATCAAGTGGACCATTTCGTTATTTTATGGTTCTAGTTAACGCATCTGTCAGATGGTCACATGTATGCTTATTATCAAAACGTAATGTTGCTTTTGCAAGATTACTTGCACAGATTATTAGGCTTCGGGCTCATTTTCCCAATTACTCAATTAAGTCCATACGCCTTGATAATGTTGGTGAATTTACTTCTAAGACATTTGATGAATATTGTAAAGTGGCTGAGATTGATGTTGAGCATCCAGTTCCACATGTTTATACTCAGAATGGATTAGCAGAATCACTTAATAAACATGTCCAGATAATTGCAAGGACTTTATTATTACAAACGCAATTACCAATTTTTGTATGGGGACATGCTGTTTTACATGCTGTTGTATTAATCCGGCTTCGGCCCACTGCTTATCATCAATATTCACCAGTACAACTTGTACTTGGTAATCAACCAAATATATCTTATTTACGTACATTTGGGTGTGCGGTATATGTCCCAATTGTACCAACGAAAAGAACTAAAATGGGATCCCAAAGGCATTTGGGAATATATGTTAGTCTTGATTCACCATCAATTATTAGATATTTGAAACCTTTGGTTGGTGATCTTTTCACATCATGGTTTGCAGATTGTCATTTTGATGAAACAAATTTCCCATCATTAGGGGAAAGAAAAACTTCTTCTAAAGAAAAGCTTGAACTTTCCTAGAAAGTTCTGAATCTAATTCATTTAGACCCATATACATCTCAATGTGAGAATGAAGTACGTAAAATAGTACATCTTCAAGCAATAGAAAATCAGTTACTAGATACATTTACAAATGCTACTAAAGTAACAAAATCATACATCCCTTCTGTTAATGTACCAGCATAGGTGATTGTTCCAGAAAAACATTCTAAACAAATAATAGCAAAAGAATCATATTTTGCACGCTAGAAGCGTGGTAGACCGCTTGGTTTAAAAGATAATGTTCCTCGAAAAAGGAAAATAAATAAATCTACTTTCTCTAAGTTAACTCTAGAAGAGTTAAGTGTCCCTTTAGGGACACAAGTTACTAAAGTGACAAAATCCCTGTAAGGGAAGGAATCTCTGAAGAGATACAAGAGTATAGAAATGAGGAAATTTTTATAAATTATACAAGAGAATTGTGGAATCGTGAAGAAACAATCATCGATGATATATTCTCATACACAGTGGCAACTGAAATTATAAATGATGATTGTGAACCTCATAATCTCGATGATTGTAGACAGAGGTCTGATTGGCCAAAATGGAAAGAAGCAATTCAAACAGAATTGACTTCATTAGCCAAACATGAAGTATTTGGATTAATAATCCAAACGCTTGAAAACGTCAAACCTATTGGGTACAAATGGGTTTTTATACGAAATTAATGAGAAAAATGAGGTCGTGAGATATAAGACACAACTTGTCACACAGGGTTTCTTGTAGAGACCTGGCATCAATTTTGATGAAACGTATTCACCAGTGATGAATATAGTTATGTTTCGATTTCTAATAAGTATGGCTGTCTTGGAAAGACTTGAAATGCGTCTGATGGACGTAGTGACCGCTTATTTATATATATGGTTTACTGAAAATCCTTGAAGGGTTTAAAATGCCAGAATCATGTAACTCAAGATCTCGTAATTTGTATTCGATAAAATTACTAAGATCCTTGTATGGATTAAAACAATCTAGGCGGATGTGGTACAATCGTCTCAGTGAGTATCTAATAAAAGAAGGATATATTAATAATCCTATATGTCCATGTGTTTTCATTAAAAAATAAGAATCTGGATTTGCTATCATGGCAGTTTATGTTGATGATATGAATTTAATTGGAACTCCTAGGAAGCTTTTAAAAATTGTTGAATATTTAAAAAGAGAATTTGAAATGAAAGATCTGGGAAAGACAAAATATTGTCTTGGCCTCGAGATCGAGCATAGATCAAATGGAGTACTTATCCATCAATCAGCATATATTGAAAAGATTTAAAAAAGATTTCATATGGATAATGCTCATCCATTAAGTACTCTTATGGTTGTTAGGACTCTTGATCCTAAAAAGGATCCATTCCATCCAAAAGAAAAGAATGAAAAGATACTTGGTACTGAGGTACCATATCTTAATACCATTGGTGCTTTATTATATCTGGCTCAGTGTACTAAACTAGATATTGCATTATCTGTGAATGTACTGGCTAGATTTAGCTCATCACCAACTCGAAGGCCTTGGAATGGAATCAAACATCTTTTCCGTTACCTTAGTGGAACGAAAGATTTATGATTATTTTATATAAAGTCTAACATTTTTCCAGGTTTACTTGGTTATGCTGATGCTGGATATCTGTCCGATCCCTACAATGCTCGTTGACAAACGGGATATGTTTTTACATATAATGGCACAACAATATCCTGGCATTCCACAAAACAGACTTTGGTTGTTACATCATATAATCATTCTGAAATCATCGCACTTCACGAAGCCAGTCGATAATGTGTTTGGCTAAGGTCAGTTATTCATCATATTCATGATACTTGTGGATTTTCATTATCTACAGAAATGCCAACACGGATATTTGAAGATAATGCGGCTTACATTGCTCAAATTAGAGGGGGATATATCAAAGGAGATAGAACTAAACATATTTCTCCTAAATTCTTCTATACTCACGAGCTTTAACAAAGCCGACAAATTGATGTTAAGCAAATACGGTCTACAGATAATCTTACAGATCTGTTTACCAAATCATTGCCTACATCAACTTTTGAGAAGCTGGTATATGGAATAGGCATGCATCGACTTTCTAAATTACAGGATTAAACGCTGAAGTATGATAAGGGGGAGCGTTCAATCAGGGGGAGCAAAATTCAGAACGGATAAATGTATACTATACTCTTTTTCCCTTCGTTCAGGTTTTGTCCCACTGGGTTTTCCTGACAAAGTTTTTAATGAGATAGTTTTTAATGTCCAACCCCATTAAATCCAGGAGATCATTGTATATATTTTACTTAGGTTTTATCTCATTGGATTTTTCCTTAGAAAATTAATACATGTGGTATAAATCCAAGGGGAAGTGTTATAATATATGTGGCTTTTTACCACTTGTTATACACTAAATATCACAATAAATATCCCATAAATATCACTATTAAATATCCCACAAATATCACAAACAATATCTTCTCCTATACACCACCTCCTTTTTTTCTTCACCTGACCTCACCCACTTGCCTACCCACTTGCCTTCTCTTTTTGCTTGCCTATATATATGATCATCAGATCACTTGTAATGGTGGTTAGAGAAAATCATAAAAGATCAATACAAGTAATTCTACTCTTCTCTCTATCTCTCTCAATTATTTATTAATTGTTATACATATGTTCTTATTCTATTTTATTTCTCCCTCTTATGTTATAACAGTATCTTCTTTGTTTCATTTTGTGTTTGCTCGAGGACGAGCAAATGTTTGGTTTGGGGGTATTTGATCGTGCCAAATATGTAGTATATTTAGGCCTTCAATTCCGTATCCTTTTTTCCTTTTTTGCGCTTTTTTGCTTCTCTGATGGGTTGTTATGTGCGTAATTGTAAGAAAAGGTTCAATGATGGGTTTGGAGGCATGTTGCGGTTGTTCTGGCCAAAAAGGGGCAAAAAGGAAAGATAGATGATCTTCAGCAGCTCTAAGTGCGGTTCTATAGGAACTTAGGGTTACAGAATGCACAGCGAAAGGGTTTTAATTTTTTTTATGCAATCATCAAGTAAATCTAATTGTATAGTAATAATTGAAAACAACAAAGAAGGTGAAACAATTTCATATCAGCGTTGGAGGTTCCTTCTATTTAATATGATCTGCTCCCTGATTTGAACCATAAGATCTTTCTCCCTGTGACCCGAAATTGATAACGACATGTGGGCGCGTCACGCTACTCAGAAACAAGGAGGATGAATGACACATGAAGACAACCCCTTGTCTTGTATGGTGAAGTTTGACCACTTGATGTCAAAAGCAAGCATAGAAACTTTTCCCTTTTCTTTTTCTCTTTGAGTTGGCCGCACACCTCTTGTTCTCTTTTTCTTTTTGTGTGACGTGTGTGTTGAGTTCAAATCAAAAAATGCACTGATTCTCTATTAGTCTTTTTAAAAGAAACATATATCATATATATATTTTAAAAATAAACTAATTAATCAAATCTTTTAAAATATCTAATATCTTTAAAGATAGTAATTAATATTATTTGATTTGAATTCAAAACTCTTTTAAATTCAAATTTAAATATTTAATTTAATAAAAATAAAATAATCAAATTATCTTTTCTTCATTCAAAATTAAATATCAATCAACACCCTCCATCTAATGATTAATTACACAATTAAATAATCTAATTATTTAATTAACATAATCGTTAATATTCATTAATTAAATAATCATTTTATTCAATTAATTCCCGAATAAACACGTGTCACTTTCGTAACACAATTAATTAGACAATCCAATTAATTAATCGTGACCCTGTTATCTAAATCGATCGGGCTAGCAAGGGAACCTAATGGACCCACAGTATTTTGAGCTCCAATAATCTTTAGAAATAATTAATTAAACTTTTTAATTAATATTTCATGATTATTAACTTTGGTGTTATTCCACTAAAAACCTGAAGTTGCACTCTCTCAATTACTGATGTTTTTACACAAACCAATAACTCTTGGTGTCCATCGATATAGCTATTACAAATGGTATGATCCTCCACAAGTAGTTCATAATTAGAGCTGGGTCATAATGTCTGTTATACCCCTCTAAATACATCTTTCCATTAAGTACCATTGATTCTCTAATGAACAATAAATCCTACATTCATCACGGAATTAGGAGAGCGCTCATATATTTTTAAGCCCCGAATCAACCCTTAAGGGAACTACTATCTACTTCTCGCAAGAAGGAGTGGATTCCACTATTGTGTACAAACCTTCCCAGCCACAAGCAAAACTGCAATCCCAATATACGGAGCATATAGATCGGGAATGCAACTCTGACCTCACCCATGGTACATCAAAGACTACGACCTAACTTGAAGGAGTCGATAAGACATTCAGGATTAAGATCACCCACATATAGCCATCATTTGTCGATGTATATGAATCTCAATGTAAATGGATCTTAAGGAGAGATTCATATAAATCATGGCCCAGTCCTATATTATTACATCATACAAGGTGCCTCCATTCTCATATCATCATATGAATGATCCAGGATAAGATCATCGTACATTGCGAAATGGACCGCAATTATAGATTAACCACAAATAAAGTACCCAGTTTTATTTGCTATATACGGACTTTTTAGATTGCTCGTTTCAAACTGAATCAATATGTATATGACACTCATATACTCAGTTTGAAATTACATCTGGCAATCTTTGATGTTAAGTGCATATGTTATATATAAAGTATGACACAAAATGAATGAATATACTACTTCTTTTATTTATGTTCAATTTATATTTACAAATTACAAGCTTTAGGGCAAAAAACCCTAAGTGCGGTTCAGTGTGGGTCGCAACCGCACTCCAACCTCACTCCTTCCCATAGTTGGGACCTGATGCTTGAAGAAGAGATAAAATGCAGGTAAAGTGCGGGTTATCCAATCGCACTCCACTCGCAATGTTGCCAAAACCAAAGAAGCTGATTTGCACCTGACAGTTAAAGTGCTGGTAAAGTGTGAGTCATCCAACCGCACTCCACTCGCACTGTTATCAAAACCAGAGAAACTGAATTGCACCTGACAGTTAAAGTGCGGGTAATCCAACCACACTCCACCCGCACTATTTCTTAGATCCTAGATCTAGAAATAGTTTTTAGAAAGAACTAGAAAGAACCTAGATCTAGAAAGAACTTAGTTAGCAAGTAGTTTTTACACAACCAAGATATGGAAATACTCTCTCTCTCTCTCTCACTTACATTCTTTACTCAACTTCAAGGAAGGTAGGAGATTGAAGCAACTTCAAGGAAGGTAGGAGATTGAAGCAACTCCAAGGGTTCTTTCTCTTTTCTTTCTCTTATTTTCCTAGTTGTAATGAGTAACTTGTAAGGAAAAATGGGTTTATACGCGCAGCGAAATGTGAAAATAGGTTTGGTATATAACAAAAAATTTCTCTTTTAAAAGATGAATCTTAACCCTTAATTAAATTAATGTATAAACAAAAGTAACATACCTTTTATCGCGTGTCCGATTGACTTGCGTCGATGGTAATCTGCAAGATCTTCCAATCCAATCACGAACGTGGATCACCTAGGAGCGTGGTCTCCCTTTCTTTGAATTGAGTACCTGATGATAGATAACAAAAAAATTTTCTTTTTCGTTCACAAGAGATCATAACGAACGTTTCGGTCACTTTTGAATTATCAATCTTTTGATCGAAACTCGCGTGAACCTAAATCGAAATTGTGCACAAAGTCTTTTGATGTAAAAGCTTCTAATGCACTACCGAAATAAAGCGTCTCTACTCATTATCTCTCTTTGGCCGAATTTTCTCACACTAATCTAAGAGTTGGATTCTATTTTTCAAGTTATAGAAAAAAATAATTCTCTATCAAGCAATTAGGGTTTGCCTAATTCTTTTGCCATAAAATATATGTATATGTATATTTGGGACCGAATTAATATAGCCATATAAATAATATATATATATATATATATATATATATAGAGGCTACTTATTCTACATGCCATACAAGTAATATATGTATATATGAATTCATCTGCATGCCATACACATATTATATATATGTATATGCGAATTCATCTGCATGCCAAATACATTTTCTATATATTATCTCTTATGCACCGAATTCAACTTTGCTTATTAAAATATGTAAAGTCCGCAAATTCTGCACTTTCCATATATATTATTTCTAAGCCTAAATCTTCTCCCAAGTAGGATTTATGTCTTATAGTCTAAATTCTAACCGATTTTCTTAGAATTCCAAACCCTAATCCAACTCTTTAGTGTATTTTTGACTATATTAAAGACTTCCTAATTTGACTAGATAAATAATTTCTTGTATTTATCTACTTACCAAATAAAGTCTTTGATTTCTTTTAACTACCAACAATAGTATACTACTAAGAAACATATTTCCTAGTCAAAAAAAGATTTTGATTCTTAATTAAATAATTAATTCCCATTTAATTAAATAATAAAATAAAATAATATTTTAGACTAATATTTTAGTCTTGCCGCCCATATACTATATATGAGCCATGTATTATTTTTCCATTTTATATAATCCATTAGACTTTAAATAAAAACCCCACATGTGAACTAGACTCATTCTTACTAAAAGAAACAAACCCACATACATTTCATTAATATATTAATATAATTTAATAGCCCATTTATTTGCACATTAAATAAATAATGTGCAAATTATATTCTTAATATATTAAGGACAATTCTAGATGGACCCATAAATTGGTCCAGTAGAATATATCAAGTGATCTATGCAAGTCCGTGTGAATTGGGGATCTTGGTGGGCTATCTAAATTTAAGTTTCAATAGACATAATCCAATCACAATCAACAAATGATTCACTTAGGTCCGATCTATTAATTTTAGCTCATTCCACTAAAGAGCTAAAACTGTACTCTTAAATAAAGATAGAACAAGTAAATATTTTTCATTCAAACCCTAGACAATCTTATAGGAGTAGTGTATCCTCGTGAATAATATCAGTAATCCCTAAGAGCTCATGGATCGCCTATAGCTCTCCTAGTTACCATATTTACTCATATGACCACATTTTGAACTTGGATGTTTTGACTTGTCCAGAAGCCATGTTTCAATAGTCACTATCAAAAACTTAACGTTAAGATTTAATATCCAATATCTTAAAACATCCATATGATAATATTATACTCTCATTTAAATAAATGGAGCCACGATGTCCATATCTATAAATAAAGTCCTCTATCGATTAACAAATGAATACCACCAAACTATCGAGGATAGACTATGCTATATAATCGTACTCATTGATAGCTCAAAAGATAACACTTGCAATTATAAGTCCATCATTTATCTCAGGATTAAGATAAACTCTTCGATTGTCCTCATAATGAAAAACTTTTATCTATTGACGACTCTAGATAAAGTATTTCATTGTGATCCAGTTCAATGCACCTAGTGCACTAGATTCTTTTACTTAAAGACACTTTGATGATTTTAGACTGATCATATCTCATTTGATCCCACTCAAATGCTAGCAAAAGAATCTACAACTTTAACAAGGTAAAGGTGCCTAACCTTTATCTTAAGTTGTGAACAATATTCAAGACTAACAAAAGAATTGTGTCTACCTCATACATATCCAGATTTACAAACAATTCTTTATATCTCATAGTCTTTTGACCTTATGATTATTTACTTTGACAATTATAATAATTAAACTATAAATGCTATAAGATTTGTTAAATCATAAATCACTTTATTAATATGAATAGATTGTCAAAAACAATATTACACTCTTGATATTGAGCATAATCCTAACAATTTCGCACTTGCGCTATAGCAAATGTGTCATATCTCTCATTCCCATGTTCTCTAGGTTCCCATCAAAACTCTTCTAAGGTAGAGCCTTTGTGAAGGGATCCGTTAGATTTTCTGCTGAAGCGATTTTGGTAACCGTCACATCACCCCTATGCAAAATCTCTCTTAAAAGATGATACTTCCTTTCAATGTGCTTACCTCTCTTATGACTTCTTGGTTCTCTCGAATTAGCCACTGCTCCATTGTTGTCACAGTAAACAGTGATCAGCTTATTCTCAACAGGAACCACTTCCAAGTTAACTAAGAATTGGCAGAGCCAAACAACCTCTTTGGCAGCTTCGTATGAAGCAACATACTCAGCTTCCATGGTGGAATCAACAATATAAGATTGCTTGATACTCCTCCATATGACTGTTCCTCCTTTAATAATAAACACAGATCATGATGTGGATTTTCTAGAGTCAGAATCTAACTGGAAATCAGAATTTGTATACCTAATGGGAATTAATTCCCTCTAGAGTATACAAGCATATAATCTCTCGTTGTCTTGAGATACTTGAAAATATGCTTGACTGTCGTCCAATGATCAGGACCAGGTTTATATTGAAACCTGCTAACTATGCCAACATCAAAACAAATATCTGGTTAAGTACAGAGCATTGCATACATGAGACTTCTAACTGCCGAGGCATATGGAACTCTACTTATGAATTGCTCTTCATGCTCATTCTTAAAAACTTGTTCCTTAGAAAGTTTGATTCCATGTCTGAAAGGTAACATACCTTTCTTGGAATCCTACATGGAGAATCTAGACAAGATTTTATCAATGTATAAAGCTTGGGATAATGCAATCTTTCTATTCTTTCTATCCCTTATTACTTGGATACCAAGAATATAACTTACTTCTCATAATTCCTTCATATCAAATTGTTTTGCTAACCATTCTTTTACTGATGTTAATACACCTACAACGTTTCCGATGAGTAGTATATCATCAACATAAAGAATGAGGAAAACCAACTTGTCCCCTTTAATCCTTTCGTATACACAGGGTTCGTCAGGGTTTTGAATAAATCCGAAACCTTTCACAGCTTGATCGAACCTTATGTTCCAAAATATGGATGCTTGATTTAGTCTGTATATGGACTTTTTCAACTTGCATACCCTTTCCTCTTGGCCATTTTCAATGAATCCTTCTAGTTGCATTATATAGATGCTTTTCTCAAGACTTCCATTGAGGAAAGCTGTCTTGACGTCTATTTGCCAAATCTTTAAATCTAGAGATGCTGCAATGGATAAGAGTATCTTAATGGAATTAAGCATGGCCACAGGATAGAAGGTTTCCTTATAATCGATACCTTCCTTATGTGTGTAACCTTTAGCTACTAATCTAGCATTGAAGGTTTCCACATTTCCATCCATTCCTCTTTTCCTTTTGTATACCCACTTGCACCTAATGGGTTTTATCCCTTTAGGCAAGTCTATAAGAGACCAGACTTTGTTATTAAACAGATTCAATTTCAGATTGCATTGCCTTTTGCCAATGGCGACAATCAACATCTTCCATTGCTTCCTTATACGTGTAGGGATCATCGTCATCCGGGAGATTCTCCACTGATTCTCCTAGACTGATGTATCTCTCGGGTTGATTACTAATCTTCCTACTATGACGAGGAATGGTAGGTTGTTGATCTTGTGATGGTGGAACTTAAATTGGGTTGGGTTATGAAATCTCTTGTGGAATTATATCTCCTGACATCTCATTCAGGACAATTCTACTTTTAGGCACAAAGTCATTCATTTAGTCATTTTCCAAAAATTTAGCATTTGTCGAAACAAATACTTTAAGATCTGAAGAACTATAGAAATAATATCCTTTAGTTTCTTTTGGATACCCCACAAATATGCATGTTTCTGAACGGGACTCCATTTTTTCTGTCTTTCCTTTTAACACATTCGCAGGACAACCAAATATCCTTAATTGTTGCAAACTAGGTTTTAACCCAGTCCACAATTCATGCGGTGTTTGAGGAATTGACTTAGATTGTACATCGTTTAGAATGTACATTGCAGTTTGTTAGGCATATCCTCAAAAAGATTTAGGAAGCGTTGAATAACTCAACATAAACCTAATCATGTCCAAAAGAGTTCTGTTTCTCCTTTCTGACACCCCATTTTGTTGAGGTGTTCCTGGTGTAGAAAGCTGAGAAACAATCCCATTATCAATAAGATATTGCTGAAACTCACCAGATAGATATTCTCCACCACTATCGGATCTCAAGATTTTATATGTTTCTCATGCTGATTTTCTACTTCAGCTTTAAATGCTTTGAACATGTCAAAAGCATCCGACTTATGTCTCATGAGATACACATAGCCAAATCTCGAGTAGTCATTTGTGAAAGTGATGAAGTACTGATATCCACCTCTAGCTTGAATGCTCATAGGACCACATACATCAGTGTGTATTAGTTCTAAACATTCATTGGCTCTTATGCCTTTAATCATGAACAACCATTTGGTCATCTTACCTTCCAAACAAGATTCACAAGTATTGCATCTAGATATACATTCTATCTAGTTGTGTATTGCCTAAATGAATGAACGGAATGTCATGAGTTCCGACTCTTAAACCGCAGTCTTAATCTAACCTTTAACGGGTTTCCGACATTATACATCTTAGGTCAGTACTTGTGAGAGGATTAGAAGTTAACACTATACATCCTAGGTTGGCTACGTTTACAATTGGTTGAGTCTTTGATAGGTAGACGAGCTTCATTTCCAAGAATCCCGAATGAATTACCAACACTATACATCCTAGGTTGGTGGTTCACGACGGATTAATCCCTAGTAGGTGGTCCTCACTATACATCCTAGATTGATCGCTTCCTAGGGATAAATAACCAATTTTATACATCCTAGATCGGTTACCCTTGAATAGACATAATTAGGGCTTGTGAGGTTTTTCAAATTGTTTATAAGGACGGTTTTCTAATGGCGAAAACCATTTAATCAGTAGGAACGGTTTTTTCTTGACTGGTATGTCGCCAAATGTGTACCCCGAGCTTTGCTTTGTATGTGTCTGAAAATTCAATAAAAGAAGTCATTTCTTCTCCTACATGATTCTCTAACGTTCATCTTGAAAATTTT
The DNA here is from genome assembly GCA_035582765.1 of Acer negundo. Taxonomy (NCBI): domain Eukaryota; kingdom Viridiplantae; phylum Streptophyta; class Magnoliopsida; order Sapindales; family Sapindaceae; genus Acer; species Acer negundo. The sequence continues at coordinate 20,790,054 of CM069231.1, read as the reverse complement.
GCCATAATTGAATTGCCTTAAGACCAGGAGAGCTATATAGCACTCCTGATGCCATATACCGTGTCAAACACTTCAGGAGGATTGCCATAACCGAATCGCCTTAAGACCAGAAGAGCTACATAACACTCTTGATACCCTAGACCGGTTCAAACCCTCTAAGAGGATCACCATAACTGAATCGCCATCAACGGAGACCTCACTAATTCCTAATTCAGTAAAGAATCCCAAAGCCTTCCCGTATCCCGTAGGAGGCGGTGATCGTCCGAAAGCATGATTCAACCATGCTAGATCCGCCAACTGCCTCTTGCCTCTTGCCTTTGCTTCTGCCTTGAGTTCATCATTCTTCTCGTTAGCTTCAAATCATTAGAGCATCTTGAAGGCTAAATGTGCTCCGCCCACACATGGATCCTTTTTCTAAACATCTAGTCACCGACCTGCTTGTTGACTTCGACGCCGATAGCACATTTAAAGGTGATCCAAGCACGGCCAGTACGTCCGTGGGTACCCTTATGAATAACACCCTTGACCCTTGATGGCTGCATATTCACCGACCTAGGAAATCTTCAAATAGATGTAAAGAAGGGAGTATCCCTGCTTTCTTTGACAACTTCGAACAAAGCTCCCGGTCCTGTTACAGAAACCCAGCCCGATACAAAGATCCTTACTAGAACAACGATGCTGGATCGGGATGGAGTTAGACCCGTTATCACCTTCACCGTGTTCCTTCCTCCTTATATTCAATTGAGAATCCTCGGCAAAATCAACCTATTCCATATCAAGAAGGGCATCGAGACTGTCAGTAGGGATGGATGGATCCACCATTGAAAAAGAAGGGTCAGGATAAGCTTGTTTTACTCTTTAAAAAGAAAATTTTGATGTCATAATGAATGGGTAAAGAGGATGAGCAAGCATTTATGGAGAGAAGTAGGTGGCTACCGGTGCATAGTAATAATGACCGGAGACACACAGGTAATGATTTCGAGAAGACGTGCCAAAAACAGTCCATTCAAACAAAATGATCAGTCGGGACCTAATGCGCGATGCGCGGATCGGTGCATTAAACACAGGCGCGCCAAAACGAATGTCCTTCTAGACAGTGGGAACCAGCTAAGCAAGATAGAAAAATCCTTCAAGCAAGCTGGGGATCTTAACTCCAACCCCGAGCTAGATACCGGTGTTCAAGTCAGGGGGGACTTCTGTTAACCACCAAAATTGACCAAGGACCAAAGAAGAATTTTCCATCCAAGATCTAAGAGGAAAGGCTTCGTGAGCAGAATTTGACTACCTCCTAGAGAGAATCCAGATCAGTATACCGGGATACATATTCAGTTAAGCCAAAGCAAGAAGCATGAAGACTCCAAAGTATCAGAAGGAATAGAAATCGAGATCCTACAAACCATGCTATATTGTCCTGGTACCCCGCTTCTACGTGGACCGGGTACCTCGCTATTGTGTAGACTAGGTACCCCACTACTATATCACCTAGGTATCTTGTCATAGCATCAGCCGCTATCCCAAAACCTAGACAACAAAGAGACCAGTGGGAATCATGATCTGGCAAGAGGAAGAGTGCCTGGATACCCTGACACTGCCTAGAACTAGTTCACCAAGCAACAAAAATGCTAAACAAGGATGCTACCCAGGTAGGACTAGCGTATCTAGAAGACCAGAATTAAAAGATACAAAGAAGAATATTAAAACGCCAGTGTTTTATCATTAAAGAGGTGGACTCAATTCCCGCTATTTAAGAGCTTCAATTGAAAGCAGAGTCTGCCAGAATCCTCATAAGAAGGAATCACTTGATTCTAGGGATTAAAATTCATACGACATTCTCGCTTATAGCCAAGGAAAGTCCCATAATTGCCGAAACCCTAGATCGAACTTATAAGAGTGCATGGCAAGAAACGAGACCTATATATATGACATTATACTCAACTATGAAAGGGGCAGCTTTTCGATTCTGAAACCCTAAACCTACAGTTTTCTTCTACTTATCGACTTGAATGAGATCTCTATCGCCAACTAGGTCAAACTTCGCCTACAGTGATCGATGGAGAGTTATATTATATATTGTATCTAAACTACGTTAAAAAAGCATTGTATTCTCCTTTTTTATAATATAATATAGTCGTTTATCCTTGTTTTAACCATTATTGCACCAAGTCATTTTACTAGAAGTCATAGGTATCGAACTACGTGATACCCCTTCGACTGTGGTCAACTTCGATCATGGTCCTTTAAAGTTATTAATTGTAAACCCACCCAGTTGGTAAATTTCGGTTAACAATAACTATACAAAAGAATTAATGAACAAAAGAATTATAAAATGAATTGCTTACAAATCACACTTAACAAAATCTTACAATACACATCACAAGTGAATATTATGCAACAAGATTAAAGCATACACATATACAAATAAGAAAGAGAGATATAGAAAGAATTAACACAATAGATTTTTAAACGTGGTAAAACCTCCAAGGAGGAAACATCCACGGGTTGAACTACAACTATTAGGTACTATATATATTGGATGATAGATTATAAATTTCTCAAAAGTGACCAACCTATGATCTACTTCCTATTGGAGTCTATGTCTACCCAATCCCTATTGGTAGATACGAAATCCCTCAATGATGCGGAGCCAACATATATTGGAGTCCATCTCTAGCTAACATCGTTGGAAGATTAGAAATTCCTCAAGAGCCAATGCACATCCCATGCAAAATTCTCTATTGGAGTCTATGTCTAATCAAATGCCTGGGCCTACCAATATTGTAGCCAACTCCCTATCCAAGGCACTCATGCCTCTAGAGAGCCTCTCATGCATAGCTATCTGGATCTTCCCGATCCTAGCCATGACTTATTGCTTGGTTATCCGAACCATATGTCCTAACCAAGACTTCATGCCTTTTACAAGGACTTCCTAGTGTGATCAATTAATGCAAATGATGCAAACAAACAATTCAACATAGAACATGTGACATGTGATCAATACATTCCATGGAAACTAGACTTAGTCATGTGAGCACACAAGTCAAAATAGTCTAGATACAAAACTTGAATTAAAACCTAGAGCATGTGAAAAATACCTAACACATATGGCTCATAGTTTCATTCACAAATCGAACACTTAAATAAATCATATACATGATGCACATATTCAAGATATTAGTAACATACACCAAAAATGCTAGAATCACAAAATGTGTTCAATGAATATTCTAGCCAAACTATTAGAGCATGGATACAATGAATAATCAATTAAATCATATTAGGCTCTAAATACAAAATCACAAGTGCTAATCCTAGATTTGTTCAATTAGAGGATCCAAGCACATGTCAAGGTTATTGATCATAAAATGAATCAATCAAATCACAAATAATCCTAGATATCTAACTAATCATAATACAACTCTCAAACATGTGAAAAGCTAGAATCCTAGAAAACTAGTTCACATTTGTCTATAATTAGACTTGATTAGGTTTGATTATGAAGCTATCTTTCTCAATAGCATTCATCATACATACAAATACATATAGAAGAAGAAACTACAAGGTAATTGAAGGTTTTAAAAGAAGAAAATACAAAGATTTGTCAAATACCTAAGAATCACGAGCTGGTTCGGTTTTGTGGGTAGAGCTACCAGAAAACGCGATTAAACAGCTGCAAACTCTTTTGGAAAAGGTAGAGGAATTGATTATGAAGATTCTCCAACTTTAATCACTTAATTTCTTAGTCTGAATAAGAAATTATGGTGTTTGTAAGGTGAGAAAGTTTGGAGAGAAAATTTTGCACATAGTTTTTTTCTAATTTTTCTTCTTGAAATGAATGAGAGGGAAATGAAGAATTTAAAAGAGATGAAAGAGAGGGAGAGAAGTGTCTAATGGGGTGTGGCCACATCACCTACCCGTGAGAGGTGCATGATCCTTACAGAGCAGAGAGGCTGCTGGCCCGTGAGTTTTACGCGTTCCTTACGACCACACCTCAAAATGGCCTTTGGCAATTTCATGCCTCCTTTATGCTCATCTCGCGTTCTTCAGCTGTATTTGGGTCTCTGAACTCTAAATTTGAATACGTCTTCAAATTAAAAACCATGACTCCCTCACGCACAAGGACGACTATAAAACTTTGACAAAAGGTTGAGAATTAGACTCGGTACACTACGATGAACACAACACATCGTATGAGAACGTAAAGTAACATAGCTTCCTAGTTTGGACTCAAAACCTAATGAGTGAGTAGCCGAAATGACCGAGACTCAATAAGGAATCATATGAGATCATGTTCAAGTCGAAAAACAATAATAATAATAAAAAAATACAAAGTCACACAAGTATACCATTTCCTAGAGATAGTCCTAGAACATACAATTTCACAGTGTTTGTTAAATTACATCTAATGCATGTGCATACACAAGTGTGTGAATGCGTTATACCAATGGTGTACAACTATTCATAGACATTAATGAATGCCATGTGTATGTGTGCCTACATATTGTAAGAGGAATGAGATCTAATAAACCTTTGATGAACAATGTAGCTTAATCCTCTTTGAAGACACCATCTTGCATGGAAAGTTGCCAAGTCTTCCTTGAAGCTCGAATCATCATCAAACTAAGACAAATAAACATTACAAGAGAAACAACGTTTTGATATGGAATTCTAGCCAGCACAAACCAAGTCTGGTGGTAAAACTCAGGTATCTGTTGATAAAATGGCAAAGAAAGTGGGGAATAAACGGGACTTAACAAAATATCTGCAAATAAGGATAATTTTTGTAATCTTGATTCTTGACTAACCAAGGCAACAAAAATTCATGTAATTGAGTTATTTGGGGACTGTGTTTTTCATTCTTCTTTGTCCAATGGTCACCTAATTCAATCGAATTAGATGTTTTTTGAATAAGAATAAACTCACTAAGCTTTGACTATTCAGGTTTTATCTCTTGTGTTAAGCCTTCGACTTTGACAAATGGTGGAATTGGTTGAGTGAATTAGTTAAAATGAGTGATTGTTCATATTTTAAGATCCTTCTCATAAAATATTCATGTGTTCATACAATAAAATCACTTTAATTTGGTCTTTGACTAAAACTTAATATTTTTAATTTAGTAGGCCAATAAAATTACACAAAAATGGAAAATCCCAATAAATTAACCATGCAACAATCAGATGTCAAAAGTCACAAATGAACTAAACATGAATTATTTTACCATCAACTTAACATTTCATTTTATGAAACTAAATTGACAATTCAACTTAAGTACCTAGCATTACTCCCACTGAATATGCATGTAAGGATTCCCATATAGTGATTGACTTATTTCGTGGACAAACCACATATTGGGGCTTGATGTAAGGGTAGCTTGGGTATTTGATGGTTGGTGTTTTGCACAACCAAGGCCCGCTTAAGACCTCAAGAGAAGAAGCACCAAAGGTATATTCTAGTGCTTTCTTGCTTTGAAGAGATCTAGTTGCACACACACATAACTCATGCATATATCTTATTCTTATATGTTGTGTGTTTTATATGTGTGCATGCATGTTCTTGAACATGTCTTCTTTCATGTTTTATTTGATTGCATCTTGTTCATTGAAATGCATAACATGTTTAAGCATTAGGATGCAAAGCCATGAAGTCTCTTCATACATGTTTATATGATTGCATCTTGTTCATTGAAATGTCATGACATGTTTAGGTATTAGGATGTAAAGCCATGAATTCTATTCATGCATGTTTTTAATTGAGTGCACCCTATTCAATGACAATGCCATGTTAGGCATTAGGATGCATTCACTTCCCACACTTGCATTTCATGTTTGTTAGTTTTAAGTGTGGTGTAATTTGTTTCTCGAAGATGATCGGAAATGTCCGCGCTTGTACGATGGTGTGCATATCTTAGCGTGATGGTTGACCACTTGATAATGTCTCATTCTTCTCTTGGATAAGTGTTAGATTTGGTTTGGTTGTTTGGAGTGAAGTGTCTAGTTTCAAAAAATTGGATTTCAATGTTTTAAATGTTTTTCAAAACTGACCTTTGTATGGTCTTGTGACCATAACTTTTTATTAAGATATTTAAAATGAGTTTTGTAAAATTCTGGAGAAACTAGACACCTATACCTTTCCAACGATATATTATTCGTAATATTTCATGACCGTTTGGATTGGTTTTGAAATCTCCAAAGTGACCACTAAAACAGGCATCATTGCTGTTATCCGAATCTGACCATTGGTCACTTTGACCATAACTTTCTCTACAGACATTAAAATATCATTCCATTAAGTGGAGTAGAAAGTAGACTTCCATACCTTTCCAACGATATATTATATGAAAGGTTTCGATGTCGTTTGGTTATGTTTTGAGTCGCTTGAATATTAATCTCTATGTTGTGGCGCTTCGCTGCAATTCAAGTGCCGTCTTGGGTGATAGCGGCATGCTAGTGACAGCAATTCGTAGCGGTCTAAGTGCCCTCTTGGCTGGCCACGACACCTAGACAGTGGCAGACCTGATTCCCGACTCTGTTTCATAATTTGGCTATATCTCACTCATTTGGAGTCCGATTTGGCTCATTTTTGAAGTGCAAGTCACGTAATTTATAGGGCTATGTAGGGAATTTCATCTTAAGGGAGTATACACTGGTTGTTACCTTGAGGGTGTAGGGGGTCGGTTTTCCAATGAAAAGGTTAAACGGGAAGGGTATGTCAACTACTTGGAAGTTTACCCAAACAGTCCGGATGTGGGGTCTGGTGCTGAAGCGTACTGGTAGATCGATCTAGCCGACTGGCCTAGTGCGATGTCCCCCTATTCCTCTGATGCAATATCTTGAGGCTTGCAGCTGCTGCAGGGTATAGCCTAACTTCTAGAATGGGTCCCAGTAGATGATGTTTAAGGAGTTACCGTGGTCTATGAGGGTCCTCTTCACGATCCAACTCCCGATCTTTACTGATATGATAAGGGCATCGCAGTGTAGGCACCTTACTCAGCTTGAATCTGATAGGGTCAATGATATATTGGTTCTTAGCTACCGGGTGGGTCTTCAGGTGATGAGGTGAGACACACGGTTGTTGGCATGTTTCCAGACGACGATGCTTCCCTTTTAAGTGGTTATTTGAGGATAAAATTAATGGGCTCCTCGTCATCTGAATCCGGATATTTACATTAGGATTTGCCTTTCGAGGGTCTTCCATTCTTGTCTGGGATTGATCTACTATCATCTACCTTTAAGCAGTCTCGGAGCTTCCCTCTTCAGATCAACTCCTCGATGTGATTTTTTAGGGAATGACAATTCTTCATCTCGTGACCGTGGTCTTGGTGGAATTTACAGTGCAACCTTCTGTTCCTTTTCTCGAGAGGGTGGACCATTTGGCTTGATGTTTGGAGCAATCCTTCATTGCTTCCCATATAAAAAAATTTGTCCATCGAATGTTTCAGAGGAGTGAAATTTTTGAACCTACATTTATGTAGCCTTGGGGTCCGAAAGGATGTTCTAATGTTAACTTAACGGGGGGTCTGAGTCTCTTTCCCCTTGTCTTTTGCTGATCTAAACCACCTTCTGGATGTTCCGCTAGGCTTTGAGGGCTCCGGCGATGCTTTGGGTATCTTTGATTCACTGATGTCTTTGACGGTGGCGTACTTTTCATCCCTTTCCATGAGCTCCCGATACGTGGAAGGTCCTCTCTTAGACAACAACTAGCTGAGCCTTCCCTTCCAGAGTCCTTGTGTGAAAGCCATGATGGTCCCATTTTGTTGAAGTCTTAGACCTGTCTTGTGGCTTTGTTGAATCTCTTCATGTAATCCCTGATTATTTCAGTATCGTTTTGCTTGATTAAGTTTAGGTGGATCATATGCCTACACCTTCTTCTGCTAGCGACAAAACCGCTGCGGAACTCTTTCGACAACTCATTGAAAGACGATATGCTTTGCCTTTTGAGGTTACCATACCTAGTTTTTGCATCTTCGGAAAAGGTCAAGGGGAAAACCCTACACTTCACAACATCGGAGGCTACCTACATGTTCATCTAGTCTAGGTAGGTGTCGAGGTGGTCTTCGGGATCGCCCGTCCCAGCAAAGCCATACATGTATTTGTAGGGCAGCTTGACACTGCATGGAATTGATATAGAGGTGATGTCGTTTGTGAATGGGCTCTCTATACGGCTACTGCTCTGGTGGCAACCAATGTGAATCTGATCTTGGATCTTTACGAATTGATCTTGCAAGGCGCGGAAAGCTTCTGAGTTTGCCAACATGTTTCGCTCTGTTTCCTAATTGTGGTAGTTTTATGTCTCCTTCCTACCGGTACCTTGTCCTCCGAGTTATTTCCTCCTGGATTGCACTGTCGCATTCTTCTCGGTTGCGAGTGACTCTTACGACCCTCTACGGAGCTTGATGGTTCCTACACAACCCAGAATTTGTATCGATGAACTGGGTTGTGTGATAGGGTCTCCTTCTCCTTTCCCTTTGAGGGTTTGCAAGGATTCCCCCATCTCTATGGGAGTTGACTTCATCCGAGTCACCTTAGAGTCCACCTCCTTTTACGACATTGACCATCTGGTAATGTTTTGGGCAAGCGTGTCGAGTCTGTTGGTAATGTCGCGTATCACCGGATCGTCATGTTGAGGGAAGAACTATTACGTTTGCTGTGGTGGGTATATTTGTGGGGGATAATTCGGTGGTGGCATGTTCATGTAGTATGATTGATGCGGACTCGAAGGGTAGTATTGGGGCAAATTCTGGTACCTAGAGTGGTATGCCTAGACCTGGTAAGGTTCCGGTTCGAACCGTTAAACCGGAGTAGAACCGAAACCGAAAAAATCAAAACCGAAACTGAAAAAACCGAAACCGAGGGAGTCTTGTTTCGTTTCCAGTTCTAAATTTTCCCGAACCATCAGGTTCGAATTGGACAGAAACCGACGGTTCCGGTTCGGTTCTAGCCTTTAGAAAATTTTTTGTTTTGGCTGACCGTTGGAGGCCAAACGCCATGCTAACGGGGGGTGGGGATGTGGGTATTTATTTCTTCTCAATCTCTCTCATTCTCTCTATTCTCTCTATTCTCTAAATCTCCCAAGGTTTTTATTATTTATTTCATTTTGCAATTTATTTTATTTGCAATTAATTTTATTTTCAATTAATTTTTTTTCTAATTTTTTTTCTAATTTTTTTCATTTCCAATTAACCAATTACTAAGTTTCCAATTTATTTTATTTGCAAAAATACTAATTTACTACTTTACGTAGTTATGTCTTTTTAGGCTATTATTATAATATTATTCTTCTAAGTTTCTAATTCTTTTTTTTTTTCTCCCAAATTTATTTTTAAATGGCAAGTGGTGGAAATAGAAGGGGTCACGGCTGTGACGATCCTAGACGTTCGATTTCGTTGAAAGGTAAGGGTCAAATGGTGGATAATCTCGGTCATAACGACTCCAACCTATCACAATTATCTACAACGCCAAGCCTATGCTGAAGATCTAGGTCTAAACTGTCCTACCCCCCATCTAACAATTTCAAAACTCGATCCCAATGCCACCCCCACCCCCCGGCCTCAATTTGATAAGCCAATCAGAAAATATGTCTGACATTGATACACCTCCAGATTTCGATTTTGATCCACCGGAACTAGAGGAGGACGATCTAGTACAGAAGCAGAGCAAATCTGATCTCTTTGTCAAACATATGAAGAAATTTATGAAAGAAGATGGAAGCTATGTAGAGGCTTGCAATTATTGCAAAACAAGTATATAAGTGGTCCAAATCCGGAGGATATGGCACTTATCGGAAGCATATTCTAAGCAAACATCCAAAAGCAATGACGAGATCGAGGTCACAAACACAAATTCCCAGGTACGCTACTCCTAACCAACAATTATTTCGTTATACTGATGAATAAAATAGGGAAGAATTAGCTAGAATAGTAGCAGTAGAACACTTGTCATTCAGTTTTGGTGAAAATTTGGTTTTATTAATTATTGTCGACGAGCATTAAATCCTGCTGCATGCTGTGTTCCTAGATCCACGCTCACATGTAAACTTGAAAAGATTTATGTAAAAGAAAAGAAAAAGTTAGAAATTTTTTTTTGAAAAATATAATGGTCATGTTTCCGTATGTGCCGACATATGGAGTGATCATTGACGAACGCATTCATACTTGAGTGTTACTTGCTATTTTATGGATGATGCATGGAATATCCAAAAAAGAATTCTTGCATTTAGAGTTTTTGATGATTCACACACTGTTCAGAATATTTTTAGAATGCTTAGAATTATATTTTTAGAGTATAAAATTGAAACCAAGATTTTTGCAATTAGTTTTGATAATGCTTCTAGCAATACTGCTGCTATTCCATTTTTAATTGATTTATGCAAACCATTTGTTGGTGGTGCTTCTTTTCATCAAAGATGTGTATGCCATGTTTTAAATTTATGTGTTCAAAAAGGATTAGAAACTCTTGAACATTTTATTTTACCTATTAAACAAGTCCTTCAATTTTTATGGAAACATTCTTCTACAATGAATGCATGGGCAAAATATTATAAACAAGATGGTAGACGTCCCATTAGATTTCCTCGTGATGTTCCAACACGTTAGAATTCTACTTATAATTTGCTTGCTCAAAGTTATGAGTAAAAGGATTTATTAGTTTCTTTTATTCAATTTCATGTTACCCACATTGAACTTTATCAAACTCATTAGGATGCTTGTTATAACGTTTTCAATTTGTTAAAAGTCTTTTATACTGCTACAACAAATTTACCTGGTGTTTATTATCCTACAACTCATTTATTTATTATTGAGAGTATAAATATTGCTGGTGCATTTGCTTGTTGTGAATCCGACATAGAAATAGCGGAAGCCATTAATGTTATGAAGGAAAAATGGTTACATTATTATCGTGAGTTGCCAGATATTTATTTGATTGCCATGGTTTTTGATCCACGTTGTAAATTAGAACATTTTTGCTATTATCTCAATGGTTATTATGGTATCCAAGGTTTAAAAATGGTATATAATGTTGATGCATATTATGATAGAATTAAGAAATTATTATATACTTTATATGATCAATATCTTATAGTTTATGGATCCTCACCGAACTTAGATGCTACACAAACACAAACTGCACAGCCCCCATCATTATCTTCTGGATTCTTAAATTTAGGGTATAGTCTATTATAAAAAAAAACCAAAAAACCTAGATCTTCTTCTTCATCAAGCATCGATAAGTATTCCGAGCTTGTATCTTATCTAAATACTTCTTAAAAGTTTATAGAAGATATGTCAAAGAAAAAATTTGATATATTATAATATTGGAAAGAGTACGAAAAGTACTATCCAATCATGGCTATGATAGCCAAAAATTTATTTTCAACACTAGTTTCTATGGTGGCGGTGGAACAAGAGTTCAGCGCCGAGAGAAATATCCTAGATGAAAGGCGTTCGTGCTTGACTCCGGAAGCACTCCAGATACAGGTGTGTGTGTGTGTGTGTGTGTAGATAACTGGACGAAGGCACAATACAGATAACAAGAAATCGAACAACAGGTAACATATGATCTCTTCCAAGAAAAATTTATTTTCAACACCAGTTTCTATGGTGGCGGTGGAACAAGAGTTTAGCGCCGAGAGAAATATCCTAGATGAAAGGCGTTCGTGCTTGACTCCGGAAGCACTCCAGATACAGGTGTGTGTGTGTGTGTGTGTGTGTAGATAACTGGACGAAGGCACAATACAGATAACAAGAAATCGAACAACAGGTAACATATGATTTCTTCCAAGACGACGAACATGAAAGTGGAGCAACAAGTGCAATGGGGCTAGAATAGAAGATCCGGATCATGTCATCAACAAACCTAGAATAAAAGATAAGAGAACTACGTGACCTTTGATTCCTCTAAACCCCCCAAGAGGATACGTAGGCAATTTAATTGGGGTAAAAATTAAGTGCAAGACTAATAACTTTTCATTCTTTTAGTTTTATTTTAATTTAGTTTTTTAATTTCTCATTTATTTATTTTATGTTATTTTCGAATTTCAGGTGATCCAATTCCTAAATATCCAATGAAATGTAATTTGTAATTTGTAATTTATAATTTTGTTTAGTTTTATTTTAATTTAATTTTGTAATTTGTATTTTTTTTTCATTTGTTTATTTTATTTCGGGTGGCCCAATGTCCCAATACAATCACCTAACTCTTAAACCAATGAATTTCATTTTATTTTGTAATTTTAAGGAAAAAAAAAGGTTAAAAACCCCCCGTTCTAGAAAAACCAGAATCGGAACCGACGGTTCCGGTTCCGGTTCCACCTAAACCTGGAACCGGAACCGTCGGTTAGGAACCGGAACCGAAACCGAAACAAAACCGAAACCGTGTCAGGTCTAGATGCGCTTATGGTGGACACTACACCTGGTATGGATAGTATCCGTAATTTTATGGCTGTTGGAATTGGTCTACGGTGTGGTAAGGTGGAATATGGTAGGGAACATTTGATGGCATGGTCGTCGGGACCTAGCCCGGTGGATGATACTGAGCTCGTGGGACCTGGTCATAATCATGGCCTCCTGGCTAACTTAAACTGAGGTCTACATTAGGGTAAGGTTCCCTTGAATGCGGATTCATCGTTTCTACAGAGGTGCTGGTTTCGCCCCCTCCTTTTAGTAATGGTATAAATATGGGTCGGGCCTGATGGGTCCAACATGGTCGGCCCACCTGAGGCGAGGGCCAGGCCAAGCATGACCCCCATTCCTAGCACGTGCCGGGTCTTAAGTTCAGGGCCGCCTTGCAGGCCTATCCCGTTGGGCCTACATTTTCTTTTTCCTACCGTTAGACAGCCTACATTAATATATATATATTTTGAATTTTTTAACCGTTGTTGACGTCAACAAACGGTCAAAATTTTTAAAAAAGGCCAAAAATTACAATTTACCCCCTTATCTATTCTATTTTATATTTTTACCCACATTTCAAATTTTTCTATAAATACCTCCACCCATTCCAATTTCCATACACTTTCTCTTAATCTCTCATTCTCTCCATTCTCTAACTCTACATTACTCTCTCTAATCTCTATTCTCTACACCATTTCATATTTTCATAATTTCATTCTTACTCTCTCACTCTCTCTCTCTAATCTCTACACTACTAATCAACTATTCGAATACTATATTACTAATTTACTATTTTTCCCGACGATCTTAACATGGACAATGATGGTTTTGATCTTTTTGAATTGACCCAATCGACCTAACCGACCTAACCGACAACAAGACCTTCTGCCTCCACAGTCCACACAGATATCACATCTCAAAGCCAGAAAGTTGACATCTGTTGTATGTCAGCGTTTTGACAAAGAAAAAATAACAAACCTAAACGGTAGGGTCACAACAAAATATCCCTATAAGTTTTTTTAACTCTTATATACCAGTTCTAGATTAGGAACCGGTCATTTGAAAAGGCTTATGGACAAATGCATGACTTGACACGGATAGGTAGACACTACAACCCAGACATAACTACAACAAAACCTAGATAGACCCGTTACGGCTCTGCGTACGCTAGAGATTGGAAACTTATGAAATAATTCATCGATGAGAGTTCCGGCAGTAACTAGGTCTTGGACTAGGTTATACATGTAACATGTACATTAACATGTAAGATTGCACTCTTTTTCCTTCACCAAGTTTTTATCCCACTGGGTTTTTCTTGATAAGGTTTTTAATGAGGCAATCATGTAATACTGAAAGTCCGAAATAAATAAATAATTCTTCATTTCATATTTTCATAATTTCATGTATTTTTTATTTTCTTTAATATTTTATCTTTATTTATTCTTTGAATTATTTTATTAAATAAAATAATAAATCTATCTATTTTCTACATTTTTTTATTAGACTAAAATAATAAATAAGATAGACAAATTACAATTACAAATATATAAGTTAAATTGTTAAAACAATATTATAAGTTAGTACAATTGAATTAAAATATTTAAATCCTAAAAAAAAATTATTATATTTTTTTAAATTTTCAGGTCCGCGTGTAGGCAAGGCCTAGCCCGTGCCGGGCCCCCTTTTTGTAAACGGGCCAGCACAAATGGACTATGCCGGCCCACATTTACACCATTACCTTCTAGTGCCCAATGTTGGAGGTAAAAATGTGCCTTCGAGATATTTCCTCTGTGGGAGTTGTGATATCTGGACTGAGAATTATTACTAGATCATTTAACTTGGAGCAATTCGGTTCTTTCTTGTAAAAAATCAGAGATCCCACGGAGCCAATGTCTTGGAGGCACATTTTTACCTCCAACTTTGGCGCTAGAATGAGGGGAAACTTCCGAGGCTGAACAGGTACTGAAAAGGCCTCGAGTCGTCGAGTCGTTTGGTGCAGTGACTGTCTCGGAGGTTGGACCCAATCCCTTAAGTGCTATCTCGCTGCAACCTGCGATAGGAGAAAAATCACCTGCGCCATGGTTTCGCTGGAGTAGGAAGACTCCGGGAGGTAGATTCTCCCGTCGTTATTTGCGAATGATCCGAAAATATCTTCGAACTACTACGGGGATCCCCTGATATGGAAGTTTGATCCAAAGGAGAGCCCCATCACTCCTAAGAACGACGTTGAGTTCTTATGCTCCTATGGTAAGAACATGCTGAAGAGTCGGGAGTCATCCTTTTTCGGAAAGATGTCAACTGTCAACCGGATTAGGCAGTCCATTGGCAACATCTGGCAGGTAAATTAATTTAGAATATGCGTTGTTTTGCATGTGCTTAATATTATATATTTTTTGAGTGATGTATCTCTTATTTTTTACAAGAAAGAACCGAACTGCTCCAAGCTACATGATCCAATAATTATTCTCAATCCAGATATCACAACTCCCATGGAGGTAATATCTCGAAGGCACACTTTTACCTCCAACAAACAATATGAATACCCAATATTAATATGGTTAGTTTTGTGATATTAAAAATCATTAGTTCTGGATTCCTTTTACTCCCAAATTTGGGTTGAAACCAAATTAGGTGAAACAAGAAGAAATTATTCCCTCATTTTCCTTTCCTTTCTCTCTCATTTAATAATCCAAACAAGATATTAGAAATGGCAAATTGCATAAACATACCCCCAAGTTTAGCTATCATTGTAGCTATATTCAACTTTTACCTAAAACTACACAAACATCCCTAACGTTAGTGATCTTCTGTAAGAAGTTAATGGTAAAGGGGTAAAAAAGTCATTCAGCACATCAAGATAAAACAAAATTACAATTAATAAATTTTTATTAAAAAAAAAAGGATGGATAATACAAATAACTAAAAGTGAATTAATTTTAAGGAAAATGGATCTGATCTCCTCCATTGAATTAGGGATCAAATGAAAAATTCATTTTTAAAAATAAATCTGGAATTTATCTAGAAATCTAAGACTCCTCGTTTTTTTTTTGAATCACCCTAACAAAAGCCATCTCAACATCCAACAGAGAGTTCCTCGATTTCTTGATGCTCTTCAAAACCCAAATCTTTGTTGTCTTCATCATGTAACATACTCAAAGATGAAATAATACAACCAAATCACATCCTTTGAACTTTCTAATGAACTCCAAAACCAAACCATGAAATATACAAATTTTTTCAGCAAAAATAATAATAATTAAAACTCATATGGACAATTTGCTCCAGCTAGACGATTAAAAGAGCCAGTCCACAATTTTCTCCAGTTGGAGGAGTAGATTTATGAGTGAAGGAGGAGAACGAACTCCTTCTTAAGAGACGGAGGAGTTCACGGGTCTTTCACGAGCAATGGAGGAGTTTATGTGAATCACCACGCTCGAGGAGAGTCGATGTTGGAGAGTTGAAGCTGGAGGCAATGAGTTCGATTTGAATTGAAAGGGTGACGGTGGAGGCGGTTTGTGTGTATTGATTTCCAGATGATGGTCCCATTTCCATACGATTTTTTTTTTTTAAAAATGTTTTTCTCATATGTTTGTTTTGAAAGTCAAACTAGAGGTGATAAAATACTATTTCAATTTTTAATTATTTTTATTTTATTGTTTAATTGAAATTATTTTGACCAAATAAATGATAAAATACTAATAAACTAGATGACAAAATAATATCTAGAGGCATTTTAGATTTTTCACACTAACAAAACAGTCAAAGGTTAGATATAACATGTGACCACTAACAGTAGAGGAAGTTTGTGCAATTTTGGATAAAAGTTGAATATAGTTGAAATTACACCTAAACTCGGGGTACGTTGGTGCAATTTACCCTATTGGAAATCCATCAAAATCCTTTCCATTCCTTTCTCTCATATTCCATCAAACAAAACAAGAAAAGACATTTAAAAATAAATAAATAAATAAATAAATAAAATTGGATAAAATAAAATAAATAATAATATAAAAACTGATGGATGGATCTTCAATCATGCAAAACACAAAAACAATCCACAAAATTATTGTTTTACATTATCCTCTTGCAGTTGCGCCTCCTCTACAACCTTTGTTGTGCGAGATGAATATTCATCGATGGAGGTGGGGTGTTTTTTTTTTTCTTTTCATTTCATTTGTTTAAAATTATGTTTTAAGAACTCCAACCTAGCTTGTTTTTTATTTTGTCCATTTGTTTTGTTTATTTATTTTTATCTCTAGCATCCAACGGGTGAAGATCCATCTTTTTTATTTTTTTTATTTTTTATTTTTTAAATATCCCTTTTTATCAATTATGGAGACGTGATAATACCTTTATATTGTTAAGTTTGTCCAACGTTTGACTAACAAAAGCATCTAAATGAGCCATAATTATAAAATTAGGACGGGTTTGATGAAAAATGCAATAATAAGTAAAGAATTGACATTTCCTTATTTATCGGTGACTAGATTGTAAATTTTTTTTTTTATCAGTAAAATTTGTAGAAAGCTTCTCTTTACAATCCATAAATTATCTGTTTACACTCAATTTGAATTTTTTTTGTTAATGACAATTTTAACCTGAATTAAAATTATTATACAAGACAAAATAATTCTAAAGACACTCCAAACTAGTTTTTTTTTTATTTTTTTTATTTTTTATTATATGTTTTTTAGAAAACAACAATTTTTTTCTTCTTTATTGTTTTTCAAAAGAACCGAAAGTCCTATACAAGTGCAAAAGTGAAAAAGGATGAAAAATAATGAAAGAAAAAAAAAGTATTTAATTTTACTGTCCTTGTTTTAAATTTCCAACTTAAATTATCTTTATTGTTGTACTTCTGCAAAGTGCATATGATACTGTCACATTTTACCGTCTCAGCAATTGCTATTGGAATGCAACCTTTGATTGCCATTTGCCAAGTTTCTGAATGGTGGTAGTTTTGTTGAAATACGCTATCGCCTATGCTCGAGGTCAACCATAAGTAGAATCAATTTTTTATTTTTTTTTAATTTATTCACTCAACCCAATAATTATAGCATTACTATCTCGTTGATAGTAATTTTTTTTAATTTTTTTTAATTATAGTAAGTTTTTAATTTTTTTTTTGATCTATCTCGTTGTTTCCAAATATGATGTTGTGCTAAATTGCTAATACTCATATATCAGCAACAATGTCTTACTTTCCTCTCACTCATATCAATACACATCTAATTTTTAACAGATTATTCAAGTATGCAAAATAAAAAATGAGTCTATCGTATGAGTTGTGTCATTGTTGTCTCTATGGACTATAGATATTAAATTCAAATTATTAGTTAGTTTTTTTTTTTTTTTTTTTGATATATGTTAAAATTAAAATTAAAAATCAATAGTGAGTAATATTAAAATAAAATTGAGTGTTTTTAGAAATTTAATTTTTTAAAATGGAATGATTTTAGAATAGGAGTGTCAAAAAATAAAAAGAATAATTTTAAAATATAAGAAAGTGTGTTTAAAATTTTAAATTTATTAAAATTTTTAAATGGAATATTTTTAATAAATAAATGTAAAAATAAAAAATTAGATTATAAAAAAAAAAACACTCAAATTTGTATCGACAAGGTTGGTGCACCGGAACTCAAACGTTAAGTCCGTACAAATACTACCCGGATCCGGATCCTGAATCCAATTTCACAGTGTCGTCTTTACACTTGACTGTAGACCTGTACTCTCTCTAAGACTATACGTCTTCAATTCAATTCTATCATCAGTAGACTCGATCTTTTTATCTCTCTCTCTCTCTCTGTCTCTCCCTCTCCGAGTAAGTAATCTCCTGCTAAACTTTTTATTTCATTGTTTTCGAATCCCTCTATCTGGGTTGTTCTTAATTTCTTCTGATCTTCGTCTTCGTGTGCTACTAGTGATGTTAACATGAATAACTGAACCATCTTCGTTGATAATCATGCTCTTTTTTTTTTTTTTCTTTTGTGAATAGTAATTTTAATGGGTTGATCAGTTTTATGGATTATTTTTTTGGTTATTTGTTTGTATTGTATCTATACGGACATGGTAAACATGACTGAAAACATCATCAGGGTTAGAGATAAGTTTAGTTGACACTTTAGGATAAAGTAATGTTTTTATTTTTAATTTTTTAATTTTTTTCTTTTTTATTTCAAAATTTTAACTTGAATGAATTGTTGCCAGATCTTTTGAAGTAGGAAATTTGTGGACCTTATTTAAAGCAGACGGTTGATGATTATGCTTAAAAGGGTACTTCAAAGTAATTGAAATATTAATGTTTCAATGGAGTGGAACCGTGGAATTATATAGTAATGTCTAAGGGATATGTGTTGTGAGTTGCATTTGTTTCTTCTTATCTTGTAGTAAAATTGTGTTTTTCTGCGTTGCAGGTGATTTAGGCTTTGTACTATGGGTGGAAGTTCGATAGATGACGAATGGGAGCTCACTCCATTCAATGGGGGGGTGCGGACTGTGGTTTTAGTTGGACGAACGGGCAATGGAAAGAGTGCAACAGGCAACAGCATTCTTGGTACAAAGGCCTTCAAGTCGAGACGAAGTTCGGCTGGTGTTACCAGTACTTGTGAATTGGAGAGAACTGTAACAAGCGATGGTCAAATCATTAATGTTATTGACACTCCTGGTATGACCTGACAAAATTGTAATTCCATAAACTGTATCTAATTTGTGTTTGAGAATTTTGTTTATCTCTAGCTTTGTCACTTTTTCTTTTTTTTCATGATTGTTAATATGTTTGTGGTAAATAAACTAACATGATGTTCTATTGCAGGACTCTTTGATTCTTCTGTTGAATCTGAATTTATTGGCAAAGAGATTGCCAAATGTATTGATTTCGCCAAGGACGGGATCCATGCAGTCCTTGTAGTTTTGTCAGTTAGGACTCGTTTTACAAAAGAAGAAGAAGCTGCGCTACGCAGCTTGCAGACTCTCTTTGGCAGAAAAATTATTGACTATATGATTGTAGTCTTCACTGGAGGGGATGACCTTGAACGTGATGAAGAAACATTAGAAGATTATTTGGGTCGTGACTGTCCAGAGCCTTTGAAGGTTACCTTCTGAACTACAGCATGATTTGATAAAATTTATTTTACCTTGAGGATGAATAGATGATAGAATGATTTGATACCTCATTATCCCTTTTGATCAATATGTTTAACTTGGGATGAACGTTTGTCTAACGTGAATGTTTGTATAATTGTATGCAGAAGTTTGATGTAGGTTTTAAACAATGCACCCTTGTGTTACATTGTCAATGGTTCTGTTACCATGTAGATTTGGATTTTGTTTTCTGTTTTGCAAATTAACTGTTTTTTAAAGGTTTAGCTAGCATTTTGATTTGGGCTCGTGAGAAAAAAAAAATGATTTTCAATTTATTGTGCATTAGCTTTTGCTTGAACTGCAATCCTGTGCTGACTTGAGACTTGAGACTTGAGAGTGTTTATAACTTAGCTTTTTTTTTTTTTTTTTTTTTTTTTTGTTG
Organism: Acer negundo; assembly: GCA_035582765.1. Taxonomy (NCBI): domain Eukaryota; kingdom Viridiplantae; phylum Streptophyta; class Magnoliopsida; order Sapindales; family Sapindaceae; genus Acer; species Acer negundo. The sequence goes on along the minus strand of CM069231.1, from coordinate 20,770,147 downwards.
GTGTCATTTCAAATCTGCTGTATTGGTCATGGGGTGGTTGTTAATTAATCAAGGTTGTATGTGGTTAGTTGAATGATCTTTTAATTATTGGCTCACTCAAATTTTTTGCCCTTTTTTATTTATATGCTTCAACTTTACTTGCGATTGAGTCTTTGTTTTATGTGGCTTAAATGAACAGTGATTTGTTCATTTGTTAAATGTTGTGCCTTTTTTATTTAGATGCTTTAGATTTAACCCGCCTTTAAGGTTTTAAATTTGCTTTTAGTGGAACATTTTTTGCTACATAAATCCATTTATTTGTTGATGTGAAAATAAATACTATGAAGTCCAGTTTTACATGACTGCTAATAATTTCCTGTTAGAGTTCATACCTTAGAGTATGGGAGTTCATTTCCGGTTGCCACTAATTTTGACTAATAAATCTTTTCTCATTGGGATTTGATAAAATTGAGTGGATTTAGAAGCTATATAACAAGCTTGTGGTAAATTACAAGTAATATAGAACTATATATTGAATTTTCTTCATATTTTACATGAATAAAAGAAATTGTCTGTGAATGCATCCGATATTGCATCTAGTAACTACTGATTTATTACAATGCATTTTTTTTTTTGGTTGAACATAATCACACTTTAGGAATCTTGAAATTTTTATTAGTTTATCAATCTTAGTGATAAATGCTAACTCAAAAATCATTTTGTAATGTCTTTAGAACATTCTGGATCTTTGTCGAAATCGTCGAGTGCTGTTTGATAACAACACTAGTGATGAAACCAAGAAAGCTGAACAAGTTGGAAAGCTTCTTTCTCTTGTCAACATGGTCATAGCACAGAATGGTGGGCAGCCATATACAGATGAGTGGTTTGCTGAGTTGAAGGTCAGTTTGTTTGTTCATATTCTTTGTCAACTTCAATGCAGTCTTTTCCCATCAAATATCTGACAAAAATATCCTTATTTGTAAACAGATGCAGAGATTGAGTCAACAAGAAGAGGTTGAGTCACTAGAAGGAAAATCGAAACTGGAAATTTTGGAGCTGAAGAAGCATATGGAAAGATCTTATGATGATCAGCTGAAACGAATTACTGAGATGGTATTTTTTATGCTTATTGTTATTTGAATATATGACCGCTTTTGTGTCCATTCTATCATTAGTTGTGATGCCGAAAGGGGTAAAGCATTGCTTTTGATTAAAACTGTCTTTACAAGTCGTATGCTCACTGTTTGTGATTTGACTCTATAACTCGTTGGATTTGCCTTGAAGTTTGTCTACTTCTCTGAACTTTTTCTTGCTGAAATCAAGCGAGTCATTATTAGTTCCTGTCATTGGTTTGCTCATCTTAACGGATGGATAGCACTGTGTTACTGCTGACGCACAAGTAAATACTTTTAGTACATTTAATATGTTGGTTTGTTGAGGTTAGTGATTAATAATCAGAAATCTTCTTGTTCACATCAGAGGTGGTGTGCAATATTTTTGTTGGAGGGTTTTCTTCTCTTTTCATCCTCGTTCTTGTCTAAATCTTGGCATAAAAGTTTGAATCTATTTTTAATATTTATCGATTTTGGTTGATCTGTCCATTTATTTAATATTATTTTATCTCGATCATTTATCTATGTGCCAAGCACTATAGGGTGTAAATGGTATTCTACTCATATTGATAATTTGTCACTAGGTTGAGTTGAAACTCAGCGAAACAACTAGTAGGCTTGAACAGCAATTGGCAGAGGAGCAAGCTGCACGACTGAGGGCAGAAGAGATTGCACAAATAGCTCAAGAGAAGTCAAATGATGAAATCCGTAAGCTTAGAGAGAATCTTGAAAGAGCACAAAGGGAGACTGAGGAGCTTCGTAAGCAAGCCGAAAGCAAGTGTGCCATTCTTTGAACAGCAAATAAAAGTGTTTCTTTCCCTCTGTTCCTCTTTAACTATATATGCTCTTGTGAATTCAGACGTTTTTAACGCTCCTATCCCTATTATGTAAATGTCCACAATTCGAGTTTGGATTGCAAATTTAAGGATATATTCTTACAAAACATAGATATATATATATATATATATATATATGAATATCTTATTGACTGACACCATATGAAATTTATTTGTCAAGCTGCATCCGACCAATCCATACCTGTAGAATTTTCTTCAACCTATGAACCTTATCATTTTTCGATTCTGATTCTTTATAGAAATTCCTGGGAATGCATAAGGAATAATTGTGATTTTAGTTTTTAACATGATTTGTTATTTGTTGTTGTAGTTAAAACAACCTTAAAACACTAGTGTTATGTTGATACTCACACGTGAGGTTGAAAGATTAACCTAAAGAAAACGTGAATTGTATGGACCTTTGTACTTTTAAACGTTCTTAATTTCATTCATATTCATCTTAATCATTAAATAAATTGCATCCAAAAAGCAGACTCGTAGATTTAATTATAATAAGTTAAAGTTAAATAGGGCAATCTTTATTTCCTTAATATTCTACGTATCCTTGAACAAGTTTAAACATGATAAAATATCATGACTGGTAATATGCCCATGATAATATCCTTACATATAATGCTAGAATATCATTCTCATTAGATGTTAGAAGGAGAACCTAAAATTTGGCATTTTTCATTAGAAATTTAGATGTTACAAGGAGAAATTTGGCGTTTCTCACGTCAAATACCCTCTCAAACAAAGAGAAATACATAAAGAAGACGCGTTTCTCACATCATCTATATTGCATTTTATATATAAATAACTATTAAATTAGAGAATGACATACTTCTGAAGTTTGTAGACTTTGTACTTTTTTTTTTTACTTTCATTATGAACTTGACTAAAATGCCCTCCTGAACAAGGAGAAAGGCTTCAACCGGACACGCTTCATGCATTAGCTATACATCTCTATAATAAAATTGTAACATGTAAGCATTTTTTAAGAAAAAGATTAAATTAAAGAACGGTGATACTTCAGAAGTTGTGTTTTTTTACTCTCATCACAAGCTTGACTAAAATACCCTCCCTAATAAAGAGAAATGGATTAATCGGACGCACTTCTCTTATTATCCATACTTACATCTAATAAAATTGTACCATGTATGCAATTGTTTTTAAAAGAAAAACTATAAAATTAAAGAATGATGATATTTTTGAAGTTTGTGTTTTTTTTTTTTTTTTTTTTTTTTGGGGTGAATTGCACAATCCAAGGTTTGATAAGATTGTATGAATATAGCAGTTTTGGTCATATACACACAAACTTCCCTCAACATTTGAAAATTGTTGTACAAACATCTCCTACTGTTAGATGGATCCGTTAGTCAACGGTCAAACATGTAAAAAGTCCAAAATACCCTATATTTTTATTTTAAACAAAATTCAAAATTCAAAAATAAGATAAAAAAATATTATAAAATCTTTTATAAAATATGAATGTATCTTTAATCAAAAAGGTGAAAAAAAAAATTCTATCATCAAAAAAAATATTTTGTTTGTGCAATTCCCCCTTGATTTTAAATAAATTTAAAATTTAAAATTTATTTATTATTAAATTGTTTAAAAAAAACCATTTTTTTAATTTGTAAAGATGAATTTTTTTTTTCCAGGCTTCAGATTTAAGATACATTCATGTTATCTAAAATATATTTTTTACTATTTTTTATCTTATTTTTTTAATTTTTTTAGTTTATTTAAAACAAAAATAAAAGGCATTTTAGGCTTTTTACACTTTTTACACTTTTTACCATTGACTAACGGATCAATCTAATGGCAGGGGATGTTTGTGCAACAATTTTCAAATGTTAAGGGAAGTTTGCGTGTATATATCCAAAACTGCCATATTCGTTCAATATTATCAAATCTCGAGGGATGTTTGTGCAATTCACCCCCCCTCTCTCTCTCTCTCTTTTTTTTTTTCATCCCAATATGCTTAACTAAAATGTCCTTTCAAACGAGGAGAAACACTTGAACATATATAAAATCAATTAGTATATATATCCAATTAATTAGCACACCCATCATTAAGAATTAAAAAAAAATATAGATATACTTTAAGTGCGCAAACACCGAGATTAAACTACCATTATACAAATAAATTTGTACGCTTAATAGATTTATATGTAGATCCCTCAAATTCGAAACCCTAACCTTTACATTATGTATAATGAAAAAAAAAAAATCATTAAATGACAATCCTTTGAATTTTTATATATATATGGCTCCGTTCACATCAGTGCATACTAATGTAACTACATCAGTACCAATGCATGTTGACCACTGATTATAGAGAAGCATTGACAAGTACATACACTTTGAGTCAATGCATGTAAATCTAATGGTCAACATCTAACGCACCGATAAAGTTATATCGGTACGTACTGGTTTGAACATATATATATATACACACGTCACTGTATAAAAGGAAGTATTGATCAGTACCAATGCATGTTGACCACTGATTATAGAGAAGCATTGACAAGTACATACACTTTGAGTCAATGCATGTAAATCTAATGGTCAACATCTAACGCACCGATAAAGTTATATCGGTACGTACTGGTTTGAACATATATATATATATACACACGTCACTGTATAAAGGGAAGTATTGATCAACTAATGTATAGATAGAAAAAATTTGACTTCTGTATATCTAATGTGTGCACCATTTAATGGTGGTGGCTGACACACACAAGTGTGTTCACCGGAGGGTGTCCAATAAGATTTGGATCTTTGTATTCTTGGTTTCTTGGTTGTTTTGTCTTCCAAGTGGTGAGCATGTTCCACCTTCTATGTTTGTATTTCTCAATTGGTGGTATAGACAAAAAAACCTTTAACTATTATTATGTTTTTTTTTTTTTTTTTTTTTTTAACGATTATTATTTTTTTATAAAATAAACTGACCTAAAGGAAAAAAGCATCACAGACGATCTGAAAAAACCCTAGGCAGTATCCATAAATATAATAATGATAAAGGAAAATAAAGAGTAGCACATGACAAATCAACAACAAAATCCATGGGAAAACAACCCTAACCAAACAAAGAGGCACACATGCCACAAAAAAAGGAACTGAAATTATCAGAAAAACTGAAAAGAATCATGAGCCATGCAGTTATTACCACCAACAAGGAGCAGAAAGACAGGGAGGAGAAGCACCAAGAATCAGCATCCAGCCCCAAAGCATACTTAAAAAAGACATCCGAAACCTGAGTACCCTCCCTGAAAATATGGGATACCTGAAACTCCATTTGCGACATTTGAAAGAGACTTTAACCATTATTATGTTGTTATATGTAATTCAAACTTTATCTATGAATTATATATCTTTTTTAGATATTTATATGTCAACTCATCTATGAATTAACATAAATGTATTTTAATTTTATTATTATTATCATTATATTATGGATGTAACCCGAATTGAATGATAGGGTGTGTTTGAATAAATTTATTAAAACCTTGTTAAAACCTTGACCTACAATGAAATTCGTCACATATGATGTATCAAACAAATAAATTTATTTATTTATTTACAATGTAATATTTGAAAATAAAAGTATAAATATCTAGCCTCTATCTATGCATACATTTGCTTAAACACAATGTTTTAAAATTTAAATATAAAAACTTTGTTGTTATTGTTTCGAATTTAACAATTTCAATGTTTAAAATTCAAGTTTTAACTAAATTAAATATTAACTAGCCAACATTATACAGACATACAGTACTGAACTTATTTGTAAGTTACTATAAAACTTTTACAAGACAACAAAAGGTAAAATTCAAATAAATTTATAAAATAAAATAAAATATTCAAATCCTTAATTTTTTTTTTAAACATACCTAATGGGATTAGAATTTCTGGTAAAGTCTCTCTTTGGTGTTTTCTCTGAAAACCTAGTGTAAGAGTAGATTGGGTTCTTGTTGCCGCTAGTTAAGGTGTGGCGGGTAGGATTTGTGTAGTCGTCTCTTGGTAAGGGTGTTAAGTCTATCTATTGGTTAGTCCTTAAGATGGGTTCAGAGGAAATTGAAAAGCTCTATACTTCACTGTCTTTGAATGAGAGGGAGGGGTCGATTGGCATGATGGTTTAAAGGAGGGTGGGGCTCAAAAGATGGCATTTTGTCTGGCTGGTAAAATTTTGTCACTAGATTTGGTATACAGAGATGCTTTCAGATCCTTGATTTTGAGAATCTAGAATTTTTTTTTTTGGGGGGAGGGGGGGTGCGGGGGGTGTGTGAAGTAATTACAAGTAATGTTTTTGCCTTCCACTTTCAATTTCAGAAGGATCGTCAGAAAGTGATTACTGGAGGCCTATGGAGTTTTGATGACTTGCTAATTGTTCTTGAAGAGCCTACAGGGAAGGGAATTATTAAGGGATTGAAATTTGGCAAGGTTGATTTTTGGGTGTAGGTTTCCAATTTTCCGCTTCTATGTATGACTAAAGAGATCGCTCATTTCCTGAGTGGTATCATTAAGGATGCATTGGGGATGTGTGTGAAGTGGATATAGGTCCAACTAGGGATTGCCTAGGGAAATTTTTAAGAGTTCGTGTAGCTATTGAGGTTAGTAAGCCATTAAGATGATTTCTGCGGGTTGATATGTTAGGGGATGGGGAGGGAATTGTAATGCCAATTCAATATGAATGTTTGCCGAGTTTCTGCTTTCGATGTGGCTTGTTGGGTCACAATGTTCATGGATGTCCGGAGAGAGGTGATCTGGAGCCTATTAATGATAATGAGTTGTAGTACTGCACCTGGTTAAGAGCTGCTAGTTCAACTAAACTGATGGGGAATCGAGATTGGAGTTTTCAACATAATTCAGGGGGAAACAGGTGGCCACGCTACCTAGTAGAGGAGGTTAGGACAAACAATGGTTGACGGTGGTTGGAAATGCCCTGAAGGATTAGGGAATCTTAGCAGTTGATCAGACGATGTCGAGAAGGGGTTCAGATGGTGGTTTTTCAAGAGATAATCATGCGAATAGGGATGGAAAGTCTAGAATGGGGGACTCAAGTTCAAATTTAAATTTGAATAAAGATTCTGGGAGTAATTTTGGGGACAGTTTGCTAGGTGAGAGAGTCATTTTAGGAAGGAGGAAAGATGATGTCATGACCAACAAGAAAGAGAGGAGTGCTAAGTTGGAGGCGGGTATTTTAATTTCAAATGGTGGTGGGCCAGACCCAAAGTCTATTTTTATTTTTGGGTCTAGTGGTGATAACAAGATCTCTTATGGGTTAAGGGAAACTTCTGGATCTTAGATTGTTAAGAGCCCATGTGTGGTTTCAAGTGGTGTGGAGCCTCTAATCCATTATCAGCCTGACGTGGTGAATGTTGGGAAAAATGAGGTTAGTCTTACAGATGAGAATATTGGTCCAACGGTGACAGGCAATGAGGTTAGGAAGAAAGGAGGAATTAATGGAGGAAGGGTTGGACAATGGAAGAAAGCAGCTAGGTGCAACCTTATGGTAGAGGGGGATTCGACTTAGGATATGATTTGTTGGAAAAATAAGGAGGTTGTGACTGATGATGGTTTCACTGATGGGGCTAAAAAGCCTAAGAATAATTCATTGAAGTCAAGTTCAAGGATATTATCGGCCGGTTAGAAGCCTCTAGCCGGCCGGATACAATGAATTGTGTGCCCTGGAACGATTGTGGGTTAGGGAATTGATGGGCGTTCTGCGCGCTGTCAGATTTGAAGAATAGCTTCAATCTGGATGTATTATTTCTAATGGAAACAAATTCTGATCACAAGCAAAAAGAGTTAATTCGGGTGCAATTGGGGTTCTTCGGCAAATTGGCTATTGACAAGGTTGGTAGCAGTGGTGGAGTGTGCATGTTCTAGCCTGCTAAGGTTAGTGTTGATTTGGTGTCTTATTTAAGATTTCATATAGATGTGAGGATTGTATCCCATACTTATAAGATATGGAGATTAACCAGTTTCTATAGTAATCCCGAGTAATCCCGAGTCTAATCAAAGGTACCATGCTTGGACTTTACTTCATAGATTGAAAAGTATGTCTTCCCTTCCATGGCTATGTTTTGGTGACTTTAACTAGATTCTTATTGAGTCAGAGAAAGTTAGGGGTCCCCCGTATCATCAACATCTAATGGAAGATTTCCGGAAGAACTCTAGATGAGTGTGAGCTGGGTGATTTGGGGTTTTCGGGTCCTTGCTCTACATGGTCAAATAGAAGAGATAATGGTTTGATTATGGAAAGACTAGATAGAGGTGTTTGTTGTTATTCCTGGAAAGAATTGTTCCCTCATTCGAAGGTGACAAATTTAGATTTTTGGTCCTCTTACCATAGAGTTTTGTTGGTTGAAGTCCTAGATGTGGTTGGCCTGGATTGTAGGCATTGGCTGAAACCTGTAAGAAGATTCCACTTTGAAGCCTTTTGGGCTGATGATGATGAATGCCGAAAACTAGTCGGTGATAGTTAGGGAGTCCAGAATGTTCGAAGTAACATGTCTCAAGTGGTCGCAAGAGTCCAAAAATGCGTTGTGAGTTTAGCTAAATGGAATTAAGGGAAGGGAAAGAATTTACGTAAGGATAGTGATAGAAAGAAGTTGGAATTATCTGCGGCTTTGAAGTATCCACGTCTGGGTTCCTGGAAAACTGTCAGACAAATTGAAAGTCAGCTGGATAGGTTATTAGAGGTAGATGAATGTTATTGGAATCAACGCTTCAGGCAAGATTGGCTTAATGGGGGAGACCGGAACACCAAGTTTTTCCACTCGAAAGCGACAACCCGTAGAGTGAAGAATGAGATAAAGAGATTGCTTGATGATAGTGGTGTATTGCGTGAAAGCAAGACAGAGATACAAGATAGTGTGGTATATTATTTTTCAGAATTGATTTGCTCTACTCAACCATCTGAATCACAATGGCGAAAGGTGCTTGAGTCTGTCCCGTGTAAGCTATCTCAGTGGAAGAGGGATTTCTTAGGTTCACCTTTTTCTGCTGCGGAAGTGAAGAAGGCAGTCTTTGACATGTTTCCCACCAAGGCTCCAGGTGTTGATGGTATGCCGGTATGTTTTATCAAAATTTTTGGGATTCAATTGGTGGAACTATGACAGATGCATGTCTTTGTTGTCTTAATGAAGGGGATTCTTTGGAGGCAGTTAATAGGACCTTGGTCACTTTGATCCCTAAAAATCCACATGCCAATTGCATGTCTGATTTTCGTCCAATTAGTCTCTATAATGTTTCCTACAAAATTGTGGCAAAGGCCTTGGCAAATAGGTTTCACTTGGTATTGGAGGATGTTATTTCTGAATCTTAGAGTGCTTTTGTGTCGGGGAGATTGATTTCTGACAATATGGTATTTGGTTTCGAATGTATTCATGGTCTCCGAACTCTAGTAAGGAAGAAGGGTTCTATTGCCTTGAAATTTGACGTCCAAAGCTTATGACCGTGTGGAATGGGGATTCCTGTCTACTATGATGTTAAGGCTCGACTTTTCTGATGCTTGGGTTGATAGGATTATGCATTGTGTGACGTCTGTTACCTTTTCTTTCTTGATTAACGGTGAAATTTGTGGTAACTTGAGATCTTCGAGATGCCTTCGTCAATGGGACCCCTTTTCTCCCTACTTGTTTTTGATTTGTTCTGAGGGCTTTTCTTGCTTGATCAATAAAGCTGCCTCTTCGGGTAATTCCTGGGTATAGATATGGGCGTACGGGTCTGTTCATATTGCACCTATTTTTCGTGGATGATAGTCTACTCTTTGCTAGAGCAACTGTTAGGTATTGTAAGAATGTTAAGAGGATTTTGGATGTCTACGTGGCGGTTTCTGGACAGTTAATCAATTTCAACAAGTCAGTGTTATACGTTAGTCTATTAGTTTCTCAGTCGGTTGGTACCTAGTTAGCTCAAATTGTGGGAGTTGGTTTGGTTAGATGCCATGAACGTTATTTAAGTCTACCAAGTTTTGCTAGTAAGAACAAACGGCATCTTTTTGAGAATATCAAAGAGATGATTTGGCAAAAAGTTCAGGGGTGGTAGAGTCATCTTTTTTCAGTAGGTGGTAAGGAGGTGTTGTTGAAGGCGGTAGTCCAATCTATTTCCACGTATGCTATGAGTCTCTTTTGTCTGCTAAAAGGGCTTATCAAGGACATCCATCGTCTTTGTAATCGGTTTTGGTGGGGTAGCACGGATAATGATAGGAGGATCCACTGGTGATCTTGGGATAGGTTGTGTAAGAGAAGGATCAGGGTAGTCTTGGGTTTCGAGATATTGCTCTTTTCAACCATGCAATGTTGGCCAAACAATGTTAGAGATTAATTACAAAACCAAACTCTTTGGTTCCGAAGGTACTTAAAGGAAGGTATTTCCCTACCTTTAGTATTTTGCAGGATGATATTTGCGGCTCGGGGTCATATGTTTGGAGAAGCTTCCTTTGGGGTCGTGAGCTACAGTTGGCTAGGTCAAGGTGGAGAATTGGTGCTCGTTCTTCTTTGTCCATCTATATCGATCGCTTGATCCCTTAGCCATACTTTTTTAAAGTCCAATCTTTACCGGTCTTAGGAGAAACTGCTCTGGTTAGATCTTTAATTACTGACTCTGGTAAATGGAATGTAGAGCTAATTCATACGTCCTTTGTGTCCGAGAAAGCTAATGCTATTCTTAGTTTGCCTTTAGGCACCACTTAGATGGAGGGCTCGCTTCTGTGGCACTTCAAGAAGTCTGGTTCGTATAATGTGAGAAATGGGTATAAACCGGGTAGATTGTTTCGTTCTCGTTAAAGTCCTTCTGGCTCTAAAGTTGTTGAGTGGTGGAAGTCTTTATGGAAACTCCAGGTCCCACAAAAGGTAAGGATTTTCATATGGAGAGCTTGTCACAATTGGATCCCTACAATGGGTAATCTAGCTGACAGAGGAGTTTAGGTGGAGGTGTTGTGTCCCATTTGTCATAAGAAACCGGAGACATCAATGCATACTTTATAGGGTTGCAATGGTGTTAAAAGTTTTCATAATTCTTACTACCTGTTGAAGGACTTCTGCTGGAGGGACGATATGCAGTTTCAGGATCTATTTACTTAATGTAGTTGCATTTTGCATAAGGAGGAAATGGGCCCGTGTGTGTTATGTTGTGGAGAGTGGGTACTGGCGGAATCAGATTATCCATTCTTCTCCTTCCTTCAGAATTAAGGATGTAGTTGCTTGAGCTTTTGAGTTTATGGGGGATTTTCAAAAGGCTAATTTAGTTGAAAGTAGTTCCCACCTTCCTGCCAGTCCTGGTAGAGATGTGAAATGGAGTAAGCATGTGGCAGGGTATTTCAAGATTAATACGGATGCTGTGATTATGGAGGCTAATAATCTGGTTGGAGTTGGTTCGGTTATCAGGGATTCTATTGGGATGGTGATGGCTTCCTCTGTGCAAAAGATTACTGCTTGTTACGATCCTTTGGTGGCTAAAGCTGTTGCAATTTTAAATGGCCTCCGATTGGCAATTAACACCGGTTTATTGTCTACTGCTCTGGAGAGCGATTCAAAGGGTGTGGTGGACCTGATTAATTATGATTCTTGCCTCTATGATGATATTGGGGTTGCCATTAGCGACATAGTGGCTTTATCTAGACAATTTGAGATTTCTATTTGTTTGGTTTCTAGGAAGACTAATAAGGATGCCCATGCCTTGGTTAAGATGGCTTTTCTTTCTGTTCATGATTGCTTGTGGTAGAAGTCTTGCCCTCCTTGCCTATAGTCGATCATCTTGAATGATTTTAATGCCTAGTTTTTCAGTTTAATTGGTTTTCCCTTCAAAAAAGCATATATATATATATATATATATATATATATAAATATATATACCTAATTTGGACTATTTTTTTATGCCGACAAAGAAACTGAGTATTATAATTTTATGAGAAAATTACATTACCCAACCTAAAACCTTGGCACACACATCTACAGCCATTATGTTGATTGTTTAGGTCAACGGTTGGTCATGTTAAAAAGGGTTAAAAAGACTTAAATAACCTTATAACAATTAATATAATAAAACCAAAAGTTTAAACAGAATAAGACATTATAATAATATGGACTTATCATCACCTAGATAATTATCTGTTATTATCTTGTAATTTAAGATATATCAATTGTAGAGATAATTTTCCATATGGCTATATATATAGGCCTATTATGTAATCATTCATGAAGAATTAATAAGATTGACTGAAATGTTTTCTCCCTCTATTCTCTCTCTTGTTTAGTGTTTTATTTTATGTTCTTTCTTTTAGACTTTAATTTATAACACGTTATCAGTATAAAACTAGAATGGTAAGGGAAATATTTCTTTCGAAAAAGTTCATTTCTAACCATTTGAAACATTGAGTAATCGTTTATAATCTACTTTGAAACTTTAATTATTTATAACCTAATTTTTGTGCTATTACCATAATGCCTCTATATAAAAGCAGCCATCTAAACCAAAGAAAAACCCTTTCCCTTTACTTTTCTTCTATTCCATGACATCTCTCCTTCTCCTCTTTCCTTCTTTCTCTTCTTCTTCCATTTTCAACTTCAACAAACCTTTGATTTCAACTTTTACAAAATATTTTGTTTTGGAAACTGAGATACTAATCTCCCAAAAAAATTTCTTTTTTTATTTATATTTTTTTCTTTAATTGATGATGATGATTGAGAACAAAAAAAAAAAATGAAGATTTGGAAGTTGAAACCCAGATCTCCTAAAACGAGAGTGAGAAGGTCTGGTTCTAGATCTGGGGTTGTTGATCTTTGGAAGAAGAACTGTTGTTCATGATTATTGAAGAGAAATTATTATTCAATTTTTTGCTTTTAATTTTTTCTCTTGAGAAAGAAGAATTGGAACTCAGATCTTCTAAAAAAAAATTTATTATTATTTTTTCATATTCTTTGTTAATTTTCTATTGGGAGTTTGTGGGAACCATTTTTCTTTGAATTTTGAAAATCCATGTAATATAAACTATAATGATAAAAAAATAAAAATAAATGCAAAGATGTGGTAGAGAAGAAGAGAAAGCAAGAAAAAAGGAAAGAAGATAAGAAGAGATGTCGTGGAAGAGAAGAAGAGTAAAGGAAAAAAATTAAAAAATTAATTGGCTGGTCTATTTTTATAATTTTGGCTGCGGATTGAAAGAATTTATTACAAAATGGTTGTAAACAATTAAAATATGAAACAAGGCTAAAAACAATTTTCCCATAATTTATTTAGCTACATTTGTCAATTTTCTCTATTTCTTTTTATATAACTTGTTTCTCTACTATATTGATTCAATTAATCTTATGAGTATGCTCTGTGGATTTTGCCTTTAATTTGGATCTTCCGCATCAGAAAGTAAGATTAATATCCATGAACATATTTATGGTTCCATAATTTTTTATGTAATCTCTTCTTCTACTTTCTTATTTATATTATACCTAAATCTTTTTCTTAAAAGAAAAAGGACGGTACATTTATTTAACAACCAGAACTTTGCAAACGTAAAAACTAAATAAAATAAAATCAAAACCAGAAGTTCTTGATTCGAAAAAAAAAATCAGAAGCAAAAGTTCTTGCTTTGAAAATAAAAATCAGAATCAGAACCAGAAGTTCTTGATTCGAAAAAAAAAAGTTCAAAAGCAGAAGTTATTGATTCGAAAAAAAAAAAATCAGAACCATAAGTTCTTGATTGAAAAACAAAAACAAAAGTTCTGTATTCCAATTCAATCAGAACCTAAAGTTCTAGATACATATGGATACCAATTTTAATCAAAGCCTAAAGTTCTACAAGTACAGATATTGATCCAATGTTTTGAAAATTAATTGAATTGGAACCTGAAGTTCGGTATTCCAAATATAATTAATCAAAATCCGAGGTTTTCGATTCCAATATAATTAATCAGAACCAGATGTTCTGAATTCCTATATAATTAATCAGAATCTAAAGTTCTCGATTCTAATTTAATTAATCTAAACCTGAGGTTCTCAATTCCAATTTCATTTGATTATAAGATATGAATCAAGCATGGACAATGATCCAATATTTTTGAAATAAGTTTAAATATGAACCCGAAGTTCAGATTTATACATAAGTTTTCAATATAATCCAAACCTGCAATTCCGAATCAAATTAATTGTGATTTATAATTTGGAAAATATAATTTCAATATCGATTATATCATAACCTGAAGTTTTGAGTTCCAACTTTTTCTTGATAAAAAAAGAAAAAAAAAAAAGAAAAAAAGGAACTAACTGCTTATGCAGTTATATGGCATATATAATGCCGGCAAGACACACGAAAAATATAAGGGTGTGTTCTTAAGTGTTGTGCCGTGTAAAGACTATACACAAAGCACTAGCATGCAACAAACAACTACACAAGCATATTGCGTGTACGTATGTTTGTGAAGCAAAGCGCATGTGTAAATTGGGGTGTGTAAGAGAAACATACAAAGAACACTAGCATTCATGTGCAATGTAAAGTGTAACACATTCGACAGAAAAATAGAAAACGGAGGGGCTGTGAAGAAGTAGAATATGAATTATTTTCCTCTCTTCCATTGAACAAACTAAGAATCAAAGTGGTGGTATTTGCTTCGTGAACTGGGACTACTTTCTGAGTTTGTGATTGTCTTCCGACCGGTGATACAACTCGTAGACAATTTTGCTTCCGTAATTCAGATTCCCAGTGAAAGGTATTAATCCAAAACTCTTCAATTTTATTTATCCGAAAATCAACACAAAAAAAAAGGCTCCTTAATTTGGATCTAAAGTCCTGAAAAAAAAAAAGTTCACTTATGAAAATTGAATTTCATATATGAAGAAAGCTTTTAATTTAATAGAACATGATTTCTATTATTAAGAACCCGAAGTTCTAGATATGCAATTTACATTTTTAAACATGAAGTTTAATAATGAATTGAAATTCATGTGACAAGAGTGTTTGTTATTTGGGACCTGAAGTTCTAAATATATTTAAAAAAAATGAACCTAAAGTTCAAAGTTTTGATCTAATCAAAACTTGAATTTTTTTTTATTAAATTAAAAATTATTATTAGACTTGTATATAATTATGAACCAGTAGTTCACGGATGTACCTAAAGTCTTAAAATGACATGAGTTATGTTAAGAATTCATCATTCTCGTTATATATGAACATGAAGTTCTTAAAGTGAAAAAGTAAAATGTTCTTACCTTTTCTCACATTTTATTCTTTAAACTTTCAATTGCTTATTTCACATATTCAGACTAGACGCAAGCGAAGGATATGATACTTTTATCTTTCTTCCTTCCTCCTCGCAAGATATGGAAACCATGTATGTTATATGTATTTATTTTATACGTATCACCACCTTGCTTAATTATTAAATATTTCGTACAATTAATTTATTGTAAATTGTACCTCTATTTTTAACACATAAGAGTCAATTTCTTCTTTGTTATTTGCCTGAAGAATTAAAATTTATATACTTTATAGTAAATGACTATTTGTCATGTTGGATTATTGAATAAATGAAATGACATGATTGAAGAATATTTTGACAATACATGACTTAAATTTGCTCCTGGAGTACAATTTTCTATGGTTTTAATCCATAATTAGTTCTTGATTAAACAAGATCAAGAATGCTTAGTTGTAAATAATTAAGTGTTGATACTATGTCTTTTATATCTGAACAAATTCATTTATCTCACCTGACTAAATTAATACATATCATTCCCTGAAGTGAATGTTAAGTTACCTAATAGTCATAGTGGTGTTTTTGGTCAAAAAAAATTATTATGGTCGTGATCATTGTAAGAAAACCTATCCGCTAGAAGTGGAATTACACCAAAACAAAGAAAAATGCATACTATTGGTGTGATATTAGATGAAAATAATGGTGTATCTGAAGTATACATAAATATCATGTTGATATTTTACCAAATACATATAAAGGCTCCTGAAGAGCTAATTGTATGTTACAAAGTGAAAAACAAAATGACATATCTGTGACACTTTTTTTATTTTAACAGATCCTGAAGAATCTATTTATTTATAAAAATATACATCATAAATAAATGTTGTATTATTTTATACTGTCTCATGCCAAAAATATGTAATTTCATTCTTTCACTGGAGTCTATCATATGATCAGAAAAACAATATGATTAGAAATTGTCATGAACTTGAAGCTCTTCAACCTCATTATTTGAAGAAACTTATGATGCATCAAATTATTGGAAGTAACATGGATATCCATTATAGAATTTGCAGATTCTTTAGTGAAAGTCCCCAAAGGATGATATGATAATACAAATTAGTCACTGAAGGATAATATAATAGTACAATATATCCTGAAAAATGATGACAATATAAATATGTTTGAAAATGACATTTTGATGATACAAATAAATCCATGAACGATAGCAAAATAAGGTCAATAAATAAATAAAGTCACGACGTTAGGGGAGAAAGATATAATTAGAAAAATTAACGACATGGAATTACAGTTGGCATGCATCATATTATCTTGATCCTTGTAGAAATCACATGAACCTAAAGTTCAAATGATCATTTACTTGCAAAGTTTCATATTCAAATGAATTTATTTATATTAATTGTTAATATATTAGCCAGGATGATTGTCCCTGAACAACAACTTATGTAAATGGCAACAAATAAATTATTCATTGTACACTAGAAGTGTGAAATGTGACTTTTATTTAAAAGTTATTATTCCCTGAAGCGAATATGAAAAATCATAATCATGTTAAAAATAATGATCGAGTTATATGTAATCCTCATTATCTAAGCAAAGGCTCATGAAGAGCTAAAAATCATTGAAGAGACAAAAACCTTTTTGAAGAGGTACAAAGTAATTAAATGTAATCTTCCACTATGAGACTCGTAAATTAAAGAAATCTCAATTGTCTATGCAAATGCACATATACTGAAAGCAGATAAATATTACAGCTCCTGTCTGTAGAAGTTTACCAATAGCCCATGAAGAGGCACATGTTTAAAAATTAAGATCTTCTATAGTGTTGCTTTGCATATTATGAAATGACGAGGACCTTGAACAACAAAAATTGTGGATGAATGTCAACATAAAACTATTGTCCAAAAGGCAAAGCTAGATTCATTTGAAAACTTAAAATGTTTTAGACATGTAATATATATGCTTGAAGATGTCGAACGTTTTTATTAAAATGATTATTCATACGAAATTAAGATAACGAGATATAACTTATATCTCGAAACAAAGGGTTTATAGTAGAAACCCGGTATTAATTATATGCAAACATTTTGTTACATAAATAATATTTCTATGATGAGAATAATCCCTTAAGAATTCAAAATGCTAGAAGCATATAATTCAAATTCTCGTAATTTATGTTCAATAAAGTTACAACAATTTTTATATGGTTTAAAGCAATTAGGAAGAATATGGTATGATCATCTTAATGAACACACCTCATAAAAATGGGTATATTAAAGTTCCCACATGCCTCATGTGCATTCATGAAGACATCGAAATCCGAATTTGCAATTGAAGCAGCATATATTGATGATATGAATTTAATTGAATTCTTAAAGAACTTCTAAAACTACTAAATATTTGAAATGAGAATTTGGGATACAAGTTTTAGGGAAAACAATATATTGTCCGACTTGGAGATCGAGCATAATGGAATACTTTTTCATCATCTACTTATATTAAAAACAATTATGAAAACATTCAATATGGATAAATCTCATCCTTTGAACACCTCGATGGTTGTACGGTCGATTCATAACCAAGTTTTTTCAGGGGGAGTATTCTTCACTTTGGACATATGTGCACTGTACTCTTTTTTCCCTTAATTAGGTTTTGTCCTACTGGGTTTTCCTATCGAGGTTTTTAAAGAGGTAGTATTTAAGCACGTCCAATATAATTTTCATGAAGTTTTGAGGGTTTTATCAAGGTGGCATACATTCAAGGGAGAGTGTTGTGATAATATAGACTTATCACCACCTAGATAATTATGTGTTATTATCTTGTAATTTAAGAGATATCAATTGTAGAGATAATCCTCCGTATGGCTATATTTATAGGTCTACTATGTATTCATTCATGAAAAATTAATAAGATTGACTGAAATGCTTTCCCTTTATTCTCTCTCTTGCTTAGTATTTTATTTTATGTTCTTGCTTTTAGGCTTTAATTCATAACATAAGAAACATATTTAAATAAATAAATAAATAAATAAATAAATAAATAAAATTTAGGGCATGTTTGTTTTTTGCCTCTAAAATCTGAAAGTGACTTAAATGTCTTGGTAAGATATTCTTGTTTGTTTTTCAAGTGATATGAAGTCTGATAATCCATTAAAACGTCTAAGAGAAAAAAGTATGAATATCTTACTTTTTTCTGAAGTTTGTTGAGACTCCAATTAACTTTAACTTTTTTTGCCCAAATTGCCCTCTGCATAATATCTTATTTCAAAAACCCGTCATCGATAGAAGTCGTTTGGCCAGTCAAATCGTCTCCCAAAAGTCACCGCTGCCGACAAGTGTGTTGTCACCACACCGACCAGAAGCTTCAGGAGGCGTCGAAGAACAAAACCTAGGTACCCGATGTCCAGATCTGACACCAATGACGGCGGAAAAAAAAATGTTTGAGAACTGAGAAGAAGATGAGATCAATGATATGAAGATAAGTTGAAGAGAAAAGAAAATAAAAAAGCTGTGTTTTTTCGAGAGCAGCTTCTTCTTTCTTCTTCTCTGTTTCATCTTCTTCTTCTTCTTATTTCTTTCTTTTGATTAGCCGAGTCTCTCCCTCTCACATATCTCTATCTCTCTTTATTTCTCTTCTTATTTTATGTTTTTTTTCCACTAATCACATGACACGTATCACTTGCACATGTCACATATCATAAGCATTACACATGCTTTCTTCATATGTTGCCACCAACAAGCAAGGGTATAAATGTCAAATTACATGTTTTTAGATGTTTTGGTTTTTAAAAAACAAAACAACTTAACACTTAATTCAGACATCAGAAAATAAAAATAAACATGTTGCTCAGACTCAGATTTCAGACCCAATTCAGAACTTTAAGTCTTTAGACAAAAAACAAATGCCACCTTAATGAAGAAGACAGATCTCGACCATGGAGATCAGAATAATTAAAAATAGAAATTAAGAAAAAAAAATTGCAAAAAAAAAATTGGATGATGGAGATTAAAAAAAAAAAAAACTTTAGGGTGGCAATATCTTGCTACACCCATTTTTCTTCCTATACCATTTAAAATATTAAAAAAAAATTATTTTACTTCCCATACCCTTCAAAATACTAAATCTATCCTTTAAGTACTTTTGGTACTATTTTTTTTTTTTTTTTCCTTTTCAAATTTTGATCAAAATTAGAATACACTACTTTTATATCCTTCAAATTTGCAAACCTGCAATAACATTTGAAAGTAAATTCAAGATAAATAAACAAATTGAACTCAAATCATTACCGTTCACCATACAGAAATTCGAATTCTAGCGAAAGCGGAACGAATACCTGGAATGTATCACCGGTCGGAAGACAATCATGAAATCGAAAAGTCCCCTATAATCACAATGCATAAACCACCCACACTCTAATCATAGATGGGAGAAAATTCTACATTGTTTTTCTCCACATCTCTCTTTTGTGTACCTAAGTTTTGTTTCTCTCCCAACACTGGTACACATGCACTCTTCATGCATTGCTCTCTATTTCTTGTTGCACTTGCACCGAAGCACACACATGACACAACACTTTCATGCCTTGTTGCCTTGCACACATGCACTTCTCTTTTGTAGCCACACCAAAATTACACATTATTTGTGTATTTGTGTACTGTATCTATCAGTTTCTTCAACTGAAACCATCATCACATAAAACTGCTTATGCAGTTATATTATTTTTGTGCATGGGTTCATGTTTGGGCTAGGTTTGTACGGGCTTGAACTTGACCCTACTTGGGTGTCCAAATGGGTTTTTATTGTCCAAAAACAATTATACCAATAACATTAAATCCTCATATGGCTATACAATTCTTCCTTATGAGGTAGAAAAAGGAACCATCTAAAGATAGTCCATCTCATTTACTTTTTTTTTTTTTTTTTTTTGAAAAACATTTTAGTGTTTCAAATCAAAACAAAGCTAAGAAAATATGAAAGCCCTAGGATAAAAATTGATCTCTGTACCAACTACCTATGATTTTACAACCAATTTTTTTCGTTTAAAAATTTGGTTTTTAAAAATCCGTCCACCAACTTCTTTACGTTTAAAAATCAATTATTTTTTAATCACAAAACCATAATAAAAATTAAAGTAACCATACCTGAATGCATACATAATCCTTGAAATTAATTTTATGTTCATCCATTCCTTGACTCTCTGTGAAAATAATTATATTTCATTATTGATGTTGGTTTTAATTAGGTATATATTATTTGGGTTTATGATAGATTGAGTGTTCAACTTATAAGTGTAAGGAGTAAATTTAAATTTTCAATTATAAATTCATGTGTTTTTAAATAATTAAATACAAGGATATTTTAGAAACAAAAAAATATTAATTAAAAAATTGGTTTAGCAAGATATTTTTTGGGTAGCAATAGAGCCACCCAAAACTTTAATAGATAATTTAAAAGAAAAAAAGAGATGGTTAGATCTCTACCAATTTCAAATGGATATTCATTATCTCCATGGAGATCATACTAGAACTCCATGGGAGGGGGATGTCGAGCTCCCCCTCACCATGAACAAGGACGGCAAGCCTCCCTAGTCCCTATTTGCGGTTAGGGGAAGTTTGAGCCCCTTGCTCTTTACGATGGCCTTGCAAGAGGACTGCCGAGAAGAGTGGGAGGCTCTCTAGCCGTGAACAAGGGAGGCTGCAGAGGCTCATTGCCCCCGTTCATGGTGAAGGGGAGGTTCCCCGCCCATGGAGGATCTAGATATGTTATAGATCCAGTTGATCTCCATCACCAATCAATTTTATTTATTTGTTTATTTATTTATTTTAAAACGTTTTGATCTCCATTGTCCATCTATTATTTTAATCTTATAATATTTGTTTTTTTTAATTATTATTTTGACCGATGACGATGGAGATCCAGCACCTTAATTTCTTTTTAAAATTTTTTTTTTCTTAAAATCTTTTTTTAAAGAAAAAAGTGATGATATTGACAATCATCTAAATGGTTGTTTACACTTCATTTTAAATTTTTTTATTAATGACAATTTTAATATGAATTAAAATTATTAAATAGATAAAAAAAAAATTTAAAGGCACTGGCGTACTGTAATTCAATTTTTTAGAATCCAAGTATCCAACTTTATTTTTTTTCTTTCTCTTTAGTGATTTATAAACCCTAAAACATCTTCTTCTTTGTTCCCAATATTTTATTTGTTTGATTGAAAATTGATAAATAATGATATTGAACTTGGTCAATTCAAATTACTAGTTTGTTAGTTCTTGATTCATCCTGATCGGTCATTCATTTATTATTGTTATTGTTATTATTATTATTATTATTATTAACAAAGATCAGATCCTAAAGAAGCCGCTGTTGCTTCACTACCACTATAGTCATCATAACTGTGTATTCGACCCTGAAAATACCTACAAGGTTATTCTAAACAACTTAGGAGGAGGGGGGGGGGGGGGGGGGGTGGTGTTGATAAGTTTAACACACTAGTTTTAAAAAATCTTTCGTGACTTATGTCAAAACCTTGGTAAGTATATAAATTAACCTTTAACATGATTGTTATGAGAAAATAATTAACACATGTATACTCAATTCACCACCCTTAGTTTACAAAACATATACCAAGAAACAATGTATCTCATATACAAGTATATTCAATGAAGAGTAAATTCCATAAGTTGTACTTTAAATATTACAATGTAATTACACTAAGTAGAACTATACAACTTGATATAGAATATTACAAGATACAATGTTCAAACACTTACAACATACAAGAGACAAGTGTTGATTCAACCAATAATGTGTGCATCTTTTTCTTTACCAATAAGTTGTTTTGAGGAAATGAAGATCTTAAACAAGTTATATTAATCATACATACAAATAAAAAGAGATAGGGATAGAGACATTTGACACATTGATTTTTACCTGGTAAACCTCCGAAGAGGAAACGTCCACGGGTTGAATCCACAACCACCAGCAAGCAATCCACTAAAAAAAAAAGAAAAAGGACTTACACACTCAAGGCTATCAACTCATGATATCTACCCTAAGCTATCAAATCATAGTCTACCCTTAGGCCGAGTGAACCACCTAGTCTACTTCCTATCTAAGATGTATCATACACCTCTAGGAAGCAACTTCCTATCCAAGACACTCACGTCTCTAAGAAGATAGATCACAAATGATCCTAGTCAAGCTTCCCTAGCTCAACCATCCGGAGTACCAAACTCCTAGCTAATACTTTTGCTTAGTTATCCAGATCCTCTCGATCCTAACTAAGACTTCGTACTTGGCTATCCAGAACGCTTGGCTATCTGGAACACTTTCCTAGCTAAGTCTTCTTGCTCAAATTAAGGCTTCACTTACCTTAACAAGAAACTTCCACCTTTTACAAGGCAAATGATCTAAGTGATGCAAATGATGCAAGCACATTCAACATAAGACATATGATCAATATGAACTATGGAAATTATAATTAGACAATGAGCACACAATGTATCATATTCTAGTTTAACAATCCAAGTGATGCAATCATACAAGATGATGTATGAACATATGAACTGTATGGATCAAGTACAAATCATGTAGACATAGACTTAATCATGTGAGCACACAAGTCAAATATTGTCTAGTCATAAAACATGAATTGAAACCTAGAGCATGTGAAAACACCTAACACATGTGATTCCTAGTTTCATTCACAAAGCTAACACTTGAATAAATCATATACATGAATCACATATTCAAGATATTAGAAACATATACCAAAAATGCTAGAATCACAAAATATGATCAATAAATATTCTAACAAGTATTTAGAGCAAGGATATAATGAATAATCAATTAAATCCTAGTTAGCTCTAAACACAAAATCAAATGTGATAATCTTATATTTGTTCAAATAATGGATCCAAGTACACGCTACGGTTATTAATCATAAAATGAGTCAATCAAATCATAAATAACCCTAGATATCAAACTAATCATAATACAACTCTCAAACATGTGAAAAACTAGAATTATAGAAAACTAGTTCACATTTTTCTCTAATTAGACTTGATTAAGTTTGATTATGAAGCTATCTTTCTCAATAGCATTCACAATACATACACACACATATAGAAGAAGAAAACCAAATCTAGAATTATAGAAAAGTAGTTCACATTTTTCTCTAATTAGACTTGATTAAGTTTGATTATGAAGCTATCTTTCTCATTAGCATTCACAATACATACACACACATATAGAAGAAGAAAACCCAAGGTAACTGAAGATCATAAAAGAAGAAATCACAAAGTTTAGTTCAATACCTATGAATTCCATGCAGTTTCGGTTTTGAGGGTAGAACCATCACTAAACTTGATCAAACAGCTGTAAACATTTTTGGAGAAGGTAGGGGACTTGAATACAAATATTCTTCAACTTGAATCACTCAATTCAGAGTCAGAATGAGAAAGTTATGGTGTTTGGAAGTTATGAAAATTGGAGAGAAAATTCTGCACTCTATCTTTTTCAAATTTTCTTCTTGGAATGAAATGGGAGGGAATGAAAAACATTTAAAAGAATTCAAGAGAGGGAAAAATGGACCAACCACATCACCTCCACGTGTGGGGCACGTGTGCCACACGTGGGCAGAGAGGCTGCCTGGCCGTGTGGCATACGTGGCTTCTTTTTGCTTGGCCTTTCTCACGTTCTTTAGCCGTATTCGGGCATCAGAACTTCGAATTCGAATCCATTTTCAGATTGAGAACTGTGACTCCTTCACGCACAACGAAGACTATAAAACTTTGACAAAAGGTTGATAATTCATCTAGGAAAATGACGATGAAAACAACTCAAGGAATGAGAATGCAAAGTAGCGTAGCTACATCATTTGGACTCGAAACCTAATGAATGAGTAACCAAAATGACCAGAACTCAATAAGGAATCATATGATATCATGTTCAATTTCAAATATAATAAACACAAACAAATAAACACAATGTCATACAAGTATACCATATCTACGCTATAGTGATAAAGCAATTCTACAATATTTGTATATATGAGACCAATGCATGAGCATACTTAAATGTGTGTGAATGTGTTATACCAAATATTTGCACAACGTTGCAGGGACACACATGAATGAATTGTGTGTGTGCACTTACGCCTTGCAGGAGGAAGAAGAAACTTGATACCTTAGCATCCAAGTATGCGATTTACCTCTTGAAGACAATATTTGCATAAGACGTCGCTTTTAAACTTTGAAGCTTCTTTTCACCAAGAACCACCTAAGCAACACCTATTAAAAATATAGAGAGTTTTATCAAGAACCTTACAGACTCATATGACCATGTAATTCATTCTTCTTCTCTTTCTCGTCCTCAATTGGATTGACCACCACCTCTTTAATTTCTTCCTCCACACAAGTACTTTTTTAATATTTGATTGGCTGAATCATTGTTAACATCAAATTGAAAAACAGTGTTAGATTGTGATCTTGGGCTGAAATCAAAAGGACCACCCACATATTATATTTGTGTCAAACATTCATTTTAAATTAAATTTATTTTATTTTAAAAAATTAAGTGTCTTTATAATTTTTAATTTAAGTTGTTATTATATTTCTAATAACCCCAATAAGTAGCAGTATATATTAGCTAATATTATTATCTGCGCAATCCCTAATAAGTAGTATCATTGTGGAGGTTTGAGTCATGCTCACTCGGTCACTCCATCAATCTTGTAATATTGTAATAATTCTATAATATATATATATTTTAAAAGCCTAAATCCTCAAGCCTACAATGATCCAAATATCATAGAAATTATCCAAGAGAACCTGCTTGACATCAACCTGGGATCTCATGATTTGGCCCGGTTTCTTTTTCCTTAGAGCCCATTGTCTCTGTTGTGAATTAAGCTTTGTTTTTTGAGAGAGCAGGCTCATGGGCCTAGAGAAGCATTACAGTGTCCAAAAATGTCAGGCTCAGCTTGCCCAATGCTCCTAATCTTATATTGGCTTTCAAAGTTAGCTCACCTCTGTGCCTTCTCTCATACGGAGAAGAAGGGTGGTGACTTCCCCGGTAAGAAACAGCTAGTCCCATCCTTTGCTATGCATAGCAAGGGAATCTGATGAACTTGGATCCAGAAATATCTTCCGTCATTGAACAGCATATTCAGAATGTCCCAGAGTCCATGGTCGATAATTGGGCAATATCCTCTACAGAGGTGGTCTTTCAATTACCTTTGGGAGGCAGACTGTAGACTTGTACCCTCTCTTTTATATAACTTTTAATTTCAATTCAATTATCTTCTATCATCATTAGACGCAATCTTTTTCTTTTTATCTTTCTCTCCCCCTCCAAGTAAGTAATCTCTTGCTACACTTTTTATTTCATTGTTTTCGAATCCTTTCATTTGGGTTGTTCTTAATTTCATCTGATCTTAGTCTTCATGTGGTACTAGCGATGTTAACATGAATAACTGGACCATCTTCGTTGATAATCATGATTTTTTATTTTATATTTTTGGTGAATAGCAATTTTAATGGGTTAATCAGTTTAATAGGTTTTTTTTCTTTTTTTTTGTTTTTTTTTTTGTATTGTATCTATACGAACATGGTACACATGATTGAAAACATCACCAGGGTTAGAGAAATTAGAGGAGTTTGGTTGGCACTTTAGGATAAAGTAATGGTTTTTATTTTATTTTATTTTTTATTTTTATTTTTTTTTTACTTTTTTTCTTTTTTGTTTCAAAATTTTAACTTGAATGAATTGTTGTTAGATCTTTTGAAGTAGGAAATTTGTGGACCTTATTCCAAACAGATGGTTGATGATTATGCTTAAAAGGGTACTTAAAAGTAATCGAAATATTAATGTTTCAATAGAGTGGAACCGTGGAATTATATAGTAATGTCTAAGGGATATGTGTTGTGAGTTGCATTTGTGTCATGCCCTAGGCATTTTAATTGGATTTTGATATGTTTTTGTGTATTTTGCAGGTTTGAATGTTTCTGAAAAATGAAGAATAGAAGAAGAAAGTTTGAAGATAGAGAGATTGGGTCGAGAAGATTGAGAGAGAGAGAGAGAGAATTGTAGAGAGAGAAATTAATTAGAAAAATATTGTTGTATTCATTCCTTGTAAATGAATTATACAGACCGTATTTAAAGGAAAAGCAATACACTCTAAGGACTCTACAATTAATAAGACTGTTTAGGAATTGATTCCCTACATTGGACTCGTATTAACTAACATAGTCTCTCAGAGAGATAATTCCCTACAACAAACACAAGCTAACTATTATGGACATTCACAAAATCCCTAATATTAATCCCTAATTTCCCCAATCCTTACATTCCATTTCCCTTGAAAGCATCCTTGTCCCTAAGGATGGAAGTTTGAAATCTACTAGGGAAAATTTCATCTAAGTCAAGCTTATTGAATATTAACAACTATTAAAATTGAAACATGATAATTTGGTTACTGGCCCATATGGCCCAATTCTGTTGAAAACCTAACTCGCCTAAAGCCCATAAGAGAATTTCCAATACACCCTAAGCCCAGCGCACCTCACTCCTGACCTGACCCAATAGAGTTGCTAACCCGGCCTAATTGGTCTCTATAAGACCCATACTTTCTCTTTCATGCAGCTTTTCTGAGTTCACACCAAAATTCCCCAAATCGATTTCCTTCAACCCTAAACACCAAAAAATCACAGACGATGAACCCTAACTTCTTCTTCTTCTTCTTCGATATAGACAAAATTGATCCCCAAATTTCATCAATCATTTTCACAAAACTGTAATCCCCTCCCTCCTGACATTCATGATCCCAAAATTGGTCACCACTCCACCTGACACTCTCTTCTTCTTCCAGCGATTGCTGATCTCCCGGATCGAATTCAGGTAGGTGACGTAAGATTGCAATCACCATGTTCTGAAGCTGAGGCACTACTAGTACTCAATTTTGGAATAGAATCAAGGCATAGTCGGCCATCGGAAAGTCCCAAAACTGTCTCTCCAATCTGGATCGAAGCCGATCTTCGTCTAGAAATGATGTGGAAATGGTGGCCGATGTCCATGTGTTACGGTGGCTAGCGAGGAGAAGATTGATGGCTTCGATGACGGTGGCGGTGGCGGCGCGTGAGGTAATAGGTTGACTCTCGGTGTTGGACCAGTGAAGGAGCTGAGCAATCATTTTAGCATTTTTCTTGACAATAATCGAAGGAACTTTGCTTGTTTTCAAGTATTGGAAATGGTAAAGAAGAAGAAACAGATTCGAGCTTGGAGGCACTGGATGAGCTTGTATTTGAACTTTGGTGGCCACTAGAGAGATCTGAAGCTGACCATCGAAATTCAACATGCTCACGAGCTGAAACCGGTGAGCTTCTCTTCTTTGTTTTTGTTTTTGTTTTTTTAAAATCGGCTCACATCATCTGCGGTTTGTGTTGTTGTGCTAGATCTAGGTTTTAGGACAGTGTATATATAGGGTTCATCTAGCCAGGGTTAGGGTCTGATGAGGTGTGTGTGTTTAGGAAGCTTATTTGGCAATAGATTGGGTCTGTTTGTATCCATGAATCGCGGTTTGGGAAAGGTGTGTATATGTGGTTTGGTCAATTGTGGCCAGAATTCACTGGTTTGGACACTACTTCTGTTTCTGACAATGGTAAATGTCAATACATGAAGGTTGTGAGTATGGTCTCTTCGTGCTTCAGTAGGTGTATATCTTTTGATTGGTATGGGTTCTATGAACTTTTGGTTTAGATTGGTGAGAATTTGGAAGGTATTAGAGTGTTTCGTTTCTTCTAGTAACCTTTTCTAATGGCCACTTTGGGCTATTTGGTGTTACGATTGGTATTAGGTAGGGTGTTTGATTTTGAATTAGAGTTTGGTGTGTTTAGATTCAGGTTAGGGTTTCGTTTCAGTGACTCAATATTTAAGTAAGAAATTACCTTCATTATTGAGCCTTCTGGATCTGGATTGCTTCCCCACTTTGTTGAGCATATTTTGTCTAATTCCTTCACGAATTCTTCTTTCTCTTCATCACTTTCTTCCTCTTCTTTGAGCATGTAGAGCTGTATTTTAACACATCGATACTCAAAAGAATATACGTCATCACAGTTGTAACACAAATTCTTATCCCATTTAGCGAGTCAGTAATATGATGAGATACATTTCTAGTTAAATGAAATTGAATTGTGATATGGTGGTGTTTTGTGTGATAAAATTGGCTCTGTAACAATAGGTTTGTGGGAGAATATTGCTGGAATTGAAGAATATGGGAGAAGACGAATTTAAGCTAGAAAATAGGCTAGAAGAGAACAGTAGAAATTGGAGAAAATGAAGAACAAATTTAAGAGAGGTACAAATCTACTCCCACAAGTGGCAGGAAAGGTGCTCTGATACCATTTGTCATGCCCTAGGCATTTTAATTGGATTTTGATATGTTTTTGTGTATTTTGCAAGTTTGAATGTTACTGGAAAATGAAGAATAGAAGAAGAAAGTTTGAAGATAGAGAGATTGGATCAAGAAGATTGAGAGAGAGAGAGAATTGTAGAGAGAGAAATTAGTTAGGAAACTATTGTTGTATTCATTCCTTGTAAATGACTAATAAAGACAGTATTTAAAGGAAAAGCAATACAGACTCTAAGGACTCTACAATTAATAGGACTCTTTAGGAACTGATTCCTAACATTGGACTCACATTAACTAACATAGTCTCTCAGTGAGATAATTCCCTACAACAGACACAAGCTAACTATTATGGACATTCACAAAATCCCTAATATTAATCCCTAATTTCCCCAATCCTTACAATTTGTTTCTTTTTATCTTGTAGTAAAATTGTGTTTTTTTTGCGTTGCAGGTGATTCAGGCTTTGTACGATAGGTGCAAGTTCGATAGATGTGGAATGGGAGCACACTCCATTCAGTGGGGTGGTGCAGACTGTGGTTTTAGTTGGAAGAACGGGCAATGGAAAGAGTGCATATGTATTAATTTGGCTAAGGACGGGATCCATGCAGTCCTTGTAGTTTTGTCAGTTAGGACTCATTTTACAAAAGAAGAATAAGCTGCAATACTCAGCTTGCAGACTCTCTTTGGCAGCAAAATTATAGACTACATGATTGTAGTCTTCACTGGAGGGAATGAACTTGAAGAAAATGAAGAAACATTAGAAGGTTATTTGGGTAGTGACTGTCCAGAGCCTTTGAAGGTTACCTTCTGAACCGCAACATGCTTTGATAAAATTTATTTTACTTTGTTTTCATAAAGTTCTCTGTTTTAAGTTCTTCTCCCTTTCTATGTTGACCAATCCTTCGTAGTTAAGTGTTCTCTCTCTCTCTCTCTCTCTCTCTCTTCCAAATATGCTGTGATGTTCACGAGGTGGTTGTTAATTATTCACGTTACTTAATCATGGTTGTATGTGGTTAGTTGAATGATCTGTTAGTTATAGGCTCACTTAAATTTTTTGCTCTTTTTATTTATATTCTTTAACTTGTGACTTAGTCTTGGTTTTATGTGGCTTAAATGAACAATGATTTATTTGTATGTTAAATTTTGTGCCTTTTTGATGCGGCGGATCAACTGGCATTAGATTATTTGGAGGGGTGGGATTTGAAACAAACCAAGTAAGGCTAAACCCGGGCGGCGGAATCAGAATGATTTGAAATTTTGACAGCTGATGTGTTTCGGCGTTTCCGGAACTACTACGAAGCTTTGCTGCGTAAGCACGTCCTTTTTTAGGCAAATTCCGTCGTTTAGGCCTCGAAGTTGCAATTTTTGCCGTTTTAGGAAAGTTTCTTTTTCGCAATAATTTGAGTTTCCCAATTCCGAATCGACTTCCGTCAATTCTGGAGTGTTTAGGATTCTCAGTAGAATTAGTTTTTGCTTTAATTTCGTTTTTGCCTTTTTTGGTAAATTTCCGTTTTTTTTAAGTCGTTTTTCTTGCTTTCCAAGGAATTCGATTAGGTTTAGGATTTATTTTGCTTTAAATAATGATGTAGGCCGAATTGGCCATTCAGCTTTTGATTTATAAAATTTTAGAGTTTTCTCTAATTATTCCAATTTCGGTATTCATCGTGAATCAACGAATTGAAGCCTAACTTTCCGGTATTTGTGCGCAAATCAACGGAACTTTAGTAGGTTGTTTCTAATCGTTTTACGCAGGTTTTTCTCGACAGAGCTTCCGCTACATCAGTTGGTATCAGAGCCGTGTTCGTTCGGGACGACATCATCATGCCGCCGAGAAGACGACCAGACCAGATTCCTGTAGACCTAGCCATCGAACGTGACCGTGTGATACAGTTGGAGCGACAGGTGGAGCAATTAACGGCGCAACTTGCGGCGTCAAGAGCCAACCAAAACCCGTTTCAGGCCTTACATCCTGAGACAAGTAGTGACGAAGTGGAAGGGGATCCGCAACCACGACGTCGACAGAGAGCGCCTGTGACTGATGACAGGGTTGATGACAGAACTGAAGATGTCAGGCGATGGGAGTCAGGGATGCGGACTGAGGTTCCGGAATTCCGTGGAAGCATGCAGCCAGAAGAGTTTCTGGAATGGATTGGAATCGCTGACGAGATTCTGGAATTCAAAAGAGTTCCTGCGAATGAGAGGGTGGCATTGGTGGCCACGAGGTTTCGGGGTAGAGCCGCGGCTTGGTGGCAACAATTTAAACTCGCTAGGAATCGCGCTGGAAAACCCAAACTTTCTGACTGGGAGAAGATGAAACAAAAGTTGCGTAAAGAGTTTCTACCTCACAATTTTACGAGATTGATGTACCAGAGGTTGCAGAATCTGCGTCAAGGTATGAGGTCTGTTGATGAATATACAACCGAGTTCTATGAGTTGTTGGTGCGAAACGATATAGAGGAGACACAAGATCAGTTGGTGTCGCGCTACTGTGGTGGGTTGCGTACACAAATCCTTGATATGGTTAATCTTTTCGATCCCGTGACAGTAACTGAGGCGCATCAGAGGGCTTTACAATTGGAGAAGACATTGTCGCGAAAATCTAATAGTGGACAGACGCTGAATTTCGGAGGAGGAATGAGCAGTCGAAACAGAGCAAGTAGTTCCAGTGAAAATACTGGAAGTCGACCAGGTGTTAGTGCTAGCATGGTTCATATACTGGTCCACGGAACCCGACAAACAACGTTCAAACTCCCAGGGCAACCACTGGTGGATTTCGGTGTTTTGGATGTGGAGAAACGGGTCACAGGCTGTCTGAGTGTCCAAGACCAGCAAAGAGGGTATTATTTATTGACCCGGCAGAATTTAATGAGGAAGATGCGGAAATAATTGAAGAACCACAATCAGGAGCGGAGGAAGTGAGTGAAGAACTGGTAGATGGTGACACCGGAACGATGTTGATGGTGCGACGTACTTGCTTGGCACCGAGAACTGGAGAAGGAGAGTGGCTGCGAAATAACATATTTCAGTCTACTTGTACCATCCTTGGTAAGGTCTGTCGGTTTGTCATAGACGGGGGGAGTTGTGAGAATATTGTGTCAGTCGAAGCGGTACGAAAGTTAGGGGTGACGACAGAAAAACATCCAAAACCATATATACTAGCTTAGCTGCAAAAGGGGGGTGAGGTGACTGTATCACAGCGGGCGCTAATTTCGTTTTCGATGGGAATTAACTACAAGGATCAGATGTGGTGTGATGTGGTGGACATGGATGCATGTCACTTACTGCTAGGGAGGCCGTGGCAATATGACAGAAAAGTGTATCATGATGGGTTTAAGAATACCTATTCTTTCGTTTTCCATGAAAAAAAAATTGTGCTACTACCGAGCAAACCATCTGAGAAGATTAAGGCGCATAGCGATACTACTAACCTGTTATCATATGCAAAATTCGAGTTGGAGATAAAGGAAGTAGAAACGGTGTATGTGTTAATGGGAAAAGAAACACAGGCTGATATGGAGGTTCCTAGTGCGGCAGCTCCTCTGATTTCGGAGTTTGCTGATGTGTTTCCGGAAGAATTACCTGAAGGACTACCACCTCTACGTGACATTCAACATCATATCGACCTAGAGCCATGAGCTATGTTGCCAAACAAACCACATTACAGAATGAGTCCCACTGAGCACGAAGAGTTACGAAGGCAGGTTGAGGAGCTTCAGTCAAAGGGGCATATCCGTGAGAGTCTAAGTCCATGTGCTGTTCCCGCCTTGTTAATTCCCAAGAAAGATGGAACATGGAGGATGTGTGTCGACAGTCGCGCAATTAATAAGATCACAGTAAGGTATCGCTTTCCAATTCCGAGACTAGATGATTTGTTAGATCAATTGAGCGGGGCACATGAGTTCACCAAATTGGACCTGAAGAGTGGGTATCATCAGATTCGTATTCGACCTGGGGATGAATGGAAGACAGCGTTCAAGACGCGAGAGGGGTTGTATGAATGGCTAGTCATGCCATTTGGGTTGTCAAACGCGCCTAGCACCTTCATGAGAGTGATGAACCAAGCCCTTCGACCATTTATCGGTAAGTTTGTTGTTGTTTACTTCGATGATATCTTAATTTACAGTGCAAACCCCGAGCTGCATCTTCAGCACATTCGGGAAGTGTTATGTGTGTTGCGTAGAGAAAAATTTGTTGCTGCAGCCAAGAAGTGCGTTTTTATGACACCAAAGGTGTTATTTTTGGGATATGTTATTTCTGGAGAGGGTCTACAGGTGGATGAGTCCAAAATAGAGGCAGTGAGGCAGTGGCCGCAACCGAAAACAATTACTGAGGTACGGAGTTTCCATGGATTGGCATCATTCTACCACCGGTTCATCCCGCACTTTAGTAGCATTATGGCACCTATCACTGAGTGTATGAAAGGAGTCAAGTTTCAGTGGACGACCGAAGCTGAAGAAGGTTTTTTAGCAAATCAAAGAGAAATTGACAACAGCCCCTATACTCGTTCTACCAGATTTTTCTCAACCGTTCGAGCTGCATAGCGATGCTTCCAAGGTGGGCATCGGAGCTGTTTTGAGTCAAGGTGGGAAACCGGTGGCATATTTCAGTGAGAAACTGTCGGGATCTCGAGTACGTTATAGCACATATGACATAGAATTCTATGCTGTGGTCCAAGCGGTGAAACATTGGCGGCATTACTTATTCCACCGAGAATTCATTCTATACACCGATCATGATTCATTGAGACATCTCCACAGTCAAGAAAAAATTTCTTCCCGGCATGCTTCATGGTCAGCTTACCTTCAACAATTTACATTCGTCCTGAAGCACAAAGCAGGTGTTACGAACCGGGTGGCTGATGCCCTGAGTCGAAGAGTCAATCTGTTATCAACAATGGTTGTCCAGGTTCCAGGTTTTAACTCTTTTCGTGAATTATATGATTCAGATCCACACTTTTCAGAGATAATGGTTGCTGTTCGAGAGAAAAAAAATTCAGAATTTGTATTGGTAGATGGGTTCTTGTTTCGGGGAAATCAACTTTGTATTCCCGAGTGTAGTTTGCGTCTGCAAATTATTACGGAAATACATGGGGAGGGTCACGTGGGCAGAGATCGCACGCTTCAGTTAGTTAAGGCATCGTACTTTTGGCCAACAATTCGGAAGGAAGTAGAGAGATATGTGGAACGTTGTCGGATTTGTCAAGTGTCCAAAGGGAAAGCGACTAATGCTGGTTTGTACAGGCCATTACCGATTCCTACTCAACCATGGACGGACTTGAGCATGGATTTTGTTTTGGGACTGCCAAGAACCCAACGTGGATGTGATTCCATTTATGTAGTGGTTGACCGATTTTCCAAGATGGTTCATTTTATCCCGTGCAAAAAAACTACTGATGCTGTCAAGGTCGCCCAATTGTTCTTCCGAGAGATTTATCGCCTTCATGGTTTACCTTCGTCAATTGTTTCTGACCGGGACACTCGATTCCTCAGTCACTTTTAGCGAAGCCTTTGGAAGATGGTCAATACAAGGTTGGATTTTAGCAGTGCATATCACCCGCAAACTGATGGGCAGACGGAGGTGGTGAACCGAGCGCTTGGAGATTTACTGAGATGTCTGGTAGGAGAAAATGTTCGGTCATGGGATCTGAAGTTGAGCCAAGCCGAATTTGCCCACAACCATGCTGTCAATAGGAGTACCGGCTTCAGTCCTTTTCAGGTCGTGTACTCACTGGTTCCTCGAAGCCCTATAGACCTGATTCCTCTACCTAGCAAGACTAGAGTTCATGGGAAAGCTGAAGATTTCGTTCAAGGGTTACATGAGGTTCATAAGCAGGTGCAAGAAAATTTGTTGCAATCGGTAGAGAAATACAAGCTGGCCGCGGACAAGAAAAGGCGTCATTTGGAGTTTGAGGTGGGCGATTTTGTGTGGGCAGTCCTCACAAAGGACAGGTTTGCTGTGGGGGAGTATAACAAACTTGCTGCTAAGAAGATAGGCCCGCTGGAAATTGTGGAAAAAATTAATCCAAATGCGTATCGCCTGAAACTACCCAGCCATATTAGAACTCATAATGTCTTCAATGTCAAGCATTTGATTCCTTTCCATGGCGACTCCTCTGATGATGACACCGCGATAAATTCGAGGACGAATTTTCTCCAACCTGGGGAGAATGATGCGGCGGATCAACTGGCATTAGATTATTTGGAGGGGTGGGATTTGAAACAAACCAAGTAAGGCTAAACCCGGGCGGCGGAATCAGAATGATTTGAAATTTTGACAGCTGATGCGTTTCGGCGTTTCCGGAACTACTACGTAGCTTTGCTACGTAAGCACGTCCTTTTTTAGGCAAATTCCGTCGTTTAGGCCTCGAAGTTGCAATTTTTGCCGTTTTAGGAAAGTTTCTTTTTCGCAATAATTTGAGTTTCCCAATTCCGAATCGACTTCCGTCAATTCTGGAGTGTTTAGGATTCTCAGTAGAATTAGTTTTTGCTTTAATTTCGTTTTTGCCTTTTTTGGTAAATTTCCGTTTTTTTTAAGTCGTTTTTCTTGCTTTCCAAGGAATTCGATTAGGTTTAGGATTTATTTTGCTTTAAATAATGATGTAGGCCGAATTGGCCATTCAGCTTTTGATTTATAAAATTTTAGAGTTTTCTCTAAGTATTCCAATTTCGGTATTCATCGTGAATCAACGAATTGAAGCCTAACTTTCCGGTATTTGTGCGCAAATCAACGGAACTTTAGTAGGTTGTTTCTAATCGTTTTACGCAGGTTTTTCTCGACAGAGCTTCCGCTACATCACTTTTTTATTTGTATGCTTTAGATTTAACCTGCCTGTAAGGTTTTAAATTTGCTTTTAGTGGAACATTCTTTGCTACATAAATCCAATTATTAGTCAATGTGAAAATAAATACTAAGACCTATGAAGTCCAGTTTTACATGTTTAAACTTCAATAATGCCTCATTAGTGTTCATACCTTATAGTATGGTAGTTCATTTCTGGTTGCCGACTCGCTGCTAATTTTGACTAATAAAACTTTTCTCACTGGGATTTGATAAAATGGAGTGGATTTAGAAGCTCTATAATAAGCTGTGGTAAATTGCAAGCAATTTAGAACTAAATATATATTGAGTTTCTTTATATTTTATGTGGATAAAAGAAATTGTATGTGAATGCATCCAATATTGCATCTAGTAACTATTGATTTATTATAATGCATTTTTTGGTTGAACATCATCACACTTTAGGAATCTTGAAATGTTTATTAGTTTATCAATCTTAGTGATAAATGTGTTGGAATTAATGCACTTTTTGAGAAGTCTGAGAGTTCATCAGTTCTCAAGAATTGTTGGTATTAGCAAATACTTACTGCAGTCAAATTAGAGTTATTATGTATTTGATATTTCCTATGTAGCATTCCAGAGTATTCTATATACTCTTTATATTGAGTTGTAACTCATTTTTCATAATACAGAACATTAGAGCTCTGCTGTAACAACTAAAAATATATTTCACCATTACCTTATACATCAAATTTTTCTCTAACAAATTGGTATCAGAGCAGTGTTTACTGATCTGTTGGGTGTTATTGGAGACTATTGTAATGGTGTAATATTCAATATTTATTAAGGCTTTTTTAGTGGTCTTATGAATTTTCCCTCCGGTGTAGCTGTATTCCAGGAATCTTTGTCCTCATTTGCAGATTTTTATTTGGATTTTTCTTCAAGTCGAATATGAAGAGAGGTGGTATCAGTAAGTGAGAGGTTTCGTTTCTATATTCGTATATAGAGATAGACGTAAGGTCGGGGCTGGACCGGGCGGACCCCGGCTTCCGATGTACATAAAGATCAAGCCCTAACGTCGTTCTGTTTGTGCCATTTTATCTACCAAAACAACAACATTTATGTCGGTCATATAGAAGACCAACGCTTAATTCTGACGGATGACTCAGACTAAAGATACCAATAGTCACCAGATTCATATTTTTCCTTTAGTAGTTTGAAATATGTCATCTTCTTCTGTCCAAAATCCATCATCTCCATATTCTCTCCTTCCAAACTTTGCAGGCGAAAATTATAATTTTTGGAAGGTAAAAATGAAGACTCTACTTTTGTCAGAAGGTCTTTGGAACATTGTTAAGAAAGGTTTCACAGAACCTGCAGAAGAGAATGAATTTTCAGGACCAGAAAAGGTGAAGCTTGAAGCAGATCGGATGACAAATGCAAAGGCTCTTTCAAAAATTCAAAATGGAGTTATTGCAACCATTTCTCCTAGGATTATGAGATCCTCTACAGCAAAACAAGATGGGAGATTCTAGAGCGGAAGTTTCAAGGTGACAGTAAGGCAAAAGTTATCAAACTCCAAACTTTTCGCAGAGTTTGAAAATCTTAAGATGAAAGAATCTGAATCGGTAAAAGAGTATTTCTTTAGAGTGATTGGAGTTGTCAATCATATGAGAACTCTTGGTGAAGATATTACTGATTAGAAGGTAGTTGAAAAGATATTGATTAGCTTGCCTGAAAAGTATGAGCACATTGTTGCAACTATTGAAGAATCTAAAGATCTCACCATTTTATCTGTTGAACAATTGATGGGATCCTTAGAATCTCATGAACAAAGGAGATTGCTGCGTAATGATCAGTCTATGGAAAGTGCTTTTTAGACAAAGCTTAATCTCGAACAACAAAAATCTTTCAAGAAAGGCGACCAGCAGAGAGTTGATCGAAGAAAACGGAATAAATGGGAGTCTAGCAAAAAGGAAGACAACAGAAATCACAGAGATTATGTTGTTAATGATTCTAAGCCTACCTACAAGATTTGCAAAAAAGAAGAACCATGATACTTCAAATTGTTGGCATCGTAGAAAGCCTCAGTGCTTTAATTGTAGAAAGTTTGGGCATGTTGAAAAAGATTGCAGATACAAGCAGAATGCCAACCAAGCTAAAAGGAGGACGATGATGAAGGCACCTTATTTTATGCTTGCCAATCTGCTGTTGAAGAAAAAGACAGTACCTGGCACCTTGACAGTGGCTGCAGCAGTCACATGTTAGGTAATGAGAATATATTCCTTGATGTTTATTCTACAGTTACACCTAAAGTTAAACTCGAAAATGGTGCTATTGTAGAATCAAAAGGGAAAGGGAGAATTTCTGTTGAAACAAAAAAAGGAACAAATATGTGAATGATGCGTTGTTTGCGCCTGATTAAATCAAAATTTATTAAGTGTTGGTCAGCTTGTTGAAAATGGTTATCGTCTTCATTTTGAGGATGGTGGCTGCACTATTTTTGATAAAAAGGAGAAAGATTTGGTGATTGCATATGTACAGATGAAGAGAAATAGAAATTTTTCTATTGATCTTCATTGTGAAGCTATCATGGCCTTGAAGAATGAAATGGTTCAAGACACCTGGTTGTGGCACAAGAGATTCTGTCATTTGAACTTTAATGGGTTGAAGCTTCTTAAACATAAAAACATGGTGAAAGGGCTGTGAGAGATTGAATCCGTTGCAGATACATGTGAAGGGTGCATTATGGGCAAGCAACACCGAGTTTCATTTCCTAGACAAAGTTCCTAGAGAGCAAAAGCACCGTTAGAGCTAGTTCACACAGATATTTGTGGACAAATGCGAACTCCCTCAATAAGTCAGAAGAGGTACTTTCTCTTATTCATTGATGATTTTTCGAGAATGACGTGGGTATATTTTTTGAAGGAAAAATCAGAAACTTTTCTTGCATTTAATAGATTCAAAGTATTTGTAGAAAAACAAAGTGGTTGTAGCATTAAAACACTTCGAAGTGACAGGGGAGATGAGTACACCTCTAATGAATTTGAAATTTTTTGCAAAGATGAAGGGATTTGGAAGCAATTGACAGCAGGATACAGTCCTCAGTAGAATGGCATCGCAAAGAGAAAAAATAGAACCATTGTGGAAATGGCAACATCAATGCTCAGTGAAAAGTGTTTGCCTAAATGTTTTTGGCAGAGGCTGTTCATACAGCTGTGTACATTCTCAATAGAAGTCTAACCAAAGCAGTGAAGAATCAAACTCCATTTGAAGCTTGGAGTGGATTCAAGCCTTCGGTAAGATATTTCCGAATTTTTGGTTGTGTATGTTATGCTCACACACCTTCTGAAAAAAGGAAGTTTGATGAGAAAAGCAAACAATCTAATTTTGTTGGGTATAGTTCCAACACAAAGGGTTATCGATTATATGATGTTGAAACTGGAAAACTAATTGTGAGCAGAGATGTTATTTTTGATGAAAAGATAGCTTGGGATTGGAAAGAAAAAAAAGAACTTGAGCAGCCACTTGTTATTCTTCAATCACAAGATGCACCTCTTTATCCAGCATTATCATCAAGCTTAGCAAGTTCAAGCATAAGTGTAGATTCTTCTACTCCAGTTACTCCTCAAACAAGAATGCAAATGCCAAGAGATGATTTTCAGTCATCATCAAGTTCTGCAAGATCAAGCTCCAGCAGAATTTCGTCTCCTGAGAGTCCTCCAAGAAATACTTGTTTGTTGAGTGACTTGTATCAGGCTTGCAATTTTTCTATAGTTGAACTAGAATGCTTTGAAGAGGCTCAACAACATGAAGTTTGGAGGAAAGCAATGCATGATGAAATTGCTATGATTGAGAAGAATCAAACCTAGAAGCTTGTTGATTGTCCGAAAGATCGAGAGATCATTGGAGTTAAATGGATATTCAAAACAAAATTTACACAAGGCAAGGTTTGTTGCTAGAGGATTTTCTCAAAAACTAGGTATCGACTTCTATGAAACATTTGCACATGTTGCAAGACTTGAAACTATTAGAACCGTGATTGCTCTTGCTTCACAAAAGAGATGGAAAATTTATTAGCTTGGGTTAAGTCAGCTTTTTTGAATGGATTTTTGAAGGAAGAAGTATATGTGGAGCAGCCGTAAGGTTTCCTTGCAGGAGGGGAAGAAAATAAAGTTTACAGGTTGAGAAAGGCCCTTTACGGGTTGAAGCAAGCTCCACGAACTTGGTGTGCTGAAATTGATAAATATTTTACTATGAGAGGTTTTCAGAGAAGTCAAAATGAGCATACACTTTATGTGTTGAGGATGGGAGCTGTTATTCTCATTGTTTCAGTGTATGTTGATGATCTAATTTTCACTGGCAATGATGAGAACATGATTCAACAGTTCAAGGATGATATGATGAACATTTATGAGATGAGCGATTTGGGGCAGTTGCATTATTTTTTGGGAATTGAAGTATCTCAAATGAAAAATGAGATTTTCATTTCTCAAAGAAAATACACATAAAATATTCTCAAGAAGTTCAATTTGATGGGATGTAATTCTGTGGACATTCCATTAATTGCAAATGAGAAATTAAAGAAAGAAGGTGGGGCCAAGAAGGCTGATGCTGCAGTATATAGAAGTCTTATTGGTAGTATTTTGTATCTCACTGCTACCAAACCTGATATAATGTTTACTGCAGGTTTGCTCTCTAGATACATGCAGGAACCTAGCCAAATTAACTTTGGAGCTGCAAAAAGAGTTTTGAGGTATTTGCAAGGTACTCTTGATTATGGAATTTTGTACAAGACAACAGAAAATTCAAGATTAATTGGGTATTCTGATAGTGATTGGGTCGGTCGTCTTGACTATATGAGAAGCACTTCAGGTTATGTTTTTTCATTTGGCTCTGGAATATGTTCATGGGTTTCAAAGAAATAAAAAGTTGTTGCTCAGTCTACTATTGAAGCAGAATATGTTGCTGCTGCCAAAACAACTTCTTAAGCTATATGGCTTCATAGAATTCTTGAAGATATGGGCGAAAAGCAAGAAGGTGGAACCATTTTGTATTGTAATAACAAGTCATCCATTGCTATTGGTAAAAATCCAGTCAGTCATGATCGTACAAAGCATATTGCGATCAAGTATCATTTTATCAGAGAATCAATTCAGAATGAAGAAATTGTGTTGGAGCATTGTAGGACTCAAGAGCAGCTTGCTGATATTCTGACCAAGGCACTTTCCAAGGAACGATTTTGTTTTCTCAGAAAATAAATTGGAGTTGTCAAGAAAGTGCATTAAGGGGAGTGTTGGAATTAATGCACTTTTTGAGAAGTCTGAGAGTTCATCAGTTCTCAAGAATTGTTGGTATTAGCAAATACTTACTGCAGTCAAATTAGAGTTATTATGTATTTGATATTTCCTAGTGTATCTGATATTTCCTATGTACCATTCCAGAGTATTTTATATACTCTTTATATTGACTTGTAACTCATTTTTCATAATACAGAACATTAGAGCTTTGTTGTAGCAACTAAAAATATATTTCACCATTACCTTATACATCAATTTTTTCTCTAACAAAATGGTAACTCAAAAATCATTTTGTAATGTTTTTAGAACATTCTAGATCTTTTGTCGAAATCGTCTGAGTGCTGTTTGATAACTACACTAGTGATGAAACCAAGAAAGCTAAACAAGTTGGAAAGCTTCTTTCTCTTTTTAACATGGTCATAGCACAGAATGATGGGCAGCCATAAACAGATGGTTTACTGAGTTGAAGGTCAATTTGTTTGTTCATATTCTTTGTCAACTTCAATGCAGTCTTCTCCCATCAAAATATCTGACAAAAATTTCCTTATTTGAAAATAGAGGCAGAAGTTGAGTCACTAGAGGGAAAATCAAATATGGAAATTTCAAAGCTGAAGGAGAATATGGAAAGATCTGTTGAAATATCTAATTTGTAATATGTGAAAGTTAATGTGATGATAAATCTATATGCATTGAACAACGAGAATGAATGTACAAGAATGTATTTTTACATGTATCTAGATAAT
This sequence comes from Acer negundo, assembly GCA_035582765.1. Classification (NCBI taxonomy): domain Eukaryota; kingdom Viridiplantae; phylum Streptophyta; class Magnoliopsida; order Sapindales; family Sapindaceae; genus Acer; species Acer negundo. The sequence continues at coordinate 20,728,757 of CM069231.1, read as the reverse complement.
ATAGAAATCCAGGTCAAGTCTCTTAGAGATTAGATAGGTTTAAATGTTCTTAGATTCTACTAATGTGGTCACTCAAGATCATGTATAAATATGTGTCTTGTGCTGCCTCTGTAATAAGATATTGAGAAAGAATTCCAGCAATAAAATATTTCCCCTCTTTTAATAATTTCTTTATAAAAATCATTGAGACACTCTTCTTTTCCATATAAATCTCCAACAAATTTGGTATCAGAGCAGGGTTATTTCTTTCTGGCCTTATTAATCAAAGTTCTATGGCAGCAACAACATCCAGCCATAATTTTCCACAAAATCTTATTCCAGTTTTTGATGGAGAAAATTATGATTTTTGGAGTATCCAGATGAAAACTCTTTTCATCTCTCAAGATCTTTGGGATCTTGTAAAGGAAGACTATGAAGAACCAGAGTCTACAACAGTGCTTGCAACATGGTTAGATGCTAAGAAGAAGGAGTTCAAGGAGAACAAGAAGAAGGATGCTAAAGAATTATTCTTCATCTAGCAAAGGGTAAGCAAAGAAATTTTTCCAAGAATTTCTTTCGCTTCAAAATCAAAGGAAGCTTGGGAATTTCTCAAAGTAGAATTTCAAGGGAGTGAAAAGGTAATCTCCATTAAACTCCAAACCTTATGGAGAGAATTTGATAATTTATTTATGAAAGAAGATGAATCCATTCAAACTTTCTTCAACAAAGTCTCTGGTATTGTTAACCAAATAAGAAGTTACGGAGATACCATTGACAATAAGAAAATTGTTGAAAAAGTTTTGAGAAGCTTAGCACCTAAATTTGATCATGTAGTTGCTGCTATTAAAGAATCTAAAAATTTGTCTCAACTGTTAACTCATGAATTAATGGGTTCTCTTGAGGCACATGAGAAAAGAATGAGCATGTTTTTCGATCAATCTTTGGAGCAAGCCTTCCAATCAAAAGTGAATTTCAAAAAGAGACCAGAGGCTAGAAATGAAGAGTCAAGAGGGAAATCTTCATAGAAAAATCAGAATAGAAGAGGATTGAGTTCTAATCAAATGTGGAAAAATTCTAATTCATGGAGTTGGGGACTAGGAAGAGGAAGGAATCAACAAGGTAATGAAAAATCAAACTTGCAATGCTATGTCTGCAAGAAGTTTGGTCATGCAAGTAAAGAATGTCGATTCAAATGCACTCATTGCAATATAAATAAAAATGAAGCAAATCTTTCAGAAGCAAATGATTCATCAAATCAGCTATTCTACACCTGCCTTAGTTCTCACCAAGAGTCACAAGATATTTGGTATGTCGACAGCGGTTGCAGCAACCATATGACAGGGAACAGAGAACGGTTTGTCAGCCTAGATGAGTCAACAACTTCACAAGTTCGACTTGGAGATGGCAAGCTATATAATGTGAAAGGCAGAGGAGTTATTTCCATACAAACAAAAGGAGGTAACTCTAAACTTATGCATGATGTCTTTTATGTTCCTGGTCTTACTCAAGATTTATTAAGTGTTGGCCAATTAATGCAAAGAGGTTTTAAATTGATCTTCAAAGAAAATGAATGTCTCATTTTTGACAAAGGAAAGAAACAAGTGGTGACCAAGGTACAAATGACACCAAATAAAATCTTTCCTTTTACTCTACCATCAAATACAGAAAATTCTTTAAGGGTTGAGCATGATGATTCATTGCTATGGCATTTGAGATATGGCCATTTGAATTATAAATCCCTTAAAGTATTAAAAATTAAGAATATGGTGATTGGCCTTCCTATCATTAACATTGAGAAGCAATATGTGAAGGATGTATTTTTGGGAAGCAACATAAGCTTCCATTCACAAAAACATCCTGGAGAGCTAAGGCACCTCCTGAATTAGTTCATGCAGATATTTGTGGGCCAACACAAACTCCATCTATCAAGAAGAAAAGATATTTTCTGCTCTTTGTTGATGATTTTACCAGGATGATGTGGGTGTACTTTCTGGAGCAAAAGTCAGAGGCATTCAACACATTTGTTAAATTCAAGGCTTTCACAGAGAGACAAAGTGAGCAAAAGTTAAAGATTCTCAGGACAGACCGTCGTGGAGAATTCAATTCTAAAGAATTTCAAAATTATTGCAGCAGTCAAGGAATCAAGAGGGAGATGACAGTGAGATACACTTCAGAGCAGAACAGAATTGTTGAACGCAAGAACCGTACTGTCGTTGAAATGGCTCGGAGTATGCCGAAAGAAAAAAGGCTTCCAAACAAATTATGGGCTGAGGCAGTAAAGACTACAGTTTATATTCTCAACAGAGCACCAACAAAAGTCGTGCTAAACAAAACCCCTTTTGAAGCCTGGCACAAGCAAAAGCCATAGGTAAAATCTTTCAAAGTTTTTGGCTGCATTGCTTATTCTCATATTCCATCTCAATTCAGTGAAAATTTTGATGAAAAATGAGAAAAATATATATTTGTCGGATATAGTGATGAATCAAAGGGGTATAATCTTCTAAACCCCAAAACTGAAGAATTGCTGATTTCCATAAATATAATTTTTGATGAGTTGAATGCTTGGAATTGGGAAAGGGAAGAAGTCAAATCTCCCATCTTTTTTGGAGATACAGATATGCCATCAAATATAGCAGAACCAGTTTCTTCAGTGTCAACTCCAAGCACTAGTCAATCCCTTCATTCTTCACCAAGCTGTCAAAATTCGCCTCCAAGTTCTCCAGAATCAGCACCAAAGAATATGCGGTCTCTAACTGACATTTATAATTCATGTGACTATGACTTTGCTTTCATTGCTCTTGAACCACATAAGTTTGAAGAAGCTGTGGAAGAAGAAAAATGGGCTCGAGTAATGGACGAAGAAATAAAAATGATTGAAAAAAACAAGACGTGGGAGCTTGTTGACCGGCCAAAAGAGAAGGAGATTATTGGCTTGAAATGGGTCTACAAGACCAAATTTAATGATGATGGCTCAATTCAAAAACATAAAGCCCAGTTGGTCGCGAAAGGGTATTCTCAACAGCCTGGTATAGATTTCATTGAGACATTCGCTCATGTTGAACGTATGGAGACAATTCGCACAATCTTAGCTCTTACAGCCCAATTGAAGTTGATTGTTTATGAACTGGATGTAAAATCGCCGTTTTTGAATAGGGAACTAGAGGAAGAAGTCTATGTCAAGCAGCCTCAAGGATATGTTGTCAAAGGAAAAGAAGATAAAGTTTATCGACTTCGAAAAGCCTTGTATGGACTGAAGCAAGCCCCAAGAGCCTGGAATAACAAAATTGATCATTATTTTCGGGAGAAGGAATTTGAAAGAATCCCTAGTTAGCCATCTGTATGTCAAGAGGTATGGTGATCAAGATTTCATCATAGTTTGTCTTTATGTTGATGACTCAATTTATGCCAGCACAAGCTTGAAGATGACAAAAGATTTTAAGATTTCCATGACTAAAGAATATGAGATGTCTAATCTTGGCCTTATGAGATACTTTCTTGGAATTCAAGTCAAACAATCCAATGGGAGTATCTTCATTTCACAAGAAAAATATGCATAAGATTTGTTAAAAAGGTTTCATATGATGAATTGCAAGTCTCTGGCTACACCAATGGCTTTGAATGAAAAGCTAACAAAATCTGATGGAGCATCAAAGGCCAATGCATCTCAATTTTGAAGTCTTGTGGGATCACTTATTTATCTCATAAATACAAGACTTGACATTGTTCATGCTGTTAGTGTCATTTCTCGATTCATGAATGATCCTAGTCAGCTTCATTTTTCTACAACAAAAAGAGTTCTGCATTATGTTAAAGGAACGAAGAATTTTAGGCTTCATTATGTTAAAGAAGAGGATAATAGCTTAATTGGCTATATAGATAGCGATTGGGCAAATTCTGTTGACGACAGGAAGAGCACTTCTGGCTATGTATTTTGTCTTGGAACCAAACCAATCACTTGGTCTTCAAAGAAGCAAAGTACAATTGCTTTATCATCAGCTGAAGCTAAATATATATCTGCTACAACTACAGCTTGTGAAGCAATTTGGCTTAGAAAAATTTTGAAGGATGTGAAGCAAGGGCAAAAATCTACTACAGTTATCTATTGCAATAACATGTTTGCAATTACGATTACAAAAAATCCAATCTTCCATAGCAGATCAAAGCACATCGAGCTCCGTTATCATTTCATCAGAAAATTGGTTGAAGACAAAGATATTTAATTGCAATCGTGCAAAACAGACGAACAGTTGTCGGATATTTTCACAAAGGCAATATCAACACAGAAGTTCAGCTACTTCAGAGAAGTATTGAAGATTACAAATTAAGGGGGGTGTTGAAATATCTAATTTGTAATATGTGAAAGTTAATGTGATGATAAATCTAGATGCATTGAACTATGAGAATGAATGTACCAGAATGTATTGTTACATGTATCTAGATAATCTAGAATCCAGGTCAAGTTTCTTAGAGATTAGATAGGATTAAATGTTCTTAGATTCTACTATGCGGTCACTCAAGATCATGTATAAATATGTGTCTTGTCCTGCCTCTGTAATAAGATATTGAGAAAGAATTCCAGCAATAAAATATTTCCCCTCTTTCAACAATTTCTTTATAAAAATCATTGAGACACCCTTCTTTTCCATATAAATCTCCAACAAGATCTTATGATCAACTGAAACGAATTACTGATATGGTATTTTTTATACTAATTGTTATTTGAATATATCACTCGCTTTTGTGTTAAATTCTATCTTCAATTGTGATGCCAAAAGGGGTAAAGAGTGCAGCTGCATGCATCCTTAACCCTGGATCTAGAAAGATTAACATCTCATAATAATAATAATCCTTTTGATTAAAAACTGTCTTTACAAGGTGTGTGTTCACTGTTTGTGATTTGAAGACAATAACTCATTGGATTTTTGTTGTGAATCTAGATCTCTTACCAGATCCTAGATCCACTCTTGATTTCCCTAACCTGTCAAGATCTAAATTGAACACAAGTAATACAGAATAATAAAAGATGTACCAAACAGGTTCAATATGAGCAAGAAAGTAAAAAGAATATGGAGACAGAGATTTTATAGTGGTTCGGCTTAAAACAAGCCTACATCCACTTTGAGTCAGACCGAGAGACTCACTCCACTATATGAAAGTTTATACAGATCTAATCTATCCAGGACTCAGCCTGAGAACCCTCAAAAGGAGCCCAGAAAACCCAATACAGCAACACTCAACCACACAGACCACTAACACAACCTATGCCTGTAAACAAACAAACCCAGAAATACTCAAAAGAAGTATCAACAGAATCACCACTCACAGATCTATCTTTTTCTCTCTTATCTCTCTTACAAATTCAAATAAGAGAAACCAAAAATCCACGAAGAATCTCAAGAACACCAAGAACAACAGAGAGAAAATAAAAGCTTCTGGAAATAGCAAACCCTAGAGAAAAAAGAAAAAAACACTGAACTAAAATCCTCTCAACATCGCTTCATATATATAGTCTTTAGAAGATAAGGGCCAGCTGTCCAACATCAGCCAATCACCTGTTGCCACCTCATCAAGAAAATCCTAAGTCAGCCTTATCAGTTTTCACTGATAAGCTAAAACGCACCGTATCAATAAGTGAACAGGCAGAGCAAATCAGATTGGGCTAGGCTAGTGGGAGCATGCAGATGGGCTTCTACTGGCTTCAACCTTTCCTTTCGTCATCGGGCTTGTATAAGATTGGGCCTGAAAACTGATGGAGATGGACTAATAAAAAATCCCACAATTTTCCTTTAAGTTTTGTCTACTTCTAATAACTTTTTTCTTGCTAGTCATTAGTAGTTCCTGTCAGTGGTTTGCTCATCTTAACTTATGCTTGTTCAAATGAATAGCAATTTCTGGTTTACATCAGTGGTGGAATACAAAATTTTTGTTTAAAGAGGATTTTCTTCTCTTTTCGTCCTCTTTCTGGTCTAAAGCTTGGCAAAAAAGTTTGAATCTATTTTTAATATTTATCGTTTTTGGTTGATCTGTCCATTTATTTATATATTATTTTGGCAAAAAAGTTTGAATCTATTTTTAATATTTATCGTTTTTGGTTGATCCGTCCATTTATTTATATATTATTTTATCTTGATTATTTATCTATTTTTTGCCGAGCACTATATATTTATTGGCACTCTAGGGTGTAAATGGTATTCGACTCATAGTGATAATTTGTCATACAAACAACTAGTAGGCTTGAACAACAATTGGCAGAGGAGCAAGCTGCACGACTGAAGAGAATGCACAAATAGCTCAAGAGAAGTCGAAAGATGAAATCCGTAAGCTTAGAGAGAATCTTGAAAGAGCACAGAGGGAGACTGAGGAGCTTCGTAAGCAAGCCGAAAGTAAGTGTGCCATTCTTTGAAGAGCAACTAAAAGTGTTTCTTTCCTTCTATTCCTCTTTAACTATATATGCTCTTGTGCATTCAGACGTTTTTATGTAAATGTCCACAATTTGAGTTTGGATTGCAAATTTAAGGATATATTTTTACAAAACATAGATATATATGGGTGAATTCAAAAAAGAGCTAAAAAATTTATGGGTTTATTGTTTTTAGCCACAAGTTTATTTTTTATTGTTTTCGTCACTTTTTACCACTTTTGGACATAAATGTCCTTAAATTTGAAATTTAAAAAGTAAGGAGAAAAGAAGTCAGTGTGATAAAAACGAGGAGAGAAGAGAGAGAAAAGAAGTTAGGGTTTTTTACATTAGTCAAAATCGATCAGAAGTAAAAACAAGAAAGAGAAGAGAGACAAAGGAAGAGAAGAGATCGTCGTCGACTCACACCTCTCTCACCGTTGCTGCCGCTCACCGTCGACTCATACCTCTCTCGCTGTAGCTGCCGCTCACTGCCGCCTCGCATCTCTCTTGCTGTCGCTGCAGAGAGAGAAAGGAACAGAAGAGATAGCATGCCTCTCACCGTTTTCGCACCTCTCGCCATCACTGCACCTGTCGTCAACACCGTCTTCAGCAACCTGTCGTCTTCAGCAATCTCCAGAAGGTAATTTTTCCAACTCTCCTTGTGTATAAAATCAATTGTCATGTTGATTTGTTTGCAACAAAGAGAGAACCGAAAATTGTTTGCTTTGTTTTGGACTTGATATGATTTGTGTATAAAATCAATTGTCTCTCAACTAACATTTATGCTCTTATTATTCTCTCTCTGTTTATTTTCTTTGATCGATTTTGCAATTCTTGATCAGTAGAAGAGAGTTTATTGTTGGTTTTTTATTGACATTTTGGCTCCATGTGTTTGAATATGAAATGGGTGAAAGTTTTTTTATGAAATTAACTCTGTGTATTCACTTGGAATTAGTGGGACTCAAAATTTTTTATTGAATTTGATGTTTGTTATACTATATTATTATAAATACGTGATGCTTTTACGATTGAATTATTGTAGGGTGGGACTTTATGATTCCAGAGTTTGACTGAAACCTCTAATGGTGTTATAAGCTCAGGTTCAATCTTTCCAATATTGATAGATGCTCTGTATTACATTAACGTTCAGGTATCAAAGCTTTTAGATCAGGTTGTCATACATTATGCTTTTCCTTGGGTGATGTTGGAGTCTTCTAATAGAGTCGCTTATTGTTTAGAGTTAATTTTGTGATTATCTAGCATATTGCATATAAGTGGCTTATAAGAATTTCTTCTCCATCATGTGGCAGACATTTGAAATTAGAAGCACAAGAATAGAGCTAAGTAATAATTTCCTGTATTTCAATGATCCTTTACAAGTTTCTTTGCCATCTTGTGGTCCAAAATTCTTGTGGTCTTTGTTTAATTGAGTCATATATGTTAGATATTAATGAATATATATTTGTTTAATTGAGTCAAATATGTTAACTATTACATGTTGGATGTCATTTTTTTTTTTTTGGAACCACAAGATTGTTTGAGAGGCATTCCTATTGTTAAGGTGTACAGGTAGACAAATTTTATCTCTTTTGGGATGCTAAAATCATTGACAAAGGGTCATAGTAAAGCATCATGTTTTTACAAGTGTTATTGACTTCAATTTTGAGAGTTGTTGCTATATACATTGCAGGCACATTACATTCCAGATATGGGCTCGATTGGCTGCTTATCTTCATCTCCTTCAAGAGCAAAATCTGAAGGCTCTCTGTTGAATTCATCTGCACATGTTCATATAAACACATGAGCAAAAAAGCTTATATTTTTTACAATAGAATCGAAGAAATTTTCTGTTGTATATTACCAAACATTGTATTTAAAGAAGTAGAGAAAGGTGCGGACATGAAATTGTATTTATCTTCTCATTTCAATTCTAGCTAGCAAAAACCTGTTAAATTGGCATACTTGGTAGAACTCATACTATAAAGTTTCACATTTGGATGTATAAACATAGTATTATATTTTTCTTTATTTTTCTTTGATGGTTATGGTAGGTTATTGATTTGTTTGTGACCCTGTTTGTCAAGTTAAGTAACATTAGCATGCAACTTAAGAATAAACCGGCATGTAACTTAAAAATACACTGGCATGTAACATAAGAATCAAATGGCATGTAACTTAAAAATACACTGGCATGTAACTTAAGAATTAACTAGCATGTAACTTAAAAATACACTGGTATGTAACTTAAGAATCAAATGGGATGTAACTTAAAAATACATTGGCATGTAACATAAGAATCAAATGGCATGTAACTTAAAAATACACTAGCATATAACTTAAGAATCAACTAGCATATAACTTAAAAATACACTGGCATGTAACTTAAAAATACATTGACATGTAACTTAAAAATCAACTGGCATGTAACATTACTGGAATTTGATCTAAAATACATTCATTCAATACTATTGCATATGTCTTCAAACCTTATTTATGAAATGTTTACGTTAAAAATAACAAGTTAAAAGCAATCAAAGCTAAATCCAATACTTCTTCAATGAACAAACACCAAACTTGAAACTAGCTTTCTTCTTTGAATCTTTCTTCTTTGACTGTCCGAATAAAATCTTTCTCTCACTGGATCTTTGTGTTTTTTTGTTTATGCATAAGAGTTCAAGCTTACTGTAACTGTAGAAAACTTTACAAGCACGCAGTTATAAATCTTCTCTCTCATGAATGCCTCCCTTCTGCTTATGATCTATATGCATGAAGTTACATTCCAATTCATTTAATTAAAGAATAGTTGGCACTCAACTCGCTTGTAACTTGAAATTAAACTAGCATGTAACTTGAAAATCAATTGACATGTAACTTGAAAATCAACTAGCATGAGACTTGAAAATCAACTGACAAGTAACTTGAAAATCAACTAGCATGTAACTTCAATTTGATCTGGCATGTAACTTAAGAACTGACATTGGCATGTAACAATACTGAAATTTTATTTTGGAATCAATGTATTTCGACTGTAAAAGTGAATTTGAACTAGCATATAACTTCAATTTGAACTGACATATAACTTAAAACTCAACTGGCATGTAACTTCACAACCAGCTAGCATGTAACTTAAAATTAAACTGGCATGTAAGATAAAATTCAAATGGTATGTAACTTACAATTAAAATGGCATGTAACAATATTGAAATTTGACCACTAAAATAAATTCATTCAATACTGGAATTTGTTCTTTAAAATAAATTCATTCAATACTGGAATCTAACTGAATAAAGTCTACAATACGAAATACATATAAGAATTAAAACATCATTGCTAATACCTAAGTTGTACCATCAACTTTCGATGTCAACAGACATTTCTATGAATTGTGGCCTTCTTCTTTCATTAAACAACATAAAGATTATAAGAAGAAAAATCCTTATTGGCCAATATCACTAGCCAGCTAACCAGACCAACTGCAAATCTAGCTGCAGATGTGCTACACTGTTACAAGCTCTAGGAATATGAACAAATTTTATATCGCAAAAGCTATGCAACAACAAAACATAACACTTATATACACAAAAGAAGTCGCCCCAATCTGACAGCCATAGTAAATCCTTCGAAACTGGTATTCACTTCTACTATCTCTTTCTTCACCGCCCTCCTTCACCGTCCTCCATAGATTATCATTTTCTTCTCTAGCTCCATTCTTTAGATTTCAAATAAAAAATAAAACTTTTGACAATTTATCTCAACTATTATAGCCAAAAATTCAAAAGGAATTTTTGACAATTTAGCTACAAATCTTGAATATTTGAATCCAACTCACAAAACATAAGAAATACCTCAATGATATAGTAGTTATGGTATTTCCAGTGAGAATAGGTGAAGTGTCGCCGCCGGCAATTCTCTGAATGTAAGGCTCTAGGTCATTGTGTGTAACAAGAGGAACACAAGCCTATCTTCTATTAACAATTACCATAAATAGACTCACTATTTAGAATTTCATATACAAACTTGTCATATTTGTCTTTGTATTAAATAGAATTATTTGTAAAAATTTACACCCATCACTTAAATGAAGACCACCAAGTTGAGTCAGTTCTACAATTGAAAACAAACATTATGAAGAAAATATTATAAGGCTTTTGCCAAATACAAAATTAATTCAAGATACAGTGAAGAAAAGAACATGGCAATTCAATTGCAATAAACTATCTAATACTCAATTTTTTTAACAAAAACCAAGACCAAAAATTCAAAACGCAGAAGCCAATTACACTATCCAAAGTTTTGGCAAAATTAATTGTTAATATAGAGTATAGACCTATCTCTTGTAAAAAAGAACAGTGTTGATAAACAAACCAACATTGAACAGTGTTAATAAAGGTATTACTTTGGATTTTTCATGTTATTGACTTCCTACAATATAATAGTCGCTACCATGCTAATTTCTAACAAAGCTATATAAAGTGTAACAAAAGTTGTTAAAGAAATAAACCTCCACAACCCCAGGTCTGTTTGCCTAGCAATCTCAAAAGCTCATTTCAAATCAGAAGAGTACACAGCCGAGATTGCCTTCTTCTTTGAGAGTCGATCAGCAACCTTCACAAAGAAGCAGGCAGTTCAGCAAGTACAGCACAAAAACGAAACAGCAATAGAAGCAAAATTAACTTAAGACAATTGCTTGTTGTCTCCCAACATCATTCAACTCCACATCTAGGTGTCCCTATAATATAGTTATGATAATAAATAAATAAAAAACATTAAACGAAATATAAAAATTTAAACCCAAGAACCTAGAATACAACACCATATGAATTTAGTCACATATCATTCTAAATGTACCACATTTTCCACATGTAAAGTTCTAATTAACCAGCATATAACTTTAAAATGAACTGACATATATTAAAAGAATAATCGATGACATGTAACTTATAAAATAAACTAGCATATAAAGTCTACGATAACTGACATGTAACATTAAAACAAACTGGCATGTAACTTGGGTACAGAAAATTACAAAATCTGGGTTTCACTAAATATGGAAACTATTCTTTTTTTTTTTTTTTTTTTCATATCAAACGTTATGATAATTGTGAAAAACAAATGGGAAAGGGATGCATACCTTTTCCAAGGTCGTTCAGCTCCACATCTACTTTAACAGAGAGAAGAGACCATGAAATGTTGTTAGGTTTCAGATCTACATTATCACAGAGTGAGAGAGACACAAATTATTGCTGGGTTTTGGTCCGTCGCTGATGAGTTAATTAGAGATCGACGAAGAGACGAGTTGGAGATCTCAGTTTCGATGGAAGAAACGGAATGGGGTGGAAGAGACGAGTTGGAGATCAACGAAATGAAGAGAATGAGGTGGAAGAGAGGAGTTCGCCGCCGACGAAAAGAGAGAGGAGTTGTGAGAGAGAGAGAGAGAGAGATTCTGATTTTGAAAAGAGAGATCTATCAAGTGAAAACAAAGGAAAATTTTGGGAGTGAAAATTTTGGCAAGTAAAACAAAAGTGTGGACAATTTTGGCAATTCAAGCCCAAAGATGACAAAACAATAAAAAATAAACTTTTGGCTGAAAATAATAAGTCCATAAATTTTTTTATCATTTCCTGCAATTTCCTCTCTCTCTCTATATATATGAATATCTTATTGACACCATATGAAATTTATTTGTCAAGTTGGATCGACCAATCCATACTTGTAGAATTTACTTTTAACCTATGAACCTTATCATTGTTCAATTCTGATTCTCTATAGAAATGCCTGGCAACGAAGGTATATCTTGTGAGATGATGATGATATACAATGTGTTCAATGTGTACAATGTGTTAACATGTTTTGTTTATTTGTTGTAGTTAAAACACTAGTGTTATGTTGATACTCACACATGTGGAGTCTAAAAAATTTCTAGCACTTTTTTGAGGTGGCTTTTCAACACTATCTCTGTTTTAATAACTTATGTTTAAAAGACACATATTATGGTGAATGGACAAAAATGCCCCCCACAATAACCTTCTTCACCATTTTTGGTTTTTTTTTTCTTTTCAAATTCCTCCATCAATGGAGGTGGAACTGATGAATCGACGAACACCCGTATACCGACGATGACGGTGGACAATGAACATATGTATGTCGCTGTCGACGATCACGACCTAACACAATAGTGACTTTTGATTTCTCTGAAAAAATAAAGTATGTAACTTTATCTGAAAACGAAGGGTTTCGAATTGGGTTGTTGTTCTGTGCTCCTCTGTTTCTGTTTTGTTGTTGTTTCTCGTGCTTAACAATAGAAGATTTAAAACCAAAACAACATTGGAGCCGAAAGAGAAATCTTTGGGGGCACTGCCCTCGACCCCTGTGAGCTGACTGAGCAGCTCGACCACCGCGAGCTCAATCGACGTAGCTCCACTAAACTAATCTAATGAAGATACATTGATAATGTTATGAAGTTGATTTTGTTCGATAATTAACAAACCTCTATAAAGAAGATGAAAGAATAAAATTTTAAAAAAAAATTAAAAAATAAAAAATAAAGTAAAATCGAAAAGTTAAAAAAAAAAAAAAAATAGAGTAAAGTAAGAGCATTTTTAAAAGTCACTTACTTTGGTGTCTTTAAAACATAAGTTATTAAAGTGATGACGGTCTTGAAACACCAACATAAAAAAGTGACAAAAACCCGTATTTCCTCCACACGTGAGGTTGAAAGATTAACCTAAAAAAAGAAAACATTGTACGGACATTTGGTGCGAATGTTTGTACTTTAAAACGTTCTTAATTTCATTCAGATTCATCTTAATCATTAAGTAAATTGCATTCCAAAAGTAGACATCTCAACCTGACTCATAGATTTAATTATAATAAGTTGAGTTAAATAGGGCAATCTTTATTTCCTTAATATTGTAGGAATCCTTAAACAAGTTTAAACATGATAAATTATCATGACTGGTTGCCAGTAATAGTTACACACAAAAATATGTCCTTATATATAATGCTAGAGAATGATAATATCATATCATTCTCATAGATTTATTCTTGACTTGCTTTGCCATGCCTTACCTGCATATACAAGGAGAGACAAAGAGATGATCAATTCAAAATTGTTTTCATTCTCTTAGATAAATGTTATGTAAAATGAAACATACCCAAGATGAAGCAGCTTCTTTTCAGGATGAGAATATGCAGATGCAGTTCCATCGTCAATGAAGAAATTTCGAGAAGCCAATGCATGGATTGCATTCAGCTCTGCTCCTGTCACCATGTTTGCCTCGTGAAACTTCTCTATATCTCCTATCTGCACCACATCAAAACTCTTACTGTCCAAACGTACGTTATGTAGGGGATTCGAATTCATGACCTCTTGACTCGACGTAAAAGGTCTTACCACGAAGATTGCTGTACGTGGTTTTCCTCCATATATCACTATTATAATTTCATGTATAGAAATTAAAAGGAATTATGAATTTTGCATACCTTTGATCTTAGGCAGACACTTTCATTTTCCAGCTCAATCTCCTGGGAAAACAATCAAGTAAATTTCTTTTAAGCATCAATTAATTATTCAATAAGAAGAGAAGAGAATTAAAGTGGATAAGCAAAAAGAGAATTAATTACCCTTTTCTGCAAGTACTCAATTTCAGCTAGCAACATTTCATGCTGTTGCAGAAGATCAAAACACAGATTGAATAATTAGACAAGACTAATTATTTGAAATCTTATTAATAGCGTTATTTAAGATTTGTTTTCGAGTGTTTTTATGTAAAACGAAAATGTATTTATCAAGTGCATTGCCAAAAGTTTCATTTTTTTTTTTTTTTAATTGTTTTCCACCATATATTTTCAAAATAAATTGTAAAAACAAATCAAAATTTCACTCTAAACAACTATTTTACTCATTTTAAAAAACAATATCAAACACATTTATATCGTTTTAAGTTCTCGAAAACTACTCCTAACAAATGCAATTAAACGAGTTTGCATTTTTAAAAAATAAAAATCATTCTAAAATCAATACCAAACACACATTATATCAAGTCATGCATTTTCTAAAAGTATTTTAATCGTTTTAATAATTACAAAAAGATACTTTTGTATACTAAAAAAGAAAACATAGACACAGTACTATAGAACAATATCAAGTGAAGTAAACTAGTTATATATTTTTTGTTATTATTGATTAAAATTTAAATACAGTATGTTTTTACCTTCTTTGATCTGATTCTAGTAATGCCTCGTTCAAGCCTATTCTCCAGCTGCTTCAGCTCCTTCACAGTCAAAGAGCTCAAGGAATCACCCATTAAGTGCCTGCAATCAAAGGTTAAAAGACAATTGAGCGTTCGAATTCGTAAATATATATATATAAATTGAAGACATTAATGTAGCTAGCAATAAAATCATCAATACCTGTTAGAATTCTGTAACATTTGAATCTGTTGACGCAGCTTAGCTGATTCCTGCTGATAATACTGCAATATTCCATTTAAAACACAAGAAGAAATATTTTATTAGCTTGGAATATAATTCTTGGCTCTTCAATAATACTCAAACCCTATACTTTGAACAATCAGTAAAAAAAAACCTTCTACCATTGGTTGACCGTTAGTTGACTTTAATTAAACGTCAAAGGGTTATTTACAATTCTCCCTAATTATAAATATAAAGGATTAATTAATTAATTAATTAATTACCTGAGCATTTATCTCTGTAACAGAGGTCACATTTGAATTATCTGAGGATGCCTTCTTGTACTTCTCTATGATGGACCTTATGTTGCTGCTAAACACATATAATATTTTCAACATAATTAAAAATAATCAAAATTAAAATTAGTCAGCCTAGCCACAGCCTATATATTCAACTGTAAGTTAACTTTTGTCCCCAGAAAGAAACCTTTTATTTTCCCTTCATAATTCACCATTTCCACTTTACATAAAAATAGACATACAAACTCCAAAAGGAATTAAGAGATTTGATTCAGTGAATGAAAACTAGAAAAGATATGGGAAACTAATTTTCACAAAGCTGAAAATGGAAAAACAAAAGAGCCAAATACAAAACTGAGAGATTTTTACCAGTGGAAAGGGTCAGAAACTATGTACTGCATTCCTGTGTAATCAATTAGATAAAATAAAAATAAAAATAAAAATAAAAACAATACACACACACAGTACACTTCACATAACCTAGAAGAACCCTAGAATTTGATTGAGCTGAAATATTCATAAATCCATAAATTAAGAGCTGGGCAGTTACCATCTTTTCCACATATATATATATATATGTAAATATAATTAAATTTTCTAACAATTAATTGTTATTATAAATAAATCTAACAATTTACAAACAATGGCACCTGAATACAGCATTCATTGATGTACATAATTATCTTGTGAAGCAACAGTGAAATTCTCAAAACATAAATATATTAAAGACTCAACCATGTACTAGCTAGCAAGACTCATGAGTTTATACTTTCTGCTAATATAAATATATATATATATTCATAAATTAGCATGAAAATAGAAAAAGAAAGAGTAGATGCATGCTTTAAGAGAAACCCTAGATGAATGATTACAGTGGTTCACTTTTGCATAATAGAAGAAAGAGAGAAAAGTAAAGGACAAGCCTTGCACTGAAAATTTTGTGATCATGAGACCATCGAGACCAAACAAAAAGCATAAATAAAATCCAAAAGACAAAAGACAAAAAATAAAAAATAAAATGTTTTAAAATGCTTTGTTTTGTGAAAGCTTAAAGTACAAAGAGATGGAGATTTTATAAACAGTGGAAGAGGAAAATTTCAAATGTTCAAATATACACTTTTATATCGAAGAGGGGAAAAATATAATAACAACAGGAGTTGAATATATAGAAGATGAAATGCATCTGTTGAAATTTAATTAAAGTTAAACCTTCGTTTTTCATATGGAATTAAGATTAATTATTTTTGCATGGAAAAATATTGACACTTGCAAATATATATACATGCAGTGAATGGGAATGAAAGAAAGGAAATAAGTAGGGATATTTAGGTTACATTAATTAAGTGAAATAATGTAAACAAAATGATAATAAAACTAAAAATGTATTACAACCTTCTTGATTATACTAGACATATATGAAAATAAAACCTAACCCTACTTAAACAACAATTTCCTTTAAAATAATATGAAATCTGAATTATATTATTTTGACATAATATTTAAAACTACTTTTCTGTTAACAAACTTAGTAGTGAGTGACAATGAAATCAAATCTTGGTTTCCTATATATTAAACTCTTTGATCTCACATCACTAGTCATTAAAACGTTGTTGATTTTGTTGATAATGTACTTCCAAAGTTCCACTGGAACATATGAAAATTATAGAATTTCACTTGTTTTAAGGGATTCAAGAACTACTTGATGAAGTTCAAATTAGTAGTTACCAAGCATATAATATAATACTATTTTTCAAAATTTCAAAAAGCATTTAAAAGATCATGACAAAAGAGAGTACCTGTGAACAAGATCAAGTATAGATCTCAAGACTTGGAAGCTAACATAGAATAGTAACATTGAGAAAAGTGCATGTCATGTACTTTGAGAAATTTTAAACAAGTCCATGTAATATTTTTACCAAAGTCAAAACAAAAGAACAATACTCCTTCTTCTTCACTATTAAACTCTCTGTTAGCTCATAAAAATGTCAGCATAGACTTCCATATCCAATGCATATATATACACATATTACTTTTCAGCTTTTCTATCTATCATCAATATAGTTCAAACTTGTATATATAATACTCATAGTCATGAAAATTTTCAAGTACAATAATAAATTAATAATTAATCTTTCTTTGCTACTTTAGGAAATTGCATGTGACTCCAAATCCTGAACACACAGAGAACCTCACAGCTACTTAACTGGAATTTAACATTTACTTTCACAATCTGTTTTTAGCTCAGAAAACAGTTCATGACATATCTAAACAACCACATATACTTGTATATATTTGTATATATGTATTCATAAGAATACATATATAACCTTAAATTTGATAATTATCCAGACATGAATTTTAATAATTATAAAGTGTAATATATTTAAGGGAATTAGGAAAATGAATTTACTTGTTATTGGAGTACTCGTAGAGGCGGCCGCGGCTGGAGAAGACGATGAGAGCAACTTCAGCATCACAAAGAACTGATAGTTCATAAGCTTTCTTCAGGAGTCCATTTCTTCTCTTGCAGAAGGTGACCTGACGGTTTGTCGTGTTTTCGATCCTCTTGATCTCGATCTTTCCTCTCCCCATCTCTAAATACCTAACAAATTATTTATTCTCATAAACATTTATTTAATTATATATACTTATGATTTGATATTTATTTTCAACCTAAAATCTCATAACTGTGAAGCTTTCATTCAGTAGTCTATGCATCATATGCTTCTAGACGTGTATATATATATATATATATATATAAGAAAATAAGATTTGTAAGGAACAACTACTTTTTGGAAAGATTTCAAAATAGGGAAAAATCAAGAATCAGCTTCTAAAGAGCAAGAAATGAAGTGATTAATTACAAGAATAAAGGAAGAAAAAATAATGACACTAAAAAATTCGAAAGACAAAAATTATTGTGATAAAAGTAGATATAGATTTTTTTTTTTTTTTTTTTTTTTTTTTTTTTTGAAGAACAAACTTTGACAACTGATCTATAGCTAGAACAATAAGTTCAAGCTGCAAGAAAAGCTGTGTAGTACTCCATCGCTGCCAGTTTGAAGAAGAATAACTGGAGAGAAAAAAAAGTCACAAGTATCCCATAACTTAACTGTCTGCATAACCCCATTTCTTCTCATTATTACAATTTACAAGTACTGTGTTTTCGATGGAACCAACGAAATGTCTAGTTTAGGCGGTGAGATCTCTCGTAGATTTATTATACAAGAGGTCATGACTCATGAGATGAGGTTGAGAAAATCAAAGAGGGTTTATTAATCATTTCCTCATAATTATATCTCTGTCAAAATATATACTTTAAGAAAAAAAAAAAAACCATGTGATATGAACAAGAAGAAATCAAACTCGATGAAAATTAAATGTATTTATGGAAAGAATTAAAACACATAAGAGAAGGGTGAAAAATATAGAAGATTCCATTTCTCTGGCAACAGATCCAAGAAGAAGAAGAAATAAAACACACTTATACAATAAACCATGCTGTTAAAACATTTTTTCTAAGAATGTATAAAAATAAATATTACATATTTGATGGAGATCTATACTCTGACCAAATATTTTCTATAAAAAATAACCAAAATAAATAAATAAACACCCATTTACAGACCTGAGTTCTTAAGCACACTCCGGCCACTTCAGCTTTCGGAAAAGAATTTGGAATCCCAAAGAAACCAAATTTGCTTAATTAGACTTTGTTTACACTCTCCATACCCTTATTTATAGCACTTCCTTTCTTTGTCTGAATCTATAGAGAGAGAGAGAAAAGGAGAGCTATTAGAGAGAGAAAGTGGGTCCTGACTTAGAAAATGACATGGGAATTCTTTCGACTTAAATCTATACAAGATGTTGTAGTTTTAGCTAACCCAAACAGCTTTGCAGGTGCATATTCGCACTATAAACTGCAACACATTTTTCTAATTTTCTTTCTTCATTTATTTTCATCTTTATGTCATGGAACTTTACTAAAATTCCCTCTCAAATATAGAGAAATACATAAACAAGACGCGTTTCTCACGACAAATGACATCTCAAATAAAAAGAAACACATAAAGAAGACGCGTTTCTCACGTAATCTATACACCTGTCTAATAAAATTGTAACACATGCATTTTTTTCTATACAAAGAACTATTAAATTGGAGAATGACATACTTTCGAAGTTTGTTCTTCTTTTCCTCTCATTACGAACCTGACTAAATTGCCCTCCCGAACAAGAAGAAATGCTTCAACCGGACGTGCTTCACACGTTATCTATACATCTCTATAATAAAATTATACCATGTAAGCATTTTTTAAGAAAAAGATTAAATTAAAGAACGATGATACTTTTGAAGTTTTGTGTTTTTTTACTATCATCATAAACTTGACTAAAATGTTCTCCCAAAGAGAAATAGTTTAACCGGACGCGCTTTTCTCATTATTTATACTTACAGTCTAATAAAATTGTACCATATATACAATTGTTTTTAAAAGAAAACTATAAAATTAAAGAATGATGATATTTTTGAAGTTTATATTATTTTTTTTTTTTCCTCTCATCCTAACTAAAATGTCCTTTCAAACAAGGAGAAACACTTGAACCGAACGCATTTCACACATCATTTATATATATCTACAATAAAATAATACTATGAATCCATTTATTTTTAGATACCGATAATACCATCCATAAAATTAATTAGTATATCTAAATAACCAGTGCACCCCATTGTTAAGAATTATAAAAAAATTAGTTCTACTTTAAGTGCGCACCCATAAAAACATAAAAACACCTAGATTAAACTACTCTTATACAAATAAATTTGTTAACTTAATAGATTTATATGTAGGTCCCTCAGATTCGAAACCCTAACCTTTATATTATGTATAATGAAAAAACAAATCATTAAATGACGATTCTTTGAATTCAAATTTATATATATATATATATAAATTTTTATATGAGGATGTCCTGATAGAATTATATAAGGACATTAAATGTGAGTCACTCGTTTTACATATTTTGACTTGATATGTATACACTTGTCAAATCACTTTTATAAATGAGTGGCTCACATTCAATATTATGATAAAGTTATATAAGGATGTCCTGATAAAAACTAGACCGTATATATAAACGTCGCAGTATAAAGGTAAGAATTGATCTCCGAATGTATAGATAGAAAAATTTTGACATCTGTCCTATCTATTAAAGCTGTTCTGTCAAGGGAAGAATCTATATATCTAATGTGTGCACCATTTAATGGTGGTGGCTGACACACACAAGTGCTTGTTTGATTATATCAGTCATCATCGGTGTGTGTATGAGGAAAATATCTGTCAAGTTTACAAAAATTTTGAGAGATTATTAATATTCGGGTTTAAATGGTTTTCCACGTATGTGTTCACCGGAGGGTGTCCAATAAAATTTGGATATTTGGATTCTTGGTTTCTTGGTTGGTTGGTCTTCCAAGTGGTGAGCATGTACCACCTTCTATGTTTGTATTTCTCAGTTGGTGGATACACACAAAAACCTTTAACCATTATTATGTTTTTTTCTAAAATGGACCAACTTAAAGGGAAAAAAGCATCACAGATGATCCTATACTAAAAAATCACTAAGCAATATCCAAAAATATATAAATGATAAGTGGTAATGGTAGAAAATGTCACTTTTTTAAGCTCATGTGGTAACAAAGTCACTCCTTTAATAAGTTAAGTTTAAAAGGCTCCTATTATGGTGAACTACCGAAATTGCCCTTATTTTACACATTTCTCTTTCTTACTTTAAAATTTTCAGATCCTTTTTCTTTTATCTTCCTCTATAACAGACCTCCAATGGAAGTTAAACATCATAACCTTATCAATTCATCTTCATTGGATAATTAATTTTGTGGCTTTTGCAAACCATAAGCTGGTTATGTGAATTTTGAATCTAATTGAAAAGTCTCAAAGACAAATTGAAAAAGCTCGAGAAACAATTGAAAAGGTTCGAGTAGTGTATGAAAAGGCTCGGATAATGTATGAAAAGGCTCGAGTAGTGTATGAAAAGGCTCGGGTAGTGTATGAAAAGGCTCGAACACAGTGAATGAAAAGGCTCAAGTAATGTATGAAAATGCTCGGGTAATGTATGAGAAGGTTTAGGTAGTGTATGAAAAGGCTCGGTTCGGTAGTGTATGAAAAGGCTCGGCTAGTGTATGAAAAGGCACGAAAAGGCTCGGATCTAGTATAAAAGGACTCAAAAAGGCTCAGATCTAGTGTAAAAAATCTCGAAAAGGCACGAAAAGGCTCTAATGATTTAGTGTAAAAAGTCACGAAAAGGCTCAGATGATCTAGTGTAAAAAGGCTCGAAAAGGCACGGAAAGGCTCAGATCTAGTGTAAAAAGGCACGAAAAAACTCGGATCTAGTGTAAAAAGGCTCGAACCTAGTATAAAAAGGCTCAAAAAAGCTCGAATCTGATGTGAAAAGGCACGAAAATGCACGAAAAGGCTCGAATGATCAAGTGTAAAAAGGCTCGAACCTAGTATAAAAAGGCTCTCGGATGATCAAGTGTAAAAAGACTCGAACCTAGTATAAAAAGGCTCAAAAAGGCTCGAAAAGGCTCGAATCTAGTGCAAAAAGGCACGAAAAGACTCGAACCTAGTGTAAAAAGGCTCGAAAATGCTCGAATCTAGTGTAGAAAGGCACAAAAAAGCTCGGATCTAGTGTAAAAAGGCTCGAAAAAGCTCGAATCTAGTGTGAAAAGGCACGAAAAGACTCGGATGATCTAGTGTAAAAAGGCTCGAACCTAGTGCAAAAATACTCGAAAATGCTCGAAAATGCTCGAATCTAGTGTAAAAAGGCATGAAAAGGCTCGGATCTAGTGTAAAAAGACTTGAAAAGGCTCGAATCTAGTGTGAAAATGCACAAAAAGGCTCGGATGATCTAGTGTAAAAAAGCTCGAACCTAGTGTAAAAATGCTTGAAAAGGCTCGAACCTAGTGTAAAAATGCTCGAAAATGCTCAAATCTAGTGTGAAAAGGCACGAAAAGGCTTGGATGTTCTCTCTCAAAGGTTTTCTCTCTACGTTTGAAAAATGCACAAACTAACAAAAAAATGGTATTTTTGTTTGATCACTTAAATAGATGTCTTTTGAACTTAAGTTAGTAATGTGGTATCTATCTTACAAAAAACGCCCCAAATAGTGACAAAAAAATTTTGAACCCTAAATGATAAAGGAAAATAAAGAGTAACACATGACAAACCAACAACAAAACCATAGGAAAACAACCCTAACCAAACAAAGAGGCACACATGCCTCAAAAAAAGAATTGAAATCATTAGGAAAACTGAAAAGAATCCTGACCCATGCAGTCATTACCGACCACTAAGGAGTAGAAAGGCGGGGAGGAGAACAACCAAGAATCAGCATCCAGCTCCAAAGCATAATTAGAAAGGGCATCCACAACCTAAGAGCATCTCCAATGGTAAATTAGGTTGTGAAAAAATTAGATGTCACGTAAGATGAACAACCACTTTGTTAAAAAAATTCATCTCCAATGCAACCTCTCTAGTGCAACTTCAAGCTGAGGTGGCAATTTTTTTTTAGAGGTTGTCAATATGACTCTCTGATTTCAGATGGTCTGTTGGATAACCATCTTGTTGGCCCAGTCAGCAACCACTCTTATCTTTTACTTTATTTTATTCAACAATTCTAAAGTATATTTAAGGAGACCAATAATAAATTGACATGTCATTAAAAACATGGATTTTACAAGTGAAGCATTGAAAACCACTTTTTCATTTAGGTGTCTATCAAGTTTAATTAAATGTCACATATGAAGCAATTGGCATGACAATGTTGACATATCACCATTTTTTTCAAATGCAAGCCACATCACCATTGTAGATGCTCTAAGTACCTCCCTGAAAATATGGGACACTTGAAACTCCATTTGCAATATTTTCAAGAGACTCTAACCATTATTATGTTGTTATATGCATTTCAAACTTTATTTATTAGTTATATATCTTTTTTAGATATTTATATGTCAACACATCTATGAACACTACAACAGATTTGGGTTTTTGTGACAAAAAACTTTGTTATGAATTTACAATTCATCACTAAAACCGTAGATATAGTGACGACAACTCTTGCTCCTCACTAATTTAACTAAAGTGATACAGATTAGTTATCACATTCTGTTTCATAACTATAATCTTGTCACTAATTCCCTTTTCTTCTTATTAGTTATAAGATATTTAGTTACAAATTTACATTTCCTCGCTAACAATATGATTATAGTGACAACTATTAATGTCACTCACTAATTCTACCAAACTAATTTCAATCAGTCACCAGAATCAATTTTATAATTATATTTTTGTCACTAATATTTTTTAGTGACAAAATATTTTGTTATGAATTTACAATTCATCACTGAAAATATAGATATAATGATGACCTTTCAATTTCCTCACTTATTTAACCAAAGTGATACAAACTAGTTACCAAACTCTATTTCAAGACTAAACTGTTGTCACTAATTCCTTTATTGTACTATTAGTTACTAAATATTTAGTTACAAATTTACATTGCCTTGCTAAGTATTTATGATTATAGTGATAACCATTTATGTTTCTCACTAATTATACAAAAGTGATTCCAATAATATCACCACAATCAATTTCTTCTCTATACTTTTGTCACTAATATTGTTTAATGACAAAATATTTTGTTATGAATTTACAAGTCATCACTGAAAATATAAATATATCAACGAAAAAAAATAGATATATCAACGACCATTCATGCTCCTCACTAAATTCACCAAAGTGAGATACACCTTTTGATTAGGTTAAGTTGGATATTATCCCTCATCAAATTTGAAAGTAGCGTTGCAAATAAAATATGAATAATAGACTTAAAATTTGATTAATCTCATGATATATAACTCTCTAAATTGCCTAAAATTTGATTAAGTTTTGGGATGCAAATTATCCTCAAATAGAATATATAAAAATGTTTTAAAATGAATAACCATTATATTTATTCTTTTAACTTTTTTTTTCTATTGATTTTTTTTTTTATTTTTCCATTATGTTTTTAAAAATAAACAATGTTAGATAAAAAAAAAATTAATATGAAAGTCAAATATACAAGAGAATATTACAATGATTGGTTGGAGGAATTCTAATTTCTATATTAAAAATGCTAATTAAACCAAGAATGAATACAAATAAAATCAGTCATGAAGTAAATGGTCACTAATAAACTGCAGTTGATTATTGACATAAATCAATAGAGTATCATGAAAATATAAACTAGTAAAACATTGTTAACGAGCATGCCAAATATTCTTGAAAAAATCTATACCACATATGTCATCATATATATTTTTTTTTTTTAACGATAAGGTTGTTGGTGATCGGAATCAGTAGGTGCATAGGGACATCCCAGCTATCTAGCACCTCCTTAGCACCCTCATCATTTGCCCCATCCCAACATATTATTAAGTTGAAAAAGGAAGAGACAATACAAAGGTTTAGAAAGAAAAAAAAAAGTCAATAGAACATAAAGGCCTATTTCAAACATCGTTATAAACAAAAGAAGTGTAAAAGTCTGGTGGCTTATTTCAAACATCGTTATAAATAAAAGAAGTGCAAAAGTCGGGTGTAGTCAACCACCATGTAGGAGTAACGATATTGGGGGTCATAAACGTTAAACACTCATGCGTGATCCTCTTAATTAGAAGAAATATAATCTTCATCTGTGTCATTCTCATAATTAGATAAAAATGTGGTCTTCCTTGTTTTTGTCATCGTTGAAAGGGGTGTCGTCTGCATCACTATCATCATCAATAAAGTTATCAATGAATTCATTTTGGTCTTCAACATTCACATCCACATCAATCATATGCATATCATTCCTGCATAACAATATGTCATCATTGTCAACTTCAACAATATTGATAATATCTTCTGATTGTTCTTGCTGATAAGGATCATCAAAATCTGACCCACCTTCATTTTCAACTTTCTGTTCCAGCACATCGTAATTCTCTCGAGGTTGTGATTTATCCACAACTTGCCAATCATTCCCCAACTTTATGTCATTTAAATAAAACACTTGCTGTGTTTGACATGCCAAAACAAATTGATCGTTTTTGTACCAAGTGTTCCTAACATTAACACAAATGATGTTGTGTTCATCTATTAGAATTCCCTTGGTACCACTAAGGTCCCACCAATCGCATTTGAAAATCACAACTCGATTCTGGTCAAGGTATGGAACCTCGATAATATCTTTTAACACCCTATAGAAATCAATACGTTCACCTGCATGTTCTCCTTAAACCAAAACTCCACAATTTTGAGTTCTTCGATTACAATCACGATCTTGTGTCTGAAACCTAATCCCATTAATAACACATCATGTGTGTCTTGTTACTAATTTTTCTGGCCCATTGGAAAATCTTTAGTAAATTTAGTTGATCATTCATCTTCCAATTGTTGCACCTATATATATATATATATAACAAATAAATTTAAAAATATATAAATTTAATTGATTAATTTATAAATAAATGAAATTATATAAATGAATATCAGATACTTAGACGTTTTGTAAACCATTTGTGAAACTCCACCTCTTGTTTGTTCTCTATATTCCTAACACAATCGCTCTCGAGTTCTGCTATGTGTTCTCTACATATGATGAGATGCAACAATGATGAAAATAATTCAACCATATATGAATTATGCAATATGATAAAAATCAAGAATGTAAATTTCTTACATTATATACAGATACACTTCATCACAATTATTTAGCACATACCACCTAATTTTTCCCCAATCAGATAAATTTAACTCATCATATATTGGAGCCCCTAAAAGGTGGACATTTGGTTTAAATACATATATGCTTTTCATCTGATTTACTTTATCTCCATCATAATTTCGCTCTGGCCGATTAAATCTTGTCTCAATACCACGGAAGTACATAGAACAGAAAGTTAAGCATTCATGGTTGGTATAACCTTCATCTATTGAGCCTTATGGATGGGCTTTGTTTCTTAGATAGGCTTTTAAAGTATGCAATTTCTGTTAACATATGAAAAAAAAAATTGCAACCTTAAATAAATGTAAAATTGATCAACAAACGACAAGAATCACTATGTTAACTAAATACCATTACCTTTCAAAAGGATACTTCCATCTATATTGTGTGGGACCAGCAAGCATTGCCTCATGAGCTAAATGAATGGGCAAGTGGATTATGATATCAAAAAATGAAGGTGGAAATATCTTTTCCAACTTGCATAATATCAAGACAATATCTGTATTAAGTCGTTCCAACACGTCAACTTTCAAAGTCTTCGAAGTCAACTCCTTAAAGAAAACACATGGCTCAATTATTGTTTTATGAATATCCCTTCGTAAGTATCCACGTAATGCAAAAGGAAGCAATCGTTGCAAGATAATATGACAATCATGACTTTTTAATCCTGAAATCTTGCAATCCCTAATGTTTACACAACGGGATATATTTGATGTCATGCCATCCGGAAGTTTCATCGAATATAAAAATTGGCATAACTCCTTTTTCTCAGTAGATGACAACGAGTAACAAGCTGGAGGTAGCTTAGTTTGACCATTAACACATATAGGATGCAACTCACGTCGTATTCCCATTTCTTTCAAATCGAGAAGAGTCTTATACGTGTCCTTGGTTTTTTCGTCAATGTTCATTAATGTCCCCAGAACACTATCACAAACATTCTTCTCTATATGCATCACATCGAGATTGTGTCGTAATTTCAAGTTTGCCCAGTAAGGCAATTCAAAAAGATACTTTTTTTCATCCAATTCAAATATTTTTTCGGACGTTTTCTTTTGTTCTGAGGGTCCGGTCCTTTTCCGAAACATGGTTGTATTACATGAGACAACTGGCTTAGAACATTTTCTTTTGATAAAGATTCAGGTTTTAAGTCGCCTTCTATCGTGCCATCAAAGGTTTTACTTTCACACGATTCATGATTCTCTGGCAAAAACCTACGATGGCACATGTACACAGTTTTGTTTCCATGTTTCAACCATTTATTAGATGTGTCTTTGTTGCATGAAAGACAGGCTAGCTTCCCTTTTGTACTCCAACTAGACAAATTTCCATATGCCAGAAAGTCATTGATTGTCCATAAAACTGCAGCCCGCAAGCAAAAATTCTGTCCAGATGCAGCATCATAAGTACTAACGCCAACATCCTATAATTCTTTCAATTCATTGATCAATGGTTGTAAATATACATCAATGTCATTTCCCGGAGCCTTAGGTCCTAGAATTAGCAATGACATCATGAAAAACGGATCTTTCATGCATTTCCACAGTGGTAAGTTGTATGGGAAAACAAAAATTGGCCACATACTGTAGGAATTACTCATGTTCCCAAATGGATTAAATCCATCACTTGTTATTCCAAGCCTAACATTACGTCCGTCCATAGCAAATAACATGTTCTCAAGGTCAAAGTCTTTCCAAGCTTCTGAATCAGCTGGGTGTCTTAATACACCATCATCAACAAGTTTATGCTTATGCCATCGCATGTCTACAGTTGTCTTTTTGTAAATGAACAACCTTTGCAATCTTGGTATTAAAGAAAAGTGTCTTAACAATTTTTGAGGCACCCTTTTATTCTTTCCATCGTCATAAACATATCTTGGTTCTATGCATTCTGGACATTTATTTTTGAATTCATTTTCCTTCCAAAATAAGAGGCAATCATGTACACATGCATGGATCTTATCATAACCAAGACCCAAATCCCGAATAACCTTTTTGGCCTTATAGTAAGTGGCAGGTAGCACTACAAGAAAATTGATATTTGGTGACAAACGTTTTATAACAATAAAATAAATGATCACTGAATGTCACTTTCAACAACCATAATAAGATATTAGTCGCAAAAATGCACTTCATTGATTCAATTTCTTCTGTTCACAGATTTTTAGGATTTATGACTAAGGATTTAGTAACGGAATAACTCATTCGTCGACAATGTCTAATTTAGTTACAAAAATTTATATTCAATAACTAACTTTAGATGACAATATCATAAATGGTTGTAGAATGTTATTTTCTATAACCTTTGTAGCATGGTAGTGACAAGAAAAATAAATCATAGATCCAATTCATTTTTCCACTAATTTTTTTGTGATTTATGACTACAGATATAGTCAAGGAAAATTGTGTTTGGTGACTATGCCCAATTTAGTCACGAATTGGTGATTAATTTTTGGCACCCACATTTCCCTCCAAATGCATATTTTTTGAGACTAGTGTTTATTTTTAGTAACTATAATTTTAGTCGAACAATAATTCTTTACGTGACTATTATTTTTAGTTGGCAAAAAATAAAATAAAATAAAATAAAATAAAATAAAATAAAAATTCTGATGATATTCTTTTCCTCTAAAGTATACCTTGTGAGACCAACTATAAGGAATTAATAACTACATATTTAGTCGTACAAGGAGTCGCACTATAAAAAAACGTCTATTACTAGCAAACTATTTTCAACAGTGACAATATGTCATTAATTCATCATTTTCCGATAGGTGATTTAAATTTTACTGAAAAGAGTTTAAATTATTAATTGATAAAATTTATTAATTTTTCAGTAAAATTTTGATTATAAAAAATAATCAATATGCTTTTCAAAAAATATTAACAATCAATATATTAATATGCATTTTCTATTGAAGAAGAAGTTGAAGCAAAAAGGTAAAAACGCAAGTATTACTTTATTATATGATAGAGTATATATATATATATATATATATATTGAGAATTTTTTAATAAAAATATTAATTTCGAAAACAATATCTCAATATTATGCAAAACATAGATTCAATTAAAATAGTACATAATATCATTAGTTTATATATATATATATATATATATATAAAGTTGCAAAATGTTTCAGATTAAAAGTCGTAGCATAATGGTATAAGTAATATTATATAGCTTCAAGGTCCATGTTCAACAGTTGTAAAATGCAAAACTATAATTTATATTGAATTAAGTAAGGGATGAGCCTAAGTGATGCAGGAGATTTTCTTGAAGACTTTTTATTTTAAAAATATTCTTGTAATTAATACATGTTATTTTATTTCCTTTTAGTTTATATGTAATTAGGTTATTAATTATTTTATTATTTGAATTTTAAATCAAATCTAATTTCCTTTTTAGATAGGTTTTTAATGTTTTAGGATTTTTTTGATTTTTAGGAGATTTGATTTCTTTTTCATTTACGATTCTTTTCCTTTTGTTTAGGATTTTCTTTTTAGTTAAGTTTTGCAATTCTATTTAAGTAGATTGTATTAGGGTTGAAAGATAGCTTTAGATTAAATAAAATTTAGAGATGTTTTTCAACTATCCAATTACATTATCCTTTGTGCGCGAAGTCGATTATCGTATTTGAAGCCTAATAATCCGGTATTCATGCACGAATCAACAAAGCGTTAGTAGGGTTTGTTTCTGGTATTCGTGCAAGAATCAACGGATCCGAATCGTTTATCCTTTCTTTTATCAATTGTTGTTGTGTTGAATTTTCCGCTGCATCAGTTGGTATCAGAGCCATCGAGTCTACCGTTGTGCTAGACTCATCGATCCACAAACCATAACAAACTACTTCTCCCTTCTCCATCAGATATTCACCTTTCGTATTTCTCCCCAAAAAACAAAAAAAAAATATCAAATTCTCATGAATCCCCAAAACAAAATTTCTTCCTACATTTCATTGTTTTTCAATGACGATTATGTGTCGGACCCGGTTATCGTTGACTTTGATAAGCCACTAATTTTCGATGAGGAATATGTGACGGAACCTGCTATCGTTGATTTCGATAAGCCACCGGTTTTCGATGAAGATTTGTTCCAGAACGAGCAGCATGAGAGGAACTCAATTTTTGAAGATTATTTCTACGATGTTGCTATATTTCATCATTCAACGGCATCTCCAACTTATTTGTTCCTCAAAGCTGTCAAAATTCGAGGATGAATTTTCTCCACACTGGAGAGAATGATGCAGGAGATATTATTGGAGATTTTCTTGAAGACTTTTTATTTTAAAAATATTCTTGTAATTAATGCATGTTATTTTATTTCCTTTTAGTTTATATGTAATTAGGTTATTAATTATTTTATGATTTGAATTTTAAATCAAATCTAATTTCCTTTTTAGATAGGTTTTTAATGTTTTAGGATTCTTTTGATTTTTAGGAGATTTGATTTCTTTTTCATTTAGGATTCTTTTCCTTTTGTTTAGGATTTTCTTTTTAGTTAAGTTTTGCAATTCTATTTAAGTGGATTGTATTAAGGTTTGAAAGACAGCTTTAGATTAAATAAAATTTAGAGATGTTTCTCAACTATCCAATTACATTATCCTTCGTGCGCGAAGTCGATTATCGTATTTGAAGCCTAATAATCCGGTATTCGTGCACGAATCAATGGAGCGTTAGTAGGGTTTGTTTCCGGTATTCGTGCATGAATCAATGGATCCGAATCGTTTATCCTTTCTTTTATCGATTGTTGTTGTGTTGAATTTTCCACTGCATCACTAAGTGATGTAGGGACGTATCGAGTGGTTGTGTGGGTTCCCTAAGAAAGGCTTTTGAGGAGGTGGTGGCATGGTGGAGCGCAAAAGCCTTATGCAATTTTGTCTATAGTTACAAAAAATATTTAATAACCAAAAACATACTTACGATTTCACTTGTAGCGAGAAGAAGAAGAAGAATTGCCGACCTCCATGCCTCCAAATCTAGAGGTCGGCGAGATCTCGTCGACCTCAAGTGGAGGTCGGGCTTTTAATCTAGACGAAGAAAAAGCAAAAGAATGGCAGACCTCCAAGTTAGATCTCCACCGACCTTTAATGGAGGTGATCAGGTCTCCAATCTAAAAAGAAAATGAAGAAGGAGAATAAGGAGAAGAAGAAGAAATTCTAGATTTGGAAAAAAAAATAAAAAATCTTAGAGGTCGGGTCTTCAATCTAGAAGAAGAAGCAGAAGAATGGCGGACCTCCAAATGAGATCTCGCCGATCTCTAATGGAGGTCAGGCCTCCAATCTAAAAAGAAAATGAAGAAGAAGAAGAAGAAATTCTAGATTTGGTAAAAAAAAAAAAAAAATTCCACAGAAGACTAGTGCCTTTAAATGATTTGGACTGTTGTGTACATTTAATTCATTCTAAGTAGTGTGTGCGTCTAATTGATGTGGACCGGTGCGTTTAATTGAAGTGAACTGGTACGTTTAAATGATTTGGACTAGTGCTGTTTTCTAGATATGTGGAAATTTTTTTTTTCCAAATCTGGAATGTCTTCTTCTTTTAACTGGTGCGTTTAATTGAATGTCTCCAATCTAAAAAGAAAATGAAGAAGGAGAAGAAGAAGAAATTCCAGATTTGGAAAAAAATAAAATAAAATCTTGGAGGTCAAGTCTTCAATCTAGAAGAAGAAGCAGAAGAATGGCAGACCTCCAAGTGAGATCTCGTCGACCTCTAATGGAGGTCAGGCCTCCAATCTAAAAAGAAAATGAAGAAGAAGAAGAAGAAGAAATTCTAGATTTGGAAAAGAAAAAAAAAATCCAAAGAAGACTAGTGCGTTTAAATGATTTGGACTGTTGTGTACATTTAATTGATTCTAAGTAGTGTGTGCGTCTAATTGATGTGGACCGGTGCGTTTAATTGAAGTGAACCGGTACGTTTAAACGATTTGGAATGGTGCCGTTTTCTAAATATGTGGAAATTTTTTTTTTCCAAATCTGGAATGTATTTTTCTTTTAACTGGTGCGTTTAATTGAAGTGAACTGGCGTGTTTAAATTATTTGGACTAGGGCGTTTTCTAGAAAAAAAAAATTCCATAAAAATTCCAAATGAGTGGAAAAAAAATTTTCCAGATCTGGAATTTCTTCTTCTTCTTCCTCTTCTTCTTCTTTATATTTTTTTTAGATTGGAGGTCGGCGAGATCTCGGTTGGAGGTCTACAGACCTCCAAAGTCCAATCATTAAAATAAAAAAAAATAAAAAAGTTTTTTATTTTTAAGTTTACTTCTTCTTCTTCATTTTTTTTTAATTGGAGGTTGGCGAGATCTCGCTTAGAGGTCTCGCCGACCTCTATTAAGAGGTCTGCAGACCTCCAAAGTCCAATAATTAAAAATAAATAAATAAATAAATAAAAAGTTTTTTTAAGCATTTTTATTTTAGAAATCATTAAGGGTATTTTTGTCTTTTCAGTGAAAAGTTTTGTAAAAACAATCAAAACACTAATGCTAGGTAAAAACAAAAACTCAACTAATTATATGGTTAGTTTCAATTGTTTCAATTTTAACCTAAAGATTATGATGATAAAATTAAGATATACAATGGAGAAAGTGTAGTTGTTTACCGAGTATCAACAAAAATATAGGTTTATTTTTGTTTGAGCAACATCAAATATTTACGTACACCCCACCATAAGGCATATAATGTGGATTCATTTGTGCCTCGAGAAAAAAAAAAGAGTTAATTAATTATTAAAAAAAAAAAGTGGTGATGAAACTGACAGCCATGTGATACTCTCTGTATATATATACGGTCTCGTTCCTATCAGGACATTCTTATATAACTTTATCAAGATATTGAATGTGAACCACTCATTTATAAAAATGATTTGACAAGCGTATACATACCAAGTCAAAGTATGTAAAACGAGTGGCTCGCATTCAATGTCTTTATATAATTCTGTCAGGGCATCCTCATAGGAAAATTTCGGATATATACTTATATATATCTTTACAACATTTTTGGAAAACCTTGTTGAGCTATTTCAATGCCTTTCAAATTTCCAAATTTGTGCTTGCTTTATATCTCCATCTCCATCTCTGCATTGAAAAAAATTGATATTTACTCACCATCTAAGATACGGGTTAGATTTTATTTTGATTCTCAATCTTTTACTCAAATAAATAATAAATTAGTGGACCAATGTCAATAATTAGATACAAGAAATATATAGTACGGCTTCATGGGTTCTAAATTCTAATTAATTTCCCTCTTCAATATCATGGGTCCAATATTGTGGTAAGCTAGAATATTCATGGGAGGGACATCAGGACATGATGATGATGATGCGTGGTACATATATTGGTAATGGTTGTGTTTGTGTATGCAGTAAAAATTAAAATATAATAATAATTTGCTTTCATCACTTGCCATGCACCTAATTCGATCTAAACCAAAACATGTCCTTCCTTGCGATTAGTATTGGAAAATCTATTTCCGGGGTCTTTTTTTTATTTTATTTTCTTTTATCAAAATACCGAATAGTACAAAATTTCATTAAATACCGAATAGAGATTGAAACCTGAATGATATGTTTTTTTTTTTTTTTTTATCACTTCAAAATATGGTGTTAAACTGTTAACATATTTGTTTTTTAAAAATAAAATTTTTAAAAAATTAATAATTTGACATTTATATCCTATTTACTATTAAGTGTTATGTAATTTCATTTGATATTCTTAGAAATATGTTATATTTGTTGGATATTCTTGGAAGGAAATAAATTAAAGGGATAAAAAATTATATAGCACTTTTCTGGGAGTGACATTTGGAATTAATATCACATTAATAACTTTAGTTTAAGAGAGCTTCTTTTGGCAATCCAATTTTTTTCTTTTTACACTTCTTTTCTAAAAACACCTCATTTTCAAATTTTAAATTTAAAAAAATTCTAAAAACACTTCATTTTATTCCCAGATTATCTTTTTTTATCTTTTGACACTCCTATTCTAAAGACATTCCATTTTAAAAAATAAATTTGTAAAGACACTCCATTTTATTTTAATAAAAGTTGGGACGAACCAACGTAGTCTTTGGATTCATCTGATGAGTAATTTTTTTTTGAATTAAATTATTAAGAAAATAAATTATCTATCATAAATCATTAGATTAAATATTACATATTATACACTCCCTTAAATTTTTAATTACCATATTAAACTATCTCTCTCCTCCAATACGTATCTCTAATTTTCTATCTCCATTCTTTATTAAGCAAGACTAACAGTTAAGAAAAAAAAAAACTTACGAATAAGCTTGATTTTTAGGAACCGTATATATATATATATATATATATATATATATAAACCTCAAAAAAAAAGTACCCTGTTTTTCAAACCAAAAAAAGGTAAAAAAAATAAAAATAAAACATGAAAATGTTTTTTGTTAGCTTTGTAGATATGTGATTACCTAAAGAACTTTAATTCTTTCATTAGTCTTATAAATTCTGGTGTTTAATCGAATCTAATTACAACAAATCAAGTTTTTATATATCTTTTTTATTTTTGTTGAAAAAAATAAGGTATTTGTAAATTGTATTGACTATTTATTATTATTATTATTATTATTATTATTATTATTATTATTATTATTATTATTATTATTATTATATTGTTAGTAAAAAACCTAAATATTCATAAGTTTTTTTTTCTTTAACTATTAATCAGATATTGATCGAGTAAGTATGGAGATATGAATTTTTTTTTTTTGAAAAATGGAGAGAGAGAGAGAGAGAGTAATTAGGAGAGAGTGTTTAATATGGTAATAACATATTTATAAGAGAGGGTTTAATATTTAATATTTAATCTAATAATTTAGGATAGAGAATTTCTTTTTTTAATAATTTAATTAGTTTTGAGTGTCATTAGATTTTTTTTTTTTTGTCTGGTTTAGTAATTTTAATTCAGGTTAAAATTTTCATTAATAAAAAAAATTAAATTTGAGTGTAAATAGATAATTTATGAATTGTAAAGAGAAGCTCTCTTAGTTTAAATAGCAGTAAAGATGGAATTTGGATAAAAATACCCCCACTCTTCTATCATTTTCTATTACCAATCCTTTATTTTATAAAAAAAAATCTCTATTGATAGAACTCACTCAATAGAGTTGTCGTCACCAACATCATCAACGGTGAGTTGACTGACAAAACCACCAAAAAAACGTTCGTTGAGTGCCAGTCATTGTAATCGAAGTGTCCTTTTTTAGATTCGAGCTGTGTGGAGAGAAAAGAAGCCAAACCTAAATCATCGCTGAACGTTCAATTCATCGTCAAATCTGTGACGCTTCGTCATAAATTCGACGAAACCAATGGCACCAGCGAACTCAATGTCGTCTGATCTTCCAGATCCAATTATCACCGAAGTCGACCAGCACCGTAGATGGCTAATTGGTTTCACCGTTGATGAAGGTCGAACGATCTCCATCGCAATGAAGAAGACGAAATTTTTATAATAAAAAATTTATTTTGCCCATTAAGTTTTTTCGAATTTGCAAAAATGCCTCATAAGTCTCGAATTTACA
This sequence comes from Acer negundo, assembly GCA_035582765.1. Lineage (NCBI taxonomy): Eukaryota > Viridiplantae > Streptophyta > Magnoliopsida > Sapindales > Sapindaceae > Acer > Acer negundo. The sequence goes on along the minus strand of CM069231.1, from coordinate 20,693,294 downwards.
AGATAAATCTTGAATTTTACCAATAAATATAGAATTTGGCCTAATAAGTCTCAAATTTGCCATAATAAGTCTCGAATTTGCAATAAAAAAAAAATTACGAAGGAAAGAAAAAAGTTAGGGCATTTTTGTCTTAAACCATACTTTGGTGATATTTAAACTTAAGTTATTAAGTTAGTGCTAGTCCAAAAACTAGGGAAGTAAAGAGTTCTATTTATACCCATTTTTTCTTTATTAAATGCAATTTAGTGATTTGGTATTAAGTGAAAATTAAGTCGAGATTTTTACTTTTTATTTTCAATTGTTTTTTTATATTTTTATATTGTTTGACAACTTAAGAAAACAATCATTAAGGGATCTTTTTATGCTGGTATCAAATGACGTGATTTTTGATTTCTAATTGTCATCGGAAATGACAACATTAAGGGATCTTTTTATGATTGGGAAAAACAAAGACTAGGAGATAATCATAACCCTCGATATTCTAGTAAATTAATCTTTAAATTTAGTATTATTTTACACACACATATATATATATTATTATATTATTAAATCTCTCATAAGAAATCTCTTATTTTAATTCCGGTAAGGATCTTAATAAAATCATATCGATTACGTTAGGAAACTTCTTTTTTGTTATCTATTTTTATTCCAATAGGGTCTAGGATTTACCGAAATCTAATAAGATCAACCATTACAAATACGATCTAGAATGCAACTCTCATCCCAGAAAATAGTTTGAGCATACAAATCACATGAAACATCGTAGAAATTTTAGAATTCTGAGATAAAATTTGAACTATATATATTACTCAAAGATTCAATATCTTCTTTAGTTTTGAAGGTATGACTCGTTGACACACATTGATAATAACTCTTAAAATATATAATTAAGAAAAAAAAAAAAAAGAACAAAAGAAAAGAAGAAAAAAAAAAAGCAAAAGCAAAGTGACGCACATGCCCTAAAACAATAATTTAAAAAGGTAGGCAGACCTCGACAGAAGACAAGAAACATGAACTAAAAAGACATAAATTAACCGTTCCCTTCTGTCTCAAACGGTGCGGCCCAATCAGAAATAGCAACGTGATGTAATTCTGCTTGGACCGATAGAGTCACAAAATTAGGGCGAATCTCAGTCTCAACAACAGGGAGGCGCTTAGAATTTTCCTTACTCAATTGAGATTTGAAATTAGTAAATTCTTGAAAGTTGGTTTCACTCTTATCTTCGATTTTGTCACCATGGGAATCCAATTATTTTCGAGATCAACTAGATCCTGAACTTCCGTATACTTGTCAACTCTTTCTTCAAATGCAAATAAATTCCTAACATATTGACATATTGGATCTTTGAATTTTTCATTTATATTGATCAACTTTGTAATAATGCAGAGTGTAGAGCAGTTAAATCATGTTAATTTTGTGAAAGCAAAATTGCCCTGGAAATTTTGTAACAGAAGATTGTGGATTTGTGGGAGGCAGATAGATAGATAACCTATTTAACAATGAAGATGTTTTTCTTCAATATTTAATAATCAGTCATGAATTGAACAATATATTCACAGGATTCAAATGGATCCCTACATGTCATTAATCATTTTTTAGGACCTTGCTTTTCGCTATCATCATAATGGTGAAGACTAAATAGTAAATTAGGGGTCTTTATTCTATATCTGGCTATGTTTGTTACCAGGTATTGTATTGTACTAGGCAATTAAAATATATTAAAATAATACAACACATTATTTGGTTAATTATCTAATACAGTAAACACCGTATTAGCTAATACATTATATTTCGTTATTAAGTAGTATTGTATTAGAAAAAACCCTTTTCTTTTCTCTTTTGTTTTTCAACAAATATAGAATATTGATGAAATATGTGTTATGTTGTTAATTTTTTTTTATAATTTCAAAATTATATAGGAAATATTTATTTTATTTATAAAAATATTATTTATTTAATTTTTTTTGTTTCAATTAAGATAAATATTTATTGAATTTTTATATAAAAATATTATTGATTTATTTATGGTAAGCATATTTAAAATTAATTATTAACTATTTTTTAAAAAAAAATTATATTTTTATAAAATACAATAAAATACAATAAAATCATATAGGAATAACTTAATACGATATAATAATGTGTATCACCAAACACAGGTTTGTATTAATGATAGTACAGTCCAATACAATATATCCAATATAGTCCAATACAATCTAATACGGTGTGCCAAACGAGCCCCTATTGTTCTATGAATTTTAATGTGTAAAATTCAACCAAAAATAGAAAATATTTCCATTTAAAGAGTGCTAGAGTTAATGGGTTATAAAATCTTCTTTTTATGTGCATATATATATATATATGGGATGTCCTTGGGTGCAATGTTACATGATGCAGCATAGAAAATTTTGACTGTATGCGATTACATATTCTAACATGCGATCACGATAATTTAATTGTGTGATCACATGCAATTCATATGCGATAACATTATATACTGTTGTATATAATGTGATCACATATTGTTGTATTGTGTAAAGTTGCACCAAAGAATGAACCTATATATATATAAATAGGCGAAGATGAGAGAGAGAGAGTTTTAGAGAGAGACTGAGAGAGAGAGAGAGAGAGTCTAACTTCCTTGGCCATGAAAGGAGTCAATTCGCAACCAATAGCAAGGCTTTAAGAAAGGATTTACGGGATGGGTTGTTTTCTATCTTCATTGACAACCTAAATCCGGATGTTGACTTGAAAGACTTGTGGTTTTTTCAAAGTTCTTGGAAGAGTGAGAGATATGTTTCTCTTAGCTAAATTCTACCATAGAAGGAGTAGTTTTGCTTTCATGAGGTTTGGAACGTGGGAGGAAGCCAACAAGGTGGCAACCGTGGCGAACGGAAAACAGATTCATGGGTAGCCTTAGTTTCGAAGATGGTTATTATTGGGTTGAAGAATCAGAGTTCCCCGACGATGAAACATAGCGGTTTAAGAATGGTGGATGGCAAGGTAAGTAATGATGACGATAAAGCTAAATTTGACCGGTAAGGATAACAAAGTAAGCAGACTTTCGTGGAAGTGGTCAACGGGCATCAAGATTGGATGGCAAGCATTGTCAAACCCACTATTAAAGGCCTATGGATAGAATAGGTTGAGTTACGATCCTTGAGAAGAGTGGTGTGATGTCAACTTAGGATGTAATAAAATATACAAATAGTGGACTTTCTATGACTAAGTGGCTAGCGAGGCTAGTTACGTAGTTTTTCTCAGTTGAAAAGTTTTCACGCAAAAATCAAGTGTTTATTTATATACCGTAATTTACTTGATTTTTATTGTTTATGTTGGTTTTGAGTTTAATATTGATTAATCGAAAAAGTTGGTAATATAATCGATTAACAACCCATTTAGAGTTATTTAGACACATTTAGAGTTATTTTCAACCATTACAAATATTTATTGCAAAAATAGTTCTTGCTAAAATATAAAGTATTTAAATACAAATTTTATTTAAATGATTTAATTTAATTCCGGTATTACAAGGATTACGTTGAAAAAGATAATAATAAGGAGTTTAGATATATATATAGAGAGAGAGAGTCATAGATGGCTAGAGAGAGAAGCTCTAGTGGGGCAACAAGAAAAGAAGATTTCATGATGAACTTAATGTCTATTTTTATGGACAATCTAAATTCGGTCGTGGATCAAAGGGGTTTGTGGGGAATTTTTACAGCTTTCGGTCTGGTTAGGGACCTCTATTTGTCTCCGAAAGCTAGGTTTAGAAGGAGTTGTTTTGCATTCGTTCGTTTATCTACTAGGGAAGAAGCGATTAGGGTTTCCAGTCTTACGAATGGAATGCATGTATATGGATGGCTGATTAGTTCGAAGATTGCCTCGCTGGATTGGAAGAGTTGTGGCAGGGCAATGAAAGAGTCGGTGAGAAAACAGATTCACATGGGAGGATTTAGCCCAGAAAAGACTATGAATAGTGTTAGGGGGTTAAGAACTTTGTATGGGAAGTCATATGTGGAGGTGGTGAAGAAATCGTGCGTTGAGCCTCAATCTATGGAGTCAAATGTGTTTGGCTCTGATAGTTCTCATGTAAATGATGCTAAGGATAATATGGATATGGTGAAATGGGACAATGGAGTTAATGATGATAGTTGGCTTAATTTATGTGCTGTGGGTGTGCTTAAGTCATTTTCTGACATTTCTTATTAGAATAAGGGGCTTGGAGAAAGACAAATTCAGTTTTCTTCTTACTACTTGGGAGACAAAAACATCATTTGGGTCTTTCATTCGCTAAAAGACGGGGATATGTTCATTAAGAGTAGATTTTTGTGGGATCAGTTTTTTTCCTCTATGGGAACTTGGTCAGATGTTATCACTCCTCAATCAAGATTAGTTTGGGTTGAATTCAGAGGCATTCCTTTGCATGTCTGGTGTGAGGATTTTTTCTTGAGATTAGGTTGGGCTGTAGGAGAACCTTTAATGGTAGAGGAAGACACGATTTGCAGAAATATTCTTTCCAGAGGGAGAATTCTAGTGCTAATTTCGTTCGGTTTCCTTTGTCCTAGTATTATCAAGGTGGTATCTAGCAAGTGTTCATTTTCTATTCAGGTGCGTGAAGATCAAAATCCGATCAATCTCGATTGGATTTCAAAGAGGTTGGGAATTGGAAAGGGTGTTTTGGGCGCTAGTAAGCATGACAGGTCGTTTCAGCTTCACGAGAAGAACGACAACTCAATACATGATCATTTTAATTCTAGGTGTTCGATAGGAAGTATGGAAGGCAGTAAGGAGGCTCAAAAGTTTTTGGCCAATCAGATCTCCTTTAGAAAAATGTCAATTGGCAACAAGGAAAACCACTTACATTTGGCTTCGAAAAAAGATATTGGATCGGGCTCTTCTGGTTTGGGCCCTAATGGTAAGCCTCCTAAGGTTTGTCCTCAGCCCAAAAGAGTTCACTTTAAAGAAAATGGGCTTTCATCTGTGTTGGTATGTGTTAATAGGCTGGTTTCTCCAACATGTAATGGAATTTTTAAGCTTGTTAGAAACATAGCCTTTTGTGATGGTAGAGTAGAAACCAATGATGAGAGCGAGGATTCAACTAAAGATAATAGTCTGGCTGATTTTTCTCTTTAGAATCCAATGTCTAGGAATGAGTTAGGTGGAAATATCGTAATTGATTTGAGTGAAGTGGGGAATCCCGCAGTGCGCCCTCATGCTGCGATCAATGTTTCTTCTAATATTGATTCTTCGGAGGTCAATCTCTCCTCTTCTGATATTTCTGTGTCCCATGTTTTTGAGACAGAGTTGGTGGACTATGATAGAATAGGGATTTAAGCGCATTCGGTGTTGAACAAGAGGAGAGCCCTCCCGAAACAGGCTAGTCTTCCTTCTAGTTCTGTTAAAAGGCATGGAATGAAAACTTGAAAGGATAAGGGTTTGGTTGTTCAAGGTTTTGAGGTTTTAGCAAAAGAGAATACTAGAGAGTGTTTACCCTTAAGAAGATGGAATTTGAAAGATGAGGTGGCTAAAATGGTGGAGAAAGGTGTTGCATTAGGGTATTTCAATGGTCCAAAGGCTGGCAGTAAAAGCAATTATGTTCATAGAGATATTGTGGGTCAAAAGAATGATTCATGGAGTCTTAGTCATGAGGTAGCAAAAGTTATTGAAACGGGGATTGCGTTGGGATTTGATTTTCATGTCAAAGAGGATTTGGTTTTTGAGGAGATTTCTATGAGGGAAAGGAAGGATGAAGTCAGGTTTTCTGCTGCCTCTTAAGTTTATATCTGCTCAGTTTTGTTTTTTTTCTTGGACTATTATTTTTTAATGACTATTTTAACTTGGAATATAAGAGGTTTAGGGAGAGTTGAAATAAAAGGGATGTTAGATGTTTGGTTGATCGTCCCAAGCCTTCTATTCTTTTTCTTCAAGAATTCAAGTTGAATTATTTTGATTCAAGGGTGCTTAAGCCCTTGGGGGTCGGTTTCTATCAAAAGGCATTGGTGTTGAGGCGATTGGTTCAGCTGGAGGAATTATAACTCTTTGGAATGAAGATTTTTTTAGGCAATTTCATGTATCTCTTGCTCTCGGTGCATCATTGTTTCTGGTATACTTTCCTCAATCAAGAAGAAGGTGGTTTTTTATAACTTATATGCGGCAAATAATGAAAGTGAAAGGGTAGATTTGTGGAATTTTATCCTGGAAGCTCAAGTTTCTTTGCATGGGGTTTGGGTGATTGAAGGGGATTTTAATACTGTTCTAGGTTGTAGTGAGAAGAAGGGTGGTCTAATAGCCCAGGGTCTCAATAGGTTGTTTTATGATAATCATAAAGCTTCTAGTATCATTAAAAATGGTTTTAAGACAGTGGTTAGAAGTGGTGACAAAATTCGTTTTTGGTAGGATGTTTGCTGAGATTCGGTTCCACTTAGGATAACTTTTCCAAGGATTTTTTCCTTGGCAATGAACAAGGATGGTGTAGTGTAGGACTTTGGAAAATGGGAGAATTTCCCATGGGTTTGAGAGGTGTCTCTTAGAAGACCTTTATTTTAATTGGGAAAGTGTACAGTGGAATTGTTTTTATTTTGGAAAATATTTCTATCAGGAGATGTATTCTAGATGCGTTGGCATGGTCTTTTTGTTCTAATGGGATGTTTTCAGTTAGTTCCTTTAAGAAGTGCTTGGAGGATAACAATGATGCATATGATCCATATTGTTCCTTTATTTGGCAGGGTTTGTGTCCTCCTAAAATAGAAGTTTTTGCTTGGCAATTGTCGAAAGGAAGGATTATGGTAAAAGAGGTGTTGCAAAAATTTGGTGTTGCTTATTTGACTAGTCTTGCGTGTCCTATTTGTGAGAATGGTTCTGAATCAATTGATCACTTATTTCTCTTGTGTGATTGGTCTTGTGCATTATAGAGGTCTTGTATGGGATGGTGGGGTGTCAAGTGTTGTGTTTCGACTTCTGTTAAGGACTAGTTGTTGGTTTGGAATGGTTTGTGTCCCTCGCGTAATCAGTTGAGAGCTTAGAATACTTTATTTTTTGTTGTAATTTGGACCATTTGGGAATGTCACAATGTAGTTTTTCGTGGTGGCAAAGCTAATCTGAGTGTTGCGTTAGATACAATTAAATTTCGTGTGGCTTTATGGTTCAAGAATCATGGTGTTGGTTCTAAGGCTGGCTTAACCCTCCTTATTTTAGATTTAAAGGACAGGTGTGTGGATTCAGTTCCTGTCAAGAATGTTAGGCGGTGTGAGTGGTTTCCTCCCTCTGATCATGAACTTTGTTTTAATGTGGATGGTTCCGCTCTTGGTTGTCCGAGGGATGGTGGCATTGGTGGCGCTCTCAGGGACTCTAAGGGCAGATTTTTGTGCTTATTTTCATCCTATGTGGGAGTTGTGAACTCTATCTCTGCTGAAATAAGAGCTATCCATAAAGCTTGTCAACTGATTTCTGGTAACCAGAGTTTAACTTCTCGCACCATTACCATCATTAGTGATTCAAAGTCGGTAGTTTCGTGGATTAATGGGAATGATTTTGGCAATCTCCAGCAGGTGGATTTTGTGTACGATATAAGACAGTATCTCCACTTTTTAGATGGGCTCTCTATCAAGTTTATGCCAAGGGGTTCGAATTCGTTAGCGGACTCCCTTGCCAAGAGTGGAGCGCGTAGGTGTGGGGATAGATTGGAATGGGGTGATTTTTGATTATTTTTTGTAGGGTGTTCTGGTTAGTTGAGGGGTGGGATTTTTTATTTTTGCTTGCTGAAACTGATTTGTGTGATGTTCTCTTTGGCTACTTTTTTTGGTGGTTTGAGGCTGGCGTTTCTTGTTGTATTGCCTCTGTTTCTTGGTCTCTTTTTCAATAAAGCTGCTCTTTTAAAAAAAAAAAAAATTAAAGAGTCAAAAGGAATCCTTTATTTTAATTTTGGTAAGAACCTTGATGAAAACACATTGATTTTTATGAATTTTGTTCTGAATTTTTTTTTTTTTTTTTTGATGATAAGTTCATTAAAATCTACTTATAAATAAAATTTGAGAATTTTTCAAGTACTAGAACTACATGTATATAAATTTTCCTATATTTCGCCAATTTTTCTGATGCTTTCATATTTAACAAAATCAGAATAAATAGTTCTATTGCTTAAAAAAATTTCAAATTTTATTTATAACTAGATTTTAATGAACTTATCATCTACAAAAAAATTCAGATCAAAATTTATAAAAATCGATATGGTTTCATCAATATATATATATATAGTAATGAACTTTAAATATTAAAATAATACCAAATGACCAAACACGTAACTAAAAAATATGACAAAAAAGTTAATATTTATATTTGATTGTCATATGATTATACATCATTCGTTAGAAATTAGCTCGTATTTCCATATGATCCAGATGAAATTCAACTGAGAGGAAGTGGTCCAAAAGGTGTCTATGTAAAAAATGTGTGAGAGAAGTCAAGTACTTACTTTGGGACCAAGTGGTGTGTTAGAGAAGCCAGGTATGTTTTGGTTCCAAGAAAATGACTTGGGCTCCATGTACTCTAAAGCTTGTGTTGTGTGATTGGATGCTTCTCTCCATCTTATTTTTCTGTGTTTAGACATTATTTGCTTGGTAGTTATATTAGGCATACGCATTCCGTGTCAAACTTTTCCCAACAATTACATATATAATATATCTCACATTTCAATCGCACAACAATTAATGAATTAAATATATAATTTAAAATTAAAAACAATTATTAAGTTTTCAATAATGCCACCTTGCTTGCGATTAGTATTGGAATCTTGCCATGCACTTAATTCGATCTTAGCCAAAACATGCCCTTGCTTGCAATTAGTATTGGAATCTTTGGTCCATTCATTTTTTTATCTAAAAGTTGAATAATCCTGAATTTTACTAAAAACCGAATAGATGAATACTTAGGAAACCTCTCTTTTGTTTATTTATTTTTATTGAATTTTGACACCAATAAGGTCAAGGATTTACCAAAACTAATAAGATAAACCGCTACAAACACGATATGAAATGCAACTCTCATTCCATAAATTAAATAGTTTGACCATACAAATCACATGCAACACCATAGAAATTTTAGAATTCTGAGAAAAAAATTGAACTATATATATTACTCAAAGATACAATATCTTCTTTAGCTTTGAAGGTATGACACTCATTGATATTAACTTAGTTTTCAAATACAAATAAATTCCTAACATATTCACATTGTATTTTAAAGAGAATAAAAATAGATTGAAGGCTTTCAATTTTTCATATATATTGATCAACCTGGTAATAATTAGTGTTCTTGATAATAAGAAAACTATCAAAAAACCCCTCTAGTTTGGGTTATTGGCCAAAAACCACCATCTAGTTCTGTTATTAGCTAAAAAACACCATGAGTGCTTTAAATTTTTGTATTTTGATTTTTTTTTTTTTATTCCGGTTGAGATATATATTTTTTATTTGTTTTTGTATTCTAGTTGAGATATATATCTCTACTGAATAAAAAATATATATCAAAATACAAAAATTTAAAACATGCAAGATGGTTTTTGGCTAATAACCTAAAATAAAAGGGTATTTTTGATAGTTTCCCCGATAATAACTGCATAGTGCAGAGTGTGGAGCAGTTAAATCATGTTCATTTTGTGAAAGCAAAATTGCCTGGAACTTTTGTAACAAAAGATTGTGGGAGACAGATAGATAGAAAACCTATTAAACAGTGAAGATGTTTTTCTTCAATAATAATACTATTAATTATCAGTGAATTGAACAATATATTCACTGGATTCAAATGGATCCCTACATGTCCTTATCATTTTTTAGGACCTCTTGCTTTTTGTTAGGGTTATTATCAATTTAGCCCCTAAGTTTTAGGGAAAGATCAAATTTTTAAACGTCTTTGCTTTTTTAGGACCCATGGTCTCTTACTATTCAGAAATGCATCAAATAGGTCCTTTTGACACTAATTTTAATGGTCAAATGTGACAAAATACAAATTAACCATTTTTCCCTTTGTTTTTAATTATTGGATTAGAATGGCATTTTTGCCCTCCAACCTTTTACAATTTGATAAATTTATCATTTTGAAATGTTCAATAAAAATTGACATGTGTTATAAAGCTTATTTTTTTAAATAAAAATTACTTAAAATTAAATAATAACAAAAGAAATTTAAAAATTTTAAAAAATAATATCATAAAAAATATTACAATTTTTTAATAAATAAACATATAAATAAATCTCCACCGTCCATCTCAAGATGGATGGTGGAGATTATTTGAAAATAAAAACCAAAAAAAAAAAAAATTGGAAAGGTGGAGAACCATATTGGATCTCCATCGAAGGAGAGAGATCTCATTCAATGAAGATCCAAGCATCTCTATCGCTCAAGATGGACTTGAGTAACAGAGATGGAATCATCTCCATCGTGGTCAATGGATATCGATCGATCTCCGATGAAGGAGATCTGGGTCTCCTTCGTTTGAGATCGAACTCCATCGTGGTTGATGGAGTCTCCATCGAAGTAGATCTAGGTCTCCTTCGATGGAGATATGGATCGGTGGAGATCCAGATTGGATCTCCTTCTTTGTAACTTTTTTTTTTTTTTTTTTTATTCTCTTAATCTCCAACCATCCATCACAATGATGAATGATTAAAGATATTTTAATATATATATATATATATATTTAATATTTTTTTAATTTATAATTTTATTTTGTTATAAATAAAATTATTTTTATTTTTATTTAATTGGCACATGGCAAGTTATAATGTTAAAAGATAAAATTACCCCTAGAACCGTTAAGTTTGATTAACGGTTAAGTAAAAGAAGAACCTATTTAATGCGTTTCTGAAAAGTAAAGGACCATAAGTCCTAAAAAAGTAAGCACGTTAAAAAAATTGATCTTTCCCCAAAAACTAGGGATTAAATTGATAAAAACCCCTTTTTGTTATTATCATGACCGTGAAGACTAAACAGAGGTCTTTTTCCTGCATCTATTGATCTATGAATTTAGACTAAATAGAGGTTTTTTTGGTTATTACTAATGGGCTACACAACTTAGTTTAGCACTCTACAAGCAATAAGTCGTGCCTTATACAGAATTATGCTGTGTTGGTCCGTGTCTGGCCAACCCTACCCAACCCAATTTACATGATTGGATGACCCCATTTGTGGTCCAAAATGCCTACTCATTTCCCAATATTAATTACCATCAATCAACCTCAGTAGTCAGTACCTCACCATTTTATTTGAGTTTATCTGTAATTCTATTTTCATGCTAATTAAAAATGGTGTTCATCAATGGATTCCACTCTGTATAATAGATAGCTAGATATACATATCTATATATATAAGATGATCAATTCTATGGAATATAAGATTCTTTCGTGCTATGGAAATGTATCAAATTTTGATAGGATTTATGTGAATGTGTATTAATTTAGTAAGTTTTCTCAATTACAAGAATTTAACTAAATTTATTTTATTTATAAAGAAAATGTTAACAAGTGTCTTATATTAAATGTTATGAATCGAAAACGTAAATAAAAGGTTATATTTTTTTTTCAAGACACAAGTTGTTTATTGTTGTATCAATGAAAGGATAAATTTGAATTATTTATTTAAGTTTTTGGTTATTGGACACATATTAACATGACCCTATATCTAATAACTCAAAAAACTATTTATTTTAACTAATATTTGTAGACAGGGGTGGACCTAAAAAATATTTACAGTCCGAGCTAAATATATATATACATATAATTTATGACTTGCAAACAATTGTAAAAAATTTATAAAATTCAATATGTATTATAGAGAAAATTCTTATAATTTTCCTCATCGGTGCACACTAATATAATAAAATTCATATAAGACATGTGAGTCATTCAAATAAAAACTTTTTATATAATTCTTAATGAAAACATTTTTATTATCTTTTGATTTTAATGTAGAATAGGTAAATGAAATAGGTTATATTGTCTGAAACTATTTTCAGATTTTTTTTTTTTAATATATAATTACCTATAATTTTCTATGTAAATAAAAAAGATTAATTTATATATAAAGTTTTATAAAATTTTGTTGAAGAAATAAACCGGTTGAAAAGGTTCTGCACATTACCTTATACAAAGCTTCCAACACATGACAAATTCACACGTTTTACAAAGCACAATTTCTTCCTTTTTTTTTTCTTTTTTTTTTTTTTTTCCTAGAGGGCTGCCCGGCTATATCTTGGGGCAGCCCTCTGATGGATCCGCCCATGCTTGTAGGGGAGAATTGTAAGGGTTATACAATTTTAATTAATTCTAACTAAATATGATTATACCTTATGATCTTTATGAAGATAAATTATATTTTTACCAAACTATTGCTGATGTAGACAATAGGAGACTGGCTCAGTGTAAGCCCCTCACAATTGCATCTATGAAGTAGCCGATTCGAGTCATGACACCTTCCCCATTTTCAAAATATTGCAATAGTTCAAAAAAGCTTTATTTGACATATTTTCTTGGATCACAAATTAACAAGACCCCTTTAATTATAAAGTTTCAATTTAAGAGACTAACAATTAGATTTTGTTTTATCGATCATACATTATTCATATTCATAATTAAATATTGAGAATTATATGATTGAATGATATTTGAAACTAAATATGCTTTAACATGATAATAATAAGGGTTAATATTAAAAACCTCCTCACACCTTTGAACTATTATTAGATATATAGTTACACATGCTTTTATTTAAGAAACCTTCCTTGTAAACTAATTAACACTGTTAGTATTCAGTTTGTGTTGACTGAGTTTGATTATTAAAAAGTCTCAAATGTGACAATTTTATCTCTACAAATAACAAGATTACAAATCAACCAAAAGCATGGGAGTATTTGCTTGGATTTATAAAAAAGACAAATAAATAAATACATATTCTGGTTTTTTTTTCAATGTTTTTAATTCATTTGGAATTTTATTATTTTTAGAGATAAATTTGTCTAAAAAATAACTTCTCTTTTGTAAGTTAACATTCTCACATTTGGTATCATTTTATTAATTTATTTGGTAAAAGTATGAGGATATAATGGTCAATTCATACAATTGAAGCTTAAATAGAGACGTTTTAGACCTCTTAACAGTCAAACTCAATCGACACAAATGGAATGCTAACGGTATTAGTCTATAGGGGAGGTTTTTTAAATAAAAGTATTTGTAACTATACATTTAATAATAGTTTAAAGGTAAGAAAAGGTTTTTAATATTAACCCTAATAATAATAACAACAACAATAATGTACCCATTCAAGAATATATAGTTATAATCATTCGACGAAAATGAAAATGGGAATAAATTTTTTTTCATAAAAAAAGAAAAGAAATTCGAAGGTTTCTACAAAGAAAATGGAGTCATTTATACAAAGCTTACAATTGTTGTTTTTTAATCAATTGGTGTTGTGTTTTTGGTCCTTGAACTTGCCTACAAAATCAAGGCTTGAATATTTGATTTGTTTTTATTTGGATTCTGTCTATGGGTTGTCTTGTTTTCAAATATACACTAGGGGGCAAGACAACAATGATTTTCATGTACACTATTTGTTTGTATAATGTTTGAGGGGCTTGGCTATGGTACCCACATGCAGAGGCGAAATCAAAAAAAAAAAAAAAAATTTGGTTGGGCTATAGACAATTTCATGTAGATAAAAAATTATATTATATAATAAAAAAAATTCATTTTAATAGCGAATCTCAATGTTACTAAAGAATTTTTATTAATTAAAATAAAAAAAGTATACCTAGTCTGGGGATATAATGAGTCTTACCCCCAAATACATATTCTAACAAAGAAACAAAAAAACACAAGAAAATAAAAAGGAAATATGCATGTAATGTAGATACAATAAGATTCTACTTAAATTTTGACTTCTGAGGCTTCAACGAGACAAAAACATCTATTACCGGATCCGAATCAATTGAAAAAACAAGTTCTCTTTCAATATAAACAATCATACAATTCTCAGAAAACTCATTATCCATCTTGTTATGTAACGACGTTTGACAAGTTTTACGGTCGAAAATAAAACCTAATTTTAGAACATAAACTTTAAAATAAAAATAAAAATAAAACTTACAGTTTTCTCATACTAACATCTGTACACCTCTACAAATCCAAAAGCTATGAAAACTCATAAAATTGAAATTCTTGAAGACTTGGAGATGAATTTATATGGTAAATCTACTACTTTTGGTTTGTTATTAAAGGGTTAAAATTTCCCAACTTGATTTTTGAGTCGGTAAAAGGTTAACATTTCTCAATTTAATCTTTCACTTAGTTAAGGAAATACAATGGGCTTTAATGAATCTTATACATGTTCTTAAGTTATTGGGTTGTTATTAAGGTTAGAAAAAATATGGTAAGTTAAGTCAGAATCGTAATTAAGTTGAGATATACTTAGAATTAAATGGAGTATATTTAGAACTATTTTAAAAACCATTTTTTTTTTTTCAAAAAACTAGGGTGGGTTGTAGCCCACCCTAGCCAGCCCTGTTTCCACCACACATGGGTATCATAGCAACAAAATTTTAGAAAATTTTGAAACCAATTAACATGTAATTTGGAAACCATTTTGATTTAAAAAAACCGGTATAACGTTCAAATCAATAAAAAAAGGGGGTTCCAAAAAAAGAATTGTATCACACCAAGCATTTTGTGTGAGTACCATAGCCAGGCCCACGTCTAAGAATCTTCAAGAAATCAAAAAATCGAGAGGAAGATCAAATCAACTTAGCAAAAGAAGATCTTAATGATAAATATTTTGAAGAGGAAATGAAATCAAAACGTTGACTAGATGATATGTTAATAAGTTTGTCAAATTTGAATCTGCGAGCCTTTTAACATTGTGGCTGAGCCTTTTAACTTTCTAATCCGAGCTTTTTATGAATATTAATAGGTTTGTCAAATTTGAATATCCAATCCTTTTAACATTATGGCCAAGCCTTTTCCGAGCCTTTTCACTTTTAATCCGAGTTTTTTTTATGAATATCAATGGGTTTGTGAAATTTGAATCTCCAAGCCTTTTAATAATATGGTCAAGCCTTTTCTGAGCCTTTTCACTTCTAATCCAAGCTTTTTTATGAATATTAATAGGTTTGTCAAATTTAAATCTCTGAGCCTTTTAACACTGTGGTCGAGCCTTTTCACTTCTAATATGAGCTTTTTTATGAATATTAATAGGTTTATCAAATTTAAATCTCCAAGCTTTTTAACACTATGGCCGAGCCTTTTCCAAGTCTTTTCACTTCTAATCTGAACTTTTTTATGAACTTATATGCTTTTTTTCTATCAAAATGCAGATGAGGAATTGGCTCAATGATTTGCTTAAAACTCCAATGGGAGAATGGCTCGAAGGAAAAATAACTCAGCATGACCATTTTGATGATCTTCAAGATGTTGACAACGCACTTAACAGGGTACCTGAATATCTTGCGGTCGAAGAACGACAACGATATACTGAGTCTTGTTTTGGACATTTCTTTCTGATGCATCGTGAGACAAGTTTTCGGCTAGCATTGTCCGTCGGCTGCTTATGCATGAGTTGAATCACGATGGGCCAGAAGATGAGATAAGATAAGATGAGATGAGATTTATATTAGGTCATCATTCAGTCTGGTTCTCGGATAGCTTCTCGAAGGTTGAGTTATATCTGATCACCGGTTTGAAGTTCGAAATCAGTCCCGGCATGGAGAGGTATGATATGGTAGAGAATGACATAGACCAACGGTACTTTGATGGTTAAGATGAAGTCGAGTATGAAGAGCTGAAATCGATTTTACGGATTGGTATTTTTAAGCAGCAGTACGATGCGGTTAAACTGTGCTTATTGTATATGCTCAGTTGGATATTTATATGGTTGGATGAGAGAAAGAAAATTCCAGTATGGCAGATGCGCCTAGTCAAGGACTTAGACGTTTTTGATCCATACCCGTGGAGTGCACACGTGTATATGCAGTCTATTTTTGGTTTCAAACATGCGTTGGACGGTCAACGGGAGCGATTCGAAAAACGACAGCAAGAAAAAGGCGTTGACATACACACCATGGAGACGTACAACATATACGGTCTACCTCACGCACTATTGGTAAGAATTTAGAATTTGAATCCGTAATTTAACTGTATTTGTTTTCATATGATTGATGGAATACATATATTGGATTCTTATCATACTTATCTGTTACGTAGATATTTGCTTTTGAGGTTATCCCCAAGCTTGGCAACCAAATTGGGACCTGTAGGGAAATCGACCTGTCCCCCCGTATTCTGAAATAGGAGTTGAGTTAGCGACCGAGGGCGGCAAAGCTAGCAAAGATTTTCACTGAAAGGGTAAATATATTTTTTCTTAATGTTTATAGTTACTAGTATGCATAAAATTACAATGATCTAACTATGATTTCAGATGTTTGTGGACTTGAATTGGTGTCGACGACAGCTTAGATGGTTAAACGGTACTATGAGGGCATAAACGAGGAAGGCAGTCTGTATGATGCCGTTGATAGACCCGTTCAGGTGCCGGATCCCAGACAGCATACGACTATCGAAACTAGTGATATCGAGGGTACAACTATCGAAACCAATGATACGGAGGGTTCTAAGTTGGAGGGTGGCGATGGGACTCCCGTGAGGCATAAGCGAGTTCGATTCGCATTGCCCAGACAGCCTCCAACTAGAGGTGATTCACGATGAGGCGTTGGAAGGCATGCAGAGGTACGTAAAAATATTTGAACCGCCATATTTAATTTCAAATAAGTGAACGGTTTTAGTACTGACAATTTCGAAATCCTTTCAGAACCGCTAAGACCGTAAATTCACGGAAGTGATGAATGACGTCCGAGATTTACAGGAGGATGTCTGAAAGAGTGATGAAAAACGAGATCAGCAGCATCAGGAGTTGTTGGGCCTGACCAGGCACTTCAGGGTTTAACATCATAGTCCCATATGGATGGTTCATCGTTCGATGGCCCACTTTTCGATGATCGAGACTTTGTCCTAGAGACAGGACAAGTCGTTATCAGGACAGGACAGACCTAGAGATCGGACGTGAGCTGCCACCTACTACGGAGACAGTATCTGATCAGCAAAGGCCTGTTGTGACAAAACGAGAAGAGGTACATGTGGGTACAGAGACAGCACTATTAATAGAGTAGTTATTGCATAATCATGTTCATCCCTAGGACCTGGGACAGAGTTCTTCCTTACAACGCACCCCTCCTCCAGTCAATCCCAGCACAGCGCACCCCTCATAGTAATCCACCGGGATAGAGTTCCTCCTCACAGCGCACCTCTCCTCCAATAAATCCCAGCGTAGCTCTCTCATCCAAGCGATCCACGGGGATAGAGTTCCTCTATCTCAACGTACCTCTCCAGTCGATCCCAGCGCAATACACCCTTCACAGCGATCCACAGGGATAGTTCCTCCCTACATCGCACCCCTCTGATCGATACCAGTGCTTCAGACCGTAGTCCGCCCTAGGTTCAACATCATTAGTGGGTTCACAAATGAGGTTGGCAGCTGATGACCCCATACACTGACCCCTATTGGCCGAAGAGGCTAAGGACACTGCCACAGTCATCGGCACATGTATTTAGGCCTGAGGAATTGGTAGATGTTGATCATCTTGCGGCTTACTAAGCCTACAAGAGGAACATCACAGAGGAATTGTAAGTATAATCGTATATATTACAATTATTTTTTTATTTTTTTTATTTTTTGTATTTTGAAACACCTAAGTAAAATTATGTGGTTATCTAACTTCTTCAATAATTATGAAAACGTGATGTGGATCTACATGAGCCAGTTGGTGTCACATGGTTCCAATGGTTGCAAACCAACTTCATGGAGTTAAAGGATACAGTATATTCCTTACTTGAACTGTCTATATAAGTTTGTATCAGTAATGGTAGAATCCTAACAATATAAAATGTTTAAATTGTCAGTACATTGACGCGTACTTACATATTCTGCGGAAGCGTCAACGAGCATACCCCACTGTCTACAGTCCGAGGATCAACATACTAGATTCATATTTCTATGTAAGTGGTTATATTGTACGGTTTTCGCTTGTGCATTGATGTGTTTCATATTTCTTTTACCTAACGTTTCGGTAAATTTCTTATGTACAATCATGGTTATATATTCGGTGGGAGAGAATTATGCCTAGTGGGGTTGTGAGGAAACCCCCTAAGGGTTAGTCTATGCTCAGTGCCGATCCAGACTATTTCGAGGCCCCTGGACGAAATCATAAAAATGGACTCCTTGTTTATATTCATAGTTTTTCCAATGTATATACAAATTAACAAATATATAACCTGTTTTCAAATATATAGCCCGAAAATGATAATTTCATTAAAGATAAATAATATCATAAAATGATAAATTCATTAGAAGTACTATCAATGTCATACATCAAAATAGTTGCTAATAGCATATAAAATTGCAAAAGATATACAATTCATAAGCATTTGCAAAGATCCAAAAGATTAACCGCTCCTTAGCATTAGCAAAGTTCCAAAAGATAGATCGCTCCTTAGCATTTGCAAAGTTCCAAAATATTTTGGCAACTCTTCAACAATATTCAAGCTATCGCGTAGTCCTACAAAACAAAATCACCACACAATAAAAAGTATCAAAACATCATTTGAAATGTTTTCTTCTAGCATTTTGAGAAACAAATTCATTAATGATACTTTCAAATTCAATCTTCTCCAACATTTCATTTTCAATACACAAGATTGCTAACCCATTTTAACTTTCTTGTAACATAGTTGACCGCAAATAAGATTTCAACAATTTTAATTTAGAAAAACTTCTTTCTGTGGATGTCACAGTTATAGGTATAGTTAACAATATTTTATATGCAATTGATACATTCGGATAACAATCCAAAGCTTTTACAAACTCAAGTATTTCAATGGAAGTCTTTTTTTCTTTTGGCAAAACAACTTGTAACACTTTTAATTCAGAAAATAAATCATTTGAATCAATATCTACAAATATATCATGTTTTAGAGCACATTCAAGAGTTACACAACATTCTTTCAATTTATTATCATCTAATGAAAATAATTTCTTTGAATCATATAAGAACCCAAAAATACATTCAAATATTTGCAAATGTTCAAATCTATTCTTCAAGGAAGCAATAGCAACATCAACTACAACAATAAAATAATTCACTCTAAAAGATTCTTCAGCCGATTGCACTACATTCTCATGTGCATTCTCATCAAACTGTTTCTTTCAACAAATTTGATATTTTTTAACAAAAATTGGTTCAATTTCCAAATTAGATGCAATACTTTTGGCATCAATCATGGCAGATGTAAATCCATTTTCTCTATAATTTTCAAAAAAGAAATGACCCCCTTCAAATATTCTATAGCAATATCAATACACATATCCTTAGATTGCAAAATTTTGCTAACCATGTTTATTGAAAACAAAATATCATGCCAAATAGTCATGTCTAATAAAAACTCAAAATTTTCAAATTCATTTGTTAAACTTTTAGCTTCACTCTTTGTTTTGGCATCATCACTATTTTCAAGTACTACTAACAAAGCTTTTTTTATTTGGGGAGCTTGCCATTTTATAGCTTTAACACTGTTAATACAACTTTCCCAACGTGTTGTAGACAATGTTTTGAGAGTTAAGACATTGACATGATCTTGAAAAAATTTCCATCTCTTAGTATAACTAGAAAACAATGAATATATTCGTTGAACAACTCCAAAAAAAGAAACAACTTTAACACAAGAGTCAGTCATATCACACACGGTTAGATTAAGACTATGAGAAGCACATGGCATATACAGCACTCTAGAATTGCACACCTTGGTGTTTCCCTTTCATATTAGATCCATTATCATAATCTTATCCCCACACATCATTAATATCAAGACCAAGAGATTTTAGTATAGCTTGCAATTCATTAAAAAGCCCATCCCAGATGTATCATCCACTTAAAAAAAAAAAAAACCCTAGAAAGTACTCTTCTACTTTTATGGTACTAGTGGACATGTATACACATCTTATTATCATAGTCATTTGTTCTTGGTGACTTATATCAGGAGTAATATTCAAGAATCACTGAAAAATATTTTGCCTCTTTGATTTTTTTTTTTTTTATGATTGCACTTTTGATATTATAGGCTAATCTAGAATCAATTCATTTTGAATTTTATGACCAGCATAGTGATTATGAATCTCACTATTATCAATGCGTTGAATATGCTCTTGCATTACTAGATCAAACTCTGCTATCATTTCAGTTAAACCCAAAAAGTTACCATTATTATCTTTATGAATTCTTTCATTGGTTCCACGAAAACCCAAATTATGCTTGGCAAGATATTTCACAACAGCAATAATTCTCACAAGAACTTCTTTCCAACGATTTTTCTCTTTTCTAATTTGTTCTTGTATATTTTTATCAATTGTTTCATTCTTTTTTAATCCGAGTAGTAAATCAATCCAAGTGGTCATATTAATGATATGTTCAATACTATTCTCATGTTCTTTAAGCCTCTCACTAAGATACTTCCAATTATTAAATCCTTCATGTGCTAAAAGAATATTCAAATTCATTGACTTAAATAACTTACAACATAAACAATATACTTTGTCTACATGCTTTGAGTACACTAACCATTTCCTATCTTGAGTCTCTCTATTAGGTAACTTTCAAGTATAATATGAATATGAAAAATATCTAGATCTACCATCCAAAGGAAAGCTGAGATTCGGTTCTCTTATTGGATCTTTTTCCACTAATAAATCAATTGTTTTATTATCAAGGTTTACTCATATTCTAGGATCATAAATATCCAAATGAGGAGTCAGTTGTTCTATATCATTACCCAAATTCTTATTATCATTCAAGTCAATCACATCATGATCTTTTAATTGATTTTCATCATATTCATTGCACAAATCTCATCATTATCATTCATGTCAATCACATTATTATCATTCAGTTGATATTCATCATTTCCAATTTCATTGCCCAAATTTTCATTTTCATTAATATCATTCACATCACGATCATTAGCTAAACTTTCAACTGAATTTTCAAGTGAACAACCGAACTCTACTTTCTTAGTAAAGAATTTTTCTAAAACACCATTTTGAGATTGAATCAATTGTTCTACTCTTTATCTTTTTTTTCTTTTTTCAGGTCCAGATGATTATTTTTTAGGAAGCATTTTACTAATAACTAAAATAACAAACAAATGACAATAAAACAATAAGAATAATAAAATAACAATCAATGTGAAACACCGAAACGGAACAACAAAACCTATCAAACATTCAAGCAACTAGATTCATGTTCATTCAACAAGTCACACTAGTCTCACAATGCCGCAAGATTGATTTTTTTTGCTGAAAAATACAATCAAATTATATACTGATTAATAATTATATACATGTGATTGACACTGAACAATAATTATTAAAAATGACAATAATTATATATGAGATTGACACTGTTCATGCGTGTTTTTGATCTCAAATTCTCAATTAGAAACAACTTAATAGGAGAAGAAAAATCACTGAATGTCTAAATCTAGTGTCGTTTGGACTTTGGAATTATTTATATATATATATATATATATATATATAATATTGTGATTTGTGACTTGTGAGTGTATATCTTTAGTCTTTAGTCTTTAATTTTTATAATGAATTTTTAAAAAAAAAAAAAAAAAAAAAAACAAGAATCCACTAAAAGGCACCAAGCCAGGGAAACAACAACACAGCAAGAAAAAACAACACCAAGAAAGAAAACGAACACAACAAAAGGCCACAACGAGCAACTGAAAACCAAAAATTGGAGAAGGGGAGTTCGCGGTGACTCACTTAAAGCTAAAGACATGATCTAATTAACACCTGACTCAGTAACTCACCCAATAGGCTTTTCAGTTTCACCCATCACAAATTCACCCAGTACTCTTTACAGTTTCACCCTTCACAAATTCACCCCAAAAAATCAATAAATAAAAATATCAGGAAAAAGAGAAGTACAACAAATCGAAATTCGGAAGATCAGTATTCACTATTCAGTAGACAGTAGTTATTTAATTTAAAGTGACAAACACAATCAAATTAACAAAAACTAAACAATAAATAGGAGAAAGAAATCAAAGAACAAAGAAGATCATATAGAAATACAGATTAAAAAATACTACAATTTATAAAAATTACAAAAATCAAAAGCAAATAAGAGAAAGGAATTATCTGAATAAACTGAGAGATTGATACTTGAGAGGTGAGAGAGAAAGCCAGAAAGAGTCAAAGAGATGATGTCGTTTTTCTTGTCTTTGGTAGTTAGGTGGGTAGAGAAAAATATGTAGGTATCAGGTGAATAGGTTATAGGTGATACTTGATAGACAAATTGATAAGGAAAGTATGAAACCCTAACAAATTGGGTTTTGTATGAGAAAAAATGAATTAGGCTTTTCTAATTTAAAACAAATAATATGGCATTTTCTATTTGGGTAATGTTGGGCTTTTCTATTTAAAACAAATATTATGGCCTTTTTTTGGGCTCTTTTTTTTTACAATTTAATAGTTAACCCATAACAAAAATGAAAAGCCCATAACAAAAACTCAGATCATGTATTTGAGGGCCCTAAACATGATGGGCCCGAGGCGGTTGCTCCCCCTTGGCCCCACCTCACGGCCGACCCTGTGACTATGTTGAAGTACTAGTGGCCCGTTAAGGACCTTATGGTGGTACGTGGATTGCTCCCGTCAGGAAACAGGCCATGACACAAGGTTGACGTGGTGAGTGTTTAATTTACATGGTTTCAATGTGTATAATAAATAAATTTCACACTGATAACACTTTGTTGAAACACCTACAGGTTTTGATTCTTTACAAAATTGGACGGCGGCATTGGATCCTAGCCAGCTTCGCCCTCACAGTCGGGATGATCTACTTGTTAGATCCGTACAAACAGGAAGTTACATGGGACACCAGGAATGAACAAGTCGCGTGCTTAAGGTGGTTTTTACCCTCAATGCTGCATCAGGTCGAGTTTCACGATAGGAGACGGAGGGATGATAGGACGTATGACCTGAAGGATAAGCCCTTTCGTATGAGCATTGTGTCTACATCACTTGTGCCCCAGCAAACTACAAGGTATGACTGTTTCAGGATCTTATTCTATCACGTTTGGTTTTAATAACATTCCATTCTAACGTTAATCATGTGGTGAATTGCAGGGGTAACTGTAGTGCCCATATTTTGAGATTGACAGAGTACCTATTGACGAACAGGGATATGTTCGACTGGTCGAAAGACGATATGAAAGCCATCCGGGAGAAGATGGTCGTGGAGGTTTAATGTAACTCCAAACCCCATTATGTTATGTAGTGTATGTACATAACATTTTAGTAATGAAATGATGAAGTTTTTTTATTTTTTTATTTTTTTGAGCTATAGTGTTTCCAATTAAAAGTAGAACACACATTTCATACCTTCAACAATCAGTAAACTGAAAAATAACTATCCCATTTAAACAAATTGCAAATTAACTGCCCCATCAAAATGCTACATGTAGAGCATCAAAAAGTATAAGCACTCTCATGGTTAAACTACAAAGGTGATGAAACATTGAAATTCATAAACAATACAATGAATTGTTTTACAAATAATAATATATGCAAAAAAAAAAAAAAAAAAAAAAAAAAAAAAAAAAAAAAAAAAAAAAACTATAACAAAGGATCCAGTATGGCATTAAACGAAGAACTAAATTCAAATCAATTTCGAACAAAAAAAAAATCAGAATAGTTCAACATAAAAGCATAAAAACCAAAGATTTCAGAACACAACTGTATCGAGCATGGTTCCCAAAGTCTGAATGATGTTGGAAAACATCAAGTTAGAGACATGTTCCTCAAGGTGCTTCTTAGCATCTTGCCTTCCCACTTAGCAATCACAAGCTTTTCTGGTAGCAATTCGTCTTCCTCTTGTACTGCTTTGTTATATTTGATCGTTAAGTTTAGCATCTCATGCACATCACAAAGAAACCAAGGTCACATAACTTTATTACAATGTCGTTATCATTCAATTCTAAATAATTAAAATTACATCAATATCAACGACTCCATTCATTCCACGGTAGAGTTCTTGTAAGGGCACGTTTGTTTATGTGTCCAACTGAATGATAGATACTACACTTGCGACGGTATTCTTCGGGAACAATTCTGCTGGAACCTTAATTAACCATAGGCGGGTTAGAACACATCTTGCTATTATGTCCTAATTGTCCACATCTTCTACACGATTGTGTGGTTGTCCTCTCCAAAGATGAGGCATGTTGACCCTCCATCGGACGACCTGATAGTCTCTTCGACTTTGGATTTAAAACCACTCACGCTGCGATGTCGGATGTCACTACCGATGAAGAAGAATGGCCAACAGGCATAATAGGAACCGAGTATGCATCAATAATTGCCTCTTTCTTGTAGTAGTCTGCACACAGATGTGAAATCCAAGTTTCGCTCCCTATAACAATGAAAACAATGAGATTCAAGTTTGGGTAATATAAAAAGTGTTAACGGTAACTTCTCGTGTACCTTGCCGCTGTTAGTGCGTGAGAACATGGAAAAAAAAATCTATTTGGAATTTGTTGCATGTGCAAGTCTTCAGAGCTAAGTTAACCGTTCACTGTTTTATGTTGTCTGTCCACTGCTTTCAAAGGCTCGGATACTGCTTCATTGACAAACCTAACAGCTATGCAAAAGGCTCGGACATAAGGTTTATAAAAGGCTCGAACACTACTTTAAAAGATTCGGACAGAGCTTACAAAGGCTTGGAGATCCAAAATTCTCACAATGGCTTAAGGTTTACAAAAGACTTGGAAAACAAATGAAAAAAAAAACGGAAAAATGTTTAAAAAAAACTCAAAAAATCAGCTTAAGGTTTACAATAGACTCAGAGAACAAATGAAAAGGAACGGAAAAAGTGAACAAATGAAAAGAAGTATTTAAGAGATATATTATCTTGTTGTACTGAAGAACGTTCACTTCTTTCTAAGTTGAAGAAGAAAGGGGAGACAACCTTGAACTTTTGGCTGTAGAGGATAAGTTTATTGTAGAGAGAGAGAGAGTTACGGGATTAGGACTACTGTCGTTCCTATTGGAAGTGTAGAGAGGGAAGTACAAATAGAATAAAAAAACCGATTATCTAAGGGTAATTTTGATTCAAGTTTGGGTAATATAAAAAGTGTTAACGGTAACTTCTCATGTACCTTACCGCTGCTAGTGCGTGAGAACATGGAAAAAAAATCTATTTGGAATTTGTTACATGTGCAAGTCTTCAGAGCTAAGTTAACCGTTCACTGCTTTATGTTATGTCTGTCCACTGCTTTCAAAGGCTCGGATACTGCTTCATTGACAAACCTAACGGCTATGCAAAAGGCTCGGACATAAGGTTTATAAAAGGCTCGGACACTACTTTAAAAGACTCGGACAGAGCTTACAAAGGCTTGGAGATCCAAAATTCTCACAATGGCTTAAGGTTTACAAAAGACTTGGAAAACAAATGAAAAAAAAAAACGAAAAAAATGTTAAAAAAACTGAGAAAATCAGCTTAAGGTTTACAATAGACTCAGAGAACAAATGAAAAGGAACGGAAAAAGTGAACAAATGAAAAGAAGTATTTAAGAGATATATTATCTTGTTGTACTGAAGAACGTCCACTTCTTTCTAAGTTGAAGAAGAAAGGGTAGGCAACCTTGAACTTTTGGCTGTAGAGGATAAGTTTATTGTAAAGAGAGAGAGAGAGAGAGAGAGAGAGAGAGTTACTGGGTTGGGACTACTGTCGTTCCTATTGGAAGTGTAGAGAGGGAAGTACAAACAGAATAAAAAAACCGATTATCTAAGGGTAATTTTGATAGTTTATCATAATAAGTGTCTTTTAAACTTAATTTATTAAAACACTCACTTCGGTACCGAATAAGTTAAAAAATGTGACATTTTCCACCAATTCCACATATACATATTGAAAATGTGTAGATCGACAATGGTCAGACATGACTGGTAAAAATCTGTTTGATGGTTGGCTCAGTGAGAAGAAAATAAAACTGGACATGCTTTAGTTGAATTTTGATGTTTTTAATGGTTTCTACACATTTAGATTTTGGGAGCTTTTAGAAGCATGTTTTAAAATTGAAAATATTTGTCACATGTATATACACCTATGTTGGGGACAAGACAAAAAGGAAAAACCATGAATAATTAATGGTTTTTTATGATGTTAATAAATAAAAAAATGAAAAATTGCAATAAATTCAACATTTTTAAGAGTACAAAGAAAATGCGAGTAATTTTGCGTAAGTTTTTCACATGATTTACAGATGATTTTGTATTTAACCACAATAATCTTGTTATTATGGCGTCATCGTTTGATGGTCATTAAAATAAATAATAAATAATAGGCAAAATATTTTTTTTTCTTTTCTAAATATGACAACGAATGAACGAAATCAAAGATTACATAAGCGGCTGGAATCATTTATGCTTGTAAAATGGACATATGGGACACTGAGACTCAAATCCCCACCACAAACTTTACAATTTTGGGTTTTTAATAATTTGATCTTATGTGATGCTTTTTTTCTCTTGATTAGTTTGATATTATCCACTAAAAAATAAACTTAAATACGTTTTTTAAATTAAATACTAAGCTACATACAACTTTTTACAACTTTTTATTAACAGCTCTATTCGTAAAGGTCCGTTTGAAAAGTTATTCCAAACACTAAAAATGATGAGAAATTTTGCCACCCTTTGGACCAATTCGGCAGGTTTATTATAGGAAGGAATCATTCTAATCAGATCGAGGAAAAAACGGAAATGCACCAAAGAACTAATCCCCATTATAACGGATACACTACATGCACGACCAAAAAATCTACTCCCATAACACTGCAGAAAAATCTCACTGCAAATACATTTGGCGCATGGTGCGGCTTTAAATAAAAATAAACATAGACAATTATTCAAAACAGAAAATATTATAAAATTCAATTTAAAAGTTTTGATCTATTTCGATTTGAGTAAACTTAACATGGCAAAATTTCAAACAAAGTCAATTGCATCAAAGGTTAAACCTGTTTAAGATGGGCAAAACAAAACTAAAAGTTGGAAACAAAGATGATTTTGAGAATCCAAAAAAGTACGCACCTACATCTCCAATCAAAACGTTTTTCACTTGAAGCACTTGGCATCTAGTAAACTCTCACCCTCGAAAGGTTCATAATCTTCGATCATCTGATTTACTCGCTCCTTCTGAGCTTCATCGTTAATGTCGACCTTTTTCCACTCATACAACTCCATGTCATAACACTCATCTATTACAAATTGAGGAACCTCTTGTCCACGGAAAAGCCACAATCCCTTAACCTTGAATGGTGCCTCAGAGCCAATCACCAGCATCTTCCCAAAAGCATACTTACGAGCCAAGTCCATCCTCTGCAGGAAACCACCTACTTTGTTCAACGTAACAAACGAGACAGTGTTCTCATCATTGTATTTGTAATCGCAAAACCAAAGAGAGTAACCCTTGGGATCATACATGTCCCAGAATCCTACAAAGGAAGGCCAAGAAATCTAAGAATTATTAGAAAAGGTAACCACATGAATAATGTTATCCAAACAGAGTAATTCTCATAAATTTCCCACATTAGTGCTTACAAAGGCAATTTCCTAGCAAACATACATGTCATACACAGTGCAGAGACCATCATAGATTTAACAGTTATGCAAAATTTAAAACGTAATATTCACTTTATGTTTGAGGAAATATACCTTTAATAGCAACCTCACGAAAGTTGGTTTTCGTGTTTGAGTATAGCCTCTTCCACTCATCCAAAATCATCTTACTAGGAGGTAAAAGATCAAGTGGATTCTTTGGCTTGGGCTTGGGTGCCTCTTCCTCCTCACCAGCCTCCTCTGCTTTAGGCTTTGCTGATTCCTTTTTAGCTTCTTTTTTGACCTCTTTATTTGGCCCATCCTGGCCCTTGGATTTTGACTGTGTAGGCTTCTTTGCTGATTGGACGGGAGGAACAGATTCAGCTTGCTTTATCTCACCCAATATCTTCTTGAAAGTTGGTATGTTAACCATAGTCCAGAAGTATCTCTCAACATGGGGAAATTCCGATGTAAAGCTCTTGGTCATGATCCAGCTAAATCCCAATGTCAAGTTACATGTTAGAATGATATCAGCCAATGTAACTGCTTGTCCAACCAGGTAAGTATTGGAAGCAAGATACACGTTCAAAGCAGCTAGTGCTCTCTTAAGTGAAGAAATTGCCACTTCCTCAGCCTTCCAGCAGATTAACAGCAAATCGAAAGCAAAGTAATGAATAAAAGATATTGTATATCAAGTCATACATGTAAAGAAAGGAAAAAATGATAGCCAAAAATGACTAACCGGAGGAAGGTACACTGCATAACCAATTCGTGGTATGAACCAACGCAAGATATTGGTATCGATCTCCAATGATCCAAAATCAATCCATTGCTCAATGTGGGCCTGCCAATCCAGTTAACAATTGTTCATAAAGCAAAAGATAAGGATATTACAGTATACAATCTGATAGACTCAAAATCAATAAACAATATTGTTCCAGAAGATTAAAAAATAATCGAAGAGAAAATTTTCCCTGTTAAGTATTAATGCCAAAATAGCCATCAGAACACTTACATATTCAATCAAAGAAGAGCCTAACAGTGGATTGTCAACCTTCAAGCGAGTAACTGCAGCAAGTAATGTGTAATTTATGAAATTTAATTTTTCCACCACAAACAGAATACTGATCGGAGATCTAATATCTGCACTCACCATAACGTGCAATTGCATTACTTTCAAATATGGGTCCTTCAGGAGTTTCCAACACAGGAACCTAGACATCAAGAGACTTTTTCAGGCAAACAAACATAGAACACTTGGCTACTTCAAAATAAGAATCATACAAAGACAATAGTAACAAACCTTCCCA
Organism: Acer negundo; assembly: GCA_035582765.1. Taxonomy (NCBI): domain Eukaryota; kingdom Viridiplantae; phylum Streptophyta; class Magnoliopsida; order Sapindales; family Sapindaceae; genus Acer; species Acer negundo. Next base: position 20,664,221 of record CM069231.1, on the reverse strand, counting down.
ATGGGGTTCATCTTAAGAAATTCAGGAGTTTTATTTGAAACACCCATCTCAAAATCCTTGACCAATTCAACTTTGACTCCGGAGTACTCTGCAGCAATGAGAGCTTTGAAAGCATTTTTATTGGTGTTTCCAGCGTGCAAGACCTAAAATTCACATTATCAAGGAAATTGTCACATAAAACTGCAATGACACCATCCACATTCCACCAAATGAAGAGTAAACTGATCTCCAAGTTCAAAAGGTATGAAAATAGAAGAGCAGGAAATGAAAGTTGCGGAGTGAATTCTCAAACAATTCACAAAAATTATATTGAAGATAGCCCCAGTCCCAACTAGCATAATTACCATATAACATTTATTTCGCTAATATATAAAAATAACATAGGAGGCAGATAAGAGGGCAGAAGCCAGTATTATAAAACGCCAATATAGAATTCAAAATAATCTTATAACCAAAAGTGCCTCTGCGAGTCCATGTGTATTCCAATTTCTTCTCATTTGTAAATCAGCTTACCTGTTGTTAAAATATAAATACTGGAGTGTTTAATTATTTTTTATATATTGGTCAAGTCGCCAAGATGGTAATTTGTTTTTGCATTTAAATTATTAGTATAAATAAATTTTAAGGCTGTCAAATACATCCTTTCTTTCTACTTTATAGAGGAAACATGAACACTCGTAAAGAAAATGTAAGAAATGTTTTCTTAACATCTTTGAACTTTATTTATACTATTCATATATATGCAATATTACAATCTTTTTCACTATGTGAATATAGTGAAACACTCTTAACACTTAAAACACATTAACATTTGTCATTATGCAATAAAAAAAAATAGCAATTAACACAAATGAAAAAACTAGAGCATCCTAGCTTTTGTTAAATGATATAGATTCAATTATAGTTGCTCGGAAAACAGGAAGGTTACAACTAAATCCCCACTTAAACAATCACTCCATTGTTTTTTTTTTTTTTTCAATACAAGAAAGAAGAGCAATACATTAACATATACAAGATATCCATACTAACGGATGCAGAATCCAATGATTTCAACATATAGTATGAAAATGTGGAACTGGGTATTCAAATCTGAGCAACTTCAATTCAAATTATTCAATTTGTGTGTTCTTGTAAATAAAACTCAAATCATGCACTGCATTTCTCCAAACCATGTAAACTTTTAAACAACAAACAATAAACTCAAAGTGGGCTTACCAGAGCCATGGCTTTTCGGAGATTGTTCACTTCAAAAAAACAACGATCTGCCAAAAAAAAAAAAAAAATTAGATTCAGATACATATAAAAGCAGAAAACACGAAACAGAAGCGACAAAAAGAAAAGAGGAAAATAAATAAATAAATAAAAAGATTCAAAAACACACCAAATATACTATGATCCCTTGAAAGAATACGAGAGAATGTGGGGCTGCGTTGCGCTTATTTAGAGGTTTAGGACTAGTATGCGATCTAGGGTTTTATTAAAGGATTTTGTTGAAAATTCTTGATTTTTTTTTAAGTTTTTCCTTAAGAATATTAATAATTAAATTACCATTCGGATCATTTGTTGAAAATAATGCAATATGGATCATTTTGTTCGTCTAAAGTGGTTCTCTATCCAGATAATTTTATTTTTTTCCCAATAAGTTCTTTATAAGGATCAATAACTATTAATCCTGAAAGATTTTCTATTATTTGTTAAAAAATGATCTGAACCGTTAGAACCGGAACCAAACTGTAGGAATCGGAACCGAAACCGAAACTGAAACCGATGATTCTGAATCGAGAACCGGAACCGAGGTCATGTCTAATTTCGAGTAGGATTAATGATTGACCTTTTGATCTGACAAAATAGTTTAATTATATATTATAATAAATGTTTTTTAATATCAATTTGTTTATCATATAAAAATAAATTTTAAATTAGTGAAATTAATCTACCGATTGAAAATTAATCAATAAAAAATTAATAACAAGTAGAGGATATATATAAATATTGTGCTTTAATTATTACAATTAAAGGAGCAGCAAGGTGGTTGGGCGTTTGGGGGTAGCGTTTGAGTGCATGGTTCGATCCACCATGACGACGCCATTTATTTGATTTGTGTGATGGCTGGTGGGTTGGCCTGGTCTTTGAAGAAAAAAAATTTTATTTTTTATTTTTATTTTTTCGTCCCTATACATTATCAGTTGGGACAAATTTCAATTTACGTCCCAAAAAAGCTATTGCAACCCACTTGAGACGACGGATTTTGGGATAAATTTTATTCGTCCCAATTTTTTTTGTAGTGCGATGTGCTACCACTACAACATCATCTGCGAAAGTGCTTTGATGAAGAACGGTGTATTATGGGATGGAGACCTGTCATTCTTAGGTACGCGTCTTCAAGAAAATAGTAGGCATAACCAACTGTCATTCCCTGAATTACAAAAGCTTTTAGTTGGATAGGGAAAACATAAAAAGGAAGAAAATCAGCAAAGGCGATACTGAGACACCCGTGACTACATGAGGTCGAAATTTGAAGTATGTCTTCACATTCTTACCAGCACGAATATTCATTTCAACTTAAAATAATCCTTTAGGTGCATGTAGTTATAACAAGCAAAAATGTTGTGTATATAATATTGTATTAACAATTAATAGTTTTTTGAAAAATCATTCACTTCCTATTTAAATACAAATCAGATTATTTTATAATTTTGACATAAAATGATGTTTGGTAAAACTTCAAAAAGTGATTAATTGATAATTTGATAAGTTTTGACAGTGATTTTGAGAAGTAGGTGAAGGGTTACTTTTTAAAAATGATTATGGAATAATCTATTTTAGCATTTATGGTGTGTTTACTAATCAGAAATCCTACCTTGGAAAGGGAATTAAGTTCCTAATTTTTAAATTCATGTGTTTACCAATTTTTTTGGGAATTTAGTTCCGTGGACCCCATACACATACCAGGAATTAAGTTCCTGATTGAAAGGGAACTTGATTCCCCTCACTCATCCTAAGAATCAAGTTCCCTTTCCTGATTAAAAAGGGAATTCATATGTTTTTACTAAAATATCCCCACTTATTTTTTTTTAAAATAACTATATATATTTATATTTATATACTTTGCAGTTGATTTTTACTTTACATGTGCGGGGTATTTTTGTAATCAATTTTGTATAATTTTATTTCATCTCTAATTCTAAGAAAGTTAATAAACACAGTAATGAAATTTAGTAACTTAATTCTGATTCCCTTCCATTCCCTTTCTGGTGGAACTTGTTTCTGATTCTTCTCATTCCCGATTAGTAAACGCATCCTTAATGCATCTTTTAAAATATCATTATTATCCTTATGAAATCAAGTTAAAATCATTTGTATACCTTATTTCATCTCAAAATTAAATATTTTATATTAAATATTGATTTAATTTATAAAATCTTTTAAAAATGTTTTTATTGTTCTTATGAATTTTTTTTTCCAATTTAAATATTTTTCTTAAATATTGATTTAATATATATAATTAATGACAAAAAAAATGAAATAGGATCCTAAAATAAAAATCATGTATATTTTAGTCACTGTAACTAATCTTAGCACTTTTGCAATAAAATTACCAAACATATGTATACTGTTTTTGAATTATACAGTAGTTTTAAAAATATAATTAACCAAACATCTACCGATTAACTTCACAGCTAATTATTCTTTCAGTACAGCTAACCGTGATTATTATAAAAGTTACAGCAATACTAAACTAGCCCTAAATTTGATTGCCGTTAATTACTTCCACAAAAGATTTCCAGAAACCCCTACTCAGTTTTTTTTTTTTTAACCCTTTTTGATTCACAATAAGGAGTTTTAGTTTAATTTCAAAATTGCACGGTTACTTTTCGATTTTGATCCAACTTCAAGAGATTTTACAGAATCCTTCTATTGTTACATTTAAATATTTAATAGTTTTGTTAGTAGGATGAAAAAAGGAAAAAGAAAATTAATATTTCATTCAAAATTAAGTTTAAGATACAATTTAAGTATTTAACTATCTGAATAATTTCTTTGAACTTTTTAATCTATCAATTTCGAAATAATTATATTTAAACCATATGTACTTCTAGAGTTAGAAACTTAATTATGACCTCTTTAATTTGCTTCTTCAACATTTTGAAGGAATCCAAACATGCCTGGAGTTTGGAGGAAAGAGCAAGTAGAAGCATGGAAACCAGTCGTGGATGCTGTCCATGCCAAAGGTGGCGTCTTCTTTTGCCAGCTTTGGCATGCCGGTAGGGTTTCGAATCGCAGTGAGTGAACATGCATGATTTCTTGATTCTGGTTTTCTGATTTTTTTTTTTTAATTTTGATTTTGATTGTAACTAATTTATTAATGGATTGTGTTCACTTTGTTTGTGTTTCTACTTTCTACATGTGAACTGGTTGTGCTAAGTTAGGATTTTACATTATTTAAGTTTTAGTTACTTCAAAAAATAATTAAGTGGATTTTTGTTATTGTAATAAAAAAAAATAAAAAAAAATAAAAAATAGAAAGAGATGGGTAAGTCCTTTTGATCTGTGCAGATGTTCAGTCAAATGGTGAGGCACCAATATCTTTGTTATTAATGCTGTCGATTTGCTCTAGAAATAGTTGAAGCTACTTGTAAAGAAATTGGAGCATATAGAGTTGGAATAAGGCTATCTCCCTTTGCAGACTACATGGAATCAGGAGACTCGAATCCGAAAGCATTGGCTCTCTACATGACAAAGTCGTTGAACAAATACGGAATTCTCTTCTGTCACATGATCGAACCCAGAATGATATTGGCTGATACAAAATTTGAATGCCCTCACAGCCTGGTACCGATGAGAAAGGCTTTCAATGGGACTTTTATTGTCAATGGAGGTTATGAAAGGGAAGAAGGGATTCGAGCTGTGTTGGAGGGCAATGCATATCTTGTGTACTATGGACACTCGTTCTTGGCTAATCCAGATTTGCCTAAGAGGTTTCAAATCGATGCCCCTCTCAATGCATACAATAGAAATACTTTTTATACACACTATCCTGTTATTGGTTATACTGATTATCCATTTCTTCGGTAATTAAGTATCAAATTAGGTCTCAATACGTGATGCGTTCGTAGACTTGTTTCACTCTCATCATGATGAGTCTGTTGCATGAATGTACCCTTTATTTCCTATTTCTTAGTGATAGGTTGTACAACGATTGAATGATGCTATGAAATGAATATATATTGCTTCTATTTGATCTCCTCTTTCTCTCTTCTAAATTAATGGTATGTTCAAAAGTGTACAATCTCATTGGATGAGAAAGTACGCATTTATCTCCTTAAATCTCTTATGCCCTTAATATTGAACTAATAAAATGACCAAATTTCTATTAGTTATTAAAATTTAAAAATTGAGATAATCCTTTTATAAAAACAATTAAATTATCTTCATTTTTAAAATTAATTTTAAAAAATGAAAATAACTTAAAATTTTAAAAATAATTTTTAATTTCCATTTTAAAATTGTTTTTTAATTTAAATTCAATTGAAAGGACTATATACAATTAAATAATTTTTTATTTATTTGGGTTTTTAGTAAAACGGCTCTATTTTAGGGGCTGAATTAAATCTACCCTAAAACCCAAATTAATTGTAAAAATACTCTAAAATACCCTAAAATAACCTCAATACCCCTTATCATAACTTCACGTCATTTACTAACTATATTAATTACATTTACTAATTAACCACCAACTAACAATTACATTTGCTATTGGCATACCCCCTACCTGTCTATTTATGTCTCACTTTTTTAATAATCCAGTGTTTTTTTTTTTCCTTTATCAAAATTACTTAAAGAGACATACAATTTAAGGAAAAAAAAATCTTCTACAAAGTAAACCTATTAAAATCCTACATTCCTTTTCAAAAAAAATAAAATAAATAAAAACATGTTTTTTTAAACCTTTTTTATTTTTATTTTTATTTTTAATTTCTTAGCTCTTAAACCCTAAATTTTGCATCTTACACACATACAAAAATATTATGAAATAGTCTTTGAAAGATATCATCGTTCTTTAAAATGATATTAAGCTATCAGTGTATTGAAGTAACCCTGTTATTTTTTTTTTTTCTCTTCCACCATGAAATAAGAAGAAAAAAAACTCAAAATAAAATAAAATAATAAGAAGAAAAAATAAATCATTTAATGGAGGTGAGAGAAAGATGTATTAAGTTTGTAAAATAAGTAAATTGGATAGTTTTGGAAATAAATCAAAACAATTAATAAAAATATTTAATTTTATTTTATTAAGTCAAAATTTTAAAAAGTGGGGCATATATAGATTGGTAGAGGGTGTGCCAATAGAACCACTCTAAAAAAATACTAACAATTTACCAACAAACTCATCAAACCATTAACTAAACAACATCTATTTTTTTTTTCTTTCTCTACATCACCTTTCCTTTTCATATTTTAAGTATTAAAAACATTGGGGAATGTCATATAAAATTGTTTGAAGGGGAAAGTACTACATTGTAAAGTTATTATTCCTACCTCCCAAAATATATATATATATATATATATATATTTATATATATTTAAAATTCAAATCATGTTTAAAACCTATGAAAAAAACCATCGAGTCGGCCTAGCCCAATGGTTTTTTTCCTCAGACCAAGGTGACAAGACATCGGGTAACCCTGACCTGAAGGTTTTTAAAACATGAGCAAAACCATCGGGTCAGGGTGGCCCAATGTCGGGTCACCCTAGCCCGAGGAAAAAAACCATCGGGTGACCCGATGTCAGACCACCTGACCCGATGGTTTTTTTTCTCGGGCTAGGGTGACCCGATGGTTTTGCTCATAGGTTTGAAAAACCATCGGATCATGTCGGGTCACCTTGCTCCTAGGTAAAAAACCATCGGGCCAAGGTGACCCGACATCAGGTCTCCCTGATTCGATGGTTTGCTCATAGGTTTGAAAAACCATCGGGTTAGGATGACCTGATGTCGGGTCACCCTGGTACAAGGAAAAAAAGCATCTGGTCAGGCCGACCCGATGTCAGGCCACCCAACCCGATTGTTTTTTTTCATATTTTCAATTTTTTTTTTTTGGATAATTTTTTTTTTCCATTTATGTTTTTTGAAATAATGAATATTTTAATGATGGATAATATTTGTTAAAGTTTATTTCAAGATTGACTATGAAAAATGTTCATTTGGTTTTGAATTTGGGTGGAGAACGGAAAAATCATCATGGTTAGTATTGGTATAAAGGTCGAAAAACGAAGTCGTTTGCTCTTTCAAGGAATTCAAATTATGGTCAGTTGTTAGATAAGGTGTACAATGTCACATGAATTGATAGAGATCATTATCGGGTTAGTATGACGACTCTTCCACAATTTTTCATCCTAGCATGCCAATTGAGATTGTTGATGATGAGGACATTGCATTGTTGCTTCGTCGGGAGAATGTTGACCCATTAGTTTGCATCAGTGTTGAGGAAATTTGCCATAAGTCTTTAGAAATGAAACATAAACCACCAGAGTCCTCTCATAACCTATACAAGTAGGTCGTCGTGGTCCTAGCAGACCTAAAAAGAATCGCACTCTGTCACTTGGAGAGGAAGTAACTCAAAGGAGCTGCACCACTTGTCATCGTGTTAGTCACAATAGCTATACATGCACCTACCTGAAGTCAAGTAGACCATCAAGTGATATGGGAAGCACTGGTGAAATTTGTGAGGCGAGTGGATCGCATAACTAATGTACTTGAATTATCTTTTATTTGAACATGTGTTATGAATATGTATTATTATATTTTATTTGAACATGTATTGTGAACTTGTAATATGAACTTGTATTATTTAATATAGGCTTAGTACATTATTTACAAAATTTTGACAGAGTTCCTTTTGAAATTTAAACAAATCCATATCTTTCTTCGATCCCTGCAAATATAACACTTCTAATAGCCACACAACAGTCTCTACATCGTTCACACATCAACATATAAAAAAGTCATGTCCCAAATCAAGTTGCACAGCAAATTTCTATAAATATGACATGTACACTTACTTTTTTGTATTTTTGAAAATGTACACATCAAGTTGCATTATTTACATATAAGGGTTTTGTTGGAAAATTCCATCATGTGAAGCCACACATGTAAATATTAAATGTGTTATGCTATCTTTGGTTAAGCCTAAATTAAAGTGATATAATTAAGATTTAAAGTATTAATGCTTAATGGTATAATTGTCATGGAATTAATGTGTAGATACTAGAGTGTTATATCTAATTTGATGAGGGGCCAAATTAGAAATAACAAAACCTATAATAATCTAATTATTATATATTAGGATTATGGTCCCCAAATTACACGATCTTTTCAGTTTGTCTGTATCGCCATCAACAGAGTAATAGAGAACATTTTAGGGTTCACAAAGATCGTGATAATTTGGAAGATCACAACCCGATCTCCAACCTTCGGCAATAGATTCAAGTACACTTCCGCATTCTATTATCTCCCTTTCTTTTAAATTGATATGGGTTATTAATATGTATTTAAGGTTTGATTAATCGTGATATAGAAACATGTTTAGGTTCAGATTCGGATTGATTATGTGTCTATGTATGTTGATTTAGTTTTAATCAAACTTACTTACAGGTTCATCATTTACACAAGGTACCATGTGAAGCGCAAGGTGCTGCTGATTTGACTGATGGGCATGCCGGAAATTCCGTTGATCTAATTTCGGAACTTGCATATGTTGCTGATCCAACACCATTGCATTTCCAAAAGAGATTGACATTTGCCGGTTTTGAACTTGGCTTGACATACCAGAACCAGTTTTATCGCAGAAGTGTAGGTGAAACAGACTGGGCGTTGCCAATTGGAGTTCCAGATGGTCCCATTACACCAAAACCAGAACTACATTTATTCACCAAAATGATCTTAGCATAGCATTGCTCTACAATAGCCAGATATTCAAAAAACAAAAATGCTAGGCACTTCAAGGAGCAGACCTCGATATTCTGTTCAATTCTATGGCTAAATCAATTTCACAGTCAAAGTTCAATACTTCAAATTTCTCATACATGGCAACAAGAGATACGAATTTCCCCCAGATCATTTGAAGCTCAGAGGCCAATGGACAAATAACTGACAAAAGAATATCTAAAAATTAGGCTTTGGCTATGATCATTCAACAATAAGAGTCATACAGAAGTAGAGATATAAATTTATATCAATCTCTACCACAACTGAGCCTCAAACCAATTATACAAAACATGAAACCAAAAAGCACAACTCAAAGCCATGACATCAACATGAATCGGTTGTATTGTTAATGTCCAAAACCAACACCTCCATTTAAGTGGCAAATTGACTGATTATCCATGAAACCAAAAGCAAAGTTCAACTTGAAAGTGAGACGAGAAAGAGTGGATTTCTCCTAGATTCCATGAGCAAAGCCAAACCCAGTCAATTTCTCCTAGATTCAAATCACAATCACTCAAGGCTCAAGCACCTATAAACCGCAAACCCAGTCATCTGCTCAACCCGCCTACACAGTTCATACCTCCAAACATTCCTTTCAATCTCATATATTCAAATCTTTCCACAAATAAGCAATCAACTAAATCTAAAGCCAGTTATTTTAAAAGATTAAGCAGACTTAGAGATTATCATTTAGATTATTGAACAATATTTCAAAAATTAATAAATCTTCACTGAATCGAAGAACTGAGTCGAGCGTACCTACAACGGAGTCGAGCCAGAGAAACTAGAGTAGATCCGCTAACTTTTGGCGATTACCCTATGTCCAGTGTGCTCCAAAGTTGACGGCGTCGGCGTTTTGTTCGAACCGAGAACATTCGAAGACTCGATGGTGGCTGGATATCGACTACGACACCGATGTCGAGACGAAGAAGTTACGATTGGGTCGGAATGGACGTCGGCGACAGAGGATTTGGGTCGATCAGGATGGCTGGCTGTCATGCCCATGACATTTGTATTGATTTTTCTGATACGATTTAGCTTTGATTTTACAGGTTTGATGGTTCTGGTATTGAATGTTGAAGAATATAGTTTGAAGAACAGATAGGAGAGAAAGAGAGAGAGACAATATCGGAAATTGAGAGAGGAGAGAATAGAAATTAGTTAGGAAAAATATTTGTTGTATTGATTCATTGTAAAATACAGACATATATTTAAAGGATAATAAAAGTAAATGTAAAAAAGGAATCTACATAATATATGACTTTTTGGGAAATAATTCTCTACAATATACTCACAATAATATTATATTCTACGGGAGATGATTCTCTATATTAAAACACACTTATATTATTATGGACTCATATTAAAACCTTAATTTTATCCCTAAATTCTCAATCCTTACATTCCCCTTCTCTTGAAAACATCTTTGTCCTCAAAGATGGAAACTTGAAATAATGACCCAATTGTCCAATGAACTAAAATGGTTACTAACTGCAATAATGGCCCAAATCACCAAAATCTGAAGGAATCGATAATTGCAATGCGGCCCAATCGATCCTTTCCTGACCCGGCTCAACAGAGTTGCTAACCCGTATATGGACCAATTGTTTTGGTCTCCAAAATGCCTAACAGAGTTGAAGAAATTAACAATTGCAATTGTAGCCCAACTGAGTTGCTGATTCTTTAATTGCTAATGTGGCCCAACGGCCTAATCGTGTCTTAACCCAGTTCGCCCATTTGGTGATCCAACTAGCCCAATTCTGGAAGCACCAAAATGGCACCGTTTTGTGACAAGGTTTTGTGTACACCCTTTAAAAACTTCTCTTCATTCAGACAGCAACTCTAGCAGCTTGTCACGGGCTTAGAATTACGCAGTGGAAAATCCCGTACGGCACTTAGGCAACTTGTGGGCAAGGTTGCTAAGTAAGCCTAAAATGTGTGCTTGTCACTCTCAAATGCAAGAGAGACTAGAGAAAGGTGTTGGAAGAGCTTGGTTGGAATGTTAAGGAAAGCTTTACAAGGCTTTGATTACAAATGACTTGGATAGGCTTGGATAGGCTTGAAGTTGTCTTACAAATGGGAGGAGTTACCTATTTATAGGTAAGCCACCTCCTTATGAATGTTCTAGACTAATCTAGTCTAATATTGGAGATTAAGTCTCCAGAATATTCTACACCTAACTAGAATGCTCTTACATGTATTTACATGTCTTTACAAGATTCTAGATTGTTCTACACATATCTAGTTATGTACATGTGTCTAGATTCTTCCTATAGGCATGTGCAAGAAAGACCTAGAAAGCATTAGTGACTAGAGACTTCTAGAAGCTTCCGTTGCTAGAAGTGTACGGAGATCTCTAGAATCTTCCATTAACTAGAAACTTCCGTCCATGCTTTGGAGTGTGTGGAAATCTCTAGATTTTTCCAGCAACTTTGCCTTGTTGTGGGATTTTTAGGCACCTTGACTGGAATCCGTAATTTGGATCTTTGCGGGCCGTGACAAGCTGCTCTTCCTCATTTCTACACCCTTCAACACTACACAAATCCTCCTCCTTCTCTCTACTACCTCCATTAAAACGACACCCCATTTCCTTACTCTGTCTTCATTTAACAGTAGCCTGTCATTAGAGAAAAATCCCCAATTCAAATCTCTAATTCCTAACCTCTTCTTCTCTCTTGTAAATCTCTATTTACTCCTAAATTTTCTTCTTCTTCGACAAATTAGAGCTGTAACAAGAAGTGGGCGAGGATAATTGTTGCAGTAATTTCTGAACCGATTGATGAGAATCAACGGCGATCGTCCGTCGCTCGAATCCTCCACGATCGATTGAGTGAATTCTTCTTCATTTCCGATTCTTCTTTTCTCACTAAACCGGTGACTACTCACTACAATCCGTCGTCGATTCCTTTCTAAACTCCTTCCAAAATGGCCAAAACTCCACCAAAATCATGACCTAGACAACCCTTCATCTTCAAATGAACCATTTCCTCCAGGATCGAACACCAGCAACTGAACCATAGTGCACCTTCGAATTCGGGCCCTTTTTAGAGTTCGGTTTTCCACTGGAGAGACCTTTATTTGCTTCTCAGGTCTCGATCGGAACCGATTTTCGTCAGAAAATGACGTGGGAGTTGTGGCAGCTGTCCATGAGTTGTGGTGGATGAGGAAGAGAAGCTCGATGGCGGCGAGGCCGTCACTGGACATCACTGGCTTCGTAGAAACTCTAGCAGGTAAGACAACAAGTTTCAAATCATTCTCACATGTAGCAAATTCAGAGGCTTCAGCAAAATCCAATTTGAAAGAAGAGGTGTTGGACCAGTGAATGAGCTGAAATTGGCAAGCTACTCCTCTCAAATCTAGATAAAAAATTCGTTCTAGAGCCACTGAAGTTTGTATGTGTGTTTGTAGCCCTAGGTAGACCCAGTCAACCGTAGTCAACCATCTTTCTGACCTCCTTTTGTCTGTATAGAAATTACTACGAGCTTGAGCTGATGTGAGTGACTCTTTTAAGACCGAATAGAGCCTGGTTCTGTCCTTTGAGAGGCCATTGGACTCATCCGAGCTTGTTCTCAAATTGAAGAGAGTGAATATAGGCGGTTTGGTCCACTGTGGCCAAAATTCGCTTGTATGGAGTTTACCTCTGTCTATGACAGTTGTAGATGGCAAACCCTGTAGACTGTGGGTCTGTTTAGGCGGCTTATTTGGCCACGGTCTGGGTTTGTTGGTGTTAGTGTGTTTAAGTAGTTTGTTTGGCCCATGGATTGGGTCTAATAGCAACTAGGTATGTTGCTGTGTCTTGGATGATTGCTTGGAAAGATTGAGTCTGAATAGGTGGGAAAATTGGGTTTGGATAGCTATGAGTTGGTAGGTTCCGGTTATGATTTTAATTGGTGGTGTGTATGGATTCGAGTTAGGGGTTGGTTTAGACCCGGATTTGGTTTCCTTGGCATCAATTGACGCCTCAACTAGTACCTCTTGTAGTTGGGATAGTTGAGTGATAATAGTTGAGTCAGGAGGCTTGCTCTCCTTCACGAAGGGCCTGGTTTTAGGTTCAGGTTTAACTCCTTCAAGCTCAAGAAGGTTTAGCATATGAGACACTAGATCTAAGCCAAAGTTTGCCTTGATAGGTGAGTCTTCTGGACCTGGTACATCTATAAGTTTTCCTCCACTGTCAACCACGTTTTATGTATTTCTACTTCCTCTTCATCTCCTTATTCCTCATCTTTGAGCATGTAAAGCTGTATTTTAGCACATTAATGTTCAAAAGAATATACTTCATCATAGTTATAACACAAATTCTTATCCCATCTAGCCTTCATTTCTGCTTTAGTCAGTAATATGATGAGATACATTTCTGGTTGAATGTGAACTTGCCTATGTTTTGTTGCTCACTTGAATTTCCTGTTGAGTTTTCTGATGAGTGAAATTGAATTGTGAAATGGTGGTGTTTAGTGTGATAAAATTGGCTCTGTATCTGCAGGTTTGTGGGAGAATATTGCTGGATTTGAAGAATACTAGAGAAGAAGTTAGAACAAATTGAAGAGTGAAGAAAAGAGAATAAGATCTCACAGGGAGAAGTCTGGACAGTGAAATTAAAAAAGTTCGAATCTAATCTCACAGGTTGCAGGAAAGATGCTCTGATACCATTTGTCATGCCCATGGCATTTGTATTGATTTTTTTTTATATGATTAGCTTTTATTTTGTAGGTTTGATGGTTCTAGAATTGAATGTTGAAGAATAGAGTTTGAAGAACAGATAAGAGAGAAAGAGAGAGAGATAATATCGGAAATTGAGAGAGAAGAGAGAATAGAAATTAGTTAGGAAAATATTTGTTGTATTAATTCATTGTAAAATGCTATTACAGACATATATTTAAAGGAAAATACAAGCAAACGTAAAAAGGGACTCTACACAATATAGGACTCTTTGGGAAATAATTATCTATAACATACTCACACTAATATTATATTCTCAAGGAGATGATTCCCTATACTAAGACACTTTTATTATTATTGACTCACATTAAAACCTAAATTTTATCCTTAAATTCCCAATCCAGCCAAGCGAATTGGGATTTTAGGGCAAATAGAGTGAAATTGATTTCAGATGTTGAAAAGGGTAGGAAGGTCTTTTTAAGGTAGATTTGCAATTTATTTCGGTTTTAGGGTATATTTGCAATTCAGTCCCTAAACTAGGGTAGTTTTGCTAAAAACCCTTGTTTTTTATATACTCTTAACCCTTTAATTCTTCCTTAAAGAAAAAGAAAAAAAAAAAAAAAAAACCCTTTAATTCTTAATTTTATATTTTTTTTTTCACGTATTTTGAAGTTTTATTTGTATTTCAAAGTATTGGAAAACATATCACCACCCAGTTCTTTGAATTTCCTTTAAAAAATTTAATTATATTTAAAAAAAAGTTTGAAGTAATTAAGTAAATATAATTATATATATATATATATATATATATATATATAAAACAATAATGTCAATAAGTCCATAAAATAGCTTTTGTGACCTAATTACATGTCTCTCAAGCTTGCCAACAGAGGCGTAGCTTAGGCTATTCAGCTAATAGATGGACGAACTTGAGATTTGGGGTTTGGAATAAAGATGGTAGTATCCCCCGCGGGGCGGAGATGAGGGATAATATTCGGGGATGGGGACGGGGACGAGGATGGGAATAAAGTCTTGTCCCCGAATGTGAAGCGGGACGGGGACGGGGGAAGCACTCCCCGCCCCGATATATATATTATAAATATATATATATATTTTATGAAAAAAGTGTATGGCTTCACTTTGGAGTGAATAGTGGGCAATCGAAGTTTGCTATCGAGCAGCAGGCGGTAAATGAAGCCACTTTGGTTGTCCAGATGAATTTGGATGGCAACCTCAGCAACTGCCAATAGTTCTTGAGGATGGAGAAATTTCACAAACAAGAGAGACATTTTGCTCCACTGAGGCGATCCTAGAGTTCTTAAAGAAGAAGGGATGTGATGCAAACATATCTCGTGCTGCAGGCCATTTTGTATGCAATTATGTCTATTATCAATCTCTTCGATTTGCACAGCAGAAAGGTCACAAATCTTTATTTGTCCATGTTCCATTATTCTCAAGTATTGATGAACAAACCCTGATGAAATTTATAGCCACCTTTTTGGAGGCTATTGCTTCGACATGTTAGTGTATATATATATATATATATATAGTTATAATATAATATATAATATTCAGATTTTTAAAATCATTTAACATTGATTTTTTTAATATAAATAGTTTTTTTTTTTTTTTTTTGTTTTTTTGTTGTTTTTTTAATTTTTAATTTTTATCTAAACTTTAGAAATTGGTTTGTTTTATAGAATCTTTGATTTTAGACTAAATATGAATTTATATTTTTTTTTCTTTGTTATAGGTTGTAATTTTTAAATATATAGTTATATTAGATGAGAAATAGGGCAGGTATGGGGAATGCCCTTCCAACGGGGAATCCTCGCCCTCGGCTCTGCTTCTCTTAATGCGGAGATGGGGATGGGGATGAAGATGGTTTTGGGAGATGAGGATAGGGATAGGGATGGGGATGGAAATGCATTTCCCGACCCCGACCCCGACCTACCCCATTGTCATCCCTAGTTTGGAATATCTCTCAAATCAGCAGTTCAAATCCTACCAACAACGAAAACTAAAAAAATATATATATATATACTTGGTTTCAAAATAAAATACATTGGGATTTATATACCCTAATCTTATTGCATTCGGCACATGGACTGACAAGAGTGTTCCGATTTATGAACTGCAAAAGCTGTGGCCTGTCTGATTCTGTCAAAAAAGCAACCGCTCTATTAATGTGCCCACTTTGACAACCGGCGACCTCACATTCTTGCCGGTAGTTCATTTTACACCACAAAGAAGAAGAACCAGTGGTTTTATTAAAATGGAAAACAGAGGAGGTGCAGAAGCAGAACCCCAGCCTGAAAATGTTGAGAAGAAGAATGTTATTCCTCTTCTCACTCCATACAAGATGGGTCCTTTCAATCTTTCTCATCGGTATGTTTATTTTATGCATCGATAGGTGTTTCTGAAAATTCCCACTTGGAGACAGTCTTTATATAGATCAGTCAGTCTTTCTGGTCCTCATTTCAGCAGTGTTCTGTTTCCATTGATTTGCATTTTTGTTATTATTTTCCTTTGGTTAGAAATCAGTTTAGTGCTTGGTCTATGCATGCCTTGTGTTGTTGATTTTACTGAAAAATAAGTGTGTTTGAACAAATCCCATTTCGATAAGGTCTTCATATGTACTTTTGATGTTGTTGTTTAGTCTCAACTCTCAAGATTAGGGATGCCAATTTCTTCATTGCACAATTTGGATTGGACTATTTTGTTGGGATTTTGAAGCACATTGTAGTGATGTTATTGCACAGTTTTACTTGCGAGAATTAATTTCAATAATCTTTTTGGCTTAATTTGCATTTCAGAGTTCAGTACTTGGTCTAATTAATTTTTGGATTATTGTGTTCATATATGTTACAGAATTGTGTTGGCACCATTGACTAGGCAGAGATCTTACAATAATGTTCCTCAGCCGCATGCCATCTTATATTACTCCCAAAGAACCTCCAAAGGTGGCTTTCTCATTGCTGAAGCCACTGGAATTTCTGACACTGCTCAAGGGTAGTTTTAGCTATTGTGTACTTGCAATAATTAAATGAGAAGCATACATTTGAATTTTGAGTGTAAATGTGTACTTTCTAGGTCGAAAATCTTATAATCTTTTTTGTTTGTTCTATGTAAAAGTTATCCGCTAATGCCTGGTATATGGACCAAAGAGCAAGTAGAAGCATGAAAACCTATTGTGGATGGTGTTCATGCCAAAGGCAGCGTCTTCGTTTGTCAGATTTGGCATGCGGGGAGGGTTTCAAATCAAGGTTTTTTCTATGGCTCTTTCTTTGTGGTTGTATGCATGTGAGACTGACAAACTTGATTTTATTAAAACTATAGAGACTATTTCCTTTGTATTTTATTACTTCTCTCTTTTGTGGCTCTGCAGATTTTCAGCCAAATGGTCAAGCACCGATCTCATCTTCAGACAGGTCATTGGTGTCTCAAGTAATAGTGTTGATATGGCCAATTTACGCCTCCAAGACGGCTAAGGACTGATGAAATTCCTCAGATTGTGAATGATTTCCGACTTGCTGCTAGGAATGCTATTGAGGCTGGTAAACTATTTTTCTAAAATCAAAGCATATACCGTAAGAAATGAAAATATGTTCGGCTATTGCAATTTGGATAGTATGTGGTGGCCCATTTTTTAGGAGAACAAGAAAAACCAGAAATAGAAGCCTAGTGAGAATGTTTGCATGCTTTCTATAGCTGTTTGAGGGAAAAAAAAAAAAAAAAAAAAACAAGTATGAATGTGATCTAGATTGTTTCTGTTTTTGTAGGTTGTGTACTTCTCCTGAAGTGAGAAAGAGAGCTTTTACTAAAGTGAGCTTTTACTTCGCATGATGCCAAATTGCATCCTTAGGGACTTGTAAACAGCCCTGTACCTTGAGAGCCAAAGTAGTAACAACTAACAGGTTTCACTAGTTACTTGTTTAGGGAGAGCAATATGAGCCGGATAAGATAGGCAAAGCGTGCTTGTTTCTTGACAAGTTGCATGTTTGGAGAAAAGCCTTCCTTTTCTTTTGGAGATTTATAGATTTGTCTATAAGATCATCAATTCTCAAGTTTATATGATTGTATTTATTTTTATTTAACCCTTCTTCTGTACTAGCTTTCATAACCCAGACCTTGTCTTGAATCTATCTTTGTTAATTGTTATTATTTTTCTGCTGTATAGGTTTTGATGGAGTTGAGATCCATGGGGCACACAGTTACCTTATTGACCAGTTCTGAAAGATCAGATAAATGACCGGACTGACCAATATGGTGGATCTCTAGAGAACCGATGTCGATTTGCTATAGAGATAGTTGAAGCTATTGCTAATGAGATAGGTGCTGAAGGAGTTGGGATAAGGCTTTCTCCCTTTGCAAATTACATAGAATCTGGGGACGCAAATCCAGAAGCATTGGGTCTCTACATGGCAGAGTCCTTGAACAAATACGGTATTCTCTACTGCCACATGGTTGAGCCACGAATGAAAACTTTTGGTGAAAAATGTGATACTCCTTACAGTTTGCTACCTATGAGAAAGGCTTTCAATGGCACTTTTCTTGTTGCTGGGGGTTATGGCAGGGAAGGTGGAAACAAAACTGTGGCTGAAGGCTATGTGATGTAGAACCAAAAGGAAATAGAACCAGAAAAGGAGATTGGTAATAAAACAATTCAATATTTTATTCCATTCATCAAAATCTAACCCTACAAAGGCTCTAAAGGGGCCTTTTATAATGATCAGATACAAGAGAGTTTAACTAAAAAACAAATACTAAAAGATAATAACTTGAATCAATTATCTCTTTAAAGGAGATAATATCTCAAAGATAAATACTAATAAAATAATAAAAGATAATAACCCCAAAATCCTTAATTATCTTTCCTAAACTTACGTCTTACGTAAGTTCTCAAATCCCTAACCACTTCCCCATCATTCTCCCCTGGTTGAAAAGAACTCGACTCTGGTGAGTGGTGCTGTAAATAATCCTCTAATAAGGACGGGGAAAGACCTCGAACTTCTGGCTCTGAAATCCAAGTGTCCTCAGCTGAAGAACGTCCATGCCAACGAATCAAAAACTGTCGACAACCACCTTGAATAGAGGTAACAAGGCGATCATCCAAAATCTGCTCAACCTGGTCGACATGACTGGCTGCAACAGGTGGAATGCAAGGCAATGAGCTACTAGAAGGACCTGCAGAGACATCAGAGGAAAGAACAGGAGGCTCGAACGTACCCCGGTAAGGATACAAGTCCGATACGTTAAACACCGGACTAATTGTTAAATCAACAGGCAAATCAAGTAAATAAGCATTAGATCTAAGTCTTTTGAGAACACGAAAAGGCCCAATGGCGCGGGCATGCAATTTTTAACAGAATGTGGTGGAAAACGGGCAGGGCATATGCGAACCATGACAAAGTCACCCTCCCTAAACTCTAATGGTCTACGGTGCATATCAGCAGCTAATTTATAGTTATAATTACTTAATGCAATTTGGCGGGGCACTTCAGTATGTAAATCATGCATATGAGTGGCAAAATCAGTAGCAAATTCAGATGTACGTGACTCAAGTTGTATTGGTGCCAAGTCAATAGGTTGACGAGGTGAAATGTCGTAAATAATCATAAATGAGCTTTTTCCGGTGGTTCGGTGGATTGAGTTATTGTAAGCAAATTTAGCCATAGGGAGAAAAAGGTCCCAGTTACCAAGTTTATCACCCACCACACATCTAAGGAGGTTGCCTAAGCTACGATTAACGACCTCAGTTTGACCATCAGTTTGGGGGTGAAAGGCAGAGGAGAACTTAATGGTAGTACCAAATAATTTCCATAAAGTCTTCCAGAAATAACTTATAAAACGCACATCACGGTCAGACACAATGGTAACAGGCAATCCATGTAAACGTACAATCTCCCTAAAGAACAATCGCGCAACAAGTGAAGCATCAACTGTTTTGGAGCAAGGAATGAAGTGGGCCATTTTAGAGAATCTATCAACCACCACCAATATTGAGTCATGAGCACGTACCGTTTTGGGTAACCCTAAAACAAAGTCCATGCTCAAATCTCTCCAAGGGGTGTGGGGAACAGGCAAAGGTGTATAAAGACCAGTGTTTTATTTTGTTGCCTTAGCTAATGACATGTCCTGCACTGGGAAACTATCCTAGCAACATCACGTTTCAAAGAAGGCCAATAAAACCTATCCTCAACCAAAGCAATGGTTTTATCACGACCTAAATGATCGGCTAACCCACCAGCATGCATTTCCCATACTAAAAAGTCACGAAGGGAAGTACGAGGGAGACAAAGGTGGAACCTACGGAATAGATAACCATCCCTAATGACAAAGTCTACATGGTCTCGACGATGGCCATCCAAAATTTCCTGGAATATAATGCCGAAGTCTGGACAGGTGGAATACTCAGATTTGATTCTATCCAATCCTGGTACTGTAATACTTAAAGATTGGACCACCGTCAGAACACGACTAAGAGTATCTGTAACTTTATTATCTACCTCAGGACGATGTCTAATAACAAAGGTGAACGTCTGAAGAAATTCAAACCATTTAACATGTCTAGGGTTCAATTGTTTTTGGGACTGTAGGTAACGTAAAGCCTGATGGTCAGAGTAAAGGACAAATTCATTAGGAAAAACGTAGTACTGCCAATAATGAAGAGCCCTAACAATGGCATAGAACTCTTTATCATAGGTTGAATACTTTTGTTTGGCTGAGTTTAGCTTCTCACTAAAAAAAGCTACTGGGTGTCCCTCCTGACTAAGGACCCCACCAATACCTACCTCGGATGCATCACAAGAAATCTCAAAGGCTTTGGAAAAGTCGGGGTGGTGCAAAACAGGCGCCTCAGTCATTTTCTGCTTAATCTCAAGAAATGATTTATTAGCCGTTGAGTCTCATTTGAACTCTCCTAGCTTTAGACAATTTAAGATTGGTGTCATGATGGTGCTAAAGTGTCTAATGAACCTTCTATAAAACGATGCTAGACCATGGAAACTACGGACCTCAGTTAAGGTCTTAGGTGTAGGCCATTCCCGAATAGCACTAACCTTAGCAGGATCTGCAATGATACCTAAGGATGAGACAATAAATCCTAGGAAAAGGACTTGAGATTGCAAGAATGAGCATTTCGTAAGGTTCACAAACAACTTTTCTGCCCTAAGTGTGAGAAAAACCTGCCTAAGGTGAGCTAGATGTTCGTTCTCGGTGTTACTATAAATGAGGATATCATCGAAGTAAACAACGAGAAACTTACCAATATAGGGGCGAAGCATGTGTGTCATCATTCTCATAAATGTACTAGGGGCATTGGACATTCCAAAGGGCATAACTAACCACTTATACAAACCATCAGGGGATTTGAAAGTGGTTTTCCATTCATCGCCAGGCCGAATCCGGATTTGGTGATACCCACTACGTAGGTCTATTTTGGAAAACCATTGAGCACTGACTAACACATCTAATATGTCCTCGAGTCTAGGAATGGGAAACCTATACTTGATTGTAATCTTATTAATGGCTCGACTATCAACACACATTCGCTAAGATCCATCCTTCTTTGGAGTAAGTGGGACAGGAACAGCGCAAGGGCTAAGACTATGACGGACAAATCCTTTCTCCAAAAGACCCTTTATTTGTTTGCTCAATTCAGCTCGTTCAGTAAGGTTCATTCGATAATGTGGAAGGTTGGGAAGTTGGGAACCTGGGACCAGGTCAATGGCATGTTGGATATCCCGCAAAGGTGGTAACTCAATAGGCAAGTCTTGAAGAGTCACATCGACGAATTTGTCTAGTAACTGTCTAATTGCGAGGGTTGGTTCTAGCCCTAAAGTAGGGGTGTCATGGGTTCACTCTCGCATCACTAGTGCATACACAATCCCAATCTGGTGGCTGTGTCGCATGAACTCCCTAGGACCTAAGATATGAAGGTTGTGTTTAGAGGACACTGTCGGGGAAGGTCTGTCTACAACTGATGTGTTTGTCTGTGTTGGGATGCTATCCTTAGGTTTAGCAGGCTGTAAGGTAATAGTCTTGCCTTGATGGGTAAACATATGGGTGTTCGCCCGACCGAAACTCTTAACATCAAGGTCATATAACCAAGGACATCCCAAGAGGATGTGAGCTACTTCCATAAGAAGGATGTCACAGTAAATGGTCTCTGAATACGAGCCTAAGGATAGGGGAACAAGACACCTATGAGTAATGGGCAAAGAAGTTTTATCCACCCAAGCAACTCTAAATGGGTGTGGATGAGATTCTGGATTGAGTTGAAACCTTGTGACCACAGCATTAGAAACAATATTCATTGTGCTACCCCCATCTATCATTAACTTACAACTTTTACCTTTGCATTCAATAAATGTATGGAATACATTTGTTCGTTTCCAAGTATCAGCACTTACCGGTTTAGTGAATATGCATCTCATCATATGCAACTGACCCTCAAACTCTCTATTATCTAGATCAGCCTCAAGATCTAAATCATAAATATCCTCTATAGGCTCTACGACCTCATCCATAGGGTCAGGGGGATAATAGTCATCATACTCCTGACCTATGATTAAGGTACGCTGTGGGCATTGAGAAGTGATATGGCCTTTAGCATGACAGTGGTGACACTCAATATTAGGATTATGAGGACGCACATGAGAAGGAAGAACGGGCCTATCTCTCGGTATAGGAGGCCGAGAGTCAAAATGAGCATTTGAGGTTGAAGTATTAACCCCCATATAGTTGAAGGACTGGGAACCCTCAGATGGACTAGGACGAGTTTGGCGTAAGTCACCCGGAGGGCGCCTAAAGGGGTAAGAACGAAGGTTTTTCTCAGCCTCTAGTGCTTTAGAGTAGGCATCCTCCAAAGTCTCAGGATTGTGTATGCTAACCACACGTTTGACTTCGAACTTAAGGCCATTTAGGAACCTAGCTACAGTGACATCAGGTTCTTCCTTGATATTACACTTGATCAACAGGTCATCAAAAACAGACATGTAGTCATTAACACTAGACAAAGATTGCTTAATGTTAAGGTACTGGTCTAGTAATGCACTACGATAATATGTAGGCAGATATTTCTCTCTTAACCTGATTTTTATCTCAGACCAAAGGGTGATGGGATCCTGACCTAGATGATCATACTGCATTTGAATGTTCCGCCAATATTTCTTAGCAGAACCGACGAGCTTAAGTTTGGCAAAACGAATTTTCTGTTCGTCACTCATAGGATACCACTCAAAGTAGTCATCCATAACAGCAAGCCAATCTAAGAAGACATTGGCATCCAACCTACCATCAAATTCTGGGGCATCTACCTTAACCCTCATAGCGGAATCAAAATGGTCGTCAGAAGATCTTCTTTGGAAATCTTTACGGTCATCATAGGGGTTCCTATAGAGGTCAACATTCCGGCGAGGAATAAGATTAGGTGGACGCCTAACATCATGATCCTCAGTAGGTAAGCCTCTAAAGGCATGCCTAGGTGGTCTATATTCATCAGGTTCATCATCAGACTTAGGTCGAAACGTTTGACTATGCCTATGTAAAGGGAGGACCTTAGAGGCCGAAACTCTAAGACCTATATTGGACGAATTCGGATGTCTATGACCTAGGACAGGTGTACCTTGACCCATGGTAGACCTAGTAATATGTTCTTCCATATGTTGTTTACCTCGATCCCTGGGAGAGTGGTGAGTGTTCAAATCAGTGAACCGGGACTCGATACGGGTAAAAGGTTCACGCATTTCATTTGTAAGGTCAAGTATTTGCTTCCCAAGGTCATTTTGGACTGCCCGTAATTTTGTCATTCAAAGCTTGGTTTGATTGTTCAAAGTCTTGTTTGGTAACCATTATGTGTATTATGAATGTGAAAACACGAATAATAAAAATAAATTAGACGGATGTTCACAATAAACCATCTATGACTCTAAACGGGTTTGTTTATAAGATAGTGTACACAATTGCAAACAATACACCAGGTAAGTTCCCAGGAAAGGGTGGAGGGTCACAATGGACACACTTAAGTATCAGCCTCCTTTGACAGAACTTTCCTAGACATGTACGTCTACAACCAAATACTCAATTCCAATAAACGGTTGAAACAAAAACTAGGTTTTTTTATTTTATTTTATTTTATTTTTTTATTTTTTATTTTAAAGCTATTTGTGTTTTATGAAAATGCAATAAAAATAAAAATAAAAAAAAATAAAAAATTGGATCAATGCGAATAACTAAGAAAAGCCTGCGAATTTAACAAAAAACCAATGAATTTCGAAATCAGAATAGCCAACCTGTCCTCCGAAGGAAGCTAATCGTTGATAAATTGAAATTTGGTGTAGTGGAAAATTACTGAAAAGTCCCTCTAGATTGCATAATTACGTAAACACTCTTGAAGTATGCGGAATTTGAGAAAAGCCCCAGCAGTATCAGAATTCGCACAACAGCCCAGAAAAATTTCCACCAGGTCCTCCAACTCACAAAAATTACCGTGAAGTCCCTAGTCGAAAAACACAATTACCTGGACCTAGACACCGGAAACTAGATCTATGATCAGATGAAGCTGCAGCCGACGAACCGTTCTAGACCGGTGGTGAGGGTCCACGTGCCGGAAATCAGCGGCAACGACGAGCGACGGCGGTCAGCCCTTTTGAACGCAGATCTGCGTTGATTGGGGCAGAACTGGACGTCGGTGATGAAGAGGAAAGGGACGGCCGACCTTGTCTGAATCTGATGGAGTCGGCGGTGACGACCACGCACCAGTGGCGGCAGCGCGTGAGCGGTGGCGCGTGGGCGCGTGTACTTCCGACAGCGAAGGTTTCTGATTGTTGATATGTGTCTATGTGTTTGAGGTTTGGTGGGTGCAGAATTTTGTGGGAGAAAAAAAAATTTGATGGAAGCGTATAGGAACGAAAAAAATAGGCTCTGATACCAATTGATGTAGAACCAAAAGGAAATAGAACCAGAAAAGGAGATTGGAAATAAAACAATTCAATACTTTATTCCATTCATCAAAATCTAACCCTACAAAGGCTCTAAAGGGGCCTTTTATAATGATCAGATACAAGAGAGTTTAACTAGAAAACAAATACTAAAAGATAATAACCTGAATCAATTATCTCTTTAAAGGAGATAATATCTCAAAGATAAATACTAATAACATAATAAAAGATAATAACCCAAAAATCTATAATTATCTTTCCTAAACTTACGCCTTACGTAATTTCTCAAATCCCTAACCACTTCCCCATCACTATACAGACCTTGTTGTTTACGGTCGAATATTCCTGGTGAATCTGGATTTGCCGAAGAGGTTTGAGCTTGATGCACCTCTCAATAAGTACAATAGAGATACTTTCTACATACCTGATCTTCTTGTTGGTTATACTGATTATCCATTTTTTGAAACCACTTCTTAGGATATTAAAGCATGATAATGTGAACTTGTATTGGAAATTAGCCAAAAATTAAGGAAGTTTATTGTTTTTAGCCGGAATTAGTATTTTGATTGTTTTTGTCAAACAATCCACTTTTGGAACAAAATTGCCCTTCATTCAGAAATGATTAAAAAAATCAAATGAAATTATTTTTATTCTTTACCTCTTCTCTCTCTCCCATTTTCTCCAGAGCATTTTCTTTTCTTCTTTCTCTTCAATCTCTTCTTTCTCTCTCTCTACACCGGATCTCACGCCTCTCTCCTCTCTCCACCTTTTTTTTTTGCAACTCAAATCTCCTCTCTAGATCTTCTCCCTCAAGCTTCTCTCCTCTTTAATCCAAATACTAGATTTTTTTTAAAAAAATTCAGTTTTTCTTTTTTATTTTGAATTTTTTTTTTCAGATTTTAAAACATTTGGATTTGTATGTTAATTGTTGATTTTAAGGGTGGTTGTGCTTAAGTTTAGGTATTGTTTGTTTAAAAAAAAATTCAGATTTTGGTTTGTTTAAAAAAATATCCAGAATTTTTTTTTAAAAAAATTAGGTTTTTTTTTTTTTATGTTGAAAAATTTCAAGATTTTAAAAAATCTCTAGATTTTTCCAGAGTAAACACACAAGACAAACGAATTAAACACACTAAGGTAAAAACGACTAAACAAACCAGTTAAAAATCACTAAACACACCAGGGCAAAAACAATTAAACAACACAAGGCAAAACGATAAAACACACCAGGCAAAACGAATTAAACACACCAGATAACCTAATTAAACACACATGGTGTGTTTAGTCGTTTTTACCTGGAGTGTTTAAGTCCTTTTTGTTTAGTGTGTTTAATCTTTTTTGTTTGGTGTGTTTAATTCCTTTTTACCTGGTGTGTTTAGTCATTTTTGCCTGGTGTGTTTAATCGTTTTTACCTGATGTGTTTAATTCCTTTTCTGCCTGGTGTGCTTAGTCCTTTTTATCTGGTGTGTTTAGTCCTTTTTGCCTGGTGTGTTTAGTCGATTTTCAGATCTTGTTTTGTTTAAAAATTTCAGATTTTTTTTAAAAAACTTAAGAGGCATTTTTTCATATTTCGTTTTTTTTTTTTTCAAAATTTATAAATGTGATGGTTGTTTTTAGGAATGAAATTTTTTCGATCATCTTTTAATTTTTTTTTTCCAGATTTTGTTCAATTAAACACATCAGGCCACCGATTAAACACATCACACAAAAAAGACTAAACACACCAGTCAAAAAGGACTTAAACACACCAGGGAAAATTAATTAAGCACACCAGGCAAAACGATTAAGCACACCAGGCAAAAAGGACTAAGCACACCAGGTAAAAAGACTAAACACACCAAGCAAAAAGGACTTAAACACACTAGACAAAAACGACTAAACACACCAGACAAAAATGACTAAACACACCAGGTGTGTTTAATTCGTTTTGCATTTGTGTGTTTAATAGTTTTGTCTGGTGTGTTTAATGAGTCTTATCCTGGTGTGTTTAATTGTTTTTGCCCTGGTGTGTTTAATTCATTTTGTCTGGTGTGTTTAATTTGTTTGCCTGGTGTGTTTAGTCATTTTTACGTGGTGTGTTTAATCGTTTTTGCCTTGGTGAGTTTAATTCATTTGCTTAGTGTGTTTAATTTGTTTTCCATTGGTGTGTTTAATCTGGAAAAATCTGGAAATTTTTTAAAATCTTGAAATTTTTCAACATAAAAAAAACCTAATTTTCTTATAAAAAAATCTGGAAATTTTTTTAAACAAAACAAAATCTGAATTTTTTTTAAATAAACAATACCCAAACTTAAGTACAACCACCCTTAAAATCAACAACTAACACACAAATCCACCAAATCTGAAAATTTTTGTTTTTATAAAATCCGAAAATTTTAAAAAAATCTGGAAAAAAAGAGAAAGAGAAGGAGAAGAAGAAGAAGAAGAAGTGAAAGTGAGAAAGACGAAATGGAGAAGAGGAGAGAGAGAGAAGAAGGAGAGAAAGAAGAAGAATAAGGCGTGAGATGTGAAGAAGAATAAGGCGTGAGATGTGTGTGTGTGTGTGTGTGTGTGTGTGTGTGTGTGTGTGTGTGTGTGTGAGGAAAAAAACATTCAGCACAAATGAGAGAAAAAATGAGAGAGAAGAGATATTTTTTTAAAAAAAAAGATGGGCAATTATGTCTCTACAGTGGATTTTTTGACAAAAACAATCAGTTTACTAATTCCGGCTAAAAACAATAAAGACCCTTAATTTTTGGTTAAAAATGGACATTTCCTCATTCACATTCCTTATCTCTAATTCTAAGTTCACACTCCACATTGAATATTGTTGTATTGTATGAATGTATTTTCCTTTTCTGCAGTGGTTATTATTGTATTGTCTATTTGTATGAATGTATTTTGAAAAATATCTATGTTGATAACCATTGGCGAAACCACAATATTTTTTTTGGGTGGACTGATGTGATAATTGTTTTTATAGAAATTTTTTTTTTTTGGGATAAAACCTGTTTTGTAAAATCAATTCAGTTCCACAAATTGAAACCGGTTTGAACCGAAATCGATTGATGAACTCAATCAAACTACACTTTTTAATTCGGTTTCAAATTGGTTCCCATTTTGGTGCCTACCCCTACTTGTGAGGCTTCAAAGAAAGATAAACATATATACATATATTATCGATTCTGAATCAATTTTATCAATAAGTTCAAAAAAAGCAATGCAAATTGCTTAATTGTAGCATTTATTGAAGAAGCAAGTTTGACTTTTAATGACAATTTTTTTTTTAAGTGGTTGACTTTTGCAAATTTTATGGACTTTTATAGACTTTACAAGATTATGAAAAATTTTCATAGACTTTTATTTAAAAGACTTTTATAGAATTTCATTTTAAAAGACTTTCGTATACTTTCATTTTAAAAGACTTTTATAGACATTTATAGGCTTTCATTGACTTCCAAATATAATATATAATTTGTTCTAGCAAAATTATATATATTTATCATGTCAATAAAAATAATTTTTCAAATGAATAAAAAAAAAAAAAACCATAGTTAATTAAACTTGACAAAATCATTTATGTCTATATATGTGATTTAATTTATTTTCTAATTTTAATTATAGTTTGCATTATAAAGACATTATGCTTTTTTTTTTTTTTTTAATAATTAGTCAAAATTTTATTTGTTTTTTTATAATTAGTCAAAATATTATAAATTTTCTTTTAGAAT
The DNA here is from genome assembly GCA_035582765.1 of Acer negundo. Lineage (NCBI taxonomy): Eukaryota > Viridiplantae > Streptophyta > Magnoliopsida > Sapindales > Sapindaceae > Acer > Acer negundo. The sequence goes on along the minus strand of CM069231.1, from coordinate 20,635,929 downwards.
AAATGTAGCAAACCGACAATAATATTAACGTTTACATATCTATACGAAATTATGACAATGAGTATAAAAAATCTACCAAAATTTAATTCAAGTTACTAAAGATAAAACATAAAAACCGCATTAGTTGTTGAATAAGACACATGCCTAAAAGTGGGTAGTTTGATATTGATCATAATTACATAGAGTCACGCTCATACGCAACTTTGATTATGGTATATTGGCATGGTTAAGTAGTAGCTTTTATCTTTTATTATTTTTATTTAACATAAATAAAGTTCATTTGAGTTTAGTTGCTTTGAAAATATAGGTTAAAAAAATAAAATCTTTCGTCCTTAATTGCATAGCTGATGGAGAGTTATTTTATATTATTTTTTAGTTAATTTTTTTTTTTTTTGTTATAGATCGTTAATGTTTTTATGTTTTTTTTTTTTTTTAATAATGTTTATTCATTTTCAAAGTTATTCGTTTTATTTTATTTGTGAAATTTATTAAGAATGAGTGTGGTTTTATTTGAAAATAGAACATATGTTTGGTGGTCGATGATTTTCAAAGAATTTTATGTTTTTCTTTTCTAAAGTGAAATTCTTTCTATTTTTTTTTTAAAAGTCATTCAAAGTCTTTGGTAGAATAGAAGACAAATTGTGAGATTTGTTATAACTAAAAATCATTAACAGTCATTGATATTTTAAAGTTGCTAAAAGTCATTGAGATTTTGAATACCTTATAACTTTCATAGACTGTTAAAAAGTTTTGATTGAATATCACATGACTTTTAAAGAATTTTTAAAAGTCTATAAAAGTATGTATTGAATACATCATGACTTTTATAGAGTCGTTAAAAGTCTATATTGAATACGCCTAAACTTTTTAATTTTATAAAAGTAATTAAAAGTTTTTTAAAATTCTAATTGAATGCGCCTTCCTTAGAGTTCAAAATTCTTAAATTTTCTTTACTAGCATATTTGATGAGGAAAATATAAATGGGTTGGTATGAAGGTTTTTTTTTTTTTTTTTTTTTTTTTTTTTTTTTTTTTTTTTTCAAGTTTATTGGGCTTTTATTTATTTATTTATTTTTTATTTAAAACTAGAGTGGTGATGCACCCATTAAAAGCAGTATTTACTATTTACACCCTTTTAATTAGTTCTTCCCATTAAAAAAATATATTTAAATTTATAATTTATAATTATATCCACTTAATATCAAAAATATCCTTTATTGATTTTTCTAAATAAACCTATTCATAAATACACCTTTTTTTTTTTTTTTTTTTTTTTTTTTTTTGTTAACTTTTGTTTTTAAAAAGTTATAATGTTGGGATTTCTAATAGAACTTAATCATATATTCAAGTAAAGGTAATTTGGACCTCTTTTCCATTCTTTTTATTTTATTTTATTTTTTATATATATTTTTATTTATTTATTTTAATTTCTAGTTTTCATTTTTACTTACGATTAAATTCATTTCTATTTCAAAGATTTTAATGACTATAAGAGTAATTTTACTTGAGGGTATTATCGAAATTTAAATTTAATAAGAATGTGGGGTGAACAATCAAGTTTTGAAAGGTGCAAATATCGTCACTCTAAAAACCAATGACATAGTATTTTATGCCAAAGTCTAAAGAAAATTTAGGCTATTTTATTTTGGATTTTTATTTTTATTTTAGAGTAGTAATATTTACACCCCTTTAATAATTCAAAAAAAAAAAATTGTACATACACCCAGTTTTGTATTTACACCACATTAAAATTTTTTAAATATTATAATTTATAAGTAAACCCCACACTTTACCAAATTTATCATTCCTCTAAATTTATTTATAAGTATCATAAATTAATAAATCATATCATAATTAATAAAAATGATAAAAAAGAAAAAAGAAAAAAAAGGAGAACACTCATTCCAAGCCGAAACCTTCTCACCAATTAATGTTTCCTTTGTTGGGTTTTCTAATGCTTTAAAAGCTTTACATACCTCTACTTTAAGGTTTTTTTAGAGTTGTTTAGTTGTGTAGTAGAGGCTACTATACTTCAAAACTTTACTATACAGAAGTTCGGAGAAACTTTTCTAAATATGCTTTAAAAAAAAAAAAATTAACCTAAATATCTCTAAAAGTGCTTTTTTAATTACCAGCTAAAAAACTATAATTTTTTTTTTCAAAAGTTCTATTTATAATAGAATTACTACGTGTAGACCTTTTACAAATAGAGGTTTTTTAAAAACCCAACAAAACAAGCTCAATTCAACTAGCAAGGAAAAAAAAAAAAGGAAGATGTACTTGAATTTACTTGGAAATTTTTTTTTTTTGATCTCCATTACCAAAACAATTGGCTTCAAGAAATCCTTTATTTATTTATTTTTTGAAGAAAAAGATTTCATTAACCAACAAAAGCAAATTCCACTAGAGCCAGACAGAGAAACACCATCAACAAAGGTGTTGAACTGGTCTCTCACAAGATTTCCAAGCTTTTCTCTTAGAATTTGTTTCACGGGACAGCAATAGAGGAATTGGATTCATGGTTTCCACCTCCTTAGAATTAACGAGATCTAGAGTCTTGGATTAATCCTCTTTGATGGATTCTGACGAGTGAATTTCATCCATTTGATGATAGATAAAGGATAGGCTTATCAGAAGAGGTTTTAAGTAGAATACGAACAAGATTAGAGGATGCCCCATTTTTTTGGTAGGAGACTACTTTCCAGGCGATACTAAAACGTCGGATTCAGCGACCGATTCATTAAAGCGTAAAGCACCGATTCGGTATAAGTTGATTGAGATAGACCGGGAAGACCAAGTAAGAAGAATTTGAAGAACTCCTTGATTTCTCTCCCCCTTCTACTGATACGGAAAGTCCTACAATTGAAAAAGCAGCTCATTCATCCACACCATCTTTCCTTTGTAACGACATAATCTACATTTGATGGGGGAAGCGGAAGGGCGAGCCCCTACTCCTAACAAGCATCCTATTTTTCTTATCATTTGAGATGTTACAAATAATGCCTATTTTCGATCTTTTTCCTGGTCGTAATGGTTGAGAAAGAAGCAGCCCCGAACTGTAGAAGTGGGGGCACGGTTGCCCCTAGTGTTGATAATCAGCTTCAAGCAAGGGGATGTTAGGTGTTGGGGAGATGGTGGTTTGGTCGATGAGAGGGTGTCGGCTAGGTCTAAGCAGCCTAGATTGTGTAGGGACTTTATGATAGGATAGGGAAAAAGAAAGACCAACAGTGGATGGACGCCAAGTGATTGATATTATCCCTCCAGGACCAGAACTTCATGTTTCAAAGGGTAAATCTATCAAACTTGATTAACCATTGATAAATAATCCTAATATGGCTGGATTTGGTTAGGGAGATGTAGAAATAGTACTTCAAGATCCATTACATGTCCAACGCTTTTTGTTCTTTTTGGCATACCAAAGAATTAGAATTGGAATTAGAAAAGATTTCTTCACAAAAATAAGAGCTTGAATACCGCTTGTAAACAATCCAAGGAACATCACATGTATAGGAAACACTAAAGGTACTAAAGAAACAAGAACAATATCTACTAATTCATCAGCTAATGTATTCCCGAAAAGTCGAAAGCTAAGTGATAAAGGTTTTGTGAAATCTTCTAAAATGTTTATGGGTAAAAGAATTGGAGTTGGTTGAATGTATTTACTGAAATCCTAGAAATATACATACCTGATTGAGATGTGATATTATTGTGTCGCGATGCCTGAGGACATGATCTAATATATCGTTGCATCAAGTAACTGGATAATAATCTCTTAACATAAAAATGGCTGCATGCGCAGCTAGACCTAGCAAGGTTCCGGTTCTAACCATGAAACCGAACTGGAACCGGCGGTTCAATCCAGCATGTCGTTGGGTCTCCAACGGCTACCCCTTTAATATATATATTTTTTTCTTATCTATAATTAACCCCCCACCCAGCTTTCATTTTTCCACACACCGATTTCCTATTTTCCTCTCATTCTCTCAATTCTATCTATTCTCCAAATCTCTAATTCTAAATTTCTAATTTGTCTTTTAAGTCTTAAGTCTTAAGTCTCCGACACTCTCCAAGACTCAAAGTTTCCAAGGTTTTTATTATTTATTTCATTTTGCAATTTTTTTTTATTTGCAATTAATTTTATTTCCAATACATTTTATTTGCAATTAATTTTATTTCCAATTAATTTTACTTGCAATTAATTTTATTTCCAAAATTCCGATATATTTTATTTCCAATATATTTTATTTGCAATTAATTTTATTTCCAATTAATTTTATTTGCAATTTATCCTATTTCTAATTTATTTAATTTCCGAATAACCAATTACTAAGTTTCCAATTTCATTTATTTGCAATTTATTTTATTTGCTAGTACTAGTTTACTACTTACTAGGCTACTTACTACTATTATAGTATTATAGTATTATTCTTCTAAGTTTTCAATTATCTATTTCTCTCCCAAATTTATTCCGTCCAATGGCAAGCGGTGGAAATGGAAGGGGTCACGGCCATAACGGTCCTAGGTGTTCGATTTCGATGAAAGGTAAGGGTCAAATGGTCAATAATCTCGGTCATAATGACACCACCTATCACGATTATCTGCAACGACGGGCCTATGCTGAAGACCTAGGCCTAAACATTCCTACTCCCCCTCTAACAATTTCAGAACCTGATCCTAATGCCACCCCCTCGGCTCTAATTTGACAAGCTAGTCAGAAAATATGCCTGATATTGATACACCTTCGGATTATGATTTTGATCCACCGAAAGCAGATAAGGATAACGAACCGGATCCGAAGCAGAGCAAATCTAATCTATTCGTCAAACATATGAAGAAAGTTAGGCAAGAAGATGGAAGCTATGTAACGGCTTGCAATTATTACAAAAAAGTATATAAGTGGTCCAAATCCGGAGGATATGACACTTATTGGAAGCATATTACATCCAGAAGCAGAGACTAGATCGAAGTCACAAACATAAATTCCCAGGTACGCTACTCTTAACGAACAATTATTTTATTATACTGATGAACAAAATAAGAAAGAATTAGCTAGAATGGTAATAGTAAAACACTTATCATTCAGTTTTGGTGAAAGGGTTGGTTTTATTAATTATTGTCGACGAGTATTAAACCATGCTGCATGTCGTGTTCCTAGATCCACACTTGTATTTACACTTGAAAAGATTTATGTAAAAGAAAAAAAAAAGTTAGAAAACTTTTTTGAAAAATATAACGGTCGTGTTTTCGTATGTGCCGACATATGGACTGACCACTGTCAATCACATTCATACTTGGGTGTCACTTGCCATTTTATGGATGATGCATGGAATATCCAAAAAAAAATTCTTGCATTTAAAGTTTTTGATGATTCACACACTGCTCAGAATATTTTTAGAATGCTTAGAATTATTTTTTCAGAGTATAAAATTGAGACCAAAATTTTTGCAATTGGTTTTGATAATGCTTCTAGCAATACTGCTGCTATTTTATCTTTAATTGATTTATGCAAATCATTTGTTGGTGGTGCATTTTTTCATCAAAGATGTGCATGCCATATTTTAAATTTACGTGTTCAAAAAGGATTAGAAATTCTTGATCATTTTATTCTACCTATTAAACAAGCCCTTTAATTTTTATGGAAACATCTTCTATAATGAATGCATGGGTAAAATATTTTAAACAAAATGGTAGATGTGCCGTTAGATTTGCTCATGATTTTCCAACACGTTGGAATTCTATTTATAAATTGCTTGCTCTAAGCTACGAGCATAGAGATTTATTAGTTTCTTTTATTCAATTTCATGTTATCGACATTGAACTTTATAAAACTCATTGAGATGATTGTTACAATGTTTTCAATTTGTTAAAAGTCTTTTATACTGCTACAAGAATTTTATCTGGTGTTTATTATCCTACAACTCATTTATTTATTATTGAAAGTCTAAATATTGCTGGTGCATTTGCTTGTTGTGAATTCGACATAGAAATAGGGGAAGCCGTTAATACTATGAAAGAAAAATGGTTACGTTATTATTAGGAGTTGCCAGATATTTATTTGATTGCTATGGTTTTTGATCCACGTTGTAAATTAGAACATTTTTGTTATTATCTCAATGGTTATTATGGCCCCCAAGGTTTAAAAATAGAATATAATGTTGATGCATGTTATGATAAAATTAAGAAATTATTGTATTCTTTATATGATGAATATCCTTTAGTTTATGGATCCTCACTGAACTTAGATGTTACTCGAACACAAACTGCACAGCTCACATCATCATCCTCTGGATTTTTGAATTTAGGGTATAGTCTATTATATAAAAAAAAACCAAAAAACCTAGATCTTCTTCTTCATCAAGCACTGACAAGTATTCCGAGCTTGAATCTTATCTAAATGCTTCTTATGAGTTTATAGAAGATATGCTAGAGAGAAAATTTGATATATTACAATATTGGAAAGAGTACGCAAAGTACTATCCAATCATGGCTATGATAGCCAAAAATATTTTTTCAACACCGGTTTCTACAGAGGCGGTGGAACAAGAGTCCAGCGCCGGGGGGAATATCTTGGATGAAAGGCATTCGTGCTTGACTCCGAAAGCACTCCAGATACAGGTTTGTGTGGATGATTGGACAAAGACTCAATATAGACAACAAGAAATCGAGCATGAGGTAACATACGGTTTCTTCAAAGATGACGAATGTGAAAGTGGAGCAACAAGTACAACGGGCCTGGAATAGAAGATTTGGATCACGTCATCACAAGCCCACGCCATCAACAAACCTGCAATAAAAGGTAAGAGAACTATGTGGCCTTTGATTCCTCTAAACCCCCCAAGAGGATACGTAGGCAACTTAATTGTGGTAAAAATTAAGTGCATGGCTAATAACTTTACATTTTTTTAGTTTTATTTTAATTTAATTTTGTAGTTTATCATTTATTTATTTTTTGTTATTTTCGAATTTCGGGTGACCCAATTCCCAAATATCCAATGAAATGTAATTTGTAATTTGACATTTTGTTTAGTTTTATTTTAATTTCCTTTTGTAATTTATATTTTGTCATTTGTTTATTTTTGGGTGACCCACACCCACACCCACACCTACACCCAATGCAATCACCTAACTCCTAACCCAATGAATTTTATTTTATTTTGTAATTTGTCATTTATATATTTTATTTTATTTAAAATTACATTATTACAACTTAAAAGTCTTTTTTTTTTTTAATTTTAAATTTCAAATAAATAAAAAAATTAAAAAAAAAACAATTTAGAATTGTCGGTTTCGAAAAAACCGTATACCGGTTCCGGTTCTGGTTCCGGTTCCACCCAAACTAGGAACCAGAAATGCCTGTTCGGAACCAAAACCGGAACCAAACTAGAACCGAAACCAGAACCGAACCAGAACCTTGTCACCTCTATGCACAACAACACCAACGATAAGAAATCCACCGATCCACATGTGATGTGTGAACAATGACAATTGTGTCCCGTAGTTAGTAGCAACTGGTAAAAGCAATAATTTATTAAATGGATCTGATAATTTATTTATTTATTAACATGCCACCTGATATTCTGTTTCTGGAATTTATGGTGAGTTGTATGAATCAGTTACAGGTTATGGATTTTGAGCTGCTATGTATTGTTCTTTGGCGCATCTGGTTCCTTCGTTATAATTTTGTTCACAACTCCATGGTCCTTCTGGATGAGGAGATCCTCCTGTGGTCTTCTTCCTTCCTTGCCGAGTTTCACATTGCGAATGGTTTTGGCCACTCGTCTAAGCCTTCTCAGGTGGTGGAACTTATCAAGTGGAAGCCCCCGGATGACGGTGTTTTTAAGCTTAACTCTGATGCAGCTATTGACTCTAATATGGGTAGAATTGGCTTGGGTGTTATTATTCGGGACAATGAAGGCAATGTTCTGGCTTCCAGTGCTCAATCTTTGATGGCTAAGTGGTCTCCCCAAATTGCTGAGGCTTTCGCCTTTCTGAAAGGTATTCGATTTGATCAGGAGACAGGTTTATGGCCTTGTATCTGTGAGACTGATGCTAATATGGTTCGTGATGGCAACCCTGGTTTTGCTGAGATTGGTCTTATTATTCAAGATATTATTTGGCTGTTAGGTAGTTGTCCTGCCTCTTCTGTTATTTTTGTTCCTAGAAATGCTAATAGGGCAGCCCATTGTTTGGCTAAACTTGGGTTAAGGAATGGTTTCGATAGTTTTTGGTTGGAGGATTTTCCTCCTTGTGTAGCTTCTGTCGTTTTGGGTGATGACCTAAGCTTTTTGTAAGCTTTTTGGTTCCTTAATGAAGTTTCTTTTTCAATATATATATATATATATATATATCTGAAAATATAAATGTGCATACCATCAGGGCTGGCCAATGGGGTCAACAAACCTAGTATTTTCCTGGAGCCCCCAACTGGCCCAATTTACTTCTTCTTCTTTTGGGGCCTCAGAACCAAATATAATTATGTTTAAATCGAGTCCAATTCTAAACCTTTTACTGTTTTTATTTATATATTTTCCTTTTCGGCCCAATGAAACTAATTCAATTAAACAAAAAAATCTTTAGGCCTAATAAACTTGTCATTGTGATTTTGAGATTACATAACTAAACTATTTAAAACAAAACCAAATAATAAATTAATTAAAAACAACAACCTTGACCTAAAATTAAGTGCTAAACGAATCAAATGGTATGTCTTTCCTCGGGTTGCTTTGCTTTGCGTTGCTTTCTGCTCTGTTTTGTTCTAGTTTAATAATAATAATAATAATAAAATGTCTAGGGCCCCGATTTTTGATAGTATCATAGGGTCTTGATTTTTGTTAATATCTCATAATCGCTTGGGTCCCAAAATATCTGAAGACGGACCTGCATACCATTGCATTCTAGATTTTGTCTCGCATGTAATATCTTCTACAATTGAGTACTATATCACTCACTATTTGTAATTAAAGAAATACTTTCAAAGCTTACATTTTTTTTTTAATCTAACATAAAATGGTTTAGGGGTTTGTCGGTCTATTTATCCAGATTAAACAGTACATATGCAGTTTAGATATTTACTTTTATAATAGGGAATGAGCCTGTCTCATATCTGATGTTGGTGAAACGGATCCAATGATAAAATGACATGTGTCACAGGAAATTAAAACAAAACATTTTTTTTTTCTTGTCGTGGTTATGTTATTAAAACAAAAAATTTACTCACTTTTCCCTCTATCTTTGGACCATCTTTATCCTCGATTCTTTCAATTCTCCAACTTAATATTATTATTATAATATATATATATATATATATATATATATATGACAATATCTATTAATTCCAGATCAGATATATTTTTTTTGAAAACTTTTGTCATTAATAGAATTCGAGCCGTTGATCTAGGAGTTATTTGTCCAAGCCCTAAACTCGTACATCTACCAGCTGAGCTACGCTCTTGTTGGCTGATTATTATGTTTCTTGCCTTCCCACTTTCGATGATTTTTATTATCTTTGAATTTATCCAGAATAGTTTAACACAAATCCAATACTTATATATATATATATATATATAACCAAAATATCATAAGAATAATAAAACTATTATATTTTCTAGATTTATTCATAAAATTGATTACTAAAAGCTACAGTGAGAACTGAATCATAAAATTATTATAAATCTCAATTTTTATATTTATTAATTGTTTTATAATTTTATTTACCTTTATTTGAGTAATGATAAATAAAAGAATTAGAAAAAAATGTGAGAAAAATGTAAAAAATTAAATGTAGGAACACAGAAAGAAGCTGGATTTGTATTAATGTTTATTAGAGCATCTCCAATGCAAATATGCATTTGGAGAAAATTGACTGCCATATAGGATAGAAAGTTAAAAAGTTAGAAAAACTTTCTCCAATGCAATTATCTAGCTTCAATATGGAGATGATGTGGCAAAAAAAACTGTTAGAAAATATGGAGTTGAGTTTCTAATTCTAGAAACTCTCATAGAAATACTAATTATGATTTCTAACTATTTCCACGAATAATATTAAAGTTCATTTAATTGTAAAATAAAATAAGAGAGAGTAGAATAATTGTTTTATTATGATTAGACATAAAATGTGTGCATATTTTACTTTAAATAATTTCATTGGAGATATAAGAGCATTTCCAATGCAAATATGTATTTTTGAGTTTCCAAATAGTGTCACATCAACATTTCTATTTATTATAGGCTTACTTTTAAAATTTTTTTAGAGAAATGCATATTTACATCTTTAATGCAATTTTAAATATGTATATATTTTATGTCCAATCATAATAAAACAATTATTACACTCTCCCTCCTCTTTTATTTTACAATTAAATGAGGTTTAATCTTATTGGTGAAAAGAGTTGAAAGCTTTAATTTTGTTGGTAGAAAGAGTTAGAAATTCTAGTTAGCATTTCTAGGAGAGTTTCTAGAATTAGAAATTCAACTTCATATTCTCTAACTTTTTTTTGTCCACATCATCTCCATATTCAATTTAGAGGAGAGAGTTTTTCTAACTTTTTAAATATTTATCCTATGTGGCACTCTATTTTCTCCAAATGCATAATAACAATGCTCTAAATGCATCTTCAATGCAAATATGCATTTTTGAGTTTCTAAATAGTTTCACATCAGTATTTCTATTCAATATGGGCCCACTTTTGATTTTTATTATTATTATTATTATTATTATTTTTTATAGAAATGCATATTTACATCTCCAATGCAATTATCTAAAGTCAAATATGCATTCATTTTATGACCAATCATAATAAAACAATTATTCCAATCCCTCTCATCTTTTATTTTACAAATAAATGAGCTTTATTTTTATTGGTGGAAAGAGTTAGAAATCCTATTCAGCATTTATAGGAGAGTTTCTAATTCTAGAAACTCAACTCCATGTTTTCTAACTTTTTTTTTGCCACATCATCTCCATATTCAACTTAAATAATAGTATTGGAAAGAATTTTTCTAACTTTTTTTAATATCTATCATACATGGCACTACATTTTCTCCAAATGCATAATAGGATTGGAGATGCTCTAAATATGCATTTCTCTAAATTTTGTTTTTCAAAAGTGGACCCATAATGAATAGAAATGTTGATGTGACACTATTTGGAAACTCAAAAATGTATATTTGCATCGGAGATGCTATAATATAATTATATAGACAAAATGATATTGGTCAAGTGGTAAAACCGTTCACACCAACACAATGAGGTCGTGGGTTCGAGTCATCCCCTCTAAAAAAAATACCCGAATTTATGAAATATTTCCCACAAAAAAAATTATATGATTCCATAAATTTTGCAATTTGTAATTTTGATCAATATATATACATATATATATATATATATATCAGTAATGCTACACATCTCACCTAAAATCTCATCTTTTTCATCCCAATATATGTGATACTTGAAATGTCAAATGGTGTGTGGATACATGTGGTAGGTGAGATAAAACATTATTAATGTATATCCATTCACAATTTGACACCTCACATGCCACATGAGTTGGGATAAAAAAGATGAGATTTTAGATGAGATGTTTAACATTATTATATATATATATATATAAATATAAATATATTTATTTTTAAAAAGGTTCAATTTACATGTTAGTGTCATTAATGATTATACTGCCACACTGTAGGTTTTTTTAATAGTAAATATGGTTTTTCGGTTGAAGTTAAATAGACAAAATGAGATTGTTCCGAGGGTAACTATGGTATACCCTTGACATCCATATCATGGAGTTGTAAGTACGAGTTTCCTTCCTCAAATTTCGAATTATTATAATATTAAAAAAAAAATAGTAATTAAATATTTAATCGTGCTATTAATAGTTAGATTTAGGCATAAATTTAGATTTATAATATATATGTATATATATATCAGTTTTTCTATTGTCAGTTCGAACCGATATAAAATATATTAGTTCCTTGTATGTGGGCCATTGGATTTAAATGCTTTGATTTGGCTGTATGCACTTGTCAAAACATCTTTTAAATCCAATGGCCCACGTGCAAGGAACTGATATATTTTATATCAGTTCGAACTGACAATAGAAAGACAGATATTTATATATATATATATATATATTGTGAAGTTTACACTATTACATAAATTTAGAGTTTTTTTTGGGAGACGAAAGACTCGAACCCGCAACCTTATAGTGTAAATATAAGGGATTTATCATCGGACCAACCTCATTTGGTGTGATGATGTGGCAGCCGACATGGAAGTGCTATATTAACTGCCATATCAAATTAGATCTAAATGTTAGATAAAAGTGTTATCCCTTTTTAAAAATCCAATAACGCCAATAAGTCAAAAAAATAGCATTTGACTCAATTATATGTCTCTGACATCAGCGTGTACGTCAAACAAGAGTGTTCTTTCCGATTTACGTGGGTTCGTGAGTCAAAACTCAAAACTCAATTGCCTGATTCTGTATCTACCCCGAAACCTCGGCCACTTACTTTCAAACGTCATCGACAGCCAATGGGGCCGATACATGTCAAAAGCTCTATAATAAATGCCCACCTCACATTCTTGGTAGATCATTTTACACTTCAAAGAAGAAGAAGAAGAAGAACCAGTGGTTTTACTTTTATTAAGAATGGAAAACAGAGGAGGAGCAGAAGCAGAACCCCAGCCTGAAAATGTTGAGAAGAAGAATGTTATTCCTCTTCTCACTCCATACAAGATGGGTCCTTTCAATCTTTCTCATCGGTACGTTTATTTTATGCATCGATAGATTTTTCTGAAAATTCCCACTTGGAGACAGTCTTTATATAGATCAGTCAGTTTTTCTGGTCCTCATTTCAGCAGTGTTCTGTTTCCATTGATTTGCATTTTTGTTATTATTTTCTTTTGGTTAGAGATTAGTTTAGTGCTTGGTGTATGCATGCCTTGTGTTGTTGATTTTACTGAAAAATAAGTGTATTTGAACAAATCCCATTTCGATATGGTACTTTTATGTTTAGTCTCAACTCTCAAGGATGTCAATTTCTTCATTTGCACAATTTCTCAACTCTCAGGACATTGTATTGATGATAAAATCTGTGGTCAGAACTCAGAAGTGAGAACAGGTGACTTGCAGGTGCACAGTGTGGCTTGTTACAGTTTCACTTGTGAGAATTAATTTCAATAGTCTTTTACATTATGAACTAATTTAAGGAATCTTCTTTTTCCATTTCATATGTTTTGTTTAACTTAGTTTGCAATTTTATTTTTGGCTTAATTTTGATTAGGTAGTTTAGTACTTGGTCTTATTAATAATTTGGATTATTGTGTTTATATTACAGAATTGTGTTGGCACCATTGACTAGGCAGAGATCTTACAACAATGTTCCACAGCAACATGCCATCTTATATTACTCCCAAAGAACCACCAAAGGTGGCTTTCTCATCGCTGAAGCCACTGGAGTTTCCGACACTGCTCAAGGGTAATTTTAGCTATTGTGTACTTGCAATAATTAAATGAGAAACATACATTTGAATTTTCTCTGTCGAAAATCTTGTAAGCTCTTTTGTTTGTTCTATGTAAAAGGTATCCGCAAACGCCTGGTATATGGACCAAAGAGCAAGTTGAAGCATGGAAGCCTATTGTGGATGCTGTTCATGCCAAAGGTGGCATCTTCTTTTGTCAGATTTGGCATGTAGGGAGGGTTTCAAATCAAGGTTTGTTCTATGGCTCTTTCTCTTGTAATTGTATGTATGCGACTGACAAACTTGATTTTATTACAACTATAGAGACTATTACCTTTGTATTTTATTACTTCTCTCTTTTGTGGCTCTGCAGATTTTCAGCCAAATGGTCAAGCACCAATCTCATCTTCAGAAAAGCCATTGGTGCCTCAACTTCGAGCTAATGGTGTTGATGTTGGCCATTTCACGCCTCCAAGACGGCTAAGGACCGATGAAATTCCTCAAATTGTGAATGATTTCCGACTTGCTGCTAGGAATGCTATTGAGGCTGGTAAACTCTTTTTCTAAAATCAAAGCATAAACCGTAAGAAATGAAAAGGTTTTCAGCTATTGCAAGATGGGTGGTATTTGATTGGCCCAGTTTTTAGGGGCACAATAAATAGAAGCCTAGTGAGAATGTTTGCATAAAAAACCATTATGAATGCAATTGTAGATTGTTTCTTGGAGTGAGAAAAATAGCTTTTACATTTTTAAAGTGAGAAGTGAAAATGTCAATGGTGCCAAATTGCATCCTTAGAGATTTAAGTAAATAGCCCTGTACCTTGAGATCCCAAGTAGTAGCGAGTTTCACTAGTTACTTGTTTAGGGAGCAATATGAGCCGGATAAGATAGGCAAAGCATGCTTGTTTGTTGACAAGTTGCATCTTTGGAGAAAAGTCTTCCTTTTCTTTTGGAGATTTATAGATTTGTATATAAGATCATCAATTCTCAAGTTTATATGATGGTATTTATTTTTCTGCTCTGTAGGTTTTGATGGAGTTGAGATCCATGGGGCACACGGTTACCTTATTGACCAATTTTTGAAAGATCAGATAAATGACAGGACTGACCAATATGGTGGATCCCTAGAGAACCGTTGTCGATTTGCTCTAGAGATAGTTGAAGCTGTTGCTAATGAGATAGGTGCTGATAGAGTTGGGATAAGGCTTTCTCCCTTTGCAAATTACATGGAATCTGGGGACTCGAATCCAGAAGCATTGGGTCTCTACATGGCAGAGTCCTTGAACAAATATGGTATTCTCTACTGCCACATGGTTGAGCCACGAATGAAAACTGTTGGTGAAAAATGTGATACTCCTCACAGTTTGTTACCAATGAGAAAGGCTTTCAATGGCACTTTTCTTGTTGCTGGGGGTTATGGCAGAGAAGATGGAAACAAAGCTGTGGCTGAGGGCTATGCAGACCTTGTTGTTTACGGTCGAATATTCTTGGCGAATCCGGATTTGCCAAAGAGATTTGAGCTAGATGCTCCTCTCAATAAGTACAACAGAGATACTTTCTACATTCCAGATCCTGTTATTGGTTATACTGATTATCCATTTCTTGAAACCACTCCTTAGATTAAAAAAGCATGAGAATGTGAACTTGTATGAATTAATGTATTTATTGGAAAGCCAGTGGCTATTATTTGATTTTGGTTCTTTACGTGCATTCATTCACTTATGATTCAACAAATGGAAAAAGCATTTTGCGGTCTCGAGTTTTTTTAGGAGGTATATGGATGTTACATACGTTTTTATTTTAAATTCAAACAAGTTAACCATTATTAGTTACTATTTTCTTGAATAAACCATAATATCGAATTTGAACTCAAAAGTCATAAGCTCCCTTCAACACTCACCAAGGGGAGAACCCTTTGATATTCAATAATTTTCCCAAATCCAATAGTTTCAACCTCAGTTTTTGTGATATTCCTCTATTAGGTAGTATTTTCGGATCTTAATTACTTTTAGTACGTTCCTTTTTTTTATTTTTTATTTTTTTTATTTTTTGTTTTAATTTTCGGTCAAGGTGGGGTATTTAAATTTTCAAAGAAAACAATACAAGGTTGATCAACTCTAACACAATCTAAAGGGGGTGAATAGGTTGTATAATACATTTACGTTTTTCGTCGAACACTTGACGTGCAAGTGTTGATCCCTCTAGATTGCTTAGTAACAACTCAATTTTAAAGCTAAAGCACAATATAGATACACAATCAAACCGCAGTTAAGCTAACTCTATAAATGTCAACAAATACACAAATTAAACAATAAAAATATACCAGTAAGATCTTTAATGTTTGTCTTTATTTCTCATTCAATTATCAATTGTAACAAGGCTTGATTTACGTGTTCATGACAAACACAAAACATAGAATGCTAGATCAAATCACTTTATGTAAACTAGATCCAATAAAGCTCAAAAATCATGTTAAATCTAGTTTAAAGAAAAGTAGAATCATTGATCAATGTTATCTAGGTCAAATAAAACATAAAACAAAGTACCAAATCAAGGTTTCATGCAATCAAATCAAATACACAAGAAAGAAATAATTATACCTTGATTAGTGAAGAAGATCCTCACAAACTAGAGTTAAATCACGCTAAGACCTATATATTAACCTCTGGAACTGATTGGGCTTGAAACTATTTTGAATCTCGAGTCTTTCACTTTTTAAAACACTCAAATCGGAGTTCAAACGAGTGAGAAACAAACAAATGAAAATTGGTGCGCAGGTAGAATATTTTAACGTGACATAGATGAAGCCATACGACTCGACGAAATTCGTACGGACATCGAGCGCGCAGCTCACGCTGTGGGCTGTGCGCAGGCCCATGCACTGTGCACTACTGTAGTGTAGCGCGCTACAATACTGCATGCACACAAGGTGTATTGCGCGCGCACGGAAGGCCATTTTTGGCACAACTTGTGCTGTGTGCAGCACACGTCGACTGCACAAGCCGAGAGGCACCTTTGGTGCAGTGGAGGCTGCGCCAAGGCCAATCCCACTGCATAATTTTTTTTTTCAACTCGATCGATTCGACCGGGACATGAACCCGGGCATCTCTGTGACTTTGAAACTGAATCCAGTTTCCATCAAAAACTTGGAATGTCCCAAACGTCTCGGAAAACTTCCGGAACACATTCGAATTTTCCGAAATACCTTCAAATTCCTCAATGAAACCTGAAAATCCTTAGAAACATTAGAAAACACATAGACAGGTCTCTGAATCGCTCAGAAATCATCTAGAGATAAATCCACACACTGTTGGACCCGATATCATTGGAATCTCAGAAATACAATTTATATAATGAGATTACCAACCACAAAATAAAAATAAACAAAAACAGAAAATCAAACAAACATACACAACACATTCAAGTATGCATTTTTCTAAAATTAAACCAGAGGACATTTTTCAACTAGGAATTTAAATCAATTACGAACAAATGCATGAACACACAATGTGAACATGTGTGCTACGTAAATGTTGCACAACGATGCAGGGACACAAATGAATGATATGTGTGTGTGTGCGCATCCTATGCCTTGCAAGAGGTAAAGTCCCAATGCCGAAATATTGGAAGACGATGCAACCTCTTGAAGACTTGTTTACTCGGAAAGTCACCATTCACCTTGAAGCTTGAAACCGTACGAATCATCTAGGAAACTAAACTATTACATGCAAAGAGGGTTTTGATACAGAATCAAGGTCAACACAAAAACTAAACCGAATAGATATATAAAAAATTATTATTATAGAGGAGCTATTATTGCTACAAAGAAACAAATAGGTAAAAAAAATTGATTTGTTTTTTTGAAAAACTAATTAAGAATTCAATTTTATCCTCTCATTTTAATATATATTTTTTAATGTCTTATTTATTTTGCATTCTTTTCCAATTCCTTTATCAATATCTACTTTCTCTATCCAGTTGTTATTGTAAACATCTTGTCTACACTCAATTTTTTGTAAGTTAATTCAATTTTATTTTATATTAAATATGTATTATTATTTTGAATTTATCTAATTTCTAATATGAAAGTCCAACTATTTTGTGATTGGCTATTTTGTGATTGGCTTTGAAAATATATTATTCGTGCATCTAATACAACCTGGGGGGGGGGGGGGTGTTGAAGGGGTTGTTAATCGATTATTAACAGATTTTCGATTAGTCAATGTTAACAAGTAAAAACCCAAACACACAACAAAATAAATTAAGTGTAAAATACAGAAATTATAGGACACTTGATTTTCTACGTGAAAACCCTCCAACTGGGAAAAACCACAGGCTAATATGTGCGCCACACACGGTCAACGAATTCCATTATATGAAAAGGAATTTACATCCTTAAGTGATTCTCGGACTCTCACCCTAGATAACCTCAGGCTATGGATACCATCACTCGCCACTCTTGGTTCAATCCCTAGTGATATCCCTTGATACACTACTCTTGGCGTGATTAACTCCTAATCTACCCCGTGGGCCTTTTACAGCGGCACTCAACCAATTGCTTGAGCACTACACACCGGTAGTCACAAGACTTAACTCTCTATGAAGAGATCAACAACCTATGTGAATATGAAATGATATTCAAATGCAAATAATGCTAGTCTACACTAAATGCTTAACTAGATGTCATAATGCAAATCAACACTATAGTTATCAACAATGCCTACATGTACATGCATGAGGACTTAATTAGGTGCAAAGAGACTCTAGCAACCTAATTGTCGACAAACAAAGCCATTTCAACACAAGTTGTCAATGAATCATGGTAAGACCTAAAAACATGCAATTAACTAATACAATCAAGAATTTGTCAATGAAAAGGCCAATCAACACAAGTTGTCAATGAGCATGGCAAGGACACTAAATGCAATTAACAAATGCAATCAATGCCTACACATCAATGTCTAAATGAAAATCATATAGACTTAGCTAGATGGCAAAATAGTCCTAAATGCTAGCTATCAACAAACAACTCATCTCAACCAAAAACTAAGACTCAAACATGTTATAAACAACATTAATTAAGGAGTCAAGTATTTAATCACAAAATAAATGCAAAATCTAGTCAAACATGTTAGAAAGATGAAACAAGAAGTTCTAGAACATGTAGAAATTACCTAGTCAAGGAAAACAAGAAAACCCATGCTTGGATGATGCTAGATGCTCATGGGAAGGTGTTTGGTTGAGTAAATGTGAGTTCTTGGGAGCTTCTCTCTCAAGGATATGACTTTCTCTCACTTGGTTCAGTTTTTGAGCTCACTTGGACGAGCTAGTAAGAAGAAGATGTATAAATAGAAACCCTAGATAAAGTGACATCGTTTTGGAAGTGTCCAAAAACCTAGGCAATTAAGCGCCCTATTATCCTCCCTTGCCCACAGAATCAAGGGTGCAGAAATACCAGATGATGCACTGGTCCCTTTTCGGTACCCTAAATCGGCGGCCCCTTGTAAGACCCGAAATTTTCCTCTTTATTAGTAATTATAACAGATAAATAGAAGTGTAATGTTAGTTTGATAGTTGGATTTAGCTAGGAGATTGGTAGGTGGTTTAGTAGTACAAAACCACTAACTCTTTAAACTGATTATCGATCTTTATCTCAATGTGTAAAGATATTAGGAAATTGAATTTGATTTGTATTTGTATTCTTCTCTTTAAAGAGAGATAAATGAGTTTTTAGGTTAAAACTTTTATATTCTTTTCTACACTTTCTTTTTCGAAATTGATAACTCTCACAAATGAATATAGAAAACTACTATTATGTAGATTGAGTCAGAGTGCTTTCAAGGTAAAGTTCTTAAACTTTGTTTCTCTTTAAACATTTATTTACAACTTTAATCTCTCCCAAAACTCTTGGTTTTTTTTTAATCACTAAAGATATCTCATTAACAAAGATTGGGCCTCTATCAATTGTTCGATTTTAGTTTTGTTTGGAGATGTCTTAATGCATGGATTTTGGAGTTCATTAAAGAGTTCAAATTTGAGTGTTAGTATAGGTTGCCATTTTTATTTGTTTTAATATTGGTGAAGCAACTGACCGTGTCGATTATTTTAATTATATTTGTAGATTGCAGTTGATGGTAAATTTTGGTATGAGAATATTAGACATTTATATCAACTTGGATTATAATTTTCGGAATTTTTGGTGGTGTTACTCTTTGGAAGATTTTATTTCTAAAATCGGTTATATATGCAGATTTTTCATAACATCAAACTGACCTTGTTGTATTAGAGTAATTTTAAATTGAAATTGGGGACGTATTTAGGTCTAATTTTAAGTACTATGCTTTTAGGGACATAATTGAATCAGTATATAAATTTTCGTGAATTTTAGTGATGTATAATTATTTTAATTCTGTGGGTATATTTGATGTTAAAGCAATAATAGTTAGGCTGACAGTCATGATCTCTTGGTATTGTAGGAATTTTAATTCACAAACGGAGATATATTAAATTCTGATTTTCACTATAGAGATATATTACTGGTACCTTAGTCTATAAATATAATTTTGGAATTTTTCATGGTATTTAGGGTTGTTAAACTTTGATACGAAATCTGGTTGGAAGATCGAAATTTATGCTGTCAGGATTGACCCTTGGGTGCTTAGAAAATTATAGAAAACCATAGGTGTTTGATATAATTCTGATATTTTAAGGGGAGTTAGTAATCTGATGTTTAGTTTTATTGATTAAGTTTTGAAATATTTTGAGGCCCTTAAGATTTTCGAATCACTAACGTTTGTGCACTAAAATCAGTTTTATTGGAATTTCTATAATAAAATAAATAAAAATGCATCTTCTTTAAAGAAGCGGAGTCATATTTCTTTTATTTGATTATTTTGATTGAAGGATTATTATTCTAAATGTTTAGGTTCCACGTGTGACTTTCCAATATCGTTAGTGAAGCATTAAACTTGCTTTGTTCCAAGGTAAGTGGTTTTTGCATAGTATTTGGTTGCAAAAAGAAAAAATATACTTTTCTTATTAAACAAATTTAATTATTATATTATTATGTTCTGAAACAATATATATATATATATATATATATATGCTTCTACTTATGTAAACTCATATTTTTCTACTTATATATTTGTTACTTTTATTTATCCAATTCTTTAAATGAGTTTTGCCTTTACTTGAACTAATGTTTAAAAGTTTATATGTTCCGTTCTTTTGTGCTTTAGTAATGCAAATATATTATTATATACATATTTTGAAAGTAACGTTTTAGCCCAATGTCAGTAGTAAATGAAATGGTGATCACTAGTGAAAATGTAAATGCAGCGCGCACGACAAATAAAATGTAATGATTTTGGTCTTGTACCAATTTCTGAAATGTAAATGGCTGGGTCACCGGGGGTATTGGTGACACTACTTGACTTGAGCTTATTTTTATGAAATATTATTAATCGTTATCGTACAATAAAAATGTTACTTTTACAAGTTTGCTTGTATATGAATATTTGATTTTTACTTCTATGTACTCTTTAAAAGCTTTTGGTATTTGTTATAAATGTTTTCGATTGCGTATTATGCAATGCTTATTGAGTTGACAGCTCACCCCTTATCATTTAACATTTTGCAGACAGAGATTCTTAAGAGCTTACTGCTAGGGCGATAGACTTGGAGTTGGAAGTGACTGAGATTTTATGTAATGACTCCCTTTGATTTGGTTACTTAGAATTTGAAGTTAGGATTCTCGGAATTGTTTTAATTTCTTTTAGATCAATTTGGACCTTATTGTTGGATTTATTTGGAGGTATTTTATAATTATTAATTTTCTTTGGTGAATTAATTTATGGTTTATGATAGAACATTCCATATCAAAGTGCTTGATTACTCTTTGAATTTGGGGTGTTACACCCTTAATCTCCGAAACCTACTACAACGCACATCTCAATATTCGAGTGCACCGAAACATGACCAAACGACATCGAAACCTTTCGTATGATTATCGTTGGAAAGGTATGAAAGTATACTTTTTACTCCAATTTATGGAATGACATTTCAATATCTGTAGAAAAAGTTATGGTCAATTGAGTGACTAAAGTTCAGATTCAGATAACAGCCGTGATGCCCTGTTTTAGTGGTTACTTTGGAGATATCAAAACCAATTCAAACGGACATGAAATATTACGAATAATATACCGTTGGAAAGTTATGGGTGTCTAGTTTGTACATAAAATTTCAAAACTCATTTTGAAACTTTGTATAAAAAGTTTTGGTCACATGACCATACAAAGGACAGTTTTGATAATCATTGAAACCATTAAAATCCAATCTTTGGAAACTAGACACTTCACTCCAAAAAACCAAACCAAATCTAACACTTATCCAAGAGAAGAATAAGAACTTCTCAAGTAGTCAATCATCGCGCTAAGACATGCACACCATCGTGCATGTGAGGACGTTTCCGATCATACAAACGGAAACGAATTACACCACACTTAAGACTTACATGAAGTGCAAATGTGGTTGTGAATAAATAATATGCCTGGGAATGAATAAAATCATGAATAATCACCAAGCATGTGACACACAAAAGATATGCAATATATGAAAATGCATAAGCGTGATGATAAAGCATATAAGCACACAATTAAGAGAAACACAAATGCAATCATATAAATGCAATGAAAGTGTGTATGTGCTAAATGACATAGATGCACAAATCAATGAAACACACATGCATGGTAACAAATGCAAGATAGATAAAGATGCATGCAAGTGTGTGTGTGCACCTAATCTCTTCAAGAATCAAGGTCAAGTGATATACCTTTTGAACCTCTTGATCTTGAAGTCATGGAGATGCTTGGAAGCTTGCCTTGATAAATATCAAGATGACCTAAGCTACCCATTACACAATTATCCCCAATGTGGCATGACATGAAATAAGCCAATCACAAAATAAAGGTCCCTACATGCTTATTTCTATGACAAACCACATTGGGATGCTTTTGTATTAGGTAGATTAGGTTTATCATGTGCTTATCATTGTGATCGTGATCGGTAATCTTCCCGGCATCTCAAGACTTCAAGAGCAAGAGCTTCAAAAGTATAATCTACTTGATTTGTCCTCTTGAAGAGATTTGGTGCACACACATACAACTCATTCATTTAGGGTTTTTTCTTATTATTTTAGTGTGCATTACACCAATTTCACACTTGCGCATCATGCATATAGGTTAGTGTGTTAGATCGCTTGAGAAGGCCATTTTCTTCTCTTTTCACGGTCTAGGTGTTATCGTGGTGAATCCTGAAAATCCCTTCATTGCTTTTAGCGGTCCAAGTCTTGTCTCGGTGAATCTCGAAAGTTCATAACAAAATCTCTCCAAAGATTTTCTCGGTCTAGTTCTTGCTTATATGAACCGCGGAGTATTGGACATGAATTTCATTCTAGTGATTTTCGCTGTCTTGGTTTTATCCTGGTGACTGCAAAACTTGTGTGGAAAGTCTGCACCAGAGATTTTCACGATTGTGTCCTTGTCTTGTTGGACCGCGAAAATGTGACCGCAAAGTATAAGTGACAATTTTTTTGCCCTTTTCGCGGTTGTTTTTCGTGTTGGTGAACCACGAACTATGGACAGCGAAAAGCTGTTTTTCTTAGAACTCTATATATACTCTAAGACATCATCTTTTTTAAAAAACAAAGTCCTATTTTAAGAGATTTAGATAGAGGTTTGAGTTCTTAGAGAGAGAAAGTTTAGGAAACCATTTTTAACTCTCCATCCCCCATTCCATGAGCATTTAAGGCATCATCAAGTATGGGTCTTTATTGCACCTTCATTTGGTAGGTAAGAACAAACATCCCATCTCATTTATTGATTTTTTTTTGTGCTAAGACTTCATTTTTTTTCATAGTCTTTGAAGTTATGGTGATTGTTGGGGGTTAGCTAATAACTAGGATTGTTAGGTATTTGTATTCAAATCTAGTTAAGTATTTTATGTCAGTCTAGCATAATTTTGCATTGAGCATTCGTACATGTTCACTTAGACATTTACTCTCTTCATTGAGTTCAAGTCTTGTGGCCACAAGTGGTTGTTGGACAAGCAAGTGTCAAGAGTCACTATAAAAGGTCTGCAGCTAGATATGTTTAAGTTACGATCCTTGAGAAGAGTGACTAGGTTATCTACTTAGGATGTAATTAAACTATCATATAGTGGATTTCTATGACTAAGTGGCTAGTGATGCTAGTCTAGTTGGTTTTTCTCAATTGAAGGCTTTCCCATGTAAAATAATAAAAATCTAGTGTTGTTATTTTTCGTATTTATTACTTGATTTCATTGTTGGTTGTGTTTTAATATTGACTTTATTGGTTTTTTTTTTTTATTTTTTTTATTTTTATCTTTATGCAAAAAAAGGATTTCAGTTGCTACAACGATATATCCAATATATTATATCTTTATCTTGACTGGTTCTTTGGATCCAAATAATGTGAAGCAATGAGTTGGTTATTAGTGCTATAGTTATTAGTTCATACTCTGGGCCCTGATCCGTTTTTTGAATCCTAGCCCTAAAAGAACCGAGTCACACACTAAGCATAGCTATTATATAAAATGATCAATCGATTTTTTTTTGAAAATTTGGTAACTTAATTGATTAACAACCCATTCACACCCCCTCCCTCTAAGTTTTTTAGACACATTTTCAATTGGTATTAGAGCATGTGCCTAGATATACATAGATAGATCATTGCATTCATTTGTGTCATTCATATTGCATCTCATTCATTTCATCAAACTATATGAGTGGGAGTGGAATGTATAAAGAGGGAGCTTTGAATTCAAGGCCACAATTGCTCACCAATGACAATTATGTCTTATGGAAGGGAAGAATGAAATCTTTCCTTTCGGCTATTGATGAGCATGTGTGGATGGCTGTAGAAGATTGGTATACAAAACCTGTAATGGTAGCACAAGATGGAACCACCGTGCCTAAGCCTAAGTCTCAATGGACCACTCAAGAATTTTATAAGGCAAAGTGGAATTCCAAGGCTATGTATGCCTTATTTTGTACCATGGATGACAACCAATATAAGCTCATTCAAACTACAAGGAAATCCTTCAAACTACTCATGAAGGCACTCATACTATGAAGAAGTCAAAGCTTTCAGTCATTCACACTCAATTTAAGACCATCACAGTGGATGGGAATAAGTTCTTTAACGACTTTCAAATCAAGTTGATGGATATTCTTAACCAAAGCCACCAACTTGAAGATCCCTACACCGAATCAAGAATTGTGTAAAAGATTCTGAGATATCTTCCTGATAGGTTTGAGTTGAAAGTCACGCCATTGAAGAGAAGTGTGACTTGGACAACTTGAAGATGAGCCAACTCATTGTCAAGCTTCAAGCCTATGAGTCAAGAAAGTTTCCCACTCCAACCAAGAAGCAAAAGGGGATAGCTTTGAAAGCTGCCACTAAGGACAATGACTCATATGATGACATGGATCTCTTAGTGAAGAAGTTCAAGAGATTCATAAGCATGACAAGAAGAGCATGAGCTCTAAAGGAAAGGATTTGAAAAAGAAGACATCTTTCAAGAAAGGTGAGCCTAATCAAGACAAGCCTTCGATGAAAGGTGTACAGTGCTTCGAATGTGGTGGAATCAGGCACATTTCCCTGGATTATGGGAACTTGAAGGAAAAGTCAAAAAGGAAGGCAATGGTCGCTATATGTAGTGATAGTGATGAAAAAGAAGAAGACAAGAAAGACTCTTCTGATGATGAAGATCATGTAGCTAACTTCAACGCCTATGCAAGTTCTCTCATCAATGATGAGGTAGAAGAAAAAAATGCCTTAAATCTTGATCTCGATAGAGAAGTAGAAGAGGACTTAGTTAGTATTGATGAAGAGAGAGCCACTAAATAAGAAAATTACTCAAATGTTGAAGAGTCAAGTGATGAGAATTCATCAGGCTTGAGTGAAGATAGTAGCGATGATGATATGACAAGATTGAATCTCTCAAATCATGAAGATGATAGTGATGTGGATCTTGCCACAAATTTCAATCGATTTCGGTGCTTGGCAATTAGGGTTAACTCAAGGCTCATGGAACTAAACTATATGCTCCATTAGAATTTAGATACAAGCAATGAGGAGGTTAAGACTCTAAGTCGCTTTGTAAATAGATTTAGAAGAAAAGTTAGCAATCGAGATCTAATTTTGTCTGAATGGTTGGGAAGATTGAGGAACTAAATGTTAAGAAGTATGCCCCAAAGCCAGGGTTTTTCTGTAACAAATCATTTAATATCAATAAAAGTCTTTTGCTTACAAATAAATTTTGTAGCATGTATAAATCATTTATTATATATATCAAAAGTAAAATATTTTAAGGATCTAAGACTAAAAGAAACATAAAGAATTATTCACATAATGAAGTTTATGTGTGGTAGACATAATTCTTTATTTAGTCTAAAAATGTTTAAAACTTAAGATACATGCTGGACACTTTATCTTGATTAAAGTTGTGGGTCTTTTGTTTTCAATTGGGAAGTGAGGAGTCTTGAATCACCAAGTGAAAGACTTTGAAAAAAAGACCTATTACATATGATGTATTGAACAGATTAAATGAAAAGTATATTTTGATTTTACTATTAATGGAATAATACAATCACAATAGAGCAAATGAAATATCTATTTTAATCCCGAGAAAAATAATGTATCAGATGTATTATGAGTTGTAACAATTGAGCTATTAATGGGTACGACCACAGAATAACGATTTAATCCCGATAGTTTAGCATTATTGATTCATATGTCATAGCGGACATATATTTATAGATATGGACATTATGACTCTTATAATCAAATAAGAGTAAATATCATCTTATGGGTCTTACGAGGATTTGGATAATAAATCTTGGTACTAAGTATTCAGGAGTTATTGAATCATAATTTATGATAAATCAAAATTATCAATTAGACGTAAGGACGGTCCTAAGGAATAAAATAATTAATAATGCAATGGTCAAAAGGCATTTTAATTATTGGTATTTTTCATGAGGATACATATTTCACACAATTGTTTATTGCTTAGGTAAAAATAGTTAATATATTTATTTTAATTCAAGAGTGCAATTTCAGGTTTTTAATGGACTAAACTGAAATTAATATATTTGGGCTCAATTAATTAAGAGTTAATTGGTACTTGGAACAAATATATTGGAGCTTGTAATTAAAATTGAAAATAAATACAGTGTGTCTAATACAACCTCGGGGGGGGGGGGGGGGGGGGGGGGGTGGGGGGGGGGGGGGGGGGTACAAAAATCAAGTAAAGTGCGGAAAGTAAAGAACACTTGATTTTTACGTGAAAACCTTCGATAAGGAAAAACCATGGGACTAGCCATGCTAGCCACTTAAGCCACATCAATCCACTATATGAAAAGGTTGTTACACCCTCAAGCGATACACGGACTCTCACTAACGACAATCTCAAGCTATGGACACTACCACTCACCACCCTTGGTTCAATCCTAGTGATATCTCTTGATCTACTACTCTTGGCGTGAGCACCTCCTAATCTACCCTCGCGGGCCTTTTATAGCGGCACTTGACAAATGCTTGCTAACTAACCCTTGGTTGCAAGACTTTACTTGCTTGTGCAACTTCACCTAGAAGCCATAAGACTTTGACTCATTGAAGAGAATTAAAAGTACAAGTGAATATGACAATGATGCTCAAATGCAATAATGTGTAAGACCACACACAAAATGCATAACTAGATGTTATATTGCAATTTAACTACCTAGTTATCAACCATTGCCTACATGCCCATACATAAGGTCTCAATTAGTTGTAGAAAAATTCTAGTAACCTAATATTCAATTACAACTCACATAAACATTCATGAACTTGACTAGATACAAAGCAAACCTAATCATCAAATAATCATACTTGAATATTTATGGCTTAGCTATTTAGGTAAAACAATCTAATCATGCAAGCTATCAGAAACAAACCCAATCATGTTATCAAGACTTATAAATATATGCAACAAAGAGAGTCTTGATATTTAATCAAGTAATAAATACCTGATCTAGAGTAAGACTAACAATAAATGAGATTTAATGTAGTTGCAGCTTACCTAGTCATGAAACCAAGAAGACCCATGCTCAAATGATGATGATGATGATGTTAGATGCACATGGGTTTTGGGTTTGAGAGAGTTAAAGAAGCAATCTTGGTGCTTTCTCTCACTAGGGAACTCTTAATCTTTCTCTAGGGTTTTATAGTTTGAGTTCCTTGAAGACAAATGATGAGAAAGAGATGTATTTATAGTGTTTAGATGATAACCCTATAAATTTCGTGAATTTTCCTTAAAAAAATGAGCCCAATCGGACTCCAAATGAATAAGATATGGCAAAATTACGAAACATGGCGAAAATCAGAGTAGTGCGCCGGTTTATTGCGCTGGTAAAGAACATCGCAACATCCATGCATCGGGACCGGGAAAATCATTGAAAATGACTTCGCTGGTGACTGCGCGGGTAGGGACCTGCGTAGTACCCGCACACTGGCAAATCATCACAAAAACCTGATTTCTAAGTGATAAAAACAAGACCAAACGATATTGAAACCTATCGAATAGTATACCGTTGGAAATAAATGGATATCTAGTTTCTACTTCTTTTTACAAAATGAAGTTTTGATGTCTGGAGAAAAAGTTATAATCATTTGAGTGACGAAATATCATATTCGTATAACAACAAAGATGCCCTGTTTTAGTGATCACTTTGGAGATTTCAAAACCAATCCAAACGGTCATGAAATATTGCAAATAATATACTATTGGAAAGGTATGAAAGTCTACTTTCTACTCCATTTTACAAAATGAGGTTTTGATGTCTGTAGAAAGAGATATGGTTAAAAGAGTGACCCAATGTTAGATATGGAAAGCAACAAAATATCCAAAACTCAAGGTATATGACCATGTGACCAAAGACCAAACCAAGAGAAGAATGAGACCTTCTCAATTGGTCACCCATCACGCTAAGACAAGTTGTAAGATCTTAGATTTGTGTTGGCTTGATTCCATTGTAAAACTCTTTTTATTTGTAATGGTTAGTTGCTTAGGTAATTCATGGTGAAAAGAAGCTTCAAAGGAGAAAAGCAACTTCTCATGCAAATATCGTCTTCAAGAGGAAAAATGCTTATATGGATGCTAAGGTATCAAGTTACTTCTTCCTCTTGCAAGTCGTAAATGCACACACACACACATAATTCATTCATTTGTGTCCTTGCATCATTGTGCAAACATTTGATATAACACATTCACATTCATTTAAGCATGCATATGCATTGGTCTCATATTGACAAACATTGTAGAATTGCATGTTTGATGACTATCGCTTGGATATGACATACTTGTGTGATATTGTGTTTATTTATTTGTGTTTCTTGTATTTTTGACTTGAACATGATCTTTTATGATTCTTTATTGAGTTTCGGTCATTTTGATTACCCACTCTTTAGGTTTCGAGTCCAAACTAGGAAGCTACGCTACTTGTCATTCTCATACATTGAGTTGTCTTCGTCATCGTGTATCGAGTCAAATTCTCAATCTTTTTGCTAAGTTTCTTTCTAGTGTGTGAGGGAGTCATGGTTCGTAATCCAAAGACAGATTCTAATTCAAAGTTCGGAGGCCCGGATACGGTTGAAGAACGCGAGATAAGCGTGAGAGGAGCAAGCTTGGCCAACGGCCAAGCATGGAGGGCGGGTGAGGTGGCCGTGAGCCTCGTGGCCAGGCAGTCCCTCTGCCTCCGTGAGCCTCACGCGCCCCTCACGGGGTGCTGAGGTGGTACCTTTTGATTGGTTGCTCGTTTTCCTCCTCTCTTTTTTTTAAATACTCCCATCATTCCCTCAAACTTATGTATGAAGAAAATTTGAAAAAGATAGAAATGCAGAAATTTTCTCTAAATTTTTGATTTCTTGTTTAGATCATAACTCTCACATTTCAAGTCGATATTGAGCGATTCAAAAGCAAAAATTGTTGATCTTGAAGAGAGCTACAAACCTTAAGCATTTTTCAGAGCCAAATCTGTTCTTGATTTTTCGCAGTAAGCTGATTTCAATCCGAGTCTCATCTTTTGTATGTGAAACATATTCTTCTCACTTTCTCTTTTGATAATCTCTTTTAATCTTCCTAATTGATAGATGAAATATGTTAAGAATGATGTTAGTTCATACTCTAGGGTTGTTTCATCTATTATTTATTGAGTTTTAGCTTTGTGATTTCATTTGAACATATATTAGCTAAACTTGATTAATCTTGAAATAGATTATAGAAATGATATATATGATGTGCATCATGATATTTTCTAGGTTTAATTTCATGATTTAAGAACTAATATTTTTGTGTGATATATTGAATATTCTAATCTTGTTCTTATTGATTCACATGCTTTGATTTCAAGATAGATTTGTGATTGTGTAATGAAAGCATATTCTAGATCATCACTAAGCATGTACATAGAGCTTGATTGATCATCTTGATTTATTTGACTTGTGTTTGCATCATTTGCATCACTTAGATCATTTCATTGCGGAAAGGTTGAGGTCTCTTGTTAAGGTGAGTGACATATTAATTTGAGCAAGAAGACTTGGTTAGGAAAGTGTTCCAGATAGCCAAGCACGAAGTCTTAGTTAGGATCAAGGGATCCGGATAACTAAGCAAAAGTCTTAGCTAGGAGTTTTGTACTCCGTAAAATAATACAAACACAGTTAAATTGCTTAAAGCGTACCTAGAGGGGGGAAGGGGTGAATAGGTTTTTACGCCTTTTTCAATCCCTTAAAACAAACATTCGTTTGTCCCTCAAGTTAGCTTTACATACAACATATAATCTAAAAACATCCATACATAGACAATATAATCATGTGATCATTTAAGCAATGTCTACATATATAAGGAGTTGCATGAGGTATAGAACACAAAAATCTCAACAACAAAGAATACTCGTATTATGATATTGTTTAAGAAATTACAAGTGTTAACAAATATAGCTATATATCAAAGTAACAATATACAAAACAATAAAGAATATAAGAATGATCAAGTATGTATTGTTTACAAATCACACTTAACAAATCTTGATTCTAAAACTTCACACGTGATGAATGTACTACAAGATTAAGAGTAAACATATATATATATATATATATATATATACAAGTAATAAAGAGAGATAAGAAGAATTAACATATGAGATTTTTTAACGTGGTAAAACCTCTAAGGAGGAAACATCCACGGGTTGAACTACAACTATTGGGTACTATATATATTGGATGGTAAATTAGAAATTCCACAAAGTGACTAATCCTTGATCATCAACCCTTGTAGAGTCTCTATGTCTACCCAATCCTATTGGAAAGTATGAAATCTCTCAATGATGTGGAGCCATCATATATTGGACAACATACCAAACCAACATCGATGGAAGATTAGAAATTCCTCAAGAGTGCATATACATCATGTGTACACCGCTCTATTGAAGTCTATGTCTATCCATACACCTAGGCCTACCAATAATGTAACCAACTTTCTATCCAAGGCACTCATGCCTCTAGAGAGCCTCCCTTGCATAGCTATCCGGACCTTCCCGATCCTAGCCATGACTTCTTGCTTGCCTATCCGAGTCATCCAAACTCTAAACAAGACTTCTTGCTTGGCTATCTGAACATCATGTCATAACCAAGACTTCATGCCTTTCACAAGGACTTCTTAGTGTGATCATGTGAATGAAAAATGATGCAATCAAGCAATTCAATATAGAACATGTGATCAATACATTCCATGACACAAATAAACCTAAACATATGAAACACAAGTCTAATAGCCTAGATGCAAAAAAATGTATTAAACCTAGCGTTAGTGAAAACACCTAACAGAAAAACTCATAGTTTCATTCAAACAAACAACACTTGAATAAATCATATTCATGAAGCACATATTCAAGATGTCATACACATATACAATAAAATACTAGAATCATAAAATGATTTCAATGAATATTCTAGCCAAAGAATTAGAAAAAGGATAAAATGATTACTCAATTAAATCCTAGATTTCTCTAAAAACACATACATATACAATAATCTTAGATTACATCAATCATAGGATCAAAACAAAATTCAAGGTCATTTATCATCAAAATGATTCAATTAAGTCTCAAACAACCTTAGATATCAAACTAATCACAATACAACTTTCAAACATGTGAAAATCATAGAATAAAAAAAAAAAATGTGAAAATCATAGAATCAAAGAAACTAGTTCACATATATCTCTAATTAGACTTTTGATTAGCTTTGATTATGAAGCTATCTTTCTCAATAGAATTCATCATACATATATATATATATATATACATATAGAAGAAGAAACCTCAAGCAAATTGAAGGTTATAAAAGAAGAAATCTCAAAGATAAGACCAATACCTAGGAATCACGAGTTGTCACGGTTTTCTGGATAGAACCACTCGAAAACTCGATCAAACTGCTGCAAGACAACTTGGAAATGGTAGAGGACTCAAATACGAACAATCTCCAACTAGAATCACTCAATTCCAACTTCGTATGAGAAAGTTATAGTGTTTGGAAGGTGAGAAAAAGTTGAGAGAAAATTCTGCACTTAAGAAATTCTAATTTTTTCTTCTTTAATGGAATGGGAAGGAATTGAGGAATTTAAAATGAAGAGAGAGAGGGAAAGGAACTGGTCAACCAGCATGTGCCATGTCATCAGCTCGTATGGGGTGTGTGTGGCACACGTGGGCAAAGAGGGGTCCAGCGCGTGTGCCACACGTGGCCATGCAAGGTTGTCCATTGGCCAATCTTGCTTCTCTCGCGCACCGTTCACGCTCTTCAGCTGTATCCGGGCCTCCGAACTTTGATTTCAAATCCGTCTTCAGATTATGAATCGTGATTCCTATACGCAAAACAAAGACTAAAAAATTTGCAAAAATATTAAGAATTCATCTCGGAAAACGACGACGAAGACAACTCAACGAATGAGAACGCAAAGTAGTGTAGATACATCGATTGGACTCAAAACCTAATGAATGAGTAACCGAAATGATCGGGACTCAATAAGAAATTATAAGAGATCATGTTCAAGTCTAAAAATAATAAAACGAAAAACAAATAGACACTAAGTCACACACATATGCCGTTTCCTAGACTTAGTCCTAGAACATGCATTTTCCAATGAGTATCAATTTAAATCTAATGCATAAGCATATATTGCTAAGTATGTGAAAGTGTTAAATAAATGTTGTTCAACTATGCAGGGACACAAATGAATGCCATGTGTGTATATGCCTAACCTTATAAGAGGAATGAGGTCAATTTTACCTTTATTGTTCAATGAAGCACATTCCTCCTTGAACAACATCAACTTGCATGAAATGTGACCAAGTCTTTCTTTGAAGCTTCAAATCATCAATCCTAAGACCACTAATCTATACAAGAAAAACATAGTTTTGATATGGAATATATGCCAAGACAAACCAAAAACCTAACAATCTCACCCTTTGGTAAATTCCATGTCAAAACACCTTTACATAAACTAAAACAATTACAAAGAAAATTTGGTCATAATAAGTTACACATTTCTAGACAAAATTTCGAATAATAAGTCTTGAACTTCATGTTGGTCTTCTCTTGATATCACCTAAAAATAACTTGAAAGCACAAGAATATCCAAGAGAGAAAACATATGGTAATATTCATTCTTAGGCAAGAAATATAAAACATTTAAGTTCAAATGGATCATGTATACTCCCCCTTAATACATGCTATCCAACAAAATATTCCAAAAAATATTACATGCCATAAAGTTCAAACTTGTTATCAAAAAACACCAAATACAAAGAAACTACAAATGAGACTAATCAAGCTAGAAACTATCAGATACCATATCTCTATATATTTCTCCCACTTTTTGACATGATATGAAGCTCAAAAGAAAGAGTAAGAAAATATATCTCACGACCATTTCTAGCCACTTTTGTCACCAAGGAAAGTTTTGCGATTGGTTGACCTCACATAATGCTTTGAAGTAGATGCTTTGCCTTCCAACTCTTTGATCTTCACATCTTGTAGCATTACCTTAGCATTAAGCTCTTCAATCTTCCTTTGTGACGCCTCAATCATCCTACGTGACTCTTCAACCTCATTCTTCAATTGTGTAGCCCAACATGGAAGAATATGTGTGCTAGATACATGGCTTGAATCATAAGATTCACCAAAGAGCCTAAATGTATCACTAGACTTTCCCTTTTCCTTATATGACATGGTAGCAACACGTCTATCCCTAAACTTCTCTAAGGAAGGTAGTAGCACATCATCATCTTGTTTCTTCAACCATTTAGCTAAACACAAATGAGAGATAAATCTCGGAAATGCCAACTTCTTTTCCAAACGAGTTGAACAAGCCGCAATCTCAATATGTTATATAAGCACTTCACCAAGATTTATGGGTTTGTTAGTCGCTAAGTCATACACAATCTTGATCTTCTTTCTATTAAGTTCGGTAGCATTAGTAGATACAATAAGATTGGTACAAACAAATAAATGCCAAAAAGCACTTATCTTAGTCAACTCACTTTGCTTAATAAAACCCTTTCCCCACTCAAAATCAACAATGTCACATAGAGTTTTCCCATCAAATCAAGGTTCTCCAAGACACTAACATCAAGGAAATCCGACTCAATATCATTAGATAATCCTAGAAACTCATTCAATTTCCAAGCATTAACTCTAAAGACAACACCTCTCATATCCATAAGAGCATTTTGAAATGTAGTACTATTCTCTAATATACAATAAAATTCTCTAACCATGGTTTCATTAACCACTCATATCATTTCGATCCAGGTACTCCAGTTCCTATCAATGATAACCTTATGGACATAAGAATTAACACAAGAATATAAATCAATACCTTTCTCTAGATTAAGCTTTTTGTCCTCAAAAATTCCCAATTGCTTTATCTTGTTGGCTTTGGACTTCTTGGAAGAGAAGGAAGGTTTTGACTTGTTAACGGGCTTTGTAGGATGGCTAGTCCCAACTTTCTTTGCTTTTCCCATGGCCTTGTATTACACAAACACTAAAAGCAAATATGAGTGGAAACCTCAAGCACGTTAGTGACCAATAAACATATATTAAAGACAAAACATCATCATCATTATTTTTTAATAAATAAATATACATATCAAGAATTAACATAACATCTTAAAGATTTATCAAAAACAAGAATAATGCCAATAAACAACTATCTTGAAGCACATGTGAACATATCATAAAAGAGAACACAAATTTAGCATATTATGCTCCCCCTTGATAAATGGCCCATCTAAGATCTAGATAGACAATTGTTCACAAAAAAAATAGCCACACATTCACATCACCAAGCAATTTCAATATATTTTTCAAATAAGCTCCACATATCAAAGAGAGTTACAATAAGATTTTCAATCACTCTCATATGTCTTTAAAAATTGCTAAAGTATCAAAATACCAAATAAGCAAAAGTGAGTGTGTGAATATTTTGCTTTAAGTATATGAAAAGAAGTAATTTGATAATCAAACATGCAAACAATTTCAACAACTATTCATTTTAAGCCATTCCATAAAAAGGTAAAACTGATTATTATCCAGAATTTTGCTTTGAAAGAGAATAGATTTCAACATGTGAGCGTTGTGTGTGCATGTGGCTCGTTATTTCATTTCTATTTGACAACCTGAGCTAATTTGATTATTCAGCTATACTCCATAAAGCCTTTTGTTTTGTTCTAGGCTTAAATCAAAGATTTGTTTTTATTTTTTTTTATTTTTAAATTGATTCTTTTCAACATTTCTTTGATTTTTTCTAACATAAACATATACGCTTCATGACGGCTTTCACTCATCATAATGGCGTATCCCTTTCCTACATTGGACGGCTTCACAACCAAGGTGTGTAGCCCTTTCCATGAAGGTGCTCGTTGAGTTCTATGTTGTCGAAGCAAATGGATACCAACAATAGGTAAACTTAAAATGTATTAGTCCTAGGACTTCAAGGTGTATTCACAACTTACATATATCAAGCTCAACTTACTCAACCAAGCATACAAGAGAAGCAAAGTGCATTTTTGAAACCAAGTTTTTCGGCTTAAAAGCACATGATCAAAAAGCAAGTAAAGAGACTTACTTAAGATCTCTACTTCTCAAGAGAGTAGCTTTCAAAGAATATGAAGCTCATATTTTTCAAAACATGCCACTCAACAATCATACAAACAATAACACACATCATGATTAAGATCAATGTGAACAATTATCACTAAAAGATCTTAAATAAGCAAGTGTCAAGAAGGACCATATAAACACTATATTAGTTCTCTGATATGACATGCTTCATGAAGTGGTATAAACAAAAAGTTGAGAGATGAGAATTAAGAAAGCAAGCAATATGATATAAAGATACCTTCGCAATCTATTTTCATCAAATGCAAGGCCTTCACCCGTTTTATGAGTCCTCTTGGCTTGTTTGTCCTCATGACAACAAGTTATAGGTGTGTCAATTCCAAGAGACTAAAGACTATGTAGTTCAACTCAAACAACAAAAAAATTGACTTTCTCCAAAAGTCATTACATGATTGCCACCATATAGATTTCATAAAAACAACTTCCCAAAAGTTAATCAACGGATTTCGACCATCATAACACAAATGTGAGATAGCTAAGTTCATGTCATGTTATAGAAACACAAAGCAAACAAGCTAAGTGTCTTAACAACATAACACTAATATTAAAGCTAACTCACATGTGCAACTTACACTAATAGTAAGAGCACTCACCCTTGACAAACTTTGTCATGGGTGAACCTATACAAACATTATCAAGATTCTTACTGACAACAATATTGTATCTAGAATGAAGACTTTCTATGACTTGCTCAACAAGAATATCATTGATACTCTTAGCTTCAATATTGCTAGCAACACAAGCTCTGCCAATATTAGCAAGGTTTGCTTTCTTCTCAAACCGGACATTGTTAACATGCTTTTTGACATTTTCATGCTTTCCATATTCAAAAGCTTTAGCATGCTTAAAATGAGGCACAATCTCTTTATTCCTAGATGCATTTTCTATTTTGCAATATTCAATGAATTTATAGCACTTGGGCTTGATATAACCTACGGTATTGCAAAAATGACATATGGGAACAAAAGAAGAGATTTTACCTTCCGGAGTTGGAGAAGCACAAATGGGAGTTTCAAGAGGTACCTTGCTCTTCAATTTTTTCTTGGTCTTAGAACGTCTCTTCTTAGAAGCTTTCTTGACAACAATGACATTTTTCTCGCTTGAAAGAAGTGATGCTTCTATGAGTTTCTCCTCAACTACCAAGACGCTTGAGCCTCTTAATGACAAACTAGAGATGATCATATCCCTCTCAAGAACAACCCCTTCAACTTCTCTAAGCTTCTTGGAAAGAGCATTCTTTTCCCCCAAGAGCCTCCGAGTTGTTGAAACAAACTCATCCACTTCCTTCTCAACAACCTCTCTTAAGTCTACCTTCAAATCTTCTTCAAGGCATTTCATCTTGGCCAAAAGATCAACATATGTTGGATTATCACATAAGCACTCTTGATGATTTGGATCAACTTCCTTGTCTAATGAATCTTGACATACATCCTATATGATAGAGTGAGAGGCCGTGAATGCAACAACGTTGCTCACCAACTCTTCTTCACTAGAAGACTCATCACTAGAGCCCTCCTCATCACTAGAGTCATCATCTTCACTTCATGTAGCCGTTATAGCATTTCTCTTCTTGTCATTCTTAGTATCACTAATAGGACAATCTGAACCATAATGTCTTAACTTCTTGCACTTAAAGCATTGAACATTTCTATTGCTCTTAGCATGACCACTCATCTCATGAGGTAGAAAAAAGAATTTCTTGACTTCTTTTTCTCTTGAGTACTTGCCACTTGGCTTGGCACCTTTCCTCAAGAACATCCTAAACTTCTTAACCAATAAAGCTATCTCCTCATCATCCTTATTACTACTTGCTTTTTTGACGACTTTGAGAGCTAAACCCTTGTTCTTAGCCTTAGGCTTCAAGCACGCCTCAAAATTTTAAAGAGATCCTAGCAACTCATCTAAGCCCATGATGTCAACATGCTTGCTCCCTTCAATGGCCGTTACCTTGGCTTTGAACCTCTTTGGTACAGATCTTAGAATCTTCTAATTTAGCCTTTCATCAGAGATAGGAGTACCAATAGCTTGACATTGGTTGGCAATGTCTAGAAGCTTGACTTAGAAGTCAATAAACTTGTCTTCCTCACACATTTTCAAAGACTCAAATTTAGTTGTGAGCAATTGAAGATGAGACTTCTTTACCGCCTTAGTCCCCTCATTGGTGACTTGGAGAGCTTCTCATGCCTCCTTTACGGTCTTTAGATTTTGGATGTAGGAAAATTGCCTACTATCCACACCTCTGAAATAGCATTCATCGCCCGATGATTCCACTTTGCTAACTCAAACTCATTGGTCGACCATTCACTTCTAGGCTTGGAAACAGTCACTCCATTTCACTCTTATTGGGAGAGAGGTAACCTTCTTCCACTGTCATCTAAGCTCTCTTATCAATAGAGCGAATGTAAGCCTTCATCCTTAATTTCCAAAACTCGTAGTTGTGATCCTTGAAAAGTGGAGGCCTAGAGTTTGAAGCCCCTTCGGTCATCACATCTTCTTGCAAGACCATACTTAAAAAACCTAAGCATTCAATAGTAAGTATAACTCGAGTGTCAGATGACCCGCTCTGATACCAATTGAAAAAATACAAACGTAGTTAAATCGCTTAAAGCGTACCTAGGGGGGTGAA
Organism: Acer negundo; assembly: GCA_035582765.1. NCBI lineage: Eukaryota > Viridiplantae > Streptophyta > Magnoliopsida > Sapindales > Sapindaceae > Acer > Acer negundo. Next base: position 20,597,544 of record CM069231.1, on the reverse strand, counting down.
TAGGTTTTTACGCCTTTTTCAATCTCTTGAAACAAACATTCGTTTGTCCCTCAAGGTAGCTTTATGTATAACATATAATCCAAAACATCCATACATAGACAAGATAATCATGTGATCATTTAAGCAATGTCTACATATATAAGGAGTTGTATAAGGTATAGAACACAAAAATCTCAACAACAAAGAATACTTGTATTATGATATTGTTCAAGAAATTACAAGTGTTAACAAATATAGCTATACATCAAAGTAACAATATACAAAACAATAAAGAATATAAGAATGATCAAATATGTATTACTTTACAAATCACACTTAACAAATCTTGATTCCAAAACTTCACAAGTGATGAATGTACTACAAGATTAAGAGCAACCATATATATATATATACAAGTAATAAAGAGAGATAAGAAGAATTAACACATGTGATTTTTAACGTGGTAAAACCTCCAAGGAGGAAACATCCACGTGTTAAGCTACAACCATTGGGTACTATATATATATTGGATGGTAAATTAGAAATTCCACATAGTGACCAATCTTAGATCACCAACCCATGTAGAGTCTATGTCTACCCAACCCTATTGGAAAGTATGAAATCCCTTAATGATGCAGAGCCACTATATATTGGACAACATACCAAACCAACATCGATGGAAGATTAGAAATTCCTCTAGAGTGTATACACATCCCGTGTACCTCACTCTATTGGAGTCTATGTCTATCCATACACTTAGGCCTACCAATAATGTAACCAACTTTCTATCTAAGGCACTCATGCCTATAGAAAGCCTCTCTTACATAGCTATCCGGACCTTCCCGATCCTAGCCATGACTTCTTGCTTGCCTATCCGAGTCATCCCAACTCTAAACAAAACTTCTTGCTTGGCTATCCGGACATCACGTCCTAACCAAGACTTCATGCCTTTCACAAGGACTTCCTAGTGTGATCATGTGAATGAAAAGTGATGCAATCAAGCAATTTAACATAGAACATGTGATCAATACTTTCCATGGCACAAATAGACTTAAACATGTGAAACACAAGTCTAATAGTCTAGATGCAAAAACATGAATTAAACCTAGCGTTACTGAAAAAACCTAACACAAAAACTCCAAGTTTCATTCAACAAACAACACTTTAATAGATCATATTCATGAAACACATATTTAAGATGTCATACATGTAGGGAAAAATAATAAATAAAAGTGGTAAACGCAGCGGAAGCGATACTAAAAAACGATTTAGTGACTTTTAAAATTTTTCCTTTATGAACCTTAAACCCTTTTAATCAATAAACATGCATATATGTTAACAAAAGTAAATTACCTTTTGTCGCGTGATCCGATTGACTTACGTCGATGGTAATCCGCAAGACCTTCAATCCGAGCACGAACGTGGATCACCTAGGAGCGTGGTCTCCCTTTTCTTTGAATTGCAAACCTGTGATTGGACCAAACAAAAAACTTTCTTTTCTTTGTTAGTCACAAAACAATCAAAAAAATGTCAAAAATTATTCCGGTCACTTTTGAGTTCTCAATCTAATGATCGAAACTCGCGTGAACCTAGATCGATATCGTATACACAAGCTTATTGATGATTAAGCAATAGTATACTATCAAAGAATAATTTCACACTCTCTTTTGTCTTTTTAGAATAAAAACTCTCTCTTGGAATTAAGAAGAAGAAGAAAGAAATAAAAAACTCAAGCACAATGGATTGTTGTGGCCGAACCCTATAAGAACACATATATAGGTTGGCCGAATTTTTTCTTCTTTTTCCTTTAGGGTTGCCGAATTCTATGTAGTCTAAGATTAGGGTTGGCCGAATTCTATATTGTCACTTATATAGGGTGACTTAAATTCAACCCTAATTCTTTTCAACTTAATAGACTTCAAATCCTAATCGAACTCCTTGATTTTTATTCTTTTATTTTTGACTAAATAAAAAGACTCCTTATTTGATTAAATAAATAAAACTAATTTATTTATTTCCTTGTCAAACAAGTCTTTTACTTTTAGGAAAGATTTGTTTCTTTAATTAAACAATTAATCAATAAATTAATTAATTCTTATTTAATTAAAAAAAATGAAACAAAATAATATTTTAGGTTAAAATTTTAACCTTGCCGCCCCACTTGATTAAGATTGGGCCTAACATTATTTTCTTATTTCATTTAATCCATTGGACTTTAAATAAAAAGCCCACATGTGAACCAGACCCATTCTTACTAAAAGAAACAAGCCCACATGTCTTTCATTAATATATTAATATAATTGAGCAGCCCATTACTTAAATAATGTGCAAATTATATTCTTAATATATTAAATGCAATTCTAGATGGACCCTTAAATTGGTCCGGTAGAATATATCAAGTGATCCATGCAAGTCCGTGTGGATTGGGGATCTTGGCGGGCCATCTAAATTTAAGCTTCAATAGACATAACCTAATCACAATCAACAAATGATTCACTTAGGTCCGATCCATTAATTTTAACTCATTCCACTAAAGAGCTAAAACTGAACTCTTAAATAAAGATAGAAAAGGAAGATGCTCCTCATTCATACCCTAGACAATCATATTGGAGATAGTGTATCCTCGTGATTAATATCAGTAATCGCCAAGAGTTCATAGACCGCCTATAACTCTCCAAGTTACCATATTTACTCATATGACCACGTTTTGAACTTGGATATTTTGACTTGTCCAGAAGCCATGTTTTCAATAGACACTATCGAAAACTCAACGTTGAGATTTAATATCCAATTACCTCAAAACATCCATATGATGATATTATACTCTCATTTAATTAAATGGAGCCACGATGTCCATATCTATAAATGAAGTCCTCTATCGATTAACAAATGAATATCACCAAACTATCGAGGATAGACTATGCGATATAATCGTACTCATTGATAACTCAAATGATATCACTTGCAACCATAAGTCCATCATTTATCTCAGGATTAAGATAGACCCTCCGATTGTCCTGATAATGAAAAGACTATTATCTATTGACGGTTCTAGATAAAGCTTTTCATTGTGATCCAGTTCAATGCACCCAGTGCACTAGATCCTTTTGCTCGAAGACACTCCGATGATTTTAGACTCATCATATCTCATTTGATCCCACTCAAATGCTAGCAAAAGAATTCTACAACTTTAATAAGATAAAGGTGCCCAACCTTTAACTTAAGTTGTGAACATTATTCAAGACTAACTAAAGAATTGTGTCTACCACATACATATCCAGATGTACGAACAATTCTTCTTTTCCCATAGTCTTTAGACCTTATGATTATTTACTTTGACAATTATAATATAAACTATAAATGCTATACGATTTGTTAAACCAGAAATCTCTTTATTAATATGAAAAAGATTGTTAATTACAACATTACACTCTTGCTATTGAGCATAATCCTAACAATACACATACACAATAAAATACTAGAATCATAAAATGATTTCAATGAATGGTCTAGCCAAAGAATTAGAGAAAGGATAAAATGATTACTCAATTCAATCCTAGATTTCTCTAAAAACACATACACATACAATAATCCTAGATTACATCAATCATAGGATCAAAAAAAAATTCAAGGTCATTTATCATCAAAATGATTCAATCAAGTCTTAAACAATGAGACAATCTTAGATCTCAACTAGTCACAATACAACTCTCAAACATGTGAAAATCATAGAATCAAAAAACCTAGTTCACATATGTCTCTAATTAGACTTTTAATTAGGTTTGATTATGAAGCTATCTTTCTTAATAGCATTCATCGTACATATATATACATATAGAAGAAGAAATCTCAAGCAAATTGAAGGTTATAAAAGAAGAAATCTCAAAGATAAGATCAATACCTATGAATCACAGGCTGTCACGGTTTTCTGGGTAGAACAACTTGAAAACTTGATAAAAATGCTGCAAGACAACTTGGAAAAGGTAGAGGACTCAAATATGAACAATCTCCAACTTGAATCACTCGATTCCGACTTCGTATGAGAAAATTATGGTGTTTGGAAGGTGAGAGAAAATTCTGCACTTAAGAAATTCTAATTTTTTCTTCTTTAATGGAATGGGAATTGGGAAGGAATGAAGGAATTTAAAATGAAGAGAGAGAGGGAAAGGAACCGGCCAACTAGCATGTGCCACGTCAGCAACTCGTGTGCTTTGGCTGTATTCGGGTCTCCAAAATCTGATTTTGAATCTATCTTTGGATTACGAATCGTGACTTCCATACGCACAACAAAGACTACAAAACTTTGCAAAAAAATTGATAATAAATCTCGGAAAATGACGACGAAGACAAACCAACGAATGAGAACGCAAAGTAACGTAGTTACATCGTTTGGACTTGAAACCTAATGAATGAGTAACCGAAATGACCGGGACTCAATAAAGAATCATAAGAGATAATGTTTAAGTTCAAAAACAATAAAATGAAAAACAAATAGACACCAAGTCACACACATATATGCTGTTTCCTAGGCTTAGTCTTAGAACATGTATTTTCCAATGAGCATCAATTTAAATCTAATGCATGAGCATATATTGCCAAGTGTGTGAAAGTGTTAAATAAATGTTGTTTAACTATGTAGGGACACAAATGAATGCCATGTGTGTGTGTGCCTAGCCTTATAAGAGGAATGGGGTCAATTTTACCTTTATTGTGCAATGAAGCACATTTCTCCTTGAATAACACCAACTTGCATGAAATGTGGCTGAGTCTTTCTTTGAAGCTTCAAATCATCAATCCTAAGACCACTAATCAATATAAGATAAACATCGCTTTGATATGGAATATATGCCAAGACAAACCAAAAACCTAACACTCTAGATGGTTTAGCTAGGGAAGCTTGACTAGAATCTTTGTGATCTAGATAGCTAAGCAAGGACATCTTCCTAGAGGCTCGTTAGTCTTGGATAGGAAGTTGCTTTTTAGAGGTGTAGGACACACCTTGGATAGGAAGTAGGCTAGGTAGTTCACTAGGCATGAGGGTAGACTAAGAGTTGATAGGTTGGGGTAGATATCATGTGTTGATAGCCTTGAGTGTGTAAATCCTTTCATCATAGTGAATTGCTTTGCTGGTGGTTATGGTTATCAACCCGTGGATGTTTCCTCTTTGAGGTTTTACCACGTAAAAACAATTGTGGCAATTTTAGTTTTTATGTTTCCTTATCTTCCATATCATGTATTGATTGTATCACTTGTATATTGATTTCCGCATGTGTTGATTAAAAAAATAAAATTGTTAAGACACATCAAGTGTGCATTTCATTCTTGCAATAGTGAAATTTGAATTTGGAAGAATCTTGGGCCTATACCTATTCACGCCCCCCTCTAGGTATATATGACACTATATCTCTGAAGTGAATTTCATAAACACAACATCGTGCATGTGTAGATGTTTCTGATCAATCATCGGGAAATAAATTACTCCATCGAAAACCGCACTTAAGTCTAAAAATGAAGTGCAAGTGTGATTGTGAAAAGAATGCACACATAAGCAATAAGGAACAAATGCATAACAATCCAAATGCATGTAAGTGTGTGTGTGTGAAACTATTCTTTGCAACTATTTTATGTTGATATCGGACTTGAATATGTTCTTATATTGTTCCTCTTTCAGTCCTGAACGTTTCAGTTACTCATTCATATGTTTTCGAGTTCTGAGTTGGATTTTACAAAACTTTCTGTTTGTTTATTGTATATGGTTTTCGTCTTTGTCAAGTTTTTGATTAAAGTTTCATAGATGTCCATGTTCGTGGGTGAGTTAGGGGGAGATTGTAAGGACCTCTATTTTATGATTGGCTTATTTCATGAAAAACCACATTGGGCATGTTTTGTAATGGGTAGCTTAGGTTTTCGATGACAAGCTTCCAAGCATCTCCATGACTTTAAAAGCGAAAGGTATATTCACTTGACTTTGCCTCTTGAAGAGTTTAAATGCACACACACACACACACACACACACACACACACATACACATACACTTCATGCATGCTTTGTTCATATTACATTTGTGTCTCAATTCTTATATGTGTGCATTCTTTTCACAATCACACTTGCTCTTCATTCTTAGTCCTAAATGTGGTTTTTGTGTGATGTAATTCATTTCCCGATGATTGATCAGAAATGTCCATGCATGCACGATGGTGTTGTTGTCTTAGCATGATGAGTGACCACTTGAGAAGGTCCCATTCTTCTCTTGGTTTGGTGTTTGGTCACATGGTCTTATACCATAAGTTTTTAACATTTTGTTGTCCATATTTGACATTTGGTCACAATTTTGACCATATCTCTTTCTACAAACATAGAAACCTCATTTTTTTAAAATGGAATAGAAAGTAGACTCCTATACCTTTCTAACGGTATATTATTCGTAATATTTCATGATCGGTTGGATTAGTTTTAAAATCTCCAAAGTGACCACTATAACAGGGCAACTTCGTTTTTGTCCAAATCTGACCTTTGGTCACTAAAATGACCATAACTCTTTCTATAGATATCAAAATCTTGTTTTTTTTTTGAAAAGGAGTAGAAATTAGACATCCATACATTTCTAACGGTGTATTATATGATAGGTTTTGATATCGTTTGGTCATTTTTCGGTGCGCTCAAATATTGAGCTATGTGTTGTGGCGAAATTCAATGGGTCAGAATCGCCGGTTTAAGGAGCTGAATATTTGTAATGATTTCGGCTCCACAATTCAATGGTTGGAATTTGGCGGCCACCAATCGCCAAATTTCTTGATAGCTGGACATTTTAGCCTTTTCACAATAGCTCGTTTTTGATCTCTATAAAAACCCCTCTTTCTCTTCTTCTTACCCAACTCTCTACACAATTGAAACCCTAGAAAAAGAGAGAGAGAGAGAGAGAGAGAGAGAGAGAGAGAGAGAGATTTGTGAAAGAAAGCTTCATCAAAGCCTAATTGACTCTCCAAACCCAAAACCCATGCTTCCATAGCATCAATCTTTCATGGGTCTTCTTGGTTTCATGACTTGGTAAGCTACAACCACATTAAATCTCATTTATTGTTGTTCTTACTCTAGATTAAGTATTTATTGCTTGATCAAATACCTAGAATCTCTTTATTGCGCATATTTATGAGTCTTGATAACATGATTGGGTTTGTTTGTGATGCTTACATGATTAGATTGTTTTACCTAAATAGCTAAGCCTTGAATGTTTTTGTGAGATTGTTTGATGACTAGGTTAATAGATTCATGTTTATTTATATAGTCAAGCTCTCTTGAATGTTCATGTGTGTTTATTTGACAATTAGGTTATTATATTTACTCTACACATCTAATTGAGTCCTTATGTATTGGGCATGTAGGCATTGTTTGATAACTAGGTTGTTAAATTGCATTATAACATCTAGTTAGGCATTTTATGTGTGGTCTTACACATTATTGCATTTTAGCATCAATGTCATATTCACTTGTACTTTTAATTCTCTTTAATGAGTCAAAGTCTTATAGCTTATAGGTGAAGTTGCACAAGCAAGTAAAGTCTTGCAACCAAGGGTTGTGTTAACTGCCAAAAAATGGCAGGGGTTCAAGGAAGAATTTTCTACTAAGATGAGAGGTAGAAGGAAGTCGCAAGAAATATCCCGCTGCCACATCTGGGTACCCCGTTGCCACATATGGGTACCTCGTTGCCACATCTGGGTACCCCACCACCATGTCCGGGTACCTTACCACCTAATCTGAGTATACTACAACCATTTCTTTCTGGACACCTTACTACTACACCTAGATACCCCACTATTATATTCAGGCATCTTACCACTACCTTGTCTGGGTACACAACTACCATGCTTAGATACCATGCTTCCTCGCTGCTACATCATCTTGGTACCTTGCTATTTTTTCATCCTAGTATAGAGCCATACTTCTCCTCCAAGTAATATGGAACAAAGGGTTGACCCCTTCGCCACCTTCGCCAAATTAAAGCCCTATAAATAAAGGTTTATTAATTAAATTGATTCATATTTCGAGCATAAACGGAAACATGACGTCATTAAAGGGAGCCATTCCCGCGTAAATTGATATCCCCCATTAACGCCTGTCAATTCCTCTAATACAATCAATCAATTTGATCTAAATTAGAGGGATTTGATTGGCAGGAAGGAGGAAATAGAATAGGACGTCCATGTTCAAAGAAAGGGATTTGAAAATCGGAGAAAGAGAGATCCATAGAATTTTTCCACTTATCGACTCGTACGATTTCGTCATCTCCAACGGTGTCAGAATCCTCCTATAGAATAGATCGAAAATTATCACTGTATTGATGTCTAACTTTAATCAATGTTGTTGAGTTGTCTTTCATTCAAGATGAATATATTATTCACTATGATTTTGCTCTACTTATAATCACAGTTGTTCCCAGGTTGTTTAAATTGAAGTTATACATGTATCAAACTACGTGGTACCACTCTCATTGCGGTCTACCTTGATCGCGATCTTTAAAGTCGTTAATTGGAATTTCACCCTGCTGGCAATTTTCCGTTAACACTTTTGGCACCGTCTGTGGGAAACATTTTCCTATCATATTATAAAGAAGCTGTCCTAGTTCTACCCGGTGAGCAGAAAGATAAGACTCTGATCTTCTCAAGGGCTGCCTACCCCCTCAGGGCCCCACTCTCTTGCTTTCACTCAGAGAATCCAGAAATAAGGAATAGGATCGAGGAACAACAACCCGGCACCAGCTCTCCTACCAAATGCGGACTCCATGCCTCAAGCTCCCGTTGCCCAAGAAATCAATCGTGATATCCTGGAACAGCAAGCTGTAGCCTACATGGAAAGTATCCGCCTCTGAATGATAGCCCAAGGAATGCCCTTCGAATTACCTCGAACCGCGGGAGAGGCCGAACCGAGTACCCAGGTACCGATCTTTGACAGGCTGGGGCCACCAATTCTAGTTCTAAAATACCCTGTAGATTTTAGACCTTGATTGTTGAGATCAGCAGTAGACATCCCTCCCATGAGGAACCAGCCAGCTACTGCACCAATAGCTGAAGAGCGAGCTCCACAGCTCGATGCGGGCGCAAACACCAAGCCGAAAAGGAATCCCAGAGAGAACCTTCATCGGAGGGAGGAGCGTAAGGAGATAACCGTTGTATCTAAAACCTCGGACAATGATGGCCTAGAAGCCCGATCCAAGCATGGCGTATCCAGGCGACTGGAGGACCAGATGGCCAGAATGGTGAGAGAACTCGAAGAATTGAGGAGGGGTAAGCATCGGGGTACCCGGAAGAATCCTTTATGGGAAATGAATACGCTCTTCTCAAGAAGGATCCGGGAGGCAAAACTACCTCCCAAGTTCAAGATGCCATCTAAGAAATATTCGGGATCGGAAGACCCTATAAGCCACCTAGAAAGCTTTGTGCACCATATGGAAATTCAGAATGCTACACGGTTCACCATGTGCAAAATGTTTCCTTCGACCCTGACAGATCATGCCAAAACTTGGTTCAGGAAGTTATCCCCAGGTAGTGTAGATTCTTTCACTAAACATACTACAGACTTCTGTGTGCAATTTCAAGGAATCAAGCCCCGTCCCAAAGACCCAATCCTACTACAATACGTAATCCAGGAGCGGGGTGAGGCGCTGAGGTCTTATGTGGAGAAGTTCCATAAGGAAGTAATCCAAATGGGGGTGTTCACTTAGAAGGAGACCTTAGCCAATTTCAGAAGGAACCTGTGGGCCGGGAGATTGTTTCGGTCATCAGCCTAGCATCCACCTGAAACCTACCAGAAGGCCTATGACAGGGCTTTAGAACAAGTGGAGATAGAAGAACAACTTAGGATCAAGATCGAGCATGACGAAGCCCGATCTGGCAAGCTTCCTAAAAAGGAAGTTCTGAAGACCGTATCGACTAAGAGAGTGCAGAATCTCCCTCACAACCGGTCTGTGTACAGGCTACCACATTTTTCTCAACATCGGGATAGATACCCCGCATTAAGGAGTCCTCCCTGAACGACCCCTCCATTAAGGGATGTAGCCCGAATAGCAAGAGAAGAGGATGAGTACAACCACCACACTCCTCTTAACATCTCCTAGGAGACCACATATCTCGCAATCCGCGACAGAGGTCTGCTCAGGAAGCTGGACCCTATGAAAGCTCCAGTAGATAGAAGAAACCGTTACAAATACTGTGATTTCCACAAGGACGTAGGACACAATACGTTGGAATGCTACAACCTGTGTAACCAGATTGAGGGTTTGGTAAGAGGAAGGCTTTTAGTCAAATTCTTGCAACAAGTGCGGGATAGTATTAAGATAGGGAAGGAGGTATAAGGAAGGATGTAGGAAGTAGAGGAAAGACAGAATGATAAAGGGAAGGATTTGACGCAACAGATCCAAATCATCCATACCATCAGTGATGGCCCTACCCTATCAGGAATTTCCAACAACTTCAGTAAAAACCATGCTAGGAAGAATCCTAGACTTTATCCCAACAACGACGTGCTTAAAGTTACTAGGGGATCCCAAAACCTTCCACATGCAAGCCAGATTATTTTCACGGAGGAAGACGTATACAACACAGTTCAAACACATGATGACCCAATGGTGATTATGGTTCAAATAGCCAATTGCCAGGTCTACTGCGTCTTGATTGATACCGGGGAGCAGTGTAGACATTCTATTCAAAGGAGCTTATGATAAACTCAACCTGAAGAACCCTTGTTACAACAATTATACCACGCCTCTATATGGATTTACATAGGACTTGTTGATGCCGATTGGATCTTATAAGTTGTCAGTGATAATCGAAAAAGCGTCACTTCAGCAAAACATAATGACAGAATTCATTATGGTCTACACCTTGTCTGCCTACAACGCGATTCTAGGGAGACCCTTCCTATTCGACATAAGGGGGGTATTGTCTATTTATCACAACGTATTGAAATTTCCAGTCGAGACCGAGGTAGGAGAAGTCCGTGGGGATAAGTAGGCTGCAAGCAATTGTTACGCGGTATCCACGAATCCAACTGCGTTAGCTAAACAGTATGTACATATCGCTAATGAGTTACCTCAAGGCATGCCAAAGCGGGATCTTAATGTCCCGGAAGAAGGCGAGGTACTTGACATGGTTGTAAAAGAATCAGAGGAAGATGAACGTGGCTGGACCAGTGGGTACCCTATTGAACAAATGGAGGAGATACCTATAAGGGAGAATGATCTAACCAAGATAGTGAAAATTGGTGGCGCGCTGGACTGTGAAGTCAGGAAGGATTTGATAAAACTCCTTAGAGAATACAATGATATTTTTGCTTAGAGCCACGACGAGATGCCGGGCATCCCTCTCAGTTTGGCTTGCCCACAGGCTAGTGGTGTATGTGACTTTTAAGCCAGTGAAACAGAAACGGAGGCACTTTAACACCGAATGGAATGCCGTTGTACAAAAGGAAGTAGACAAACTCTTAAAAGTTATATTCATCTGAGAGTCTCGTTACCCCGAGTAGATCGCTAATGTGGTCATGGTTACTAAGTCTAATGGGAAGTGGCGCATGTGCGTGGATTAAACGGACCTTAATCGGGCTTGCCCTAAGGATAGCTTCCCCTTACCCAAAATAGATCAGTTAATTGACTCTACCGCAGGAAACAAGCTCCTAAGCTTCATGGTCGCCTTCTCGGGGTACAATCAGATTATGATGCAGCCCGCCGACCAAGACAAGACTAGCTTCATCACTGGGCAAGGTCTCTACTGTTACAAGGTAATGCCATTCGGTCTTAAGAATGCATGTGCCACATACCAACGTTTGGTGAACAAGCTGTTCAAACTATTAATTGGAAGATCCATGGAAGTGTATATAGATGACATGATCACCAAATTTCCTGCAACAGATTAGCATCCGGAAGACTTGCACCAGACCTTCCAGATAATAAGAGAGAATCAAATGAGGTTGAATCCTGCTAAGTGTGCTTTCGGGGTAGTAGCAGGAAAATTCCTGGGATTCATGGTACATGAGAGGGGGATTAAGGCCAATCCTAGACCTTGAGTCCCCTACCACCATCAAGCAAGCACAAAGGTTGACTGGTAGGGTAGCAGTATTAAATCACTTCATATCCCGACCTACTGATAAATGCCTTCCCTTCTTCAAAATTATAAAGTAGGGTAAGAAGATGAAATGGAATCAAGAAAGCGAGGAAGCCTTTCTGTCTTTGAAAAAATATCTCGCTAGCTCGCCACTACTAGTAAAACCTACATTGGGAGAAGAATTATAGCTTTACTTAGCAGTCTCGGAGACCGCTACTATCGGAGCCTTAGTAAAGAATGACGGGGTCCAGAGACCAGTCTACTACGTAAGCCACACCTTGACCAAGTTCGAGAAGAATTATACCCTCTTGAAGAAGCTTGCTTATGCACTTATAACCACAGCCAGAAAGTTTTGACCATATTTCCAGACTCATACCATCGTAGTGGTCACAAACCACCCGCTGAGGCAGTTCCTTCAGAGACCAGACGTATCGGGAAGGTTAGTCTTGTGGACTCTGGAGCTCACCCAGTACGATATTAAATACAAACCCAAAACGACTATCAAGGCTCAGGCCTTGGCTGACTTTATGGCAGAATTTAGCATGGTCTCCAACCAAGAAGCTACCTCAAATATAGTCCCAACATTAGAATCCCGTGAATGACAAGTTGATAACAAGATCTGGACACTGTACACGGATGAAGCTTCGAATCAATCGGGCTACGGAGTAAGGGTAATCTTGATTAACCCGGAAGGAGTCGAAGTCGGCCATTGTTTTAGGTTCGCGTTCAAAGCCACTAATAACAAGGCGGAGTACCAAGCCTTGTTAGCCGGAATGAAGGTGGCCGGGGAGTTAGGAGCGGATTACCTTTTAGTCCGGAGTGACTCACAACTGGTAATCAACCAAGTGTTCGCTGTGTATCAAACGAAGGGTGACAACATGATAACGTACCTGGGAAAGGTGCGGGAAGCAATGACGAAGTTCAAGGATACGAAGATGGAACAGATTCCTAGAGAAAATAATTACTGAGCGGATGTCTTGGTTAAAATTACCACGACCGGAGGATAGGCATTACCAAGAGGGATACCGCTCCATCTGATACCTTGTCCCAGCATAGCTAGCAGGGTAGAAGTGAACCCAGTAGACCGACTTGCGTGCTGGATGGATCCTATAGTGGGCTACCTCCAAAACGAAGCCCTCCCAATGGATCCGGATCAAGCACGCAAACTAAAAAGGACCTCCATTAGGTATTACCTAGTAGACAGGTACCTATACCGTAAAGGAAAATCTCTTCCGTTACTGAGATGCTTTCATCCGGATGATGCATAGTATGCCCTTACCGAGGTGCACTCAGGAGATTACGGAAACCATTTTTCAGGAGAAACCCTAGCCTACAAGGTACTTAGAGTGGGTTACTACTGGCCCACTCTACACCTGGATGCAAAGCAGTATGCATAATCCTATGAAGCTTGCAAGAAGATGGCAAACCTCTACCATCTACCTCCTGAAAGACTCTCTTCGATCAGTACACCCTATCCATTTGCTGTCTGGGGACTATATCTCATCGGGCCATTTCTAACTACTCCCGGTTAGGCTAAGCACACTATAGTTGCAATAGAATACTTCATCCGATGGGTAGAAGCAAAGTCTCTCACCCGGATAACCGAGGCAATCACGACAAGTTTTGTCAAAGAAAGCATTATGTGTCGGTTTGGTGCCCCGATGGCCATAATAAACGACCTTGGAAAACAATTTGACAATGCTAAGTTTAGGGAGTTTTGTGAAAGGCGAGCTATTGACCTTAGTTTCGCATCAGTAGCCCATTCGTAGACCAATGGATTGGTGAAAGCTACTAACAAAACCATCAAAAAACTCCTGAAGAGGAAGCTTCAACAGAAGAAGGGCAAGTGGGTTAAAGAACTCCCAAATGTACTGTAGGCATATCGGACTACTAGAAGGACGACAACTGGGGAAACCCCCTACTCACTGGCCTTTAGAACGGAAGCAGTATCACCCATTGAGCATAGGATGATTTCTTTCAGGGTCCAACATTTCAAACCTGAAAGCAATGAAACGAGATTGAGAGTTAACTTAGGCCTCCTGGATAAGAAGTAAGATAGAGCAGCAGAACGGGTTACGACTTATCAAATCAAGATAGCTCGCTGTTTTAATAGGAGGGTGAAAATCTGGAACTTTAAAGAAGGGGACTTGGTCCCTAGAAAAGTGACTCAGAGTAACCGGAAAAGGTCTAACGGGGTACTAGCTCAGAACTGGAAGGTCCCTACTTGATAAAAATGGTAATCTGAGGAGGAGCCTACAAGTTGGAGGATATAGACGGCTACCCGGTCAATCATACTAGGAATGCTGATCACCTCAAAAGGTTTTACCCTTAAACTTTGAAGAAATAGTTTATCTCGACTAGTATATCTTTAAGAATGTACCCCGATTTTGATTTGTATTGATTTGAAATTCAATAAAGAGGTTTGCCTTTCTTTTACTTGGTTCTCCTATGTTTGCCTTGAAAATTTTGTCATAAGATTCACCTTAAGACCAAAAAAGTCACATGACATTCCTGCTGCCATGGTCGGGGTATACCCTCCTCCAGGAAGGATTTGGTGCATAAATGCCTAGGTGGCATAGTTGCCAGCCAAATTAAGGGTCAGGACTCGTGGCCTTAGTCTCCTGCAGTATCTTTCATACCAAGGGAGCCTACATGGCACTTTTGAAGCCTTGGACAAGGGGGGGGGGGGGGGGGGTATACCCAAATCCGAAGAAAGTTTGGTGCTAAAGTGGCATTAGTTGCCCACCAGGTATAGACTGTATAAGGATCAGGATACCTTATTAGGATACCTGATACCTCGACTCACCATACAAAGGAAACCAGGTACTAAAATGGTCATAGTTGCCTACCAGGCATAGATCACGCAAGGATCATGATACCTAATTGGAAACCGGATTCCTTTTTTCATCATAGTTGCCTACCAGGTACAAGGTCGCTTAAGAATTGAGACACACGGTTCCTCAATTCGCCCTAAAAGAAATCTCGGTGCAAAGATGGCTTGAATTCACTTAGGAGTCTGGGTCCCTTGGCAGGGTACCTAATACTTAGGTTTTCTTAATAAAGATCTTAAGGCCACCTTAGTAGCTAACCGAGACTGGATCCAAGTCAGGATCCCCCATGCCAGAATCAACTAGTACCTTAAATTGCAGTATCTTGATTCAAGTATCCAGACGAAATTTGCCACCTACAGGGACTGATTTTCTCCAATTTTCTCCAAATTGATTTCAAAAGTTTGATATCATTTATGATAGGGTGCGCAGGTATCAGGGTAGACCGAAGGATCCTATTTTTTATAGGCTCCAAGGTACCCTGTTGTTTCATCTAGGTACCCCGTTGCCATATCCAAATACTTTGTCATTTCCATCCGGATAATAGTTTCGTTCAAAGCAAATTGTTTCTAGATCATTGACTAGCATTCAAACGTCTACTTAGGTCTAGCATAAAACAGTGTATTGAAAACAAGGGAAGGAATTGTTCATTACTAAATAGGGAGCCCAATCCCCGATTATAGGTTACATGAAGAAAAACAAAGTAAACAAGTCATGCATCGCCACCATCATGCTCCTCATAAGCTTCCAGACCCTGGTCTATCCCGCCAGTACCATCAATTGCCTTGGTGATTGCCTCAGCTTGGACTTCTCTAGTTCCTAGCACCCCAGGTGTAGCAGTAACTCCTTATCCCGCTACTAACTCGATTATGGTCTCTGCAAGATCCTGTTTCCTACATCTAGTCATCTTGCTGGGTTGGAAGCTTAGACACCGATGTTATGACTTCTTTCACTTGATCAATAGTGGGCGGGGTAGGTCCTTGAAGAGTAGAAGGATCAGAAACTACAGTAGAGGTAGGAGGATCCATCTAGGTCAGGTCAGGTCAGGCCTAGAAAGCTGGGCGACTCTTGCTTCAATTTGTTCTTGATCCTACCCAGGGAGGTCTTCAAGTCAAATGGGGGAGGAAAGTCTTTGGCAACTTCATAGGAGGCATAGAAGTAACCATCCCTAAAGGCATCATCTATCTTCGCCTCCAAATTCCTTATTGAACCCTGTAAGAGTTGGTTTTCATCATTGAGCAGGACCTGAGAGTTTTCGTATTTAGAGCCCGATCCAATCACGCCGAGTTTGCCAAGGCCTGATCTCTTGTCTTCTCTGCCTCGGTCAGTGATCTGCTTAGGAAGTCGATACTTGTCTCAGACCGAGCCAGTTCCCACTTGGCATCCTCAAATTCTACCCCGGCAGAGATAGTTGCCTCCTTGAAAGCATTCACCTTTTTTTCCATGGCCACGGTGAATCTGAATGCCTATAAGAAAAGAAAAGAGGATGAGTACCATACCCCGACTGTATAAGGTAGAGAAAATGATAGAAGATTATACCTCAGCAAGAAAGGAAGCTCCCTTAGAGACCATGATGTCCCAAGGCATTGAGGTCTCAACTTGCATACTTCCACGTGGACATACCTTCAAAAATCAGGCTACTACCTCCTCAAGATTCTTATCCCTCGACTGGGAACTTAAAGGTTGATTAGTAGGGAGTGTCATCGAGGTACCAACATCCCTTGCCTTATCCATTCGGGGTTGTCACCTTGCAGATGTAGGAGGAGGAGGAGGAGGAGCTATTGGAGAAGAATCAGAAGGAGTAGCTAAAGTCTACCTTTAAGCTTGACTAGGAAGACCTTGGACCTTGGTAGCCCTAACAGTCATCTCGCTAAAAAGGGAATGTGTTCTAGGCAAGACAGGGAATGTAGTAGGAGGACTCGACTAAGATTTATCTGGGGTCAAATAAGGGGTAGTTGTAGGCCGACTATTTCCGAGTAAAATGCCTACATTAGCTATAGAAGAAACAGAAGAAGGAGGAGAAGAAACAGGAAGTGCAGCTGGGAGTGTTGCTGGAGTGCCACAGAAGAAGTAGATACAAAAACTATCAATTTAGTCAGCATGTTAAAAAAAAAAACAATAAAAAATAAAAATAAAAACTACCAAGGAAGCAAGACATAGAAAGCCACTTACACGGGACAGCCAATGGGCTAAGATTTTCTCCAAAATACCCTGTGACTCCTTGGAGATTTTCCCTTTACCCCACTTCTTTTGCCCGCTGAATTGAATCGGAACCAAGTTCTCGACCCTGTCAATATCAATTGAATTGCCTCACTCTCGTCCTACTACGACCCACTCTTCACGCCAAGAACGAGGATACTTCACGTTGGCTCCTATGACAATGAATTTCAAAGGGTTTTTTGCTATCATATAGAATTAGCTTTTGGGGCCCAACTTGAGAGCCGCCACCTGGAAGATGTATCAAAACTCTTCATATCCTGGCTCTCTAACAATACCATCGATCTCACACTGCTCTTTCCAGAGCACTAGAAATCCTATAAGGTGTTTCCAGAACCCGGGGGAGATCTGTAGCAGGGCAAGACTAAGGGTGACCAGTATTCTACATAGGGTAGGATGGAGAGGTAACCTGAGTCCACATTCAAATGTAGACACATGAATAAGAACTTCGCCTTTAACCGGGGTATAGACATCATAACCCCGATATGGAAAAGTAAGAGTGATAGTGTCAGGAATTTGGTACTCCTTCCTCAAGAGGTCTAAAGTGTTGATCGTGCAGACATAGTTGGTAATAACTTAATCTTCAGGAGGGAAAATGAGAGCAGGCCTGATCGGTATTCTAATAGGGACCCCTTCCTCATCTGCTTCCTCGTTAACGATCTTGACCGGGTTGTCAGGTTTGTTGTTAAAACCCGACCCAATCTTAGGATTCCTAGTAGACCGTCAACATTGAGGCGAGATATAGCTTCCCTCTATCACTCTCATCACGACCCCTCTTCCACGGTTGAAGTGGGGTACTCTCAATCAAAGCTTTATTGTCTATTTTAAAGAGCTTATCGAGGCTATTAGAAGGGTTTGGGAAATCTGCCGTGATAAAAAACAAAATGTGTAGAAGAAGAGCAGAAGTTTCGGAGATCCCTGTAGCAAGGAAAGATGCAAAGAGAGAAAGTTTTTAGTTTGAAATTCGAAATTGGTATGAGAAGAAGGAAGAGGACTGGGTTACTTATAGCAAGAGGGATGGGTGGTTATCAGAGTAAAACGGGAAGCTGTAATTAATGACCAGAGACGTGCAGAAGGCGGTTTCAAGAAATTCACGCCCAAAATGGCTTGTTCAAATTAGCGCACCATTCCAACTTTGACATGTATACAATTCATTAAATGCAGACGTGCAGGAGGAGGATTCTTTCCTAAATAATGTAATCCAGTTTAACATCCTGACTCCAACCCCAGCAAAATATGTGTTCAAGTCAGGGGGACTCTGTTTACTGCCAAAAATGGTAGGGTTTTAATGAAGAATTTTCTACTAAGATAAGAGGTAGAAGGAAGCCGCAAGAAGTACCCTGCTGCCTGAAAAGGGAGGCTAAATCGATTCGATAGGGTACTGTTAGGATTATGCTCAATAGCAAGAGTGTAATGTTGTAATTAACAATCTTTTTCATATTAATAAAGTGATTTCTGGTTTAACAAATCATATAGCATTTATAGTTTGTATTATAATTGTCAAAGTAAATAATCATAAGGTCTAAAGACTATGGGAAAAGAAGAATTGTTCGTACATCTGGATATGTATGTGGTAGACACAATTCTTTAGTTAGTCTTGAATATTGTTCACAACTTAAGTTAAAGGTTGGGCACCTTTATCTTGTTAAAGTTGTAGAATTCTTTTGCTAGCATTTAAGTGGGATCAAATGAGATATGATGAGTCTAAAATCATCGGAGTGTCTTCGAGCAAAAGGATCTAGTGCACTGGGTGCATTGAACTGGATCACAATGAAAAGCTTTATCTAGAACCGTCAATAGATAATAGTCTTTTCATTATCAGGACAATCGGAGAGTCTATCTTAATCCTGAGATAAATGATGGACTTATGGTTGCAAGTGATATCATTTGAGTTATCAATGAGTACGATTATATCGCATAGTCTATCCTCGATAGTTTGGTGATATTCATTTGTTAATCGATAGAGGACTTCATTTATAGATATGGACATCGTGGCTCCATTTAATTAAATGAGAGTATAATATCATCATATGGATGTTTTGAGGTAATTGGATATTAAATCTCAACGTTGAGTTTTCAATAGTGTCTATTGAAAACATGGCTTCTGGACAAGTCAAAATATCCAAGTTCAAAACGTGGTCATATGAGTAAATATGGTAACTTGGAGAGTTATAGGCGGTCTATGAACTCTTGGCGATTACTGATATTAATCACGAGGATACACTATCTCCAATATGATTGTCTAGGGTATGAATGAGGAGCATCTTCCTTTTCTATCTTTATTTAAGAGTTCAGTTTTAGCTCTTTAGTGGAATGAGTTAAAATTAATGGATCGGACCTAAGTGAATCATTTGTTGATTGTGATTAGGTTATGTCTATTGAAGCTTAAATTTAGATGGCCCGCCAAGATCCCCAATCCACACGGACTTGCATGGATCACTTGATATATTCTACCGGACCAATTTAAGGGTCCATCTAGAATTGCATTTAATATATTAAGAATATAATTTGCACATTATTTTAGTAATGGGCTGCTCAATTATATTAATATATTAATGAAAGACATGTGGGCTTGTTTCTTTTAGTAAGAATGGGTCTGGTTCACATGTGGGCTTTTTTATTTAAAGTCCAATGGATTAAATGAAATAAGAAAATAATATTAGGTCCATCTTGTATATAAGTGGGGCGGCTAGGTTAAAGTTTTGACCTAAAAATATTATTTTGTTTCATTTGTTTTAATTAAATAAGAATTAATTGATTTATTGATTAATTGTTTAATTAAAGAAACAAATCTTTCCTAAAAGTAAAAGACTTGTTTGATAAGTAAATAAATAAATTAGTATTATTTATTTAATCAAATAAGGAGTTTTTATTTTTTATTTTTTTAGTCAAATAAAAGAATAAAAATAAAAGAGTTGGATTAGGGTTTGAAGTCTATAAAGTTAAAAAGAATTAGGGTTGAATTTCAGTCACCCTATATAAGTGACATGATGAAATTCGGCCAACCCTAATTAGATACTACATAGAATTCGGCAACCCTAAAGGAAAAAGAAGAAAAATTCGGCCAACCTATATATATGTTCTTATAGGGTTCGGCCACATCAATTAATTGGTGCTTGAGTTTTT
Organism: Acer negundo; assembly: GCA_035582765.1. NCBI lineage: Eukaryota > Viridiplantae > Streptophyta > Magnoliopsida > Sapindales > Sapindaceae > Acer > Acer negundo. The sequence continues at coordinate 20,577,301 of CM069231.1, read as the reverse complement.
ATTTTCTTTCTTCTTCTTCTTAATTCTAAGAGAGTTTTTATTCTAGAGAGACAAAAAGGAGTGAAAAATTATTCTTTGATAGTATACAATTGCTTAAACATCAATATGTATACGATATCGATCTAGGTTCACACGAGTTTCGATCATAAGATTGTGAACTCAAAAGTGACCGGAATAATTTTGACATTCTTTTGATTGTTTTGTGACTAACAAAGAAAAGAAAGTATTTGTTTGGTCCATTCACAGGTTTGCAATTCAAAGGAAAGGGAGACCACGCTCCTAGGTGATCCACGTTCGTGCTCGGATTGAAGGTCTTGCGGATTACCATCGACGTAAGTCAATTGGATCACGCGACAAGAGGTAATTTACTTTTGTTGATATATATGCATGTTTATTGATTAAAAGGGTTTAAGGTTCATAAAGGAAAAATTTTAAAAGTCACTAAATCGTCTTTAGTATCGCTTCCGCTGCGTGTAACACTTTTATTTGTTTATTTTTTCCCTACAGGTACTGCAATAAAGAAAGGATCCTACTATCACAAGCTCCAGGGTATCCCGCTACCACATCTGGGTACCCCATTGCCAAATCTGGGTACCCCACTGCCACATATGGGTACCCAGCCACCATGTCCGGGTACTTTACCACCTTATCAAAGTATACTACTATCACTTCTATCCGGACACCTTACTACTACACCTAGATACCTCATTACTATATTCAGGAATCTTACCACTACCTTGTCTGGGTACACAACTACCACGCTTAGATACCATGCTCCCTTGCTGCTACATCATCTTGGTACCTTGCTATTTTTTCATCCTGGTATAGAGCCAGACTCCTCCAAGTAATATGGAACAAAAGGTTAACCCCTTCGCAACCTTCGCCAAATTAAAGCGCCACAAGTAAAGGTTTATTAATTAAATTGATTCATATTTCGAGCATAAACGGAAACATGACATCATTAAAGGGAGCCATTCTTGCGTAAATTGATATCCCCCATTAACGCTTGCCAATTCTTTTAATACGGTCAATCAATTTGATCTAAATTAGAAGGATTTGATTGGCAGGAAAAAGGAAATAGAAGAGGACGTCCATGTTTAGAGAAAGGGATCAAAAAATTAGAGAAAGAGAGATCCATAGAATTTTTCCACTTATCGACTCGTACGATTTCGCCATCTCCAACGGTGTCAGAATCCTCATATAGAATAGATCAAAAATTATCACTGTATTGATGTCTAACTTTAATTGATGTTGTTGAGTTGTATTTCATTCGAGATGAATATATTATTTACTACGATTTAGCTCTACTTATGATCACGGTTGTACCCGACTTGTTTAAATTGAAGTTTTACAGGTATCAAACTACGTGGTACCACTCCGATTGCGATCTACCTCGATCGTGATCTTTAAAGTCGTTAATTGGAATTCCACCCCGTTGGCAATTTTCCATTAACAGGTTTGTTGGCAAGCATTTATCAAGTGCCGCTATAAAAGGCCCGCAAGGGTAGATTAGGAGGTGCTTACGACAAGAGTAGTGGATCAGAGGATATCAATAGGATTGAACCAAGAGTGGTTAATGGTAGTGTCCATAGCTTGAGATTGTCGTGAGTGAGAGTCCGTGTATCACTTGAGGTTGTAACAACCTTTTCATATAGTAGTGTAGGGAAAAATAATAAATAAAAGTGGTAAACGCAGCGGAAGCGATACTAAAAACGATTTAGTGACTTTAAAAATTTTTCCTTTATGAACCTTAAACCCTTTTAATCAATAAACATGCATATATGTTAACAAAAGTAAATTACCTTTTGTCGCGTGATCCGATTGACTTACGTCGATGGTAATCCGCAAGACCTTTAATCCGAGCACGAACGTGGATCACCTAGGAGCGTGGTCTCCCTTTTCTTTGAATTGCAAAACTGTGAATGGACCAAACAAAAAACTTTCTTTTCTTTGTTAGTCACAAAACAATCAAAAGAATGTCAAAAATTATTCCGGTCACTTTTGAGTTCTCAATCTAATGATCGAAACTCGCGTGAACCTAGATCGATATCGTATACACAAGCTTATTGATGATTAAGCAATAGTATACTATCAAAGAATAATTTCACACTCTCTTTTGTCTTTTTAGAATAAAAACTCTCTCTTGGAATTAAGAAGAAGAAGAAAGAAATAAAAAACTCAAGCACAATGGATTGTGGTGGCCGAACCCTATAAGAACACATATATAGGTTGGCCAAATTTTTTTTTCTTCTTTTTCCTTTAGGGTTGCCGAATTCTATGTAGTCTAAGATTAGGGTTGGCCGAATTCTATAATGTCACTTATATAGGGTGACTTAAATTCAACCCTAATTCTTTTCAACTTAATAGACTTCAAACCCTAATCGAACTCCTTGATTTTTATTCTTTTATTTTGACTAAATAAAAAGACTCCTTATTTGATTAAATAAATAAAACTAATTTATTTATTTCCTTGTCAAACAAGTCTTTTACTTTTAGGAAAGATTTGTTTCTTTAATTAAACAATTAATCAATAAATTAATTAATTCTTATTTAATTAAAAAAAATGAAACAAAATAATATTTTAGGTTAAAATTTTAACCTTGCCGCCCCACTTGATTAAGATTGGGCCTAACATTATTTTCTTATTTCATTTAATCCATTGGACTTTAAATAAAAAGCCCACATGTGAACCAGACCCATTCTTACTAAAAGAAACAAGCCCACATGTCTTTCATTAATATATTAATATAATTGAGCAGCCCATTACTTAAATAATGTGCAAATTATATTCTTAATATATTAAATGCAATTCTAGATGGACCCTTAAATTGGTCCGGTAGAATATATCAAGTGATCCATGCAAGTCCGTGTGGATTGGGGATCTTGGCGGGCCATCTAAATTTAAGCTTCAATAGACATAACCTAATCACAATCAACAAATGATTCACTTAGGTCCGATCCATTAATTTTAACTCATTCCACTAAAGAGCTAAAACTGAACTCTTAAATAAAGATAGAAAAGGAAGATGCTCCTCATTCATACCCTAGACAATCATATTGGAGATAGTGTATCCTCGTGATTAATATCAGTAATCGCCAAGAGTTCATAGACCGCCTATAACTCTCCAAGTTACCATATTTACTCATATGACCACGTTTTGAACTTGGATATTTTGACTTGTCCAGAAGCCATGTTTTCAATAGACACTATCGAAAACTCAACGTTGAGATTTAATATCCAATTATCTCAAAACATCCATATGATGATATTATACTCTCATTTAATTAAATGGAGCCACGATGTCCATATCTATAAATGAAGTCCTCTATCGATTAACAAATGAATATCACCAAACTATCGAGGATAGACTATGCGATATAATCGTACTCATTGATAACTCAAATGATATCACTTGCAACCATAAGTCCATCATTTATCTCAGGATTAAGATAGACCCTCCGATTGTCCTGATAATGAAAAGACTATTATCTATTGACGGTTCTAGATAAAGCTTTTCATTGTGATCCAGTTCAATGCACCCAGTGCACTAGATCCTTTTGCTCGAAGACACTCCGATGATTTTAGACTCATCATATCTCATTTGATCTCACTCAAATGCTAGCAAAAGAATTCTACAACTTTAACAAGATAAAGGTGCCCAACCTTTAACTTAAGTTGTGAACATTATTCAAGACTAACTAAAGAATTGTGTCTACCACATACATATCCAGATGTACGAACAATTCTTCTTTTCCCATAGTCTTTAGACCTTATGATTATTTACTTTGACAATTATAATATAAACTATAAATGCTATACGATTTGTTAAACCAGAAATCTCTTTATTAATATGAAAAAGATTGTTAATTACAACATTACACTCTTGCTATTGAGCATAATCCTAACAAGTAGATTGTTGTGGCTTAAGTGGCTAGTCTAGTGGTTTTTCCTTGTCGAAGATTTTCATGTAAAAATTAAGTGTTCTTTATATTTTCGCAGTTTAATTGATTTTTGTTGTATGTTTGAATTGCGTTTTACTGTTAATATTAACTAATCGAAAAAGTTGGTAATTATCCTTTAGGTTGAATTCGACACACCATATTTATTTTCAAACTTTACTAAATTAGTGGCCACTAGGGTAATTTTCTCTACGAATGGCCATTACCGTCACACCGTTTGCAACAAATGGTCATTTTGAAACGAATTTCCCATCTAATGGTCATTTTGATAGCGCATGACTAAATTGATGGACATCAAGGTAATTATCCCTTTATAATTTTTATTTTTACTTTTTAAATTTTTTTTAGTTTATTTTGTTAAACTAGTTTACTCCATGGCAACTCATATCCTAAGAAGTCACATCCAAAAGATAAAAGTTTTTTTAACTCATAAAAGAAAATAAGTTTTTTTCATTCATTGCCATGCATTAACCAATAGCAGTGTTCTAGAACTCGGGCTAGGCAGCCATTTAGTCGGCCTCCAAGGCCCTAGGTGGCTCTGGCCACAGCGAGGAACTAGGCACCTAGTTGGTGACTAGCGCTGACTAGTTGGCCGCCTAGCCCAATTTTTAACGTCAATTAATCATCATATGCGTTTAAAATAGCGTCGTTTGGGGTGAAAAACTAGGCTTCATTGACTTGAAGAGTTGAAAAGTTGAACCAAAAACGAAGCCGACCGGGCTTTTTAAAAAAACAATCTTCATTCAAATAGAGCCATGTCCGACGCCAATACCCGATATTGGAGCTTCGGGATGGGAAGAAAGAAGTAGACTTGCCGTCATTGAAACACAAAAAGAAAATGAAAAAGATTTGTAGAGAAAACAAAAAAATGGAAAAAAAAAATTGAGTCTGTAGAGAGAGATAGAGAAAGAGTGTTGAAATATGGACGTGTAGGAGAAGATGGATGAAATAGATAAAAAATAATAATAATAAAACACAAATCGATAAAGACCGATAAGTGATAAGAATATAAGATCATAAAATTGATGATAAAAATTAAAAATAAAAAGAAAGTAAAGAAAGAAAAAAAGAAAATGAAAAAGTGGGGTCCAAAAATGATGATGTTACTGTGATGTACCCCACCCAAGTTAGTGACCCAAGAAAGAAATTAAAAAATAAATAAAAAATAAGAATAGGAAACTACATGCAAGAAACCAAACAAAAAGGAAAAGGAAAAAAAAAAAGGTTCCGTCTGCCTAGGCGGCCTACGTGCTAAGCGCCGGTTTACCGTACGATTGACGCCTAGCACCTATTAGAACACTGACTAATAGGGTATTATACTGTAAGTTTCACCATTTTGTGATTAGTTTATTTCTGTGACAAACCACAATGAGATATTTTGTAAAGGTAGCTTAGGTTCTTGATGTGGCCATCAAGTTAGTGATCGTGTATAGAAAGCTTCCTGGTATCGCAAGTGCTTCAAGATCAAAAGCCTTAAAGGTATATCACTTGACTTGTACTCTTGAAGAGATTAGGTACACACACATGTCATTCATTTGTGTTCTATTATTTGTCTTTTTAGAGTGCATTACACCATTCACACACTTGCACATATTGCATATAGGTTAGTGTATTAGATCGTATGAGAATGCCTCTTCTTCTCATTATCGCGGTCTTGGTGTTGTCGTGGTGAACCACGAAAACCATTCTAGTGGATTTCGCGATCTAAGTGTCGTCTTGGATCACTGCAAAAAATAGGCGCGACATTACTTCTAGAGGATTTCACGATTCTTCTAGAGGATTTCACGATTCAAGTGTCGTCTTGGACCACCCTAAAAAATTACTATGAAAAACCTTCCAGAGGTTTTCGTTGTTTAAGTATAGTCATGGAGAGCCGTAAAAAAGTGGCATGAAGTTTTTTCTAGTGATTTTTGCGGTTGTGGTTTTGTCGTGCACCATTACGAAAAAGGGACTCCGACTTTTCCGCAGCGATTCAATTGCCTTTGTCGCAACGATTTGTTGTCATGGTCAACTGCAAAAATGGGACCGCGACAAACTGATTTTGCCAACACGATGTAGTTTATCAAGTCCCATATATATTGCCCTAGACACTTTCTTGTTCCTCAAGAACTCCGAATTTTTAGAGCAAAAGTGTCATTGTTGAGTTCTTAGAGAGAGGAAGATTCTTGCAACCATTTGTAAATCTCCATCCCAATTCATATGCATCAAGGACTTCATCAAGCATAGGTTTCATTTGCATCATCACTTGGTAGGTAAGAACAAAATTTCATTTCATATATTGTTCTTCCTTTTTAATTACTAAGACATCATCTTTATTGCTTTTTCATTAAGGCTTTGGTGATTATAGGGGTTAGCTAATAACTAGGCTGTTTGGTTTGCACATTCACACCTAGTTAATCATTTAGTGTTAGTCTAGCACTCATATGCATTGAGAATTCATTGATTGTCCACTTTAGACTTTAATTCTCTTCTTTGAGTCCAAGTCTTGTGGCTACATGTGGTAGTTGCACATGCATTTGTCAAGTCTCACTTTTAAAGGCATGCGGGTAGGATATGTTGAATTACGAACCTTGATAAGTGTGACTAGATGTCAACTTAGATTGTAATCAATTATTCAAATAGTGGAGTTTCTATGACTAAGTGGCTAGTCCCGTAGTTTTTCTCAATTGGAGGGTTTCCTGGTAAAAAAATCAAGTGTTCATTTATATTCCGCAATTTACTTTATTTTTTGTGTTGTTTGTGTGTTTAATTTTGATTATTCAATAAGTTGGTAATTAATTTGATTAACAACACATTCACTCCACTTCTAAGTTGTTTAGACACATGTAGAGTTTATTTTCACATACCACCCCTCTTTATATACAATCATTTTCCCAAATTCAATGGTTTTGGGCCTTTTGGCCTCCGTTTTTGTGTTTTTCCCTTTTTATGCATTATTTTCAGATCTTACTTTTAATATGGATTTTTATTTTTAATATTGGTTGTTTAGGAAAGTTCTTTTAGAAATTTTCAATATATATAACTAAAATTTTAATATTTTTGGTAAACTTGATATTTTTCCTTATTTCAGTCGATTTAAGAGTCCTGAACCTTATTAAACATTGACTAAGGATGCTGGTCAATGTTTCAGTCAAGTATTTTATGGTTTTTGTTTCATCACATGTCAATTCTCTCCATCAATTGAATTCTCCTTATAAGAATTATCCTTAATATGTGCATTAGATAGATTCCTTATCGACTCTCTTACTGCCTCCACATATGAACGCTGGTTATATGCCTTTTTCCTCCCAAAATCCCATCCACCCTGTGTCGAGTCCTTGTAAAAGAAACTCTGCTTCACTGGCTTAAAACTCCTCTGTTTCCATCCGTGATCCACCACTTTCGCAGTGATGGGCCAATTATACACATGCATTCCATTAGTGGTCACAACTACCCTAGTTACTTCCTCTAAGGTTTCGAATCTAACAAATGCAAACCTACTCCTTATTGAAGTCTTCTGAGTTGATAAATAAATATCCCTAACCTTACCAAAAGGCTTGAATAAGCCCTATAAGCACTCTTAATCCACCTTCGAGTTGAGATTGTCCACAAAAATGTAGAAGAGATTGTCCCTAAAGTCACCTTCATGGTCTCTTTTGTTGTAGGTAGAGTGTCTCTCTCTAGCATTCTCTCTCACCATTTCTTACATGTTATTACAGGGGTGGTAGGGAAAGAATAACGGGGGTGTCAGGGAAAAGGATGGCAGCTCTGCAGAAAGCTCCTCATCATCAGAGGAAATTGTTGGAAATAGTTGGTTTTTGGAGTCATCTAAGGAAAATGGTGAATGCTCCAAAGAGACTATGAGGAAGTATGGATCAATGGCAGATGGGCTGATCGTGCCTAAATTGTTATATATTCAGGCCCTTATTTCCTATTCCTTTGTCTCGATCTTGTGTGTATTTTATGTATATTTTCTATCTAATACACTCGTTGGTTCTAAATGTAGGCAATAGATGTAATTCTGGTGTTAGAAGCGTGTTGCAGGTGTTTCGGCCGAAAAGCGGTCAAATGGTGCAAAAAAAGGTCAAGATCCAGTATAGAAAATCTCGTGTTGGACTCGTGCACAACCCGCACACCAAAGGAATGAAGAAGACAACAGAATGCCATAAAGTGCGGGTGGAGTGCGGGTCCCTGAACCGCACTCGACCCGCACTCTACACTGTCCAGTGTTGGAATTCTAGCGTTGGCATACGGGGTCATTGAACCGCACTCCACCCGCACTTTATGAGAAACCCAGGAGCTGAAATTGTGAAAATATGATAAAATGCTGGTGAAATGCGGGTCCCTGAACATTGTCCAACGTTGGAATTCTAGCATTGGAGTGCGGGTGAGTGCGGGTCATTCAACAGCACTCCACCCACACTCTACGCATGACAGCTTCGGTTTTTCAGCATTTTTAACCTATTTTTACATCTCCTATAAATAGAAAAGCATGAGAACGAACCAAAAATCTTCCATACATCCCACCACACTTAGATTTTCATATTTTCTTATAACTTTGCTCTAGAATACACTCTCCCTCTCATCCAAACCATCTCTACTAAACTAAAGGTAACTTAAAGGATTGGGATCAAGCTGGAGACACTCTTCAAGGGTTTTCTTTCAATCTCTTCTCTTACTTTTTATTTGTTGTAAAGAACATGAGTAGCTAAAATACTCCATTATGGGGTTGATGTTATTTGTTTGATGGATATTGGGCTTTGTAAATAAACTCTATGTTTTATATACTTAAGTATCTCTATGTTTTATTCTTTTGCTTTGAACGATTTCATTATTGATTTGTTGGGATACACCCTCTTAGCACGTTAATTTAGAATCTTTATTGCTTTATTGAATGGAAGGATTTTCAGAAATCTGACTCAAACAACCGCGGTCGTAATCTAACCTCGAACGAGTGTCCAACATTATACACCCTAGTTCGGCACTTATGAAAGGATTAGAAGCCATACACCCTAGGTTGGCTACTTTAGCTATTTTACGAAAACTAACTTTCAAGTAAAATCCGGTTGAATAACCTCGAGCCTCATCCAATCTCAAACGGGTGGCCTTCACTATACACCCTAGGTTGGCTACTTGTGAGGGAATTGAAAGTCATCATTATACACCCTAGGATGACTACATTATAAATAGGTTGAGCCATAGTTAGATAGATGAGCTTCATGGTTAGAATCCCAATTGAGCAACTAGCCATTGTTGGTTGCTTAGGAGGGATTAATCTCTAGTAAGTGGTCTTCACTATACACCCTAGGTTGACCCCTTGCTTGAGATAAATAACCAACACTATATGCCCTAGGTTGGTTACATTAGATAAAACGTGCTTAATTAGAAATAGGTTGAGCCATAGTTAGATAGACGAGCTTCATGGTTAGAATCCCAATTGAGCAACTAGCCACTGTTGGTTACTTAGGAGGGATTAATCGCTAGTAGGGGGTTTTCGCTATACACCATAGGTTGACCCCTTGCTACTGATACATAGCCAATACTATACACCCTACATTTGTCATTACATGCTTAATTGAGAGTTTGTTGCAATCTCCCCAATATTCACTTACGAGTCCATCAACTCTGTAGTTCCATCTTCATACATTTATCACTCCATTCGCATCCAATTTAATTTGCATTCATAGTTTAGTTTACATTATATTTTCACCTACCATTTACTTTTACTTTTATGCACACTAGTTTTATTAATCCTAATCTTATCACCGCTACCCCAATCTCAGTGGACGACACCCGTGCTTACCGTTTTACTCGTATTTATACTTGTGAACGCATCGCATAGGTTTTATAAATTGTTTTGACGGACAGTTTTCTAACAGTGAAAATATCTCCATCAAATGGCGCCGCTGCCGGGGATTAGTGTGCGTAGTAGTGATTAGATTAGTTTTAATACTATTAGTTTCTTAGTTGTTTTTAGCTTTGTTAGTTTCTTTTTATTACTTTGGTAGTTTTGTTTTTGTTTGTTTTAGGACTATATGGATTTGTTTTGGTAAAATTCAGGGCTAAGTTTCTCACCAACATGCCTGGCAATGATGAGAAAATGAAGCTTCTACAAGAACGTTGGGGAACCAAACCGTTGGGATCATCCAATATCTCAAAAGGAGACATTGATAAACTCCAGATGGAGTTTGAAGTGGAGCGAAGCAAGAAAATGGATGAGATGGAAAGGTGGATCAACATGAACCATGTGCTTATGAAGGTGACCAAGGAGTATTGTTGGCGAGGGATGTGTCGCAGAAAGAAAAAGAAGCACTTCAAGAGAAAGTTGACGTAGTTTCTCGAGAAAAAGAAGAAATAAGGGAAGATTTTAAGAAGAAGTTTCAACTCTTGAAGAAGAAGCTTGAAGGCAAAGAAGCCTTGGAAATGGAAAAGGCAAAGAAACTTCAAGAGCTAAACAAGAAACTCATTCTTGAAGTGAAGATGCTCAGAGTTGAAAATGACATACTTAAGAAGGCCAATGGCAAAGTCTCCAACGAGCATAAAGAGTTTGAAGAACAAGTTGGGAGACTTGAAGCCGAAATGAGTACAACATTCAAAGAGTTCGAGAACTTGGTGAGGGTATCAAAGGAATTCAAAGATGAGATAGCTCGCAAATCAAGAGCAATGAAAGTGGATGTTGTACAAAAAGCCAAAGCTCTAGAGGAAGCAAAAGGACCACTTAGCAAAAAAGAGGAGGAGGAGGTAAAGGCGTTACAAGTGAAGCAAATCCAACGTCCTCAAAGCCATGCATCAAAGGGGAGTTCCTCTAAATCTAATCTTTTTGGCCATGCATGTTCTAGGTTAGAGCATTTGAAGGCTAAGAATTTCAAACCAAGCCAACATAGGAAAACTAGAGGCCCTAGGAGTCCACCTAGGGTCAAGCAAATATGGGTAAGGAAAGACCAAGGGCTCTTATATAGAAACATGAAAAAGGAAAAGATAATGAATTCCCCTAAATTTATTTAGGTTGTGAAAAATAGAGAATTTCCTAACTTGGTTAAACCACCCTTAGAGGACCGTAGCCTCTCCATGAATGCATCCTATTGAATAGTTTGATGCATGTAGTTAGTTTTATGTTTTATGTGTTTAATTTCAATAATTTGTGATGTTGGGATATTTTTGTTCGAATGCTATATTTTGTGGATGTTTGCACATAGAATTTATTGATTATATTTGTGGATGAATGAGCCGGAGGCTCGTGTGCTAGGATGAATGCATGCAAATGTACATATTTAGTTGCCAAAGATAGCCCAACTCGGTTTAGGGGTTTCGATGCATGCATTTATGTTTAGGTTTTGTGCTTTTATGCCTATATGCTTATTGAGATATCGCATGAATTGCCTTTATATGTGAGCCCTAGTTTGAGTCATTTTTATTTTTATTTTGTTGGGGCATTGATTGTGCATGATTAGTGCCTAGGTTTGTTTTTAGTCTTTTTTGTGTTAACTTTTTCTTTGACCTTTGCGAAAGTCCCTGTTTTGAAATTTCAGAGGCAAACAATTTCATGAAAATTGTACTTATTGGTAAGGAAATAAATTATTTCGCTCACGTTGCGTTATTTGATTTTTCAATATGATTCTAACGGTATAAAGAACGTAAAATTCTGGGTGGGGGTTCAAAAGTTATGAACGTTTCTTCGACCAAAGGTCATGGGCGATGCCCTGTTTTGAAATTCTGCACATGAACCATCTTTGACGTTTGTTTACACACTTTTCCAATTTTAATTTTGAAATGTTTTCTAAATGAAAAGTGCACATTTGCATGTATATTTTCCTGTACCAAAATTTGAAAATTTTTTATTAAGTATTTTTTAAAATATACACTAAAGAATGGACATAGGTCAATTTCAAAAGTCACCAGTTTTTTTTTGGAACTTTATCCTCCATTTTGAGTTGGTCTTTCGCATTGCGTTTTTTATGTTTTGAGTCATGTTAGGTGTTTGCCGCTAGGCCGAACTCTCTTGTCTTCAACATTGAGGACAATGTTGGGTTTTGGTTTGGGGTTGTAGATGCCTTTTTGAGTCGTCTTTTGTGTCTTGAGTCATTTTTGTGTCATATTTTCAAAAAGTTGCTGCTTAGCCAGAATTTTGAGCTTATTTAGCTTGGTGAGATACTTTGAGCATAGTGTTTGTGGCAAATGTGTGTATGCTTTGTGTGCTTATTCAATAACTCTTAGTCACTTTAGGGGTCTCACTTGCACTTCATGTGCTACTCTTATCTTTTAGTGTCCAAGTTTAGGGAACTCGGTGTTGAAGCGCCTTGTTCTATTAGTGGAGATTTTCCTTGTGAGATCACAAACATAAGCCAAAAGCATGTATATTTGAGGGAAATATTTTTCAAATCTGTAAATACTATTCAAACACCATGCATAGTCTCACTACATCAAAAATTATCATTTGTCATTGAACATGTATCATATATGTGGACTGCTAGACAGAAACTTTTATTCCCTTGGTAGATTGATCATTTGAATTGATATTAGACAATGTGTGTTTTAGCCACTCAAAAAACTTAAATACTTCCCATTCCAATAATATGTGTGCTCCCAAGCAAATTTTGAAGCCAAACATATATATACTTTTCCATTCTACACCCACGTTATCTATAACCCAAGCAACCTAAACACTAAGCCAACCCTCACTTAATTGATCTTGTTGAGGCTTAGGAATGTAAAGTTGTGCTTTAATTTGATAAATGGCATGTACCTAGGCAAGAGTAATGAGTTGTGAAAATGTGCATAGTAAAAAGGCATGAAATGGAAAGAAAAAAAAAAGAAGCAAAAAAGGAACAAAAGAAAAATATGCTTCAATTGCCTTGTTGAAATTGTAAAAACTACTCAAATGGGTAACAAGAGTAGTAAAGATTGCACGTAGAGTCTAATTGTATGCATGGATGCCATTTTATATTTGGAAGTGGAGTTGCATAAGAAACTAAATGCTTAAGTGTAGAATGTATTACCTTAACTTGGTTGATTAGTGCTTGTGCCTATATCCCCATTCTTTCTAATTACCATTCACCGTGGCTCCGCTACAACCAAATGGAAAAGACATAGTTGATCTTAGGGGAAGTCTAGATTGGGAATATTAGTCGATGCATGCTCTTTCCACGTTCATGGCACTTGATTCTTTCATGAGACTTTTTCACTAAAAAAACCGTCCATTCTATACTAAATGTATGCAACAAATTTGATTCTATTGCATACATGTTGCATGAGTGTGAACCTAGGTTTTGAAAGGAAAGATAAGAGAGAATCCATGTGAGAACCTAGTGTCGAAGCGAATTATGCTCGAGGTGTGACATTGAGTAGTTTACAAAACAATGGCATTTTAAGTGTGGGATTCATGTTGTGCGAGTTTCCTTTGGAGTGCCTTTGAGTTGTTTAGAACACTTTGCATTTGCTCATTCCTCACTCCCACTTGTTTTTGTTTATCTCTCTACTAGTTGGCTTTGTAGCAAATGTTTTTGTCCAGAAAAGTTCTTAGTTCGAGTCATTTTTGTTGTCGTGTCTTGTTTTGTTTTGAGTTTGCTCAAGGATGAGCAAAGGTTTGGTTTGGGGGTGTTTGATCGTGCCTAAATTATTGTATATTTAGGCCCTCATTTGCTATTCATTTGTCTCGATCTTGTGTGTATTTTATGTGTATTTTATGTGTATTTTATGTATATTTTCTGTCTAATAGGCTCATTGGTGCTAATTGCATGTAATAGATGTAATTCTGGTGTTAGAAGTGTGTTGCGGGTGTTCCGACCGAAAAAGGGTCAAATGGTGCAAAAAGAGGTCAAGATCTAGAATAGGAATTCCCGCGTTGGACCCGTGCACAACCCGCACACCAAATGATCGAAGAAGACAACAGAACGCCATAAAGTGCGGGGCGAGTGTGGGTACCTGAACCACACTTGACCTGCACTCCACACTGTCCAGCGTTGGAGTGCGGGTGAGTGCGGGTCATTGAACTGCACTCAACCCACACTTTATGAGAAACCAGGGAGCTAAAATTATGAAAATATGATAAAGTGCGGGTGAAGTGCGGGTCCCTGAACCGCACTTGACCCGCACTCTACACTGTCCAACGTTAGAATTCCAGCATTGGAGTGTGGGTGAGTGTGGGTCATTCAACCGCACTCCACCTGCACTCTGCGCGCGACAACTTTTTTTTTCCAGCATTTTGAACTTATTTTTACATCTCCTATAAATTGAAAAGCATGAGAACGAACAAAAAATCCTCCATACATCCTACCACACTTAGATTTTCATATTTTCTTGTAACTTAGCTCTAGAATACACTCTCCCTTTCATCCAAACCATCTTTACCCAACAAAAGGTAACTTTGAGGATTGGAATCAAGCTTCAAGGAAGGAGACACTCTTCAAGGGTTTTCTCTCAGTCTCTTCTCTTAGTTTTTATTTTTTGTAAAGAACATGAGTAGCTAAAATACTCCACTATGGGGTTGATGTTATTTGTTTGACGGATATTGGGCTTTTGTAAATATACTCTATGTTTTATATACATATCTATCTCAATGTTTTATTTTTTTGCTTTGAATGATTCCATTACTGATTTATTAGGATACACCCTCTTAGCATGTTAATTTGGAATCTTTATTGCTTTATTGAATGGAAGAATTTTCGGAAATCCGACTCAATCAACCTCGGTCTTAATCTAACCTCGAACGAGTGTCCGACACTATACACCCTAGCTCAGCACTTGTGAGAGGATTAGAAGCCATACACCCTAGGTTGGCTACTTTAGTGATTTTACGAAAACTAACTTTCGAGTAAAATCCGATTGAATAACCTCGAGCCTCATCCAATCTCAAACGGGTGGCTTTCACTATACACCCTAGGTCAGCCACTTGTGAGGGAATTGAAAGTCATCATTATACACCCTAGGATGGCTACATTATAAATAGGTTGAGCCATAGTTAAATAGATGAGCTTCATGGTTAGAATCCCAATTGAGCAACTAGACATTGTTGGTTGCTTAAGAATGATTAATCTCTAGTAAGTGGTCTTCACTATACATCTTAGGTTAACCCCTTGCTTGAGATAAATAACCAACACTATACACCCTAGGTTGGTTACTAGGGACGGCAATGGGTCGGGTTAGGATTGGGTCCTACTGGACCCAGACCCAGACCCACCAAACATTTTGGGACCCAAACCCGAACCCAGACCCATATATTTTCACAGGTTCGGGTTCGGGTCTAGGTCGGGTCCGGGTCTAGACTCGCAGACCCGCAGAGCATCAATCAATCAATTCACAATTTTTTTTTTCATTAAGTTTCATCTCCTCATTAGTTTTCATTGGTTCTAAAAAAATTGAAAAAAAGAACTCTCAATATACAAGCACCAAAAATCCCAATCTCATTCTCATTTTTTTCTCAACAAGACGGTATCATATCTAAATAAAAATAAAGTTTGAGATTAAAACACTATAAAAAACCTTCAAGATTTCCATCCAACCTGAATCTGAACTCATTCAATCACCAAGCAACCTTCAATTGGAAAATTAAAAAAAAAAATAGAAATATGTATATATATATATATATATGTTTTCTATTTTTTTATTAGTATATATATTGAAAGGGCAAGAAACAGCCCAAGGACAAGCAACAAGGCAGTGGGCAAACACCCTGCCCAGAAAACCAAATAGAAAATTACAAGATCGGCCAACCAAAGAAAGCACGAAAGTAAAGGTTGATCAATAGCTGCAGACGAGCCCAACCAAAGAAAACTGGTGGAATGCAAATTGATCCAACCCCGATCAACAAATATGAAAGAAACAAACAGAGCAGTCAAGCGGTTAGGCAACCAGCTCAAAACAGAGCAAGAGAGAATCCTACCCAGCACAAAACCAACTTTGACAGAAAACAGGACAAGAAACAATCCAATGCGCAAAACGAAGAAGATGAAATTGCAGAGGTTAGGTCAAAAAAATATATATGTTTTCAAAAATATATATGGCAATTTTAGGTTTAGGGATTTGAGAGTACATTTTATTATATATACCATGTAATCTAGTCGGGTCCACGGGTTTAGGTCTGGGTTTTTGTCTAGACCCAGACCCGGACTAGGACCCGAACCCGATACGGGTCCTTTATTTTGGACCCAAACTCGACCCACGACCCGAATATGAGGACTAAGACCTGACCCATGCGGTTCGGGTTCGGGTTCGGGTCGGTACTCGCGGGTCCGGGTCCAATTGCCATCCCTATTGGTTACATTAGATAAAACGTGCTTAATTAGAAATAGGTTGAGCCATAGTTAGATAGATGAGCTTCATTGTTAGAATCTCAATTGAGCAACTAGCCATTGTTGGTTACTTATAAGGGATTAATCGCTAGTAAGGGGTTTTCGCTATACACCATAGGTTGACCCTTTGCTAGTGATACATACCCAACACTATACACCCTAGGTTGGTTACGTTTGTCATTAAATGCTTAATTGAGAGTTTGTTGCAATCGCCCCAACATTCACTTACGAGTCCATCAACTCTATAGTTCTATCTTCATACATTTATCACTCAATTCACATCCCATTTAATTTGCATTCATAGTTTAGTTTATATTATATATTCACCTACCATTTACTTTTACTTTTATGCACACTAGTTTTATTAATCCTAATCTTATCACCGCTACCTCGATCTTAGTGGATGACACTCGTGCTTACCGCTTTACTCGTATTTATACTTGTGAACACATCGCTTAGGTTTTATAATTTTTTTTGACAGATGGTTTTCTAACAGCGAAAATATCTCCATCATGGGTCGAATTTCACAAGATGGCCCAAGAAAGTCTCTTTTAATCTCTCCGCTAATAGCCCAAGACCTTCAAAGTGTTATAAAAATCTTAAGATAAAGGATAGCCTTGACATATGTGTGGATTTGGGTCCTTTGGAGTTAAGTCCAGTAGATAGCAGGAGTGATGTTAGGTGGATTGAGCCTGCTAGAAGATTGGTTGAAGGAAGAATGGATTCTTTGTCTGATATTGGGAAAGGAGGATCGAGCGACAGTTTGACAAATAAAGAGAATTTGGTGCAGGCAACCTTTTGTTGTGGAAAAAAGATTTGAGTCTCTTTTAGAGAGAGAGGCAGGTGAGATAATGGATTCAGAAGTCATTAGCAGTGATAATACCGTTTGTAAGGATAGAATGGTGAAGGCTACGATTGGAGCGGAGAAGAATTTGGCCAACGTTGTTTCGGGTGTTGACAATGAGGATTTGTTTGATAGGGTTGGTGACAGCAGGAGTGTGGCGAATGTAACTACAACAGATTAGGTCTTTTACTGCACGCAAAGAACATCGTAAATGACTATTTACGACGTTCATCTGCAAGCCGTATTAGATGATGTCGTGAATGATATCCCTCAAATACGGCATACAAAACGCGCCGTTAATAACATTTGAAAAATGTCGTAATTGAACCTCTTTTAAGGCGTTCAACTGCATGCCGTGAATGATCTTTTTTTACAGCATACTAAACACGTCGTAAACATGTTTTTTTTTTTTAAAAATTGTATTTACGACCTTGCAGCCACCCAACCACACCCACCCGCCATGCATGACCCACCCATGCCCACACAAAATTAAATGGTGTTCTCATGGAGTGTTGAACCCAGCACTCATGAGTGAACCAAGCCAAGCCTCATCCACTTTGCCGCTGATTTGATTTTGCTACTAAAAGCATAATTTTTATATATAACCTCTACTTGTTATTAAATTTTTATTGATTATTTTTCAATCAAAAATTAAATCGATTCCACTAATTTAAATTTTATTTTTATATGATAAACAAATTGATACTAAAAAACATTTATTATAACATTTAATTAAACTATTTTGTTAAAATCATATTTTGTCAAATCAAAGGGTCAATCGTTAATCGTACTCGGAATTAGACATGACCCTGGTTCCGGTTCTCGATTCAAAACCGGTGGTTCCGGTTCTCAATTCGGAACTAGCGGTTTCAGTTTTTGATTTGGAACCCGATTCAGAACCAACAGTTTGGTTCTTTTTTAAAAATAATAGAAAACCTCTCAAGACTAATAGTTATTGATCCTTATGAAGAACTTTTTGGGAAAAAACAAAACTCATCATGATAGAGAACCACTTTGGATGAACAAAATGATCCATATATTGCATCATTTTGGGAAAGACACGCAATAGGTAAGCCGTAAATAATCCTTTTTTATGGCATTCCTCAAATGCATGTCATCTTTGAGAAATTATGTGTCACCATTACGACTTGCACACTGAATGCAGTAAATAGTCATTCACTTGTTTCTGAAAAATGTATACATGCATGAGTTGATGTCTTACAAGACTCTCAAATAAGACACGCAACAGGTAAACTGTAAATAATCTTTTTTTTTTACGGCATTCGTCAAATGCGCATCGTCTTTGAGAAATTATGTATCACTATTACGACTTGCACTGAATGCCATAAATAGTCATTCACTTGTTTCTGAAAAATGTATACATGGCATGAGTAGTATGTCTTAAAAGACTTTCAAATAAGGCACGCAATAGGTAAGCCGTAAATAATCATTTTTTACGGCGTTCTTTAAATGCAAGTCATAAATAATCTCTTTTTTATGGCGTTCCTAAATGCAAGCCGTAAATAATATATTTTTTACGGTGTTCCTCATATGTGCGCCGTAAATAATTTTTTTTTTTTTTTTTATGACGTTCCTCATATGCACGTCTTAAATACTCTTTTTTTTATGACGTTCTTCAAATGCACGCCGTCTTTAAGAAATTATGCATCACAATTACGATTTGCATTTGTGTGCACGTCATGAATGATAACATTTATGTCGCGCTTTTTATGTGCGCCGTAAAACTCAAGCCGTAAAAGACCTAATCTGTTGTAGTGTGTAGAAAGTGAAAGATTGAAAAGGAGTAAAGAGCCAGGGGTTTCAGGTTCAGCTACGAGACAAAGCAATAAAAGGAAAGTGAAAGCGCAGAGTTCGCACGGAATGAGGGCCAGAAATGCTAGTGGTTGGATCTCAGGTCAGTGTTTGGTGAACGTGGGAGTGGTGGAGGAAGAGGTGGACAATGTGGTGGCAGTTGGATAGGCTATCGGTTTTGATTTTTCGGAAGGGGAAGAGGAAGTCAGGGCAATGATTGCTAGAAATGAAAAGGAATACAATGCAAGATATAACACTATCAATGCTGGGTCTAGCTAGGTCCCTATCGGACCACAATGCTGTTTTAATAGGTGAGAAGGTGGAAAATTGGGGTCCGAAGCCCTTTTTTTTTTTTTTTTTTTTTTTTCAATGGTTGGCTTGTGGAGAAGGAGCTAATGAAGGAGGCAATGATGGGTTGGAAAGATTGTCAAGTGGAAGGTTCGGTTGGCAGGTCTTTAGCTGCCAAAATGAAGGGTGCTAAGAGGAGCATGAAAAGGTGGTTGGCGTCAAATAAGAAGGAGCAGGCTGGGAGTAAAGTATTTGAAGAAAGGTTGGCTGCAGTTAACTCTAAAGCGGGGTTGGAGGGTTGGACTGATAACTTAAGGAAAGATCGTTTGGATCTTCTCTCTAAATTATGGAAGGATGGGAAAGTGTTTTAATGTTCTGTTTTTCTGGTGTCGTTGTTTTGACCTGCTTATGGTTTTTGTTTAGATTTATTGTTTTGGGTGGCTGTTTTGTTGTGGCTGTTTTTTTTTTTTTTTTTTTTTTTGTGTTTTTGCTATTGGTTCCTTGGTTCGTTTGTGCTGCTGTGTTTGGGCTATTTCTCCCCGTGCCTTTTGGTTGGGTTTGTGGCTTTTGTCGTTAAATAATATTGCTTCTTCAAAAAAAAAAAAAAAAAAAATACATGTTCAGAAAATTCTGTACTGTGGATGGTACGCTAGAAATGTTTTATGGGCAACGGATACAAATACATATTATAAGTCATAACTGATCAATTTGCAATAGTTTCTTATATTATTTGAGGTTTTTAAATGTGGATGCTGATGTATGTAGCCCCCCCACCTAATCTCAAACGTCATCGAATCAAATTAGAACATGAAAAACCAGTCACTATCTGTACTCTGTGAAAAAGTAAAAGATGTAAAGATTTGGAGGAATATTTTGTTAATTTTAGTATATGTCACACTCACTCATGGTAGAGAGGAAATTTTTTATAATTTCTAATTACTTCCATACCAGTGTTGCAAAAGTCGCTAGGCGGTAGTCGAGCGGTGACCCACCGATCCACCACCTAGTGCCTAGAGGAACTAGTTGGAAACTAGATAAATGGTCGAAAGTCGACTGTCAGCCGACCCGGAAATATATATATTTTATATTATTATTTATATTAAATTGTAATTGAGTAAATGTCATTCTATTTTATATATGTTCATCTATAGAAAAGTTGTAACACATTACACACTAACACTTGTATAGTTGTACATAAATTGTAAAGTATAAACTATTAAACTAAGCATAATTAAAAAGCAAAAAAAAGTTGTAACATATTACACACTAACACTTGTATAGTTATACATAAATTGTAAAGTATAAACTATTAAACTAAGCATAATTAAAAAGCAAAAAAAAAGTTGTAATACATTATAGTATTACACACTAACACTACCACTAACACTAACACGTGTAACTCACTAACACCACATAGATTTCATAACTCACACTAACACGTGTAACTCACTAACATCACACAACTTTCATAACTCACTAACTCACACTAAAACCACATAGCTTTCATCATTCTGTTGTCAAAAACGAAAAAAAGAAATAGTAAAGCTGATGAAGAAGTGAAGGACAGGGACGATCGGTGATGGGCGACGACGGTTGTCGACAAGCGGTGAAGGAGTGAAGCACAGTGGTCACTGGTTAGCGAGAAAAGAAGAGAGTGCATGATTTCGATGATTAGGTCTGATTAGGTCCGACTTGGACCGATTTTGACCGACTTTGACTGAAGCCGCCTAACAACGCTGACTACCTTCAAATCACAACGGCAACTCACCGTCGAGCGACTAGTCGGCCCTAACCGTCAACTTCTACAGCACTGTTCCTTACACATAGCCATAGCCACTCTTGAGACATTGGTTAATAAGTAATGCTTGACAATCCATCTATAATCATACTTTTTCCATCCCAATCTATTTGGTAGTTGAATGTCATGTATGAAATAAATCACAATCAACGTATATCTACACACCAAGTGATACCGTGATTAGTATCACCTTACTTTTTTTTTTTTAAAGAAAGCTTTACTCTTAATTAATTATGAGGTGTTGGTCAAGAGTGGTGGTTGATTGTATCTAGCAACAACATAGCCACCTAATCTCAAACGTCATCGAATCCAATTATAACTTATAAAAAATTAAAAATAAAAAATAAAAAAAAAACATTGGCTGTCTTACAGTTAGGGAGGTAGAACTAGAACCGGCCTTCATGGGTGCTTATGCGAGCAGCCGGCGGCCTCCATAGATACTATAGAGTTGGTTTTTTTAAATGGAGAAAATCTTATGTGGACGGTGAGATCGTCTAATAGGATTGAGCCACGTCCCAATATTTGCGTTAGAAAAATAAAATGGGGCCTAGTCCCACGGTAAATAATGGGACGTTGTTGGGCAGTCTAACCCACGTAAGATTTTGTCGCCTTTATTGGCCTATAAATACCTAGAACAAGAAATCTATCTTTCAATAGACCAAGAAAAATAAGTAAATTAGTTTATATAATTTGAAATGGAAAACAGAGCAGATGCAGAACCCCAGCAAGAGCAAGCGGAGAAGAAGATTATTCCTCTTCTCACTCCATACAAGATGGGTTCTTTCAATCTTTCTCATCGGTACATTCTTTATTATATTGTTTTGGCTTTGTTTGGGTTAGAGATGAGTTCAGTCATGGTTCTAATTAATTTTTTTTAATATTTTGTTCACATATGTTTCAGAATTGTGATGGGTCCGTTGACTAGACAGAGATCTTACAACAATGTTCCACAGCCGCATGCCATCTTGTACTACTCCCAAAGAAGCACCAAAGGTGGTTTTCTCATAACTGAAGCCACCGGAGTTTCTGACACTGCTCAAGAGTACTTTAGCATACTTTTGTCGATATATATAAAGAAAACTATTTATTGAATATGTACGTAAACCAACCGGTTTGTAATACTACAGAACCAGGATTCCAAATGAAAAAAACGTCCAGAATCCTGAATCCCCATATCAAAAAAGATGTTAATCTGTTTATTGTTTGTATAAGTTTTACACATACGCCTGGTATATGGACGAAAGAGCAAGTAGAAGCATGGAAACCTATTGTGGATGCTGTTCATGCCAAAGGTAGCATCTTCTTTTGTCAGATTTGGCATGTGGGGAGGGTTTCAAATCAAGGTCTGTTCCATATATGATGATATGTCTCTTCCTTAAATAACTTATATGCATAAAGTGATCTTCATCGAGTCCTATATATAAATTGAAAACATGATTATGGGTCATGATTGTTGCCAAATACGTATGTGTGATGGTGTTGATGGACACACTTGATTTTATAAAAACAATATAGATGGATCACTTTTTTCCATCTGCATATATATATATATATATATATATATATATTATTTCTCTCTTCAGATTTTCAGCCAAACGGTCGAGCTCCAATATCTTCTACTGACAAGCCATTGAAGCCTCAGTTTCGAGCTAATGGCATTGATCTTGACCAATTTACGCCTCCAAGGCAGCTCAGCACCGATGAAATTCCTCAAATTGTAAATGATTTCCGGCTTGCTGCAAGAAATGCTATTGAGGCTGGTATATTATTTTCGTTACTGTTGCAATATATATACGGTCCCGTTCTTATTAGGGCATACTTATATAACTTTGTCAGGATATTGAATATGTGTCACTTATTTATAAAAGTGATTTGACAAGTGCGTACATACCAAGTCAAAGTATGTAGTTTCAGTCTATTTTAGTGGAGCTTGGATTACTAACTTTTCAATCTTATTTTAAGCAAGAAAAGAATCTTTTATTATGAGCAAGAATTCATAAGTAGCCTTTAAATCAGGGGGAAGTGTAAATTTATATACCCTAATAATTATAGATAGCTTCTCCTTACATTCATAAATTATCTATTTACACTCTAATTAATTTTTTTTTTTATTAATTACAGTTTGAACCTAAATTAAAATTACTAAAAAAAAATAAAATAAAATAAAATAAAAATAAAAAAAAAACTCAAAACTAATTAAATCATTAAAAAAAATTCTCTCTCCTAAATTGTTATTACCATATTAAACACTCTTTCCTAATTAATCTCTTTCCATTTTTCAAAATAAATATATATATATATCATGTTTCCATATTTTCTCAACAATCTCTGATTAATAGTTAAAGAAAAGAAAAACTTATGAATATTTTAGTTATTTATTTAGATACATACATATAGTTCCTAAAAATCAAACTTATCAGTAAATTTTTTTTTTTTCCTTAATTGTTAGTCTTGCTTGAGAAAAAATAAAGGTAGAAAATTAGAGACATGTATTGGAGGAGAGAGAGTTTAATATGATAATTAAAAATTTAGGAGAGAGTATTTAATATGTAATAATTAATCTAATGATTTAGGAGTGATAATTTTTTTTTTAATAATTTAATTCAAAAAAGATAAAAAAGATAATCTTGTAACAAAATGAATTGTCTTTAGAAAATTTTAAAATTTAAATTTTGAGAATGGACTGTTTTTGGAAAATATGTGTAAAAAAAAAATATATATATTGTCAAAAGAAGCTCTCTAATTATATTGTTCTTGTCCACATTTCCATTTTATGGACAAAAATGTCCTTGAATGATGAAAGAAACTCATACAAAAGAAAGAGAGAGAGAAAGTGGATCTTGAGATAGAAAGATAAAGAGACAGATGGAAAGAGAGAAAAACAATGTTATAAAGTTATAAAGTGAATTGGAAGAGAGGGAAAGTTCGAGGATATATATTATATATATATAGAGAGAGAGAGAGAGATAATTAGAATAAAAAAAGTTGAGAGTTGGAGAAAGTATGTTAATGAGAAAATTGCAAGAGATAAAAAGTTACAAGTTAGAGAGAAAAAGAGTTTATGATAGAATTGGGAGAGAGAAAGGAATTTTACATGCTAGTTAATTATTAATTGAAATCTTACAAGCAAATGTAAATTTATTAGAAATTCAAACAAAGCATTCGTCAGTTTCTCTCTCTTCTAATTCTCTCATCAACTTTCTTTCTATAACCTCTAATTTTCTCTGTCTTTTCTCTCTCTACATGTAACTTCTAAAGTTGATGGAAATTGAACTTTCTCTCTCTAAATAATAACATGCACAACCAAAAAGAAGTTTAGGGGTGTGAAAATAGAGAAAAATACAAAGAGAGATTTGGAAAAAGAGAAAAGAGAGAGAAAACTAGTGGGAAAAGAGAGAGGAAGGGTATTTTGGTCATACAATGGCTAAAGCTGCAAAATAATAGTAAAGTTATGGGTCATTACATGGATAGATTAATAATTCCCTTAATTCAAAGGATAAAAATCGAAATTTCCCCTATATTATATTTATTTAATAAAATGGAACATGTCATGGGGTACTAAATAACATTAAAGTTCTTGGGAGTGATACTGTGACTCCATAAATTTATAAAATGATTACATAACATTACAGAGTCATTCAATAACGTTACAGAATCGATGTCCTACATACAAAAACACAAAAACATATAAGATTCTACATCTAAAAGGGGTCCTAGATAGCATACTTACTTTCGGGAGAAGAAAATTAAATAACCAATCTTCTTGTATCCAAAATGCTATTGGGTTTTATTTAACCCTTCGTGTGTACAGCTTTCATAGTAATAAAGCTTTCTCATTGGCAACTAACGTTGTAACATCTGTTGTACAGGTTTCGATGGAGTTGAGATCCATGGAGCACATGGCTACCTTATTGATCAGTTTATAAAAGATCAAGTGAATGATCGTACAGACCAATATGGTGGATCCCTAGAGAACCGTTGTCGATTTGCTCTAGAGATAGTTGAAGCTATTTCTAATGAGATAGGAGCACATAGAGTTGGGATAAGGCTATCTCCCTTTGCAGATTACATGGAATCAGGGGACTCGAATCCGAAAGCTTTGGGTTTGTACATGGCAGAGTACTTGAACAAATCTGGTGGTATTCTATACTGCCACATGGTTGAGCCAAGAATGAAGACTGTTGACCAAAAATTTGATACTCATAACAGTTTGCTACCCATGAGAAAGGCTTTTAATGGAACTTTTCTTGTTGCTGGGGGTTATGGAAAAGAAGATGGAAACATAGCAGTGGTAGAGGGATATGCGGACCTTGTTGTTTATGGTCGACTATTCTTGGCGAATCCTGATTTGCCTAAGGGATTTGAGCTTGATTCCCCTCTCAATAAGTATGACAGATATACCTTTTACACACCTGATCCTGTTGTTGGTTATACTGATTATCCATTTCTTGAAGCCACTTCTTAGTTAATCAAAGTATGAGAATATGAACTTGTATTGGTATTCACAAGCCTGCTTGTACTAAATCCGTAGTGGCTATCGTTATATTGTTATCGTATGAATGTATTGAAAAACATGAATGACGCATGCTGATAACAAAATTTGTAGACCAGGGGTAATATTGATAGTTTCCTAACTTATAACATTTTTTTTGACATCCATACATATGTAATTGTGTTGCATAAACTAAAATCAAAATTAACTAGAAAAAACTATGCTTCTCAATCAACTCGAGAAGAACGAAATTAGGTGGACTATAGATCACAGATGAATTAGGAGATCATGAAAATTTTACGTGGACAAAACAGCTTGCGTGATTTAGTACACATACAATATAACATGATTTAAGGGGGCCAAACATATATCATAGTCTCTCTCGTTCGACTAACATATATTTGTGTATCAACATTGAATGAAGAGATCATTGCACCAGGTGTTCCATGAATATATGAAGTACACCAGAAAAAGAATGTTTGAAACTACTCATGAAGGGTTTAGTGGAAACAAAATATATTATGTGTCCAGTAACGGACCTGGAAATTTTACCCAGGTAGGGCACTCGAATAAAATAACAATTATATAAAAAATACTGAAAATTTAAGATCCAAATAAAATGAGGTTTTTTTTATTAAACAAAATTAAGTTTTTTTATATAAAGAAAAATTGATAGTATAATAAAATTTAGGGTATAAAATAAAACAAAAGAACACTTATTTAAAAAAAACTAAATAATCTTTTATTCAAAAAGAAATAAAAACAAGAAACACAATATTAATAAATAAATAATAACAACAAAAACAACAAAAATTACAATCTAATTTTATAATAAGAAATTTTATTTTGTATTTATTATGAATTCACTTTAAATTTATATAAAATAATTGATTAATAAATATTACTAGACATGTTTTTGAATTTTTTTTATTTTTCTAATTATTAATAAATTATTGATTTATTGATTGTAAATAAATTAAAACTCTAAAAGAAAGAGAAATACTAAGGATAAAAAAAAATGATTCATAATAATAGGTGGACTATATTAATACAATAAATTAAAATTTTAGATTTTAGGATTTATTGATGGGATGCATTAGGTATGTCAAACTAAAACTATTAAAAATAATAAAATTTCAAAATAATAATAGATAATTTAATATAACATAAAATTAAATTAAGTAACCATAAATTGAAGGTAGTTAAGAGGTTGGAAAAGAGAAAGTGAATTATTTTATTTTAGAAAAAGATGAAAATTTGAGAAATAAATTAGAAAAGATTGTAAAATAAAAAAGAAACAAAATCTTAGCTAAATGGAAGTGGTAGGACTTGATCAGCCAACAAATCCTACCAGCTGTGCTAACAGGTAGGTTGTATAGTGTAATGTATGTGTATTATTATTAATATATATATATAAACAAATTCAATTTTTTAAAAAAAATTGAGGTGTATTATTACTATATACGTGGGTCCGCCCCTGTATGTGTCATGTATGCCCAAAGGTTTAGCCAGTATAAATGAATTTTAAGGATATAGAGTAGTTAGAATTAGGTATGATAGTGGTAAGAGGGGTGATGCATCACTTTAAAAGTAGCCAGTTAACAAGAATGGACTGTCCTTTCTGCAGCTGCAATGTTGAATCCATAGATCACTTATTTTTGCATTGCCCTTGATCATGGAACCTATGGCTTGAAGGTATGCGTTGGTGAGATGTGCACAGCTATCCATCTAAAACGATAAAGGATTGGTTGTGGGGTTGGTCGGGGTTATGTCCTAGAGCCAACAATGGGAGAGTTTGGGGTACGCTCTTTTTTGCGATTGTGTAGACAGTTTGGGAAACGAGAAATAAGCTGGTATTCAAAGGTGTTGAGATGAACTTAGCTTAGAGTATTGATACGGTAAAGTTTAGAGTTGGGTGGTTGTTAAGCATCATGGGAAAGGTTCGGAAGAACTAGGGACGGAGCCAAAAATTGTTTGTAACAGGGACGTCGTAAAATAATGAGTTATATAATGTATTTTAGAGGGTATGTTAAAGAATAAATTAATAAAATAAAATAAAATAAAATAAAAAAAACCGTATTCATTTATCAATTAACACTTTAGTAGTTGGAATACAAGTTGATTTATAGATTAGGAATGCCTAAAATTACTCTAAACGTAATATAGAAAAACTTTTTGGCCATTTATTCATGATTCAATAATAATGTTTAGGAGTTAGAAAACTAATTAAAAATTAAATTGTACTCTTAATATTTTTCTAACGTCCAAAAACTATTTTAATTCTTAAAAATTTAAAAAGTTTGTTTGATAAAATATCTTAATAGTTAAACATAAATATATGTATATGTTTTTTGAAATATTATAATAATTCGGGGGTTTGGGGAGAAGGGGGGACTCAAATCCATAACCTTATGATGTGAAAGGCATATGTACCACCATGTCAACCTCTTATTGTATAACATATGTATATGTTTATTCACACATTAATTATTTAAAAATAAATAACACATCA
The DNA here is from genome assembly GCA_035582765.1 of Acer negundo. Taxonomy (NCBI): domain Eukaryota; kingdom Viridiplantae; phylum Streptophyta; class Magnoliopsida; order Sapindales; family Sapindaceae; genus Acer; species Acer negundo. Next base: position 20,549,329 of record CM069231.1, on the reverse strand, counting down.
AAAGTATAATATATGTTATTATGGTGAATAAGATAAGTAAGATCGTAAAAGAAAACAAAATTATTTGAATGAGAAAATAATATTAGCTGAGATAGAACATATATGTTATGATTCGATTTTCATTTATATTTAAGCTTCATCGAAAGAAATACTATATATAAAATCAAAGATATTTTTAAAATGTGATTTGAAGGAAAGATATTAGTTGTCTCGTTTATAGATCAAACTAGAAAAATAAAAAATGAAATAGAGATAAAAACATAAAAAAATAAAAAAAAAAATAAAATAAAAAAAAAAAAAAAAAACCTTGAAAACTAAGGATAAAAACATGAAACAAGAAAATTATGGATGTTATAAAAATTAAAACAGAGGTAAATTTATAAATTTTCAAAACTTCAGGGGGGGAGGTGGACCCCCCTCGTCTTACACTGTATCCGTCCCTAGGAAGAACCTATTGATCCGGTTACAATTAAAAAATGTAATAAGGAGGCTTGGACTCCACCATTAGGAGAGGTGTTAAAATTCAATGTGGACGGTTCAGCCAGGGGTGCGCCAGGACCAGTAGGTATGGGGGTCATTTTACGAACTTCTGCTGGGAGAGTAGTGTGCCTATTCTTCAAACATATGGGGCTTAGAGACTCCAACACAGCTGAGATAATGGTGATCCATAAAGCTGCTGATATTGTTGCCTCTAATCCTATCTTTGAAAGCAGAGAAATCATCATAGCTAGCAACTCAAAAGTGGCCATTTCGTGGGTTAATATGGAAACTTTGGGAGCATCAACCATATCAATTTGATTTACAATATTCATAATAACTTGAGTAAACTGAGCAACACAGTCGTCATTTACAACACGAGAACTACGAATTCGTTTGTGGATATGTTAGCTAAACGAGGTTCCAACATGAAGGGTGATCTCTTTGTTTGTGGTGATTTGTAATCCCGTTTGTGTCTTTGTGTGTTCTTTTGTTCTGTTTTCTTTTTGGGTTGTTATTCCTTGTTTGGTTTTGTTTTGAGGCTTCCTTCCCCTGTTGTTTTTTCTCTGTTTCCTGGTTATCAATATATTGGCTGTTCAAAAAAAAAAAAAAAAAAAAAATTAGGTATGACAACAGGTAAGGTATGTACAGGTATTATCATATCTATATCTATACTTTCGTTCCACTTTAATACTAGTAATATTGGTCCCTCATATAGTCATATATGCCAAATTAAGTGGATATATATAATGAAAGTATATATATGTACGTGTTGTATGTACATTTTCAACAAAGAGACACATCAGCAATATAGACAGGAAACATGGAGGAATGAATCCACGTCACTTGTTAACTAGTTAACGGAGGAGGCATTGACCGCTTGCCACATCATCAAGACCAGTAGAAAACAAAATTGTATTCGCCAGACAATTCAACCCAAAAGAAAACCAGGATCGTGCTCGTCGAAGACCTTCACTTGGCCAAGACCTTCACACAGCCAAGACTTACTAGGCCAATACAGCAAAGTTAAAGTAAACCTTGTCAAGCAAGGATTCATCCAAGTACAAGGTTTCACGGGTTGCATTCCCATAAGGAAATACTCTTATTTCCCCTCAAGAGAAGTCTAAACAGGAAAAGACTGAAAGTGTTCAAAAAGATAGACATTAAACCGGAAACAAATCCTAACTAGCCCCCAAGACTAGAATCCTAAAACGATTCTATTTGAGGAGTCCGCCACCTACACGGCGATGACAAGAGGGAACCCTAATCTACTTGATATAAATAAGACCATATAGTTGACGAGAAAAAGGTCCAAATTCTAGATAGTTGAGAGATATTGTGTGAGAGAAGAAACAAACATCAAAAGTGTAACCTAAAGCAAATCATAATATTATTTCTCCTGCCCTCAAGGGGCGCCGTGGTTTTTCCCCACTTTTAGGGTTTTTCACCTAAAACCTATGTTTTGCATGCTTTTATTTACATTATTGCTTTTATTAACGTGATATTATTGTTGGACACATGACAATCCAGAAATCACCATCAACAATTGGCGCTAAAAGGAGGGGGTAGAACAAGAACTTCGAGGAACCCTCACAAACAGACCTAAGAAACATGAGCAACGCCAACGACAAAGACAGAAATTCTAGTGGTGATAACCAACATCAGGATCTTGAAACAGCCAGATTGGTTGGGGGCAAAACAATGACGATAGGGGAGCAATCGAACGTGACACCAGAAACCAGAATGGTCGACCTAGAAACCCTGCAGCATTTCCAAACCGCCTTGATCAACCTAGTTAGCAAAGCCAACAAGTTGGGACTCACACTCCCCATCGGCTTGGGGATTTCCTCTCCCTACGACCTGACGACAAGTACACCCGGGAATCATCCACCAGGAAGGTTGCGGTCAGAGGTTCATATCGTAACCCTAAATGCCCAAGCAAGGTTGTCAGTGAAGGAAACCCCCTGAGACCATCTTGAAGCCCTTGAAGGGAGGAGACAAAAGCAAATAAGAGGCTTGTTGGTCGAAGGTGAATCACTGGAGAGGCAAATCCATGGTCAGATGCATGGAGCAATCCCTAACGATGCACACCAAAGGACCCGCCGAGGCATCAATTTGTTTCATCTAAAGACAAAAGCCCTCGCCAGAAAAAGAGCTTGCGGTCCAAAAGAGGAAGACAGAGAATATCTGAAAGCATAGACGATCAGAAGTCCGGAGGAAGCAAAGACAACTAGGAAAACAACTACCGAAAAATGACCATTAAGAGCTAGTTCAGCCTAGGAGGAGAACCAACGGGTTACCGAGCCATTACCCTTCAAGAATTGTCAAAGAAGGTCTCAGCAATGGCTCGGAGATATGGGCACAATGCCTCATCAGACGAGGAATCAAACAATCCTTTTATTGATCAGATCGCAGGCACCCAATTCCCGAAAAGATTTATGATGCTTACCATCGAGCAATATAAGGAAACCAGAGACCCGAAGGAGCATGTCAGGTGATTTTGTAACATCATGGCACAATACGCGGCTAACGATAGACTCTTATGTCTAACCTTTCCACAAACCTTTGGAGATCTCGCTTCTAAATTGTTTGGACGGCTCCTACCTAGAAGCATAAGCAACTTTTCAGGCTTTAGCAAAGCATTCGTAAGATAATTCATAGGAAGCGTGTAAAGGAGGAAGTCGCTCGCCCACATTTAAAACCTAAAACAGGAGACAAGCGAGTCCTTTAAAAAGTACCTGATAATATTCGGCAAGGAGGTCGCTTAGATTGAAGACCCTAGTCATGTAGCTATCATAGCCACTTTCACTAATGGGTTGTAAAGCAATCGATTATCTTTTGACTTACGGAGGGACCAGCCAAAAACTTACGAGGAGGTGATGGACATAGCCAGTGATTACGTTATAGCCGAAAAAGAAGAGGTAGCACAAGGGGTAGCTACGTACATGGCCACAGACCAGACATGAAACCGGAATCAAGAGGTAAAAAAATAAAAACACAGTCGCATGACCATCGAAGGGATGAGAAAAATTGAAAAGATCAATTCAAGGAAAGTCGAGGAAGCAATCAAACCAGCGGGTTCCGAAGTAGGTACAACAACTACACTCCTTTAACAGGCGACTAAGAGGATATACTCTCAATAGTAGAAGATAAAGGGCTCCCAAGTATCCTAGACAGTAATCTACCAACGCCATGAGGGACACAACAAAATACTACCGCTTCCACAAAGACCATAGACACGACACTTCCAAATGTTTCCAACTGCCTGATCAATGACTGGCATCTTAAAGATTTTACCCTGAGGGGAGACAAGCACGGTGGTCGCCAAGACAACCGAGGAAGCAGGCAAGAGAAAAAGAGTCCTCCGAAGAGTAGCCCGGGCGCCGCCATAAATACTAGAGGTGGGTGAATAGGTTTACACACTAGTTTTAAAAAACTCTTTCGTGACTTATGTCAAAACCTTGGTCAGCATACAAATTAAGCTTTTAACAAGATTGTTATGAGAAAAAAATTAACACAAGTATGCTCAACTCACCACCCTTAGTCTACAAACATATACCAAGAACCAATGTATCTCATATACAAGTATATTCAATGAAATGTAAATTCCACAAGTTGTACTTTGAATATTACAATGTAAATTCACTAAATAAAACTTTACAACTTGATATAGAATATTACAAGATACAATGTTCAAACACTTACAACATACAAGAAACAAATGTTGATTCAACAAACAATGTGTGCATATCTTTCTTTACCAATAACTTTTTTCCAAGGATGTGAGGAAATGAAGATCTTAAACAAGTTATATTAATCATGCATACGAGTATAAAGAGATAGAGATAGAGCCATTTGACACATTGATTTTTACGTGGTAAACCTCTGAAGAGGAAACATCCACGGGTTGAATCCACAACCACCGGCAAAGCAATCCACTATGATGAAAAAAACTTACACACTCAAAGCTATTAACACATGATATCCACTTCAAGCTATCAACTCCTACATGATATCCACTTCAAGCTATCAACTCTTAGTCAACCTTAGGCCTAGTGAACCACCTAGCCTACTCCTTATCCAAGATGTGTCCTACACCTCTAAAGAACAACTCCCTATCCAATGCTCTCAAGCCTCTAGGGAGATTTCCTTGCTTAGCTATCTAGATTACAAATGATCCTAGTCAAGCTTCCCTAGCTCAACCATCCGGAGTACCAAACTCCTAGCTAAGACTTTTGCGTAGTTATCCGGATCCTCTTGATTCTAACTAAGACTTCGTGCTTGGCTATCTAGAAAACTTTCCTAGCTAAGTCTTCTTGCTCAAATCAAGGCTTCACTCACCTTAATAAGAAACTTCAACCTTTCCAAAAGGCAATTGATCTAAGTGATGCAAATGATGCAAGCACATTCAACATAAGACATATGATCAATATGAACTATGGAAACTAGAATTAGACAATGAGCACACAATGTATGATATTCTAGTTCAACAATCCAAGTGATGCAATCATACTAGATGATGCATAAACATATGAAATGCATGGATCAAGTACAAATCATGTAGACATAGACTTAATCATGTGAACACACAAATCAAATATTGTCTAGTCATAAAATCATGAATTGAAACCTAGAGCATGTGAAACCCCTAACACATGTGATTCCTAGTTTCATTAACAAAGCTAACACTTGAATAAATCATATACATGAAGCACATATTCAAGACATTAGAAACATACACATAAATCCTAGAGAAGTGAGATAATATCTTCAAACTTCTTCTAGTAAACAATTAGAGCATGTATTCAAATATTCAATTAAGTGAATCCAATTAAAGCTCTAAAAACATACATACTTGTGCTATTTTTGAATATGATCAATCAATGAAACATAGCACAACTAGGAATCATTTATCATTTGAATATCAATAATCAATGCTCAAGTATTCATAGATACAAAGCTAATCACAATACAACTCACAATCATGTGAAAATGTAGGTTTAGAAAACCTAACTCACATTTGAGAATCTAATCAAGATAAAATTAGCTTTGATTTGAAGCTATCTTCTCAATAGATTTCATCAAACATACACATATATACAGAAGAAGAAAACCCAAGGTAATTGAAGATCATAAAAGAAGAAATCACAAAGTTTAATTCAAGACCTAGGAATCCCGTGCAGTTTTGGTTTTGAGGGTATAACCATCACAAAAATTGATCAAAATACTGCAAACCTTTTTGGAGAAGGTAGGAAACTTAAATACGAAGATTTTCCAACTTGAATTACTCAATTCGAAGTCCGAATGAAAAAGTTATGGTGTTTGGAAGTTGGGAATATTGGAGAGAAAATTCTGCACTCTATCTTTTTCAATTTTTCTTCTTTTAATGAAATGGGAGGGAATGGAAAGTATTTAAAAGAATTCAAGAGAGGGAAAAACGAGCCAATCCAAAGCTGCCATATCACCTCCACGCATGGGGCACATGTGCCACACATGGGCAGAGAGGCTGCCTAGCCATGTGGCACACGTGGCTCACCAAGGTTGGCCTTTGGCCAATCTCGCTCCTCTCACGCACCACTCGCGTTCTTCGGCCGTATTCGGTCCTCCGAACTCCGATTTCGAATCCGTCTTCAAATTATGAATAGTGACTCCCTCACGCACAACGAAGACTACAAAACTTTACAAAAAGGTTAAGAATTCATATCGGAAAATGACGACGAAGAAAACTCAACGAATGAGAACATAAAGTAGCGTAGCTACATCGTTTGGACTCGAAACCTAATGAATGAGTAACCGAAATAACCGGGACTTAATAAGGAATCATATGAGATCATGTTCAAGTCGAAAATGCAATAAAAATAAACAAATAAACACAATGTCACACAAGTATGCCAAATTCAAGTGATAGTCATGAAACATGCAATTCTACAAGTTTTGTCTATATGAGACCAATGCATGAGCATACTTAAATGTGTGTGAATGTGTTATACCAAATGTTTGCACGATGATGCAGGGACACACATGAATGAATTGTGTGTGTGTGCTCTTACACCTTGCAAAAGGAAGAAGAAACTTGATACCTTAGCATCTAAGTGTGCGATGTTCCCCTTGAAGACGATATTTGCATAAAACGTCGCTTTTAACCTTTGAAGCTTCTTTTCACCAAGAACAACCTAAGCAACACTTATTACAAATATAGAGAGTTTTACAATGGAATCAAGCCAATACAAATCAAGGATCTTACACAATGCATTACTCTGCCGACCATTCCTGAACAAGGCCCGAGCAGTCACATCAACATACGTACTAAAAGTGAAATTTCCGACAGAGTTCGAGATAGGAGAGCTCAAGGGATCCCAAGAGATAGCTCACCAAGCGAACTTATGAGTCTTCAAGGACAAAGTGGGGGTGGAAGCTTTGAGCGTATTTGAACTTGGCTAGGCCGAACAGGAAGAAATACCTGAGAGTTTGGAACTCGACCCTAGAGATAAAACGAACAGGGAAAAGGAAGAGCCAACCGAAGCCGTCATCTTAGACGAAATGAAACCTGACAAAACCGTTAAGATTGTGGTAAGGTTGGTCGAGCCAGTCAAGACAAACATAGCAAACCTACTAAAAGAATATAAAGAAATCTTTGCCTGGAGTCACAAAGACGTGCATGGGATTAACGCGAATGTGATTTCGCATTATTTGGCAATAGATGAAAAAATCAAACCAGTGATACAGAAGAGGCAAACCTTCAATCCAAAAAGGAGTACAACCATAAGGGAAGAAGTAGCCAAGTTGCTTGCAGTAGGATCAATCAGAGAAACTAAATACTTGGAATGGGTAGCAAATGTTGTGCTCGTGAAAAAGAAGAACAATCAATGGAGGATGTGCGTGAATTTTACTGACCTGAATAAAGCATGTCTCAAAGACAGCTTCCCGTTATCAAGAATCAACAAATTGGTTGACGTAATAGCCGGACATGAACTCTTAAGCTTCATGGACACTTATTCATGGTACAATCAGATCAAGAAGCATAAACCAGATAAGGACAAAACAACATTCATAATTGACCAAAGATTATACTGATATATAGTCATACCATTCGGCCTGAAGAATGTAGGGGCAACGTATCAATGATTGGTCAATAAAATATTCTCCAGTCAAATAGGGAAGAACATGGAAGTGTACGTCGACGATATGCTAACAAAAAGCATAACAATCGATAGGCATGTGAGCGATTTGCGGGAAACCTTCAATGTATTGACCAAATACGACATGAAGCTAAACCCCACTAAATGTGTATTTGGTATTCCATCTGGAAAATTTCTTGGGTATCAAGTACATCAAAGAGGAATAGAAGTGAACCCTGATAAGATTAAGGCGTTAGCTGACATGGTTTCACCAAAAAAATTGAAAGATGTTTAGAAACTCAAAGGGTGCTTAACGTCGCTAAACAGGTTCATATCTAAGTCAACCGACAAATACTTACCGTTCTTTAGGGCTCTCAAAAAAGGTAAAGGAATCGAATGGAATGAAAACTGTGAACAAGCTTTTCAAGGGTTGAAAGATTACCTCGGTCAGGCACCACTACTGTCAAAGCCACTTCGCAGAGAAACATTGTACATATACCTATCTGTCACAAAAGTAGCTACAAGTTCCGTACTAGTTAGACACGAAAATGGAGCCCAAAAACTGGTGTACTACACAAGCAAAGCATTTTTACCCACCAAAACAAGGTATTCGCATCAAATATTTACCGTTCTTTATGGCTCTCAAAAAAGGTAAAAGAATCGAATGGAATGAAAACTGTGAACAAGCTTTTCAAGCGTTGAAAGATTACCTCGGTCAGGCACCACTACTGTCAAAGCCACTTCGCAGAGAAACATTGTACATATACCTATCTGTCACAAAAGTAGCTACAAGTTCCGTACTAGTTAGACACGAAAATGGAGCCCAAAAACTGGTGTACTACACAAGCAAAGCATTTTTACCCACCAAAACAAGGTATTCGCATCAAATATTTACCGTTCTTTATGGCTCTCAAAAAAGGTAAAAGAATCGAATGGAATGAAAACTGTGAACAAGCTTTTCAAGCGTTGAAAGATTACCTCGGTCAGGCACCACTACTGTCAAAGCCACTTCGCAGAGAAACATTGTACATATACCTATCTATCACAGAAGTAGCTACAAGTTCCGTACTAGTCAGACAAGAAAATGGAGTCCAAAAACCAGCGTACTACACATGCAAAGCATTTTTACCCGCCGAAACAAGGTATTTGTATGCTAAGAAGATGACACTCACCCTAATAACAGCAGCAAGGAAACTGAGACCTTATTTCCAAGCTCACAAGATTGGAGTATACACAAATTGCCTGCTCAAACTTATCTTACAGAAGCCAGAAGTGTCCGGCAGGCTAATTAAATGGGCAATTGAACTGAGTGAATTCGATATCGAATACCTTCCAAGAACATCAGTCAAAGGCTAGGCGGTGGCAAACTTTGTCATAGAATTCACCGAACGAGACTTAGAAATAGCAAAGATAATAGCAGAAATAGAAAAGATAATAGCAAAGCAAACAAAGAAAAAACTCCAATGGCAACTTCATGTCAACGGTTCATCAAACACGCAAGGTAGTGGGGCAAGGATAGTGGTTTCAACCCCAGAAGGAGTTTCAGTCAAATATGCCTTGTGCTTTGATTTTAAAGAATAACAACCAAGCAGAATATGAAACATTAATAGCAGATTTGAGAGTATGCACCACCCTAGGAGCTGACGAAGTGGAATTTTCAGCGATTTCTAGGTAATTGTTAACCAAGTATTAGATGAATACTAGGCGAGAGATGAAAGAATGATTGCCTACCTAGAATTAACAAAAGAATTATCGAGACGGTTCAAAGAATTCAGGATCGTACAAATCCAAGAGAGAAGAATGAACAGGCTGACGCTCTAGCCAAATTAGCCTTGGCAACAATCAACATATGTCCGTTAATAGTCCATATGGCTCATCTACCCTATCCAAGCATAACCAGATGATTGGAAGATGCCGATTAAAGAATAACTCATCAATGACACTTTGCCAAGCGACCCACTAGAGGCAAATCAACTGAAATACAAAGCCACAAGGTATTCAGTCCTTAGCGGCGAACTATATAGAAGGGGCTACTCAAGAGTATTGCAAAGATGCATCAGACCTGAAGAAGCTGAAGGAATCCTAAAGGAAATACATAGTAGAAGCTGCAAAAACCACACTAGGTATGTCAGCTTAGCCCACAAGGCTTTAAGACAAGGGTTCTATTGGCCAACGCTATTCATCGATGCAAAAGGAACAGCAGCAAGGTGCGAAGCATGCCAGAAAGTCACAAACAATATCCGACAGCCACCTGAACACCTTTAGAGTATCACTTCCCCCTAGCCATTCACCATGTGGGGAATTGACCTGATCGGCCCAATGCCCACAGTTGTCGGAGGAGCAAAGCACGCCATTATGGCTATGGATTATTTCACGAAGTGGGTGAAAGTCGAACCATTGGTACATATAACGGAAGCAAACACCACCAGTTTCGTGAAGAAAAACATCTTATACGGGTTCGGAATACCAAACACCATTATCACTAAAAACGGGACGCAATTTGACAATAGAAAGTTCAGGGAACTGTGCAAGAAATACATGATCAACAACTATTATGCATCTCCAGCTCACCCATAGATGAATGGACAGACAGAAGCAATGAACAAGATAATCAAGCACAATCTAAAAGCGAAGCTCGCCATCAAAAAAGGAAATTGGGTAGAAAAATTACCACAAGTACTATGGGTTTATCAAACCATAGAAAGGAATTCAACAAGTGAGACACCTTGTAAGTTCCTCAAGGTTGATTAGCTTATTTCGGTGACAAACCACAAGTGGGGTTTGTTGTAAGGGTAGCTTAGGCATTTGATGATTGGTGCTTTGCATAACAAAGGCCGTCTCGAGACCTCAAGAGATCAAGCACTTCAAATTCAAAGGTAAATTTCTAAGTGCTTACTTGCTTTGAAGAGATCTAGTTGCACACACTCACAATACATACATAATTCTTACTTTTGTATATTGTATGTCTTAATAATGTGTGCTTTAATGTTCATTAATATCTCTTCTTGCATGTTTAATTTGATTGCATCTTATGTGTTAAATGCTATGTTTTTGATGCATCATGTTTGTTTAAGGGTGGTGTCAAACCGCCCTACATTTGCCCTACATAAGGCGGTTGAATAGCGGTTAAAGCAAATTTACTCTTGACCGCTCTACGATCGCCCTATGTAGAGCGGTGCCACTAGTGGATTTTTTAATCGCCTACAAACAGCCTTACAATCGCCCTACGTAGAGCTGGTGTAAGGTGGTCCTCAAAATCCAGAGAGTAATCGCCCCCGTTTCGCCTGAAAACCGCCCTACGCATTGAGCGGTCATGAAGAACATGTTCTTCATTTCCCAGGTGAACCGCCTTACAACCACCCTAAGTAGAGCGAGTGTAAAGCGGTCAAGGCAAATTTTTTGAAAACTTTGCAAAACGACATCGCATCAATTTGTCACCTTATATATATGCTACTTTGACTTTAGGTCAGTTTTAAGAGAGTCCAAATCATATTTTGATTTAGCATTTTTCCAAAGAGAAAAAATCACTAAAAAAACTCTCCTTTGTTTACTCAAACACATATCCAAGTGCAACAAATCATCATCTAGCATCATCCATGATCATCTAGGTGACATTCATGCTTGGTTTTTATTCAACACTTTTAGCTTGGTAAGTTGGTCACTAATATCACATATATTTTGTGTCTTTCTTAACAAGCAATCTCATTTATTGCTTGTATGCTTATAGAACATATTATATTGACAAGATTGAGATAATTGTGTTGATTGTTTGAGAGTTGTATTTTGATGGCTATTTTTAGGATTGCTTAATCTTTGATAGCTAAGCTTTATGACATGTCATATAGCAAAGATTGATATCTAGGATTGTGATTATTGTCGTCTTTCATCCTAGATAGGCATTTAGTGTAACCTAGCATTACTTGCTCTTTGAATATCATATTATTCATATTAGGTTGTTTATTCTCTTCATTGAGAAGTGAGTCTTGTGACTATCGGTAAGTGGTGCAAGCAAATTGGACTAGGTCTACTTTTATAGGCCTACGGGTCGTAGTGGCGGGTTATAGACCGTGAGAGGTTGAGGTCAACCTAGGTTGTCAACGTCATTGCAATTAGTGGATTCGAGATTCATGCGTGGTGCACATAACAACCCGTGGTTTTTCCTTGTTGAAGATTTCCACATAAATATCAAGTGTCTTTTATATTTCCGCACATATTACACTTGTTATATAAATTGACTAGTTAGGGGCATTTTTGTAAACTTGACTAATCACAAAAATTGGGTAAAATTGATTAAAATCTATTCACCCCCCCCCCCCCCCCAGATTAATATTGAACACACCATAATTTGTTTCACACCTTATTCCATGGCTTTCGGATCCGACTTTGTCATACCAATAGAAACAACATTCTCCTCGCCAAGAGTATAACTCTTTCAACCTCAGCTCAATTTTGGCATGCTGAAATACGGTTTAGACGAGGTAGAGGAAAGAAGAGAACACGCCCAAATCAAGAACACAGCTTATTAACAGAGAGCAGCCAGGTATTACAATTCACATGTACACCTAAGAAGATTTGCACTGGGCGATTGGTGCTGAAAAGAGTTTCCCTTGGAACAAAGGATAGAGCTGCAGGATCACTCGCAGACAAGTGGGAAGGGTCATATCATGTTACCAGTATAGCAGGACATAGAGAGTATCACATTGCTCACAGAGGAATCGGCAAACTCCCTCGACAGTGCAACACACAATATCTGAAGCTATATTACCCTTAAACTTCACTCCTTTTACGCACAGTGGTTTGTTTTTTGCTTTCTTAGTTTTTTTTTTTTTTTCCTTTCAGTATTCTCTTTTTTAGCATTGTTGAAATTGCAGAAGATATTCAATAAAGAGTAATTTATTACTAAAATGCATGAGACATTCAATATTTCAATAAAGAGTAATTTATTACTAAAATGCATGAGACATCCAATAAAGAGTAATTCATTACTAAAACAGGCGAGATGTTCAACGAAGAATACATTATTACTAAAGGATTATCTTCCAAAAATCTAAGTATCGTACTCGGTCATGAAAGACAATCGTTGTTGCATAAAAATGAGGTCAAAAAACCTTTCAACAAAAGAAAGGTGAATAGGGTATTCACCCGGCATAGTAGGCTGAGACGAATACGTCACAACACCCTGAGCTAGAGAGATGCTGTAAGACCAACTGGTGCTCGCCACCATTGGCAAGGCAAAACCTATAGATGGAAATGAAGCACTCGGATGCAGTGTTTAGAAATATAAACAAAGAAGCACTGGGGGTTGAACAAACTAGCAATCATAACAATATAAGCAAAAGAAGGAGACGCCCCAATAGTATGCTTAAAGACTTGGTGTATGGTCGAATACATCCTGACAAACATTGAGTAAGCAAAAAACTCAGCAACGATAGCTGAAAAATAATAAGGCATCAAGCCTTAACCAAAAATTCAACAATGGTAGTTGAACGATAAATAAGCATTAAAGACTTAAAACCAAAAGCTCAAGCAATAGTAGCTGAACAAAGAAATTCACATTACGAGTTACTCGAGAATCAAAATAAAAGGCTCAGGGTCGATCATATAAATAGATGGTGAATATACATTTACAAAAAAGATTATAAAAAGATTGTAAAAGAGTCAAGTATCCGTTGGACGGGTATAAACACTATCTTCTTCATTTTCAATCTCGTTCGCAGAAAGCCAAACCACCTCTTCGTTCTCCACTAGCATAAAAGTTCATAGTCCCGACCAGAAATCAGCCCTAAATCCGGCTCATCACCAGTGCTGGTGAGACTTCCCTTCTTACCAAAATAACACATATTGAAAACACGCTTCGTGGGAATTTCAAAATGCATCGGATGAGGTTCAGTTCTCATATAGTGACAATGGGCTTTCCACCTTTTCATCTGATCTTTAATTGAACCAACTGTGCTATCCATGTTCAACTTAAAGGACTTATCGAAACACTTCAAAGCCTTCTCATTGGAATGATCCTTCATAGCAAAGAATTTCTTTAATTGCCTCATTCCTCGCTCTACTTCCCATAACAAAAGTGCACCATAAGCAAGGTACTTTTTGAACCAATCAACTGCCTGAACCTCCAGTTCAACCTTTAGGTCCCCAAAGATGGCGTCTTTTGATGCCTGCTGGTTTCGCAAATCCTTAAACTCCCGCTCAGCTTTCTCTTTGGCTTCTTCAGCTAGCCTATCAGCTTCCATGAGGGCTGCAAGAGAATCTTGACTCGAGGGCAGCGAATCCTTCAAAAGCTTGATCTCCTCCTCAGCAGCAGACAATTTTTCTTCAGTAGCCAGTTGGGCGGTTAGGAATCCATCAGCAGATTCCCTCAGCTTGGCAAGCTGCTGCAAATAGGATTCCTCAATACTGAATTTATCTGCCACTATGCGAGATATTTGATCACGCAGGCGCCTATTTTTCGTGGAGACTACATTCTCGCGCCTATTATTGTCGGCCATCTCAGACATCATCTGAACAAAAAGAAAAAAGAAAAGTTAGAAAAAAAAAGGATAAATAAAGCAAGAAAATTAGAGACTCATCAGAGAATGGCAGTTGAAGAAGAATTTCATCTTTCTATTACAAGACTTATTCTTCACATGCTCCCAACCCTGCCCAACGTAAATATCATTTTGGACCAGATGCGCCAAGATGTCTATAGTAGAGAAGTCTGCTAGAGAAACAAAACCGGAGGCTTCACCAGCTTCAGCTGACGCAGCATGAGTCACTTCACGCGTACCCTCTAGGCTCGCAGTTGGCACAAATGGCCCGAGCAAATCCGTACGAGTAGTACCATCTTGTTCAGCAGCACTTGCCAAATGAATAGGTGGAGTAGAGGAGGTATGTGGAGCAGAGGAAACATGAGCATAATCAAGAACATATGGAGCAAAATCAGTAACATGTGGAACAGAATCAGAAGTATATGGAGCAGAAACAAAGATGTGTGAAGTAGAAGCAATTTGGTGTGGGTCAACATTCTCTAAATGTGGAGATGAATCTACAACCTTATCCCCAATGGTTGGGGTCCCCGAGTCAACTTCCCCTATCGGAGCAGTCCCAGCGTGTTCAAGGTCACCATTGACATCTTTATCCAAAGAAATCACATATTGCACAATCCTCGAAGCCCTCTTCGTTTGACGAATGGCGTGATTAGGAGTGTGCTAGGCTGGACGCTTCCCCCCTACCAACTCAAGGGTTTAGGTCACTCGTAGGATCCTCGGGGGTCTCTGAAACATCGGCTTCAAAGTTGGAGACATCTTCATTCGCCCCCGAACCACCAACTTTCTCTTTGCCTTTTCGGTTGAGGGTACGTCTCGCAGCGACCTCACGATCCCCTTGCTGAGGATCAAGTTCAACATGCTGCTTAAGGCTAGCACCCTCATCCTCACTATCAGTAGAATCAACCCTATCCACAACATCAACTCCCTCATTGGCCAATTTAGCATCTTGCCTTTGGCTAGCAGCAATGGAATTCTTCACCGCCTGGGCCAGCAAGTCACAGACCACATCAAATTCATTTACTGTGAGAAAGAATAAAACGTTAACAACCCAAAGCTAGCAATTAAAGGCGAACAACATCAAGTGGAAAGTCAAAACAAGGGAACAAAGGAAACTTACAGCATTTAAGCCGAGCAGGCAAGCAAGGGAAAAGCAGCTAAGCAATTATTTTCTCCTCATTTAAAAGGAAAGGCTCCCCTCTTTCAGCCAAAGGAAGAACAGTAGCAGCCGCAAGATGAGAAACAACATCATCCAACAATACTGGCAATGTTTTAGACCAAGCCCTATGATAGGTGAAATGTCTTGGAACCCTCCTCACCGGAAGATATCGCTGAACACTGGCCAATGCATCTTTTCTCCATACACCACTGACAAAAAACCAGCTGTTTTTTCAACGTTTGTTTGAAGTGGGTAAACCCCAAATAAAACCTTTCTTCTTTTCATCATCTGAGATCTCCACTTGACCCGGGTTCACCATGCCTTCAGGAATCCAATTCTCCACAGTAGAAAAGAGGAGAAAGTAAGTACCACCATGGTCCGACTACCTCAATGTATAAAAGTGGCGAATTTCACAAGAAGAAAAAGGCCTATAACCCTTCTTCTTCCACATCAAGCACAAACACATCAGTATCCTATAGCTATTATGAGTCAACTAGGCAGGTGAAGCTTGGCATCAGTGAGGAATCTAGTTATGAAAGGCTGAAGAAGAAGAGTAATCCCATAGCTAAGCATCGAGCCATAAATGGCATAGCATTTTGGGGAGGATTCCATATGGCTCGTTCGCCAGGTAACATTAAATTCACTGTATCAGGAATGTTGAATCGACTTCTATATTTTTGAAGTTGTTGCTCGCTAACAACATTTATCTCACTATCAAAGGCACTTGGACGCTCAAACGAGAAATGCAGCCTATCATTTTAATGATCTTCAACATCATAGACAACTATCGTCTGAGCACCTAGTAGAGATTCTCTAGAAGCCTTAGGTGTCTTTCGTTTGCTACCAGTAGGTCTTGAAGATTTCATCATCTTTGAGGAATCACTATCAAAAGAAGAAGCATGAGAGATATTCGGGGCGTTGGTTTCATAAACATTGGGGATATAAAAAGAAACAGAAACAGGAAAGCTTGGATTAAAATTGTGAATCAACGATTCGAACTTATCCACATTGTTTTTATCACCGAGCTCTAGGGCTTGCATCATTTGATTGAAAAACAAATAATGCTGAAATGGGTCCATGAAAACTCACCAGAATAAAACACTAACAATGGAGGTCACACAGAGGGTCAAGAAAAGCAATCAAAAGAATGCAAGTGAAAGCTTCGAACCCTCTGATAATCGAAAAGCGCAGAAGCAAGAGAATTGGAAATGCAGGAAGTCTCGATCCAGGGAGACGAAGAATTATGAAGTCTGCAATGTGAAGATTTTGAAGATTCTAAAAGAAGAAGAGAAAGAGCCAAGTTTACCAAGGGGTAGAAGTGGGCAAAATGAAGCGATTCATTGCCTTAAAAGTTGCAAGTGTTTCGAAATTTGAAATTTAAATATAGGTTTGATAGCGTGAACCACCAAGATACAGAACAATGACAAAATCACCCTCCAAAGGGTGAACACGTGGCACCAAAGGAAGCATTCTACAGGTAGAACGTCACCTCACTGTGTCAAGTCAAACACAATCTTTTGAAAAACTTATGGCTAGAAATGGAAGCTTACTATGAAAGCTTCTAACCATCGAGTTCAACACCAAAGGGACACGTGGACATAGAAGTCATAAATAGAAAAAGGGCAGGAAAGAGTTTTTTTAAAGAATTTTCTCAATAAAGCAAGAAGCCAAGTATGTTATAAATACTGCTCGCGGAAACAAAGGAACAAAGATGTCCGTTTTCTTATTCGGCTCGAAGTATTTATAGGGGTTAGGGGTATTGTTGTATGTACATTTTCAACAAAAAGACACGTCAGCAATATGGGCAGGAAACATGGAGGAATGAATCCACGTCACTTGTCAACTAGTCAACGGAGGAGGCATTGACTGCTTGCCACGTCATCAAGATCAGTAGAAACCAAAACTGTATTTGCCAGACAGCTCAACCCAAAAGAAAACCAAGATCGTGCTCATTAAAGACCTTTACTCGGCCAAGACCTTCACTCAGCCAAGACTTACTTGGCCAACACAGCAAAGTTAAAGTAAACCTTGTTGAGCAAGGATTCATCCAAGTACAAGGTTTCACAAGTTGCATTCCCATACGGAAATACTCCTATTTCCCCTCAAGAGAAGTCTAAACAGGAAAAGATTGAAAGCGTCCAAAAAGATAAACATTAAACTAGAAACAAATCCTAACCAGCCCGCAAGACTGGAATCCTAAAACAATTCTATTTAGAGAGTCCGCCACCTACACGGCGATGACAAGAGAGAACCCTAATTTACTTGATATAAATAGGACCATATAGTTGATGAGAAAAAAGATCTGAATTCTAGAGAGTTGAGAGATATTGTATGAGAGAAGAAACAAACATCAAAAGTGTAACCTAAAACAAATCATAGTATTATTTCTCCTGCCCTCAAGGGACGCCATGGTTTTTTCCCTTTTTTTAGGGTTTTCCACATAAAACCTGTGTTTTGCATGCTTTTACTTACATTATTGCTTTTATTAACACGGTATTATTGTTGGACACGTGGCAATCCAAAAATCACCGTCAACAGTACGTATGCCAATATGGACGTAACTCAGTTAGTAGATGAACGAGCTTGGGGTTTGGTTTTATATATACATATAAATATATATTGTACGTCTATACTTATATTGTTTAGCATAACTTATACATATTTATTACCTTTAAAATAGATTTATTAATCAATCTTTTAGTAGTTTTATTTTAATAAGATTCAGTTGTGGTGAAACAAAAATAAAAACCATTTGGAGTTGGAATGAGAGTTAATTGACTCATGTTAAAGAGAAAAAGACGGATACAAGAATGGGAAAGAAATTAATTCTTCCTTGATCTTTTACTTCTGGAAATATATATACACAAACGTCTTGTAACTCTAAAAGGGAAAGAACAAAATAGTGCTATACATAATGAGGAAAATGTACAGCAATTCGGGAAATGAGATATGTAAGACAATCTCCACATATCTCTCCTTCAATTTACTGCAATTAAAACAATTGACCAAATAATCAGAGATTTCTCCAAATCATTCCTTATAACTTATTTGTTAAGTCAATACCATTTCTATTTTACAACTTATCATTTACCTGAGCTAGCGAATTAAAAGTTAATGGATAATTGGATAGTATAGTTACAAATTGTTTATAGTAACATAACTCATCATGAGGGTTGGTAAAACAAGGATCCATATCTAAAATCCATAAATACCCACAAAAAATGAAACGGTCTAGACCCGACCCAAAACTGCCAAATAAACAACTGATTCGGGTCTAGAACCGACCCTCTTCGGTTCTGGGTTTTACCCGACCCGTTCATGACTCGGTTGAGCTCATTTTGACCCAAATTTTCAACCCGATTTTTTTGGACCTTAATTTTTCTTACCCAAATCAATTAAACATAAATATCCAAATCAATTTAAAAATTGATAAGTTTTAAAATCTAAGTCCATTGAAATTCTAATTTTTGCCAAGTATCTTCCCAAAATATTAACATAAGGACAGCTTTTACAAGTTCTTAAATTAGTAGTTCACTTCACTCGCTTGAGTAAAAACAAAAACAATCAAACTCAATACAACAATTAACAATGTCATATGCCTATTTTTCATTGAGTCGGGCACTGGCAACCTACAAAACAAATAGAAAAATAGAGATTGTTAAGCCACGAAGGGAGGTGGTTCCAATGGGGGACTCTTTGACGCTCAAATCAGTATAATGTAAAAGATAAGGTCGAGCTAGAATAAAGGTTAGTGATATCAAACCGTATGGTCGATTTGTTGAGTCAAATGGAGCAAATAAAGAATGAAGATAGAGGTTGGGCGTTAAAGAACTGATCTTGTAAGTGTTGGCTAGTAATCGATCCCAAGCCACTCAATGTTTCCCTAGGCTAGGTTTAACTATGTCAAAGGCTAATGTAGTTCGACGAGTAAAGTGTCAAGGAGAAAACTATAAATGATTAGCAAAGATTGTGGAGTAGACCTGACAATGTTCCTGTTCCAACCGTGGAACCGGACCAAAACTGGAACCGGAATCGGAACCAAGCGGGAGGCCGGTTCCGGTTCCGGTTCCAATTTTTTCGGAACCGGGTGGTTCGAACTGGAATGAAACCGACGGTTCCGGTTCGGTTCGAACCGTCGGATTCCAGTTTTTTTTTTTTTTTAATTTTTTTTATTTTACAAAATATTACATTTTATTTATAAAAAAATAAAATGTTAGAGTGGACATTGTAAAGTATTGAGTCATGGCCCATAACCCTTATCCAAGCAATTATGTATTCCATTCCCTTCTCTTCCGTTTTATATAGGTTAAACATTACATTCACTTCTTTATTTTTCCAATGTGGGATGTGAGATGAAGGATAAAAAGTCATATTATGCATTTTTAACAAATATTTCAATTATTTCTTTTTGTGTTAGATTCGAATTATATCACAATATGGAATATTGTAATAGTTCAAAAAAAAAGTTAATGATTCCAATAGGTCTTTAGATTCCAATAGGTTATTAATACATGAAATTAGTTAATGATGTATCAAAAAAAAAAAAAAAATCAGTTAATAACTTCTTACTTTTTATCCCACATCCCACATTGTAAAAATAGAAAAGTAAATGAGATGTCTAACCTATAAAAAATGAGGAGAAAGGAATGGAAAACATAATTACTTGGATAAGAGTTATGGGTCATAGGTCATAGCTCAATACTCTACAATGTTCTTTCTAACATTTTATATTTTTATAAATAAAATGTAATATTTTATAAAAAAATAAAAATAAAAAATAAAAAAAATTTGGTCCGATTCAAAACTGGCTGTTCGATCGGAACCAAAACTGGAACCGAAACTGAAACCGGAACCTTACCACCTCTATTATGGAGCAAAAGAAAGAGAGATATTGTGTGAGAGTCGAGGAAAAGCCGGACCTCTTCCTCTAAGGAAGGGTCTGCTATTTACAGTGAAAGCCATCAGACTTCAATGGTCGGTCCTTCAATATAAGGGCATGATTCTCGAGCAATTAA
Organism: Acer negundo; assembly: GCA_035582765.1. NCBI lineage: Eukaryota > Viridiplantae > Streptophyta > Magnoliopsida > Sapindales > Sapindaceae > Acer > Acer negundo. Next base: position 20,529,030 of record CM069231.1, on the reverse strand, counting down.
TCACATGTTTTGATCTGAGTGAATCTAGTGATTTTGTATGGCATTTATGGGCCTGGTAAATAAGGTTTGGATCTTCTTTTGACCATGTTCGAATTGACCCATTTCTTGAAATGGGTTGGGCTCAGTTGTGAGCTTGTGTCGATATAGGTCTTTTAGCCATTTGGTAACTATGGAGGGCCATAATCTGGATTTCTTGTTAATAGACTCGACAGCTGAGCTGTAGGTTGATTTTTTTGACCACTACAGATTGCAACTTCATTGACAACCGACAAGGGCATGTAGGGCATTTCCAAAGTCAAACTACATCAAAGTAACAGTCTCACTAACCACTGTTAACTCTAGGAGGGTTTGAGTGAAGAATAATATTTCTTTGTTATCTGACTGCACTCGTACCAAACCTCAGGGGTATGAGTGCAATTTGCCTTTTAAAATAAAATATGGGTATTTTTCATTAATGGTCTTTTGAAATGAGCAATTATTATTTTATTATTTTATCAATTAAAAAGTCTATTCACATTTCCCAAAAAAATAAAAAATAAAAAATAATAATAATTACTGGACCTGATTTCAATTGGAATGGACAATTTACCCTTACCCCGTCAACTTCTACAGCCTCACACTAATGGTAAGGGAATGTTCATGTAATTTTAAATAAGAGTTGAATATGGGTGCAATTAGGTCTAATATCAGGGTCTGTTTATAAAATTAGCCCTAAAAAAATTAGATTGTTTTATAATTTTCAATTTTATTTGATAACTAAAATATTTGGCTGTGGGCCTGCATGTTAAGTATGACTGCGGAAAACTAACGCATGGGTGTCCTTGTAATTAAAAATATTTATCGATAAAATTCAAGATAATCTTTTGCAATTTTTCCCCCAACAAATGTTTAGCATACAAATTTGCTGTCTATAAAATTCATTATGCTCTTACATATTTTTATTTTTGATATATCATGTACTATGCGCTACAATTTTTATTTTTTTTATTTTTTTTTTTATTTTTATGATCAAACACCACCATTTAATACAGCTTACTCGGAAGTTAGAACTAATCAATTTTGAATATTAATTGAATTTTGTTAATATATGGTGGGGTCGTTTGGTCAAGAGTGGTGGTTTCTACGTACTCTCAAACGTCATGGAATCGACATTATTACTTGAAAAAGCAGCCGCTGTCTGTGGGTGTTGGAGGCTTCATGGTTACTTGTGCGACCACCAGCCGCCTCCATTGATCGATCACTTTATCGGTCTATAAATACCCACTTCCAGAAATCTATCTTTCCTTCATTCGTTGTTTACAGACAAGCAAAAACCAGTAAATTTGTAATCTTTCTAATGGAAAACAGAGCAGAAGCAGAGCAGCAACATGTTGAGAAGAACAATGATCTTGCTCCTCTTCTCACTCCATACAAGATGGGCACTTTCAATCTTTCTCATAGGTACCTTCTTTTATTTCTTTTTAATCATAGTTTATTTCTTTTTATAGTTTCAGTCTTACTGTTATTTTGTTTTTTTTTTTCAAATTTCAATACAATGTTGGATAGTGTCTTTTATGTAGAATTGGTTTTTCAAATTGTTTTGGCTTTGTTTGGGTTAGAGATGAATTTTGGATTATGTTGTTTCAGAATTGTGTTGGCTCCATTGACTAGACAGAGATCTTACAATAATGTTCCACAGCCTCATGCCATCTTGTATTACTCCCAAAGAACCACCAAAGGTGGCTTTCTCATAACTGAAGCCACTGGTGTTTCTGACACTGCTCAAGGGTACTTTTACCTACTTTTTGAAGATGAAAATTAAGAGAGAGAGAGAGAGATACATTTCATAAGCTCTTAATTAATTTGTTTGTTTTTTCTACAAGGTATACTGATACGCCTGGTATATGGACGAAAGAGCAAGTAGAAGCATGGAAACCTATTGTAGATGCTGTTCATGCCAAAGGTGGCATCTTCTTTTGTCAGCTTTGGCATGTTGGCAGGGTTTCAAATCAAGGTTTTCAGCCAAATGGTCAAGCTCCAATCTCTTGTACAGACAAGCCATTGAAACCTCAAATTCGATCTAATGGTATTGATGTTGCCCAATTTACGCCTCCAAGGCGGTTAAGGACAGATGAAATTCCTCAAATTGTAAATGATTTCCGACTTGCTGCAAGGAATGCTATTGAGGCTGGTTTTGATGGAGTTGAGATCCATGGGGCACACGGCTACCTTATTGACCAGTTTATGAAAGATCAAGTAAATGATAGAACAGACCACTATGGTGGATCCCTAGAGAATCGTTGTCGATTTGCTCTGGAGATTGTTGAAGCTGTTGCTACTGAGATAGGTGGTCATAGACTTGGGATAAGACTATCTCCCTTTGCAGATTTCATGGAATCGGGTGACTCTAATCCGAAAACATTAGGTCTCTACATGGTAGAGTGGTTGAACAAATATGGCATCCTCTACTGTCATATGGTTGAACCAAGAATGAGAATTGTTAAGGACAAAAGCGAATGTCTTCACAGTTTGCTGCCCATGAGAAAGGCTTTCAATGGCACTTTTCTAGCCGCAGGGGGTTACAACAGGGAAGAAGGAAACGAAGCTGTGGCCAATGAGGGCCATGCAGATCTTGTTGTTTATGGTCGACTGTTCTTGGCAAATCCAGATTTGCCTAAGAGATTTGAGCTTGATGCCCCTCTCAATAAGTACAACAGAGAAACGTTCTACACATCCGATCCTGTTATTGGTTACACTGATTATCCATTTCTTGAAGCCACTAGTTAGTTTGTATAAGTATTCATTATCTCTACATGTTATTTTCTTTCTCCCCAAGTGGTTATGATTGTATTGAAAAACATTTATGGTGATTATAAAATCGATTTGCAAAAACCATATTTGAAGGATGAATTTTTTATACATCATACATGCATGCTCATTTTAGTCTCAAGATTGACAATGGATGTAACATTTTGACTATGAACATGCGAAGAAAACTAACGAGAGGAAGGGCTACTTGCATTCACATTATTTTGGTTCTCCATTTACATTCTTTCACTTATGGAACAAGAACACCAGGAAAACAAATCAGGTAAGTGCTAATAATCATTATAAGCATCGCCTTGGGGAACCAATACATTAAAATCACTTACACTCCATTCGGCAGTCTCCCCTGACCGGCTAACATATATTTCCGTACCGACGTTGATTGAGGTCCAGACGCGTCTTGCTCTACTTGTTCCTGGATCCTGTTCAAAGTAAACAGGTATTTAACTCCTTTCAAATACCCAATTTTATGAGTGGGTCTCAACTTTTTTCGAGATTTGTCCCATCTTTAAATCTCTTTGTAGTCTCAATGTTTCCAAAATCCATCACTTTGGTCAATGGTTAGCAGGTATTTTTGTCTTAATCCACAATACATTAGATCTACATAAATACTAAAACATGTAAAAAATAAATAAATAAATGAGACTCGTAAAACTAAAAAGAAAATACACACATGTACTACCAATCTTGCTTGGTTAAACTTTCTACTGTCTTTTTGAGTTTTTTAAAATTATTTTGTTGGACTTTTGAAATTATATATTTAAAATTGAGTTGAGACTTTAAACTCTACTAGACAAAAGCTCATGAGAAGTTGATTCTCCAAATAGACATTTTTTATTTTAAAAGTCTACTAACTAAACAACTATAATTTTTATTTCAAAAACTTTATTTCTAATAGATCTACTACAAGTAGATCTTTTACCGATAGAGGTTTTTCAAAAATCTAACCAAACAAGCTCAAAAAACTCTTTAAATAATTATAAAATTATAATAATTGTGTAAAAAATATAATAATAATAATAATAATAATATATTTAAAATAAATTAAAATTTTAAAAAAGAAATAAAAAATTATTGTTGTGAAAAAATTAGAGCAAATTGCATTCAACCTCATTGAGGTTTGGTCTCCTATACTCAGAAACAACTTTACCATTAATTAGCACTTACACCCCCTAACGTTAGGTCAAATTTAATAATAATGATATATTATTATTATTTAAAATAATAATAATATATTTAAAACGCAGTGAAGAAGATGGATAGTTTTTTTTAATAAAATATTGAAGGAAAAATGTAATTAATGTTGTGTAAGGAAGGCATTATGAGAAATAAATAAATAGTAATAAGGGTAAAAGTGTATTTTACCACATCCACCCACAATTGACCTTTAAATATTTAGTAAGGCGACCAAAATGATGGATTTTGAAAAAAAACAAAGACTAAAGTAATGAAAATGGCAAAGACATTTAAAAATATGACAAATCACGAAAAAGGTGGAGGCTTATGTGAAATTTCCCCGTGTTTCATGTATCAAATAGATTATGTTGTTCTTGCTGCACTTTATAAAATCATAAATCAAGTCAAGAAAGGTTCCCTCTTGATAGTTCAATATAGATACTCATAGCATTCATCTCAGCTGCCTGGGAGGGAAAATAGATAAAGGTTTGCAAAGCAGTTAACTCATCAGCTGATTATTCAATATCACAGTTTCATGCAAAGTTTCAGAATGAAACATACCTGGTAGAAGTATAAACGGTTGGAGAGCGCTCCAACATCAAGTACCCACGTCCTGGAGTCGCCAATCCATGCGTCTCCTTTCTTTTCAGGGTATCCATGCACAGCCCATTCAGGATGTGGAAGAATTTGTACTAGCTCTTGTGCTTGTGGATTGCTATACGGGTCACAGATATCATATGGTTTCTCCAGATATTCAGCATTTCCAGGGCAGCAGTAGAGATGATAAGCAGAATAAGGAAAGCGAGACGTCTCATTTCTGTATATTATCTCACCAGTAGGACTTACATGGTAAGGAGGGCAGGAAACAAGATTGTCTGGGCGACACCAGCTTGTAGTTGCTGGGTTAATTATCATCTCGCTGTATCTAGTCACGTCTGTTAGAACATCACCATCACATGGCTTTCCATTGTTCTTCCAACAGCTTCCTATATCTAGGAGATAAAATTGACTGTTTGATCCTCCTTCACGTTTAACATCTAGTGTCAATTTCACCTTAAAATTTGGAGACTCCGGCAACTAAGATAAGAGAACAAAAGGAATGATATAAATATGGTGGTTCTAAAGTATAACTTCAAACCTTAAAAGATGGATACACTAAACACAAATATACTAGATATCTTCAACTTTAAATAAATTGAAAATGACAAATAAAAACAAATGTACATAATGCAGTCCAACCATTGAACTAAAATGCCATTCTGTGTTCTATGAAAAGTTGTCATGTTTAAAGACCAAAAGAGACTAAAATTTGGGTGAATCAGAGGTATATCTCGGCAACAAACCTTACTCATGATGCCACTGCCATTGTAGTGATAACCGCCATTAAACCCTTTTGTTGCATCTGATCGTAGATACAACATAAGCCAAGGATACTTTGCAGATGTGGTCAATGTGTTTGAGAAAATCCAACTTCCTGTGCTGAGATTCTTCTGCCATGAGACAGAAAAGAAGGAGTTCTTCCCTATACCTTTGCTTATGTCAGCATCTAGGTCATATGTCCCATTAAACCCTCCCGTTAATGATACCATTTGGTCTCCCAAATAAACCAATCTAGAGTAATTATGGTAGACAAGTGGCTGATTCATGCACCCTTTGCCAAAACACGGAAAATTTCTACCCGTTACTATTTTACTGACTTTTCTCCCATTTTCTGGACAAAGTGTGGTGTTTTTGTCGAAGTTTCCATTTTTTAACATGATCATCCAAAACTGCCACGGCTTTGTGGATTCATGAACCTCACATAGAGAACCAAGATACAGTTCCTTTTCCACAGCAAACAGGTCAGGATCTGTGAAGGATTCAAAATCTGTCACAGGAAACTTGTCACCAGTCCCTAGGCTGTTATCGGATTCATTCACTTTGTGACGTACCTCACACTTTCTCCCATTACCAAGCGGAGCGCCACCTAGAGAATCTGAAATCGAACCATAAAGGTAGCAAAATGGTTAAAAAAATGTTGACTTTATTTTATTTTATCTTTCATGAGAAATAAAAACAGCATTCTATGTTAATTTGATGATCTATATTATAAATAGAAATTACAGAGAGTTTAGTTTGACAAAAAATAAAGTAGAAATAATCAACAGAGTACTTCAACTGACAAAGAACAAAATGTTGTCGAGTCAAGTAGACCCGAGTTCCACCAAACTTGATCATCCACATTTTCAAAACACTTCCATTTAATCCAATTGTGATTACCCAAATACCAAATCAATTGCAAATCCATGACAGTAAAGAACATAATTATGTAAAATTGACAATTGAACAATAAAAAAACTCTTATGCTCAATCCTTCTCATTCTCTCTCTCTCTCTCTCTGGTTCTTTTATCAGAGCACACCAAAGCTAGTATATAGTCGATAAATCGAAAAATTAAACCAACCAAAGACACTGAAAAATAAAGAACAAACGAAGCTAAGATGTCCAGGAGGTCTGTGATTAAGCAGCAGCACATACCGGTGAGTATGTTATTGCAGTACAAATCAGCACAATCAGCCAACCTGGGGCTGCCCATTTGAGGAGCCTCGAAGCCAACTTCGTTGCAGAAGTTCCAAGCTTCGAACCCAACTCTCACATTTGGATTCTTCATTCCAGGGTCTCCAATTGCAGATATGTAATCACTGTTTGAAGAGAACCCATAATTTGTTTTCAACAGAGAAGAAGAAGAAGAAGAACCCAACAGTGTCTGCAAAACTAGTACATAGACGACAAGCTGAGACGATGTAAACAGAGAACCCATTTTCTTCTTCTTGTTGTTTAGAATGAAGGAGGAGAGCGTGGTGTACACGGAGTGTGCAGGAGAGTGGGAGTTGGAGATGGGAGAGTTGGGTCTGTGTCTGCTTGGATTATCTCGTAATCCATTGTGACGTTTGAAATTATTGCTTCAAAGCGAAAAATTTATGCTTCGGCGACAAAATTGTGTTCATTGTCCAACAAGAAACAACTCCCTTCAAACAGGCGGGCCAGGCCAGGCCGAGACATAATTTTTGAGCCCAACTGGGTTTGATGGGCCTTCAGGAGTTTAGGACATCCATCCACCATGTTTTAATTTGGTTTTTGTTTATTTATCTATATAATTTATTTTGAATTGGCTATAACACTCCTCAAAAAGTCTATGTGCATACATTCCATTAAAAAAATTAATTAATTAATTTATATTTTGTAATCTTCAATTTTTCTCTCATGAGCGTACACTGTGACGATATACTAATACATATCACTATACTTTTACTATGTCAGCAACTGAACTTCAATCATAATAATATATATGACAAAAATATGATGATTTGTATTAGTATACTCAAGATATACTCACAATGTGTGCTCATAAGAGAAAATTTGTTGAAAGTTTACCCACTCATTACCGATATGTCTTTTCTTTTAATTTAAGAAAAATTATTATAAATAAATTATAAAATACCTTTTAAACAAGGCTTGTTCTTTATATATATATATATATAAGTTTGTTGGGGATCGGAATCAACCCAATCTCAACATTTTATTAAAGAAAAAGAAAAAGAATAATAGAGAAAAGAAAACAAAAGAAGAAAACAGATCAACATAACTTAAAAGAATGTCTGTTACAAAATTAATTGAAAAAAAAAAACTTGCAAAAATTCACATCACTACACACACTGTTATTGACTTCAGACGATGAGTCATGGAAGAAAGAGTTTGTGTGAACAAAACACATGCATCAAGTGTAGATCAATGAAAGGAAGATCAAATCGACAAGGGGATTTAGAATCGATAACATTCTATTCGAGGTAAATTCCTAACACACCTTGTTATCAAGAAATGAAGAGAGGATCTAGGTTTGCAAAGGAACCGTTTTTATTTTAAAACTTTCACCGTGTTTTTCTTTACTTAAAAATGTTTTGGTTCATTCATTGCTATCCCTACCCTATTATTGCTCCTAAAACCGACTCCAACTACATTTCATATATAAGCCATACTATTTATTTTGTCCTCTTTCATGTAAATACGTGTTTCATTCAAACTCAAATACTCATAAAAAAATAACCCATAATTAAACTAAATATTAAAAATCATTTGAAATATGCACAATCCTTACTAGATTTTTTTTGCAAGTATTTCATTGAAACTAAAATACTCCCAAACAAAATCCCATCAAAAAACCATATCAAGAAAAGATTAAACTTAGGACTTCAACTTTCTTCGAACAAAGTTTTTATTTTTTTAATATTTTTATTTTTAATGTGTTCTATGCTCTCAGTTTCTCACTAATTAAACTGCTCCTTGCTAGGGTACTAAAATCAACTATCTTTATAATAAAATGAATTATTTTGGTATAAATATTGTAGTGTAGGAATAATCAGATTCTAGATGGGCAATGTGTATATAAAGTATAGCTTAACATCGTATATATATGTCTCATCCTATGGTATCTATTCTCTTCTTTCGAAAATTCATTAAATAATATATCTTCTAGACCTGATTAATATTGGTTAAGTTGGTTTTAAATAATCTTTCAAAATATAAAGTTGATTTTAATTAATATTCATGCAACTGCATATCCTCTCTTGATTAACACGGGTGGTGTGTAAAGTTGGAGTCCTACCATACGGATTTTATAAGAATGTGTAGAAAGTTTAAACCCTATCGGTTATGAGAATAGATATTTGAGTCCCGCATTCAATACTGATTTCGAATAAATATCACCTGGTTATGAGTGTAGATATCCGAATTGTACATATAATATATATAATGTTTGATCTGATACGACAATTCAATGTTCGATTTAAAAAAAAAAAAAAAAATCAAATTAGGTTCAATATATATATATTTTTTTAATGTAGACTTATGAGTTTCAATTTTAACCAAATCATTTATAAGATGTTTGCATTTCAAATACAACAAAAAATGATTAAATTATTTCACCACTTGGAGGCTGCCCACCACCACCATTTTTTTTTTTTTTTAAAAGAAGAAATTAAAAAGATAATGAAGCACATGCTTTTCCCAAGAACCCATTTAACTTTAACCCTCAAAGTGTTTAATTATTATTTAATTAAAAAATAATAATGGAATCTAAACTTTATACAATGAGTGCAGAGAGAAATAACATTAGTCCACGTGGCAATTATGAGATAGTTACAAGTGTCAAACATGTAAGTCTCTCGAGCAGCATTTGATCTAGATGTCAAAGGGAAATCTCTTTTAGGGTTTCTATTGAATGTTGAGCGATTTAACAAGATTCTTGTCTTCAAAGTTAAGAGATGGAGAGAATTTTGTATTGTACTTTTATTAATTTTTTTATTAGAGAGTGGTGGGACTGATCTTACTTTTATGGGTTTAGTGTAATTCTAAAGCTCAAAATTATTTATTTATTTATTTATTTTTTTCTATAATCTAACCTTACAAAGTCAAAAGTATGTCAAGACCTAATAAGATTATAGAATATAAACTATAAATGGAATATAACACCGATTAAAAATATATAGTTTTATTACATTTTACGATTTAATAGATAAATATATTACTATATCCTCTTTTATATATTTGAAATAAAAAGTGTATAACTACTTTACTAACAATGAATATACCTCTTCGTTTTAATTTGAAGAGCAGGGTTTTGTCATAAAAACAAAGAGCATCGCGTAAATGCCAAGAACTAAGGAAAAAGTAATATATGGAGGGAATTATAAAAAGCAAAGAGAAGCTCAACATGGGCAACTCATTGGTCTATATGAAGGAGATGGGTTGCACATGATGAAAAAGCCAATCAATTACATGCTGACTAGACCATCAAGCCCTTCTAGACCATGACCGCAGAAGCCCTTCTAAATCTTCTATCAATTCAAAACTGGATGGCCTCACAAAGCACTAGCTAAATTTGAACCACTTTCGGACCCACTCATATTTTGAAGTTGAGAAGGAATCAATTAGGGTTACTGTTCTCTACACAGCCTCCCATTCACAGCCTCCACACATTACATATTGAATTCTTGACATGTCATATCATTGTCTAAGGCCAGCAATTTATACCTGTAAAAAGTGACTCTTAGATTCTTTGTTGATTTGAATTCAACTTAAGTTTTCGAATGACATAATAACACGTGCATGGTAATTAATCCTTACTTTAATGTGAGATTAAGAGTTATTAATTATAAGGGTGATGTGACCAAGTAAAGTATAATTTCGGGATCATATATTTCATATTAACTTCAAAAAATATATGTTTACACATTTTAATCACCTATTTTACATTCAATTAATTAAGATAAAATCACTAAACTGGATGGTTGCAAAACTCTGTTATTATTATTATTATTATTATTATTATTATTATTATTATTATTAGTGAAGTAACAAACTCTATTTGGTTATATATTCATTTTCACTATTAGAAACTCCCATTTTAATTTATTAAAATGAAAACTTATAATTAAGTAATTGCCATGTAGGCTCAATGTGAATGAGTAGGTACACCATACATACACTGAACTAATCAATTCTATCACATCATATTTATTTGATGTGTGATTTGACTGAACATGCAAGTCATTATACTTTATATCGATCCTAAAGTAAGCACTGTCATGCTAAATAATTTAATTTAGAGAAGAGCAGACGATGTGCGAGGGATTAAACAAATGTTAGTGAGTAAAGGAAACAGCAGACAAATTATTCTAACTATGTGCTCAAGAGAGAGATTGACGAGAATCCATGACAAGAATTTAAGGGTTGAAGCAGCCACAATAAGGAGGCAATTTTCGACTTCAACTTCTTGAGAGAAGGAAAATAGAATTTGCAGCAACCTCGAAGCTAGTTCAAACTAGTGGGAGGTTGTGTGCACAAACACACACAGATACTGCACACTGTATCACAAAACCAAATTTTTAGATAAATGGCTCGTGGAAAGGTTCAGATGAAACGCGTGGAGAACCCGGTGCATCGGCAGGTCACCTTCTGCAAGCGCCGGGCCGGCCTCCTCAAGAAGGCCAAGGAGCTGTCTGTGCTCTGTGATGCTGATATTGGGCTCTTAATTTTCTCTGCTCATGGAAAGCTCTATGAACTCGCCACCAAAGGGTCTTTGTCTTGCTCTTTCTTTTGTTTTTTTTTTTTTTTTTTTTCAAGGTTGAGTTTCAGTTGGTCCAAACTTGACAAAATTTAGGATATTAATTGTATTCTTATGATTTATATAGAACCATGCAAGGGCTTATAGAGAGGTACTTTAAGAGCAGCCGAGGGGCTCAGACTGATCAACCAATACCCAAAGAGATGCAAGCAACGGTACGTACATAATTATTCTATCTGTTTTTCTTGTCTCAATCTGTTGATATTGCATATAGCTACAAAGAGAATATTATTATTGTGACTATTCTCAAAAAGGCTGTGCTGCTTGTTGCAGAATCAGATGCTGGTTTAATTAAATATATGCTTATTATTAGTAAAATAAAATAAAAAATTGAAAAATCATGACAAATATTATCATAACTTTTTGAAGGCAACAAAAGTTGTGTAATTGCGATTATATAGATTTGGTTAGGTCAAATCATGGAGAAAGTAGGGATTTATAAGTGATGGATATAACACTCCGATTAAATGTATATAGATAGTTAAATGTATATAGATAGTTAAGATGTTGAAGTCAAAATTTTAGATCATAAATTTAAATCGTTTTAGTCTAATTATATATATATATATAAATATATGATTATATGTTTAATATTTACTGTACAAAGCAGTATCATCTCCTGTCGTAAAGTCTTCCCGACATGAGTTGGAAACAAGAATTCAAAAGACAAAATAATAAAAATTGAGAAAAACTATATGCTTCTCACACATGCATGTTGATTAAAAATGGGAGTAAATGTATATATTTGGTTGCATTAATTATTCTTTCTATCTCTTTGATAATTTAGATTGTGTAACTGCTTTCTATGATAGCCAATTAAAGAATATTTTTCCTTTATATCCTGTCATTGAGGCAATATATTAGAGGCTACCATGGAGCTGTGCTATGCTCAATATATAGTTTACAACTTCACATAAATAACATACAATTAAATAATGGGTCATTGGCATTAGTTCCCTTGAACTTTACACAATTTTGCATTTTACCCCCTGAATTTTTTTTAGACGTTAAATCTCCTGAATTCTCATTAATTAGTAAAACCTGGCTGTAGATACCCCCTCAAACGGGTGTTCAGAGAGCAATAAACCAAAATGTTTGCCATCAATCAATGAGTGTTCATAAAGTTTAACGCCTAAAAAAAAAAGTTTAGGGGATAAACTGCAAACTCGCGTAAAGTTCATAGGTACCAATGCCAATAACTGTTTAATAATAGATTAATGTACAATGAATGTAATTCTTTTCGTGAAGAAATTATTGGAGTATGTTTAAATGTGGTTACTGGTTAGAGAACGGTTTTATTTATAAGTATACAGACAGACTTTTTTTATTTTTTATGAAACAGGTTATTGTATAATAACAGAAAAAGAGCAAGTTGTATAAAACCTACCCGAGGTTTGGCTTTTAACATACAAAATTAACATTCGTAAAAATTGACATTTACCTTCCTTAAAAAATATATATATTTAGCAAGGAGGTCACCATAGCAGGTGGCCCCCTCCTATGGAGGCTAGCGTTGCCGTTGCCTTCACCGGTGCTGACTTCCAATGGAGGTGGCGAGTGCTTCTTCTGCAAAACCTAGCGAGCCGTTATTTTCGTAGACACCACCGTCTCCTGGAGTTCCCTGTTGCCTGGTCTCCTCCAAAACCAAGCTTTGTGCAGGAGGAGGCGCCTCCTCTGTACGTAAAAACACAATTTCAACCTCCACATTAATACACCCAAATTCATCCACCAAATCAACCTCCAAATGATATTACACGGAAAAAAAAAAAACATCAACACAGTTTCTTCTAGTCATTTTGTCGAACAAATTCACTACATAGTCTATGTTGGTAGGTGATTTGCTTTGTGTTAGAAATTAGTCTTAGCAAAACGATGAAGTGTAAGATTTGTCATGAGAGACAAATCAAAAATAATTTCAAGAGAAGATTGAGAACTAATAAAAATTTTGAAGAACTTTCATCAAATTGACATCCATTATCACATCACATCCATCAACAACTTATACCCAGCAAGTAGAACCTCCGCAAATTCCAGTTCAAATAACCCCAGCAAATGTTAAAACCGAAAAACTTTTGTTCTTCACCACCCGTCATGATTACCTTTCAATTTCCAGAGGAAGGCAGTGGCCTTGTGGGGCTGTGTCTATCTTTGATTTTTGTTTTTCATTAGTTTAATTACTGGTTTTGAATTTCACTCTCTTCTTTTTTAAATTTAATTTCATTAGTTTTATTAAATGACCAAATTGCCCCTCTAGCAGTTAATTTTAACAGTCAACAATTAAAGACATGGGAGTTCAAATGTCAATTTTCGTTAAATGTTCATTTTGTGTGTCAAAGGCCAAACCTCATATAGGTTTTGCGCAATTTGCTCATAGAAAAAAAGTTAAATTTTGTTTTTTTAAGGAAACTCACGTACCATTTTAACATGTATAATCCAAGAAATTAGTATCATTGACAAAGTGATCTTTAGATTCTTCTCCTAAAACTGATATAACAACTGGAGGAATTTGAATATCCTCTGACAGTTGCAGAATCAAACTAGAAATATTTTCCTCAACCGGATACTGCCTCTCATGGTGGCTGCTCTGCTCCTCCAAGACCAAAAGTTGCATAATATCTACCTCTTTTGGATCAGGATTGTCAATGAGAGCCTCTGTGTTTAAGGTCCTTACATTTTGACTCATACCCCTTGTATCTACAGAGCCCAAAACTTAAGAAATAAAAGTAAAAGCATTAGATACAGTGACCTCCTGGACCGACTTATCTATCGAACGATAAACCATCTTAGAAAACCGAGGGTGAACAGGCTGAAAAACTGGCTCCTTAACAGAAACCTCAACTATTGGTTGAAAGGGTTTTCCCGTACTAGCAATAGGAACCTTAGGTTTGTTCCAACGACAAGAACCGGGCAGATAACCAATGGAAGAGCAAACGATGCAAAAAAAACAGTAAGTTTTTATACTAAACCGAAATGAAAGAGCTATAAAGCCCATCCCTCTCCAAAAGAACCGAAGAGGGAAACAATACGGACAAATCTACATCAACTAAAACCCTAGCAAAATGACAAAAATCACCATCAGTAGTAGCTTTATCCAATCTTAATAGAATTCCAATACATCTGGACAAATCAAAAAGGATATTCAGATGCAAGTATTCCCAAGATAAATTATAGAACCTAACCTAAACCTGCGCATTAGTGGACTTCTACAGAGAGAGATTAAAATCTGGAACACAAGGCTGAAGGCGGAGAACTCCTAGCTTAAGATTAACAGAACCCAAACTTTTTACCTTATTCTTGTCTTTATGAGATTTCAAAATGATCTAGAAATAGCCTTTTCCTAAAGATATAAGTCTCCAATTCACCAAAATCATCCAAAGTTTACTAAGCTTAACCTTAAGGTTAATAAGCTGCCATGGACGCTCACCACTAGAAAGAACCACACGCCCTATAAGAGCATTTTTGTATAACTCGAGTCTGGATTGATAAGCCATTGAATCAACCCGAAAAGACACATAACCTCCCTTTTCAAAGGTGCAGTAGTCATAGAGAGGGACTGAATAAAATCATGAGAAGGCTTTAAAAGGTCCGCATAAGATTTGCCACCCATAGGCAAAGGATTAATAATCATAACAGGGCACTGAATCGTATTCTCATCTATTGCAAGAATAGAAGGTAACACATTACCAATACAGTGCCCTCCACTCCTAGAAAAAATCGTCCCCTTACCACAAATAGGAGTTGTGTGTGGAGAGGAAACCAAATTGGCCTTCAAAGACTTAGGAACCTCCACGAGACCAAGCATGGCTTTTCAAAGGTGCAGTAGTCATAGGGAGGGACTGAATAAAATCATGAGAAGGCTTCAAAAGGTCCGCATAAGATTTGCCACCCATAGGCAAAGGATTATAAATCATAACGGGGCCTTGAATCGTATTCTCATCTATTGCAAGAATAAAAGGTAACACATTACCCATACTGTGCCCTCCATTCCTAGAAGAAATCGTCCCCTTACCACAAATAGGAGTTGTGTGTGGAGAGGAAACCAAATTGGCCTTCAAAGACTTAAGAACCTCCACGAGACCAAGCATGGGAGTAGAAGCCATGCTTCGAAATACAAGAGAAGCAATTAAAACAACAGTAGAGAAACCCTTAAAAGAAAAAATAAAAATAAAATAAAAATAAAAAGTGAACAGTACCATCGATGAATAGTGCCGACAATGAACAGTTGCGTGTGAACAGTGCATCGGATGAACAGTGCGTGTGAACTATGTCATGTAAACTATGTCGTTGGATGAAAAGTACCGCCGAGTTTAGCTGAGGAAAAACAATAATTAAAACATTACATGTTTTTAATAAAAGAGAATTTCTAAAGATATTCCATTTTATTTTAATAAAAGTTAGGACGAACAATTGTAACATTTGGATTCATCCGATGAGTAATCTTTTTTTAATTAACTTGTTAAAAAACGAAATTACAATTATTAAAAAAAGAAATTATCTCTCCTAAATCATTAGATTAAATATTTCATATTAAACTCTCTCTCTTTCAACACATATCTTTAATTTTCTATCTTCATTCTTTCTCAAATAAGAAAAAAAGTCAAGAAAAAATAAAAACTTACGAATAAGCTTGATTTTTAGGAACCGTATATATGTATATATTAAAAGAAAAAAAACTCAAAAAACAAGTGCTCTATTTTTCAAAAAAAATATATATATCTCGAAATATGAATTTTTTTTTTTAATACTTTTGTAGGTATGTGATTGCATTGAGAACTTTAATTCTTTCATTAGTCTTAGAAATTCTGAGTTTAATCGAATCCAGTTGCAATAAATCAATTTTTCATAATTCTTTCATTAGTCTTAGAAATTCTAAGTTTAATCGAATTTAGTTGCAACAAATCAATTTTTCATATATCTGTACATTTTTTTTTAAAAACAAAAACAAGCTATTTGTATAAAAAACCAAAATAGTCATAAATTTTTTTTTCTTGAACTATTAATCAGTGAATGATTGAGAAAGTATGAAAATATGAATTTTTTTTTTTTTTTTGAAAAATGGAGAGAGAGTAATTAGAAAAGAGTGTTTAATATGGTAAAAACAAATTTAGGAAAGTGAGCTTAATATGTATTATTTAATCTAATGATTTAAGAGAGAGAATTTCTTTTTTTAATAATTTAATTAGTTTGGAGTGTCTTTGAAATTTTTTTTGTCATGTTTAGTAATTTTAATTCAGGTTAAAACTGTCATTAATAAATAAAAAAAATTAAAATTGGAGTGTAAATAGATAATTTATAGATTGTAAGGAGAAGCTCTTTTTAATAAATTTAGAAAATGTATTGTTTATATGGCTAAAAAGGGTATTCCCTCGTAAGTTTTTGATGTAGTATGCAATCAAAAAGTTCTTACCAAATATACTTGATTATTTTTGTCATATATATATATATATATATATATATATAATGTGTTTCTCATAATTGATTTCTTATTTTAATTTCGGTAAAAATCTTAATGAAATCATATTCTCTTTTCACATGATTTTTTTAATTAGCTCTTATAAATAAGGAATCAATTTTATTTTTCTATTTAAAATATGCATAGTTATTGCGTAGATGCTGGAGAAATCACAATTTTAATCAGCTCTTATTTATTTTTAATTTTTAGTATTTTTTTAAAACCAGATTTGTATGTATTAATTAATGAAAAGATGATATGTTATGCTTCTAGGATGCAAAAGATGAGATCAACATGCTGAAGCAAGAGATTGAAACACTCCAAAAAGGCCTCAGGTATAAAATTATATATATGTATGTATGTATGTATATTGAAAATTAAAAAAACCAAAACCATCTTCATTAATTGTTAATTTGTCATGAAATTAAAATTATGATTAATTATATTATAGGTATATGTTTGGAGGTGGAGCAGAGACAATGACACTAGATGAGCTTCTTGTGCTTGAAAAGCATCTTGAATTATGGATTTATAACATTCGCTCTGCTAAGGTATTTTATTTATTATTATCTTATTTAATCTACTTAAGTTTCAGTTTATGAAATAATTAAATTTATAAATCCTTGAAATTTATTTCGATTATTATTTTGTCGATATTAGTACTAATAATTAATTAAGCTGATATAATTATGAATATTGTAGATGGACATTATGTTTCAAGAGATCAATGTGTTGAGGAATAAGGTTAGTTCATATACTTTGATTTGAGTCATTTGAGTCATTTGAGTCATATACCATGAATATTTTATAATTATATTTATGAAGTTTTCTTTCTGATGTTTTAATGGAATTAGATATCTCTCGTCGTGTTAGTAGGTATATATGTCTTATATTTTAAAATAATCACTTTTTCATTCTTTAAAATTGTTAAGTAGTTCACTAGAAAAGTTATTATCAAATAATACTACACATCATTGCTTCACTATTAGAATCTATAGCAATCAATAAAATTAGTGAAATTACAAACATATCATAATAATCAGTCTGTAAATGATTAACATCCTACAACACTAAATTATATTATGTTCCAGTTCTTCATTAATTTGAACATATAATAATTAATGTGAAAAAAGAATTTCGTCCTCTAAAATTTGGGCGATCATATATATTAAAAGTCCTTCATAAATATACTGTCTTATATATAGAGATTTAGAATAGTTTCCTGTATATAAATCTTGAATAATTGTGATGTACATATACAAGACAGCTTTGAAGAAGCTTGGTTCAGGTGAACTTATGATTCCTAAAAATAGAAGGGAACTAATCTAGATATAAATACAAGAGATTATACTAAGAGATAATTACAAAGATAGTACAATTCTATTTAACTTAGGTATCCTTTACACGCCCCCGCAAGATAGTGGGCAAATCTGAAACACTAATCTTAAACTGTAATTGGCAAAATCTTGTCATAGAAAGGGGCTTTGTAAAAGAGTCAGCAAGTTGATCAGAAGATGAAACATGTGATATCCGCTACTAATTGCTTTGGACCTTTCTCGAACGAAGTGGAAATTAATGGCAATGTGTTTCATCCTGGAGTGAAAGACGAGGTTCAAGCACAAGTAGGTGGCACCGATGTTGTCACAATAAATCGTTGGGGGTTTGGAGCTCGTGATGAGCATTTCCCGCAAGAGGGAGGAGAGCCAAAGTACCTTTATGACAGCAGTGGCAACAACCCTGTATTCGGCTTAAGTGGAGGATCTAGCGATTGAACATTGTTTGCGAGAACACCAGGAGATAGTATTTGACCTAAGGAGGACGATGTACGCACTTGTTGAGGTGCGGTCATCTTGATTACCTGCCCAGTCGGCATCAGAAAACGCATGTAGCGACATCGACAAGTTGTGATGCAGCACCAAACTGTGGCTAAGTGTCTCATGCAAGCAGTGTAAGAGACGTTTTATAAGGGACCAGTGTCCTATTGTCAAGCGATGCATGAATTGAGCGAGTTTGTTTACAGTAAATGCGATGTCAGGACGAGTAAAGGACAAATATTGAAGAGCACCAATCACCTGACGAAATTCAGTGGCATCTGTGAGTGAAGTGCCATCAAATAGCGTAAGAGTGTGATCGGTGGGGAGAGGAGTAGCCACCGATTTACAGTCAATCATCTTGGTGCGAGTGAGAAGATCAATCACGTATTTTTGTTGAGAGAGAAACAGGCCAGCCAAGCATGGAATCACTTTAACTCTAAGAAAATATGATAGAGCGCCAAGGTTCTTAATAGAGAAGCGCCGAGCAAGTGTCGTAACAAATGTGTCTATAAGTGCACCATCATTACTAGTGACTATGATATCATCAACATATACTCACAAAAACATCACACATCCATTAACATTGAAGATGAATAAGAAGGTGTCAGAGTGAGAATTAACAAACCCGTTTGGGAGGAGGAATTATCGGAGTTCATTGTACCATGCCCGAGGTGCTTGTTTGAAATCATAGATGGCTTTCTTGAGATGATAGACATGAAGTGGAAGTGCGGGATCCGTGAATCCGGGCAGTTATGCCATAAATACATTCTCATCCAATTGGAGAAGAGACCACCCTCGTGATACTGCAATACTTAGTAGAATGCGGATTGTGGTAGTCTTGACTACGAGACTGAATGTCTTAGTGTAATTCACACCAAGCCGTTGGTGAAACCCTCTGGCCATCAAGCAAGCTTTGTACTTGGAAATAAAGCCATTCAGGGACTGTTTTATGCAAATACCTACTTGCACTCCACTGTGTTGTAGGATGGGTGTGAGGGAACCAAGTCCCATGTTTCATTCCGAATGAGAGCATCAAATTCTTTAGACATGGTTCATCTCCATTCCAGAAATTTTAGAGCTTGAGACACATGGGGGCTCAGTTTGAGTAGACGAGAGAACACTTTTGAGAGATAATTTTGTGAGAGGCTTGTGAATATTATTTTTGGACCTGAATACCATAGGATGGGTGGCGATTAGTGCTGGAGCCTGAGATTGTGTGGACTGTTGTGGAGGGACTGCTAGTGTGTTGTCATGCGTAGCATAGAGAGCTGCACGAGTATTGTCAGATGTGGTAAAGATGGAAGCTGGTGTGCTATCAGGTGTGGCAAGGATGGAACAACTGTTGTCAAGTGTAATAGTAGAGTTGCGGCAGTTTTCAGTGGCATATACGATGGTGGGATAGGGTGCAGCAGTAGGTTGCTGTAAAGGAGTTGGGGCCGTGGCTTGTGCTTGGGAGTCATGGAAAGGAGTCTGACGAAGCATCTCATGAACTACCGGTCTCATGGAGGTGTTAGCATGGGAGACGGGAATGGTTTCCATGGGAGGGATAAGGGATAACCATATATTACTTGTAGTGGGATCGAGCTAAGAAAGACTTTTGTGTAATGTGTGGTATGGGAAAACTGACTCAACGAAGTTGACATGATGCGACACAAACACTCGTTCTGTCTAAAGGTCTAGGGAATGATACACACTTTGTGATAACGAATATCCTATGAAGATACATGATTTTGACCTAGACTCTAGTTATGATTATTGTAGGGTTTAATCCAAGGATAACACAAACACCTAAAAACATGAAGTTTGGAATACGATGGGTGTACATTAATTTTTTTTTTCGAAAGGGGAAATCATGTGTAACAAGGGTGTGGGCATCCTATTAATTAGGTACATAGCAGTTGTGAATGTCTGGGACCAGAATGTAAGTGGTGGTGATGCTTGAGTGAGAAGAGATAATCATGTCTCTACTATGTGTCAGTGACGTCGTTCGGAGACATCATTGTGTTCCGGTGTGTGAGGTGGTGTAGTGAAGTGAAAGATGTCATGATGTGCAAGGGTATGCCTTAGTACGATGTATTCGCCACCATTGTCACTATACAGTGAAACAATGGAGTGTTTAAAAAAATTTCAACCAAGGATTTAAAACAAATAAAAATAGCATGGACATCAGATTTATTTTTTAAAGGATACATCCACATGTATTTTGTAAAGTGATCAACAAATAGCACATAGTACTTGTAGTCATCTCTAGAGATAATTGGAGAGCTCCAAACATTTGAATAGATGACTTCAAGCGGTTTGGAACTTAGAATAGTTGAAGTTGAAAAAGGCAATTTGTAAGTTTTATTAATATGACATGCACTATATGGATTGCCAGAGGTGTTGGACAACATGACAGACAAAGCTTTGGAAGACATTAACTTAGAGATAATTTTTGATGACGGATGGCCTAGGCGGTGATGCCATTAAGGAATTATGGCTTTGACACTAGAGAATGCGATGATGGGGGTATGGCTAGCCGTGCATGAGATGGCCACTCGTAGACTTCATTCCTAGTCCATCCTTGCATGAGCCGTGCCCCCATATGATGATCCTTCACAACAAAAGAAAATGGTAAAAATTCAACAGCAACTTGATTAGAGACACAATTTCGAGACCGATATCAGATTTTGAGTCATATTCGGCACACATAGAACATCAATTAGTAAAAAGGACGAAGATTAAGAGGATAAGCTAAGAGATCTAGTGTGCGTGATAGTTAAACTTGAGCCGTCACCAATCATGATATTATCTGAACCATTATACGGAGAGTGCTTGGAGAGATTTTACAAGTCTGTTGTGATGTGATGGGATACGCCGGAGCCGAGAAGCCACTCAGGAGTGATAGTTGACGGAGCTGTAAAGTGGGCTCATTACTGCCATTGTCTCAGCGGTTGACTGTGCTGGTGCGGTGAAGAGGGCTGCTGTTGCGA
Organism: Acer negundo; assembly: GCA_035582765.1. Taxonomy (NCBI): domain Eukaryota; kingdom Viridiplantae; phylum Streptophyta; class Magnoliopsida; order Sapindales; family Sapindaceae; genus Acer; species Acer negundo. The sequence continues at coordinate 20,507,650 of CM069231.1, read as the reverse complement.
CGGAAGTAGCTGATTCGGCTGGTTTGGGTGAGCTGATGTGAAGTTGTACATAGGGCATCTCTTGGGTATGTGTCCTTGCTCCCCACAGAGTTAACAGAAGCCGTAATATGGTCGAGGTTCATTTGGGCGATTTCGAGTGGAGTTTCAATCAGCTGACTCGTTGGGATTTTTTGGACCGAATTCAATCGACCAGAAAGCTCTATTATTGTTGTTGTTCCAGTTGTAGGTAGGTTGGTGACCACCCGAGTAGGGTTTGGCAACATAGTTGGCAGTGATGGGGAGTTTTTGATTTCTTGTGATCTCTTGCTTCAAAACAGCCTCTAAATTAATAAGTTTTTCATGGAGTTCTTCTAACGTAATTGGTGAGTCACGGGCATGAACCGTTGATGATATGTCTCTAAATTTATCACCCAAGCTATTTAGGATTTTTACTGTTAAGTCTTCAGAATTTTCTGTTGCGTCGAGCATGGCTAGTTCATCTACAATACTCTTTGCATGTTGCATGTATTCAGCGATGGATTGAGTACCTTTGGTGATGTTAGTGAGCACACTTTTGAGATGCATAATGTGTCATCTAGAGGGTTTTGCATAGGTGTTGGCGAGTGCAGTCCATGCATCATAAGAAGTTTTGGCGGAAGCGATAAATAGGATGATAGACGAGGATATGGATCCAAGTATTGCGTTTAGCAATAACTGATCTTGTCTAATCCACACGTGATGGGTTGGATTTGGTGCGGCAGACGTTGGTGAGGTATTGTCACTGATTATAGTGGTGGCCGAAGGGCATGGACGTTGTCCGTTAATGAAGCCCATGAGATCAAAACTAACAACAAAGGTGTGAAATTGGAGTTTCCAGGAGCAGTAGTTTGTTGCCATGAGCTTTAGCGGTGCTTAAGCAATGATGTTGATTTTGATGATCGTGTTTGTGGAAGAGGTCATGTCGTGGGATGAGAAGGAGGAGGAGATAATTGTTACTAAATTGGAGGAGGAGGAAGCGATGGTGGTCATGTTGGATCGATGGACTCTTTTGAGTTATGAAAGCTTTGATACCATATAGAGATTTAGAATAGTTTTCTGCATATAAATCTTGAATAATTGTGATGTACATATACAAGAGAGAGCTTTGAAGAAGCTTAGTTCAGGTGAACTTATGATTCCTAAAAATAAAAGGGATTAATCTATAGATAAATACAAGAGATTATATTACGAGATAATTACAAAGATAGTACAATTCTATTTAACTTAGGTATCCTTTACATTATATTTGTTCAAAATAAGAATTGAACATTATTTATTTATTTTTGAACTATTACAATGTTCCGGCTTTCTGGAATTGGGGAAGGAGTATGACTCAAACCCATAAACCTTTTAGGTGTAGGTGTGAGAGGCTTACGACTGAACTAAACTTATCTTGTATGAAGTAAATATTATTTAAGGGTACATTTTATTTATGATCAAAATATAATTCACTATTTTTTTTCTTAAAAATATGGCTTTAAAATATATAATTCTGTTGTTATCGATTTATAAATATAGTCTATAACATTTCTAAAATTTATCATTAAAAAATAAAAAATTTCTAAAATTTAATCGTAATATAAAACCCAATTTCAATCGCTTGTTATACATAGGAGATCTATAAGGAATCATTTCTTGTCCCCGTTATTATAATTTTTATAATACATGTTATTTTTCATTTTTTTTTAAATTTGTATTAAAGAAATTATTTTATTCTTATTGTTGAAGGAGGGAATACTGACTGCTGCAAATAAATACTTGCAAGATAAGGTAAACAAATACTAATCTTTTTATAAACTTCTATTTTTTAATAAAACAAAAATAAGTGTAGAAAAATAATTTACTTTTAAATTTTTTGTTTTTTTTTTTGTTTTTTTTGTTGTTGTTTTTGGCAGATAGAAGAGAACACTGTGATTGCTAACTTCGAGCCAGTGACTACTAACATTGACTTCCCTCTAATTATACCAGATCAGATATTTCAGATCTAGCTAGGAGTAATTATTTTGCTCCAATTCAGCATACCCGTGATGGAGCATTAATACAATAATTATTACTATCATTATTATTAAAAAGATTGTATTATTATTAATGTCCATGTAAGCAAGTATTTCAAACCTTGATAATAATGAATGGTTTCGATTTCTTGTAATATGTTCGGTTTGGATAAATTAATATATGTATTATGACAGTATGACACTAAAATTAGTATTTTTGGATAAACTCTATATATCCATATAATTGTTGTATGGTTTGAATATTACTTGTTATTTATTGTAAATTAATTTATCCTTCATCTCTTATTTTTTTATTACATGTATCATGATTTACTTGATTGAACAAACTGGCCGGTTAAGAAAAAAACATATGTGTGCACTAAAGTGGAAATGGTGGAAAGTATCACCTTTTCCAACTCATTTAGTGACTCTATGACCGGTTTAATAATTTAAGTTTAAAAGGCACCTATTATGATGAACTATCAAAATTGTCCTTAGATAATCATTTATGTTATTGTGTTTGTCTGGTTCTCTCTCCACACTTCCAACAAAAACGATAACGGGGTTAGTCTCTCTCTCTCTCTCTCTCTCTCTCTCTCTCTCTCTCTATCTATCTCTCTATCTATCTCTCTCTCAATACAAATAGAAGTTCAAGATCCAAACAACTGGACGTGCTTCATTACAACAAGGTAATATTTCGTGCAAATACTTCTTTTCATTTGTTCACATTTTCATTGTGACAATTGTGGATCTCCGAGACTTTGTCACCTTTTTCCGAGCCTTTTTAAAAATCACTAATCGAGCCTTTTCATGTCTTGTCCGAGCCTTTTCATGTCTGCTCCGAGCCTTTTCAAAAATCAGTAATTGAGCCTTTTGAAGTCTTCTCCGAGCTTTTTCATGTCTTGTCCGAGCCTTTTCAAGTCTTCTCCGAGCCTTTTGAAGTTTTCTCCGAGACTTTTAAAAAATAACTATTCGAGCATTTTCAAGTCTTCTTCGAGCATTTTCAAGTCTTCTTCGAGCATTTTCAAGTCTTCTCCGAGCTTTTTCATGTCTTCTCCGAGACTTTTCAAAAATCACTAATCGAGCCTTTTCAAGTCTTCTCCGAGCTTTTTCATGTCTTGTCCGAGCCTTTTCAAGTCTTCTCCGAGCCTTTTGAAGTCTTCTTCGAGACTTTTAAAAAATAACTATTCGAGCATTTTCAAGTCTTCTCCGAGACTTTTCAACTAATCGAGCCTTTTCAAGTCTTCTTCGAGCCTTTTCAAGTCTTCTCCGAGCATTTTCATGTTTTGTCCGAGCATTTTCAAGTCTTCTCCGAGACTTTTAAAAAATAACTATTCGAGCATTTTCAAGTCTTCTCCGAGCTTTTTCATGTCTTCTCCGAGACTTTTCAAAAATCACTAATCGAGCCTTTTCAAGTCTTCTCAAAGCCTTTTCAAGTCTTTTCCAAGCCTTTTCAAGTCTTTTCCGAGCTTTTTCATGTCTTCTCCGAGACTTTTCAAAAATCACTAATCGAGCCTTTCCAAGTCATCTCCGAGCCTTTTCATGTCTTCTCAAAAATCACTAATCGAGACTTTTCATGTCTTCTCCGAGCCTTTTCATGTCTTCTCCGAGCCTTTTCATATCATCTCCGAGACTTTTCAAAAATCACTAATCGAGCTTTTTCAAGTCTTCTCCGAGACGTTTCAAGTCATCTCCGAGACTTTTCAAATAATCACTAATCGAGCCTTGTTAGGTCTTCTCCGAGACTTTTTATTGAATTACTAATCGAGTCTTTTAAAGACTTTTTCGACACCAAAAATGTCTTTTTCGAAACTTTCATGTATTCTTCGAGACTTTGCTAGTGTTCTCCGAGCCTTTTAAATATCCTCACCCGAGCCTTTGTAAATGTAATTTATGAAAATATTTTGTACTCCTGAGTTTTTATTAATAGTTTTGATTAATTTGACAGCATCATGAATCGGGTTAGAATAGTAATATCTTACAACGGTCAATGGGAGCAACTACCCGACGGAAGTCAGAGGTTTGTTGGATCCGATAACAAGGGAATGTATATGTCAAAGAATATGACTTATGAAGAATTGGTGGCGATCGTGCATACCATTGTGAAGTATGATGTAAACAAATTCAATGTTGATCTGGCATCAGTATCAATCGTTCCTGGCAGTACATGTCGTACATTTATAAGAAATAACGATGATGTTCAGTTTATGCTAGGGGAAGATCGGGTGATCCCTCAAGTATGTGTAAGTCTAACTCAGAGGACACCTGGAGATGTGATAGGGAATGATATTCCTCCTCCTGAAAATACCCAACAATTTGGATCCTTTAGCGGTAGCAACCAACTATATCCCCAAAGGAGTTTCGCCGAAAGTGGGGAAAACATGTGTGGTGTCCCACCGGTAGCGGTTGACCAAGTAGTTGAACCTCAATTTGGCGATGTGTTTGGTTGTCGAATTGAGTAGTACAATGAGATGAACAATTACCCGAACCATGAGGTGGATAATGAGGCAAATAATGAACAGGTAGATGATCTAGAAAATGTGGATGAAGAGCGTACACAAATTCAAACACAAGGAAGACATGTACAAGGAGTTAGTTGCACTGTACCAAATATGCCTGGGACTTCCGAGGTCCGACATAATATAACTGTATCTGATTCTGATAATACGATAACGTGGGTTATTCCCGGAGCAGATTCATACTCGTTTGGTATTGGTAGAAGCAGCACCTTGGCAACGCAAGAACCTACATGCATGATTTATAAAGGTCAATTTTTCCCGAGTAAAAAGGATTTGAAAAGGCTAGTTGGCCTTTTTTCAATGCGGGAGAACTTTGAATGGAAGGTGAAAAGGTCTAATAAGACAATGTTACATCTAGTTTGCATCATTGACAACTGTACGTGGAAATTAAGAGTGGTGAGGAGAGATGAAGGGACTTACTTCCAAGTCAGAATTTTTGTCAACCAACACAATTGTCCTTTGGAGGAGGTTCACCGTCGCTACCGACAAGCTAGTGCAGTCATAATCGGAGAAGTCATTGCACCTAGACTTTAACAACATGATGGTCGTCTCATGCGTCCGAAGGACATAATTGCCGATATGAAAACAATGTATGGCATCCAAGTCATGTACAGTAAGGCACATGATGCCTTGCAATATGCATTGTCCTTGACCTATGGAACACATGAAGAAAGTTTCAAATTGTTACTATCGTTTGCGTACGTTCTGGAACAGCAAAATCCTAGCACAATCACCGACTTACAATGCACAGACGATGATACATTTTTGTACTTTTTCATGTCGTTAGGGTCCTCAATTAGAGGTTTTCGGAGGTGTATGCGTCATGTGATTGCAGTTGATGGTACCCATTTGAAGGGAAGATTCGGGGGTAAAATGTTTGTTGCAACTGCACAAGATGTAAACGAACAGGTGTATCCAATTGCTTTTGGGTACGGTGACTCAGAAAACAACCTTTCATGGGAGTGGTTTTTGGAATGCTTGAGGGGTGCCCTTGGTCATATAGATGATCTGGTTTTCATTTCCGATCGCTGTAGGGAAAAATAATAAATAAAAGTGGTAAACGCAGCGGAAGCGATACTAAAAACGATTTAGTGACTTTTAAAATTTTTCCTTTATGAACCTTAAACCCTTTTAATCAATAAACATGCATATATGTTAACAAAAGTAAATTACCTTTTGTCGCGTGATCCGATTGACTTACGTCGATGGTAATCCGCAAGACCTTCAATCCGAGCACGAACGTGGATCACCTAGGAGCGTGGTCTCCCTTTTCTTTGAATTGCAAAACTGTGAATGGACCAAACAAAAAACTTTCTTTTCTTTGTTAGTCACAAAAACAATCAAAAGAATGTCAAAAATTATTCCGGTCACTTTTGAGTTCTCAATCTAATGATCGAAACTCGCGTGAACCTAGATCGATATCGTATACACAAGCTTATTGATGATTAAGCAATAGTATACTATCAAAGAATAATTTCACACTCTCTTTTGTCTTTTTAGAATAAAAACTCTCTCTTGGAATTAAGAAGAAGAAGAAAGAAATAAAAAAAAAAACTCAAGCACCATAGATTGTGGTGGCCGAACCCTATAAGAACACATATATAGGTTGGCCGAATTTTTTCTTCTTTTTCCTTTAGGGTTGCCGAATTCTATGTAGTCTAAGATTAAGGTTGACCGAATTCTATAATGTCACTTATATAGGGTGACTTAAATTCAACCCTAATTCTTTTCAACTTAATAGACTTCAAACCCTAATCGAACTCCTTGATTTTTATTCTTTTATTTTGACTAAATAAAAAGACTCCTTATTTGATTAAATAAATAAAACTAATTTATTTATTTCCTTGTCAAACAAGTCTTTTACTTTTAGGAAAGATTTGTTTCTTTAATTAAACAATTAATCAATAAATTAATTAATTCTTATTTAATTAAAACAAATGAAACAAAATAATATTTTAGGTTAAAATTTTAACCTTGCCGCCCCACTTGATTAAGATTGGGCCTAACATTATTTTCTTATTTCATTTAATCCATTGGACTTTAAATAAAAAGCCCACATGTGAACCAGACTCATTCTTACTAAAAGAAACAAGCCCACATGTCTTTCATTAATATATTAATATAATTGAGCAGCCCATTACTAAAATAATGTGCAAATTATATTCTTAATATATTAAATGCAATTCTAGATGGACCCTTAAATTGGTCCGGTAGAATATATCAAGTGATCCATGCAAGTCCGTGTGGATTGGGGATCTTGGCGGGCCATCTAAATTTAAGCTTCAATAGACATAACCTAATCACAATCAACAAATGATTCACTTAGGTCCGATCCATTAATTTTAACTCATTCCACTAAAGAGCTAAAACTGAACTCTTAAATAAAGATAGAAAAGGAAGATGCTCCTCATTCATACCCTAGACAATCATATTGGAGATAGTGTATCCTCGTGATTAATATCAGTAATCGCCAAGAGTTCATAGACCGCCTATAACTCTCCAAGTTACCATATTTACTCATATGACCACGTTTTGAACTTGGATATTTTGACTTGTCCAGAAGCCATGTTTTCAATAGACACTATTGAAAACTCAACGTTGAGATTTAATATCCAATTACCTCAAAACATCCATATGATGATATTATACTCTCATTTAATTAAATGGAGCCACGATGTCCATATCTATAAATGAAGTCCTCTATCGATTAACAAATGAATATCACCAAACTATCAAGGATAGACTATGCGATATAATCGTACTCATTGATAACTCAAATGATATCACTTGCAACCATAAGTCCATCATTTATCTCAGGATTAAGATAGACCCTCCGATTGTCCTGATAATGAAAAGACTATTATCTATTGACGGTTCTAGATAAAGCTTTTCATTGTGATCCAGTTCAATGCACCCAGTGCACTAGATCCTTTTGCTCGAAGACACTCCGATGATTTTAGACTCATCATATCTCATTTGATCCCACTCAAATGCTAGCAAAAGAATTCTACAACTTTAACAAGATAAAGGTGCCCAACCTTTAACTTAAGTTGTGAACATTATTCAAGACTAACTAAAGAATTGTGTCTACCACATACATATCCAGATGTACGACCAATTCTTCTTTTCCCATAGTCTTTAGACCTTATGATTATTTACTTTGACAATTATAATATAAACTATAAATGCTATACAATTTGTTAAACCAGAAATCTCTTTATTAATATGAAAAAGATTGTTAATTACAACATTACACTCTTGCTATTGAGCATAATCCTAACAATCGCCATGCAAGCATTGAAGCGGGGATTTCTAAAGTGTTCCCTTATGCAACCCATACTATATGTTGCTGGCATTTTGGTGAAAATATGAAGAAGCGATTCCACAGAAAGGATGTTGCCGACATAATGGATTCAACAGCTAGAACGTACAGTGAATTCAATTATAACAGGCACATAGAGGAGTTACATAGGCTGCACAAGGGTGCATTCGAATATGTCATTGCTGCCGGTCCACACAAGTGGTCTCGCGTACACTGTCCCCAAAGAAGGTACAGGCTGATGACCACAAATGTTGCTGAGTGCATAAACTCATGCTTAAAATTCGCACGGCAACTGCCAATGATGACACTGGCGGAGTTCATTAGGAATATGCTACAAAAGTGGTTTCACGATCGTCATGCAGCTGCACGGTCCATGCGTCATCAACTGACCGACGCAGCACATCTTGTGATCCTAAAACGTGTCGAGAAGTGCAATTATATGACCGTAAATCCAGTTGACTGGAACATATTCTCCGTCAAATTGAAGGGAAACCAATGGACGGTTAACTTACACTTGAAGACTTGCACATGCAACAAATTCCAAATGGACCATTTCCCATGTTCTCATGCACTCGCAGCGGCAAGGTACATGAGATGTTACAGTTAACGATTTATATTATTTGGGTTCGTGAATCTCATTGTTTTCATTGTTGTAGGGAGCGAAACTTGGATTTCACATCTCTGTGTGCGGACTACTACAAGAGAGAGACACTTATTGATGCATACTCGGTTCCTATTATGCCTGTTGGCCATCCTTCTTCATGGGTAGTGCCATCCGACATCGCATCTCGGGTAGTTTTAAATCCAAAGTCGAAGAGACAATCAGGTCGCCCGATGGAGGGTCGACATGCCTCGTCTTCGGAGAGGACAACCACACAGTTGTGTAGAAGATGTGGACAATCAGGACATAATAGCAGGCGGTGCTCCAACCCACCGATGGTTAATGAAGGTCCCAGCATAAGTGTTCCCGATGAATACCGTCGCAAGTGCAGCATCTGTCATTCAATTGGACACAACAAACAAACGTGCCCTGAGAAAGACTCTACCGTGGAATGAATGAAGCCATTGAGGAAGGCGATCAAACATAACAAGGCAGTACAAGAGGAACATGTCTCCAACTTGATGTCTTCCAACATCGTCCAGACGTTGGGAACCATGCTCGATACAGTTGTGTTATGAGACCGTTGGTTATTATGCTTTTTTATGTTGAACTATTATGATATATTTATTGGTTGTTCGTTTAATGCCATACTGTATCTTTTGTTATAGTGTCTACAATTCATTGTATTGTTTATGGATTTCAATATATCAAATGTGTGTTCAAGTGTTAATTGCAAACAACTAAATTTTTTTAAAAAATAATTTCATTTCATTACTCAAATGTTATGTACATCAACTAAATCACTAACTGGAAGACCAATCCTTTGAGTTACAATAAACCTCCACAGCCATCTTCTCTCGGATGGTGCCCATTTCGTTTTCTGACCAGTCGAACGTATCCCTGTTCGCTGCCAGGTACTCTATCAATCTCAAAGTATGGGCACCACAGTTACCACTGCAAGTCACCACATAAACAACCGTTAGAATTGAATGTTATTAAAACCGATTAGGATAGAATAAGATCTTTAAACAGTCATACCCTCTATCCTGTTGGGGCACACGGTCTCTAGATATAATGTTGAGTGGAAAGGGCTTATTCTGCAATGTATACTTCATATCGCCCCTCCGTCTGCGACCGTGAAAGTCCAACGCATGCAGCATCGACGGTAAAAAATATTGTAAGCAAGCGAGCTGCGTTTTCCTATGGCGAAATGGTACCTCCTGTCTGAACGGGTCCATTAGGTAAATACTCCCTGTTGTGAGGTCGACGCTGGCTAGTACCCAATGCGTACGCCCAAGGTTGCAAGGAATCAAAACCTGTATGTGTTTCAACAAAGTGTTATCAATGGGAAATTTATTTAAAATTCAAATTCAAACAATGTAAATAAAACACTGACCACGTCAACTTCGTTCCATGGTTTGGTTCCTGCCGGGACCAATCCACGTACCACTGCAAGGTCCTCAGCGGACCACTGATGCTTGAACATAGACCAACTACGGTGGGGTTTGTCGGCCCCACTTCCCATCAATCTCTCCCAGTCATTCAATAACCATGACTGTACAAAGAAAATTTATAAAACGTTAGATAAAAGATGTACGAAACACATAAATAGATGTTCAAAAGCCGTACAAATTAAACACTTACATAGAACTGTGAATCCTGTATGTTGATCCTCGGACCGTAGACAGTGGAGTAATATCTCTGACGCTTCCGCAGAATATGCAAGTACGCGTCCATATGCTGACAATTTCAACATTTTGTATTGTTAGCATTCTACTATTTCAGAAACATCTTATACACAATGTTCAGGTAAGGACCATACCGTATCCTCCAACTCCATGATGTTGGTTTGAAATCGTTGGAATCAAGGGACACCAAATGGCTCAAGTAGATCCACATCACCCCTGCATAATTTTTGAAAAAGTTATATAAGAAAGTCGTTTTACTTAACAGTTTCAAAAAAAAAATTTTTTTTTGTAATATCTGCGATTATACTTACAATTCCCCAGTCGAGTTCCTCTTATAGGCTTGGTACGCCGCAAGGTGGTTAGGATCTATCAATGCGTGGGGCGCCCATACATGTGCTGGTTGTGGCCTAATCCTTGGCCTCTTCGGCCGAGAGGGGTCAGTGTATGGGGTCCGCTGCTGCCAACCTGCCCTGCGAACCCGATCCTGACGTTGAAGGGGTGGGGTAATCCAATCCAGCTCAATGTGATCCACTGGATGGCTGAGCTGTAAGGAGGAACTCTGTCCCCGTGTATTGCCTCAAGATGTGTGATGTGTTGACGGACTTTGTCCCCCTGTATCGCCTGTAGGGGTGCGCTGTACATTGGAACTATGTCGTCCTCGATCGCCTGCAAGTGTAAGCTCTTTGGGTGCACTGAGACTGGGGATCTCTGTCTCTGTGGAATAAATAAAGGGGTGCTCTGCACCAGGATCGACTGGAGGGGTGTGCTGTAAGGAGGTGCTCTGTACCAGTTCTTGAGAATGAACAGGTTGGTCTGGTAAAACCTGCTGAGGTTCTTCCTCTATCTTCATAGGTGTTGTATCAGTACCACTAGTACCACGAGTAACCTCCTCTCGTGGTGTCACACCAGGCCCTTGCTGATCACCCTGATGACTACCTGTCCTCCCTTTGGGACTGAAGTCTCGGTGTCCGTCTGGGTCATCGAAGGGTGGGTCATAGAACCGTGTACCTCGAGTACGGGCATGCGACGTCGAACCCAGAAGCCCTCGAATCAAATCTAGCAACTCCTGATGCTGTTGATCTCGTTTCTCATTACTCTTTCGCACCTCCTCCTGTAACTCGCGTAACGCATCCATCAGTTCAGTATACCGACGGTCCTGAAAGGATTTCGAAATTGTCAGTACTAAAACCATTCACTCGATTGAAATTAAATAATACGGTAAAAAGAATTATACGTACCTCTGTTTGCCCTCCAACGCCTCCTCGTGAGTCATCTCCAGTTCGAGAGTCATCTCTAGTTCGAGGCTCTAGGCAACGTGAATCGAACCCGCCTAGTCCTCGCAAGACGAATATGGCGACCGTCCGAGTCAGAACCCTCCGTATCACTGGGTTTGAAAGACGGACCCTCAGTGTCACTGGTTCCAGCAGTTGTATATCGTTCGGGGTTAGAGGAACAGGTATATCACCGAGATCAGCATCATACAAACTGCCTCCCTGGGAAATGCCCTCAAAGTACCATTCAGCCCTCTCAGTTACCGTCGGCACCAATTTCACCCTCGCAAACATCTGAAATTGCAGTTAGACCATTGTAATTGTATACATACTAATAGTTATGAACATAAAAAAAAATATATATATATATAGATATTTACACTTTCAAGGAAAATGCTATTCAACTTCTCCCCCCTCGGTCGCGTACTCAACTCCCATTTTAGAATTCGGGGGGAGAGCTCGATTTCCCTCCGCTTCCCACATCCGCTGTTGCCAAGCTCGGGGATAACCTCGAAAGCAAATATCTACAAAACAGCTAAGAACGATAAGAATCCAATACAATACATAAGTCATATGAAAAAAATAACAAATTCAAAATTCTCACCAACAGGGCGTGCGTTAGCCCATATATGTTATATGTCTCCGTGGTGTGTACATCAACGCCCTTTCGTCGCTGGCGTTGTTCAAACCGCCTACGTCGACCATCCAACGCATGCTTGAAACCGTATATAGACCGCCTATACACGTGTGCACCCCACGGGAACGCATCAAAAGCGTCCAAGTCCTCGACTAGGCGAAACTGCCATACTGGAACTTTCTCTCTCTCGTCCAACCCCATCAGTATCCAGTTAAGCATATACAATAAGCAAAGCTTAACCGCATCGTACTGCTCAGAAAAAACACCAATCCGTAGAACGGCTTTCAGCTCTGCATACTCGACCTCATCTCGACCCTCAAAGTACCGCTGGTGTATGCCATTCTCTACCATATCATAGGTCGACGTGTCAGGAAGTTCTCCGAACTTCAATCCGGTGATTAGACAAAACTCAACCTTTGAGAACCGGACCGAATGCCTTCCTAACAAAAATCTCATCTCATCTTCAGGCCCATCGTGATGCAACTCGCGAATAAGCAACCGATGTACAATGCCAGCTGAAAACTTCATCCCACGATCCATCCGAAGGAGGTGTCCAAAACACGACTCAGTATACCGACGTCGTTCTTCGACCGCAAGATGTTCAGGTACCTTGTTAAGTGCGTTGTCGATATCTGTAAGGTCATCAAAATGGTCATGTCGAGTTATTTTCCCCGAATACCTTTCTTCCTCTGGAGTTTTAAGCGAATCTTTTAGTTGATTCCTCATCTGCATATTGACATAAAAAATATATATCTAGTTAAATAAAATAAATAATATAAAAATGAAAGGTTTCGGACACTAAATGAAAAGTCTCGGACACTATATGAAAAGGCTCGAAAACTATATGAAAAGGCTCGGACACTATATGAAAAGGCTCGGAAACTATATGAAAAGGCTCGGACACTATATGAAAAGGCTCGGACAATATATGAAAAGGCTCGGAAACTATATGAAAAGGCTCGGACACTATATGAAAAGGCTCGGACAATATATGAAAAGGCTCGGAAACTATATGAAAAGGCTCGAAAAATATATGAAAAGGCTCGGACAATATATTAAAAGGCTCGGAAACTATATGAAAAGGCTCGGAGACTATATGAAAAGCTCGGAGATTCTAATTCTAGAAACCTATTCATATTCCTTAAAAGGCTCGGATTACTATTTAAAAGTCTCGGACAATGTTTTAAAAGGCTCGGATCCTATTTTAAAAGTCTCGGAGCCAGTGTGAAAGGCTCGGAGATTCAAATTGCAGAAGCTTATTTAAATTGCTTGTAAAAGGCTCGGATTATATATGACAAGGCTCGGAAAAGGCTCGGAAAATGTTTTAAAAGGCTCGGAGATTCAAATAGCAGAAACCTATACAAATTGCTCGGAAAAGGCTCGGATTACATGTGAAAAGCTCGAAAAAAGGCTCGAAAACCCAGAACTTCATCGTGTTCAACAGAATTTTTTCATAAATTTAAACCCTAACCTAATCAAACAAACCTAATCAACAACAAATCAAATCAAATCTAATATACATGTCTAACAAACATCCAACATCAAAAACACATAAAAGTTTCAACAACAAAAATGCGTCAGAAAATCATATCACCTTCTCGTCGATTTCAAGACTGTATCGCCACCGCCGGCAGGTTTCCCGTGAGATTTAGTACCGGATTTCTTGCACCCAAGGTCTCTCTTTCCATTGTTCTCTCTCTCTCAACTTTTTTCTCTTCAGACGCAAAGTGACAAGAATGAGGGTATTTTTGTCTGGTAACCTAAATAGGTGCCTTTTAAACTTACATTAGTAAACCGGTGACATTCTCACAAAAGCCCCTCCAAATAGTGACAAAAAAATTTTGAACCCGTGCACTAAATTGCTCAAAAGATAAATCTCAAAGTAAATATCAGTTCAAAGCACATTAGGGATATATAGTTGTGGGGCCAATTGGGGCGAGAGAAGGTCCCATCACCAACATTCCTCTACCCTACCCCCACCACTCCTCCCAAAACCCATTAGGGGGCATCGGGTATGGGGGCATTTGAGTGGAATTTTCCCCACCACCCACAAACCCCATTTTCTTATTTTTTATTTTTAATTTTTTAATTTTTGTCATTTCCAATATTCAATTTGAAAATCCAAGTTTAGAATTTTAAATCCGGCCAACATAATATTTAATTTGATCCTGTTAATATATTAGGTGTTTTTTATTATTATTATTTTTTTATTTTTTATTTTTTAGACTTTAGATATAAAATAAAAATAAAATTATAATATATATATATACACACAAAAATGTTCAAGTAAGTGTGCACTAATATAACTTTAATTAGATTTACATAATTTGACTCAAAGTATATACACTTGTCAAAACTTCTTCATAATCAATGGTCCATATGCACGGTACTGATATAGTTATATCAGTGCGCATTGACCATAACGGGACTGTTTACATATATATATATATATATATATGCATGCATATATACGGTTCCGTTCCTATCAGGGCATCTTTATATAACTTTATCAGGATATTGAATGTGAGCTACTTATTTATAAAAGTGATTTGACAAGTGCATACATACTAAGTCAAAGTATGTAAAACGAGTGGCTCACATTCAATTTCCTTATATAATTCTATCAGGACATCCTCATAGAAAAATTTCCGTACATACACATACATATATATATTTATATATTTTTAGGAAACGTGAGAATGAAGGCAGGGGTGGGTCCCCCCACCACCTCCCCCATTTATAAAAGTGGGGGCCAAGTTTGGCCACGTCCTCACCCTCCAAAACCCATTTGGTGGCTAAATTTGCTCCAAAAATCCCATGGGACCCCGTGGGCCCCATGAGGAAACGCCCACCCTTACACAATACATTTAAACACAAAATCATTAAAACGTTTTACAATCAAATTCAAATCGTCCGTCATCTGCTTCTGCTTAATTAGAAATAGAATTCATATAGACAAGAACATAACTAGAACTGAAGACTAGGGTGGGTTAGAATTTTTTTTTGTTGGGAAAATTGCACAAACACACCTTGATCGTAACACATATATGAGGTAGAATCCAGTTTTATCAAAATTACAAAAAGATAATCTTTACTTAGGGTTTGACCGTTAACTTTAACTGTGGTCTTAACATCAATGTGGAAAGTACTTAACTGCTTTTATTTTTTTTATATATTATATAAATAACTATTAAAAAAATGAAAAAAAAAACATATAATAAGAACAAAAATTAAAATATTAAAATAAATAAATCCATAATATTAAAAAATAGAATTATTTGTTTTTCAAAAAAATAAAAGAAATATATGTTTGTAAAAAAAAAAAAAAATCTATTTTTCAAAAAAAAAAACTGTTTTTTCAAAAGAAAGAAAGAAAGAAAGAAGTATTTGTTTGAAAAAAAATAGAATTATCATTTTTTTCAAAAAAAAAATAGAATTATCAGTTTTTCAAAATAAAATAATAGAATTATCTGTTTTTCAAAAAATAGAAAAATTATCTCTGTCAAAAAAAAGAAAAGAATTATCTCTTAAAAAAAACAAATAATTATCTCTTAAAAAAAGAATTATCTATTTTTTTTTTTGAAAAACAAATAATTCTATTTTTTTGTTTTAAATAGATATTTCTTTCATTCCTTTTTTTTTTTTTAAAAAAAAAAAAGGATTTTTCTATTTTTTAATATTATGGTTTTAGTTATTTAATATTTTTATTTTTATTCTTATTATATGTTTTTTTTTTTTTCAATTTTTAATAGTTATTTATATAATATATATAAAAAAATAAGGGCAATTAAATACTTTCCACACTAATGTTAAGACCACAGTTAAAGTTAACGGTTAAACCCAAAGTCAAGGGTATCTTCTTGTAATTTTGGTAAAATTGGATTCTACCTTATATATGTATTAAAGTCGGGGTTGTTTATGCAATTTTTCCTTTTCCTTTTTTTTTTTTTTAACTGAACATCGACATCACCTAGTTAGAACGACATAGTGAGACGTCCCCGTAAAATGTATATTGTAAATAAACTTTTTATAAAATTTTATTTTATTTTCAAAAAGTCAAAACAAATTATAAGAGAAACATGAAATTGAAATACAAACACTAATTAAATTATACAATGTTCTTATATTATTACATTAGTTTGATTCATTTAAAATATACTAATACAATGTTACGAGAAATTTATTTTACACTACTGTTACTTTGTAAATTTTAAATTGGATTAACTAATAATTAGATTACTCCTAAAATCACATTAACTATATTTACCAATAACCCTAAAATTTTAAAATAAAACAACATATTTAAAGTCACAATTAATATTCACCCAAACACATTTAATTTCAAGATTAATTGTTGATATTATAAAGAGATTGAGCCAATTTGGAAATTGGGGAAAAATAATTTTTTCTTATAACAACAAGATTTAATTATTGTTATAAGAAAAAATTATTTTTTCTACTTTTAATTGGAAATAAAAGTAATTCTTTAATGAATTTTTTTTCTACTTTTAATCGGAAATAAAATAAATTCTGTAATTAATTTTTTTTTCTTATTATTTTAATTTTGTTTTTTAAGCTGGGCTAGTGTCACTTGTCCGTCCATGCATATAGAGCATTGTTTGTGTAAACGTGTATCGAATATTTTTTCTTTGCTTTTTCATAACACATTCAGATCTCCATATTTTTCAAGATCCGTGCTTTCACACTTTTTCTTTTGTGTTCCATCATAACAGCTTTCACTCATCAATGATGGTAGTTCTTTCCTATATTATGTGGCTACACATATCTATAAAGGAAACATTTTCTATAAAAGATGCTTAGGGATTCTATGTGTCGATTATCGAAAAAATATCGATAGTGACCATCAGTCATTTTTCATGAACTAGCTTCGAAAATGTCATGAATCAATATATAACATGCTCAAAATTAATTATTGAAAACTGTATATTAAAATAGCAATTGTGTTACTTTTGTAATCGATATTTCAAGTCAGTCCCATAATAAAAATCAATCTAAGATTTGCAAAAATCATAGTTTATGCATCAAACAATCGATGAACACAAACCAATGGAAGTGGCAAATCCCAATGGATTCGCCTTCTTCATAACAATCAACATATCATTTTCTTGAACATGTTTTAGGTGATTATTATAAGCATCAATGCTTTTCTCAATAAATTGATATTGATATCATCAAAACTCATTCTAGAACTTAAATACAAAGAAGATGAATAACAAACATTGTTCTTCTTTCTCATCAGATTTTCATCTCGCCATGCCTGCGCTTGCTGGAGTTATAACTCTTTGCAAAGAGTGTACTCAAGATTTGCTTGAATTTAATTGGTTAATTGTAACCCACTAAATCAAGCTTAATGTAAAAGCAATCATTTGTTGTTTTTTGTTTCTGCAAAATAATCTCTGTACTTATGCATGAGCTATTATTGAAGATTTTTTTTTTTTTGAATACAACAACTGTCGAGACCGGTGATATTTGGGCTCTACAAACTCAACTGGGACTACGACTCCCACAAGAGAGGAGACATCACCCACATGTAGTGGGACACCACAATCTTCAATAATATCTTTTTGAGTTTTAAAAATATTCTTGTAATTAATCTAATTATTATGTTTCCAGACCAATTATTATATGTTTAATTAGGTAGTTAATTATTTTATGATTTGATTAAATCAAATCTAATTTCCTTATAAGAAAGGTTTTTGATGTTTTAGGATACTAGAAATTTTAATTTACATTGTTATTTCAATTATTTCATTTTTAAGAAAATTGATGATTTTACTGTATCTTAGTTATTTAAGGTTTCTTTTAGGTTTTTAGTTTTCCTATTTAAAGGCATTAATTGTACCCTAACAAGGATGAAAAGTCTTTGATGATTAATAAAATTTCAAAGAGAGTATTTCTTTTTTACCAAAATACCGATACATTTAGGTGGATCAACGAATTTTGATACCTGTTATTTTGGTATCTGTGCATTGATGAACTGAGTAATATAAGGTTTCGCTTTCAGCATTCTTGCGCAAATTGATAGATTCAAATAAGTTACCCATATGTTTATCGATTGTTGTCGACACTAATTTTTCCACTACATCAGTTGGTATCAAATCTAGGTTGTGATAATCAACTAACTCTATGCTAGGCTCTGATACCAAACATATACGCTTTTGAAACAGTACGTAACAGGATAAAAAATATTAACAATATCGAGGATCTGCGCTTACAATCCAATGCAGTAAGGGGACACCAACTGTTCCTGAGTCTCTTGAATCTCGTTTTGCACCAAAAAATGATAAAATTTTATGGCATAATCATCAACCGATCGCATGCCCTCACATAGATTTTGTAATTTTTGGTAGATCCAACTTCTAAAAATTATAAGGTAAGAACTTAACACGTAACTTCTGTTTCATTTTCTCTTAGTTAGAAAATCTTGGGTTTTCTTGAACGATTCTTGGTGAGTTTGAGTTGTTGCCACCATGCCCCTACCTTAACCCGAAGCCTTGTTGCCACTAAGGCCACCCTTACGTTCTCCAGAACCTTCTTAAAGTCTAGAATTTCTTAACAATTCTCCAGAATCTCATTGCATGTTGTCATCGACCTCAAATGCCCTTCGACAATGTTGCGGGAGTTTGTCCTCTTTATCACTCCCATCAAATTCACTTTATAGTTTAGATTCTTGAATGGGGTTTGGTTGGCCAATATCATAGCAAGCTTCTCCATTATTTGTGCAACTTGTTGCTCAAACTATACAATGTGGTCACGTTCATAGTCTTCGTCTAAAGGGATCTGGTTTGGTGGATGTCTCTTTAGTGGCATGTTGATATTGTCTCGAGCGAACCTGGCTCTATTACCAAACTGATGCAGTGGAAGCTTTTATGAGAAAAACTCACACGAATAAGTAAAAAAGAAAGTACTATTATTAGGTTGATTCGCATAAAGATATCAAGATAATAGGCTTCAAATCCGTTAACCATCGCAAAGGTACCAAAAATGGAAGAAATTTTGAACAATATCATCCTTTTATTCAATAATCAACTAACCGCCTTTAAGGGCTACAATAGCACTTATTTATACTTAAAAAGCAACCTGTATAATAAGAAAATTATATTTGATTTTGTAGGTTTTTGATTTGTATTGGCTTGATTCCATTGCAAAACTCTCTATATTTGTAACTCTATATTTGTAACAGGTGTTGCTTATGTGGTTCTTGGTGAAAGGAAGCTTTAAAGGTTAAAAGCGACGTCTTATGCAAATATCGTATTCAAGAGGAAAATTACATACATAGATTCTAAGGTATCAAGTTTCTTCTTCCTCTTACAAGGTGTAAGCGCGCACACACACAATTCATTCATGTGTGTCCCTATATCGTTGTGCAAACATTTGGTATAACACATTCACACACATTTAAGTATGCACAGGCATTGGTCTCGTATTGACAAACATTATAGATTTGCATGTTTTATGATTATCACTTAGATATGGCATATTTGTGTGACATTGTGTTTATTTGTTTGTGTTTATTGTATTTTGGACTTGAACATGGTCTTATTTGGTTCCTTATTGAGTCCCGGTCATTTCGGTTATTTATTCATTAGGTTTCGAGTCCAAGCGATATAACTACGCTACTTTGCCTTCTCATTTGTTGAGTTGCCTTCGTCGTCATTTTCCGAGATGAATTCTCAACCTTTTGTCAAAGTTTTGTAATCGTCGTTGTGCGTGAGGGAGTCACAGTTCGTAATCCGTATTTTGAACGGGGTTTAGTTAGCCAATATCGTAGCAAGTTGCTCCATTATTTGCGCAATCTATTGCTTAAACTATACGATGTGGTCACGTTCACAGGCTTCGTCTAAAAGGATCTGGTTTGGTGGATGTCTCTTTAGTGGCATGTTGATATTGTCCCGAGAGAACCTGGCTTTGATACCAAACTGATGCAGTGAAAGCTTTTATAAGAAAAACTCACACGAATAAGTCAAAAAGAAACCTATTTTTATTAGGTTGATCTGCATAAAGATATCAGGATTATATGCTTCAAATTCGTTGACCATCGCAAAGGTACCGAAAATGGAAGAAATTTTGAACAATATCAGTTTTATTCAATAATCAACTAACCACCTATAAGGGCTACGATAGCACTTATTTATACTTAAAAAGCAACCTGTCTAATAAGAAAATTATATTTGTTTTTGTAAGGTTCTTGATTTGTATTGGCTTGATTCCATTGCAAAACTTTCTATATTTGTAATAGGTGTTGCTTAGGTGGTTCTTGATGAAAAGAAGCTTCAAAGGTTAAACGTGACGTCTTATGCAAATATCATCTTCAAGAGGAAAATTACATATTTGGATTCTAAGGTATCAAGTTTCTTCTTCCTTTTGCAAGGCGTAAGCACACACACACAAAATTCAATCATGTGTGTCCCTGCATCGTTGTGTAAACATTTGGTATAACACATTCACACACATTTAAGTATGCACATGCATTGGTCTCGTATTGACAAACATCGTAGATTTGCATGTTTTATGATTATCGCTTAGATTTGTGTTTATTTGTTTGTGTTTATTGTATTTTGGACTTGAACATGATCTCATTTGGTTCCTTATTGAGTCCCGGTTATTTCGGTTACTTATTCATTATGTTTTGAGTCCAAACGATGTAACTACTCTACTTTGCCTTCTCATTCTTTGAGTTGTCTTTGTCGTCATTTTTTGAGATGAAGTCTTAACCTTTTGTCAAAGTTTTGTAGTCGTAGTTGTGCGTGAGGGAGTCACGATTCATAATCCGTTATTTGAACGGGGTTTGGTTGGCCAATATCCTAGCAAGCTACTCCGTTATTTGTGCAACCTGTTGCTCAAACTATACAATATGGTCACGTTCATAGGCTTCTTCTAAAGGGATCTGGTTTGGTGGATGTCTCTTCAGTGGCATGTTGATATTGTCCCGAGCGAACCTGGCTCTGATACCAAACTGATACAGCGGAAGTTTGATTGAACCAAAATTGGTACGATTTTAGACCTCATGTCCTTCTCATTTTGCATAATTCTTAGGCATTTCCCTGTGATTTAATGGTGTAAATTAAGGGTTTTCAGGAATTTACAAAGTTCAGGGGCATAGAAGTAATATTGGGTTTGTAAGAGATTAGGGAGCTTTTCATAACTTACCAGCAACCCATGCCACCTCACTTAATGAAACGGTGTATTTCAATTATGAGAGAAGTTGGGCTGCTAAATACATCCCACCCAATTCTAAATGCATCCTATTTAAAGAAAAAAGGCCCAATAGGTGTAAAAATCTAGTACGGTGAGCTCACCACACCTAAAGCCCAAATGCACCCCACTGGCCTTCTAAATGCACCCCATTTAAAGACTTCATCTTCAACCTCTAGCCATTCTCCAGCCATGGACGAACCAGACCTTCACCAAATCCTAACCTTCGTGCATCAGCCGTCCGAGATCGTCGCCGCCAGCCGTTCGTTTCCTATCGGAAGCCGTCGCACGGAGCCGTGAACGGAGCACATCAAAGTATGATTTTTTCTTCCGGTTTCGCACCTTGAGTCGATCCATGGTAGCTGATCACGTTGCCATTTTCTCCACCTTGAAGCAGCCATGAAGGTCCAAGAACAGTTCGGGTCCAACACCCGTACTAGACCCGCACTTTCCACCGAGATCCAAGAACCAAAAATCCCAAAATTCATAAAGTGCAGTTGTGATAAACTGCGCTTCACCCGCGCTTTAGTGCTTTACAAGCGCACTGCAGTATAAACCAGTTCTGAATTCGTGGGGCAAATTACGGAAAGTACACCTCTGGGACAAAAGGTAATTTGCCATGCCAGGGCATGTTGTTGTAATTTACCACTCATGCTCTAATTTCTGAAATACATATAAATATCTCATTTTCTAATGCCAAAAACTCTTTAAATTTGCATGTTTTATGAATATCGCTTAGATATGATATACTTGTGTGACATTATATTTATTTGTTTATGTTTGTTGTATTTCGGACTTGAACATGATCTTATTTGGTTCCTTATTGAGTCTCGGTCATTTTGGTTACTTATTCATTAGGTTTCGAGTCCAAACGATGTAGATACGCTACTTTACGTTCTCATTCGTTGAGTTGTCTTCGTTGTCATTTTCCGAGATGAATTCTCAACCTTTTTTCAAAGTTTTGTAGTCTCTATTGTGCGTGAAGGAGTCACAATTTGTAATCCGAAGACAGATTCGAGATCGGAGTTCGGAGGCCCGGAAACGACCGAAGAACGCGAGCAGAGTGCGAGAGGAGCAAGCGTGGCCAACGGCCAAGCTTGGAGTCCATGTGTGGCACATGGTCATACCAGCCCTCTGCCTACGTGTGACACACGGGGTCCACATATGGAGTTGACGCGGCTTCCTCTAATTGGTCCTTTTTTTCCCTCTCTTGAATCCTTTTAAAAATTCTCCATTCTCTTCCATTTCATTGAAGAAGAAAATTTGAAAAAGATAGAGTGTATAATTTTCTCTCCAACTTTCCCAACTTCCAAACACCATAACTTTCTCATTCGGACTTCGAATTGAGTGATTCAAGTTGGAGAATCTTCATATTTAAGCCCCTACCTTCTCCAAAAAGGTTTGTAGTTGTTTGATTGAGTTTACTGACAGTTCTACCCTCAAAACTGAACCGGCTCGGGATTCCTAGGTACTGAACTAAACTTTGTGATTTCATCTTTTATGATCTTCAATTACCTAGGGTTTTCTTCTTCTATATGTTTGTGTATGTTTGATAAAAGCTATTGAGAACGATAGCTTCAAATTAAAGATAATCTAGTCTAATTAGAGACTTGAAAGTGAACAGATTTTCTAGAATTCTATGTTTTCACATGTTTGTGAGTTTTATTATAATTAGTTCGATATCTATGGTTATTTGTGTTTTGATTGACTCATTTTATGATTAATAATATTAGCATGTGCTTGGATCTTTTTATTGAACAAATTTAGGATTAACACATTTGATTTTGCGTTTAGAGCTTACTAGGATTTAATTGATTATTCATTATATCCTTGCTCTAAATACTTGCTAGAATATTCATTGATCATATTTTGTGATTATAGCATTTTTGGTATATGTTTCTAATATCTTGAATACATGCTTCATGTATATAATTTATTCAAGTGTTAACTTTGTAAATGTAACTAGGAATCACATGTGTTAGGTGTTTCACATGCTCTAGGTTTCAATTCCTGATTTTATGACTAGACAATAATTGACTTGTGTGCTCATATGATTAAGTCTATGTTTACATGATTTGTACTTGATCCATACATTTCATATGTTCATGCATCATCTTGTATGATTGCATCACTTGGATTGTTAAACTAGAATATCATACATTGTGTGCTTATTGTCTAATTCTAGTTTACATAGTTCATATTGATCATATTTCTTATGTTGAATGTGCTTGCATCATTTGCATCATTTAAATCATTTGCCTTGCAAAAGGTGGAAGTCTCTTGTTAAGGTGAGTGAAGTCTTTATTTGAGCAAGAAGACTTGGCTAGGAAAGTGTTCCGGATAGCCAAGCAAGGAGTCTTAGTTAGGGTCAATTGGATTCAGATAACTAAGCAAAAGTCTTAGCTAGGAGTTTGGTACTCTAAATGGTTGAGCTAGGGAAGCATGACTAGGATCATTTGTGATCTAGATAGCTAAGCAAAGGAATCTTCCTGGAGACGTGAGCATCTTAGATAGGAAGTTGCTTCCTAGAGGTGTATGACACATTTCGGATAGGAAGTAGGCCAGGTGGTTCACTAGACCTGAGGGTAGACTAGGATTTGATAGCTTAAGGTGGATATCATGAGTTGATAGCCTTGAGTGTGTAAGTCATTTTCTTCATAGTGGGTTGCTTTCCGGTGGTTGTGGATTCAACCCGTGGATGTTTCCTCTTCGGAGGTTTACCACATAAAAATCAATGTGTCAAATGTCTCTATCTCTATCTCTTTATATTTGTATGTATGATTAATATAACTTGTTTAAGATCTCTATTTCCTCATATCCTTGTAAGCAAGTTATTGGTAAGAAAGAGATGCACACATTATTGGTTGAATCAACACTTGTCTCTTGTATGTTGTAAATGTTTGAACGTTGTATCTTGTAATATTCTATATCAAGTTGTATAGTTCTACTTAGTGTAATTACATTGTAATATTCAAAGTACAACTTGTAGAATTTTCTCTTCATTGAATATACTTGTATATGAGATATATTGTTTCTTGATATATGTTTTGTAGACTAAAGGTGGTGAATTGAGCATACATGTGTTAATTTTTTTCTTGTAACAATCATGTTAAAGGTTAATTTGTATACTCACCAAGGTTTTGACATAAGTCAAGAAAGGGTTTTTAAAACTAGTGTGTCAACCTATTCACCCCTCTGTAGGTTGTTTAGTATAACTTGATAGATATTTTCAATTGGTATCAGAGGGGGTCACTTAAAGTAATTAGTGTGATTCGGGATCTACAAGGTTATTTACTAGGATAACAACCTTTTGTCTATAATTGTATGTAATGGTTGTCTTCTTTTGTTAATTGGGAAAATGTTTGTTTTTGTTGAAAATGCTCATGAAAGACTTCAATAAGTCTAGTGATGAGCAAACTTGTTTGGATTGTAAAGAAAGGTTTCTCTTCTCCGAGTTTTATATTTGATGGAGTAGTTTCTCCAAAGCAATATGTTCATAAAGTATGAATGAGGTTTATTTTTGAGAAGTTGAAACTTTTAGACCTTTTTGCCATTAATAGTGGTGTAAGTTTTTAAACCCCTTTCTCTTAATAAAGATTCAAATATGGCAAAAGAGGCATGGAATAGATTCCAAGCTATATTTGAAAGAGGTTCTTCTTGTGTTTCATTTCATTTGTCTACTAATAATTTTGTTGATAAGCTTGAAAAGAATGTTAGTGACAAAAGCAAAAAAGAAGAAGTTTTCTCGGAGGATGATCGATCTTGACTTGATCGCTTGACTTTACAACTCAATGAAGTGGATTTCAAATCAAAGATCACCAACTTCAACTTGATGGCGAGAGTTCGAACTTTTGAGAAGGAAAGAGATGAAGAAGTTAAAGTGAAGAATGAAGTGATCAAATGTCTATAAGAGAAAACGGTTGAGGATGCTCTTATGTTAGATAGTTTAATGAGTAATTTTGCTAATAATTTGTTTTTCTCTTGAAGGAAACTATCAAAGACAAGGAAGAGGAGTTGGCAATCATGAAGGCCAAAGAGCTTAGTGATCTTCATGAAGATTCAAGTGACTTAAGCTTTGTAGTTGAGCAAGTTGAGTCTCCTACAACTAAAGGCGAGTCACTAAGGAATAAAAGGATTTCAAAGGCCAATCTTCTAAGGTCAAGTGCAAAATCAAGAAGAGTACGGAGCCTTCACCTTCGATACACTCTCACCTAAATAGTATCATCTCAATATGTATTCCGGTTTGCCCTTTTTGAAATGTTGTAGTGCATACTAAATCTAGATACCATGAGTGTATTAGATGATGCAAACTAGGGAATGAGATGCATGTTAGTGAAATGAAAAAATCTTTTATGAATGTTTCTTGCATGACAACACTTTGGATTTTGTACGTGTTAATGATAATCATGTGAGAAAAATTGTTAAGAAGATTATGGTAAAAATGAGTGTTTCACATGATCATATGCATTGTCTTGATAATATCCTTGTTGATGGCAATAATATTGTGTATAACATGAGAATATCCTTATAGAGAAGATAGTTGATGATTATCTTCTAGATATAATATTGCCATGAGAAATGATCATGATGGTTTATATGTGTTTCTGCACCCAAGACCAAATTGGTCAAGGGTGAGTGCTCTTACCATTAGTGTAAGTTGCACATGTGAGTTAGCTTTAAGATTAGTGTCTAGTTTTGAGTAACTTAGCTAGCTAGCTTTGTTTCTCTATAATCTTAACATGAACTTAGCTATCTCACAAATGTTGCTATGATAATCTAAATCTATTGATTAACTTTTGAGAAGTTGTTTTTATGAAATCTATATGGTGACAATCATGTCAAGACTTTTGGAGAAAGTCAATATTTTGTTGTTTGAGTTGAAATGCATAGTCTTTAGTCTCTTGGAATCGACACACATATAACTTGTTGTCATGAGGACAGACAAACCAAGAGGACTCATAAAACGGGTGAAGGCCTTGCATTTGATGAAAATAGCTTACGAAGGTATATTGATATCATATTGCTTGCTTTCTTAATTTTCATCTCTCAACTCATTATTTATACCACTTCATGAAGCATGTCATATTAGAGAACTAATATAGTGTTTATATGGTCCTTCTTAACATTTGCTTATTTAAGATCTTTTGGTGATGATTGTTCACATTGATTTTAATCATGATGTGTGTTATTGTTTGTATGATTGTTAAGTGGCATGTTTTGAAAAATATGAGCTTCATATTATTTGAAAGCTACTCTCTTAAGAAGTAGAGATCTTAAGTAAGTCTCTTTACTTGCTTTTTGATCATGTGCTTTTAAGCCTTAAAACTTGGTTTCAAAAATGCACTTTGCTTCTCTTGTATGCTTGGTTTAGTAAGTTGAGTTTGATTGATGTAAGTTTTGGATACACCTTGAAGTCTTAGGACTAGTACATTTAAAGATGACCTATGGTTGGTATCCATTTGCTTTGGCAACATAGAACTCAACGAGCACCTTCATGGAAAGGGCTACACACTTTGGTTGTACAACCGCCTAATGTAGGAAAGGGTTATGCCATTGTAATGAGTGAAAGCCGCCATGAAGTGTATATGTTTATGTTAGAAAAATCAAAGAAGTGTTGAAAATAATCATTGAAAAAAAAATCATTGATTCAAGCCTAAAACAAAACAAAAGGTTTTATGGAGTGTAGTTGAATAATCAAATTAGCTTGGGTTGTCAAATAGAAATGAAATGACGAGCCACATGCACACACACGCTCACATGTTGAAATCTATTCTCTTTAAAAGCAAAATTCCGGATGATAATCGGTTTGACCTTTTTATGTAAAGGCTTAAGATGAATAATTGTTAAAAATGTTTGCATATTTGATTATCAAATTACTTCTTTTCATATACTTGAAGCAAAATCTTCACATACACACACACATTTTTGCTTATATGGTATTTTGATACTCTAGCAATTTTAGAAGAATTATGGGAGAGATTGAAAAATCTTGGTGTATCTTTCATAGTTTATGGAGCTTATTTGATAAATCTCATTAAAAATTGCTTGAATGTGTGATTGTGTGGATTTCATTGTGAACAATATTCTATCTTGATCTTAGATAGAGCACTTATCAAGGGGGAGCATAGTATGCTAGACTTTGTTGTTTTTTATGATATGTTCATATGGTTCAAATTGTTATTTGTTGGCATATTCTTTGATTGATAAAATGAATCTTTTAGATGCTATTGCATATGTCTTGATTTGCATGATGATTCTTTGTATTATGATATGCTTTTGTATTTTTGATCACAATTAATGCATGAAACTTTAATTGTATGATTGTGTTTGCAATCATCTTCTCTTTTTATGGGGTTGTATAGTAGTTGAGATTGCTATCAGTTTCTTCATTCTTGAGGTTGATAAGAGAGTAATTGCAATGAGTTCCTCTTTGTGTGGGGTCGATAGTAATTGTAGTTATAATCAATTTAATTAAGTGTAGTTGCAATGAGTTCATATTTGTTTGGGGTCGATAGTAATTGTAGTTGTAATCAATTCAATTGGTTATAGATGTAAAAAACTCCTCCTTGCTTAGAGTGATATTAATTGTGGTTGTAATCAATTCCATTGATGTAGGTGCAAAAAATCCCTCATTGCCTAGTGATAGTAGCTAAGGTTATAATCAAATCTCTTCTTGAGTGGGGCCGAGATGAATGTTGTTGATACCAATTCCCTCATATTTGGGGTTGATATGATTGTTCTTGCAATTGTTGAACTTGGTAAAAATGACCAAGGTGCTTAAGAGTAAAATTTATGCATTTGTGATTTATTGTCCCCTGTAAACAAATCTACTTGATGATAATATGTGGAGCATATGTTAAGGGGGAGCTTTAGTTTATTCAACTTCGTTTTCTATATGATTTGTTTGCTTAGTATCTCGTTCTTTATCTCTTGTGTCCTTTGTCTATTTCTTGACAAAAATGGGGAGAAATTGTATACCTCACCATGTTTGATATAGGGGAATCCATGTTTGATATAGGGGAGAAAAATGTATACCTCACCTTGTGTGGAGAAATGTTTCAAATGTGTGAGCCTCTTTGCCTTTAAATGGAAACTTTGCCTTAAGAGGGAGAATTCTTATATTCAGGGGGAGACAAGAATTCTTGGTTTTACAAGGTTGAGAGACTTAGGAAGAGCTTTAATATGAAAATATTCATTCACTTAAGATAATGCATTTCTATATGAGATAAGGGAAGTTTTGTTATTTGCTTATCTTATAATATATCACTATTCTTCTTTGGAAGAAGATCTCTTGTTGTTTGCTATTTTGCTCATAGGTTTCTTGAAGATCAAAGAAGGGATTCTGCAAGACTCATGAAGACTTGAAGTTCTTTTAGTCTAGGGATCTCTTTGTAATGTGAGGATCAGAGAATGCTATCAACATTGAGTTTATTGGAGTGAACAATGTATGGTGAGGATGAGGTTTTGCCATGGAATAGCCAAAGGGGGAGATTGTAAGGTTCTTGATTTATATTGGTTTGATTCCATTGCAAAACTCTCTATATTTGTAATAGGTGTTGCTTAAGTGGTTCTTGATGAAAAGAAGCTTCAAAGGTTAAAAGCCACGTCTGATGCAAATATCGTCTTCAAGAGGAAAATCACATACTTGGATGCTAAGATATTAAGTTTCTTCTTCCTCTTGCAAGGGGTAAACGCATACACACACAATTCATTCATGTGTGTCCCTTCATCGTTGTGCAAACATTTGGTATAACACATTCACACACGTTTAAGTATACACATGCATTGGTCTCATATCGACAAACATTATAGATTTGCATGTTTTATGACTATTGCTTAGATATGACATTGTGTTTATTTGTTTGTGTTTATTGTATTTTGGACTTGAAAATGATTTTATTTGGTTCCTTATTGAGTCCCGGTCATTTCGGTTACTTATTCATTAGGTTTCGAGTCCAAATGATGTAGCCATGCTATTTTGCGTTCTCATTCGTTGAGTTGTCTTTGTCGTCATTTTATGAGATAAATTCCCAACCTTTTGTAAAATTTTTGTAGTCTTCGTTGTGTCTGAGGGAGTCACGATTTGTAATATGAAGATAGATTCGAAATCGGAGTTCGGAGGCTCGGATACAGCTGAAGAACACGAGCGGAGAGCGAGAGGCGCAAGCATGGCCAACAGTCAAGCTTGGAGTCCACGTGTGGCACATGGCCAGACCAGCCCTCTACCCACGTTTTCCACACACGGTCCACATGTGGAGCTGACGTGGCTGCCTCAGATTGGTCCTCATTTTCCCTCTCTTGAATCCTTTTAAAAGTTCTCCATTCCCTCCCATTTTATTCAAGAAGAAAATTTGTAAAAGATAGAGTGCAGAATTTTCTCTCCGACTTTCCCAACTTCTTAACACCATAACTTTCTCATTCGGACTCCGAATTGAGTGATTCAAGTTGGAGAACCTTTGTATTCAAGTCCCATACCTTCTCCAAAAGGTTTTCAGCTGTTTGATTGAGTTTTGTGACAGTTCTACCCTCAAAAATGAAACAGCTCGGGATTCCTAGGTATTGAACTAAACTTTGTTATTTCATCTTTCATGATCTTCAATTACCTAGGGTTTTCTTCTTCTATATGTATGTGTATGTTTGATGAAAGCTATTGAGAAGGATAGCTTCAAATCAAAGCTAATCTAGTCTAATTAGAGACTTGAATGTGAACTAGTTTTCTAGAATTCTAGGTTTTAACATGCTTGTGAGTTGTATTGTGATTAACTTGATATCTAGGGTTATTTGTGTTTTGATTGACTCATTTTATGATTAATAACCTTAGCATGTGCTTGGATCTTTTTATTGAACAAATTTAGGATTAGCACATTTGATTTTGTGTTTAGAGCTAACTAGGATTTAATTGATTATTCATTATATTCTTGCTCTAAATACTTGTTAGAAGATTCATTGATCATATTTTGTGATTCTAGCATTTTTGGTATATGTTCCTAATATCTTGTATATGTGCTTCATGTGTATGATTTATTCAAGTGTTAGCTTTGTGAATGAAACTAGAAATCATATGTGTTAGGTGTTTCACATACTCTAGGTTTCAACTCATGATTTTATGACTAGACAATATTTGACTTGTGTGCTCACATGATTAAATCTATGTCAATATGATTTGTACTCGATCCATACACTTCATATGTTTATGCATCATATTATGTGATTACATCACTTAGATTGTTATACTAGAATATCATTGTCTAATTCTAGTTTCCATAGTTCATATTGATCATATGTCTTATATTAAATGTGCTTGCATCATTTGCATCACTTAGATCATTTGCCTTACAAAAGGTGGAAGTTTTTTGTTAAGGTGAGTGAAGCCTTAATTTGAGTAAGAAGACTTAGCTATGAAAGTGTTCTAGATAGCCAAGCAAGGAGTCTTAGTTAGGGTCAAGAGGATCCGGACAATTGAGCAAAAGTATTAGCTAGGAGTTTGGTACTCTGGATGGTTGAGTTAGGGAAGCTTAACTAGGATCATTTGTGATCTAGATAGCTAAGCAAGGGAATCTTCCTACAGATGTGAGCGTCTTGGATAGGAAGTTGTTTCCCAGAGGTGTTGGACATATCTTGGATAGGAAGTAGGCTAGGTGGTTCACTAGGCCCGATGGTAGACTAGGATTTGATATCTTAAGGTGGATATCATGAGTTGATAGCCTTGAGTGTGTAAGTTCTTTTCGTTATAGTGGATTGCTTGCTGGTGGTTGTGGATTCAACCCGTGGATGTTTCCTCTTCGGAGGTTTACCACGTAAAAATTAATGTGTCAAATGTCTCTATCTGTATCTCTTTATATTTGTATGTATGATTAATATAACTTGTTTAAGATCTTGATTTCCTCACATCCTTGTAAACAAGTTATTTGTAAAGAAAGAGATGCACACATTGTTGGTTGAATTAACACTTGTCTTTTGTATGTTGTAAGTGTTTGAACATTGTATCTTGTAATATTCTATATGAAGTTGTATAGTTCTACGTAGTGTAATTACATTGTAATATTCAAAGTACAACTTATGGAATTTGGTCTTCATTGAATATACTTGTATATAAGATACATCTTTTCTTGATATATGTTTTTTAGACTAAGGGTGGTGAATTGAGCATACATGTGTTAATTGTTTTCTCATAACAATCATGTTCAATGTTAATTTGTATGCTCACCAAGATTTGACATAAGTCACGAAAGAGTTTTTAAAACTGGTGTGTCAACGTATTCACCCCCCTCTAGGTTGTTTAGTATAACCTTGTAGGTATTTTCAGATTTACTAAAATCAAATCGTAAAATGATTTAGTACCTAATTAAATATAATAAATGGAAACATAATAATATGTATTAATTACAGGAAAATTTTTTAAAATCCAAAATCTTAAATATTATCTTCAATAATATCTCATGCATCATTCTCTCTAGGGTGGAAAAACTTCATCCTCAAATTTCGGCATATTTAATTCTATGAACATGTAGAAAATTCTTTTGCGCCAATAGTCTTGATTGTAGACGATAAACAGTAAATTTTTTGATTTTCGTCACAATATTCATCCAATCACTCCAATAAGTAAAAACAAATGCATCAATCATTATGTTTTGAGTAGCAAATAAACTGGAGATGTTTTGGAATGATGAAGCAAGTGACCATCATAAAAAAAAAAGCCACAATTTTGTATTGTTCTCATGCTTTTTGTTGAAAACCACTTCGTCCAATATTTGTGGCATATTGAAATTGACGAAAAAAATTTCTGACACATGTACCATTGTAAAACCAATCTACAAAATTTGAGTGTAGTCATATTTTTTCTCAAAAAACTTTTTGTTAGATTGATCATTAGTATTTGAATTAGGGTTTAGATATTGGAATGTGTTTTGGTTGGTCGATACTATAGTAGCTCCTCCGTTAATTGCGCAACCTGTTGCTCTAACTATGCGATGTGGTCACGTTCATAGGATTCTTCCACGAGGATCCGATTTGGTGGATGATCAAACCAAAATAGACATGTTTTTGGCTCCCAATTGCTACTTTTTTTTTTTTGATTGATTTTGGGTAATTTCCCATGTTTTAACATTATGAATTAAGTGTTTTAGGTATATTTGTGCCACAAAGGCATTTGTGAGATTGGAGGATGTAAATTTCCCATATTTTGATTAGCTTATTTTTTGACAAACCACATTTGGGATTTAACTGTGTAAGGGTAGACTAGACCTTTATTGTGCTCGATCAAGCTTCAAAGGAACGCTCAAGAGCACATCAAAGGTATATCACTTGTGTTTAACTCTTTGAAGATATTAGTTGCACACACACACACACACACACACACACACACACACACACACACCCACACACCACTCATGCACGTTTTATTTATCTTGCATTTGTGTGCATCCATTACATATCTCACAGTTGCACCTCATTGTTAGACTTAGGTGTGGTTGTGTGTTATGCAATTCGTTTCCTGAAGTATGTTTGGAAACGTCCACGCTTGCATGATGGTGTGATTATCTTAGTGTGATTTGTGTCCATTAGAGAGGTCC
Organism: Acer negundo; assembly: GCA_035582765.1. Classification (NCBI taxonomy): domain Eukaryota; kingdom Viridiplantae; phylum Streptophyta; class Magnoliopsida; order Sapindales; family Sapindaceae; genus Acer; species Acer negundo. Next base: position 20,474,811 of record CM069231.1, on the reverse strand, counting down.
CTTTACCCTCTCTTGGATTGGTCTTGGGTTACATGGTCTTATACCATGAGTTTAGGCAATTTTGTTGCTATCCAAATCTGACATTTGGTCACTCAAATGACCCTAACTTCTTCTATAGATACCGAAACCTCATTCTGTAAAAAGGAGTAGAAAGTAGACTTCTATTCCTTTCTAATGGTATATTATACAAAGGTTTTGATATCGTTTGGTCATGTTTTGGATCACTCAAAACTAGAGTTGTTGCTCTGTCTCGTTTTCCCGAGAACAAAGCAACCTTAAAGTGACCTAATCCTCAAGTCGCTTTTTCTAGTCATTTTTCTAAGAGAAAATAGACCTTGAAGCAACCTGACCTCTAGGTTGCCTTCAAGTCACTTTTTGTCATCATAAATCCATGTTTTCTTATCCAAAATGTCATAGCTTCATTTAGGGCTCTTATATATGTTGTCTTCTCTCTTCTATGCTTTCAAGAGTTAAAAATCACATTTTTGAAAGAGAGAGTGTTTACCAAGAAAGAAAACTCCCAAGAACTCACCTTACTCAAGCAAACACATTCCCATGAGCATCTAGCATCATTTTAGCATCATCCAAGCATGGGTCTTCCTTGTTTATTTGACTAGGTAATTTGAACATGTTCTAGAACTTCTTGTTTCATATTTTCTTCATGTTTGGCTAGGATTAGCATTAATTTTGTCTTTAAATGCTTGACTCTGATACTTAATGTTGTTTCTAACATGCATAAGTCTTTGTTTGATGGTTGAGATGTGTTATTTGTTGATAGCTTGCATCTAGGTCTATATTGCCCTTTTAGCTAAATCTTTATGCTTTGTATTTAGATATTGATATCTAGGATTGTTCAACTTGCCATTATTGAATTTCTATGTTAGGATTTTGAGTCTAGTTGGCATTATTCTATTTCAAAATGTTATTTCCTTTGTATTGATAAGTTGTCTAAGTTGTACGATTTATCAAGCTTCAAAAAAGATGGACAACGATTCAAGCAAAGTGAAGCCTTCGCATGAGGAAAGCATTATTGACTACAAAGGTAATAATACCTCTTTCCTCTTTCAAAACTTAAATGCACGCACACACACACACACACACACACACACACACACTGCATACATTTGTGTCCTTGCATCGTAGCGCTAAATTGGTATAACACATTCACACACCTGTTGTAGTATACTCATGCATTAGTCTTAAATTGACAAACATTGTAAAAATGCATGTACTAGGACTATCTCTAGGAAATTACATACTTATGTGATCTTGTGTTTTTATTGTTTTGGACTTGAATATGTTCTCATATAATTCCTTGTTGAGTTCTGTTCATTTCTATTACGCATCATTAGTTTTCAAGTTCAAACTAGGAAGCTATGAAACTTTACATTCTCTTACAATGCATTATCTTTGTCATCATGTATCGAGTCGAGTTCATAACCTTTTGTTAAAGTTTCATAGTTGTCCTCATGTGTAAGTGAGTTACGGTTTGTAATTTGAAAGCATATTCAAATTCAGAGTTCAGAGAACGAAGAACAGTCGAAGAACACAAGGGATGTGCGTAGGAGGAAAGCAAAGTGGAAAGGGGCCATAAGGGCTCCTTCTCGTGGAGGCGCATGGCCTCCACGGGAAGGGCAGCCCTCTGCCCTTATGGTGGCCATATGCCTCCATGGGGAGCCATGTGGAAAACCCTTTTGTGGTCCCCACCCTTCCACCTCACTTTCCCTCCCATTCTCCTTTAAATATTCCCTCTCTCTCACTTGTTCATTTCAACCATTTTTTCAAAGAGAAAAAGTGCAGAATTTTTCTTAGATTTTCCCAACTTCCAAACACCATATCTCTCTCATTTTTCATCCGATTTGAGTGATTCAAGTTGGAGAATCTTCATATTGAAGTTCTCTACAAACCCCAAGCAATCTTAAGGTCATTTGATCTAGTTTTCTTTTGGTTCCTCTCCAAATTCGGACTGCACCTTTTTGTTCTAGGTAATTTTCAAATCCTTTGTGTTTTTGAGCTTGATGATCTTCAATTACCCTGGGCTTTCTTCCTATTTATGTGTATTTTCTTGATCAGATGTTATTAGGTTTGTGAGCTTCAATTAAAAGCTAATTGTGATTAATTAGAATCTTGAATGTGAGTTAGGTTTTTCTAAAACCTATGTTTTCACATATTTGTGAGTTTTATTGTGATTAGCTTTGTATATAGGACTATTTGAGATTTGATTATCAATATTGTAATGATTAATATTCCTAGTTGTGCTATGTATCTTTGATTGATCATATTTTGGAATAGCACAAGCTGTTGTATGTTTAGAACATAGACTAAATTCAATTGATTGATTTATGAATATATGCTCTAATTGATTTCTAGAGAAGTTTTTAGATCTAATCTCATTTCTCTAGCATTTTAGTTTTTGTTTTAAAGTCTTGAATATGTGTTTCATGAATATGTTTTATCTCAAGCTTTAGTTACATGATTCAAATCTAGGATTAAAGTATGTTTGGTGATTTGACATATCTAGATTTCGGTTTTCATGTGTATAAGACCTAGATTATTTTTGTTGTGAACTTTGTTGCCTAAGTCTAGTTCTTCATGAAGTGTACATAATCCATACATTTCATACGTTCATGCATCATTTTGTGTGATTGCATATTTTGGATTATAAACTAGAAAATCATACATTGTGTGCTCATTGTTCATTTCTAGTTTCCATAGTACATGTTGATAATATATTCTATGTTGCTTGTGCTTGCATCATTTCCATCACTTAGATCACTTGCCTTGTAAAAGGTGGAAGTCTAATATTGGAGTGGATTCATCGATTTGAGCAAGTAAGTCTTGACTAAAAGCAAGAGGCTCTGAATAGTTAAACAAGCAAGTCTTAGCTAAGAGCTTGCGGCTCCGAATAACTAAGCTAGGAAGTCTTGTCTAGGAGTGTGAGGCTTCGATTAGATAAGCAACGAAGTCTTAGCTAGATGCATGCGGCTTTGATTAGTCAAGCAAGGATATTTTTTGGAGGCATGCAATGTGTCTCGGTTTGAAAGTAGGCAAGTCTCTCTCTAGTGGGACTAGGTAGGAGGGATATCCAATAAACAGTGATACATGTGATTTGGTAACTTTTGTACTCTTATTTTACTAGTGAAAGACATTTTTCTTGTGGTTGTGGATTCAACCCGTGGATGTTTCCACTTCAGAGGTTTACCACATAAAAAATCATGTGTCAAGTTTTTATTTTCTTATCTTTTTGATATTTGTTTATTTGAATGAAATTGATCTTGTATGAATTCTTATTGATGAAATCTTTGTAAGACAAGATCAATGATCAATATTGTTTCCTTTACATGTACTTGACTGTATGTGACATTTATAATAGAATACAAGTACTTGGTTATTTATGTTTTAGTATAAATCTCTTCAGGCAAATCATAGACTATGTTTGATCTTACGAATTGAGTATGCTTATCAATAGTCTATATGTAATTGTTTGTGCTTATTGAAGTGTGATACAAGATATCTAGAGGGACAAACTTTTGTTTGTTCCATGGGATTGAAAATGGCTTAAAAATCTATTCACCCCCCTCTAGGTTAGCTTTAAGCAATTTAACTGTATTTGTATTTATACTCTAGATAAGCATTTAGTGTAGCCTAGCATTAATTGCATTTTGGATATTTTCATATATTCACATAGGTTGTTTTATCTTCATTGAGTGTTAAGCCTCGTGACTAAGAAGATTAGTGCACAAGCAATTAGTCTAGAACCACTATAAAAGGCTTGCGGGTAGTAGTGATGGGTTAGTGACCAAGAATGGTATGACTAGAGGTCAACTTAGGTTGTAAACATCATTAAATATGGTGGATTTGAGGATAGCGTGTGGCTAGATGGATAGCCCGTGAGTTTTGCCTAGTTGGAGGGTCTCTCATGTAAATCAATCCTTGTGTTTTTGTTGTTTTATGCACATTTATTGTTGCTTGTTTGATTGCTAGTTTATAGCAAAGTTGTTGAAATTGATTAAGTTGAAAAGTTGGTAATTAATCAATTAAAATCTGTTCACCCCCCCTCTAGGTTAGTTTAGACACATTATATATATTTTCAGAGCAACAAAAAAAAAAAAAAAAAAAAAGAAAGAAAAAAAAGAGAAGGAAAAAGAGCAACGAAGTTGCGATCATGTCGTTTGAAAGCAATAGTGACCCAACTCAGAGGATTGACACGGTTTATGTGTCATTACAAAGACACCAAGACAGAGAAGAGAAAAGTTAGAGAAGCAAGTCTAAGCAGTTGTCACGGTTTATGTGTCACTTCTAGGACACTGCGATAGAGAGAAGAAAACTCAAGGAATCGATCAGGTGTTAGTGTCGCGGTCTAAGTGTCGCTATTTACCAACCGTGACACTTATGCAACGAAGATAGTGAAGACAAGAAATGCAATTGTTAGTGCATGGGTATTCCAACGTAGGAATTCCCGCGCAGGATCTGCACACTGGGAGAGGCCGAAGATCAAGTTGCAGTTCGATGGTCACTGCGCGGGTCCCTACACCCTCACTATCCGCGCACAGCGGTTATTCCAGAGTAGGAATTCCTACGTAGGACTCGTGCACAACCCGCAAACTGCGGGCACCAACTCAGCCAAGGGCGATTTTCAGCCCATTCAAGAGGGGTATTCTTGTCCTTTCATGCCCATTTCTTACCCTAGCCTTCCTATCATATAAATACACCAAATTTTATAGAGAATGATACTCCTTGATTAATCCATTATACCCATCTCAAATTCCTCCATCTCTACAATTGATCTCATCTTCTCCATCCAAACTCAACAATAGAGTCTAAATTACTTCACCAAAATCACTCCTCTCTTCCCATCTTCTACACTTATCTCCTTTGTCACTACCCATTAGACATCTAACCATCTAGACACTATTGGGATTTATGCCCTAAAACTTGTAATTTGTAAATGTTATAAATTCAATAATAAAAAAAGTAGTTATTTTATTCAAATAAATTGACTCATACGTTTATATTATATATGTTAACATCCAAGATTATTAGATGTACTCTCAAACTGAGTATATGAATGTCATATACAAAGGAATTCAATTTGAGATATGCAATATAAAGAGTCCGTAGAAAGCAAATAAAGCTGGGAATTTATTTGTGGTTAATCTATAGTTGCGGTCCATTCCGTATTGTACAGTGGTCTTATCCTAAACTGCTCACATATGGTGTTATGAGAATGGATGCACCTTATATGATGTGCTCATATAGGACTGGGCCACGATCTATATGAATCTATCATTATGATCCGTTAGTTGAAAAGATTCACACATATCGATAAATAATAGCTATATATGGGTGATCTAAATCCTGAGTGTCTTATTGACTCCTTCAGGTTAGATCGTGGTTTTTGATTTACCATGGGTGAGATCAGAATAGCATTCTCGGTCAATATCTCCGTATCTTAGAATCACGGTTTGGCTTGTGGCTGGGAAGGTATGCACATAATAGTGGAATCCACTCCTTATTGCGAGAGGTAGATAAGTAGTTCCCTTAGGGGTTAATTCGGGGTTTCAACGATTAAGAGCGCTCTTCTTCTTTCGTAAAGGATTGAAGGATATAATCATTCAAGAGAATCAATGGTACTTAAAGGGAAAGATATAATTAGAGAGGTATAATAGACTTTATGACTTAGCTCTAATTGTTAACTACTTGTGGAGGATCATACCATATGTAATAGCTATATCGATGGACATTGATAATTTGGTTGTGTAAAACATCTACAGTTACGAGAGTACAACCTTGAGTTTTTAGTGGAATAATTCTGAGGTTAATAATTGCAAAATGTTAATTAAAAATTTTAATTAATTTTTCTAAATATTATTAGAGCTCAAAACTGTGGGCCCTTTATGATTAATAGTAACAAGAATCATGGAGAATTGAATGGTCTAATTAACTGTGTTATGAAAGTAACTTAAATATATTTTGGGAATTAATTAAATGATGTGATTATTTAATTAATGTTTTATTTAATTGATGAATTAAATATTATTAAATAATATGATTATTTAATTGATATATTAATAATTAAGAATTATTAATTGTTATATGGAGGTTTAAGTTGGAACTTGACAAGAGCAAAAGAATAAAATAATAAGTGAGTATTTTTATTTACTCTAAATAGGTTAAAAGTTCAAACCCTAGTGATTACCAAATTAAAAAGGATTTAGAATCTTATTTTAACTTGGATTACTAAACTCTAGGATCTTTGTATATAAGATATACTTATAAGGAAAAATAAACAATCGAAACCCTAAGAGAGACACATGAGAGGTGCGACCACCTAGTGAAAGAAAAGAAAAAAGTTTCTTCTTCCACCAAACCTTTTCCGAACTCAAGCAAGAGACAAGGGGTTGTTTTCTGGTTCTCTCAGGCCTCCGTTCAATTGCTCCCAGAATTTGTGATGTATCCACACACACATAGTTGCTAGATCGCGGGATATAGCTCAGAAGGCTTAGTGGTGAAGGGTCGAAAAAAAATCGAAGAAGTGTTCTTCAAAGGTATGAAAACAAATCTCTTCCTCATATTCATGTATACAAAAAGGTCCCAATAAGATGATAAATTTTTTGAAACCTATCGTTCTTAAATCTCTTGATTTTTATCCTTATTTTTTCCGTTGCGCGACTTATAAACACATCTTCATCTATCACTCTTTGCACAAGGATCAACAAGAAAGCTCAAGGAACGATCAAGCTTACATGAGAGACTCATGGGTTATTTCTCTACATTTTACTTCCTTTCTTTGTTTGTGATTATGTGTAATTGAACCCCCATTCTAGGGGAATGATTTGAGAAACTCTTGGACAACGGGTATTTGATTAGCTTTAAATAATATGTTTACACAATTATAGTTCCATTTACTTTTTTAATTAGATCTTGCTCTTATGTGATTGATTGAGTTATTGACACACTTGTTAATTGCAATATGCTGTAGGATTTACTTGTGATAAAATTGGTTGAGTTATTGACACACTTGATTGATTCTAGCACGTTGTGAATAAGATAGGTTGTTGGTGGGTGTATCAACCCTAATTGCCTAGGCATTTGATCGTCACTAACTGATCTCACAATTATCTCATCTTTTTAATCGGTTAGGCATTTTGGTGGGAAGTTGTTTGGTTTAGTACTAATGGCCAAGCACACTTTCGAATGAGATTGGTCCTTGATTGTGTGAACTGTACATTAGTTCATTAGCAACTCTATCAATCCCTTAGACTTCTCATTAATTGTTTATTCCATATATCTTATCTGGACTAGTTGGGTATTCTATTTTCCATAATACCTTTATTTTACTTTACTTGTTGTTTGTTTCTTTTGGTTTTTGAACCAACCAATCTATCCAAAATCTATGATTTATGTTTATGCAACTAGATTAGACTAACCTACAATAGATTGCAAATCAATTAATCTAACATAATCCCTATGGACGATCCCTTGCTTGCTATTATATTAATTCTTGTATCTTAAGCTTGTTTGCAAGTGGAAAATTCCGGTTTTCAAAATACATGAAAATATCTTGTTTTGAAGGATTACAAACGGCATCTTCAGTGGACGTCTCTTGGCGGCATGTCAATGTCGTCCTAAGTGAACTAGGTTTTGATACCAAACTGATGCAGCGGATGAACCGACAAATACAACAATTGAGAAAAGAATGATATAAATGAATTGAATATGTTGATTCGCATACGAATATCAGAAGCAAAACCTTTTATTAATCTGTTGATCTGCCCACAGATACTAGAATAACATGCATCAAAATCGTTGACCTTCGCAAGGGTACAAATATTTGGATAAAATTAAAATCCCTGTTAAGGTACAAGTCCTTTAAATAGGAAGAATAAAAACAAAAAAGAATTAGCAAAGGAATAAACTAGAATCCTAAAACATCACTAATGGAAATTGTAAGGATTCTCATTTGTTGATTGGCTTATTTCGTGGACAAACCACATGTTGGGGTTTAAATGTAAGGGTAGCTTATGTGATTGAGATTCAAGGATTAAAGTCCCTTTCAAGACCTCAAGAGAACAAGCACTTCAGAGGTAAATTCTAAGTGCTTACTTGCTTTGAAGATATGTAGTTGCACACACTCACAACACATGCATAACTCTTATTCTTGTATGTTGTGTGTCTTTAGTATGTTTACATTAATGTCATTAATCTCTCTTCTTGCATGTTTAATTTGATTGCATCTTGTGTGTTAAATGCCATGTCATGATTAGGCTTAGGATGCAACATTTTTGTAAGGGGTGGTGTATAACCGCCTTTCAGGCGCTCTACTACAGCCCTATGTAGAGCGGTGCCACTGGTCGATTTAATTGTCGCCTGTGAACTGCCCTACAACTGCCCTACATAGAGCAGCTCTCAAAATCTCGAGAGCAACCGCCCTTGGTTCGCCTGATTTCCGCACTAAGCGTAGAGCGGTTATGAAGAACTTGTTCTTTATTTCCCAAGTGAACCGCCTTACAACCGCCCTTTGTAGAGTGGGTGTAAGGCGGTCAAGGCAAATTTTAGGGAAACTTATCATAATGATGTCACTTCATTTTGACACTCTATATATATGCCTCTTTTGTTTTAGGTCAGTTCTAAGAGTTCCAAAAGCATATTTTTCACTTAGAAAATATTTCAAGAGAAAAATTCACAAGAACTCACCTTCAAACACTCAAAGCTTTTCCTTTGTGCATCAAAGATCATCTTGCATCATCTATGACCATATAGGATGCATCCATATAGGGTTTAGCAACATCACATCTTGCTTGGTAAGGTTTTCACTATTATCTTACATAACTAGTGCCTTTCTTAACAAGCCATCTCTTTTATCATTTGTATGCTCTTAAAATATATTCTAGATACAAAATAGAGATTGATTGTGGTGTATTGATTGAGTGTTGTATTTTGATAACTTCATAGGATTGCCATAATCTATGTTTAGCTAAGCTTTATGACATGTCATTTAGTTATTGATATCTAGGATTGTATTAATTGTTAATTCATCATCCTAGATAAGCTTCTAAGGTTACCTAGCTTTATTTGCTCCTTGAATATCATCATATATTCACATAGGCTTTTTATCTCTTTATTGAGAGCTAAGACTTGTGTTGTGACCGGGATTAGGTTACGTAAATCACAAGCAATTGGACTAGGTCCACTTTTAAAGGCCTGCGGGTAGTGGTAGCGGGATATTGGCTGGGATTAGGCCATCAAACCAGGATTAGGTTGTATACGCTATTTCGATTAGTGGATTCGAGGTTCGTGTGTGATGCACATAACATCCCATGGTTTTTCCCAGTGGTTGGGTTTCCACGTATACTTCAAGTGTTGTTTATATTTCCGCACCATATTACATTTGTTGTTTTTATTGACTAGTTGGGGTATTTTCGTGAATATTGACTAAACGCGAAAATTGGTAATAATCGTTTAAAATCTATTCACCCCCCTTTAGATTAATATTGAACACACCGTTAATTTGTTTCAGAAATTAATAATACTAGAATCCTATAAGAACATAAACCTATCTAATAAGGAAATTATATTTGATTTAAATAAATAATATCATAAAATAATTAACTACCAAATTAAATATAATATTTTTAAAACCTAAAATCTTCAATAGTATCTTCAATAATATCTCCTGCATTATTCTCTCATGGAAAAGAAAATTGGTACTCGTATTTTGATAGCTTTAATTCCATGAACATGCAATGCCAATACATAAGATTCTCGACGATGAACAGTAAATTTCCCGATTTTTGTTACAACGTCCGTCGAATCACTCCAATAAATGCATCAATCACTAATGTTTTGACCATCAAATAAACTTGAGCTGATGTGGATTGATGAAGCAAGTGATCTTTGTAAAAAGAATCCACAAAAGTTGAACTGTTGTCATGAAATATCTCTTCATCGAATATTGGTGGCAGATTGAAATCAACAAAATACTTCTTCGGACACATATGTATCATCATAAAACACTGAATGATAGGAAGGAAATTGTTTTTGGGGGTTTATGGGAATTTGTTTATTATTATTATTTTTTATTTTGGGTAAGGGGAAGTAATTGGGTGTGGTCCATGGATGTTGAGCCTAGCACATATGTAAACTCGAACCTCTGTTGTACAGAGAGAATATCTCTTTTTATCCAAATTTTGGTACCTTTGAGATAGTCAACGAATTTTTATGCATGTTATTCTGGTATCTATTCGCGGATCAACATACAATTAAAGATTTTGCTTTCGATATTTGTGTGTGAATCGATGGATTCGTATTAGTTACCCAACTGTTTATCGATTGTCGTTTGCATGAATTTTTCCATTGCATCATTACTCAACCATCTTTAGAGAAAACAATAGAATCAACTTGTTTACAAAGTTGAGTAACACTAAACAAACTAACATTTAAGCCATCACCAAGTAAAATTACATCGAAGTCCATAAAACTAACAATTTTTTATTTTCCTTTGTCAATGACTTGGCATTTTCATCTCCACTATAAGCAGCTTGACATCCATTAAAAACTTCAACTTTTGTAAGAAATTTTTCTTTTCTGTAATGTGTGTAGAGCAACCAATGTCAAGATACCAAGATTTACCAATAAGAAAAGATTTGAAATAACACTACTAGAAAAACTATATTTTATGACAGTTATTCATGATATTTTATTTTTATATGTCAAGACTATATGATGGTTTATTTAAAGTGAAAAGTCTTAATAACACTTACAGAAGACTATCATTCAACATTGATGGTTTTTAAAAAACATAAAGGGTTGTTGACGTTTAAAAACAGTCAAGACATTTAAAAAAATTCAAACCGTCATAATGGATCCTAATAATATGGGTCGAGCTATTGTACGAACATAAAAAACATTAGTATGATATGTATCATATCATGAAATAAAAACAATCGTTGGATGAAAGAAAAAACTCATTCAATGGTTTCAAAGAAATGCAAACATTAAAATAACACTAATGCTAGACAACCTAAAAAATTAGTCCAAAAACCAACTCAAATGATATGACAAGTGATTTGTCCTTAAAATATAGTTTACCACATCACCCCATGATTTGTGTTGTAATGACAACTCATTTACCATCTCATTTTGGTTGAATTTGGGTCTTTTTAGAGGGGTTGTATAGTATTACTCAAGGATGGCAATGGGTCGGGTTCGGACAGATTTAGCTAAATCCACAAATGAACCCGTAAAACATTTCAACATCCAAAGCCGTCCACGAACCCCTAAAAAAAAACGGGTTCAAGTTCGAGTTTCCACTCTCAGATCATGGGAGAATCCATGACTGTCTGCATCTAATTCGAATGGGATTATGTTGTATATGATTCTTGATGATCGTGATGACTAGATGTTAGGTTTTTGGATTGTCTTGGCATGTATTCCATATCAAAACGATATTTTTCTTGTATTGCTTAGTGGTCTTTATAAATGTTGATTCAAACCTTCACAGAAAGACTTTGCCACAATTCATGCAAGAAGGTGTCTTCAATGAGGAATGTGCTATATTGCACAATAAAGGTATAACAGACCTCATTTCTCTTACAAGGCATAGGCACACACACAACACATGAAATTCATATGTGTCCCTAAATATTTTTACACCATTTGAATAACACTTTCACACACTGGGTGATGTCTGCACATGCATTAGATTTAATTTGATAAACATAGTTAATTGCATGTTTCAGGACTATGTCTAGGAAATGGCACACGTGTGTGACTTTGTATTTATTTGTTTCCATTTTATTGATTTTAGGCTTGAACATATTCTTTTATGTTTCCTTATTGAGTCCCGGTCATTTCGGTTACTCATTAGGTTTCAAGTCCAAACTAGGAAGCTACGCTACTTTACGTTCTCATTCGTTGAGTTGTCTTCGTCATCGTATTCTAAGTAAAATTTTCAACCTTTTATCAAAGTTTCATAGTTTTCCTTGTGTGTGAGGGAGTCATGGTTCATAATCTGAAGACAGATTCAAATTTGGAGTTCGGAGGCCCGGATACGGTGGAAGAACGAGAGGAGTGCACAAGAAGATGGCTTGGCAAGAAGGGCGTGTGAGGAGGGCGTTAGCCTCACGGCCAGGAAATCCCTCTACCCTTATGAGCCTCACATGCTCCTCATAGCGTACTGAGGTGGCAACCTCCAATTGGCTCATCTTTTCACTCTCTCCATTTCATTTAAATCACATCCATTCCCTCTAATTTCATTGTAAGAAGAAAAATTAGAAAATCAATGTGCACAATTTTCTCTCAACTTTTTCTCACATTCCAAACATCATAACTTTCTCATACGAAGTCGGAATTGAGTGTTCAAGTTGGAGATTTTTTATAATCAATTCCTCTACCTTTTCCAAGTGTCTTGCAACTGTTTGATCAAGTTTTCTGGTGAATTCACCATCAAAACCGAACCAGCTCGAGAATTTGAGGTAGTTTCATATCTTTGAGTTTTCTTCTTTTATAATCTTCAATTACCTTGGAGTTTCTTCTTCTATATGTATGTATATGTTCGGTGAATGCTATTAACAAAGATAGTTTCATAATCAAACCTAATCAAAAGTCTAATTAGAGACATATGTGAACTAATTTCTAGGATTCTAGGTTTTTCACATGCTTTAATGTTGTATTTTGATTAATTTGATTTCTAGGGTTATTTGTAGATTGATTGTTGTATTTTATAATCAATAACCTTAACATGTGCTTATATCCTCTTATTGAACAAATCTAGGATTAGCACTTACGTTTTGGTATTTAGAGCCTAATAGGATTTTAGTGACTATTCTTATATCCTTGCTCTAAATCTTTGGCTAGAATATGCATTGAATATATTTTGTAATTATAGCATTTATGTGTATGTTTATTGCATCTTGAATATGTGCTTCGTGTTTATGTGTGTGAAGGAAACTAGGAGCTATTTGTGTTAGGCGTTTTCACATGCTCAAGGTTTAATTCAAGTTTTTCATCTAGACTATATTAGTTGTGTTCTCACATGCTTAGGTCTAGTTGTTCCATGGAATGTATTTGATCACATGTTCTATGTTGAATTGATTGTTTGCATCATTTGCATTCACATGATCACACTAAGAAGTCCTTGTAAAAGGCATGAAGTCTTGACTGGGACAAGAGGTCCGGATAGTGAAGCAAGAAAGTCTTGGTTAGGACAAGAGGTCCGGATACCCAAGCAAGAAGTCTTGACTAGAGTCGGGATGCCCCAAATAATTAAGCAATGAGTCATGGCTAGAATCAAGAAGGTTCGAATAGCTATGCAAATGAGGCTCTTTAGAGGCATGAATGCCTTGGATAGAGAGTTGGCTACAATATTGGTAGGCTCGGGCGTTTGAATAGATATAGACTCCAATAGAGAGTGGTGTACATGGGATGTGTATACAATTTTGAGGAATTTCTAATCTTCCAATGATGTTGGTTTGGTATGATCTCCAATATATGGTGGCTCCGCATCATTGAGGGATTTTGTATCTTCCAATATGGATTGGGTAGACATAGACACCAATAGGAAGTAGATCTATGTTGGTCACTTTTGAGAAATTTCTTATCTATCATCCAATATATATATATATATATATACAGAACCCAATGGTTGTAGTTCAACCTGTGGAAGTTTCCTTCTTGGAGGTTTTACCATGTTAAAAAATCTCATGTGTCAATTTTTTCTATCTCTCTCTTTCTTATTTGTATGTGTGTATGTTTTAATCTTATAGTACATTTTTCACTTGTGATGTATTTGGAATCAAGATTTGTTAAGTGTGAATTGTTAAGCAAAATATATTGATCATACTTTTATATATTATTCTTTTGTATATTGATACTTTTACATATAGTTATAGTTGTTTATACTTGTAACACATTGAACAAATATTGAAATACAAGTATTCTTTGTTATTGAGATTTTAATGTTATTCTTCCCCATACAATTTATTGATATATAGACAATGCTAAAATGATCATTTGCTTATCTTGGCTATATATGTATGTTTGGTTTATGTGTTGTATGTAAAACTAGCTTTATAGACAAATGAACGTTTGTTTCAAGAAGGTGTAAGAACCTATTCACCCCCCCGTCTGGGTAAGCTTTAAGCAATTTAACTACGTTTGTATACTTCAAATTGATATCATAGCGGGTCGTCAGACGAAACTCAATGAGATCTAGGTTATTCTTACTAGCGAATTGCTTAGGTTTTTGAAGTATGGTCTTGTAAGAGGATGTGATGACCTAAGGAGCTTCAAACTCTAGGCCTCTCTTCTCAAGGGTCACAACTACAGGTTTTGGAAATTGAGGATGAAGGGTTACATTCGCTCTATTGATGAGAGAGCTTGGATGACTGTGGAAGAAGGTTATCTCTCTCCCAATGAGATTGTGAATGGAGTGACCAAATGCTATTTTCAGAGGTATGGACAGTAGGCAATTTTCCTACATGCAAAACCTAGAGACCGCAAAGGAGGTGTGGGATGCTTTCTAAGTCACCAATAAGGGGACTAAGGCGGTGAAGAAGTCTCGTCTTCAAATGCCCACTTCCCAATTTGAGGTCTTGCAAATGGGTAAGGAAGACTGGTTTGTTGACTTCCAAGACAAGCTACTAGACATTGCCAACCAATGCCAAGCTCTTGGTACTCCTATCTCCGGTGAGAGGCTAAATTGGAAGATCCTAAGGTCTCTACCTAAGAGGTTCAAAGCTAAGGTCATAGCCATTGAAGAGGGAAAAGATGTTGATGTCATGAGCTTAGATGAGTTTCTATGATCTCTTTAAACCTTTGAGGCGTTCTTGAAACCGAAGGCTAAGAACAAGGGTTTGGCACTCAATGTCGTCAAAGAAGCTAGTAATAGTGATGATGACGAGGAGATGGCATTATTGGGTAGGAAGTTTAGAAAGTTTATGAGGAAAGGTGCCAAGCCAAGTGGCAAGTACTCAAGAGAAAATGAAGTCAAAAAATCCTTTACTCCAACTCATGAGAGGAGTGGTCATGTTAAGAGAAATAGCAAGGTCCAATGCTTTAAGTGCAAGAAGCTAGGACATTATGCTTAAGATTGTCCAAATGGTGATTCTAAGAAAGATAAGAAGGGAAAAGCTATAGCGGCCATATGGAGTGAAGATGATAACTCTAGTGATGAGGAGAGCTCAAGTGATGAGTCTTCTAGTGAAAAAAAGTTGGTGAGCAACTTTGTTGCATTCACGGCCTCTCACTCTATCCTAGAGAATGTTTGTCAAGATTCTTTGCATAAGGAAGTTGATTCGAATCATCAAGTTTGTTTAAGTGAAAATTTAACCTATGTTGATCTTTTGGCTAAGGTGAAAAGTCTAGAAGAGAAATTGGAGATAGCCTTAAGAGAGGTTGATGAGAAAGATGTTTTGAACAATTTGCAAGTGGATGAGTTTGTATCAACAACTCGAAGGCTCTTGGGTGAAAAGAATGCTCTTGCTAAGAAGCTTAGAGAAGTTGAAGGGTTTTTTCTTGAAAGGGATAGGATCATCTCTATTTTATCTTTAGGAGGCTCAAGCGATTCGGTAGTTGAGGAGAAGCTCATAGAAGCATCACTTCCTACAAGCAAGGATAATGTCATTGTTGACAAGATGTTATCCTAAGAAGAGACATTCCAAGACTAAGAGCAAATTAAAGAATAAGGTATCCATTGAAACTCCCATTTGTGCTTCTCACCCTCTGGAAGGTAAAACCTCTTCTTTGGTTCCCATATGTTATTTTTGCAATACCGTAGGCCATATCAAGCCCAAGTGCTATAAATACATTGAATATTGCAACTTAGAAAATGCATCTAGGGATAAAGAGATTGAACTTCATTTTAAGCATGCTAAAGCTTTTGAACATAGAAAACATGATAATGTCAAAAAGCTTGTTAAGAATGTCCGGGTTATGAAGAAAGCAAACCTTGATAAAATTATTAAAGCATGTGTTGCTAGCAATGTTGAAGCTAAGAGTATCATTGATATTCTTGTTGAGCAAGTCATAGAAAGTTCTCATTCTAGATATAACATTGTTGTCAATAGGAATCTTGATAATGTTTGTGTAGGTTCATCCAAAACAAAGTTTGTCAAGGGTGAATGCTCTTACCATTAGTGTAAGTTGCACATGTGAGTTAGCTTAAAGATTAGTTTTATGTTGTTAAGAAACTTAGCTTGTTTGCTTTGTATCTCTATAACGTGACATGAACTTAGTTATCTCACATTAGTTTTATGATAGTCGAAATCCGTTGATTAACTTTTGAGAAGTCGTTTATATGAATTCTATATGGTGACAATCATGTTAAGACTTTTGGAGAACAAAAGTCTAATGTACTCGAGACGTGCAACCGGTGCAAATGTCTCATCAAAGTCTACACCCTCAACTTGAGTGTAGCCTTGAGCCACTAGCCTAACTTTATTCCTTACAATCTTGCCACTTTCATAGGTCTTATTCCTAAACACCCACTTAGTGCCAATTACATTTATCTCTTTTGGCTTAGGAACTAAGGACCACACTTCATTCCTCTCAAATTGATTTAATTCTTCTTGCATAACCCCAACCCAATATCCATCAACAATAGCTTCATTAATATTTTTGGGTTCAATTTGAGAAGTGTAGCAAGCATATGAAATTTGGTTAGTTATTTGATTTCTAGTTCTAACCCCTTCATTCAAATCACCTATAATGTCTTTTTGATAGTGTGAGTTTTTAAGTCTAGAGTGAGAACGTTCAACAACTTGGTCATTTTGTTGATTATTAATTAAAGTATTTTCATTATCTAGACTTCCTACATCATTAGTACTATCATTTTCATCTTTTTGACTAGATTCACTACTAGCCACATCAATAAGTGTATTAGTGTCATTCAAAATATTTTCATTAGGTTCATTAACACCATTACCATCACACATATGAAGCATGCTAAGGTCATCTATCTTCACATTGATAGACTCCATAATAGTTTTAGTAGTCAAATTGAAAACTATATATGCATGATTATTAATAGCATACCCAAGAAAGAGACCAACATCACTTTTAGTATCAAACTTTCCTAAGTGATCTCTATCATTCAAAATGTAACACTTACTCCTGAAAGTGTGGAAGTAACTTGCATTAAGCTTTTTACCCTTCCATAACTCATAAGACGTTAGTTTTGTGCCGGGCCGCCTAAATACTCTATTTGACTAATAACAAGCGGTATTGACCACTTCAGCCCATAAGTTTCTAGGGATTTTCTTGCTATTGATCATGACTCTAGCCATCTCTTTCAAGTCTCGGTTCTTTCTCTCAACAACATCGTTTTGTGGAGGAGTTCTAGGTGCGGAGAACTCATGAGAAATCCCTAACCCATCACAAAACCTACTAAATTTGGCATTCCCAAATTCCGTCCCATGATCACTTCTAATGCGACATATTTTCTTGATATAAAAACCTTTTTCATTTTAAACTTGATTACAAAACTTCTTGAAGTAATCAAAAGCCTCGGTCTTGTTTCTAAGAAAATAAACCCAAGTAAACCTAGAGTAGTCATCAACGCACACAAAAATGTACTTTTTGCCATTGATGCTCTCGATTTAAATTGGCCCCATTAGGTCCATGAGCACAAGTTCTGAAGGTCTCTTGGTAGATATGTAAGAATTCTTCTTGTGATGCATTTTGGATTGTTTACCTAATTGACAAGGTTCACAAACAACATCTAGCTTTTTACCAAGATTAGGAAGAGCTCTAACAATGTCTAATGTTTTAAGCTTATTTAAATCTTTAAAGTTTATATGGCTCAAATGTTGCCACAAGTCAAGCTTATTGCACTCATGTGCCATGTTGCAAGTTAGAGGGTCTATCTCAAGATAATAGCAATTGTTTATAGACCTTTTGACTTTTAGGGCAACATCGCCCTTTTTATCAATATAGTGCACACATCTTTGTTAAAGCTAACTTTCTTAAAAATTTCACACAAGTGAGTGATGCTTATTAAGTTAGCTTGTAACCCATCAACATACAAAGTATTGTGAATTTTAGGCAATCCAGGGATACAACTGTTCCCTTGCCTAGAACTTGTTTTTTGGTGCCATAACCAAAAGTGACCTAACCTTCATCCTTTAACACAATATTCCTAAAGAACTCTTTGTTTTCGGTCATGTTCCTAGAGCAACCGCTATCTAGGTACCAAGAAAAGGAGGAGTTGGCTCTTAAAGCATATTGTGCAACTAGACATTTAGGTGTGTCTTTTCTAACCCATACACTCTTGACAATATACCTCCCACTATTACCACTAACATGCTTTGACTCAATGTTAGACTTTTTATCATGCACCATGACCTCATTGGTCACATTTTCAAAAATATCAAACAAAGAATTATCAACTTTTTTATGCATGGTAGAGTGAGGCACAACACAAGATTTAGCAAGCAAGTCATCAACAACTACTTTCTTCACAACATGCTTTTCCAAAGTCTTCCTAGGTCTATTTCTATTTACATACATGGATTATTGTCTATATATCATGATAAGCATTATCAAGTTTGCATTTCTCAATGTATTTAAAGCATTTCCTACCATATAACAATGAAGACATATAGGTATAAATTTTAAAATTTTACCATTTGTATTTGCTTCCAAAGCATTTGTTCTTCTAACAACTCTACCTCTTTGAAATCCAACCTTTGATGCTCCACCTCTTGCATAGAGGTTGTTGCTCCTCGACGTTGATCTTGTTGTGATCTTCCATTTGAGTTCCTTGTTGATGAAGAGGCAACCCCGGTAGCTTTCA
The DNA here is from genome assembly GCA_035582765.1 of Acer negundo. Taxonomy (NCBI): domain Eukaryota; kingdom Viridiplantae; phylum Streptophyta; class Magnoliopsida; order Sapindales; family Sapindaceae; genus Acer; species Acer negundo. The sequence continues at coordinate 20,456,018 of CM069231.1, read as the reverse complement.
TAGCTTTACCTTAAGAGAAATTACCTACATTAGTTTCACCACTTACTTTGACAAAAGTAGATTTGTTAGTAGAAAGTGTAATCCTATCATTAACACAACCTAAACCTCTTTTGTCACTAGGATGCTTTCCACTCTTGATGAGAGTTTCTATCTTGCTAGAACTAGATGACATCTTGTTAATCATCCTACTTGCCTCATCAAATTTGTCACTAAGCATCCTATTTTTAATGGCATATTTTTTAAAGATGTTATCACTTTTCCTAACATCTTTACGTGATTTATTTAGCCATTGCTCATACTTTTTCTCTTGATTTAAGTGCTCACTAAGTTTGGCTTTAAGCATGTTTTCTAGCCTTCTAGCACTAACAAGAGAATTATCCCTTTGCTCAATTTCTAGCTTCAAGATGCCAAGTCTATCATTACTATCCTTAAGGTTCATTTCTAGACTTAGAATCTTGTCTTTAAGTTCATTGAAATCTTTTGAGCCTAGACCATGATTATCTAGCTTCTTATTGAGGGACTTATTGACATTAGACAAGTGTTCATTTTCAAGAATAAGATCATTGATCTTTTTCTCATCTAAGTCAATAGGTTCCACAAAAGAAGCACATATGGAATACACTTCCTTAATCATGACTATATCAAATAAAACACAAACACTACAAAGAAAGGATCTATCTAAGTGCATCTAGACACCCGCTCTGATACCAAATGAAATTCCCTAGAGAGATGTAGTGTATATTATACCTAGAGGGGGGTGAATAGGTATAGTCCCAATTTCTTCCAACTTCAAAATTTACGGATTACAAGAATGAAATGTACACTTGATATGATTTAACAATTATATAGTATGAGTCATTACATGTAAATCAATATACAAGAGATACAATCAATACATGATATGGAAGATAATATAAAGTAAAGCGAAAATGGACATAAGTATTTTTGCGTGGTAAACCTCATAGAGGAAATATCCACAGGTTGAATAACCATAACCACTAGCAAAGCAATCCACTATATGAAAATGGCTTACACACTCAAGGCTATCAACAATTGATATCCACCCTAAGCTATCAACTCTTAATCAACCCTCAAGGTCTAGTGAACCACCTAGCCTACTCTTTGTCCAAGATGTGTCCTACACCTTTAGAGAGCAACTCCCTATCCAAGGTTCTCAAGTCTCTAGGAAAATTTCCTTGCTTAGCTATCTAGATCACAAATGATCCTAGTTAAGCTTCCCTAGCTCAACCATCCGGAGAACCAAACTCCTAGCTAAGGCTTTTGCTTAGTTATCTGAATCCTCTTTATCCTAACTAACTCTTCGTGCTAGGCTATCTAGAACACTTTACTAGCCAAGTCTTCTTGCTCAAATAAAGGCTTCACTTGCCTTAACAAGAAACTTTAACCTTTCCACAAGCCAATGATCTAAGTGATGCAAATGATGCAAACGCAAGACAAATAAAGCAAGATGATCAATCAAACTCAATGAACATGCTTAGATATAGTCTAGGATATGCTTTCATCAAACAATCACAAATGTACCTAGAAATCAAAGTATGTTTATTAATAAGAACAAGATGACAATATTCAATATATCACAAAAATCTTAGTTCTTAGATAATGAAGTTAAACCTAGAAAATATCATGAAGAACATCACATATAACATTTCTAGAATCAATTTCAAGTTAAATCAAGTTTAGAAAATATATATTCAAGAGAAATTACAAGGCTAAAACTCAATTAAAAAATGATCAAAAACCCCTAGGATATGATCTAACATCATTCTTACCACAAATCATCTATCAAATGAGAAGATTAAAAGAGATGATCAAAGAGAAAGTGACAAGAAGAAGTTTCACATACAAAGATGAAACTCGGACTGAAGTACAGCTTGCTGCGAACAATTATGAATTCATTTGACTGTGAAAATGCTTGGGATTTGTAGCTCTCTTCAAGACCAACAATTTTGGGTTTTGGATCACTAGATTTCGAGTTCGTATGAGAGAGTTATGATCAAAATAAGAAAACTGAAATTGAGATAAAATTTCTGATTTTTCTTTTTCAAATTTTCTACACATAATGTTTGGAGGGAAGAAGGAGAGCTTTTGAAAGAATTTAAGGGAGGAAAAAATGAACCAACACAAGCAGCCATGTCACCTCCTCGTGTGGGGTGCATGTACAACACGTGAGTAGAGAGGCTGCTTAGCCATGTGGCACACGTGGCCTACACGTAGCTTCCTTTTGCTTGGCCTTTGGCCGAGCAAACTCTCTCACGCTCCTCTCTTGTTTTTCAAACGTATTCGAGCATCCAAACTCTGAATTCAAATTCATTTTTGGATTTCCAGTCGTGACTCCCTCACGTAATACGAAGACTACAAAACTTTGAAAAAGTGTTGGGAATTCATTTCGAAAAACGGCGACGAAGACAACTTAACGAATGAGAACGCAAAATAGCATAGCTACATTGTTTTGACTCAAAACCTAATGAATGAGTAACCGAAATGAACGGGACTCAATAAGGAATCATATGAGATCATGTTCAACTCCAAAATACAATAAACATAAACAAATAAACACAATGTCACACAAGTATATCATATCTGAGCAATAGTGATAAAACATGCAATTCTACATTGTCTGTCTATGTGAGACCAATGCATGAGCATACTTAAATGTGTGTCAATGTGTTATAACAAATGTTTGCACAACGATTCAGAGACACACATGAATGAATTGTGTGTGTGTGTGCGCTTACGTCTTGCAAAAGGAAGAAGAAACTTGATACCTTAGCATTCAAGAATGCATTATTCCCCTTGAAGACAATATTTGCATAAGACGTCGCTTTTAACCTTTGAAGCTTCTTTTCACCAAAAACCACTTAAGCAACACTTATTACAAATATAGAGAGTTTTGCAGTGGAATCAAACCAATACAAATCAAGGATCATACAGAATTACCAGACAATGTACTGAGAATGGACACCATCCTCAACACCACAGATGCCTCCCTAACAATCGAGAATCAATCAGCAACTGTCGTTGGCATCTAGCGTCTCCCATCAACCAGTGAGGAAATCGCCCAATGGTTCCGCAAATCTTTAAAACTACTTGTGTCCAATGCGGCTAAACATGGGGTTATCCTCTTCACCACGGAGGGCTTGCCTTCATAGTATAACCTACACACCCCAGATCTTCAACAGGGTTGGTTAAGTTTTATCGTAGTTGGCCCAATGCCAGATGCACCCTTAAAGATGGGCTAAAACCCAATGGAGCAGCTAGAAACGTTGTCAGAGAAGTAGGCCCGGACCAGTAGAGAACCCGAGGATAATGAACACCCTAGTAGGGAGCAAGGCCATAATCGACCCAGTAGGCATACCTACCAAAGAGATTGGTCATCATCATCTAGAGAAAGTGACTGGTACTATCGCTGCAAAAGTCAAAGAGGAACAATCCTACTGCATGGTCTATACCTTGCAGCCCAGAAATATAAAAAAGCAGAGGTCAAGGCTAACCATCAGTCAGAGCTTCAATCCTAACAGAGAACAGGAAGGCGACAGGGACATAATCATAAGAATTCTAACCCGAGAGGTCGAGAACAGCGGGCGACAGATAGATGCCCTAGTTAGGCGTTACGGATGCAACGAGCTACAGATGATGAAACAGGCAGCCCCTTCACCAACGACGTCCTATGGATGCCCTTCCCGGAAAGTTTCAAGATGCCACACATGGAACAATTTAAAAAGAACACAGACCCGAAAGAGCACATCAGGAGAGACAAACGTGCAATGGCCTAATACATTCACAATGACGCCCTGCTACATCTTAACTTCCTACAGACACTCGGGGATTTAGGCTCTTGATGTTTCGGGGGCTACCAGCGGTAAGCATAAGCAACTTCAACGAGTTAAGTAAGGCATTTATAAGGTAATTTCTTGAGAATGTACAAAGAAAGAAGTTGGTGGCTCACTTGTCCCAACTCAAACAGTGGAGATATGAGTCATTCAAGAAGTACTTGGGAAGATTCGGTTAAGAACTGTTAGAAATCAGAAGCATAAATGACGAAACTATCTCGCGGCATTCATTAACAACCTGCAGAACGGCCAGCTATCTTTTAACCTAAGAAGTGCCCGCCCAACTAGTTATATAGACATGATGGACATGGCAGAGGGATACGCACTGGCCAAGGAAGAAGAAATTGCAACAGGCTGCTACTTCGTACACGGTGGAAGACCTGAGGGGCCCAAAACAAAGGACAATGCTCTAAGAACTCATAATCAGAAAGGAGATAAGCAAAAGAACAAAGCTCAGGATGGTCGGGATGGTAGGGAGGGATGTCGAAACTACGACCACAAAATCGACCAAGCATATCAAAAGTTTTGGTAAATTCAAGAACTACACTCCGCTAAAGAAGAACAAGAAGACGTGCTCGTAATCCTAGAAGAAAAGAACATGTCAAAGGAGCCCCCTAAGCAATCATATTTTGCTCAGAAAGACACCATAAAATACTGTCGATTCCACAAGGAAAACGGGCACAAAACCTCTAAGTGTTTCCAACTCAAAGACCACATTGAGACCCTCATCCAGGAGGGACACTTAAAAGATATCATCCTGAAGATAACCGAGAAAACAGATATACCTCTGGATAACTGAGGAAGAAAGCTAAGTCCAAAGAAGGTTGAGGATGAATAGGCAATAAATACCATCTTCAGCGATCCAGCAACTGGAAAGAGTAATGGAGAAAGGACCTAGGAAATCCAGGAAGCCATGGAAAACAAGAGGGATCTCGACATAAACAAAGTCTAGCCCGACCCGAAGAGAATTAAGGAAGGATGAGACCCAATAATATTAACTGAAGCAGATTCACCCAGTGTTGATGTTAGTCTAAACGATGCACTAGCCATAAGTGGTCCGGTTGGCCATAGAGAGGTTTACCGAATCTTGATCGACAACAGAATCTCAAGAGACATTCTAAGCACAGAAGTATATGACCAGCTAAGGCTGGACAAGAAGGACCTAAAATCTTTTCATACCCCATTCCAAGGATTCGACGGAGTAGAAGTAAGGTCCCTAGGTATAGTAAAATTGCCAGTCAAAATCGGAAAAGCCTCTTGCCAAAAAACAGTACTACTCGACTTTGTAGGTATAGATACATAGAACTTGCCTTATAACTCCCTGCTAGGCTAGCCATTCTTGAACAATGCATAAGTAGTAACAGCAACCAATGCCCTGATGATGAAGTTCTTGATAAAATACAAAGTAGGCGTGGTCAAAGGATCGCAAGAAATGGCATAAAAAGCAAATCTTTCGGTTTACAAGGACACAGAAAATAGGGAAGGTCACAAAGTATGTGTAATTCAATCATCCAAGCAGAACATGGAAGGATCAGAAGATCAAACAGAAACGCTTGAAGGATTCTAGCTTGATCCAAGAGAAAGGCCTGAAACCCAAAAGATAAGCCAATAGAAAAGGTGATCCTAGATAGCAGCGAGCCAACCAGAGTGGTCAAGATGGGTGCAAACTTGCATGAAAGCATTAAAACCGACTTAGCTTCCTTACTAAAAGAATACAAAGACATGTTTGCATAGAGCCATGAAGACATGCCCCGGGATAAACACAAAAGTTATATCACACTACCCGGCCATCGACCTAGAATCCTGACCAGTAGTATAGAAAAAGCGGTTGTTTAACCCTGAAATGAGTGCAACCATTAAGAAAGAAATGGAGAAACTACTCTTAGCTGGATCAATAAGAGAAGTTAAGTACCCATAATGCTTAGCCAATGTGGTACTAGTCAAGAAGAAGAATAACCAATGGAGAATGTGTGTGGACTTTACAGATTTAAACAAAGCTTGCCTGAAAGATAGTTTCCCCCTACCAAGAATAGAACAACTAGTGGATGCCACTATAGGCCATGAGCTACTTAGTTTTATGGATGATTAATCAAGATACAATCAAATCCAGATGAATAAAGCAGATGAAGAAAGAACGTCATTTACCACAGACCATGGATTGTATTGTTACATAGTAATGATATTCGTCTTAAAGAATGTTGGAGCAACATATTAGAGGTTAGTAAACCAGATATTCACTCTGTAAATCAGAAGAAACATGGAAGTCTACGTAGATGACCTGCTGACTAAAAATGTAACAACAGAAAAGCACATATTGGACTCAAGAGAAACCTTCAACGTCCTGAGGAAATACAAGATGAAGCTCAATTAGAGCAAATGTGTGTTCGGCGTACCATCAGGGAGGTTCTTGGGCTTCCAAGTTCATCAAAGAGGAATAAAAGTAAACCCCGAGAAAATCAAGGCCCTTGTAGACATGGTCTTGCCAAAGACGCTGAAAGAAGTACAAAGGCTAATTGGATGTCTCACATTGCTTAATCGATTCATATCAAAATCCACGGACAGATGTATCCCGTTCTTCAAGGCAATAAAAAAGAGGAAAGGACTCGAATGGAGTGAAGAATGTGTAAAAGCTTTCCATAAATTGAAAGAATAACTGGGACGAGCGACGATCCTCTCAAATCCAACAGTTAGAGAAACCTTGTACTTCTACTTGTACTTATACTTTTCCCTCACAAAGGTGGCAACCAGTTTTGTGTTAATTCGGCTAGAGGAAGGAGTACAAAAACCAGTGAATTATACAAGCAAAGCTTTACTGCCAACCAGAACAAGATATTCACTAGCAAAAAAAAAAAAAAAATGGTTCTCGCATTAGTCACATCAACAAGGTAGCTGAGGCCATATTTTCAAGCACACACAATAGAGGTATACACTGACTGCCTTCTCAAACAAATCCTGCAGAAGCTAGAGTTATCTAGGCGGTTGACCAAGTGGGTCATAGAGCTGAGCGAGTTCGACATCAAGTACACTTTGAAAGCAGAATTCAAAGGACATGTAGTAGCTGATTTTACGGTTGAATTCACCAAACTATACACTAAAGTAAGAAAAATGATGGAGAAAAAGCAAGACAAAGACTTCCAATAGACGCTACATGTAGATGGATCATTAAACACCCATGGCAGCGAATAGTTATATCAACCCCAGAATGAGATGCTATAGAATTTACCCTAAGGTTCGACTTTAAAGCGACCAATAACCAAGCCGAATATGAAGCTTTGTTGGCCGGCTTAAAGGTCTGCATAGCATTAGGAGCAGATGAAATAGAAATCTTCATATATTCAGAAGTTGTGGTTAACCAGGATTTGGATAACTAGGCTAGAGATGAGTGCATGATTTTTTACTTTAAAACTGCAAAATAGTTGCTCAAACGTTTTAAAGAATACAGAATAACTCAGATCCCATGATAGGAGAATGAAAAGGCAGATGCTTTATCCAAACTAGCATTGGTAACAACCTGTATCAGATCCAAAACAGTGCAAGTTGCATATCTAACCTGACCGAGCACAGCCCAACCAGAAGAACTCATAGTACCAGAAATTCGACCACATCAAAGCGATTAGACAACCCAACTAAGGAAATACTTGGAAGAAGATATTCTGCCTGAGGATACCTTGGAAGCAAAACCCATCAGGTATAGATCGACCTGGTATATGCTCATCAACGGAGAACTATACAGGAAGGGGGTTTTCGAAAGCATGACAAAGATGTATCGAAGAAGGAGAAACCGAGCAAATCCTAAAAGATATCCTTAGCGGCGTATACGGAAACCACACTGGGGGTAAGAGTCTGGCGCACAAGGTACTCAGACAAGGACTCTATTAGCCAACACTATTCATCGAAGCTCAGCGATTCGCAAAAAATTGTGAAACATGCCAAAAGATTGCTAACGACATTCGTCAACCACCAGAACTTCTTAGAAGCCTCACATCCCCTTGGCCATTCGCCATGTGGGGCCTTGATCATATAGGACTAATGCCCACATGAGTTAAAGGAGGTGTTAAGCATGCTATCGTTATAGTAGATTATTTCACCAAGTGGGTGGAAGTGGAAGCACTCATGCATATCACCGAGGCAAACACCACTAACTTCGTCAAAAAGAGCATACTTTATAAGTTCGGGATCCCGAGTACCATTATCACTAACAATGATACCCAGTTTGACAACAAGAAGTTCAGGAAAATGTGTGCAGAGAACACAAGATCTCAAACTACTATGTCTCACTTGCCCACCCTCAAACCAATGGTCAGACAGAGGCAGTAAGCAAAATAATAAAGCATACTCTAAAGTCCAAGATAGATGCAAAGAAAGGCAATTGGGCATACAAACTCCATGAGGTATTATGGGTGTACTGAACAACTACAAAGACTTCTATGAGAGAAACGCCTTTTTCCTTAGCATACGGAACAGAGGCTGTCATCCAACAGAAACATCTTTTACCTCACCAAGAGTTTAGCTATATCACACAGATGAAAACATCTACATGCTGCTACGAAATTTAGATGAACTGGAAGAAACTTGAGACATATCCCAAGTAAGAAACATAGCGTACCAGTAAAGAGAAGTAAGGTACTACAACTCCCACGTCTGCGTACGTAAATTTCAACTTGGAGACCTAGTGTTAAGGAAAGTGTCTCCAAACACCAAGGACAAGGCAGCAGGATCACTTGCCGACAAATGGGGAGGGTCATACATCGTAGACGGTATAGCAGGATCAGGATAGAAGTTTGGTACCATAACCATGCAACACGCAGTATTTAAAGATATTCTATCCCTAAGGGATTCCTCTTTTTATTTCTTGATGCTTAAACTAGCTTTTAGTATTTCTTTAGCTTTTTAGCTTATTAGATATTCAGGTCCTAATAAATGTAGTTCACTAAAATTCATATGTTCAGTCCAGCTATGCAAAATCAATAAAATCTCTTGCAGAAGTCTTCCCTAGGAAAGTCCAGGTGATGCCTTAAAGAAGAAAGCACAAAGAAAATACAGTCTGAAAGAGACCCGACAAGATCTCGTAAAAAAAATATATAATAAAAACTTAAGTGCCATGAATCTATAAAGAGCAAGTGGATAATGTTCGAGGGGCAAAGAAGCTAAAAAAGCATGGCCGCCGAGTTGGGTCAATGCAAACGCATCACCCAACGAGAAGGCAAACCCGAGGCACCAGTACACCTGGAAAACTGCTCGGGGCACTGCCGGAAAAGGTCTGGTGAGATGCACAGATGTGTTGGCCAGTATACACTACCCCAACAATTTGGCAAACCCCTGTAATAGACAAAACCTGGAGACATCCAAGGTGACTTGTGTAGGGACCTAAGTGTATAGTCCTGGTGAGCCTTGGCGTAACACTTAGGTGAAAGAAAAAGCGTAACCGTCAGTTAATGCGATACTCAGCTCAAGTTATAATGCGCTCGGTCCAAGTAAAAAAGCTTACAAGTCAAAAACAACACCTGGCCTAGTAATTACTTAGATTAAAAAAGAAAAATATAAAACACTTGGAATAACGTACTTCATACTGATTAAAGCTTTACCCTTACTTTTGTTCGCATTTATTTGTTTGTGTTGATTTTAATATATAGGCATGTCGTTCGGGACAGTCATTTAAGGAATAGCAGAGTGAGCATCCATGGAGAAAGAGGTATAGATTGAACAATGTATTATTACAAATAAATGTTGGTACATATGCCCGAGAAGGCTCAGTCGGGCTACATAAAAAATAATAGAAAGAAAATAAGTTAGGTGACTTAGGTCGATGATGGGGGTTGAGAACCGCTGCCAACGATGCTTGGATCAGGTACCACGTCGTATTCACTCAGTAGGCTTTCATTTGAAGGTCATACTATCTCATCTACCTCGTCGTCCATCTAGGGGCTATAATTTTTCCCAGCCATTGGTTCAATGTCGGGCTCCTTGTTGTTTATCCTAGCTTTCTAACTTGCATGGAAGGTGGAAAATGTGCTCTTAGTTGGAACTTCCAAGTGCATAGGGTGAGGAACATTGCCCTTGCTGCGACAGTATGCTCGTCATTCCCTCATTTGGATCCGAAGAGCCTCTAAGGACTTGTCCACATGCTTCTTAATCGATAAGTTCCAATTGGCTCGAGCCTTTTTTATTGCCCTGTTTTTAACCTTGAAAAACTCTCCATGCTTTTTTTAACCTTGAAAACCTTCTCTAGAAATCAATTACATGCACATCAGGATCTGATAACTGTTCGGGGCCAACTGAGCATAAGCAATTTTAACCTTAGCAAAAAACATAGTGATGAAAGGTTGAAGAGGGAAGGTGACCCCGAAACTTAGCATTGCCCCATAAATCGCCACTATGCTTGTTGGGGGATTCCACGTGGCCCTACCTTCGACCGGTTCCAACGAAATAAGATCATCATCCAAATCAAATATGTGCTTGTACTTAGCAATCTCAACAGGGCCGACCACATTCGACTCGATGTCATAAGCACACACCCACTCAGCGGAAAAGACAATGCGAGCCGATCTATGTTTCTCCTCTACGTCATCTTCGACTACATACTGAGTTCCAATCCTATTCTCGTAGGAAAATGAGTTTTTGTATATTGAGCGTTTGCTGTCGTGATTACCTATCCGCTTCTAAGGACAAATATCTCTGCGAGTAGAAACAGAAGGATCAAATTAAACCTCAGATTGTGGAAACTCAGAAGAATTGAGGGTATAAGGAACACCACGGCCAAGCCCCGAGACATCAGCGTTCAAGAAATGAGGCTGGTCTAGGGGTTGGTCTCCTAAAAGTCTATGAATACGCTCGGAAGTAAAAGTGTCATCACGTTCAATAGCAGCCATCACAATAACAAAAAGACGGTGCCTAGCTAAGGGATCCATGAAAGCTAACCTTGAAGAGATGACTGTGCCGGATAAATCGAGTGGACAACAGGATGAAGATCCTAAAACATGACTCCAAAGATCGAAAAACCCAACGAGATAGGAAATTAGGATTTAAAAAGCCTGGGTTCCAGCAAATCATTGAAAAATAGGAAACGAGAAAAAGAGGGATAAGTAAACCAGACGAAGAGAGGCGAAAAGCTCAGAGAAAACTGGAATCTAGAGTTTGAATGTTCAAGGATCTAGGTTTGGAGTTTGAAAAATCGATATAGCTTTTGAAAGCTTGGAGATAAAAAAAAAAGTGATTTAAGCCACCCCCAATAAAGGCTTAAATAGTCAGGGCTTCGATTTCAAAAAATGAAACCCTAAGTGGGATCACGAAAGGCTGGAAAAAAGGGTCATGATGGGTGACGTGCAAATGCCTCTTAACATACCAACCCATAGAAAGACAGGGTGCAACATGAGAGAACTTCGAGCCGTCAAAGGAGAGCTTCCAAATGTTGCCATCAGAAGATTTCAATAAAGGGACAAATTGAATGTATGCAGAAGCAGTTAAGACATGTCATTAATATTTTCAGTTAAATAGTATGACATAATTACCGCATTTATGAGATATTTATGAGGGAAATGACAAATTTGAGCAGAGCTTGTGTAACTGAGCAAAAGCCGAATGGGATCTTTAAATAACTTTCGCCAAGTAAAAATATCGAGATAGAACCTTATTTCAAAGAAGAACAGATTCATTCGGCTCAGGTATTTAAGGGGGATTGTTGTACATATTATTTTCCAAGAAGAACATAATATTTTCTAAGAAGACACGTTATCGGATATCATTGACCAAACTTACCACATAAGCAGGAAGTCAGGGATTAGCCAGAAAGGACACGTAGCTAAGCATTCCACATAGTTAGGCCACCTGGCCCTAACACGTAGTCAATAGAAACAAACGAAGCCAACAACACCGGATATAAGCCGAGTAGGCCTAATAGAATAGCCGAGTAGAATATCATGTCTACTCGGCTCCACTCGGCACCAACACATAATCAAGGGTATTCTCCACCTGCAAGGTATAAACCGAAAACAAGCAATCACAAAGCAACTACTGAATGACTACCAAGAATCCAACAAGGAAACAAATAGATTTTCACTCCTAAACATCCAGCTATTAAAGTTCAAAGCAGATTCGGATTCAATAGCATTAAATATGGGATAACAATCGAATATGAAAAGAATCCTAAACCAACTATGTAATCTTCTGCTTATATGCCACGATATTAAACCCTAGTAGGGCCTAGAAGCCCTAGATGCACCATGTATAAATACACCTGCAAAACAAAACAAAAAGGATAGAAAAATCTTAGAGAGCAAGAGAGAGACCAGAGTGTGTATTACTTTACGAAAATAGTAGATTTAACTCAGTTGCTAAGGCAACAACCCGTGGACGTTTCTCCTATCACCGGAGTTTTACCACGTAGCTTACATCTTTATTGTTTACTATTAATACATTCTTCATTATATCTATATTTGTAGGTTTTCACCAACCTAAATCGTTGACTGGTTGACCATCGAGAAATCACCGTCAACAGGTGTGTTTTGAGGGGTGCATGCCATTATCTCCACTCTTTATAGTTTTATGAAATCAGGGCCCAATCTTTCTCCTTTCTTTGTTTTTTTTTTTTTTTTTTTTAATTTTCTTTTTCAAAGTCATGCCCAATTGAACAAAAAAACACTACCCATTCAATTCGAAGTCAGGGTCCAATTGAGTTGTCAAAGTGTGAAACTGCCATTTTTATTACAACAAAAACAACAAAAATATTTTTGTTTATATTTATGTGGATTACATTTTATTTAGTAAATGAAGAATTATTTATTTAATTCACTACTAGAAATCAAGTTATCTATAACGAAATATTTACAACGGGCTTTAAAGGCTTGTTGTGGAAATTGTTATTTAACACGGTCCTTTAAAATCCCGTTGTTAATGTGGGATCATATTATTATCCACCACGGGCCTTTAAAAGCTCGTTTTAGATCATATTATTATCCACCACGGGGTAAAGGGTGTGTTGTGGTTATCACTTTTACAACTGTATTGGCTCGTTGTGGAAAAAAATTTCAATATGGAGGGAAATAGATAAAAAAAAAGCCCGGTAAATGTTGTCATTAGAAAGTCTCAAAAATAAAAGAAAAAAGAAAGAGAAGTCACAGACATTCAAACTTTAAAATCCTAAATCCCTAAAATTCTTTAGACTCTTAACATTCTCTTCATAAAAGGTTCCCATATAAGGTTTTTCTTTGTAAATGGTTAGCTTTTTTTATCTTCAGTTTCATCTTCAATTTCGTTTCTGGCCTTTGTGGCAGCTGCTTAGGTGTTCTCCTTCGTCGTGTGTTTGTTGTCTTGTTTTTGATGGCTCTTTGGGTCCGGCCTAACGCTTCTGTTTTGGTCCTATGATGGTCTTGCTTTTGTGTTGCCTCTGCTGCTTGGTCGTTTCTCCTTCTTTGTTTTGGTCTCTTTTCTGTGCTTGGCTTGTCCTACTGTTTGTATTTACTTTGGGCTTATGGTCCCTAACAATGAAATAACTTTTTCAAAAAAAAAAAAAAAATGAAATTTTTGTTTCTGAAACTTTAATTTTGATTTAAATTAATGTAATTTTGTGGGTTTGGTATGTGCTGCGTAGAAGGAGAATATTTACTTTGTTTGACTTGTTAAAGAATTAAATTGGATGGGTATGCAATTAGTGGAAAGTCAAGGTGAATTGATGTTGTTTTGCTGTTTTTTGGGTGTAGTGAATCAGAGTAATCGAAGACCTTTGTTACATGCAAGGATCCCAAAGCTCTTGAAATTGCATTGTTATTATCAGTGAGTGTCCTCAATTTGGTTTAACCCTTCACTGGAGAAATTTCTTTGTTTTTGTTTTAAAAATTTGTACCAAAATTGTTAAAACTGGATGGGTATCTATGTTTTTTTGTTCTCCCCCTCTTAAACTGGGGTGACTTTTGTAAATTGATGGCTTCAGAGTCAAAACTGTGTGACATTTGTTTTTACTTCAGAGTCAAAATTGTTTTGTTTGATGTTATTGTCTCTTATCTTTACTTTTTTTTTGTTTGGTAAGCACCTGCAGATAAGGTTTTTGTTTTATTTTATTTTTTATTTTCTTTGTTTGCAAAATTTAGGTTCATATATAATGATATAAATGGTAATTTCGGTTAAAGAAATGAGCATAATCAAGATACTTTGCTTGATTTAGGGTAATATAATATGATCAGTTAAAGGTGCAAACTATACCCATTAAAGACAGTGATTGACAGTGATTGATCTTCTTCTTGTCTAATACTTAAATGTGATCATGAATGGTCTTTATATATATATATATATATATATAAATATATATACATACTTCATTTTGCCATTCAAAGATTACAGTTACACTATCCGCCAGAGTGTCGAACTCCCTGGTGGATAGTTTAGCAAAGAGGGCTGTTGATCTTAAGGTGGATTCGATTGTTTGGAGTTTGGACTAATCTCGGTTTTGGGTCTGTCTTGGGTTGTTCCTCTGTTTTTTCTCTTGCTGTGGTGCTTTGTGTTCTTTTCTTTGTTTGCTGTTAGGTGTCGTGTTTTTTCTGTTGTTCTGCTCAGTTTTGTCCTGCTCTAGCTTGTTCCAGTTGCTGGCGGTTGTTTGTTGTGGTTCTGGGCATGTTGGCTTTTTGAATATATTATATTTGAAAAAAAAAAAAAAAAGATTACAGCTACACTAGTCATTTCATTTTCATTGTCGTTGTTAATCCACAATTGAAAATTATTTCTTTCCGTAATTAATATATCTTTCAATATCTTGTGAAATTGGAAGAATGGACAAAAGAACAAAGCTTATAATGAATTGTCTTAATAAGAAGATACCCCATATTGGTGCAGGACTAGGATCTACGACTCTATGTTCTGGTTTGATATATGTGATGGCATGCTTAAAGTACCTCATTCTTCATATCCTTGAATAATTAGGATGTTCTTTCTGTGAATAATTATATCAGACTTCTTGGTTGTGTATGGACTTCTTGGTTTGGGGCGATACTTGATGCCCTACAAAGATCTTCTGTTATATAACTCATGGGCAAAATGGAAAAGAAAAAATCATTTATGCAGATTGTGCATATAGTGATTTGCTCTCCCGTCTACTAGGATTAGATATAACTTCATCTTAACTAATTGTTATAGCTAGCTGCATGATTATTTAAATCTATTAGCTAGGAGTTATGACATTACTTTTGGTATACTTCTATGATGTTATTATTGTAGAATTCAAAGTTTTGGTTGTGTTCATACAACTGTACTGTTTATGGGCCTTCAAGGTTTTTTTTTTTTTTTTTTTGTCATAAGTTTGTACTTATATTGTATATTGAATATAAATTCTTGTCATGGATAGATACGAGTTAGTAGAATCTTTCTTTTTTTCAATTTCTTTAAGTTTTAGTCACATGGTTCTCTATGTAATATAAAATACAAAGTGTTTAATACCCCAATCAGAATATGTAGATTTGTGTGATGTTTTTGCTTGGCTTATGAATATGTATAGAGGGCTACAAAACTAGCTGCAAATGAAGATCCTGAAGAAGTTGATAGAGTGGAAACTTGGATAGCTGGACATAAGCATAAAGATGGGACACCGGTGAACGAATGTGTTGGGGAAAAAAATGGTATGATAAGTTAACTTTTTATTTCTATTTTATGTAATTTAATTTAGATTTATCATATATATTAATTTGTTATATTCTTACATTCTTATTATTTTGCATGACATGTAGAAAGAAATAGAGGCAATTCAAACAAATCAAGTTGATGCATCAAGTAAAACAATTAAAGATGATGCGTTAGCTCAAGTTTTAGGGAAGGAGCATCGAGGTTGAGTTCGGGGACTAGGTTTTGGTGCAACACCAACAAAAGTGCAGGCAGCCATACTTGGTAGACAAACAACAATGAAACTTTAAGAAGAAGTGAAGGATCTTAGACAAGAATCGAAGGAATTGAAATCATTTGTCTTCCATATGCATGTATTGTCAAATATAATTGTTTTATAATAGTCAAATTAACATACTAAGATCGATTGATTTCATTTGAGTGCATTTAAATTTCAAGCTAGAGATAGAGCAACAACTAATGGGGGATTACATCCTTCTAGTATGCCTCAAGTAACTAACATAAAAAGAATTTATGTCAACCTAATATGATATTAATCTTTAATTATAACTAATTAAATTAAATTTTTTTTTTTTTTTTGAAGCCACAATTTTCAAGTAATTCATATAGACAAGGAAATAATTATTAAAGAGCCAAAATTGTTGAATCTCTTACAAAGGTAAATTTGAATCAAAATTGGTTTTTATAATTGTAGTTTAATGAAAACATATTTATTTATAATACTCTCTTTTTTTGTCTGTATATAATAGACACCAACCGGTACTTCTACAACTGAAATGGATGCTTCAAGTAAAAAATGCAAGCTATTGAATTGGATTGGTGGCGGAGAAGTAGTGGCAGAAACCGAAATTGACTGCATTGATCCACAAGCATCAGTTCATCACATGAATCTCGGTCCGGATTTTTGGAGAGTTTGTATAAAAAAGATAATGGTGAGTAAGGTTCCTTTGATTCGCCCAACTAGTGACCTACAAATTCTCGGAGATGCTATAGGCACTTTTATTGCTTAGCCAACCAAATACATTACATATTAGGAATTTGTATAATTCTATGTTATGACAAATAATTAGGATTTTTTGTGAATGTTTATGAGTAAACTTAATGTTAGGACTCAAATACCTTTGATTAAAATTTCGAATTATTTTGTGTTGTTTTTATTATATATATGTACATATGTCAATTATGAATTTTTTTTAGTTAGTTTATACTTTTGCTTATAGATTTTTCTGAAATGGATGTTATTTAATAATTAAGATCAATACTGGAACAATATGAATTTTCTAGTAAAAATTGTATTTGAACAATTTCAATATACTAATCAGTTTTTTTTTTTTTTTTTCTTTAAATATATATTATAGTATCTATCACGGGCTATATCTATTTTTAATAAAATATTTACAATGAGAAAAACCTGTAATAAGTAGCGTATTAAACACAAGTAATGCCCGATTTAGAAAATATATTAACAACGGGCATCTAACGATTTGAATATAACAGCTATAACGGACAATCCCTATTTTAAATAAGGTATTTTATCACGCGCTAAGCACGTTGTAAATAAAATATTGACAACGCGTAACACACGTGGTGAATGTGTTATCGACCACGTTGAATACTCGTTGTTGAAAAACGCCTTTTTCCATAACAGCTTAATACATAGCGGGACCCATGCCCGTTGTAGATACTCTTCTACAATGGACATCGCCCGTTATGGAAGACCCTGTTTTCTAATAGTGATTATTTTATGTTAATGATAATAATTTTTCTATCGAACCTGATTTTTGTTAATATCATTAATTAAATATACCAGGCTCTGAAATATCTAAAGACGGCTTTGTAACCATCTTTTATGTGAGAAACTTTTATTGGTACAAATCCAGTATAATTTTGAAAATTAGTGGTTTTATGCATTGTACTTTGAATGACAAATAAAACTCGAAATAACTTAGTTTGTTAATTTTGATCGAAAATTAATTAATTATTGTTAAATGTTGTTAATGTGCAGGGGACGATGTGAATTATTGCCAAAAAACAAGGACATTTATATCAATAATAATAATTTAATTTAAACTTTGAACCTTTCCAATATTTTTTATTGCCTCCCTTGATTTAATCTTGTTTAATATGATGATTATTTTATGTTAGAATATAATTATACACATGTAGACAAGATGAGTCGGTCAACTAGTGAACCCATCACACCTTTGCCATAAAATTGTGGGTTTGAGTCCTCCCAAAAACCTGAATTTATGTAATATTTATAAAATAATTATAAAAAAATTAATTATACACGTGATGAAGCCATTGTTTTTTTGTTTTTTTTTTCTTTTTCTTTTTGAGAAGATAATGTTTAAATCTACAAATCACGAGAATAGTCTCCATCCACCGCTAGATTCCAATCCAAATTACCTTTTTTTTTTTTCAAGTAGGCAGCACATGAAAATATTAATACAGCTTCACATAACTTACCCCCCACCCCCAAAAAGAAAAAAAAAAAAAAGCTTATCACACATGTTGAAAAGCTTAAAACCACATGATTCCAATAATAGCAAAACAATCCAACCCAAACAAGGACTACATATAAATTGGCATGGAAGAACAAGGGTTTGATCATCATCATCACAACAAAATCAAATATGAGGAGGGGATCATCAATGCTATGGGTGGGTTTTGTTTTTGTGGGTTTGATTGCTATGGTTTGTAATTCACAATCACAGCAACCACAAGTACCTTGTTTCTTCATATTTGGTGATTCTTTGGTGGACAATGGAAACAACAACAGAATTCTTACACTTGCTAGGGCCAATTACAGGCCTTATGGCATTGACTTTCCACAGGGTGCCACTGGCAGGTTCACCAATGGCAGAACTTATGTTGATGCATTAGGTGATTTTCATATGCATATATATATGTCCTTATTTATATACATTTCCAAACCCCCCAAGTTAATATATTTTTTAATAATTCAATATCTTATACATAACTATATTTTTATATATGTTCTATTTATCTAAATAATGACCAAGTGTTTGCTCTGATTTAAAATAAAACTTGTTATCTATTCAGTCAAACAATATAAAATAGACTCAAAAGTGCTACTGACTATTTAAAATTTAAGAAGTTTTTGATAATATACAATTATGATCATGCAAACTTTTCTTTAAAATATTATCGTTTTTACACTACTTTTTAAAAATATGTAGTTAAGATGCAATTATTTAACCTAATTTAATTTTTAAAATGATTTGCAGCTCAACTTTTAGGATTTCCTAACTACATTCAATCTTATGCAAGAGCTGCGGGGCCATCAATGTTGAGGGGAGCAAATTATGCCTCTGGGGCCGCTGGCATCCTTGATGAAACAGGCAACAATCTGGTATGTCAAAATCCTCTTTAATTAATTAATATTAACTTCAAGTATATATTCTTTTATTTTTTGTTCAATTTTACACAATACATAGACTATATATGAATGACAATCGAGACATGGAAACCCTCCAAGTATATCTAATTCTGTGGTATGTATACAAGTCAAGATAAATAAGATTGAGATATATAGTTGTCTAATTTGAATGGATTATGGGTGTTATTATATTAACCTATATAATTCGTCTCCTTTCTTTTTTTTTTATTTTTTATTTTATTATTATTTTTTTAAGTTACATATAATTCTTCTCATTTCTCAAGTGTGACTTCTGTGACCTTTTTTACATCATGATGTGGTCGTGAGTGGTCTTGACATCAACCATAATCATTCCATCACATCTGGATACCAAAATATATAGATATGAAAAATTCTACTTATGGTTATATCAAAAATAAGGTCAAATTTTGATAATGCATAGATGCATGAGTGTACTAAAGGATAATTAATATATATATGGTAACCTTAAGAATTTTTTCGAAATTAAATATTTAGACATTATAGCTAGCTAGCTATTACTGGAGTTTTGTATCGGTTATCAAGAACAAAACTGTTCAGACCAAAATGATTAAACCGGACAATACCCCATACTATGTGCGAGAATGGTGTAACATTTATTTATTTATTTATTTCGTTCATGGTTTTTCTTGTTATTTATTATAGGGGGATCACGCTTCCATGAACCAGCAAGTAACCTATTTCGGAGGAACAGTGGAACAAATGAGGAGAGACTTCAGAGGAGACACAAATGCACTCAACAGCTACCTAAGCAAATGCATATTTTACAGTGGGATGGGAAGCAACGATTATCTTAACAACTATTTCATGCCTACCTTCTACACTACCAGCTCCGATTACACTACAAAAGCCTTTGCTGCTCGACTTCTTCAGGATTACACGCGCCAGTTATCGGTCAGTTAATTCTTCAGTTTCCCACTTCAAAAATTAAGAGAAAACGATCGAGAATGTAAACAATAATTAGCATGAGACGAGAAGATTTTTTATTTTTTCATTTTAACTGGGAAAATTATTCTGATAATTAAATTTTTGTTTTGAATTGTTCATCAGCAATTATATAGCTTGGGGGGTCGAAAGGTGATAGTAAGTGGAGTTGGACCGATTGGTTGCATACCATATCAGCTTGCAAGATTTACAGGAAAGAATAACACCCGTTGCAATGAAAAGATCAATCAGGCAATTAATCTTTTCAACTCGGGGCTTCGAAAACTGGTGGATCGGTTTAATGGTGGTCAACTTCCTGGATCAAAGTTTGTGTTCTTGGATTCCTATCGAAGCTCCAAAGATTTGTATATGAATCCAACAGCTTATGGTAATTAATGAGCATCACTTTTAGTACTATACATGTTCCTTTTTAATTTAGATTCTGAAAAATAATATATGATATATAATATCTAGCTAGCTTGTATGAAATTGAAGATCATAAAATTGGAGTTGGGTTAAATGGTTAATAGTATGAAATTAAATTGATCATGCAGGATTTGAAGTGATAGACAAAGGATGTTGTGGAGTGGGAAGAAACAATGGGCAAATAACATGTCTTCCTCTTCAACAACCCTGTCAGGATCGTCAAAAGTATTTGTTCTGGGATGCTTTTCATCCCACTGAGTTGGCTAACATTTACCTCGCTAAGTCAACCTACACTTCTCGGAATTACACCTACCCAATCAACATTCAACAACTTGCAACTCTGTAATAAGAGATGATCTACAACTTATTCATCTTCTCTAGTTAATTTGTTTACTTTGGTTGTATCATGAATCCTTTAATTTGTTGGTACTAATTAATGCCAATTGTGTGAGTTCTAATTTGGTGTTTATAAGTTGTTTAAATTTCTATTTACATATTCTGAATGAATAAAGATAAGGGTGTAAATATTGACACTTATAAATATGATAAACACATTTACTTTAATAAAAATTTTAATTATAAAAATATCCCAATAAAAATTTATAAATAAGAACAAATTAGTTTAATTAAAAATAAATCAAATACTATGTGTTGTATATATGTTTTCAGCTTGGGGACACATCATCAATTTGTACAAGAAGCACATGAGAATATGTCAGAATCATACGTTCGAAATGGTCAACGGAGGGAGTATTGACCGTTATGCCACATCAGTAGAAGTCAATTAAATATGCTCGCCAGATAAGTCAGCTTGTAACCAAAGACCATGTTCGCCATAACTCATACTCGCCCCGAAACAGACAAAGTATTCGCCACAGGCCTTGCTCGCCAAAACTTTACTCGGCCAACAGAAGCAAGTTGCTTCATTACCAATACGTGAATCCCATAAAATGAGGCCTCTCAGACTTTGATCCCGGTGGGGAAATATATTTATTTCCCCTCGAGACAAAGGAAGTCCAAATAGAAAAGGACTCAGGACTCTCGAGAAACAAGATGTTAAGCTACAAACGAATCCTAATCAGCCAACAAAAGCTGAAATCCTAAAGCGACTTTGTTTGGGAATCAACCATCTACACGACAAACAGAACAAAAGAACCCTAGTTCGCTTATTATAAATAGAACCATGTAACCTACGAAAAGGGGGATTTTTAATGAGTTGAGAGCTATTGTAAGAGAGAAGAAATTGATACAAAACTGTAACCTACAAGAGATCATAGTGTTATTTTTCCTGCCCTTAAAGGGCCCCGTGGTTTTTTCCAATCTTTAGGGTTTTTCTACGTAAACCCAGTGTTCTTGCATGCTTTATTTACGTTGCTATTTACATCGTAATAACTTAATTGTGAGACGCGTGGCAAATCCAAAAATCATCGTCAACAATTGGCGCTAGAACGAGGGGGTGAACATAATTAACTTCGAGGAACCCTCAGACAGACACAGCAGACATGAACAATGCCAGCATCAAAGATGGAAATTCCCTTGGCGGAAATTCACACTAGGATCCTGGAGCCGCCGAACCCACAGATGATGAGACCGGAATTGTAAGGGGTGAAACATTGATAACAGAGGAACATTCAATAACGCCAGAGGATAGAACAATAGTGGATCTAGGAACTCTACGACACTTCCAAATCGCTTTGGCGAATCTGGTAAGCGAGGCCAATAAGTTGGGACTCGCACTCTCCGTCGGCTTAGGAGTTCCTTCTCCGTATGACCTGATG
Organism: Acer negundo; assembly: GCA_035582765.1. Classification (NCBI taxonomy): domain Eukaryota; kingdom Viridiplantae; phylum Streptophyta; class Magnoliopsida; order Sapindales; family Sapindaceae; genus Acer; species Acer negundo. Next base: position 20,433,996 of record CM069231.1, on the reverse strand, counting down.
GCAAGCACACAAAGGAACCATCCACCAAGAAGGTTGCGGTCAGAAGTTCATATTTCCACCCCAAATGTCCAAACAAAAGTATCTACAGAGGAAGCTCCCAGAAACCGTCTTGAAGATCTTGAAGAAAAAATTCAAGTGCAAAGGAGAGGCTCGCTAAGCGAAAGGGAGTCACCGAAAAGACGAATCCATGGTCGGACACATGGATTAGCCCCTTACAGTACACACCTAAAGGCTCACCGGAGGCCGCGGTCTATTTCGTCAAAAGAAAAAAGTCCTCGCCTAAGAAAGAGCATACAGTCTAAAAGGGGGAGATAGAGAAGATCCGAAAGCATAGACGATCAGAAATCCGGAGGAAGCAAGGATAGCCAGGAGAATGACTACCGAAAAATGACTATTAAGAGCCAGTTCGGCCCGAGAGGAGAACCCACGGGTCACCGAACTATCAAACTTCAAGAATTGTCAAAAAAGGTCTCAACAATGGCTCGGAGATATGGACACAACACTTCGTCCGACGAAGAATCATACAACCCTTTTGTTGAACAGATCACCCACACCCAGTTACTAGAGAGATGCAGGATGCCAACCATCGAGCAATATAAAGAAACCAGAGACTCGAAAGAGCATGTCAGGCGATTCCGCAACATCATGGCACAATACGCATCCAATGAAGGACTCTTATGTCTAACCTTCCCACAAACCCTCGGAGACCTCGCATCTAAATGGTTTGGGAGACTTCCACCCAGGAGCATCAACAGCTTCTCAGGTTTCAGTAAGGCGTTCATCAGACAATTCATGGGCAGCGTACAAAGAAGGAAGTCACTCGCCCACCTTTCAAACCTAAGACAAAATAAGAATGAGTCATTAAAAAAATATCTAACGAGATTCGGTAAGGAAGTCGCTCGGATTGAAGATGCAAGCGATGTAGCTGTCATAGCAGCTTTTACTAACGGGTTACAAAGCGGACGATTATCTTTTGACTTACGTAGAGACCGACCAAAAACCTATAAAGAAATGATGGACATAGCCGGGGATTATGCCTTGGCTGAGAAAGAAGAAGTAGCACAGGGGGCAGTTACATACATGGCTATAAACCGGATTTCAAATCTGAATCTAAAGGCAAAAAAATGAAGATACAATCGTGCGACTACCAAAGAAACAAGGAAGTCAGAAATATCGTTTCAGGGAAAACCAAGGGGGCAATCAAAACAGTGGTTTCCGAAGCAAGTACAACAGCTACACTCCTTTAACAGGCGACCAGGAGGAAATACTCTCAGTAGTAAAGGAAATAAGGCTCGCCAAATATCCCAGGCAACAGTCCACCAATGCTAGAAGGGACACGATAAAGTATTGCCGTTTTCACAAAGATCATGGGCATGACACTTCCAAATGTTTCCAATTAAGGGATCCCATAAAGAGCCTAATCAGAGATGGACATCTAAAGGATTTCACCTTAAGAGGAGACAAGCATGGGGGTCGCCAGGACCACCGGGGAGGCGGACAAGATAGAAGAAGTTCGAGGAAGAGTAGCCTGGGTGCCGCCATAAACACTATATTTGGGGGACCACACACTAGTCGTAGCAACAGGGAAAGAATGTCTGAAGTCCGAGAAGTGATGAATGAAAGTAGAAATACGGAAGTAAACTCTGTGCAGTGATAACCCAAGAGAGGTAAAGAAGGATGGGACCCGATAGTCTTCACCGCCGACAACGTAGAAGGAATAGATGCAAAACCAAATGATGCAATTGTTGTGGGAATCCAAATAGCTCATAGAGATGTATTGCGGGTAATGATAGACAATGGCAGCTCAGCTGACATCTTGAGCGCAAGAGTATATAATGAACTACGGCTTGACAGAAAAGACCTAGAACAATTCCACGTGCCACTTAAGGGATTTAAGGGTGCAGAAGTAAGATCGTTGGGAATCGTGAATCTACCAATAAGGTTCGGCATCGCACCTTGCCACAGAACAATATTGTTGGATTTTGTAGTAGTCGATATTTACAACTGGCCATACAATGCATTACTTGGCTGACCATTCATAAACAAAGCTCGAGCAGTCACATCAACATACGTATTGAAAGTGAAAATTACAACCGTATTTGGAATCGGGGAGCTAAGGGGTTCATAGAAAATGGCTCGCCGGGCTAACTTATCAGTTTTCAAAGATAAAGTAGGGCCGAAAACTTTGAGCGTGTTTGAACTCCATCAGGTCGAGAAAGAAGTGCCTGAAAGTTTTGAGCTCGACCTATCATCCTTGACGAAAAGAAGCCCGACAGAACCGTTAAAATTGGAGCGGAATTGGTTGAACCAGTCAAGACAGACATAATAAAATTGCTAAGGGAATATAAGGATGTCTTTGCCTGGAATCACAAAGATATGCTTGGGATCAACATGAATGTTATCTCTCATTATTTGGCAATAGATGACAAAGTCAAACCAGTGATACAGAAAAGGCGAAGCTTCAACCCCAAAAGGGAATAAGTAGCAAAGTTGCTTGCAGCAGGGTCGATCAGAGAGGTTAAATACCCAGAATGAGTGGCCAACGTTGTACTGGTGAAAAAGAAGAATAACCAATGGAGAATGTGCGTGGATTTCATCGACATAAATAAAGCCTGCCCTAAAGACAATTTCCCATTACCAAGAATCGGCCAGCTGGTCGACGCAACTGCCGGGCATGAACTCTTGAGTTTCATAGATGCATACTCAAAGTACAATCAGATCAAGATGCATGAACCTAACCAATACAAAACAACATTCACAACCGATCAGGGGTTGTATTGCTACAAAGTCATGCCATTTGGCTTGAAGAACGCGGGGGCAATGTATCAATGGTTGGTAATAAAATGTTCGCCAGACAGATAGGAAGAAATATAGAGGTATACGTCAATGACTTGCTGACGAAAAGTGTGACGATAGACAAACATGTAAGCGATTTAAGGAAACCTTTGACGTACTAACTCAGTACGGCATGAAATTGAACCCAGCTAAGTGCTTATTCAGAGTGTCGTCTAGCAAATTCCTCTGCTATCAAGTAAACCAGAGAGGGATAGAAGTAAACCTGATAAAATCCAAGCACTAGCCGACATGGTTTCGCCAAAGTGCTTGAAAGACGTTCAAAAACTCACAGGGTGTTTGGCGTCACTAAACAGGTTCATATCCAAATTAACTGACAAATGTCTACCATTTTTTAGGGCTCTAAAGAAGGGTAAAGGAATCGAATGGGATGAAGGTTGCGAACAAGCCTTCTGGGCTCTGAAAGATTACCTTGGTCGGGCACCAATACTCTCAAAACCACTTCATGGAGAAACACTATACATGTACCTATCTGTCACAGAGGCAGCCACAAGCTCTGTGTTGGTCAGACAAGAAGACGGAATCCAAAAACCAGTATATTACACAAGCAAGTAACTGTTACCCGTCGAAACAAGGTACTCGCCAGCCGAGAAGATGGCACTCGCTCTAATAACAACAGCGAGGAAATTGAGACCTTATTTCCAAGCCCATCAAATCAAGGTATACACGAATTGTCCACACAAACTGATCTTACAAAAACCAGAGGTATCCGGGAGACTGACTAAATGGGCTATTGAGTTGAGCAAGTTTGACATCAAGTACCTCCCTATAACAACAATCAAAGGTTAAACAATCGCAGACTTTGTCGTAGAGTTTACAGAACCAGACATAGAGGTAGCAAGGATGATGGCAGAGCAATCCAAGAAAAATTTCCAATGGCAACTCCATGTTAATGGTTCATCAAATACGGACGGCGGTAGGGCAAAGATAGTAGTGTCAACCCCGGAAAGAGATTCAGTGGAATGTGCCCTGCGTTTTGATTTCAAAGCTACCAATAATCAAGTAGAGTATGAAGCGTTAATAGCTGGTTTGAGAGTATGCACTGCTTTGGTAGCTGACGAGATAGAAATCTTCAGTGATTCCCAAGTAATTGTCAACCAAGTGTTGGACGAATACCTAGCGAGAGATGAAAACATGATCGCCTATCTGGAGTTAACAAAAGAATTACTAAGGCGATTTAAAGAATTCAGGATCGTGCAAATCCCTAGAGAAAAGAATGAACAGGCTGATGCACTAGCTAAACTAGCCTCAACGACAGTCAAAATTTGGCTGTGAATAGTCCTTATGGCCCATCTACCTCAGCCGAGCATAATCAGACAAACCGAAGTTTGAGTAATTGAGCACAAGCCGGATGACTGGACCACACTAATTAAAGAATTCCTCACCAATGATATATTGTCAGATGACCCACTAAAAGCAAAGCGACTGAAATACAAATCTACGAGGTATTCGGTCCTCAGCGGCGAACTGTATAGATGAGGATTTTTTAGAGTGTTACAAAGATGTGTTGGATCGGGTGAAGTTGAAGGGACACTAAATGACATACACAGTGAAAGTTGTGGAAACCACACAGGGGGCGTTAGCCTAGCCCACAAAACACTAAGACAAGGGTTCTACTGGCCAACGCTGTTCACAGACGCTAAAATAATATCAGCTATCTACGAAGCCTGCCAGAAAGTTACGAACAACATCCGGTAGCCGCCTAAACACTTGCAGAGTATTACTTCCCCATGGCCATTCGCAATGTGGGGAATTGATCTCATTGGTCTGATGCCCACGGCACCCGGAGGAGCGAAGCAAGCTATTGTGGCCGTAGATTATTTCACAAAGTGGGTAGAAGCTGAACCACTGGCGCACATAACTGAAGTGAACACCACTAGTTTCGTAAAAAAGAACATCTTATACAGGTTAAAAATTTCAAATACAATCTTCACCGACAACGGAACACAACTTGATAACATAAATTTCAGAGAGCTGTGCAAAAATACAGGATCAACAATTATTATGCATCCCTAGCTCACCCACAGAAAAACGGACAGACTGAAGTAGTGAACAAGATCATCAAGCACAATCTAAAAGCTAAACTGGTCATCTAAAAGGGAAGTTGGGCAGAAAAATTAACATAGGTACTATGGACCTATCGAACTACCGAGAGGAATTCAACAAGTGAGACGCCTTATTCCATGGACTTTGGAGCCGAAGCTGTCATTCCAGTAGAAACAATATTTTCTTCACCAAGGGTACAACTCTTTCAACCCCAACTGAATATCGGCATGTTAAAATACAGTTTAGACGAACTTGAGGAAATGAGAGAGTTCGCTCAAATCAGGAACGCAGCCTATCAGTAAAGAGCAGCCAGATATTATAATTCACATTTACGCCTAAAAACATTTGCACTCGGCGACTTGGTGCTGAGAAGAGTTTCATCCAGAACTAAAGATAGAGTCGTAGGGTCACTCGCAGACAAATGGGAAGGACCGTATCACGTTACCAGTATAGCAGGGCATGAAGCATATCGCATTGCTCGAGTGGGAGCTGACGCGCTTCCTCGACCATGCAATGCACAATATTTGAAGATATACTATCCCTGAGACATCATCTTTTAAAGTTTATTTTTTACTTTTTTAGAATTTCTTTCAATATTTTCCCTTTAAGCATTGTTAAAAGTTGCAGGAGTTATTCAATAAAGAGTAATTTATTACTGAAGTACTCAAGATACTTATTGGAGTAATCTATTATCAAAGTACCCAAGACCTTCAATAAAGAGTAATTTATTACTGAAGTACTCGAGATACTCATTAAAGTAATCCATTACCAAAGTATTCAAGAAATTCATTAAAGAGTAATTTATTACTAAAATATTTGTGATACTCACTAGAGTAAGTCGTTATTGCAGTATTACCCTCAAAAGGTAAATGTTATTCGCCACTACATAGAGATGCGATTAAAGCATTTAGAAGCAGCGCTTAAAATAAATAAATAAATAAATAAAAACATTCATAAAGAAGTGCTAGGGGTTGAACAAACTAGCAATAATAACAATATAACCGAAAGTAGGCGACGTCCCAATAATATGCTTAAAGACTTGGTGTATGGTCGGATACGTCCTAACAAACACTAAGTAAGCCAAAAACTCAGCAATGGCAGCTGAATAAAACAAAGGCATTAAACCTGGCGATGATAGCAAAACCAGAACGATGAAGAATATATAGGTCGTTCAAACGTATTGGATGAGAAAAAAAAACTGGTTTTACAAATAAAAGATAATATACATTTACAAAGTGGCAGGGTAGATTACAAAAAACGAAGCAACCCTCAAGTCATGCATCCGCTCCACCAACACCCTCATCTTCATCTTCGATTTCCTCCTCTAATGGCCAAACAATTTCTTCATCTCCCACTGGCATAAAGGGTTCATAGTCTCGGCGCGCAATGGGCCCCAAATCTAGTTCGCCACCAGTACTAGTAAGACTTCCCTTCTTCCCAGAATAATATGTGTTGAAGGCAGATTTTAAAGGAATCTTGAGGTGCATTGGGTGGGGGTCGGTCTTAATATAGCAACAGTGGGCTTTCCACATTTTGATCTGGCTTTTGATCCAGTCGACCGCGCCATCCATATGCAATTTTAAGGACTTGTCAAAACGCCTCAAAGCCTTCTCATTTGAATGGTCCTTTATCGCAGAGAATTTCTTAGATTGTCTCATACCATGCTCAAATTCCCGCAGAAGAAGGGTGTCGTAAGCAGGAGATCTTTTGAAGCGATTAACAGCTTGGACCTCAAGTTCATTCTTCAAATCCCTAAAAATGGCCTCACCTAATACCTTTTGATTCCGTAAGTCTTCAGATTCTCGCTTGGCTTTTTCCTTGGCTTCTTCAGCCACTCTTGCAACTTCCATATGAGCTGCGAGAGAATCCTGGCTTGCAGAGAGTTAATCTCTCAAAACCGTGATTTCCTCCTCAGCCGAAAGCAATTTTTCTTCGGTGGCTAGCTGAGCAGCCAAAAATCTATCGATAGATTCTCTCGCTTGACTGAGTTATTGCGAGAGTGTTTCTTCAAAGCTTAATTTTTCAGCTACCTTGCTCACGAAGGTGTTTGTTTTTCGTAGAAACCGCGTTCCCTCGTCTATAGTTGTCAGCCATCTCAGACATCATCTGGACAAAGGTGTAGAACACATTAAAAAAAAAAAAAAACAGTAAGGATATAACGCAGTTTAAAGGCTTACCAGCGAATGGCAATTGAAGAAAAACTCCATCTTTCTGTTGCACGACTTCTTTTTCACATGCTCCCAACCTTGCCCAACATAAGCATCGTTTTGAACCAGATTCGATAAAATCTTGAGGGCATAGAAATCTAAGAGGGAGACAAAATCAGAAGTTCCTATAGCATCAGTGGAAGAAGCAGCAGGCCCTTGTGAAACACCCTCCGGGATCGACGCCGGTATGGACGGGCCAGGTAAATCCGAAGGAGGAATATTCGCTGATTGAACATTTGGATCGGCAGAAGCTGGAGGACCAGAAAAATTTGGGTCGGCTGAAGTTGTAAGAGCAGAATCAGAGGCATTTGGATAAGTAGGAACAGAAGCAAAAGCTTCTGGGATTGACGGATCAAATGCAGGGATGTTTTGATCTTGTGGAACGAAAGAAGGGACGGGCGAGTCACTAACAACTTCCTATGCAGTAGTTGAATCTGTGACCTCTATGGAAGGGACCTCTAAGGTTACCCTTTTCCGCGGAAGTAGTCTCGCCAAGCCTGGGCTAGCCATTCTCTTCCTCATTGAGGAAAACACATATTGTACCACCCTTGATGCCTTTTTGGTAGGATGAGTGGGGTACTCCGGGGGGTTTTCAGCCGCACGTTTTCACTGGCTGTTTCTTATATTTAGACCACTGGCAGGATCTTCTGGGTCTTCTGGAGCGTTAGCATCAAATATGGGGATTTCCCTATTCGCCTCAGAAATACCCACATTTTCTTTACCTTTTCGACTGGGTGTGCGACCTGTCGTCACTTCTTGAGATATTGGTTGACGGTTGATCTCCCCAGATTGATCAGGATCATCCCCCGCATCCTCGTTGTCTTCAACATCATCACCGTACGATGGTGCAATTCCTTCCTTAGCCAATCCAGCCGCGTGTCTTTGGCTAGTGACCTCAGAGTTTTTCACCGCCTGAGCAGCTGAATCGTACACCACGTCGAATTCATTCACTAAAAAGAGGAATGAAATATTGTTAATAGAAACTGATATATAAAGAAAAATCAGAAACATCAAGCATGGAGAAGGAAACTCACAGAGTTTAAGTCGAGCATATAAACGAGGAAAAAGTTTTTCCTTAATCATTTTTTCTTCATCCAATAGAAAAGGTTCCCCTCTCTCAGCCAAAGGTAGCATGGCGATAGCTACGAGATGGGAGATCTCGTCATCCGACAAAACCGGCAGCATTTTTGACCAAGTTTCAGGAGATGTGAAATGTCTTGGAACCTTCCTCACCAGAAGATTTCGGCGAGCACTTTATGGCGCATCACTTCCCTATGCACCACTGTCGAAGAACCAGCTATTCTTCCATCATTTGTTTGAGGTTGGTAAACCCCAGATGAAACCTTTCTTCTTCTCATCGTCTGAGATTTCCACTTGGCTTGGATTCACCGCACCTTTGCGAATCCAATTTTGTGCAACTGAAGAAAAGAGAAAGTAAGTACTCCCATGGCCCGATGCCCTCAAAGTATAGAGGTGACGAATCTTACTGGGAGAAAGATGTCCATAACCCTTCAACTTCCATATTAAACATAAACACATCAGGATCCTATAATTGTTGGGGGCCAACTGAGCAGGTGCGAGCTCGGTGTCAGCAAGGAATCTAGCGATAAAAGGTTGAAGAGGGAGAGTGACCCAACAGCTAAACATCTGCCCATAGAAGGCAACTGCATTCTGATGAGGATTCCATACAGCCTGATCGCCAGGGAGTATCAGATTCAAGGTATTAGGAATGTCGAACCGGGACTTGTACTTTCGGAGTTCTTACCCGCCAACAACATTCACTTCACTATCAAAAGTGCTCGGCTGATCAAAAGAGAAATGTAGTCTATTTCTCTGATGATCGTCAACATTAGAATCTACTACTGTCTAGGCGCCAACTAGAGATGCCTTAGGAATATTGGGTTCCCTTTGCTTACTACCACTGGCCTTTGAAGATTTTGTCATTTCTGAGAAATTACTATCAAAAGATGAAGCAGAAGAGAAATCATGAGCACTGGTTTCATGAGCAGTATGAATGTAAAAGGAGATTGGAACAATAAAACTTGGGTCAAAATTGCGTATCAATAATTCAATTTTGTCTACGGTGTTTTATCACCAAGTTCCAAGGCTCACATCATTTGATTAAAAAGTAAAGAATGTTGAAAGGGATCCATGGGAACTCACGAGAAAAACCCACTAAATAGAGGATGCATGGATAGCCTAAGGAAACAAGCAGAAAAGCTCAGTCAAAAATCTCGAGCCGTCTAATTAACAAAACAAGAAACAAGAAGGAAAAATGTTAGAAGCTTCAACCTTGCAAAGAAAAAAGAGGAACGGAATTCTGCAATTCTAGGGTTTACAGAGAGACAATCGGGGAGACTAAAAGTGAAGAGGTAGTTAAAGCGATGTGGAGCTTTTAAAGGAGAGTTTCAAAATTTAAAACTAGAGTCATAATGATGAAAACCGCCGAAACGCAGGGCGAAGATTCAATTGCCCACCAAAAAGAAGACGCGTGACATCCTAAGGGACGTTTTGCAGTCAGAACATCACTCTGATGTCAAGTCATACATTTTTCAAAAAAGGAACTTGTGGCTGAATTAAAGTGTGTTGTGGAAGTTTTTAATGTTTGAGATCAACAATCCAAGACCAAATGGATGACAAATGTGAGAAGCGAGAGAGAAATCTTTTAAAAGATTTTTTCCAAAACAAAGCATGATATAAATACTACTCGCAGGAATAGAGAAAACAAAGGGGTCTGCTTTCTTTATTAGCTCAAAGTATTTATGGGGATATTGTTGTATATATGTTTTCGGCTTGGGGACACATCAACAATTTGTATAAGAAGCACGTGAGAATAGGTCAGAATCATACGTTCGAAATGGTCAACGGAGGGAGTATTGACCGTTATGCCACATCAGCAGAAGTCAATTAAATATGCTCGCCAGATAAGTTAGCTTGTAGCCAAAGACCATGTTCGCCATAACTCCTACTCTCCCCGAAACATACAAAGTATTCGCCACAGGCCTTGCTTACCAAAACTTTACTCGGCCAACAAAAGCAAGTTGCTTCATTACCAATGCTTGAATCCCATAAAATGAGGACTCTCAGACTTAGATCCCAGTGGGGAAATATCTTTATTTCCTCTCGAGACAAAGGAAGTCCAAATAGGAAAGGACTCAGGACTCCCAACAAAAACTGAAATCCTAAAACGATTTTGTTAGGGAATCCACCATCTACACGACAAATAGAACAAAGGAACTCTAGTTCGTTTATTACAAATAGAACCATGTACCCTACGAAAAGGGGAGATTTTTAGTGAGTTGAGAGCTATTGTAAGAGAGAAGAAATTGATATCAAAGTGTAACCTAAAAGAGATCATAGTGTTATTTTTCCTACCCTTAAGGGGCCTCGTGGTTTTTTCCCGTCTTTAGGGTTTTTCCACGTAAACCCAGTGTTCTTGCAAGCTTTATTTACGTTGCTATTTACATCGTTATAACTTAATTCTGAGACGCGTGGCAAATCCAAAAATCACCGTCAACACTATGTATACCCTTTAATTACACCGGTATCTTAGACTGTATCTAAAAAAAAAAAAATTTTAAAATTAAAAACTTATGATAAACCACAGGGGCAAGCATATGAGAGGGCTGCCCCGGGCTGTAGCCCGGGCAACCCTTTAGAATTTTTAAAAAAAATTATATTTATGGATAATTACATAAAACCTCTAAGGTTTAATAATATTACACTAATATGATATTTTGTCTATTTAGTGAAATGTAGCTATTTTTTTTCAAAGTAAGTTATAAAAATACACATAATATTATGACTTCTAATATTATAGAATTAAGTTACTTTCAAGTTTAAATAATTTTTTTAACTACAAGTTTAAACAATTGTTTATGCATAGATTTTACAATGTATTTCATATTCTAAGTAGTCCATTATTGAATTGGTGTCATCTTATTATTAAAACATTAAAAATAAAGAAATTCTTTCATCAAGAATTATATATATATATATATAAATTATTCTATTTCAAAATATATATATATAAATTGTTCTTAATCAATAGGTAGCATATCTTGCACTTCATTATATATGTCTACATCAAGGAATAAAATAACAAGGATTTTTTTACGGTACACACCGAATTTAATAAATTTAGTGTGAAAATTTGTGAACCATTAATTAAGCATTATCATATATTGTCTAAACAAAAGTAGATAAATCAAACTATTGATAGCTAAGGAACTAGCTTTATACTGTTAGTGCGTACCGAGGAAAAAAATATAATATATATACATATAATTTAGCCCGGGCAGCAAATTTTTCCTTGGTTCGCCCTTGATAAACCATAATTTAGAAATAATTAGCACTAGGTCATATCCTGATCGATCTTTTCGTATTAAATAGCATGATTCGTAAGAGATGATCCAATATGTATATATATACAATCTTTCTCTTGTCAGTTCGACATACATCAGTGCCTTGACTGTGGACCATTAGATTCAAATGCTTTAACTTAGTCTGTATGCATCTGCCAGTGCTTATCCATAATCTATGGTCCACATATAATGCACTGATGTATTTTATATCAATTCGAACTGACATGAGAAACACTATATATATATATGTACCGATAATCACCATTCACCACTATCAAGCTACAGCTATCTGGGAACAATTCGTTCTAAGATTTCTTCTGGCACATGTCAAAGAAAATATATGGAAATTGAAATATTTTAATGTGTAAAGATAAAGTAATTATATAACATTTACTTCAAATGTAATAAAAAAAAATATAAAACTAATTTGTAGCCCACAGGCATTTTAAAATATAACGCAATAAAAATTTAAAAGGTTATAGATATTTGATGCATTGGCAATGAAGAACATTATGTTAATTTCTATTTATATGATTGTTTGACATTTTAATGAATCTTAAATCTATATATAACACCATAACTATACTAATTTTTTTTTTTACTTATACAACAACTGTCGGAACCGGTGAGATTGGACTCTACTAGCACAGCCCGGACTGCAGCTCCCACAAACGGGGAGAGAGCACCCACACAATGGTGGGATAATACCCACACTATTAGTGGGATAAATTCTCTTATATATATATATATATATATACCAAGGCAAGACTTAATCCTTGGTGGTGGAGTATCCTAGGGAGACTCCAAACCACTAAGGCAAGTGGCCATGGGTATAACTATACTAATTTTGAATAAGTAAAATTTAATACAAGAATACTATTTAAAAAATATATATATATATACATATATATATATATAACATTAGCATATTTAGAAATCATACCATTTACCAGGACTATTACTGTTTTAACTCACTTTTTATCCGTGCATAAAAATGATGAGAGGGTATAACTTTTGAAAAGTCAGGAACCTGTGCATCTCACGGGTTTTCATAAAAATGATTATCGAACCGTATTGTACTACCTTCTAGCTGTTAAAAATTTGATGAAAATTTTCCCTACCATGCAGAGACTCATGTATAGTTTAGATGATATTTACACCTGTGTACTATGTCACAGACTATGCCAACAAAAAAAGAGGACATTAATTTACCAAATTTTCTTCTAATCAAGAAAACCATCTAGTTTGCTGCACCTACATATAAAAATGTGTAACTAATCAAACCAAGATATCCAATAATGGATAGAGAACACTCACTATAAGAAAAGTGACTTATGGTGACACATTTCTTTACGATAAATTTTGAATATATCACTGTAGGTATTATTTTGTAACAAATTTTATTATTTGTCATTGTGTTTTTTTCAATTCAGACTTTCTGAAAAAAATTGTAACAATTAGTAAAAATTTGATAACTTGTTACAGTTAATATAATTAGTCAGAAAATTGCCGTATAAAAAATGAAAGATTTTTTTTTTTTTTTTTTTTAAAGGAAAGATTTTATTTTGTAAATACTTGTAATTTTCTTTTCACTTTTTTCACTTTTTTTTAGATTTCCTAAACCATATCATGAATCATTAACTTTTTGTTCCAAACACCTAATCATATTTCCTAATTTCATTAAAATTCTCAAGTTTATTGTGATTTGCTAATGGTATAGTATCTCTGAATTTTGATTTTATTTTTATGGTTTCTAGTACTCTATATTGGGTTTTTATTTATTTTAGAGATGAAAAATAGGAACGTTTGTGAAATAAAAGAAAAAAAAAAAAAAAAAAACTTTCTTTTTATCCTCTCATCCCTCCATAATATATCCCCTAGCACTTCAACAATGGGAATTCAAACTTCAAGTAATTTCTGTCTGAAACAATCCTTCAATTGATTTCTCTCCACTATATATTGAGGTATATTTCTATCCTCTCTAATCTCTATTTTGTTTTCTCAGACATAATTTCTCCATGATTTCATTTCAATTGAATTCGTTATCAGCATTGATGACGAGTACAGCAGCAAAGACATAAGCACTCAAGTTTCTCCCATCGTCAAGCCTAAGGTGATTGCCATCCCAACTGATGAAAAGAGCGAGGATGAGATTGTCATCACCATCGTCAAGCTCAGTGATTACTTCAATATGACGATCTTCTCCCATAAGCCATATCTCGGTCTGTTCTCTGATTGTTTTTTTATTTTATTTTATTTTTTTATGTGTTTTTGGTTATGTTTTGATGTATATGAAAAAAACAAGAAGTCCTACTATCAATTGATTTATTGATTAACCCAGGTATTATATGAACTTGAAATTGATTTATTCATCGGGTTGAATGCATAGAAACTGTTTGATGAAATGTCAAAGAGAAAGAAAAAAAAAAGTAACGAATGCACCTGTTTTTTTATTTTATTTATTTATTTATTTATTTTTGTAACATTACATTTTATAACATAGAATATATATATATAAAGCATACATGTTAAACCTTCTATACATAAGTACATATCTAAGGACTTAGTTATAGAAATGCCTGCACTATCAAGGTAATTGTTTATAATTATGAATGAACCATTACAATTTTATAAAAACATTCTTACTAATTCTAATAAAAAGAAAACATTTTAGGAAATTTTTCACTTGGTGTGTTGTCTTGTTTTGTTACGGTTAAATGTCTAGTATGAAAATATTAGTGTCATTGCAATTTAACAATCAAGTTACTTGATTATCTAGGTCTATTGCAACCTATTTAGATGTTATAGAGTTTTTTTTTTTTTTTTTTTTTATTTGTTTATTTATTTTTTAAGGTTAGATGTTATAGAAACCAACCATATTTTTAGCTGTTTGGTGGAATACATTGATAGCTTAGAAAAGAAAATACCACATCTTGATTATGTGATTTGCAAATTTTCGATGGCATTCACGACCACAAAGTAGGACCTTATGCAAAGTAGAAACATCTTTTTAAGGATTACGAAGGAAGAAGATGCAGTTAAACAATGCATTTGATGAATTCAGTTTCAAATTATTAGTAAGCATCACAATTGTTTGTTTTTACTCCTTGTTTGGTACTTGGAAGAAAAAAAAATTGGGTAAAAAAATCAAGGAATTAGAGTGTGCAAATTAATATTAAAATTCAATATTAGTAGAAGCAATCACTGACCAGAAATAATTAGCCTGAGTTGACTACTTTGTTAAACAGTTTTTAGGGTGTCAATATATCTAGTGGGGTATTTTGTGTGTAAATACATGAGATTTATTCAGTTTCATGAAGATGGTTTATAACGATGATAATATTATTTCAATATTTGTGACAAACCTTACATGCCTACCTTATGATTAATTCAACAATGTAAATTATTGTTTTCTGGACATTAATCTCATTTATTGTTTCCATACTTTGTCGAAATTTAGTACTTTGTAATTGAACATTACTTAGCTTGATCTTCTGTTACTATATGACTTTCATTGTGTCATCTATTTGGATGAAATTTTGAGTGAAGTGTGAAAGAACTTGTATACAATTCTTCTTGATTTTGTGTCTGTATGTACATACAACATATGTATGATGTATGGTAATTTAAAATTTTGATTTATTATTGTTATGATGTATTACAATGTTTATTCTTGTCATGATTTATTGTTTTTGAATGTGAAGTTTAAGGGTAGAGATTACAATCTATATATTTATGTATGTATATATATATATATATAAATCTTGTGATGAAGTTAATCTAATGTTATTTCTTTATCGTTTATTTATTTCTTATTGTTTACACGACTTAAACATGTTAATAGGAATAATTATTCTATTACTTTTTTTTTTTTTTTTCAGAAACAAATGGGTGATCTTGTTTCAAATATCATGATTTACGGTCATGTTTCAACAACAAAAAGAGACAAATACATCTGGAGCTTCTTAGTTTATAACTTTTTTATATTCATTTGATAGTTTGTCTTTATAGATTAGGATTTCACTATATTATAACTTTTTTGTTCATTTAATAATTTCACTCATGATTAGGTTGACAATTATCTATATTGTTTCCAAAAAAAAAAAAATTCTCTATCTTTTTTCTTTGTTCTTTTTTTCTTTTTTATATTACTGAATTTTTGAATATGTAAATTAATATTATAATTGACATATATTATTTTAAAATCATCATACAATTTATATAGATGTAATATATAAATCTATATTCAATATATTTGTTTATTTACCGACATAAAATCACAATTTTCAGAAGCTCCATTGTAGATTGAGAATAGTGACAATTTTCATATGGTTATTTGTCAATCGATTTGTTTACGATGATATAATTTTCAAAAGGTTAATTGTCACTAGATTTGTCTATAGTGACAGAATTTTCAAATGGTTAATTGACACTAGATTTGCTTATAGTGACAATATATTCAAACGGTTAATTGTCACTAAGTTTGCATATAGTGACAAAATATTCAAACCGTTAATCATCACTAAGCTTATGTATAGTGACAAAATTTATATTCCGTCACTCGTTAGGATCCAATAAAAATTTGTCATTAAAAGTCATGGTTTGTGACAACTACAAATAATTGTCACTAACCGTAGTGACAATGACACTATAAGTGTCACAAATACTTTTAGTGACGGAAGTATAAGTGAATTGTTGGTGACACTTTTTTTTGTCACAGTTTTGATGTTGTGACAAATTTTCCACTTATTGTGACATATATTTTTTGTCACTATATATCATTTTTCTTGTAGTGACTTGAACGCAAAATGATTGAAAAGCAAATTAAATGTTATAACTTTCTATTATATCATAATACTTATAATACTAAAATCTCAAGCCTTGGAGCAACATCACAATCTAGTGTTTTATAAAGTCAATTTCATGGGTTCAAAATTAATTGGAAATCTTTACATAATCATCACCAAACTAACAACTGTACTTGTATGTGCATATGTAATACATATCATTTTCTATTTTATGGGCACTAATTTTTTTTTTTCAAGATATATTGATCATACACATAAATATAAAGAGATGAAGATAGAGACATTTGACATATTGATTTTTATGTGGTAAAACCTCTGGAAATGAAACATTTATGGGTTGAATCCACTACCACCGGCAAGCCGTAATCCACTATGACGAATAAAAGATACACACTCAAAGACATGATTGATGAGGTTGTTTTATACTCTTCAAAACAATATTTATATGATCATTTGAAACCATGTTTTAACCACTTAGGAATCCTCTTGTGATGTAAATTCTTAGCAAATGGTAAGCAAAGATTCGTTCACAGGGAATTGGATTAATACGTTAGATTTATTGACTAATCTATAAAGCAATAAAATAAATCATTGTAAATGGATAGTTGTGTGATTTGATAAACCACCAAAAAGTGCAAGTAAAATAAACATACAAAAAGTGATAGGACAAATAGAATGATCAACAATCTTAATAAGAGAAATGAATGTAAACAATTAAGATAGATACTAGAGAATTGATGGAGTTGCAAATGGGTATGGGCAATGCTTTTTAAGCCTCTTTAATGGACCAATCTCTTATATGTTAACCATTTGTTTTCTTATGTATTTTTAGGTCATCACTATGAACCTTTAACATCTTCCCACCAAACTGCCTAACCGATTAAGGAAAGGAGGTCAAAGGGGGATTGGTTGGTTACAAATTTAGGTTTAGATTTGGTAAATATACCCTCCACTAATCTATCTTATTCACTAGGTTCTTAACCAATCAAGGGTGTCAATCCAAGATTGATTTCATAACAATTTATCCCACACAAGAGTATGATCTACTAGTGATATACAATACAAATCATATAATGAATAGGATCTATATATTAAGTGAATAGAACACAAATAGAGATTCAAATACAATAACTTAAGCAAATACCCATAACCAATTGTTCTTCACATTTATCCCTTAGATTAGGGGTTTAGTTACACATAGATACAATCAAATAGAAAGAAAGTAATAGATAAGGACATCACCCTTGGGCCTCCTTCTTTAGTGCTTGTTCCTTCCTTTCCTAAGATACTACTAGTGCAAATAGTGGTAGAAGAAGATGTGTCTAGATAGGTGGGTGTCTAATGGTGAGTGACAAAGGTATGGGAATGTAGAGAATGGGAAGAGAGGAATGGTTTGGTTAAGTAATCAAGATTTAGTGTTGAGGTTTGGATGAAAAAGGTAATACAAAATTAGAGAATAGAGGAGTTTGAATGTGGGAAAAATGGAAGAGAATGCTATGCTAAAACTCATTAAATTCGTGCTTGAAAATATGCTTAGGTCGTCAATCATGTTGAAAGAGAAGAATATATATAGTGGTTGATAATATTATAATTACCTATGTTTTATACCTCTATTCTTTTGTTTATTGCTTTGTTTTGAGTTAAACTCTTGCATTTTACATTTCTTTTCTTAGTTCTCAGCTATTCAAGCCTTAGGAGATAATTGGAAGCAATTTGGAAGATTTTCAATCAAGCCCGAGAAAACAACATCTGCTGATAGGTCAACTTCAAGAATTAAACTGCATCATCTCAGAAGGAACTGGGTTTCGAGCCTTACATGGTTGGAAAGGTACGGAAGTTAGCTTTCTGTAGAACTTTACGGTTCACGATTTCAATTTTTCTAGAATGAGTTATGACCATTTTACTACCCAAAGGTCAGCCTAGAATTTCTACGCTGGATTTTGGAAATAAAGCATTATGGGTTGCCTATTCGGGAACGAAGGTCTTAGACAAATTTGTTATATTTTGGAAGATTAATGAAGGCCTAAAAGTCACTTTGATTCAGTTTTAGTTGATCCTAAACTTTCCATGTTAGGATTAGTTGAGATTGGATTAAGATTCCTAAAGTTAGAAGGATTGTATTTCCTATTTTGAATCGCATTGAATTAGCCTTATTGAAGGTTGATTAGGGAACTAAAAAGAGACCTAATTCATGCCTATTTAAGAGGAATTACAGCAGAAAGATCAGATATACAGCAGCAAAGGCAAGTTGAAGAGTTCTAAGACGACATTCCATCGATTTTCCGGGTTCTATCATTATTTTCTTCTATGTTTTCTCTTAGGCTTGTACTCATGACTATGGGGAACTAATTCTTTTTACTAGGGCTACGATGTAGCCTAGCAATGACTATTTGATTTATTTGGTTATGTTAATTTCAAATTTTCTTTCCTATTGAGTATCTTTTGCTGCGCTTTAATTATGTGTGCTTGAATTTGGATGTTTGATCACCATCTATTCTTAAGTAACTTGATGCAAGTAAGAGTAGATGCCATACTTTACTTGAGTTTTGCTTCTTTCAATTGATACCATGAATGTTTAATTGTAGATGCCATGCAATTAGAATTTATGTGATGTTCTTAACAATTTCCATGGAACTTAATGGGTTTTTACGAATTCAATTCATCTAGTTGCCATAGAGGATTAATTTGTAGGAATAATTTTAGTGTAACCAGATGCCATGACCATTAAATATATTTGGAAAAATTGATCATCAATAAGGGGAATTAATTAGAATTAGCATGCCAAAGGAATTAAGTATGATTGGTTACGGTGAAATCGAATGCTCTAGTGTTTTGCCTATTTGATTTTCGACTTTGCTTTGCTATGAAATTTTATTATTTTTCTTTAATTTTCTGTTCATAGTCAATAATTCACAAATCAATTCTCATTCATTAAAGTTTTCAATTTAAGACTTTGTTTTAGTTTAATTGGTATGAAGTGTAGGATTAATTCAGTCTCTATTGGAACGATATCAGTACTTCGCTAGCTATACTATCTTTTGATTCGTACACTTGCGAGCAATTAGAATTTAGAGATAAATTATTAATCATATTTTTCACAACAATGGTCCTCAGACTTGTATTGATAACTGCCAGAAATGCTTATGTGGCGGGTTGTCACGGTGCATTGTCGTTGTGGCGACATCACCGCGACAGACGGTTACAGGTTCTTCGATTCAATTGTCGGTGAATCTGATCTTTTTCACGATGGCACTCACAACGGCACTAGAAATGCGACAAGGAGATCTAGGAATTTGAGAGTTGTTGTTTTATGGTTTCATGACGACACATCATAACGACACCACACCTAATGGATTTCTTGATTTTAATTCTCTCGGTCGTGGTGTCGCCAAAAGGCGACATTTCACAATGGCGCACATCTAATTGATTTCTAGGATTTAAATGTCTCTGTCGCCACTATGTCACCACCGCCACAATACCGAGGCAACACTAATCTTGTAATGCTCTATGTCGCTATGTGTCAAAGGCGACACCTTCAAAGGGCGATAATGTCATGTTTCTACACTTTGTGCACATTTTGCATCCAATTCCTCTTCTTCTTCACAAATGCTTTTGTGGTACAAATAAACCTAAAACACTTGATTAACGGCATTAAAACATGGGAAATGCCCGAGAATCAAGCATAAAGAGACGGGAATGAGGGCCAAATCATACCAATTTTGATTCGATCAAATCCCGCCAAACCTATCTTTTGTTAGTTCTCAAGCAAAACAATCACAAATCAACCCCAAAGACATGCATCAAGATATTTCAAAGGTTTTCAGTAAAGCTCTATCTCATCCGAGCAAGGTTTTACTTATCATGATCAATACGCGAAACCAAAATGAAGAGATTAAAACAATGACGCACTAGTGAGGATTTATACATGTAAGCGAATGTTAAGTAAAGATTAAAAACATGTCACTCTAGATATGATTGTACGCAATGTGACCTTACATCCAAAATGCCCAAGCTTTAAAACAAAGGTGATATTCAGTTTAGAATGTAATTCACCTCGATATCTAATCCTCACCGAATTCTCTTCTTTCTTCTCTCACATTCCTAGGTTTCACTCAAAATACATATACAATATGAGTTCATGTCATTGATTCTAATTGATTGCAAATGATGTCTTTTAAAACGCAATTTCTGAAAATTAAGTCCAATGAATAGAATTGCAAGCCTTGAATCAGAAAGAACATGCATTGACCAAAATTTACAAAATGGACATTCCTAATGATCATAAAGGTCTTTCTTTTGGTTGTAATGGGACCTTAGGTGAATGGTTAGACAAAGACTGGAATAATGGATAACAAAGAACCCATGATTCCACTAAGGCATACATTCTAATTATGAGTTCAATTGCTTCACACATATAATTCACACTTAAGATGTCCAAGCTTACACCTTCATTTTACTTGTGCATTCTAATGTAATCTTTTCATTTGAGTCGCACATTCCACTTTCAATTTTCTCTCCAGGCCAATTGTTCCTAATTCTTGGTTCTCTTTTCCTTCCTTTTCTTTTATTTACTTTGCCAATCTTTTTCTTTTCACTTTCTTTTTCTTTGCTTTTCATTTTCTTTTCAAGTCCATTTCCTTTGTCTTTCTTTTCTTTTCATGTTTCATGATTTGCAAAAACTTTTTGCACACATTTACATGCCTAGGTACACACCTTTACAATTTCAAGTATAAGAGCTTACATTCATTCTCCAAACCTTAGCAAATCATTTGGTTAAGGTAAGTCAATCATGTAGGCTATATGGTTAATGTAAATGTGGTTCATGAATGAAAAGCTTAAATTGTGTTTGGGTTCAAAGGGGCTTGGGAGCACACATGAAATTCCCTAGAGAGATGTAGTGTATAGTATACATAGAATGGGGGGTGAATAGGTATAGTCCCAATTTCTTCCAACTTTAAAATTTACGAATTACAAGAATAAATGTACACTTGATATGATTTAACAATTGTATAGTATGAGTCAATACATGTAAAAATCAATATACAAGAGATACAATCAATTCATGATATGAAAGATAATAAAAAGTAAAGTGAAAATGAACACAAGTATTTTTACGTGGTAAACCTAAAAGAGGAAATATCCTCGGGTTGAATAACCACAACAACTGGCAAAGCAATCCACTATAAGAAAAGAACTTACACACTCAAGGCTATCAACAAATGATATCCACCCTAAGCTATCAATTCCTAATCTACTCTCAAGGCCTAGTGAACCACCTAGCCTACTCTCTATCCAAGATGTGTCTTACACCTTTAGAGAGCAACTCCCTATCCAAGGCTCTCAAGCCTCTATGAAGATTTCCTTGCTTAGCTATCTAGATCACAAATGATCATAGACAAGCTTCTTTAGCTCAACCATCCGGAGTACCAAAACTCCTAGCTAAGACTTTTGCTTAGTTATCCAGATCCTCTTGATCCTAACTAAGACTTCATGCTTGGCTATCCGGAACACTTTCCTAGCCAAGTCTTCTTGCTCAAATCAAGGCTTCACTCACCTTAACAAGAGACTTCAACCTTTCCACAAGACAATGATATAAATGATGCAAATGATACAAACATAAGACAAATAAAGCAAGATGATCAATCAAACTTTATGAACATGCTTAGATATATTCTAGGATATGCTTTCAACAAACAATCACAAATGTACCTAGAAATCAAGGCATGTATAACAATAAGAACAAGATGAGAAGATTCAATATATCACAAAAATCTTAGTTCTTAGATCATGAAATTAAACCTAGAAAATATCATGAAGCACATCACATATAACATTTCTAGAATCAATTTCAAGTTAATTCAAGTTTAGCAAATATATGTTCAAGAGAAATCACAAAGCTAAAACTCAATTAACAAATGATTAAACACCCCTAGGATATGATCTAACATCATTCTTACCACAAATTATCTATCAAATGAGAAGATTAAAAGAGATGATCAAAGAGAAAGTGACAAGAAGAAGTTTCACATACAAAGATGAAACTCGGACTGAAGAATAGATTGCTGCAAACAATCATGAATTCATTTGATTCTAAAAATACTTGAGGTTTGTATCTCTCTTCAAGACCAACAATTTTGGTTTTTGGATCACTCAATTTTGAGTTCGTATGAGAGAGTTATGATCAAAATAAGAAAACTAAAATTGAGAGAAAATTTCTGATTTCATCTTTTTCAAATTTTCTATACTTAATGTTCGTAGGGAATGAGGAGAGTTTTTGAAAGAATTCAAGGGAGGGAAAAACGGACCAACCACAAGAATCCATGTCACCTCCATGTGTGGGGCCCGTGTGTCACATGTGGGCAGAGAGGCTGCTTGGCCGTTTGCCACACGTGGCTTTCTTTTTCTTGGCCTTTGGCCGAGCAAACTCCTTTGCGCTCCTCTCGTGTTCTTCAGCTATATTCGGGCATCCGAATTCCGAATTCGAATCTGTTTTCGAATTACAAACCTTGACTCCCTCACGCACAATGAAGACTAAAAATTTGACCAAAGGTTGAGAATTCATC
Source organism: Acer negundo (assembly GCA_035582765.1). NCBI lineage: Eukaryota > Viridiplantae > Streptophyta > Magnoliopsida > Sapindales > Sapindaceae > Acer > Acer negundo. The sequence continues at coordinate 20,411,155 of CM069231.1, read as the reverse complement.
TCGAAAAATGAAGATGAAGACAACTCAATGAATGAGAACACAAAGGAGTGTAGCTATATCGTTTGGACTCGAAACCTAATTAATGAATAACCAAAATGACCAGGACTCAATAAGGAATCATATGAGATCATGTTCAAATCCAAAATACAATAAACATAAACAAATAAATACAATGTCACACAAGTTTGTCATATCTAAGCGATAGTGATAAAACATGCAATTCTATAATGTTTGTCTATATGAGACCAATTTATGACCATACTTAAATGTGTGTGAATTTGTTATACCAAATGTTTGCACAACAATTTAGGGACACACATGAATGAATTGTGTATGTATGCTTACGCCTTGCAAAAGGAAGAAGTAACTTGATACCTGAGCATCAAAGTGTGAGATTTTCCTCTTGAAGACGATATTTACATAAGACGTCGCTTTCAACCTTTGAAGCTTCTTTTCACCAAGAACCACCTAAGCAACACTTATTACAAATATAGAGAATTTTGCAATGGAATCAAGCCAATACAAATCAAGGATCTTACAATCTCCCCCTTTGGCTATTCCATGGCAAAACCCCATCCTTACCATACATTGTTCACTAAAATAAACTTAATGTTGATAGCATTCTCTCATCCTCACATTACAAAGATATACCTAGACTAAAAGGTCTTCAAGTCTTCTTGAGTCTTCAAGAATCCCTTCTTTGAACTTCAAAGTACCTATGAGAAAAGAAGCAAACCAACAAAAGATCTTCGAAAGAAGAATGGTGAGAAAAGATACCAAAAACAAACAAGAATTACCCATATCTAAAATAAATGCTTTATCACAAATAAATGTTCTCTTTAAAGCTTTCCCAAATCTCCTTAACCTTTTTTAGCAAGAATTCTTTTCTCCCCCTTAAGACAAGAATTTTCCACTTAAGACAATGTCTCAATTAAGCACAAAGAGGAACAATAGTATAATACTAGGAAATATATTTCCTAATAAAAAAAGATTTTGATCTTTAATTAAATAAATATTCAATCAATTAATTAATTCCCATTTAATTAAAGAATAAAAAAAAAACAATATAATATCATATATATATATATATATATATCACCCAAGTGCCATATATATTTCATATATATTTCGGCCATGTGCCATATATAATTCATATATATCCTGGCCATGTGCCATATATAATAATATATCTATATATTGTTTTTTCTATTTTATTAAACCCATTGAACCTTAATAAAAAGTCCACATTTGAACTAGACCCATTCTTATTAAAAGAAACAAGCCCACATGCCTTTTATTAATATATTAATATAATTCAACAGCTCATTAAATAAATAATGTGCAAATTATATTCTTAATATATTAAATACAATTCTAGATGAACACATAAATTGGTCCGGTAGAATATATCAAATGATCCAAGCAAGTTCGTGTGGATTGGGGATCTTGGTGGGCTATCTAAATTTAAGCTTCAATAGACATAACCTAATCATAATCAATAAATGATTCACTTAGGTCGGATCTATTAATTTTAGCTCATTCCACTAAAGAGCTAAAACTGTACTCTTAAATAAAGATAGAACAAGTAAATGTTTCTCATTCAAACCCTAGACAATCTTATAAGAGTAGTGTATCCTCGTGAATAATATCAGTAATCGCCAAGAGCTCAAAGACCGCTTATAGCTCTCCTAGTTACCACATTTACTCATATGACCATATTTTGAACTTGGATATTTTGACTTGTCCAGAAGCCTTGTTTCAATAGTCACTATCGAAAACTTAACGTTAAGATTTAATATCCAATACCTCAAAACATCCATATGATAATATTATACTCTCATTTAAATAAATGGAGCCACGATGTCCATATCTATAAATGAAGTCCTCTATCGATTAACAAATGAATACCACCAAATTATCGAGGATAGACTGTGCTTTACAATCGTATTCATTGATAGCTCAAATGATAACACTTGCAACCATAAGTCCATCATTTATCTTAGGATTAAGATAGACTCTCCGATTGTCCTCATAATGAAAAAAACTTCTATCTACTGACGGTTCTCGATAAAGTATTTCATTGTGATCCAGTTCAATGCCCCTAGTGCTCTAGATTCTCTTACTCAAAGCCACTTTGATGATTTTAGACTCATCATACTGTAGGGAAAAATACCAAAGAAGTACACGCAGCGGAAGCGATACTAAAAATTAGATTTAGTGACTTTTAAAAAAAATTTCCTTTATGAACCTTAAGCCCTTTAATTAATTAAACATACATATACAATAACAAAAAGTAGAATACCTTTTGTCGCGTGATCCGATTGACTTACGTCGATGGTAATCCGCAAGATCTTCAATCCTAGAACGAACGTGGATTACCTAGGAGAGTGGTCTCCCTTTTCTTTAAATTGCAAACCTGTGAATGGACAAAACAAACTTTTTTTTTCTTTGTTAGTCACAAAAACAATCAAAAGAATGACTAAGATTATTCCGGTCACTTTTGAGTTCTCAATCTAATGATCGAAACTCGCGTGAACCTAGATCGATATCGTATACAAAAGCTTATTGATGAATAAGCAAATAGTATACTATCAAAGAATAATCTAACACTCCTTTTTGTTTTAGTAGAATAAAAAGCTTTCTATGAATTGTGAAGAAGAAGAAATTTGTATCATGAACCCATATCATATCATGGTGGCCGAATTCTATACTTGTCAATATATAGGTGGCCTAAGTTTGCTTCTTCTTTTCTTTTATTATTAGGGTTGCCGAAATCCTAACCTATAAATAACTAGGGTTGCCGAAATCACATGCCCACCATAGGCTTATGTTGCACCCTAATTTCCATCTAGTTTTTAAGACATCAAACCCTAATCCAACTCATAGATCTTTTATTCTTTTATATTGACTAAATAAAAAAAAAACTTCTTATTTGATTAAATAAATAAAACTAATTTTTTATTTCCTTATCAAACAAGTCTTTTAATTTTACTTTTAGGAAATATATTTCCTGATTAGAAAAGATTTGTTTCTTTAATTAAACAATTAATTAATAAATTAATTAATTCTTATTCAATTAAAACAATGAAACAAAATAATATATTAGGTTAAACTAACCCTTGTCGCCCCACTTAGAGTAAATGGGCCAAAATATTATTTTCTTATTTCATTTAATCCATTGGACTTTAAATAAAAAGCCCACATGTGAACCAGACCCATTCTTACTAAAAGAAATAAGCCCACGTGTCTTTCATTAATATATTAATATAATTGAGCAGCCCATTACTAAAATAATGTGCAAATTATATTCTTAATATATTAAATGCAATTCTAGATGGACCCTTAAATTGGTCCGGTAGAATATATCAAGTGATCCATGCAAGTCCGTGTGGATTGGGGATCTTGGCGGGCCATCTAAATTTAAGCTTCAATAGACATAACCTAATCACAATCAACAAATGATTCACTTAGGTCCGATCCATTAATTTTAACTCATTCCACTAAAGAGCTAAAACTGAACTCTTAAATAAAGATAGAAAAGGAAGATGCTCCTTATTCATACCCTAGACAATCATATTGGAGATAGTGTATCCTCGTGATTAATATCAGTAATCGCCAAGAGTTCATAGACCGCCTATAACTCTCCAAGTTACCATATTTACTCATATGACCACGTTTTGAACTTGGATATTTTGACTTGTCCAGAAGCCATGTTTTCAATAGACACTATCGAAAACTCAACGTTGAGATTTAATATCTAATTACCTCAAAACATCCATATGATGATATTATACTCTCATTTAATTAAATGGAGCCACGATGTCCATATTTATAAATGAAGTCCTCTATCGATTAACAAATGAATATTACCAAACTATCGAGGATAGACTATGCGATATAATCGTACTCATTGATAACTCAAATGATATCACTTGCAACCATAAGTCCATCATTTATCTCAGGATTAAGATAGACTCTCCGATTGTCCTGATAATGAAAAGACTATTATCTATTGACGGTTCTAGATAAAGCTTTTCATTGTGATCCAGTTCAATGCACCCAGTGCACTAGATCCTTTTGCTCGAAGACACTCCGATGATTTTAGACTCATTATATCTCATTTGATCCCACTCAAATGCTAGCAAAAGAATTCTACAACTTTAACAAGATAAAGGTGCCCAACCTTTAACTTAAGTTGTGAACATTATTCAAGACTAACTAAAGAATTGTGTCTACCACATACATATCCAGATGTACGAACAATTCTTCTTTTCCCATAGTCTTTAGACCTTATGATTATTTACTTTGACAATTATAATATTAAACTATAAATGCTATACGATTTGTTAACCCAAAAATCATTTTATTAATATGAAAAAGATTGTCAATTACAACATTACACTCTTGCTATTGAGCATAATCCTAACAGAACCTTCTAGACAAAAATGGTGGATTCCATTTAGCGGTCGGTGGCCGCCGATCAGAACGCCAATTCACCAAAAGTGGTGAAACCATAGAGAAGCCAAGGGCATTCTCCGGAGGCAATCTTCGCGCTAAACCAAGTACACCATCCTGCACGTGCGGACGTTTCCGAACCATCTTCGAGAAACGAATTATACCACCCTTAAAGCTAACATACATGAAGTGCAAGTGTGGGAATTGAATGCATCCTAATGCCTATCATGTCATGGCATTATCATAGAACAAGATGCAATCAATTCAACATGCATGAAAAAAATTCGTGGATTTGCATCCTAATGACTATACATGTCATGGTATTTCGATGAACAAGATACAATCATATAAACATGTATGAAGAGACTTCATGACTTTTCATCCTAATGTCAAAACATGTTATGGCATTTCAATGAACAAGATTCAATCATATTAACATGCAAGAAGAGATGTTCAAGAACATGCATGCACACATATAAAACACACAACATACAAGAATAAGATATATGATTGAGTTGTGTGTGTGTGCAACTAGATCTCTTCATAGCAAGAAAGCACTAGAATATGCCTTTGGTGCTTCTTCTCTTGAGGTCTTGAGCGGGCCTTGGTTGTGCAAAACACCAACCATCAAATACCTAAGTTACCCTTACATCAAGCCCTAATATGTGGTTTGTCCATGAAATAAGTCAATCAATAAATGGGAATCCTTACACATTGTATTGCATGATAACAGTTACTCTAGTTATAAGCACCTCTCACACACTTGGTCTTGGAAGGCACATTTCTTTTCGATTGTGTGTAGGTTGGAATTTTCTACAAGCTAGGGATTGACTTGAAGATGTTCAAGACTTAAACTAGGAGCTTTATTTGTAATGTAGAAAAATTTTGTTGACCAACCATTTTTTTGTTCTTGTGAGGTTGCTATATAAGTGTTGGTTTTGTCACGAAATAGCCAAAGAGGGAGATTGTAAGTGCCTCACTTTTTGACTGACTTATTTCGTTGACAAAACCACAATGGGGTTCAACTATGTAAGGGTAGCTTAGGATTAAAGAAATCTTCTCAAATTCTAATGGACCTCATTGTGGACATCTAGAGCTTCAAGGAAGGTGATTTACTGGTCTTGACTCTTAATTGAAGAGATTTAGAGTGTACACACACACACAACTCATGCATTTTAGTGTTGTGTTTGTTTTGGTATGGGTATGGTTGGTAAAATCTCATTGTATTTGAAAGAAATATATTTTTGAGATTTGTTGTATTTTTACAAGTCCAACATTGTTTAGATTAGTCCCTAGATGAGTTCTGAGCGATTCGAAGACTTGTCTATATATTTCAGATGATTTCTAAGACATTTGGGACATTCAGTGTTTTTATCAAAAATCGGAATTCAATTCCGAACTTAAAGTTGAAAGTTATTTAATTTTACATATTTGTGATTGAGTCCGGATCTATATTCCAAAGACGGAATTGAATTCTGAATTCCAAAATCAAAACTGAATCGAAGAATGCTCTGAACGGAGACCGGCTTGGTATGGCATGAAAGCCACACCAAGAGAGGTTGGCCGTGAAGGACGCTCATTGCTCACGTCAAAATTCTCTCTCGGTCCCGTTTGCCTCACGCCATCCTCACGCGCACACACACGATTTCATTTTATTTTTGTTTTGTTAAGGCTATTTTATTGTGTGCATTAAATTGCATGTGAACTTGTGTGTGATGTGATTGCTTGATTGCTTGATTGCATGAGTGGATTTGTTTTGACAAATCATTTGACCCCTTGATTTTCTCTCACGTGAGCTCACCTCACTGGATTATTCTGAATTGATTTGTATTCTCTCAAATGTCATAACGGTGAGAGCTTTAAATTCACCAATTTTTTCTCTCTCTAGTCAAAAACGGTCCAGTTTTTGTTGTGACCTAATATATATATATATATATATTCTCATCTCTTCTCTTCGTTAGAATCAAGAGAGCAAAAAATATATACTTTTCAAGAGACAAAACATTTTTAAGAGAGAAACTCCCAAGATTCCATCTTTACTCATCCAAATCAAAAACCCATCATCTTCACACATCATCTAGCATGTTTTAGGTATGATTTTTCATAGGTTTTCTTCATTACTCACATGACTTGTAGTTAGAACATTTTATTCATCTTTTCACATATTTTTACTTTTCAAGATTGCTCTTTTATGACTTGACTAGTTTCAAGGTAGCTCATTTATGACTTGGCTAGTTTCAAGATTGCATCTTTATTATGTTTTGTGAGTTGTTTGTGATAGCTATTGTATATAGGTTTTGATTTGCACATTTAGCTAAGTTGTATGCATGTTATATAGCAAAATAATATCTAGGAGAGCTTAACATGTTCATCCATGCCTAGATAAGCTTAAATATTTGACCTTGCATTTATGCACTTTGAATATTGCAGATATTCACTTTAGGTTGTTAATCTCCTCTCTTTAAGTCTTGTATTTACTATTTGGTAGTTTGCAAGCAGGGCACTAGGTTCACTTTTGAAGGCACGCGAGTAGTAGTTGTAGATTAGTGACCGTGTAGGGTTTGACGTGGTTAACCTAGGTTGTAATCATCATTATAATTAGTGGATTGAGGTTCGTGTGTGGCGCACATAATAGCCCGTGGTTTTTCCTTGTTAAGGGTTTCCACGTAAAAATCGAGTATAATTTATATTCCGCATTTTTACACTTGATTTTATTTTGTGACTAGTTTGCTGTATTTTCGTAAAATTGACTAATATCGAAAATCGGATAATAATCGATTAAAATCTAATCACCACCCCTCTAGATTATTAGGACACGTTTTATATATATTTTCAATAGTCATGGTCTAAACACATCCAAGAATACAAATAGTTAATAAAAATGAGATTGGTTCATTAATGAAGCTTGAAAAGCATTGCCTATAATCCACTTGCTAATCCATCAATTCTCTAGTATCTCTCTTAATTGTGTTACACCCATTACTGTTATCAAGATTGTTGAGCATTCTATTTTTCCTATTACATTTTGTTACTTTTACTTTTTAATGCATGTTTGGTGATTTCTTAAACCACACACTATCCATTTACTATGATTTACTTTATTGCATTTTTAGATTATTTAATCGATCCAACTAATTACTCTAATTCCCTGTGGAACGAATCTTTGCTTACCATTTTGCTAATTTTACATCCTAAGAGGATTCTTAAGTGGCTAAACATGGTTTTCAAATGATCACATAAACATATCATTTTTGTTATACAAAATGACCTCATAAAAAATTGGCATAGCTGACAGGGAATTGGTAACAATTGTTAAATTGATTAACTTTTATTTGTAGCTTATAATCTTATTTAGATAGCTTGCTAACTTTTACTTTTATGTAATTATTGTTAGTGTTAATTGTTTGTAGATTTTCGTTGTTCTTTTTACCTTTTTGTATGTTTTCTTTTATCTATTCCAATTTTCAGGAGTTTAGATGCATGGATGATAGGAGATCCTTAAGAAGAGGATTACACCCACCACTGAACGAATCTAGCCGTGTTGGAAGAATTGTGAAGGAATTTGAAGAAGCTCCCAGGCAAACTCTAAATATGGAGAGACAAACACCAAGAATGGAGGAAGAAGCTCTTCCTAGTTAAGAAAAGACTCAAGAGACTCTTACTAACCATGGCCAAAGGATGACAACGGGGGAGTACTCATTGCCAACAATTAGGAATCAACCTTCACCAATTGTCTTAGATCCGGTTGCAAGAAGGTATGAGCTAAGGAGCCTGCACATATCAACCTTCTACCTTACTTCTATGGGAATTTGAATGAGGATTGCTTGTAATTTATGAAGGAGTATAGCACAATCATTGAGACATTTTCGATCATGCAACTCTCTAGGGAGCAACTTCATATGAGATGTTTCCATTATTGCCTAAAGGATTTGGCAATGAAGTGGTTGATGGGGCTTAGACCGAGATCTTTGACAAGTTGGGGCCAAATTTGTGGCAAGTTCTTTAATAGGTTTTTCTCTGCTAGGAAGTCAAATGAGCTTAAGGTTAAGATAGCGGGCTTCAATGAAAGCGAGGGAAAGCCATTCCATAAGTCATGGGAGAGATATCAACTCATCTTGGCTCAATGCCCTCCTCACATGTTTACCAAAAAGTACAAGGCTTCATGCTTCCAAAGTGGCCTCACACGTTTCTCTCAAATGTTGGTGGATGATGCTTGCGGAGGTTCTTTTGATACAAAGACTGCAACCGAGATATATGAAATCTATAATATGCTAGCATAAAACTCTTAACAAAGGAATGCAAATAGTGTCTGAGGTGGAAGGTTTGATGTGAGTGCTAACACGGAAACCGCTATTGAGATCTCTAGGATGAACAAAAAGATGGAATCCTTGACATCTTACATTAAGAGCATGGGATTTCCTAAGACCGGAGTAAAGATGCTAGGAAGACAAGAGTCAAGATCTAGTGATCAACTTAATGATAGTAGACGTTTCTATGACACGAATGACAGACAAGAGCAAGAGGAAGTATAAGCAATGGATTTTCAAAGGCAAAGGAACAACCCCTACTCAAACGCCTACAATCCAGGATAAAGGAACCACCCAAACTTCTCTTAGTCAAACGACAACACTACATTGAACCCGTAACCTAGAAACCAACATGGAGGAAAAAATCAAGGTGGAAACCAGCAAGAGGGATATCGTTAAGGATTCCAACAAGGTGGATATCAACAAGGACAAAACAAATGCAGAGGAAATCAGTGGAACAACAACAACAATGCTCAATCTAGCACACTTCAACCTCAACGTAACTTTGATAATGAGATGAGAGGGATGATACAAGGCTTCCAAAGAGCCGAGTAAACTTTGACAAACTTCACCCAATCTAGTGGCCAATGCTTTGGTAGCCTTGAGGCATCGTTTGGTAAATTGGAGATCTACGTGAGGCAAATTGCCAAAGCCCTACAAAAGTAAGAGAAAGGCAAGTTTCTGATCCACACCAAGCAAGCAAATGAAGTGAATTTTGTCAACATAGATGGATCTAAAGAAGAGGCAATGTTCTTTAAGGAAGCATTTCTAACAAAGGTTTATGATCCGGGGAGTTTTGTGATTCCAATTTCGGTTGGAGAGAGTAAATTGTTAAAGGGAGTGCTTGAGTTGGGTGCAAGCATCAACATGATGCCCCTATTGTTATATGAGGAGTTAGGTTTGGAAGGTTTGAAGCCAACCAAGATGAAGCTTTTATTGGCAGACCAAACTTCTCGGACACCACAAGGGAAGCTAAAGGATGTTCTGGTTCTATTACTTAGAGTTATCATTCCCACCGACTTTGTGGTGTTGAAAGTTGAAGAAAAATTCAATGACAAGGGGAATTGGCAAGTTCTACTTGGTAGACATTTCATGGCTACCACTCAGATGAGGATTGATGTGTGCAAGAAGAGAGTCATGATGCACTCATTTGAGAGAGAACTTGAGATTTATACTATCACATACAATGATGACGTAAAAAGCATTGGGAGTTGTTATATGGTGGATGTTCAACCACCGAAGAGTAAGGGTAGAAAAGTGAACAACTTGGCGCAAATGTATGAGAAGTGTAGCCAAGAAGACGAAGAAAGCATAGGTAATTCTGAGATTGAAGAGCTCAAAAATGCTAATCAAGAGCTCAAGCTTGAAGTAGAGGTGCTCAAGATTGAAGTAGAGGTGCTCAAGGTGGAAAAGTATGCTCTTGAGAAAAAGGTTGAAGACCTATCTAAGAAGAATCACAAGTTGAAGAAGATCAACAAGTCTCTTATAATAGAGAATGAGTCTATGGTGCAAGAGCTTGAGAACTTAGCCAAGCTCACCGAAGAATTTGATGAGGAAGCCTCAAGGAAAATGAGAAAGACCCTCATGAATGTTAAGATCAAGAACAAGGAAATAGAGGAAGTTAAAGAGGAGATAAGCAAGAATGAGGTTGCATTGAAGATTGCCAAAGTGAAGGAGATTGATTGGATGGAACAAGTCATCAAGACACTCACCAAAGATTGTCACTCCAGCCTCAAGCTCTTATACAAAAAGGGAGAACTCCTTTCTTTTCTCTATCTTGCTATTTTTGTCATAGGAAGGGTCATATCAAATCTAGGTGTTTTGAATTTTTCAAGCATGTTAATCATGAACAATCTAGGCCCAGAATGAGACCTAATCATGCCAAGAAAATTTGGGTTAGGAAGGATTTGGTGGACCAAGTCCAGAATGAGTCTAGGGGACCAAATATGGTAGTCAAGAAAAAAAAAGAATGAATGATTGGTTGACCCTTGTGATGAGCATCATGGTCCTAATTTGCATAATAGGATGTGATACTATGGACTTACATTTTTACATTTTTATGTTTTGAATAAAATTTATGGTATTTTGTTTTAAATTCTTGTTTTGTGTTGTTAGCTTTATGGTATTCTCAAATAAGTGCTCTTTTTGTCTTTGTGGTTGTATTGAAAGCTTATAGGTGTGTGGTAATTGTTACAGGAATTGACCAAAAAAATTGCAAGATGTGCCTAATTAGTAATTGTCGCGGTGGTGACATTCTGACTGTACCGCGATCATCATGGGTGGCAACGAAATTCATGACAATATGGGTTTGTTGTGGCAAAGAACGACGACAAAGGGCGACACTACACTTGACACTTGTCGCGGTGGTGTCACTGTCCTGTCACCAAATGACAACCAACGAGAACAGGAGTCACTTAATCAAACAACAGCATTTTAGACTATTATGGTGGTGTCGTTGTGGCAAAAGGTGACAATTAGGACAGCGACCTAGGGCAAAAAGGCGATAAAAAAATCGTTCAAAGAACAAAAGCGACATAATCTCAAACCAATAAAAACTCTCCAAATTCTCTCAACTCTATCAAGCAATGGCACGCACGAAACCGACGACATTAGTAATCCTAATCCCTAGTACTTTGATTTTTGTATTCTCATTTGCTCTACATAGCATCTAAATATCCTATGGGTGGTTTTGTATTAGATTTGAAGTGATTAGTCCCTAGGATCCCTAGTACTTTGATTTTTGTATTCTCATTTGCTCTTCATAGCATCTAGATATCCTATGGGTGGTTTAGTATTTGATTTGAAGTGATTAGTGTCTAGGATTGGAGTTTGTGGTATTATTGTATATATTGGAGTGATATTGGTTCATTGTGGAGTTTGGTGGTGGTGTATTTATTGGAGAAACGCCGTTGTGCTACCAGATTTTTGCTAGAACAGTTGGTAGTTTGAATTTGAGACAAAATGCCTCCAAAAATGAAATTGCCAAGTAATAGTGGCAAGGGTAGTAAGGCCCCCACACCAAAGAAGCCGAGTCAAGTGGCTTAGATAAAGAAGTGTCCTGAATGCACCTTGAACCGAGACTTCGATAAGCGTATAGAGACATTTGGGGAAAAGAAGATTTGGGTGGAAAAAGGGGTTAATTTTAAGGAGTTGGAGAACATTCTCATCCCGGCGACAGTAAATGATAAGGGGTGGGGTGGATTGGTAGCTACGTCTCTTAGGTACAGTGAGAGGCTTGTGAGGGAGTTCTATGCGGGGATGAACCCCAGGAAGTTCTTGACTTGGGGACTGGTTTGGTTAGAGGGGTTCTCGTTCACATAAATGTCGTAGACATAAACATCTATTTTGGGACCACCCTTTTAAACTTTGAAAAGATACAGGAGCACATGGTAGAGGGGATCACCTCGAACCCCTGTATAAGAGAGGTTCAGTAAACTTCGTAAACATATTGGTGATCACCCCGATGTAGTTTTGGATTGCTAGGGGACATGCTCTCAAGCAATCCAACTTGAAGATTGAGCTTGCATTTTGGCACATCTTTATGACATCCAACGCATTTTGAAGCTTTAATATATTTGAATCTCTATTTGTGTTCTATTCATTTTATAACTAGATCTTATTCATTATATGATTGGCATTGTATGCCCACTAGTTGATCATACTCTTGTTTAGGATAATTTTTTATGCAATCAAACTTGGATTGAAAACCCTTATGAGATTAAGAACATAGTGAATTGGATAAATTATTGGAGGGTATATCAACCGCAATAATCTAAACCTTGATTTGTAACAAACCGATCCCATCTTGACCCCCTCTCCTTAATCGGTTAGACATTTTGGTAAGAAGTTGTTTAGGGTTCACAATGATGTTTTAAACACATCCAAGAATGCAAATGGTTAACAAATATGAGATTGGTTCATTAATGAAGCTTGAAAAGCATTGCCCATAATCCACTTGCTAATCCATCAATTCCCTAGTATCTCTCTTAATTGTTTTACACCCATTACTTTTATCAAGATTGTTGAACATTCTATTTTTCCTATCACATTTTGTTACTTTTACTTTTTAATGCATGTTTGGTGGATTCTTAAACCACACACTATCCATTTACTATGATTTACTTTATTGCATTATTAGATTAGTTAATCGATCCAACTAATTACTCTAATTCCCTGTGGAACGAATCTTTGCCTACCATTTTGCTAATTTTACATCCTAAGAGGATCCTTAAGTGGCTAAACATGGTTTTCAAATGATCACATAAACATATCATTTTTTTTTTGTGCAAAACAACCTCATCACACATGCATTAGACTTGAATCGATAAACATTGTAGAAATGTATGTTCTAGGACTATCTCTAGGAAATAGCATACTTGTGTGATCTTGTGTTTATTTATTTGTGTTTTATTGGTATTGGACTTGAATTCTTTTTTCATGTTATTCCTTATTGAGTTCCGGTCGTTTTGGTTACTCATACATTAGTTTTCGAGTTCTGAGTAGGAAGTTACGAAACTTTCCGTACATTTATCGTACATGGTTTTCGTCTTTTCGATTTCCATATTTTTTGTAAAAGTTTTTGTTGACGTTCATGTTCGTGAGATAGTCTTGGTTAATAATCCGAAAATGGATTCAAATTCGGAGTTCGAAGATCGGAGAACGGTTGAAGAACACGAGAGGTCAGCAAAAGGAAAAGAGATGGCAAATTGTCATTTGTACCCCTTTTGCCTGTGCATGGTGCCCACGCCAAGCAATGTCTTATGTTGACACGTGAAAGAGGAATGAGCTGCACGCAAATTATCATTTAAAAGATTAAAGAGATTTTATTATGTGCATTGCTTGCACATGAGTCTTGGTGTGTCATGCTCAATTAAATGCATGTGTTAACTTGGCATGTCTTCCTATTGGGCATATGAATGTTTTCTTGTGTGAGCTTACCACAACGGATAACTCTTTTTCTCTTTATATTTCCCTCTCTCACCGAAATTCAAAGTGTTGGTGAAGAGATTATGTGCAGATTTTTCTTATGTTTTTCTCTGAACTTTGAAGCACCATGTCTGTCTCATCTCTTATCTGATTTGAGTGATTCAAACTGGAGAATCTTCATATTGAAGTCCTCTACAAACCCCAAGCAACCTTTAGGTCATTTGATCAAGTTTTCTTTTGGTCCTACACCAAATTCATGGCCGCACCATTTGTTCTAGGTAATTGTTCAATCCTTTATGTTTTGAGCTCGATGATCTTCAATTACCTTGGGCTTTCTTCATCAATATGTGTATGGTACTTGATCAAATGTTATTAGGTTTGTGAGCTTCAATTAAAGGCTAATTGTGCTTAATTAGAATCTTGAATATGAGTTAGGTTTTTTTTAACACCTATGTTTTCACATGCTTGTAAATTATATTTTGACTAGCTTTGTATCCAGGATTATTTGTGCATTGATTATGAATATTCTTATGATTAATAATTTCTAGTTAGGCTATATGTCTTTGATTGAACATATTTGGAAATAGCACAAGTTGTTGTATGTTTAGAGCATTTATTAGATTTACTTGATTGTTTTATAAATATATGCTCTAATTGATTTCTAGAGAAGTTTGTAGATCTAATCTCATTTCTCTAGCATTTTAGTTTCTGTACTTGTTAACCATCAAAAAGGGCAAGGGTTAAAAAAAAGAATTTTCCATCCATGCCAAGATTGTTTGAAGTAGAAGGACACTATAGGGAGTATCCAACTACCCCGAGAAAAAGCCAGACCGGTATGTCCAGATATACCTTCTACAAATCCAGATCAAGGTCAGGGACACATAGATCCCGAAGTACCAGTAAACATAGAAGTCAAGGTCTTAAGGACCCCGCTACTGCATTATCTCGATACCCCGCTACTGCATTGTCTCGGTACCCCAATACCCCGATACTCAAAGAATGCTAGTACCATGGTCCAGTAAGATGCGAGATACCCATATACCCCGACCCCTCCTAGGCTAGTCTATCAAGTAGTGAGGACTGAGGCAACAGAGGAGTTTTTAATACAGCATAAGAAAGGACCAATACATCAGGGAACTAAAACCATGCTACAGAAAGGACAATATGCGCCAACATTTGAATACAAGGAGAGTTGACTTTTCCCGCCATCTATAAACTCCGTTTTAAATGGGATTAGTCAACTCTATCAAGTTCACCGAGAAAGGAAACAAATCACTTGATTAAAGGATGATTCCTGCGCCTAAAACGAAGCAACAATCAACGTCCCCTTTGATTGCTTAATTGATTGATTGATTACTTGAGCAATGAGCAAGAAAAGGGACCTATAAATACAACAAGACTCTCGAAAGATAGGGATCGGATTTTGAATCCACTTCCTTACAACTTTTCCACTTATCGACTAGCACGAGATCGTCATCGCCAACTGTGTCTGAAACTCCACACTTAAACCTCCCAGAAATCGCCATTGTATTTCTCCATTGTATCATTAGCAATAAAACAGTATTATTCCATTGTCTCGATAAAATACATTGTGTTAATTGGAATTTCACCCCTTTAACATTTTCCGACTAACACTTTTTAGCACCATCTGTGGGAAGTATCCTCTCATCCATTTACTAAGAAACTGCATAGTTCGTACCAGAAAGCATGAAGATGAGACTCAGATCCTCTCAAGGGTAGCCTGATCCATCGGGACCCCAATCCCTCACCTCCACCCAGAGAGTCCAAAGGCATGGAAGGGAATTAAGAAACCATAACCCGACACCTATCCTTCCACCAAATTGCATGCTCCGTACCCCAGTCCCCAACTATTCAGGAAATCAATCGGGATACCTTGGAACAGTAGGCTTCCGCCTATGTAGAAAGTATCCGCCTTCAGATGATTGCCTAGGGGATACCTTTTGAAGTACCCAAAACTAAGGGAGAGGTTAGACTGGGTACCCGAGTACCGGTCTTCCACAGACTTGGACCCCCACTCCCTGCTCCATACTGCCCAACAGATCTTAGACCCCAACAAGTGAAATCAGCAGTTGATATTCCTACCGGGAAGAACCGGCCAATAGTAAGACCGGTAGCAGAAGAAAGGGCTCAACAGCTCGATGCTAGAGGTAGTATCGAACCTAGGAGGAATCCCCGAGAAAACCACCTTCAGAAAGAGAATCACAGGGAGGCCACCATTGTATCAGAAACCTCAAACAACGAAGGTTCAAATGTGAGGTCTAGAAATGGAGGATCCAGACGCCTTGAAGACCAAATGGCCAAGATGGCAAAGGAATTCGAAGAGTTAAGGAAAGGAAAGTATCGGAGAACGCGGAAGAATCCCTTAAGGGAGATGAATGCACCTTTCACAAAAAGGATCAGGGAGGTAGAGCTACCTTTTAAGTTCAAAATGCAATCTGAGAAGTATTCCGGATCAGAGGATCCCTTGAGCTACATTGAAAGCTTTGTACTCCAGATGGAGATATAGAACGCTACTTGGTCAGCGATGTGCAGGATATTTCCTTCAACCCTAATAGACTGTGTCAAGACTTGGTTTAGAAAATTACCCCAGGTAGTGTGGATTCTTTTACACAAATTACCAAAGATTGTTGTGCTTTGTTTCAAGTAATCAAACCTCGTCCCAAAGACCTTGTCCTTCCCCAATACATGATCCAAAACCGTGGTGAGACACTGAGATCCTATGTGGATAAATTCTATAAAGAGATGATCCAAATGGGAGTGTTTACCGAGAAGGAGACCTTGGCTAACTTCCGAAAGAATCTATGGGCCGGCAGGCTATTCTGATCGTTTGCTAAACATCCACTTAAAACTTACTAAGAGGCCTACGATAGAGCATTAGAGTAGGTAGAGATAGATGAATAGCTCTAGATCAAGGTCGAGTATGATGAAGCCCGATCAGCTAGCACCAAAAGAAAAAGGTTCCAAAGCCCGCGCCAATCAAGAGGTTTTATAATCAACCTCCAAACCGTCTACCTACTGGTCACCTCTTTTCCCCTAACATTGGGAGAGGTACTCAACAAGAAGGAACCCTCCCAAAACAACACCCCCACCAAGGGAGGTAGTGTAGATAACAGGAGAGGAGGATGGGTACAACCATTATACCCCTCTCAACTCATCCCAGGAGACCATATACCTCGCCATCTGTAACAAGGGTTTGCTTAGAAAGCCTGGTACTATAAGGATCTCGGCTAACAAGAGGAACTACTACAAGTACTATGACTTCCATGAGGATATGTGATATAACACATCAGAATGCTACAGCCTTTATAACCAAATTGAAGGATTGGTAAGGGGGAGGACTCTTGGTTGAATTTTTGCAACAGGTACGAGATAGCATCAAGATAGCGAAGAAGGTACAGGGATAGATACAGGAAGTAGAAAAGAGAATAAGGGATAAGGGGAAGGATCTAATGCAGTAGATCCAGATCATTCACACTATCATAGGCCCTACGCTAGTAGGAACCTCTAACAATTCAAGAAAGAACCATGCTATGAAGATTCCTCAACTCACTATCGGTCATAACATGCTCCGAGTCATCAGGGGATCCCAAGACCTCCCTTGTGCAAGCCAGATCATTTTCACAGAGGAGGATGTCTACGACACAATTCAACCACATGATGACCTGATGGTGATCATAGTGCAAATATCCAATTGCTAAGTTCATCGTGTACTGATTGATACCGAGAGTAGTGTGGACAACCTGTTCAAAGGAGCACTCAAGAAGTTCAACTTAAAAAACTCTTTCTACAACAGTTGTACTACACCTTTTTATCGGTTCACAGGAGACTCACTCATACCAATTGGATCCAAGATCCTACCGGTGATTATCGGGGAAGCTCCTCTCCAGCAGAACATAATAACAGATTTCGATGTGGTTGATACCCCATTCGCCTACAATGCAATCATGGGGAGACCCTTCCTATCAGAAATTAGGGGAGTGATGTCCATCTACTAAAATGTGCTGAAATTTTTGGTCAGAGCAGGGGGTGGGAGAAGTTCGAGGAGATCAACAAGCAACCCGCAGATGTTACACGGTATCCACCAGCCCTACCACACTAGCCAAGCAATGCGTGCATGTGACCAACGAACCAAGTGAGGAGGTACCATAAGAGGATCACAATATCTTGGAGGAAAGAGAGATACTGGACATTATTAAAGAAGAATCAGAGGAAGAAGATCGGGGATAGGATAGTGGGCACCTTGCATAAGAGTTCGAAGAGATACCTATTAGAAAAGACGCCAAGGTTTTAAAGATAGGAGGGGCGCTAGAAAGCATGGTCAATGAGATCCTGGCGTGACTCCTCATGGAGTACAATGACATCTTTGCCTGGAGTCACGATGAAATGCCAGGTATTCCCTTCACTTTAGCAACCCATAGGTTGGTAGTGGACGCAACCTTTAAACATGTCAAACAAAATCGAAGGCACTTTAACACCAAGTGGAATCTCGCAATACAAAAAGAAGTAGACAAGCTCCTAAAGGCTAGGTTCATAAGGGAATCCCTATACCCCGAATGGATTGCTAATGTGGTCATGGTGGTCAAATCCAACGGGAAGTGGCGTATGTGTGTAGATTACACTGACCTCAACCGAGCCTGCCCGAAGGACAGCTTCCTTCTACCCAAGATAGACCAGTTGGTTGACTCCACAACCAGAAACAAGCTCCTAAGCTTCATGGATGCCTTCTCGAGGTACAACCAGATCATGATGCACCCCGTCAACCAAGACAAGACCAGCTTTATCACTAGGTAAGGCCTCTACTGCTACAGGGTAATGCTGTTTGGTCTTAGGAATGCAGGTGCCATTTACCAGTATTTGGTGAACAAGTTGTTCAAAGAACAAATAGGAAGGTCCACGGAAGTGTATGTCGACGACATGATCACTAAGTCCCTGATGACAGATCAATATCCAGAGGATTTATGCTAGACTTTTCAGGTGATAAGAGAGAACCAGATGAGATTGAACCCCGTTAAGTGTGCTTTTAGGGTAGTAGCATGAAAGTTCCTTGGGTTCGTGGTACATGAAAGGGGGATTGAAGTCAATCCTGAGAAGATCAAGGCCATCATGGATCTTGAGTCTCCTACAACACTTAAGCAAGCACATGGACTGACTGGTAGGGTAGCAACACTAAATCGCTTCATATCCTAGTCTTCAGATAAGTGTCTTCCTTTCTTTAAAATTATTAAGCAGGGAAAGAAGATGAAGTGGGATCAAGAAAGTGAGCAGGCTTTCCAGTGTTTGAAGAAGTACCTAGTTAGCCCGTCTCTACTAGTGAAACCCGTACCAGGAGAAGAACTACAACTTTACTTGGTCGTGTCAGAGATCGCTACAAGCGAGGCCTTGGTGAAAAAATGTGGTGACGGGGTCCAAAAACCTGTCTATTATGTGAGTCGTGCATTAACCAAGTCCGAGAAAATTACACCCTCTTAGAGAAACTCAACTATGCACTTGTGACCATAGCTAGAAAGCTCCGACCTTACTTTTAAGCACACACAATCGCGGTAGTTATAGACCAGCCATTGAGACAGTTCCTCCATAGACCAGATGTATCAGGCAAACTAGTTCTATGGGCTCAAAGAGCTCACCCAATATAACATCAAGTACGAAACAAGAAAAACAATCAAGGGCAAGCCTTGATTGATTTCTTTGTAGAATTCAGCATGACCTCCAATCTGGATGTCACCCTAGTCCCAAACCCAGTTACTAAAAAAATGTAAGGATTTTCATTTATTGATTGGCTTAATTCATGGACAAACCATATATTAGGGCTTGATGTAAAGGTAGTTTAGGTATTTGATGGTTGGTATTTTGCACAACCATGGCCCACTCAAGATCTCAATAAAAGAAGCACCAAAGGTATATTCTAGTGTTTTCTTACTTTGAAGAGATCTAGTTATACACACACACAACTCATGCATATATCTTATTCTTGTATGTTGTGTGTTTTATATGAGTGCATGCATGTTCTTGAACATCTCTTCTTACATGTTTTAATTGATTGCATCTTGTTCATTGAAATTCCATAACATGTTTAAGCATTAGAATGTAAAGTCATGAAGTCTTTTCATGGATGTTTAAATGATTGCATCTTGTTCATTGAAATGCCATAACATGTTTAGGCATTAGGATGCAAAGCCATGAATTCTAGTCATGCACGTTTTAATTGAGTGCATCTTGTTCAATGACAATGTCATGACATGTTAAGCATTAGGATGCATTCACTTCCCACACTTGCACTTCATGTAAGTCTTAAGTGTGGTGAAATTCATTTCTGTTTGTGTGATCGAAAACGTCTGTGCTTGCACAAGGGTGTGCATGTCTTAGCATGATGGTTGACCACTTGAGAAGGTCTCATTCTTCTCTTAGATAAGTGTTAGTTTTGGTTTGGTTGTTTAGAGTAGAGTGTCTAGTTTGAAAGATTGGATTTCAATGTTTTAAATGTTTTTCAAAACTGACCTTTGTATGGTCTTGTGACCATAACTTTTTATGAAAAGATTTAAATTGAGTTTTGTAAACTTCTGGACAAACTAGACACCCATACCTTTCCAATAATATATTATTCATAATATTTCATGACCGTTTGGATTGGTTTTGAAATCTCAAAATTGACCACCAAAACAGGGCAACTATGTTGTTGTCTGTTTCTAAATTTTGGTCACTCAATTGACCATAACTTTTTCTACAGATATTAAAATGTAATTCCATAAATTGGAGTAGAAATTAGACTTTCATACCTTTCCAACGTTATATCATACGAAAGGTTTCAATGTCGTTTGGTCATGTTTTGAGATGCTTAAAGTTGAAGCTATTGCACTATCGCAACCAAACCTCTGTTCACTCGCCCTACGTACAGTAAACACCTGATTGATTTTTCAATCCGCCCTACACCCGCCTTACAACCGTCCTACGTAGAACGGTCTACGGGAAAACTTTTGGAAAATTTCCAAAACGACATAGCTTCAATTAGACATCATATATATATGCCTTTTTGACCTTAGGTCGTCCCAATGACTCAAGAACTCATATTTTTGATTGATAGGATTTTCAAAGAGAGAAATTTTCCCAAGAACTCATCTTTGATCATCCAAACCCATTTCCATATGCATAAATCATCATCTAAGCATCATCTAGGATCATCTAGCATATGCTAATGCAGGTCTTCTTCAACACACATGGTATGATATGTTTAACACTATTATCTTACATAATTAGTGTTTTTACTTATCAATTTATCTCATTTATTATTTGTATGTTCTTAGAGTAATTTCTACATACAAGATTGAGATTATGTGTTGATTGGGTTATTTTATGATAGCTAGATTTTATTGTTTATATACCATCTAGCTAATTAATCTCATTGAAATGTTTGTGATTGTTTTTGATAGCTATTGTATCTAGGATTGGTCATCATCTACATAGCTAAGCTTTATGACATGTCATTTAACTTTTGATATCTAAGATTGTGTAAATTGCCATATTATCATCCTAGATAAGCATATAGTGTACCTTAGCTATATTTGCATATTTGGATATCTTTGCATATTCACTTAGGGTGTATGATCTCTTCGAAGAATTAAGTCTTGATCTTGGATTGCTACTACAAGCCTACGGGTAGTAGTGGTGGGTTACAGTCCAAGTATGGTTGAGGTCAACCTAGGATGTGAACATCATTACAAGTAGTGATTGCGAGGATTGAGCAATTGGACTAGGTCCACTTTTACAGGCCTGCGGGTAGTAGTTGCGGGTTACATACCGAGATTAGGTTATAAACGTTATCACAATTAGTGGATTCGAGGTTTGAGTGTGGCACACTTACCGGCCCGTGATTTTTCCTTGTTGAGGGTTTCCACGTAAATATCAAGTGTTATTTAAATTCCTCACATATTACACTTGTTGTATTGTATTAACTAGTTGGTATATTTTCGTAAATTGACTAAACGCGAAAATTTGGTAATTAGGGTTAAAATCTATTCCAACCCCCCCCCCGATTAATATTAGGCACACCTTAATTAACTTTCAAAAAGAATCCATAAAATGCCCCAATAATTACAAGGTCTGGATACTGTACACGGATGGAGCATCAAACCAATCAGGCTGTGAAGCGTGGATCATCTTAACTGATCCTAAAAGGATCGAATGTAGTTACTTCTTCAGATTTGAATTCAATGCCACCATGAAATTCCCTTAAGCAATATAGTATAAAATATACCTAGAGCGAAGGGGTGGGGGGGGGGGGGGGGTGGGGTTTGTGAATAATGAATAGGTATAGGCTCAAATTATTCCAAATTCCTTTTTCTAACAATCATATGTACACTTGGTGTGTCTAACAAATGAATTGTTTTAATCAAATCAAGCGAAAAATAAATACACGAGTGATGCAATCAATACTAGTTATGGAAGATAATAAAACTTTAAGAGAAAACTTGACACAAGTATTTTTACATGGTAAAACCTCCTAAGAGGAAACGTCCACGGGTTGATACCACAACCACCGACAAGCAATTCACTATGACGAAAAGGAGATACACACTCAAGGCAAGCAACACATGATATACTCCATAAGCTATCAACTCCTAGTCTACCCTCGGGCCTAGTGAATCATCTAGCCTACTTCTAATCCAAGATATGTCCTACACCTCTAAAAAGAAACTTCCTATCCAAGACGCTCAAGTCTCTGGAAAGCTCTCTTGCTTAACTATATGGATCACAAAGATCCTAGTCAAGCTTCTCTAGCTCAACCATCCAGAGCATCACACTCCTAGCTAAGACTTCTTGTTTAGTTATCTGAATCCCTTTTATCTTAACTAAGACTTCTTGCTTGGCTATCCGGAACACTTTCATAGCCAAGACTTCTTGCTCTAAACAAAGCTTCACTCACTTTGAAAGAAACTTTAACCTTTTGCCTGATCTAAGTGATGCAAATGATGGAAACATAATCAAATAGAACAAGAAGATCACTCAAGCTCTATGAACATGCTATTTGATGACTAGAATATGCTTTCAACAATGAATCACAAAACTATATAGAAATCAAAGCATGTAAATCAATAAGAACAAGATTAGAATATTCAATAACACACTCAAAAATCCTAGTTCATAGATCATGAAATTAAAACTAGAAATCATCATGAAACACATCATATACATTATTTCTAGAATCAATTTCATGTGAATCAAGCTTAGCTAAAAGATATTTAAATAAGATCACAAAGCTAAAACTTAACCAACAATCGATCAAACAAACCTAGAGCATGAATTAATATCATCCTTAATACATTTCATCTATCAAAAAAGAAGATTCAATTAGATGATCACAAGAGAAAGTGAGAAGAAAATGTTTGACCTACAATTGATGTCCACGAACTAAAAAAGTTTCACTGCTCAAAATCACGACATCATTTGGTTTTGAAAATCCTTGGGTCTGTTCCTCTTTTCAATACCAACCTTTTTGGCTTTTGAATCACTTGATTCAGAGTTCAAATGAGAGAGTTATGATCAAAACAAGAAACCAAAAACTTGAATAAATTTTATGCTACCTATTTTTCAATATTTTCTTCACACAAATTTGAAAAGAAGAATGAAGATATTTAAAAGAGAGAATGAGGGAAATTTAATGGCCAATCAAAGGAGGCCATATCACTGACCCCGTGAGAGGTGTGTAAGCCTCACGGGTCTGAGGCATGTTGTGGTAGTGAGCCTTACGCACCCCTCACAAGAATGCCTTCCAATGGCCTTTGGCCATTGTTTGCCTCTCTTGCGTTCTCCAGCCATATTTGGGCATTCGAACTCTTAATTTGAATCTGTTTTTGGATTACTAATCATGACTCCCTCACACACAAGAAAGACTATGAAACTTTGTAAAATTGTTATGAATTCGACTCAATACATGACGATGAAAACAACTCAACATATGAGAACGTAAAGTAGCGTAGCTTCCTAGTTTGAACTTGAAACCTAATAAGTGAGTAACCGAAACGACCGAAACTCAATAAGGAATCATATGAGATCATGTTAAAGTCTAAAATCAATAAAATAAAAACAAATCAACACAAAGTCACACAAGTATGCCATTGCCTGGAAATGGTCCTAGAACATGCAATTCTACAATGTTTGTCAATATAAGACTAATGCACGTGCATACTTCAATAAGTGTGTGTGAATGTGTTATACCAAATGTAGCACAACAATGCAAGGACAAACATGTATGAATTGTGTGTGTGAGCGCTTACGCCTTGCAAAAGGAAGAAGTATCTTGATACCTTAGCATCCAAGAAAGTGTTTTTTTCCTTTGAAGACGATATTTGCATGAAAAGTTGCTTTTCTCCTTTGAAGTTCCTTTCCACCAGAAACACCTAAGCAAAGAAACAATACAAATAAAGAGGTTTTGCAATGGAATCAAGCCAACACAAATCTAAATCCTAACATACCAACAATGAAGCAAAGTATGAAGCCTTACTAGCAGGGATGAAGGTAGCCGAAGAACTGGGAGCAAACTTCGTCCTTGTTAGGAATGATTCACAGTTGGTAATCAACCAAGCATCCGGACAGTACCAAGCAAAGGTTGAGAACATGGTGGCATGCCTCGAAAAGGTCCGAGAAGCTATGACTAGGTTTAAGGGAATAATATGGAGCAGATTTGTTAGGACTTTGAGTCATGTTGGCATTATTCTATATCAAAACGATATTTCCTTTGTATTGATTAGTTTTCTAGGATTCATGGTTTATGAAGCCTCAAGGAAATTGGACAACATATCAAGCAAAGTGAAGCCTTCAAGAGGAGAAAGCATTAAAGGTATATTTAGACTTCATTCCTCTTGCAAGGCCTTTAAGCACACACACACATGGAATTTATATGTGTCCCTACAGAGTTTTACACCTTTGGTATAAAACATTCACACACTTCTTGAAGTATACACATGCATTAGATTTATTTAGATAAACATTGTGAAATTGCATGTTCTATGACTATATCTAGGAAATGGCATACTTGTGTGACTTTGTGTTTATTTGTTTTTGTTTTATTTTTTAGGATTGAACATGATCTCTTATGATTCCTTATTAAGTCCTGGTCATTTCGGTTACTCACTCATTAGGTTTTGAGTCCAAACTAGGAAGCTACGGTACTTTACATTCTTATATGATGTGTTGTCTTTGTCGTCGTGTATCAAGTCGAATTCAGAATCTTTTGTCAACATTTCATAGTCTTCCTTGTGCGTGAGGGAGTCACGGTTCATAATCCGAAAACGAATTCAAATTCGAAGTTCGGAGGCCTGAATACGGACGAAGAACGCAAGAGGAGCCCAAGGGAAGAAAGAATGGCCGAAGCCATTTTTGGGAGGAGCCCGTAAGAGGTGCGTGAGGCTCACAGCCCACACACCCTTATGCCCCATGAGGCTCACACACCTTTCACGGGGTGGCGATGTGTCTAGTCGTGATTGATCACTTTATTCCCTCTCTTTGATCTCTTTTAAATATCTCATTTCCCTCCCATTTCATTCCAAGAAGAAAATTTGAAAATGAGAAGTGTATAATTTTCTCTCCAACTTTCCCAACTTCTAAACACCATAACTTTCTCATTCATACTCAAATTGAGTGATTCAAGTGAGAGAATCTTTGTAATCAAGTCCCCTAGCTTCTCTAAAAGGTTTGCAGCTAATTGATCGAGTTTTGTGGTAGTTCTCACTACAAGAAAAATTGTCTTTGTTGACAGTTTTTTACTGACAATTTTTTCTAATTTTTTATTTATCTTTAATAAAAAAATTTAACTTTTACTTCTAATTTTCTTCACCAAACAAAATTCCGAAATGGATTTATTTTACCCTAAGATATCGGTTTTTAGGCAAGCCGATATTGGATAATTAAAACTTTAAATTTAATAAATTTACTTTTAAATCAATTACTTTTAAAGAATTCATAAAAATAATTTTTAAAAAATTGTATATTTATTTTGCACCCTCTTGTTTCATACTAAGAGACACGTTAATAATTCAATTGCTCATATAAATTAGTAATCTGAGTCTTACATTTGTTCATTAAATTGCAAGATACATGTTGAGAAATATCCCCCATGTAGTGAGAGTTGTATTCCAAATCATACTTATGACAATTGATGTTACAAAGATCCTATAGGCCATATTTGGTTGGATGAAATGGAATGGAAAGAAAGTCATGAAATGGAAAGAAAGTCTTTCCATTTGTTTGGTTTGTTAAAATGTAATAGAATGGTGATTCCATTGGAATGCGGATTCCACCATTTTGGTGGAATAGGCATTCAATCCAAAAATCAATGGAATGTCTATTCCATTCCAAACTAAAATTTATATTCCATAAATACCCTCATATGCCCAACTCCATTCCATTCCGTTGTTAAATAAATAAAATAATACTGATTCAGAGACTAATTCTAAAGTTCCAACCAAACAAAAAACTCAGTTTTCCTTTCCTTTCCTTTCCATTCCCATTATCATTCCCATTATCATTTCAATTACCATTTCACCATATAACCAAACGTGACCATAGAGTATAGACCAATAACTCGACTATATATGTTTTAAAAAATATAATTTTATTAAAAGTTTCAATTAATATTTTTTAATATATGTCTAACGTAGATTAGTTGAATAAATTTAAATTTATCAAACAAGAATATTTTTATTATTATTATTTCTAACAACTTATATGGGTTATATATAAATATTGTTCAATTATTAGCAAATCAAATCTTGTATTCGAGTGGTAAATGCTTACAACTTTTGACTTGAGGTTTCAAGTTCAATTCATAATAATGACAATTTATCAGAAGCGGTGGGCGGCGGCGGCGGTGGTAGGAGGTGGCCGGACGGGCGACGACGGTGGTTGCTGGAATGGAAGGGGACGGCGGCGATGGTGTATAAATATAAAAAATTTTAGTAATAAATTATTGACAGTTTTTAATTGTCAAGAATCCTTGACAAGAGAATTCTTGATAGTAGCATCCTTGACAATTACAAAAACTGTCAAGGAAGGTTTTCTTGACAGTTTTTAACTGTCAAAAAATATGTTACTTTCTTGTAGTGTATACTGTCAAAACTGAACCAGCTCGGGATTTCAAGGTATTGAACCAAACTTTGTGATTTCATCTTTTATGATCTTCAATTACCTTGGGTTTTCTTCTTCTATATGTATATGTATATTTGATGAAAGCTATTGAGAAGGATAGCTTCAAATCAAAGCTAATATAGTCTAATTAGAGACTTGAATGTGAACTAGTTTTCTAGAATTCTAGGTTTTCACATGTTTGTGATTTGATTGACTTATTTTATGATTAATGTCCTTAGTATGTGCTTGGATCCTTTATTTGAACAAATCTATGATTAAAACATTTGATTTTGTGTTGAGAGCTAACTAGGATTTAATTGATTATTCATTATATCCTTGCATTAAATACTTGCTAGAATATTCATTGATCATATTTTATGATTCTAGCATTTTTGGTGTATGTTTCTAATATCTTGAATATGTGCTTCATGTATATGATTTATTCAAGTGTTAGCTTTGTGAATGAGACTAGGAGTCATATGTGTTAGGTTTTTCACATGCTCTAGGGTTTAATTCATGTTTTATAACTAGACTATTTTTGACTTGTGTGCTCACATGACTAAGTCTAGTTTCCATATAATGTACTGATCACATGTCCTATGTTGAGTGCTTGTTTGCATCATTTGCATTCAATGATCACACTAGGAAGTCCTTGTAAAAGGCATGAAGTCTTGGCTAGGACAAGTTGTCCGGATAGTTAAGCAAGGAAGACTTGGTTAGGACAAGAGTTCTGAATAACCAAGCAAAAAGTCATGGCTAGGATCAGGAAGGTCCAAATAGCTATGCATGGGAGGCTCTCTAGAGGCATGAGTGCCATGGATAGGGAGTTGGCTACAATATTGATAGGCCAGGGCAATTGGATGGACATATACTCCAATAGAAAGTGTTGCATGGGATGTGCATTGACTCTTGAGGAATTTCTAATCTTCCAATGATGTTATGTAGAGATGGACTCCAATATATGGTGGCTCCACATCATTGAGGGATTTCTTATCTATCAATAAGGATTGGGTAGACATAGACTCCAATAGGAAGTGGATCATAGGTTGGTCACTTTTGAGGAATTTCTAATCTATCATCCAATATATATAGTATCCTATGATTGTAATTCAACCTATGTATGTTTCCTCCTTAGGGTTTTACCATGTTAAAACATCTCTTGTGTTAATTCTTCCTATCTCTATCTTTCATATTTTAATCATTGTTTCTTAATCTTCATTCGTGATGTATTTGGAAACAAGATTTTGTTAAGTGTGAGATGTAAGTACATCATTTTGATTAAAGTAGTAAATATAATTCTTTTGTATATTGACTTATATGTGTATAGTCATATATTGATTGGTTCTTGTACATATTGGACATATTTGTGAATACATGTATTCTTTGTTTTAGCTTTAATATAATTCCTTCATTAGCAAGTTGTAGAATTCTACTTAGTGTACTTACATTGTAATATTCAAAGTACAACTTGTGGAATTTGATCTTTATTGAATATCTTGTATATGAGATACATTGTTTGTTGGTATATGTTTTATAAACTAAGGGTGGTGAATTGAGGATACATGTGTTAATTGTTTTCTCATAACAATCATGTTAAAGGTTAATTTGTATGCTCATCAAGGTTTTAACAAAAGTCTCGAAAGAGTTTTGAAATTAGAGTGTCAACCTATTCACCCCCCCTCCAAGTTGTTTAGTATAACCTTATAGGTATTTTCAAGATTCCCCAAGATAAGAACCACCAGGCCGATGTTTTAGCCAAGACTGCTTCAACTGGAGGACAAGCGTTACCAAGAGAGGTACCACTCTAGCTGATTCCCTAATCCAGCATAGCCAGAGGCAAAGAGGTGAACCCGATTGACCAGCTTCCTTGTTGGATGGATCATGTAGCTGACTACCTCCAAAATGAAAGTCTTCCAGATGATCCGGATTAGGAGTGCAAGCTTATAAAGATCGCCATCTAGTACTGTATAGTTGATGGGTATCTTTACCGCAAAGGAAAATCACTTCCACTACTGAGGTGTTTACATCTGGATGATGAACAATGGGCACTCAAAGAAGTACACTCAGGGTGAAATTCCCTTAAACAATATAGTGTATAATATACCTAGAAGGGGGGTAGGGGATGAATAGGTATAGGCCCAATTTATTCCAAATTCAAATTTCTCAAATACAATAATGAAATGCACACTTGATGTTTCTTAACAATTGTATTGTTTGAATCAACACATGCGGAAATCAATATACAAATGATGCAATCAATACATGATATGGAAGATAAGGAAACATAAAAATGAAAATTGACACAATTGTTTTTATATGGTAAAACCTCAAAGAGGAAATATCCACTGGTTGATAATCACAACCACCGGCAAAGCAATTCACTATGATGAAAAGGACTTACACACTCAAGGCTATCAACATATGATATCCACCCTAAGCTATCAACTCCTAGTCTACCCTCGAGCTTAGTGAACCAACTAGCCTATTCCTTATCCAAGATGTGTCCTACACCTATACAAAGTAACTTCCTATCCAAGATGCTCACATCTCTAGAAAGATTTCCTTACTTAGCTATCCGAATCACAAAGATCCTAGACAAGCTTCCCTAGCTCAACCATCTAGATTATCACACTCCTAGCTAAGACTTTTGCTTAATTATCTGGATCCCCTTGATCCTAACTAAGACTTCATGCTTGGTTATCCGGAACACTTTCCTAACCAAGTCTTCTTTCTCAAATTAAAGCTTCACACACCTTAACAAGAGACTTCAACTTTTTCACAAGACAATGATATAAATGATGCAAATGATGCAAACACAATCAAATAAATCAAGATGATCAAACAAGCTCTATGAACATGTTCAAATACAATTTAGAATATGCTTTCAACAAACAATCACAAATGTATCTAGAAATCAAGACATGTGAATCAATAACAATAAGATAAGAATATTCAATATTTCACTCAAAAAATCTTAGTTTTTAGATCATGAAATTAAAGCTAGAAAACATCATGAAGCACATCATACAAGATATTTATAGAATCAATTTCAAGTAAATCAAGTTTAACTAAAATATGGTCAAATGAAATCACAAAGCTAAAACTCAATTATTAATCGATCAAACAAACCTAGAGTGTGAACTAACATAATTCTCAGCACATTTCATCTATCAAATAAGAAGATTAAATGAGATGATCAACGGAGAAAGTGAGAAGAAAATGTTTCACCTACAAATGATAAAACTCGAACTGAAATCTGCTTGCTGCGAAAAATCAAGAAATCATTTGACTCTGAAAATGCATAGGGTTTGTTCCTCTCTTCAAGACCAAAAATTTTGGCTTTTCAGTCACTCAATTTCGAGTTCAAATGAGAGAGTTATGATCAAAACACGAAATCAAAAATTGAAGAAATTTTTTGCCCTTTGGTTTTTCAAATTTTCTTCACACATGAAATGGAAGGGAGGAGGAGAGTATTTATAAGAAAGAAAGGAGGGAGATTCTTGATGAATTAGATGCGCCTCACATGGGGCAAAGGGATGTGTGGGCCGTGAGGCTCACAGCCTTCTCACGCACCCTCTTAGCTTGGTTATTGGCCAAGCTTGCTTCCCTCATGCTCCTCTCTTACCGTATTCAGACTTTCGAACTCCAAATTCGAATATGTTTTTGGATTACAAATTGTGACCGCCTCATGCACAAGGAAAAATATGAAACTTTGCAAAATGATTGAGAATTTGACTCGATACATGACGACGAAGACAACACAACGTATGAGAACGCAAAGTAGCATATCTTCCTAGTTTGGACTTGAAACCTAATGAGTGAGTAACCGAAACGATCGGGACTCAATAAAGAATCATATAAGATCATGTTCAAGTCTAAAAACAAAAGCAACATATAAAAATAAATAAAAAGTCACACAAGTATGCTATTTCCTATAGATAATCCTAGAACATACAATTCTTCAATGTTTGTCAATATGAGATCAATGCATGTGCATACTTTATCAAGTGTGTGAATGTGTTATACCAAATGTTTGCACAATGATGAAAGGTCACACATGTATGAATTGTGTGTGTGTGTGCTTACGCCTAGTAAGAGAAAGAAGTGTATTGATGCCTTAGCTTCCAAAAATGTGTTTTTCCTCTTGAAGACGATATTTGTATGAGCGGTTGCTTTTGTACTTTGAAGCTTCTTATCACCAAGAATCATCTAAGCAACTAACCATTAAAAATAAAGAGAATTTTGCAGTGGAATCAAGCTAACACAAATCTAAGATCTTACAATCTCCCCCTTTGACTATTCCATTGGCAAAACCTCATCATCACCATACATTGTACACTCTAATAAACTCAAAGTTGATAGTATGCTCTCATTCTCACAATACAAAAAAATCCCTAGACTAAAAGATCTTCAAATCTTCATGAGTCTTCAAGAATCCCTTTTTGAACTTCAAGGTACCTTTGAGAAGTATAGCAAACCAAACAAGAGATCTTCTTCCAAAGAAGAATGGTGAGATATTATCACATAAACATACAAGAGAACTTCTCTTATCTCTTACAAAAATGCATTATCTCAAGCAAATGAATTTTTTTCATATTAATGCTCTCCCTAAGTCTCTCAATCTTGTTGAGCCAAGAATTCTTGTCTCCCCCTAAGTACAAGAATTTTCCCCCTTAAGACAAAGTGTTCATTTAAAGAACCAAAGAGGAACACTTCTCACACATTTGGAACATTTCTCCACACATGGTGAGGTGAATATTTCTCCCGCTTTTTGTCAAGGAATAGACAAAGGTTACAAGAGATAAAGAACAAGATATTAAGCAAATAAATTGTATAGAAAGCGAAGTTGAATAAACTAAGCTCCCCTTAAACATATGATCCACATTATGATCACCAAGTAGATTTGTTCATAAGGGACTCACACATTTCACACATTCAAGCAATAAGAGAAAATATTTCATCACTTTTCAAAGTTCAAGAGAGAATCATAGATTTTCATTAATCTCTCAAAAATATTCTCATATTGCTAATGAATCAAGCACATAAGCAAAATATGTGTGTGTGTGAATGCTTCAAACATATATACAAGGAGTAATTGTGATTTTAACATGCAAACTATATCCATACCTATCCAACTAAAGCATATCCAATCTAGGTCAAACTGATATTCATCCAGGATTTTTTGCTTTAAAGTGAATAGATTTCAACTTATGAGCATGTGTGTGCATGTGGCTCGTTTACTCATTTCTATTTGACAATCTGAGCATTTCACAATTCTCAACTATATTCCGTTAAGCTTTTTATTTTGCATTTCTTTTAGGCTTAAAATTAAAGAGTTTCTTTTAATGTTTCTTTTCAACATTTCTTTGATTTTTCTAACATAAACATATACGACTCATGGTGGCTTTCACTCATCACAATGGCGTATCCCTTTCTTACATTAAACGGCTGCACAACCAATGTGTGTAGCCCTTTCCATGAAAGTGCTCGTTGAGTTCTATGTAGTGCCAAAGCAAAATGGATACATACCATAGGTCATATATTATGTACTAAGCAATAGACTTCTAGATGCATCCATAATCTACATATTTTCAACCACAAATACTCAAAACTAAAACATACAAATGAAGCAATTTTGCACTTTTCAAAAATAAGATTTTCAAGCTCAAGTGCATGATCTAAAAACAATAAAAGATACTTGTTTAAAATCATTACTTCTCAAGTGAGTAACTCTCAAAGATATTTGATATTCAAGTAAGTTTTGCTCAATAAGCCACTAACAATCACACAAAGGCACTAATCAATACGAATCATGCAAATGGACATTCTAAGAGATTTAAATCTCTCTTTGTCCAAGGGCTTGGTGAACAAGTCCACAAGTTCATTTTTAGTAGGCATATGCTCTAGAGTAACAATAGATTGTTCAACTAGATCTCTAATGAAATGATGCCTAATATCATTGTGCTTTGTGCGTGAGTATTGAATCGGATTCTTAGAGATGTTAATGGCACTTAAGTTATCACAATAAAGTATCATTTTTCCTTGTTCTATCTCATAATCCTTAAAGATTTGTTTCATCCAAAGTAATTGTGTGCTTGCACTTCCGACCGCAATGTACTCGGCTTCGAAAAAGGAAAGGGAAATGAAATTTTGTTTTTTACTAGACCAAGAAACTAAGTTATTCCCAACATAAAAGCAATCGATGGATGTGCTTTTAAGGTCAAATACGTTCCCTACCCAATCAACATCAGAGTAGCCTACTAGGATATCATTGATGTCAAATGAATAAAATGGACCAAAACTATGAGTTCCTTTGATGTATCTAATGATCCTCTTGACGGCTTTTAAATGAGATTCCTTGGGGTTGGCTTGGAATATAGCACACAAGCCTACACTAAAGCAAATGTCTGGTCTACTAGCCGTTAGGTAAAGTAGACTCCCTATCATGCTTCTATAAAGGGTTTGGTCAACACTCTTCCCATTTTCATCTTTGTCAAGTTTAAGAGTAGTACTCATAGGAGTTTCAAATTTTTTTCCACTTTTTAAGCCAAACCTCTTAACTAGGTTTCTAGCATACTTAGATTGGTTCAACATAATATCTATGCTAGATTGCTTCACTTGCATCCCTAGAAAGTAATTTAACTCACCCATCATACTCATTTCAAACTCACTTGACATCAAATTAACAAATTCATCAACCTTGGTTTTATTAGTAGACCCAAAAACAATGTCATCAACATATATTTGTCCAACAAAAATATCATGATCATGATGTTTGATAAAAAATGGTCAATCAATGCTACCTCTCCTATATTGGTTGTCAATAAGATATTGAGTCAACCTATCATACCAAGCTCTTGGAGCTTACTTAAGGCCATTGAGTGCCCTTTTCAATTTAAACACATGATTATGAGAGTGTAGGTCTACAAAACCCTTAGGTTGTTCAACATACACTTCCTCTTGAAGGTATCCATTGAGAAAAGCACTTTTGACATCGATTTGAAATAATTTGAATTTTTTGACACAAGCAATGGACAACAAAAGTCTAATGGAATTGGGACATGCAATCGGTGCAAATGTCTCATCAAAGTTTACACCCTCAACTTGAGCGTAGCCTTAAGCCACTAGCATAGCTTTATTCCTTACAATCTTGCCACTTTAATCGGCCTTATTCCTAAACACACACTTAGTGCCAATTACATTTGTGTCTTTTAGCGTAGGAACTAAAGACCACACTTCATTCCTCTCAAATTGGTTAAGTTCATCTTGCATAGCCCTAACCTAATATTCATCAACAATTGCTTCATTTATATTTTTGGGTTCAATTTGAGAAGTGTAGCAAGCAAATGAAATTTGGTTAGCTAATTGATTCCTGATTCTAACCCCTTCATTCAAGTCACCTATGATGTCTTCTTGATAGTGAGAATTTCTAAGTTTAGAGTGAGAAAGTTTAACAACTTGGCCATTTTGTTGGTTATTATTTAAAGCATTTTCATTCTCTTGACTTCCTACTTCATCAACACTATCATTTTCATCATTTTGACTAGATTCACTACTAGCCACATCAATAGGTGCATTAGTGTCATTAACAAGATTTTCTTCCGGTTCATTGACATTATCACTAACACATAAATCAAGCATGCTAAGATCATCTATCTTCACATTGATAGATTCCATAATAGTCTTTGTGGTCAAGTTAAAAACTCTAAACGCATGACTATTAATAGCATACCCAAGAAAGAGATCAATATCACTTTTAGCATCAAACTTTCCTAAGTGATCTCTATCATTCAAAATGTAACACTTACTCCTAAAAGTGTGGAAGTAACTTACATTGGGCTTCTTGCCCTTCCATAACTCATAGGACATTTGTTTTGTGCCGAGCCTCCTAAATACTCTATTCAACACATAACAAGCGGTATTGACCGCTTAGGTCCATAGGTTTCTAGGGACTTTTTTACTATTGAGCATGACCCTATCCATCTCTGGCAAGACTTGGTTTTTCCTCTCAACAACACCATTTTGTTAAAGAGTTCTAGGTGCGGAGAACTCATAAGAAATCCCGAAACCATCACAAAACTAACTAAATTTGGCATTCTCAAATCCTGTCCCATGATCACTCCAAATGCGACATATTTTCTTGATATCAAGACCTTTTTCATTTTGAACTTGATTACAATTTTTTTTGAAGTAATCAAAATCATCGGTCTTGTTTCTAAGAAAATAAACCCAAGTAAACCTAGAGTAGTCATCAACGCATACAAAAATGTACTTTTTTCCATTGATGCTCTCGGTTTGAATTGGCCTCATTAGGTCCATGTGCACAAGTTCTAAAGGTCTTTTAGTAGCTATGTAAGTATTCTTTTTGTGATGCATTTTGAATTGTTTACCTAATTGGCAAGGTTCACAAACAACATCTATCTTTTTACCAAAATTGGGAAGACCTCTAACAATGTCTAATGTTTCAAGCTTCTTTAAGTCTTTAAAGTGCATGTAGCCCAAATGTTGATGCCACAAGTCAAGCTTATTGTACTCATGTGCCATTTTGCAATTTAAAGGGTTTATCTCAAGACAATAGCAATTATCTATAGACCTTTTGACTTTTAGGACAACATTGTCATTTTTATTAATTATAGTGCACACATCCTTGTTAAAGCTAACTTCTTTAAAAATTTCACACAAGTGAGTGGTGCTTATTAAGTTAGCTTGTAACCCATCAACATACAAAGTATTGTGAAGTTTAGGCAATCTGGGGATACAAATTGTTCCCTTGCCTAGAACTTGCTTTTGGTGCCATCATCAAAAGTGACCCAACCTCCCTCCTTTAAAACAAGATTCCTAAAGAACTTTTTGTTCCTAGTTGACTTGATGATTTACATACCTATTTGAGGTCCCCATTTCCTAGATTTTGTACTAATTGTCGAGCGTATTTTGTATATAATTCATTTTAAGAGCATTGTGTAGGTTATATGCTTAAAATAAGGTATTGAGTATAATTGAAGAGTATCAGTGGTTAAAGGGCTAAAATTGGAAATCTTTATGCAGAACATTCAAATTTCGGGGGCCATATCTCCCTCCTCCAATTGAATTATGTTTTTCGTAACCAATTTCTGGAAAACCCCATGAGTCTACTTTCCAACGCATTTTACAGATCGCGTTTCCGAGTTTTCAATAAGAGGTTATGGTCGTTTTTGTAATGGTGTGCGGAGAGGAAAAGAAGCACGAACTCACCAAGGTCACTCCAAGCTCATTAACCTCTCGGGTTTTCAACACTTTTCTTCAACCAAAGAGCATCCAGGTCACCCCAAGCTCGCCTTTTAACCTTAAAAATGCTAAAGTTCAAGAATTTACCTCTTTGCCCTTGACCTAATTCATTCTTATATATAAACCTTTGATGTTTTTGGACCTAGCACCAACTCTCCACCCCAAAAATACACACCAAGACCTCATCTTTACACATTCCTCTTACATCACCATCTCAATCCTTGGAAGCCCATCAAGATTCCATATCTCCCTAACATCCAAACACACCCATCACTTCTATTGACCACATCCATCATAATTTCATCTTTTGGGCAAAAGGGAGTTAAAGAATGAGCTTGAAAGAGAAGAAGAGCAAAGGACGAAGAGAAGATCTACATAATTTTCTCTACACTTTATCTCTTTCATTTTATTTATTATAACAATGTATTCAATTGATTATATATATTGTATGGCTACCCTTTGTAATATGAGCTAAATATCTAGTGCTAAGATTAGATGAAACCTCACCCTTGAATATATATATGAATTGACCTTTATTTTATCCATGTATGCCTATGTTTTGTATGGATGTTTTTGCGTACTTAATGCTTTCAATAGATTGATCTCCTATTGACTGATTTTCACGTGTGTATGTTATGAACCGACCGGAGACGCAGGCCATATGTTTGATAAAATGTCCTTTATGCATGTTTAGAAAAGTAGACCTACTTAGGCTAGCGTATAGGATTCCTTAGTGTGCCAATGTTCTTAATGAACTCATTCATATATTCTAAGTAATCGAGAGATAGGCTTAGGTATGATTTTGGGTGTAACCTATTCTACTCGACCGAGATTATAGGTTAACATTAGGGTGCATGAATCTATGAATTGCATGAGCATATTTTGGGTGTGCAATTGAGTCTAGAGAGGAAGTTAGTAAAGGGTGGGGTGTAGTCAAGTCCTAGCATCATTTTCTCCATTATTACATTCGAGTTTATTACTTGTTATTTCTCTTTCGCAATAGCATATATCCTTGTTATTAGTTTAATTTAATTCGCTTTTAATATTCAAGTGTGAAAACTTTCCATATTGATTGTTTGAATAGCACTTAGGCTAATCAATTTCGGTAATCAATTACTCGATCATTGTGGGAACAAACTTCACTTTTTCATTATACTACTCTCCGACCTCGTCCTATTACGAGCGTCACTAAGAGTGTAGTCAATTTCTGACGCCGCTGCCGAGGATTGAGCGGAACGATTGATATCGATACTAGTTAGTTTATTGCTAATTTGAACTTTTTAATTTATTTTGTGATTTTCTCTTTAAGGTACAAGAGAAATAGACGTGAGACAAGGGTCAGTAGAACAGAGATAAGCGATCAGAATGCACAATTGGGACACATGGGTTTGCCTCTTGTGGCAAATCAAAATCAGAGGGAATTGCCTCATGTGGCAGTTCCAATTCAAAAGGGTTTGCCTCATGAGGAAGATGAGCGCACATTAAGGGATTACACAATGCCTAGAGTCGAGCAAAACATGTCATCCATTCTTTGACCAACAATTGCAGCAAATTCCCTTGAGATAAAGTCGTCAATTATTCAGATGATTGGCACTACTTGTGTGTTCAATGGACTGTCAAATGACGATCCAAACTTGCACCTTCAAAATTTTAACGAGATATGTGACACCTTCAAGTACCAAGGAGTTCCAGATGACTTTATCAAATTGAAATTGTTCCCATTCTCTCTGAGAGGCGACGTGAAGATATGGTTGAACTCACTACCACCTAACTCAATCATAGACTATAATCAGTTATCCTAAGCATTTTTATACAGATTTTTTCCACCAAGGAAGACTGCTCATCTCAGAAATGAGATCCTTTCTTTTCAGCAATTTATGAATAAGAGTATCTACGAAGCTTGGGAGAGGTTTAAGGAGCTTCAAAGGAAATGTCCTCATAATTGTCTTACAAAGTGGCAGACTTTGCAAGCTTTCTACATGTCAACTAGGAACTTAGTAGATGCAGCTATTGGGGGTTCTCTAATGAGAAAATCAATGGATGAGGCCAATGATCTTCTAAAAGAAATGGCACTTAATAATAGCCAAGAGGAAACCAGAGACAATTACCTAGGAAGATTCCGGGTGTGATAGAAGTAGATGAGATGACAAGTGTAAAAGCTCAAATTTCATCACTTCAGAACCAAGTGAGCAAGTTAAGTGCAAGGCCTAGTAATGTGCAAGTAGCCTAATGTGAGTGGTGTCTGGGGCCACATTCTAGCATGGATTGTTAAGTTGGAAACTCGTTTGCTTCAAGTTCAACAGAATAAGTTTTTTTTGTAAACTACAACCGAAACTTCCAAAATCAACCCCAACAACAACATGCCAACCAAAATACACAAAACTACCCTTACTCAAACACATTCAATCCCATATGGAGAAACAACCAAAACTTGTCATGGAAGGACAATCAACTCTAACAACAAAACCTCAATCAAAGACAACCTCCCGGATTCCAACAACCTCACCAACAAAACTATCCTAACCAAGTCCCAAACAATCAAGTGGAGAAGAAGCCTAACGTAGAAGAACTCTTTTCCAAATATATGGGCAAGATGGACAATAGAATGGAGATCCAAGATATAGCATTGAGGAAGCTTGACACAAAGATTGATCAACTTGCTCAACATATACAACCCTCAATCCAAAACTTAGAAATACAAGTAGGTCAACTAGCTAGGGGACAACAAGGAAGGAAGCAAGGGGCATTACCAAGGGACACAGTGGTTAACCCCAAAGAGCAATGCAATGCTATATCATTGAGAAGTGGAAGAGAGGTTGAATTGCCAAAAGGTTTTGGGAAGGGTGAAAAAATTGTTATTGAAAAAGATGAGGGTATTATTGAAGAAGAGGTTGGAGAAGAAAAGAAGAGTTCTAGCCACGATGTCATGCCAACCACGTCACATGATCCTCCTTCACAACCCCAAGTCAAAGCCTAAATTTCTCCCATACCATATCCGTAAAAATTGAAGATACACAAAGATGCTCACAATTTCAACAAATTCTTGGAGATATTCAAGAAGCTTCAAATCAATATCCCTTTTGCCAAAGCACTTTCCCAAATGCCTACTTATGTGAGATTCCTCAAGGAGTTGCTCTCCAACAAAAGAAAGTTAGATGAATTTGAAACGGTCGCATTAACGGAGGAGTTTAGTGCAATCCTACAAAACAAACTCTCACCTAAGCTAAAGGATCCCGAGAAATTCATAATCCCATGCACCATTGGCCAAATAGAGGTTAGGAAGGCATTGATTGACTCTGGGGCAAGCATCAATTTGATGACATACTCAGTTTTTCAGAAGTTGGAAGTGGGGGAAGTAAAGCCTACTCATGTTACCCTACAACTAGCCGATAGATCAATCAAACACCCGAGGGGAGTCATAGAAGATGTCTTGGTAAAGGTAGAGAGCTTGCACTTTCCTGTGGATTTTTGGATACTTGAGATGGAAAAGGATGTAGAAATACCTTTGATTCTAGATAGACCTTTCTTGAAGACAGCAGGGGCTTTGATAGATGTGAAGGAAGATAAAATGACATTGAGGGTAGGACATGAACACATGGTGTTTGACATGAAAAAAACGGCCAAGAGGTCGATGGAAGTGAATAGGTGTTTGATGGTTGAGGTTGTTGATCTTCCAGTAGGGGAAGTCTTTAGAAGAGACATTCCAAAAGAGTCACCTAATTCTAGTGTCGTTCATGATGATCCAAGAAAAAAGGCAAAGGGTAGCCACAAACTGG
The DNA here is from genome assembly GCA_035582765.1 of Acer negundo. Taxonomy (NCBI): domain Eukaryota; kingdom Viridiplantae; phylum Streptophyta; class Magnoliopsida; order Sapindales; family Sapindaceae; genus Acer; species Acer negundo. The sequence goes on along the minus strand of CM069231.1, from coordinate 20,371,290 downwards.
GCTCTCATGGAATTATGAGCAAAACCCGAGTGACTCCCTTGGATAAAATGGAGAAGAAATTGGACAAAAGAGACAAAGGGAAGAAAGCATTCATTGTGGACCAAACAAGAATAATGAACGAATTTTGTGTGAGGATGTTTTATGCCTCACATAAGTTAAGAAGGAAAGGTGGCAAAGATGTTGCACCAACCATTGATCCAGATTGATGAGAGATGAGAGGAGCGAAATACGTCTAGCCAATACATTAAACAAAGCGCTTGGTGGAAGGCAACCCACCTAGGTACATTTCTTTCTTAGTTTATATTTTTTTTTATTTTGTTTTTGCATTTTTGTTTAGAATAAGTGTGTGGATTGTTTGAGTTGTATTTAGTGCCTAGTAGGTTTATGTTGTTTGTGCCTTGAGTTCTTGTCTCTCATGCTTCGTTTATTCATTGTCCATGCATCTCATGTCATATAAAAAAAATTAAACAAAATGTTTAGATTAGGCTTGGGGGTGTGGATTCATTATTTGAGTCATTTTTCATTTTACTTTTTCAAGTTTTTCTTTGACCTTTGCGAAAGTTCCCTGTTTTGAAATTTCGAAGGCCAAATGTTTCATTAAAACTATACTTCTTGGTGAGGAAATAAATTATTTTGCCTCGTTCTTTGATTTTTCAATACGGTTCCAACGGTTTAAAGAACGTAAATATCTGGGCTGGGATTAAAAAGTTATGAATGTTTCTTCGACCAAAGGTCATGGTCGATGCCCTAATTTAAAAATCTACACGTGAACCATCTTTGACGTCCTTTTACACACTTTTCCAAATTGAACTTTGAAATGTTTTCCAAAAGAAACGTGTGCAATTGCATGTCTATTTTCCTGTTCCAAAAGTTAAGAAATTTCTATTGTGTATTTTTGAAAATATGCACTAAAGAGCGGACATAGGTCGTTTCCAAAAGTCATCAGTTTTTGAAATTTTATCCTCCATGTTGAAATGGTCTTTCGCATTTTTTTTTTTTTTTTGTGTTTTGTGTCATGTTAGGTGTGCGCCGTTAGACCGGACTCTCTTGTTTCCAACATTGGGGACAATCTTTCGTTTAGGTTTGGGGGTGCAGCTATTCTTTGACCATTTTTGCATGATTGTTTTGTATGTGCTCATTTATTTTGCGATTTTTTTATTTTTTATTTTTTTAAAAGGATAAACAAAGGTCAATATTAATAAATAGTCATTGGTGAGGTTTCATCACATCCTAGCATTGAATATTTAGCTCATCATATTACAAAGAGTAGCCATGCAATAAATATACTCAAATGAATACATGGCTATAATAAAACAGTCAAAGAGGTAAAGTTTAAAGGAAACTAGAGTAGATCCCCTTTGAGTTGCTCTTCTCCCCTTTGATTGCTTCTTAAATCTTCTATCTCCCAAGAAAAAGAAAAGATCATAGATTGATGTCAAGTGTTTGGTAGATTGTGTAGGATTGTGTAAGATGATGTAAGGAAATGAGTTAGTGAATATTCTTGGTAGGTAGCTCCCTCCCTTCTCAGAGAGAAAACATATGAATATATAGGGGAGCCTAATAAGTCAAGGGCAAGGGAGTAATTTCCTTGAATTACCAAAAATTCAGGGCAGAAGGTGACCTTGGGGCGAGCTTGGTTAGCTCGCCATGGGGTCGCTATGAAGCAGGGGCTTCTGAACCTGATTGGAAGGCGACCTTGGAGGCGATCTTGGAGAGCTCGCCTTTGAGGTCGCTTCTGAACCCAAGAGGTTAGCGACCTTCAAGGCGACCTTGCAGAGATTTCCTTTGAGGTCATTTCTAGACCTAAGAGATTAGCGAGCTTAGGGCAATCTCACTGAACTCGCCTTGGGATTCAAAGCAAAGCGACCTTGTGGCGAGCTTGGTGAGCTTGCCTTGGGCTCGCTTTTACGATAAACTTGCCTTCTTGATCCTCTTTCCAACTCCTTCCAAGATAATTGAGCAATAACACCTAATTGGCCCTGGACGACTTATTTAAAGGTTAGAAACCCGATTTTACTAAAAGAAATGAACACAAAATGACTAAGAAATGGGGCTACATTTAGTGTAGAAGTGAAGCAATCAAATACTCCCAAACCGATCTTTTGGTCGACTCGAGCAAAACAAAATACAAACAAACAAAAAGAAAAATAAACAAAACAAATAAAGAAATAAAACACCGCTTTCTTTAACTCTCTTGTTTCCAACATTGGGGACAATGTTTCATTTAGGTTAGGGGGTGCAGCCATTCTTTGACCTTTTTTGCATGATTGTTTTATATGTACTCATTTATTTTGTGATTTTTAAAAAAAAAAATTCTGCTTGATTGTGTGTTTATAGAGTCAAGTTGTGTCCATTCTCCTACTTCGAACCAAATTTTAGAGCATTAGCTTGCTTAATGAGATGCTTTTGGGTTGTGCCTCCAACGGCAATTTTTGCATGTGTTGTATCCCCGAGTCTAGGCAAAGGTTGTGCTAGTTAAAGCTACACCACATTGCTTGCATGCATCCTACCAGACTCGAAAGTGTCTTAGTGATTGGGTATCGCGCTTAAGATATTTAGATCATTAGTGGAGACTACTCATGCAAGGCCAGAGCCTATATAGCATCCTTATGAAAACATCCTCGGCAACGACGCCATAGGATGTTTTCATTAGAAATGCTGAGGAATCCATCTGCGGATGAATTGGAGTCAAAAAGTGTCAAAAAGAGCAAAACTGTCTTTTACCATAGTCTAGACCGCTGGCCATTCAGTGCCCTCTAAGCGGTCCAGCAAGCGATCAGCAGCAGAGGAAGGTCTAAGAAATTTTCACCGGCCAAACCGCTGGTCAGGCCCATGCCTCCCAAGCGGTCTAGCCAGTGTTCACTCCCAAAAAAATGGGAGCGGAAACTAGACTTCCGGGGCTTTCAATCCATAGATAGTAGGACACACAATTCAATCGGAGCTAAGAGATATGGGCCCCATAATATGACTGTTCTGCACAGGCCGAAAATCCTCTTTTCATATTTTCTTCCAATTTGTTCCTTTTCTCCATCTTTTGACTTCTTTTCTCCCAAAATAAGATTTAACACCACTTGAATGGAATGAACCTACAAATGCTCAACAAACACATTAAACAACCTATTTTACTCGAGAACAAAACATAAATAATAGGAAATAGGGGTCTAAAACATGTTTAGAAATGGATCAATCAAATACCCCCTAACCTATCTTTTGCTAGTCCTCGAGCAAAACAAAACTAAAAACAAAAATTAAAATTAAAAAAAAAAGTATCGAAAAACTTTTTTGTGACTGATTCTCCTCGGCAGCGACGCCAAAAACTTGATGTGTAAAATTGTGTTATAAAAACCTAACTCGCAAGTGTACGAATCATGAGATAAGTACAGCGACAAGTAGGGATCGTTCCCACGAGGAAAAGTGATTTATCAATTATAACTAATCATAATTAAAGCTAAGCAATTAAAAGTAACCAAGAGATTTGAGATTGATTGATTGATTTAGAACTAAATTAAACTAAGAAAGCAATTTAACAAAGAATTGGTAAATGTGATCAAGAGATGGAAAACTAGGTAACCGATGTTCCTCATATGCAATACTCAATGTTCATCAACTAATTCCACAAAATAGATTCAATCTAGATTCAGAATTCATTCTCATCTTAATTTTGGTATTACCTTAATTCCTCGAGAGTTAACCACATGTTCTCAATCACAACTCACCCTCGTCAAAGGTGTAAGCCATCACCAAGAACCCATTCCGTGTAAGAATTATTGAACCAAAATTGTCTTGCAGTAATTCCTATGTCGAGGACAATCATACTCATTCAATTGAAAAGTAATTAAGACAACCTAAATTCCTCTAGCACAATCTCAATTTATAAATTATCGAAACCCTAGACAAGTATCAATTAATTTCCATTAGATTAATGCAAGTCAAGAGTAAGACATATAATGAATTGAACAAATCTAAATCCGAATTGATTAATAAAGATATGGAGTTTGAATCATAACATAAGCATTACATAAGTTCACATCAATCCCCTAGTATGGAGTTAGTTACACATGAAAAGATTAAAAAAAGAGGAGAAAGAGTTGATAAAACCCATGAATATCTTCTTCAAGCTTCCAAGTGCAACAATGATGGTGGTGTGGTGGGGGACGGCCCCCTTAGTGGCTTGGGACCTTCTTTCGATTCTTTCTAATTGAAAAGAATATGAAGTATTTATAGGTGACTTTTCTTTGTGAGCCTCCAATTCTTCTTAGGTTTAGGAAATCTACAAAGTGGGAAAGTAGAGGAAAACAAGTGCACAAATCGTGCAATATTAATTCCGATATTCCTAGAAGAAGTTATGATTGATTTTTTTAAGACAACCTAAATTACTCTAGCGCAATCTCAATTTATAAATTATCAAAACCCTAGACAAGTATCAATTAATTTCCATTAGATTAGTGCAAGTCAAAAGTAAGACATATAATGAATTGAACAAATCTAAATCCGAATTGATTAATAAAGATATGGAGTTTGAATCATAACATGAGCATTACATAGGTTCACATCGATCCCCTAGTATGGAATTAGTTACACATGAAAAGATTAAAAGAAGAGGAGGAAGAGTTGATAGAACCTATGAATATCTTCTTCAAGCTTCCAAGTGCAACAATGATGGTAGTGGTGTGATGGGGGACGGCCCCCTCGGTGGCTTGGGACCTCCTTCCGATTCCCACTAATTGAAAAGAATTTGAAGTATTTATAGGTGACTTTTCCTTGTGAACCTCCAATTCTTCTTAGGTTTAGGAAATCCACAAAGTGGGAAAGTAAAAGAAAACAAGGAATTAGAATCCTTTCCCAACTTTTATTTTCTCTCTTGATGATTGGCTCCTAATTTTAGTTTAGGAAGTTTCCCAAACATGTATTGGTCTTCTAGAATCATTATAATTTGATTTGGGAAGTTTTGGAACAATTATGGAATAATACGGAGTTGAAATCCGCCAAAAGTACGCACGACTGCTCCCTAGACCACTTGGGAGGCAAGTTGCCTCGGTGTCTGCATAGCAAGCGGAATTCTTCTGCTATTTTCTGATGCCTAGACATGTGCACGCGAGGCGATTTGGGCGGCGGTAGACTCTCCAGCTCTGACTTTTGGTTACTAAATCAGTCATAACTTCTTCTAGGAATATCGGAATTGCGATCTAAAAAGTGCACCGGAAACTAGACTTCCCGGGCTTTCAATCCATAAGTAGTAGGACACATAATTTAATCGGAGTTAAGAGATATAGGCCCCGCAACATGACTGTTCTGCACAGGCCAAAAATCTTCTTTTCATGGTTTCTTCCAATTTGTTCATTTTCTCCATCTTTTGACTTCTTTTCTCCCAAAATGAGATTTAACACCACTTGAAGGGAATAAACCTACACATGCTCAACAAACACATTAAACAACCTATTTTAGTCGAGAACAAAACATAAATAATAGGAAATAGAGGCCTAAAATATATATAGAAATGGACCGATCAAATACCCGAAAATATATCTTTTGCTAGTCCTCGAGCAAAACATAACTAAAAACAAAAACTAAAAATCCAAAATTAAAACCTAAGCTAAGCCACTTTCGTAGGGAACACGATAGCATTTAGCAAATGCTACAAGCCTTTAAACCTCTAGGTGTCCCTAGTAGGAGGAATTTTATCTCCTGAGGGTTTACAGCTATGATACCCACAAACATATTTCTACGAAAAGCCAAATAATCAAGATGCAAACTCACATATACCATTCAAAGCCAATGCATGCTACAGCCAATAAGTAAAGACTAAAATTAAGTTACAAAACTGAATGCAATGCTAGTTTGAATGAAAAGTCCAAGCTCAAGATATTCTAGCTTCAAAGACACATTCGTCAAACACCATAGATATAATTCGCCTCAACTCTAATTATTACAAGATATCGCTCATATTTTCACACGGAACCTAGGCAAATTCACTCATCAAGGATATGCGAAAGAAGTTATCCACAAGTAATTTCAAATTATAATCGCATATTAATTTATCATTGAAAGAACGCTTGATTTGTATGCAAAAGATCTCATGAAAAGAATCAAACATTTAGAACAAGATAGAGCACATGTTTACCTTACTCTTGAGCTAGCATCCCTAAAAGATCAATTAGGTCTTTTCTTTGGTTGTAACGGGGCCATTGGGTGAAGGTTAAGAAAGAACGGGAAAAGGATAGCAAACAAATCTAGGATCATATCGAGTGGCAAACTTCATACTCGGGCCGAGTTTCTTCAAATTCTTCATTCCACTTGCATCTAGGCTTCTTGAACTATTTTTGTTCATCCTCCTTCTTGAGTTGACTTTGATTTCTCATCACTTCATTGTAACGCTCTTTTCCTTTTCTCTTTTATTTGATTCATCATCTCATTCATTTATCTCTTTCTTTTTTACAACAACTTTTCAACACATTTCCTCTCGACACCACTTTGGTGTTTATCTTCTTGGTTTTTTTTCCTTGGTACATGCACATCACGAGTCACCCATTTTGACTCGCTTCAATCATCTTCATCACTTTCTCTATATGATCCTAAGCTATATGGTATAGCTAAATTATAGCTTATTGGGGTTAAGTTAATGTGGGTGATGAAAGAAAAAGGCTTGTAGTGTTTGGCTTCAAACATGGCTATTGAGCACACACATTAGGTAGGAAATATTTAAGGCCTTTTAAGTGAGTTCAAGCACACATTGCCTATATCACTTCTAATAGTTCAACCAAATCAAGAGCAAAGTCCACAGGTGATATCTTTTTAATGAGAATTGTTCTTTAATGCTCACTGTACAACCTATAGAGATCGAATCTAATGCTAAGAACCTACTGAGTGTTTAAAGAGTAGAAACAAACAAACCCTCATAATATGTCATTTATGTACGCTTTTTGGCATAGTGAACTCACAAGGGTAGTCTCCACTATTAATTATGACAATCTAACTAAGCATCCTATCCAATATTACATTAAGAGCATGTCGTAAGTTTTGAAAAATGCAATGCACTACTCTAAGTGGCAAGAAGTTATTTTAAACACAGTGAATAAAACATATATTACGACTCTTAAAGCACACACACGAAGCAACTCAACATGGAGGACAAAAATTCAAAAACTGATGACTTTCGAAATTGACCTACGTCTGTTTGTTAATGCATATCTCTCAAATAAATTAACAAAAGTTAACCAAATTTTAGTACAAGATAATAGACATGCAAACACACACTTTTGATTTAGAAAATATTTCAAAATTAGCATTATAAAAGTATGAAAACCAACAACGAAAATAGTGCACGCACCGTTTCGCAACAACAGGGCATCGCCCATGACCTTTGGTTGAAGAAACAATCATAACTTTTAAATCACCACCTAGAAATTTATGTTCTTTATACTGTTTGATTCGTATTGAAAAATCGAAGAAGCCAATGTGAGAAAAATTTATTTTCTCACCAATCAATACAGTTTTAACAAAACGTTAGTCTCAAAAAATTTCAAAACAAGGCACTTCTTTTCGCAGATTTTTCAAAGAATAAACAAACACAAATTCACATCCCCAAACCTAATCTAAACATTGGCCTCAATGTTTGTATGACATTTAAAGCATGGACAATGAACAAAGAAAAAGAATGAAAGGCAAAAACTCGAAACACAAAACAAAAGAAAGAAAACTAAAAACAAAAATAAAAAAGAAATTACCTAGGTGGGTTGCCTCCCACCAAGCGCTTAATTTAATGTCTCGGCAAGACGGGTGAAGGGATAACTTAACCGAACTCTAATGTCTCGAATTTGCACCTATATGCAATTAAGTTTTGGAAAAACTTTTCACGCACCAGCATGTTCCTACACACGATAAGGAACGGCAAGTAAATGTTCACTATAAAGTGTGATGAAATAAGTTCAGAAAACCACTTATTCCAGTTGCTTTTGTGTAGGCAGCTCGGAAAGGTAATGGGAGGGACATAAGGCTTGAGTTCCTTATATAGGAGCTGTTACTCAAAAGGGACATCTTCCGCTTCCCTTGCTTTTTCTTCTGTCTCCTCTTTTTCTACTTCTTCACCCTTCAAAGGGAAAGTGACAACATCTTCTTGTTTCGGTTGGCTTGGAAGAGTAATAGGAGGGACATAAGGCTTGAGTTCCTTATATATGAGCGGTTCACGAAAGGGACATCATCCGCTTCCTTTACGTTTTCTTCCGTCTCCTCCTTTTCATCTTCTCCACCATCCCCAATAACATCTTGGACCCAATCTAGCAGCTCATCGAGTTCCCTACTTGACAATTCTTCTTGTTCATAATAAGGGATGGTAGTAGCATCTTCTTGCTCCGGTTGGCTCGGAAGAGTAATGAGAGGGACATAAGGCTAGTGTTCATTGTATAAGAGCAGTGCCTTGAAAGGGGCATCATCCTCTTCCTTTACGTTTTCTTCCAACTCCTCCTCTTCATCTTCAACACTAGAAAAATCATCAGAAAATTCATACCTCTCGACAATCTTATGGTAAGAAAGGAAGGTGGCAGCTTCATCCCAAGCTTGTTGAAAGGATTGCAGGAGGTTGTTAAATTCTTCCTCAAGTGATGGTGAGATCGGCTGCCCAGCTTGTTTTCTAGCTAAAATCATAGGTTTCAAATCCCACATTTGTTGCTGTACAGCAATTAGTTTCATAACAAGTTCATTAATTGTTTCACTTTCACTTTCCTCATCATAAGCGTGTTGCTCGTAGAAGTCCATTGTTCCTAAAAAGAAAGAAAATAAAAAGAAAAATTAAACTAAAACTAAAACTAGAAATAACCAATAAATTCAACTATTCCCCGATAGCGGCGCCAAAAACTTGATGTGTAAAATTGTGTTATAAAAACCTAACTCGCAAGTGTACGAATCATGAGATAAGTACAGCAACAAGTAGGAATCGTTCCTAGGAGGAAAAGTGATTTATCAATTATAACTAATCATAATTAAAGCTAAGCAATTAAAAGTATCCAAGAGATTTTGATTGAGTGATTGATTTAAAACTAAATTAAACTAAGAAAGCAATTTAACAAAGAATTGGTGAATGTGATCAAGAGATGGAAAACTAGGTAACCGATGTTCCCCATATGCAATACTCAATGTTCATCAACTAATTCCACTAAATAGATTCAATCCAGATTCAGAGTTCATTCTCATCTTAATTTTGGTGTTACCTTAATTCCTCGAGAGTTAACCACATGTTCTCAATCACAACTCACCCTCGTCAAAGGTGTAAGCCATCACCAAGAACCCATTACGTGCAAGAATTATTGAACCAAAATTGTCTCGCAGTAATTCCTATGTCGAGAACAATCATACGCATTCAATTGAAAAGTAATTAAGACAACCTAAATTCCTTTAGCGCAATCTCAATTTATAAATTATCGAAACCCTAGACAAGTATCAATTAATTTCAATTAGATTAATGCAAGTCAAGAGTAAGACATATAATGAATTGAACAAATCTAAATCTGAATTGATTAATAAAGATATGGAGTTGGAATCATAACATGAGCATTACATAGGTTCACATTGATCCTCTAGTATGGAGTTAGTAACATATGAAAAGATTTAAAGAAGAGGAGAAAAAGTTGATAAAACCCATGAATATCTTCTTCAAGCTTCCAAGTGCAACAATGGTGGTGGTGTGATGGGGGACGGCCCCATTGATGGCTTGGGACCTCCTTTCGATTCTTTCTAATTGAAAAGAATATGAAGTATTTATAGGTGACTTTTCCTTATGAACCTCTAATTCTTCTTAGGTTTAGGAAATCCACAAAGTGGGAAAGTAGAAGAAAACAAGGAATTAGAATCCTTTCCCAACTTTGATTTCCTCTCTTGATAATTGGCTCCTAATTTGAGTTTAGAAAGTGTCCCAAACATGTATTGGTCTTCTAGAGTCATTAGAATTTGATTTGGGAAGTTTTGGAACAGTTCTGGAACAATTCGGAGTTGAAATCCGCTAAAATTACGCACGACCGCTCCCTAAACCGCTTGGGAGGCAAGTTACCTCGGTAGCTGCATAGCAAGTGGAATTCTTCTGGTATTTTCCGTTGCCTAGGACCGCTCCCTAGACACATGCACGCGGGGCGGTTTAGGCTATGGTAGACTCTCCAGCTCTAACTTTTGGTTACTAAATCAGTCATAACTTCTTCTAGGAATATCAGAATTGCGATCCGAAAAGTGTACCGGAAACTAGACTTCCAGGACTTTCAATCCATAGGTAGTAGGATGCATAATTCAATCGGAGCTAAGAGATATGGGCCTCGCAACATGACTGTTCTGCACAGGCCGAAAATCCTCTTTTCATGGCTTCTTCCAATTTGTTCCTTTTCTCCATCTTTTGACTTCTTTTATCCCAAAATAAGATTTAACACCACTTGAATGGGATGAACCTACACATGCTCAACAAACACATTAAACAACCTATTTTACTCGAGAACAAAACATAAATAATAGGAAATAGGGGCCTAAAACATGTATAGAAATAGACCGATCAGCCTCCAGCGGTAATTTTTGCATGTGTTGTATCCCAGAGTCTAGGTAAAGGTTGTGCTAGGTAAAGCTACACCACATTGCTTGCATACATCCTACAAGACTGGAAAGTGTCTTAGTGATTGGGTATCGCGCTTAAGATGTCTAGATCATTAGTGGAGACTACCGTGCAAGGCAAGAGCCTATATAGCGTCCTTATGAATGTGATCTTTTATTGTCTCATCTTAAACACTCTTCTGGTAGATAAATAATCATAAATAAAAATGACCTCACTCCATACTTTTGGCAATAAAGAGCGTCATTTTAAGAGCATCACCAGTTTCGCCTTTGTATGCTTGCTTAACCCGTGCCTATGGAGATGATGTAGGCTATATGTGTTAAATCACTAAAAATGTCCCAAACACATCATTTGCCTTATGTGTGTGCTTAAATGTCCTATCTATATTAACCTACACAATATCTTACTTAAAAACTAGACCACCCTCTTTGCTACGATTATGGCTTGTTATCATAGCAAAATGAAGCTCAAGAAAAATCAAAGTTGTAAAAGTAGTGTGTACTCAAGCTAGATGTGTAATTTGTGTAAAGAATAAGGCTCAAAATATATGAAAAAATTAAAAAGTGCTCAAAGAAAAAAAATAGCACAAAAAGCTTTATAATCTTTAAAAGTGTAAAATTTGCTAAAATATAAAGCAACTTAATTTAGCACAAAATGATTAATTGAATAATTCATGCCTAGACGCTATTATTGTGAAAGAGCGTGCCAAATAGAAGCTTAAGCATAATCAGTAGCTAGCCCATAATTCCATACCCACCTAGCCTCCCTACAACTAATTCACTATAACCTCACTTGAAATTTAAAGAAGTCCTAATTGATCTTTAGGAGGAGTTTAGCTTGTTGATGAAGGTATCAAATGGTACTCTGCTCTTGTTCATAATGTTCAAATCCGTTCTTGTGGTCCAATTGTATTTAAACTCTAGCGGTTTTTCAAAAATTATCATATGCATGTAAAATTCAAAAAATTCTTGTGCATAATCTCCAACCGTATATGTTTGTTGAGTAAGCCTAGGTTCTAAGTGGTAAAATGAGAGAGGTCCTGAAAGGTATAGAGTCAAGGCGAAATGCTATCATAAGACTCTTGTATTCGATGTTTTTTGAAGCTATCTAAGAAGTATGGAATTGCAATCTCTCTTGTTCTAGCATCTTAGCTTGCACTTCCCAAGCTTTATCATAGGGGTCTTAGAATGTATATGCCTCAATCTGGTCCGACCCTTATTGCATCTCTATCTTTAGTCGGCTCAGCAGGAAAGACATTTGTATGTGTCGTTCTGTAAACCCTCACGAGACTTCACTCATCCACTAGGGATCGCCTAGGGGTTTAAAAGACTCATTTTCTTTTTGTTATTATTTTCTTTTCTTTTTGTTTGTTTTTTTGTTTGTTTGTTTGTTTTGGTTTTGCTCAAAAACGAGCAAAAGATAGGTTTAAGGGTATTTGATTTGATGATTTACATACCTATTTAAGGTCCCCATTTCCTAGATTTTGTACTCGTTGTCGAGTGTGTTTTTGTATATAATGCGTTTTGTGAGTATTGTGTAGGTTATATGCTCAAAAATAAGGTGTTGAGCATAATTGAAAAGTTTCGGAGGTTAAAGGGCAGAAATTAAAAATCTTCGTGCAGAACATTCAATTTTTGGGGGCCATATCTCCCTCCTCCAATTGAACTACATTTCATGTGACCTATTTCTGGAAATCCCCACGAGTCTAATTTCTAAAGCTTTTTACAGATCGTGTTTCCGAGTTCTCTAGAGGAAGTTTTGGTCGTTTTATTAACGGTGCGCGAAGCTAAAAAGAAGCGTGAGCTCAAGGCAAACTCACCAAGGTCGCCCCAAGCTCGCTAACCTCTTGGGTTTTCAACACTTTTCTTCGACCAAAGAGCATCAATGTCACCCCAAGCTCGCCTTTTTACCTAGAAAATGCTAAAATTTAAGAATTTACCTCTTTGCCCTTGACCTAATTCAATCCTCTATATAAACCATTGATTTTTTAGACCTAGCACCAACTCTCCTCCCCAAAAATACACACCAAGACCTCACATTTACACATTCCTCTTAAATCACCATCTCCATCCTTAGAAACCCACCAAGATTTCATATCTCTCTAACATCCAAACACACCCATCACTTCTATTGACACATCCATCATCATTTTATCTTTTGGGCAAAAGGGAGTTAAAGAAGGAGCTTGAAAGAGAAGAAGAGTGAAGGAAGAAAAGAAGAGCTCCATAATTTTCTCTACACTTTATCTCTTTCATTTTCTTTATTATAGCCATGTATTCATTTGATTATATATATTGTATGGCTACCATTTGTAATATGAGCTAAATATCTAGTGCTAGGATTTGATAAAACCCCACCCTAGAATATATATATATGAATTGACCTTTGTTTTATCCATGTATGCCTATGTTTTGTATGGATGTTTTTGCGTACTTAATGCTTTTAATAGAATGACTCCTATTGACTGATTTTCGTGTGTGTGTGTGTTATGAACCGACCGGAGACGCACGCCACATGTTTGATAAAATGTCCTCTATGCATGTCTAGAAAAGTAGACCTACTTAGGCTAGCGTATAGGATTCCTTAGTATGCCAATGTTCTTAATGAACTCATTCATATATTCTGAGTAATCGAGAGATAGGCTAAGGTATGATTTTAGGTGTAACCTATTCTACTCGACCGAGATTATAGATGAACATTAGGGTGCATGAATCTATGAATTGCATGAGCATATTTTGGGTGTGCAATTGAGTCTAGAGAGGAAGGTAATAAAGGGTAAGGTGTAGTCAAGTCCTAGAATTATTTTCTCCATTATTACATTCGAGTTTATTACTTGTTATTTCTCTTTCGCAATAGCATATATCCTTGTTATTTGTTTAATTTAATTTGCTTTTAATATTCAAGTATGAAAACCTTCCATATTGATTATTTGAATAGCACTTAGGCTAATCAATTTCGGTAATCAATCACTCAATCTTTATGAGAACGAACTTTACTTTTTCATTATACTACTCTCTGACCTCATCTTATTGCGAGCGTCACTAAGAGTGTAGTCACCGGTCATGTTCCTAGAGCAACCGCTATTTAGGTACCAAGAATAGGAGGAGTGGGCTCTTAAAGCATATTGTGCAACTAGACATTTAGGTGTGTCTTTTCTAATCCACACACTCTTCACAATATGCCTCTCACTCTTTTCACTATCATGCTTTGACTCAATGTTATACTTTTTAACATGCACCTTGACCTCGTTGGTCATATTTTCATATATATCAAACAAAGCATTATCAATTTTCTTATGTATGGTAGAATGAGGCACAACACAAGATTTAGCAAGCAAGTCATCAACAAGTTTCTTCACAACTTGCTTTTCCAAGGTCTTCCTAGGTCTAGTTCTATATCCATGCATGGATGATTACCTAGGACTATTCAAAGACATATCATCTAAAGCATTGTCAAATTTGCACTTCCGTATGTACTCAAAGAACCTAGGTTGAATATGTCTTTTCCTGTTACAATGATGACAAATAGGTATGAATTTGATAAATTTACCATTTGCATTTGCTTCCAAAACTTTTAGTCTTCTCACAATTTTACCTCTTGGAAGTGCAACCTTTGATGCTCCACCTCTTGCATTTAAGGTTGATGCTCTTTGACATTGATCTTATTGAGATCTTCCATTTGAGTTCCTTGTTGATGTAGATGCACCTCTGATAGCTTTCATAGCTTTACCTTGAGATAGAGTACCTATATTTGTTTCACCACTTGCTTTGATAAAAGTAGATTTGTTAGTGGAAGGAGTTATCTGATGAGGTCATTTTGTGCTCAACAAAATACGTTTTTATATTCTTTAGAAAATCATGTTTTAGCCACTTAAAATCCTTTAAGATGTTAATACTTAGCAAGTGGTAAGCAAGATTCGTTCCACAAGGAGATAGAGTAATATGTTAGATTGATTAACTAATCTATAGTGCAATAAAATAAATTATTATGAATGGATAGTTGTGTGGTTTGATAAACCACCAAACATACAAATAAGATAAACATACAAAAATGATAGGACAAAGAGAAGACTGAACAATCTTGATAAGAGAGATAATGTAAACAAATAAGGTAGATACTAGGGAATTGATGGAGTTACAAGTTGGCATGGCTAATGCTCTCAAAGCTTCAATACTGACCAATCTCTTAGATGCTAACCATTTGTTTTCTAGGGTGTGTTTAGGTCATTACTATGAACACTAAACATCTTCCCACCTTAATGCCTAACCGATTAAGGAGAAGGGATCAAGGTGGGATTAGTTGGATACAAATCAAGGTTTAGATTAGTGTGGTTGATATACCCACCACTAATCTATCATATTCACTAAGTTCCTTAACCAATCAAAGGTGTCAATCCAAGATTGATTACATAACAATTTATCCCACACAATAATATGATCTACTAGTGATATATAATTAAGGGAGCGATTGTAGCAATGTCTGGTTTTGATTTGGCGAGAAACGTGCGGCTCCAATCGGCTACAAATTTGAGCATGCAGTCGACTCTTCCCTCAAAGTAGGGAGACCACCACTTGAGATTATCGCGGTGAGTCAAGAGAGGATGTTTATCAGGCACTCGTGAGTCAACTCGGTCTAGTTGTAATTCGGTCCTAAGTCTGTGTCTAGTAGTGGAGATCCTAATTTCCAGATCTCTTGTTCATCTTATTCTCTTGTTCATCTTATCTCCAGATCTCTTGGATTTTATTTTTAAAAAAATAATAATTATCTCTTATTTTTTAATTTTAATTTTTGTTAAGAAAACAAATAGAAAAAAAAATAAGATGTGATTATTTTAACAAATTTTTTAAATATGTTTTTTAAAATTTTGGCGACACATGTTTGATTTTGATTGGATTATATCAATGTTGCATTGTAAAATTTAAAATGTTATAGTGTAAAATTGTATTTTTAAACTGTTTAATTAAAGTTAAGGGTAAAATGGTCAATTTATATATTCTGTCACGTTTGACCTTTAAAAAAAAAAGTCTGAGGGATCTATTTGATATACTTTTTAAAAGTCAAAGAAAAGGTTGTTAAAAAGGTAAACTCATTTGAAAAAGTGAGCTTTCACCGATACTTAGGGACTAAATTGATAATAACCCAAATATAAATGTACTATTTTAATTTTTTTGTACGTATAGATACAATATTCTGTATTCTCTTTATAATGTTAGGTTTATTGCGTGATCACAGTAAGAATAATGTAAATATGACTTGTCACTGACTCCATTTTTAGTGGGGTGTTATGCAATCAAACAAGTGGTATTTTTGCGAGTAAAAAGTGTAGTGGTAACTTCCTCTTTTAACTCAAGTGGAGCTTATTTCTCATTAATTCCTTTCACATTTGTAGTGCAGTTGAAGTCTCACAATGCAAATTAGTATGTTTTGAGGAGTTATTTCATCTGGGTATTCGTGGAATTGAATATCTACCGCAATCGTGTATTGCTTAACCTCTGATAGGTGGAATCAGACCATTGGGTGTTAATTTTTCATTTTTTTTTTTCTAAAAAACAAAAAACAAAAACACAGCCGTGGTTATCTAGCAATAGCAAAATTAAGCCAGTGTATGGGTTTTGAAAGGAAAAAAAAAAAAAGCGGCAAGGTGCAGTAAATTGTTGGAAATTAAACTGGCCTGAACTGCCCACAGCACGTACACATGCATTTTGGCTTCATCACAAGTTCTGAGAGTAATTACTGCAATGGAAGAAACAGATGAATGCATTTACTTCTCTTCAACTACCCCACCCCTTTACATCTCCTATTAATCAATCCCCTCCTCCTCATCAACCCGTATTCAAATACTTTCTTCTTCTCTCTCACACACACACACACAAATTCATTCTTATGGCTGCTTTTAGGTTTTCTTTGTGGGTGGTGGTCGTGATGGCGTTGGTGGGGTTGGGGTTAGGGCAAGAGGGAGGAGACTATGACGGTGGCGTCGGAGCAGAAGCCGGAGGAGTAGGAGGAGGAGGAGGGAAAGAGATGGTGCCTGCAATGTTCATATTTGGAGACTCTCTCATTGACAATGGAAATAACAACAATCTTCCTTCTTTTGCCAAGGCCAATTACTACCCTTATGGAATTGATTTCAATGGTGGCCCAACTGGTCGCTTCTCTAATGGGCTCACCATGGTTGATACTATAGGTCTCTCTTTTTAAATAATATGTTCCCTTTAAGTACTTATTCAAGCATTATTTTTTTTTTTTTTGATGCAATATTTTTATTGAAGCATATGTTGAGAAGATGAAAATATAAACATGCAATTAATTATTAGGGTATTCTTATTGTCCCTTAACTTGATAGAGACCAAAATCTAGCAAGAAGACAGCAAGGTCTCCTTTTACATATTTATGAGATCCATCCTATTTACTCCTACCTTGTCTATCTTTTTCACAATCAATTTCATATGTTCTACTTTCATTTCAAATAACAAGAATTTAGGTAGGCATCATACTATATATAATAGATTAATTAATAGCTAATAAAGTCATCATGGCCCTACTGATTTTTTTCTTATTATCAATTTTGTTTTTTTGGTAAAACAGTTTTATTGATAGTATATAATTAATTAATTATCATGAACTATATTCTCTTCAATTCAAATTTATAAAGGGATAATTTTCAAATTAATAACTTCTTTTCTCTCTTTTTTTTTTTTTTTTCTTTTTTTCTTTTGTTACAGCTCAACTGCTAGGACTTCCTCTGATTCCTGCATACTCTGAAGCTTCTGGAGATCAAGTGCTTCATGGAGTCAATTATGCTTCTGCGGCAGCCGGAATCCTCGACATCACCGGAAGAAATTTTGTAAGCACACATTAACCTTGCTAGGGTTTTTTTTATTTATTCACTCACCTACCATTACCCTTATGAATCTTATATATAGCTAGCATGAGCTTTTATGCAGTAAATATTTTAACGTACAAAAACTATCATTAATTAATCTAGCTCATCCGCACCTGCATGTATTTTTAATTTTTCTGTTGAAGCCTTAAATGTATTTCAATAATTTATTGTTGACCAGGTTTAAATCAACTATTTAAAAATTGTATCACAATTTATGTCTAATCAATCAAATTATGATATATATCTAGTTAATTATTTTTGTTTTTTCAATTTCTTCTATAAATGTAGACATATATCTCAATTTGGTTAGTTAGACATAGATTAAAATATAATTTTTGGACATGTATAGCACCTAATGATGACTGTGGTAGTCATCTAATAATTATTATTTAACCATCTAATTATAATGTTAAGGAGTTGAGGTATAAAATCGATAGGGTCGGACTAGCTCATGCCCATTTGTTTAAATTTTTTATATTTACTTCTTATAAGATAAAAGTTTTACTTGTTAGCCAGCCACTCTTGATTAATTTTTTTTGGTTTCACTTCTGCCCATTAACCTAGTCTTGTCAAGTCTCGATTCTCAAATAACTAAGAAAAATGAAATATGCATGGTTTCCTTGGTCAAATTGAATGACAAAAGTAGTCATGAATTGTTTTAATTTCTAATCTCGATCTTGTCATTTGTTAACATATATATGATTATAATTTTGTGGTTTTTGATCAGGTGGGTCGCATACCATTTGCTCAACAGATAAGCAACTTCAAAAGCACACTTGATCAAGTGACAGACAATCTGGGGGCAGATGACGTGTCAAAGGCAATCGCAAGGTGTATATTCTTTGTAGGAATGGGCAGCAATGACTATCTCAACAATTATCTCATGCCCAATTATGCCACTCGAAATCAATACAATGGTCAACAATTCGCTGCTCTTCTTGTTCAAGAATATCAACAACAACTCACTGTAAGATTACTTAATATCTATTCTCTAAAATTTACAAATCCAATTGCTATGTTAATTACCAGTATACTGTAAGATTATAGATCATTTAATTGCATGAATACAATCCAACGACATGTCTATCTATAATATTATTGTGCCAGTAAGTCAACTAAACCCTTTCGGATCACGAATCCGCTAACTATATATGCATACGATTGCATTGCATGAAAAACTACAGAGCCTTTACAATCTGGGAGCTAGGAAATTTGTCCTGGCTGGGCTGGGAAGAATGGGGTGCATTCCAAGCATTTTGGCTCAAAACACAGTGGGGCGATGCTCGGAAGAAGTGAACCAGCTTGTGATGCCTTTCAATGCCAATGTCAAAACTATGATCAACAATCTGAACACCAATCTCCCTGGTGCAAAATTCACTTTCATTGATACTGCTCACATGTTTGAAGATCTCCTGACCAACTATAGATCTTATGGTAAGTTTTATGTATATACACAACGAAATTCTACTATTTACATTCTAAACCATGTTCTAATATGTGTGTAATTCATTTTTATTGTAGGATTTAGTGTGATAGACAAGGGATGCTGCGGTATAGGAAGAAATAGAGGACAAATAACATGTCTTCCATTCCAAACACCATGTCCAAACAGGGACCAATATGTTTTCTGGGATGCATTCCACCCAACAGAAGCTGTTAATGTCTTGTTTGGAAGAAAGGCTTTCAATGGAGACCTCAGCATTGTCTACCCCATGAACATATTACAGCTTGCCAATCTTTGAAATTTAATAATTCAATGCTGTAGAAAAATTAAAAATTAGAGAGCTCTAACTAGCTAGGCATGCCATGCCATGATCATCATGATCTATGAGAGCAAGTGCATTGTTTGTTTGTTGTTTCTTTGTTTATGTAATCAAACAACAGTTGTGGTTTTTCATATGTTGCTGCTATAATAGCAACCCTAGCTACTTTGATTTGTTTTTGGTGGTTAATTAATGGTTAGATATATTGGATTTTATTTTTTGATTTGCCTTTTGAAGTATTTAATGACTAAATAATATTAATCTCTTGCACACTAAGGGGTCGTTTGTTTTTTTGTCTGAAGACTGAATAGTGACTGAAATCTGAATCTGAATGATATGTTTATGTTTTTTTTTTTTTAACTCACATATGAATGTATTGTCAATATGTTTGTTTTTTTAAAATAAAATTGTCTGAAAATAAGTAATTTTACAACTATACCTATGTTAAACAATTATATATATAATATAGAATAAAAACAATTAAAAAATAATAATTATATATGAACACAGATGTTCATGATCTTCTTCTTCGATTACAAACAAACTTTATTTTAACTAAGAAAAGAAAAGGTTTTTTTTTTTCAAAAAATAAAAAGGGCCAAGGGAAAACTCACACAAAACACTTTAAAAAATTAATATATAAATACATCACCCGATTATCATAATACAGTATTGATATTAAACACTAATATGAGAAGTGATTAGGATTCTTTTTCATTTTTAACGCTATTTAAAATAAGTAATATATTAAAATAAAGATTTCTATACAATATATAATTATGATGAAATTGAAGATATGTTATATATGGAGGAAAGTATCAGAAGAAAAGATTTTGGATTGCATTTAATGTAATTCAGTGATTTACAATTAAGTGAAATGTCATGATTTTTTACTTTTTATTTTAAATCGTTTTTTGGTATTTTTAAGTTATTTGACCACTTAAAAAAACAAACAAAATAACTTAATAATTATGATTCAGACCCATTAAATTTTAAGTGAAAAAAACAAACGACCTCTGAGTTTCATTTGTTGGATAAACAGAGAAGATATTCAAATATGCTGGCAAGCAAATGTTTTGAAAAAGTACTTCTGAGTTTTGTCCTTATCAACAATTCTCTTTTAAGGAAATATTTGTATTTGGAGGAAATTACACAAAAGCTATAAAGAAATATTTGTATTTAGAGGAATTACACAAAAGCTATCTAAGTTTTTGGGGTGTGAGTTGTGAACTTGTGATACAAGAAAACAACTTAATTTTTGAAAAAAAATATACATATATTTACCTCTGCCTTTAGTGGTTGACTGTTAAAATTAACTAAGGTAGTTTGATCATTTTATTTTGTAATTTTTTTTAGAAAATAACTTTTAAAAATAGATAGATTAATCTTCACCACCTAACGTCCATCTTTGAGATGGACAGTGTAAATCAAATTACAAAAAGAAGTAATGAACGAAAAAAAAAAAAACCGGTGGAGATCCAAGATCTCTATAAAAGAAGATCAAGGAGATCCATCTCCATCGTTGATGAAGGACAATGAGTCTGCAATGGAGATCGGATCTCCAACATCCATCTCGACGGGAGGGATTCAAAGTTTTTTCATTGTCCATCTCAGAGATGTACGTTGGAAATCAATTTACCTATCTATTTTTTTTATTCCAAATTTTGTTTTTATTTTTTTTATTTCTATTTTTGAATATACATACACGAACCGAAACATACTTATAAAATGCAAGCTTATAAAATACACATGATGGGAATCAAACCCGACCACTAACTTTAAGTAATAATTACAATTAGGATTCAATAATGCTTTTTTGTCCACCCCTACCACTAACTTTAAGTTACAATTAGGATTTCAACAATGTTTCTTTGTCCAAAATGGTGTGCGGCATATTAACAAACTTTGCAACATCATTTCAAATTTCATTAGTCATCATTATTATTGTTTTAAAAAAAATATTACAGTAATTCAGGGTTTGGATAAGGGTGAAACTCGAACCCGCAACCTCGTGGTATGGATTGTGAGAGGCATACCACTGGATCAATCTCATCTTGTCTTAGTCTTGGTTCATTAAACTTAATATTTTAGTCCCCAATATTTTCATTAATTATTGAATGAAGAAAGTAAAAATTAAAGAAAACAACCCAAATAGTACTACAGGCAATTTAAGCAACTCATTCAATTAGAAATCCTTTGCAATTATCAACCGACATTTATGATTTCTTGAGTTTCTAATTTTTTTTTTTCTTTTTTAGAGTTCTTCATGAGAAATCAAGTCATTGAAATTTATGGATCAAAATCATTGCATTTACAATTTCTGCAAGAACGCTGCCAAGAAGGTAAAAATCATTAAGGGTTTTTTTTTTTTTTTTTTTTTTTTTTTTTTTTTTTGTGTTTCAAATTTTGATTGAACACTTTCCATCTATGCATCCATAAGAATTTATATAAGATAAAAGAAAAATAGGCAGATTTGCCAAACATTCTGACCTCCATCTAGCCTTAAATTCAAACACTACAAGAAAATGCCACATTTATTGACAATTAAAAACTGTCAAGAAAAGTATAGCGGACAGTTTTTTAAATGTCAAGTATACTCATTTCAAGAAAGATCTTGACTTTATTTTTTTATGATAGTTTTTTTTCTTCAATAAATCTTGTGAGTTAAAAACTAACATAAAAAACTTATAATATTTAATTAAAAACAGTCAATATTTAATATTTAATTAAATAACATTTTTTATATTTATACTCCACCTCCATCCACCACCATGCACCTGTCGTCGCCCGGCAGCCACCTGTCTGGCCACCTCGCCACCGCCCAACCGGAAACCCCCACAATTCGGCAGCTACCTGGTCGCCACCCCACCGCCGTCGACCACCAGCCCCACCGCTCACCGCCACCCCCCCGCTGCCGGCCCCCACCTCTGCCCATTTCTGATATTAGGAATTGAACTTGAGACCTTAAGCCAAGTCTTTACCACTTGACTATAAGATTTGATTTGTTAACAATTGAACAATATTTATATATAACATATATGAGTCGTTAGAAATTTAAAAAAAAATAATAAAAAAATTATTAGATAAATTTAAATTTATTCAACTAATCAAGATTCTAATTTCTACGATAAACATATATTAAAAAATATATATTTATTGAAACTTTTAATAAAATTATATTTTTTAAAACATATAAAGTCGAGGTATTGATCTATATTCTATGGTCACGTTTAGTTATATGATGGAATAGTAATGGGATTGAGAATGAGAATGGAATGGAAAGGAAAGGAAAACTAAGAGGTCGTTTGTTTTTTTGTCTAAAGACTGAAAGTCTTGAATTTTACTAAAAATTGAATAGTGATTGAAACTTGAATCTGAATGATATGTTTGTTTGTTTTTTTCTCACATCTAAATATACTATCAACATATTTGTTTTTTTTAAAATAAAATTGTCTGAAAATAAGTAATTCTATATCTATACCCATATTAAACAATTATACATATAATATAGCATAAAAACAATCCAAAATAATTATTATTATATGAACACATATGATCATGATCTTCTTCTTTATAAACAAACTTTATTTTAAAAAGTTTTTTTTTTTCAAAAAATAAAAGGGGCAACATGAAAACTCACACAAAACACTATAAAAATAATGATATATAAATACATCACAATAATATCATAAAAAAATATTGATATTAAACACCAATATGAGAAGTGATTAGGGTTCTTTTTTATTTTAAAAGCTATTTAAAATAAGCAATATATTAAAATAAAGATTCATATACGATATATAATTATGATGAAATTTGAGATATGTTATATATGAAGGATAGTATCGAAAGAAAAGATTTTGGATTGCATTTAATGCAATTCAGTGATTTACAATTAAGTGAAAAGTTAAAATTTTTTACTTTTTATTTTAAGTTGTTTTTTGGTATTTTTAAGTTGTTTGACCACTTAAAAAAAAACAAACAAAAAACTTAATAATTATGATTCAAACCCATTAAATTTTAAGTGGAAAAAACAAACGACCCCTAAGTTTTTTGTTTGGTTGGAACTTTAGAATTAGTCTCTTAATCGGTATTATTTTGTTTGGTTAACAACGTAATAGAATAGAGTTAATTTTATTTTGACTAAAATACCCCTAATTATAAAACATTCATAATAACATGATATAGTATAGATGATAATAATATTATATATATATATTATTATAATAATAACATATTATATATATACATATATATTATAATAATATAAAATATATTATCATATAAATTTTAATATTATATATTATATATATAATACATATAATATATATATTATAATATATTTTTATAATATAAGTATATAATAGGGTTAATTGCACTAACTTACCCTAACATTTTACAATATTACAACTATATTCAACTTTTTTTATTTATTAACAAAAACATACCCTTGACCACTTTGACTAACTATAATCAATGTTTTATTCATTTAAAAAGTCTAAAATACCCCCAGTTATTATATTAGCATTTATATATTATCAAGACAAATTCAAATTCAAATTTATAATTAATTAAATTTAAAAATAAAACTAATTAAATATTTAACGTTTTGGTGTGGATGTTAGGGTTTTTTTTTTTTTAAGTTAGGGTTTTTTTTTATTGTTATTTTTAATGGTTTTTAATTTGGATTAGGAAACGGTGGTTTTTGGAAATGATTTTTTTTTTTTTTGATTTGGTGGAATAAAAAGTTAATTTTTTATTATTTTTTTAAAAAATAAATATTTATTATAAGGAAGGGTGTTAATATTTTATTAAAACATTTTGTATAATAAATCTATTTTAAAATCTTAATTTAATTTTATTATTTTAATTGTTTTTATTTAATTTTATTACATTTATTAATTATTAATTATTAATTTAATTAGTTTTATTTTTAAATTTAATTAATTATAAATTTAATTTGAATTTGTCTTGATAATATATAAATGCTAATATAATAACTGGGGGTATTTCTGACTTTTTGAATGAATAAAACATTGATAATAGTTAGTCAAAGTGGTCAAGGGTATGTTGTTGTTAATAAATACAAAAGTTAAATATAACTGTAATATTATAAAATGTCAGGGTAAGTTAGTGCAATTAACCCTTATAATATATATAATAAAATAATATATAATACATATTAAATATATAATAGTATATATTATTTTTGGAAAGAAGGGTATTTTTGGAATGGAATTGGGGCATATGAGGGTATTTATGGAATATAAATTTTAGTTTTGAATGGAATGGGCATTCCATTGGAATCACCATTTCATTGTATTTTAACAAACCAAACGAATGTAATGGCTTTCTTTCCATTCCATTCCATCCAACCAAACATGACATATAGGAGACTCGTGACATCAATTGTAATAAGTATGATTTGGAATACAACTCTCACTATAGGGAAGATATTTCTTAACATACATCTTTCCATTTAATAAACAAATGTAAGACTCAGATTACTATTTTATAGGGGTAATTGAATTATTAACGTGTCTCTTAGTATGAAACAAGAGGGCGCAAACTAAATAAACAATCTTTTTTAATTTTTTTATAAATTTTTTTTTAAAATAAATGATTTAAATGTAAATTTATTAAATTTAATTTTACTTATGCAATATCGGTTTGTCCAAAAACTGATATCTTATTGTAAAATAAATCCATATCGAGATTTTGTTTAGTGTTGAAAATAGAAACTAAAAGTTTAAAAAAATTATTAAAGATAAATAAAAATTTTAAAAATAGTTGACAGTTTTTTTATGATAATTTTACAAATTTGTTGGTTATTATAAGTTTGTTTCTTGACAATTTTTTAATAACAATTTTATAAAACTGTCAGCAAACTTATAATAGCTGACAGTTTTGTTGCCAACAGTTTTGTAAAACTGTCATAAAAAACATATAAAGAAAGATGATTTTTCTTGTAGCTAAGATTTCATAACTATGGCTGTTTGAGTCCTAACATTCTTATAAAGACCCAAAATAAGAAAACAATTAATAAAATAAAATTGGAAGCAAAAGCAGGTCAAAAGGTAGAGGCTTGTTCTTGAATCATTTCCGCTGTTAAACAGGAAATCTATACATTATTTTTATTTTTTATTTTTTTTATTTTTTATTTTTTTGAGAATTCTATACAACTTGTTAGTTATTAAAGTGTTTGCATGTACTAGTTTTTGGTATAGCTTTTTCATTTGCAGAGAAAAGTTTTGTAATTAAGACTTTAAGACCGTGAAGGATTTCTAATTTAATAAGATGCTTGTATCAATTGTAGTATTATTAATTATTTGGGTTGTATTTCATTTTTATTTTTAGAGGATTAATATAATAATTAATGAAAACATTAGGGAATTAAATATTAAATTTAATGAATCAAGACTAATAAAATGAGACAATATGATTGATCCGGTGGTATGTTCCTCACACTTACACCACAAGGTTGTAGGTTCGAGTATGTTCTCATCCCCCCAACCTTTGAATTATTATAATTTTTTTTATTAAAATATATATATATACACACACACTAATGAAGTGTGTAATAATGTGGCAAAGTAGGATGCCACATTATTTGGATACCAAATTTGAGCACCATTTTAGACAAATTGGAGCATCTCCAATGCAAATATGCATTTAAAGAAAATTGACTGCCATATAGGATAGATAGTTAAAAGTTAGAAAAATTCTATACAATGCAATTATCTAATTTCAATATAGAGATGATATAGTAAAAAAATAAATAAAAAGTTAGAGAATACAAAGTTAAGTTTCTAATTCTAGAAACTCTCTTAGAAATAGTGGCTAGGATTTCTAACTATTTCTACCAATAATATTAAAGCCCATTTAATTGTAAAATAAAATAAGAGAGAGAATAGAATAATTATTTTATTATAATTGGTCATAAAATGAATACATATTTGACTTTAGATAATTGCATTGGAGATATGAATATACATTTCTCTAATTTTTATTTTTTTTCAAAACTGGGCCCATAATGAATAGAAATACTGATGTGACACTATTTAGAAACTTAAAAATACATATTTGCATTGGAGATGTTCTTAGCTTTATTGTTTTTTATTTTTTCTTTTTTAAAATATGACAATGATTTAGGGGTTTGGGAAGAAGTATGACTCGAACTCACAACCTCTTCATTAATGAGGCACGCCACTAAATTAACCTTATTTTGTCAAAATAACATTATTGTTAAGATTTTTATTCAGTCCTTCTATACTCTTGTAAAAATCAATCACAACTATTAATGTAGAATAGGAGAAAATCTTTTATTTTTATATTTTTAATAAAAATTAAATAACTTAATTTAACGATCTTATGCACCATCAGGTGGTAAGATAGGTGGTGAGACCATTCCAATCAAGTTTTTCTGGTAGACTAGACTACGAAAAAGCTGCAATAATTTGTGGATTAGGATGCTCTGCTATTCTGATCTTTTTCTTGATCTAAAATATTTGAGAATAGGACTTTATATTTAAATAAAATAAATAAAAGAAATAAATGACAGTCATTGATTACACATTTTAATAACTCTATTTAAGACAGAGCAAAAATGAGTTCAGTAGCTGATCCAAATTCATAATTTGCTACCCCAACTTGAATTTTTGAGGACTGCGATAACTGCAATGACCGATCATGAACCATCTTTATTCGCAAAAAGACAAAACTCTCGTTACTCCTAATTAATAATGAATGTATGTGTATATAATTGGTTCATAAAATAAAGGGTTATTATCAATTTATTCTCTAAGTATCAATGAAAGCTCACTTTTTGAAACGGGTTTGCTTTTTTAATAATCTTTTCCCTTATTTTTTAAAAAAATATCAAATATATCCCTCTAAGATTTTCTTTTAATGATCAAACGTGAGAAGATATATAAATCGACCATTTTACCTTTATTTTTAATTAAAAAATTTAAAAATACAATTTTACCATTTAATATTTTAAATTTTACTATTCAACTTTGATATAATCCAATCAAAATCTAACATATGTTGCCAAAATTTTAAAATAAAATATTTAAAAAAATTGTTAAAAAAATTACATCTTATATACTTTTGGGTTTTTTTCTATTTATTTTCTTAACAAAAATTGAAATTAAAAAAGAAGAGATAATTATTATTTAAAAATGAATAAAATCCAAAAGATCTGAAGATAAGATAAACCAGAGAACGAGATGAACAAGAGATCTAGAAATCAGGATCTCCACTACCAGACAGACTCAAGACCGAGTTACAACTGGGGCAAGTTGACTCACAGGTGCTTGATAAACATCATCTCTCGACTCACCTTGATAATCTTAGCTGGTGGTCTCCCGACTTTGAGGGAAAAGTCAACTACATGCTTTGAACTGTAGCCAATTGGAGCCACGCGTCTCTCGCCCAAATCAAAACCAAACACTGTGTCGATCGCTCCTTTAGTTTTGCCGCCGAAAGGTATAAAAACCAAATTTAAATTGCAAGATTCATCTAGATTTCAATTTTTAAGCTATTATACTTTAATTTGGATGCAGAATAGTTGCAATTGAATTTTTGTTACCCGTAATTTGTAAGCAAGGAAGTAAATATCAGTTTTGTGGTTCCAATTTGGGTATGTTGCAGATATTTACTTAATTCATTTGAGATATTTACAAGAGAATAATTACTTGTTGATTTATGTTTCTAATATAAATCTCTTAATGCAAATCATAGATTATGTTTGATCTTTCTAATTGAATATTCTTATCAATAGTCTATATATATTTGTATGCACTTACTGAGATGTTTATTGTGATGAATCATGGAGGAGAGAGATCTGGTGGATCTTGGAGGAGTTCTAGACCCCTTTCCTCTGCTTTTCCGTTATATAAAAAAAAAATATATATATATATATATATATTTTTAAATTTTTTTCTTAATTTTTTTCTCGTTTTTTGGATCTCTCTTTTCTCAATTTATTTTTTAAAATTATTGTGTTTTTGTAAGAAAATGTTTTCAACGGTGGAATTTTTTTTTTCATTTTTTTAATATAATTATTTTTTTATTTTTTAAATAAATAAATCTCCACCATCTATTTAAGATTTGTATGGTGGATATTTAAAACATTTTATTTTTGTATTATATAGATATTTTAAAAAAATTCTAAAATAAAAAACATAGAATTAACTTGATAAGGAACATCTTATAGGAATCAAATATGCAAAACAAAACAAAACAAAAACACAATCAACAAGACATCAAGACATTCCATTCAAAGTGTAAAACTAAAAATCCAAGTATCCAACTCAATAAATACTTGAAGACACAGCCATTTGAATCAAAAAAGACTGTTGCCCAAATGAATTACAGAGCCATCTTGAAGACAAGAGTCACAATATACAATGGAATTTTACTAGTAAACAGCAGTTCCAAACCAAAAAAAAAGAAAAAAAAAAGATCAAAATGCATAATAAAACCAAAAGCACATCAGAGAATAAATACACAACATCTTGAATTCCACAATACCTCAAGTTTAAAAGGTCAAAGCATTAGATATATATATATATATATATATATATATATATATCAAGAACAACTAGTTCCTGATCTGGTAATAATTTCCAATTAGCAGGCACAGCACCATGCCCAACACCTTTTACCAAATTATTAAAATGACATTACAATATCAGACACAAAATGTGAAAACAAATAAAAATCCATATTTGGTCACTGATCAAATGTGGAAAAAAAGGTCTATGACCATAAAATGCATCAACACTACCATTTATAAATGTTATCATCTGGATATTCAACACCAAAAATCTTCATCATCACTTCAACACCATAAAATACTACCCAAATTGACCATGTCATACACAACAAAAAATAAGAAGAAGAAAAATGTAAACATATCTCGGATTGGAGAAAAATGTAAACTTTTCATTGATTTCAACCATTAGTGATAGGAACCACATCATGTCATCGATACTAAGTACTTACATCAACAAGGAAACAAAACAATCAAAACAAAGCTAAAGATCCATGTCTTCACAAAAAAGAAATAAAATTATTTCTAACCCTAACTCTAATTTAAGAGGAAGTGAACTTGGTAACACTTGGTACCCTCAGAGAAGGCGTGCTTCGTGAGTTCACCATGAAGCACAAGCCTCACAGCAGTCTAGATCTCCCGAGATGTGATCGTTGGCTTCTTGTTGTATCTCGCAAGCCTAGAGGCCTCCTGAGCAAGCTTCTCGAAAATGTCGTTGATAAAACTGTTCATGATCCCCACAGCCTTGCTCGAGATTCCGAAGAGAAATCGTGGCTGCTTTGATTTTTCAATTTGCGAGAGAGAGGAGAAATCGAAGCTTGAAGAATCAGATGAGAATGCTTGAACGTTCCAATGAGAACGATTTTGGTAAATGTCATGAAAAGATAGGGACAAAATAGGAAATTTGGGTAAAAATTCATTAAAAAACACTGTAGTATACTGTAGCACGTTTCTAAAAGTAAAAGCTGATTTTCAAAATATCAAAAGCATATATATTTGTAGTTTTTCAAAAACTTAGATGGGAGAAATTAAAAATGGTTAAAAACACTTCCTCACAATTTTACTAGACACTCTATCATTGGATCAAAAGCAGCTGAAAGTCAAAACAGCAAAACTAGACCTAAAAAAAAAAATAAGTTTTGGATTTCAATCCTAAAGATGAAATTTTATATGCTATAATATTCATACAAAATGATGAAAAGAAAAAGAGAAAAAAAAAAAAAAAAAAAAAAGAAGGATTCAAGTTTCGACAAGAGCTGAACTGCTGAAGGGGCACAAGGCCAAAATGAAAATAAATTTATGGTGTAGAGTCTGTAGACACAAGACAGTGTAATAAGTGGAAACACGCAAGCATTTCCCTCCGGTTGTTGGGATAGTGGACAACATTTATCACTCTTTTGACTTCGTCACCACAAATATTTATAGGGGTAATTGCACAAACGCCCCTAACTTTGATATAATTACACATTTGGCATTTTAGGCCATATTAACACAAACATCCCTTGAGCTTTGAAAAATATTACACTAACTTCCCCTACCGTTAACTTTCTGCCATTAGCACTTAACGGTTGGGGGGGGGGGGGGGGGTAATATGGTCATTTTCATTAAAAATTAAAACAAATTTAAAAGTAATTGTTATTTTAAAAATATTTTAATTTAAAATATTAAAAAAAAAATGGTGGAACTCCACCACTTCATCTCAAATGAGATGGAAAGCTTCTACGACAGCTTCCTCCTTATGTAACAGATCGATCCATCTCATCAGACCATCTCTAGTTAGAGATGGAACCAATGACTCCATCATTCAAACAAACCAAGGATGGAGACTCACTACATCTATGGTTTGATCAAAGATGGAGCAGATGGCTCCACTTGTGGTCAGATCTAGAGCCCTACTCCATCTCCAGTCCGACCGGAGATGGAGAAATCAGCCTCATCTCTTACTTAAATTATTAAAAGTATTCCAAATCTAAAAACCCCATCTTTCCTCACTTTTCAATTTTCACACACTCCGCTCGTAGTTTCAACTCTCTCTCTCTCTAAAGAAAAAACTCTTTCTTTTTCACTTTGTTTCTTTCTTCTGAAAGTGTATTGAATTTATCTAGTCAGAGATGAAGTCCCGCTCCATCTCCAATTTGACCGGAGATGGACGAGATAGCTCCATCTCTGTTCATCAGAGCTGGGTACTTTTTTTTTTTTTTCATCTTTTAGTTTTTGTAAAATAGATGAAGATCAGAAGGATTTGTGTATAATGATTGTGGGATTGTGGGATTGTGTTGTTTATTTTGTTGGATTTTGTTGAGGATGGAAAGAGACGGAAAACTGAAAAATTTTATTTTTTGGATTTGTGAAGATAAAGAGGTTATGGCGTTGAACATCTAAAGTTTTCAAAGTGTCTTAGCAAAGATCTAGAAAAAGCATGCACAAGTTGCATTTTTAATTTTTTTAATTTTATTATTTGTTGATTGATGGAGGTGGTTGGGTGATGTTTGATGATTTGAATGTGTTATTGTAAGTCGCATAGCGCAAAATTCAAAGAGTTAAGAACTATAGGTTTTCAAATTTTATTGTCTTTTGGACATTTTGTATACACGAATATGAGGAAGAGATTTATTTTCGTACATTTGAAGAACATTTCTTCGTTTTCTTTTCTATCATTTACCACTAAGCCTTCCGAGCTATGTCCCACGATCTAGCAACTATGTGTGTAGGCACGTCACGATTCTGAGAACAATTGAATGGACGCTTGAGTGATCCGGAAAACAACACCTTGCTTCCTCTTGTGAATTCGACCAAGCTTCAAGGAAGAAAAACTTTTTTTTTTCTTTTTCTTTTTAGCGTAGCTGCACCTCTCTATCTCTCTTAGGGTTTTTGTTTTGGTTGCTTTTTCCTGATAAGTATATTTTATATACTAGGATCCTAGGGTTAAGTAAAACCAAGTTAAAATAGGATTCTAAATCCTTTTTAATTTGGTCACCACTAAGGTTTGAACCTTTGACCTATTTAAAGCAAATTAAAATAATCTCTTATTATATTATTCTTTTAATTCTCTAATGAATTATTATATCCTTCATTCCTTTATGGAAAAAGGAGAGCGCTCTTAATCGTTCAAGTCCCGAATCAACCCTTAAGGAAACTACTATCTACTTCTCGCAAGAAGGAGTAGATTCCCCTATTGTGTGCATACCTTCCCAGCCATAAACCAAATTTTGATTCCAAGATACGGAGTTATTGATCGGGAATGCTACTCTGATCTCACCCAAGGTATGTCAAAAACCACAATCTAACTTGAAGGAGTCATCAAGACACTCATGATTTAGATCACCCATATATAGCCATCATTTGTTGATATATATATGAATCTTTTCAACTAACGGATCTTAGTGATAGATTCATATAGATCGTGGCCTAGTCCTATATAATCACATCATATAAGGTGCCTTTATTCTCATATCACTATATGAGTAGTCTAGGATAAGACCATCATACATTACGGAATGGACCGCAACTGTAGATAAACCACAAATAAAGTACCCAGCTTTACTTGCTATCTATGGACTCTCTAGATTGCATGTCTTAAACTGAATTTCTCTATATATAATATTCATATACTCAGTTTGAGATTACATCTAGCAATCTTGGATGTTTAGCATATATAATATAAACGTATGAGTCATGCTAATTGAATGAAATAACTACTTTTTTTTTTCTTAATGAATTTATAACATTTACAAATTACAAGTTTTAGGGCATAAATCCCAACAGTTATATTTGATTTTTTTTTTTTTTTCCATAAGGGTGAGCAAGATAAAGAATTTTTTGTTTGATGATTTGGAGATTGTTTTGTTTAGTTATTTGAATTTGGTGTTGTTTGATGTTTTTTTTTTTTTTTCTTTCCTGATAGATGAGAAAGATGAAGATTTGTTTTTATTAATTTTTTAATTTTTAAAAATGAAATAAGGGCATTTTAGTCATTTCACTCATTTGACCGTTGACTTCAGGAGTTAAAGGTAGGGGATATTAGTGCAATATTTCTCAAATGTCAAGGGATGTTTATGTCAATAGCCAAAACTACCATATATTTGTAATTATATCAAACGGCATGGACGTTTGTGCAGATACCCCTTATTAATAAAAGGGAGATTTCCAAAAACTCGTTAAAGGTTATTTATTTATTTATTTATTTTAAAATTTTAATATTACATAAATTCAAGATTTGGAAAGGAGACACGAGTTGAACCTTTAACCTCGTGATGTAGGGGCATACCACTAGCAAACCACATATTTTCAACCCCTACAAGTTTTAACCTCTTTTCAAAAATAAATTTTTAACTTCAAATTTTAATAAAATCCGTTATAAGAGGTTTTTTTTTTTTTTTTTTTTTTTTTTTTGAAGTACCTTATAAGAGGGTTTTTTTGTACATAATCAAGGAATTTTTTAATTAAATTTAAAAACTATAAGGTACTTTTGCTATACAATAAGAAGAATTTTTATCTAAATTAGATATTTAAAAAAAAAATGCCAAACCTCATAGGAATTTTGGCAAATCTCTATTAATGAAATGTTCTTAAAAGATCTTGGAAACTAAATAAACGGACACCCAATAAAAATTGTGTTAAAGTCTTTACTTTAAAATGTTAAGAAAATCTGGAATTCCTTCTCTCTCTATACTATAATAGCCGCAAGCAACCTAGTTAGATTCTTACCTTAAAGTAAGAGATCTCGGGTTACGGTTCCCTTCTCGAATCTCTAAGTACAAAGAAGGATGAGATTAATACAATACTGTAAACCCGACCCCCACCTTTTTATTTATTTATTACCGACATAGTTGCCACTCTTATGCTCAGTTGGAGATAGGAGAACGAACTCACCTAACAAAGAGAAGGTAGCCGTAGGTTTTATTATAATTATCCATAGTATTGACTTAGCTTTAGAGAAGCTCACGAGAAAGAGGACACAAGGGGATCCCTTTTTCTAAATGGGCGCTAGTCCTTACAGGAACCCTACCTTTCACTTTAAAAGCTGTAAGGCGCCTTAAGGCAACTTACAGTAAAGGAAGAACAATCCGACTCATGAGTAGAATCTGCATCGTCGGAGTAGTCTACCATCTCCGAATGGGGCGCAGGAAAGGAAATCTCCCTTATTGAACTCGTAGGGGCTCCAATAGAAGAGGCTCTATTGTAGAAAAAAATGGGGCGAATGAAAAAAAAAGAACTTATTGAGATGCAAGACCTAGCAAGGCAGCATGCTTTGGAACAAGAACAAAGGACGATTACTTGGGTATTGATGAGGACGACCCTTATACCATGACTGCCGCAAGGAAGTTTTGGAGCACAGAAAAAGCCCAACACCCGCCTTTCTTTTTCAAAGGATCCAGGAAAAGAACCACCCTTTTGAGTTGGAAGACCACGAAACAGAAGCACGCTTGCTTGAGGCCAGATGAATAGGGTATTGCTTTAAGGAAGACCCGCATACCATTCCTTCGGAATGGATGGCACAGGGGAGGCGCCGCACCATACCTTATTCTGATGAAAGAGATCCAAGGAGATCGGCGTTTGAGACATGCACAAATGGGAGCGACTTGAATTGGAGCTTGCAGACCATAGTACCCTTGGAGGAGCAACTCGCCATATAGTTAATTCCTTATTCCGGAGAGGTTATGTTAATGTTATAAACTTGGGGTTGGCCATTCCTTTTCGCACTTGTAAGAAACATGTAAACTCGATCCTCTACTATACGCTTCATGTACTTCTTAGAATCTGTGGTACATAATTGGACAAAGGAATACGTTATGGCATGAAGAAAGAGTGAGAAGGTCTAGTTAGTCCAGTCATTCTAGTTCCCCGGGGTATACTAGCTCATTCCAGCCCTGTGGAGTCGACGCCTTTACGTCTATAGGGAGCCTTGACAGGTTTAGTCATTCCGGTAGGTATAGTTAGTATAGTCGGAATTGGTCAAAATGAAATACATCTCGGTCGGAGTCATCAGTTGTCTCGATCAAATTAAATTAGCAATATCTCCCCCAGCCATGGTAGATCTATCTTCAATTGGCTTTCCACCTCTCCCCGAAGTGAAGGTTTTTAAAATCCTTTAGTGAAGGACTTCGTCTCTATGCCTATAATTAATTTCATTAGTAAGAAAATGTGTTCAATGGCTGTCATGGAAAGCTAATCCATCGACTGAGAAAGAAGGTTCTTCCACGTACTGAAACTGTTGAAGCATTTCAATGCAGTCTGTCAACACCTTTATCCATTAAATAAGATCGGATTCTTTACTGAAATCGAATAGATTTGGATTGCCAGTCATGTCTTGATGCGTTAGATGAGATGCAGCTTCGGCCTCTCCTCTCGATATCTATTCTCCAGCCGAGGGAGTCTATCCGGACTCAACTCGAAGATGGAATAACTACCGGCTATTCTAGATATCTCCTCTTTCCGGTTCTTCGAGAGTTATAGGCGACTCTACCAATCTGGGGCCGGATAGTCTTTTTTTCAACTTGTTTTATACTTTTTATATAGTGAAGTGCACCCATACCCACGTATGGCTCACAAGTTTCGTTCCTAACCCAGGGATACGATCAGCTCATATCTTTTTATATATGAATTGATTCTTTCCCTTGGCGCTAAAAGGAAAGGAAGTAAAAATGAGCTCTCTTCTGACCCTAAGGGCTAACTGAACTCACTTGAAAGAGGGAAAACAAGGACGTTTGTTGAAGTATATATAAATTGATTGCAGATCATCAGATTGTCTCTCTTTTTCTATCTTAATTTATAAGGCAATCGAATGCGTTAGAAGTCGTGTTATCTTTCCTTTTTTCTATAGGTATCTTATGAGTGGTGTTTGTTCGAGTAGGCTGTGTAAAGCATTGGTTTGTTAACAGTCGTTTTAGAGCACGCTAGAATAGATTATATCTAGCCATCGTAGCTATGTTGCAAGAGCATGGTCTTTTATTAGGGCAGTCAAACCAACTCTCATACGAGCTCCCGGCAGTTCATTTATCTGACCGTAGACTAGAGCCACCTTTGATTCTGCAAGGTTTTGTTCATTAATTACTCCATATTCTTTTATTAAGGCTAAGACAGGGCCACTCAAGAACGCATCCTCTTCCGGGGAGTCATCTTCTTCTTGCTTTTTGAGGTAGGAATCCTGATTGTATGCATATTGGTGATATAAGCATGAGACTTTTTGGTAGTACTGGTGAATCAGATGGCCACGGTGATGGAATCTGGGACGAGCACCCTCCATCCACTTTCCCTTTTCCGTGTGCCCAAAAGCCTGCCCCCGGTTTATGAGCCCTTTTCCGATTCTGTCACCCAATCTCATGAGAAGCAAGCCCAACGGGGCCTGCCGGTTCAGTACCTGCCTCTTGGTGTCCAATACCTAGTGATAGGAGAAGGAGTGGGAGACAAAGAGAGAGAAGATGGTTGCTTAGTAACGGAAGCTAGGGATCGAGAAGCGGAGAGAGAGCTTAGGCTTGAAATGGAGCTAGGATACCAGTATTTTTCCCTTCGAGTCGCCCTGGATCCGAGTATTTCTCTTCTCCTGGACCGAGCACCGAGACCGAGGAAAGAGAGGCAGGATCGAGAGTAAGAGATTACTGACCGAAGACTCTTCAATTGAGATGGGCCAAAGCCCTGGCAAACTTTGCAAATGGTTCTACTGGAAGGGATTTCATCTCCCTAAATTGAACAAGATTCCCACTTCCGAGTTTGGATACGGAGCTTTGCCTTTTCTTTCTATGGATTTTTTTCTCCCTTCCGCTAATTGCTTACGAACTAGGAGTGAAAGAGTCTGGTTTGATAGAACCAGGATTGAGAGTTTTTCTTCATCATAAGCAGCTTTTATACCCACCTAAGATGGAAAAGACAATGTTCGAACCCAAAATGGGGATCTTTGATCCTTCGCCCAATCTTGACTATAACTTTGGTTGTGACAAACTAGCTTGGTTTCAATAGGACTCCTTACGAGCGTTGTTTCTATCTACTATTATCTAAAAATAATCAAGTTATTAATGACTAGACGAAACCAAGAAATAACCCCTCACGTGCGAAATTATAGAAGATCCCCTTTAAGATCAAACAATTCCATCGAATTGAGTATGATTGTATTTGTGATAGCATCTACTATACCAGGAATATCAATGAACCCGATTATTGCAATTGCTCAGGATACCCTTTTTTAGCTTCTAGCTAGCTTCTAGAATCGGTGGAAAATCGTTAGGTATGAATATGTTAGATACCTATGACTCGATAGGTGAAATAGTATCTCTCTCCAAAAAAGCATGTTTTTTTTTACCGCCGCACAAAGAAAATATTTTGTTGTGAATGAACAAGATATGGAGGAATTGTCCATATGTAAAATCATAATTTTTGACACGGGCCTTTTCCACATAAAAGGGGAATCTTTTGTTACAATAGAAGCAGAAGCGTTGTAGATTATTCAAGAATCGAAGTCGATTTGCTTTATAAAAAGAAGATATCAATGAACTTCTATGAAATGGTTTCACAGGATTCAACCAATTGTCTTGATCGTCGGATATCATTGAGAAATAGAAATCCGTGTTATCAAAAGATTTCCTACGATTATTTCTAGTATGGAATGAGTTTATACATCAACGTTAAGATAATCTTTAGAAAAACGTTAATGTATGCCCTTTTAAAATGAGATTTTCTATATCTTGTTATACTCTTTTGTAAACATCCTCTTAAAAAAAAAAAAAAATTAAGATGCAAAAGTTCTTGTTTATAATACTCTTGCTTATTGTATTCAACTTTTATTTTTCTTTTTCTTTAAGATTCTATAAGAGCATCTCTAATGCTATTATGTATTTGGAAAAAACTGAGTGTCACAAAGAATTGTTAGATAATGAGGTAGAAAAAACCTCTCCACACTACTACAAAAAACGCAAAAGAAATCGGTTTTTAAAATTTTTAAAACTGATGTTCGATGTAAAAACAAGGAAAAGAAATCGATTTTACTTAAAACCGATTTAAAAACCCTGATGTAAAATTGATACATTACAAAAATTAATCCCACTGTCGCCGGCCCGCCCCACCTTTGATATTAATGAGGATTAATTTTCATTATGAGAAGTTGAACTTGTAAGTTCAAAATCAAAATGGTAAGCCTTTACCGCTTGACTACAAGATTGGATGTGTTAATATTTGCACAATATTTATATATAAGCTATATGAGTTGTTAAAAAAAAAAACAAAACAAAAAAAAAAACAAAAAAAAAAACACTTGTTTGATAAATTTAAATTTACTCAACTAATTAAAATTCTAATTTCTACTAAAAATATATATATATTAAATAAATTTTATTGGTGGGTTTATTTTTTATTTCATTTTTTATTGTGTGGTTTTGTGTTCTGCTGGAGATATTTTTGTGCAAACTTTTTCCTTAAGACTGCAGCTTTTGGAAATGAAATAAATTTTTTTGTCCATATAGGATTCTTCAATTTTTCGATACGAATCCAACGGTATAAATAACGTAAAATTCCGGACTGTATTTTGAAAGTTATGATCAATTATTCAGTCAAAGGTCAGAAACGATTGGAGATATTTTTGTGCAAACGTTTTCTTTAAAACTGTATCTTTTGGCAGCAAAATAATTTTTTTTTGTCTATGTTGATTCTTTGATTTTTTGATACGAATCCAACGGTATAAAGAACGTAAAATTCCGGTCGGTATTTTGAAAGTTATGATCAATTATTCAGTCAAAGGTCAGAAGCGATTAGAGATATTTTTGTACAAACTTTTTCCTTAAAATTTTATCTTTTGGCAACGAAATAATTTTTTTTGTCCATGTTGGATTCTTCAATTTTTTGATATGAATCCAAAGGTACAAAGAACGTAAAATTCCGGGTGGTATTTTGAAAGTTATGATTAATTATTCAGTCAAATGTCAGAAGCGATTAGAGATATTTTTGTGCAAACTTTTTCCTAACACTGTATCTTTTGGCAGCAAAATAAATTTTTTTTGTCTATGTTAATTCTTCGATTTTTTGATATGAATCCAACGGTATAAAGAACGTAAAATTCTGGACGGTATTTTGAAAGTTATGATCAATTATCCAGTCAAAGGTCAGAAGCGATTGGAGATATTTTTGTACAAACCTTTTCCTTAAAAATTTATCTTTTGGCAACAAAATAATTTTTTTTTTCTATGTTGGATTCTTTGATTTTTCGATACGAATCCAATGGTATAAAGAACCTAAAAGTCCGGGTGGTATTTTGAAAGTTATGATCAATTATTCAATCAAAGGTCAAAAGCGATTAGAGATATTTTTATACAAACTTTTTCCTAAAACTGTATCTTTTGGCAACAAAATATATTTTTTTGTCTATGTTGGATTCTTTGATTTTTTGATACGAATTCAATGTTATAAAGAACATAAAATTTCGGGCGGTATTTTGAAAGTTATGATCAATTCTTCAGTCAAAGGTCAGAAGCGATTCGCGAATCTACGAGTGAGTTGTTTTCATCACTCATTTTCACA
Organism: Acer negundo; assembly: GCA_035582765.1. NCBI lineage: Eukaryota > Viridiplantae > Streptophyta > Magnoliopsida > Sapindales > Sapindaceae > Acer > Acer negundo. The sequence goes on along the minus strand of CM069231.1, from coordinate 20,332,000 downwards.
CTTTTCAAATATATTTTTGGAATATTTTCTTTTTGAAAAGTGTTTGTTTGCATGTCTACTTTCTTATGTCAAAATTTGAGCAAATAACGTTGAGTATTTTTAGATATGCGTACTTGAATGTGGACATATGTCAGATTTGCATTGTATAATTTTGCTTTTGAATCCACATCGGTTTTTATAAAAAAAACCAATGTCTAAATGTTTTATTTTAATATCAGTTTTTATAAAAACCGTTTTCTTTTGAACGCAAAATTTAAGACATCATTTTTTATAAAAACCGATGTCTAAACCTTTATTTTTTAATATCGGTTTTCCTAAAAACCAATGTCTTTTGAAAATCCAATATTTAAGTCATCGGTTTTTATAAAAACAGATTTCTAATTTTTTTTAAAATCGGTTACATAAAAACTGATTTAAGCAAGTGATTTCTTTAAGCAATTTTGTAGTAGTGCTAATACAAAATTATCTAATTTGATTATGAAGGTGATGAGTCAAACTTTTTTTTTAGAGAATATGGAGTTGAGATTCTAACTTTAGAAATACTCCTAGAAATGCTGACTAGGATTTCTAACTGTTTCCTACCAATAATATTACATCTAATTTAATTGTAAAATAAAAGAGAAGAGAGAATGAGATAAATGATTAGTCAAAAATAGATACATGTTTGATTTAAAATAAAAGAGAAGAGAGAGTGAAATAAATTTTTTAAGCTGATTGGTCAAAAATGTATACATATTTGATTTTAGATAATTGCATTGAAAATGATAATATTAATTACATTGGAGATGAAAATATGCATTTCTTAAAAATTTTTGATAGAGTGGATCTATATTCAATCTATATATTGATGTATCACTAATTAGAAACCCAAAAATGCATATTTGCATTGAAGATGTTTAAAATATTGTATATTGTCGATGAGTAATGCTAAGCTACCCAAATTCATGCCCAAACAATGTGGCATGTGAATTGTCAAGACTCAAGATAATATAATTAATATGTTTTAAAGAATATTTAAAAAATTTCAAGCCTCTTTTCAATTTTTTAAATAAATTAAACTCATTTATAAAAATCTCTTCATTCCTATATATATATATATAATTAATAAATGATTGCAAGTTTAAATTAGTTAATAACTTATTTCTCGGTTAATATTTGCTTCTAATTGCATAGTGATGTTCTTCTTTACTTGAGAATTAAGAGCTTCTCTAATGGTGATATAACTTGCATTTGGAAAAAATGGTGATATGTCAATATTGTCAAGCTAATTGTTTCATATGTGGCATGTAACTAAACTTGCTAGACATCTAAATAAAAAAATGGTCTCTAAAGCTTCACTTGTAAAATATATGTTTTTAATAACATGTCAATTTATTATTGGTCTCCTTAAATATACTTTAGAATTGTTAAATAAAATAAAGTAAAAGATAAGAGTGGTTGCTGACTGGACCAACAAAAGGGCCGTCCAACAGACAGCCTGAAATCGGATAGTCATGTTGACAGCTTCTACAAAAAATGTTGCCACTTCAACTTGAAGTTGTACTAGAGATGTTTCATTGGAGTCTAGAGATGGATTTTTTTAACAAAATGGATATCCATCCTACATGGCATCTAATTTTTTTACAACCCATATTAGCATCGGAAATGCTCTAAACAAAACTTCAAAGATATGCAGGAATTTTTTTTACTAGTATTATAGGATTTAGAGTCTGAAAGTTTTTGGATTCATGAAACCCTAAAAAGAAGGTAAAATGTTATGAATTCTAAAGATTTGTTTATAAAATGTTCTTGATTAGTACTTATTGTCTCTGTTTAATAATTTTAATTGGTCCTAATCGTAAGAGATAATCTAATTAGAATCTAGAGAGAGAGAGAGAGAGAGAGAGAGAGAGAGAGTACAAGGAACACAATATTCAGATAACAGTATATAACTATACAATGGAGTGAGTATCTTTGGAATTATAAAGGAGGCTTAATATTTGCTAATGATACAACTGAAGAAAAAAAAAAAAAAAATCCTATTCTTAGAATTGACAGTGCATGTTTCTCCCAACTCCTCTCTTGGTCTCTAATAAAATAAAGCCTCAAATAAATTACAAAATTAAGCTTAATTTATAACAAGCCAACACAGGATTTCAATCAAGGCTTCCATAGTTTCATAGTGCAATCTTCACTGTATGTGGCAAGAAGGTTTCTGTGGGGATGATGAGTCACACCAATTACATCCTTTTCATGCACCTGCCAGTAACAAAGTCCATCTCAACATTAAAATTACAGAGTCAAATCGCATCAACATTTTGTGATTTCCGGCACACATCATATAAAACGTATATCAAGATGGCCCTATTCTAAAGGAGTTTCAAAATGCAAACTTTTGTTGGATCCTAAAACCTTAGTAGGCATGAAACTCAATAGGTACGTGGCCTCGAGATATTTGAACCCTTGAACTCTTGGTTTTAATCTTTTGATCAACATTATGAAGACCAGCTTATGCACAAAGACAAACAAGACAACCAATAACAATTTCATGCAATTGTTGACTACACTAGGAGCATTCTATAGCATCATTCATTCGTCCGACTGCCACGTGATAGGTAATTGGTAATCACTTATTTATTCTTCTCAGTCTGTGGTAAGTGAATTATTTTAACTTGCTATATTCAGTTTTCATTTTTCCTTTCTCACTTTTGCTTTTGTTGGAATTCAAGTTAAAAATATTATTAAACACTGAAAGATTAATTCAAACAAAATTGCAAACTAATCATTAATTTATTGTCATGGCAAAAATCGACCCAGGTGAAAACAGTTTTACGTGCCTAACATTATACCACCCAACCCTTCAACTAAAAAGCTTACCTTCATCAGATGCTCTAGTTTACCAGACTGATAGCTGAAGCAGTACAAGTTCCTGCAGATAATTCACAGATTAAGAAGATAATAAACTTAAAAACATTGTTCAACAGAGAATCAAAATTAATAGTCGTATCTATACTTAGTTGCATGAGAAAAAAAAAAAAAGTTACATGCCCTTATGGGTTAGGCAAGAAGAGAAACAAAGACCTAGCCAAACCACTATCACAGTGTTGCAGAATGCACTAGGCGCTAGTTAGGCGGTGACACGCCGCCTTGCCACGGCCTAGGCGACCGGATTTTTATTTTTTATTTTTTATTTTTTATATTTTTTTTTTCTTTTGGATTTCCTGTACATGTACATACTACATACCTTATTTGCATATATTCAACCTAAAATTGAAAATCAAATTCCATCAAACTCAATCAAAATCCAATCTAAAATCCATAAACAATAAAGTTTTTGGGTTTCTTTTTGTTTTTGTTTTTTTTAAGAAATTGACCGTCTAGGCAGTCAACACCGCCTAGGCCGCGTTTGACCACCTAGGCCGTCTAGCGTGTCTGCCTAGGCAGTAGGCACGGCGATTTTGGCCAAAATCACCGCAGTTGGCCGCCTAGGCTGCATTTTGCAACACTGCACTAGCACCTGGGCCAAGGCCCGGTTGGAGAATTAGATGTCCTGTTTTTTATCAATTTTCAACTACAATAATATGATTCTAGAAAAATTATACTCAGATGTCCCAAACTATCACCAAATACAACTCTACTAAAAAAGAATATAGCAAAAAAAGAAATATTCAGAGACTCTAGTCACTCATGTAATTAAGCAAGATTTAAGCATCATCAGAATAAGTTAAAGGCACAGTAAACATTTAGATCCTATATAAGAATGGACATCACTTAATAATTTACCTGTCTTCACCAACACAGTAGATCCATTCACCTTTTGGTGAAACACAAGCTGCAACAAAATCTCCACCTTCTCTTTTACCGGATGAAAAACTCTTCACTACCTGCATCACCATCATTCAATAGTAAAGTTCAACAATAGTCAAATAATTTGCTCTCCTTTAACAAAGAAATCCAAGAGAGACTAATAGACAAGAATTTTCTTGAAAATAAGCTCTACCTGACCATAAAAAACATGAAACAATTAATCATAGGGAAATGGACAATTTATACCAACAAGGCAACAATCTACGTTGAATACCCATTAGATTATATGGTTTGAAGAGATATTTTTAAACTAAAGCATCTAAGAGCATTTTGAATGTGGATACCAGAAAAATGACTGAAGCTTTTAAGGATTTATTTGGGTAAATCAAACTCTTTAACTATTATAGATTATCAAAAATTTTCTTTGAAATAGAATACAGTTCTTGGCCACTAGTTATAATTACAATCTCTACGGAGCTTGTTCGCTTATAGGATAACAGAATAATTCATGTGGCAGTTATTAAAACTCATAAACTCATATAAATCAGAGCCATGAATATACACATGCTCTCTTGCCTTCGTCCTTGTCATAAATAATTACCTGCCCTTGAAGTGTCATAATGTATATTGATGACGTCTTATTACATACGACAATGTGATCAGTATTTTTTGGGAATAGATGAACAGAGTTCACAGAAGCATCACCGCCCTAAAAATTCATAGAGAAAACAGCAACAATTAGATACAAGACCAACATAGTGCAATGAAGATGTGAAAATATAATTAAACTGCTTCATCCCATAAGAAATGCATATATGATTCAGGAAAGAGGATACCCTCAAAGGAGGTGGTGGCTTAAATGTCTGTAGGCAATCTGTAGTCTTCAAGTCCCAGACCTATAAAATACAAAAGAGAAGAATAATAAAGTATTATCAAATGAGAAGGTCAAACAGTTAAATCACAAATAAAATCAACTTACCTTGACTGTACAATCACTGGAGGCGGTAATAACACGACCTCCATCACTTGTGAAGATAGCATCATTCACATAAGATGTATGACCCCGGAATTCCTTTAACAACTTACCAGATTTTAGTCCATGAATTCTACAAAATAAAACGAAACATAGTCATTATGAAATTTTAGTAATCAGACTGAATTTTTTTTTGCATCAGTACTTAATAGTACTGAAAGTGGACATGATCAAAAGTAAAAAATCAAATACAATGAGGGTAACAGCCCATGGTATTATTCGTCAGCTAGGCATTAACAGGTAATTATTGATGTGCCACAACATCGGATATAGGCACAAAAAAAAATGCCACTTAATTAAACCTTGCTGTGCTGTCAAAAGATGCACTTAGTAACTGGCTTCCATCTCGTGAGAAAGAAAGACTTGTAACACCCTGAGAATGTGCTCGCTCAAGACGGCGCAAGCATTGACCAGTCCTTATTCGCCAAACCTGAAATTGTTGTACAGATTAAATGAAGTTTGTTAAAAATTATTTCACCTTCAAGTTTGGATCAATATCATTAGATTCAAAAATTGTATTACAAACTGATATAAACTAAAAGAACAGTTTGTAAACTTCAAATTTCTTCAAGAAAAAGTCCAGGGTCATACAATAAGAAAATTTCGGATGGACAGACAAGGACACACAAGTAGAAAACTAGGGTTATGGAAGGATATTTAGAAACTTAGAAACTTGTGTAGGAACATTGCAAGTAGAATCGGTTTATTGCAGTTAATCCTGTTGCCATGCCTGTGCCTGTGCTGTTAATTGGTTTTATTAGTTCATTAAGAAATACCATTTTGCTGGCTAAAGATTGAGCCATCATCAAGATGAAAACTACCTTAACCAGTATTGTATTTGGGGATGTACCCTTGCAATAATAGTCAATATCAAAGGAAGAACATACTTCAATTTGACCATTCAAACATTCTTATTTACAAACTCCTTCCATTTCTCAATTCATGTCAACATCTTCTCACAGAAAATTGTGATGGTGATAAAACTTCAAAATAATTTGCACAATTTTCCAGTTACAGAAACCAAAATTTTGAGACATGCTCAAGAGGGAATAAATTGCATTCATAAGATCACATATTAAACCATTGCAATGTAAAAAGAAGGCATGTGGCTATGCATGAATACATTAAAGAAAATAGAAATAGAAATAAATAGATGGTCACTTTCTTCAAGTTTAAAAGTAAACAGAAAAACTCTTCTATTTACACTTTAATTATAGAGTAAACGTCTTATTGATTCACTTTACTTGTACATTCTTGCATTCTGATAATTAGACAACACACATAAGAAAATAAATCCTGGACAGCAAGATTTAGAACTGTGCATATTGATATGAGCCACTGATCTTGGCTCAAACTTCAGCCAGGGCTTGAAAAACATTCTCACAAGAATGTTTTTTCCCTCAAACATCTCAGACATAGCATATTGCCTTCTCCCCACCCTATTTGTTGGTTGTTTAAACAAATAGCTTCATGTTAATCCTCCAAATTCAAACCAAATTTATGAATGTCGCATTTTACCAACCCACCCTGTTTTTCTTACTCTCCATTGAATGAAATTTTTTTCTGACTTAATACAGCGAGATCGCAGCAGCTATATATATCACCTTCATTCTCACATATATGTACTAAATACTTCTTGTTTCTTCCTCAATTTACTACAGCATATAGTCTTCTTCTAAAAGAAACTACTCAACCAAACAACTCATCATTACTTCCAAACTCCTTAAAAACTTTGCCTAGGGCCACAATGTTCCTCATGAATTACTTCTTTTACCTCCTCTACCAAATTTTGCAGGGAAAGACTTAAACTTTTTATCCTCAGTAGAGCCATAAAGTAATTAAAGGTCATTTACCTAGTGTTGGTCTTGCCAAAGCAGAGTTCTAGGGATGGTGTTTTGGATATTGGATAGTCATAAACTGTAGTATTTGCATAGAGCAGTCATTGTCAAGACGCTAACCTGCACTCTTGTGCTTGTAAGCAGAAGACTTTAACCATTATGCCAGGAAAAGCATATATATATTGGTCCCGTTCACATCAGTGCGTACTAATGTACTACATCAGTACCAATGCATGTGGACCACTTATGCAGAAGCTTTGACAAGGGCATACACTTTGAGTCAAGTGCACACTTTTCTTGAACATTTCTAATATATATATATATATATAAATATATATACAATTTGAACATTTCTTGAACTGATTTTATTTACATCAGTTCCACAACTATCAACTATTGGATTCACATACTTCACTTTAGTCAAAGTCTTTTTAAACTTAATCAATGACTCAAAAGTCTCATCCTAATCCTAAAAGTTCAGTTCTATCCTGAGGAGATAAAAACTATATATATATAGTTTTTCTAATGTCAATTCGAATTGATATATTATTAGTTCCTTGTATGTGGGCCATTGGATTTAAATGCTTTGACTTGGTTATATGCACTTGTCAAAGTATCTTTTAAATCCAATGGCCCACATGCATATCAGTTCGAACTAATAATAGAAAAACTATATATATATATGGGGCACAATCTATAGAACACCGGTGTATGGTGCATTAGAAATATTGTTGCATGTGACTATGTGAGCATGTGATCGTATGTGAGTAGCATATGATCGCATGTATATAATGTTATCGCATATAAGTTACGTGTGATCACGACAAAACAAGAATTAAATTTTAATGTGTGAGTTATGTGTGATCACATATGAATTGATGTGATCACGCCAAAAAAGTCATGATCACATATAAATTTGTAAAGGTGTATGGTACACCGGTGTTCTATAGACCGACCCTATATATACATCAAAGAAGCAAAAGCATGAAGGTATTACAAATATCAAAACAAAGAAGTTAATATGAAAAATATTTATCTTCGATCCAACCATATGGTGAATACTAGAACCACGCAAAAATCACAAAAATGTGCACAGCTATAACTTACTTTGATCTTCCCATCCTGTGACCCAGAAGCAAGCATCTCTGAGTCTCTGCTAAAATCAACACACAAGACAGTTTCATCATGCATCATGAAAGTCTCCTGCAAAAGTTAATATTACATTAGTAAAGACAGTTCCAATTAGAAAAATCGTCAACAACTAAATCATCTAGAACGAACAAAAGGATTGTGATCCTCCATTCACTGTTGCTAAGCCCATTTATTGTCATGATTATGATAAGTTACTTTTGAATCTTTTCAATCATGGGATACTTAATAATATTTAAAGAATCCATAATAAAGTAAAAGCTAGCATCATACCTACTTAAGACTTAAATGTCTTATAAGAGATTGAAAAGATATAGAATACCATCTATGACCAACTTTGAAGCCACAAAATTAAAATTTTGCAGACCAACAATATCAATATTGTCGAATTATATCATCAAGAATAGTCATTGAGGCATTCTTTCAATAATATGAAACAAGTCAAACAACACAGCAGTTAGCAACATTGCCAATATAATAACCAAAGGTCATGCACTTTTATTTCAAAGACAATAATCTGATTAGATCCAGCAAAGTTTCCTGGAACTTTGAGAAAAGGAGCAGCCACTGTAGCAGCTTCTTATTCCATGGTTAACCCCAAGTTTTGATTCTCTATTTCTTACTCTGGATCCAGATTTAGAGTTTGGTCCCATATTATCTCTTTGTTTTCCCTTTTAAACTGATTTATGTTTCTTGGCAGAACACATTGAAAGACACATCATTGGGTTAGCCACAAGACATGTGTAGTGTATACTTCAAGACAACTGCAGATCACATGCCGGCAAGCTAATTTTTTAGGCTTATTGGCACAGATGCCCCTTGAACTCTTCAAAAAGTTGCACTGTGCCCCCTAATTTTTTAGGCTAATTGGCACAGATTGCCAAATTACGAGAGTTCGGGGGGCTTAGTGCCGAATAAAAAAGTTTAGAGGGTAAGGGTGCGAATTCAACCAAGTTCAGGGGGCATCAGTGCCAATTAGCCAATTTTTTTATGAGTTCTATATAGACAAAATCATATTGAAGCATTTGGATTCGTGATCAATGAAAGAAGAAGAGGGATTTAAAAGGTACTCACATCAGCCTGGTACTGAAGATCCTTCTTGAGTTTCCCACTTAAGTAATCCCAGACCTGGTAGTGTTCAAGATCTTAGCAATGATTCAAGTAACATAAATAATTCTAAAAGCAAATGAAAAAAGAAAAGAAAAGAAACCGATCATAAATACCTCAATAAATCCATCAAAAGAACAAGAGACAAGAAACTGCCCATCTGGAGAGAAACGAGCACATTCTGCATGACTTTTTGTTCCAAACTACAATGAGAAACCGCCAGACAGATGAGGGTCATAATACAAGTACAACCACGAAATTTATCAGAAATTAAGAATCCAAATGAAGAAGCAAAGAGAGCTATCACACTTGAAAGAAATAATAAATAGAAAATAAAATCCAACTATAGAGCACCATAATTTTCAATGCTGTTGTTTTTTATGATTCCCATCATACCTAACAAAACTTTCATTTATTTTTCGCTCATAATTTAGTTTATTCTTGAGGATAGTTAAAATGTCTGCAGGTTGTCAAAATGAAAGATACTCAATCAGGACATTACCAAATACATCATTCAAAACAATGATCTAGTGAGACTAATTACCAACCCTTTGCTCATCTATGATTCTATTCTAGTAATTACTAACCAAAAATAATCATAATTAATCAGATAGAAATTTTTTTTTTTTAAAAAGATCCTTATTGTTATCAAATAAAAGGTCATTTAACATTTTTTTTAAACATAAAAATACAATTTATCCTTGAGTGCATCATAACCCCCATTAAAATATAAGGGAAGTGTTGTGGCAATAGGCTCTGATACCATTCCTATGTATAAAGAATTGATAAAGGAATAAACAAATGAAGAAATAAAGGAATAAATAAATGAAGAAACAAGATAGATAGCAATAATGAAAACTTATATTAATTGCACACAAGAGATAATACAATTTTTTGGCAATGAATCAATGATACAAATGATTTGATACTCTATTTATAACAAGACTCGCATACTCACAATTACACACCAAAAAAAAACGTGGCCTAAAAGAAGAAGACATCATCTATAAATAATAGTGCTAGTAACCAAATCATTTTGTTCTTCAATGAGTCTCAACTCTCATGTCATCTCAAAAACCGAAGTTAACAACATACTTTAAGGTCTTCCCTTGAGGTTTCATTGAAAGGTTCCAACTGGTTTACTTTTTGTCAATGAACTCCCTTGTAAGAGAGATTTCTAAAACACTAGGAGACCAAAAAATCTCCAATGAGGTTTCTAACAAATCTTAAGAATATTATATAAGGTTTCTGACGAATTTTATAACCATTTGAGTCAACATATAATTAGGCAACCTCAGGAGAGGTCAATAAAATTTATCCTTAACTCCATAATATGAAAAATTAATTCATATAAAAAATAGCCTATGATAAAAAGGCCACATTTGTCACATAAACAAAACAGAAACACAGATATTACACAAGCATTACTAAAAGTTTTAGTAAATCTAGAAACATTCATCATAAAATGAAAAATACAGAAAGTGGCATTTGAACATTTAAAGAAAAATAAGAACCACAACTTAGTTTTAGGTCCCTACAGTCTTGGCTTCTAAAAATGATACTTCTTGTACCAAGCCATTGATATATACATACATATGTGTGTGTGCTGTGTATATATGAATATAATGCATGCACACAACTGTTTAACTTCTCAAAATCTTCACAAGCACTTGAAAAAATGAAAACTATTATCTATGACTAAGAACACACAAATATATATATATATATATAAGCATGTATTACAACAACAATAAAGAAAACACTGCAAAAATTACACAAAGGATAAATAAAGAAACAAAACACTTTTCATAGTTATATATTCAATAAATTTTCCATTGGGGATCAACCGAAAAAATATACACACATAGTGAATTAAAGATTGTTGCAAGTGGACACAAAAATTGATAAACAAAAGTTGATGGATACATACAAAAACAAAGATGTTCATCTATGTATGAATATGTATATATAAAAGCCTCACCTTAATGGTGTGGGAAAGAGTTGTTGAATACATGTCTTCCACATCTTGTTTCATAGCAGCAGTTCCTCGAAACAAGTCAAACTGTGTTCCCGGTGGTAGCAACCCTAAAGAGTCATATAAATAATACGCATCAAGATATAGTAAAATGCAAAGTGCACAATAAACATATTTATGCACTAACTAAGCAATTGTCTTTTTGGGCACAGCAATCTAAGGAAGCTCAGGGATTTAACCAAAAGAAACATTTTGAGAATATAAAAAATATATTTAACATTAAGACTTGATGCATACTATAAAATGTACAGAGATATCATGAAGGGCATATTACAATAAACCAACAGTAGAAAATTCTTCCAACCATTTAATAGAAACTCTTATGCTGGATTTCTACTTATATATCATGAAAGAAATTCCAGAAGAGACCTTGGTGCTGCTGCCACTTCAAAGCTTGACCAATTAGAGCCATTAATCGTGATGGTGGAACCACAGTAACTTCTGCAGCAAGAGCTGGAAAATGAAAAACAAAAAATTTGTTCAGAAAACTAGACAAATTACTAGAATCTATAATTCAGGTAATGTATGATTTATTGCTTATACTGTTTTCATATCTTGATTTTGGTCCCCTACAGCTTAGGATACTTCCCCTACGTGTTCTTTAAGAAGGGGGAGAAGGGGGTAAGAAAGTTAAGAGAAAGGTCACATATATTCACTTAGAAGAGAACCAATAAGTAATTTACATCAATAGAAGGAGGCTCATGTCAAGATTATTAGCTTCAGTTCTCAAGACTCAAGAGGCTTCAAGTGAATTAAAATTTCAACTATGAAATGAATGGTGGAGGAAAGATTCCAAATTCTTAATAAATAAAAAAAAAATAAAAAAAAATAAAAATTGGACACCCTATAAAGCTTTGTCTATATTACTATATCACTCTCTTTTCTTTTCTTTTCCTTTCATCGCTTACATCTTTAAAGATTTGTATTTATATTTAAATAAGTATTAAAGATATGTAACTTAATTTGAATTAATAAAGAAATATATATAATGCCAATATATTTCTTCTTTTTATTTTAGATATTGCCATATTGGCAATCTTCTAAATTTAATGCAGTGAAACTGAGAAAATGAGGTAGAACCTTGGGCAATTAGTGCACGGCGTCTCTCTTTTGTAGAATCTTGATAAGCCTGTTACAGAAATAATTCACAAGTATTAGTAAAAAGAAGACCACTCAATAAATTGAAATGAAACCCTCATAAAAAGGTAATCCACTGAATAGATTTACTTTTCTTTCTATTCATTTAAGGACCATTATATTTTTGTCATTGTCCTGCAGAACTGCCATAAGGAATATTTACAAGACAGTGAAGCCAAAAATAAATATGAATAGAGTTAATAGGCAGAGACAATATAAGATGAAAATCAGAAAAGCAGAAGTCATTTAAAGACTACCAAGAACAATGTATCATCTATCAGAATTCAGATACAAAGACAGATATATTTAAAATCATAACACCACGGGGTAATAAAAAAAAATACTTCCGGTCATTGGTAAAATCATCAAAAACAACCTATTCTACGGTCAACTTATTGGTCAATTGTTCATTTTTAGAATTACACAACTCAATTGTGCCAAAAAAAAATTTCAAACCATTCTACCGTATGGTGAAGTGTAATCATACTAATTACTGAACTTGATTGATCTGTGATACTTTTTAACGTTTTTAAATGAGGAGGATTCTAGTATAGTAAACATCAAAATATTTAAGTTGCCTAGTTCTTTGCTTTAAGGTTATGTCTAGATTAAATTTTATGGATTAGGAAGAAGAACTCGTGGAAACATTAGGTCATAAAGGTATGTTCATCGCATATATCCTACTCAGGACCATCAAGATCCTTCTTTAACGTAGAGAAAATGAGAAATGATGGGATACAAACAAAGATGAACAAAAGCAGAAAGTAAACAATATAGCCAGGGAAGAAGTTTCTTTCACACTTGAATATGCCCATTTTAGTTACAAGGAACACATATTTATAGTATTACGGTATAAGAAAACAACACATGCCTCTCCTTTAACCAATCACATGTTGTCTTATTATAATGATACTAATCACCCCTCTTTATCCACCACGCAGCAACAAACAGTATTGTTCAGCATTTTGCAAGTGATGGTAAATCCACTAATTCAGAACACTTCCCCTTGAGACAATTTTAAGCATGTCCAATGAAAACCACAAAAAAAAAAAAAAAAAAAGAAAAAAAAAAAAAAAAAGTGCTACACATACCATGTAATATAAACAAAACCAAAAAAATGTGAATAAAAAAAAGCATACCTAGACTCTAAATACATTCTAGTCTTAGAAGAGCTAAGCTCCATCCTCCCCTAGAAGGCCACTGACTATTATAAAAACAATCTAAGAAATTCACACAATTGTTGATTAAATACATTAAAAAGGAAACCACATCACACAGTTCGTCTAAGTTCACAGAGATGAGTGATAAACACACTCAAAAACCATCAAGAAGAACACAGAAGGCAGATTCTAACCTCATGAGGATCGAAATAAGTTCTAACGAGAAGATGCTCAAGTCGCAAGTATCTTTCAGGTTGCTCCTGCTTCATGACACCCATGGCCTGTGTTTGCCTCAAAATAGCACGAGCAGTATCCAGCTCTCGAAGTTCGATCATTTCCAATACAATCTGCCCAACTCGAAAATAAAATCATAAAACTGAAAACCAATCTTCAAAAAACGAATTCATCACCACCTAATTTACCTGCTCATACAAATCCTCCAATTTGTTCCTGGGAAGCTTAAGTTGCGCAACTTGAGGCAAAATAGCATCCCATCTTCCGCTATTGATATCACCCACGAACGTTTCGATGCTGTCCACTGTATTCAATGACACTTGACACTCGTTTTGAAGCGTCTGAAAAGTCTGCTGCAACGAATTCTCTTTGCAGAACTGAAGCACAATCTTGATCACACTGTAAACTTAATCAGAATCTCTCGCAATCCAACATATAAAAAAAAAAAAAAAAAAAAATTTACTCTCAAATTCAAAAAAACAAAACTCATTCTTCAGAATGTGACCCCCCAATTAAGTTTACATTTAATTTGCTGTGAACGGGAATCGATGATTCGTCTCAGGACATAAAACTTAATATAGAAATATCGAAAGTGAAAAAACTTACTCTCGAGCTTCGATTTCTAGAGTCATCTTCTTCGCTGCAACAGTGAGAGAGGGTGTATTTTAGGGTTTTTCAACGTCTATGAAAACGAGAGAGGTCGAAAGTTAGGGGTTTGTTTACATGTTTACAATTTGATAGAGTTTAATTCTTATAAAAATGGAATTTTATGTGGAAAAAAAAAAAACAATGGAATTCTTTGAAAACGTTTTAAGGAGATACGTTTTACAGAAACGTTTTCCAAAACAACAATTTCTAAAAACGATTTTCAGAAAATGTGGTTTGGTACTTTTAAACGGTTTTAAAACACAATTTAACTTCTTTCCAAAAAAAAAAAAAAAACTAATAATAACAATTTAAGTAAATTTTAAAACTACAAGATCAAGATCGTTTTATACAAACCCCACATCCTAAGGTTTGCTACTTGTGAACCTTGCTTCATACCGGTTTTAAAACACAATTCAACTGAATTTTAAAACTATAAAATGATTTTGATATACAATATGAGGATTTGCCTAAATACAGAACTAGAATATTATTTTGTAGGGGATTATCAGTTTGGTATTCAGTAATGCTATATATCCTATCTAAAATCCCACATTTTTCATCCCACTATATGTGGTATATGAGGTGTCAAAATGTGAGTGGATATATGAGGTAGGTGAAATAAATAATCATTAATGTGTATCTACTCACGATTTGACACCTCACATACCACATGTAGTGAGATGAAAAAAGTGAGATTTTAAATGGAATATTTAGCATTATTGTTTCGTATATTAGCTTCTTTAGTTCTCGACTATTTAGAAATATATCAAAATAGTCTTTCTATGAGTCAAGTGTTAGTCAAAATTAATGGATGTAAGGATATTTATGTCATCTCACATGAATAATATGCCGATAACAGACGTGTTAAAATATAAAAATATTAATAATGGACATGTGGCAAAAAGAACATTAATATAGCTTAAAAATTAAAATAAAATAACCAAAAAGTAAAACTCATTAAAAAAAAAAAAACCCTAACATATTTTTGTGATTTATTTTTTATTTGTTAAATTAGTTTGTGATTTGTTTGTTGCCAGAATGATAGGACATATAGATACAATTATTTTAGTGTGTTAGTTTGTTGGAATTTTTTTTACTATTTGGTGATTAAAATTATTTTGAACAAAATAAATAACAATGATTTGTTTGTTATTTTCAATAATTGGAAAAAAAAAAAAAAACTACTATATCTAAGATTGATGAATTGAAACATTAATAAACTTAATTATGTTTTATTGTATTTAATTAATTAGATTGTGAGTGAAAACTATTAGACAGTGCTATTAGAATAATAATATGATTTTTGTCTTTTTATTTGGTATAGTCACATGTTTAAATGTTTTGATACAAGAGGTGTGGGCAAAAAGAGTGGAACACCTACATGCGATGCTTACCAAAAATTGAAAAAGAAAAATTAATAATTTTTAGATTGTATTGTCACGTATCTTTGAATTTTTATTTAAGTATTTGATTGATTTTCTAATAAAAAATTAAAATGACAACCGAACATATACTTAAGCAGAGAAAATCAAAGTTAACTCTCCATCATTTCGACAACAAAACAATTGGTGGTCAATCAAATGGAGCTAATTCTTCACTAGATTAAGCTTCAAATTCTTCTTCTAAGTCACTAAGAGTTGAAGTTGAGAAAGTTAATATTTCATCCACCGTTAGTGGTCCTTTTTGGAATATGATCTTGGATTACGTCCGCCAATATAGTCATATCCCGCTAACACTTGTGATGATGTTAGAATGGTGTATATCAAAATGGGACCATGACAACCTAAATTAAGTGAGTATCCACCCATTTCATATTTAAGTCAAAATCGGTATTTTCAATATTCTTGATTTGCACAATTCTCATGGCTTTAGTAATCAAAGGAAATAAATAGTGCATTTTGTTTTCCATACTATCTTATTGATAGTTTTTCATCAAAGTATGTCACATTTACTTGTGAAGTGTTTCAAGATTAGATGAGAGTTAAAGATGGGAGGAGATGCGCATTTTCACACCATGAATGAAAGCAGGGATCATGATTCACTACATAGTATTGCTATGGAAAAGTAGGATAACTTAAAGAACACATTCCAACATGAAAGGAATAATAAATTCCCTTTTTTACGTGCGTGTCTTTTAAATACAACCTAGAGGGTGTGTGAATGGGTTGTTAATCCGTTATTATCAAAATTTTCGGATTAGTTAATATTACAAAAATAACCCCAAACACAAATAAAACAATCAAGTGTAAAGGTGTGGAAATATAAACGACACTTGATTTTTATGTGAAAACCCTCAACAGGAAAAAACTACGGGTTGGAAAGTGTGCCACACTCGAACCTCGAATCCACTAATTGCGATAGCGTATACAACCTAATCTCGGTTTGACGGCATAATCCCGGCCAATATCCCACTACCACTACCCGCAAGCCTTTAAAAGTGGACCTAATCCAATTGCTTGTGATTTAAGCAACCTAATCCCGGTCACAACACAAGTCTTAGTTCTCAATGAAGAGATAAAAAGCCTATGTGAATATCTGATGATATTCAAAGAGCAAATAAAGCTAGGTAACCTTAGATGCTTATCTAGGATGATGAATATTCAAGTCTTACTTAAATGGCGTTGTCATTTTTTTTCAAAACGACTACACTTCATTTAGTCACCCTATATATATGCCTCTTTCATCTTATGTCGTTTTTAAGAGTTCAAAAAGCATATTTTTCCCTTATAACATATTTCAAGAGAAAAATTCACAAGAACTCACCTTTATACACTCAAAGTCATTCCTTTGTGCATCAAAGTGTTAGGATTATGCTCAATAGCAAGAGTGTAATGTTGTAATTAACAATCTTTTTCATATTAATAAAGTGATTTCTGGTTTAACAAATCGTATAGCATTTATAGTTTGTATTATAATTGTCAAAGTAAATAATCATAAGGTCTAAAGACTATGGGAAAAGAAGAATTGTTCGTACATCTGGATATGTATGTGGTAGACACAATTCTTTAGTTAGTCTTGAATATTGTTCACAACTTAAGTTAAAGGTTGGGCACCTTTATCTTGTTAAAGTTGTAGAATTCTTTTGCTAGCATTTGAGTGGGATCAAATGAGATATGATGAGTCTAAAATCATCGGAGTGTCTTCGAGCAAAAGGATCTAGTGCACTGGGTGCATTGAACTGGATCACAATGAAAAGCTTTATCTAGAACCGTCAATAGATAATAGTCTTTTCATTATCAGGACAATCGGAGAGTCTATCTTAATCCTGAGATAAATGATGGACTTATGGTTGCAAGTGATATCATTTGAGTTATCAATGAGTACGATTATATCGCATAGTCTATCCTCGATAGTTTGGTGATATTCATTTGTTAATCGATAGAGGACTTCATTTATAGATATGGACATCGTGGCTCCATTTAATTAAATGAGAGTATAATATCATCATATGGATGTTTTGAGGTAATTGGATATTAAATCTCAACGTTGAGTTTTCAATAGTGTCTATTGAAAACATGGCTTCTGGACAAGTCAAAATATCCAAGTTCAAAACGTGGTCATATGAGTAAATATGGTAACTTGGAGAGTTATAGGCGGTCTATGAACTCTTGGCGATTACTGATATTAATCACGAGGATACACTATCTCCAATATGATTGTCTAGGGTATGAATGAGGAGCATCTTCCTTTTCTATCTTTATTTAAGAGTTCAGTTTTAGCTCTTTAGTGGAATGAGTTAAAATTAATGGATCGGACCTAAGTGAATCATTTGTTGATTGTGATTAGGTTATGTCTATTGAAGCTTAAATTTAGATGGCCCGCCAAGATCCCCAATCCACACGGACTTGCATGGATCACTTGATATATTCTACCGGACCAATTTAAGGGTCCATCTAGAATTGCATTTAATATATTAAGAATATAATTTGCACATTATTTAAGTAATGGGCTGCTCAATTATATTAATATATTAATGAAAGACATGTGGGCTTGTTTCTTTTAGTAAGAATGGGTCTGGTTCACATGTGGGCTTTTTTATTTAAAGTCCAATGGATTAAATGAAATAGGAAAATAATATTAGGCCCATCTTATATATAAGTGGGGCGGCTAGGTTAAGGTTTTGACCTAAAAATATTATTTTGTTTCATTTGTTTTAATTAAATAAGAATTAATTGATTTATTGATTAATTGTTTAATTAAAGAAACAAATCTTTCCTAAAAGTAAAAGACTTGTTTGATAAGTAAATAAATAAATTAGTATTATTTATTTAATCAAATAAGGAGTCTTTTTTTTTAATTTAGTCAAATAAAAGAATAAAAATAAAAGAGTTGGATTAGGGTTTGAAGTCTATAAAGTTAAAAAGAATTAGGGTTGAATTTCAGTCACCCTATATAAGTGACATGATGAAATTCGGCCAACCCTAATTAGATACTACATAGAATTCGGCAACCCTAAAGGAAAAAGAAGAAAAATTCGGCCAACCTATATATATGTTCTTATAGGGTTCGGCCACATCAATTAATTGGTGCTTGAGTTTTTATTTTCTTTCTTCTTCTTCTTAATTCTAAGAGAGTTTTTATTCTAGAGAGACAAAAAGGAGTGAAAAATTATTCTTTGATAGTATACAATTGCTTAAACATCAATAAGCTTGTGTATAATATATCGATCTAGGTTCACGCGAGTTTCGATCATAAGATTGTGAACTCAAAAGTGACCGGAATAATTTTGACATTTTTTTGATTGTTTTGTGACTAACAAAGAAAAGAAAGTATTTGTTTGGTCCATTCACAGGTTTGCAATTCAAAGGAAAAGGAGACCACGCTCCTAGGTGATCCACGTTCGTGCTCGGATTGAAGGTCTTGCGGATTACCATCGACGTAAGTCAATCGGATCACGCGACAAGAGGTAATTTACTTTTGTTGATATATATATGCATGTTTATTGATTAAAAGGGTTTAAGGTTCATAAAGGAAAATTTTTAAAAGTCACTAAATCGTCTTTAGTATCGCTTCCGCTACGTGTAACACTTTTATTTGTTTATTTTTTCCCTACACAAAGTTCATATAGCATCATCTATGACCATATAGCTTGCATCCATGCATGGTTTTACATCATCAGATCTTGCTTGGTAAGATTCTCACTAATTTCATCTAATTTTAGTGTCTTTCTTAACAAGTCATCTCTTTATTCACTTGTATGTTTTTAGATCATATGCTAGATACAAGAAAGAGATTATTTGTGATGAATTGATTGAGTGTTGTATTGTGATAGCTTTTTAGGTTTTGCTTAATCTTGATTAACTAAGCTATTTGACATGTCATTTCGCTATTGATATCTAGAAATGAATTAATTGTCATATTATCATTCTAGATAAGCATCTAAGGTTCCCTAACTTTGTTTGCTTTTTGAATATCATCATATATTCATATAGGTCACTTATCTCTTTATTGAGAAGTAAGTCTTGTGTTGCTACCGTGATTAGGTAGCTTAAATCACAAGCAATTGCACTATGTTCACTCATACCGGGATTAGGTAAGTGTGCTATTATTAACCGGGATTAGGTTGTAATCTTTATCACATTTAGTAGATTCGAGGTTCGATTGTGGCGCACTTACTATCCCGTGGTTTTTCCCGTGAGGGTTTCCATGTAAAT
Organism: Acer negundo; assembly: GCA_035582765.1. NCBI lineage: Eukaryota > Viridiplantae > Streptophyta > Magnoliopsida > Sapindales > Sapindaceae > Acer > Acer negundo. Next base: position 20,312,219 of record CM069231.1, on the reverse strand, counting down.
ATCTTGTGTCATTTACTATTCCGCACTTTATACACTTGATATATTATTGTGACTAGATAGGGGTATTTTCATCAATTTGACTTATAACGAAAATTGGGTAAAATCAGATAAAATCTATTCACCCCCCTCTAGATTAATATTAGGCACACCTTAATTTGTTTCAGTAGGCAAGGTATTTTCACTGGGCCCGACGGTATACTAGGAGTTGATAGCTTAAGGAGTATATCATGTGTTGATTACCTTGAGTGTATATCTCTTTTTTGTTATAGTGAATTGCTTACTGGTGGTTGTGGTATCAACCCATAGAAGTTTCCTCTTAAGAAGTTTTACCAAGTAAAAACACTTGTGTCAAGTTTCGCTTTATGTTTCATTATTTTCCATAACTTGTATTGATTGTATCACTTGTGTATTGAATTTTGTTTGTGTTGATTAAAACAATCTATTTGTTAGACACACCAAGTGTGCACATCATTGTTGTGTTTGAGAAAAACAAATTTGGAAATTTGGAAGAATTTAGGCCCATACCTATTCCCCCCCCCCCTTCCCCTTATGTATATATTACACTACATTGCTTAATGGAATTTCAGTTTTAAAATTTTATCGTCTTTTGGACCTTTTTTATACACAAAAATGAGGAAGAGATTTGTTTTCATACCTTTGAAGAACACTCATTCGTTTTATTTTTGATTCCTTCACCACTAAGCCTTCCTGAAAATAAATATAAAACGTGTCCTAATAATCTTGGAGGGGGGGGGGGGGGGGGGTGAATAGATTTTATCGGATTTTACTCGATTTTCAATATTAATTAATATTCTGAAAATGCCCCTATCTAGTTAAAAATATCAAGTGTACAAAGTGTGAAATTATAAAATACACAAAATATTTACGTGGAAACCCTCACATGAAAAACCACGGGCTGTTATGTGTGCCACACAAGAACCTCAAATCCACTATTTGCAAATACGATTACAATCTAGGTTGACCACATCACACCTAAGATTACTAATCCTTCTATTTTACCCGTGGGCCTTTAATAGTGATTCTAGTCTCTTGCTTGTAAACTACAAAATGGTAAATACAAGACTTGTCTCTAAAGAGAAGAGATAAAACAACCTAAGGTGAATATATGCAATATTCAAGATGCTAAAATGCAAGGTTAGACATTTAAGCTTATCTAGGCATGGATGAACATGTTAGACATTCCTAGATATCATTTTACTAGATGACATGCATAAAACATAACTAAATAAGCAAATAAAGTCCTATATGCAATATCTACCACAACCAACACACAAAACACAATAAAAAAAACTATCTTGAAACTATTCAAGTCTTAAAGAAGCAATCTTGTATAGCAAGAACATGTGAAGAGATGCAAATGATGTTCTAGCTACAAGTCATGTGAACAAAGAAAAAAACCAAGAGAAATCATACCTAATCCATGCAAGATGATGTATGAATCATGAAAAATGAAGGGTATTGGTGTTTTGGAAGATCAAAGATCAAGTCTTGGTGATTTGTGTTTGAAGACACTCTCTAGCTCTTGAAAGATGTAAATTTTTCTCTCCAAAAACGAGCAAAGTCAAACAAAGGATATATATAGACAGCCAAAATGAAATGACATCGTTTTGAAAAAGTAGCCAGAGAAAGGCAAAAATGTGCCCTTGAGTATGCGGCTGGTGACTGCATAACAAGGGCGTAGAATCCCAACAGTGGCGTTGACTTGGATTATGCGGCCTTGATTTACGCCCTAGGTCGACGAATGAGGGTGCATAAAAAGAGACGAGTCCTCTGGTCCCTTTTTTTACACCTTGGATCGCAGCCCCTAACCGCATAATAAGGGCGCATAAATGAAAAGTGATCCTCTGGTCCCTTTTCTGCGCCCTTGGTTCTACGGCCCCTAACCGCAGATATAGGGCACCGATTTCAAGAAAGTTTTGCATCCTAATGCCGAAATTAAACATGACATTACAATGAGCAAGATGCAATCAAATAAACATGCATGAAGGGAAAACAAGAACAAGAATACATGCATGAAAAACACACAACAAGATGCAACAACAAAGATCAAATGAAGTGCATAAAAGAGCAATGCATACAAGAAAGCATGACAAGTTTGTGTGTGTGCAACTAAATCTCTTCAACTAAGAGACAACACATGTAACCTACCTTCCTTGAAGCTCTTGATGTCCACAATGAGGTCCTTTGACACATGATGAGGATTTCTTTAATCCTAAGCTATCCTTACAAGTTTGAACCCCATTATGGTTTTGTCAACGAAATTAAACCAATCAAAAAGTGAGGCACTTACAATCTCCCCCTTTGGCTATTTCGTGACAAAATCAACACTTATATAGCATCCTCTCAAAAAAAAAAAAATTGTTGGTCAACAAAATTTTCTACATTACCAATAAAACTCCTAGTCTAAGTCTTGAACATCTTCAAGTCAAATCCAAACTTGTAGAAAATTCCAACCTACACACAATCAACAAGAATGATACCTTCCAAGAACAAGTGTGCAAGAAATGCTTATAACAATAGTAGTTGCAATTGCCAAAAAAAAAAATAGATACAATCAAGTAATGTAATCATGCAATGCAATGCAACTCAACTCCCTATAAATGCAACAACTCCTAACATGGGTTACTCTCTCACTTAACTCCTCCTAAATGCAATGCCGATGCCAAGAATGGCACAAATTCTCCCTAACCTTACTCCCTTTTTTGTCATGAGATAGGCAAATGGAGTTTCCTCTAATTAGTAAGCATTAACAAGGAGAGCTTGTAGCACAAGCACATATGCATAATCATATAAGCAATTGTATGCACCTCAATTAAGTAAGAGAGATTCAAGGAGTTTTATTTTAAGAAAAAATGTGTGACAAGGATGCTTTGCATGCAAGACATGTTGCATTCAAGATTAAAAGCAATGGTATTTGGCAAAGCAAACAACAAAGGTTTCCAATAGAATTCAAACCAATTTCACCCATTGTCATTGAAGAAGCACGGATATAGAGTATAAGTATTGTAATTTAAAGAGCAACTATACCTAACTTTACAAGCAAAACAAGACATAAGCGACTTTGCACCCTATTTGATTTTTCCGGGTGAGATATCCGTATGATAGTAGCCTTGTTCTACAAATAAAGAAAGAAAGACTTTTGATTTTAAGATCCTTAATTATTTGAGTCTCAAAGTTTGCTTTTGTACACAAATTTGCAATCAAGATAAATCAATCAATCATTTCACATTTTTCAACTCATACTTTCTTTTATCAAAAGAATCATCATGTCATGGAGATTAATCAAAGGTTATTCAAAAAGTACTTCCGAAGTACATCTCCTATTCCAAAAATGCATGTTTGGGCATAAATATGATATGGATTGCAAGCAAGGCAATGTAGAACACTTATTAAGAAAACTATATAAGCAAACATATCCAATCATCTTAATAAATTAAATAAGAGGCATAAACTTTATCATTGTAGCACAATGCATGATCATGTAACTTTGCTCTCTTTGCTCGAACTCCCCATATGGGGTCAAGACAAACTATTTTAACCCAAGTGACAAACCCCAATAGATTTGCTAAGGTTTCCAAATTTAATAGTTTCTAAGGGTTTTGTGAACAAATCCATTAATTGGTCATTTGTTCCCACATGTTCCAATGCAATGATTTTGCCTTCAACTAGCTCTCTAATGAAATGATGTCTAACGTCAATGTGCTTAGTCCTAGAATGTTAGACAGGATTCTTAGAAATGTTAATAGTACTCATGTTATCACAAAATAAAGTAAGAGTACCTTGCTCTAAGCCATAGTCGGCTAGCATTTGTTTCATCCACATCAATTGAGTGCAAGCACTACCGGCGGCAATGTATTTCGCCTCGCCTCTGTTAGGATTATGCTTAATAGCAAGAGTGTAATGTTGTAATTAACAATCTTTTTCATATTAATAAAGTGATTTCTGGTTTAACAAATCGTATAGCATTTATAGTTTGTATTATAATTGTCAAAGTAAATAATCATAAGGTCTAAAGACTATGGGAAAAGAAGAATTGTTCGTACATCTGGATATGTATGTGGTAGACACAATTCTTTAGTTAGTCTTGAATATTGTTCACAACTTAAGTTAAAGGTTGGGCACCTTTATCTTGTTAAAGTTGTAGAATTCTTTTGCTAGCATTTGAGTGGGATCAAATGAGATATGATGAGTCTAAAATCATCGGAGTGTCTTCGAGCAAAAGGATCTAGTGCACTGGGTGCATTGAACTGGATCACAATGAAAAGCTTTATCTAGAACCGTCAATAGATAATAGTCTTTTCATTATCAGGACAATCGGAGAGTCTATCTTAATCCTGAGATAAATGATGGACTTATGGTTGCAAGTGATATCATTTGAGTTATCAATGAGTACGATTATATCGCATAGTCTATCCTCGATAGTTTGGTGATATTCATTTGTTAATCGATAGAGGACTTCATTTATAGATATGGACATCGTGGCTCCATTTAATTAAATGAGAGTATAATATCATCATATGGATGTTTTGAGGTAATTGGATATTAAATCTCAACGTTGAGTTTTCAATAGTGTCTATTGAAAACATGGCTTCTGGACAAGTCAAAATATCCAAGTTCAAAACGTGGTCATATGAGTAAATATGGTAACTTGGAGAGTTATAGGCGGTCTATGAACTCTTGGCGATTACTGATATTAATCACGAGGATACACTATCTCCAATATGATTGTCTAGGGTATGAATGAGGAGCATCTTCCTTTTCTATCTTTATTTAAGAGTTCAGTTTTAGCTCTTTAGTGGAATGAGTTAAAATTAATGGATCGGACCTAAGTGAATCATTTGTTGATTGTGATTAGGTTATGTCTATTGAAGCTTAAATTTAGATGGCCCGCCAAGATCCCCAATCCACACGGACTTGCATGGATCACTTGATATATTCTACCGGACCAATTTAAGGTTCCATCTAGAATTGCATTTAATATATTAAGAATATAATTTGCACATTATTTAAGTAATGAGGCTGCTCAATTATATTAATATATTAATGAAAGACATGTGGGCTTGTTTCTTTTAGTAAGAATGGGTCTGGTTCACATGTGGGCTTTTTTATTTAAAGTCCAATGGATTAAATGAAATAGGAAAATAATATTAGGCCCATCTTATATATAAGTGGGGCGGCTAGGTTAAGGTTTTGACCTAAAAATATTATTTTGTTTCATTTGTTTTAATTAAATAAGAATTAATTGATTTATTGATTAATTGTTTAATTAAAGAAACAAATCTTTCCTAAAAGTAAAAGACTTGTTTGATAAGTAAATAAATAAATTAGTATTATTTATTTAATCAAATAAGGAGTCTTTTTTTTTATTTAGTCAAATAAAAGAGTAAAAATAAAAGAGTTGGATTAGGGTTTGAAGTCTATAAAGTTAAAAAGAATTAGGGTTGAATTTCAGTCACCCTATATAAGTGACATGATGAAATTCGGCCAACCCTAATTAGATACTACATAGAATTCGGCAACCCTAAAGGAAAAAGAAGAAAAATTCGGCCAACCTATATATATGTTCTTATAGGGTTCGGCCACATCAATTAATTGGTGCTTGAGTTTTTATTTTCTTTCTTCTTCTTCTTAATTCTAAGAGAGTTTTTATTCTAGAGAGACAAAAATGAGTGAAAAATTATTCTTTGATAGTATACAATTGCTTAAACATCAATAAGCTTGTGTATACGATATCGATCTAGGTTCACGCGAGTTTCGATCATAAGATTGTGAACTCAAAAGTGACCGGAATAATTTTGACATTCTTTTGATTGTTTTGTGACTAACAAAGAAAAGAAAGTATTTGTTTGGTCCATTCACAGGTTTGCAATTCAAAGGAAAGGGAGACCACGCTCCTAGGTGATCCACGTTCGTGCTCGGATTGAAGGTCTTGCGGATTACCATCGACGTAAGTCAATCGGATCACGCGACAAGAGGTAATTTACTTTTGTTGATATATATGCATGTTTATTGATTAAAAGGGTTTAAGGTTCATAAAGGAAAAATTTTAAAAGTCACTAAATCGTCTTTAGTATCGCTTCCGCTGCGTGTAACACTTTTATTTGTTTATTTTTCCCTACAATTGGTATCAGAGCCTAGGTTGAACCCTTTTAATTAATTAACGTATATATACGTGGATCTATTTCTTTTTATTGTGATTATGCATGTTTAGAAAGAGATGGCACTCTAGGTATTCAAATATATAATTACATGTGATGTATGGATTTATATATATTTATGTGGTTTGTTATTGCTCGATTTTGGCCCTAGATTTTCAATGTAATTTTTGTTTCGGAGTTGTAACAAGAAGGGTGGTCTATTATCGCCATAATTCCTTCTTGGTAGATTGCTAGGTTTTATTTTTTTTTATATATATGTGCAGTATTTTTTTAGGGTTACTGCAGTTTTTTTTTATTTATTTTTAGTATGTGCAGTTTTTGGTTTGTAAAAATACTGCAGTGAATAAAAAAAAAAAAAAATTAATACTGCAGTATTTATTATATATATACTGCCGTAATATATTTAGGTCTTGGAGATTCGAAGACACGAAGCAAAACGAAGCAACCGGAACCAAGTACGAGCACCGTGCGCACCCTAGGAGTGGATTGGGCTGCACATGACAAGCCCAAACTTTGGTGGGCTGCGCATGGCAGCCTTGTGTGGCCTTATGGGCTGCGCAAGGCAGCCCCTTTGTGGGGTTGTGGGCTGCGCACGCCCATGGGAGAAGGCCGAAGGATGAGCGTATGGTTGATGGGCCACCTGAAGATCTTGTATTCCTGACAAATTGTAATTTACTTGTTTTTCTAGGATGGGCCAAAATTGTTGCTATTTAATTTATGCTTAAATATTACAATATTTGTTATTGTATGATAACATGACATATAGAATAGGAGTGCCACGCATATATCTCTTTTGGTATGAACATGCATTGAATGATTTAGGTATCTAAATTGGCATCTAGATAACTCGGTAAATCATTCTATGGGATTTAATCACACGCCTTAAATAATTGAGTGGGAGAAGGTGTTTTGGTAACACCTATGGCCTCCAAGGTTAGTTGAGCTTTATTATTTATTGGTAATCCCCCCAAGGGGCGTCCATGAATGGAATTTAGCAACATACTTCCTTACAAGGATAGACTAGACAATGGACTCAAACGAGATCTACTCCCCAAGGAGGGATTTTCGTGAGAGAAAATTGAGGGTCGATATCTTGGTAACACACTCAATGTAATTTTATTGATATTGTCCCAAGAGTTCTTGTCAGTAAAATTGCAAGGCTAAAATTGAAAACGCTGGTTGTTATGTTAACAATTAGGTGGGACCTAGTCTAACTAGTAAATGGTGCGAACTCCCAAAGGAGGCGTAACATTTATGGGTGTTAGATCACCGTTGAATTTTATGATTGAGTTATTTATTTAATTCAAGATAAATATTTAAAAGTGCTTTATCATGATTATTTACTTATATATGTTTTGTTTTATTCAGAAATCATGACCCCATCACTTATGAACATCCTGAAAGATAACACTTTAACTGGAGATAATTATGTCACATGGAAAAGGAAAATTGGGTTGTTACTGCAAAGTGAAAAACATAAGTTTGTTCTAACTACTCCTAAACCACCTGCTCCTAATAATGAATCTAGCATAATGTGTAGAGATGAGTATGAGCAGTGGAAGACTTCAGATGATATGGCAAAATGTTACATTATGGCCACTATCTCCGACGTGTTGCAACAGCAGCATGAAGGAATGGAGTCCGCTGCTGATATAATGATGTCTCTAGAGGAGATGTTTGCTATGAAGTCTAGGACGACTAAGAGAGAGGCAGTGACTGCTTTTATGAATCTTAGGATGAAACCTGGACAGGCTGTGAAAGATCACATGATGAAAGTCATAGCACATCTCAACATTGCTGAACTGCATGGCGCTGAGATAGATGGTGAGACAAAGATTGATATGGTTGTCAATTCATTGTCAGATTCCTTTGATCAGTTCAAATTGGACTACACTTTGAACAAAAAGGAATACACCTTACAAGGCCTGATGCAAGATGTTCAAAGTGCTGAAAAGATCCTTGTGAAAGGCAAAGGTCAAGAGATTCATATGGTTGGTAAAGTTGCTACTGTTAAGGCCCGTCAAAAGGTCAAGAAACAACAGAAGAAAAAGCAACTTGGGCCTATCAAGAAGGAGACCAAGAAAGTAACCAAGATCAAAGGGAAATGCTTCCTTTGTGGTGAAAAGGGACATTGGAAGAGAAATTGCCCAAAGTCCCAGAACAAGAAGGAAGAAGGTAATTTGAATTATCTAGAAACATGTTTTTTGGCTGATTCTACAGATTCTTGGATCATAGACTCAGGAGCCACTAATCATGTTTGTTATTCCTTGCAGGGGTTTCAAGAAAGGAGAAAGCTGAGTAAGAATGAAATCAATTTGCGCTTGGGCAACGGAACGTTAGTGTCTGCAAGTGCAGTGGGAGATATTAGAGTTTATTTGGATTCTAGAAGGCATTTAGATTTAATAGACGTTTATTATGTACCTCAATTCAAGAGGAATTTAATTTCAGTTTCTTGTTTGAATAAATTTGGATATTCGGTTACTTTTAATAAAGTTTTTATTATTAGTAAGAATGACAAAATTATTTGCCAAGGTACATTGGAAAACGGTCTATACTTTTTGCATAGAAATATCTCTCACTCGTTAGACACAGAAATAACGGAACCTAATCATAAAAGAGTAAAATTATCAACAGATGAAACCTACCTTTGGCATTTACGCTTAGGTCATATTAACCTTAATAGGATTAAAAGATTGGTAAGTGACGGACCTTTAAGTGACTTAAAGGTTGATGATCTACCAACTTGTGAATCTTGTTTGGAAGGTAAAATGACCAAAAGGACGTTCTCTGCCAAAGGTGCAAGAGCCACTGAATGTTTAGGATTGATACACACTGATGTATGTGGACCTATGAGCATTCAAGCTAGAGGTGGATATGAGTACTTCATCACCTTCACGGATGATTACTCAAGATTTGGTTATGTGTATCTCATGAGACATAAGTCGGATGCTTTTGACATGTTCAAAGCATTCAAAGCTGAAGTGGAAAATCAGCTTGAGAAACACATAAAAATCTTGAGATCTGATCGTGGTGGAGAATATCTATCTGGTGAGTTTCAGCAATATCTTATTGATAATGGGATAGTTTCTCAGTTTTCTGCACCAGGTACACCTCAACAGAATGGGGTAGCAGAAAGGAGAAATAGAACTCTTTTGGATATGGTTAGGTCTATGTTGAGTTATTCAACGCTTCCTATTTCTTTTTGGGGATATGCTTTACAAACTGCTATATACATTCTAAACGATGTACCATCTAAGTCTATTCCTAAAACACCGCATGAGTTGTGGACTGGGCGCAAGCCTAGTTTACAACACTTAAGGATATTTGGTTGTCCTGCGCATGTGTTAAAAGGAAAGACAGAAAAGATGGAGTCCCGTTCAGAAACATGTATATTTGTAGGGTATCCAAAAGAAACTAAAGGATATTATTTCTATAGTCCTTCAGATCTTAAAGTATTTGTTTCGACAAATGCTAAATTTCTGGAAAAGGACTATATGAATGATTTTGTGCCTAGAAGTAGAATTGTCCTGAATGAGATGTCAGGAGATACAATTCCACGAGAGGTTGCACAACCTAACCCAATTGTAAGTTCCGATCCAACACAAGATCAACAACCTACCATTCCTCGTCGTAGTGGGAGGGTTAGAACACAACCCGAAAGATACATCGGTCTGGGAGAATCAGTGGAGAATCTCCCGGACGACGATGATCCCTATACGTACAAGGAAGCTATGGAGGATGTTGATAGTCGCCATTGGCAAAAGGCAATGCAATCCGAGATTGAATCTATGTTCGATAACAAAGTCTGGTCCCTTGTAGACTTGCCTAAAGGGATAAAACCCATTGGGTGCAAGTGGGTATACAAGAGGAAAAGAGGTATGGATGGAAAGGTGGAAACCTTTAAAGCTAGATTGGTAGCTAAAGGGTATACACAGAAAGAAGGTATCGATTACGAGGAAACCTTCTCTCCTGTGGCCATGCTTAAATCCATTAGGATACTCTTATCCATTGCAGCATCTTTAGATTTAGAGATTTGGCAAATGGACGTCAAGACAGCTTTCCTAAATGGAAGTCTTGACGAAAGCATCTACATGATGCAACCAGAGGGATTCATTGAAAAGGGCCAAGTGGATAAGGTATGCAAGTTGCAGAAATCCATATATGGATTAAAGCAAGCATCCAGATCCTGGAACATAAGGTTTGATCAAGCTGTCAAAGGTTTTGGATTTATTCAGAATCCTGACGAACCTTGTGTATACAAAAGGATTAAAGGCGACAAGTTGGTTTTCCTGATTCTTTATGTTGATGATATACTACTCATTGGAAACGATGTAGGTGTATTAACATCAGTAAAAGAATGGTTAGCAAAACAATTTGATATGAATGACTTAGGAGAAGCAAGTTTTATTCTAGGTATCCAAGTAATAAGGGATAGAAAGAATAGAACGATTGCATTATCCCAAGCTTCATACATAGACAAAATCTTGTCTAGGTTTTCCATGCAGGATTCCAAGAAAGGTATGTTACCTTTCAGACATGGAATCAAGCTTTCTAAGGAACAAGTTCCTAAGAATGAGCATGAAGAGCAATTCATGAGTAGAGTTCCATATGCCTCGGCAGTTGGAAGTCTCATGTATGCAATGCTCTGTACTAGACCAGATATTTGTTTTGCTGTTGGCATAGTTAGCAGGTTTCAATCGAAACCTGGACCTGATCACTGGACGGCAGTCAAGCATATTTTCAAGTATCTTAAGAGAACGAGAGATAATATGCTTTTATACTCTGGAGGGGATTTGGTTCCCGTTGGGTATACAGATTCTGATTTCCAATCAGATTCTGACTCCAGAAAATCCACATCAGGGGCTGTGTTTACTATTGGAGGAGGAGCAGTTATATGGAGGAGTATCAAGCAATCTTGTATTGCTGATTCCACCATGGAAGCTGAGTATGTTGCTGCATGCGAAGCTGCCAAAGAGGCTGTTTGGCTCCGCCAATTCTTGATTGACTTAGAAGTGGTTCCTAGTGCGAATAAGCAGATCACTATCTACTGTGACAACAGTGGAGCAGTGGCTAATTCGAAAGAACCAAGAAGTCACAAGAGAGGTAAACACATTGAAAGAATGTATCATCTTTTAAGGGAGATTGTTCAAAGAGGTGACGTGACGATTACCAAAATCGCGTCAGCAGAAAATCTAGCGGATCCCTTCACAAAGGCTCTACCTCAGAAGAGTTTCGATGGGCATCTAGAGAATATGGGCTTGAGAGATATGACACATTTGCTATAGCGCAAGTGGGAGATTGTTAGGATTATGCTCAATAGCAAGAGTGTAATGTTGTAATTAACAATCTTTTTCATATTAATAAAGTGATTTCTGGTTTAACAAATCGTATAGCATTTATAGTTTGTATTATAATTGTCAAAGTAAATAATCATAAGGTCTAAAGACTATGGGAAAAGAAGAATTGTTCGTACATCTGGATATGTATGTGGTAGACACAATTCTTTAGTTAGTCTTGAATATTGTTCACAACTTAAGTTAAAGGTTGGGCACCTTTATCTTGTTAAAGTTGTAGAATTCTTTTGCTAGCATTTGAGTGGGATCAAATGAGATATGATGAGTCTAAAATCATCGGAGTGTCTTCGAGCAAAAGGATCTAGTGCACTGGGTGCATTGAACTGGATCACAATGAAAAGCTTTATCTAGAACCGTCAATAGATAATAGTCTTTTCATTATCAGGACAATCGGAGAGTCTATCTTAATCCTGAGATAAATGATGGACTTATGGTTGCAAGTGATATCATTTGAGTTATCAATGAGTACGATTATATCGCATAGTCTATCCTCGATAGTTTGGTGATATTCATTTGTTAATCGATAGAGGACTTCATTTATAGATATGGACATCGTGGCTCCATTTAATTAAATGAGAGTATAATATCATCATATGGATGTTTTGAGGTAATTGGATATTAAATCTCAACGTTGAGTTTTCAATAGTGTCTATTGAAAACATGGCTTCTGGACAAGTCAAAATATCCAAGTTCAAAACGTGGTCATATGAGTAAATATGGTAACTTGGAGAGTTATAGGCGGTCTATGAACTCTTGGCGATTACTGATATTAATCACGAGGATACACTATCTCCAATATGATTGTCTAGGGTATGAATGAGGAGCATCTTCCTTTTCTATCTTTATTTAAGAGTTCGGTTTTATCTCTTTAGTGGAATGAGTTAAAATTAATGGATCGGACCTAAGTGAATCATTTGTTGATTGTGATTAGGTTATGTCTATTAAAGCTTAAATTTAGATGGCCCGCCAAGATCCCCAATCCACACGGACTTGCATGGATCACTTGATATATTCTACCGGACCAATTTAAGGGTCCATCTAGAATTGCATTTAATATATTAAGAATATAATTTGCACATTATTTAAGTAATGGGCTGCTCAATTATATTAATATATTAATGAAAGACATGTGGGCTTGTTTCTTTTAGTAAGAATGGGTCTGGTTCACATGTGGGCTTTTTTATTTAAAGTCCAATGGATTAAATGAAATAGGAAAATAATATTAGGCCCATCTTAAATATAAGTGGGGCGGCTAGGTTAAGGTTTTGACCTAAAAATATTATTTTGTTTCATTTGTTTTAATTAAATAAGAATTAATTGATTTATTGATTAATTGTTTAATTAAAGAAACAAATCTTTCCTAAAAGTAAAAGACTTGTTTGATAAGTAAATAAATAAATTAGTATTATTTATTTAATCAAATAAGGAGTCTTTTTTTTTATTTAGTCAAATAAAAGAATAAAAATAAAAGAGTTGGATTAGGGTTTGAAGTCTATAAAGTTAAAAAGAATTAGGGTTGAATTTCAGTCACCCTATATAAGTGACATGATGAAATTCGGCCAACCCTAATTAGATACTACATAGAATTCGGCAACCCTAAAGGAAAAAGAAGAAAAATTCGGCCAACCTATATATATGTTCTTATAGGGTTCGGCCACATCAATTAATTGGTGCTTGAGTTTTTATTTTCTTTCTTCTTCTTCTTAATTCTAAGAGAGTTTTTATTCTAGAGAGACAAAAAGGAGTGAAAAATTATTCTTTGATAGTATACAATTGCTTAAACATCAATAAGCTTGTGTATACGATATCGATCTAGGTTCACGCGAGTTTCGATCATAAGATTGTGAACTCAAAAGTGACCGGAATAATTTTGACATTCATTTGATTGTTTTGTGACTAACAAAGAAAAGAAAGTATTTGTTTGGTCCATTCATAGGTTTGCAATTCAAAGGAAAGGGAGACCACGCTCCTAGGTGATCCACGTTCGTGCTCGGATTGAAGGTCTTGCGGATTACCATTGACGTAAGTCAATCGGATCACGCGACAAGAGGTAATTTACTTTTATTGATATATATGCATGTTTATTGATTAAAAGGGTTTAAGGTTCATAAAGGAAAAATTTTAAAAGTCACTAAATCGTCTTTAGTATCGCTTCCGCTGCGTGTAACACTTTTATTTGTTTATTTTTCCCTACAGCCTCAGCCATGGATAGAGAAATTGAGTTTTGTTTCTTACAAAACCAAGAAACCAAATTATTCTCTAGGAAGAAGCAACCGTTCGATGTACTCTTCCTAACATCACAATTTCCTGCCCAATCGACATCACTAAATCCAACAAGACTTGGAGTAGTGTCAAAGAAGTACAAAATCCCATGATTTGAGGTACCATTCACAAACCGAATGATCCTCTTCACCGCAACAAGGTGAGACTCTTTGGGACTAGCTTGGTACCTATCATACACACCCATACTAAAACAAATATCGGGCCTACTTACGGTCAAGTAAAGCAGGCTACCTATCATGCCACGATATAGATTTTGCTCAACATCCTTTCCATTTGCATCTTTGCTAAGTTTCAAGGTGGTGTTCATGGGTGTGTCACAATGTTTGGCATTTTCAAGGCCAAACTTCTTTACTAGGCTCTTGGCATATTTGGCTTGGGATATGAAGATCCCATCATGCATTTGTTTAATTTGCAAGCCTATGAAGTAATTTAGTTCACCAACCATGCTTATTTCAAATTCATGAGACATGACATCAACAAATTGTTGGACTTTGGATTGGTTGGTGTAACCAAAAACAATGTCATCGACATAAATTTGAGCTATGAATAGCTCATCTTTAGTGCACTTGATGAACAAAGTCTTATCAACACTACCTCTAGAGTAGCCATTGTTAACAAGATAAAGAGTGAGGCACTCATACCAAGCCCTTGGTGCTTGTTTCAACCCATATAGAGCCTTCTTGAGGCGATAGAGATGGTTGGGGTGGTGTGCATCCTCTTGCAAAAATCCATTGAGGAATGCACTCTTAACATCCATTTGGTGCAACTTGAACTTGTGCACACAAGAAATGGACAAAAGAAGCCTAATGGACTCTAACGGGAGCAAAAGTCTCCTCAAAGTCAATACCCTCAATTTGAGAGTACCCTTGTGCAACAAGTCTTGCCTTGTTTCGTACAACGTTTCCATCCTCATCGGATTTTTTCCTAAACACCCATTTAGTGCCTATGACATTGGTGTTTCTAGGTCTAGGAACAAGAGTCCAAACCTCATTTCTCTCAAATTGGTTTAGCTCTTTTTGCATGGCAAGAACCCAAAACTCATCCTCCAAGGCTTCATCAACCTACTTAGGTTCTATTTGAGAGGTGTAACAACTGTAGCTAATTTGATTAGCTATTTGACACCTAGTCCTTACACCCTCTCTAACATCTCCAATGATATCATCTTTATCATGAAGTATCCTAACCCAAGGAGCAGGTTCATTCAAGTCCAAATGAGGAACTCTATTAAGAGGTAAATCATCCTTTTTATCTTGGTTTGGCTTTACACCAGTTGAAGTCTCACCAATCTCCTTGAAAGGGAGGTCATCAATCTCACAAACATCCTCCTCATGGTTATCAATTTTGGGCCTACAATTATCAAAGACAACATTTGATGATTCCATGACACTTCGAGTTGTAAGTTCCTCAAGGTTGATTGGCTTATTTCGGTGACAAACCACAAATGAGGTTTGTTGTAAGGGTAGCTTAGGCATTTGATGGTTGATGCTTTGCATAACCAAGACCCTCTCAAGACCTCATGAGATCAATCACTTTAAAGGTAAATTTCTAAGTGCTTACTTGCTTTGAAGAGATGTAGTTGCACACACTAACAACATATGCATATTTCTTATTTTTGTATGTTGTATGTCTTAATAATGTGTGCTTTAATGTTCGTTAATCTCTCTTCTTGCATGTTTAATTTGATTGCATCTTGTGTGTTAAATGCCATGTTTGTGATGCATCATGTTTTTTAAGGGTGCTGTAAAACCGCCTTACGTAAGGCGGTTGAACAGCGGTTAGAGCAAAATTGCTCTTGACTGCTCTACGACCGCCCTTCGTAGAGCGGTGCCACTGGTGGATTTTATAATCGTCTAAAAACTGCCCTACAACCGCCCTATGTAAAGCAGGTGTAAGGCGGTCCTTAAAATCCGGAGAGCAATCGCCCCCGTTTCGCCTGAAAACTGCCCTATGTGAAGAGCGGTCATGAAGAACATGTTCTTCATTTCCCAGATGAACGGCCTTACAACCGCCTTAAAATCGCCCTATGTAGGGCGGGTGTAAGGTGGTCAAGGCAAAACTTTTGAAAACCTTGCAAAACGACGTAGCATCAATTTGTCACCATATATATATGCTAATTTGACTTTAGTCAGTTTTAAGAGAGTCCAAATTATATTTTGACTTAGCATTTTTCCAAAGAGAAAAAATCACTAAAGAACTCTTCTTTGTTTACTCAAACACATATCCAAGTGTATCAAATCATCATCTAGCATTATCCATGGTTATCTAGGTGACATTCATGTTTTGTTTTTATTCAACACTTTTAGCTTGGTAAGTTGGTCACTAATATCACATATATTTTGTGTCTTTCTTAACAAACAATCTTATTTATTACTTGTATGCTTATATAACATATTCTATTGACAAGATTGAGATAATTGTGTTGATTGTTTGAGAGTTGTATTTGGATAGCTATTTTTAGGATTGCTTAATCTTTGATAGCTAAGCTTTATGACATATCATATAGCAAAGATTGATATCTAGGATTGAGATTATTGTCATCTTTCATCCTAGATAGGCATTTAGTGTAACCTAGCATTATTTGCTCTTTGAATATCATATTATTCACATTAGGTTGTTTATTCTGAAGTGAGTCTTGTGACTCCCGGTGAGTGGTGCAAGCAAATTGGACTAGGTCCACTTTTATAGGCCTGCAGGTAGTAGTGGCTGGTTATAGACCGTGAGAGGTTAAGGTCAACCTAGGTTGTAAACGTCATTGCAATTAGTGGATTTGAGGTTCATGTGTGGCGCACATAATAGCCCATGGTTTTTCCTTGTTGAAGGTTTCCACGTAAATATCAAGTGTCTTTTATATTTCTGCACATATTACACTTGCTATATAAATTGACTAGTTAGGGGCATTTTCGTAAACTTGACTAATCACGAAAATTGGGTAAAATTGATTAAAATCAATTCACCCCTTAGATTAATATTGAACACACCATAATTTGTTTCAATTGGTATCAGAGCGGGTTCCTAGATATACTTAGGTGATCATTTGCTCATTTTTAGTGTGTTGTGCATTTTGTGTGATTTTTGATCATTCATACATTTGCATTCATATCATTCATTCATAAACACAATGAGTGGAAACGGTGGTGGAAACGGTGGTGGCAACAAAGGTGCTTCAAGCACAAGACCTCCACTCCTCACCAGGTTAAATTATGCCTCTTGGAAAGGCAAAATGGAGTCGTACATATGCCAAATCCATGACCGGGCTTGGATGGCGGTTGAAGACGGCTACGAATCACCAATGATGACTCCTACGGGTGGACGAGAGGATGTACTCAAGCCTAAGGTGCAATGGAACGGGCAAGAGTTTGATGCATCAAAATGGAATATGAAGGCAATGCATGCCATCCTATGTGCAATGGACAAAAATCAGTATAAATTGATTCAAAACACTAGGATAGCTAAGGAGGCATGGGACATCCTAGAAGTTGCACATGAAGGAACCGAAGTGGTGAAGGATTCGAAGCTTCAAGTCCTCCAAACTCAATTTGAGATGCTCAAGATAGAGGAGAGTGAGTGCTTCAACGACTTCGAGATCAAGTTGATGGACATAGTCAATCAAAGTCATCAACTTGGTGACCCTTACTCGGATAAAAGAATCAAGCAAAAGATTATGAGATCGCTTCTCGAGAGGTTTGAATACAAGGTAACGGCTTTAGAGGAGAATAGCACCTATAAAGACATGAAGCCGAGTGAGGTGATTGAGAGACTTATAGCTTATGAGTCTAGGAAAGGTCCTATCTCCACACCTCCTAAAAAGCAAAAGGGAATTGCTTTGAAAGCCTCCAAAGTTGAGAAGGATGAGGAGAAGGATGACTCAGATGAAGACATAGCCTTGTTGATGAAAAGATTTAAGAAGTTTGACAAGACCGAGAAGAAGGGATTTGGATCCAAGGGTCAAGACTTGAAGAAAAGGACTCCTTTCAAGAGGTTTGAGCCTAGACAAGAGAAGAGTGAAAAGAAAGGGATCCAATGCTATGAGTGTGGTGGTATAGGACACATCGCTCCCGGTTGTGGTAATTTGAAGAACAAGAAAGGGAGAGTGATAGACGCCACGTGGAGTGGAAGTGATGACTCCGATGAGAAAGATGAGTCTTCGGATGATGAAGAACTCATGGCTAACTTCATAGCCTTTGCCTCCTCCCACAAGAGCAAATGTGCTAGTGAAGAAAAGAATGAAAGTCAAGAGCCATTTGATGAATTCGGCCAACCCCTTTGAGAAGAAAAAATATTTTTCTTTTCTTTTCCTCTCTATGTTGCCGCACCACCATTTTCTCAATTAGGTTTAGGTAGTTTATTTTTCCTGATAAGTATATCTTATATATTAAGATCCTATGGTTTAGTAAACCAAGTCCAAATACGATTATAAATCCTTTTTAATTCAGTCATCACTAGGGTTTGAACAGTTGACCTCTTTAAAGAAAATAAAAATAATCTCTTATTATTTTATTCTTTTCTATTATCAAGGTTCGAAACTAAAACCTCCAAATAACAATTAATAACTCTTAATTATTAATATGTCAATCAAATAATTATAATAATATTTAATTCATCAATTAAATAATATATTAATTAAATAATCATATCATTTAATTAATTCCCATAATATTTTTAAGTTACTTTCGTAACATAATTAATTGGATAATCCAATTCTCCGTGAGCCTTGTTACTATCAATCGTAAATGGCTTGTAAGGGGACCTAATAGACCCACAATTTTGAGCTCCAATAATACTTAGAAAAAATTAATTAAACTCTTTAATTAATATTTCACTATTATTAACCTCGGAGTTATTCCACTAAAAACCCAAAGTTGTATTCTTGTAACTGTAGATATTTTACACAACCAAATTATCAGTGTCCATCGATATAACTATTACATATGGTATGATCCTCTACAAGTAGTTCATAATTAGAGTTAGGTTATAAAGTCTATTATACCTCTCTAATTATATCTTTTCCTTTAAGTACTACTGATTCTCTAATGAATGATTATATCCTTCATTCCTTTATGGAAGAAGGATAGCGCTCTTAATCGTTCAAGTCCCTAATCAACCCTTAAGGGAACTACTATCTACTTCTTGCAAGAAGGAGTGGATTTCTCTATTATGTGCATACCTTCCCAACCACAAATCAAACCGTGATTCCAAGATACAGAGTTATTGATCGGGAATGCTACTCTGACTCATATGGTATGTTAAAAACCACAATCTAACTTGAAGGAGTCAGCAAGACACTCAGGATTTAGATCACCCATATATAACCATCATTTGTCGATATATATGAATCTTTTCAACTAACGGATCTTAGTGATAGATTCATATAGATCGTGGCCCCGTCCTATATGATCACAACATATAAGGTGCCTTCATTCTCAAATCACCATATGAGTAGTCTAGGATAAGACCACCATACATTATGAAATGGACTGCAGTTGTAGATTAACTACAAATAAAATACCAAGTTTTATTTGCTTTTTACGGACTCTTTAGATTGCATGTCTCAAAATGAATTCCTCTGTATATGACATTCATATACTCAATTTGAGACTATATCTAGCAATCTTGGATGTTTAGCACATATAATATAAATGTACGAGTCATGTTAATTGAATGAAATAACTACTTCTTTTATTAATGAATTTATAACATTTACAACTTACAAGCTTTAGAGCATAAATCCCAACAGTTTTCTTGAGCTTCCAAGGTTGTTCGAAATCTTTAGCTTTCTATTGCCGTCGAATCTCATATTCCTTCTAAGATCAACGTTTCTTCTTCACTTCATCTCGAGATATCAGGTTAGTTTTATGGAACCCCGCACTCACCATCGTTTCGTTGAATTACTATGCCAAGTTGTCGAGGCTGGTGATACAAAGACTGTTAATAGGATCTGATCTATTCTGAGATATAACCCACCAATTTTCACTTCACATTCTCAGTTTGTAGCTCTTAATATTAATTATACTTTTGCATAACCTAAATATCGTTTTGCTTCAGCGAGTCCCGTTATTTCCCCTATCAAACTTGTCTAGAAATAACAAGATTAACCCGTATTGGTTAGGGTAGCAAACTCATTGCTAAGGCTTCTACCTCAAACGACTTGAAGATTACATCGCAAACTATTCAGTTAGAGGAAGTTGATAAGAAGAATCGGGCGCACCTATTGAGATTTTCCGCCGTATAGCCTTCTGCCTATGACACTAAAGTCAACGCAATCACCGATCGGGAGATTCTTGAATACATTAAGAGGTTTAACATTCATTGTTCTGGCTTTTTTGCGATAAGAGCCGAGCCATCTGGAATCCACCTTTGGGCGTTGTTGTTATATATGGGGCCATACTCACCTCTAGGGTTATATAGCCTTTCCAGCCTTACATTACTAGATTTTTGGCAGATGTTGGGATTGCACCTGATCAGCTGACTCCTAATTCATATAAGATCTTAGTTCGTTTGTGGAAGTATGGAAAAATATCAGTGCAAAACATCCATCAACCCCTATGAAGATCTATCATTTCTACACCCTCGGTCGATCGGTCACTATGGGCACTTTTCATCTTCAATCCAATTCTATAAATCATTAGGTCTCTAATGATGTGCATGAAAAACCTCAACCATCGACCCTCAAGGATCATAAAGGCTTCATTTGGGGGTTCCCTTCATTAAACAAGTTTTGGAAGAACAACAAGTTCATCGTCTCAAATGATTAGGAACAGGTAGTAGTCGGAGATGTCTCTCAAAGGATGACCAAGAATAGTGTCCCCAAGCATTTTATCAACCCAGTTGCTTGGTTTAAATCTCCTCAAATGCTAACCAAGGAGGAAGCTAAGCGCGTGATTAAGGCTGCCACTCAGTCTTGGGACAACAGGGATCGTCGCTCGCTTCTGGAAGAGAAAGACTTGATAAAAACGGGGCTTATCGTAACTATTTCCAAGGGGTAATAGTGTTGTAAGTCTACATTACCTTCAATTTGGTTTTATGTTCAACGATGCCATTAGTCAAACTAATATTGTTTCAATGCTTTTCAGTGTTTGATTATGATGTGGTTACTGGTGACTAAGCCGAGCAAGCTATAAACATGGATAAGGTGAAAGAAGCCATTGAATAGTTTGCCCAAGCGATTGCTCCCCCTGAGCCTGATTATGTGGAGCACACTTATATCCCTAACCCAAAAGCTTCTCCAATACCTGCTGATACCACTGCCGATTAGGTGATTGTAGAGGAAGCTCAAACATCTCCTAAAAATCCAAAGAGAAAATTGAACAAGAAAACCACTGCTAGAAAAATTGCAAAAAAGGCAAATGGGGCTTCTACCTTTAGTGTCCCTCATCTTGAATCTTTAGTAGATGTCATTGAGGAAGGGGTGATCGAGGTTGAAGATGAACCGACCGTTCCTAGGGATGCTAAGTCGATCCTACTGTAGAAATTGAGGTGGTATCAGATGTGTCGGTGGGTGCCCGCCCTGTCCCCATGGTTGAATCTTATAAAGAGGATAGTGATCAAAGAATGAGCGACCTGTTGAAAAATGGAAGGCACTTGTTTGTTGATTGGCTGATGAACCGATTAAGTGAAGCTAGACACCCAGTTAGCCATTGAATCTCCTTTAACGTTCGGGGGACTTTATATATTTTAGTGTCTTTATCTTCTCAATGTTTACTTCGATTCCTCTCTAATGGACCTAAAATCCAAGGAACTACCCCGATGGTACTCCAAAAATGCACTTGTTCAGGTTAAGCTTCATCTTGTACCGTCTTAAAACTTCAAATGTTTCTCTCAAATCTGATGCTTGTTTTTCAGCTGTAACAATTTTAGTCAGCATGTTATCCACGTACACCTTCGTATTCCTGCCGATCTGTCTAGTGAACATCTTGTTCATCAGCCTTTGGTATGTCGCTCTAGCATTCTTCATATTGAATGATATTACTTTTTAGCAATAGAGCCCTTGATCAGTTATGAATGTTATCTTATCTTCATCTGGTTCAAACATTTTGATCTAGTTGTACCCTGAGTACGCATCCATGAAACTGAGCAGCTCGTATCCAGCTATAGCATTAACTAAATGGTTTATCCTTGGCAAGGAAAAACTATCCTTTGGGCATGCCTTATTTAGGTTAGTAAAATCCATACCCATTCTCCACTGGCCATTCTTCATTTTTATCAACACTATATTGGCTACCCACTTTGGGTACTGAACCTTCCTGATTGATCATGCAGCCATTAGTTTCTTGACCTCTTCCTTGATGGCCCTATTTCTCTCAGGATTGAACATGCGTCTCTCCTGAATTACTGCTTATGTTCAGGGTCAATCGTCAAACAATGAGAGATCATTTTAGTGTCTATCCTGGGCATGCCTTTATTTTTCCATGTGAACACATCTTTGTATTCTCTCAGCAAGCTGGCCAGATCAGTCTGAACATGGTCAGATAACTGAACCCCTAACTTGTCAATTTGATTAGGCTCATTACTATCGAGCACAACCTCCATCGTCGGTTCTTCTTCTTCCAAACTTTTTTCACACTCAGAAGATACTTCTCTCGGGCCTAGATCAAACCTAGTCGGTGTATTTGCCTGGGCTTCCTCCTCATCAATCTCAAAACACTTTTCTCCAACCATGTCAATCTGCATTACATCAGAATCCGCTTTCTCTCTATACACTACCAATTTTTTTTCCCTGCCCATTCATGTGAGCTCTTTATCACACCTACTTTTACTTCAGTTGGGAACTTAACTATTAGGGCATAGGTTTTTGTTACAACTATGTATTTGTTCAAGAAAGGTATTCCTAGCAGAGCATTGTTTGGCCAATTCTCACAGTCAACCACTACAAAGTCAATAAGCACAGTTTTTTTTTTTTTTTTGGCAAGGCTAAGTCCCGATCTCAACTGGTAGCTTGACTATTCCTAAAGACCTCACTTCAACCCCACCAAACTCTCTAAGAGGGTTTATTAACAGTTGTAGGTCTTTCCTTTAAAGTCTCAACTGATCTAACACTTTAGTGCTCAGAATATTCGTCGAGCTCCTATTGTTGATCAACACCCTCTTCACCTCTCTATGGCCAATGCGAACCAAAAATACGATTGCATCATTTGGCTTGACCTCAATTTCGTGTGCGTTTACTTCTGAAAAAAAAAATTGGGTCCTAACTGAAATTCCCTTAGGCTGTGTTTGGTATAAGGGAAAGATGAAGGGAGGGAAAGGGTTGGAGGGAGAGGAAAGGGAGGGAGAGCAAATCTCTTGTTTTACTGGAGGGAGGAGTGAAGGGAGAGGGGGATAGGGGGAGAGGGGGGAGAGGAGGGAGAGCTTCTCCCTCTGGGTCCACCATATTGGATCCCTCAAATGATGGGTGGATCACAATGGGGGGAGAGTGATGGGGGGCAAAGACAAAAATACCCTCCATTTTTATACTACCCTCCGATTTTTTAAAGGGCAATATAATAATTTTATAAATTATATATCAATCCATCCATCCAACCCTTTTTTTAATGCCAAACAACATGGAGGATATGTATTATCTTCTCCATCCCTCCTACTCTCTCTCCCTCTTAATTGATCCATCCCTCATACTCCTCCTCTCTCATACCAAACATAGCCTTAAATAATATAGTGTAATATATACCTAGAGGGGGGGTGAATAGGTATAGGCCCAAATTCTTCCAAATTTATTTTTCTTAAACACAACAATGATATGCACACTTGGCGTGTCTAACAAATGAATTGTTTTAATCAACACAAGCGGAAAATCAATGCACAAGTGATGCAATCAATACAAGTTATGAAAGATAATGAAACTTAAAGCGAAACTTGACACAAGTATTTTTACGTGATAAAACCTCCTAAGAGGAAACGTCCATGGGTTGATATCACAATCATCGGTAAGCAATTCACTATGACAAAAATGAGATACACACTCAAGGCAATCAATACATGATATCCACCTTAAGTTATAAACTCCTAGTCTACCCTCGGGCCTAGTGAATAACCTAGCCTACTTCTTATCCAAGATGTGTCTTACACCTCTAGGAAGCAACTTCCTATCCAAAATGCTAACGTCTCTAAAAAGCTTTCATGCTTGTCTATCCGGATCCCTTTGATCCTAGAAAAGACTTCTTGCTTAGTTATCCGGATCCCCTTGATCCTATCTAAGACTTCACGCTTGACTATCCCGATCACATGTCCTAGCCAAGTCTTCTTGCTTTAAACAAAGCTTCACTCACTTTGAAAGAGACTTCAACCTTTTGCAAGGCAAAATGATCTAAGTGATGCAAACATAATCAAATAGAGAAATTTGATCACACAAACTCTGTGAACATGCAAGAGATAACTAGAATATGCTATCAACACTCAATCACAAATTTATCTAGAAATCAAAGCATGTGAATCAATAAGAACTAGATTCGGATATTCAAAATCACACACAAAAATCCTAGTTCTTAGATCATGAAATTAAACCTAGAAATTATCATGAAGCACATCACACAAGACATTTCTAGAATTAATTTCAAATTAATCAAGTTTAGCTAAAAGATGTTCAAATGAGATCACAAAGCTAAAACTCAAGAATCAATCAATCAAACAAACCTAGAATGTGAATTAACATCATCCTTAACACATTTCATCTATCAAATAGGAAGTTTAAATGAGATGATCAAAAGAGAAAGTGAGAAGAAGATGTTTCACCTACAAATGATGAACCACGGACTAATATCCGTTCATTACACAAAATCACGACATCATTTGGCTCTAGAAAGTCTTGGGGTTTTTTTCTCTCTTCAAGACCAACACTTTTGGGTTTTGATCACTTGATTCGGAGTTGAAATGAGAGAGTTATGATCAAAACAAGAAATCAAAAACTTGAAGAAATTTTCTGGTCTCTATTTTTCAATTTTTTCTTCATACAAGTTTGGAGGGAAGGAGAAAGATATTTAAAGGAGAGTAGATGGGAGATTCAGTGGCTAAGGGGTGTTGAGGCCATGAGCCTCACAGGGTAGAGGGGTGTTGAGGCCGTGAGCCTCACGCGCCCCTTACGGGCTTGCCCTCCAATGGCCTTTAGCCATGGCTTGCCTCTCTCGCACTCCTCTCGCGTTCTTTAGCAGTACGGGCATCCGAACTCTGAATTCAAATCCATTTTTGTATTACGAATCATGACTCCCTCATGCATAAGGAAGAATACAAAACTTTACGAAATGGTTGTGAATTCAACTCGATACACGACGACGAAGACAACACAACATATTAGAACGTAAAGTAGCGTAGCTTCCTAGTTTGGACTCGAAACCTAATGAGTGAGTAACCAAAACGATCGAAACTCAATAAGGAATCATATGAGATCATGTTCAAGTCCAAAATCAATGAAAACAAAAAAATAAAATAAACTCAAAGTCACACAAGTATGCTATTTCCTAGAGATAGTCCTAGAACATGGAATTTCACAATGTTTTTCAATATGAGATCAATGCATGTGCATACTTCAATAAGTGTGTGAATGTGTTATACCAAATGTAGCAAAACAATACAGGGACACACATGTATGAATTGTGTGTATGTGCACTTACGCCTTGCAAGAGAAAGAAGTATATTGATATCTTAGAATCCAAGTATGCGATTTTCCTCTTGAAGACGATATTTGCATGAGAAGTTGCTTTTCTGCTTTGAAGCTCCCTTCTTCTAAGAAATGCCTTAGCAACTAACCAATACAAATAAAGAGAGTTTTGCAATGGAAAGCCAACACAAATCTAGGATCTTATATTAGCCATTTTTGATCCTTTTTGGATCGGGTTCGACTGAATTTATCTTTAACCTCTTTTAACTGTTTATTGTATCACAGACCCCTGTCATTCTTTCTTTTCTACTTTTTCCTGTGTGGGGTCCTTTAAAGATGGTGTTGATATTTCCTTCTCCCGAATTCCTATTGGGGTTATCTTTCCCTTTTTGGCTCCCCTCTAGACGATCATCTTTTGAGGATCCGTCTACTGGTTGTCGACCATATCCTTCAAGTGTCCTTCTCTGATGAGCTTCTCAGTATAATCCCTTAATTGATAGCACTTTGAAGTCTAATGGCCATTCTCCATGTGGAACCGGCTGCACTTGGTCGTATCCCTATAAGGGATAAACTGTATGATCAAAGAAAAAAAAACAAGGGAGACAAGAGCACAAGAAATACAAACAAAATTCTTAAAGCACAGATGGAATCTTTTTAAATTCATTTCGCCGAATTTCCAGCTCACCATGTTGGCAAGTCACCAACAATTCATCTTGTGGATTTATAGGGTATTGTTGGATGAATTTGTAGTGAGCTTCACACATCTACATAAAATAGTGGACAATGTAGAAATATAGTATGCTACGTCACCTAAAGTCAAATAGGAGACACATCATCAAATGTTCAATACACGTAGCAGCACCATGTGAGAGACGATCTACGAATTAAACCTATTCAGTAGATGAGATCTACTGGCAAGGTTGTTTTTGTGTGGAAATTTGTTTGTCAAAAGATATTTATAAAACCTTAGCAATGCCTCAAAATGTTTTCAAAACAAGTTTAATGGCAAGTGAGGTATCGTTCCACAAGGATAGAAAGGTAATAGTGATTAAATCAATAACCATTTATCAATTTGAGAACCGATTCGATCTTTTAGAGCTAAATCTATCCTTAGATGTGATATTAAAATAACTCAACTCTCATTACACATAAACGATTGGTATGCTCGGTTAAGTGGAAAAAGGGTTTCTAATTAGGCTTAGATGTATTTAGGGTGGTTGGATGGCTTGGATTGGTATGCTCGCAATCCACCCCTTCCACTCTTTAGCCGGGATATGTTGGATTGGTAAGTTCAAACACATCCCTTCCATTCAAGATAGTTAGTTTTAGTCACCTAAATATGGGTATCTCAACTTGGATTAAGAGTTGATATGCCCACTCAATCAAGGAGATGTTTAATCCAATATTGATGAGGTCGTTTGTGTGCTCAACAAAATACTCTTTTATGTTCTTTTGAAAACCATGTTTTAGCCATTTGAAAATCCTTTGATATGTTAATTTTTAGCAAGTGGTAAACAAGATTCGTTCCACAGGGAAATGGAGTAATACGTTAGATTGATTGACTAATCTATTTTGCAATAAGATAAATCATATGAGTTGATAGTTGTGTGGTTTGATAAACCACCAAACATACAAGTAATATAAATATACAAAAGTGATAGGAAAAATAGAAGACTCAACAATCTTGATAAGAGGGATGATGTAAACAAATAGAATGATGCTAGGGAATTGATGGATTCACAAGTGATATGGGTAATGCTCTTTAAAGCGTCATTAATGGCCAAATCTCTTAGATGCTAACCATTTATTTCCTATAGTGTGTTTAGGTCATTTTTAATGAACACTAAACATCTTCCCACCCCAATGCCTAACCGATTAAGGAGAGAGGGTCAAGATGGGATCAATTTGATACAAATCAAGGTTAGATTAATGGGGTTGATATATCCAACACTAATCTATCCTATTCACTAAGTTCCTTAACCAATCAAGGTTGTCAATCCAAGATTGGTTTCACAACAAATTATCCCACACAATAAAATAATCTATTAGTGATATACAATGCAAATCAAGGTAATGTATAGAATCTCAATATTAAGTGAATAGAAAACAAGTAAAGATTTAATTACACATAGCTTAAACAAAAACCCATAACAAATGTTCCTCACACTTATCCCCTAGATTAGGGGTTTAGTTATACGTAGTTACAATCAAATGAATGGAAAGTAATAGTTAAGGGAATCACCCTTAGGCCTCCTTCTTTAGAGCTTGCTCATTCCCTTCCTTTTTTGCTCCTAGTGTCAATAGTGGTAGAATATGATGTGTCTAGATAGGTGGGTGTCTAATGGTGAGTGACAAAGGTATTGAAATGTAGAGAATGGAAAGAGATGGATGGTTGGGTGAAGTAATCAAGACATTGGTGTTGAGGTGTTAGATGGAAAAGATAGTTCAAGTTTAGAGAATGGAGGAAGTTGAGAGAGTGATGTATGGAGGATAAACTAAGTCTAATGCTCTGTAAATTTCTTGCTATAGAAAATGCTTGGATCCTTCTTAAGTTAGAAGAGAGGGATATATATATATATAGTCACACTCAGAAATGTACTGATAACTGCTTGAAAATCCGATATGGAGTGATGTCGTCACTTGTGCGGCCATTGGCGACATAGTGGTGACAAACGATTACTCATTCTGAGATTCACATGTCGCCGCTTTTCTTATCTTTTTTGCCACTTTGCAAGTGGCAACATTGAAGAAATTCCAATTGTCGCCACTTTGTCACCACTTTGTCAATATGGCAACACAAAGTGGCGACAAGACTTGATGCTTTTAATTCTGAAATGAGCATTCTATTGCTACTTCTACCATCATGTCGCCACTTTGTGATATGGCGACACAAAATGGTGACAACACCTGATGCTTTAATTCTGAGAAATGCATTCTGTCGCCACTTAAGCCATCAGGTCGCCACTTTGCAAAGTGGCAACAATGCCCTGTTTTGCCAACTTGAGCTCTTTTTGCACCAAAGTCCTCATCTCCCTCATAAATGCCCCTAAGGTCTGAGTAAACCTAAAACACTTGATTTAATGACATTAAATGTGGGGAAATGCCCGAGAATCAAGCAAAGAGAGTCGGGAATAGGGGCCAAAATCATACCAATTTTGGCTTGATCAAATACCCCCAAACCTATCATTTGATAGTCCTCAAGAAAAGCAATCACAAATCAACCCTAAAGACAATCATCAAGATATTTCAAAGGTTTTTTCAATCAAACACTAACTCATCCGAGCAAGGTTTAACTTCTCATGATCAAAAATGTGAAACCAAAATGAAGAGATTAAAAAGATGATGCACTAGTAAGGATTTGTTCATGTAAGTGAATTGTTAAGTAAAAATTAAGAGCATGCCACTCTCGATATGATTGTACGCAATGCGACCTTACATTCAACATGCCTAAGCTTCAAAGCAAAGGTGCCATTTGGTTTAGAATGTAATTCGCCTTGATAACTAATCCTCACCGGATTCTCTCTTTTCTTCTCTTGAGATTCCTAGGTTTCACTCAAATTCTTGTGCAATATGAATTTATGTCATGGATATCTAATTGATTGCACATGATGACATTTAAAACGCAATTTCTTGAAAAGTAAGTTTCATGAATTGAATTGCAAACCATGAATCGGAAAGAACATGTATCAACCAAAATTTACAAAATGGACAATCCTAGAGATCATAAAGGTCTTCTTTTTGGTTGTAATGGGGCCTTAGGTGAATGGTAAGACAAAGAATGGGATAATGGATAACAAAAGACTCAATGATTACACTAAGGCATACATTATAATTATGAGTTCAATTTGCTTCTCACATATAATTCACATATAAGGTGTCTAATCTTTCACTTTCAATTTTACATGAGCATGTTACTATGATCTTTTCATTTGAGTAGCACATACCACTTTCAATTCTCTTTCTATGCCTTTGTGCCTAATTCTTGGTTCTCTTTTCCTCATTTTCTTTTGCTTTTCATTTTTTTTTCATTTTCTTTTGCTTTTGCAAAACTCTTTGCACACATTTACATGCTTAAGTACATATCTCTACACTTTCAAGTATAAAAACTTGCATTGATTCCCTAAGCCTTAGCAAATCATTTGGTCAAGGTAAGTCAATTATGTAAGCTATAAGATTCATATGGATGTGGTTCATGAATGAAAAGCTTAAGACGAGTTTGGCTTCAAAGGGGCTTGGGAGCACACACATTAGATGGGATAGAAGTATTTAGGTCAATTTAGTGGTGTTTTCACATGAATTGCCTAAAATCATTTCTAAAGGTTTGTCCACTACGCAAATTAAAGCATCCACAAGCAATCCATTAGATTCTATGATAAGCAATATTTAGTGCAAATGAGACTTATACATGCTTGAATGAGTGTTTTAGAACGAGTGTTTAAAGAGTGAATATTTGCAACTCAAAATACACTTTTGAAAGCCGTGTTTGTGATCTGTACGAGAATCTCCACTATTAATTCCTAGCCTTTAAGCAATTTGATAATTCATTCTTACATTTTGAGAAAAAGATTAACGCATTTTGTTCAATAACACTCTAAGTGGCATGCCGTTAATCTAAACCAAACAATGGAAAACATACGTAATTTCTCACTACTCATGAAAGGATCAATCTCAACAAGCAAGGTATGCTCAAACATGGCCTTATCGCAATCATTTGAAAAATTCAGTTCAATTTTTAAAACCAAGCAAAACAAGAAAAATGGTGTTATGCAAATGTACCCCCAAACTTAAATTGGACATTGTCCTCAATGTTCATGGGAGGTAAAAATATTATAAAAGCACAACTCAACAATCTCCAAGCAAAGAATTCATACATCAACAAAAGTGTGCAATGTCTATCAAAAATTTGGCAAAAATGCCCTCTCATTCTCATATGCACAAATCTTCCACAAAAATTATTCAATCAAGAAAAGCATATCACAAAACTCCTTTCAACAAAACTTTCAATTAAGCACAATCATCCTAAATCCTCTACCAAAATCCAATTCACACCCTTATTCTAAGCAAAAGCGAAATAGGAACAAAAATATAAAATAAAAGAAACGAAAAATCACTAAAATTAACATGCTTAAAATAAAGTCTAACAAGAAAGAGAAAGATCAAAGTTACCCGAGTGGATCGGTCAATTCTTCGCTCGAAATGAACTCCCATATTGGGTCTCCTCCTTTATATGGTTTCAACCGGTGACCATTCACTTTGAACTTCTTGCCCTTCTTCAAACTTTCTATCTCAATAGAACCATGAGCAAAAACTTGCACAACCCGATAAGGCCCCATCCATCTTGATTTTAGATTTCCCGGAAACAATTTCAAACAGGATTCAAATAGTAGAACAAACATTTTGGGGTGGAAATCTTCCTTTCTAAGCTTCTTGTCATGGTAGAACTTAGTCTTCTCCTTGTATAGCCTTGCACTTTCATATGCCTCTAAACGAAACTCCTCTAGTTCACTTAGTTGTAGCTTCCTTTCCTTACCCGCCTTGTCATGGTCTAAGTTTATCTTTCGAATAGTCCATAAGGCGTTGTATTCTAGTCCTACTTGGAAATGGCAAGCTTTTCCAAAGACTATTCGGAAAAGGCTCATTCTTAAGGGAGTTTTTAAAGTTGTCCTGTATGCCCACAATGCATCTTTAAGTTTTGAAGATCAATCCTTCCTACTCCCATTGACAGTTTTCTCCAAAATTTGTTTGATGTGACAGTTACTCACCTCCACTTGCCCTAAAGTTTGAGGATGGTATGGGGTAGCCACCTTGTGTCTAACTCCATATTTCTTTAGCAAAGCTCTAAATAACTTATTGCAAAAGTGGCTTCCACCATCACTTATTATTGCCCTAGGAATCCCAAACCTAGAAAAGACATTTTCTTTCATGAACCCAATGACCACATGGCTATCATTTGTCCTTGTAAGGATTGCCTCAACCTATTTAGACACATAGTTAACGGCCACTAAGATGAAATTGTACCCTTGAGATGTTACGAATGGTCCCATGAAGTCTATTCCCCATACGTCAAATAGTTCGACAACTTGCTCACTATTTAGTGGCATCTCATCCTGCTTTCTAATATTTCCCGACCTTTGGCACCTATCATCCTTTGACAAAGTTGTCCAATAGAACCCGCATTGGAGGATCTTCATCATTGTTTTCTTTCCACTATAATAACCTCCACACTCGAGCTTATGACAGAATTTGAGTATTTCTCCGTGCTCAATTTCCAGGACACATCTTCTAATTACTTGATCTGGGCCACGCTTAAAGAGGTAAGGCTCATCCCAAAAGTGGAATCTAGTACTAGCAATGAATCTCTTCTTTGCTTGTGGGTTCAATTCCGAAAGAATCACATTTGATGCCAAATAATTCACTATGTCTACATACCATGGGTCCCTCTCTTGCACCACCCATAGTTGTTCATTAGGAAAACTTTCTCTTATTGGTAATGAGTCCTCCTCTTCAATGGTTCCTTGAGTCAACCTACAAAAATGATATGCAACTTCATTCTCACACCCTTTTTGTCTCTAATTTCAAGGTCGAATTCTTGCAAGAGTAGTATCCATCTAATCAACCTAGGCTTTGCATCTTTCTTATGCAATAGATATCAAATAGCGGCTTGATCCGTATATACCACAACCTTAGCACCAAGTATTGCCTAAATTTCTCCAAAGCAAATACAATAGCTAAAAGCTCCTTCTCAGTAGTTGAGTAGTTCAACTGAGCATCATTGAGAGTACGTGATGCATAATAGATGACATGTGGAAGCTTCTCTACTCGTTGCCCTAAAATTGCTCCTATTACATAATCCGAAGCATCACACATAAGCTCAAAAGGGAGACTCCAATTTGGTAGAGTGATAATGGGAGCTGTAGTTAGTGCCTCCTTCAAAATCCCAAAGGCAATGACACACTCATCATTGAACTCAAACTCTACCTCATTTTAAAGGAGGGTGTACAAAGGTCTTGAAATCTTCGAGAAATCTTTAATGAAACGCCTATAGAACCCCGCATGACCAAAGAATGATCTAATATCTGTCACCGTCCTAGGAGGAGGCAAACTCTTCATTACCTCTATTTTTGCTTTATCCACCTCAATTCCCTTTTCCGAATTGACATACCCTAAAACTATACCACTTTTCACCATGAAGTGGTACTTTTCCCAGTTTAGCACAAGACTTGTCTCTTCACATCGTTTGAGCATCAAAGACAAATTCTTCAAACATGAGTCAAATAAAGCCCCAAATACCGAAAAATAATCCATAAAGATCTCAATAATGTCTTCTACCATATCTGAGAAAATTGAAGTCATGCACCGTTGAAAGGTGGTCGGCGCATTGCAAAGCCCAAATGGCATTCTTCTATAGGCATAAGTTCCAAACGGGCAAGTGAATGTTGATCTTCCGGAGATATAGCAATTTGGTTGTAACCGGAATAACCATCAAGGAAACAATAGTGGCTATGTTCGACGAGGCGTTCCAACATTTGGTCTATGAAAGGAAGTGGAAAACGGTCTTTTCGAGTGCTTGTGTTTAACTTCATATAGTCAATACACACTCTCCACCCGGTTTGTAGCTGTTGTGGAATCAACTCGTTCTTCTCATTCTTCACTACCATTATTCGAATTTCTTGGGCACTACATATATAGGGCTCACCCACTTGCTATCCGAAATTGGATAAATGATTCCTACATCTAGAAGCTTCAATACCTCTTTTTTGACCACCTCTTGCATGATGGGGTTTAACCTACGTTGTGCTTCCTTAGTTGGTTTTGTGTCATCTTCCAATAAGATTATGCATGCACAATTTCAGACTAATTCCCTTGATGTCATCAAGAGTCCATCATATTGCCTTTTTGTATCTTCTTAACACTTCAAGTAATTTTCTCTCCTCATCTTGGTCAAGGTTTGCCACAATGATAACTGGAAAATTCCCAATGTCATCTAGGAATGCATACTTTAAGTTTGAAGGGAGCTTTTTCAATTCTAGCTTTTGAAAAGCGAGTAGGGGGGTCTTCCTTGTTACTCTTCTCTATTTCAATCAACTCATCTGTTGAAGCTCTTACATCATTCTCTATATTACCATTTTTAGAAATCAATTTATCCCCTCTATCTTGATATAAAACCGTCTCAGTAGCTTCCTCTTTTAAACTATCCATTATGTCCACATGATCGCGCAAAATATGTTGTGCATTTTGGCCCTCATATCCTTACCTTTTGCCTCGTTTTCGTGTGTTTTTGCATCTCTTATGGGCTCTTTAACTGTATTTTCAGGCATTCGTACATTTTTGGTGTTGGAAACAGTATTCAAGACTTTCGAGAGAAAAAAAGGTCAAATGGTGCAAAAATAGGACAAGAAAGCTGAAGAAAAGATAAAGTGCTGGTCAGCTCACCCGTACAGTTGATAAAATGCTGGTCAACTCACCCGCACTCTCACCTTCACTGTTGATAAAGTGTTACTTAGCTCACCCACACTCTACGCGCAACAGCACTACCAATGACGGGTTTTTAGGCCAGTTTTGAGGGATAATTTGGTCCTTTTATGCCTAAATCGTTCCCTAACCTCCCAAGCCTATAAATATACCACTTTCTTCACAAGACAACCCTATCTTCTTACCTCTTCTTCAATTTCTCTCTTTAGACAACTAAACACTAACCTAGACTAAAGCTCACTCTCCCACACACCATTTCTTGATTTTCTGCTCAACAAAGCACTAAAGGGATTGGATTAAAGCTTTAAGACAACGATTCTCTACATGGGTTTTCTCTCAATCTTTTCTCTTAGTTTATATGTTGTAATAGACATGAGTAGCTAAATCCCCCACTAAGGGGTTGATGTGATTAGTTTGATGGATATTGGGCATTTGTAAATAAACTCTATTATTCTCTATATTTAATCTATCTTCTATGTTTTATTCTCTTGTATTAATTGCTTTCTAATATTGACTTGTCTTGGATACACACTCATAGCAAGTTGATTTGGAATCTATTTGAGTAGACAATTAGGTATACACCCTATTTGGTTGTCTAATGCTCTATAGAATGGAAGGATTTCATGAAATCCGGCTTAATAACCATAATCTTAATCTAATCTCAAATGGGTGGCCTTCACTATACACCATAGGTTGGCCATTTGTGAGGGAATTAAAAGTCATCACTGTTAGGATTATGCTCAATAGCAAGAGTGTAATGTTGTAATTGACAATCGTTTTCATATTAATAAAGTGATTTCTGGTTTAACAAATCGTATAGCATTTATAGTTTAATATTATAATTGTCAAAGTAAATAATCATAAGGTCTAAAGACTATGGGAAAAGAAGAATTGTTCGTACATCTGGATATGTATGTGGTAGACACAATTCTTTAGTTAGTCTTGAATATTGTTCACAACTTAAGTTAAAGGTTGGGCACCTTTATCTTGTTAAAGTTGTAGAATTCTTTTGCTAGCATTTGAGTGGGATCAAATGAGATATGATGAGTCTAAAATCATCGGAGTGTCTTCGAGCAAAAGGATCTAGTGCACTGGGTGCATTGAACTGGATCACAATGAAATACTTTATCTATAACCGTCAGTAGATAAAAGTCTTTTCATTATCAGGACAATCGGAGAGTCTATCTTAATCCTGAGATAAATGATGGACTTATGGTTGCAAGTGATATCATTTGAGTTATCAATGAGTACGATTATATCGCATAGTCTATCCTCGATAGTTTGGTGATATTCATTTGTTAATCGATAGAGGACTTCATTTATAGATATGGACATCGTGGCTCCATTTAATTAAATGAGAGTATAATATCATCGTATGGATGTTTT
Organism: Acer negundo; assembly: GCA_035582765.1. Classification (NCBI taxonomy): domain Eukaryota; kingdom Viridiplantae; phylum Streptophyta; class Magnoliopsida; order Sapindales; family Sapindaceae; genus Acer; species Acer negundo. The sequence goes on along the minus strand of CM069231.1, from coordinate 20,276,964 downwards.
GAGGTAATTGGATATTAAATCTCAACGTTGAATTTTCGATAGTGTCTATTGAAAACATGGCTTCTGGACAAGTCAAAATATCCAAGTTTAAAACGTGGTCATATGAATAAATACAGTAACTTGGAGAGTTATAGGCGGTCTATGAACTCTTGGCGATTACTGATATTAATCACGAGGATACACTATCTCCAATATGATTGTCTAGGGTATGAATGAGGAGCATCTTCCTTTTCTATCTTTATTTAAGAGTTCAGTTTTAGCTCTTTAGTGGAATGAGTTAAAATTAATGGATCGGACCTAAGTGAATCATTTGTTGATTGTGATTAGGTTATGTCTATTGAAGCTTAAATTTAGATGGCCCGCCAAGATCCCCAATCCACACGGACTTGCATGGATCACTTGATATATTCTACCGGACCAATTTAAGGGTCCATCTAGAATTGCATTTAATATATTAAGAATATAATTTGCACATTATTTAAGTAATGGGCTGCTCAATTATATTAATATATTAATGAAAGACATGTGGGCTTGTTTCTTTTAGTAAGAATGGGTCTGGTTCACATGTGGGCTTTTTTATTTAAAGTCCAATGGATTAAATGAAATAGGAAAATAATATTAGGCCCATCTTATATATAAGTGGGGCGGCTAGGTTAAGGTTTTGACCTAAAAATATTATTTTGTTTCATTTGTTTTAATTAAATAAGAATTAATTGATTAATTGATTAATTGTTTAATTAAAGAAACAAATCTTTTCTAATCAGGAAATATATTTCCTAAAAGTAAAATTAAAAGACTTGTTTGATAAGGAAATAAATAATTAGTTTTATTTATTTAATCAAATAAGAAGTTTTTTTTTATTTAGTCAAAATAAAAGAATAAAAGATCTATGAGTTGGATTAGGGTTTGATGTCTTAAAAACTAGATGGAAATTAGGGTGCAACATAAGCCTATGGTGGGCATGTGATTTCGGCAACCCTAGTTATTTCTAGGTTAGGATTTCGGCAACCCTAATAATAAAAGAAAAGAAGAAGCAAACTAGGGCCACCTATATATTGACAAGTATAGAATTCGGCCACGATGATATAGGTTCATGATACAAATTTCTTCTTCTTCTCAATTCATAGAAAGCTTTTTATTCTACTAAAACAAAAAGGAGTGTTAGATTATTCTTTGATAGTATACTATTTGCTTATTCATCAATAAGCTTGTATATACGATATCGATCTAGGTTCACGCGAGTTTCGATCATTAGATTGAGAACTCAAAAGTGACCGGAATAATCTTAGTCGTTCTTTTGATTGTTTTTGTGACTAACAAAGAAAAGAAAAGTTTGTTTTGTCCATTCACAAGTTTGCAATTCAAAGAAAAGGGAGACCACGCTCTTAGGTGATCCACGTTCGTGCTAGGATTGAAGATCTTGCGGATTACCATCGACGTAAGTCAATCGGATCACGCGACAAAAGATCTTGCGGATTACCATCGACGTAAGTCAATCGGATCACGCGACAAAAGGTATTCTACTTTTTGTTATTGTATATGTATGTTTAATTAATTAAAGGGTTTAAGGTTCATAAAGGAAATTTTTTTTAAAAGTCACTAAATCTAATTTTTAGTATCGCTTCTGCTGCGTGTACTTCTTTGATAATTTTCCCAACAGTGCGATTATTTCTTTTTGAGTGTATATTGTCACATTTCACACTTGCACAAATTTTCTATGTTTGATTGTGTGTAAGTGCAATGTGTTGGTCTTTGCACTCGTGCACACTTGCGCACTGCGCTAATCATCCAGCACCGGACCAGCGCAAGTCACCAGCGCAACTTGTCCAGCGTGTTGCCGCTGGTCATGCACTGGATGTCATTCGCAACACACCAGCGCAAGACTTCCTAGAGGTTGTGCGCTAGTCGTGCACATGACGACCGGCCTAGGACCAGCGCATCTGACGGGGAATCTGAACCCTTTTTCTCAAAATGATCTCACTTTACTTGGATCTTATATATATCTATATGTCTTGACAGCCTTTCAAGAACCAAAAGAGTGTCTTCAAACAAAAACCACCAAGACTTGATTTTTAATCATCCAAAACACCAATACCCTTCATCTTTCATGATTCATACATCATCTTACATGGGTTAGGTATGATTTCTCTTGGTTTCTTTTCTTTGCTCACATGACTTGTAGCTAGAACATCATTTGCATCTTCTTATATGTTCTTGCTTTACAAGATATTTTTCTTTTACTTTACTAGGTTCAAGATTGCATCTTTATTACTTGACTAGTTTCAAGATAGCTTTTTATTGTGTTCCTGTGAGTTGTTTGTGATAGCTATTGCATATAGGGTTTGATTTGCACATATAGCTAGGTTGTATGCATGTCATATAGCTAAATGATATCTAGGAATGCTTAACATGTTCATCCATGCCTAGATAAGCTTAAATGTTTGACCTTGCATTTTTGCATCTTGAATATTACATATATTCACTCTAGGTTTTTAATCTCTTCTCTTAGAGAGTCAAGTCTTGTATTTACATTTTGGTAGTTTGTAAGCAAGGGACTAGAGTCACTATTAAAGGCCCGCGGGTAGCAAAGAAGGATTAGTAATCTTAGATATGATGTGGTCAACCTAAATTGTAATCGTATTTTCAAATAGTGGATTCGAGGTTCTTATGTGGCGTACATAACAGCCTGTGGGTTTTCCCATGTGGGTTTCCATGTAAAAATTCACGTGTTATTTATTTTCCGCATCTTTCTATTGATAGTTGTTTTTACTAGTTAGGGGTTGTTTTTTTAATATGGACAAAATCACAAAAATTTGGTAATTAATTTGTGTTTAATCTATTCACCCCCAAATTAATTAGGCTCATTATATATATTTTTTCAGTTGAACTTATTGACTTAGATGAGAAAAATATCAATGATATTATTCTTGAGAATGAACGCTTATCCAAAGTCAATATGTCCTTCAATAAGAAGCTAGAGAATTACGGTCTAGGCTCAAAAGAATTTAATGAACTTAAAGACAAGATCCTAAGTCTAGAAATGAACTTAAAAGATAACAATGATAGACTTAGCATCTTGAAGCAAGAAATGGAGAAAAGGGATAGTTCTCTTGATTGTGCTAGGAGGCTTGAGAATGTGCTTAAAGTCAAATTTAATGAGCACCAAAATCAAGAGAAAAAGTATGAAGAATAGCTTAGTAAATCTCATGAAGATGTTAGGAAAAACGATGATATCTTAGTGAAATATGTCATTAAGAATATGATGCTTAGTGATAAACTTGATAAAGCAAGTAGGATAATTAACAAGATGTCATCTAGTTCTAGCAAAATAGAAACTCTCATTAAGAATGGAAAGCATCCTAGTGACAAAAGAGGTTGAGGTTATGTCAATGATAGGATAACTCCTTCTACTAACAAATCTACTTTTGTCAAAGCAAGTGGTGAAACAAATGTAGGTACTCTCTCTCAAGGTAAAACAATGAAAGCTATCGGATGTGCCTCTACATCAATAAGGAACTTCAATGGAAGGACTCAATAAGATCAAAATCAAAGAGCATCAACCTCAAATACAAGAAGTAAAGCATCAAGGGTCATTACAAGAAAATACTAACATTCTTGATAGTTAAAAACTGTCAAGAATGCAAGTGTCAAGAAAGGTCTTGAATTTTTTTTTTTTTTGTACGTTTATAATATTTTTAATTAAAAATTATCATTATTTAATATTTAATTAAATAACATTTTGTATATTTATACACCACCTCCGACGCCTCCCCGTCGTCGCCGCCCTTGCCTACTTCTGATAATAATGACAATTTTATCAGGAATTGAACTTGAGACCTCAAGTCAAAAGTTGTAAGTCTTTATCACTTGACTACAAGAGTTGATTTGTTAACAATTGAACAATATTTATATATAACTTATATGAGTTGTTAGAAATATATGAAAAAATTTTATTTTTTTTTCTAATTTCTTTCTACTAATCAAAATTCTAATTTCTGCGGCATACATATATTAAAAAATATTTATCGAAACTTTTAATAAAATTATATTTTTTAAAACATATATAGTTGAGTTATTGGTCTATACTCTATGGTCACGTTTGGTTACATGGTAGAATGGTAATCAGAATAGTAATGAGAATGAGAATGAGAATGGAAAGGAAAACTAAGTTTTTTGTTTGGTTTGAACTTTAAAATTAGTCTCTGAATCAGTATTATTTTGTTTGGTTAACAATGGAATGGAATTGAGTTAACTGTATTTTGACCAAAATACCCCTAATAATAAAACATTCCTAATAGTATGATATATTATGGATAATAATAATGAAATATAAAAGTATATTATATATAAATATATAATTATATATTATTTAATATAATAATATTATATATATAATATATAATATATAAAACATATAATAATAATATATATATTATATAATATAATATATATAATTTTTAATATATATATATATATTATATTATAAAATATATAATAATATATTTATATAATATAATAATGTAATATATATTATTTAATATATTAATATATAATATATATATAATAATATAATATATAATACATATATATTATATAATACATATAATAATATATAAATATATAATATATTATATATGGGCTGCCCTTGGGTGCAACGTTACATGATGCAACGAAATTTTTTTGAATGTGATCATGTCTTTTTTAATACAACCATATCAGCTAATATGTGATTGTATGTTCTAACATGCAATCACAATAATTTAATTGTGTGATCACGTGCAATTCATATGCGATAACATTATATATATTTATGATCACATGTAATCATATATGATCTGATACTATTTTTTAAAATTGTATGGTGTCATATTGCACTCAAGAATGAGCCATTATATATAATAATATGTATTATATTATATAATATATATAATAATATATTTATATAATATATATTAGTTAATATATTAATATATAATAATATATATTATATAATATATATAATATATAATAAATAATATATATCAATAATATAATATATAATAATAATATATTATTTTTAGAAAGGAGGGTATTTATGGAATATAAATTTTAGTTTGGTATGGAGCCATTGGTTTTTGGATGGAATACCCATTCCACTAAAATGGTGGAATCCCTATTCCAATGGAATCACCATTCCATTGCATTTTAACAAATCAAATGAATGGAATGGCTTTCTTTCCATTCCATCCAACCAAACATTGTATATAAGAGACTCATGACATCAATTGTAAAAAGCATGATTTGGAATACAACTCTCACTACAAGAGAGATATTTCTCAACATGCATCTTGTAATTTAATGAATAAATGTAAGACTCAAATTATTAATTTATCTAGGTAATTGAATTATTAACGTGTCTCTTAGTATGAAACAAGGAGGTGCAAAATAAATAAACAATTTTTTTAAAATTATTTTTTTTGAATTTTTTAAAAGTAAATAATTTAAAAGTAAATTTATTAAATTTAAAATTTTACTTATTCAATATCGATTTGCCTAAAAATCGATATCTTACTATAAAATAAATTCATATCGGGATTTTGTTTGGTGTTGAAAATAGAAAGTAAAAGTTTTTAAAAAATTATTAAAGATAAATAAAAATTTTGAAAAAACTGTCTTTCTTGACAATTTTTTAGAACTGTCAAGAAAAAAACTGTCAACAAAGACAATTTTTCTTATAGTGGGTTGCACTTCAAAGAGGTAAAATTGTGAGAAAATCAAATGCTTTGGAAGCAAATGTAAATGCAAATGGAAAATTTCTCAAATTCATACCTATATGTCATCATTGTAATATGGTAGAACATATTCGACCTAGGTGCTTTGAATACATTCGGAAATGCAAATTTGATAATGCTTTACATGATATATCTTTGAATGGTCCTAGGCAATCATCCATATATGGATTTAGAACTTGATCTAGGAAGACATTGGAAAAGCATGTTGAGAAGAAACTTGTTGATAACTTGCTTGCTAAATCTTGTTCTGTGCCTCACTCTACTATGCATAAGAAAATTGATAGTGTTTTGTTTGATGTGTTTGAAGATGTGACTAATAAGGTTAAGGTGCATGTTAAAAAGTCAAACATTGAGTCAAAGCATGTTAGTGGTTAGAGTGAAAGACGTATTGTGAATAGTGTATGGGTTAGAAAAGATACACCTAAATGTCTAGTTGCACAATATGCTCTTAGAGCCAACTCCTCATACTCTTGGTACCTAGATAGCGGTTGCTCTAGGAACATGACCGGGAACAAAGAGTTCTTTAAGAATCTTGTCATGAAGGATAAAGGTTGAGTCATTTTTGGTGATGGCACCAAAAAGCAAGTTCTAGACAAGGGAGCAATATGTATCCCCAGATTGCTTAAACTTCGAAACACTTTGTATGTTGATGGGTTACAAGAAAACTTTATAAGCATTACTCACTTGTGTGAAATTTTTAAAGAAGTTAGCTTTAACAAAAATGTGTGCACAATAATTGATAAAATGGGCAAGGTTGTCCTAAAAGTTAAAAGGTCTATAGACAATTGCTATTGTCTTGAGATAGATCCTCTAACTTATAGCATGGCATATGAATGCAACAAGCTAGATTTGTGGCATCAATGTTTAGGCCACATAAACTTTAAGGATTTAAAGAAGCTCGAAAAACATAGCATTGTTAGAGGTCTTCCAAACCTTGGTAGGAAGCTAGATGTTGTTTGTGAACCTTACCAACTAGGTAAACAAACCAAAGTGTCTCACAAAAAGAGCACTTACATATCTACCAAGAAGCCTTTAGAACTAGTGCACATGGACCTAATGTGGCCAATTCAAACCGAGAGCATTAACGGCAAAAAGTACATTTTTGTATGCATTGATGATTTCTCAAGGTTTACTTAGGTTTATTTTCCTAGGAATAAGACCAAGGATTTTGATTACTTTAAGAAGTTTTGTAATCAAGTTCAAAATGAGAAAGGTCATGTTCTTAAGAAAATATGCCGCATTAGGAGTGATCATGGGACATAATTCGAAAATGCCAAATTTAGTATGTTTTGTGATGACTTTGGGATATCTCATGAGTTCTCAACACCTAGAACTCCTCAACAAAATAGTGTTGTTGAAAGGAAAAACCGTGTCTTGCAAGAAATGGCTAGAGTCATACTCAATAGCAAGAAAGTCCCTAGAAACCTTTGGGCCGAAGCTGTTGGGAAAAATACCAAAGAAGTACACGCAGCGGAAGCGATACTAAAAATTAGATTTAGTGACTTTTTAAAACTTTTCCTTTATGAACCTTAAACCCTTTAATTAATTAAACATACATATACAATAACAAAAAGTAGAATACCTTTTGTCACGTGATCCGATTGACTTACGTCGATGGTAATCCGCAAGATTTTCAATCCTAGCACGAACGTGGATCACCTAGGAGCGTGGTCTCCCTTTTCTTTGAATTGCAAACCTGTGAATGGACAAAACAAACTTTTCTTTTCTTTGTTAGTCACAAAAAAAATCAAAAGAATGACTAAGATTATTCCGGTCACTTTTGCGTTCTCAATCTAATGATCGAATGATCGAAACTCGCGTGAACCTAGATCGATATCGTATACACAAGCTTATTGATGAATAAGCAAATAGTATACTATCAAAGAATAATCTAACACTCCTTTTTGTTTTAGTAGAATAAAAAGCTTTCTACGAATTGAGAAGAAGAAGAAATTTGTATCATGAACCCATATACTTGTGGCCGAATTCTATACTTGTCAATATATAGGTGGCCTAAGTTTGCTTCTTCTTTTCTTTTATTATTAGGGTTGCCGAAATCCTAACCTAGAAATAACTAGGGTTGCCGAAATCACATGCCCACCATAGGCTTATGTTGCACCCTAATTTCCATCTAGTTTTTAAGACATCAAACCCTAATCCAACTCATAGATGTTTTATTCTTTTATTTTGACTAAAAAAAAAAAAATTCTTATTTGATTAAATAAATAAAACTAATTATTTATTTCCTTATCAAACAAGTCTTTTAATTTTACTTTTAGGAAATATATTTCCTGATTAGAAAAGATTTGTTTCTTTAATTAAACAATTAATTAATAAATCAATTAATTCTTATTTAATTAAGACAATGAAACAAAATAATATATTAGGTTAAACTAACCTTTGCCGCCCCACTTAGAGTAAATGGGCCAAAATATTATTTTCTTATTTCATTTAATCCATTGGACTTTAAATAAAAAGCCCACATGTGAACCAGACCCATTCTTACTAAAAGAAACAAGCCCACATGTCTTTCATTAATATATTAATATAATTGAGCAGCCCATTACTTAAATAATGTGCAAATTATATTCTTAATATATTAAATGCAATTCTAGATGGACCCTTAAATTGGTCCGGTAGAATATATCAAGTGATCCATGCAAGTCCGTGTGGATTGGGGATCTTGGCGGGCCATCTAAATTTAAGCTTCAATAGACATAACCTAATCACAATCAACAAATGATTCACTTAGGTCCGATCCATTAATTTTAACTCATTCCACTAAAGAGCTAAAACTGAACTCTTAAATAAAGATAGAAAAGGAAGATGCTCCTCATTCATACCCTAGACAATCATATTGGAGATAGTGTATCCTCGTGATTAATATCAGTAATCGCCAAGAGTTTATAGACCGCCTATAACTCTCCAAGTTACCATATTTACTCATATGACCACGTTTTAAACTTGGATATTTTGACTTGTCCAGAAGCCATGTTTTCAATAGACACTATCGAAAACTCAACGTTGAGATTTAATATCTATTAGGATTATGCTCAATAGCAAGAGTGTAATGTTGTAATTAACAATCTTTTTCATATTAATAAAGTGATTTCCATATTAATGTTGTAATTAACAATCTTTTTCATATTAATAAGGTCTAAAGACTATGGGAAAAGAAGAATTGTTCGTACATCTGGATATGTATGTGGTAGACACAATTCTTTAGTTAGTCTTGAATATTGTTCACAACTTAAGTTAAAGGTTGGGCACCTTTATCTTGTTAAAGTTGTAGAATTCTTTTGCTAGCATTTGAGTGGGATCAAATGAGATATGATGAGTCTAAAATCATCGGAGTGTCTTCGAGCAAAAGGATCTAGTGCACTGGGTGCATTGAACTGGATCACAATGAAAAGCTTTATCTAGAACCGTCAATAGATAATAGTCTTTTCATTATCAGGACAATCGGAGAGTCTATCTTAATCCTGAGATAAATGATGGACTTATGGTTGCAAGTGATATCATTTGAGTTATCAATGAGTACGATTATATCGCATAGTCTATCCTCGATAGTTTGGTGATATTCATTTGTTAATCGATAGAGGACTTCATTTATAGATATGGACATCGTGGCTCCATTTAATTAAATGAGAGTATAATATCATCATATGGATGTTTTGAGGTAATTGGATATTAAATCTCAACGTTGAGTTTTCAATAGTGTCTATTGAAAACATGGCTTCTGGACAAGTCAAAATATCCAAGTTCAAAACGTGGTCATATGAGTAAATATGGTAACTTGGAGAGTTATAGGCGGTCTATGAACTCTTGGCGATTACTGATATTAATCACGAGGATACACTATCTCCAATATGATTGTCTAGGGTATGAATGAGGAGCATCTTCCTTTTCTATCTTTATTTAAGAGTTCAGTTTTAGCTCTTTAGTGGAATGAGTTAAAATTAATGGATCGGACCTAAGTGAATCATTTGTTGATTGTGATTAGGTTATGTCTATTGAAGCTTAAATTTAGATGGCCCGCCAAGATCCCCAATCCACACGGACTTGCATGGATCACTTGATATATTCTACCGGACCAATTTAAGGGTCCATCTAGAATTGCATTTAATATATTAAGAATATAATTTGCACATTATTTAAGTAATGGGCTGCTCAATTATATTAATATATTAATGAAAGACATGTGGGCTTGTTTCTTTTAGTAAGAATGGGTCTGGTTCACATGTGGGCTTTTTTATTTAAAGTCCAATGGATTAAATGAAATAGGAAAATAATATTAGGCCCATCTTATATATAAGTGGGGCGGCTAGGTTAAGGTTTTGACCTAAAAATATTATTTTGTTTCATTTGTTTTAATTAAATAAGAATTAATTGATTTATTGATTAATTGTTTAATTAAAGAAACAAATCTTTCCTAAAAGTAAAAGACTTGTTTGATAAGTAAACAAATAAATTAGTATTATTTATTTAATCAAATAAGGAGTCTTTTTTTTTTATTTAGTCAAATAAAAGAATAAAAATAAAAGAGTTGGATTAGGGTTTGAAGTCTATAAAGTTAAAAAGAATTAGGGTTGAATTTCAGTCACCCTATATAAGTGACATGATGAAATTCGGCCAACCCTAATTAGATACTACATAGAATTCGGCAACCCTAAAGGAAAAAGAAGAAAAATTCGGCCAACCTATATATATGTTCTTATAGGGTTCGGCCACATCAATGAATTGGTGCTTGAGTTTTTATTTTCTTTCTTTTTCTTCTTAATTCTAAGAGAGTTTTTATTCTAGAGAGACAAAAATGAGTGAAAAATTATTCTTTGATAGTATACAATTGCTTAAACATCAATAAGCTTGTGTATACGATATCGATCTAGGTTCACGCGAGTTTCGATCATAAGATTGTGAACTCAAAAGTGACCGGAATAATTTTGAAATTCTTTTGATTGTTTTGTGACTAACAAAGAAAAGAAAGTATTTGTTTGGTCCATTCACAGGTTTGCAATTCAAAGGAAAGGGAGACCACGCTCCTAGGTGATCCACGTTCGTGCTCGGATTGAAGGTCTTGCGGATTACCATCGACGTAAGTCAATTGGATCACGCGACAAGAGGTAATTTACTTTTGTTGATATATATGCATGTTTATTGATTAAAAGGGTTTAAGGTTCATAAAGGAAAAATTTTAAAAGTCACTAAATCGTCTTTAGTATCGCTTCCGCTGCGTGTAACACTTTTATTTGTTTATTTTTCCCTACAATATCCAATTACCTCAAAACATCCATATGATGATATTATACTCTCATTTAATTAAATGGAGCCACGATGTCCATATCTATAAGTGAAGTCCTCTATCGATTAACAAATGAATATCACCAAACTATCGAGGATAGACTATGCGATATAATCGTACTCATTGATAACTCAAATGATATCACTTGCAACCATATGTCCATCATTTATCTCAGGATTAAGATAGACTCTCCGATTGTCCTGATAATGAAAAGACTTTTATCTACTGACGGTTATAGATAAGTATTTCATTGTGATCCAGTTCAATGCACCCAGTGCACTAGATCCTTTTGCTCGAAGACACTTCGATGATTTTAGACTCATCATATCTCATTTGATCCCACTCAAATGCTAGCAAAAGAATTCTACAACTTTAACAAGATAAAGGTGCCCAACCTTTAACTTAAGTTGTGAACATTATTCAAGACTAACTAAAGAATTGTGTCTACCACATACATATCCAGATGTACGAACAATTCTTCTTTTCCCATAGTCTTTAGACCTTATGATTATTTACTTTGACAATTATAATATTAAACTATAAATGCTATACGATTTGTTAAACCAGAAATCACTTTATTAATATGAAAAAGATTGTCAATTACAACATTATACTCTTGCTATTGAGCATAATCCTAACACGCACATGAATGCTAAAAAGTGTATGTGTGCAACTAAATCTCTTCAAATAAGAGTCAAGACAAGTAATGTACCTTCTTTAAAGCTCTTGATGTTCACAATGAGGTCCTTTGACATATGATGAGGATTTCTTCAATCCTAAGCTACCCTTACGTGTTTGAACCCCATTGTGGTTTTGTCAATGAAATTAAGCCAATTAAAAAGTGGGGCACTTACTGTAGGGAAAAATAAACAAATAAAAGTGTTACACGCAGCGGAAGCGATACTAAAGACGATTTAGTGACTTTTAAAATTTTTCCTTTATGAACCTTAAACCCTTTTAATCAATAAACATGCATATATATCAACAAAAGTAAATTACCTCTTGTCGCGTGATCCGATTGACTTACGTCGATGGTAATCCGCAAGACCTTCAATCCGAGCACGAACGTGGATCACCTAGGACCGTGGTCTCCCTTTCCTTTGAATTGCAAACCTGTGAATGGACCAAACAAATACTTTCTTTTCTTTGTTAGTCACAAAACAATCAAAAGAATGTCAAAATTATTCCGGTCACTTTTGAGTTCACAATCTTATGATCGAAACTCGCGTGAACCTAGATCGATATCGTATACACAAGTTTATTGATGTTTAAGCAATTGTATACTATCAAAGAATAATTTTTCACTCCTTTTTGTCTCTCTAGAATAAAAACTCTCTTAGAATTAAGAAAAAGAAGAAAGAAAATAAAAACTCAAGCACCAATTCATTGATGTGGCCAAACCCTATAAGAACATATATATAGGTTGGCCGAATTTTTCTTCTTTTTCCTTTAGGGTTGCCGAATTCTATGTAGTATCTAATTAGGGTTGGCCGAATTTCATCATGTCACTTATATAGGGTGACTGAAATTCAACCCTAATTCTTTTTAACTTTATAGACTTCAAACCCTAATCCAACTCTTTTATTTTTATTCTTTTATTTGACTAAAATAAAAAAAAGACTCCTTATTTGATTAAATAAATAATACTAATTTATTTATTTACTTATCAAACAAGTCTTTTACTTTTAGGAAAGATTTGTTTCTTTAATTAAACAATTAATCAATAAATCAATTAATTCTTATTTAATTAAAACAAATGAAACAAAATAATATTTTTAGGTCAAAACCTTAACCTAGCCGCCCCACTTATATATAAGATGGGCCTAATATTATTTTCCTATTTCATTTAATCCATTGGACTTTAAATAAAAAAGCCCACATGTGAACCAGACCCATTCTTACTAAAAGAAACAAGCCCACATGTCTTTCATTAATATATTAATATAATTGAGCAGCCCATTACTTAAATAATGTGCAAATTATATTCTTAATATATTAAATGCAATTCTAAATGGACCCTTAAATTGGTTCGGTAGAATATATCAAGTGATCCATGCAAGTCCGTGTGGATTGGGGATCTTGGCGGGCCATCTAAATTTAAGCTTCAATAGACATAACCTAATCACAATCAACAAATGATTCACTTAGGTCCGATCCATTAATTTTAACTCATTCCACTAAAGAGCTAAAACTGAACTCTTAAATAAAGATAGAAAAGGAAGATGCTCCTCATTCATACCCTAGACAATCATATTGGAGATAGTGTATCCTCGTGATTAATATCAGTAATCGCCAAGAGTTCATAGACCGCCTATAACTCTCCAAGTTACCATATTTACTCATATGACCACGTTTTGAACTTGGATATTTTGACTTGTCCAGAAGCCATGTTTTCAATAGACACTATTGAAAACTCAACGTTGAGATTTAATATCCAATTACCTCAAAACATCCATATGATGATATTATACTCTCATTAAATTAAATGGAGCCACGATGTCCATATCTATAAATGAAGTCCTCTATCGATTAACAAATGAATATCACCAAACTATCGAGGATAGACTATGCGATATAATCGTACTCATTGATAACTCAAATGATATCACTTGCAACCATAAGTCCATCATTTATCTCAGGATTAAGATAGACTCTCCGATTGTCCTGATAATGAAAAGACTATTATCTATTGACGGTTCTAGATAAAGCTTTTCATTGTGATCCAGTTCAATGCACCCAGTGCACTAGATCCTTTTGCTCGAAGACACTCCGATGATTTTAGACTCATCATATCTCATTTGATCCCACTCAAATGCTAGCAAAAGAATTCTACAACTTTAACAAGATAAAGGTGCCCAACCTTTAACTTAAGTTGTGAACATTATTCAAGACTAACTAAAGAATTGTGTCTACCACATACATATCCAGATGTACGAACAATTCTTCTTTTCCCATAGTCTTTAGACCTTATGATTATTTACTTTGACAATTATAATACAAACTATAAATGCTATACGATTTGTTAAACCAGAAATCACTTTTTTAATATGAAAAAAGATTGTTAATTACAACATTACACTCTTGCTATTGAGCATAATCCTAACACTTACATCAACAAAAGAAGCCATGTAGGAATACACTTCCTTAATCATGACTATATCACAAACAAAACACAAATACTATAAAGAAATGATCTATCTAATTGCTTTTAGACACCCGCTCTGATACCAACTGAAATTCCCTTAAGAAATATAGTGTAATATATACCTAGAAGAAAGATGGGGGGGGGGGGGGGTGGTGAATAGGTATATGCCTAAATTCTTCCAAATTCTTTTTTCTCAAACACAACAATGATGTGCATACTTGGTGTTTCTAACAAATGGATTGTTTTAATCAACACAAACGGAATTCAATAAACAAGTGATACAATCAATACAATTTATTGAAGATAATGAAACATAAAGCGAAACTTGATAGAAGCGTTTTTACTTGGTAAAACCTTCTAAGAGGAAACGTCCACGAGTTGGTACCACAACCACCGGTAAGCAATTCACTATGACAAAAAGGAGATACACACTCATGGCAATCAAGACATGATATACTCCATAAGCTATCAACTCCTAGTCTACCCTCGGGCCTAGTGAAAACACCTTGCCTACTTCATAACCAAGATGTGACCTACACACCTCTAGGAAGCAACTTAATATCCAAGACACTAACATCTTAATGAAGTTTTCTTACTTGTTTATCTGGATCCTCTTGATCTAGACAAGTCTTCTTGCTTATTTATCCGAATCCCCTTGATCCTAACTAAGACTCCTTACTTGACTATCTGAATCACATGTCCAAGTCAAGTCTTCTTGCTCTAAACAAAACTTCACTTACTTTGAAAAAGACTTCAACCTTTTACAAGGAAAAATGATCGAAGTTATGCAAATGATGCAAACACAATCAAATAAAGCAAGTAGATCACTAAAACTTTATGAACATGCCATTTGATAACTAGAATATGCTTTCAACAATCAATCACAAAATTATCTAGAAATCCAAGCATGTAAATCAATAAGAACTAGATTAGAATATTCAATATCACAATAAAAAATCCTAGTTCTTAGAAACATGATACAAGATCTAGAAATCAACAATCAAGCTTATCACAAAAAAAATTTCTAGAATCAATTTCATGTTAATCAAGTTTAGCTAAAAGATGTTCAAATATGATCACAAAGCTAAAAATCAAAAATCAATTAATCAAACAAACCTAGAACATGAATTAACAACATCCTTAAAAATTTTCATCTATCAAATAAGAAGATTTAAAAATATGATCACAAGAGAAAGTGAGAAGAGGATGATTCACTTACAAATGATGATCCACGAGTAGAAAATGATTTACTGCACAAAATCAAGACATAATTTGACCATAAAAATACTTAGGGTGTGTTCCTCTCTATAAGACCAACATTTTTGGCTTTTGAATCACTTGATTTGGGTTGAAATGAGAGAGTTATGATTAAAATAAGAAATCAAAAACTTGAAGAAATTTCAGCTCTCTATCTTTTCAATTTTTTTCTTCACACATATTTGGAGGGAAGAAGGAGGATATTTAAAAGAGAAAGGGAAGAGGTTTCGGTCGAACCAGAGGTGACCACGTCACCCTAGCCCGTGTAAGGCACGTGAGCCTCATGAGACAGAGGGGTGGCTGGCTCGTGAGGCTCACGTGCCCTTGACGGGATGGACCCCAAAATGGCCTTTGGCCATTTCATACCTCCATTGCACTCCTCTCGTGTTCTTTAGCCGTATTCGGGCCTCTGAACTCCAAATTCGAATTCGTTTTTGGATTATGAACTTTGACTCCCTCACGCACAAGGAAGACTATTAAACTTTGATAAAAGGTTATGAATTTGACTCGACACACGACGACAAAGGCAACACATCGTATGAGAACGTAAAGTAGCGTAGCTTTCTAGTTTGGACTTGAAACCTAATGGGTAAGTAACTGAAATGACTGGAACTCAATAAAGAATCATATGAGTTCATGTTCAAGTCTAAAACAAAAGAAACACAAACAAATAAACATAAAGTAATATAAGTATGCCAATTCCTAGAGATAGTTCTATAACATGCAATTTCACAATGTTTATCAAATTATAACTAATGCATGTGCATACTTCAACAAGTGTGTGAATGTGTTATGCCAAATGACCAAAACGATGCAGGGACACATATGGGCCTTGGGTTTTGATTCATGAGATGGATCACCTTAAAAAAAAAGTTTAATCAAGTTGGACTTGACGAAAAGAGGGATTACAAGAAGACCAAGGAATGCCTTGGAATAATTTTTTGTAATTAGAATATTTTTTTAAGAGTTAGATAGCTCATTGTACTCGGTCAACTCATGTATGTTTTCTTTATGAGATAAAACATTGTCATGCATACTTATGCCATATAGATTAGAAGTGCCTACACTTGCATTATAATATATCATGCATGATTAATAGCTCATTTATTTTATATGTTGTTTATTATTTTTAATATGATTAAAATTGAATAATCATATAAATGACTAAATAAAGAGATTAGTTTTTAGTAGTAAAAACTTGGTAATTCTCATTAATTACTAATCTTTCATTAAAATGTTTAGTTAGTTAGATTGGTAAAGCCCAACTCATTATTAAGATTAATTTAATTAAGGCCTTAATAATAATTGGACTTAATAATGTGGTATTAGTTTTAATTGTTAAAACTTGGTAACTCTCACATTTAATTCTAGTATATTTAAAATAGTTTATATGTATTAGAATTCAAATAATAAATTAGTTTTTTAATAGTTAAAAATCCGGTTATTGGATAAGATTCTAGTACCATAACCTAAAAGAACTAGATTCTTCTTAGCCGTTTAATCTATATTCATCTAGGTGTATTAGAAAACTCTAACCATAAATAGTGAATGGGAGAGGGATATATAACATTATATCTCTCAGTCTCTATAATTAGTTTAACACCGTGAGATTCAAGTGAGGCCTGGAGACGGCTTTGTTTTCATCCTCGCTAAGGAAGGTCTCCATAGGAGTCAATACCAAGGTTAACTTTCTAACGGATAGGATTTCTAGATGTATTTTGGGATTAACTAACCCTAAGGCAGCAACTCTCAAGTTAAGTTCAAGAGATCTGAAATGATGGGTTACACTCACAAGGATTTAATTAAATAGTTAATTAAAATCCTGACTAAAATAAACGATGGTTAAATAATATAAGAATAAAGAGTTATTTTGGTGTATCATTTAATTCAGAATGTCTCGATCCAATATGCAAGTGCTTGACCAACCCTAAAGTAGCACTTGCTTGTGGTATGTTGGATAGTCGTGGCATAGTAACTTTTTAAGGGATTTTTTTTCTTGTTCATTAAAGGTGTTCATGCATCATGTTTAATTATATGTTGAATATTTTAACATGTGATTTAAATGTATGAGTGAATGAATTTATTTCTATTTATGTTTATTTCAGCAATTTCTTCTGCTTTACTTTAAATTCTTGCGAATGAGAAATTAACCGGGGATAACTATACAAAATGGAAAAACAACATTAATGCAATCTTGGTCACCAAAGACCTAAAATTTTTGCTTACGGAGGAATGTCCTTCACAGCCTGCACCCAAAGTAGCACGAACTGTTCGTGAGGCCCACGAAAAATGGATTTCAGATAATGAAAAGGCTCATATTTATTTGCTACCTAGCATGACCGATGTGCTTGTTACGAAGCACGAAGCAGTGACTACAGCATATGAGATGATAGAGTCACGGCAGGCCAGTTTGGGCAATCTTATGTGCAAAAGCAACACGAAGATGTTCGTTCTGGAATAATTGCTTGTATGAAACAAGGAGCATCAGTGTGGGAACATGTCCTAGGCAAGATGTCCCATTTCAATACTGCTGATGGTAGGGCCATAGATGAGCCTAGCCAAATGAGAATCATACTAACAACTCTTCTAAAGAGCTTTGATCAGTTTAAAAGCAACTATATGATGAACAAGTTGAAGTTCAGTATGACTCAATTGCTTAATGAGCTCACAACTTTTGAGTCCATGACTAAGGACAACAAAAGTAAGACCGGTGATGCAAATGTTGATAAACCATGTTCTTTTGGATTTAAGAAGAGGAAGAGGTCTGCTGGCAAGGCAAAAGCTAAGCCCAAGAAAAAGCAAGTCTAAAGTAAGAAGAAGAGCACCACAACCGACAAAGAAACAGGGAATTATTTCCATTATGACAACATTGGTCATTGGAAAAGGAACTGCATGCAGTGCCTCGAGGAGCTCTTTAAGAAGAATAAAGTGAAAGGTAAATCAGATTTACTTGTCATTGAATCATGTTTAGTGGAAGATGAGTATTCACCTTAGATATTAGATTCATGGGCAACTAACCATGTTTGTTTTACTTTGTAGTGGACTGATTCTTGGATAGAGATAGAAGAGAGGGCCTTCTCAATATGCGTTGGAACAAGGGATGTCGTTTCAGCAAGACCAGTGGGAGAAGTTAGACTTCAATTTAATAGTTGTTTTCTTTCTTTAAATAATGTTTATTACATTCGTGGATTTTCAAGGAATTTGATTTATGTATCCAGATTATTAGAATGTTTATATTTAGTTTCTTTTAATAATAAATCAGTTATTGTTTTTAGAAACAGTTTGGATATCTGCTATGGTTTGATTGAAAACAACTTGTATGTTTTGAGACCATCATTTCATACATCACTGCTTAACATTGAATTATTTAAAGTTGAAAAACCTAAAACAAAATGACAAAAGATTTCTCCAAATAATGAAACGTATCTATGGCATCTAAGACTTGGCCACATCAACATTGACAGGATAGATAGACTAGTAAAAGGTGGATCTTTAAGTCAGTTAGAGATTAGCACTTTACCTGTCTGTGAGTCTTGTTTAGAAGGTAAAATGACCAAGAGATCTTTTACTGGAAAAGGGCTTAGAGCTACACAACCACTAGAGCTTATACATTCAGACGTCTGTGGACCTATGAATGTTAAAGCTAGGGGTGGTTATGAGTATTATGTGGCCTTTAGTGATGATTACTCAAGATATAGATATGTTTACCTAATGCAATATAAGTCAGAAACATTTTAAAAGTTCAAAGAATTCCAAGCTAAAGTTGAGAACAAATTAGACAAAACTATCAAAGCTCTACCATCAAATTGTAAAGGTGAGTATCTTGACCAAGAGTTTGAGGACTATTTGGTTAAGCATGAGATTGTATCACAACTCACAACTCCAGGAACATCATAACAAAATGTTGTTGTGGAAAGGAGAAATAGGACCCTGATGGAAATGGTGAGATATACGATTAGTTTATCATAATTACCAAACTCTTTTTGGGGACATGCACTATATACCGCGACCTACATATAAAATGTATTTCCATCAAAATTTGTTCCTAAGACCCTTCTAGAGTTGTGGAATGGCTGTAAAGCTAGTTTGCAACATTTTTGCATATGGGGGTGTCTAGTACATGTACTGAAAAAAATGTGGAAAGTTTGAACCTCGTTCACAAGTATGCCTATTGTAGGTTATTCCAAAGAGAATAGAGGATGATACTTCTATAGTCCTCAAGAAAATAAAGTGTTTGTATCGACAAACACAATGTTTCTTGAGGAAAACTATATGAATGATCATAAGCCTCGAAGTAAGATTGTATTAAATGAATTAAAAACTGATTCGACCAATGATCAATCAACAAAAGTTGTTGACAAAGTTTTTGTTCCATTAACTTCTGATAGTCAGACGATTCCTAGTCAGATCACACTATCACCTAAATGTAGTAAGAGGGTTGTACGACAACCTAATCGCTATTTAGGTGTTGGAGAGGAACAAGGTGTCATATCTGATGATAGTGTGGATGATCTATTATCATTTAAACATGCAATGTATGATTCTGACAAAGAGGAATGTCTTAAAGTCATGAATCTTGAGATAGAGTCCATGGACTCCAACTCGGTCTGGGAACATGTAGACTTACTCGATGGGATAAAACCTATACGGTGTAAGTGGATCTATAAGAGAAAGAGAGGAGCAGACGGGGAAGGTAAAGACATTTAAAGCTAAGCTAGTGACCCAAAAGAAGGGGGTCGATTTTGTAGAGACCTTCTCACCAGTAGCTATGCTTAAGTCTATTATGATACTTTTATCCATTGTAGCCATTTTGATTATGAAATTTGGGAAATGGACATCAAAACTGCATTCTTGAATGGCAATCTTGATGAAAGTATCTGCATGATGCAACCAGAAGGATTTGTGTCCCAAGATCAAGAGCAAAAGGTTTGCAAGTTGCAAAGGTTCATTTATGGACTGAAGCAAGCATCTAGATCTTGGAACATCAAGTTTAATACTACTATAAAAACCTATGGCTTCAAGTAAAACGTTGATGAACCTTATGTTACAAAAGGATCATTGATAGGAAAGTAGTTTTCCTAGTCATTTATGTAGATGATATCTTACTCATTAGGAATGATGTGTGAGTATTATCGGAAGTAAATGGCTGGCTTGCTAGCCAATTCCAAATGAAAGATTTTAGAGAGGCAAGTTATGTTATAGGGATCCAATTATTAAGGGATCATAAGAACAAGTTGTTAGCACTCTCTCAAACATCGTATATCGACAAGATTCTTATGTGATTCCTGATGGAGAACTCCAAGAAAGATAATCTACCTTATAGGCATGAAGTTCACTTGTCTAAGGAATAGTGTCCTAAGACACCTCAAGAAATTAAGGATATGAGATGAGTTCTATATATGTCAATAGTAGGTAGTCTCATGTATGCTGTGTTATGCATGAGACCTGACATCTGCTTTGCAGTAGGAGTAGCCAGCAGATTCCAGATTGGATCATTGGGTGGCTGTGAAGCTTATTCTCATATATCTTCGAAGAACAAGAAACTATATGTTAGTATATCCAGAATAGCATCTGATCCCATTAGGATATACAGATTCTGACTTTCAAGTAGACAAAGATTCTAGAAAATCAACGCCTGGGTCAGTATTCACCCTTAGTGGTGGAGCCATAGTGTGGAGGAGTATCAAGCAATCTTGTATTGCTGATTCCACCATGGAGGCTGAATATGTAGTAGCTTGTGAAGTAGTTAAAGATGTTATATGGCGCCGTAAGTTCTTGAGTGATCTGGAAGTTGTTCCAGATTTGGATAAGCCCATAACATTTTATTGTGATAATAATGGTGTTGTGGCTAATTCCAAAGAACCAAGAAGCCACAAAAGAGGAAACCATATAGAGAGGATGTATCATCTCATCAAGGAGATAATGTAGAGAGAAGATATGACCGTGCCCAAGATCGCATTGCAAGATAATCATGATGATCCATTTACGAAGACTTTAATAACTAAAGTGTTTGAAGGTCACCTATAGGGTCTGGGATTACGAGATATGTCTCACCTGCTTTAGTGCAAATGAGAGCTTGTTGGGATTTATGTCTTAAAGCTTGTAATTTGTAAAAGTTATAAATTCATTAATAAAAGAAGTAGTTGTTTCATTCAATTAACATGACTCCTACATTTATATTATATATGCTAAACATCCAAGATTGCTAGATGTAATCTCAAACCGAGTATATGAATGTCATATACAGAGAAATTCATTTTGAGACATGTAATCTAAAGAGTCCGTAGAAAGCAAATAAATGTGGGTACTTTATTTGTGGTTAATCTACAAATGTGGTCCATTTCGTAATATACGGTGGTCTTATCTTAGACTACTCATATTGTGATATGAGAATGAAGGCAACTTATATGATGTGATCATATAGGACTGTTAGTTGAAAAGATTCATATATATCGACAAATGATAGCTGTATATGGGTGATCTAAATCTTAAGTGTCTTGCTGACTCCTTCAAGTTAGATTGTGGTTTTTGAAATACCATGGGTGAGATTGGAGTAGCATTCGCAATCAATAACTCCATATCTTAAAATCACGATTTGGCTTGTGTTTGGGAAGGTATGCACATAATAGAGGAATCCACTCCTTCTTACGAGAAGTAGATATTAGTTCCCTTAAGGGTTGATTCGGGACTTGAACAATTTAGAGCGCTTTTCTTCTTCTGTAAAGGAATGAAGGATATAATCATTCATTAGAGAATCAATGGTACTTAAATGAAAAAATATAATTAGAGAAGTATAACGGACTTTATGGCCTAGTTTTAATTATGAACTACTTGTGGATGATCATACCATATGTAATAGTTATATCGATGGATACTGATAATTTGGTTGTGTAAAACATCCATAGTTACGAGAGTACAACCTTGGGTTTTTAGTGGAATAACTCCGAGAATAATAATAGTGAAATATTAATTAAAGAGTTTAATTAATTTTTCTAAGTATTTTTGTAGCTTAAAACTGTGGGTCCATTAGGTACCCTTGCTAGCCCTTTACGATTGATAGTAATAAGGCTCACAGAGAATTGAATTGTCCAATTAATTATGTTACGAAAGTAACTTAAATATATTTTGGGAATTAATTAAATGATATGATTATTTAATTAATATATTATTTAATTGATTAATTAAATATTACTAAATAATATAATTATTTAATTGAGATACTAATAATTAATAATTATTAATTGTTATTTGGAGGTTTTAACTTCAAACCTTGATAAGAGCAGAAGAATAAAATAATAAGAGATTATTTTTATTTGCTTAAAAGAGGTCAAATGTTCAAACCCTAGTGGTGACCGAATTAAAAAGGATTTATAATCCTATTTTGACTTGATTTTTTAAACCCTAGGATCCCTAGTATAAAATATATACTTATCAAGAAAAATAAACCTAAACCTAATTGAGAATAGGGTGGTGTGGTAACATAGAGAGGAAAAGAAAAGAAAATATTTCTTCTCAAAGGGGTTTGCCATGTTCATCAAATGGGACAAGGCGTTGTCTTTCAGATCTCTCGAGCCTCCATTCAAGTACTCTCAGAATCCGTGACATGCCCACACACGAAGTTGCTAAATCGCTGGATATAGCTCGGAAGGCTTAGTGGTGAAGGATCTAACAGAAAATGAAAGAGTGTTCTTTAATGGTATGAAACTAAATCTCTTCTTCATATTTGTGTACACAAAATGATCCAAAAGTGGATAAAATTTTAAAACCTATTGATCGAACCAAAATTGGTATGATTTTAGCCCCTATTCCCGTCTCTTTATGCTTGATTTTCGGGCATTGCCCCGTATTTTAATGTCGTTAATCGAGTGTTTCAGGTTTATTTATGCCATAAGGGCATTTGTGAAGAAGAAGATGAATTGGATGCAAAATGTCCATACAGTGGAGAAATGGGGCATTGTCGCCCTTTGAAGGTATCGCCTTTGACACACAGCGATAGAAGGTAGATTACAAGGAGAGTGTTGCCGCAGTATTGTCGCGGTGGCGACAGAGATAATTAAAACCTGAAAATCAATCAGGTGTGATGCTGTGGTGAAATGTCGCCTTTTGGCCACAACGCGATAGAGAGGATTAGATCAAGGAAATTCATCAAGTATGGTGTCTTTGTGAAGTGTCATCATGACACCAAAAGGCGACCACTCTCAAAATCCTAGATCTCCTTGTCACCTTTCCAGTGTCGGTGCGATAGTCACCGACAAAAAGATCAAAATCGCTGCTACAATCGGATCGAAGAACTTGTAACCGTCTATCGCGGTGATGTCACCACAGGGACAACGTACCGCGACACCTTGCCACATCAACAATTCTGGCAGTTATCAGTACAAGTCCGAGAGCCACTATATATATTCTTCTATTCCAAGTTGAATGGAGATCCAAGCATATTTTCAAGCACGAAATTATTAAGTTTGAAACCTAGCATTCTCTTCCATTTTTCCCACATTCAACTTCCTCCATCTCTAATCTTGAACTACCTTTTCCACCCAAAATATTAACATTAAATCTTGATTACTTCACCTAACCATCCCTCTCTTCTCATTCTCTACATTCTCTACATTCCAATACCTTTTTCAATCACCATTAAACACCCACTTATATAGACACATCCTCTTCTACCACTCTTTGCACTAGAAGCATTTAAGGAAAGGAAGGAGCAAACATTAAAGAAGGAGGCCCAAGGGTGATTTCCATATCTATTACTTTCTTTCGATTTGATTGTAACTATGTGTAACTAAACTCCTAATCTAGGGGATAGATGTGAGAAACATTTGGATGTGGGTATTTGCTTAAGCTATTTGTATTTGAATTTCTATTTGTGTTCTATTCACTTGATATCTAGATCATATTCATTATATGATTTGCATTGTATATCACTAGTATATCATACTCTTGCGTGGGATAAATTGTTATGGAATTGATCTTGGATTGATACCCTTGACTGATTAGGAACATAGTGAATATGATAGATTATTGGAGGGTATATTGACCACAATAATCTAAACCTTGATTTGTAACCAACCAATCCCACCTTGACCCCCTTTCCTTAATCAGTTAGGCATTTTGGTGGGAAGATGTTTAGGGTTCATAGTGATGACCTAAACGCATCTAAGAATACAAATGGTTAATTGATAAGAGATTGGTCCATTAAAGTGGCTTGAAAAACATTGCCCATACCCACTTGCAACTCCATCAATTCCCTAACATCTATCTTAATTGTTTACATCTATTTCTTATCAAGATTGTTGAGCATTGTATTTGTCCTATCACATTTTGTATGTTCATTTTACTTGCATTTTTGGTGGTTTATCAAACCACACAATTACCCATTTATAATAATTTATTTTATTGCATCTTAGATTAGTCAATAAATCTAACATATTACTCTGATTCCCTGTGGATCGAATCTTTGCTTGCCATTTGCAAAGAATTTACATCCTAAGAGGATTCCTAAGTGGTTTAAACATGGTTTTCAAATGATCATATAAACATTGTTTTGAAGAGTACAAAAGACCTCATAAAAAATGGCGTCGCTGCCAGGGAATTTGTAGCGATTGTTAAATTAATTGACTTTTCTATGTAGTTTAGATCATTGGTAATTAGTTTTATTTTAGTTTACTTTGTTGAAAATTGTTAAATTTTTGTTTCTTTATAATTCTTTACGTTTTGGTTTTGTGTTTTTGCTCTAATTTTAGGATATGGATTCTTTTGACGCACAAATGGCGAATTTCAATAAGGGAATGTCATCTTTAGCCTTAGGAGCTTCAAGGGTAACGAAAGGTCAAGTTAGAGAGGCCATGGATATGAAATTGCAAGAAGAAGACGTAGAGGATGAGATGAAGAGGAACCTTCAAGATACACAAGCAACCTATGAGAAATTATAAAATCCTAGATTTGTGTTGGCTTGATTCCATTGAAAAACTCTTTTTATTTGTTATGGTTATTTGCTTAGGTGGTTCTTGGTGAAAAGAAGTTTCAAAGAAGAAAAGCAATTTCTCATGCAAATATCGTCTTCAAGAGGAAAAACGTATACTTGGATGCTAAGGTATCAAGACACTTCTTTCTCTTACAAGGCGTAAGAGCACACACACACAATTCATTCATGTGTGTCCCTATATTTCTATGATATATTTGGGATAACACATTCACACACTTACTGAAGTATGCACATGTATTAGTCTCATATTGACAAACATTGTAGAATTGCATGTTCTAGTACTATCTCTAGGAAATGACATACTTATGTGACTTTGTGTTTATTTGTTTGTGTTTCTTTTGTTTTGGACTTAAACATCACATATGATTCCTTATTGAGTCCCGGTCATTTCGATTACTCACTCATTAGGTTTCGAGTCCAAACTAGGAAGTTATACTATTTTACGTTCTCATATGTTATGTTGTCTTTGTCATCATGTACCGAGTTGAACTCTCAACCTTTTATCAAAGTTTCATAGTCTTCCTTATGCATGAGGGAGTCACGATTCGTAATCCAAAATCAGATTCAAATTCAGAGTTCGGAGGCCAGAGAACGGTCGAAGAGCGCGAGAGGAGTGCGAAGGAGGCGATAAGGCTATTTTACGTAACCTTCTTGTGAGGGCGCGTGAGCCTCACGGGAAGGCCAACTCTTTGCCTTGTGAGGCTCACGTGCCTCCCACGGGGTTCTGAGGTGGCAAAGGTCTTATAGATGTTCGAATTCCTCCTCTTCTCCATCCCCTTTCCCTCCATTTATATTCGAAAATTTCGCAGAAATGTTACAACTTCTACAATTTTCATTTTGTGATATCTCTCGCATTTCAAATCCAAATCAGGTGATTCAAAAGCCAAAAACGTTGGTCTTGTAGAGAGGAACAAGTCGCAAGAATTTTTAGAGTCAAAAGATGTCAAAGTTTAACGCAATTAAAACAGAATTAGGTGTGTTCAATATTAATCTAAATGAGAAGGGGGGGGGGGGGGGGGGTGAATAGATTTTAACCGATTTTACCCAATTTTCGTTATAAGTCAAATATACGAAAATAGCCCTAACTATTCAATTCAATATAACATATGTAATATGTGCGGAATTTAAATAACACTTGAAATATACGTGGAAACCCTTAAAAAGAAAAAACCACGGGCTGGTAAGTGCGCCACACTCGAACCTCGAATCCACTAATGGTAAAGATGATTACAACCTAATCCCGATATTTAACTCACCACCACTACCAATCCCAGTATAAATGAACCTAGTCCAATTGCTTATGATTTAAGCAACCTAATCCCGGTAACAACACAAGACTTAGTTCTCAATAAAGAGATTAACACCCTAAGTGAATATGCAAAGATATCCAAAATATGCAAATAGAGCTAGGGTACACTAGATGTTTATTTAGGAATATAAGATGACAGTTACATCATTCTTAGATATTAAATGTTAAATGACATGTCATAAAGCTTAGCTAAACATAGATTAAGTAAACCTAGATAGCTATCACAATACAACACTCAATCAATACATCACAAACAATCTCTATTTTGTATCTAGAAAATATTCTAAGAGCATACAAGTAATTAAAGAGATGGCTTGTTAAGAAAGACACTAAAATTCGATGAAGTTAGTGAAAACCTTACCAAGCAAGTTGTGATGTTGCAAAACCATACATGGATGCATCCTATATGGTCATATATGATACAAGATGATCTTTGATGCATAAAGGAATAACTTTGAGTGTTTGTAGGAGAGTTCTTGTGAATTTTTTACTTGAAATATTTTATAAGGAAAACAAATATGATTTTGGACTCTTATAAATGACCTAAAATGAAAGAGGCATATATATAGTGTGTCAAAATGAAGTGACACCGTTTTGATTATTTTTAAAAAATTATGCCTTGACCGCTCTACACCTGCTCTACGTAGGGCGGTTGTAGGGCGGTTCATTTGGGAAAATGAAGAATAAGTTCTTTGTGACCGCTGTACATAAGGAGTGGAAATCAGGCAAACAAGGGGTGGTTGCTCTTGGGATTGGAGAGTCGCCCTACACCCGCTCTACGTAGGGCGAATGAAGGGCGAACCAAAGATAACTTTTAAATCGACTAGTGGCACCGCTGTACGTAGGACGGATGTACATTGTGTTAGAGCAAATTTGCTAAAAAAACCCCTTATAGGCGCTGTACGTAGGGTGACCCTAGAGCGGTTGTACATCGCCTAAAACAAATTAATACAATGTGTGTATCTAATATTAATCAGGAGGTGTGTGGGGGGGGGGGGGGGGGGGGGGTGGTTAATAGATTTTAATCGTTATTACCCAATTTTAGTGATTAGTCAATATTTACGAAAATACCCCTAACTAGTCAAATTAACAAATCAAGCATATAAGTGTGGAAATTAAAGAACGCTTGATTTTTACGTGGAAACCCTCATGAGAAAAACCACGGGCTAGTAAGTGCACCACACTTGAATCTCGAATCCACTAATTGTGATAGCGTATACAACCTAATCTCGGTTTGACGACCTAATCCCGACCAATATCCCGCTACCACTACCCGTAGGCCTTTAAAAGCGGACCTAGTCCAATTGCTTATGATTTAAGCAACCTAATCTCGATCACAACACAATTCTTAGTTCTCAATGAAGAGATAAAAAGCCTATGTGAATATATGATGATATTCAAAGAGCAAATAAAGCTTGGTAACCTTAGATGCTTATCTATGATGATGAATATAACAATTAATACAATCTTAGATATCAATAGCTAAATGACATATTATAAAGCTTAGCTAAACATAGATTAAGTAAACCTAGATAGCTATCACAATACAACACTCAATCAATACATCACAAGCAATCTCTATTTTGTATCTAGAATATATTCTAAGAGCATACAAGTAATTAAAGAGATGGATTGTTAAGAAAGACACTAAAATTAGATGAAGTTAGTGAAAATCTTACCAAGCAAGCTATGATGTTGCAAAACCATGCATGGATGCATCCTATATGGTCATATATGATACAAGATGATCTTTGATGCACAAAGGAATAACTTTGAGTGTTTGTAGGAGAGTTCTTGTGAATTTTTTACTTGAAATATTTTCTAAGGAAAAAAAATGTGATTTTGGATTCTTAGAATTGACCTAAAATGAAAGAGGCATATATATAGCGTGTCAAAATGAAGTGACACTGTTTTGATTATTTTTTCAAAATTATGCCTTGACTGCTCTACACTTGCTCTACATAGGACGGTTGTAGGGCGGTTCACTTAGAAAAATGAAGAACAAGTTCTTCGTGACCGCGTTATACAAGGAGTGAAAATCAAGCGAACAAGGGGCGATTGCTCTCGGGTTTGGAGAGCCGCTCTACATTCACTCTACGTAGGGCGGATGAAGGGTGAACCAAAGGTGACTTTTAAATCGACCAGTGGCACTGCTGTACGTAGGGTGAACATACATCGTGTAAGAGCAAATTTGAACGAAAATACCCCAAACTAGTCAAATTAACAAATTAACAAATCAAGCATATAAATGGGGAAATTAACGAACGCTTGATTTTTACGTGGAAACCCTCACGGGAAAAACCACGGGCTAGTAAGTGCACCACACTCGAACCTCGAATCTCGAATCTCGAATCCACTAATTGTGATAGCGTATACAACATAATCTCGGTTTGACGGACTAATCCTAGCCAATATCCCGCTACCACTACCCACAGGCCTTTAAAAGCGGACCTAGTCCAATTGCTTGTGATTTAAGCAACCTAATCCCAGTCACAACACAATTCTTAGTTCTCAATGAAGAGATAAAAAGCTTATGTGAATATATGATGATATTCAAAGAGCAAATAAAGCTATGTAACCTTAGATGCTTATCTAGGATGATGAATATAACAATTAATACAATCCTAGATATCAATAGCTAAATGACATGTCATAAAGCTTAGCTAAACATAGATAGTGAAATCCTATGAAGCTATCAAAATACAACACTAAATCATGTCAACACAACAATCTCTATTTTATATCTAGAATATATTCTAAGAGCATACAAATAATATAAGAGATGCCTTGATAAATAAAACACTAATTATGTATGATAATAGTGAAGAACATACCAAAGGATGTGTGTTGAGTAAGACCCATGCAAGTAAGCATCCTAACTATGCTAGAAAATGCTTAGATGATATTTGATGCATATGAAAATGGGTTTGAGTGATTAAATGAGCAATCTTGATTACTTTCTCTCTCAAAGGTCTCTCTTTTAAGCTTAGGGTTCTTGATGATCAAAGAGTCACACTTAGATTATTAGAAAGTGGTGTATTTATAGAGGGCCATCAAAGTTAGAGTGAAAAGACAAAATTGCCCCAATTTGACGGGGAAATATGCACCCTGTTCTACGGCCACGGACCGTATAATTGGTTCGTTTTCTGCGCCCTTATTCTACAGCCCCTAACCGCAGAACCCAATGGTGCAGAAGTGTCAAGTGTTTTGACACAACTTTGCTATGCCCTGTTCTACTGTCATCGGCTGTAGAACTGGCGCGCATTTTTGACTAGTTTTTGACCTAGTCAAAAATGCTCCCGAATCCTCTTGGAAGACAACTTCCATAAAACAAGCTTAATAAAGAAGAGCATGGAGGATTTAAATAGACAACCACACACACAAAATATATCAAAGAAGTGCAAGTGTGGAAGTGAAGAGAATGCATAATAGCAGTGAACATGTATGCAATCACGGCAAGTGAGTGTGTGCAACTAAATCTCTTCAATGAAAAACTAAGCACAAGAAATATACCTTTGGCGTGCTTATCCCTTGAGCTCTTGAAGGAGTCTTTGAGCTTGATCCTTAAACACTAAAGCTACCCTTACAACAAACCCTAATATGTGGTTTGTCCACGAAATAAACCAATCAAAATATGGGAATCCTTACATCGCCTGTACCGAAAACAATGCATCCTAAGATAAACATGACATGGCATTTGATACACTAGATGCAATCAATAAAATATGCAAAAAGAGATATTAAAAAAATTAATGCACACATATTAAAACACACAATATACACAAAGTATGGATATGCATGGGATATGATTGTGTGTGCAACTAAATCTCTTCAAAACAAATTACGCACTAGAGATTTACCTTTGGTGCTTCTTCTTTTAAGGTCTTGAGAGGGCATTGGTTGTACAAAACATCAACCATTAAATGCCTAAATTACCCTTATATCAAACCTCACTTGTGGTTTGTCCACGAAATAAGCCAATTAATTTATGAGACCTTACAGCAGTCATCTGATTTCGGTTCGTGATTCATCTTTGTGTATGGTAACCATCTTCTCTTCATTTTTCTTATGATCAACTTCATGGATCTACTTTATTGATTGATGAAAAATGTTTAGAATGTCTTTAATTCCATTTTTAGACTTGTTCAATTGATTATTGAGTTTTAGCTTTGTGATTTTTTTTTTAATATGTTTTAGCTAAACTTGATTAACTTGAAATTGATTCTAGAAATGACTTGTATGATGTGCTTCATGATGAATTCTAGGTTTAATTTCAATATCTAAGAACTAGGATTTTTGAGTGCGATATTGAATATCCTAACCTAGTTCTTATTGATTCACATACTTGGATTTCTAGATAACTTTGTGATTGAGTGTTGAAAACATATTCTAGTTATCTCTTACATGTTCATAGAGTTTGTGTGATCAACTTTCTCTATTTGATTGTGTTTGCATCTGTTGCATCACCTAGATCATTTTGCCTTGCAAAAGGTTGAAGTCTCTTTCAAAGTGAGTGAAGCTTTGTTTAGAGCAAGAAGATTTGGCTAGGACATGTGGTCCGAATAGTCAAGCGTGAAGTCTTAGTTAGGATCAAGGGGATCCGGATAACTAAGCAAGAAGTCTTGTCTAGGATCAAGGGGATCCGGATAGATAAGCATGAAAGCTTCCTAGAGACCTGAGCGTCTTGGATAGGAAGTTGCTTCATAGAGGTGTCGGACACATCTCATATAGGAAGTAGGCTAGGTGATTCACTAGGCCCAAGGGTAGACTAGGAGTTGATAGCTTAGGGTGAATATCCAGTGTTGATTGTCTTGAATGTGTATCTACTTTTTGTCATAGTGAATTGCTTGCATGTGGTTATGGTATCAACCTGTGGACGTTTCCCCTTAGGAGCTATTACCATGTAAAAATACTTATGTCATGTTTCGCTTTAAGTTTCATTATCTTCCATAACTTGTATTGATTGCATCACCTGTGCATTGAATTTCCGCTTGTGTTGATTAAAAAAAATTCATTTGTTAGACACACCAAGTGTGCATATCATTGTTGTGTTTGAGAAAAAGGAATTTGGAAGAATTTGGGCTTATACCTATTCACCACCCCTCTAGGTATATATTACACTATATTGTTTAAGGGAATTTCAGAAACTATTGAATGGATCTATAGAGGCTAGTCGAGATAGATTCTCTAAGCTAGAAAGGTCAACAAATAGAATTGAAGGGCACATGGGAAGGATTGTGGACAAGGTGTTGAATAGAGATATCGATAACTCAAGGGATTCACTCAATCTAGGTAGTGCTAGAGCCATTTTAAGAAGTGGTAGAATAGTAAACAATGAGAGGAATGAGGAAACCACGGATGAGAGCAATAAAACACCTAGGGAAAAGAATGATGAAAAAAAGGAGTTCCAAATGAAGAGGAGACACCGAAGGTGAATCCTAGCAATAACAAGCTCCCTAGCCCTAGCATACCTATAGTGCCATATCCAGAGAGGTTGAGGAAAGACAAGATGGAGCAATCATTCAAGGACATTTACGATATGCTCTCTAAGGTGACTATCAACTTACCTTTTTTGGACACAATTCAAAAGATGCCGGCATATGGGAAGTTCTTCAAAGAATTAAATAAGAAGAAGTATCGATTTAGGCCAAAGAATCAAGAGAGGCTTGACGAGAATGCAAGTGCAATTATTCAAGAGAGACTTCCTTCAAAGTTAAAAGATTCGGGAAGTTTTATCATTACCATAACCATCGGTAGAGAGGGACAAGTAAGTGCTATGCTTGACCTAGGGGCAAGCATCAACTTGATGCCTTTCACAATTTACAAGAAGTTAGGGTTGAATGAACTAAGGCCAACAAAAATGTGTCTATTTTGGCAGACCAATAGGCTAGGCAACCTAAAGGGATAGTTGAAGATGTCCTGATCCAAGTACATAAGCTAATCATCCTGGCGGACTTTGTCGTACTAGATATGGAGGTGGATCCGGATGAGAAAGACTTCTTAATCCTTTTGGGACGTCCTTTCGTGGCCACTGTAAATGCGGTAATAAATGTGCATGAAGGAAAGTTGACCTTGAAGGTCCTTGATAGGGTTTGGAGTACAAGGATTTTGAGTCCTTAGCTTATCCAATTGGGGCGCATGATTACTATAGTGTGGATATAATGGATGGTGTTGAAGACTAATGGGAGGGTGTTTTATCAAGAATGAGTGGATGAATTGATTCATGAAGATGGTGATATAGAGAATGATTTAAGAGATTCAATGGAAGAATTGATAGGAAAGGTGGGGAAAAACAAAGAAGAGCCTAACCCTTAAAAGTAAGAATTGAAAGAGCTCCCTTCAAACCTAAAGTATGCATTCCTAGATGGTAGTAGCAACATTTTGTCATCGTTGCTGTTGACCTAGATCAAAAAGAGGAGCAGAGATTGCTTGAGGTCTTGAGAAGATACAAGAAGGCAATCGGATGGACTCTAGATGACATTAAGGGAATTAGCTCGACATTGTGCATTCACAAGATCCTATTGGAAGTTAACACAAAACCAGTTAAGGAGGCGCAATGTAGGCTAAATCCTATCATGCAAGAGGTACTCAAAAAAGAGGTATTGAAGCTTTTAGATGTTGGCATCATCTATCCGATATCGGATAACAAGTGGGTCAGTTCTATACATGTGGTGCCTAAGAAATCCGGAATCACAGTGGTAAAGAATAAGCAAAATGAGTTGATTTTGCAAAATTTACAAACATGATGGATAGTGTGTATCGACTATAGGAAGTTAAACACAAGCACTCAAAAAGATCATTTCCCACTCCCTTTAATCGACCAAATGTTAGAACACCTTGTAGGACATAGCCATTATTGCTTCCTTGATGGCTATTCCAGTTACAACTAAATCACCATAGCTCCTGAAGATCAAGAGAAGACAACTTTTACATGTCTGTTTGGCATTTATGCTTATAGGAGAATGCTCTTCGGGCTTTGCAATGCATCAACCACTTTTCAACAGTGCATGACCTCAATCTTTTCAGATATGGTAGAGGACATCATAGAGATTTTCATGGACGATTTTTTGGTTTGTGGTGCTTCATTTGATCTATGTTTGAAGAATTTGTCCTTGGTGCTCCAAAGATGTGAAGAGATAAGTTTTGTGCTAAATTGGGAGAAGT
Source organism: Acer negundo (assembly GCA_035582765.1). Taxonomy (NCBI): domain Eukaryota; kingdom Viridiplantae; phylum Streptophyta; class Magnoliopsida; order Sapindales; family Sapindaceae; genus Acer; species Acer negundo. Next base: position 20,243,028 of record CM069231.1, on the reverse strand, counting down.
GCCACTTCATGATAAAAAGTGGTATAGTTTTAGGATATGTAATATCAAAAAAGGGTATTGAGGTCGATAAAGTAAAAATTGAGGTGATGAAGAGCTTGCCTCCTCCTAGGATGGTGAAAGATATTAGATCATTTATTGGTCATGCAGGGTTTTATAGGCGGTTCATAAAGGATTTCTCAATGATTTCAAGACCCTTGTGCACTCTCCTTCAAAAGGAGGTAGAATTTAAGTTCAGTGATGAGTGTGCCACTGCATTTAGGATTTTGAAAGATGCACTAACCATGGCTATTAGGATTTTGGTTTGTCTTGGCATGAATTCCATATCTAAACATTGTTTCTCTTATAATGCTTAGATGTCTTAGTTTGATGGTGATTGCAGCTTCAAGGAGTACTTGGCAAAATATCATGCAAGATGGTGTCTTCAAGGAGGAATGAGCTACATTGCTCATCAAAGGTATATTAGATCGCTTTCCTCTTACAAGGCCTAGTCACAAACACATATGGCATTCATTTGTGTCCCTACATAGTTTTACACCATCGGTATAACACTTTCACATACTTGGTAATGTATGCACATGTATTAGATTTAATTTGATAAACTGTGATTTGCATGTTCTAGGACTATATCTAAGAAATGGCATACGTGTGTGACTTCGTGTTTATTTTGTTTTGGTTACACTTTTTTTGTACTTAAACATGATCTCATTTGATTCCTTATTGAGTCCTGGTCATTTCGGTTGCTTACTCATTAGGTTTCGAGTCCAAACAAGGAAGCTACGCTACTTTACGTTCTCATATATTGAGTTGTCTTCATCGTCATGTACCGAGTTGATTTCACAACCATTTTGCAAAGTTTCATAGGCTTCCTTATGCATGAGGGAGTCATGATTCGTAATCCAAAAACAGATTTGAATTCGGAGTTTGGAGGCTTATATATGGCCTAAGAACGTGAGAGGACAACAATGTATGCGAGCAATGGCCAAATGCCATTTTGGGAGGAGGTCGTGAGGTTCACGGGCCAACAGCCTCTCTACCCTATGAGGTTCATGTGCCTCTCACGGTCTTGTGAGGTGGCTTCCTCCTATTGGTTGCTTCTTTCCCTCTCTTTTATCTCTTTTAAGTTTCTCCTTTACCTTCCATTCATTTCAAGAAGAAAAGTTTGAAAAACATATGTGCAGAATTTTCCTCTCCAATTTTCTCACCTTCCAAACACCATAACTTTCTCATTCGGACTCTGAATTGAGTGATTCAAATTGTAGAATCTTTATAATCAAGTCCTATACCTTTTCCAAGAGATTTTATAGTTGTTTGATTGAGTTTTCCAATGGCTCTACCCACAAAACCGAACTAGCTCGTGATTCTTAGGTATTTGACTTATCTATGTGTTTTCTTCTTTTTAAACCTTCAACTACCTTGGGGTTTCTTTTTCTATATGTATATGTATGTATGATGAATGCTATTAAGAAAGATAGCTTCATAATCAAACCTAATGAAGTCTAATTAAAGACAAATGTGAACTAGATTCCTAGGATTCTAGTTTCTCATATGTTTGAGTGTTGTATTGTGATTAGTTTGATATCGAGGGTTATTTGTGATTTGATTGATTCATTTGATTGGTATGTTCTTGGATCATTAATTGAACAAATCTAGGATTAGCACATTTGTTTTTTGTGTTTATAGCCTATTAGGATTTAATTGATTATTCATTATATCCTTGCTCTAAAAGTTTGGCTAGAATATTGTGTTTCTAGCAATTTTTGGTGTATGTTTTAATATCTTGAATATGTGATTCATGTATATGATTTATTCAAGTATTAGATTTGTGAATGAAACTAGGAGACACATGTGTTAGATGATGTTTTCACATGCTTTAGGTTTTAATTCAATTTGTATATCTAAACTATTTTGACTTGTGTTCTCACATGACTAAGTATAGTTTCCATGGAATGTATTGATCACATGTTCTATATTGAATTTGCTTGTTTACATCATTTGCATTCATTGATGGCAGTAGGAAGTCCTTGTAAAAGGCAAGAAGTCTTGACTAGGATAAAAGGTCTAGATAGTAAAGCGAGGAAGTCTTGGTTAGGACAAGAGGTCCGGATAACTAAGCAAAAAGTCATTGCTAGGATCAGGAAGGTCCGGATAGCTATGCATGTGAGGCTCTCTAGAGGCATGAATGCCTTGAAAATGGAGTTGGCTACAATATTGATAGGCCCGGTCGTTTGGTTAGACATAGACTCCAATAGAGAGTGTTGCATAGGATGTGCATTGGCTCTTGAGGAATTTCTAATCTTCCAACGATATTGGTTAAAGATGGACTCTAATATATATGGTGGATCTGCATCATTGAGGGATTTCGTATCTATCAATAGAGATTGGGTAGACATAGACTCCAATAGGAAGTAGATCATATGATTGGTCACTTTTGAGGAATTTCTAATTTATCATCCAATATATATATTACCCAATGGTTGTAGTTTAACCCGTGGATGTTTCCTCCTTAAGGGTTTTACCACGTTAAAAAATCTCGTGTCAATTTTTTCTATCTCTCTCTTTTATATTTGTATATGTGTATGTTTCTATCTTGTTGCATAATATTCACTTGTGATATATTTTGAGACAAGATTTTGTTAAGTGTGATTTACAAGCAATTCATTTTTATCATAGTTGTATATATATATTTCTTTTGTTCATTGATTCTTTTGTATAGTTATATTTTGATTGATACTTGTAACACATTGAACATTATTGGAAATACAAGTATTCATTGTTGTTGAGTTTTAATGTTATTCTTCCTCTTGTTACATGTTGATATATAGACAATGCTTTAATGATAACATGCTTATCTTGTCTATACATGTATGCATGGTTTATATGTTGTAATGTAACCTATCTTAAGGGACAAACTTGCGTTTTTTTCAAGGGATTGAAAAGGTGTAAAAACCTATTCACCCCCCTCTAGGTATGATTTAGGTAATTTAACTATGATTGTATATTTCAACGGCTCCGATCATCATGCCACCAAATTGGAGTCTTCCTTTGGAGCTTATGTGTGATGCTTCAGACTCTGCAATAGGAGCAGTTTTGGGGCAGCGAGATGTCATTTATTACACATTGCGTATTCTTAACGATGCTTAATTGAACTACTCAACTACGGAGAAGGAGCTCTTGGCAATAGTATTTGACTTGGAGAAATTTAGGCAATATTTGGTTGGTGCAAATGTCGTAGTTTACACGGATGCAAAGCCTAGGTTGATTAAATGGATACTACTCTTGCAAGAATTCAACCTCAAAATTAGAGACAAAAGAGGTGTGAGAATATGGTAGCGGATCATTTGAGCAGGATGTCTCAAGGGACCATTGAGGAGGAAGATGCACTATCGTTGAGAGAAAGCTTCCCCGATAAACAATTATGGGTGGTGCATGATAAAGACCTATGGTATGTGAACATAGAGAGCTATTTTGCCTCAAATGTGACCTCTTCGAAGTTGAACCCATAAGGGAAGAAAAGGTTCACTGCTAGTGCTAGATCCTACTTTTGGGATGAGCCTTACCTTTTTAAGCATGGTTCGGATCAAGTGATTAGAAGGTACGTCCCGAAAAGTGAGCAAGGAGAAATATTAAAATTCTGTCATGAGTGCGAGTGTAGAGGTTATTATAGTGGAAGGAAGACAATGATGAAGATCTTCCAATATGGGTTCTATTGGACAACTTTGGCGAATGATGCCTATGAGTTTTTCTTGAGATGTGATACATGCCAAGGGACGGGGAATATTGGAAAAAGGGACGAGATGCCATTGAATAGTGAGCATGTTGTTGAATTGTTTAACGTTTGGGGGATAGTCATCATGGGGCCATTCGTTACATCCCAAGGTTACAATTTAATTTTGGTGGCCATGTACTATGTGTCTAGGTGGGTTGAGGCGATCCCTATGAGGACAAGTGATAGTCATGTAGTCATTGGTTTCATTAAGGAGAATATCTTTTCATGGTTTGGGATTTCTAGGGCGATAATAAGCGATGGTGGAAGTCACTTTTGTAATAAAATTTTTAGAGCTTTATTGAAGAAGTATGGGGTCAGACATAAGGTGACAACCTATTACCATCCTCAGATTTTGGGACAAGTGGAGGTGAGTAACCGACGAATAAAACAAATTTTGGAAAAAAGGGACAATGAGAGTAGAAAAGATTGGGCATCCAAACTTAGTGACACATTATAGGCATATAGGTTAGCTTTCAAAACACCCATAGGAATGAGTCCCTTCCGATTAGTCTTTGGGAAAGCTTGCCATTTGCTCGTAGAACTTGAGTACAACGCCTTATGGGCCATTCGAAAGCTAAATCTATACCATGACAAATCTGGAGAGGAAATGAAGCTCCAACTTAGTGAACTAGAAGAGTTTTGGTTAAAGGCTTATAAAAGCGCAAGGCTCTACAAGGAAAAGACTAAGTTCTACCATGATAAGAGTCTTAGAAGGAAAGAATTCCATCCGGGAATGTTTGTTCTACTATTTGAGTCCCGTTTAAAGTTGTTTCTGGGAAAGCTTAAATCAAGATGGACGGGACCTTATAGGGTTGTGCAAGCCTTTGCTCACAGTGCTATTTAGATTGAAAGTTTGAAGAAAGGTAAGAGATTTAAAGTGAATGGTCATCGGTTGAAACCATATAAGAGAGAAGACCCAACTTAGGAGTATATTTCATCTGAAGAATTGACCGATCCACTTAGGTAACAATTGTTCTTTCTTTTTCTTTTTAAGGTTTATTTTTGTGAGTTATTGTTTTAGCCATTCTGGCTTTCGTTTTTATTTCAATTTTCGTTCTTATTTTGTTTTTGCATAGAATAAGGGTGTGAAATGGATGTTGGTAGTGGATTTAGGATGTATGTGCTTAATTGATGATATTTTGGATGATAGGAATATTGAGGAATATGCTATTCTTGATTGAACATTTTTTTGGATGATTTTCCGCATAATAGGTTGAGAGGGCATTTTACCGAAATTTTGGAAATGCTTTGATTATTTTTGGACTTATATGCATTCCTTGCTTTGGATTTGTTGGGTTGCGCCATTTGACCAATTTTGCCTCCCATGAATATTGAGGACAATGTCCAATTTAGGTTTTGGGGTACATTTGCACAAAACCACTTTGCTTACTTTGCTTGGTTTCAAAATTTGAGCCGAATTTTTCAAAATTTTGCGATAATTCCATATTTGAGCATACTTTACTTGTTGGGATTGTGCATCTTAGTCATTGTTTGGTTTAGATTAACGTCATGCCATTTAGGATGTCATTGAATAAAGTACGTTAATCTTTTTATCTTAATGTTAGGGTGAATTATCAGTTTCGCTTAAATGCTAGGAATTAATAATGGAGATTCTTGTGAAGATCACAAACACGGCCTTAAAAAATGTATTTTGAGTTGTCAAATATTCAGTCTTTAAACACGCACTCTTAAACACTCATTCAAGCATGTATAGGTCTCATTTGCACTTAAATGTTGCTTGTCATAGAATATTATGGAATGCTTGTTAATGTTTTATTTTGCTTTGTGGACAAGCCCATAGAAATGATTTTAGGCAATGCATGTGAAAACCACTAATTAGCCTAAAATACTGCCAAACAATCTTATATGTGTGCTCCTAAGCTTTTTTGAAGCCAAACACGTTTTAAGCTTTTCATTCATGAACCATATCTATATGAACCTTATAGCCTACCTGATTAACTTACCTTGACCAAATGATTTGCTAAGGCTTAGGGAATGAATGTAAGCTTTTGTACTTGAAATTGCAGAGGCGTGTACCTAGGCATGTAAATGTGTGCAAAAAAAAATTTGAAGCATGATAGTTGAAAAGAAAAAGAAAAGCAAAGAAAAAGGAAGCTTAAAAAGTGAAAAAAAAAAAGAAAGTAAAAAGAAAAAGATTGGTAAAGTAAAGAAAAGAAAAAGAAGGAAAAGGGAACCAAGAATTAGGCACAATTGGCCTAGAGAGAAAATGGAAAGACGAATGAGCTACTCAAATGAAAAATTAGAGTAAAATGCACAGGTGAATTAAAATTGTAAGCCTGGATGCATAAAGTGTGAACAATATGCGTGAATCAATTGGAACTCATAATTAGAATGTATGCCTTAGTGTAATCACTAGGTTCTTTGTTATCCATTGTCCCATTCATTGTTTCACCATTATCCTAAAACCTCAGTACAACCAAAAGAAAGACCTTCATGATCTTTAGGAGTGTCCATTTTGTGAAATTTGTTTGATGCATGTTCTTTTCAATTCATGGCTTGCAATTCCATTCATGAGACTAAAATTCCTGAAATTGCATTTTAAAAGTCATCATGAGCAATCAATTAGATATCCATGACATGAATTCATATTGCATATGTATTTTGAGTTAAACCTAGGAATCTAAGAGAAGAAATGAGAGAATTCGGTGAGGATTAGTTATCGAGGCAAATTACATTCTAAACCGAATAGCACATTTGCTTTAAAGCTTTATCCTTTTGAATGTAAGGTCGCATTACGTACGATCATATTCAGAGTGGCATGCCCTTCAATCTATAGATTTAATAGCACTTAATCTTTACTTAACATTTTCTTACCTATATAAGTCTTCACTAGTGCATCATTGTTTTAATCTCTTCATTTTGGTTTCGTATACTGATCATGGATAAGTAAAACCTTGCTTGGATGAGTTAGTGCTTTATAGAAAACCTTTGAATGTCTTGATGCATGTCTTTGGGGTTGATTTGTTATTGTTTTTCTCGAGGACTAGCTAAAGATAGGTTTAAGGGTATTTGATCGAACCAAAATTGGTATGATTTTGGCCCTCATTCTTGTCTCTTTTTGCTTGATTATCGGGCATTTCCTCGTGTTTTAATGCCGTTAATCGAGTGTTTTAGGTTTATTTATGCCATAAGGGCATTTGTGAAGAAGAAAAGGAATTGGATGCAAAATGTGCACAAAGTGGAGAAACAAGGCATTATTTCCCTTTGAAGGTGTCGCCTTTGACACACAGCGATAGAAGGCAGACTACAAAGAGTGTTGCCGCGGTATTGTCGCGGTGGCGATAAAGAGGCGACAGAGATAATTAAAACCTGAAAATCAATCAGATGTGTTGCCACAGTGAAATGTCGCCCTTTGGCCATACTGCGACATAGAGGATTAGATTAAAGAAATTCATCAATTGTGGTGTCGCTGTGAAGTGTCGTCATGAGACCAAAAGGCGACCACTCTCAAAATCCTGGATCTCCTTGTCACCTTTCCAGTGTCGCTACGATGGTCAGCACCAAAAAGATCAAAATCACTGCAACAATCGGATCGAAGAACTTGTAACCATCTACTGCGGTGATGTCGCTACAGTGACAATGTACCGCGACACCTTGCCACATCAGCAATTCTGACAGTTATCAGTACAAGTCTGAGAGCCACTATATATATTTTTCTCTTCCAAGTTTAATGGAGATCCAAGTATATTTTCAAGCACGAAATTAATAATTTTGAAACCTAGCATTCTTTTCCATTTTTTCCACATTCAACATAAAAACTCAACACTAAATCTTGATTACTTCACCCAACAATTCCTCTATTCCCATTCTCTACATTCCAATACCTTTATCATTCACCATTAGACACCAACCTATCTAGACACATCCTCTTCTACCACTCCTTGCACTAGGAGCATCTAAGGAAAGAAAGGAGCAAGCATTAAAGAAGGAGGCCCAAGGGTGATTTCCTTATCTACTACTTTCTTTCTATTTGATTGTAACTATATGTAACTATACCCCTAATATAGGGCATAGATGTAAGGAACATTTGGATGTGGGTATTTACTTAAGCTATTTGTATTTAAATCTCTATTTGTGTTCTATTCACTTGATACCTAGATCCTATTCGTTTAATGATTTGCATTGTATATCACTATTAGATCATACTCTTATGTGGGATAAATTGTTATGGAATCAATTTTGGATTGACACCCTTGATTGATTAGGAACATAATGAATATGATAGATTATTGTAAGGTATATCAACCACAATAAACCTTGATTTGTAACCAACTAATCCCACATTGACCCCCTTTACTTAATTGGTTAGACATGTTGGTGGGAAGATGTTTAGGGTTCATAGTGATGACCTAAACACATCTAAGAATACACATGGTTAATTTATAAGAGATTGGTCCATTAAAGTGGCTTGAAAAGCGTTTCCCATACCCACTTGCAACTCCATCAATTCCCTAACATAAATCTTAATTGCTTACATCCATTTCTCTTATCAAGATTGTTGAGCATTCTATTTGTCCTATCACATTTTGTATGTTCATTTTACTTGCATTTTTGGTGGTTTATCAAACCACACAACTACCCATTTATAATGATTTATTTTATTGCATCATAGATTAGTCAATAAGTCTAATGTATTACTCCGATTCCCTGTGGATCGAATCTTTACTTTCCATTTGCTAAGAATTTACATCCTAAGTGGATTCCTAAGTGGTTTAAACATGGTTTTCAAATGATCACATAAACATTGTTTTGAAGAGTACAAAATGACCTCATCACCTATCAATCTTTTCTCTAATTTTCCACTGTGCGACTTACAAAAACATGAGTCTTGATGATTATGGTTTGGTTCTTGCAAGAAGAATTGCACGAAAAGCTTGAGATAGAGGGAAAATGAAGAGTTTCAAATTTTATAGGTGGCGTTGATATCATCTCACGCTTGAAAAGAGTACGCGTGTGAGTATGGGTTGTTGCACGTTCTCCAAAAATCGCTTCCCACACGCCCACTAACGACTTAGCAAGTGTCAGTCAAAGAGTGAGATCAGCCACCGTGAGTATGTGAAATCAAGTGTATAGTCAAATGTTATGGCTAAAATTAAATGCTTAGCTGTTAAGGCAAAACTAGCATTAATGAGCTAGAGGACAGAACTTAAAAGATATAATTAAATATATCTCGTCGAGCGAATATTTTCTCAAGACCAAGTGAGATACTCGGTTCAAATATTTAACGAGGTTTTGTTATTAGTAAAATTCGATTGGTTGACAAGTTAACGTCATTACCGGAGAAAGTGATAATCAAGCATGCCATGTCACTAAGGTCAAGCATATGAAACCAATTGCAGTTTACTAAGTCTCAACCTTTAGCTCCAATGAGATACAGTCGGGTTCAACAAACCGATCGGATAAAAAGGACACTAATTGGGTTAAATAACTAATCGGATAACAGGGACACTGGTCGGGTTGAATAATTGATCGGGTAAAGAAGACCTGGTAGATTAGAAAACCGATCGGCCAAAGGTGTGTGAAAGATAGTAACGCCAAGTTAACCACGACTCAAGTACGAAAATGAAGAATTGTTAGGTTTTTGGTTTGTCTTGGCATGTATTCCATATCAAAATGATGTTTTCTTTTATTGTTTAGTGGTCTTAGAATTGATGATTTAAAGCTTCAAAGAAAGACTTGGCCATAACTTATGCAAGATGGTGTGTTCAAAGACGAATTGCTTAATTGCACAATAAGGGTAAAATAGACCTCATTCCTCTTACAAGGCTTAGGCACTAACCAAGCCAAAATTGGTATGATTTTAGCCTTCATTCCCGACTCTTTTTGCTTGATTCTCGGGTATTTCCCCATATTTAATGTTGCTAAATCAAGTGTATTTAGTTTACTTAGGCTTTTAGAGCATTTGTGAAGAAGGTCAAGACTTTTGTGCAAAAAGAGCTCAAGTTGCCAAAACAGGGTATTTTCGCCATCTTGATGAAGATGTCGCCATTGGTGACATGATGGCATAAGTGGCGACATTTGCATTTCATAGAATTAAAAACATCAGGTGTTGTCACTGACAAAATGAAGCTTCAAGCATCAGGTGTTGTCGCCACTTTGTGTCGCCATGATGACAAAGTGGTGACATTCAATTTCTTCATTGTCACCACTTGCATGATTGGCGAAAAAGATGAGAAAGTGGCAACATGTCAATCTCAGAATGAGCAACCGTTTGTCGCCACGATGTCGCCAATGGCAACAAAAGTGGAGACATCACTCGACATCGGATTTTCAAGCAGTTATCAATACATTTCCGAGTGTGACTATATATATCCCTCTCTTCCAACTAGAAAGGGATCCAAGAATTTAGAAAGCAACATATTTTATAGAGCATTAGACCTAGTTTCTCTTCCATACATCACCCTCTCAACTTTCTCCATTCTCTAAACTTGAACTATCTTTTCCATCCAAAACCTCAACACCAATGTCTTGATTACTTCACTCAACCATTCCTCTCTTACCATTCTCCACATTTCAATACCTTTTGTCACTTACCATAAGACACCCACATATCTAGATACATCCTCTTTTACCATTCTTGACACTAAGAGCAACAAAGGAAGTGAAGAAGCAAGCACTAAAGAAGGAGGCATAAGGGTGATTTCCTTAACTATTACTTCCTATTCATTTGATTTGCAACTATGTGTAACTAAACCCCTATTCTAGGGGATAGATGTGAGAAACATTTGTTGTGGGTTTTTGTTTAAGCTATATGTAATTAAATCTCTATTTTTTTTTCTATTAATCTAATATTGAGATTCTATACATTTTATGATTTGCATTGTATATCACTAGTAGATCATAGTGTGAGATAATTTGTTGTGAAACCAATCTTGGATTGACACCCTTAATTGGTTGAGGAACTTAGTGAATAGGATTGATTAGTGGTGGGTATATCAACCCCACTATTCTAAATCCTTGATTTGTACCAAACTAATCCCACCTTGACCCTCTTTCCTTAATCGGTTAGGTATTTAGGTGGGAAGATATTTAGTATCCATAAAAATGGCCTAAACACACTATAGGAAACAAATGGTTAACAACTATGAGACTTGGTCATTAATGAAGCTTTGAAGAGCATTACCCTTGACACTTGTGACTCCATCAATTCTCGAGCATATACTTTATTTGTTTACATCATCCCTCTTATCAAGATTGTTGAGGCTTCTATTTCTCCTATCATTTTTTTATGTTTATTTTAATTGCATTTTTTGTGGTTTGTCAAACTACACAACTATTCATTCATTATGATTTATCTTATTGTAAAATAGATTAGTCAATCGATCTGACGTATTACTCCATTTCCCTGTGGAACGAATCTTGCTTACCACTTGCTAAGAATTAACATATTAAAGGATTTTTAAGTGGCTAAAACATGGTTTTCAAAAGAACATAAAAGAGTATTTTGTTGAGCACACAAACGACCTCTTCAAAATTGGCGCTGCTGCCTGGGATTTGGTAGCGATTGTTAAATTGATTGACTTATCTTTGTATTCTACAATTCATTAGTCAGCTTCTAGTTTTTACTTATACATAATAATTGTAGTTTTTCTTATTTTTAGATTTTTGTAGTTCTTTTTACCTTTTTCTTGTGTTTTCTTGATCAATTTCATTTTCAGGAGTTTAGGTGCATGCACGGTAAAAGATCCTTAGGAAGAGGATTGCACCCACCACAGGAGGAATCTAACCGTGTTGGAAGGATTGCAAGGGAATTCAAAGAAATTCCAAGGCAAGATATGAATATGGAAGGACAAGAACCAAGAAGGGAGGACGAAGTTCCTCCCAGGGAAGAAGTGACTCAAGAGACTCCCACTAACCAAGGCCAAAGATGACCATGGGGGAGTACTCATTGCCCGTAATTGGTAATCAACTTTCGCCAATTGTCTTGGATCTGGTTGCAAGAGGAAATAAGCTAAAGACTATGCATGTCAACCTATTGCTTGCTTTCTTTGGAAAGTTCACTGAGGATTGCTTGCAATTTATGAAGGAGTTTAGCGTAATTATTAAGACATTCCCTATCATGCGTCTCACTCGAGAGCAACTTCACATTATGTGTTTCCAATATTGCCTAAAGGACTTAGCAATAAAGTGGTTGATGGGGTTAAGATTGGGATCTTTGACAAGTTGTGGACAAAATTGTGGTGTATTCTTCAGTAGGTTTTTCCCCGCTATGAAAGCTAAAGAGCTCAAGGTGAAGATAGCGGACTTCAATGAGAGCGAAAGAGAGTTTTTTCATGAGTCATGGGAGAGATATCAACTCCTTTTGGCCCAATGTCCTCCTCACATGTTTACGGAAGAGTACAAGGTATCTTGCTTCCAAGGTGGTCTCACACGTTTCTCCCAAGTTTGAGTGGATAATGCTTACGAAGGTTCTTATGACACAAGGACCGCAACAGAGATTTATGAGATATATGAGATGTTATCACAAAATTCTTAACAAAAGAATGCTAATAATATTTGGGGAGAAAGGTTGATGTGAGTGCAAACACAGAAACTGCTATTGAGATTTCTAGAATGAACAAGAAGATAGAATCTTTAACATCTTACATTGAGAGCATGGGATTTCCCAAAGCTGGGGTGAAGATGCTAGGAAAGCAAGAGGGTAGCTCTAGTGATCAATTCAATGATGGTGAAGGATTCAATGACATGAATCAAGGGCAAGAGCAAAAGCAAGTTCAAGCTATGGGTTTTCGAGGCCAAGGGAACAACCCCTACTCAAACACTTACAACCAAGGATTGAGAAACCATCCAAATCTATCTTGGTCCAACAACAACAACATATTGAACCCACCACCTAGAAACCAACAAGGAGGATACCAACAAGGCGGAAACAATCAAGGACGATACCGTCAAAGAGAGCAATAAGACGGGTATCAAAAAGGTGGATACTCCCAAGGAGGAAACCAATGGGGAGGAAATCAATGGTCCAACAACAACAATGCTCAATCTAGTAACTCTTAACCTCGGTGTAATATGGATGAAGAAATGAGAGGAATGATGCAAGGCTTTCAAAGAGCCGAACACACTTTGACAAATTTCATGCAAGCAAATGGCTAAAGGTTTGGCAACTTGGAAGCTTCATTCTGAAAATTGGAGGCTCAAATGGGGCAGATTGCCGAAGCCCTCCAAAAGCAAGAAAAAGGGGAAATTTCTAAGCCATACAGAGCAAGCTCATGAGGGGAATTTTGTCAATAGAGATGAAGCTATGATATTTGACGAAACTTTCCAAACCAAGGTTGATGATCCAGGGTGTTTTGCGATTCCCATAAAAATTGGAGATAGTAGATTGCTTAATGGGGTGCTCGATTTAGGTGCAAGCATTAATATGATTCCACTATCAATGTATGAGGAATTGGGTTTGCTAGGTTTGAAACCAATCAGGAATAAGTTATTGATGGCACACCAAACTTCACAAGCATCACTTGAAGAGATACAAGACTTGCCTATTTTAGTACATGGAATAGTAATCCCTACCAATTTCGTGGTGCTAGATATAGAAGATAAATCTAATATGAATAGGAAGTGACAAGTTCTATTTGCTAGACCTTTCACGGCTACCATTCAAATGAAGATTGATGTGTGCAAGAGAAAAGTCATGATGCACTCATTTGAGAAAGAGCTTGAGAATGAGATCATCACATGCAATGATGACCTAAAAAGCATTGAGAGTTGCTTTGTGATGGATGTGCAACCACTAAGGAGTAAGGGTGGAAGGGTGAACAACTTGGTTCAATTATATGAAAAGAGTAGTCATGAAGATGAAGAGAGTGTAAGTGATTCACAGATTGAAGGGCTTAAAAATGTAAATCAAGAACTCCTGCTTGAAGTAGAGGTGCTTAAGGCGGAAAAATATGCACTTGAGAATAAAGTTGATGACCTATCCAAGAAGAATCATAAGTTGAAAAAGCTTAACAAAGCACTCGCAAGTGAGAATGAGTCAACGGTGCAAGAGCTTGAGGACTTAACCAATCTCACCGAAGAATTTGAGGAGGAAACCTCAAGGAAGATGAGGAAGACCCTAATGAGTATTGACGCCAAGAACAAGGCAATAGAGGAGGTGAAAGAGGAAATGATCGAGAAAGAGGTGGCTTTAAAAATTGCAAAAGTCAAGGAATGTGACTATTTAGTGGAGATGGATCGGATAGAGCAAGCCATCAAGTTGCTTGCCAAGAAGGGTCTCTCCAAACCTCAAGTTCCAACACAAAAAGAGAGGATTCCTTTCTTTTCTCTCACTTATTTTTTTTTTATCATAGGAAGGGTCATGTAAAATCTAGGTGTTTTGAATATTTAAAGAATGTTAATCATGAGCAAGCTAGACCTAGGATGAGACCTTATCATGTTAAGAAAGTGTGGGTTAGAAAGGATTTGGTGGAAAAAGTTCGAATTGATTCTAAGGGACCAATTTGGGTAGTCAAGAGAAAGATGAATGAATGATTGATTGACCCTTGTAGTGAGCATTATGGTCCCAATTCGCATATTAGGATGTGGTAGTGCAGACTTACAACTTTTCATTTTTTATGCTTTGAATAAATTTGTTTGTTATGTTTTAATTTTTGTAGTATATTTCTTGCTAGTTTTTGCATTCTAATAAGTGTTCCAATGTCATGTGTAGTGATTTGCATTCTTATGTTGTATTTGGTGGTGTTATTGTAGGAACAAGCTCAAAGAAATTGTTAAGGGATTGAGTGTCGCCATTCCAAGGAGAGACAAAGTGGGGACATAAAGTGGCGACCACTTATTTGTTAATGTTGCCACATGAAAACCCATTTGTCGTCACTTTGTAAAGTGGCGACACCTTGGCGACAACAAAGAAGAAGCCACACATGATATCATCACCATAACAAATTCAAGTGTCGCCACTTTGCAAATTGGCGACACCATGCAACATACCAATAACGACAGTGTTTTGACATGTCGCCACCTTGTCACCGCTTTCAAAGTGGTGACACTCAAAGTGGCGACCTAAGGTGTACACATATAACATTCGTTCAAAACAGAGCAGCCGTATAAAGAATCCATCTCTTTAAAATTCTCTCATTCTCTCAAGTCGTGATATGCACAAAACCCCTGAAATTGGTAAGTAAACACTCTAGTTCTTCAATTTCTCCATTCACATTCAGTCTCCATTGCATCTAGATATCCTAGGAGTGGATTTTGTGTTCGATTAGAAGTAATAAGTGCCTAGGATTGGATTTTGTGGAAATATTATGCACATTGGTGTGTTGAAGTATTGTTTGTGTGATTTTAGATATTAGAGGAGTAGTTTTTGGTTGTGGTAGTGTTATTGAAGCGTCGTTGTGCTGCTGGATTTTTGTGTCACATTCGATAACTGAATTTGACATCAATGGCTCCTAAGATAAAATTGCCGAGTAAGGGAGGAAAGGGTAGAAAGGCCCAAACGACACGAATGGCAAATCTAGCGGCATAGAAGAAGAAGAGTTTGGAGTTTACCATAAATAGGGACTTTGATGAGTGATTGGAGAAGTTTGGTGAGAAGAAAATATGGCCTGAAAGAGGGATTAAGTTGGATGAGTTGATACACACACCCATTCTTGTGACAATTTGTGATATGCGATGTGGAGGATTGGCGGTCACTCCCTCCATGTACAGTGAGAGGATTGTGAGGGAGTTCATATGGGATGAACCCCAGGGAGTTTATGAGAGGTGGTCCGGTGTTAGTTTGAGAGGTTCCCGTGTACATGAATGCTATGGATATCAACATTTATTTTGGATCCACACTTTTGGAGATTAAGGAGATGCAGGAGCTCATGATAAAGGGGATCACCATGAACCAGTTATATGAGAGAGGTTTAGTGGACTTCACCAACACTATGACTACCTCTTATATGACACAGTGGATTACTAGGGGACACCCCCTCAAGCATTCCAACTTAAGGATTGAGCCAGCGTTCTAGAATATGTTTAACATAGCTTCACTCATGTCAGTTTCTCATAGGTCCACAATCCCGTTTGAGGTAGCCCAGATATTGCATTGCATTTTGGGGGAGGCAGCCCATTGATGCTGGCATTATAGTGAAGATGGAAATTCAAAGGATTTGCTGGAATGAGTCAGATTCAGACATTCTTCCCTTCTTATGTACGATTACAAAGATTTGTAGATTGACGAGAGTGGATTTATCTGAGGATGCTCTTAAACCTCCTAAATCTGATATTGACTTATCTACATGGCGTCGCTTACTGGCCCAATGTGGAGTTAGGATGCCCGAAGCTCTAGAGGGACCACCCGTAGGTAGGCGAAAGAGAGCACGTAGAGCAGAGGCCGGCACGAATGCTGAGGCAAAGTTTAATAGAGTGATTCCAGATAAGGAGCACTTTGATGATGATGAGGTTGGTGGGACCCCTGCTGTTATTGATGATTCTAGTCAGCCTATAGGTCTTCAGATCCTAGATGGTGTAGAGCACATTATGAGCACTCGGGATGATGACTTTGATATCCTACAAGCTGATGGTTTAGAGTTGGCGGAGAGGCAGAAGACACTAAAGAAGGGTTATGCAGACATTACTTCTAGGCAGATCAGTTTGGAGAGCCTGATCCATGGTTTGACTAAGATAGCAATTACGGATTTCACAGAGCTCTAAGAGAAGCTAAGACTAACTCCTTATGTGAGGAGACATAGGAGGGCCACTAGTCCAACCACTGTTCTCAGTGCCACAATCACCACAGGGATTCCACCTATTCTAGCCAAAATAGCAGGGCCCAGTTCTTAAGATGCCCCAGTGAGTACACCAGACCCGACCCTACAGACTACACGGTCGGCCGCTAAGTGTTAGGATTATGCTCAATAGCAAGAGTGTAATGTTGTAATTAACAATCTTTTTCATATTAATAAAGTGATTTCTGGTTTAACAAATCGTATAGCATTTATAGTTTGTATTATAATTGTCAAAGTAAATAATCATAAGGTCTAAAGACTATGGGAAAAGAAGAATTGTTCGTACATCTGGATATGTATGTGGTAGACACAATTCTTTAGTTAGTCTTGAATATTGTTCACAACTTAAGTTAAAGGTTGGGCACCTTTATCTTGTTAAAGTTGTAGAATTCTTTTGCTAGCATTTGAGTGGGATCAAATGAGATATGATGAGTCTAAAATCATCGGAGTGTCTTCGAGCAAAAGGATCTAGTGCACTGGGTGCATTGAACTGGATCACAATGAAAAGCTTTATCTAGAACCGTCAATAGATAATAGTCTTTTCATTATCAGGACAATCGGAGAGTCTATCTTAATCCTGAGATAAATGATGGACTTATGGTTGCAAGTGATATCATTTGAGTTATCAATGAGTACGATTATATCGCATAGTCTATCCTCGATAGTTTGGTGATATTCATTTGTTAATCGATAGAGGACTTCATTTATAGATATGGACATCGTGGCTCCATTTAATTAAATGAGAGTATAATATCATCATATGGATGTTTTGAGGTAATTGGATATTAAATCTCAACGTTGAGTTTTCGATAGTGTCTATTGAAAACATGGCTTCTGGACAAGTCAAAATATCCAAGTTCAAAACGTGGTCATATGAGTAAATATGGTAACTTGGAGAGTTATAGGCGGTCTATGAACTCTTGGCGATTACTGATATTAATCACGAGGATACACTATCTCCAATATGATTGTCTAGGGTATGAATGAGGAGCATCTTCCTTTTCTATCTTTATTTAAGAGTTCAGTTTTAGCTCTTTAGTGGAATGAGTTAAAATTAATGGATCGGACCTAAGTGAATCATTTGTTGATTGTGATTAGGTTATGTCTATTGAAGCTTAAATTTAGATGGCCCGCCAAGATCCCCAATCCACACGGATTTGCATGGATCACTTGATATATTCTACCGGACCAATTTAAGGGTCCATCTAGAATTGCATTTAATATATTAAGAATATAATTTGCACATTATTTAAGTAATGGGTTGCTCAATTATATTAATATATTAATGAAAGACATGTGGGCTTGTTTCTTTTAGTAAGAATGGGTCTGGTTCACATGTGGGCTTTTTTTATTTAAAGTCCAATGGATTAAATGAAATAGGAAAATAATATTAGGCCTATCTTATGTATAAGTGGGGCGGCTAGGTTAAGGTTTTGACCTAAAAATATTATTTTGTTTCATTTGTTTTAATTAAATAAGAATTAATTGATTTATTGATTAATTGTTTAATTAAAGAAACAAATCTTTCCTAAAAGTAAAAGACTTGTTTGATAAGTAAATAAATAAATTAGTATTATTTATTTAATCAAATAAGGAGTCTTTTTTTTTTTATTTAGTCAAATAAAAGAATAAAAATAAAAGAGTTGGATTAGGGTTTGAAGTCTATAAAGTTAAAAAGAATTAGGGTTGAATTTCAGTCACCCTATATAAGTGACATGATGAAATTCGGCCAACCCTAATTAGATACTACATAGAATTCGGCAACCCTAAAGGAAAAAGAAGAAAAATTCGACCAACCTATATATATGTTCTTATAGGGTTCGGCCACATCAATTAATTGGTGCTTGAGTTTTTATTTTCTTTCTTCTTCTTCTTAATTCTAAGAGAGTTTTTATTCTAGAGAGACAAAAATGAGTGAAAAATTATTCTTTGATAGTATACAATTGCTTAAACATCAATAAGCTTGTATATACGATATCGATCTAGGTTCACGCGAGTTTCGATCATAAGATTGTGAACTCAAAAGTGACCGGAATAATTTTGACATTCTTTTGATTGTTTTGTGACTAACAAAGAAAAGAAAGTATTTGTTTGGTCCATTCACAGGTTTGCAATTCAAAGGAAAGGGAGACCACGCTCCTAGGTGATCCACGTTCGTGCTTGGATTGAAGGTCTTGCGGATTACCATCGACGTAAGTCAATCGGATCACGCGACAAGAGGTAATTTACTTTTGTTGATATATATGCATGTTTATTGATTAAAAGGGTTTAAGGTTCATAAAGGAAAAATTTTAAAAGTCACTAAATCGTCTTTAGTATCGCTTCCGCTGCGTGTAACACTTTTATTTGTTTATTTTTCCCTACACTAAGGAGGCAGCACAAATTGAGTTAGCCATAGCCTGTTCTCTCGTAGATCAAGGAGTTCACTTTAAAGGAGGTCCTCAGGTGGATGAGGCCGCAGCTCGTAGGAGATTGGTAGAGGCGCATACTAGTAGAGAGACCAGAGAGGTAGGGCGGAAGGACCCGAAAGGGAAGAGCATATCTGAATCTGCGCAAGATGAGGAGGATTCAGATTAGTACCACCATTTTTGACTATCTCATGTGCATCATGCATTTGGACTTGGATATTTGTTTTTAGCACTTTTATTTGTTTTCAATTGTTATTCTTGGATATTTCTTTGCTTTCCATTTCAATACATTTTTCATTTCGGATATTTTATATTCTATATTTTTGTTCTTATTTCGCTTTTGTTTAGAATAAGGGTGTGAATTGGATTTTGGTAAAGGGTTTAGGATGATTGTGCTTAATTGGAAATTTTTATTGAATGGAGTTTTATGATATTCTTTTCTTAATTTAATATTTTTTGTGGAAGATTGGTGCATATGAGAATGAGAGGGTATCTTGCCATATTTTTGTTAGACATTGTATACTTTTGTTGATGTATGCATTCCTTGCTTGAAAAGTGTTGGGTTGTGATTTTACCATATATTTATCTCCTATGAACATTAAGGACAATGTCCAATTTAGGTTTGGGGGTAAATTTGTGCAACACAACTTTGCTTATTTTGCTTGGTTTTGAAATGTGAACCTAATTTTTCAAATTCTTGCGATAATGTCATATTTTGAGCATACCTTGCTTGTAGAGATTGATCTTTACATGAGTAGTGAGGAATTAGGAATCTTTGCCATTGATTGGTTTAGATTAACGTCATGCCATTTAGGGTGTCATTGAACAAAATGCGTTGATCTTTTTCTCAAAATGTTAAAGTGAATTATCAAGTTGCTTGAAGGCTAGGAATTAATCGTGGAGATTCCCATAAGGATCACAAACACGGCTTTCAAAAGCGTATTTTGAGTTGCAAATATTCACTCTTTAAACACTCATTCTCAAACACTCATTCAAGCATGTATAAGTCTCATTTGCACTAAACATTGCTTATCATAGAATCTAATGGATTGCTTATGGATGCTTCAATTTGCTCAGTGGACAAACCTTTAGAAATGATTATTGGCAATGCATGTGAAAACACCACTAAATTGGCCTAAATACTTCCAACCCATCTAATGTGTGTGCTCCCAAGCCTTTTCGAAGCCAAGCACATTTTAAGCTTTTCATTCATGAACTACATCTATATGAACCTTATAGCCTACATAATTGTCTTACCTTAACCAAGTGATTTACTAAGGCTTAGGAAATCAATGTAAGATTCTATACTTGAAAGTGTAGAAGTGCATACATAGGCATGTAAATGTGTGCAAAGAGTTGTGAAAAGCAAAAGAAAAAGAAAAAGAAAATGAAAATGAAAAGCAAAAGAAAATTAAAATGAAGACCAAAAGGGGAAAGAAAATGAGGAAAAGAGAATTAAGATTTAGGCACAATTGGCCTAAAGAGAGAGGTGAAAGTGGTATGTGCTACTCAAATGAAAAGATCATAGTAGCATGCTCATGTAAATTGAAAGCGCAAGAATTGGACGCCTTATATGTGAATTATATGTGAGAAGCTAATCGAACTCATAATTAGAATATATGCCTTAGTGTAATCATTGAGTCCTTTATATCCATTGCCTCATTCTTTGTCTCACCATTCACCTACGGCCCCATAACAACCAAAGAGAAGACCTTTATGATCTTTAGGAATGTCCATTTGTAAATTGTGGTTGATACATGTTCTTTTCGATTCATAGTTTGCATTTCCATTCATGAGACTCACTTTTCAAAAATTGCGTCTTGAATGTCATCATGTGTAATCAATTAGATATCCATGACATAAATTCATGTTGCACATGATTTTTAGTGAAACCTAGGAATCTTAAGAGAAGAAAAAAGAGAATCCGGTGAGGATTAGTTATCGCGCAAGTTACATTCGAAACCGAACGGCATATTTGCTTTGAAGCTTAGGCATGTTGAATGTAAGGTCACATTGCGTACAATCATATCTAGAGTTGCATGCTCTTAATCTTTACTTATCATTCGCTTACATGTACAAATCCTCATTAGTGCATCATCTTTTCAATCTCCTTATGTTGGTTTCACATCTTTGATCATGAGAAGTAAAACCATGCTCGGATGAGTTAGTGTTTGATTGAAAAAACCTGTGAAATTTCTTGATGATTGTCCTTGGGGTTGACTTGTGATTGTTTTGCTCGAGAACTAGCAAAAGATAGGTTTGAGGGTATTTGATCAAGTCAAAATTGGTATGATTTTGGCCATAATTCTAGACTCTTTATGCTTGATTCTCGGGCATTTCCCGTATTTAATGTTGCTAAATCAAGTGTTTCAGGCTTACTTATGCTTTAGGGGCATTTGTGAAGAAGGTCAAGACTTTGGTGCAAAAAGAGCTCAAGTTGGCAAAACAAGGTATTTCACCACCTTGATGAAGATGTGTCGCCATTGGCGACATGATGGCATAATTGGCGACATTTGCATTTCTCAGAATTAAAAGCATCAGGTGTTGTCGCCACTTTGTGTCACCATGATGACAAAGTGGTGACAAAGTGGCAACATTTCAATTTTTTCATTGTCGCCACTTTCATGAATGGCGAAAAAGATAGGAAAAGTGGCGACATGTGAATCTCAGAATGAGCAACCGTTTGTCACCATGATGTCGCCAATGGCCGCATAAGTGGAGACATCACTCCACATCGTATTTTCAAGCAGTTATTAGTACATTTCCAAGTGTGACTATATATATCCCTCTCTTCCAACTTGAAAGGGATCCAAGCATTTAGAAAGCAACATATTTTACAGAGCATTAGACTTAGTTTCTCTTCCATACATCACCCTTTTAACTTCCTCCATTCTCTAAACTTGAACTATCTTTTCCATCCAAAACCTCAACACTAATGTCTTGATTACTTCACTCAACCATTCCTCTCTTACCATTCTTTACATTTCAATACCTTTGTCACTCACCATTAGACATCCACATATCTAGACACATCCTCTGTTACTATTCTTAACACTAAAAGCAACAAAGGAATGGAAGGAGCAAGCACTAAAGAAAGAGGCATAAGGGTGATTTCCTTAACTATTACTTCCTATTCATTTGATTTGTAACTATGTGTAACTAAACCCCTAATCTAAGGGATAGATGTGAAAAACATTTGTTGTGGGTTTTTGCTTAAGCTATGTGTAATTAAATCTCTATTTGTTTTCTATTCACCTAATATTAAGATTCTATACATTTTGTGATTTGCATTGTATATCACTAGTAGATCATATTATTGTATATCACTAAACCCTTAATCTAGGGGATAGATGTGAGAAACATTTGTTGTGGGTTTTTGCTTAAACTATGTGTAATTAAATCTCTATTTGTTTTCTATTGTGTGGGATAATTTGTTGTGAAACCAATCTTGGATTGACACCCTTGATTGGTTGAGGAACTTAGTGAATAGGATAGATTAGTGGTGGATATATCAACCCCACTAATCTAAACCCTTGATTTGTACCAAACTAATCTCACCTTGACCCCCTTTCCTTAATCGGTTAGGCATTTAGGTGGGAAGATGTTTAGTATCCATAAAAATGGCCTAAACACACTATAGGAAACAAATGGTTAACAACTATGAGACTTAGTCATTATTGAAGCTTTGAAAAGCATTAGCCATGACACTTATAACTCCATCAATTCCCTAGCATATACTCTATTTGTTTACATCATCCCTTTTATCAAGATTGTTGAGTCTTCTATTTTTCCTATCATTTTTGTATATTTATTTTAATTGAATTTTTGGTGGTTTGTCAAACCACACAACTATCCATTCATTATGATTTATCTTATTATAAAATAGATTAGCCAATCAATCAATGTATTACTCCATTTCCCTATGGAACGAATCTTGTTTACCACTTGCTAAGAATTAACATATTAAAGGATTTTTAAGTGGCTAAAACATGGTTTTCAAAAGAACATAAAAGAGTATTTTGTTGAGCACACAAACGACCTCATTAGGCACACACACACAATTCATTCATAAGTGTCCCTAAATTATTGTACACCATTTATATACCACATTCACATGTTTTAGTATGATTATGCATTGAACTCATATCGGCATATATTGTAGAATTGCATGTTCTAAGACTATATCTAGGAAATGGCATAGTTGTGTGATTTTGTATTTATTTATTTATGTTTTATTGTATTTGGACTTGAACATGATCTTATTTAATTCCTTATTGGGTCCTGGTCATTTCGTTTACTCATTCATTAGGTTTCGAGTCCAAACGATGTAGATACGCTACTTTGCGTTCTCATTCGTTGAGTTGTCTTCGTCGTCATTTTCTGAGATGAATTCTCGACCTTTTGTCAAAGTTTTATAGTTTTATTGTGCGTGAGAGAGTTACGATTCATAATCCGAAGACAGATTTGAAATCGAAGTTCAAAGGCCCGGATACAGCCAAAGAATGTGAGTGCAGCACGAGAGGATCTAGTTTGACCAACGGCCAAGCATAGGAGGCCACGTGTGGAGGCCATGTGCCACACGGCTAGAACCCTCCTGCTCCCACGTGTGCCACATGCGCCCCACATGTGGCTGGTGACATGTCATCCTCTAGTTGGCTTGTTTTTCCCTATCTTGAAATCTTTTAAATGCTCTCCATTCTCTCTCATTTCATTAATAAAGAAAAATTATAATTCACTTGTGCAGAATTTTTCTCAACTTTTTCTCACCTTCCAAACACCATAAATTTCTCATGCGAAGTTAGAATTTAGTGATTCAAGTTGGAGATTGTTTGTAATCGAGTCATCTACCTTTTTCAAGTGGTATTGTAGCTGTTTGATTGAGTTTTCCAGTGGTTCCATCCAGAAAACCAAACTAGCTCGTGATCTTGAGGTAGTTGTCATATCTTTGAGATTTCTTCCTTTATAACCTTCAATTTGCTTGGGGGTTCCTCTTCTATATGTATGTGTATGTATGGTGAATGCTATTGAGAAAGATAGCTTCATAATCAAGCCTAATCAAAAGTCTATTTAGAGATATATGTGAACTAGTTTCTAGGATTTTAGGTTTTTCACATTATTGAGAGTTGTATTGTGATTAGTTTGATATATAGGATTATTTTTGATTTGATTAAATCATTTTATGATTAATAATCCTTGAAATGTGCTTTGATGATTTGATTGATAAAATCTAGGATTAATGCTTGTGTATGTGTTTTTAGAGCTTTCTAGGATTTAATTGATTTATCATTATATCCTTGCACTAAATCTTTGGCTAGAATATTTATTGAATATATTTTGTGATTCTAGCATTTTTGTGTATGTTTGTAACATCTTAAATATGTGCTTTATGTATATGATTTATTCAAGTGTTATTTGTGTGAATGAAACTATGAGCTTTTGTGTTAGGTGTTTTCACATGCTCAAGGTTTAATTCAATGTTTTTGCATCTAGACTATGTTACTTGTGTTCTCACATGTTTAGATCTAGTTATTCCATGGAATGTATTGATCACATGTTCTATGATGAATTGATTGTTTGCATCATTTGCATTCACATAATCACACAAGGAAGTCCTTATAAAAGGCATGAAGTCTTGACTAGGACAAGATGTCATGATAGTCAAGCAAGGAAGACTTGGTTAGGACAAGGCGTCCGGATAACCAAGCAAGAAGTCTTGACTAAAGTCGGGAAGACTTGGATAGTCAAGCAAGAAGTCATGGCTAGGATCGGGAAGGTCCGGATAGCTATACAAGGGAGGCTCTCTAGAGGCTTGAGTGCCTTGGATAGGGAGTTAGCTACAATATTGGTAGGCCTGGGCGTTTAGATAGACATAGACTCCAACAGAGGGTGGTACATGGGATGTGTATGCATGCTTGAGGAATTTCTAATCTTCCAACGATGTTGGTTTGGTATGATCTCCAATATATGATGGCTCCACAACATTGAAGGATTTTGTATCTTCCAATAAGGATTGGGTAGACATAGACTCTAATAGGAAGTAGATCTAGGTTGGTCACTTTTGAGGAATTTCTAATCTAGTACCTAATGGTTGTAGTTCAACCCATGGATGTTTCCTCCTTAGAGGTTTTACTATGTTAAAAAATCTCTTGTGTCAATTCTTTCTATCTCTCTTTTATATATTTATATGTGTATGTTTTAATCTTGTAGTACTATCTTCTCTTGTGATGTATTTGGAAACAAGATTTTTGTAAAGTGTGATTTGCAATCAATATTCTTTTGATCATATTATGTAAATATAATTCATTTATGTAAATACAATTCTTTTATTCATTGATTTTTTTATAGAGTTGTATTTAGATTGATACTTGTAAATACATTGAACGTTAATATTAATACAAGTATTGTTTGTCGTTATATTTTGATGGTATTCATCTTCTTGATACTTGGCCTTATATGGACAATAACTAAAATGGTCACATGCTTATCTTGTCTATATATGATTGTTTGTTTTATGTGTTGTGTGTAAAGCTATCTTGAGGGACAAACGTGTGTTTGTTTCAAGGGATTGAAAAAGATGTAAAAACCTATTCACCCCATAGATATGCTTTAAGCAATTTCACTACGTTTGTATAATTTTAATTGGTATCAGAGCAGGTCATCAGACATCACTCGACGAGATATGGGTTATATTTACTAGTGAATTGCTTAGGTTTTTGAAGTATGGTTTTGTAAGAAGATGTTATGATCGAAGAGGCTTCAAATTCTAGGCCTCCTCTTCTCAAAGGTTACAACTGCAGGTTTTGGAAGTTGAAGATTAAAGCCTACATTCGATCTATTGATGAGAGAGCTTGGATGATCCTGAAAAAAGGTTATCTCTCTCCTAATAAAATTGAGATTGGAGTGACTATTGTTAGGATTATGCTCAACAGTAAGAGTGTAATAATGTTATTGACAATCTTTTCATATTAATAAAGTGATTTCTAGTTTAACAAATCCTATAGCATTTATAGTTTAATTATTATCATTGTCAGAAGTAAATAACCATAAGGTCAAAAGTCTATCAGATTTAAAGAATTGTTCGTACATCTGGATATGTATGAGGTAGACACAATTCTTTAGTTAGTCTTGAATAATATTCACAACTCAAGATAAATGTTGGGCACCTTTACCTTGTTAAAGTTGTAGATTCTTTTGCTAGCATTTGAGTGTGATCAAATGTGATATGATGAGTCTAAAATCAACAAAGTGTCTTTAAGAAAAAGAATTTAATGCACTAGGTGCATTGAATAGGATCACAATGAAATACTTTATCTAGTACCGTTAGTAGATAAAAGTATGAAGGCAATCGGAGAGTCTATCTTAATCCTGAGATAAATGATGGACTTATGGTTACAAGTGTTATCATTTGAGCTATTAATGAGTACGATTATATAGCATAGTCTATCATCGATAGTTTGGTGGTATTCATTTACTAATCGATAGAGGACTTTATTTATAGATATGGACATTGTTGCTCCATTTATTAAAATGAGAGTATAATATTATCATATGGATATTTTGAAGTATTGGATATTAAATCTTAAAGTTGAGTTTTCGATAGTGTCTATTGAAACATGACTTCTGGACAGGTCAGTATATCCAAGTTCAAAATGTAGTCATATGAGTAAATATGGTAACTAGGAGAGCTATAGATGGTTTATGAGCTCTTGGCGATTACTGATATTATTCACGAGGATACACTATCTCCAATAAGATTGTCTAGGGTATGAATGATAAACATTAACTTGTTCTATCTTTATTTACGAGTACAATTATAACTCTTTAGTGGTATGCGCTAAAATTAATAGATCGGACCTAAGTGAATCATTTGTTGATTGTGATTGGGTTATGTCTATTGAAGCTTAAATTTAGATAGCCCGCCAAGATCCTCAATCCACACAGACTTGCATGTATCACTTGATATATTCTACCGGACTAATTTAAGGGTCCATCTAGAATTGTATTTAATACATTAAGAATATAATTTGCTCATTATTTATTTAATGAGTTATTAAATTATATTAATAGATTAATGAAAGGCATGTGGACTTGTTTCTTTTAGTAAGAATGAGCCTAGTTCACATGTGGGCTTTTTATTAGAGTCTAATAGATTTAATAAAATAGAAAAACAATATATGGCCCATGTTATATATTTGGGCGGCAAGGTTAATATTATTAACCTATTGTATTGTTTTATTTTATTATTTAATTAAATGGAAATTATTTATTTATTTATTTATTTATTTATTTAAGAATCAAAATCTTTTTTCTGACTAGGAAATATGTTTCTTAATATTATACTATTGATGGTATTATAATAAATATTAAAGACTATACTTGGTAAGTAGATAAATAAAATGAATTTATTTATCTAGTCAAATTAGAAAGTCTTTGATATAGTCACAAATACACTAAAAAGTTGGATTAGGGTTTGGAATTCTAGAGAAATCTACTTAGAGTTAGAATTTAAGTCAAAAGACATAAATCCTATATGGTAAAGGATTTCGGCCACCACCTTGGTACACAAGGTAGATTTCGGCCACCCTAATTATTTTAGGGAAAGGAATTCAGCTACCCTAATTATTTTTGGCAAAGAATTTGGCCACCCTATATATACCATAATATAGATTTCGGCCACATAAGTTTGACTAGAGAGAATTATTTCTTTTACTTGAAAAATAAATCAAACTCTAGACTAAGTGGAGAATTTGGCTAAGAGCAAAAGTGAGAAGAATTGTTTTATTTCGATAGTGCATTAGTAAGCTTTTACATCGAAAGGTTTGTGCACAACTTCAAATTAGGTTCACACGAGTTTCGATCGATAGATTGATAATTCACAAGTGGTCGGACATTCTTTGTTTTTGTTCTAAGAAGTTTAAAGTGACTAACAAAAGAAAAAGTTTTTTGTTATCCATCTTCAGGTATACAATTCAAAGAAAGAGAGCTCACACTCCTAGGTGATCCACGTTCGTGATTGGATTGGAAAATCATGCGGATTGGAATCAAGTCCCCTCAACTTAAGCACAAAAAGGATGGGACTAGCCCATGACGTGCATGTTAGACCCTAGAGTGACAGCAAGCTACTCAATTAAGCACACTACGCATAAGTACATTCGCCACACACACACGTTCAAGGCATCACACCTAAGCTAATGAAAGCTCGAAAAATTTGGCCATGCGACAATTTGAAAAAATTCATACCAAAAAGACTCAAGGCTCAAAAAGACGACTTGAAAAGGCGTCTACACCCCCATACCAAAACTCAACATTGTCCCCAATGTTGGAAACAAGAGAGCCCGGCGTAGCGGTGCCCACCTAACATGACACAAACAAACCTAGGCACTAATCATGCACAATCAATGCCCAAAAATAAAAAAGACTCAAACTAGGCTCAACAATAAAAGGCAATTCCAATGCAATATTATCATTAAGCACAATGCACACATACTCTTCATCATCAAATGACAACAAACACTTCAGAATTAACGGAGTGAAGGCATGACAACCCCTAAACCGAACTAAACATTAAGCATAAAACCTATATAATCACACTCATGCAATAGAGCCTCTGGCTCATAATCATTTAGCGCATGCATCAGAGTTTCCGACTTAAACATCCAAAATTGAATCAATTAAATAAAGCTCAATATATATCAATCATCCACCAATCTAACCGTCCACAAATTATTTAATGAAAAGCAAATAAAGACTAAAAAGCAAGAAATAATTCAAAATCGAGGTGGTTACCTCCCACAAGCACTATATTTATCGTTTAAGCAAGACGTTAGCATGGCACTTCGGCTCTTCAAACTCCAAATTGCTGGTTTTCTTCATAAAGGTAAGGCTCTTGCTCTTTTTATGAGCACTCCTGGCTTGCTCGTCCTTCCAAGACTCGAAAGTTATCATTGTTTCCTCCCAAGAGATGAGAACCTAGCATTAACGCCCAAGCTACAAAAATTGCTTCCTCAAGAAGCTATAGACAATCTATACACTCACAAAACATATTAGAGAGTTCAGGTAACAAGATTCTTCAATTCAAGCAATTTCAAAACCAAAGCTTATACCATTTATTTAAGAAAAACAAACTTAAAATAACTAAACAAATCGCACAATAGATTTTTCCCCCAAATCTAGCTCTTCACATACATATGCATGCACATTTTATCAAATTGAGTGATAAGAAATTAATCACCAAGAGAAAAATAAATTGTGCAATCTTAAAACACACAAAAACACAATGTGAAAGATCATCTCAACATGGAGGATAACATTTTAAAAACTGATGACTTTTGAAATCAACCTATGTCTACTCTTTAGTCCTTATTTTCTAAAATACTTAATAAAAATCTCTCAACTTTTGGCACAAAAAAATAGTCATGCAAATGCACATGTTTCACTTAGAAAACATTTCAAAATACCAATTGGAAAAGTGTGTAAATGGACATCAAAAATGGTTCACGTGCGGATTTTCAAAACAAGGCATCGCCCATGACCTTTGGTCAAAGAAATGTTCATAACTTTTAAACTTTCATCCAGATATTTACGTTCTTTATACCGTTGGAACCGTATCGAAAAATGGAAGAATGCCACGTGAGCGAAATAATTTATTTCCTCACTAAAAATACTGTTTAATCGAAACATTTGGTCTCAAAGTTTTCAAAACAGGGTACTTTCGCAAAGGTCAAAGAAAAACTTGAAAAACTAAAAAGAAAAATGACTCAAATAATGAATCCACACCCCCAAACCTAATCTAAACATTGTCTTCAATAGTTTATATGACATGAGTTGCATAGACAATGAATAAACAAAGCATGGAAGACAAGAACTCACGATACAAATAACATAAACATAGCATTATAATATTTAAAGCACATGGGCGATTTCCGCCCAATCCAACAACTATTTCACAAGCACATTTAATAACATCAAACACTTCCCAAAGCATTCACGCACATATCGATACATCAAATCAACTCACTCAAACATGCTTCAACATTAAGAACATTACCCATAAACGTTTAAGTTACACCAACATAAGTAGGGTAATATATATCAAAATATTGAAAAAGTTAGAGGAGTCGATACCGAATTTCCAATTTGGGGAGAAGTTGCAGAGACACTACCTCTTGCTGTGCTCTAACCTCTTTTCCACTTGATGCTCTTTGTGACACCTTTCTACCTAAAACTTATCAGGAGGCCTATGGCAGGGCATTAGAATAGGTGGATATAGGTGAACAGCTCCGAGTCAAGGTTGAGCACGATGAAGCCCGATTAATCAGGCGCCAAAAAAAAGAAGCTATAAAACCCGCACCTGTAAAGAAATTCCTCAATCATCCTCCCAACCGGTCTACCTACCGACTGCCACCTCATTCACAACATCGGGATAGGTATCCCCGTAAGAAGAAACCCTCATAGAGCTATGTCGCCACTAAGAGAGGTAGCGCGGGTAGAAAAGAGGAAAACTGGTACAACCATTACACCTCTCTCAACGCATCCCGAGAGACCATATATCTTGCCATTCGCAACAAGGGTTTGCTTAGGAAGCCTAGTCTTATCAAGATCCTGACTAACTAGAGGAATTGTTACAAGTACTGTGATTTCCATGAAGATGTGGGGCACAACACTTCAGAATGTTACAGCCTTTGCAACCAAATCGAAGGTTTGGTAGGGGGGACTCTTAATTGAATTCTTGCAACAGGTACGGGATAACATCAAGGTAAGGAAGGAGGTACAAAGCAGGATGCGAGAAGCATAGAAAAGGCAAAAAGATGGCAGGAAATATTTAATGCAGCAAATTCAGACCATCCACACCATCAGTTGAGGTCCTACACTAGTAGGAATTTCCAACAACTCTAAGAAGAACCATGCTAGGAAGATCCCAAGGATTACCACTGATCAAGATGTATTCCGAGTCTCTAGGGGATCCCTAGAATATCCTCGCTCTGCCCAAATCATTTTCACGAAGGAGGATGTCTTCAACATGGTTCAACCTCATAACGATCCCATGGTGATCACGATACAGATAGCTAACTGCAAGGTCTACCACGTCCTAATTAGTACCGGAAGCAGTGTAGATATCCCATTCAAGAAGGCTCATGATAAGCTTAACCTGAAGAATCCCTGTTACAACAATTGCACTACACTTTTGTATGGATTCACTGGAGACTCATTAATGCCGGTTGGATCTCATAGGCTACCAGTAATAATCAGAGAAGCTCCTCTTCAGTAGAACATAATGACAGAGTTCATTGTAGTGGATACCCTATCTACTTACAATGCGATCCTAGGAAGACCCTTCCTATCATAAATTAGGGGTGTATTGTCTATCTACCATAATGTCCTGAAATTCCCAGTCATGACCAAGGTTGGAGAAGTCTGGGGAGATCAATAAGCAACCTACAGTTGTTATGCCGTGTCTACCAACCCAACAGCGTTAGCTAAGCAATGCACGCATGTAACCTACGAACTAAGTCTGGGACATGATCAATTCGTCATGGAAGAAGGGGAGATACTTGATATGCTCATGGAAGAAACGGAAGAGGAAGATCGGAGATGGACCAATGGGTTCCCTGCAGATGAGTTAGAAGAGATACCAGTTCGAGAAGACGATCCTTCCAAGGTAGTAAAGATAGAAGGAACACTGGATAGTAGGGTCAGAGAGAATTTGGTTGGACTCCTTAGAGAATACAACGATATCTTTACCTAGAGTCATGATGAAATGCCAGGTATTCCCCTCAACCTAGCAACCCACAAGTTAGTAGTAGATGCTACCTTCAAACCAGTCAAGCAGAAACGAATGCATTTTAACGCGGAGCAGAATGCCACAGTTCAGGAAGAAGTATATAAGCTCGTGAAAGCCAAATTTATCAGGGAATCCTGGTACCCCGAGCGGATTGCTAACGTGGTCATGGTAACCAAACCTAATGGGAAGTGGTGTATATGTATGGATTACACCGACCTCAACCGGGCCTTCCCAAAGGATAGCTTCCCTCTACCTAAGATCGATCAGCTGATTGATTCCACTATAGGAAACAAGCTCCTAAGCTTCATGGATGCTTTCTCGGGATATAATCAGATCATGATGTACCCCGCGGATCAGGACAAGACCAGTTTTATCACTGGGCATGACCTTTTCTACTACAAGGTAATGCCCTTTGGGCTTAAAAATGTAGAAGCTACTTATCAGCGACCAGTGAACAAGCTCTTCAAAGAACAGATATGAAGATATATGGAGGTGTATATAGATGACTTGATCACCAAATTTCGGTAGACATAGCAACACCTAGAGGACTTACGGTAGACTTTTTAAGTAATAAGGAAGAACCAAGATCGATTAGCTAATTGATTCTACTACAGGAAACAAGCTCATAAGCTTCATGGACTTCATGGATGCTTTCTCGGGATATAATCAGATCTTGATGTACCCCGCAGATCAGGACAAGACCAGTTTTATCACCGGGCATGACCTTTTCTACTACAAGGTAATGCCCTTTGGGCTAAAAAATGCAGAAGTTACTTATCAGCGACCAGTGAACAAGCTCTTCAAAGAACATATATGAAGATTTATGGAGCTGTACATACATGACTTGATCACCAAATTTCGGTAGACATAGCAGCACCTAGAGGACTTACGGTAGACTTTTTAGGTAATAAGGAAGAACCAAATGAGATTAAACCCTGCCAAGTGCACATTCGGAGTAGCAACAGGAAAGTTCCTAGGATTCATGGTTCATGAGAGGGGATTGAAGCCAACCCGGAGAAGATCAAGGCCATCCTTTATCTAGAATCACCCACTACCCTCAAATAAGCACAGAGGCTGACTGACAGGATTGCAGTATTAAACCACTTTATATCCCGATCTATAGATAAGTGTCATCCTTTATTTAAAGTTATTAAGCAAGGTAAGAAGATAAAGTGGGATCAAAAGAGCGAGAGAGTCTTCCATTCTCTAAAGGAATACATAACTAGCCCGTCTTTGCTAGTAAAACTTGTCTCTGGAAAAGAACTACAGCTTTACCTGGCTGTATTAGAGACCGCTACGAGCGGGGCTTTGGTTAAAGAATTCCTAGTTTAGTTTTTATTACATTTTTATTCACATTTTACAACACCAACCATTTACCTTTACTTTTATGCATTTAGTATTATCAATCCTAATCTAGTCATCGCTACCTCCGATCTCTATGGACGACCCTTGCTTGCCACCATACTTGTGTTTTTCCAAACCTTTTGAGGCATTACTCGATTTATAAATATTTTTTGACGAACGATTTTCTAACTGCGAAAATCCTTTCGTCGGTTACTGACCAAGAATGGTTGAGAGCAACCTAGGTTCTAAATATTATTATAAATAGTGGATTTGATGACCGTGTGTGGCTAGCAGAATAGCTCATGAGCTTTTTTCTAGTTGTGGGTTTCTTACATAAATCAATCAACGTACAATTTATTATTTTCCGCACTTAAATTTAGTTAATTGTATTTTGCTTGAATTGGGATTATTTTTGAATATTGACTAATCCGACAAATTGGTAATTAATCTGATTAACAACTCATTCACCCCATTCTAGGTTGTTTAGACATGCCTATAATTTGTTTCATGATTATTTAAGAAAAAGTTTTAGAGTTTGTTCCGCCCACGATTGAAAGGAAACACAAAAGTTAAAAGAAAGAAAGAAAGAAAGTAAAACATTTTCTTTTTCATTTTAGAGTTTGTGTTTCAAATTTGGGGATCTATAGATAAATCTATTTAAGTAAGGGATTGTTAGTTTTTTCCACTTAAAAATTAATGGGTCTGAATCATAATTATTAAATTGTTTTGTTTGTTTTTTTAAGTGGTCAAATAACTTAAAAATAACAAAAAACAACTTAAAATAAAAAGTAAAAAATCATGACTTTTCATTTAATTATAAATCACTTAATTGCAGTAAAAGTAATCAAAAATCTTTTCTTCCGATATTATCCCCTATATATAACATATTTTCAATTTCATTATAATTATATATGCTATTGAAATCTTTATTTTAATATATTAATTATTTTAAATAACGTTAAAAATAAAAAAGAATCATAATCATTTCTTATATTGGTGTTTAATATCAATACTTTATTATAATATTAGGGTGATGTATTTATATATTATTTTTTTTAGTGTTTTGTGTGAGTTTTCTTATTGTCTCTTTTATTTTTTGAAAAAAAAAAAACATTTTCTTTTCTTAGTAAAAATGAAGTTTGTTTATAATTGAAGAAGAAGATCATGACCATATGTGTTCTATATGATTATTATTTTTGAATTGTTTTTATTCCATATTATATGTATAATTGTTTAACATAGGTATAAATGTAAAATTACTTATTTTCATATTTATTTTTTAAAAACGAACGTATTGACAATACATTCAGATGTGAGGAAAAAAAAAAAAAACATTCAAGTTTAAATTTCAGTCCCTATTCAGTCTTTAGAAAAATTCAGGACCGTTCAGTCTTAAAATAACAATAAATAAATAAATAAATAAATATAAATAAATAAATAAATAAAAACGACCCCTAACTGAATTTATTTCTATAAGGTACTTTCTGTCTTTTTATGGGTGTTAAAGTATAACTAAAATTTTAAATTTGCAATCATGGGTGCACCGATAAATTAATTAGTTTTATGAGTAAAAAAACGCAATTAAGAAAAAAAAAAAAAAAAAAAAAACACGAAAATAGAAAGAATGAAAGATTGACTAGACTTGCTTTGACGGAGACCAAGGCAATGCATACTAAACAGTAACCGACGACCGCTTCTGATTCATTTACCGTTGAAATAAAGTTCTCATGTTTAATTTTTCCCAATCACAAAATCACCACTTTCAAGTTTCAACAACTTAAACAGATGGTAATCTGTCTCTCTCTATAAAAACTGTTTTTTGTTTGTATTATTTTCATTTTGACTTAACTGAGTCTTGATTTTTGTTTTGGGTGTTTGGCGAGATCAGAATCAGATGCTGCCTTCCTCTTCTGCAACTAAACTTTGAAGATGAGAGGTCCCAACACCTCCCCCAGTCATTTAGAGGCCAGGCATCGACTGTCTTTTTCTAAGTCAGTTCTTGAAACTCTCATTCAGATCTATCTTTTTCTTATTTTTTTGGGTTTGATATAAACTTGATTAAACTTACTTAATTGGGTTTGTGATACTTTGATTATGCTTTTGTAAATACATAATTCATCATTCAGATCATTTATTTGTTTTCGGTTGACTTTATGCTTTGTATTTTTTGAAACTGTATGTACTTGATAAGATACAGGTTTGATTGCTGATACTTCCAATGGAGTAATAATCAAGCAAATTAAAATGCTTTTTATTTGTGCTAATTATCCTTCATTATTTTGGACTAGTATAGTTCAAGGGCTAGACTCTAATAAACTAGTACGATGTCAATTTCTAATGCTACATATGACTTATCTGTGTGTGTGCAAGACGGGACTCAAATTCTTCTTTGCGCTTGCATTCTCTAGATGTATAAACAGGGAATAAATGTGCTCATAAATTGCTGTTTGTTACAGTGAAGAGACAAACAAAAGAAAGTTCCAAAGAAACAAGGTTTTCAAAGATGTTGAAAAAGCACTCCATGTGCCGATCCAATATAGGAATTTGAACTGCAAGATACCGACCTTGAAAGTTATACTGATTATTATTTT
Organism: Acer negundo; assembly: GCA_035582765.1. Lineage (NCBI taxonomy): Eukaryota > Viridiplantae > Streptophyta > Magnoliopsida > Sapindales > Sapindaceae > Acer > Acer negundo. The sequence goes on along the minus strand of CM069231.1, from coordinate 20,207,404 downwards.
ATTGGGATCATTGTTGACACTCTTCCGCTATCCAGCGGTTAACATTGCAGATCATCCATCTAGTTCTTCATCTCGGTATGTTTTTCTGTCAACTACACTTGTTATTGTGATGTTTGTTTACTTTTCATTAGATTCTTGCTTTTGCCATAGTTCTTGTTCTGAAATTGGCTTTCCCAAAATTTCAGGAGTCACCTAAACCTTTGTTATCTGAACAAAGAGTTGTGATTTCTTATTGTTCCTGACCAAGAAGTTTATTGCAATGCAGGTCAAGTTTTGTGGACAGATGGGTAAGACAGAGTGCTAATATGGATCCACGATATCTATCAACTTTAGATGTCAACTGGGACCAAATCACAAATATTGTTGAGAAACTGACTGACAGAAATGAATATCAGGGCATTGGCTTGTTAAACTTCAATGACACCGAGATTGATCATTGGAAAGAGCTGATACCAGATGCTGAGCATGTTGCCTTGCACATGGACTATGTATCGTCCAACATAACATGGGAATTGCTATATCCTGAATGGATAGATGAAGAAGAAGAATTTGAAGTTCCCACTTGTCCTTCTCTACCCAAGCTACTAGTTCCTGGTAAACCACGGATAGATCTTATTGCTGTCAAACTTCCTTGCAATAAGTTAGGGAGGTGGTCAAGTGATGTGGCCCGTTTGCACTTGCAGCTTGAAGCAGCCAGGCTTGCTGCCTCTTCTAAGGGCCTTCATTCAGTGCATGTGCTTTTGCTGACTGACTGCTTTCCGATCCCAAATCTCTTTACTTGCAAGGACATTGTTCTACGTGAAGGGAATGCATGGCTATACAAACCAAACCTGAATAGGTTGAGAGAAAAGCTACAGCTCCCTGTTGGATCATGTGAACTTGCAGTCCCTTTCAAGGCTAAAGGTCATTTTCAAATTGGTTTGTTAATGTTTTTTGTCTCTGCAGTTTCTCAAAGTTTTTGTGCCAATGAAGCTAGCGGGTCTGTCATTCTCCTGGCTTTCTCCTTTCTTTATGGAAATCCTTTTAGTTTAGTAATATATAAGCCTTTAAGGAGTTCAGTTCAATTATTTGGTTTGGTCCATTAAGCCCTTAAGATGAGATAGTGACAGGCTAGAGTAGCAGCAAAAATTTTGTATGGGGTCTAATAATATGCCATTAGTTGAGGCGGTTATCTTTATGACAATCTGACGTGGTGATCTTCATCACTAAACAAAATCAGTTCCACTTGTGAGGCAAAACAGCAAAGAGTAAATTGACATCAATGGTTTTCTTTCTTTGTTTTGTTTCGATAACATGTGAAACCTACATATCAGTACATAGTAGCTACTGCATCTCTGAATATAGGCCACATGAATGGAAAATACTAACTCTATATTATTGTGCAGAGAATTTCTACTCAGAAAGGGCAAACCGAGAAGCATACGCTACAATCCTTCATTCAGCAAATTTATATGTTTGTGGGGCCATTGCTGCAGCTCAGAGTATTCGCATGGCAGGTTCAAGAAGGGATCTTGTGATACTAGTTGATGAAACAATTAGTGAGTATCACAGAGGTGGGTTGGAGGCTGCAGGTTGGAAAATTCATACAATCCAAAGAATTAGGAACCCGAAAGCAGAACCGGAAGCATACAATGAATGGAACTACAGTAAATTCCGTCTTTGGCAGTTGACGGATTATGACAAGATCATTTTCATTGATGCAGACCTACTTATACTTAGAAATATTGATTTTTTATTTGAGATGCCAGAAATAACAGCCACAGGAAACAATGCTACCCTGTTTAACTCAGGTGTTATGGTGATTGAGCCATCAAATTGTACATTTAAGCTGCTAATGGATCACATCAATGAGATCGAGTCATACAATGGTGGCGACCAGGGCTATCTGAATGAAATCTTCACATGGTGGCACCGAATTCCAAAACACATGAACTTCTTGAAGCATTTTTGGGAAGGAGATGAAGACGAGAAGAAACAGATGAAAATTCGTCTCTTTGGAGCTGATCCTCCAATCCTTTATGTCCTCCATTATCTGGGTACTAAACCATGGTTATGCTTCCGGGACTATGACTGCAACTGGAACGTGGACATCTTGCAGGAGTTTGCTAACAATGTTGCGCATAAAACATGGTGGAAGGTGCATGATGCCATGCCTGAAAACCTGCAAAATTTCTGCTTGCTTAGGTCCAAGCAGAAGGCAGCACTGGAGTGGGATCGGAGGCAAGCTGAAAAAGCCAATTACACTGATGGTCATTGGAAGATTAAAATTCAAGACCCGCGTTTAACAACATGCTTTGAGGATTTTTGCTTTTGGGAAAGCATGTTGTGGCACTGGGGCGAAAAAAATTGGACAGATAATGCCACTACTACTCCGTTGCCGCCCGCTATCACTACTAAATTTTTCTCGTCTTTGTGATTCGTTATATTTTATCGTTTGAGTAATGCTAGACATTATCTCACCTGCACCCCAACCAATGATGTGGTAATTGAGAAGTGGATTGATATGATAAGTGAGATAAATTATTATTAATTTGTATCTACTCACCGATTGTCACATTATCGGTTGAAATGTAAGTGAGATATAAAATATGGGATGTCTAGCATTAGTGTTATTGTTCTCACATTTTCATTGTACAATACATACAATTTCACATTGGCTTAGATTTAGAAGAAGTTTGTTTCACCACGCTTATTCAACTATATAAAAAAAATTACAGGGTTGTAATAGATAATTCTAGAGTTAGGGTTTTTGAAAGGTTGAAATAGAGATGGAAATCGAGGAAATGGGTATGGATATTGATATAGATAAGGATTCCCCTATCCCGATATCTAACCCCTTCCCTCCTCCTCATTTGGGGGAAATGAGGATAGAGGAGTTTGGGGGAGGTATCTTTGTCCCTCTCATTTCCCATGTTTCCCCCATTTGATCCCGTTTGACTTCATTTTTATTGTTCCTTATGTTTCTTCTTTTTCCTCGATTGACCCTGATTAATTTAAAATTTAAAAATAATCAAATTTACTAAAATTTACTCATGCATCCTCAAATAGAATTGGAAAATTTGGGTAATTGGGGAAATTGTTGTGGTAATTGTGGATGGTATAGGTATGGAGAATTTTTTTCCTCAAATGGTGTTGGGGATATGGGGCACCGTTGGGAAAATGTCAGACCTAGGTTGAAATTAATTAATTTTTTAAATAAATAAATAAATTGCTAATATTGTTGTAAAAAATTAAAAGTACGACATGTAAGCGTTTTTCATTTTCTGTTTTTCGAAAAGAAAAATGAATATGAAAACATTGTTTTTTATTTCAATTTCGAAGTCCGACAACGCTTCTGTTAGCATATGTTGAAAATTGTATTATGAAAATAAAAACACTAAAAATGAGTCAACCGTTAACAAAAAAATATCAAAATTTGACAATAATTCATTCCAAATAATTATCAACTTAATCATAATTTTTCATTAAATAAAAATTACATTCAAAGAAATAATTTAAAATATCAAAAATTATTTTTTAAAAATATAAATTAAATAAAGAGTAATTAAAATATTTCAAAAAGAGAAAAAAAAAAAAATCAAAGGAGCATTGATCTGCTCTTGGAGGAGCAAATCAGCGTTATCGGAAGAGGATCCCACCTCCTCCGGCTTCAGGTGCTCTAAGAAGAAGAACTCTGGAGGAGAAGGAGAAAGAGGTGAAGGAGGACATGTTTAACATGTCTGGAGGAGGAAAACATGTTATTTTCCGTGTTTTTCAATTTGAATATTGTTTTTATTTTATTTATTTTATGAAAACAAAATAAAAAACGGTTAATTAACGCGAATTCAAAATAGTTTTCAGAAAACGAAAGCGAAAACAGAGTGAAAATCATCTATTGGACAGGCAGAATAGCCCTTTAGTGTTTTTTTTATTTTATTTTTTATTTTAAAAAAATTGACAAACCAATCCAATCGTAATCGAAAGCAGCTTAATGGTTCCAACTCAATTAAATCAAGTGACACGTGGACCCATTAATGTCATCCAATTTATTCTATTCCTAGTTCCATCCAAATCCAATCTATTCTAATTCTAATTCCATCCGATCAATTTATGTGGCACACCAAACACACTTTACAACAGTAAGAACAAAAAGATGATGATCCACTTCTAAAGCTCAAGCACTTACTTAATAGCAATTCTGTTAACCGCCAAAATTGACCAAGGACCAAAGAAGAATTTTTCACCCAAAAATTAAGGGGAAAGTGCTTTAGCAAGTAGCATCTTGAAGAGAACCCGAACCAACATATCAGGATATATATCCAAGAAAAGCCGGAGTAAGGTCAAAAGCATGAAGATTCAAATCCTACAAACCATGCAACACCTTCCTAGTATCCCACTCCCACGTGGGCTAAGTATCCCGTATCTACATGGAATGGGTATCCTGCTTCTTCATAGGCCAGGAACCCCACCACCATGTAGTCCTGATACCTCTCCACAACATTAATCGATATCCCAAAATCGGGGTAACTAGGGGACCGGTGGAAATCATGATATAGCAAGAAGAAAGGCGTCGGGGTACCCTGACACTAAAATGCCCTTACTCTATAAAAAACTAGCTCACCAAACAGTCCAAGTATCAGGTAAGGATGCCACCAAGGTTTAAAGCTACAAAGAAGAACATTAAAGTGCAAGCGTTTTTGTCATTAAAAAGAAGGACTCACTCCCGCTATTTAAGAGTCCTAGTTTAAAGCAGTTTCTGCCAGAATCCACCCAAGAAAGAATCACTCGATTATAGGGATTGAATTCTACACGATATCTTCGCTTATCACCAAGGAAAGTTCTAGAATTGTTGAAACCCTAGACCGAAGTCATAGGAGTGCATGACAAGTAATGAGACCTATATATATGACATTATACTCAACTATGAAAGGATCGATTCTTTCGAAACCCTAAAGACAACTTTTTCTACTTATCGACTTGCACAAGATCTCCACCTCCAACTGTGTCAGACTTCGCCTACAGTGACCGGTGGAGAATATTGTTAACATTTGTATTTACGTTATACAAAGCAATTCATTGTATTCCTCTCCTTTATAATATAATACAATCGACTGTTCTATTGTTTTGACCACCATTTATGTTGAATTGTGCTTATTAGGAATTATAGGTATCGAACTACGTGATACCCATCTGACCGTGGTCAATTTTGATTGTGATCCATTAAAGTCGTTAATTGTAAATCCACCTCACTAGTAAATTTCAGTTAACATTTTTTTATGCCGTCTGTGGGAACTTACTTCCACCTATTATCAAAAGTAACTTAGCACTATTATGCTAGCAGAAAGATGAGACTTAGATCCTCTAAAGGACAACCCAACCATTTGGGACCTCACTCCCTTACTTATATTTAAAGAGTCCAGAAAACAGGTGAGAGCCAGAAACAACCTGGCACCGGTCCCTCCATCAAAGCCCAGCAGCAATCCTCCAGATCCAGCTATCCAGGAAGTCAATCGGGATGTCTAGGAATAGCAGGCTGCTGCCTATGTAGAGAGTGTCCGCCTCCAAATGATCGCCCGAGGGATACCCTTCGAAGCTGTCAAGGCCGCAGGAGAAACTAGATCGGTTACCCAGGTACCGGTTTTCGACAGGCTTGGACCTCCACCTCTAATCCCGAATCGCCCTACAGGATCGACGGGTGAAATCAGCAGTCGACATCCCTCCCAGAAGGAATCAACCAGTAAATACACCAACAGGAAGGGGGAGGACTCTGCAGCCCGATACAGGTGGTAGTACCGGACCTAGAAGAAACCCGCGAGGTAGCTGATCCAGAAAGGAGAAGTGCCGAGAGGTAACTGCAAGGTTCGAAACTTCAGACAATGAAGGTATAGTAGCCTAATCTAGACACGAAGCACCCCGACGCCTTGAAGACCGAATGGATAACATGGCAAAATAACTCGAGGAGCTAAGGAAGGGAAAGCATCGGGGTACCTGGAAAAACCCCCTGGGAGAAATGAACGCACCCTTCTCAAGGAGAATCCGGGAAGTTGAATTGCCTGCCTAGTTCAAGATGCCTACTAAGAAGTATTCTGGTTTAAAAGACCCCGTGAGCCATATGAAGAGTTTTTCCCATCAGATGGAGGTTCAAAATGCTACCCGATCGACCATGTGTAGGATGTTCCCTTCCACTTTGACAGACTGTGCCAAGACATGGTTCAGAAAATTACCCCCAGGTAGTGTAGATTCATTTACAAAACTCACAACAGATTTTTACGCTCAGTTTCAAGGGATCAAGTCTCGTCCCAAAGCCCCCATCTTACTACAATACGTGATCCAGGAGCAGGGTGAGACGCTAAGGTCCTATTTACAGAAATTTCATAAATAAGTGATTCAGATGGGAATGTTTGCAAAGAAAGAGACCTTGACAAATTTCACGAGAAATCTATAGGCTAGCAAACTATTCCAATCATTCGCCAAACACCCACCTGATACTTACCAGGAGGCATATGATAGGGCATTAGAACATGTGGATATAAATGAACAGCTCCAAGTCAAGGTCGAGAATGATTAAGCCCGATCAATCAAGCGTTAGAATAAATAAGCTCTGAAACCCGCTCCTGTAAAGAAATTCAATAATCATCCCCCAAACCGGTCTACCTACCAACCACCGCCTCCTACCCCGAATCAGGATAGGTATCCCGTAAGAAGAACCCCTCATAGAGCAACGTTACCGCCAATGGAGGTAGAGCAGGTGGAAAGAGGAAAACCGATACAACTTTACACCCCCCTCAACACATCCCGAGAGACCATATACCTCGCCATTTGCAACAAGGGTCTGCTCAGGAAGTCGAGTTCTATCAAGATCCTGATTGACCAGAGAAATCATTACAAGTACTGTGACTTCCATGAGGACGTGGAGCACAACACATCGGAATGCTACAGCCTCTACAACCAGATCGAAGGATTGGTAATGGGAGGACTTTTAATTGAATTCTTGCAACAGGTACAGGATAGCATCAAGATGGGGAAGGAGGTACAAGGAGAGATGTCAGAAGCAAAGGAAAGGCGGAAGGATAGTGGGAAAGATCTAATGCAACAAGTCCAGATCATCCACACCATCAGTGGAGGCCCTACTTTAGCAGGAACTTCTAATAATTGAAGGAAGAACCATGCTAGGAAGATCCCGAGGATTACCTCCAATCAAGACGTATTCCGAGTCACCCGGGGATCCCAAAAATACCCTTGCTCTGCCTAGATCATTTTCATAGAGGAGGACGTCTTCAACACAGTTCAGCCACATGACGATCCCATGGTGATTACAATACATATAGCTAATTGCAAGGTCCACCGCATCCTGATTGATACCGGGAACAGTGTGGACATCCTTTTCAAAGAGCCTCATGATAAGCTCAACTTGAAGAACCACAATTACATTAGTTGTACCATATCTCTGTATGGATTTAAATGGGACTCATTGATGCCAATTGGATCTCATAGGCTACCAGTACTAATCGGATAAGCTTCTCTCCAATAGAACATAATGACATAATTCGTCATGGTAGATACCCCTTCCGCCTACAATGTCATCCTTGGAAGACCCTTCCTATTAGGAATTAGAGGAGTGTTATCTATCTACCAAAATGTCTTGAAGTTTCATTTTGGGACAAGGGTAGGAGAAGTTCGAAGAGATCAACAAGCGGCTCGTAGCTACTATGCTATGTCTACCAATCTCACCGCGCTTGCCAAATAGTGTGCGCATGTGACCTATGAACCAAACCAGGAAATACCAGGACCGGATCAATGCATCATGGAAGAAGAATAAGTACCAGACATATTCATAAGAGATCCGGAGGAAGAAGAAGAAGAACGGGGATGGACCAGCGGGTACCTCGCAGAGCAGTTGGAGGAGAAACCAATATGAGAAAATGATCTTTCCAAAGTGGTGAAGATAGGGGGAGCGTTATACAACAGGGTCAGAGAGAGCTTAGTGGGACTCCTTAGAGAGTACAACGACATTTTTACTTGGAGCCACGACGAAATGCTAGGTATCTCTCTCACCCTGGCTACCCACAGGTTGGCAATAGATATAACCTTCAAACCAATCAAACAGAAACGAAGGCATTTCAACGCCGAGCAAAATGTTGTGGTCTAGGAAGAAGTAGACAAGCTCATGAAATCCAAATTCATCAGGGAATCCTAATACCCCGAATGGATCCCCAACGTAGTCATGGTTACCAAATCCAATGGGAAATGGCGTATGTGTGTGGACTACACCGACCTCAACCGAGCCTGCCCAAAAGACAGTTTCCCTCTACCCAAGATCGATCAGTTGATTGACTCCACTGTAGGAAACATGCTCCTCAACTTCATGGATGCTTTCTCGGGGTACAACTAGATCATGATGCACCTTACCGATCAAGACAAGACCAATTTTATCCCTAGGCAAGGCCTCTACTGCTACAAGGCCTTTTGGGCTCAAAAATACAGGCGCCACCTATCAACATCTGGTGAACAAGCTATTTAAAGAACAAATAGGAAGAACTATGGAAGTGTACATAAATGAAATGATCACCAAATCTCGGCAAACAGAGCAGCATCCAGAAGATTTACGGTAGACTTTTCAAATAATAAGGAAGAGCCAAATGAGACTAAATCCTGCAAAGTGCACCTTCGAGGTAGTAGCAGGAAAGTTCCTAGGGTTCATAGTTCATAAGAGGGGGATCAAAGCTAACCCGGAGAAGATCAAGGCCACTTTGGACCTTGAATCCCTTACTACCCTCAAACAGGCGCAAGGATTGACTGGCAGGATAGCAGTATTGAACCGCTTCATATCTCAATCTACAGATAAGTGCCTTCCTTTCTTTAAAATTATCAAGCAGGGTAAGAAGATGAAGTGGGACCAAGAAAGTGAAAGGGCCTTCCATTCTTTGAAGGAATATCTGGCTAGCCCGCCCTTGCTAGTAAAACATGTCCTAGGATAAGACTGCAACTTTACTTGGCAATATCAGAGACCGCTACTAGCAGGGCTTTGGTTAAAGATTGTAATGATAGGGTCCAGAGACAAGTCGATTACTTGAGTTGTGCTCTGACCAAGTCAAAGAAGAATTATTCCCTTATGGAGAAATTCGCTTATGCATTGGTGACTGTAGCCAGAAAACTCCGGCCATATTTTCAAGCTCATACCATTGCGGTGGTCAATAATCAGTCACTGAAACAATTCCTCTAGAAGCCCGATGTATCCGACAGATTGGTCCCGTGGGCTTTGGATCTCACCTAGTACAACATCAAGTACAAGCTAATGACTACAATTAAAGCTCAGGATTTAGCAGATTTCATAGCAGAATTCAGCATGACTTTAAATATGGATACAAATGCAACCCTAGACCCAGTTCTGGAAAATGTAAACTATGACAATGTTCAAAAGTGTAAAGATGGAGTAGATTCCATGAGAGAATAATCACTGAGCAGATTTTTAAGCCAAAATTATTGCATGTGGTGGGCAAGCATTGCCAAGAGGAGTACTAATTCAATTGATACCCTGATCAAGCATAGCTAAACTAGCAGAAGTCAACCCAGTGGAACTACTCCCTTGTTGGATGGGTACTATAGTAGAATACCTCCAAAATGACACCTTTCCTATTGAACTAGATCAAACAAGCAAACTCAAAAGGATCGCAACTCGGTACTATTTGGTAGACGGGTTTCTCTACCGCAAAGGAAAATCACTTCCACTGTTAAGATGTCTACACCAAGATGAAGCACAATGGGCACTCAACGAGGTACATTCAGAAGAATGTGGCAACCACGTATCAGGCGAGACTATTGCTTACCAAGTACTCATAATGGGTTATTTCTAGTTTACTCTCTATTAAGATGCAAAACAATTCACCCAATCTTGTGAACCATGACAGAGGACAACAAACCTTCACCACTTTCCTCCGGAGAGGTTCTCTTCGATCAGTACACTGTACCCTTTCGCCATTTGTGGACTTGACCTAATCGGGCCACTCCCAACTGCTCTTGGTTAAGCCAAAAATGTCATGGTAGCAATAGATTACTTTACGCGGTGGGTAGAGGTAGAATCACATACCTGGATAATAGAGGCAAACACTACCAGCTTCGTCAAAGAAAACATTGTCTGCCGTTTCGGTACCCCGATGGTCATAATAACTGATCTGGGCAAACAGTTTGACAATACCAAATTTCAACAATTTTGCGAGGAAGGGAAATTTAACCTCCGTTTTGCATCAGTAGTCTATCCTCAGACAAATGGATTGGTGGAAGCTACCAATAAAACTATCAAGAAGCTCTTGAAGAAGAAACTCCAACAAAAGAAAGGGAAGTTGGCTGAGAAACTTCCCAACGTGCTATGGGCATACTAGACAACCAAAAGGACTGCAACTGGGGAAACACCTTACTCACTAGCTCTTGGGACAGAAACAGTCCTACCTATCGAGCACAAACTGACATCTTTTAGGGTCCACCACTATAAACCTAAAGATAAAGAGATGAAGTTAAGGGCTAACTTAGACCTTCTCGAGGAGAAGCAAGATAAGGTTGCACAGAAAGTAGAGGCCTACCAGAGCAAGATAGCCCGATACTTTAACAAAAAAGTAAGGGCTCAAAATTTCAAAGAATGAGACCTAGTTCTCAAGAAAGTAACCTAGAACACCCGAAAAAGGACAGACGGAGTATTGGCTCCCAACTAGAAGGGTCCTTACTTGATCAAAAAGATAGTCTGAGATGGAGCTTACAAGTTAGAAGAAATGGATGGTTACCCGGTTGATCACACCTGGAACACTGTTCACCTAAAAAGGTTTTACCCTTAGTGGTTAGCAGGAATAAAGAGTCTTTACTTTTGTTCGACTGGTATGACATCAAATGTATACCCCGATCTTTGCTTTGTATGAATTTAAAAATTCAATAAAAGAAGTCGGTTTCTTCTCCTACCTGATTCTCCAACACTCACTTTGAACATTTCACCACAAATAAGTCGCCTCAAGACTAGGAATGCTGTACAGCGACCCTGATGCCCTGGATCGGGTCAACCCCTCCAGATGGATCGCCATAACTAAAGCGCCTCAAGACTAGGAAAGCTGTACAACATTCCTGATGCCTAGATCGGGCCAACCTTCTAGAAGGATCGCCATAACTAAATCGCCTCAAGACCAATAAAGTTGTACAACATTCCTGATGCCTTGGATCGAGCCAACCTTCTAGGAGGATCGTCATAGCTAAAAATGCCTCAAGACCAGGAAAAGCCATATGGTGATCCTGCTGCCTTGGATGGGGAATACCCTCATCCAGAAAGGATTTGGTGCACACATGCCTAAGTGGCATAGTTTCCTACCAAACTAAGGATGCGAAGTCTTGGCCTTGGCCTGTCGTAGTCCTCAAGACTAAGAAAGCTTATACAACATTCTTGAAGCCTCAGTCGGGGAATACCCTCCACCAGAACAAATTTATTAAAAGGACCAGAATCCCTTAGCAGGATGACTAGCACCTTGCTTTGCCATGTGAAGAACCAGGTCAGGGAATACCCTTCACCAGGACGGATTTATCAGAGGACCAAATTCCCTTAGCAGGATGACTGACACCTTGATTCGCCATGTGAAGAACCAGGTTGGGGAATACCCTCCACTAGGACAGATTTATCAAAGGACCAGAATCCCTTAGCAGGATAACTGGCTCCTTGATTCGCCATATGAAGAATTGGGTCAAGGAATACCCTCAACCAGGACAGATTTATCAAAGGACCAGAATCCCTTAGCTGGATGACTGGCATCTTGATTCGCCATATATAGAACCGGGTTAAGGAATAACCTACACCGGGGTAGATTTATCAAAGGGCCAAAATCCCTTAGCATGATGTCTGGCACCTAGATTCACCATATGAAGAACCTGGTTAGAGAATATCTTCCACCAGGACAGACTTAATCAAAGAATCAGGATCCCTAGTTGATACCTGACACCTCATTTCGCCATATGGAAACCTGATGTTGAGAAGGCCTCAACGGCTTACCAAGACGGATTGCCAAGGAACCGAGATCCCTAAGAAGGATACCTGGGTTCCCCAAATGCAGGAACTACCAACCAAATGTTCAAGACTTGGCAAAATCTTGACAATAGCTCTGAAGCACCACTGGATTGAAATTCCTTGCAAAATGTTCACCGAGTTTTACAAGAGGACTACTGACCAAGTTATCCCCAACGAAATTTAGGCCTAGTTCACTCTTTATCGGGAGGGATTTTGACAACACCCCAAACAAGTCCTATATCGTTATACATCCAGAAAAGTACAGAGAGCCAACAATATTCCAAGTAAGTTCTCATCTGGTTTATCATTAGGCAATGACCTACTTCAATCTAGAAAAATTAAACAAGACAATACATGTGCAAGGAAAGCTCATTCCATTAATCAATCAGGGTGCCCAAACCCCACAATCAGGTTACAAGATGTGAATAAAAAAAATGGGAGGATCAAGTGGAATCTTGCATCCTCATCGTCTATGTCCTCCTAGATTCAGGCTAGCTACATCAGCATCTTCGATTCCTTTGGAATGGTGACAGTGGGAATCCCGCCAAAGGCCCCTTGCCTTTGCTTCAGCCTTGAGTTCTTTACCTTTCTTCTTCAGCATCAAGCCCTCAGTGCATTTTGAAGATTGAACGTGCTCCGCCCGCCCATAGAGCTCTGTTTAATCATCCATTCACCAACCTATTTGTTGACTTCAACATCGATAGCACGCTTAGTGATAATCCAGACACGGCAACTGTGTCTATGGGTACCTTTGTGAATGGTACCTTTAATCTTGATGACTGCGAATTCATTGACCTAGAAAATCTTCAGATAGATGGAAAATGGGGAGTATCCCGGCTTTACCTAGCAACGCTGAACTAAATTCCAGATCCTATTACGGAAATCCAGCTTGATACAAAGTTCCCTTCTAGAACGACAAGACCAAATCACGATCAATCTTAACCTGGAATCATAGTTGCCGTTATCTTTCCTCCATATGCTCGACCGTGAATCATCATCGAAATCAGCCTTTTCCATATCAAGAGAAGCACTGAGAATAACAGCAAAAATTGATAGATTCTTCATCAAATGAGGAAGCTCAGGATGACCTTACTTTTCCTTTTATGATTTTTTACGGAGTGAAAGATGATAAAAGAAGACAGGGTTTTTATAAGGAAAAATAGGTGAGTACTGGTGCAAGGTAATAATGACCGATAACTTATGGGTGATTGATACTCCATTTTTTCTATCGTTAAGAAATCGTAAGGATCAAAAGATTGTTTAATTTTAAAAAAGGTTGTTTACGCAATGTACTCTAAACTAGCAAAAGACTAGTAAAGCGGTAAGCGAGGGTATCGTTCCGCAGGGAGGTGTGATTCGTCAACCATTTCAAGTTCTAGTGTTTATTGTAAGCATGTAAATAGAATGCGGAAAGGTGAGAATGGTGTGTGAGAAGTGTATGTACAATGCGGTGTGTGCAAGTGTTTAAAGATTGGAAATGAAAATAAATAAAAACAAAGAGAATATGGAAGGGTATGAATGGTGTTTAAAATGATAAATAAAATGGTGGATAGGAGAGATGTATGAAAATGGTCACACAAGGTTCAACAAGTTCACCATACATAAGTGCACAAATAGTTGGTTGTTAAGCATTAAGCACATCCAATTTTAGTTAAGGGTTCGTTCTTGCCTCAATCCGATTTATACCCATTCATAGAGCTAATGGTTGAAGAGTGTGTTGAGAGCCTCTTAAACACGAAACCGCAACCAACATTTGTGAACACATTCTACAAAACGATGCAAAATTGAGTCCCAATATTAACACGGTAATGTAAAATGGCAATGTTAGGTACAATGAATGTGGAAAGAGTGATTGTATCTCTAACCATAACTCACCTAGAGTCCCTAGCATGAGAAATAGCCTAAGACCAATAATTGTATCTCTAACCATGACTCACCTAGAGTCCTTAAAGTGAGAAATAATTAAAGTCCAACTGTTAACAAGAATAATGAACCAAACCCTTATAATATGGCAATTTATTAGTTCACCCACTCTTCCTAGCTAATTAACCAAGACTATGCCCGGAGAGTCCCTCAAAGGCACAATCCTAACTCTAAGTCACTCAAATCCATTTATACAAGTTAATTTTGACCTTCCATCAACATACAAACACAAAATGGGATATTTGATTACAACTACTCCTAATTTACATTAATCTACTCCTAATGTCATCTATGAATACATATTAATTTCCAATCTGCATACACAAGCATTTCAAGATAGAGATATATTCAATAAAAGCAAGAATGAGTCAAAACACAAATTAGATATAAAAACAACCATCATATATAGTGAGCACAAAATAGGTTTAAAAATATTCCCAAGTGGGGATTACATATTTAAGAAAACAAGACATACAAAGAGATGAGAAAATAGAGATACAGCCCTTGAAGAAAACCTCCTCCAAGAGCTCCTCCTTGCTTGGTCCGAAGTCAAAAGACCCTCTTTTCTCCTTACAATCTACTTATAAATAGGTGGATGAAGGGTAAAAGGTGAAATATTGAGCATCCATGGAGGGAAAACCTCCATAGATGCTCTTGGAATCTCCTCTCTCTCTTTTTAGGTGAAGAAGATGAAGAAGGAAATGTGTAGGGTGTGTATTTTGTGGAGAGAAGAGGCAAAATGGTGTTTATATAGTGTTGGGAGGTTAGAGCTGAAAGTTGGGTGAAAGGACAAGATTGCCCTTCAATTTTTGGGCAAAAAATGACTCTTTGGAGGCAATCGACTTTTTCAATCGGCGGCCAAGCCACTGATTGAAGTAGTTGATTTGACCTGACAGCATTTCAGCCTTTCAACATCACGCACCGTTACAGAAATGGGCATAACTTCCTATAGAAAGCTCAGAATTGCAGTCTGTAAAATGTTCTGGAAACTAGACTTCTGGGGCTTTCTAAATATATAAAGATATCATTGTGGTTCGATCTAAGGAGGAATATATGACCTTCCAAAGTTGAGTGTTCTGCACGAGCATGTACAATTTTAGTCCTTTTTGGCTCATTTTGCCTCCTAAACTAATCTTTATACTTAAAACCTTATTGTATGGAATATAAACCTACATAAGGCTAAAAAAAAACATTATATACAAAATACACTTGACAACGAGACAAACGATCGGAATTAGGGGACTTCAAATAAGTATAAAATAGTCCGATCAGTGATGGTTTCGAGGAGACGCGCCATAAACGAATCTATTCAAGTAAACTGACCAGTCATGATTCCATGCGTGAATCAGTACATTAAAAGTAGAAATACTAAGAGGAACATTCTTGTAGAAAGTTGGAACAACCTAAGTAAAGATTTGTGAACAAAAGGCACCAGGTATCTCAATTTGCCAATCATGGGGGATTAGTTACCGGGGTTTTTAATCTAGAATATCTAAGTGCCCCGACTCCGTGAAAGTGAAGCCAGATCCTGATTACTTACCAGGACCACTCAAGTTCCCTTATAAAGAAGTTCCTATCAAGTTTCACAAGTTAAATGTCACCCAGACTATTATCAAGAGCGAGGAGGATCAGGCACTGCCTGGACTAAGAGGACTAAAAGCAAGCGAACATTTCACCCAAATAATACACAGGTCACAAACAAAGGAATTTTTCTTTTTCATTGACCAAACAAGGTGCCCAACCCCCATTTCTAGGCTACAAGGAATATTAGAGTAAGGTAATAAAAAGATCATACACCATCTTGCTTCTCCCCTGCCTCTTCCCTGCCTCTTCCTCTTAATTGTCTACAACTGTGTCACCAGCTACCTCGCCCCCAGCCTTGGTCTGAACCTCACCCGGTCCTGGTGCACCTGTTTGAATAGAAACACCGAGAATAACTTAAATAGGTAGCACAACATCTCGCATCAGATTATCTTGGATAGCAGGAGGATCTTGAATCTCCCTAGGTTCTTCAATTTCGGCAGCAATAGGTGGGACAATTTCAGGCTACGAAGAAGGATCTGGAATGATTGCAGAGTTAGCTGAGGCTACCTTGCCCCCAGCCTTAGAGGTGGCAAGGTTCCGGTTTCGGTTCCGAATCGACGGTTTCGGTTCCAGTTCCGGTTCCCAGTTTGGGTGGAACCGAAACCGAAACTGACCTAGATCGGTTTCGGTTTGGGTTCCGATTCCGGTTTTGGTTTCGATTTCGGTTCCCGATTTGGGTGGAACCGGAACCGGAACAGGCCTAGATCGGTTTCGGTTCTGGTTTCGGTTCCAGTTCTAAAACTACCAGTTTCGGTTTCGGTTCGTGTTCTAGAACCACCGATTTCGGTTCCGACCAAACCAGCGGTTCTAACCAGGCCAAAAAAAAAAATTTTAATATTACATTTTATTTATAAAAAAAAAATAAAATGTTAGAAATAACATTGTAGAGTATTGAGCCATAGCCCATAACCCTTGTCCAAGTAATTATGTTTTCAATTCCCTTCTCCTCCTTTTTTATAGGTTAGACATCTCATTCACTTCTCTATTTTTCCAATGTGGGATGTAGGATAAAGAGTAAGAAGTCATTAACTTATTATTTTTTTTTTTTGATACATCATTAACTAATTCCATGTATTAATAACCTATTAGAATCTAAAGACCTATTGGAATCATTAACTTTTTTTTTGAACTATTACAATATTCCATATTGTGGTATAATTCGAATCTAACACAAAAAGAAATAATTGAAATATTTGTTAAAAATGCATAATATTGTTAGGATTATGCTCAATAGCAAGAGTGTAATGTTGTAATTAACAATCTTTTTCATATTAATAAAGTGATTTCCGGTTTAACAAATCGTATAGCATTTATAGTTTGTATTATAATTGTCAAAGTAAATAATCATAAGGTCTAAAGACTATGGGAAAAGAAGAATTGTTCGTACATCTGGATATGTATGTGGTAGACACAATTCTTTAGTTAGTCTTGAATATTGTTCACAACTTAAGTTAAAGGTTGGGCACCTTTATCTTGTTAAAGTTGTAGAATTCTTTTGCTAGCATTTGAGTGGGATCAAATGAGATATGATGAGTCTAAAATCATCGGAGTGTCTTCGAGCAAAAGGATCTAGTGCACTGGGTGCATTGAACTGGATCACAATGAAAAGCTTTATCTAGAACCGTCAATAGATAATAGTCTTTTCATTATCAGGACAATCGGAGAGTCTATCTTAATCCTGAGATAAATGATGGACTTATGGTTGCAAGTGATATCATTTGAGTTATCAATGAGTACGATTATATCGCATAGTCTATCCTCGATAGTTTGGTGATATTCATTTGTTAATCGATAGAGGACTTCATTTATAGATATGGACATCGTGGCTCCATTTAATTAAATGAGAGTATAATATCATCATATGGATGTTTTGAGGTAATTGGATATTAAATCTCAACGTTGAGTTTTCGATAGTGTCTATTGAAAACATGGCTTCTGGACAAGTCAAAATATCCAAGTTCAAAACGTGGTCATATGAGTAAATATGGTAACTTGGAGAGTTATAGGCGGTCTATGAACTCTTGGCGATTACTGATATTAATCACGAGGATACACTATCTCCAATATGATTGTCTAGGGTATGAATGAGGAGCATCTTCCTTTTCTATCTTTATTTAAGAGTTCAGTTTTAGCTCTTTAGTGGAATGAGTTAAAATTAATGGATCGGACCTAAGTGAATCATTTGTTGATTGTGATTAGGTTATGTCTATTGAAGCTTAAATTTAGATGGCCCGCCAAGATCCCCAATCCACACGGACTTGCATGGATCACTTGATATATTCTACCGGACCAATTTAAGGGTCCATCTAGAATTGCATTTAATATATTAAGAATATAATTTGCACATTATTTAAGTAATGGGCTACTCAATTATATTAATATATTAATGAAAGACATGTGGGCTTGTTTCTTTTAGTAAGAATGGGTCTGGTTCACATGTGGGCTTTTTTATTTAAAGTCCAATGGATTAAATGAAATAGGAAAATAATATTAGGCCCATCTTATATATAAGTGGGGCGGCTAGGTTAAGGTTTTGACCTAAAAATATTATTTTGTTTCATTTGTTTTAATTAAATAAGAATTAATTGATTTATTGATTAATTGTTTAATTAAAGAAACAAATCTTTCCTAAAAGTAAAAGACTTGTTTGATAAGTAAATAAATAAATTAGTATTATTTATTTAATCAAATAAGGAGTCTTTTTTTTTTAGTCAAATAAAAGAATAAAAATAAAAGAGTTGGATTAGGGTTTGAAGTCTATAAAGTTAAAAAGAATTAGGGTTGAATTTCAGTCACCCTATATAAGTGACATGATGAAATTCGGCCAACCCTAATTAGATACTACATAGAATTCGGCAACCCTAAAGGAAAAAGAAGAAAAATTCGGCCAACCTATATATATGTTCTTATAGGGTTCGGCCACATCAATTAATTGGTGCTTGAGTTTTTATTTTCTTTCTTCTTCTTCTTAATTCTAAGAGAGTTTTTATTCTCGAGAGACAAAAAGGAGTGAAAAATTATTCTTTGATAGTATACAATTGCTTAAACATCAATAAGCTTGTGTATACGATATCGATCTAGGTTCACGCGAGTTTCGATCATAAGATTGTGAACTCAAAAGTGACCGGAATAATTTTGACATTCTTTTGATTGTTTTGTGACTAACAAAGAAAAGAAAGTATTTGTTTGGTCCATTCACAGGTTTGCAATTCAAAGGAAAGGGAGACCACGCTCCTAGGTGATCCACGTTCATGCTCGGATTGAAGGTCTTGCAGATTACCATCGACGTAAGTCAATCGGATCACGCGACAAGAGGTAATTTACTTTTGTTGATATATATGCATGTTTATTGATTAAAAGGGTTTAAGGTTCATAAAGGAAAAATTTTAAAAGTCACTAAATCGTCTTTAGTATCGCTTCCGCTGCGTGTAACACTTTTATTTGTTTATTTTTCCCTACAAATATGACTTCTTATCCTTCATCTCAAATCCCACATTGGAAAAATAGAGAAATGAATGAGATGTTTAACCTATATAAAAAGGAGGAGCAGGGAATGGAACACATAATTGCTTGGACAAAGGTTATGGGCTATAACTCAATACTTTACAATGTCCACTCTAACATTTTATTTTTTTATAAATAAAATGTAATATTTTGTACCGTTAAAAATAAATAAATAAATAAATAAATAAATAAAAACTAGAACCGGGCAGTTCGAACCGAACCGGAACCGTCGGTTCCATTCCTGTTCGAACCGCCCAGTTTCGAAAAAATTGGAACCGAAACCGAAAAACCGGTTTCGGTTCTAGTTTTTTCGATTCCTATTCTGGTTTGGGTCCAGTTTCACGGTTGGAACCGAAACCTTGCCAAGTCTACCCAGTGTTGGTCTGAACCTCACCCGGTCCTGGTGCACCTGCTTCAACAGAAACACCTACCTTTACCCCGGGAATAACTTTAGTAGGTAGCACAACGTCCCACATCAGATCATCTTGGATAGCAGGAGGATCTTGAATCTCCCTAGGTTCTTCAATTTGGGCAGCAACAGGTGGGACAATTTCATGCTACGAAGGAGGATCTGGAATGATGGCGGGGTTAGCTGAGGCTAAATCGTCATCTGAAAATTAAGCAGCTTTTCCTAGAATTTGATCCCTCTCCCATCCAATCACGCCTAGTATATCGGAGTCAACAGAAAAAGCTTGGACCACTTCATAAGAAGCAGTGAAATATCTTAGCTCAAAAGATTCATCCACTCAAGTTTTTCAAAGCCGGCAATGTATCCCGCAGAAGGAAATTTACCTCAACAAGCGTAGCCTTCTCCCTAACTAGCTCTTCCAACTGAGCCCAACGGCTGGCGGACTTGATAGTCTCTGTATCCAGAGTGCCTTTGATCCTCTTCAGATCCACTATGGCCTCCTGCCTACCTCGCTCAGACTCAGCAGTAAAACGAATCAAGGTATCAGCAGCCTCTTTGGACCGAGCTAGGTCCCTCCTAGCCTTTTCTAACTCAGCTCGGGCTGCGACGTTTGCCTCCTGCAAAGTCTTCAGATGCTGCCCCATTGCTAGATTGAATTTAAAAGCCTGCAACAAGAAAAAATAAATAAGGATCATCCTAAAAATTCAACCAAGTAAGAAAAAAGGTCAAAAAACATACTTCAGCAAGCAAAGAAGCTCCTCATGTGATAAGAAGGTCCCCAAGCATAGCAACCATAGCATCAGGGCTAACCTTAGAACAAGCCACCATTAAGCGAGATATCAACTCCTGCCGGCTGCTACCCAACAACCCCGATCCAGATGGCTAGCTAGCAGAGGTCGCCACAACCGTAGAATAATTCTCCTTCTCCACCCTAGATCGCGGCAGGGTTGGAATGATTGGAAAGGGGAGTGGATGGAGAAGCCGATGGTAGGGACTTAGCAGCATAAGTAGTTGGAACCCGCTTATTGGTCTGAGTAGGAGACCCTCGAGCCTTGGCACCCTTTGATAACATGGCATTTATGGAAGGGCGCGCAAGAACTAGATCAGACAACGGGATAGGAAGGGGCAGAGGTTAAAGAAAGGGTAGCTGCAGGTAAATCAAGTTCAATACCAGCATCAACACCTGTACCAAGAGAATTGACAATCTAACATATTACTCCATCTCCTTGTGGAATGAATCTTGCTTACCACTTGCTAAGAATTAATATCTTAAAGGATTTTTAAGTGGCTAAAACATAGTTTTCAAAATAACATAAAAGAGTATTTTGTTGAACACACAAATGACCTCATCAAAATTGGCGCCGCTGTCGGGGAGTGGTAGCGATTGTTAAATTGATTAACTTTTCTTTGTACTTCATAATTCATTAGTTAGCTTACTAACTTTTACTTTTATATAATTATTGTAGTTTTTCTTGTTTGTAGATTTTTGTAGTTCTTTTTACCTTTTTCGTGTGTTTTCTTCATCAAATCCTTTTTCAGGAATTTAGGTGCATGCACGATAGGAGATCCTTAGGAAGATGATTACACCTACCACGAGAAGAATCTAGCCGTGTTGGAAGGATTGCAAGGGAATTTGAAAAAATTCCAAGGCAAGCTATGAATATGGAAGGACAAGAACCGAGAAGGGAGGATGAGGCTCCTCCTAAGGAAGAAGTGAATCAAGAGACTCCCACTAACCAAGGCTAAAGGATGACCATGGGGGAGTACTCATTGCTCGCAATTAGAAATCAACCTTCACCAATTGTCTTGGATCCAATTGCAAGAGGATATGAGCTAAGGACTATGCATGTCAACTTATTGCTCGCTTTCTAAGGAAAGTTGAATGAGGATTGTTCGCAATTTATGAAGGAGTTTAGCGCAATTATTGAGACATTCCCTATCATGCATCTCGCTAGAAAGCAACTTCACATGAGGTGTTTCCAATATTGCCTAAAGGACTTGGCAATAAAGTGGTTGATGGGGCTTAGGTCGAGATCTTTGACAAGATTGGGCCAAATTTGTGGCATATTCTTCAATAAGTTTTTCCTCACTAGGAAGTCTAAGGAGCTCAAGGTGAAGATAGCGGACTTCAATGAGAGTGAAAGGGAGCTTTTTCATGAGTCATGAGAGAGATATCAACTCCTTTTGGCCCAATGCCCTCCTCACATGTTCACAGAAGAGTACAAGGTATCTTGCTTCCAAGGAGGTCTCACACGCTTCTCTCAAGTTTTGGTAGATAATGTTTGCGGAGGTTCTTATGACACAAAAACCGCAACTGAGATATATGAGATATATGATATGTTAGCACATAACTCTCAACAAAAGAATGCTAATAGTATTTGGGGATGAAGGTTTGATGTGAGTGCAAACACACGAAAACCGCCATTGAGATTTCTAGAATGAACAAGAAGATAAAGTCTTTGACATCTTACATTGAGAGCATGGGATTTCCCAAGGTTAAGGTGAAGATGCTAGGAAGGCAAGAGGCTAGCTCTAGTGATCAATTCAATTATAGTGAAGGATTCAATGACATTAATCAAGGGCAAGAGCAAGAGGAGGTTCAAGCTATGGGTTTCCAAGGCCAAAGGAACAACCCCTACTCATACACTTGCAACCCAAGATTGAGAAACCATCCAAATCTCTCTTGGTCCAATAACAACAACATATTGAACCCACAACCTAGGAACCAACAAGGAGGATACCAACAAGGCGGAAACAATCAAGGTGGATACCGTCAAAAAGAGCAACAATGCAGGTATCAACAAGGTGGATACTTCTAAGGAGGAAACCAATAGGTAGGAAATCAATGGAACAACAACAATAATGCTCAATCTAGTAACTCTCAACCTCGCGGTAATGTGGAAGAAGAAATTAGAGGAATAATGCTAGGCTTCCAAGGAGCCGAACACATATTGACAAATTTCATGCAAGCAAGTGGCCAAAGGTTTGGCAACTTGGAAGCTTCATTCAGAAAATTGGAGGCTCAAATGGGGCAAATTGCCGAAGCCCTCCAAAAGCAAGAAAAGGGGAATTTTTCAAGTTACACCGAGTGAGCTAAGAAGGGAAATTTTGTCAATAGAGATGAACCTATGATGTTTAAAGAGGCTTTCCAAACCAAGGTTAATGATCTGGGGTGTTTTGTGATTCCCTTAACAATTAGAGATAGTGGATTGCTTAAGGGGGTGCTCGATTTAGGTGCAAGCATCAACATAATGCGACTATCGGTTTATGAAGAATTGGGTTTGGTAGGTTTGAAACCAACCGAGAAGAAGTTATTGTTGGCGGATCAAACTTCATGAGCACCACATGGAGAGATATTAGATATGTCTATTTTAGTGGATAGAATAGTGATCCCTACCGATTTCATGGTGCTAGACATAGAAGACAATTCTAAAGTCAATAGGAAATGGCAAGTTCTACTTGGTAGACCCTTCATGGCTAGAGCTCAAATGAAGATTGATGTGTGCAAAAGAAAATTTGTGATGCACTCATTTGGGAAAGAGCTTGAGATTGAGATCATCACATGCAACAATGACCTAAAAAGCATTAAAAGTTGTTATGTGGTGGATGTGCAACCACCAAGGAATAAGGGTGGAAAGGTGAACAACTTGGTCTAATTGTATGAAAAGAGTGGCCAAGAAGATGAAAAGAGTATAGGTGATTCACTGATTGAAAGGCTCAAAAATGTAAATTAAGAGCTCATGCTTCAAATAGAGGTGATCAAGGCGAAAAAAATATCCTCTTGAGAAGATAGTTGATGACATATCCAAGAAGAATCACAAGTTGAAGAAGCTTAACAAAGCAGTCACAATTGAGAATGAGTCAACGGTGCAAAAGCTTGAGGACTTAGCCAAGCTCACTAAAGAATTTGAGGAGGAATCCTTAAGGAAGATGAGAAAGACCCTTATGAGTATTGACGCCAAGAATAAGGCAACAGAAGAGGTAAAGAAGAGATGATCAAGAAAGAGGTGGCTTTGAAAATTGCAAAAGTGAAGGAATATGACTATTTGGTGAAGATGGATCGGATGGAACAAGCCATCAAGACATTAGCCAAGGATGGTCCCTCCAAACCTCAAGCTCCAACATAAAAAGGGAGGATTCCTTTCTCTTATATATCTTGTTATTTTTTTCATAGGAAGAGTCATGTAAAATCTAGGTGTTTTGAATATTTGAAGCATGCTAATCAAGAGCAAGCTAAATCTAGGATAAGACCTAACCATGTTAAGAAAGTTTGGGTTAGGAAGGATTTGGTGGATAAAGTTCGGATTTATTCTAAAGGACCAATTTGGGTAGTCAAAAGTGAGATGAATGAATGCTTGGTTAACCCTTGTGATAAGCATCATGGTCCCAATTTGCATGTTAGGATGCGGTAGTATGGACTTGCAACTTTACATTTTTATGCTTTGAATCAAATTTGGGTAATTTGTTTAAATTTTTGTAGTATGTTTCTTGCTAGTTTTTGCCTTTTAATAAGTGTTCCAATGTCAGTGCTTTTCATACTTATGTTGTATTTGGTGGTGTTATTATAGGAACAAGCTCAAAAATTTGCTCAAAAGATTGATTGTCGCCAATGGCGACATTCACTTAACAGAAAGAAGAGTGTTGCCATTACAAGGAGCGATAAAGTGGCGACAGAAAATGGCGACAACTAACCTGGCAGTGTCGCCATAAGGAGATCAGTTTGTCGCCACAAAGGAAGTAGCGACACAATGGCAACAATGAATGAAGATGACATACCTGATAGCATTGCCATAAAAGAAATTCTATTGTCGCCACAAAGCAAGTGGCGACACCATGGCGACTCCATGCAACATATCAGAAATGACAATGTTTTGAACTATCACCACTTCCAAAATGGCGACAATCAAAGTAGTGACCTAGGGCGTACAGCATATAACAGTTGTTCGAAATCAGAGCAGCCACACAAACACGCCTCCTCTCAAATCCTCTCAAAATCTCAAGCTATGACACGCACGAAACCACTGAAATTGGTAAGTCAACACTCTAGTTCTTCCATTTTTCCATTCACATTCACTCTCCATTGCATCTAGATATCCTAGGAGTGGGTTTTGTGCTTGATTTGAAGTTATTAGTGCATAGGATTGGATTTTGTGGATATATTATGCACATTGGTGTGTTAGAGCATTGGTTGTGTGATTTTGGGAGTTAGAGGAGTATTTTCCATTTGTGTGATTTTGACTCTTGGTATCCAAAAATTTGACATCAATGGCACCTAAGATGAAATTGCCAAGTAAATAAGAAAAAGGTAGTAAGGCCCCCACGTCAAGGATGCCGAGTCAAACAGCTTAGAAGAAAAAGGGTCTGGGGTGTACTTTTAACTAGAACTTTGATGACCGATTGGAGACATTTAGTGAGAAGAAAATTTGGCTAGAAAGGGGGAATAAGTTGGATGAGTTGGCACATACACCCATCCCGTCGACAGTTAATGAGATGGGATAAGGAGGATTAGCGGCCACACCCCCTCTCATGTTCAATAAGAGGCTTGTGAGGGAGTTTTATGCAGGGATGAACCCCGGGGAGTTCATGAGAGGCGATCCAGTGCTAGTTAAAGGAGTTCCTGTATACATGAATGCCATAGATATCAACATCTATTTTGGGTCCACACTTGTGGAGATTGAGGGGATTACCTTGAACCATTTATATGTGAGAGGTTTGGTGGACTTCACCAACACTATGACTATCACCCCCATGACGATTTGGATTGCTAGAGGACACCCCCTCAAGCATTCCAACTTAAGGGTTAAGCCAGTTTTTTGGAATATATTCATCATATCCTTACTTAGGCCGGTTTCCCACAAGTCTACAGTCCCGTTTGAGGCAACCCGAATATTGTATTGTATTGTATTTTAGAGAGTTAACCCGTTGATGTAGGTATTATAGTGAAGATGAAGATTCAGAGGATTGGGTGGAATGAGTCAGATTCAGACATTCTCCCATTCCCATGTATGATTATTGAGATATGCAGATTGGCGGGAGTGGACATATCTGGGGATAATCTTAAACCCCGTACATTTGATATGGATTTATCTACATGTCGTCGCTTGCTGGGCCAGTGTGGATTTAGGATGCCCGGAGCTCTAGAGGGACCACCCACAGGGAAGCGGAAGCAGAAAAGAGTACGCAGATCAGAGGCTAGCATGAGTGCCGAGGTAGAGTTTGATAGAGTGATTCCAGATGAGAAGCGCTTTGAGGGTGATGATGAGGCTGGTAGGATCCCTGCTATTATTGATAATCCTAGTCAGTCTATAGGTCTTCGGATCCTAGATGATGTAGAGCGCATTATGGGCACTTAAACTAATGACTTTGATATTCTACATGCTGATGGCTTGGATTTGGCGGAGAGGCAGAAGGCCCTAGAAAAGAGTCAAGTAGACATTACTTCTAGACAAATTAGCTTGGAAAGTCTGATTCAAGGTTTGATAGAGAAAGTGGTTACGGGCTTCACAGAGCTCCAATAAGAGCTGAGACTCACTCCATATGTGAGGAGACCGAAGGGGACCAAAGGTCTAGCCACTGTTCCCAATGCCACAGTCACCACAGTGATTCCACCTATTCCAGAACAGTAGCAGGGCCAAGTTCCTCAGATGCCCTAGTCAATACACTAAACCCAACCCTACAGACTGCATAGTCGACTGTTGAGGAGGTAACACAGCTTCAACTAGCCTTAGCCCGTTCTCTCACAGATCGTGGAATTCGCTCTATAGGAGGTCCCCAAGTGGATGAGGCCACTGCTCATAGGAGATTGGCAGAGGCGCGAGCCCGTTGAGAGGCTAGAGAGGCAGGCGGAAGCACTCGAAAGGGAAGAGCATAGCTGAGTCTGCACAGGACGAGGAGAATTCGGATTAGTTACCACCATTTTGACTATCTCATATGCTTCATGCATTGGACTTGGATATTTGTTTTGAACACTTTTAGTTGTTTTCAGTTATTATTTTTGGATATTTTTTTGCTTTCCATTTCATTACCATTCTTTCATTTCGGTTAATTTATATTCTATATTTTTGCTCTTGTTTCGCTTTGCTTAGAATAAGGGTGTGATTTAGATTTTGGTAGAGGATTTATGATGAATGTGCTTAATTGATAATTTTTGATTGAATGGAGTTTTGTGGATATGTTTTCCATGATCGAATATTTTTTGTGGAGGAATTGTGCATATGAGAATGAGATGGTATTTTGCCAAACTTTGATAAACATTGAATATTTTTGTTGATATATATGAATTCTTTGCTTGGAAATTGTTGGGTTATGCTTTTACCAAATATTTACCTCCCATGAACATTGAGGACAATGTCTAATTTAGGTTTGTAGGTATATTTGCACAATGCCACTTTGCTTGTTTTGCTTGGTTTTAAAATTTGAACCGAATTTTTCAAATTCTTGCGATAATGCTATGTTTGAGCATACCTTTCTTGTTGAGATTGATCTTTACATGAGTAGTGAGGAATTAGGCATCTTTGCCATTGTTTGGTTTAGATTAACATCATGCCATTTAGGGTGTCATTGAACAAAATGCGTTAATCTTTTTCTCAAAATGTCAGAGTGAATTATCAAGTTTGCTTGAAGGCTATGAATTAATAGTGGACATTTCCCGTAAGGATCCCAAATACGGCCTTCAAAAGCGTATTTTGAGTTTACAAATATTCACTCTTTAAACACTCACTCTCAAACACTTATTCAAGCATGTATAAGTCTCATTTGTACTTAAATATTGCTTATCATAGAATCTAATAGACTACTTGTGGATGCTTTTATTTGCTTAGTGGACAAACCTTTAGAAATGATTTTAGGCAATGCATGTGAAAAACCACTAAATTGGTCTAAATACTTCCAACCCATCTAATGTATGTGCTCCCAAGCCCCTTTGAAGCCAAACTAATCTTAAGCTTTTCATTCATGAACCACATCTACATGAACCTTATAGCCTACATAATTGACTTACCTTGACCAAATGATTTACTAAGGCTTAAAGAATCAATGTAAGATTTTATACTTGAAAGTGTAGAGGTGTGTACCTAGGCATGTAAATGTGTGCAAAGAGTTTTGCAAAGCAATAAAACTTGAAAAGAAAATGAAAAGCAAAAGAAAAAGAAAATGAAAAGCAAAAGAAAAAGAAAATAAAAAAAAAAAAAAAAGAAAAGGAAAAGCAAAAGGGAAAGAAAATGAGGAAAAGAGAACCAAGAATTAGGCACAATGGCCTAGAGAGAGAATTAAAAGTGGTATGAGCTACTCAAATGAAAAGATTATAGTAGCATGCTCATGTAAATTGAAAGTGTAAGATTGGACGCCTTATATGTGAATTATATGTAAGAAGCAATTTGAACTCATAATTAGAATGTATGTCTTAGTGTAATCATTGAGTCCTTTGTTATCCATTGTCCCATTTTTTGTCTCACCATTCACCTATGGCCACATTACAACCAAAATGAAGACATTTATGATCTTTAGGAATATCCATTTTGTAAATTTTGGTTGATACATGTTCTTTCTGATTCATAGTTTGCAATTCCATTCATGAGACTTACTTTTCAGAAATTGCGTTTTAAATGTCATAAGCTGCAATCAATTTGATATCCATGACATAAATTCATATTGCATATGATTTTGAGTGAAACCTAGGAATCTCATAGAAGAAAAGAGAGAATCCGGTGACGATTAGTTATCGAGGTGAATTACATTCTAAACCGAATGGCACATTTGCTTTGAAGCTTAGGCATGTTGAATGTAAGGTCGCATTGCGTACAATCATATCTAGAGTGGCATGCTTTTAATCTTTACTTAACATTTGCTTACATATACAAATACTCACTAGTGCATCATCGTTGTAATCTCTTCATTTTGGTTTCGCATCTTTGATCATGAGAAGTAAAATCTTGCTCAGATGAATTAAACCTTCAAAATATCTTATTAATTGTCTTTAGGGTTGATTTGTTATTGTTTTGCTCGAAAACTAGCAAAATATAGGTTTTGAGGTATTTGATCAAGCCAAAATTGGTATGATTTTGGCCTTCATTCCCGTTCTTTATGCTTGATTCTCGGGCATTTCCCCGTATTTATTGTTGTTAAATCAAGTGTTTAAGGTTTACTTAGGTCTTAGGGGCATTTGTGAAGAATGTGAGGACTTTGGTGCAAAAAGGAGCTCAAGTTGGCAAAACAAGGCATTTTCGGCACTTTGGTGAAGATGTGTCGCCACTGGCGACATAAAGGCACAAGTGGTGACAGAGAGCTGATTTCAGAATAAATCAATCAGGTATTGTCGCCACTTGATGTCGTCACGGCAACATTAAGATCAAAGTGGTGACAATGCATTTTCCTTCATTTTCAGCACTTCCATATTGGTGAAAAAGATGAGAAAAGTGGCGACATGTGAATCTCAGAATGTGTAACCGTTTGTCGCCATTATGTCGCCATAGTCACACAAGTGGCGACATCTTTCCACATCGGATTTTCAAGCAGTTATCAGTACAATTTCGAGTGTGACTATATATATTCTTCTCTTTTAACTTGAAGAAAGATCCAAGCATTTTTCAGAGCACAAATTTACTAAGCATTAGACCCAGTTTTCTCGTCCATACATCATTCTCTCAACTTCCTCCATTCTCTAAACTTGTAGTATCTTTTCCATCAAAAACCTCAACACTAATGTCTTGATTACTTCACCCAACCATTCCTCACTTTCCATTTTCTACATTTCAATACCTTTGTCACTCGCCATTAGATACCCAATTTTCTAGACACATCTTCTTCTACCACTCTTAACACTAGTAGCAGCAAAGGAAGGGAAGGAACAAGTGACTGCTTCATTTCTACACAAAGTAAAGCCCCATTCCCGTATCATTTTGAGTTTGTTTCTCGGGTAAAACCGGGTATTTTATATGACAAAATAAATGCTTCAGGTATTTATGAAATTCAGGGGCATTGGAGTAATTTTGGAGAATCAGGGGTTAAAGTGAAAAATATGGAGAATATATTGAAGAAACTGTGATTAAGGAAGAGTTGAAGGCAGCCTTTTGTAATTTGCTAGCCAACGCACCTGCAACGCCACGTCATTAACGAAATGGCGCATTTTGCATTTGGTAGCTGACATCAGCGTGACGTCACATCATCTTCTTCCTTGAGCGGGTCATGTAGATCCGCGTGGGTAGACCCGACCCGGACCGTGACCCGTATTCAACCCGGTCCCATTCAGCCACTTTTCGACGTCTTTTCCGGCAGTTTTCCACCCAGATCGGCAGCACGCATCCCCCCGATCCATTTGGCACCCATTTCGAGCCTCCATGCAAAGCTTTTTTCCAAGCTCTAATTCCTTCAAGCTTCCATGGCTTCCAAGCTCATTCTCCGACTCCAGCAAGCAAGCGGCACCCCACGTGATAGTAATGTGTCGCGATTGAATTGCCACAGTTGTCCAAACAGCAACAATCGGGCGACAGAAATCCCCCAAGCTTACCACGGTCCAGATGCCGCTTCCGACAACCATGAAAAACCTTAACCGCAGCAGTCCGTATCTTGGTCGTTTTGGATAAAATTTCAGCCCTATTTTAAACCCATATATATATATATATATATATCTTTCACACATCAAAAAAAAGGAGGAAAGCCACAAAAAGGAAACCGAACTTCAAAGCCAAATCCAGCAAAAACCCTCTCATTCCAGCATCTCTTCCACCCAAACATACACCCATCACTTCTCTTTACCACATCCACCATCACTATATCCTTTGGAACCAAAAGAGAGTTGAAGAGAGGGGCAAAGGAAGAAGAGAAGATCCAATTAGTTTTCTCTAATCTTTATTTTTTTTATTTTCCTTTACATAGCCATGTATTTAATTAATTTAATATGTTGCATAGCAACACGTTATGAGATGAGCTAAATATTAATTGCTAGGATATGATGAAACCCCACCCTTGAATATCTATATGTATTGACCTTTGTTTATTCATTTTGTGCAAGTGTGGTTTGTATAGGTATTTTAGTGTGCTTAAAGCTTTCAATTGATTGATCTCCTTTTGAATGATTTTTGTGGTGTGTTATGTACTGACCGGAGACGCACACCACATGCTCGATAAAAGGTCCTCTATGCATGTCTAGAAAAGTAGACCTACTTAGGCTAGCGTATATGATTCGTTTAGTGCACCAATATCCTTAACGAACCCATTCATATATTCCGAGTAATCGAGAGATAGGCTTGTGTATGATTTTGGGTGTAATCTATTCTACTCGACCAAGATTGTAGGTTAATATTAGGGTGCATGAATCTATGAATTATACGAGCATGATTTGGGTGAGTATTTGAGTCTATAACGGAAGTCAATATAAGGTGGGGTGTAGTCAAGTCCTAGCATATTTCTCTCTATTATCACATTAGATTTTATTTCGTGTTATTCTTCTTTTGCATTAGTTTAATTCCTTTTATTAATTTAGTTTAATTTGTGTAATTAGAACATCTTTCTTTTAAGACTGTTTGAATAGCAAATAGGCTAGTCAATTTCGGTAATCGATCACTCGATCCCTGTGAGAACGAACTTTACTTACTATTGTGCTACTCTCTAACCTCGTCCTATTGCAAGTGTCACTAAAAGAGATTAGTCAATTTTAGGCGCCGCTGCCGAGGATTTAACGGATGATTGATATCGATATTAGTTAGTTTATTGCTAATTTGAACTTTTTTTTATTTTGTTTCTCTTTATTTCTTTGATAGTTTTTGTTTCTTTTTATTTCATGATTCTATGGATTTTTCCATGCAAAACTCGTGGCTAAGTTATCCGCCAATGAGCATGTCATCGGAAGATAGGATAAGAAAGCTCTTACAAGATACTATAGACTCTCAACCGGAAATCGCACAGAATTTCCATAACGATATGTCACCTAGCTGACCAGACCAATCCATTGAGACGACATTTGAAGGGAACTTCAACAACCCTTACAACCAGGATTGGAAGACGTACCAAGACTTCTCAATGAGCTATGATGAGACCAATGCCTTTGAATGACCTAACACATCATCCCAACCAATGTTCACATCATTTGAAAACAAGAAGAAAAAATTGATCAAGATGTGCGAGGATGTTATGAATATTGATAGGGATATGATGTCTAAATGTGAAGAACTAAATGAAGGGAATGCTCGACTTCAAGAGAAAATAGAGGAAACTTCTCGAGAGAAAGAAGAAATATGGGGAGAATTTGAGAAGATGTTCCAGAGCACAAAAAAGGAATTTGAAGGCAAGGAAGCCTTGGAGATGGAAAAGGTGAATAACCTTCAAGAGCTAAGAAAGAAACTCATATTTGAAGTAAAGACGCTCAGAGTTGATAAGGGCATACTCCTAAAAAAGAATGGGGAAGTCTCAGACAAGAATAAAGAGTTAGAACTCCAAACTGAGAGACTTGAAGTTGAGAGGAATTCTGCATCGAAGGAATTCGAAGACCTTGCAATACTATTATAGTTAACGAAGAAGACAGAACTTGACCACCTTGCGAAACTTGCAAAGGATAAGCAAGAGATTCAAGCATTGTTAATGGAAGCGATTCAACTTTCAAAAGAAGAGAAGCTTAACGCAAGTCAAGGAGATTCAAGTGCTGAGGTCAAAAAATTTGGGTGAGGAAAGACCGACTTGACCAAGCAAGAAACATAGGCAAGGATAGGATGGTAAAGTCATCTACACTTGTTTGGGTTGTAAAAAGTGGTGAATTTCCAAATTTGGTAAAGCCTCCCTTAGTTGATAACATTCCTAGCACATGTGCATAGTGTTGAAAATCTTCTTTGTGCATTATTTATTTATATAATGTTTTGCTTAGATTAAGTGTGTGGCGTTGTATTGTGCCTAGTTTTTTAGGTTTGCAGCGTGTTTGTTTTTTTTTTGGTTATGCATTTGGCCTCCCTCCCGCTTCTAAGCTTATATTGTCCAATCCGCTTTTGTGCAAACATTGGGGACAATGTTTCGTTTAGGTTTGGGGATATTGCCATCTAATGACCATTTTTGTATGATTGTTTTGTTTGTGCTTATTTTTTGTGAATTTGTTTTTTTTTTTCAAATTTATGCATGATTGTGTGTTTGATGAGTTGTTCAGTCCGTTCTCCTATTTCGAGCCAAATTTTGGAGCATTAACTTGCTTAATGAGTTGCTTTTGGATTGTGCCTTTTGAGGCAAATTTTTGCATGTATTTAGTCCTTGAGTTTGGGCAAAGGTTGTGCTAGTTAAAGTTACACCACATTGCTTGCACGCACCCTACCAGACTCGAAAATGTCTTAGTAATTAGGTATCGCACTCTAGATGTCTAGATAATCAGTGGAGACTACTCGTGTGAGGCCAAAGCCTAAAAAGCGTCCTTATGAGTGTGATTTGTTTTATTGTTTTATCTTAAACACTTTTCTTGTAGTCATATAAGCATAAATATAAAAAGGACCTCACTCCATACTTTAGGCTTTAAAGAACGCAATTTAAAGAGCATCACCGTAGTTTCGCCTTTGTTTGCTTGCTTAACTTGTACCTATAGAGATGATGTAGGCTATTTGTGTTAAGTCGCTACAAATATCCCAAACACGTCCCATTCCTTGTGTGTGTGCTTAAATGTTTTATCTATGTTGACCTACACACTAAACCCCATCACTATATCCTCCCATATCATACACATCACCACATCTTACCTAAACACTAGACCATCCCATTTGCTACGATTATGACTTGTTATCATATCAAAATGAGGCTCAAGAAAAATCAAAAGTGAAAAAAAATAGCATGTGCTCAGGATAGATGTGTAAGCTGTGCAAAGAATAAGGCTCAAAATATATGAAAATTTTAAAAGTGCTCAAAGAAAAAGAATAGCACGAAAAAAGCCTCATAATCTTCAAAAGTTTAAAAGTTTCCAAAATATAAAGCAACTTAAAAATTAGCACAAGATGATTAATTGAATAATTCATGCCTAGACGCTTTATTTGTGATGAGTGTACCAAAATAGATGTTTAAAGCATAATCGGTAGCTAGCCCATAATCCCGTACCCAACCTAGCCTCTCCACCACCAATTCACCATAGCATAACTTGAACTTTAAAGAAGTCCTAATTGATCTTTAGGATTAGTTTTAGCTTGTGGACAAAGGTATCAAATGGTGTTTTGCTCTTGTTCTTAATGTTCAAATCCGTTCTCGTGTTCCAATTGCAATTAAACATTAACGGTTTCTCAAAATTTGTCATATGCGTGTAAAATTTGAAAATATCTTGTGCTTAATTTCCGACCACATATGTTTGTTGAGTGAGCCTCGGTTCTGAGTGGTAAATGAGAGAGATCCCGAAAGGAATAGAGTTGAGGCGAAATGCTATCATGAGACTCTTGTGTTCGATGCTTTTTGAAGCTTTGTTCACTAAGAATAATGGAATTGCAATCTCTCTTGTTGTAGCACCTTAGCTTACGCTTCCCAAGCTTTTTCTTAGGGGTTTTTGCATGCATGTGCCTCAATTCGGTTCACCCATTATTGCATCTCTGTCTATAGTTGGCTCAGCAGGAAATACGTTTACGGGTATCGTACTGTAAGCCCTCACGAGACTTCACTCGTCCCACTAGGGATCACCTAGGGGTTTAAAAGACTTATCATATACGTTTTATTTCTTTATGTTTTTTTTACTTCCTTTTGTTTTATTTTTCTTTTTGCTTGATTGTTTTGGTTTTGCTCGAGGATGACCAAAAGATAGGTTATGGGGTGTTTGACTGCTTCATTTCTACACAAAATGTAGCCCTATTTCTGTATCATTTTGAGTTTGTTTCTCAGGTAAAACTAGGTATTTTATATGATAAAATAAGTGTTTCAGGTATTTATGAAGTTTAGGGGCATTGGAGTAATTTTGGAGAATCAGGGGTTAAAGTGAAAAGTGAGGAGAATATATTGAAGAAACTATGATTAAGGAAGAGTTGAGGGGAGCCTTTTGTAATTTTCCAGCCAACACACCCGCAGCGCCACGTCATTAACGAAACGGCGCATTTTGCATGTGGTAGCTGACATTAGCGTGGCGTCACGTCATCTTCTTTCTTGAGCGGGTCATGTAGACCCGCGTGGGTTGACCTGACCCGGACCTTGACCCGAATTCAACCCGGCCCCGTCTGGCCACTTTTCGGTGTCTTTTTCGGTAGTTTTCCACCCAGATCAACAACACGCATCCCCCCAGTCCATTTGGCACCTATTTCGAGCCTCCATGCAAAGTTTTTCTCCAAGCTCCAATTCCTTCAAGCTTCCATGGCTTCCAAGCTCATTCTCCGACCGCGGCAAGCAAGCGGCACCCCACGCGATAGTAATGTGCCGCGGTTGAAGTGCCGCGGTTGTCCAAACAGAGGCAATCGGGCGACAGAAATCCTCCAAGCTTGCCGCGGTCCAAATGCCGCTTTTGCCAATCGCGAAAAACCCCAACCACGACAGTCCATATCTTGGTTGTTTTGGATGAAATTTCAACCTTATTTTGAACCCGTATATATACATATCTTTTACACATCAAAAAAAAAAAAAAAAAGCAGGAGAGCCATAAAAAGGAAACCGAACTACAAAGCCAAATCCACCAAAAACCCTCTCATTCCACCATCTCTTCCACCCACACATACACCCATCATTTCTCTTTACCACACCCACCATCATTCTATCTTTTGGAACCAAAAGAGAGTTGAAGAGAGGGGCAAAGGAAGAAGAGAAGATCCAATTAGTTTTCTCTAATTTTTATTCTCTTTATTTTCCTTTACATAACCATGTATTTAATTGATTTAATATGTTGTATGGCTATACGTTGTGAGATGAGCTAAATATTAATTGCTAGGATATGATGAAACCCCACCCTTGAATAACTATATGTATTGATCTTTGTTTATTCATTTTGTGCAAGTGTGGTTTGTATGGGTATTTTAGTGTGCTTAAAGCTTTCGATTGATTGATCTCCTTTTGAATGATTTTTGTGGTGTGTTATGTACTGATCGGAGACGCATACCACGTGCTCGATAAAATTTCCTCTATGCATGTCTAGAAAAGTAGACCTACTTAGACTAGCATATAGGATTCGTTTAGTTCACCAATATCCTTAACGAACCCATTCATATATTCCGAGTAATCGAGAGATAGGCTTGGGTATGATTTTGGGTGTAATCTATTCTACTCGGCCGAGATTGTAGGTTAATATTAGGGTACATGAATCTATGAATTATACGAGCATGATTTGGGTGAGTATTTGAGTCTAGAATGGAAGTCAATATACGGTGGGGTGTAGTCAAGTCCTAGCATATTTCTCTCTAATATCACATTAGATTTTATTTCATGTTATTCTTCTTTTGCATTAGTTTAATTCCTTTTATTAATTTAGTTTAATTTGTGTAATTAGAACACCTTTCTTTTAAGACTGTTTGAATAGCTAATAGGCTAGTCAATTTCGATAATCGGTCACTCGATCCCTATGGAAACGAACTTTACTTACTATTGTGCTACTCTCCGACCTCGTCCTATTGTGAGTGTCATTAAAAGAGATTAGTCAGCAAGCACTAAAGAAAGAGGCTTAAGGGTGATTTCCTTAACTATTACTTCTTATTCATTTGATTGTAATTATGTGTAATTAAACCCCTAATCTAGAAGATAGATGTGAGGAACATTTGTTATGGGTTTTTGTTTCAGCTATGTGTAATTAAATCTCTACTTGTTTTATATTCACTTAATATTGAGATTCTATACATAATGTGATTTGCATTGTTTATCACTAGTAGATCACATTATTATGTGGGATAATTTGTTGTGAAACCAATCTTGGATTGACACCCTTGATTGGTTAAGGAACTTAGTGAATATGATAGATTAGTGGTGGGTATATCAACCCCACTAATCTAAACCTTGATTTGTACCAAATTAATCACACCTTAACCCCCTTTCCTTAATCGGTTAGGCATTAAGTGGGAAGATGTTTAGTGTCCATAAAAATGACCTAAACACACTATAGGAAACAAATTGTTAGCATCTAAGAGACTTGGTCATTAATGAAGTTTTGAAGAGCATTACCCATATCACTTGTAACTCCATCAATTCCCTAACTACCCTATTTGTTTACATCATCCCTTTTATCAAGATTGTTGAGTCTTCTATTTTTCCTATTAATTTTATATGTTTATCTTACTTGCATGTTTGGTGGTTTATCAAACCACATAACTATCCATTAATTATGATTTATTTTCTTGCACTATAGATTAGTCAATCAATCTAATATATTACTTCATCTCCTTATGGAACAAATATTGCTTACCACTTGCTAAGAATTAACATCTTAAAGGATTTTTAAGTGGCTAAAACATGGTTTTCAAAATAACATAAAAGAGTATTTTGTTGAGCACACAAACGACCTCATCATTTAGTCAAGTTAAGGGTTCGTTTTTAAATTAAGTATGATTAACTTACAAGCATATAAACAGGCATGATAAGTTTTACCACACATCAAGTTAACGAACAAGTGAACCAAAACTTACGAGCATATTAACAAGCATGATAAATTTTACACATTCAATTGAAGAGTGATTGAGAGTACAAGACGTAACACACTCTAAATTCAATCATTAAATTATCAAAACCCTAGATTCATGTCGAGCGTATTAACAAGCATGAGCAATAATAAAGAGTATGACATAGGATGAATTGAATGAATCAAAACTTGAATTAAGAAAATATAGTCAATTCTAACAAAGAGCACTCATAGAGGTTCACATTGATTCCTTAGCATGGAGTTAGTGAAATTCCCTTAAGTAATATAGTGTATATTATCTAAGAGGGGGGTGAATAGGTATATGTCCAATTTCTTCCAAATTTAAATTTTGCGTAATCAAGAATGAAATGCACACTTGAAGTGTCTAAACAAATGAATTTTTATAGTCAACACATGCGAAATATCAATATACAAATGATACAATCAATACAACATATGGAAGATAATGAAACAAAAAAAACAAAAATTGACACATTTGTTTTTACGCGGTAAAACCTCCTAAGAGGAAACGTCCACGAGTTGATACCACAACCACTGGCAAAGCAATTCACTATGACGAAAAGGATTTACACACTTAAAGCTATTAACACATGATATCTACTTCAAGCTATCAACTCCTAGTCTACCATCGGGCCTAGTGAACAACCTAGTATACTCTCTATCCAAGATGTGTCCTACACCTCCAGGAAGAAACTTCCTATCTAAGACTCTCAAGCCTCTAGGAAGATTTCATCGCTTAGCTATCTAGATCACAAATGGACCACATGTCCTAATCAAGTCTTCTTGCTCTAATCAAAACTTCACTCACTTTGAAAGAGACTTCAACCTTTCCATAAGGCAATAATCCAAGTGATGCAAATGATGCAAGCACAATCAAATAAAGCAAGATGATCAGTCAAGCTCTATGAACATGTTTAATGATAATCTAAAAATATGCTTTCAACAAACAATCACAAATGTATCTAGAAATCAAGACATGTGAATCAATAAGAAAAAGATATGAATATTCAATATATCACATAAAAATCTTAGTTCTTATATGATGAAATTTAACCTAGAAAATAACATGAGGCACATCATATACAACATTTCTAGAATCAATTTCAAGATTAGTTAAGTTTAGCTAAATATGTTCAATAGAGATCACAAGGCTAAAAATCAACAATCAATAGATCAGCCACCCCCTATAATATGATCTAACAACATTCTAAAAACATATCATCTATCAATTAGGAAGATTAAAAGAGATGATCAAAAGATGAAGTGAGAAGTAGAAGTTTCACATACAAAAGTTGAGTCACGGACTGAAATCAACTCATTGTGAAACATCACAAACTCAAATGACTATGAAAATACTTGAGGTTTGTAGCTCTCTTCAAGACCAACATTTTTTGCTTTTGGATCACTCAATTTCGAGTTCGTATGAGAGAGTTATGATCAAAATAAAATAAAATAAAATAAAATAAAAACTAAAATCATGAAGAAATTATGCACATTCTTTCTTTTTTAATTTTTCTTCATGGAATGACTGGGAAGGAAAACAAGAATATTTAAAAGATTTCAAAAGAGGGAAAAACGAACCAATCAAGACATGCCACATCACGAGCCATGTGTGGACCGCGTGTGGCATTCGTGGACAGAGAGACATACTAGCCATGTGGCACACGTGGTCCTCATTGCTTGGCTTATGGCCGAGCAAGCTCTCTCACGCTCGTCTCGCATTTTTCAGCCGTATTCAGGCATCCAAACTCTGAATTCAAATTCATTTTTGGATTACGAACCATGACTCCCTCACACATAAGAATGACTACAAAACATTGCTTAAAGGTTGAGAATTCATCTCGGAAAACGACGACAAAGACAACTCTACGAATGAGAACTCAAAGTAGCATAGCTACATCGTTTGAACTCGAAACCTAATGAATGAGTAACCGAAATAACCAGGACTCAATAAGGAATCAGATAAGATCATGTTCAAGTCCAAAATACAATAAACACAAACAAATAAACACAATGTCACACAAGTAGGCCATATATACGCGATAATGATAAAACATGCAATTCTACAATGTTTGACAATACGAGACTAATGCATGTGAATACTTAAATGAGTGTGAATGTGTTATACCAAATGTTTGCACAATGATGTAGGGACACACATGAATGAATTATGTGTGTGTGTGCTTACGCCTTGTAAGAGGAAAAAGAAACTTAATACCTTAGCATTCAAGTATACGATGTTCCCTTTGAAGATGATATTTGCACAAGATGTTGCCTCCACCTTTGAAGCTTCTTTTCACCAAGAATCATCTAAGCAACAACTATTACAAATAAAGAGAGTTTTGTAATGGAATCAAGCCAACACAAATATGAGATCTTACAATCTCCTACTTTGGCTATTCCATGGCAAAACCTCATCCTCACCATACAATTTTCACTCTAATAAACTCAAGGTTGATAGCATTCTCTCATCCTCACATTACAAAGAGATCCCTATACTAAAAGGTCTTCAAGTCTTCTTGATCTTTAAAAATCCCTTCTTTGAGCTTCAAAGTAACAATGAGAAAAGAAGCAAACCAACAAGAGATCTTCTTCTAAAGAAGAATTGTGAGATATTATCACATAAACAAATAACAAATTTCCTTATCTCAAACAAAATGCATTATCTTGAGCAAATGAATATTCACGTTAAAGATCTCCTTAAGTTCCTTAACATTATCAAGCAAGAATTCTTTTCTCCCCCTTAAGACAAAGTCTCCATTAAAGCACAAAGAGGTACAAAAGCTCACACATTTGGAACATATCTCCACACATGGTGAGGTATACATTTTTCTACCCTATATCAAACATGGATTCCCCCATATCAAACATTATGAGGTATACAATTTCTCCCATTTTTTGTCAAGGAATAGACAAAGGACATAAGAGATAAAGAATGAGATATTAAGCAAACAAATCGTATAAAAAACGAAGGTGAATAAATTAAAGTTCCTCATTAACATATGCTCCACATATTATCATCAAGTAGATTTGTTCACAAGGGACTCACACATTCACACATTCAAGCAATAAGAGAAAATATTTCATCACTTTTCAAAGTCCAAGAGAAAATCATAGATTTTCATTAATCTTTCAAAAATATTCTCACATTGCTAATGAATCAAGCACATAAGCAAAATATGTGTGTGTGTGTGTGTGTGTGTGTGTGTGTGTGTGTGAATGCTTCTCACATATATAGTAGGAGTAATTGTGATTTCAATATGCAAACAATATCCACACCTATCCAACTAAAGCGTTTCCAAAAATAGGTCAAACCGATATTCATCCGGGTTTTTTGCTTAAAAGAATAGATATCAACATTTGAGCATGTGTGTGCATGTGGCTCATTTACTCATTTCTATTTGACAACTCGAGCATTTCACAATTCTCAACTATACACCAATAAGCCTTTTATTTTTCATTTCTTTTAGGCTTAGAATCAAAGATTTTTTTTTTTTTATAAATGATTCTTTTCAACACTTCTTTGATTTTTCTAACATAAAAAATATACACCTCATGGCGGCTTTCACTCATCACACTGGCGTAGCCCTTTCCTACATTGGGCGGCTGCACAACCAAGGTGTGTAGCCGTTTCCATGAGGGTGCTCGTTGAAATCTATGTAGTGCCAAAGCAAAATGGATACGTACTATAGGTCATCTATCATGTACTAAACAATAGACTTCTAGATGCATCCATAATCTACATACTTTCAACCTTATATACTCAAAAACTAAAACATATAAGAGAAGCATTTGTGCACTTATCAAAAATAAGATTTTCAAGCTTAAGTGCATGATCTAAAAAAAATAAAAGATACTTGTTTAAGATTATTACTTCTCAAGTGAGTAGCTCTCAAAGATAATGATTTTCAATTTAAGTTTTGCTCATCAATCCACTCATCAATCACATAAAGACACTAATCAACACAAATCATGCCAATGGATCTTAGAAGAGTTTTAAACCTCTCTTTGTCCAAGGGCTTTGTGAAAAAGTCCACAAGTTGATTTTTTGTAGGCATAAGCTCTAGAGTAACAATTGAATGTTCAACTAGGTCTCTAATAAAATGATGTCTAATATCTATGTGCAACAATATCATACATACATAGAGTTAAAAACATGAAATAGAAAGCAAGCTTTTATAATAGAGAAATACCTTAGCAAGCTTTTTCACCAATGAAAGGTCTTCGCTCTTTTTATGAGCTCTCTTGACTTGTTTGTCCTCATGACAACAAGTTGTTGGTGTGTCATCCCAAGAGAATAAAGACCAAACACTTTCAACTCAAACAATCACATGAAATGACTTTCTCTAAAAGTCTTAACAAAAATAAAACCAAATAGATTCCAAAATTCAACTTCTCTAAATTTAATCAGCAAATTTTGACTATCTTGGTGATTATGTGAGATAGCTAAGTTCATGTCAAGTTATAGAGATACAAAGCTAGGCTAGCTAAGTTTCTTAACAACTTAACACTAATCTTCAAGCTAACTCACATGTGCAATCTTATAATAATGGTAAGAGCACCCATCATTGACACATTTGGTCTTGGGTGCACTAACACAAACAACATCATGATCATTACGCATGGCAATATGAAATTTAGAAGATAAATTATCAACTATCTTCTTCATGAAAATATCACTCATATTAAACTCATCATTGTTACCACGCACAAATATTTCATCAAGACTATGACTATGATCATATTAAACACTCTTTTTCAACCAAATCTTCTTGACATTCTTCTTCTCATGATTATCAATATCATGCACAACATTCAAAGAGTTATCATTAGAAACATGTTTAGAAGAATGACTATGAACATTTTTCACATCAAGCTTGGATTTGGTTCTTAGAGCATATTGTGCAACTAGACATTTAGGTGTGTCTTTTCTAACCCACACACTCTTCACAATACGCCTCTCACTTTTACCACTAGCATGCTTTGACTCAATGTTAGATTTTCTAACATGCACCTTGACCTTATTGGTCGCATTTTCACATATATCAAACAAAGAATTATCAATTTTCTTATGCATAACAAGATTTAACAAGCAAGTCATCAATAAGTTTCTTCTCAACATGCTTTTCCAAGGTCATCCTAGGTCTAGTTCTATATCCATACATTGATGATTGCCTATGACCATTCAAAAACATATCATGTAAAACATTATCAAATTTGCATTTTCGAATGTAAGCAAAGCACTTAGGTCAAATATGTTCTACCATGTTACAATGATGACATATAGGTATGAATTTAAGAATTTTACCATTTGCATGTGCTTTCAAGGCATTTGGTCTTCTCACAACTCTACCTCTTTGAGATCCAACCCTTGATGCTCCTCCTTTTGCATTTGAAGTTGATGCTCTTTGACTTTGAGCTTGTTGAGATCATTCATTGAAATTCCTTGTTAATGTAGAGGCACATCCGATAGCTTTCATTGCCTTACCTTGAGAGAGAGTACCTACATTTGTTTCAACACTTGCTTTGACAAAAATAGATTTGTTAGATGAAGGAGTTTCTTTCTCATTAATATAACCCAAACATCTTTTGTCACATTGATACTAACCACTTCTAATGAGGGTTTCTACCTTGTTTGAACTAAATGACATCTTGTTAATCATACTACTTGCCTCATCAAGTTTATCACTAAGCACCATATTCTTAATGGCATATTTCTCTAAGATATCATCGTTTTTCCTAACATCTTCACGAGATTTCTTAAGTCATTCTTCATATTTCTTCTCTTGTTTGTGCTCACTAAGTTTGGCTTTAAGCACATTCTTAAGCTTCCTAGCACAAACAAAATAACTATCCTTTTGCTCAATTTCTTGCCTTTAAGTTCATTTAAATCTTTTGAACCTAGACCATCATTCTCAAGCTTCTTATTGACAAGAGCTTTAATTATCACCACTAAATTGGCATTGATCAACTTCAACTTGTTGTTTTCTTCATTCTTCTTAACACTTTCACTAGTGGGTTGAAGGATCCTGTCATTCAAGCTTATATAATCTTGATTTGAGGAGGCTTCTAACTCTTCATCATAGGAGGAGATTCCACTATCTTCACTACTTGAAGAGTTTTCACTTTCCTTATTACTTAAAGAGTATTCACTATTATCCTCAAATCTTCCTTCATATATAGCCACATGAGCAATGTGATTGCTAATAGATTCTAGATCATCTAAGGACTCATCTTCCTCTACTACATCACTCATACTTATCCATGATTTATCATTAATGGCTCTAATGTAGGTTTTCATTGTATTTCTCCAAAAGGTGTAGTTACAACTATCCAATAGTGGAGGTCTAGCACTAAAGGCACCTTCCAACATCAAATCACCCATAGCTCAAAAAATACAACAAATACAAAACACAAACACTATAAGATGGATCTATCTAAGTACTTCTAGACACTCGCTCTGATACCAAATGAAATTCCCTTAAGCAATATAGTGTATATTATACCTAAGAGGGGGGAGGGGGGGTTAATAGGTATAGGCCCAATTTCTTCCAAATTGAAATTTTGCGGAATCAAGAATGAAATTCACACTTGATGTGTCTAAAAAAA
The DNA here is from genome assembly GCA_035582765.1 of Acer negundo. Taxonomy (NCBI): domain Eukaryota; kingdom Viridiplantae; phylum Streptophyta; class Magnoliopsida; order Sapindales; family Sapindaceae; genus Acer; species Acer negundo. Next base: position 20,163,817 of record CM069231.1, on the reverse strand, counting down.
TGAATTGTTATAGTCAACACATGTGGAATATCAATGTACAAGTGATACAATCAACAACATATGGAAGATAATGAAACATAAAAACAAAAATTGACACATTTGTTTTTACGTGGTAAAACCTTCTAAGAGGAAATGTCCATGGATTGATACCTTAACCACCAGCAAAGCAATTCACTATGACAAAAAGGACTTAAACAATCAAAGCTATCAACACATGATATCCATTTCAAGCTATCAACTCCTAGTCTACCCTTGGGCCTAGTGAAACATCTAGCATACTCCTTATCCAAGATGTGTCCTACACTTCTAGGAAGCAACTTCCTATCCAAGATTCTCAAGCCTCTAGGAAGATTTTCTCACTTAACTATCTAGATCACAAATGATCCTAGTCAAGCTTCCCTAGCTCAACCATCTGGAGTACCACACTCATAGCTAAGACTTTTGCATGACCATCCGGACCATATGTCCTAGTCAAGTCTTCTTGCTCTAATCAAAGCTTCACTCACTTTGAATGAGACTTCAACCTTTCCACAAGGAAAAGATCTAAGTGATGTAAATAATGCAAGCACAATCTAATAAAGCAAGATGATCAATCAAGCTCTATGAACATGTTTAATGATAATCTAGAATATGCTTTCAACAAACAATCACAAATGTATCTAGAAATCAAAACATATGAATCAATACGAACAAGATATGAATATTCAATATATCACACAAAAATCTTAGTTCTTAGATGATGAAATTTAACCTAGAAAATAACATAAGGCACATCATATACAACATTTCTAGAATCAATTTCAAGATTATTCAAATTTAGCTAAATATGTTCAATTGAGATCACAAGGCTAAAACTCAATAATCAATAGATCAACCACTCATAGAATATGATCTAACAACATTCTAAACACATATCAGCTATCAATTATGAAGATTAAAGAAATGATCAAAAGATAAAGTGAGAAGAAGAAGTTTCACATATAAAAGTTGAGTCACGGACTGAAATTAGCTCATTGCGAAAAATCATGAACTCAAATGACTCTGAAAATGCTTGGGATTTGTATCTCTTTTTAAGACCAACATTTTTGGCTTTTGGATCACTCGATTTCAAGTTTGTATGAGAGAGTTATGATCAAAATAAGAAAACTAAAATCATGAAGAAATTATGCACATTCTTTCTTTTTCAATTTTTCTTCTTGGAATGAATGAGAGGAAAAAGGAGGATATTTAAAAGATTTCAAGAGAGGGAAAAACAGACCAATCAAGACATGCCACGTCACCAGTCGGTGTGGCATACGTGGGCAGAGAGAAATACTGGTCGTGTGGCACACGTGGCCCACATGTGGTCCTCCTTGCTTGGCCTTTGGCCGAGCAAGCTCCCTCGCACTCCACACGTGGTTTTCCAGTTTTTCAATTATATTTTTTATTTTTTCTTTTTAAAATTGTTTTGTTTTTAAATTTCAGTTTTTCTTTTGATTTATATATTTTATAATTCAATTCAATTTTCAATTATTTAAAATTTTATTTGATCTTCACCATCCATGTGATGAGATGGATGGTAGAGATCTATTTTTTTAAAAAAAAAATATTTTTTTTATTAATTTTATTTAAGGATCAGCAGTAGTTTTGTTTTTTAAATATAACAGTTAGTCAACAGTTAAGTTAAGTTTGATCTAATAACAGGTGATTGTTAATTAATGTTAAAGTTATTTTTGGATGCAAGAGGCCAAATCTAAAGAAGATTGAATGCAATTTCCTTCTATCGATAATATAATTGATATATTCTAGATATTTTCTATATTTTGAAGATATCAATATAAAGAATATTAGGGATATTTTCATCGGTATTTCCAATTTTCCATAAATTTTCACCAAAACCAATATTTCTTTCTCGAGAATAAATGACATGGACACTATACTGCCACAGAGCTGCTGTGAAACGGCGTCGTTTTTGTAAAATGCAAATTATGCGATCCTTTTCTGCTGCTAAAAAACATTTTGTGAGATGAGAGATAAGAAATCGCATTTCAGATTTTCAGTCAGTGAATTTGAATAAAAACGAAATGGATTTGATTTCATCGTTGAAAATTGGAGTTACGAAAGTTTGGATTCCTCCAATAAGTAACAGCAGTAGCTTATTGAGACCACCACGCAGTCACGCAACCTACAACTTTAAATTCCCTAACAGTAATTACTTGACAGTTCATGCCAAGAAGAAGACTGTTCTCGAGCCAAACTTGGTTGAAGAAGTTTTAATGGAAGAAGAAGATGAAGAGGAGGAGCTTCGTTTTCAACACTTTGAAGATGGTACTAACGAAATGACCCATATGCTTTTCTTTCCTTTTTCTATTTGACCCAATGCTGTTGAATTGTGATGTTTATGTATAAATATAAATAATTTGACAGTTTTATTCAGATGTTTAAGCACAATAACTCTTGAAAAATTATCGAATTTTAAAGTATTCAATCCTGAATACAAACTTGATTGTGTAGATGACGAAGGTGAATATTTTGAAGACGATAGTCAGGTCTATGTAAGTTTGTCTTAAAGTATTATTATTAGATTTAATGATTTTGTAAATCGAAGTTGACTGTTTAATGAAAAAGCTGTTGCCCATTTGTTTGAAGGTTGGGGATGGAAGTGGAGGAGGTGGAATAGCCCTCGCTGGAACCAGGTGGGATAAAGAAGCGTTGGCGATAGCTGAAGATGTTTGTTTATCTTTTGATGGTGACTTGAAAATATATGCATTTAAGACATTGCCCAATTCCACCATTCAAGTGCGCATTGAGAAGATGTCAAATAAGTAAGCATCTAAATGTCGCAGAATAAAAATTTGTAATTGAAGTAGCTACTATTAGATGACACTAACTTGCAGGAGTTTCATTAGGACATCTACTTTAGTCAGGAGTTTCAACAAACGAATTGAGTAAGAAACCCTTGAATATTCCCATGGCTAATTCTGTCGCATGTTCATGAAAGTGGAAGTTGTAATTTGCTAGGTTTTGAATCTTATGGTATAACTTAGGGTTGAACCTAAAGCACATCAATATTTAGATCAAATAAAAGTGAAATGCAAGATGTGGGAACTTTCTGACAAATGGGGATATTTCTTGTTTCAAGAATACTATAGAATTTGTTTTTTATTATGATAAATGCTTATTGGGGTTGCTTTGTGGTAATTTGTTACAGGTCTGGTTCTCCCGGTATTGAAGATATTGAAGCCTTTACTGCATCTTATAGAGCAAAATTAGAAGAAGCAGAGATTGCTAAATCCATACCCGAAAACGTATCCGTGGAGGTATTCAGTTCTTTGTATTTACTCTCTTACTGTTTTTTTATGAGGAGGCATTCCTCTCTAGACAAGCAATGACTTGCAAGTATGGGTGTGTCGACTTAGCCTGATTAAAGCATAGACATTGAGCCAAAAGATTTACATGGTCAATTTTTTCCTTAAAGAGCTAAATCGATTCTGTGTATTTCCCATCAAACTATGATGGCTAATGTTTTAATGTTAATGATTGAATAATGCATAAGTTATCTTTTGAATTTTGGGGGACTAAATGGATGTTTTTCACCTCAGGTGTCATCTCCTGGTGTTGAAAGGGTAGTTCGGATACCACAAGAGCTAGATCGGTTTAAGGATCGTGCTATGTATGTGAAATATGTCGGTGAATTGGCTACAGCAGGTTCATCCACAGAATGTGACGGTGTTTTTAAAATCATCTCTTTTGACACAGAAACAAAATGTTGTACCTGGGGTTTAGCAGATGTGAGGATAAATAGAGAAAAAGCAGGGAAAGGAAGACCACTCAGCAAAAAGCAACGAGAATGGCGTTTGAACACAACCTTTGATTCCTTACGATTGGTCCGATTGTATTCTGATTATTGAAATTTATTGTTTTTCATAATTTTGTCATCCCTTAGATCATGTGTTTTAATAGGAAACTTCAGGTTATAGCAGGGTATATAAACATAGTGAATTTTCAATTTTCCATCTTTGACAGAACAGTGTGTTATCGGAAATCTGAATAAGAGTTGTAAGATTTTATCCCTGTACTTATTTTCATAAAAATAAGTTATTTTTCTATATATATATATTATAGAGAAAAAAAAAAAAAAAGAGAAGTGATTACGACAAAAGTAATAGAGACGTGAAAGTGTTGTAATGATGTCTTTATTAAGAAGGACGATAAGTTCTTATCAGAGGAGGAGGAAGAGAAGAAAACATATAGATACTGCTTGACTTAACAGGTAAAGTTGGGTGAGGCTGTAACCTGAACCTAGGTCAATCTTCTACTTGTACTTTATTCAATAAAAAAGTTAGAAGTTTTTATGATTTTTTTTTTTCTCAGTTTATTCCCGAAGTCTACCAAGGATGTCATGTTCTGTTCTTTGATGCAGTGACATTGAAAATGAACATTCATGTTTTGCAATTCTATGTGGAAGGTGCTTGCTCAATTCCATCCTCATCAATGTCATTTCTTCTAGCTGGAAATTAAGGTGACTTAATGTTCAATCTTTTTTCTCTTTCTGGTTTATTATTATGAATATATTTTCTTGAGAAAAAGCTGGGTTTAGCAGCCGCACTCTTGTAGATTATGATTGAGCAAGGTTTCTTACCAGAACTGCCTCATTCAAGTATTTACTTACATCCATTCAATTCAGTCCAACTAATATTAGTAGCAGTTTTACTTGTTAACCACATGACTTCATTGCCTAGATAGAGAAAATATCCACATTGAAAAGAGCTACTCCTTCTCAGACCTCCTGAATGGGGTTCACCAGTTGCTTATACTGTTACTGGTGGCGTCTGGTCATTTTATTAAGAGTCAAAACCTTACTTGCTGCCCTTTTAAATACAGCTATGATTTTTTGAGTAAATTTTGCCATGTCATATTGTTCTAACACATGCCCATTAGCTGGTGACAGATAGTAATTTTCTTTTGACTTCAGATTGCTTTTCTGAAACTTGCCAAAAGTTTCACTCTGTATATGTTTATTGACTGTGTGACTGAAATAGTTTTAGTATGTATTCTAGGGTTGATTGAAGATAAATCCAATTATTTAGTAGTATTAGAGCTCAATACAATTTATCTGGGTCCTTAGCTATAAACTTAAAGTTTTTGGTTGAATAGTAACTTAACATGGCATTAGAGGCAGTTTTTTTTTTTTTTTTTTTTTTTTTATTTTATTTTTTTTTTTTTTTACCAAGATTACTTGGTTTGAATCCGCAGTGTGATTGTATTTGCGTTTTGTTTTTGAATTAATTCTCCGTTTATATCGACTTGGTTCATGGAGACGAATTCTCTTTCCTTGTATCTGAGAGGATGGTTAGAGTTTAATACTATTATTTGGACCTTTATCTAGTGTTTTGAACAATGACAAGGGTCGCTTGAGAAATATATTTATACATATTGGATTCATTCTTTTCATCATTTTAGATTGATCATTGTTAATTTTAGGACTAAATTGTGTCAAAGTTCAGGATTAGACTTTGGTGCTTGCCTTCTTTTGCCTTATAGGTTGGGTGTAATGTTACTATGAGTAAGAAGAATTAGGATTATATCGTTCATACATCATTCTTAAAACATTGGCCATGTGTATCCCTTCTATAAGGTTATTTAATATATCAGTTACGCCTCACATTCTTGTTACTCAATGGTTATTGCTCCATTCATAATATTTCAAGTTTAGATAACATAGAAAGTTCTTTATTTGTATAACACTGTAATATTGTAATGATACTTCAGCACTTTTTAACCAAGTAATAAAGCAAAAAAAGAAGAAAAGGTGGAGTCAATCTTTCTTGTGTGTTATTTTGTTATTTTATTTTAAGTATCAATGGATAGATATACTGATTGGGTGTGTGAGCATAGCCAAGAGCAATGATTCCTTAGTTGCACTATATAATGCTGAGAAGCATGAATAAAGCAATTATAGTACAGCCAACTCCATGATGAAGCTATATATAGCTTGTAATATGATGTAGAACCAATAGCAGGAAAGTAAACATATATTGAATTACGATTTAGAAAAGATAGAAAGTAGAGTAAGGGGGGGAACCGTAGAAGAAAGTGGGATAAAATTATAGGAAAAGGAAAAATAGAGGTTCATTCATCGATCAAAGTCTGTCTAAACAATAAAACATAAGCCTCAATGTATAGAGACCAATATCACAGCAACTAGGAAATAAATGAAGTCCTAAAACAAATTGGAAACTAATTTTCAAAATACCGCCCTATGTGGTTTGGTCCGATGGTACAGGGTGCTCATTCAGTTTGACAACGTTATAGTTTTGAGTCATTGCATGTGAAAAACTATTTTCCAAAATAATAAGTCCTCAAACCGAAGCATAAATAAAAAAAAACCAAATCCTAAGATTATTTCCTAATTAGTTCTACATCATAATATGTCCCACACTATGCATAAGCCTGTACTTTATTAAAATTTTCTTTCTAAAGGGAAAAAAGTTAGCTTGTCTTCTGGGACTCTATGCTCGAAAATGCCGCAATAGGTACAAACCCCAAAGCCCCTTTGATTAGTATCTTCACTTCCTCTCCTCCTTATCACTACAACTTCCATGAATGATTGTATGTATGCCATGAAATCTGCTTTATTGAAGGGTGGAACATATATGATTATTCTGTTGATTATCTTCTTATTATTTGGCTGATGCTTTTTCCGATTTCAGGGAAGTACAAACAACCCACAGGACAGTGAAATAGCGATGATGTGACTGTGAAAACTCATTCATTAACAATTTATTGAATTTAGATTTGAATAATGGAAGATTGGTATGTAGAAGAGACATTAAAGCATAAACTTTAGCTCATCTGAGGCAATCTAATGGTGAACATGAAAGGTCAGTAATAACATAATTTTTAATTGCACTTTGGGAGATGAATAAGCAGGTAGTACTCTTAAAGCTCAAAAATTATGATACTTAGCACTTAGCAGTTGAGTTTGACTAAAAGAATTATCTTATTTTACTCTTTTCTGCCTTTTGTCTTTCATTCATCATTATATATATATTCGTCTTTCCCCGTAATAAATATTAGAAAGTTGAAAGGAGCCTCAGAAAGAAAAGTGACAAATAATAATAAATAGGTAGAATGTCCTACATGGCTACATGCTAGCCAGCCTTGGATTCTTATTCAAATCATTGCAGTAATATTGGACGGTTATGCATCATTTAGTTGATACCACAAAATGGCTCATGCTATTGTTGCTCAACAACTGAATTTACTTTTTTCCTGCAAAATTTTAGAATCTTTCTTTAGATAAACTTTTTGGTGTCCTTCCATGTTTTAGGCTTTTAGCTTTGTTGCTCACGTGGGCAGTGCCGCCTGTTAGGCAAAACAACCAAAGCACCGGTTTAGGGTCAAGGTAAAAATTTAAAGGTCACATTTACTATAAATTTAATGATATTATTAAAAAAAAATTAAATAACCGAACAAATGATATTGAAGGGCCTCTTTCTTTCCTTTTATTTTTTTTTTTGGTTATTATTACTACTTAGAAAATATAAATTTTTTTAAAACCTAGAAAATAGGATAATATTAATAATATTATAAATTATTTAATAAATAGATAACCGTTGGAAATCATTATTGAGTATCAAAGTATCCATAATCCACTCTTCAAGCATTTTTATTATTAAAAAAAATCCTTAAACTTCTCTCTATTTATTTTTTTTACTGTTTTAAAATTATCTATATATATCAAAAAAATAAAACAAAAAATTATTTTCATTTATCTACAACAATCAAGTACAGCACAACAACTATAACTTTCTTTTGCTGAAAGTTTTTGTTCTTATAGCTTACTAATTAAATCTCTACAATCATTCTTTAAATATATTATTTAAATTATCTATTTATCTTTAAGAAGAGTTGAAGAGATTCCAACCGGTCAAATTTAAATTTAAAAATTTAGTTTCAGTTTTAATTTTTTCTAATTGTGTGATAAATATTCAAGTGGTTAATTTTCATTTGACTACTACTTACTAATTGTATTGTTTATCTATTATAAATTATATTGTAAGAAGAAAATTTTTAATTGCAATTTAGTTGGAGTAATCAGATTCTATTGTTTATTAAAAAAAAATTATTAGTTGAAAAAAGTTTGATTAAAATTTTTACATCTCAAAAAACATGAAAAGTTAACTTTTATTAATTTTATAAAAAAATTTCATTATATACATATTCGGAGCTTTTTTTTTTTTTTTTTCCTCCTTTAGAACCTTAAATTATGTTGAACGGCCCCTGCATGTGGGGTGTTGAAATATCTAGGATTGTTGCTCTTCTTATTTCAGAACTTTATAGTACAGTGAGCAGCACTGTACTTGCACAGGTGGTCGTCTAATGCATATTTGAGGTCCACCATCTCCATTTTGTTTGACGACGAGAAGAGCTTTAGTTCCTCTTTCACTATGAAAATTGTTGAAACGTAGTATTCATCGTACTATTTTACTGTGAAAATTGTTAAAAATAATCACATATTCTATATAAAATTTGCTTTTAACCATGTACGAAGTTAATAATTACATAATAAAATTTATTTTCAGTCCTACTAGACGCACCCTTGGCTCCTCTATGTGTGCTTGAACCACCCGTGTCATCATTCTTGTCTAAGCTTTCAGTTAAGTATTTGACTTGTCTTTTGTTTCCATAGATTATATTCATTTACCGTGTTTGGATTTTATGTCAAACAGTCTTAGAAGATTATTAGGCACTGTTTAGTATATGGGATATGATAGGATTATTTTTATGGGATAAGATAGGATAGGATGAGATTAATTTTAATGTTATCATTTGTTTGATGCAATATATAATAAGATTATAAATAGAGTAATCATATATATTTGGTACAACATAGAATAGGATTAAAAATATAAAAAGTAATTACACACACCTCTCCTGTGTTTTGTCAAATTTGGTCAAAATTAACAAAATAAAAGGTTTTTTTAGTTATTTTCATCAAGTTTTAAATATTTTCTTTATATATATATATATATATATATCATTGAAAAAGAAATTTAAAAAATAGAAGGAGTTGTTGACATCCAGATCTCCTCCTCAACAAAACCGTCTCCATGGATCTCTCTCTCTCTCTACTTCTTCTTCGAACATGAACTCTATAGTTTTGTTGTTCACAGAACAAGAAACAAGTCTCTTCATTTCTCAATTTTATATTAATTTAGTTGTCTTCAAAAACTCAATTCAGATTTGTTATTTCTCTCCTACTGTTTTATGCCATCTGATTTGCTTATTATCGCTTCATTGTTCTATGATCATGTTTGTATATTTGTGATTGTGGGTTTTGATTTTGTTTTTTTTTTTTTTAATTCATGATCATGCTTGATTTTGCGATTGTAGGTTTTGATTTTGTGATTGTGGGTTTCAAAAAAAAAAAAAAAAAATTGAAATGGAATTGATTTCTACTCAACAAAACCTAAATGAAGAAGTAGTCGAACTGAAGAAGGTTTTACTTTTGTGATTGTGATTGAAGGTTTTGATTTTGTGATTGTGATTTTTTTTTTATTTTATTGCATGTGTGTTTTTTTTTTAGCACAGCAGGATAATCATCATCAAAAGCAGAATTTGGAAGAAATCATCCAGCAACCAAAGTTGAAGAAACCCAATTGTGTCGACTCACCATCAACCGAGCCAGAACTGGTGAGTTCAGTTTCCGACACTTCTCCTAAAGAGGAACAATTCAGACGCACCCTACGCTCCGGCCACCGCAACCGCCCATCCCCAGAGATCCCACACCGCCCTCCACCTTAACTTCTTCTTCTTCTTCCATTAATAATAATTTATTGATAGTGTGTTAGAACAATTGATTGTGTTTTTGGGTGAGTTTGTAATGATATAGAAGAAGAAGGAGAAGAAGATGATGATGCTCTTGCTTCTAGCTCCAACCATTCCAAATGAAGAAGATGATGAGGTTTGCTTTGACAGTGATGGGGTGTTTGTGTAATTAAGATCATAGGAAAGAAATTAATCCCATGAATTTGGTTGGGATTTATTAATCCCATTGCAATGGGATAAATCATGCAAATGAGATAATTTTATCCTATCCCATTAACCTAACAAAACATGGGAATCATACTAAAAATAAGTTGATTCTCATCCTATCTTGGCTGTTAGACGTAGTCTTAAGGTATTTTTTAGTGTATGGGATAGGATACGACTAATTTTAGTGTCATCTGTTTGTTGCTTGTATAGGATGAGATTATTTAATTTCATACAAATAACTTATCCAATTAATTAGTCTCATCATAGTCCCACCACTTTGTACTTTTAAATAAATGAATATATATATGAAAATTTTTAAGTCAGTGTATCCTGATATAACTCCATCAGTGTATCCTGATATAACTCCATCAGTGTCTGATATAACTCCATCAGTGTATCTTTATATCGGATGTGGACCATTAGATTTACATGTTTTAACTCAAAGTGTATGAACTTGTCAAAACTTTTACATAATCTATGACCCACATGCAACACATTGATGGAGTTATATCAAGACGCACCGAGGAGAAAAGAACTGTATATTTATATATACATAGTCTCATTCCTATCAGGACATCCTTATATAACTTTATCAGGATATTGAATGTGAGCTACTCATTTATAAAAGTGATTTGACAAGTGCATACATACCAAGACAAAGTATGTAAAACGAGTGGCTCGCATTCAATGTCCTTATATAATTATATTAGTGCATCCTCATAGGAAAATTTCCGTATATTTACATATCTCTTTTCAATTTATCTTATTTTTTATGTGATTAAAATATTAAAAAATTATAATAATTAATAAAATATTTTATTTACACATTTAAAAATAATAGTTTTCATTTAACAAATAAAAATAAATTTTATTTTCTTTAAAATTGGTTTTAAATATTTTAATTTTTTTTAATTTTTTTTCAAAATTTAATTTAAATAATTATTTTAATCGGTCCAATTCTATACAACTATTTTATCCGAGTGAGGTGGGGCTATTTAGTTCCATATTATTTTTAAAAATTCTTCTTATTTTATTTTTTATTTAATTACAAAATTTTATATTTATTTAATATATCTTATTATAATATTTATAAAAAATTTTAAAATATTAAATATTATTTAAAAAATATTATTTTCTTTAACATTAATTTTAAATATTTTTATTTTTTTTTTTAAAGCAAATTTACATAATTAATTTATTTTAAAATTATTTTATTTTGTTTTATATTAATCAATTTCACATTGTATAAAATATATGATAAAATTATATTTTTATCCAATATCCTACAACACCAAACAAGAGAAAAGACTTTTAATCAAATCTCATACAACACAAAAACACCACATCACTAATTTTAGTCCAATCATATCCTATCCAATTTAATCCAATCTAATCCTATAAAAATAATCTTATCTTATCCCACTAAAGGTGGCCAAGATTACGGTTCAGTTCCGTGGCCACCAAAACCGAAACCGTAACTGGAAAACCGGTTTGGTGCACGGTTTGTAACCGCCGGTTAGGCAGTTACGGTTTCGGTTTAGGGCAATTTTCGTTTCGAGCGGTTTCGGTTTTGGTTTTGGGTGTTTATATATATGTATTTATTTATTTATTTACAAGTGAGATAAAGATTGTGTGAAGAAAAAATAAATATAAATTCTTGCCTAATAATAATTACAATCGAACAAAGTTTAAAATTAAAAAATAATTAAAAACATTTTCATTGAAGTATTTAACAATGTTTAAAAGAAAAGAAATTGACATATATTAATAAATACAACTTTACAATTACACAAAAAAAAAAAAAAAATTGGCATTGAATTCAAACATACAATATTACAATGTAACAAGGTTAAAATTAAAATAGAATTTAAAATAAAAAAAATAAAATTAAAAATTAAAAAAAACCCATCATCGCACATAATTTTTACCACAATTAAATTGCCTACATATCCTCCATCAATATAGAAGAATTAAAGGCCACTTAATTCTTTTACCTTTAATTAGATGCTCAGTATTGGAGGTTGGAAGGGGGAACGGAATCTATTTGCTGCCTTTCGTTCCCGTGGTTTGGTGATCTTCGAAGAAGTCATTCACTATCTCCAGCTGAAGTTCTTGTTACTTGTATTTTGCCTTTGTCCAATCATCAACACACACCTTTATTTCTAGTGATTGTGGACACATAACGAACCGTATTAGTTCCAAAATATTTCCATTTGAACTAAATTCTTATTCCATAGTAACGATAGAAATTGGCATTCCAAAAATTTGTTTGGCAATAATAGCCAAAATTGGATAATCATGTTCATGACCCTTCCACTAAACCTGAATACTAAATTTATCTTCTAAAAATTCATGAGTGGCTTCTAAATACCAGTCAAGCTCAGAGTTAGATGAGGATGAAGAAGATGTTTGTAATTTTTTGGCTTTTTGGGAAATCAATCGATCCCCTAAACCCTTTAATTGAAATTTTGAGGAAGTAGTAGTACCACCAGATGTGGGTTGAGGTTGTGAAACCGGCATGTTCAAAGACAGACCAAACATTCTAAAATATTCATCATATAATTCATAAAACAAAGTTTTAACAAAATTACAATAACTAAAAACATCAACTTCTAATCGTAAACTTTGATAATAATGATTTAAATAATCCTACAAACAGTCTAATTTATAGCGTGGATCAAAACACGATGCATGCAAGTAAATATTTGGAATCTCCCAATAATACTGTAATCATTTTGTTTTCATGGCAGCAACACACTCACTCAATTGAACATCGAATTCACAGTCACTAAATGCACCAGCAATATTAACACTTTAAATAAGAAATAAATGAGTAGTGGGATAGTAAACACTAGATAAAGCATTAGTAGCATCATTAAAAACACGTAACAATTCAAGAATTTTTATACATGCATCACAATGGTTCAATTGAAGAGAAATTGAAGGAATGTTATAAGTAATAAAATAAACTAACAATTCCTTATATTCAACACTTTTACTAAGCAACTTATAAGTAGAATTCTAACGAGTGGTAATGTCTCGAGAAAATTTAATTGGACACATATTATTTTGAGAGCAATATTTTAACCATTGTTTCTGGGTTTAGTTATGCCTCCAGATATATTTAATACTATCACTAAATGGTCTAATATAAGTAGTAAGAATTGTTAATATTGCTTGAAGATACAAATTTAAAACATGGTATGCACATCTTTGATGAAATAATTTACCCCCAAAATAGGGATTGCACAAATCCTGTAACATAGGAATAGATGCGGTATTGCTTGCAGCATTATCAAGACCAATATCAAAAATTTTGTTTTGGATATAATACTCTTGAAAACTTATTTTAAGGAGTTGAAAAATATTTTGAGCTGAATATGAGTCATCGAAAACACGAAATGTAAGAATTCTTTTTTGCATGTCCTAGTCATTGTCCATATAATGACATGTGACACCCATATATGAATGACTACCAAAATTGTTGGTCCATATGTTGGTACATACGGAAACGCAACCTTGAAATAGATGAAAAAATATTTTCAATTTGTTTTTTTTTTCTTTTTTATAAAGGGTATTTAGTGTAAGTGTGAGAGTGGATCTAGGAACACGTTGCATTGCAGGATTTAATGCATTTTGACAATAATTAGCAAAACCTACTTTCTCATAAAAACCAAAAGGTAAGTGTTCAACTGCAACCATTAATGCTAATTATTCCCTGATTTTTTTCAAGCGTATAATGAAATAATTGATTAGAAGAGGTTCCATACCTAGATATTTGGGCTTGGTTACTAGCCTTCGCGTAGGACGGGTGACTTTTTTGGATATGGGTCTAGTACGTGCCATATCCGAAGGATTTTACAGTCTTGTATGATTTGGGACAGTAATTGCACTGAATTTTGATAAATCCATCATCTAACTTAGTTCTCTTCATATGCACTTTGAAGAGTTCGGACTTCATTAGCTTTTCTTCTTCACCTTCACCTGCAAAAAATTCATCTAAAAAAGGGTGGGGGATCAGATAGATTTTCGTTAGTATTGGGGGTATTGAGATTGGGGTCGAGTCCGTCGAACTCGGGAATTATTAGAGGGAGATTAAGACTAGAAGGGGGATCAGATCCAAATCAAGCTTGAAGAAACTCATGGTAAGCTCGATCGTTGTAAGTGACATCATCACCAACGTGTTCCAACAAGTTTTGCGTTGGACCTTTTCTTGTGTCCAAATTTTTTGAACCATCTCCCCCACTTGCCATTACAAAATTAATAAAAAAAATATATATGGTTATATGTAAAGAAAAAATATTGTTGGAATAATAGTGGTAACAAGATAAAAAAAAAATAGATGATTGAAAAAAGATATATTGTTGGAATAATAGTGGTAAGTTGATAACACTTAAAAAAAATAGATGATTGAAACAAAAAATATTGTTGAAATAGTAGCGGTGAAAAAAAAATTCTGATACTAAAAATAGAATAAATAAATATTGTAAATAAATTTGATGACTGAAAAAATAGATGATAGTGAAAAATAGAAGAAATAAATATTTATTAATTCATATGTGAAATGAGAATTACAGAAAATTGTTGAATGTAGAGAGAATTGAGAATTTGAGATTGAGAGAGATTGAGAGAAGTTGAGAGAATGAGAGTGGTGTGAAGAATAATGAAGAGTGTGGGGGTGGGGGGTATTTATAGGATTATAATGGAGAGGGGCAGCTTTGCAATTAAGAAAAATTAAGGGGAAAACAAAATAGCTGTTGCCGGCCGTTGGGTAGAAGATGACCGCTCAACGGCGATTTAATTTTTTTTTTTTTTTTTCAAATTGTCTGCCACGTGGCAGCTTCTGATTCGTCCAGATAGTTTTATTTTATTTTTTATTTTTTATTTTTTATTTTTATACTCCAAACCATAATCGAACAGTGGGAAACCAGTTCCCAACCGATTTTCTAGCCACCTGTTTTGGTCACGGTTTGGTCGGTAAGGTTTTCGGTTAAACCGTTGGTTTCACTGCGGACGAAACCAACGGTTTAACCAAAACCGTAGCCACCTCTATATCCTACGCATCAAACGACCCCTTAGAGATTTATGTTAGGGTTGTTTGTGAATATTGACGAAGTTCTTAGCTTAGAACTTTATTTGTCTAGTCCTTGTAGTTTGCTTGGTATTACATTCTACATTATTATGTTCATGTTGTGTTATGCACTTGGACCATATTATTCTCTTTATTGAGTGAAAATAGTGGCAGATCCATGAATTTTAACCAAATAGGGCACTTAAACAAAATAACAATTATATATATATATATATATATATATATAAATACTAAAAAATTAAGATCATGGTAAAATGAGTTTTTTTTTTTTTAAACAAAAATGAGTTTTTTTTTTTTATATAAAGAAAAATTGATGGTATAATGAAGTTTAGATAAAATAAAAGAAATGGAATACTTACTTAAGATGAACAAAAGAATCTTACATTAAAAAATAAATAAAAAAACAAAAAACACAATATTAAAAAAATAAATAACAACAAGAAAAACAACATAAACAATGGAATATTACAATATTTATTTTTAAAATAATAAATTAAAATATAATTTTATAATTAGAAATTTTATTTTGTATTTATAATTAATTCACTTTAAATTTATACAAAAATAATTGATTAATAAATATTTCTAGATATGTTTATGAATTTTTTATTCTCCTACTTTTTTGATAAATTATTGATTTATTAATTCTAAATAAATTTAAACTATAAAATAAAGAAAAATACTAAGGATTAAAAAAAAAAAAAAAAAGGAATCATAATAATAGATGGAATATTTTTATACGATAAATTAAAATTTAAGATTTTAGGGTTTATTGGTTGGATGTGTTTAAGTATATCAAACGATGGTAAAATAAAAAGAAATTATAAGGACTTAAACCCAATCCAAGAAAGTGATAGGTAATGGTGGATCTAGGCCTGGCTTACTTTTTGAAAAAAAAAATTAAGTTTTTTTATAGTTCTAAATACACTCCATTTAATTCTAAGTACATCCCAATCGAATTCCGATTCCGACTTAACTCACCATATTTTTCTTTATCTTTACAATAGACCAATAACTTAAAATTATACATCAAACTCATTAAAACTCATTGTATTTCCTTAACCAAGTGAAAGATCAAATGGAGAGATTTTAACCCTTTAATAACTCAAAAATCAAATTGGAAATTTTAACCCCTAAAAAACAACTGAAAGCAGTAGATTTACCATATAAATTAATCTCCAAGTCTTCAAGAATTTCAATTTTATGAGTTTTCATATTTTTGGATTTGTAGAGGTGTACAGATGTCTGAATGAGAAAACCTTAAGTTTTATTTTTATTTTTACTTATAAATTAAATTTTATTTTCGGATATGAAACTTATCTAAACGTCTTGTATGGTTGTTTACATTAAAAGAGAACTTGCTGATACAATTGATTGAGATTTCATAATAGATGCTTTCGTTTCTTTGAAACCTCGGAAGTCAAAATTTAAGTAGGATCTTATTGTATTTACATTGTATGCGTATTTCATTTTTATTTTCTTGTGTTTTTTCTTGGTTAGAATATGTATTTGAGGGTAATGCTCATTATATCCCCTGACTAGGTATACTTTTTTATTTTAATTAATGAAAATTCTCTCGTACCATTGAGATTCATCATTAAAATGATTTTTTTTATTATATATTATAATTTTTTACCGATATGAAATATTGTCCACAGCTCACCTAGAAAATAATTTCTTGTTTTGCCCCTTGTGATAGGTAAGAACACTGCCCATTGAACTAAGATATGCCATGGTGTAGTAAATGTTAATTAATATTGAGATATTATATAAATAAAAAAAATCAGTTTTCTTTATAAAAAAAAAATTTGAGGTAGGGCTCGGGCCCCACCTGGTCTTCAGGTGGGTCTACCCTTAAGTCAAAATATTGCTATTCAAAGGTGTCAGATTGAGTAAACACTTACAATCCGAAGGTGTAGAATTGAGCAAGCATGAGACTAAATGACTTAAAGGGATTTCATTATTGCATTTGTGCACCCATTGTGATAATGCTTCTTTTGGCACGATCACATGCAAGTCACATACGATCACATACAATAATAAACAAGAGCATTAGTGCACCGGTCTATAATAGAATGCTCTATTAAGTAAATAATATTACTATTTACATTACATACATTCATTATATTATACACCTTAGTTTATTTTATAAGCTTAATTTGTTAAATTTGTTTAATTAATTGTATCAAACTTTACAATTATTTAATTTCAAGAGGAGTCGTTGCATTGCCAATAGGGGTGTAGTTCAACTAGTAAATGGATAAGTTTGGGGTTTGGGTAAATGACTTCCAGGTGAACGGCTTGAATTCTATCAATGGCAAAAGCTTTCAAAAAAATACATGATCCCGAATTAATAAATATCGTAAAAAAAAGAAAAAAAAAAATCCTCTGTACTGTTGCTCTGTTTTGTATAGCATCATTGTATATATTGGTATATGTTTTTATTTATTTTTCTTTTGCTTTTCATTATTATTGAATTTTTTTTTTCATTTTTTTATACAACACAGTGAATTGAATTTGGCTACAAAAGTAGCCGATTTAGGGTTTTTTTTTTCTTTTTTTTTTTTTTTTGGTTTTTTGGGAATCTAAATGAGGAAGTTAGTTGTGTCGATGGTTGAATAATTTATATATATTTAAAAAAAATAGCACAAATTTTGCTCGCTGGGTTTGTTTTTTTTTTGTAAGGATGTTATAATTCAATATGTATTATGTTGAAATATATATATATATATATAAAATTATATATACGAAAATTTTCCTGTAAGGATGCCTTGATAGAATTATATAAGGACATTGAATGTAAACCACTCGTTTTACATACTTTGACTTGGTATGTATGCACTTGTTAAATCACTTTTATAAATAAGTGGCTCACATTCAATATCCTGATAAAGTTATATAAAGATGCCCTGATAGGAACGGGACCGTATATATATATATATATATATATAGGCTCATTCTTGGGTGCAACCTGACACCATATAATTTTAAAAAATAGTCCACATCATTCTAATCTCATCCATTGATTGCTTTTAGACAAACATCCAATGATCATGATTTATTCTTTAATGAATGCATAGGAATCCTAAAATGACCTACTAAGCAAGTCACTTCCCACTCACTAAATTACTTGACCGTTTGTTCTTCAAGAATCTCAATAGTTACCGTTTGTTCTTTTTCTCTTGTTATAAGTTGTTATTCTTCATAAACATCTCTTCCTTCTTCCAGCCTTAAAGTTTCACTTCTCTCAATAGTTACCATTTTTCTTCTTGTCTTTGTATAAATTGTTCTTCTTTTCGCTTGTAGCCATAAAACATCTAATCTCTTACCGTTTTTCTTCTCTTCTTCCTCTATATTTTTGTTCTGGCCTTATTGTTCCTCAGTTCTTCATCATATAAGTAAACTGAACCAGTAGTTGCTCGCCCAGAAAGTGCAGGTGGGCAAGCCGTCTTGAA
Source organism: Acer negundo (assembly GCA_035582765.1). Classification (NCBI taxonomy): domain Eukaryota; kingdom Viridiplantae; phylum Streptophyta; class Magnoliopsida; order Sapindales; family Sapindaceae; genus Acer; species Acer negundo. Next base: position 20,145,250 of record CM069231.1, on the reverse strand, counting down.
TCCACACAAGTTACACAACACACTTCATATATATTTCTTCCATCATCTGTCGCTCTTCAACTCCGACCCATTCTTCGCTGCTTCATCAGGTGTGTTTTCGCTTCACTGTTGTTGATTAGTCGTACCTCCGAGTGTTTTCCAAATTTCTGTTGTATTCATCATTCTATAGTTTTTAGGTGTAAATGGAAAATAACATCACGTTACTTTGATAAAAACCTATTGTTGCAATTACTATACTTTTATGGCAAACACATAAAAAACATAATCATTAAATACAAATACATTCGAAATTATTACAATTATCTAGTCACACATATAATCATATGATTAATCTTACTTTATTGTGATTACTTTAATTATAATATAATTGATACGTACTTATTGTAATTTCTGGTTTACATGTTGTGATAATCATATGTTGGTCATTTTTTATTTGTTTTTATTTGTGTGTAGTAATGGAAATGCATGGACGTGAAAGTTCGGTTGACACCAATGACGAGTTGAATAAATTTGAAGTGTCCCTAGATATGGAGTCTTTTGCTGTTGATTCTGTGCCTTATTCCTCTTTGATTGGAACTTTAAAAGAGATTTGTGGTTTCAGTTACAAAGATATCATTGAAAAGAAATTTGATTCGGTTGAAGACGCAGGTGCATTTTATCATGGTTATTCTAGGGCAGTTGAGTTCGGTGTAAGATTGTCCAACAAAAAACATGACAGTGAAGGTAGAATAACCAGCAGAGTATGGGTTTGTGAGAAGGAAGGTTTTCGACATAAGAAGTACATGTGCAATACAAATTCGAAACACAGGCCACAGCTGCAGACAAGAGTGGGTTGCAAAGCTCGTTTCTCCATTAGCTTAGACCATGATACTAACAAGTATATCGTAAGGGCATTCGCGGAAAATCATTACCACAAACTAGCAACGTTTCGTGAGGTTTCTTGGGTACGATCTCACAGAAACATTGACGCTAAAAACTTATCCCAAATTGATGCCATGGGAAACTGCTGCATAAGACCTTGTTTGACATATGAATACATGATTAACCGGAAAGGGGGTTACTCCAAAATTGGATTCACACAAAAGGACATGTACAACCTGATTGATGCGAAGAGACGAGATGAAGCTTTTGAAAGCGATTCACATGCTGCACTTATGTACCTGCAGTCAAAGGCGAATTTTGAAACTAATTTCTACTGCAGGTTCAGCATAGACGAGAAAGATAAGCTAGCTAATATATTTTGGAGGGACTCACATTCCCTATTCGAATAGTAGTGCTTCGGCGATGTTCTTGTTTTCGACAGCACTTACAAGACAAATGCCTATGTCAAGCGTTTGGTCCTATTTGTCGGTGTAAACAACCACCGCGCGACTTGTGTATTTGGAGTTGCACTGTTGTCGGATGAGACTATGCAGTCGTACAGATGGGTCCTTAATACTCTCATGGATTCCATAGGCCACAAACATCCCATTTCTATACTGATCGACGGAGACGAAGCGATGCGACAAGCCATCGATGAGATATTTCCCAACTCACAGCACAGGATATGTGGATGACACGTATCCAAGAATGCATCCACTCACCTTCACATAGAGGAGAAGAAATCACCATTTCGATACTTATTGTATAAGCAAATATCAGAGGACGAATTTGAGGAACTTTGGAAAGAGATGTTGGAGCAGCATAGTCTAGAAGAAAACGATTGGATGAGTAGGATGTATGAGAAGAAGCATAGGTGGGCAGAAGCATATGTGAAGGGCCTTTTTTTTGCAGGCATGCACACAACTCAATGATGCAAGGGTATGAACAATTACATGAAGGATTATGTTTGCAGCCATGAGAAATTGTTTGAATTCATCCCTCAAATTGGTAGGGCCCTTATGCCGTTAAGAAACAATTTCTTTGGTGACGAATACGTATCTAAGTGTAAGAGTCCGGTCATTTTAAGCCACCTGAAGCCATTGGTGGAGTATGCATCTTCCGTATACACTTATCAAATTTATCTTGACGTTGCTGAACAGATTATGCATGAATCAAAATATATGCACCTTGTATCGGAGGAGGAGGATAACTGTCGTGTATACCATCTCTCAAGATATCAATTTTCTAATAAGAAAAGGAAAGTTGTTTACCATTTGGATAGGGTTGGCGTTTAGGAATTCGATGAAGATAGTGTTTGGGATTCAAAAAAACATAATCAGCCTTTAATTTCGTGTGACTGCAATTTGTTTGAAGGTAAAGGAATTCCTTGTCGTCGTATGTTTTATGTTATGAAAGTGGAGCACCTTAAAAAGATTCCCGAGTCCATGATATTTAAGAGGTGGTTGAAGTCAGCCGCACGTGATGTTCTTATCAAGCTTTAGCCAGATGATGAGTTTTCGAAAGGAATTGATATTTCTCGGTTCACTTCATTGAGTGCAGAGTGCAACTATCTCTGTCACAACGGGAGCCAAACTGAAAAAGGATTCAATTTGGTAAAAAAAGGAACTCATTGTTTTGCAAAATACTTTGCAAGGGTTGAATGACGAAATTAAAAATAAGGCCAAAAAAAATCAGACTGATTCTGGACTATGAAGCCATATTTTAAAAGATCCAAAGGTTGTCAAAATCAAAGGGAGGCCGAGTGGTCCGACTGCACTTAGCACACCAGCAAGAAAACCCCAGAAACATAGAAGACCAAATCAGTGCTATATTTGCCACACTACCGGGCATGACTCGCGCAATTGTAAACTAAAGGACTCTGACAAGTAGTCACTTGTCATTATCTTGTTTTTTGTAATCATAATGGGCCTTTTTTAGAATTGTTGGACAGCCTAAAAATATTATTTCAATTTATTGGTGCAGTTTGAATTGAGCCACCAACTTCATTAGTGTAGATGCAATTAAGTATATTCATTGTGTTGTTTTTTATACTAATAATAGGCCATCTTGGAATTTTTGGACCGTCTAAAATATTATTTCAATTGACATGTGGAGTTTGAATTGGGTCACACGGATCACATCACTACAACATATTGATACAAGCAAAATTGACTTAGTCCACTACAAGCCACAAGTAGAATGTGAAAAGCTCAGTTCACTACAAGCAAAAGGCCAAACTAAATTCGACTAGGATAAAACTGACAAAAACTAAATTGACTTGTTTGTTCCTTGTATACAATATTATCAAACCTTGAAAAAAGAATTGTATTACTCAAAATAAATAAATTTCAATTTTTCTCAAAATAAAAAGATAGAAATAACGAGGGATATCTATAGGATTCCTAATTTTTTTGAGTAATGCTAGACAACCTAAACATGTAGCCCAAATTTCAACCCAAATAATGTGGCAAGTGAGTTGTCATCACATACACACAACCTGTGATGATATGGTTAATGAAAAAAATCATTTATCACATCATTTGTGTTGAAATTTGGGTTACATTTTTGGGTTGTCTAGCATAAGTAAATTTTTGATATGAAATTTAGTATCAGTCCACTAGTGTCAACTTTTCTAGAAATTTAATGTAATTATAGATGATATTTTGTGATCGTTTAAAGATATTTATAATAACACTAAATATATAATTATGGAAAGAAACTGAACATTTTATAGAAAGGTTTGTCATGCTTTTAATTTCAATTAGACTAAATATATTGCCATGGAAGCATGGAGCCACTACCTGTGTTTCCATCAAACATAAATGCTAATATTAAATTGAAATGGTCACAAATAAATAAGGAAGCATGTTTTGTAATGTTGAATAAAGCATTACTATAATAGAACAACAAACATAATCAAAGTAACAATGAAAACTCATTAACCTGCAAAGAGTTGTGATATAGTCACAAATTAATAGGTTAGCATGTTTTTTGGTTAACAGAACAACAAATATAATATTACTTTGTAACAAGTTTCAAACATGTGATTACACAAAATCTAAAACACATGTGATTCGATTACAACCAACATCAGCAATGATGAACTGCTGTAAAAATTATCATCACTTCAGAAGGAACATGTGATTAAACAAAACCTAGAAAAACAGTTGCTAGTCGAGGTGTGCTCCTTTACAGCCAAGAATCTTCTCAATTGAACACATCTGCTCCTCATTAATATTACAAGATAGGTTACATTGGAGTCGATGCAAACAGTATCACCTCTGAGGAATCAGATGGTGAGTTACTAGTCGAGGGGCGCTCCTTTATAGCCAAGAATCTTCTCAATTGAACACATCTGCTCCTCATTAAGATTACAAGAGATAGGAACCAATGTAGTCGATTGAAACAGTATCACATCGAAGGAATCAGATGGTAAAACAAGCTTCTTGGCTAGAGTTACCCAAAACCTAAAAAGAGCTCATAAACATACAATATATCATCTTCATTTACAACCAACATCAGCCATCATGGGTTAGCCTAATGAAATACATCACATCAGTAAATAGTAAAATCACTTCAAACATATTTCATGAATTGTCACTTTACAAAAAAAATTCACATCATTCATTTTCACTTTCCTCTTTCAAAAGATCTTGCTTAAATTGTCTTTATTTTGAAAGATTCTTATAAACAAATAAATCAATGGAGACAAGATATTCAGTAAAGAGAAAAACGAAAATGAATAATATGGAAAAATTATGTCACGTGACAGCTCATGAAATATGTTTGAATTTATCCTAATCTAAGAAGAAGAATCTCATTTAATAGTAAAATGAAGTCGAAGAAACAAAGATGACTTATGGATTTAAGAAGAAGATGAAGATAAAAAGATGAATTAGGGATTTAATTTTGAAAAAAGAAATGATGATTTTTGGATTTTGAAAGATAGGTTACAGTAAGAAACCTAGATGTATCTAGGTTGTTGCGTGTTGGCGATTCATCGTTAGTTTGATGAATGCGTCTGTTAAGAGAAAAAGTGAGTTAGGGTTGTTGAATATATAGTATAAGTCACTTACATCATACAAATATACTATATAACGACTGAGGTAAATATAAATTACACAAATATCTTTGCCTGACAGCCACTTTGAAATAAAACCATGCAAAGTTCAATAGTCGAGCAATTATTACCATCTTTCAACCAAATCAAACTACTACACGCTTTTCAAATACTTTCCAACTTTTCTTGTAGTTTTTTTGCTTTCAACACGGTAATTTCTATATGCAACCTTTGATATTCTTCATCAAGTGACGTCAAGGGATGGTTACTTCTTCTGCATGCCGGCGAACATTATTACCATCTCTCTGTACACAGTTTTCAATACCATTAATTGTTTTGTTCAGGAATCTAAATTTATTTATTTTTGTTTTCTACAACCATTTTCTTTCCATTTCGCCATTATCAAAAGCCTGTAATTTAAAATTTGTACAGGTTAATTGAATCCACTATTGACAAAAAAAAAGGGGGTGGGCAATAAAGTTATAAACCCAAAGTTTTCCAATGAACGAGAATTTGAAGGGTTCAGTGGAAAAAAAAAAAAAAAAGGTACATGGGGCACTGTCCAAATTTTGGAATAGTTTATGAGGCATCAGTGTCAATTAGAATTTCTCTTAAAGATATAAAACTTGACTTTTCAACAATCCGAAACTTTTGAACAAATATAAAAGAATTAAACATCATTTACCATATACAGTCACACAAATAAAATTGTGATCGTAAAAATGAGTTTACAAACGATAGTAACATTGTTAATAAAGTAAAAATCATCAGGGAAAAACATAGCGGTTTGGATTTTGTATAGATTTGATCTCAAATATATTTGGGAGATGACACGAAACATTTTTGCAAATAAATTAAACAATTTGTAACGTTACACAAATTAATATTCAAAATCAATAAGAAACTTCAATTTTTTTTATAAAGATCAACATCATTGGTTAGATAATATATTTAACAAACATAGAAGACTATGTATACAATGAATCAGGTAAAAGCATTAGCGACCTAGGGAAGCATTGACAACAGTGTGGTTAACCTCATCTTAGTTTTCATCCGGCTGCATCTTCTTCATGTAGTCTTTGAAGAGGTTGAAGCCGGTATGGTGACCATTTGAATAACACCGTTGGAAATCACAAATACTGTATCTGGATGCCTTGAATCGCTTCAAACGGCCGTCATCAGACGTTTGATAAGCGAGGTCAACGTGTTCCTCCTCCAAAGCTTTCACTCGTTTTTCTAGATTTTTGAAAAAGAAATTGATGAACTCATTCATTTTAGTATTTTCAGCCGATTTTCATTTATTTTCATCTATTGTGCGGAATCAATGGATATCATGATTTCTAAAAATTGATATTTTTGTAAACGGTGAAAGAGAAGAGAAGAGAAGAAAAGGATATTATGATAAAGATAGACACTTATAACCCTAATTTATACACAATTTTAGTGGTAGTCGATGTTTTAAAAGTTTGCTTATTTTTAAAAGTAATAAACATTTTTTGAAAACTTTTGAATAATAATTAATAATTAATAAACATTTTTGATACTATGTTGAGAACAGTTTGATTTTTAATTTATCTACACGTCATTATTCTTAAGTTTTGTTTCCCTATATTTATTTATTTAAGATTAAGTGTTGATTTATATAATTAAAATTGTTTTCATATATTAGGAAAAAAAAAAGACTGGTAAAAATTTTACGAATGATATTTAACAATCGAACATTACATTTAATGAAATAAAGAATAAAGTAATTGTGCAACTAAATATCAAACTAAATTAAGTTTTGAGTTCAAATATATCGGTTAATTCTTGGTTTGCCTAGACTTGTAAGTTTAAAAGGGTTTGACGACAATCGTAATTCACGGATCGGACTCATATGCATCCGAATCTGTATGCTCGAGGGAGTAGAAAAAAATTTGTGATTCATTCCGATTAAGCTTCCTTCTTAATAATTTTTCAGTTTTTCTCAGATACAAGGAAATGAATCAGTTCCAAAGCCAAAGATCGTAGTTCTTGAACGAGCAATCGAAAAAGATTTCTAAAAAATATTTTGGAGCATCTTCGGTTTTAGGTATTGTTCCTCCAATGATCCTAGTACCATGTACTTCTTGGAGAGCTCTAATATGATTGGATTATGTAAGTGAGCATCTCTTGTGAAATATGAGCAACACCAAAGCCCTGAAGAGCCCAAACCTCTATTCTCTGACTCGTTGCCCCCTTGCTTGGATCTTCCTCAAAAGGGATGTTGAGTTACAAGTGCATAATGCACACTGGAACGTTCGATAAAATTTAAAAGTGTGAACCAATTAAAAATCGATTGAATCGGTTGGGTTCGGTTTTTTCGGTTATAGGTTGAGTTATCGAGTTGAGTTAGTTTGTAATATTTTTTCCATGCAACTTTAACAGTGAACAACTGTTCCATTGATGAAAACATGACTAAATATGCAAAACAATTAGTTTTCAGGGTTGAAACCAAATTGAATTAAATGGTATGCATTAGTAACTAATTTGTTATTGACACTACCATAAATTCTATTTGTTGCCACGATAGAGAGTTCTACAACAATGGTAGATCATTCATACCATCAGATCTTGAAACTGATTTGATAAAATTTAAAAGTGTGAACCGGTCAAAAATCGATTGAACCAGTTCAGTTCGGTTTTTTCGGTTGTAGGTTGAGTTATCGAGTTAAGTCAGTTTGTAATGTTTCTGGCATGCAACTTTAGCGGCCATTCCATTTATGAAAACATGACTAATATGCAGTACTATGAGTTTTTAGGATTGAAACTAATAAGAATTAAATGGCATGCATTAGTATCTAATTTGTTATTGACACTACCATCAATTCTATTTGTTGCCACGATAGAGAGTTCTACAGCAATGGTAGATCATTCATACCATCAAATCTTGAAACCGATCCGATAAAATTTAAAAGTATGAACCGATCAAAAATCGATTGAACCGGTTCGGTTTGGTTTTTTCGGTTGTAGGTTGAGTTATCAAGTTAAGTTAGTTTGTAATGTTTTTGGCATGCAACTTTATCGGTGAACAACCGTTCCATTTATGAAAACATGACTAAATATGCAGTACTATGAGTTTTTAGGGTTGAAACTAATAAGAATTAAATGACATGCATTAGTATCTAATTTGTTATTGACACGACCATCAATTCTATTTATTGTCACGATAGAGAGTTCTACAGCAATGGTAAATCATTCATACCATCAGATCTTGAAATCGATCCAACAAAATTGAAAAGTGTGAACTGATCAAAAATTGATTGAACTGGTTCTGTTCGATTTTTTTGGTTGTAGGTTGAGTTATCGAGTTAAGTTAGTTTGTAATGTTTTTGGCATGCAACTTTAGCGGTGAACAACCGTTCCATTTATGAAAACATGACTAAATATGCAGTACTATTAGTTTTTAGGGATAAAACTAATAAAAATTAAATGGCATGCATTAGTATCTAATTTGTTATTGACAGTACCATCAATTCTATTTGTTGTCACGATAGAGAGTTCTACATCAATAGTAGATCATTCATACCATCAGATCTTGACACTACCATTTGATTTGAAGGCTTCTTTACAAAATCAAATGGTAGATTAATGATTCGATGATAGCTTAGGTTACGTACATTAAAAAAAATGTGTATTAAAAAATATTGATAACGAAATTACTGTGCAACAATATTTATGAAATATGAATTACTCTTTTTTGTTTTTATCATTATTATTTTTAGTCAAAGTATAAAATTTTTAAGGAATTTTGATTATATACACTGATTATCTGTTCGGTTCATCGGTTTGATCCCTTGAACCGAAAACCGAACCGAAAATGCCAGTTTAAAAAAAAAAATTCGAACCGAACCAGTTAACAGTGGAAAAAAAAAAAGGCGATTAGACCGGTTCGGTTCGGTTTAGTTTAATAGTTTTTTCCCACCCCTACCTATAAGAATCTTCAAATAAGATATTTGCTAAAGTCAAATGAGCCACCTTATCAAATTGCCACATAGGTAAACAAATAGATATTTGAAGAGTGACATTAGAAGAGTATTTTGGTGATGCTCATGAATACTTAATTTAAAAACTCAAACATTTCTTCTTTTTATCTCCTAAATGTAGTTATGATTTGTCAGTGTTAAGGGTAATCGTGTCATTTTACTATCAGTTTATAAATAAAATGGAACCCTAATCCCATTTGAAACTTATTTATCACTTTAACCAAACCTACCTCTCTCTCTCTCTCTCTCTCTCTCTCTCTCTCTCTCTGTGAACGCAATAAACGAGAAATGGCTGAGGTCATTATCTATACTAGGGAAGAGTTAGGACGCACTATCCAACATCTTGAGGATCGTCTAAAAGCATTGGCCAGTAACCAACATCAGATATCAGATGTTGGTGATTCCAACAATATGGGTTTGGAGAGGGAACATTTGGTACGAGGTATACAATGTCTTAAGGACCATCAAGATGAATTGTCCACCGCCGTTTATCGCTGCCCAGCTATTGTGAAAATCAAGTCCTAATCTTTTTCGAGTTCAGATGTTGCTAGTTCCTACCAGCTTGGTCTGAAGGACGATTTCAAGTTGCTTGAGGATTATTTGAAGAATATTAAACCTGATGGTAATTGGGATGAGGTTTGTGGAAATAATGCAAAGGAAATGTTGAACAAGTGATGACTCTTTTATAACCTGGATGGCTTTTGGTATGTTTATATGTTTTTGTATTTGTTTTTCTTTTAATGGTTTTTGTTTGTAATTACACTTTAAAGGTGTTATTGAATTGTAATATGGTGTGTTTAATCACTTTTTAAGGAACCTTTTTAGTTTTAATCAATTTCAACCTCGTTCGCACCGAAGTAATTTGTATTTCTGATTTTCTGGAGATTTCATGAGGGTTAGAGGTAATAATAGATGACCTTAAGGAAGATAATACCGTATAAAGTATACTTGAAAAGTAATGATGTTTGAACTAACAAATTTTCAATTTGTAATTCAATTAATTCGATAGATTCATTAAATAAAATTTTCAAACCGTCAACACTGTATCCAATAGATTTGACATTTGCGATTATAAAATATTTTCTTTAGGATATGCTTACCACTTTAATAAATTAATTATTACAACAAAATTATTAAAATGTAGGATTATAAAATAGGCTCAACATGACACCATACAATTTTAAAAAATAGTATGTGATCACATGTGATTATAAATATATGTAATGTTATCGCATATGAATTGCACGTGATCACACAATTAAATTATTGTGATGTCATGTTAGAACATACAATCACCTATTAGCTTAAGTTGTTATAACAAAGAAAACATGTTCATAGTCAAAAAAAATTCGTTACATCATATAACGTTGCACCTAAGGGCAAATAAATACATCAATCACTTAAATATAACAATGTATAGAGTAAATAATAACTATTATTAATGGACAATTAATTTGGGTTATCAAAACATAAATACTTTAATTCAGTTTAAATATTGATCATGCATTGGGCAATTAATTACAGCCTATAGGGTTATCAATACCTATATATGTTAATTGATTTTAAATATTGATCATGCATTGAACAATTAAGTAAAGCCTATCATGTTATGAAAACCTAAAGTTTTTAATAGTGTATTAAATATTGATCATGTATTGGGCAGCTAATTGAAATGTTTAGGGATATCATAACCTAAATATTTTAATGGAGTCTAAATAATGATCATACGTTTTGCCATCTATCTGCATCCCTTTATCCTTTTGTCATGCAAGTAATCATTAAAAAATGCAAACACAATGCATGTACATTTCTCAATTAATATGATGTTTTCAATAGACTTAAGAAACGCACCATGTAATTACAACCTAAAAAATTAAAATAACACCTACAAAGGAAAATTTGCATATAATAAAGATTTATTACTCGTGATATGAGTTTAGCGGTTGAACCGCTATAACTTTTTTCTAAAGTCATCCCATTCTCATTAATAAGAAATGACACGGTTTCCCATATTAATAATTATTTGTTATAATTGAACCGGTTGAACTCTAAACAAGTCTAATCAATTACGTGTATTTACTTGTAATCACATTTTAATTTAAGTAATAAATATTTTGAATTTATTATCTCTATAAAGAAGTGTGATCCAAAACTTTCTTCATCTTTGTCTTTTCAAAAAAAAAAAAAAATTAAATTAAATAACTCAATGTTTAACTTTTTACCAATCCAAAAATAGTGCAAACCTTAAAAAACAATTAAATATAATATACCTATTTTAAAATTTTAAAAAAAATTTTTTAAAAAAAAGCGAAGGAAAGAAGAAGAAATCTAGGGTTTATGAAAATCAACTTCGTCAACAAATAAATGAAGTTTACCATAAACAATCAAAAAAGTGGTTACAAAACATTATTGTTTAACAAGCATAAAAACCCAATATTCTACAAATACAAAAGATTTAAACATCCTTTACCATATTCTAGTCACAAAAAAAAAAAGTGTCATCACAAAAGAGGATTTACAAAGGTTCACGCAATAACATCAGCGGCCCAGAGTAGCATGTACAACGCTTGGGTTAACCTCATCCCAGTTTTCATCCGGTTGTATTATTTGCATGTAGTCTTTAAATATGTTGAAGCTGATCCGGTGAGCATTGGAATAAATCCGTTGGTAATCACTTATTCTTTATCTAGATTCCTTGAATCGCTCCCAACGGATGTCTTTAAACGCTTGAGATTCGAGGTTAACGTTTTCCTCCTCCAAGGCTATGAGTTTTTTTTCCAGATGTGTCAACAAGCATTGGAGGACCACATACCTTTTATTATTCACCCGATTTGGATTTTTTGGATCCATAGACTAGAATGGATGGATATCGAGATGTCAGAAACTTGATGTTATGATAACGACAGACACTTGGAAAGAGAAGAGAAGAAAAGAATGTTATAATAATGATAGAGACTTGTAACCCTAATTTATACACAGTTTAAGTGGTAGTCGATGATAAAAAAGGAAATTTATTTATTAAAAAATTTTTAAAGCAATAAACTCTACTATGGACCAAATTGAAAATTATCTACACATTGAACTATAAAAACATTTTCTTTTTTTCCGGAGGTTGAAATCAAAACATTTTAAAAGTGTTTAGCAATCAAATATAACAGTTAATGAACTAAAGACTAAAGTAATCTTGCAACTAAGGCCTTGTTCGTTTTAGTGTTTATTTATATAATTAAAGTTGTTTTCAGATATTAGAAAAAAAAGACTAGTAAAACTTTTAACAATGAAATGTTTTTCACCCCCTAAACATAATCCTGGATCCGTGTAAGTGTCATCGAATATATCTGTTGATTCATGGTTTGAAGAGTCATCGGATATTGAAATCATAACAGTTTAAAAGGGTTTGACGACAATCATAATTCACAATAAGGACCTTGATTATAACCAATTCACAGAGACTTGTAAGTCTTGTAACCCTAATTTATACACAATTTAAGTATACATCGAGGATTAAAAATGTTGCTTATTACTTAACATCAATAAACAAGTGTTTATTGTTTTACTGAGTAGGATGGCTTAAAAATATCATATATTCTTAAAAATATTGTAATAAAATAAATATATTGCAGCAAAAAACAAATGTTGTTAATACGTAAGATTATTAGAGGAACAATATGTAAACCCAAAGATGCTCCGAAATTTTTTGGAAATTGTACTCCTACCATTTTTGTAATATAAAAAAACTATGTTAATAGTATATTTATAATGAAATATATTCTCTACATGATTAATATAAATTATTAACAATTTAATTTATTAAAGAAATATAAATTTTAAATATGAAACAAGGGTAGAAACATATAAATTTGAAAGATTAGGGTAAAATTTATAAAATTGCAAAACTCCAGGGATTAAATTTTTTACTCTTTTTTGTACCTATGATATCTAGCATTATTCGTACTAAATTTGGCATTCACCCATAAAAGTTGCATTAAACCCCATAAGGTGCCATGTGAACAGGTGTGTAAGAGGTGCATTAAACCCTAATAAGTGTCATGTGAATAGGTGTGTATAAATATATAAACAGGTATAAAATCACTTGATTTGGTTCAATTACTTTAGGTGAATGAATTTAACCAAAGGTCACCATAAATAAATAAAATTAAATAATTAGTATATACAATACATTGCGATCACAACAATTGAAAAAATGTGGATTCAAATTCAAAATTGTAATATTGAAAGATTGGTCCATAGTAGAGTTTATTGCTTTTTAAACTATGCTTTTGTGATGACACTTTTTTTTTGTGACTGTAAAATGGTAAATGATGTTTAAATCTTTTGTATTTATGGTTCTTATGCTTGTTACACATTGATGTTTTGTAACCTCTTTTGTAATTGTTTATGGTAAACTTTATTTATTGATGAAGTTTATATTCATAAACCCTATATTTCTTCTTCCTACTTTCGCTTTTTTTTTTTTTTCGTTTTTAATTTAACAATAAAGGTAAATTATATTTAATTGTTTTTTAGGGTTTGCACTAGTTTCGGATGGTTGTGACTTGTGATAATGGCCAAATGGAAAGATAATGGTGGATTTGGAGTTCTGGGCTTCATAGATAACAAAAAGAGGGATAACTTTAATTTCTAAAAAAAAAAAATTAATTAATGGTTTTGAAAGCTATGTACAGATGGATGGTAATAATTGTTCGCTGGCATTTAGAAGAACTAACCATCCATTGATTGCACTAGAAGCAGAAATACTGGAGAAAAGATATAAAGTTTTTGAAAATTGAGTAGGAGTTTGATTTGGTTGAAAGATGTGTACAAAGATTGTAATAATTGCTCCACTGTTGAACTTAGCATTGGTTTATTTGAAAGTGGTTGTCAATAAAAATAGGTAATAACCATCTCAACAAACATCATTAATTAATTCATTTAAATCAACTTTATCTTTATTTATATTTTCAAATCAAGTTTTTCTTTGTTAATTTTTTTTATTCAACTAGATCATTATGCAGGGTATGTCTGTTGTTCTGTTTTGAATAATAAATAAAAGAAAACATGGTAGCTTATTAATTTCGGACCATATCACTACTCTTCAACGGTTAATAAACTCGATCACACCTTAAATGATGTCATTACTAATGGTATAAACTATATACTATGATTAAGTTTGTTGTTAGGTTACATTAATGCTTTTCCTCATTACAAAACATGGCTCCATGGAAATATATTTTTAGTCACAATGAAATTAAAAGCATGATCACAAACCTTTCTGTAAAATTTTCAATTTCTATTAATGTCATTCAAAATTTCTTTTGATAATAAGAAAATATTATTTAAAATAGCATTACATTTCTAAACAAGTTGACACTGGTTGACTAAAATTAAGCCTGCCTTATTTTATAATATTCAATCAAGGATCCTATAGTTATAACGGGATATTTTCATCTTTTTATTTTGACTAAGGCCCTGTTTGATTTTTTCACTTAACACTTAATGTCATTTAATGTGTTTCATTTAGTTATTTTGTTTGATTTTTTAAGTGTTAAAATCACTTAATGGACCCTTAAAACCACTTTTTTTGAAAAGTGAAAATTTTCACTTTTCACTTAACACAAATCCCATGGAATTTAATGCAAACTTTTCCTTCCAAAACTATCCTCGCTAATTTATATTATTTCCAATGCTATCAAACCAAGGGTGTTGCTTGAATACAATCAAAATATCTCAATAGAGTTTGAACTGGGAGCTGGTGACAATCATGATCAGGCACATGTTGGTGACAATTTTATGTGACAATGGTGGCTCCATCGTTCACTACACGAGTTCATTTTCCCCATACAAGAGGGATAAGCATTACCACCCCCCCTTCCTACATGGATGACATTTGTCCATGGAGGGGGTAAATTTGTCCAAAAGATAATTGTGTTTGAATAAATTTACCCTCTCCATGGACACATGTCATCCATGCAGGAGGGACGTAATGGTTACCTCCCTTGAAGAGGGTGAGCAAAAATGTTCTCATTGATTTTGGCTTTAGATGGGCAGGTTCGAAAGATCGGTTCTTGGATCCATGTTGTGAGAGGTCATGCACCGGTTAGTGAGGCAGTGGCACCACCAGGACATTACCAGTTGTTTGTGGTCCATGAAGGTATTCCTGGTTAAGCTTTTTGGGTCAAAATCAAGCAGTAGTTGATTTTTTGTTTTTGTTAATATTTCTTGAGAATTTTAGAATGTATCATCATCAAATATTATGTTCATTGTCAATGTAATTCAACAAATGGAATAATGTATGAAATATTATTAATAACTAAATAAATTTATTTTCAAATATTTATAACTTGAAAAAATAAACAACTTATCACTTATATTCAGTTTTCATATTAAAAAAACAAACATATTTTTCAGTTTTCAGTTTTCAGTCACTATTTAGTCTTTAGTAACATTCAGCACTGTTTAGTCTTGAGACAAAAAATCAAACGGGGCCTAAATCTGAAATTTATTGATGTTTATGTTATTATGGATGAAATGAAACAAGTCACTTTAGCTTGTGACCATTATTCTCGTAATGTTTTATCTTTAAAAATGTAGACCAACTTTATGCTTACAAACGCTATCGATAGATCATAAAACTGAAATTGTTACTAAGAAGAAATCTTACGATGCTTTGTAATGTGTTATGCGTCATTTGGAGGTCAACCTGGAAGAAGTAACCGAATCCCACGATAAATATTTTTCAATAATTTTTTCTATTTTTGTTTTAACATAATTACCAAAGAATTTTTGACATCAATATGTCACATCATTTACCACCGATCATATGATGTATACATGCTTCATGATACAAACCCATTAATTAACTAATGGGGGAATGCTATCTACCTTCCCTATTTGTCTTTCCCATTTACCTTTCTCACTCATTGTTTGACATGTATGCACTTTTTCATTTATTAAAAAGCTCGCACTTTTTGCTACAAAGTTTGTTTACGTCTTTACCCCTTATTAATGAAATGATAGAAGCATTCATCAAGGGTAAAGATGTAAACAAGCTTTGCACCAAAAAGTGAGAGCATTTTATTAAATGAAAAAGTGTATACGTGTTAAACAATGAGTGGGAAAGGTTAATGGGAAAGGCAAATGGGGAAGGTAGATAACATTCCCCGATTTTCATATTCCAAGGGTTTTTATTTTTTTATTTTTTTATTTTTTATATATATGAGCAAAATTTTATTAATTTTAATGTACAAAGGATTAACTATGTCACATTGTCATATTAATGCATACCCTTAATTGGTCAATTATTATTATAAATCAAAGCCATATACCATTTTGTTCTCACTTCTCATTCTAACTTTTTTGCTATTCTCTTGTAAACAACTTTTTGGAGATATGGACGAACACGATTCTTGTCCCAAAAAAGCAAAAGTAACCGCTCCATCTTCACCAAATGAAGAAAGTAATGGAGTAACTCTCCAGAAAATCCGACTTATGGAGGAAAGGGTTGTCAAATTAGAGGAAGATAGCAAGGTTCTCACAGATGAAGTAACTAGTAGATTGTCTAGATCTTCAGAATCGTACCTTCGTCCGGTCCAGCTAGGATTTGATTGCGGTCATAGGGGTGGCTTCGAACTCATGAAGGGCTACGCGAAGAAGATTTTCCCAAAAGGAGAATGGGATAATGTTGATCCCATTAAAGCTAAGAGGTGCACTAGACTGACTGTTCACGTAGTTGCAATATTTCCTCTTTTCCTTTGTTTGTTATTACGCGCGTTAAATGCCATTTTATGTACCCGTTTTTGTGTAATCAGTTCTTTAATGGTGTGATAATATATTTCAGTTTAAGTTTAAATTCGCTTGTTCACAACTCTAATTTTTATTAATGATGTTGATCTATATCATCCATTTTCTTTGTTGTCCTTTTTAGTTTAATTTATGAAACAAATTTAAGGTGTGTTCAAATATTAATCTAGAGGGGGGGTGAATAGATTTTAACCCTTACTACCAAATTTTTGCGTTTAGTCAATTTATGAAAATATCCCAACTAGTCAATACAATATAACAAATGTAATATGTGCGAAATTTAAATAACACTTGATATTTACGTGGAAACCCTCAACAGGGAAAAACCACAGGCTGGTAAGTGTGCCACACTTGAACCTCGAATCCACTAATTGTGATAACATTTATAACCTAATCCCGGTATGTAACCCGCTGCCACTACCCGTATGGCTGTAAAAGTGGACCTAGTCCAATTGCTCAATCCTCGCAATCACTACTTGTAATGATGTTCACATCCTATGTTGACCTCAACCATGCTCGGACTGTAACCCACCACTACTACCCGCAGGCCTGTAATAGCAATCCTAGATCAAGACTTAATTCTCCGAAGAGATCATACACCCTAAGTGAATATGCAAAGATATCCAAATATGCAAATAGAGGTAGGGCACACTATATGCTTATCTGGGATAATAATATGGGAATTTACACAATCTTACATAACAAAAGCTAAATGACATGTCATAAAGCTTAGCTATGTAGAGGATAACCAATTCTAGATACAATAGCTATCAAAAACAATCTCAAACATTTCAATGAAATTAATTAGCTAGATGACATATAAACAATAAAACCTAGATATCACAAAATAACCCAATCAACACATAATGTCAATCATGTATGTAGAAATTACTCTAAGGACATACAAATAATAAATGAGAAAAATTGATAAATAAAAAGACTAATTATGTAAGATAATAGTGTTCAACATATCATACCATGTGTGTTGAAGAAGACCCATGCATTAGCACATGCTAGATGTGTTAGGATTATGCTCAATAGTAAGAGTGTAATGTTGTAATTAACAATCTTTTTCATATTAATAAAGTGATTTCTGGTTTAACAAATCGTATAGCATTTATAGTTTGTATTATAATTGTCAAAGTAAATAATCATAAGGTCTAAAGACTATGGGAAAAGAAGAATTGTTCGTACATCTGGATATGTATGTGGTAGACACAATTCTTTAGTTAGTCTTGAATATTGTTCACAACTTAAGTTAAAGGTTGGGCACCTTTATCTTGTTAAAGTTGTAGAATTCTTTTGCTAGCATTTGAGTGGGATCAAATGAGATATGATGAGTCTAAAATCATCGGAGTGTCTTCGAGCAAAAGGATCTAGTGCACTGGGTGCATTGAACTGGATCACAATGAAAAGCTTTATCTAGAACCGTCAATAGATAATAGTCTTTTCATTATCAAGACAATCGGAGAGTCTATCTTAATCCTGAGATAAATGATGGACTTATGGTTGCAAGTGATATCATTTGAGTTATCAAGGAGTACGATTATATCGCATAGTCTATCATCAATAGTTTGGTGATATTCATTTGTTAATCGATAGAGGACTTCATTTATAGATATGGACATCGTGGCTCCATTTAATTAAATGAGAGTATAATATCATCATATGGATGTTTTGAGGTAATTGGATATTAAATCTCAACGTTGAGTTTTCAATAGTGTCTATTGAAAACATGGCTTCTGGACAAGTCAAAATATCCAAGTTCAAAACGTGGTCATATGAGTAAATATGGTAATTTGGAGAGTTATAGGCGGTCTATGAACTCTTGGCGATTACTGATATTAATCACGAGGATACACTATCTCCAATATGATTGTCTAGGGTATGAATGAGGAGCATCTTCCTTTTCTATCTTTATTTAAGAGTTCAGTTTTAGCTCTTTAGTGGAATGAGTTAAAATTAATGGATCGGACCTAAGTGAATCATTTGTTGATTGTGATTAGGTTATGTCTATTGAAGCTTAAATTTAGATGGCCCGCCAAGATCCCCAATCCACACGGACTTGCATGGATCACTTGATATATTCTACCGGACCAATTTAAGGGTCCATCTAGAATTGTATTTAATATATTAAGAATATAATTTGCACATTATTTAAGTAATGGGCTGCTCAATTATATTAATATATTAATGAAAGACATGTGGGCTTGTTTCTTTTAGTAAGAATGGGTCTGGTTCACATGTGGGCTTTTTTATTTAAAGTCCAATGGATTAAATGAAATAGGAAAATAATATTAGGCCCATCTTATATATAAGTGGGGCGGCTAGGTTAAGGTTTTGACCTAAAAATATTATTTTGTTTCATTTGTTTTAATTAAATAAGAATTAATTGATTTATTGATTAATTGTTTAATTAAAGAAACAAATCTTTCCTAAAAGTAAAAGACTTGTTTGATAAGTAAATAAATAAATTAGTATTATTTATTTAATCAAATAAGGAGTCTTTTTTTTTATTTAGTCAAATAAAAGAATAAAAATAAAAGAGTTGGATTAGGGTTTGAAGTCTATAAAGTTAAAAAGAATTAGGGTTGAATTTCAGTCACCCTATATAAGTGACATGATGAAATTCGGCCAACCCTAATTAGATACTACATAGAATTCGGCAACCCTAAAGGAAAAAGAAGAAAAATTCGGCCAACCTATATATATGTTCTTATAGGGTTCGGCCACATCAATTAATTGGTGCTTGAGTTTTTATTTTCTTTCTTCTTCTTCTTAATTCTAAGAGAGTTTTTATTCTAGAGAGACAAAAAGGAGTGAAAAATTATTCTTTGATAGTATACAATTGCTTAAACATCAATAAGCTTGTGTATACGATATCGATCTAGGTTCACGCGAGTTTCGATCATAAGATTGTGAACTCAAAAGTGACCGGAATAATTTTGACATTCTTTTGATTGTTTTGTGACTAACAAAGAAAAGAAAGTATTTGTTTGGTCCATTCACAGGTTTGCAATTCAAAGGAAAGGGAGACCACGCTCCTAGGTGATCCACGTTCGTGCTCGGATTGAAGGTCTTGCGGATTACCATCGACGTAAGTCAATCGGATCACGCGACAAGAGGTAATTTACTTTTGTTGATATATATGCATGTTTATTGATTAAAAGGGTTTAAGGTTCATAAAGGAAAAATTTTAAAAGTCACTAAATCGTCTTTAGTATCGCTTCCGCTGCGTGTAACACTTTTATTTGTTTATTTTTCCCTACAATTGGTATCAGAGCCTAGGTTGAACCCTTTTAATTAATTAACGTATATATACGTGGATCTATTTCTTTTTATTGTGATTATGCATGTTTAGAAAGAGATGGCACTCTAGGTATTCAAATATATAATTACATGTGATGTATGGATTTATATATATTTTATGTGGTTTGTTATTGCTCGATTTTGGCCCTAGATTTTCAATGTAATTTTTGTTTCGGAGTTGTAACAAGAAGGGTGGTCTATTATCGCCATAATTCCTTCTTGGTAGATTGCTAGGTTTTATTTTTTTTATATATATGTGCAGTATTTTTTTAGGGTTACTGCAGTTTTTTTAATTTATTTTTAGTATGTGCAGTTTTTGGTTTGTAAAAATACTGCAGTGAATAAAAAAAAAAAAAAATTAATACTGCAGTATTTATTATATATATACTGCCGTAATATATTTAGGTCTTGGAGATTCGAAGACACGAAGCAAAACGAAGCAACCGGAACCAAGTACGAGCACCGTGCGCACCCTAGGAGTGGATTGGGCTGCACATGACAAGCCCAAACTTTGGTGGGCTGCGCATGGCAGCCTTGTGTGGCCTTATGGGCTGCGCAAGGCAGCCCCTTTGTGGGGTTGTGGGCTGCGCACGCCCATGGGAGAAGGCCGAAGGATGAGAGTATGGTTGATGGGCCACCTGAAGATCTTGTATTCCTGACAAATTGTAATTTACTTGTTTTTCTAGGATGGGCCAAAATTGTTGCTATTTAATTTATGCTTAAATATTACAATATTTGTTATTGTATGATAACATGACATATAGAATAGGAGTGCCACGCATATATCTCTTTTGGTATGAACATGCATTGAATGATTTAGGTATCTAAATTGGCATCTAGATAACTCGGTAAATCATTCTATGGGATTTAATCACACGCCTTAAATAATTGAGTGGGAGAAGGTGTTTTGGTAACACCTATGGCCTCCAAGGTTAGTTGAGCTTTATTATTTATTGGTAATCCCCCCAAGGGGCGTCCATGAATGGAATTTAGCAACATACTTCCTTACAAGGATAGACTAGACATTGGACTCAAACGAGATCTACTCCCCAAGGAGAGATTTTCGTGAGAGAAAATTGAGGGTCGATATCTTGGTAACACACTCAATGTAATTTTATTGATATCCTCCCAAGAGTTCTTGTCAGTAAAATTGCAAGGCTAAAATTGAAAACGCTGGTTGTTATGTTAACAATTAGGTGGGACCTAGTCTAACTAGTAAATGGTGCGAACTCCCAAAGGAGGCGTAACATTTATGGGTGTTAGATCACCGTTGAATTTTATGATTGAGTTATTTATTTAATTCAAGATAAATATTTAAAAGTGCTTTATCATGATTATTTACTTATATATGTTTTGTTTTATTCAGAAATCATGACCCCATCACTTATGAACATCCTGAAAGATAACACTTTAACTGGAGATAATTATGTCACATGGAAAAGGAAAATTGGGTTGTTACTGCAAAGTGAAAAACATAAGTTTGTTCTAACTACTCCTAAACCACCTGCTCCTAATAATGAATCTAGCATAATGTGTAGAGATGAGTATGAGCAGTGGAAGACTTCAGATGATATGGCAAAATGTTACATTATGGCCACTATCTCCGACGTGTTGCAACAGCAGCATGAAGGAATGGAGTCCGCTGCTGATATAATGATGTCTCTAGAGGAGATGTTTGCTATGAAGTCTAGGACGACTAAGAGAGAGGCAGTGACTGCTTTTATGAATCTTAGGATGAAACCTGGACAGGCTGTGAAAGATCACATGATGAAAGTCATAGCACATCTCAACATTGCTGAACTGCATGGCGCTGAGATAGATGGTGAGACAAAGATTGATATGGTTGTCAATTCATTGTCAGATTCCTTTGATCAGTTCAAATTGGACTACACTTTGAACAAAAAGGAATACACCTTACAAGGCCTGATGCAAGATGTTCAAAGTGCTGAAAAGATCCTTGTGAAAGGCAAAGGTCAAGAGATTCATATGGTTGGTAAAGTTGCTACTGTTAAGGCCCGTCAAAAGGTCAAGAAACAACAGAAGAAAAAGCAACTTGGGCCTATCAAGAAGGAGACCAAGAAAGTAACCAAGATCAAAGGGAAATGCTTCCTTTGTGGTGAAAAGGGACATTGGAAGAGAAATTGCCCAAAGTCCCAGAACAAGAAGGAAGAAGGTAATTTGAATTATCTAGAAACATGTTTTTTGGCTGATTCTACAGATTCTTGGATCATAGACTCAGGAGCCACTAATCATGTTTGTTATTCCTTGCAGGGGTTTCAAGAAAGGAGAAAGCTGAGTAAGAATGAAATCAATTTGCGCTTGGGCAACGGAACGTTAGTGTCTGCAAGTGCAGTGGGAGATATTAGAGTTTATTTGGATTCTAGAAGGCATTTAGATTTAATAGACGTTTATTATGTACCTCAATTCAAGAGGAATTTAATTTTAGTTTCTTGTTTGAATAAATTTGGATATTCGGTTACTTTTAATAAAGTTTTTATTATTAGTAAGAATGACAAAATTATTTGCCAAGGTACATTGGAAAACGGTCTATACTTTTTGCATAGAAATATCTCTCACTCGTTAGACACAGAAATAACGGAACCTAATCATAAAAGAGTAAAATTATCAACAGATGAAACCTACCTTTGGCATTTACGCTTAGGTCATATTAACCTTAATAGGATTAAAAGATTGGTAAGTGACGGACCTTTAAGTGACTTAAAGGTTGATGATCTACCAACTTGTGAATCTTGTTTGGAAGGTAAAATGACCAAAAGGACGTTCTCTGCCAAAGGTGCAAGAGCCACTGAATGTTTAGGATTGATACACACTGATGTATGTGGACCTATGAGCATTCAAGCTAGAGGTGGATATGAGTACTTCATCACCTTCACGGATGATTACTCAAGATTTGGTTATGTGTATCTCATGAGACATAAGTCGGATGCTTTTGACATGTTCAAAGCATTCAAAGCTGAAGTGGAAAATCAGCTTGAGAAACACATAAAAATCTTGAGATCTGATCGTGGTGGAGAATATCTATCTGGTGAGTTTCAGCAATATCTTATTGATAATGGGATAGTTTCTCAGTTTTCTGCACCAGGTACACCTCAACAGAATGGGGTAGTAGAAAGGAGAAATAGAACTCTTTTGGATATGGTTAGGTCTATGTTGAGTTATTCAACGCTTCCTATTTCTTTTTGGGGATATGCTTTACAAACTGCTATATACATTCTAAACGATGTACCATCTAAGTCTGTTCCTAAAACACCGCATGAGTTGTGGACTGGGCGCAAGCCTAGTTTACAACACTTAAGGATATTTGGTTGTCCTGCGCATGTGTTAAAAGGAAAGACAGAAAAGATGGAGTCCCGTTCAGAAACATGTATATTTGTAGGGTATCCAAAAGAAACTAAAGGATATTATTTCTATAGTCCTTCAGATCTTAAAGTATTTGTTTCGACAAATGCTAAATTTCTGGAAAAGGACTATATGAATGATTTTGTGCCTAGAAGTAGAATTGTCCTGAATGAGATGTCAGGAGATACAATTCCACGAGAGGTTGCACAACCTAACCCAATTGTAAGTTCCGATCCAACACAAGATCAACAACCTACCATTCCTCGTCGTAGTGGGAGGGTTAGAACACAACCCGAAAGATACATCGGTCTGGGAGAATCAGTGGAGAATCTCCCGGACGACGATGATCCCTATACGTACAAGGAAGCTATGGAGGATGTTGATAGTCGCCATTGGCAAAAGGCAATGCAATCCGAGATTGAATCTATGTTCGATAACAAAGTCTGGTCCCTTGTAGACTTGCCTAAAGGGATAAAACCCATTGGGTGCAAGTGGGTATACAAGAGGAAAAGAGGTATGGATGGAAAGGTGGAAACCTTTAAAGCTAGATTGGTAGCTAAAGGGTATACACAGAAAGAAGGTATCGATTACGAGGAAACCTTCTCTCCTGTGGCCATGCTTAAATCCATTAGGATACTCTTATCCATTGCAGCATCTTTAGATTTAGAGATTTGGCAAATGGACGTCAAGACAGCTTTCCTAAATGGAAGTCTTGACGAAAGCATCTACATGATGCAACCAGAGGGATTCATTGAAAAGGGCCAAGTGGATAAGGTATGCAAGTTGCAGAAATCCATATATGGATTAAAGCAAGCATCCAGATCCTGGAACATAAGGTTTGATCAAGCTGTCAAAGGTTTTGGATTTATTCAGAATCCTGACGAACCTTGTGTATACAAAAGGATTAAAGGCGACAAGTTGGTTTTCCTGATTCTTTATGTTGATGATATACTACTCATTGGAAACGATGTAGGTGTATTGACATCAGTAAAAGAATGGTTAGCAAAACAATTTGATATGAAGGACTTAGGAGAAGCAAGTTTTATTCTAGGTATCCAAGTAATAAGGGATAGAAAGAATAGAACGATTGCATTATCCCAAGCTTCATACATAGACAAAATCTTGTCTAGGTTTTCCATGCAGGATTCCAAGAAAGGTATGTTACCTTTCAAACATGGAATCAAGCTTTCTAAGGAACAAGTTCCTAAGAATGAGCATGAAGAGCAATTCATGAGTAGAGTTCCATATGCCTCGGCAGTTGGAAGTCTCATGTATGCAATGCTCTGTACTAGACCAGATATTTGTTTTGCTGTTGGCATAGTTAGCAGGTTTCAATCGAAACCTGGACCTGATCACTGGACGGCAGTCAAGCATATTTTCAAGTATCTTAAGAGAACGAGAGATAATATGCTTGTATACTCTGGAGGGATTTGGTTCCCGTTGGGTATACAGATTCTGATTTCCAATCAGATTCTGACTCCAGAAAATCCACATCAGGGGCTGTGTTTACTATTGGAGGAGGAGCAGTTATATGGAGGAGTATCAAGCAATCTTGTATTGCTGATTCCACCATGGAAGCTGAGTATGTTGCTGCATGCGAAGTTGCCAAAGAGGCTGTTTGGCTCCGCCAATTCTTGATTGACTTAGAAGTGGTTCCTAGTGCGAATAAGCAGATCACTATCTACTGTGACAACAGTGGAGCAGTGGCTAATTCGAAAGAACCAAGAAGTCACAAGAGAGGTAAACACATTGAAAGAAAGTATCATCTTTTAAGGGAGATTGTTCAAAGAGGTGACGTGACGATTACCAAAATCGCGTCAGCAGAAAATCTAGCGGATCCCTTCACAAAGGCTCTACCTCATAAGAGTTTCAATAGGCATCTAGAGAATATGGGCTTGAGAGATATGACACATTTGCTATAGCGCAAGTGGGAGATTGTTAGGATTATGCTCAATAGCAAGAGTGTAATGTTGTAATTAACAATCTTTTTCATATTAATAAAGTGATTTCTGGTTTAACAAATCGTATAGCATTTATAGTTTGTATTATAATTGTCAAAGTAAATAATCATAAGGTCTAAAGACTATGGGAAAAGAAGAATTGTTCGTACATCTGGATATGTATGTGGTAGACACAATTCTTTAGTTAGTCTTGAATATTGTTCACAACTTAAGTTAAAGGTTGGGCACCTTTATCTTGTTAAAGTTGTAGAATTCTTTTGCTAGCATTTGAGTGGGATCAAATGAGATATGATGAGTCTAAAATCATCGGAGTGTCTTCGAGCAAAAGGATCTAGTGCACTGGGTGCATTGAACTGGATCACAATGAAAAGCTTTATCTAGAACCGTCAATAGATAATAGTCTTTTCATTATCAGGACAATCGGAGAGTCTATCTTAATCCTGAGATAAATGATGGACTTATGGTTGCAAGTGATATCATTTGAGTTATCAATGAGTACGATTATATCGCATAGTCTATCCTCGATAGTTTGGTGATATTCATTTGTTAATCGATAGAGGACTTCATTTATAGATATGGACATCGTGGCTCCATTTAATTAAATGAGAGTATAATATCATCATATGGATGTTTTGAGGTAATTGGATATTAAATCTCAACGTTGAGTTTTCAATAGTGTCTATTGAAAACATGGCTTCTGGACAAGTCAAAATATCCAAGTTCAAAACGTGGTCATATGAGTAAATATGGTAACTTGGAGAGTTATAGGCGATCAATGAACTCTTGGCGATTACTGATATTAATCACGAGGATACACTATCTCCAATATGATTGTCTAGGGTATGAATGAGGAGCATCTTCCTTTTCTATCTTTATTTAAGAGTTCAGTTTTAGCTCTTTAGTGGAATGAGTTAAAATTAATGGATCGGACCTAAGTGAATCATTTGTTGATTGTGATTAGGTTATGTCTATTGAAGCTTAAATTTAGATGGCCCGCCAAGATCCCCAATCCACACGGACTTGCATGGATCACTTGATATATTCTACCGGACCAATTTAAGGGTCCATCTAGAATTGCATTTAATATATTAAGAATATAATTTGCACATTATTTAAGTAATGGGCTGCTCAATTATGTTAATATATTAATGAAAGACATGTGGGCTTGTTTCTTTTAGTAAGAATGGGTCTGGTTCACATGTGGGCTTTTTTTTTTTATTTAAAGTCCAATGGATTAAATGAAATAGGAAAATAATATTAGGCCCATCTTATATATAAGTGGGGCGGCTAGGTTAAGGTTTTGACCTAAAAATATTATTTTGTTTCATTTGTTTTAATTAAATAAGAATTAATTGATTTATTGATTAATTGTTTAATTAAAGAAACAAATCTTTCCTAAAAGTAAAAGACTTGTTTGATAAGTAAATAAATAAATTAGTATTATTTATTTAATCAAATAAGGAGTCTTTTTTTTTATTTAGTCAAATAAAAGAATAAAAATAAAAGAGTTGGATTAGGGTTTGAAGTCTATAAAGTTAAAAAGAATTAGGGTTGAATTTCAGTCACCCTATATAAGTGACATGATGAAATTCGGCCAACCCTAATTAGATACTACATAGAATTCGGCAACCCTAAAGGAAAAAGAAGAAAAATTCGGCCAACCTATATATATGTTCTTATAGGGTTCGGCCACATCAATTAATTGGTGCTTGAGTTTTTATTTTCTTTCTTCTTCTTCTTAATTCTAAGAGAGTTTTTATTCTAGAGAGACAAAAAGGAGTGAAAATTTATTCTTTGATAGTATACAATTGCTTAAACATCAATAAGCTTGTGTATACGATATCGATCTAGGTTCACGCGAGTTTCGATCATAAGATTGTGAACTCAAAAGTGACCGGAATAATTTTGACATTCTTTTGATTGTTTTGTGACTAACAAAGAAAAGAAAGTATTTGTTTGGTCCATTCACAGGTTTGCAATTCAAAGGAAAGGGAGACCACGCTCCTAGGTGATCCACGTTCGTGCTCGGATTGAAGGTCTTGCGGATTACCATCGACGTAAGTCAATCGGATCACGCGACAAGAGGTAATTTACTTTTGTTGATATATATGCATGTTTATTGATTAAAAGGGTTTAAGGTTCATAAAGGAAAAATTTTAAAAGTCACTAAATCGTCTTTAGTATCGCTTCCGCTGCGTGTAACACTTTTATTTGTTTATTTTTCCCTACAAGATGATCCTAGATGATGCTTAGATGATGATTTATGCATATGGGAATGGGTTTGGATGATCAAAGATGAGTTCTTTGGTAAATTTCTCTCTTTGAAAATCCTCTTAATAAAAAATATGGGTTTTTGAGTCATTGGAAACGACCTAAAGAAATCACAATATATATATAGGTCTCAATTAGATGTAGAGATTTCTAACAACCTAATTATCAACAAAACACCACATAAACATTCAAAGGCTTAACTAGTTGATTAAAAAACAATCTATCAACCTAGTTATCAATAAATTACACAAGAATGTTTATGACTTAGCTTTTAGGCAAAAATGACCTAATCAATTAAGCTATCAAAATACAAACCCAATCATGTTATCAAGACTCATAAATAGATGCAATAAATAGAGGCTAGGTATTTAATCAAGCAATAAATACCTAATCTAGAGTAAGAAGAACATTAAATGATATTCAATGAAGTTCTAACTTACCTAGTCATGAAACAATGAAGACTCATGCTCAAATGATGTTGAATGATGTAAGATGGAGATGGGTTTTGGGTTTGGAGAGTTAAAGAAGCAAGCATTGTGCTTTCTCTCTCAAGAATATGGAGCCTCTCTCTCTAGGGTTTGATTTTGTGGCTCTCCCCTCAAAATGATGAGAAAGATATGAATTTATAGTGCCCAAGTGAAACTATGTCGTTTGGAAGAATTAGAAAAATTATGGGCATTTCCACTGTACACGCGTCAGTGCAGTATCTCAAGATTCGAGCGCTCCGAAATATGACCAAACGATATCGAAACCTTTTGTATGATATATCGTTGGAAATGTATGGATGTTTAGTTTCTACTCATTTTTATAGAATGACATTTCAATATCTGTAGAAAAATATATGGTCAATTGAGTGACCAAAGGTCAGAAACGGACAACAACATAGTAGCTCTGTTTTGGTGGTCACTTTGGAGATTTCAAAACCAATCCAAACGGTCATGAAATATTACGAATAATATACCGTTGGAAAGGTATGGGTGTCTAGTTTGTCCAAAATCTTACAAAACTCAATTTAAATCTTTTCATAAAAAGTTATGGTCACAAGACCATACAAAGTCAGTTTTGAAAAACATTTAAAACATTGAAATCCAATTTTTGAAACTACACTTTACTCCAAACAACCAAATCAAAACTAACACTTATCCAAGAGAAGAATGAGACCTTCTCAAGTGGTCAACCATCGCACTAAGACATGCACACTATCGTGCAAGTACGGACGTTTCCGATCACACAAACGGAAACAAATTACACCACACTTAAGACTAACATGAAGTACAAGTGTGGGAAGTGAATGCATCTTAATGCCTAACATGTCATGGCATTGTCATTGAACAAGATGCACTTAATTAAAACATGCATGAATAGAATTCATGGATTTGCATCCTAATACCTAAACATGCCATGACATTTCAATGAACAAAATGCAATCATTTAAACATGCATAAAGAGACTTCATGGCTTTGCTTCCTAATGCCTAAACATGTTATGTCATTTTAATAAACTAGAAGCAATCAATTAATACATGAAAGAAGAGATGTTCAAGAACATTCATGCACTCATATAAAACACACAACATACAAGAATAAGATATATGCATGAGTTTGTGTGTGTGTGTGCAACTAGATCTCTTCAAAGCAAGAAATCACTAGAATATACCTTTGGTGCTTCTTCTCTTGATGTGTTGAGCGGGCCTTGGTTGTCCAAAACACCAACCATCAAATACCAAAGCTACCTTTACATTAAGCCTCAATATGTGGGTTGTCCATGAAATAAGCCAATCAATAAATGAGATTTCTTACAATTTAGCTTGGTCAAATTGGTAAAATTATAAAAAATGAGAAATGCAGATACGCACATCTCCACTGCAACTATTTAAAGTCATAATTGGATTCATTTTCTGTCCAAACTCCATATTATCTAGAAAAATAAAACGTTACTACACAATGCATGGTCATCTTGCTTATAATGTCGATGGTAATTAATGTGAGAGAGTTAGTTACTCTTTGTTATATTTTTAAAATTTGTAAATCTATAATTTATATAGACCCTTTGATTGACATTTAAAAGCTAGAATTTTACCCAGCAACCATACATTCATGATAGAATATTTGTTATTTTATGGTTTAATATAGTGTTTATATTGTCTATGGTATTTATTTTATTTATTTAACTTCCAAAAATAAGTTAACACAAAGATTTATTACTTTTGAAACGAGTTTAGTAATTGAAAGGTCATCATAGTAAATGTTATCTATACACCCATTAACAGCCTTCCCATTCCCATTAAGATAAACATAAAAGATTTATTAATCGTTATACGAGTTTAGTGATTGAAACGTTATAACGTTTTTGTAGACATTAAGGGTTTAAACTTCCAAAAATAAGTAAACATAAAGATTTATTAATTGTGAAATGAGTTTAGTAATTGAAAGGTCACAATAAATGTTTTCTAGACACCCATTAACAGTCTCCCCATTTCTATTAAGATAAACATAAAGATTTATTACTCGTGATATGAGTTTAGTATTGAAACGCTATAACTTTTTTCTAGAGTCATCACATTCTCATTAATAAGAAATAACACGGTTTCCCATATTTAAATTATTTTTTGTTATAAGTGAACCAGTTGAACTCCACAAGTCTAATCAATTACGTGTATTAACTTTTAATCACATTTTAATTTAAGTAATAAATATTTTGAATTTATTATCTCTATAAAGGAGTGGGATCCAGAACTTTCTTCATCTTTGTCTTTTAAAAATAAATAAATAAATAAAACTTTTATCTTATTAATCACTATGGATCACTCTAGACTGTCATCGAAATCTTTAAAAAAATCAAGAAATAAATCAACTTCTTCTAAAGCAACAACAAACTCATCAATTTCGTCTCCTTCATAGACAGCATACCCTTCGGCTTCCTCCTCTGAGAAAACAACTGCTAAGTCTCCTCTACTTAAGGATGGAGAGTTGGATATACTCATTCAACTGAATACCCGTGTGGAATTATTGGAGGCCACTAACTTTCGCCTTCGTATAAGTATTCTACTAACAGGTCTTGGAAGAGGTTTCAGAGCAGTGGCTTTCACATTCGAGATGTGCAAAACCACTTTGAGAATGGTCATTGTGATGAATTCAATCTTTTTAGAGAATACATGAAGACTATTCAACCACATGGTCATTGGGATGAGATTGATTGGACACAAGCAAGGGATGCCCTGGGCCGGTGACTACTGCTTCTGTTTTTTCTTTTTTTATTTGATTTACATGTCAATGTTTTTCCTTATTTTTGTTATAATTACAATGTTTGTTATCATTATTTTTGGAATCACAGAAAGATGTATGTGAATGGTATGCTTTCTATGTGTTACTATTTTATAAAAGTGTACTTGTTATTTTTGTTGTATGAAATTAGTTGCATATCAGAAAACTAAGTTTAAATGATCCTTGAATGTGATGAAAACATAATAAAAATAAAAACAATGCTAGATATTCCAACTCATTTTTTTGCTTGTAACTTAGACAATTTTATCCATATAATGTGACGAGGAATGTAAATCATAATTATATGTATATTTCCATTTTTCATTTGGCACGCAACTAGTTGGGTCAGAAGTGGCAACATTACAATTTAAGATGGTCACAAGCTAAAGTGAATTGTTTCATTTCACTTTAGCTAATAACATAAAAAACATTAATAAATTTTAAATAAAAAATGATCAACAATAAAATATATAACAATCATTTGAAGCAATGCGCATATGATTATCCTTTTTCTAGGGATTTAATCATATTAAAAGTAAAGCATGAATACAAGTTCAAAACGATGTTACTTTCATTAAAATCATGCATGCATTACACGTTCTGTTACTATCACTAACATTAGTACAATTAGAAAAAACATAGCTGATGAAACACCAAAGAAAATTAAATTATACAGTGTCATCATTCTAAAGCCAATTTGAATGGACTCCAAGTTGGGCTTTATTCCATGGAAACATGTTTCCAGCTTCTGCATCTTAGTTGATAACACTTTGATTTCTTCCATAGCTCTACTGATTTCTTTAGTCCTTTGCCAAGTTTGAAAAACCGTTGGATCTAGCTTCCACCAATTAAAAAACCTGCATTGTTTACTTTCGCAAGTATAAAACAACTTACCTGGATTGGTTTTCGTTTCAGAGATTTTCAATGTAGCCTTTTTCCCACATTCACAGTATTTGTTTTTAAATGTAATCATTCCACCATTGGTGTTTCTTGATGTGTTTGAACTTCCTTCCATAGTGGGATGATGAATTCGTAGAAGAAAGAAATTTATCAATGTATGTCATAAAAGATTTGAACGATTGTTTACAGTTGTGTGTCTGTAAAGCAAAACGAAAGAAAGAATTAAATATGTGCATCTGTGTTGGAGAGAGGTTTTTTTTATAAATTATAATATTTCCGTTGGGTTTCCAACGGTAACATTTAGGGACACAAAAGTAATTTCATTTGTATTTTTTAAACCTATCACTAATTACCCAATGCATGATTATCGGGTAGAGTGAACGACAGGAGTTTGTGGAAATAATCAATTTGAAAATACTCATAATTATCTGTTTTATTTGGGTAATCAACTGAACATGCATTGGGCAATTACTTTGGCGTGATTGTATCAAAAAAATTAAATAACATACCAATCCCCTATCAGGGACGGAGCCAGAAATGGTTTCCAGAGGAGGCGTAGTAAATTAGTAGTTGGAATATAAGTTAATTTATAGAGTTAGTATAAGTTTAATATAAGTTATTTTTAATTACTCTAAAAATAATATAGGAAAACCTTATGGTCATTTATTCATGATTCAATAATAGTGTTTAGGAATTAGAAAATTAATTAAAATTTAAATTGTACTCGGTATTTTTCTAACATCCAAAACTAT
Organism: Acer negundo; assembly: GCA_035582765.1. NCBI lineage: Eukaryota > Viridiplantae > Streptophyta > Magnoliopsida > Sapindales > Sapindaceae > Acer > Acer negundo. The sequence continues at coordinate 20,112,709 of CM069231.1, read as the reverse complement.
TTTAATTTTTTATAATTATAAAAGTTTGTTTGAATAAAATATCATAACAGCAAAACATAAATATATGTACATGTTCTTTTGAAATATTGTAATAATTCAGGGTACGGGGAGGGGGAGAGACTTAAACACACAACGCCAATGATAACAATGTATCGATAATTAATACTCTGTTATGGGCGTAATTGGTCAATTAATTATCCCTTCGTTGCCTACTTCTTGTTTCCAACACCAATGATAAAAGTAAACATTAATTAAATCGATTTACATAGGAAATTGTCAGAAGTGCATTTTTGCTCACCCACACTAACTAGGGTGAACCATTACCACCCACTCCATTTGTTGACACGTGTCCCAAAGTTTGGTTAACTTTGGGTTAATTTGGACTTTGGATAAAGTTGACCAAACTTTGAGACACGTGTCAACAAATAGAGTGGGTGGTAATGGTTCACCCAAGTTAGTGTGGATGAGCAAAAATACACTTGATTGTCATGGGTGTAAATTGGTTTTCTCTATAAATGTGGGTTACCAATTCACTAGGTTAACGACTCCACCTAATTTTTTTTTTTATTATTGAACTTTCTCTCCAATCTACATAATGTAATGCCAATACTCATCACCTACCTCTGTTGACAAAACCAAAAACTACTCTTCTTTCAAACTAGAAACAAAAAATCCATCACCATCCACTACCGAGGAAACAACCACTATGTCTCATCTAGTTGCCGAAGATGTTTTTGCTGAAGTCATTCGAATTAATTGCCGTGTTGGAGTACTGGAGGAAAAATATAAGGTACTGAATGAAAGGATGTCCACAGACACCTCTTGGAAGATTTTCCAGACATCATAATTACATATTCGAGATATCCAACATCATTATAACGCAGGTCATAGGGCTGGCTTCAAGCTCTTCCAAGATTATATGATGATGGTTCAGCCAAATGGAGAATGGGAAAAGCTTAGTCCACTGCAAACTCAATATATTCTAGACAATGGCGCCGTCTGATTTGTATTATCGATCACTTTCTAAGGTGTGATTGTTTTTAAACTTACCTGTGAATATGATCTATGTTTCTTATTTCTAATTTCATGAATTCTATTGTAATGCGTGACTAGTAACAAACGACTCATTTTTAAATTTTGTTATAAGACGTTACATTAAAATATATTGTTATGGTCAGACATTTTACCAGAGATTATTTGTTACATATGCTACAAACTATTGACTTGTGTTTGTGTTTGTTGTGTGGTTATGGACTGTGCAAAGATTGTTTTTTCCAACTAAAATGGGACAATATTCATCCCAATGGATCAAAGACTATCGAGCCTCGATGGATTTTTTTTTTTCTGTTTTGGTTTAACATAACATAACATAATTACCAAAGAAAATTTTACATTAATATGCCACATCATTTACCAGCAATCAAAACTATTGTTTTATAGTCACTCATTTTACCATGTAATTATATGTTACATATGCTACATATGCTACAAACTATTGTTTAGTTTTGGACTATACACAAATAGGGACATCTAGCATTACTCTTTTGGAAACATATAAGTTCGTTAAATTACTTCTAAACTATTTCAATTGAGCATAACAACTAAACAACATCAAGAGAAGTGTACAACATTTTAAAAGTGTATGGCGGATACAAGGTGTTCTTAGATAGGAGAGATGGTTGGCATCTATCCATTCTACAGGAACATGAATAGCTTTCGAGCCAACGATGCAAAAGCTGTTTCAAGATGAAGACTATGTTATGAAACTCAGAATCAGTATACGACATAGGTGATTTACAAACTTTTTTGTAACTATAGGTCATGAAGATGGATTCGAAACTTTCAGAGACTATGCAAAGATTATTTATCGGGATATGAAATTGGATGATTTTCGGTTACCGTGAAAGACAGAAGTTGGTAGAAAAAATTAAAAATATCTTTTAATTTGAAAATAATCATAATTATCTATTTTTTTAGTTGGGTAATCAACTGAACATGCCCCAAGCAATTACTTTGGCGTGATTGTTTTTTCGGTTAGCGTGAAAGACAGGAGTTGGTGGAAAAAATTAAAAACATCTTTTAATTTGAAAATAATCATAATTATCTGTTTTTTTAGTTGGGTAATCAACTGAACATGCCCTGGACAATTACTTTGGCGTGATTATATCAAAAGAAATTAAATTACAGACCAATTCCCTATACAAATATGTCAATTCGATATGGACAAATTTATCCCCTCCATGGACACATGTCATTTTTATTTGTGTTATTCTATTTATTAAGAGTAATCTTGTAAGTATAACTTTTTTAGTTATTAAGAAGCGTGAAAGATCTTTTTGGGTTATAAGTTTAAGTTTATCATGGATAATTTGAACCCCTAACAAAAAAATAAATAAATAAATTTTCATCGTGTTCGTGGCAGTCAAAATATTCTTCATCTTCGCATATTGTGAAAGGTCTCATGGCTTAAGAAATTTGACGCTGCTTTGATTTTCACTCTGAAGAGATGAGTAAATATTTAATTATTCATACTAGAGATTACATTTAGGGTTTATCTGTCCTAATAAAAAAAAATCGTTAACGTTAATTGTCGATTTATTACCCAAAATTTATTTATGCTGTGTTATATGTGCATGTTCTTTGTTTCTTTTTTATTTTGTTATATTAAATGATGCTTGTTTAAGTCAACAATCAACATTGAGCAATTGAGACAGGAGTTTAAATTTGTGTTTTATAGGGATTTCTTAATCATTATAATGGCACAACGTAAGAGAGTGCTTGAAACCTCATTGAATCTTCACACAGAGAAGATCAGGATGAAGAGAATGGTGAAGGATTGTATAATGAAGATAGTCCGAGTGGGTATCGTCTCGCGTGTTACGGAATCAAGTCATGGAAGCCTTTGTGAGCTCGTGATGTTACAAAGAATCATCTCCATGTTGATTATGAATTGCACATAATGCTGAGGGTAAGTACCTTTGATTGGATAACACCTTTACATATATATATATATATGGAAAGATGTGATTTGAAAAAATTTCTGGCAATTAGTACATTTTAGTTTTTCATTTCAAAAGCAACTATAACTATTGGGAATTAACAAGAATTTCCATGTTCAGTTAATGTTTTTTCTGGTATTTATATTGTTTGAATGACGATCATACATTCATTAATTATACTGTATTATATTTGAATGTCATATGTATTTCTTTTGTGATCTGTCTGCTGTGAATGACGATCATACATTCATTTTTTTGTTACTGTACGATAACTAGATTGATATATGTATTTTTGTTGTGCTTGAAAAAACCATTGTACGATAACAAGTGTACTAGTTTGTTGGTAGGTTTTCAATTAAATTTTTCTTTGACACACAGCCTCATGACAAGGAATTAAGGGGCTACGTAAATCGTTCATTTTGCAAATCCTGGTACAAAGAATTGCCTGAACCCATGAAGAAGAAGGTTTCTGAAGTTGGTTTTGGTGAGTTTATAAAGGTTTTGGAAAAAGATTTATCAACCAGAAAGCGAACAATTATCATGGGTCTAGCCGACCGGTGGTGGGATACCACACATACCTTCCGCTTAGATGAAATCGGGGAGATGATGTTGGCCCCGATAGATTTCAGTGCAATTACGGACATACTAGTTTGTGGAAAGCCTCTTGAGTACGACATGGACGCTTACAAGAAGAGAGATGGGCTTATCAAGTGGTTTGGGGAGCCGATGGCGAATATTGCAAAGAAGATGGTTACTTTTTCAAAGCTGTATTATGCGTATGCAGGATTCGGGGGGAAGGAAATTGGCGAGGAGAATGTATCAATATTAACAAAGGTGTTCACAATCGCATTGCTTTGCATCACTTTATTGTACGACAAAGCTGGGGCAGCCTATCTATATTACATGCCCAACCTGAAGGACTTGTCCTCAATAAGTTTGTACAATTGGGGTGGGGCTGGCCTTTCAACTTTGTACAGAAACATGGATGCTGTTGTGAGAGGGAATCACAGTACTGGTGGTTTTTACCATGCTTGGGAGGTAATGATTTCTACGTATTGTTTTTAAAATTTTAGTGATTACATACATCATGTTTCTTTATCCTTTTTATATTCTTTCTGGTTGTGTTGGCTGTTATATATGTAGGTGTGGGCTTGTGAGTATATCAAGTCAATTGCAGACTCAATGAAATGCTTGAGAGATGATAAAACTTACCCTCGGGCCTTGAGATGGGGTAGAGGGAAGAAAATAAAGTACGTTGATATAAGGGATATTTTTAGGAACCTGAAAGTGAAGGATGTAAGCAAAGCATTGAACACTGTTGAAATTATCAATTATTATTCATAACTGTTCACCTGTTGTAATATGATTAATATTGTTAAAATTTTGTTTTGTTTCAGGTAAATACGAACCCATGGGGTAAGGCTGATAAACAATTACCTTCTTATGTATGGCAATCGTTCCAGGCCACCAAATGTAGAACATTGTTAGATGGGCCATGCAGGTACGTGTGGTACTTGGGAGAGCGAGTGAGTGTTCAAAGCTTGGGATTTACTTCACCCCGTGTACCCAAAGTCCTACCAGCATCTATGCTGAGGGACTACCCAATTACTGCTGATGAGGCCAAGGTGTGGATAAGGGGTTTAGATGCTTCTGATTTCTTGGAGCCAAACGTTGATGGTGCAGGAAACTATAGGGACTTCGTAAAGCGACACATAAAGTTCAAGCATTACCCTATTGATGAGGTTAGTTTAACATGTAATGTATACCCTATAATTGTCCATGATTCTATGTTTTTTGATATTGTTGTATTTTTATCTGAGCAGGATGTGTTGGATCCCAAATGATCAGCCGTTTCGAGTTACCACCTTGGCAACTCCCCCTCGTGGAATGCAAAGACTCCAACTTCACATGTGTGCTAATGCAAATACCGAGGGACAACCCCTACACAAAAGTGCTTGCACCCTATCGATATGTGCGCAGTTATTTTTTGTGTCTTGTGAATTATGAATCAATATATGCCGTATGTAGTTCATTATATAGCATTACTATTGGCCTTATAGGTGCACGTTGACCAAGTTAATGAGCTACTGTCTATGATATCTGGGATGACCAAATTGCTCATTAAAGGACAGTAAGATCAAGTTGGGAAGATTGAAAGAACTGGTGGTGTGGTACGTTCAGTTGTTTGTTTTTTCAATTATCTTAAATTTACAACTTCAATTCATCTTGTTATCCAAATAAGTTTGTTGGTATTGTTTACAGATCAAAGGTAGGGAGACTTCGAACAAACAAGTGGATGAAACAGGTGGAACGTTTGAGTCGTCATCAAAGTCAGATCCTTCTCATAGGGTTAGCCACGGCAGCAGTTCTGGTTATTTGAAAAGTGATGATGACACTGATATTGGAGATCGACAACAACACGGGTCCCCTGCTGAAGGGATTCTAAATGAACAAAATGATAATTCCTCTCCTGCTGACGAAGGTATACAGACGTTAGGATTGATGTCTGACGATACAAGTTTTACATTACAGGGTTTTATGGACTCAATGCAAGAGGAAGATTCAAGGCAACTGAGGAATGGAAATTTTTCTGGAAATGACCACCAGAGCGAAATAGCTGAAGGTGCATTTTGTTTTACACCATCAAGAGGACCCAAAAAAAAGAGACACAGGAAAGGAAAACCAGTGAGACCATTTTACACTGCTTGAAAATCTTGCTCTCGTTTTCCTACCCATATATTTCCTTTGTCCACTAGAAGAGTCTACTTGGATTAAATTTTTCCCAATAATTTTGCACCTTAGAATGTTCTGTGTATTTGATGATATATTGTTTTACTTTTGAAGTCATTAGGAATTGTTGAACTCAAAAATTAGAGTGATGTATTATTTCCAATCTGAGTAATTCCCCTGACACGATATGTAATTTTGGTGTATTACAATATAATTTTGTAGGCAAAAATGTTGCTGTGGAGGAATAACAGATTAAGAGTACAACAGATGTCAATCTGAGGGCACCGACATAAGACGTGGCCAAAGATTTAGAAAAAGTCCTTCAGAAAGATGTTGATGCCCCCATGTTGCAGGTAGCTCCTCTTCTAGTTGGTGCATCGGACGAGAAGCTGAAGAAATCCTCCGACAGAAAGAATACCAGAGGTAGAAAGAGAACTCAAACAAATGCTATGAATCTAGGTCAACCACCAAGGAAGTCAAGTAGACTACAAGCAAAGTGATATGAACAAACTTATTTTCTAATTTTTTTTAATCTGATCGGGATTTATTTTCCTAAGATGGGTTGTTGCGTAATATTTGAAGGTTTAAAAAATATTTAGTGATTCTTCTTTTGTTTATGTCATAATGAACATCAACATTGTATGATGTTCATTATGACAACAACCTTGTTTATATATATATATAGGTACAACAAATATTGATCACACTCTTAGACTTTGCAGCACATTATGACTTTGCCTGTCTATTGTTTTGTAAGTTAGATCACCCAAATTTTAATGTGATTACTATAAATAACCGAGAAACACAATAGCGTTTAATTGATCAATAATATAAGACTTGAATTTTTTTATTTATCTTTTCAAATAAGTGGAGCGTTAGTGGAAAGACAGCTATCACTTTATGCGTTGGGCAAGTTCTGTTTGTAGGGGTAATAAGTGATAAACCCTTGTTTGCATAGAATTAAAAAAAAAATTGAAAAACCTTTCCTTAGGAAAACGCCCCATAAATGAAAACAAGATAAATTATATTTTGTCTTGGATACTGCTATCTACCTGTTACAAGCAAGAGTGTAACTTTGCTCACCTCTTTTAACTAAAGTGAACCATTACCCCCCACCCTAAGTGTTGACACGTGTCTCTAACTTAGAGTTAGGGACACGTGTCAACACTTGGGGTGGGGGGTAATGGTTCACCTTAGTTAGTGTGGGTGAGCAAAATCCTTCTCTACCAGTAACATTACCAGATATTTATGTGACAGAGAGGAGATAGAGTTGGTTAGAACATCTCCAGTGCATATGACAATGTCAATACCAAAATTGGCATGAAATATAGTAAAATATTATATTTGGTACATCATTTTAGCATTGTACTCCAATGCAAAATTCTATTAGATATGCTATTTTTAATTTTTTAATTATTTAAAATTATAAAAGTTAACAAACATAACCAAACCAATGCATTCCATTGAATATATATTTTTTTGAATTGTTTCAATCTCAGTTTTCCCTACCAAATTTGTTAATTTTTTATTAATTTAAATTTAAAAAGTCAACAAATACGGGTGCATTTATTGCTATGCCAAATTTGGCATATGTTATACACTGTGCCAAATTTGGCACAGTTTTTAGCATGTCAAATTTGGCACAGCTTTTAGCATTGCATTAGAGTATTATTTTTTTACTTTGTGCTAAAATATAGCATTGGCACATTGATTTAGCATTTCATTGAAGATGCTCTTACTTGATTGTTTTTATTTTTAAATTCTTAATTTTTATACATCATTGGATTGAAATCCAAAGACTGAAATTGACCCAGTATCCTTACCATTAACAGCAACTTAGCCAAACCCATGTTTTCTTTTAGGAAAAAAAACACTAAATAAGATTAAAAAACAAAGTCCTTCCATATACAAAATACAAAACACTAGCAAAATTACAAACCCTAACTGTTGTCTCTTCACCGCTCCTTGTGTCTTCAAATTTCTCATTGTTGTCACTGCGTCGTCTTCACTCTACAACCCACTAAGCTACGGTCATCTCACATTCTCTTGTTAACTATCTTCTGCACTATATGTGTTTGTCTGATTTTGTGAAATCAGATAAATAGGCATGGAAGTTTTCAAAAGAAATCAGAGGACCTTGATAGGCAAGTGTTGCTTGTATTAATACCTCTGATTTCTTTCAAAAGACTTCCGTGCCCAATTTTTCTCTAAATATCTTTCTTCTTGGTTGGCACTGTTATTCTTGAGTGGTTTTGCATGATATGTTTTTGTTGTCAAGGTTTATGGTGATTTTGATAACAGGTTCTACACTCTATGTTTGTTCAATAAAGCAAGTGTAGCTTGCATTATTACCTCTGATTTCTTTCGAAAGACTTCTATGCCTAATTTTTCTCTAAATGTCTTCTTGGTTGACATTGTTATTCTTGAGTGGTTTTGCATGATATGTTTTTGTTGTCAGGGTTTATGGTGATTTTGATAACAAGTTCTACACTCTATGTTTGTTCAATGAAGCAAGTGTAGCTTGTATTATTACCTCTGATTTCTTTCGAAAGACTTCTATGCGCAATTGTTCTCTAAATGTCTTTCTTCTTAGAACTGTTATTCTTAAGTGGTTTTGCATGATATGTTTTTGTTGTCAGGGTTTATGGTGATTTTGGTAACAGGTTCTACACTCTATGTTTGTTCAATGACGCAAGTGTAGTTTGTATTATTACCTTTGATTTCTTTCGAATGACTTAGATGCCCAATTTTTCTCTAAATGTCTTTGAATTCGATGCCCAATTTTACTCTATGTGTGTTCAATGATTTTGCAGTTTTGAGGGTTTGCAATGATAATTGATGTTTAAGCATAATGGTTTTGGATTCTGTTTGTTGAAGTTGCAATTAACCAGAACTTGATCTTTTGAACTTTTCCTCTCTTGTTCTTAACTGTTTGTTGATATCTCTTATTCTTTAACTGTTATCTATTAACCAGGTGAATATCATTATAACTTGTATTAGTGTTTTGTAGAAATTTCATATTTAATATAATGAAAAGGCATGGAAAGAAAAAGCATCAAGGGATCACAGAACAGCAGGATGGCAGGCTGCCTGAGGTGGAAGTTATGGGTGGGTTGTGGCAGGGAAAATTCAGAATTAAGCCATGGAAACCGCACGGAACTCGGGATGTTATGAAGAATCATCTCCATGTGCATAAGAACGAACACATTTTGTTCAGTGTACACAAGCCTATTCTTTATTTACGGTTCTTATATGTCGTGATTAATATAAGCCTAATACTGTAAGAATAGGTGTTCATGTAATTTTCTGTTTATATTTGTAATCATTATTATGTAAATGTAGCCTAAAACTTCCAAAATCAGGGGATGCGAAAACCGATCTTTTTGCAAATCATGGTATGATGAACTGCCTGATGCTGTGTAGTTGAAGGTTTCATAAGCTGGTTTTGGTGAATTTGTAAATGTTTTGAGGGTATGAATTCTATGGCAGAAAGAGAACAGTATTGAGGGCGTTAGCAGACCGTTGGTGGGATACGACCCATACATTTCACTTCGATGAATTTGGGGAGTTGACGATGACCCATCGGATTTCAGCTCAATTATAGGCTTACCGATTTCTGGGAAGCCACTGGAGTACGACATGGATGCTCCAAAGAAGAGAGATGAGCTGATCAGGTGGTTTGGAGAGCCTATGGTCAATATAGCCAGAAGAGAGTTATTTTTCGAGAGCTTTATGGAGTTTATAAAGGATTCGGGGGGAACAAAATGCATGCTAAAAATGTTGACAGATTAACTAGGGTATTCATACTTGCATTGCTTAGCAACACTTTATTGTGTGACAAAGCTAGGGTAGTATACATGTATCACATGCCAAACTTAAAAGACTTGTCCTCCATTGCTTTGTACAATTGGGGTAGGGCTGGCCTTTCTTGTTTGTACAAAAACATAGATGCTTTGGTTCGAGGAAATCAGAGCACTGGTGGTTATTGGAAGGCCTAGGAGGTAATGATTGGTAATTATAATTTAAGATTAATAGGTAACAATGTTTGTTTATGGTATTTTAACGGTAAACATATTGTTTTCTAGTGGTTGTTACACAGGTGTGGGCTTGCGAGTACATAAAACCTATTGCAAAATGTGTGAACCGCTTGGGAAATGGAAGGATTTATCCTGCAGCAATGGCATGGGGTACATTCAGTAAGAAAGTTAATTACATTCAGCTAAAGGGTACATTAAGGAAGCTAAGAAGGAAGGATGTAAGCAATGTTTTAAACATTAATGGGATTCTCCCTACCTTTTAGTTTCATATTTATCAAAGAGCTCCTAGTTTGCTTCCAAATATATCTCCATAATTTTGATTCCCCTCAGGTAAACATGCACCCGTTGGGAAAGTTCAAGGACCTACTATCGACTTATGTGCAGCAATCTTCTTAGTCCATAAAGAGTAGGATTCTTTTAGATGGGCCATGCGGGCACGCATGGTACTTGGGGGGAGCGTGTGACTGTTCAGAGATTGGGATTAAGTTCACCATGTGTTCCCAAAGTCCCACTAGCATCCATGCTTGGGGACTATCTGATTAAAAAGAATGAGGTGATGTTGGGGTTGAGGGGATTTGATGCAAACAATTTCTTGGAGACTGAGGGTGGTCCAGAAAGGTACAAGGAGTTCGTAAGGCGACACGTAAAATTCACAAGTTACCCTGCTGAGGAGGTGAGTTTATTCGAATTTGTTGAATAATCCTTTTTCGGACTGTAAGTACCATGGGATAAATACTAGTAATGGACTTGGTTGTTACAAACATTGAAACTGATCTTATTTTGTTGTATTTAAATCGAGTAGGATGAACTTCACCCTAATTCCATCTGCCAAGTCGAGTTTCCACCTTGGCAACTCCCCCTCATGATACGCAAGGAGAACATATTCACATGCCAACTCCTGCAGATACCAAAGGACTGTCCCTACATGCCGGTGCCTAAACACATAAAATTTGTGAGTTGTTTAGTTGCTCTTTTGCATTGAAAATTATATATGGACATTTGTTTTAGGTAGTTTAGTACATAACATAGCTTTTTTTTTCCCATAGGTTCCCGTTGCCGAAGTGAAAAAACTCATATCTATGATCATAAGATAACCCAACTTATCATGGAGGGCCAGGTTGATAAGCTCCAAACCACTTCTGCTCTAGTGGGGAGATTTGTAATTGTAAGTTATTTATAATTACCAGTGTTGTTTACACTCTATATATTAATCTTGTTTGTCTGTTATATATTTTGGTCAATGATTATAGAAACCTGATGTGGTGACTTCTAACACACCCATGGACGAATCGTCTGATTCATCATGGAAACCAGAACCAAACGATAGAGTTAGTGAGGGCAGTAATTCTGATGATAGTCTGGATGGTTTTATTGTAAGTGAGGATGGTGAGCCTTTAGAGAGTGAGGAGGCACGTCACCAGTCAGGAGACTCAGGTTCCCCAAAAATGATTTTTAAAGAAACCGGCAACAAAATAGACTCAGGTGCGTTTGATTATCCAAATAATTGGGCACCATGTAATTTTGGTTTTTTTTATGATAATAGGTCATCATGAGTTGCTCGGTTGTTTTAATAACACTGGCCACATATCTTAAAAATAATTGTCTAGGCACTGATTTTGTTGAGGAGGACGAAGACATTACCGGTGAGTTGGAAAGGAACCTTAAACAAGTCAGTGATACCCACATGATTGATTTAGAATCTCTACAAAGTGGTCCTTCCAACGAGAAGGTCAAGCGAGCCCAAAAACCAAAAAAGAGGGAAAAAATACTGACTGCTGCATCCGACGAGAACCAACTTGAAGCTCCCAATCCAAAGAAGAAAAAAGGAAATCTAGACAGTGATACAGCCAAGGAAAACCTAAAGCAAGTTCCGAAACCATCAAAGAGAAGAGACAATGTAGACAGTGATCCACCCAACAAGAACCTAAAGTAGGCTCCCAAACCGAAGAAGAGAAAAGGCAATCTAGACTGTGATGCACCCAACAAAAACCTAAAGTAGTCTCCCAAACCGAAGAAGAGCAAGGACATTGTGCAAGGTGATGATCCAAAAGAGAAGGTTAGGAAACCAGATAAAGGAAATGCCACAAAGGTAGTCACCCCAAAGAAGTCATCTAGACTAGCATCAAATTAATCAGTGTTGTCTGATCACATACTTATCTACTTAATATTATAGTTAGGAAAACTTTCTGTGATAAGAAACTTAGTATCTATGTCACACATTGTGTAATGATGATCAGTATATTATTTAAGTATATAGTTAAAAATAGTTAACACAATCAAAATGGTAGGGAAAATTATGAAAAGAAGTGGTTACGACCAACGATCTGTTACGCACACTATTGAGCTACATAGCACACTGTTGGTGGGTTACGACCAACACATTTGTGGAACAGGTTATATGTTTCAGTTAAATATGGTTTGTGGTCACCACTTTATTCTTTTATTCAATGTATAAATTAACATTTAATGTATGAAATGAAAAATCGTTAAACCATAAATTATTCAACAATCACTATCTAGAAATACTCACAAATCATTAACTCCACGAAATAATCCTCTCATATATGAATATGAATCTACTGTACTATACATTTCAGTTAGACAAAACCTAGAAAGGATGGATTCTAGCGACATAGACCCCATGTTGTTGAAGAAGGATCAGATCGCTATTGTGGAGAAGTCGTTGGAGGACGAGCGACGTTGTTGCATGAATCTACAACGTCAATGGGTGGTCGAAAACGCTAGATTACATGATTGAGAGACGCGTATCTTGCAACTCAAAATGGAAGTCGCATGTCTTGCAGATCAGATCTACTCTTTCATAGATCACGTAAACCGTTTACACAAACGTCTCGAAGGCCTTGATCGGAGCTAGAAAAGAGAATGAGATTGTTGTTTATTTTTCCATTTCCATTTTGTTATATGTGTCCTAATTATTGATGTAGTGTTCTCATGTTTGTTAAAATCTTTAATTAATGGAATTTTTTTTTCTTTTTTTATGCTTTATGTGATCGATAACCAATCTCAATTTTATATACTCAATTACTGGATTTAAAATTTGTTTTCATGAACGTCTTTAATAATATCACAAACCCACTTTTTTGATGAAATTACAGAGTTCCATTGAAGACATGTTAAAAAGGCGATTAAATTAAATTGAACATAAAACAATATGAACCTTTAAAAAGTAATTCAAGCAATCAGGCTGTTAAATGCTATAATACAAGTCATATATAGATGCAACTGGTTGGCTGTTCAATTGACTAATGTATGTCATTGGTCTGGTCAATAGGATAATAATAACTGTATGCATGTTATTGGGATGTTCTGTCTTATTGGTAACGTCATCTAATAACTTCTATTCATACTCCATTTCTGTTTGAATAAAAAATATAATCTACAATTATAGTAACCTTATGAGTGATCATCACGTTTAGGAAATTAGGTCCAATTCAGTAGTTAAAATACAATCAAATGGTAGGAAAATTTTTACAAAAAGAAGAGGTTGATTTATTATTATAATGAACGCAAAGTGATATATGTGATCATAATTTATAGTTGGTAAATGCATAATTTAATATCTGACCATGTGTTGATTATTGACATGAAAAAATGAGTTAACTTTTGTCATTAAAGAAAATGAGCGTCATTAAGGTGCATGCAACTACCCTAGCCGATATTGCAAAGTTCAAAAAAGGATAATTAATAGCGTAGAGAATATCAACAGTCAAATATTGATGCTTGTCATTGGGCTGTTAAATGCTATAATACAAGTCATATATAGATGCAACCGGTTGGCTGTTAAATGCTAATGTATGTCATTGGTCTGGTCAATAGTATAATAATAACTGCATGCATGTTATTGGGCGGTTCTATTCATTTTTCTTGGTAATGCCATATAAGAACTTCTGTGCATACTCAAATTCTCTTTTAATAAAATATCATCATTGATTATGGTAACCTTATGAGTGATCATCTCGTTTGGGAAATTAGGTACAATTCAGGTAATTAAAACACAATAAAAAATGGCAGGAAAAATTTTATGAAAAAGAAGAGGTTTATTTATTATTATAATGAACACAAAGTTATATATGCGATCATAATTTATAATTGGTAAATGCATAATTTAATACTTGACCACACGTTGATTATTGATATGACAAAACAAGTTAAATTTTGTCATAAAAGAAAATGAGCGTCATTAAGGTGCATATAGGTACCCTAGCCAATATTGTGAAGTTCAAAAAGTGATAATTAATCGCGTCGAGAATATCAACTGTCAAATATTGATGCTAGTCATTGGACCATTTGATGCATGTTGCTAGGGGTGACGTTAAGTACTTCACAATTGATTATTGAACGCAAAATTATATATGTGATCCTTATTTACAGTAGGTAATTTCATAATTTAATATCTGAACACGTGTTAATTATTGACATAAAAATCCGTATTAACTTTTGTCATTAAAGAAAATGAGCATCATTACGGTGCATGTAGCTACCCTAGCCGATATTTTTGAAGTTCAAAAATCGATAATATCTACCGTCAAATATTGAAGATTGTCATTCAGTTGTTCAATGCACATTGCTAAGGGTGACGTTAAGTACTTCTTCATTTCTAAACCCTAAATATTTTTAATTAATGAATAGATTAGTAGTTGTTATTAATATTGGAAAATATAAGGAGTGTTAAACTGTTAAATCCACTTAGGGTTTGTACATAATTAAGTTCCTCTCTGAAAATATAGAAAAATGACTTGCAATGGTTCCATCAGCCATGAGATTGATGATTTATTGTCAGAAAGGAAAGGAATTGTTGAGGATTCACTTGCCAAAGAGCGCATACGTTGCATGAAGCTGGAAGTGGATTAGAGGGATGAGAACAAGAAGGTCGTAGATGCTGATATCTGTATCATGAAGCTAGAGATGGAGGTGGAAGCTAAAATCAATGAAGTCAACAGGTTAATGGAGGAATGCAATCGTCTGCTACTACTTATTGAACGACGTTTCAGTTTAGTAGTGTAATCTATGATTTCTTTCTGTAATCTTTGTTTTAATATTGTTTTTTTATCTTATCTTTCGTTTAGAACAATTGTGTGTTTGAAAACATCTTTTGCATGTTTTGTATTTTGTATTCACACCTGTTATGATATGGTTGAAATTAGCACAGTTAAGTCTCTCGGGATGCTGGTATTGTTTTTGTTGTGTTAGCTCTGGTTTTTGGAAGCTAGTGGTCTCTTGCGAGTTCGCAACAGATGTACCATAAATGAAATACGACACATGCGAGTCATGCATTTGGGGACACATGCATGACCCTCAACATTGGGTATTGCCACTATAACTTGAATACTTACAAGTGTGATCAATAATCTTTTCATATCCTAGTTATTGGGTTTGTTTGTTGCTTGTTTTAGTCTCTTGTGTGGGATGTGCATCTGTGTTGTTTGTTTTCATGGGATATGTTTTGCTTCTTGAAATAATTTTGCAGTTTAAAAAGAATTTTAAAAAAAATAACTCGTAATTAAGATGTCATTGGTCTGGTCAATAGTGTCATGCATGTTATTGGGTTGTTTTGTCTTTTTGGTAACGTCATCTAATAACTTTTATTCATACTCCATTTCTGTTTGAATAAAAAAATATAATCTACGATTATAGTAACCTTATGAGTGATCATCACGTTTGGGAAATTAGGTCTAATTCAGTAGTTAAAACACAATCAAATGACAAGAAAAGTTTTACAAAAAAGAAGAAGTTGATTTATTATTATAATGAACGCAAAGTTATATATGTGATCAAAATTTATAGTTGGTAAATGCGAATTTAATATCTAACCACGCGTTGATTATTGACATGAAAAAACGAGTAAACTTTTGTCATTAAAAAAAATGAGCGCCATTAAGGTGCATGCAGCTACTCTAGCCGATATTGCAAAGTTTAAAAATCGATAATTAATCACGTCGAGAATATCAACCGTCAAATATTGATTCTTGTCATTGGGCTGTTAAATGCTATAACACAAGTCATACATAGATGCAACTGATTAGCTGTTCAATTGACTAATGTATGTCATTGGTCTGGTTAATAGTATAATAATAACTGGATGCATGTTATTGGGTTGTTCTGTCTTCTTATTGTGTTTGTTCTAGTTTTTGGCAGCTGGTGGTCTCTTGCGAGTTCACAAAAGATGTATTAGAATGAAATACGACATATGCGAGTCATGCATTTGGGGACACATGCATGACCCTCAACATTGGGTATTGCCACTTAACTTGAATACTTACAAGTGTGGTCAGTAATCTTTTCGTATCCTAGTTTTTGGGTTTGTTTGTTGCATGTTTTGGTTGCTTGTGTGGGTTGTGGATCTGTGTTGTTTGTTTTCTTGTTGTGCCTCCATGACTTTGTGTTGTTTGTTTTGCTGGGCTCTGTTTTGCATCTTGAAATAAATTTGCAGTTCTAAAAAAATAAAAAGCTCGTAGTGCATGGACACTTCCTAATTAAGTCTTCAAATCCATCAAACCAAAGATCTATAACACTTGTAATTCTTCAAATCAAAGACCCATAAATTGAGTTGGGTTCAAAAACTTAAAGATTTTATTGGGATGGGACCTTTTGTTATGTTATAAAGTTTTTTTATGTTACAAAAATAGTTGGTGCAATGCATGCACAGTAACTCATACATTGAGTTGGGTCCAAAATATTTGCTTGTTGAATATGGGAATATGGCAAAAATATAAAAAAATATGCACATCTCCACTACAACTATTTAAAGTCAAATTTTGTATTCGTTTTCTGTCCAAACTCCATATCTAACAAAATAAAACGTTAATGCCCAATGCATGGTCATCTTGTTTATAATGTTTACGGTAAGTTATGTGAGAGAGACACCCTTTGATTGAAAAATCTAAAAGCTAGTATTTTACCTACCAACCATACATTCACGATTGCGATCATCCGCTGCGACGTCGAGGTGTCCAACCAAATTGATGACGTTTTGTATAATTTGCGGTCATATTTTCTTTTATCCCATTTGCCTTGTCATCACGTCTCGAGCCTTTAGGCTCGCTCGCATGAAAAGCTAGGGTTTTTGGTGGGATCGCGAAGAAGTTTTTTTGTTCTGGTAATGAAGTTGTTTTTAGATTTGGGAGCAGTGTGTTTGTGTGATGCTTTGCAAGATCCAGAGCAAGTTTGAACCTATAATACTCAGAGTTGTACTGCATTATATTCAAAGAGTTAGAGTTGAACATTTACAAGACATAACCAAAAAAAATAAACGATGGACAATTCACATACATTAGTCTGATTGAACCACCTCTCTGAACCCTACTTACAATTGGCTATCAAAAATAGACCACAATCAAAAAGATTAGGCTGTATTGGACATTGGGTGAAGGCATTGACCATAAAGGATTTGAAGTTCATGTTTAAATTGTGAGATTCCAAAAACCACTGGTCCAAAAATGCAAGCTACATATCACATCATTTTTACATTAAAAAAAAAAAATGAATAAGTATTTAAAGATACTAACAACTTCTTTTGCTGACTCCAGTCTATTGTATGTTTTTCTCATCCACGGGTAAGCTATCCCATATTTCAGCAATTTTGCTTGAAACATTTATCACCAATAAGAACCAGTGCTGATTGCTGTCGTTCATGGGAATAAAAATCTTGTCACAAAGCTGCTCATATCCATCATAAAATTGAAGAAAGCTGACTCATTCCAACGACCTTAAATCTTTCAGCCAAGTAGTGTAGTCTGTTGTTGCATAAACCTGCTCATGAATGGGCTGTAAGAACCTTAACATATATATGTAACAATGCAATTCAATGTGGCAATGAAGTCCACGTATCTGTTCAAACAAATAATTTAAAAAATAAAGTAAGGTTTAATGGGTAAACCGAAAAGTATGTCGACAGATACCACACATTTTTTGAGGTGTCACGGGATAGATTGTATAAGGCCATGTTAATGAGATGCACAGTAGATAAATTATTAACAATTGATTACATTGGATTTATAAGGATAAATATGTAAGAAAAAATTAATGTAGCGTACTCACTGTATCATTGAACCACTTTTTGGGCAACAGATTTTCCTCAACATCTTTCCGACATAGACAAGAATTCTCATTCTTAATGACCGCTTCACTGAATGAAAACAGTTAATTGAAATCAGCCAATATTTTATGCAATCATTTAAAGAATATGGTGACCACATATTACTAAAAATGGAACAAATATAAAACACTAGCCATAGTAATTTATTAAAGACAAATGTGATGAACATTGAAAAACAGTGAAGTGAAATCGGTTTTACCTTTGCTACTCTTTTGTTAGGTGACCAAACAGAACGTTTAATAAATGAATGTCATCATCCAAAAATGATGAGAGAGGAATGTTTGAAGGAAATAATAATCGTCTCCTCGTTCTTCTAGAATCTAGTTTCAAATGGATTTCAACCCTAGATTTACCGACTTGAACTTTTTTCTTTTCAGCACTGCATTGTAGCTGTGTCCTTTGTCTAGTTAAGTACGGGCTACGTGATAAAGACTCTGTACTCGAGCTGATGACAATCGTCTCATAAATGGGTATACAAAGAATCAAAGATTTTGTCATTGATATATTCCAAAAGGATGTTCCCAAATCGAAACAGTACAATATACAAGAGTGTGTGTGTGTCTGAGGGGGGTGTAGGGTTGGTAGGTGTTGGTAAAATAAAAAAAAAACATGGAGAATTAAATTGAAAATGACAAACCATACTCTCTCATGGGAAGCGACGTGGTCAGCTTCATTGGATTGTTTTGTAATCAATTTCAACATGTCAACCTTAAACCTCTCTAACATGGGTGCGACTGCCTTTTCCACCAAATCTTGTATCTCGACAGGTTTTTGGATGGAGGAAAGATGTTCGACTGACTGTTCAATAGAAGCAACTTTAACTTTAAGATTTTCTACTTCGTGTTCAACACCCTGGTGCTTTACAACCCAATATGGTTCGTCCACCTCTCTGTGGAGCTGTAAAAAAAGTTATCTTTGGCCACCAACTTATGAAGTGCTGCAGCCTTGTTTTCGCTCCAAGCAACCAAAGGTACTTGGACCCTATTTACATACACTTGATTTTGTGAAATACATCCCCAATAGAAGATCTGAAGAAACGAAATGCAACCTTGAAAACTTCTTGAAACTCTTTCCTTCAACTTTCTAACACCATCCTTCAACTTCTTATGCCTTACTAGTCTAGGATCCTTTAGTTGTGTGAGCTATGCTTCGTTGATTTTTGATGATTCCGAAGGGCATAACAAGGTGGAGATCATAAACAAAACAAAGGAAATCCTGAAAACATCATCCTCATCTTTCATATTCTTTAGTTTCTTCATCAAGCTTGACAAAGTAATCGCGTTCTTGCTTTTTTTAAGTAGAAGGTTCTTTATCCTAATGTATGTTTTGTCAAACTCACCCATGTCACACTCGACATCCTTAGTGCCGTTAGGCAACCCCATCACTTTTTCAAAGTCGGACTCCCTCATTGGAATCGACTTTCCATGTAGCACAATTTCCTTTTTCTCTGGTGCAATTTAGCAACGTCTCACATAAAGGGAGGTGGAATACAAGGCAGTTCATGTTCAACAGCACCCCAAATCCCATATCTTCAATTCATTCTCGCTGTTTTGTAGTCAAGCCTTTTACAATTTGGATGAAATTTTTCTAGCTGCATATAGTATGCAATTCAGTTTTAGTATTTCAATGGAGGACATTGTTATAGGGGTTCAAAAGTGTGAAGCTTTTTCGGTTTTGAAAGTGGGGATGAAGAGATGAACAGTTGAACAAATGAACAAATGAACATATGAAGAGTTGAAGAGACGAATTATGTCATTAATTAGCAGTCATGCATGGGTGGACGATTGTTTATTTTATTAAGATTAGCCAATTGGGTGAGAAACCTACTGATATCTCTTATGTTATTCCATGCCTTCTTTGGAGGCTATTAATCATAACATACACGTTACTCTATGCAAAATCTCAGTAGACAAATATAAGATATAATGAAGACTATTTAGTGGTGATCTGACTTCCAATTTCGAATATTATTGAAAACCGTGGATTTTGATAGTATTCATGTATCAAAAAGACGAATGTGGTGTGTAACTACGACCGTAAATATATATATGATTACTATAGCCAAAAAGTGATCACTCTCTAATTATATCAGCTAAGCGAAACGTTCTGCGTAAGAATTTCAAAAAATAAAATGAAACTGAAGTATGTTTGATCGAATATACAGTATTGTGATCACTCTATTGATTTGTAACCTTATTGTGATTGCATATACATAATAGTAATCGATTATAAATAATTGTGTTTACTTGGATTTGTAACCTTATTGTTTATTTTACACAGACCAAATCATAACACAACTTTGCATTGTGAACAGTAAATGGTGTGTACATATGAAAATAATAAGATAATGTGATCACTCTATTGATTTGTAACCGTATTGTGATCGCATATAAATAATTGTGATAGATTATAAATAATTGTGTTCACTTAGATTTGTAACATTATTGAATATTTTACATAAACCAAATCATAACACAACTTTTGAATTGTGAACTGTAAAAGGTGTGTACATATGAAAATAATAAGATTATGTGATCACTCTATTCTTTAAGCGTATTTAAGTTTATTAGCCAATCCAAATATTATTTACAGGTTCGATAGAATAAACACAGGATTTGTTTTGAATTGTGAACAGTAAAAGGTGTGTACATATGAAAATAATACGATTATGTAATCACTCTATTCATTAAGCGTATTTAAGTTTATTAGCCAATCCAAATATTATTTACAGGTTCAATAGAATAAACACAGGATTCGTAAATATTAGACATGCACGCGAGGTCCTTAATAAATTCATCATGCATGCATGAGAGGTTTAATTTTGATATTCAAAACAGCATTCATTGTTTTTTAAATTTGAAATCTAATGAATGCATTTCAAATTTAAAAAGAAGGGATATATTGCCTTGGGAAACAGAAAGATGTATCATTAATTTGAATTGGAGAGATCAAATGGTGACCGGCTGCATGGGTTTAAAGGTGGACAGCAGGTTGACGGGTCATGTGCCAAGCATGTGTTTTTTAAGATTGTATGCTATCATGTTGCATTGAAGGGCAACCCATATATATATATATATATATATATTCTATTATCAGTTCGTCCTGACAATAAATATATCAGGACGAAGAATGTGGACTACTAAATTTACATACTTTGACTCAAAGTGTATGTACTTGTCAAAACTTCTTCATAATTTATGGTTCACATTCTTCATCCTGATATATTTATTATCAGGACGAACTAACAATAGAAAGACTATATATATATAGGAAAATTTTCAAGTCAGTACGTCTTGGTATAACTTTATCAGTGCGTTGGATGTGGACCATTAGATTTACATGCTTTGACTCAAAGTGTCTGTACTTGTCAAAACTTCTCCATAATCTATGGCCTACATGCAACGCACTAGTGTAGTTATATCAGGACGCACTGAGGAGAAAAGAACTATATATATAAAATTATCTATATATATATATATATGATCGTGTTGATGAGGGTTTTGATGATGATTTGAGATATGTTTATGTGTTCATCTCAAACTTATCAGAGATACGTGTCAATCTCATATATGGATGTGTTTATTTTTTTGAAAACATTTGTTCTTTTTTTTTTTTTTTTTTTTTTTGATATTTGTTCTTTTTTTTTTTTTTTTTGATATTTTTCTTTCTTTTTAAATTTTTTTTATATATTTTTTGTTTTGGTTTAATCACCATCATCCGTATCTGAGTTGGATGGTGGAGATCCATCTGCCAATTTTTTTTTTATATGTATAATTTTTTTTCTTTTTGTATTATATAAATATGTTTTAAAAAAATATTTGTTGCACTGACATGTGGCGTGTTGTTGGTTTAAAGATAAAAATACCCTTGGAACTGTTAAATTTGACCAACCGTTGACTTAGAGAACATAAGGACCACGACAATAAAAATGGATAGACAGTTAAAAAAGTCATAACTCGCAAAAACATAGGGACCAAAATGATAAAACCCCTAAAATTTATTTTCAATCCTAGAAACACCCTTAGCTCTTGTCTTCATTCTTGTCTAAGCTTTCAACTTGTCTTTTGTTTCCATAGATTATATTCATTTACTTTGTGTTTGGATTATATGTTAAATAGTCTTCATAGACTATTAGGGCATGTTTGGTGCGTGGGAGGAGATATGACTAATTTTAGTCCATTTCCATGTTTGTTACTTGTATGGGATGAGATTATTTAATCTCATACAAGCAACTTATCCAACTAATGTGAGACTAATTAGTCCTACCATAGTCCCACCACTTTGTACTTTTTTTTAAAAAAAAAAAAAAATTTCTTTACAATTTATTTTATTTTTTATGTGATTAAAATATAAATATATTTTAATAATTAATAAAATATTTTAATAATTAATAAAATATTTTATTTTAAATATTTTACAAAATAATAATTTTCAATTTTAACAAATAAATATAAATATTATTTTCTTTAAAATTGGTTTTAAATATTTTAATTTTTTTTAATTTTTTTCGAATAATTATTTTAACCAGTCCAATTTTATGCAACCATTTCATCCATGTGAGGACCATGAGGTGGGGCTATTTAGTCCTATATTTGTTTAAAAATTTCTCTCTCTCTCTCTTATTTTTTATTTAATTATAAAATATTATATTTATTTAATATATCTTATTATAATATTTAAAAATATTTTTAAAATATTAAATATTAATTAAAAATGTTATTTTCTTTAACATTAATTTTAAATATTTTAACTTATTTTTTTAAAAGAAAATTTAAATAATTAATTTATTTTAAAATAATTTAATTTAATTTAATATTAATCAATTTCATATTGTATTAAATATATGATAAAATTATATTTTTATTCAATGTCCTACCACACAAAACAAGAGATAAGACTATTTTAATCAAATCTCATACAACACTAAACACACCACCTCACTAATTTTAGTCCAATCTTATCCCATCCAATCCAATCCAATCAAATCATATCACATGAAAATAATCTTATCCTATCCTGCGCACCAAACGAGTCCTTAGAGATTTATGTTAGGGTTATTTATGAATAGTGACCAGGTTCTTAGCTTAGAACTTTATTTGTCTAGTCCTTGTAGTTGGCTTGGTATTACATTCTACATTATTATGTTCATGCCATTTTGCGCACTTAGACCATATTATTCTCTTTGTTAGGTCAAAGTTTTGCTATCCAAAGGTGTCGGATTGAGTAACATTTGTTTGTTGAGGTTAACACTTGCTATCCGAAGGTGTCAGATTGAGCAAGCGTGGGACTCAATAACTTAATTAAAGGGCTTTCATTAATGCATCTTTGCACCCATTGTGATAAATGATAATGTTTCTTTTGGCACGATCACATGCAACTCACATACGATCATATACAATAGTAAAGAAAAGCATTAGTGCACCGGTCTATAATGGAATGCTCCATTAAGTAAATAATATTACTATTTACATTACATACATTCATTCTATTATACACCATAGATTATTTTATAAGCTTAATTCGTTAAATTTGTTTAATTAATGGTATCAAACTTTACGATTATTTAATGGTCTCTTGTCTTGATAGTTGGAGACTTCAAAATGAAGCTCCCCCACTGAGGGTTCAAACTTTGTATTGTAAATATAATTTCATAAGTTGGTTCAATGGTGTCAGATTTTGAAAAAAAAAACCAAAAAAACCAAAAAAACTTTACAATTATAATTTGTTGAACTACTGAAATATATTTTCAGTAATGCTAGATATTTCAATTCATATCCTAATCTGTGAGATGTCATTTAAATTCATATAACATGTTTCAAGCGAAATAATTGATATAAAATAGAGAGAATTGTACTCACATCCCCTGAGGTTAGGAATAATAGCAACCAGATGAGTGAAGATGATTATTCCACACTCACACCCCCTCTAAGTTAACAGATGAGAACAGTTCCAAAAGAGAGGGGGCTATTTTAGTCTTTTGGTTTTAAAAATAAAGAATAAAGGAAAAAAGAAAAGAAACACCCTTCACAGTGGAGTACGTCAGTGGATCGTGCCTTCAACGACTTTATTTTCCAGTCGCCTACTCGACTATAGTCGAGCACTTTTGGTTTAGGGGTTTTGGGTTTAGGGGTTTTGGGTTCTAGATTTGTATGTGTTGAAGTTTGACTTTTGGATTTTGTTTTGAGATGGGTATTTTATTTGTTTGAATTGAATGGGTGTTCATTAGAGATGGGTTTTGATGATTTTAGAAAATCATAAAATGATGTTTTAAAGTTGGTATTGTAAATATAATCTCATGAGTTGGCTCAATGGTGTCGGATTTAAAAAAAAATTAAAAAAACTTTACGATTATAATTCGTTGAACTACTGAAATATATTTTCAGTAATACTAGATATTTTAATTCATATCCCAACTTGTGAGATATAATTTAAATTCATATAATATGTTTGAAGCGAAATAAATGATTTAGAATATGTACCATTTTTTTAGTAATGGCTGTAGGGGGTCGACCTACGGTTAACGTGGATCGGATCGGGTTTTTATAAGGCCCAAAGCAATTTGGGTCAAGCCTGTCGAATATGGAACGTCATCTCCTCTTTGAACCTGTAATGGAGTTAGTTTGTCGAACGGAAAGTATCGTCTTCGACAAGAACATGTAAGAAACACAAAAATCAAAGAAGTAGAAAGCTTGATAAAAAGGAAAATAAGTTAGGGGACAATTTCTTATAGTCTTAGGTGCACTTGGGCTGAGCGATGGATATACTTGAGTAGTGATCAAGAATCGAAATGGATTCCGGCGGCCGGAATAACAGTGAGCAGAGTTTCGAGACGCAAATAGCTTGTTTTTTGTATTGATGTTCAGAGAGTTTCATTGTAGCTGAAGAGGGGATATTTATAGAAGAAAAACCCCCTACAATGTTCACCTGATGAAGGTTTTATTGTGGGATGGGTTTTAGGAGAGATTTACTCCCATTTAAATCTGGCGGTTACGACTGTTATCATAAAACAGTAATCGAAGCTAGACTAAGTCAAATATCATATTTTAATTGACGAAAGTCTCGGGTCGACTCGATTGATCACAGGCCAAGCTGGTTTTGATTTGCAATAGTTTGGGCCTTTTTGATCATTGGGCCTAAGAGTCATTTTTAGCTACCACAGTTTGTCCCCCACTCTTTAAAGGTGAGGTCGCCAAGTTTTAAAGAGTGACCTTTGTCGAGTTGTTCACGGGTTTGACTTCGTGTCGATTCAAGATAGCGTGATAGTGTTCCCTAGAGGTAATTTGAAAGATTGTTCCTTTTGTGGAGTCGAGTAATGTTTCGACAATGAGTCGAGTAGAACTTCCTGTTGAAGAATCTATAGAGGCGATTTTCCGTTTGAAGACTTCGTATACCACAAGGACGAGAAGTCCAATCGATGAGACTGGGACAATTCAATTTCCCATTTCCTAACGTAACGCTTCGTTTTTGGTGCAATTAATCAAGTTTTGAATTTCAAATTAACTAGGGGAGTTACTGTCATTAATAGACAACCTTAACGGTTGTGCAACGTGGCTTGTGTGGTTAAGTGATGGTTTATAAACCAAAACTTAATCACTAAGCTTTTCACTTGCCATTTTCACGCTTTAACAAATAAGATAATACTCCAAGTAGTGAAAAAGTTCCTTTTTCAGCAAAGATACCTGTAAATTATTGGTAGATTTCCCAGTAATCTCCATTCAAATTTCCTTTCAAGGTTAGTGAAAGTTATTCCATTTTGGCAAGTTCTTCCATTTTTGCTTTTTTTTTTCTTTTTTCGTACAAAACTAATTTCTATGGATTCATAGGAAATAGGTAGAAGTATTTGAAATTTTTGCCTAGAGTAACATGTGTTCCCTTAATTGTGTTCTTTATTGTGTTTGAAATATTGATTCGTAGACATGTTTAAACTATTCATGTGATATCTCGCAAGTTTGAAACGAGTGTCGTTATGTTGTAAGTGGACGTTGGGTCTGGTAGCCACTGGACCTAGATTAGTTGACGCCCTAGAGAGTTGGATTGATCTTTAGGTTTATTGATTGTTTGTGGAAACCCTAGGTTTTGATTTTAGAACTTAGTTTGTGCTTAACCTTTGCACTTTTCTTTGTGCCTGTCAGTTTTTTGAGATATCATGTCGAGTAACGCTATGATTTCTGATCCAAGCTTTTCCTAGACCCCTAGCGACTTGGAAGATGAAGTCAAAGGGGGAATCAATAGTGACGTTAGGAATGTTGATTGACAAGTTTCCCTAGTAGACCCGTCGAGTGTTGTTAACATTAACAAGGTCAGCTTATTAGAGCAGGGAGTTGTGCGTGCTGTTGTACAACGGGTTAAATTCCTAGAGTATATAGATGTCATAGAGTCATCTATTTCAGGTCATTTCGCTAGGTATTCTTTCTAAAGATATCCCAACAAGTCTACTCACACATAATGACATGGATTGTTTACGAATGATATATGGGATTCTCGTGTCTATTAAGTTGCGCGCAGCGAAGGAACATGAGCAAGTGGACTGGGATATATTATGATGGACTTGTTTTTATGAGTATATCCTTCGATAAGAGTTTAGGTTACCAGTTCCTTCTTTAGCTCAACGTATGTTAGCATTCTATGAGATCACACATGGTCAGTTGATGCCAAATAGCTGGAGGATACTCTTGAGTTTAACTATCCTCTGTGAGAGGAGAAAGTTAAAGTTTGGGTTGGGGTAACTCCTACATAACTACTTTTTGAAGGAACATGTTCATGAGAAAGGTCGCTTCATTTTGGTCCTAAGGTCTAGAGATAGTTAGCTTATTATCGACCTTACAACCAATGACCAAAATTGGAAGGATACCTTCTTCTTTACCAAGGGTCCTTTAATCGACGAACCTTTTTGAAAGTCGAAGTATTTCTACCTGCGTGTCTAGAACTGTTATGGTGAATGTTAATTCCCAATGTCGTTTAGATTGTTTTTGAGTTACCTTTAGTGCTAATGAGTCTAATTGTCCTTATAGATTTAGTAAATGCGGAGAGTAAGTTGCCATGTTCTGAAGCTCCTTAGCGTACTCAGGGTATACTAACTGTAAGGATTCTCATTTATTGATTGGCTTATTTTGTAGACAAACCACATATTGGGGCTTAATGTAAGGGTAGCTTAGGTATTTGATGGTTAGTGTTTTGCACAACCAAGGCCCGTTCAAGACCTTAAGAGAAGAAGCACCAAAGGTATATTCTAGTGCTTTCTTGCTTTGAAGTGATCTAGTTGCACACACACACACAACTCATGCATATATCTTATTCTTGTATGTTGTGTGTTTTATATATGTGCATGCATGTTCTTGAACATCTCTTCTGGCATGTTTTATTTGATTGCATCTTGTTCATTGAAATGTCATAACATGTTTAGGCATTAGGATGCAAAGCCATGAAGTATTTTCATGCATGTTTATATGATTGCATCTTGTTCATTGAAATGCCATAACATGCTTAGGCATTAGGATGCAAAGCCATGAAGTCTCTTCATGCATGTTTATATGATTGCATCTTGTTCATTGAAATGCCATGACATGTTTAGGCATTAGGATGCAAAGCCATGAATTCTATTCATACATGTTTTTTAATTGAGTGCACCTTGTTCAATGACAATGCCATGACATGTTAGGCATTAGGATGCATTCACTTCTGACAATTGCACTTCATGTTTGTTAGTTTTAAATGTGGTGTAATTCGTTTCCCGAAGATGATCGGAAACGTCCACGCTTGCACAATGGTGTGCATGTCTTAGTGCGATGGTTGACCACCTTTAGAAGGTCTCATTCTTCTCTTGGATAGGTGTTAGATTCGGTTTGGTTATTTGGAGTAAAGTGTCTAGTTTCAAAAGATTGGATTTCAATGATTTAAATATTTTTCAAAACTGACCTTAGTACGGTCTTGTGACCATAACTTTTTATAAAAAGATTGAAATTGAGTTTTGTAAAATTCTGGGCAAACTAGATACCCATACATTTCCAACGGTATATTATTCGTAATATTTCATGACCGTTTGGATTGGTTTTGAAATCTCCAAAGTGACTACTAAAACATGGCATCACTGTTGTTATCTGAATCTGACCTTTGGTCACTCAATTGACTATAACTTTTTCTACAGACATCAAAATGTCATTCCATAAATTGGAGTAGAAAGTAGACTTTCATACCTTTCCAACGATATATTATATGAAAGGTTTCGATGTCGCTTGGTCATGTTTTGAGTCACTTGAAAATCAAGCTCTGTGTTGTGACACTTCGCCGCAGTTTGAGTGCTGTGCCTTGAGTGAGAGCGGCATGCTAGCGATAGCAATTCGCCACAGTTCAAGTGCAGCTCCTTGGGTGACAGCGGCATGCTAGCGGCAGTCCCAACCCTGTTTCGTAATTAGGCCATATCTCACTCATTTGGAGTCCGATTTGGCTCATTTTTGAAGGGCAAGTCACATAATTTATAGGGCTATCATCTTAGCACTATAAATAAATCTTTTTCTCTCATTTGTATAAAAGTAATTTTTCGACCCTAGAGAGAGATTAAGAGTTCCCTATTGAGAGAAAGCACCAAGATTGCTTCTTTAACTCTCCAAACCCATTTCCATATGCATAAATCATCATCTAAGCATCATCTAGGTTTATCTAGTATATGCTAATGCATAGGTTTTCTTCAACACACATGGTATGGTATGTTGAACATTATTATCTTACATAATTAGTGTTTTTACTTATCAATTTTATCTCATTTATTACTTGTATGTTCTTAAAGTAATTTCTACATACAAGATTGAGATTATGTGTTGATTGGGTTATTTTGTGATAGCTAGGTTTTATTGTTTATATGCCATCTAGCTAATTAATCTCATTGCATGATTGAAATTGTTTTTTGATAGCTAGGATTTTATGATAGATATATACATCTAGCTAATTAATCTCATTGAAATGTTTGAGATTGTTTTTGATAGCTTTGTATCTAGGATTGGTTATCTTTTACTTAGCTATAGTTGTATGCCATGACATATAGCTATTTTCATATCTAGGATTGATTTTATTGTCATCATATAATCCTAGGTAAGCATCTAAAGTACAGTTGCTTTATCTTGCATATTTTGATATCATTGCATATTCACAATAGGGTTTGATTTCTTTAGAGAAGTAAGTCTTTTGTGATGACCGGGATTAGGTCGTACACTGGGATTAGGTGTTCACATGAGCAATTGAACTAGGTTCACTTATACCGGGATTAGGTAGGTGTGTGATTACTTCCGGGATTAGGTTGTAATCTTTAACACATTTAGTGGATTCAAGGTTCGTGTGTGGCTCACATAATAGCCCGTGGTTTTTCCCATGAGGGTTTCCACCTAAATATCTTGTGTCATTTATTATTCCGCATTTTGTACACTTGATATTTTATATTGACTAGTTTAGGGGTATTTTCGTAAAATTGACATTCTTGCGAAAATTGGGTAAATTCATATAAAATCTATTCACCCCCCTCTAGATTAATATTGTACACACTGTTAATTTGTTTCACTAACAATTCATGCTTACGAAAGGAGTTGGAGGGTGTTGATGTCGGAAGGTAAACTTAGGCCCAGAAGTCTATGGCGTTGGTTGACGTTGAATGTTTCGCGAGCATCTTATCCTCATATGAAAGATTTCGTGTAGTATATTTGGATTAGGAGGAGTCTTGAAATTCTTCATTGTAATATAAAATTTTTAACGCCTTTAACTAATGTTGAACATCATTTCGTAGAGACGTCAATGTTGAGTGCCAAGTTCAACACACCCGACTCCGTTGAAGCACCGAAGCTTCTCAAAGAGAACATGAGCAAGTAATGAGCTCCAGTGAATGCTAGGAAGAAACAAGCAGCCGAGGCATCGAAGGAGAAGACGACTAATGTAGTGGAACATGTTTTCGTTTCTTCTCCAGAATTGAGTCCTTTGAGGATGAAGAAAAGGAAGGTCGTCGACATGAATACCAAAAAGAGTGTCAAAGCTGACCTGAAGAGGAAGTCGGTTGTCGCTGCATCGTCAACCCTCGATTCAACATTGGTATTGTTTCCTCCAGAAGTGTTGGCGTTCAAGGAGCCGAGTGGCTTTCTAAAGAATTCAAACGACCTTCTTTTCATTGCTGATGAGGAATACCTTAAGGGGAAAAAGATAGAGGAGGTATTCGAGGTGGGTCTTCTCTCGACTTTCAGGTAAGTTGGTTTATTCTTCTATGTTCTTTCTTTTTTCTAATAAGTTTGAGTGTTCACGATACGACATTTGTTTTGTAGGCTTTACTGGTGCAGATGCATCTGCATGACAGATATAAAATTACTAGAAATAGATGTACCAAGCTTTAGAAAGCCAATGATAGTCTACAGAAGTAGGTTGACACGCTTGATAAGGAAAACAAAGAATTGGAGAATAAAAACTCGACTTTGGAAGATGAAGTGAAGTTGTTAAGAGAGGATAGAGATTGGCATCGCGATGAATCGAAAAGGGAAAAACAAGTTGTCGCGGAGCAGGAGCGACATGTCGTAAGATTAAATGGGCAACCTCTATCAATCGCGGCCGAAGCTATATGCAAAGCTATGGCGGAGCTCTTCAAACAATATTTATATGGCGAACATGTGAAATGGGAGGCCCAAGCGATGCAAACGGAGATCGACGATTGGGCGGAGTTGGAGCGTATCAGACTCGATCACTCGAGGGATCTCTGGTCGTAGGGGAAGTTGTCGACGAAGGAGATGTAGAAGAAGTCGACAAGAACCTAGATGGTGTTGCTGATCCTAATGCTGCAATTGATGATTTGAACTGATCCTTGATAGTTTTCGTATTTATTTATTTATGTTGAATGGGAGTACTGTTATAATTTCCTATGTCGACATTCCATGTAATTCCGAATGCTTTTACTTCGACTTATTTTTGTACATCTTTATTCTAACCATTTTTGATCTTATACTTTGACTTGATACCATGATCGAGTCTAAAACTGTTGTCGTTATGTCGAATAGGAGGTTCATTTGACAGTTTAAATTTTATGACCGTGTACTTGCGTAATATGACAATGAAGTCGACTTAATAGTTTTATAATAATCGTGTAAACATTTATTGAATTGACAAGATTTATTTTACTAGTACAAAATCACTTGCTTGTGTAATTAGGTCGACACGACCTTTTTATTTACAATGAAAATCGCATACATGCGTGATTGGTTGACACGACCTTTTTATTTATAATGAAAATCGCGTACATGCATAATTGGTCGACACGACCTTATAATGAAAACCGTGTACATGCGTAATTTAGTCAACATGACCTTACAATGAAAACCGCGTACATGAGTAATTGGTCGACACGACCTTTTTATTTATAATGAAAATCACGTACATGTGTAATTGGTCGACACGACCTTATAATGAAAACCACATACATGTGTAATTCGGTCGACATGACCTTACAATGCGTGTACATGCGTAATTGGTCGACACGACCTTTTTATTTATAATGAAAATTGCGTACATGCATAATTGGTCGACTTGTCCCATGTACTATTTCCCCAACTCCCTGTATGTGAAGTTGACTAAAGATATTATGAGTTGTATTCATTAAACTGAGATTTGTAGATCTTTGAATGCAAGATGTCGTGCCATCTTTGACCATTGAATACAGGGCTTGAATTTTTCGATTAGTCATTCATGTCCTGGAATGATTAGCATTGGTTGCTTGTCAACGTCGACAACTATTAATTGGTTAGAAAGTTTTTAAGAAATGATGATTTTTTTTTGTGTGAGCACGGTTTTGCACTTGGTTGCAACTAAGTTATCATCATTGCTTTTTGTTTTTTCGACTTGTCAGTATTTTCGGTGAATTCAATAGTGGAAATATAAAAATTGAAATAAATAGGACTAGAAATGATATTGTTTTAGATGTAGGGTGTTCCAGCTGTTATGTATCTCTCGTTTGTTGATTCCTTGCAATTTGTATATCCCTCGCCCTTTTATGTCTATGATTTGGTAAGGACCTTCCCATGTTGGTCCGAGTTTTCCTGCGCCTTCCTCTCATGTGTTTCGAAAAACTCGTCGTAGTACCAAGTCGTTAATTTTAAATATTCTGACCTTCACTTTCTTATTGTAATGTCGTGCGGCTTATTGTTGATATGCTTGTATTCTTAACGTTGCAGGGTCCCGATGTTCGTCTAGGTGATCTAGTTCAAAAGAGGGCTCTAGACTGTTTTACTCCTCGGATGATTTTCACTTCGAGCCGTTGTAAGTCTTATCTCTATTGAGATCACTACTTCGGAGCTGTAGACAAGCGAGAAAGGAGTCTCTTCTATCGATCGACGGGGAGTGCAATGTATGACTAGAGTATTTCTGGGAGTTTGTTTGCCCACTCGCTCTTTTCCGCCTCTATGAGCTTCTTCAGCGTGTTGACAATGGTTTTGTTAGTCGACTTCGCTTGTCCATTGGCTTGAGGGTACCGTGGTGTTGAAAAGCTTAACTTTATTCCATACTTGTCGTAGAAATTTTTGAAGTCGTATGAAATGAATTGGGACCCGTTGTTGATTACTATCTCCCAAGGTACTTCGAATCTGCAAATTATAATTTTCCAAACAAAATTGCATACCTCTATGTCGTGCAATTGTTGGAATGCTCCGATTTCCACCCATTTGGTGAAATAATCTATCAGTACCAGCATGTAGACAATGCCTCCAGGTGCTGCTGGTTGTTTACCTACAATATCCATTCTCAATTTCATACATGGCCAAGGGGCCGATATCCAGTTCAATTTACCTATGGGGAGGTGCGACACTTGAGCAAATCTTTGGCATTTGTCATAGGTATTCACATGTTTTGGAAGTCGAATCGCATGGTTGGTTAGTAGTATTCGGCTGTGATAGCTCTATTCTACAAGCTTCGAGCACAAAAATGGTTTCCGCATACCTCGTAATATAGGCTTTTGAGGACGTCGTATGCTTCTTGTGGAGCCATACCTCTCAAATAGGGAACTATAAACGATTTTTTGTAAAGCTTACCATATAAAATACAGAATTTTAAGGCTTTTGCCTTTATTTTCGTTACTTCCGATCTGTTTCCTGGTAGGATGTCGGCTTGTAGATAACTTTGTATAAAATCTATCCAGCTTGTTCCTTGATTGACAAGTGCGATTGTTTCCTCTTCTTGAATTGTCGGTGACAAAAGATGTATGACAGGTATTGACTTGGAGCCATTGGTCGATATTGATCCTAGACTTGCCAACGCATCTGCCCTGGTATTCTCCGACCTTGGTATTTGTTAAATAGTGAACTTATCGAAGGTCGACTGTAGTTGCTTGGCTTTTGCTAAGTATGCTGCCATTCGTTGGTATCTGGCTTCATACGACCCATTTATATGCCGAACGACGAGCTGTGAGTCACTTTAAACTTGTATATTTTTAATGTTCAAACTTTTTGCAAGGTCGAGCCCAGCGATTAAGGCTTTATATTCAGCTTCGTTGTTTGTCGCATGGAATTCATAGTGGATCGATTGCTCTAGTGTGTCTCCATACGGGGATTTGAGCACAAGTCCAAGTCCACTTCCTTTGATGTTGCTGGAACCGTCGACAAATGATACATTTCCCACTCACAGGGTTTTCCGTGAGTACTACTAATTCTTGTTCAGTCTATATCACAAAGGGTAAAGTCTACAATAAAGTCAGATAATACCTGTGATTTCATTGCAGTTCGCGGTTGGAAGCTGATGTCATATTTGTTAAGTTTGATAGCCCATTTTGTCATTTGACTTGAAAGCTCAGGCTTATGCAGTACATTTTTAAGTGGGAATGTAGTTAGTACCTTAATTGAGTGGCATTGAAAGTATGGTCTTAGTTTGCATGAGGCTACGATAATTGACAATGCCAACTTTTCCAGTCAATTGTATCTGGTTTTTACATCAAGTAGGGCTTTACTCACGTAATACACGGGATGTTGTACGCCACCTTCTTCCCTGACCAATACAGCGCTTACTGCCGTGTCGGTTACCGCTAGATATATGAGTAATGTCTCTTCGTCTTTTGGTTTCGACAGTAACACGAGTGAGGTCAGATATTTCTTTAAGTCTTATAGTGCCTTTTTGCAATCATCGTTCTACTCAAAGGCTTTATTCTTTCTTAGTGTGTTAAAGAATGGATGGCACCGTTTGGACGGCTTGGAGATGAATCTGCTCAAAGCCGCTACTCAACCCGTGAGCTTATGTACGTCTTTTACACATCTAGGTGATTTGATTCCTTGTGTCAATCGGATTTGGTCAGGATTCACTTCGACACCTCTCTAGGTGACTAAGTAACCTAAAAACTTCCCTGAAGAGACACCAAATGAGTATTTAGTGGGGTATAGTTTCATACCATATTGATCAAGTACGTCGAACGATTGCTTCAGATGCTCTATGTGTTGTTGAGCGACCAGGGACTTGACAATCATGTCATCAATGTAGACCTCCATTGTTGATCCGAGCATTTTAGTGAACATCTTGTTGACCAGTCGTTGATAGGTTGCACTTACATTTTTTAAACCAAAAGACATAACCATGTAACAAAAAATACCTCGCTCTGTGACGAAGGCGGTTTTTTCCTGGTTGTCAGGATGCATCAAGATCTGGTTGTAACTAGAGTAGGTATCCATGAAGCTGAGCAGTTTGTGTCCTACTGTAGTGTCGACCAACATGTCGATGTGAGGAAGTGGGAATGGATCTTTGGGGCACGCCTTGTTAAGATTTGTGAAGTCAATGCAAACACGCCACTTCCCGTTTTTCTTCTTCACGACAACGATGTTCGCTAGCCAGTCTGGATATTTTACTTCCTTAACTGACCCGATGTGGAATAGCTTCTGGATTTCCTCGTTGATTACTTTATTCCTTTTTGGGCTGAATTTCTTCTTTTTTGCTTCACTGGTGGATGATCTGGGTATACCAGTGATCGGTGAACTATTACCCCAGTGTAGATACCAACCATGTCTGAATGCGACCAGGTGAAACTGTTTCATCATTCCTTTAGAAAATCGATCAATGTTCACGGATCTCCTTAGGTAGACCGGATCCGATGAAGACTTTATGTTCTGGTTGATCTGGATCGACCGACACCTCATCGAGTTCCTCCATCTTTGGCTTGTTTGAAGTCGACTCGACTCTAGATTTTTTTGTAATTGCCATAATTCTTCTTTCTTCTTCTTCTTCATAGTGTTTTGGTAGAATTCTCTGGCTGCTCTTTGTTTGCCCCTAATTTCTCCTACTCCTCATCTAGTAGGGAACTTAATCATTTGATGGTAGGTCGACAGAATCATTTTCATCTTGTGTATCCAGGGTTTTCCTAAGATAGCGTTGTAGGGTGATTAGCAATTGAGCACTAGGAAGTTGATGTATAAGTTTACGCTCTCTGCGTAGACTGGTAGTATAATTTCTCCCAAGGCACTCTTTTATTCGTCAATGAACGCTGAACCCTGTCAACATTGTCATGCGATGGGTGATTTTGGATTCTTCGACTTGTATTTCTCGTAAGGCACTGTTAAATAGAATGTTGCATGAACTACCATTGTCGATTAAAATTCTTTTTGTTAAACAATTCGCAATATGCAATAAACTAACTAAAGAATCATGATGAGGAGAAAACAAATCTGATTTATTTGTTGAGCCAAAAGTGACGGTTTCGTCGATCATCAAAGGGTGTCCTCTGTCGGGTTGAATTTCAGCATTCGACATTTGTCATGTGTGTCTCTTCACTGCAAAATAGCTTACCACACTAACATCAGATCCACCTACAATGTAATTGATTACTTTATCCTGTCGAGGTGGTTCTGATGGCTTATTGTTTACACTTGTTTGTCTCTTTTCATCGAGTCAAGTGAGGGTTTGTTTCCTCTTGTTGGTCAAGAACTCTTGCAAATGTCCCTGCTTTAGAAGTTCCGTAAATTTGAGGGTGACGCAATCCTCTGTTCGATGGCCATGATCCCCATAGAATTCACACCAAAGTCTTGCGTCACGATGTTCTAAGGTGCAATCATTTTTCGTGGCCATTTGATTGTCTTCCCCATCTTTCTCATCACCGCTACGAGATTGACTGGTTCGATGTTAAGGTTGTACTCTAGTATTTGGACATGTGATCAACTTGACCTTGGGAGGCTATGTCCATACGACCGTTTGTCGATTGGTCAGTTCTGGCGACGCTGATTGTTACGTCGATTATTGGTTGGATAGGGTTCAATTCTTTTGCTGTTCAACCTTCTGTCAATATGATCGTTTCGCCTACTGCGTAGTTATTAACCTTTCCTATGAAGTTGGCTTTGTCTTCCTCCCATTTGATATGGGTCTATGGTTTTGCGAGCACTTCTTCTATTGTCTTGCATAAATACTTGGTAAGTTATTTATAAAGATCGAAATCGAACCTGAGGCCTTTTCTAAATGTGTAGATGGCAATTGCTTGGTTGTAGTGTAGGATTTGCATTTTCTCTCAATTGAAGCGGCCGACATAAGTCCTTAGGTTTTCGCCGTGTCTCTGCGTTATGGTATACAGGTTATCCGACTGTTTTTCTAACTTTCGACTACTCGCAAATTGCTCCACAAATGTATCTGTAAGCTGTGCAAAAGAAGTAATAGAGTTATTGGGCAAATTAGTATACCATTGTGGGGTAGGACCACTAAGACTAGACCCGAAGGCTTTGCACATGCACGTTTCTCTAAGATCATGTGGGATTGCTGTAGTGAACATTCTCTATTTGTACCGCGCTATATGGTCGTCTGGATTTGTCGTGCCCTCATACTGCTTCATATTTGGGAAGCTGAATTTCCGTGGCATCTCGACAAAGGCAATCGCATCGACAAAGGGTGAATCAGTGAAGCTGTTTGCCATACTCTTCTTAATTGGTTTTGGGACTCATGGAATCCTTTAGATAAGAGCTTTCATTTCTGCGAACCTACGGGAAAGTTTAGGGTTAGCAAATAAATGTGGATCAGATCTAGATTTTTCCAATCCTGGTGTCGACTGGAGTGACATGAGTGTCTTGATGGCGTTTTCAGGTCATAGATCTATGACTGGGTTCTGCTCATGCGGCATTTCATGCCGGATTGGCAAGTTATTGAGATCAATCTCGACCCGAGCCATCTGGGTCGTTTGTTGATTCTGTCCTACATTGGGGTTCATGTTTGGTCTCACGAGATTAGTTGGTGCGACCGGAGTTGTCCTATCTACCTCCTGTTCACCATTCGGAGTTAGGATTAGGAGTTTCGGTGTCGTGTTATTAGGTATTCCGTCAATCAAGGCTTGTAGCTCGTCATTTGTCGTACGGATCGTAACATTTTCTGCTTCGAGCTCCTGCAATTTTTCTACATTTGCAGCCATCTGGGTAGTCAACACAGCGATCTGCTCTTCAACGGTTGGTGCGTTTCCATCTCCAGACATATTGAGAAAATGTTCTATTGATTTGGCCAACTCGTTTGAAAAGTTACAATAGGCCCCACGGTGGGCGCCAAACTGTAGGGCGGTCGACCTACGATTAACATGGATCAGATCGGGTTTGTATAAGCCCCAAAGCAATCTGGGTCAAACCTGTCGAATATGGAACGTTGCCTCCTCTTTAAACCTGTAATGGAGTTAGTTTGTCGAACAGAAAGTATTGTCTTTGACAAGAACCTGCAAGAAACA
The DNA here is from genome assembly GCA_035582765.1 of Acer negundo. Lineage (NCBI taxonomy): Eukaryota > Viridiplantae > Streptophyta > Magnoliopsida > Sapindales > Sapindaceae > Acer > Acer negundo. The sequence continues at coordinate 20,075,152 of CM069231.1, read as the reverse complement.
TAAAAAAGAAACAAGCAGAAAGTTCGATAAAAAGGAAAATAAGCTAGGGATTGATTTCTTATAGTCTTAGGTGCGCTTGGGCTGAGTGATGGATATACTTGAGTCGTGATCGAGAATCAAAATGGATTTCGGTGGCTGGAATAACAGTGAGCAGAGTTTCGAAAAGCAAATAGCTTGTTTTTGTATTGATTTTCAGAGAGTTTTGTTGTAGCTGAAGAGGGGATATTTATAGGAGAAAAACCCCCTCCAACGTTCACCTGATGAAGGTTTTATTGTGGGAGGGGTTTTAGGAAAGATTTACTCTCATTCAAATCCGATGATTACGACTGTTATCATAAAGTAATAACCAAAACTGGACTAAGTCAATTATCAGATTTTAATTGACGAAAGTCTCAGATTGACCCGACTAATCACAGACCAAACTGGTTTTGATTCGTAATAGTTTAGGCCTTTTTAATTATCGGATCTAAGAGCCATTTTCGGGTATCACTATGACATTGTAAATCTAAATAATAATAATAACTAAATTATAATTTTGGTGGGCCCGAAATTGTTTTGAAATATAATACACACTAGTAGTCAAAGACAACTTTTTGATGTGCAGTCAATTTCATGAGCGCGCGTGCTTAGATTTGCAACGAGGCCATCTTCGGACGGCTTCTTGTGTAGATTATATATATTCTATCGATTGAGGCCTCCTGACTCTCTGTTCACTGATTGGTCTGTGCAGTGCACCGTCTCCATTCGCGAGTGGCCATATAATAATAGAAGTATGACAATTGCCAAAGAAGATGATTCATTATCATAAATATTTATTTTTCTTGTTTTGACTTATTATATAGTCCATAATTTGCCACATCTTCACTCGTTTTCTGTATCTACTAATAAACCCAGTGAAGACTGAAATCTCTCCCAGCTCTGTAAAGTTACCTCCCCTAGCTGTACACACCAGCTTCCTCTGAAACGTACTCATATGAGAATTCTCTCTCTCTCTCTCTCTCACTCTGTCTCAAAAGTCAAATCTTGCTTTAAATATTAAATATTCTGTATCCCTATCTTTTTGTTAAAACAACCCCAGAATTCACGTGACTAGTATAACAAAAGATATACGTGGTATATTATCATCATTATCATTAATATTAACATTGTTTTTCATTCTAAAGAATGGGTAGGATGGTGTTGGTTGCAGTGGTTTGGTGGTTGTTGGTTGCTGTGGAGGGATACCCAGTTCAGGATCTGGTGACTTCATTGCCTGGTCAACCCAAGGTCGGTTTCAAGCAATTTGCTGGGTATGTTGACGTCGATGTCAACAATGGAAAGAGCTTGTTTTACTACTTTGTTGAGTCTGAAGTAGACCCTCACAACAAACCCCTCACTCTCTGGCTCAATGGAGGTTGGTTTTGTCTTCCTTTTTCAATCTCTTTTCTTTTCCAAATTGACATTAACATCACATATATTGACATTCAGGCCCAGGTTGTTCCTCCGTCGGTGGAGGTGCGTTTACAGAATTGGGTCCATTTTATCCGAGAGGTGATGGTCGCGGCCTTCGAAGAAACAAAATGTCATGGAATAAAGGTATAACACTAGCATCTAACTTAATTGCTTATTATCTGGATCTACTCCATTTTAATTTATTATTATTATTTTGTAGCATCAAATCTCCTCTTCATTGAGTCTCCTGTTGGAGTTGGATGGTCATACTCAAATACAACTTCTGATTATACTTGCGGGGATGCCTCCACAGGTAAAATCAAACATACATATATAACTGAACATTTTTTGTGTTGGAAGCTCAATTCCTTTTTTTTTTTTTTTTTGTGGCAGCCAAGGATATGCGTACATTCATGTTGAAATGGTTTGAGAAGTTCCCAGAGCTCAAATCAAGAGAATTGCTTCTTACTGGGGAAAGCTATGCAGGTGTGACAAATAGTACTAGACAGTTGTTTAAAAATATAACTGTTCAGGGCATAATTTGTTTTAGTGCCCCAAATCTATGCTATTTCAAAATATAATTATTTGCAGGTCACTACATACCACAGTTGGCAGATGTTCTGCTGGACCATAATGAACGTTCGACTGGTTTCAAGTTCAATATCAAAGGAGTTGCTGTAAGAAAATCTATTTGAACCCCCTATGGTTGCTCTTTGTCATTTCATGGTTGTCGTTTATTTGTTTCTTACTCTCAACAGATTGGAAACCCACTTCTCAGACTTGACCGAGATGTTCCAGCAACATATGAATTCTTTTGGTCTCATGGAATGATTTCTGATGAAGTTGGTCTCACCATTATGAACAATTGCGATTTTGACGATTATGTGTATGCTAGTCCTCACAATGTATCAAATCCATGCAACGATGCCATAAGTCAAGCAAACATCATCGTTGGTGAATATATAAACAATTATGATGTGATCCTTGATGTTTGTTATCCATCTATAGTAGAACAAGAGCTCCGGTTGCGGAAAATGGTATACACATGCCTTCTCCTTTAAATGCATTGTTTGTTTTTTTTTTTTTTTAATTCTTAATATATGTATATGTATACAGGCTACTAAGATAAGCGTTGGAATTGATGTGTGTATGACCTACGAAAGACAATTCTATTTCAACCTTCCTGAGGTTCAGAAGGCTCTCCATGCCAATCGTACTAATTTACCTTATCGCTGGTCAATGTGCAGTGGGTAAGATATATCTGGCCTATTCTTTCAATTTACGACTAGTACATTTTTTTTTTTACTTATCTTTCCTGTATTGGGCAGTGTTTTAAATTACAGTGACACTGATGGTAACATGAACATGCTTCCCTTGCTCAAAAGAATAGTCGAAAACAAAATACCTGTTTGGGTATTTAGGTAAGATCTAATTTGCCTTTTTGTTAATCAATTGTTAACGATGATATGATTTCTAATTCTGAATTAACTGTATAGTGGTGATCAAGATTCTGTTGTACCTCTGTTGGGGTCCCGGACACTGATCCGTGAACTAGCACATGATCTAAACATGAAGGTTACTGTCCCGTATGGAGCTTGGTTTCACAAAGGCCAGGTACGGGGCTTGAAAGTTTGAAACATCTATTCATTAATTTCATTTCATGTGTTTGGGTAATTAACTAATTAGTCTAAGTGTTTAGGTGGGAGGTTGGGCCACTGAATATGGAAATATATTGAGTTTTATAACAGTAAGGGGTGCTGCTCATATGGTACCCTATGCACAGCCATCAAGAGCTTTGCATCTTTTCAGTTCATTTGTTCATGGCCAGAGACTGCCTAATAATACACGGCCATCCATTGATGATTAACATTTAAGACCGACCAAAGGCAAAAAGGGCTTTTGGGACAAAAAAATTATGAAAGCAAATGGCATTTCAATTCATATTTCCCAATTCGTCGAATGTAAGACTTTTGTTGCCGATTCTTATTTCTGATTCAAATTCAACATGATTGAATTCATAACCAAATCTTTTTATGTTTTGTAGCAAACAATGTGTTAATCGTTCTTCATGGGAATTATTCTAGTCATATTTTCCTAGTGATATATTCTCAATATTTTGAAAATAAACAAGGTTTCAACGGAAATTCATTGCTTTTTAAAGTAATTATAAATGTTTCTTTCTAAGTTGTAATCTAAAATATTAATAGGTTTACATTTCCTAGGATTTTATAACTTTTATTTATTTTGTTATGTTATCCTAGCTTATTTTATGATAACTTTTATCCCAATAAATCACAAATATGAGTCTTTTTTTTAATTAGAATCTCCATTCTCATTCACCAACCCTCTTTCTTTTATATGTTCTTTTTTATAATTTTTTTATTATTTTTTACTTTTTAATAAATAAAATATAATACTCCTTTTTTCCGGTACTTTTAGTTTTGACAATATGATTTTTTTTTTTTTTTTCTATTCTTGTTTTAAGCTTTTTTTTTTTTTTTTCCTTTCCCGTTTGACTGTTTGACTTGATCGTTTATTTAGTCCGATTATGTTTTTTTTTTTTTTTTTTTTTTGTTATGATACTTGTTATATGTTTCTTAAGTTTCATAATTATTAAATAAAACCTATGTTTAATACTTTTATATTTAAATAACTTTTTTATAATAATACAAATTGATTTTTGGGTTCAAACTAAAACCAACTAGATTATGCGAGATTTTTTTTTTTGTTTAATTTGAATTGTTTGCCAAACCAAATCACATTGATTTGGACCATTTAGTTTGGGTTGAAATACAACAAAATCTATACATTTTAGTTTGGTTTGACATTTAACTTAAATCCAAACCAAACTGAAAATGCAATCCTCTTCATGTCATCTTATTTTCATCTATTTACCAAAAAAATTCATGTATACATTTACAGTAAACCTCCAAAAATTAATAATCTTTATAATATAATAATTTTTTCCGGTCTCAATTTGAGCCAATAGGATAAATTAAAAATTGAGATAAATTGATAAGATAATACTTTTCAAAAAACCATTATATATTTATATGGTCCCATTTATATCATAACTTAATAATTTATTGAAATTACAAATATAATTTACTATTAAATTTTCTTGAAATATGACTATTGTTGCTTGTTTTTTTCTCCAATTTTTCTTAATGCATTTAGAAGTTTTGGAGTTGAATTCTAAAAAATAAATAAAAAATTATGAACTGTTGTTGATACTTCAAGTGTTTCTTTACGCGTAACAAGCTCAACTATTGTATCATCCCCTTCTTAAGTACAATTGAATTAAATTTTTATTAATGTATTTTTAGTTAATTAATGATATCACTTGAATCTTTAGTCGGTTGTTTATATATATATATAATCATAAATGAATTCTATAAATTATTAATTTATCGATTAATTAATAAATTTATTAATTAATAATTTATAAATATTGTACGGTATATATGAATATAAACTCAAAATCAAAATTATAATTTATAGCCTGCAAATTAGTTTTTCTCTAATAGACATATAACTATAAGTATACATATAGCACACTTATTCGTCTCATCATTTTTTACTATGTAAGCATTATTTGACTCAATTACATTACTTTTTCTAACAAAAAAGTGATGAGTTGGATAAATGTACTATAAGTATGCTCACAGTTATATGCCTACTAGAGAAAACTCGCCGTCATATATATATATATACATATATATATATATATAAATTTTTATATGAGGATGCCCTGATATAATTATATAAGGATATTGAATGTGGGCCACTCGTTTTACATACTTTGACTTGGTATGTATGCACTTGTCAAATCACTTTTATAAATGAGTGACTGACATTCAATATCCTGATAAAGTTATATAAGGATGCCCTGTTAGGAACGAGACCGTATATATATATATATATATATATATAAAAAAAATTGATATTTTTTAGAAAATAGAGACTTTTTTATTTTTTTTTATTTTTACGGTATCTATCTATCTATCTATATAAGCTTTTTACCATTTGTAGGATTTGAGCTGCTGACTTATCACTCATTTATCCAAACCCCAAACCTGTTAATCTAGAATACACCCCACCCCCCCTCCTATAAGGGGGTAAGCATTATCCCCCTTCCAAAAAGATGACATGTGTCTAAGAAGGGGTAAATATCATCTATTTTGGGGGGGTAATAATTTCCTTCCTTTAATGGAGGTGAGCAAAAGTGTTATCATCTATCTAATAGCTGAATTATGTCTGTGGGGTAAAAAAAGAGACATGGATAGGATTTATTAAACAAATATTTGGATGACATGGCTTGAGAGGGTTTGTTTGGATTTTTGAAGCTTTTTCCCGGTAAGACTTTATACAGACACCCAAATTTTAGATTAGACTTTTCTTTAATTATTCCAGAAAATTAACTGTAGTTAGCAACATCAAACAAACAAAAAAAATGTAAACTAAACAAGCTTCGGTCTACACGTCCCCGAGTTCGATGCGGTGCAGACGCATATTTCTGTTGATATCTTTACCCAACTCAAATCCACACTCCATTCTTCACTACTCAACCTTGTCGAAGATATCCTCCGAGTCAACTCACCCGACCTCAAATCCCATATACATCCATCTCTTGAAAATATGTCTCCAAGAATGCAGAAGAATAAATACCCACCGCCTGTTCGACGAAAGGTCTCATATACTAAAAACATGCAGAATTATCCATGCCCACAGCACCAAATTTGGATTCGCCTCAAGAGGGTTGCTGGGGAATGCAATTGTTGATCTTTATGCCAAGTGTGGCAATGTAGACTTGGCCAACAAGGTGTTTTATAGGCTTGAAAACAGAGATGTTTTCGCTTGGAATTCTATTTTATCCATGTATTCCAAAAGCGGGTTGTTTGATCATTTTGTTAAGTCTTTTGCTCTGCTGTGTAATTCTGGTGTGTTGCCGAATGAGTTCACATTTGCCATGGTTTTATCTACTTGTGCAAGATCATTGGATGTTAGTTATGGTAGGCGAATTCATTGTAAAGTTATTAAGGTTGGATTTCAGTCGAATTCTTTTTGTCAGGGTGCTCTCATTGAGATGTATTCTAAGTGTAATAAAGTGAGTGATGCAAGGAGGGTTTTTGATGGGGCAGTGGATTTGGATACAGTTTCTTGGACATCAATGATTTCTGGATATGTTCAAGCTGGTTTGCCTGAGGCAGCATTGGAGCTGTTTGAAAAGATGAAGAAAGTTGGCCACATTCCGGACCAAGTGGCCTTTGTGACTGTGATAAATGCATGTGTTCATGTAGGAAGGCTTGATGATGCATGTGAATTGTTTTCTCAGATGCAAAATCCGAATGTTGTGGCATGGAATGTGATGATTTCAGGGCACGCCAAGAGAGGCTACGAGGCAGAAGCTGTAAAGTTTTTTGAAAGAATGAGGAAAGCTGGTGTTAAATCCTCAAGATCCACGTTAGGAAGTGTGTTGAGTGCGATTTCTAGTTTAGCTGCTATTGACTTTGGCTTGATGGTTCATGCTGAGGCTATTAAACAGGGTTTAAACTCTAATATTTATGTGGGAAGTTCTTTGATTAGTATGTATGCCAAGTGCAAGAAAATGGAATCTGCGAAGAAAGTGTTTGATTCTTTGGATGAGAGGAATATCGTCTTATGGAATGCCATGCTTGGAGGTTATTCACAAAATGGGTATGCTCATGAAGTGTTGGAATTGTTCTCTGAAATGAAGAGCTTTGGTTTTCATGCTGATGACTTTACCTATACTAGCATTCTGAGTTCATGTGCTTGCTTGGAATATCTGGAAATGGGTTGTCAGTTGCATACAGTCATTATCAAGAACAACTTAGCCTCAAACTTATTTGTGGGAAACGCATTGGTTGACATGTATGCTAAGTCTAGGGCTCTGACTGAAGCAAGGCAACTATTTGAGCGCATGGCGAATCGAGACAATGTTTCGTGGAATGCAATTATTGTTGGATATACACAGGAAGGGGACAAGTTTGAGGCTTTTAACATGTTTATGAGAATGATTTTGTGTGGGATTGTGCCTGATGAAGTGTCCTTAGCCAGTATACTCAGTGCCTGTGCAAATGTTCAAGGTCTCAAGCAAGGGAAACAGGTACACTGTCTCTCAGTCAAAGTTGGTCTGGAAACAAGTATTTATTCAGGTAGCTCACTTATTGACATGTACGCCAAGACTGGAGATATTGAGGCTGCACATAAAGTCCTATCTGGCATGCCTGGGCGAAGTGTGGTTTCCATGAATGCTCTGATTGCTGGATATGCTCAAAACAATCTAGAGAAAGCAATTATTCTGTATCAAGAGATGCATGCTGAAGGATTAAACCCATCTGAAATTACTTTTGCAAGCCTTATAGATGCATGTGATGGACCTCATAAGTTCAATCTGGGAACACAATTCCAATGTGTTATAGTAAAGATGGGTCTTTTATACAATGATGAGTTCTTGGGCGTCTCTCTTCTGGGCATGTATATGAACTCCAGGAGACATACAGATGCAAGAATTCTCTTCACGGAGTTCCTGAATCCAAAAAGCGTAGTTTTATGGACTGCTATTATTTCCGGACACACTCAAAATGATCTTAATGAAGACGCCTTGCATTTCTATCGAGCAATGCGTAGCAACAATGCCCTACCAGATCAGGCTACATTTGTGAGTGTCCTTCGTGCATGTGCTCTCTTATCTTCTTTGAGAGATGGTAGAGGGATCCATTCTCTCATTTTTCACACTGGTTATGATTTAGATGAGTTAACAGGTAGTGCCCTTGTAGACATGTATGCTAAATGCGGGGATGTGAAAAGTTCTGTTCAGGTTTTCGATCAAATGGGTAATAAAAATTTTGTTTTCTCTTGGAACTCAATGATAGTTGGATTTGCAAAACATGGTTATGCAGAAGATGCACTAAGAATCTTTGATGAAATGAAGGAAACACATGTTTTACCTGATGATGTTACCTTCCTTGGTGTCCTGACTGCATGTAGTCATGCAGGGAAGGTATCTGAAGGTCGTCAGATCTTTGAGAGTATGGTAAATTACTATGGGATCAGTCCTAGAGTAGATCATTGCGCATGCATGATTGATCTTCTAGGTCGAGGGGGTTTTCTTAAAGAGGCAGAAGAATTCATTGACAAACTAAATTTTGAACCGGATGCTAAGATTTGGGCTACATTGCTAGGGGCTTGTGGAATACATAGAGATGATATTAGGGGAAGGCGGGCAGCTGAAAAACTAATTGAGTTGGAACCCCAGAATTCTTCACCCTACGTGCTGCTTTCCAATATATATGCTGCACTGGGAAAGTGGAATGAGGTTAACAGTTTGAGAAGGGAAATGAGAGAAAAAGGAGTGAAGAAGTTGCCTGGATGTAGCTGGATCGTCATAGGACAGAAAACTAACTTATTTGTTGCAGGGGACACATCTCATCCTAGTGCAGATAATATTAATCAAGTTTTGAAGAATTTGACAGCATTAATGAGAAGGAATCACTATATTCCTGTAATTGATTCCTTTTGGCAGGATCAACTATAACAGCAGCAGCTTCTTTTGTCCAATAATTTGATCCCGACAAGGAGGATTCTTAGTGCGGAATCCTACGTGTAATTTCTTGTGGAATCCTAATTTTGTGTTCCTTTACAATACTAATTATAGGAATGCACGTACAGTTTTTGAGAGAGGTTCAACCCAGCACTGCTTACCTGCCAATTTTACAAATTTGTTTTGATATTTGTTTCTCCAATCATGCCGTTACATTGTATGCAAATATGTTATGGCAATAAATGAAAGATGCCAACTGTTATTGCTATCAAAACTATGGTATTTTGTGCTGCTTGGACGGCTGAGGCTTCCACAAATGTGCATAAATAAAATAACATGAGAGACAAATTAAGCATACATTGGATTAGCCGTCTAATTCAATTTCTTCCATCTGCATCCCTAGCAAGCTCATTATTCATTAATTTCATTTTCTGTTTACAACCTGTTCTACAGTAAACAATTTTCGGTCATGTTTTTCTCTGTAAATATCGAATTAATTTCTTTTCTTTCTTTCTTTTAGACAGGCACAGCTGGTTTGTATGATTTGTAGGGGAAAGTTGATCACAAGAAAAAGATGGTGCCTCTAGGTAGCATGAAAACAGTGTGTTATGTTTGATTACTTGCTAGTCCTAGAAGAACAATATCACTAGCTTGGAACTGCTTTTCCAAGGCAACACAACTATGCCTGGACAAAGTAACCCTCCAGGTTCTCCAACACATATCTCTGTCTCTGATGTAGAAATGTACTCTGTGAGGTATGTTCATACAATTTCTGAGGCAGGGCGGCTTCTCCCTTCAGCGACCAAATGGAATTCAATACAAGTTGGTTTCAACATGGTTCCTGAGTCTTCCACACCATACGATTCTCTCCCTTCCAGATACTCTAAATCTTTTGATTATCAACTTGTTATCACCAACAGAAAATACTTCAAAAGTTTCGTTTATACTTCTGCATCGATACTTTTTCTCATTCTTCTACTTGTTCTCTTGGTGCACTTCTTGCCTCACAAACATCACCACCATGGCCATTCAAAGAATCTTACACTTGCACTCAACCAAGCTCTAACATTTTTCGATGCTCAAAAGTGTAAACTTCTTTTTTCTTTTTCATTTGGTAACCTTAGTTCTTTATCTTGATTCAATTCCATCAGATTGCTTTTGCTTTTTACTTGCAGCCGGCAGTTATCCAAGTAACAGTCCAGTGAAATTCCGAGGAAATTCAGGAATGCAAGATGGGATTTTCAACAACACGCATACTGATGTTGTGGGTGGTTTTTATGATTCCGGCAACAACATAAAGTTCAGTTTCCCAACAGCTTACACTATTACCCTCCTAAGTTGGAGTGTGATTGAATACCATGAAAAGTATGCAGATATAGGTGAGCTTGAACATGTCAAAGATATTATCAAATGGGGTACTGACTACTTGCTTAAGCTCTTTGTTTCTCCAAATTCCACTTCTGCAAATTCCCTGATTCTTTTTTCTCAGGCAAGTTTTCTGATTCTTTATTCTTTATTCTTAAGCTCTTTACTGTTCTTATGATCTTGAAATGCAAATTTACCAACAATGTCGTCTGCACTGCAAGTTTAGGTTGGAAATACTGATAATGAAACAAACTGCTGGCAAAGACCTGAAGACATGAGCTATGAGAGACCTATTTACATGTGTAATAGCAAAGCTACAGATATTTTAGGGGAGATTATTGCAGCATTATCGGCAGCATCCATAGTATTCAAACAAGAGAATGTATACTCAGGAGAATTAATTAAAGCAGCAGAAAAGTTGTATGATTTTACGATTAAGAATGATACCGGTCATGAGCAAGGAACTTACACTGAGGTTAGTGCCTGTGGAGGAGAAGCAAGAAAATTTTATAACTCAACTGGCTACATTGATGAATTAGTTTGGGGAGGCACGTGGTTGTTTTTTGCTACTGGGAACAATTCTTATCTTGAATATGCCACCGAGAAGTTCGAAGCAGCTGAGGATGAAGAAGCAATATCTGACACAGGGATTTTCTATTGGAACAACAAGCTCACTGCTACTGCGGTAATTTTAATAAAAACATTTATGGGGTTTCTAAGAATTTATAGTGTGTAAATTGTATTGCGTAATTGCTGAATTAATATCCAATTACGGATTGTAGGTTTTGTTAACAAGGCTTAGATTCTTCCGTGATCTTGGTTATCCCTATGAAAGTGCTATGGGATCTTCATCAAACAGGACTGATCAGCTTATTTGTTCTTATCTTTCTGATGAAATCTTCAACAAGACAGAAGGTATTTTTTTTCATCAATTATAGTCAATTATATGCTTAAGTTTCTATATATTTATGCTTGAACATATAATAATAATGGCTTTCTTAATGTAGGTGGATTGATCCTCCAAAGTCATGATAATGGCGAACCACTTGAGTATGCTGCAACAGCATCTTTTCTCAGTAAGCTATACAGTGACTACCTTGATCTTCTGAGGAGATCAGGAGTCAGTTGTGGTGGTGATGGCTTTTCACTTAAGATGTTAAGGAGCTTCTCCATGTCTCAGGTGAAGTACCTATTAGCAGGTTCAAATTATGCACCAGTAAAACAAATCCTCCACTTGTATACTGATAAGGGTTTTATTTTATAGGTTAACTACATACTAGGAGACAACCCTATGAAAATGAGCTACATGGTTGGCTTTGGAGAGAAGTATCCAACCCAAGTTCACCATAGGAGTGCATCAATTCCTTGGGATAATCGTCATTACTCTTGTGCTGAAGGAGATAGATGGCTATACTCAACAGAACCAAATCCAAATGTTCTTCTGGGTGCTTTGGTAGCTGGACCAGATGAATTTGACAAGTTTTCGGATGAAAGAGGAAAACCATGGTTCACCGAACCAAGCATAGCTAGCAATGCAGGTTTAGTTGCAGCACTGGTGGCACTCCATGAACCTCCTCGCAAGTCTTCAAATTCGACTGCCTTTAATTTGGGAATGGACCAGATGGGTATCTTTGATAACATTCATTTGATCACTTGAACTCATCCAAACTTTTTACCATGAGAAATTTCAATAAGTAATTATAATGTAAACTAATGAAGGTGAATTTTCTTCAACTGATCTGTTCATGTATCTGGCATTGCATTTTCAGTGAGATAAAGTCGTATAAAAAGCATAGATTTTCACTTGTAATGCCAGAAGTCTATTTAAGATGTATAGATATAGTCCTTGTTGGGCAAAATTACAGCTTTGTTATATACATATGAAAAGAACAAGTGATGAACCAAAATCTGTATATCTGCTTTTATGTTTCTTCCTTACGTAGACTTCAAGGTATCCAAGGCATATGATCTCTGCAATGAAAACCTGAGTTGTTAAGACGTACGAAATCAGGAATCAGGAAAAGATAAGGTGATAATTAAGTGCTCACCAGAATAGAGTGGATGTCTTCCAGAAAAGGCTCAAGTAATGAAATCAAAGTCTGTATTTCCTCTTTAAGGGTATCATAAGTTTCATCTTTTGCTAGCAGGAAATTCATGAAGGTTACATTATCAGGCACCAGTTTCAGAGCTACCTGCAACCACAGCGCTGTTAAAAAGAAATCTGCTTGGAAGTTGGAACATGCATGCATATGTTATATGTATTGGTAGAGAGTTAATTACTTTGAAAGCAGCTGAGGAAATCCATCCATGCCATGGCTTCAAAGTAACATTATAAGCATCTTCCACAGCCTCCTCCATTTTCTGCCCAGGATCCTTTGATAATCTTTCCAACAATGCCACTGTAAAATCCATGGACCTATATATATATATATATATATACACACACAACACATTCATTTTTCTCCACTTTAATTTGTAGTTAGTTTGCAACCTCAAAAACAAGTCAAAGTCTAGAAATAAGCATCCCACCATGACAATTAATTATGTCATTGGATTTAGCAAAGTCAAAGCAAGAGAGATCATTAATGTTTGAATGTAGTACCTGGTGAGCCAAACAAAGGCTTTGCTACAGCTTGGACCCTTTCTTGCATTGCCTTCACTGCCTTCTTTCTTCAACATCTCAACCACATTTGAATACACACAAGGATCACATTCACAAAGCTTCTCTAATCTCTATCAATGAACAATAAGACAGATTAAAACACTCAGTAATTCTCAATTGCAATGACAGAAATACCCAGAAAGCTTTGGTGTTGTGGTCTTGTTTTTACCTGAATGTTCTGATGAATGTCCTGTCTAAGTACAAGCATAGTTGGGCCTATCTTATCTGCAAAACAACAAACCAAGTTTATATTTATAAACATGAGAGAGAGAGAGAGAGAGAGAGAGAGAGAGAAAACTAACCAAGAACTTGAAGAAGCAAGTTGCAGACATGTAAAAAAGGCTTGGTTGGTACATAAGCAGCAGAATCATGATCAAGATTATCTTTAGGCTTAATAAGTTTAATCAACATGGACAGCTCTTCAATGGCACACCTGATCTCTGACCCCTTCTCCATTTCTCTTCTCCTTTTCATTCTTTTTGTTTTTCTCTTCTCTTCAATTCTTGCAACTCTCTCTCTATCTCTCTCTCCCTCGATAGCAGGCCAGTTGTTATTGTTAGTTAAAAACAACATGATCGAACTGGAACATGTTACTTCTCTGGCCTGAACTTCTATTTTTTATTTATCTAATTTTTAAACATTTATTTATTTGTTTTATTATAAAAGACATTGATGGTGACTTTATATTTGACCTTGGAGTTATCAATTAGCTATTTAAATTTAAATGTATAATCTTATTATATAATACAAACATATCCATATTAGCTAGGGATCCAAACTATATTTTGTTAGATTTCTTTGTGAAATATTATCGTTATGGGTGGTCCATGCATTGCATTTAAATAATCATGATTTTATTTTTCCTGCCTGAGAATATTTATCATAATGTTGGCCATGGTGAAAACTTTTAAGATTAAAGCGGTCACATATCATATAAAGTCTCCAGGTTCTTTACCTGTACTTGAAACTTGAAATACAACCATTCAATAACACAAATTTTGGTCATTCACATCCCTAAGGTTTGGAAAAATTACAAAGAGATTTATATAATACAGCCTCTTTAAGAAATATTTTGACTTTTTTTAAGAAATTTCAAACAAGGTATTCAATAAATTTTACCATTCATAAAAGAATTTTGCTACTGTATAGAGTGGTTACGAAGAAGTACAAAAAAGTTTCTTATTTTTTTCCTTCACATATTTAATTTTTCAGAACTGTTTTTTATAAATATAGTGAACCAGTGTATTACATGAATAGGTTAATAATTCATTACATGTTGGAAGGTGAGACTGACAGCTCATCTTCTCATTTGTGGATAAGGCAAAATTTCCTGTGTTGAGACAAAGGAGTATGACACTTTTTTACAAAGTAAGGAGAAATTGCAATAACTTGCCCTAATTCTATGTGAAATTGTACAAAAATTGGTAAGAATGTCATAATTACACAAACATACCCTCTGATATGTTACTAATAATTTACCACCGTTGGTTAGTAACAACATAGGGGAAAAACTATCTTTATGTTCGGTGCTACTAATAAATGAAAAAAAAAAAAAAATTTTCCAATCACATATTCCAACATAAATCCTAAAATTTTTAATTAATTAAATACAAACAACTGCTACCGCGATGACAACAAAACCAGTGGGAAACAGCTTGCAGCCTCCTCTCTGATCTTGGATAAGGCTCTTCCTCCATGAAAAAGGGAGAGCAATTCGTCCCGTCTTCGTTTAAAGAGGAGGAGGTGCGATGCCTTATCCATATAGAGGCATCTCCACATCCTCTCTTTAAGAGGAGGTTCGTCGCCTCCTTCCAAAAGATGGAGGCGCAACGTGCCTCCTCCAATAGGTTTATCTGTCGTCGTGGTATCGGCGGTGGCAGCGAAGAGAAGTTAGGTTTGGGGTGAATTTGTAATTTCTTAAATTTCGAGTATTATTTTATAGTTATTATTCGGATAGATCTATATTGAAACATGAGGTTTTTTTTGTGTTTAATTTTTTGTGAGCAAAAAATCGAATTTACCCTTGGACCACCCCTTGACCATTAGATTAGTCATCAGTGAAATTGTTAGTCAATGTTTTCTAAGGGAAGTTTGTGCAATAAAAATTTGAATATGCATGAAATTTCACCTAAATTTAGGGAAGCTTTTGTAATTAACTCTTAAAATAATAAATTTGTTAAATTAATAAATTATCAGTTCGTTCTGATATAAAATATATCAGGACAAAAAATACGGACCATTAGATTTATATACTTTGACTCAAATGTATGCACTTGTCAAAATTTCTTCATAATCTATGATTCACATTCTTCTTCCTGATATATTTTATATCAGGACGAACTGATAGTAGAAAGACTGATATTTGTGTATATATAGTTTGGATACCTGTAATTTAATCATTTAATCATCCTTATTTTGTTATCAATTATTATTGAGAATTCATGTAATATGAATTTTTTATTTTTTATTTATTTTATTTTTTTTGTATGAATGTTAGTTATTTTAATAAATTTTGAGATTTCTTACTTCTATTTTTCTTTTTAATTTTTGTATGAATTTAGTTTGTTAACAAATATTTTTACACTGCAGTTGCAATGGAGTTGAAAGGTCCATCTAAAGATAGATGACTTAATGGTAATTCAGTAAATAATTAGGGAATGATGAGTTCTATTTTTAATGTTCGTGGACTGATTTTATTGTAATTGACTTAAAGTTAAGGCCATTTATTAGAGTAATACTATTGCCGATCAATAATATCTATTTATAATATATTTTAATATTCCTTTAAAAAAATATTTTTAAATATTTTTTTAATAACAATTATATCTTTAATTAAAATTATTAAACAAAACTAAATGTTATAGGGACACTTAAATAAACACAAGTACAGTTAATCCTCTATAAATTAATGGGATATAATTATTTTTCCGCCTATGTTTATCATATTAGATATTTTGTCCCTTCTAGTTTCAGTAATGGGCGGTCTCCCCTTGAGAAACCAAAATATTAGACGTTTTCCTCCTTGCCGTTAGGATTTCTATTAGATTAGCACTTTGACTGTCAATTAACAAGGGTAATATTGTAACTTTGCTAGAGGACATGAATGAGAATGACTTTTGGAAGGGTAAAACTGTAAAATAAAAATAACATTTAATGATTTATTAAAAAAACAAATCCATACATAGTTCATCATCATCACCAAATTAAACCCAAACCTCACAGACATAGTTCATCCAAACAAAAACTACATACCAAATTGAAGGATTGAAGATCAATATCAAACCTCAAAAAACAAACCCTCACAGAACCCATACCACAAAAATTCAAAAAAAAAAACCCATACCCAAATCGAAGATCAACACCAAACCTCAAAGAACAAACCCTCATAGACCTCTCGCTCTTCCACCACCAACGCCACCGCTGCTTGCGCCTCTCTCTCGTCTCGTCTCGTATTCAATTCGCTCAGCTCCGACTCGCACTCGCTCTTCTCCTCCGAGTGTGCTCGCCTCTCTATGGACTGCATCGCCGCACTGTTCTCCATCTCGGAGCACAATCTAGAGCTTCTTTTCAAGAGGGAGTCGGCGGTGGTGGAGAGGGTTTTGTGGGTGGAGATTTCTATTTGAGTTTTAGGTTGAGATTTTTTGTTAGTTTGGTGGGTGCAGATCTCTAATGAGAATTTTGGGTTTTTGTGTTTTTCTTTGAAAATGAAGAAGATGATGATGTTGATGATTGAGTGAAAACATTGATGATTATTGAAGAAAAAGAAGAATAAGATCTAGGTTATGTAAATTATTTTTCTTCGAATGATGTGATGATGGAGAGAATGGTGAGAGAGAGATTCTGTAAGAGAGAAAAAATTCGTATCAAACTTTCTTAGAAATGATGGAGAGAATGGTGTTGAACTTGGACTGATAATGGTTGTGCCTATGGTTGTGGTGTTGATGATATTCTGGGTTTTGTTTGATGATGATGGTGACCAATTGTTGAATTTGGTTTTTGGTTTTTAATATTTATTATTTATTTTTTTGTCCTTTCGTTTTTTAATTATCTCGACCATAACGGTGGAGATTGAATCATTTTTTTCTTTTTGCTTTTTGTTTACTTTTCTCTTTTGCTTTTTTTTGTTTTGTTTTCTCTTTATCTTTTTTGCAGTTTGTTTTCCTTTTTCAGACCCATTTATTTACGATTATTGAAGGGCATTAATGTCTTTTACCGTGAAAATTATTGGTCAACAAGAGTTTTAGTAGAAATCCCGACGGCAAGATGGAAAATGTCTAATATTTTGGTTTCTAGGGGGGAGATCGACCATTACTGAAACTAGAGGGGTCAAAGTTGTAAAGTGTTTAATATGGTAAACTACGGAAAATGATTATATCCCTAAATTAATGGATAATACTTTGGTGTTGACTAGTCAATACCTAAGATACTGACCCATTAATATGGGTGTTGGCATATAATATTTTCTTTTTCAGTTTTTATATTTATCTCTTTGGTGGGGTTAGTACCTTGGGACCCAAACATTGTTCTAAATTAATGCCCTTGGGACCATTAAAATTTATTAATTAATCGATAAATTAATAATTTATTAATGAAGAGTGCTAAATTCACTCTCTCAACACACCCTCTGTTCTTGTGTTGACATGTGAACAACAATAAATATTTTACATTAAAAATCTAACATTTATAAATAGGATACACTTTCATTTTATTTACAATACAAACCAACAACTAATTTTCTGGACTGTCATTCTTCATTTAATATCAATTTCTTTAATATATATAGTCTTTCTATTGTCAGTTCGAACTAATAGAAAATATACCAGTTCCTTGCATGTGGACCATTCGATTTAAAATATGATTTGACAAGTGCATGCATCTAAGTCAAAAGCATTTAAATCAAATGACCCACATGCAAGGAACTGATATATATATATATATATATATCAGTTCGAACTGACAATAGAAAAACTGTATATGTATATATATATATAAATGTTTAAGTCAGTGCGCATTGATATAACTTTATTAGTGTGTTGGATATGGACCATTAGATTTACATACTTTGACTCAAAGTGTATGCATTTATTAAAGCTTCTCTATAGTTAGTGATTCACGTACATTGATACTAATGTAGTTATATCAGTACGTACCGATCAGAATGAGACCGTGTATATATATATATATATATGAGGTTTGTGGTTTGTATTGTTACTTTATGACTCTAAAACTTCTTTTTTTTCTACAATTCTATCATGTCTGAGTTAACATTAACTCTTAACATTTACAAACAAAAATTGCTTTTTAACCATTGTTACACCTTTGTCCGGGTAGATTTTTTATATTGTTTTTTTATTAAATAATTTTATTGTATTGAATTAAATTTTTATATTTAACTTATATAAAAATAAAGAAGTTTTAGTTAAAAAATTTAATACAATACAATAAAATTATTCAATATAAAAAACTATTAAAAGATTACCTGAATATAGCTGTAACAATAGTAAGAAAATAATTGGTGTAAATACAAGTTATGAAAAAAAAAAAATCAAGCAATAAAATTATTTAATATTGCTGTTTAAGAAGACATGTTTGAAAATGGTGAAAATTAAAGTTCAAATACTGGACAAGTTGAAAAAAAAAAAATCTATATAAAATTTAACCCAATGCAATAAAATTATTTAATATGAAAATCAGCTAAAAAATTACCTATATACAATTGTAACAATGATAAGAAGACAAACTATGTTTGAAAATGGTGAGAGCTACACAAACAAGTTTTGAAAAAGAAATTCAAATAAAAGAAGTTCAATATAAAAATTTAATTTAATACAATTAAATTATTTTATAAAAAAAAAACAATTAAAAAAAAATATTTGGACACAGTTGTAACAATATTTGTTAGAAGACAACTTGTATTTGAAAATGGTGAGGATTGGTGTTTATTGCACATACAAGTTATGAAAAATAAATTAAGTAAAAAAATTAAATATAAAAATTTAACCCAGTACAATAAAATTATTTAATATTAAAATCAATTAAAAAATTACGTAGATACAGTTGTAACAATTGTGAGAAGACAACTTATGTTTGAAAATGGTGAGAACTGCATAAACAAGTATTGAAAAAGAAATTCAAATAAAAGAAGTTAAATATAAAAATTTAATCAAATACAATAAAATTATTTAATAAAAAACAATAAAAAAAAAATTACCTGGATAAAACCATTTCCATTCTAAGATTACCCTTCTTGTCCAATGTTTTATATGTTGATGGCTTGAAAGCCAATTTAATAAGCAATTTTCATCTTAGTGATGAAGGATTTTCCGTCTTGTTTAGTAAAGATGATTGCTCTATCCTAAAGCCAGAAGGACAAACCTTGATGAAAGGCGACAGTTGCTATTGTCTTGAGGCTAGAGTTGTCTCTTGTAATATGTCCAAGGATGAGCAAATTGATTTGTGGCATGAAAGACTTGGCAATATGAACTATCAGGATTTACGAATCCCAAATAAGTTCAATGTTGTGCATGACCTTCCCAAGCTTGGAAAAAAGGTCAATGGTGTTTGTGGACTTTGCCAACAAGGAAAACAAACCAAAAACATGCACAAGAAGGGCAAGTATCTCCCCACCAAGGAGCCCCTAAAGCTTCTCCATATGGATCTTATAGATCCCATGCAAACCGAGAGTTTAGGTGGAAAGAGATATATTTTTGTTTGTGTAGATGATTTCTTTAGGTTCACATGGACAAATTTCCTTAGAGAAAATCCGAAACTTTTGATAAGTTTAAAATGTTTTGTACTAAAATTCAAAATGAAAAGAATGCAAACATTAAAAGCATTAAACGGACAAGAAGTGACCATGGGAGGGAATTTGAGAATGCCGTCTTTGAAAGCTTTTATATTAGCTTAGGCATCTCCCATGAGTTTTCGGCTCCTAGGACACCTCAACAAAATAGAGTTGTTGAGAGGAAAAATAGGGTTCTTCAAGAGATAACCAGTGTCATGTTGCTTAGCAACAATGTCTCTAGGAACCTTTGGGCCGAAGCCATAAATATGGTTTGATATATAGAAAATAGAGTTTTCCTATGGTCCGGAACTAGGCAAACTTCCTATGAGTTATGGAGAGGTAGAAAGCCAAATGTTACCTATTTTCACACTTTTGGAAGTAAGTGCTACATTTTAAATGACCGTGATTAACTTGACAAGTTTGTTGCTAAGAGTGGTGAGGGTATCTTTATTGGCTATACCTTAAATAGTAGAGCCTATAAAGTTTTCAATTTGAAGACTCAGAGCGTTATGAAATCATCGAATGTTTTCTTTGATGATAATAGGCTTAAGACTAATGACCATGAGGATAAGGTTGTTGGAGTTGATGATTCTCCTTTGGAGAAAGTTGTGAAGACTCATGTAAGTTCCTCAAAGTTTGATTGACTTATTTCGATGACAAACCACATATTGGGGTTTGATATGTAAGGGTAGCTTAGATGTTCATGATCATAGCTCAAATTTCATTCTCAAGACCTTAAGTTGATAAACACTTTAAAGGTATATCTCTTGTGTTTAGTTTTCTTTAAAGAGATTTAGCTGCACACACACATTTGTCATGATTTCATTTATGTTCATTGATATTGTGTGCACTCTCTTCACATTCCACACTTGCACTTTTTTGTTTTAGTTTTTGTGTGTGGTTGTTTGTTTAATCCTCCATGTTCGTCCTCATTGAGCTTGTATTGGAAGTTTTCTTCCAAAAGGATTCGGCGCCCTGGTTTAGCGGCCGCGAGCTGCATAATAGTGTTGTCTAGTTAAGACTAGTATACCTGGTCATTTCGGCGCCTTTAATTCGATAGCCATGAACCGTCGAACAAGGCCGTAGAATCAAGTCCAAAAAACCTGGTTGATTCTGCGCCTTTGTGTTCTACGATTAGAGGCTGCAGAATAGGGTGCAGAAAAGGGACCATAACGTCAGGTCCAATTCGATGCCTTTAAATCTGCTGCCCCTGGCTGCAGATTTTGCTCATAAAAGTTGGGGGCAATTTTATCATTTCACCCAACCTTCTTTACATTATATAAATATACCTCTATCTTTTGTTCTTGAAGATAACTCTTCAACATCAAGAACCCTAAAGAGATATTGAGAGAGACTTGAGAGAAAAATCATAAAGATTCCATCTTTATTTCTCTAAACACATTTCTACATGCATAAATCATCATCTAAGCATCATCTAGGATCATCTAATATGTGCTAGTGCATGGGTCTTCTTCAACACATATATTATGGCAAGTTGTTCACTATTATCTTATATAATTAGTGTTCTTACTTAGCAATTTATCTCACTTATTACTTGTATGTTCTTAGAGTAATTTCTACATACAAGATTGAGATTATGTGTTGAATGTTGGAGTGTTGTATTTTGATAGCTATATCTAGTATTGACATATCTCACATATCTATGCTTTATGCCATGTCATATAGCAATTAATATATAGGATTGATTTAATTGACATCTTATAATCCTAGATAAGCATTTAGTGTAGCTTAGCATTATTTTCATATTTTATATCATTGAATATTCACTTAGGTTGTTTAATCTCTTCATTAAGAATTGAGACTTGTGGCTAAGGTTGCTTAAGGTGCAAGCAATTCGGACTATGTTCACTTTTAAAGGCTTACGGGTAGTAGTGGTGGGTTATAAACCGTGAGAGGTTGAGGTCAATCTAGGTTGTAAACACCATTGCAATGAGTGGATTCGAGGTTCGTGTGTGGTGCACATAACAACCCGCGGTTTTTCTTTTTTGAAGGTTTCCACGTAAAAATCAAGTGTTATTTAAATTCCACACTTTACACTTCATTTATTGCTTTAAATAGTTTAGGGTATTTTCATAATATTGACTAATTGTGAAAATTGGTAATATTCATTTAAAATCTATTCACCCCTTCTAGATAATTTTATACACACCGTGCATTATTTGTTTTAATTGGTATCATGGCGGCTTCCTAGATTTACTTAGGTGATCCTTTGCTCATTTTGGTGTGTTTTGCATTTTGTGTGATTTTTGATCATTCATACATTTGCATTCATTTCATTCATTCATAAACACTATGAGTGGAAATGGTGGAAATGGTGGTGGGAACGAGGGTGTTTCTAGCACGAGACCTCCTCTGCTCACCGGGTTGAATTATACCTCTTGGAAAGGCAAGATGGAGTCGTACATTTGCCAAATCCATGATAGGGCATGGATGGCAGTTGAAGACGGCTACACATCACGGACAATGACTCCTATGGGTGGAGGAGTGGATGTGCTCAAGCCTAAGGCGCAATGGAACGCGTAAGAGTTCGAGGCATCGAAATGGAATAGGAAGGCGATGCATACCATTCTATTTGCAATGGACGAGAGTTAATATAAATTGATTCAAAACACTAGGATCGCTAAGGAGGCGTGGGACATCCTAGAGGTTACACATGAGGGAGCCAACATGGTTAATGACTCTAAGCTTAAAGTCCTCCAAACTCAATTCGAGATGTTTTTGATGGAGAAGAATGAGTGCTTCAACTATTTTGAGATCAAGTTGATGGACATAGTTAACCAAAGTCATTATCTTGGTGACCCGTATTCGGATTGGAGAATCAAGCAAAAGATTATGAGATCTCTCCTCGATAGATTTGATTCCAAGGTAACAGTTTTAGAGGAGAATAATAGTTATAAAGATATGAAGTCGAGTGAGGTGATTTAGAGGCTTTTAGCCTATGAGTCTAAGAAGGGTCGTACCTCCACACCTCTTAAAAAACAAAAGGGAATTGCTTTGAAAGCCTCCAAAGTTGAGAGGGAGAAGAATGATGACTCGAACGAAGACATGGCCATGTTGATGAGAAGGTTCAATAAATTTGTCAAGACCTAGTTTGGATCCAAGGGCCAAGATTTGAAGAAAAGGACACCCTTCAAGAGGTTTGAGCCTAGGCAAGAGAAGAGTGAAAGAAAGGGATCTAATGCTTTGAGTGTGGTGACATATGACACATTGCTCCCGATTGTGGAAATTTGAAAAACAAGAAAGGGAGAGTGATGGTCGCCACTTGGAGTGGAAGTGATGACTCCGATGAGAGAGATGAGTCTTCGAATGATAAAGAACTCATGGCTAACTTCACAGTCTTTGCCTCCTCCCACAAGAGCAAAGGAACTAGTGAAGAAGAGGATGAGAGTCAAGAGGAAAATGACTCAAGTGATGATGGCTCTTCATCTCACTTCGTAAATGGAAATGTGGATATGATGGATCTCCAAGACTATATAGTCAAGTTTGAGAGTTCAAGGTTAAAGAACAAGAGAGAATTAGAAGATTAAAGGAAGAAAACCTAGAGCTCTTAACACAAGTTGACCACTTAAATGAAGAAGTTGTGAGAACCATGGAGGATGAAGATAAGCTAAGAAAGGAGTTAGACTTATCTAAGAAGAGTGAAGAAAAGATGAAGAGGGAGATTGAAGATGCTAGAGATTTGATGGCCAAGATGGGCTCTAACACTAAAAAACTTGACCACATGTTAGATGTTGGAAAAAGGCCAAGTGACAAGAGGGGTCTTGGGTTTGAAGATGACGAGATGTCCTCCACTCCAAGTAAGACAGTATTTGTCAAGAGCATGAACCTCAAGGAATCTCCTCCTCGTCAATTACCTAGGAAGAAAATTGACCTAGAAGAGTGTTCAAGAAGTGCTCAAGTGAATGTGGCTCCAAGAAGTCCTCTTCAAGTTCATCTTACAAGAGCTCCTCAAACTAACTTCCCTCAACCTAAAGTCCATCAAGGGAAGAGACCTATCATGCAAGCTCAACCGAGGAAGCAACCAAGTCTTGGTCATCAACAAAGAAGGAGAGATCCTTATCAACAACAAAGACAACCACAAAGACATGTGAAGGCTCCAATGCATCCTCAAATTTAATGTATGATTCCTAACTTTATTCCTATATGTCATTTTTGTGGTATTGATGGTCACATTAGAACAAATTTCTTTCGTTATATCAAAATGCATAGAGTTGAAAGCATGATAGGAAAGAAAAAAGTTAAAGCCAAGATGCATGTCTCTAGGAATGATAGAACTAATTTGCATGATACTAGGACATCTAGAGCCCAAGTACCTAGAACCACTAGAAAAGAAAGTGTTTCACCTAAGTGGATTATAAGAGATGCTTATTTTTGCCATGTTGCTCAAATTGCCTTGAAGGCAAATTCTTCTAATTTTTGGTACTTAGATAGTGGGTGCTTTAGGCCCATGATGGGAAACAAAAGTTTCTTCGAGACTCTTGTCATCGAGGAAGAAGGATGTGTCACCTTTGGTGATAGATCGAAAAAAAGAGTTATAGGGATATGAACCATCTTCATTCCCGGATTACCGTCTTTATCTAATGCTTTATTTGTTGATGGCTTGAAAGCCAATTTGATAAGCATTTCTCATCTAAGTGATAAAGGACTTTCCGTCTTGTTTAGCAAAAATGATTGCTTTATCCTATTGCCCAATGGACAAACCTTGTTGAAAGGTATGATATCTAGCGACAATTGTTATTGTTTTGAGGCTAGAGTTGTCACTTGTAATATGTCTAAGGATGAGCAAATTGAGTTGTGGCATAAAAAACTTGGCCACACGAACTCTTGGGATTTACGCATCTTAGATAAGTTCAATGTTGTTCGTGGCCTTCCCAAGCTTGGGAAGAAAGTTAATGGTGTTTGTGGACCTTGCCAACAAAGAATACAAACCAAAAGAATACATAAAAAGGGCAAGTATCCGTCCACCAAGGAGCCCTTAGAGCTTCTCCATATGAATTTTATGGGTCCCATGCAAACCAAAAGTCTAGGTAGAAAGAGATACATTTTTATTTGTGTAGATGATTTCTTTAGGTTCACATGGACATATTTACTTAGAGAAAAATCCAAAACTTTTGATAAGTTTAAAATGCTTTGTAATAAACTTGAAAATGAAAAAGACTCTAACATTAAAAGCATTAAACATATTAGAAGTGACCATGGGAGAGAGTTTGAGAATGCCACCTTTGAAAGCTATTGCAATAGCTTAGGCATCTCCCATGAGTTTTCGACTCCTAGGACACCTCAACAAAATGGAGTTGTTGAGAGAAAGAATAAGGTCCTTTAAGAGATGGCCCATGTGATGTTGCTTATCAACAATGTCCCTAGGAACTTATGGGCCGAAGCCGTCAATACGACTTGCTATTTAGGAAATAGAGTCTTCCTAAGGCCCGGTACTAATCAAACCCCCTATGAGTTATGGAGAGGTAGAAAGCCAAATGTTAGCTACTTCCACACTTTTGGAAGCAAATGCTACATTTTAAATGACTGTGATCAACTTGACAAATTTGATGCTAAGAGTGATAAGGGTATCTTTATTGGCTATGCCTTGAATAGTAAAGCCTATATAGTTTTCAACTTGAAGACTCTAAATGTCATGGAATCATCAAATGTTGTCTTTGATGATAATAGGCTCAAGTTTAGTAACCATGAGGATGAGGTTGTTGTAGAAGATGATTCTCATTTGGAGAAAGTTGTGGAGATTTCTATTGATGGTGAAACAAATAATTCACGGTGTGTCTAAAACTATCTAGAGGGGGGTGAATAGATTTTATTAATTTTACCCAATTTTCGTGCAATGTCAAGATTACGAAAATACCCCTAGCAAGTCAATAATACAAGCAAGTGTAATAAGGTGCGGAAATTAAATAACACTTGATGCATACATGGTAACCCAACCATTGGGAAAAACCATGGGTCGTATAGTGCGCCACATTCGAAACTCGAAATCACTAATTGAAATGAAGTTTAGAACCTATATAGACCTCATCTAACACTTTGGTCAATAACCCCCCACTTCTACTACGCAGACTTTTAAAAGTGATCCTATTCCAAATTGCTTAAGGCCTAAGCAACCTTAGCCCCAAGTCTTACTTCTCAATGAAGAGATACAAAACCTATGTGAATATATGAAATACTCAAAATGCAATGAGAGCTAGGTTAACCCTATATGCTTATCTAGGATGATAAAATATCAATTTAGGCAATCCTAGATATCAATGGTTAGATGACATGTCAAAAAGCTTAGCTAATCAAGATTAAGCAAAACCTAGATAGCTATCACAATACAACACTCAATCAATACATCACAAACAATCTCTATCTTGTATCTAGCATGTGATCTAAAAATATACAAGTGAATAAAGAGATGACTTGTTAAGAAAGACACTAAAATTAGATGAAGTTAGTGAGAATCTTACCAAGCAAGATGTAATGATGCAAAATCATGCATGGATACACTCTATGTGGGCATAGATGATGCAATATGAAGCTTGATGCAAAATAGTTTAGCTTTGAGTGATTAAATGTGAGTTCTTGTGTATTTTTGGCTCTTGAAAAGTGTTTTAAGAGAAAAATATGCTTTTGAAACTCTTGGAGGCGACCTAGAATGAAAGTGGGATATTTATAGGCTCCCAACAAAACTGCAGCGTTTTGGTCGTTCTCGCGCTGACGGACTGCCACTAGCATGCTGCTGTCACCCAAGGAGCGGCACTTGAACCGCGGTGAATTGCTATCGCTAGCATGCTGCTATCACCTAAGGAGTGGCACTTGAAACCCAGTGAATTGCTGTCGCTAGCATGCTGCTGTCACCCAAACTGCGACACTTGAACCGCGGCAAAGCGTCACAACACATAACTTCATTTTCAAGTGACTCAAAACATGACCAAAGGACATCGAAACCTTTCAAATGATATATCGTTGGAAAGGTATGTAAGTCTACTTTCTATTCCAATTTATGGAATGACATTTTGATGTTTGTAGAAACAGTTATGGTTAAATGAGTGACCAATGGTCAGATTCGGGTAACAGCAGTGATGCCCTGTTTTAGTGGTCACTTTGGAGATTTCAAAACCAATCCAAACGGTTATGAAATATTATGAACAATATACCGTTGGAAAGGTATGGGTGTCTAGTTTTCCTAAAATTTTACAAAAAAGTTATGGTCATAAGACCATACAAAAGTCAGTTTTGAAAAACATTTAAATTATTGAAATCCAATCTTTTGAAACTAGACACTTTACTCCAAATAACCAAACCGAATCTAACACTTATCTAAGAGAAGAATGAGACCTTCTCAAGTGGTTAACCATCGCACTAAGACATGCACACCATTGTGCAAGCGCGGACGTTTTTGATCACACAGATGGAAACGAATTATACCACACTTAAAACTAGTAAACATGAAGTGCAAGTGTAGGAAGTGAATGCATCCTAATGCTTAACATGTTATGGCATTGTCAATTAACTAGATGTAATCAATTAAACATGCATGAATAGATATTCAATGAACATGAATGCACATAATATAAAAACACACAACATACAAGAGTTAAAGATATGCATGAGTTGTGTGTGTGTGCAACTAGATCTCTTCAAAACAAGTAAGCACTAGAATATACCTTTGGTGCTTCTTTTCTTGAGGTCTTGAGCAGATCTTGGTTGTGCAAAACACCAACCATCAAATACCTAAGCTACCCTTACATCAAGCCGTAATATGTGGTTTGTCCATGAAATAAGCCAATCAATAAATGAGAATCCTTACATATGGGAGGCCTAACCTAGATGAAGAGACACACAACTTCTTGATAGAGTTCCTCTCTTGAACTCTAAAGAACCCGCTCTATGGGTTAGATATCTTTATAAAAAAAATGATGTTATTGGAGATGTGAATGAGGGTTTTAGGACTAGCTGTCAAATAGCTAATCTTATTAGCTACACGTGCTACACCTCTCAAATTGAACCCAAAAAGGTTGACGAAGCCTTAAATGATGAATTTTGAGTTCTTATCATGCAAGAAGAGCTAAAACAATTTAAAAGAAATGAGGTTCTGACTCTAGTTCCTAGGCCTAAGACCATTAATATCATATGCACAAAATGGATATATAGGAATAAATCCAATGAGGATGAAAACATAGTGCGTAACAAGGCTAGACTTGTTACACAATGGTACTCTCAAATTGAGGGTATTGACTTTGAGGAGACATTTGCTCCCGTTGCCCGTTTAGAGTCCATTAGGCTTCTATTGTCCATTTCTTATGTGCACAAGTTCAAATTGTACCAAATGGATGTGAATAGTGCCTTCCTCAATGACTACTTGCAAGAGGAAGTGTTTGTTGAGCAACCCAAGGGGTTTGTGGATGCACACCACCCCAAACATGTCTATCACCTCAAGAAGGCTTTATATGGGGTTGAAACAAGCACCGATAGCTTAGTATGAGCGCCTCACTCAATTTCTTATTGACAATGACTACACAAGGGGTAGTGTTGACAAGACCTTGTTCATCAAGAGAAACAAAGATGATTTATTTATAGCTAAAATCTATGTTGATGACATTGTATTTGGCTCAACCAATAACACCAACGTCCGACAGTTTGTTGATGTTATGTCTCATGAATTTGAGATGAGTCTTGTTGGTGAGCTATGTTACTTCCTAGGTTTACAAATTAGACAATTAAATGATGAGATTTTTATAACCCAAGCTAAATATGCTAAAAACCTAGTGAAGAAGTTTGGTCTTGAAAATGCCAAACATTGTGTTACACCCATGAGTCATTTTGAAGCTAAGCAAGGATGCTAGTGGTAAGAGTGTGGAACAAACTCTATATCGCGACATGATTGGTAGCTTGCTTTATTTGACCGCAAGTAAGCCAGATATATCTTTTAGTGTGGGTGTGTGTGCTAGGTACTAATCGGATCCTAAAAAGTCCCATCTCTCTTCCGTTAAGAGAATTATTCGCTATGTGAATGGGACATCTAACTATGGGATTTAGTACCCTTTTGACACTAATGCTAGTTTAGTTAGCTTTAGTAATGTGGATTGGGCAGGAAATTATGATGATAGGGAAAACACATTGGGCAGTTGCTTCTTCCAAGGGAACAACTTGGTGTCATGGTTTTGCAAGAAGCAAAACTCAATTTCCTTGTCCATGGCCGAGGCTGAGTACATATCCGCGGGGAGTGGATGCACACAACTCCTGTGGTTGAAGCAAACGCTAGTCAACTACGGATTCAATCAAGGTACTTTAGGCCTCTTTTGTGATAATATGAGTGCTATTAATATTTCTAAGAATTCGGTACAACGCTCTAGGACTAAGCATATTGACATCCGTCACCATTTAATAAGAGAACTAGTTGAGAATAAATTCATAGCAATTGAAAATGTAGTACTAGTAATCAACTAGTGGACTTGTTTACTAAACCGTTAGATACAACTAGGTTTCATGCCCCTCAGTAGATCTATTGGGATATGTCTTGTGACTTGATGTGGTTTGGATTTTGACCCCATATGGGGAACTCAAGAAAAGAGAGCAATTGCATACTTGTCACATGCAAAAAATTGAAAAATCTTATGCTTCTTGATTAAGTGCTTGAGTATCTTGGTTGCACATATGCTTATATGGTATTTTCTTCAATAAGTGTGAACCTTGCTTTGTTTGCAATCCATGTCTTATTTATGTTCAAACATGCATTTTTGGAGTAGGAGATATTCTTAGGAAGTATTTTTTGAATGACCTATAATGATCTCCATGACATGTTATTTCTTTAAATGGCATGCTTAAAATGTAAAAAGCATTAAATTCAAATGACATGCTCAAATATGAAAAGCATGAATTGATGATTGCAATATCTATATGCAAAACAATGTGTGAAAAGCTTATGAGACTCAAATGAATAAAGGATCTCATATTCGTTCTAAGGAATTTAAAATCCAATGTCTTTCTTTATTTATTTGTTGAACATGACTACTATCATACGGGTTTCATATCCGGAAAAATCGAATAGGGTGCAAAGAGTCGCTCATGCCTTGTTAAGCATATAAAGTTGGATATAGTTGCTCATTAAAATTGAATGATTGATAACTCTATATCCTTGCTTTACTCATGACAAATGTGAAATTGGTTTGAATTCTTTAAGGAACCTTTGTCATTTGCTTTGTCAAATACCATTGATTTTTGGATTTGAATGCAACATGTCTTGCATACAAAGCATCTTAATTACACATTTTTAATAAAATAAATCTCCTTGTTTCTCTCCAATTAATTAAGTTACATAAAATGGCTTATATGATTAAGCTAATGTCTAGTATGCTACTATCTCTCTTTGTTAAATTGACCCGATTGGGAATACTCTTTTGCTTATATCATGACAAAAAAGGGGAGTAGTATGTAAAGGGAATTGTAGTAGCAAATTTGCTTATTGGGGAGTTTACTAATTGAGGGGGAGTAACCCGTTGAGGGGGAGCATTGCATTATACATACATTGCATGATGTTGTGCTTAAATTCTTTAAATGCAAATGCTTGTTTTAATTTCACTTGATCATCTCACATTGCACTTGTATTGGAAAATGTAGAAACTTTGTTTTCAAGGATTGATTGTTCTACAAGAAATTGAAGACTTGAAGTTTTATCTTTTTAATATCTCTTTGTATTGTAAAAAATCATTGTTGACCTTTAGTTTCTATTTTGTAGTGAGGATCAATATGAGTGGTGGTTTTGTCACGAAATAGCCAAATGGGGAGATTGTAAGTTCCTCAAAGTTTGATTGGCTTATTTTGGTGACAAACCACATATTGGGGTTTGATATGTAAGGGTAGCTTAGGTGTTCATGATCATAGCTCAAAGGCCTTTCTTAAGACCTCAAGTTGATAAGCACTCCAAAGGTATATCTCTTGAGCTTAGTTTTCTTGAAGAGATTTAGTTGCACACACACACACACACACACTTGTCATGATTTCATTTATGTTCATTGATATTGTGTGCACTCTCTACACCTTCCACACTTGCAATTCTTTGTTTTAGTTTTTGTGTGTGGTTGCTTGTTTAATCCTCCATGCTCGTCCTCATTGAGTTGGTATTGGAAGTTATCTTCCAGAAGGATTCGGCGCACTGGTTCTGAGGCCGGGGGCCGCAGAATAGGGCCACCGAATTAAGACCAATATACCTGGTCATTTCGGTGCCCTTGATTCGGCTGTCATGGACCACCGAACAAGGCCGCAAAATCAAGTTTAGAAGACCTAGTCGATTTTGCGCTGTTGTGTTCTACGATTAGAGGCTATAAAATAGGGCGCAGAAAAGCGACCAGAACGTCAGGGCCAATTCGGCGCTCTCAAATCTTCTGCCCCAGGTTGTAGATTTTTCCCGTGAAAGTTGAGGGCAATTTTGTCATTTCATCCAACCTTTTTTACTCTATAAATATACCTCCATCTTTTGTTCTTGAAGATAGCTCTTCAACATCAAGAACCCTAAAGAGATATTGAGAGAGACTTGAGAGAAAAATCATAAAGATTCCATCTTTATTTCTCTAAACACATTTCTACATGCATAAATCATCGTCTAAGCATCAGCTAGGATTGTCTAGTATGTGCTAGCGCATAGGTCTTTTTCAACACATATATTATGGTAAGTTATTTACTATTATCTTACATAATTAGTGTTCTTACTTAGCAATTTATCTCATTTATTACTTGTATGTTCTTAGAGTAATTTCTACATAAAAGATTGAGATTATGTGTTGAATTTTTGAGTGTTGTATTTTGATAGCCATATCTAGGATTGACATACCTCACATAGCTATGCTTTATGCCATGTCATATAGCAATTAATATCTAGGATTGATTTAATTAACATCTTATAATCCTAGATAGCATTTAGTGTAACCTAGCATTATTTGCATGTTTGGATATCATTGAATATTCACTTAGGTTGTTTAATCTCTTCGTTGAGAATTGAGACTTGTGGCTAAGGTTGCTTAGGCTGCAAGCAATTCGGACTAGGTTCACTTTTATGGCATCAGGAGTGTTGTGTAACCCTCATGGTCTTGATTCAGTGATGGAGATCCTCCTAGAAGGGTTAACCCGGTCCAAGGCATCAAAGGTGCTATGTGGCCCTCCTAGCTCGTTATGGCGATCCTCCTGGAGGGATTGTCCCGGTCTAGGGAATCAGGAGTGCTTTGTAGCCTTCTTGGTATGTTATGGCGATCTTCTTGGAGGGGTTAACCAGATCCAGGGCATCATGAGTGCTATGTAGCCTTCCTGTTTTGATTCAGTGATGGAGATCCTCCTAGAGGGGTTAACCCAGTCTAAGGCATCAGGAGTGCTATGTAGCCCTCCTAGCTCGTTATGGCGATCCTCCTGGAGGGGTTATCTCGGTCCAGGGCATCAGATATTTCTACACAAGAAATCTCGGTCATCAGGCGCTTTTATCATAGATTAGTAACCTTATCAGACCTCTAAATGTAGGGGTCACCGTTCTTCCTTTGGGGATTACGAGAGACGGAGAGAGAATGGTGGGCATTCAGTCCCCAAGTATTACAGCCGGCTTAGGGGCCTACTTGGGGTAGATGAGAGTCTTCAACAATCATAACGAGGCTCGAGATTCCTCTTGGACGATCCAGAACTTAGGTGGCTCACTTGGGCGTTGAGGAGCCCGATACAAAAAGTTAGGAGCCACTTTCATGATACTAGTCTAAAGGCTTGCTAGGGCATCAAGAAGTACCTAGCAGTTGAAATCAGGCTCTAAACTTCACTCGAAAGAATCGGGGTCGTAGGTGGCTCACTTGGGCGTTGATGGGCCCGGTATAAAAGTGAGAAGCCTCCTACATGATGCTGGTCCAGAGGCTTGCTAGGGCATAAAGAAGTACCTAGAAACTGAAATGAGGCTCTAGAGCCTCATTGAACGAATTGAGATCGTAGGTGGCTCACTTGGGCGTTGAGGGGCCTTGTACAAAAGTGGGGAGCCTCTTACATGATGCTAGTCCAGAGGCTTGCTAGGGCATCGAGAAGTACCCAGAAACTGAAATGAGGCTCTGGACCCTCCTTGAACAAATCAGGATCGTAGGTGGCTCACTTGGGCGTTTATGGGGCCGATACAAAAGTGATGAACCCTCTACATGATGCTGGTCCAGAGGCTTGCTAGGGTATCAAGAAATACCCAGAAACTGAAATGAGGCTCTAGACCCTCCTTGAACGAATTGAGATCGTAGATGGCTCATGTTGCGAAAAATATGATTAACAATTTATCTCCAAATTCTAATTGCTCGCAAGTGTACGAATCAAAAGATAGTATATCTAGCGAAGCACATATATCGTTCCCATAGAGACTGAATTAACCCTAAAATTCTTACTAATTAAACTAAAACTAAGTCTTAAATTGAAAACTTTAATGAATGAGAATTGATTTGTGAATTATTGACTAAGAACAG
This sequence comes from Acer negundo, assembly GCA_035582765.1. Lineage (NCBI taxonomy): Eukaryota > Viridiplantae > Streptophyta > Magnoliopsida > Sapindales > Sapindaceae > Acer > Acer negundo. The sequence goes on along the minus strand of CM069231.1, from coordinate 20,041,868 downwards.
AAAATTAAAGAAAAATAATAAAAGTTCACAGCAAAGCAAAGTCAAAAATCAAATAGGCAAAACACTAAGGCATTCGATTTCACCGTAACCAATCATACTTAATTTCTTTGGCATATTAATTCTAATTAATTCCCCCTATTGATGATCAATTTTCCAAAATATAATTAATGGCCATGGCATCTAGTTTCACTAAAAGTATTCCTACAAATTAATCCTCTCTGGCATCTAGATGAATTGAATTCGTAAAAACCCATTAAGTTCCATGGAAATTGTTAAGAACATCACATGAATCCTAATTGCATGGCATCTACAGTTAAACATTCATGGCATCAATTGCAAGAAGCAAAACTCAAGTAAAGTATGGCATCTACTCTTACTTGTATCAAGTTACTTAAGAATAGATGGTGGTCAAACATCCAAATTCAAGCACACAGAATTAAAGCGCAGCAAAAGATACTCAATAGGGAAGAAAATTCAAAATTAACATTAACCAAATAAATCAAATAGTCATGGCTAGACTACATCGTAGCCCTAGCAAAAAGAATTAGTTCCTCATAGTCATGAGTACAAGCCTAAGAGAAAACATAGAAGAAAATAATGATAGAACCCGGAAAATCGATGGAATGTCGTCTTGGAACTCTTCAACTTGCCTCTGCTACTGTATGTCTGATCTTTCTGTTGTAATTCCTCTTAAATAGACATGAATTAGGTCTCCTTTTAGTTCCATAATCAACCTTCAATAAGGCTAATTCAATGTCAAAATAGGAAATACAATCCTTCTAACTTTAGGAATCTTAATCCAATCTCAACTAATCCTAACATGGAAAGTTTAGGATCAACTAAAACTAAATTAAAGTGACTTTTAGGTCTTCATTAATCTTCCAAAATATAACAAATTCATCTAAGACCTTCGTTCCCGAATAGGCAGCCCGTAATGCTTTATTTCCAAAATCCCACATAGAAATTCTAGGCTGACCTTTGGGTAGTAAAATGGTCACAACTCCTTCTAGAAAAATCGAAATCAGGAACTGTAAAATTCTACAGAAAGATAACTTCCGTACCTTTCCAACCATATAAGGCTCGAAACCCAGTTCCTTCTGAGATGATACAGTTTCATTCTTAAAGTTGACCTATCAGCAAATGTTGTTTTCTTGAGCTTGATCGAAAATCTTCCAAATTGCTTCCAACTATCTCCTAAGACTTGAATAGCTGAGAACCAAGAAAAGAAACATAAAATGCAAGAGTTTAACTCAAAACAAAGCAATAAACTAAAGAATAGAGGTATAAAACATAGGCAATTATAATATTATCAGCTCACTTGGACGTTAAGGGGCCCGGTACAAAAGTGAGGAGCCCCCTACATAATGCTGGTCTAGAAGTATGCTTGGGATCGTAGAAGTCCCCTACAACTATAATATGGCTCTAGACCCTGCTAAAAAGAATCGGAACCGTAATGGCTCACTTGGGTGTTGTCCGGCTCGGAACAAGAAGTTAGGAGCCACTAGCCTTATACTGGTCGTGTTGTCACTATAATCACACAAGTGAGTTGGCTTCCCGGGTGCATGTATTGACCTGCTACCTAGGAGCTTCTGAAGAGTGGATCTAGTGACATGAAGGGATCCATATGTATAAGTGTAAATCTGGTAGATCTACTGGGTAGGAGCCCTACTGGTACTGGAGTAAATCCACTGCAAAGAAGAAGGATGGGTGCAACTCTGTTGCATAGGAGCTCTAAGAGTACTGGGGCAGATCTGTTGGATAGGAGATCTACCGGTAGAAGAGCAAATCTTCTGTAAGGAAGCAAGAAAGGTACATCTCTACTGCATATGAGCTTTAGGTGTACCGGAGCCGGTCTTCTATATAGGAGATATATTGATAGTGGAGCGGTTGTAAAGGAGCTCTACAAGTATATGAGCAGACTTGCTACATCGGGGTAGCATACGATACTGGCTCCACTAGGTTTCTTATACATCATATTTGCTCCACACCAAACAAAATTCGTCAAATGACTAAGTGAGCACCATTTGTGGTGCATATGTAGTATATACAAATATACAGAAAGTATATAACATAAGAATAATATACCATGAATAATGAATCTATCAGCTTAATAGTAGAAGGTTGAGCTTGCATGGTAATAAATTACTTAGATCTCATGGATCTATATCATGATGCTCTCCATATGTTCAACATTTTAAGTAGCAACATATATAAGACAAATTATCAACCAATCATAATAGGCGTTCATTTAGTTCACAGGATCCATGCAAACTTTTTATAAAATCACACTAGTAATAAAGGAACAAGTAGGGTGAAATAAAGTATCATGGCATCATGACATCATGGAATAAGCATGCAGTTAACATAGCAGTGGGATGTATTATATCATTTGTAGTTTTAATATGTAAGAGATAAAGAAATGTACACTCATGTACAGACAAGGAAGCTACATTGGTCAAGTGAACTTCCCATAGACGGTGCCAAGATGTTTACCAAAAATTCACTTTAGGTGAGGAATTTCAATTAACACCCTTAAACTGCTACCCGGTAGGCTAATCACCAAATATGTTGTACATTTTGGCCCTCAAATCTATATCATTTATGTCTTTTTCTTGCGTTTTAGTGTCACTTATGGGCTCTATGTTCATTATTGCAGGCGTTTATCCATTTCCAGTGCTTAAAGCGTATTGCCTGGCTTTCGGACGAAAAGGGGACCAGAAGGAGCGAAAAGTTAGACAAATGGCAACAAAGGCATCGATATTGTGGGTCCCAACCGCACTCCCAACCACACTATCACCAAAACCCAGGACCAGATATCTGAAGGAAGGATAAAGTGAGGGTGAGTGCAAGTCAGCCACCCGCACTCTTGCCAAGACTGAGACCTGACAGCTAAAGACTTGATAGAGTGCGGGTGAGTGCGGTTCATCCAACCGCATTCTCACCCACACTTTATCCCTTTCCCAAGAGTTGGAACTTGAAGGATTCACTAAAGTGCGGGTGAGTGTGGGTCCCTGAACCGCACTCTCACCCGCACTCCGACGTGATCCAGTGTCATTTTACAGCAGTTTTGTAACCTATTTCGTAGGAAGTATAAATAGAAAGTGTTGTTTCATTTTAAGTAGCTTTTGACACTTAGAAAAACTCTTAAATTGTAATCTAAATCTAAGAATACATTTCTTCTCATTTCATTCACAATCTACTCATCTTAAAGGGAACTTGAAGGAAGGAAATGATCTCCATGGGTTTTTTCTCCATCATTTCACTTATTTTCATTATTGTAATGAGTAGCTAAATCCCCTCTAAGGGGTTGATGGATTAATTTGTTTTGATGTTGGGTTTTTGTATATAAACACTATTTGATTTATATTTCTATCTTTCTTAGTTCTATTCATGAGTATGAATGTCTTCATTGATTTACTTGTCTTTGATACACTCTTTTTGCAAGTTTCTCTTGGATTCTATTTATGTAGACAACTTGATATACACTCCATTAGGTTGTTTATTGCTTATGCCAATAGATGGGATTTCCGGAATCTCGACTCAATGACCACATTCTTCACCTAACCTCAAATGGGAGTTCATCACTATACACCCTAAGACGGCTCTTGTGAGAGGATTAGAAGCCTCCTCTATACACCATAGGTTGGCTACCTTCGTTCTCGATAAAGCCTTTTTTAGATAACGAGTGTTCATGGTAAGGATCTGAAATGAGCAACTAACTCTATACACCCTAGGTTGGTTGCTCGGGAAAGATCGATCGCTAGTAGGGGGATAATTCTATACACCCTAGGTTAGCCCCTTGCTAAAGATAGAGAGCCAACTCTATACATCCTAGGTTGGCTACGATTGTTAAAACGAGCGTATTTTCGTGTTGCATGCAATTGCCCAATATTAGCTTACTAGTCTATCAATTCCTTAGTTTCCATCATATCTATCTACATCATTTGTATTCCATTTTTAGTTACGTTTCTAGTGTAATTTTAAATTGTTTGTTCATTCACATTTTCACAACATAAACCATTTACTTTTATTGCATTTATATTACTTAGGTTCTTATTAGTTTTTGCTAAATGCGATCCTTATGGACAATACCCCACTTACCGCCATACTTGTGCTTTCATATCATTTAGGGCTTTGTGAGGTTTTATAAATTGTTTTTGACAAGTGGATTTACATACATGCAAAATGGCTTTGTTATAGGCTGCAGCGGGGTAGATACCTCTAGATACCATGGTTTTGTATGAGTAAAAAAGGCTGGAGTAAGGTGTAGTAAGTAGGAGAAAAATCACCCCACCTATTGGGATGATTCAGGCATGTGGTATGGCGCTTGAGATTCCCTTCCTGGTATGAGGGGCTTTGACCCTGATACCCCGTAGTCGATACCTCGTACTCCGTACCCCATACCCCGTATCTCGTATCCAGTACCCCGTACTCTTTTCTAGATCTCTTCTGTAGTTCCCCGACCAAGATAGCAAACAAGTAGGAAGAGGGATAAGAGTTCTTCAGTGATATAAATGTGGTCATGAATGATGAAAACACCATGGTTTTTCTAGGCTTCTAGCTACTTTGAAGGTTCTTTCCCCTTTTTTATGTATGACTTGGCATGCAAATAGGAGGATAAGAGAGATAAAACCAACAGGGTCGGAATATAACTCACATACATGCATAATAAAGAGATACGAGGGAGAGAATGACAAGTCTTTTGATATAAGTGGACTGGCCTACGGGGAAAAAGCATCACGTAAGATCATATACTGAAAAACCCTTAGGTAGTATCCGTTGAGAAGATGACCTTCCTTTATATTATTATGAATAAGACGGGCTCCGGAGAGTATACCCAAGTAGCAAAATAATACTACATTAGTGCTCCAAAGACCTTACAATAATAGGCAGGGCATAGCTTTTTTCTGGAATCAGTAGAAAAAGAAGATCAAGATGGAGATAGAGGTCCGTCCAGAGATCCCCTCTCTCTTAAGAGTCTTGTAATATTTATAGGTTCCAAGTCTTGTTGCCCACTCTGTCAATTTAATCGATTCACAATCATAGGAAGATGATTTGCATCAATGGAGTTGAATATTTTCTCATTAATGGCATTGTGAATGGCCATTAAGGAGAATATTTCCCATTAATAGTGTCTTTAATGGCCATTAAGAAGTTGAATATTTTCCCATTAATAATGTCTTTAATGGCCATTAAAGAGTTGACTGCTTTTTGTGTGAATGGGGTGTTACTGCGTGCGACTCTTCATGTGACGTGGTCTTTTCTTCCTTGGTAATTTGACATATGGCGTATTAAGACCTCCATTGTTGACGCCTTCTATGCTAGGTGGTCGGGAGGTGCTCGGGGTACCGAGGTACCAAGTACAGGGTACGTGGTACCGGGTAACAAGTACGGGGTACGGGGTACAAGGTACAGAACACGGGGTATCGGGTAATAGTTACGGGGTACCGGGATACCGGGATACTAGTGTGGCGTGACATCGAGGTATTGTGTATCAAGGAACTAGGATCATCTCGATCTCGGTCTTGGCATGATGATCCATATAGACCTGGCAAGGTTTTGGTTTGAATCGTGGAATCGAAGTCGAACTGGAATTGAAAAAATAAAAACCGGAATCGAAACTAGAACCAGTTTTCTGTTTCGGTTCGAGAACCGAAACCGGAACCGAAACGGAAAGGGGAGGCCGATTTCAGTTTCGATTTCGGTTTCGGTTTCGATTTCGGTTCCAGTTCTAAATTTTCCCAAACTGTTCGGTTCGAACCGTACGGTTCTAGCCTTTTGATTTTTTTTTTTGGGCTTACCGTTGGAGGCCCAACAGTATGTTGACGTTAACATGTCGTTGGGCCTCCAACGGCTACCCTTTTATTTATTTATTTTTCTTTTTCTTATCTATAAATACCCCCCTTCCTTCATTTTTCCTCACACATATTTCCTCTCAATCTCTCTCATTCTCTCAATTCTGTCTATTCTATAAATCTCTAATTCTAATTTGTCTCTTAATTCTCTAAGACTTTTCAGTTTTCAACACTCTCCAACTCTCCAAGTCTCCAAGTTTCCAAGGTTTTTATTATTTATTTCATTTTGCAGTTTATTTTATTTGCAATTAATTTTATGTCCAATTAATTTTATTTCCAATATATTTTATTTGCAATAAATTTTACTTCCAATTAATTTTATTTCTAATTAATTTTATTTCTAATTTTATTTCCAATTGATTTTATTTCTAATTTATTTCATTTCCAATTAACCAATTACTAAGTTTCCAATTTATTTTATTTGCAAAAATACTAGTTTACTAGTTTACTAGTTTACTACTTTACTACTTAGTACTTACGTCTTACTAGGCTATTATTATAGTATTATTCTTCTAAGTTTCCAATTCTCTTTTTTTTCTCCCAAATATATTTCTAAATGGCAAGTGGTGGAATTGGAAGGGGTCACGGCTGTGACGGTCTTAGGCGTTCAATTTTGTTGAATGGTAAAGGTCAAATGGTCAATAATCTCGGTTATAACGACATCACCTATCACAATTATCTACAACGCCAGGCCTATGTTGAAGATTTAGGTCAAAACTTTCCTACCCCCATCTAACAATTTCAGAACTCGATCCCAATGCCATCCCCGGTCCCAATTTGACAAGCTAGTCAGAAAATACGCCTGACATTGATACACCTCTAGATTTTGATTTTGATCTATCAGAACCAGAGGAGGACGATTTGGTACAGAAGTAGAGCAAATCTGATCTCTTCGTCAAACATATGAAGAAAGTTATGCAAGACGATGGAAGCTATGTAGCGGCTTGCAATTATTGCAAAAAAGTATACAAGTGGTCCAAAGCCGGAGGATATGACACTTATCGAAAGCATATTCTAAGCAAACATCTAGAAGCAATGATGAGATCAAGGTCACAAACACAAATTCCCAGTTACGCTACTCATAACCAACAATTATTTTGTTATACTGATGAACAAAATAGGAAAGAATTAGCTAGAATGGTAGCAGTAGAACACTTGTTATTTAGTTTTGGTGAAAATTTTGGTTTTATTAATTATTGTCGACGAGCATTAAATCCTACTGCATGCCGTGTTCCTAGATCAACGTTCACATGTACACTTGAAAAGATTTATGTAAAAGAAAAGAAAAAGTTAGAAATTTTTTTTTTAGAAATATAATGGTCATGTTTCCGTATGTGCCGACATATGGAGTGACTATTGGCGAACGCATTCATACTTGGGTGTTACTTGCCATTTTATGGATGATGTATGAAATATCCAAAAAAGAATTCTTGCATTTAGAGTTTTTGATGATTCACACACTGCTCAGAAAATTTTTAGAATGCTTAGAATTATTTTATTAGAGTATAAAATTGAAACCAAGATTTTTGCTATTGGTTTTGATAATGCTTCTAGCAATACTGCTGTTATTCCATCTTTAATTGATTTATGCAAACCATTTGTTGGTGATACTTTTTTTTTTCATCAAAGATATGTATGCCATGTTTTAAATTTATGCGTTAAAAAAGGATTAGAAACTCTTGAACATTTTATTTTACCTATTAAATAAGCCTTTCAGTTTTTATGGAAACATTCTTCTACAATGAAAGCATAGGCAAAATATTGTAAACAACATGGTAGACGTCCCGTTAGATTTCCTCGTGATGTTCCAACACGTTGGAATTCTACTTATAATTTGCTTGCTCAAAGCTATGGGTATAAGGATTTATTAGTTTCTTTTATTCAATTTCATGTTACCCACATTGAACTTTATCGAACTCATTGAGATGCTTGTTATAATGTTTTCAATTTGTTAAAAGTCTTTTATACTGCTACAATAAATTAATCTGGTGTTTATTATCCTATAACTCATTTATTTATTATTGAGAGTCTAAATATTGCTGGTGCATTTGCTTGTTGTGAATCCGACATAGAAATAGTGGAAGCCGTTAATGCTATGAAGGAAAATTGGTTACATAATTATCGTGAGTTGTTAGATATTTATTTGATTACCATGGTTTTTGATCCACGTTGTAAATTATAACATTTTTGTTATTATCTCAATGGTTATTATGGTATCCAAGGTTTAAAAATGGTATATAATGTTGATGCATGTTATGATAGAATTAAGACATTATTGTATACTTTATATGATCAATATCTTACAGTTTATGGATCCTCACTGAACTTAGATAATATAGAAACACAAACTGCACAGCTCTCATCATCATCCTCCGGATTCTTGAATTTAGGGTATAGTCTATTACAAAAAAAAACCAAAAAACCTAGATCTTCTTCTTCATCAAGCACCGATAAGTATTCTTAGCTTAAATCTTATCTAAATACTTCTTATGAGTTTATAGAAGATACGACAGAGAAAAAATTTGATATATTACAATATTGGAAAGAGTACAAAAAGTACTATCCAATCATGGCTATGATAGCCAAAAATTTATTTTCAACACCAGTTTCTACGGTGGCGGTGAAACAAGAGTTCAGCACTGGGGGAAATATCCTAGATGAAAGGCGTTCGTGCTTGACTCCGAAAGCACTCCAGATACAGGTGTGTGTAGATGACTGGACGAAGGCGCAATACAGACAACAGGAAATCAAACAACAGGTAACATATGATTTCTTCAAAGACGACGAACATGAAAGTGGAGCAACAAGTACAACGGGGCCAGAATAGAAGATCCGGATCACGTCATCAACAAACCTAGAATAAAAGATAAGAGAACTACGTGGCTTTTGATTCCTCTAAACCCCTCAAGAGGATACGTAGGCAATTTAATTGTGGTAAAAATTAAGTGCTAGGCTAATAACTTTACATTTTTTTAGCTTTATTTTAATTTAATTTTTTAATTTCTCATTTATTTATTTTATGTTATTTTCGAATTTTGGGTGATCCAATTCATAAATATCCAATGAAATGTAATTTGAAATTTGTAATTTTACATTTTGTTTAGTTTTATTTTAATTTAATTTTGTAATTTGTATTTTTTTCATTTGTTTATTTTATTTTATTTTCGGGTGGCCCAATGTCCCAATACAATCACCTAACTCTCAAACCAATGAATTTCATTTTATTTTGTAATTTTAAGGAAAGACAAAGGTTCAAAACCGCTGGTTCCACCTTAACCTGAAACCGGAACCGGAACCTTGCCAGGTCTAGCTCCATATAGCTTCCTTCTAATCCAGGTAGCCGTGGTAGGGAGAGAAAATCCTTCTTTGGACCCAGCCAAAAAAGGCTGTTAACAAGTTTTATTGTTAATATTGACTAATCAAAAAAGTTGGTAATAATCGATTGACAACTCATTCAACCCCCTCCAAGTTGTATTAGACACACCATAATTTATTTTCAAGTTTTATTGATGGAGTTGCAAATTAACAATGCTAAGATACTAAACGATTAGATAAAGATGCAAAACAATTCCTAACTAAAACTGAATCCAAATAAATAATTGAACATTCTCCTCTCAAGGTAGTAGGTCTTCAAGTATTGTGTGTTGCATGGCTGCGGTAACTCTCCCTCTTCTAGTCAGGCGAGGTAATGTGATCCATGTCCTGCTTTCTCAACCATCTGGTTAGGACCTTCCCACTTGTTGGTTAGGGAACCGGCCGCTCAATCCCTGGTCCCCGGGGTTACTCTCTTCAACACCAAGTCTCTGAGTTGAAATCTTCTTATCCAAATGTGGAAATTATAATATCTGGCTGCTCTCTGCTCATAAGCTGTGTTTCTCACAAGAGCCAGATCTCTTCTTTCTTCTAGTTTGTCTAGGTTCAGTCTTAACATATCCAAATTATGCTCGGGTTGGTGCGGTCGAACTCTTAGAGAAGTGAAAGCAACCTCCAAAGGGATGACTACTTCGGTGCCGAAACCTAGCAAATAGGGTATCTCTTTGGTTGAAGTCCTCTCGGTTGTATGATATGCCCATAGCACTTCGTGGAGCTTGTCGCCCTAGTTTCCTATTTTAGTAGTTAGTTTGGCTTTTAGGTTGTGTTTTATTATCTTATTTACGGCCTTAGTCTGCCCATTGGTTTGTTGATGAGCAGGAGTGGTGTAGTAATTCTTGATCTTGGAAGTTTGACATAGGTCCTTGAAGTTTTTGTTATCGAACTAGATCCTATAGTTAGTAATGATGATGTCCAAAATTCTGAATTTGAACAAAATGTTGTTTTTGACGAAACTCGTCCTGTTGGCTTTGGTTATGTGGACAAGCGACTTAGATTCTGCCCATTTGGTGAAGTAATCCACTAATACGATTGCATATTTTGGCCCGCCCTTTGTTTCGGTCGGCATTGGCCTGATTAAATCTAGTCCCTACATGGAGAATGGCCACGGGGACGTAAGGCTCTTCAATTGCTCTGGTGGTTGTCGATAATCATTGGCAATTTTTGACAGGCCTTACAGCTTTCCGTAACCTTTTGTGAGTCAGTGAATAGGGTTGGCCATTAGAAACCTTGTCTGAGGGTTTCTGTGCTAAGCTTTTACCTCGATGGGTCCGATACACCTATATAGTATTTTCGAAAATCCCTTCCCGTAGAGCTTTCCCCCGATTATAGTATATTGGGTTGCTCTATACCTGACCCATCTTGCCTCTATAAGATATTATGGGAGGGCGCTTCTTTCAATATAGTTACTTTCCTTAATTTCAATATCCTCTATGAGTAGCTCTTCTTGTTCGCCAATGTTTAGTCGAGACAAATGTGCAACCGGGATGATTTTCAACCATATACCAGTCATTGCCGAAGCTAACTTGGATAAAGAATTTACTTATTCGTTCTCCTCTCGAGGTATTTGGGTGATTCTGAAAGCTTTGAGTCAACCTATTAGTCATTTTGCTGTATCCAAATAAGCAAACAGGCTCTCATCTTTGGGTTGGTATTTGTCCAAGACTTGGAGAAACACTATTTGAGAGTCGCTAAAAATCTTTACTTCGTCGATGCCTAAGGTTGCGCATACCCTCAACCATATAAGTAAGGCTTTGTATATAGCTTAGTTATTGGTTGCTTTGAAATCGAAACGCAAGGCACATTTGACCAGATTTCCTACCGGGGTAGACACTACTATTCTCGCCCGGCTGCCATGCGTGTTAGACGAACCATTTACGTGCAACAGCCATTGGAAACGTTTTTCGTCTTTTTCTTCCATCATCCTTGCTACTTTAACATCTGGTTCGGTGAATTCTGCTACAAAGTCTGCCACGGCTTGACCCTTCATTAACACTTAAAAAGTGTAGGTGATGTCGAATTCGCTCAGTTCTATCGCCCATTTGGTTAGTTTGCCCGATACCTCTAGTTTTTGTAGAATTTATTTTAGTGGGCAATTGGTATAAACCTCGATCTTGTGTGCCTGGAAGTAGGGCCTTAATTTCCTTAATGTTATGATTAATGCTAGGCTCATCTTCTCCGTTGGCGAGTATCTTGTTTCGATCAGAAGTAAGGATTTGCTTGTATAGTAAATTGGCTTCCGGATACCTTCCTCCATTCCGACTAACATTGAACTTGTTACCACAAGTGTCACTAATAGGTAAAAGTATAGTGTTTCCCCAAGCTTCAATTTTGATAGGATTGGGGCTTTTCCGAGGTAATCTTTGATTTGCTAGAACGTCTTTTCACACTTCTCGTTCCACTCAACCCTCTTGCTTTTTTCAATGGCTCGAAAAAAATGGATGCACTTGTTGGTTGATCTGCTAATGATCTTTTCAGCAAAGTTAAGCATCCGGTCAACCTTTGTATATCCTTTAGTGTTCTCGAAGACTTCATATCAGCGAGCGCCTTGATTTTGTCTGGGTTGACTTTGATTCCTCATTAATGCATTTGGAATTCGAGGAATCTTCTTAAGGGTACTCCAAAAAACACATTTGTTCAGGTTGAGCTTCATTTTTATACTTCCTTAATGCGTCATATGTTTCCTGTAGGTCCAAGGCATGCCTTTTGCAGTGATGTTTTTGGTCAACATGTCATGACATACACTTCCATGTTACTGCCGATCTGGCAAGCGAACATCCTATTTACCAACCTCTGGTATGCTGCGCTTGCACTCCTCAAACCGAATGACATGATAGTGTAATAGTATAACCCTTGGTCAGTTGTGAATGATGTTTTTTGCTCATTCGATTCGTGCATCCTGATCTGGTTGTATCCAGAGTACGCGTCCATGAAGCTAAGAAGCTCATGTCCGGCCGTGGTATCCACCAATTGATCGATTCTCAGGAGTAGGAAACTGTCATTTGGGCAAGCTTTGTTAAGGTTAGTGAAATCTACACACATTCTCCACTGGCCTTTTTTCTTTTTTACTAACATGACATTGGCTACCTACTCGGGGTAATTTACCTCCCTAACTGACCCAATGGCAAATAGCTTATCGATCTCTTCTTTTCCTTTTAGGGTTAAGCTTTCATATCTTCTGCACTATTGGCTTGCACTCTACATTAACTACTAAGCCGTGAGAAATTATTCTTTTTTTGATTCCAGGCATATCCTCGTGTTTCCACACGAACACATCATTGTATTCCCTTAGCAATCTGACCGGGTCTGCTTTAGTCAGGTCGGCCAACCATGCTCTTAGTTTAACGATTTGGGAGCGCTCACTTTTGTCAAGTATCACCACTGTGGTCGGTTCATCCGCCCTTTCACGAGATCCTCTTAGGGGTCAAGCTCGAAACTTGTCGAGGCTTCAGCACGAGCCTCATCTTCGTCTATGGCTAAGAGCTCGTCGTTTTCAGCCTTAATTTTATAGAATGTGAGGCTTTTGGGGGCTATGCTGAAATTCTCCGTAGCCTATTCACAAAGTTTCTTTGAAGTTGAGTTCTAGAAGCCTTCTGCTTCTAGCGCTAGTTGATGACGGTGATCTTTCTTTGGGTGAAAAATTAACATGCCAACTAAGTTATTTGTAGTTTATTAATGGTGAAAAAATGAAACAGTGTAAAAAGATGTAATGTTACGTGGAAAACCCTGGGGAAGAGAAAAAACCACGGTTACTGGTGACGGTGAGGAACGAATTTCACTATGAAAAAATGGTTAATAGAGCTCTGCTCGCTAATCTCTCTTGGTGCCTATTTATGTGTAATTTCGTTTGTGTTTACAGTGAAAATGGGTTGTGTTTGTACATTCATTTTGTAACCCTAAACTTGATGTGCAAAATGTTGACTTGTAGAATCTCATTGTGACTCTTCTTGTTTGGATCTTGACACGGTCGTTTTGGTATGAAATTCGTTTGTGAAAAAGATATTTGTAAGACCTCGAAATATGTTCAAAATGTTTTCTTAGAACAAGTATAATTGTAAGTGACGTATCATTCCACAAGGATCGAAGGTAGTAAAGACTAAATTAAGATTACTAAAACTAGTAAGCATAAAAAGTAAATTTTCAAAGGTTTGTTGGCAAAAGTTATCACTAAGATGCAAACTACACTAAAGCTAGAAACTAGAATTAAACTAAGACTAAAGAGAATGTGAAATGATAAGATTACATATGAGATTGATATGGGAGTCTATGTAATCAAAGCACAAATAGTGGGCAATCCAATTAATCCTTGAAGAACTTATCTAATTATTTATAGCCAACTCTATCTTTAGATGTGATTAGAGACTCACTAAACTCTCAACTCACACCTACTTGGTTGCGTTTAGAGAGAGTTTCTTAAATCACTTAACTATCAACTCACAACTACTAGGTTGCGTTTAAAGAGAGTTTCTAATCACTAAAATCTCAACTCACAACTATAAGGTTGCATTTAGAGAGAGTTTATCCTTAAGCCTAGATAGATTACAGTATATAGGGTGGCTTGGATTAGCATATTCTCAACCCACCATTTCCATGTTAGCCGAGATGTATAGGATTGGCATATTTTCTACACATCCCTTCCATTCAACATAGCTTGTCTTAATCACCTTAAAGTATGTCTAACTTGAATTAAGAGTTAGCCTATCTACTCAATCCAAGAAGATGTTTAATCCTTTTTAAAAAACTCAAATTAATTTGATACCAAACAAGAACTAAGAGTTGGCATATCTACTTAATCCAAGAGGCAATCAAATGCATTAAAAACATTAAATGAAACTAAATAAATCAAATATTAAAGAAATGGTGAATTACCCACAACTCATGTGTAATTACATCAAATCCCACTTGGGGTTTAACTACTCATAATCAAATTACAATGAAGGAATAAATGAGTAAGAGTTAAGAAGAAACCCATTGGCATATTGTGATCTTTCTACTCTTTTTGCTCCTCTACTCCTCCAATGTGTAGATTTAGTGCTCCTTGAGTGTGGGTATTTTGGTTAGAGTGAAATAAAAAGTGATTTGGGTATGAAATGGTGTAGGATCAGTTTGGATATGGTGGGAGAGAATCTTAAATCTAAGAATGATATAAGGTAAGCAAAATGAGTGTTCTTAGCTTGTTAGGGCATGTGAAGGCATATCAGAAAAGAATATATTTATAGTGTTTCCAAAAATGGGTCTAAAAAGTGTTGATGCCATCAGATTTGGGCAATTTAGCTGCTCGAAGTTCGTGGGTCTGGACTGTAAGTCGCGCAGCGAAAAAAAGATAGGTTATAAAATTATCTTAGACCTTTTCAGTATACATGAATATAATAAGGGATTCAAATAATACCTTATTGATTCTCTCCTTTGTTTCTTTTCGATCTGTTACCACTATTGATTTTCTCTTTCGTTTCTTTTCAATTCGTCACCATTAAGTCTTCCAAGCTATAACCCGCGATCTAGCAAATGTGTCTGGGCACGTCATGGATTTCAGGAGTACTTGAATGGAGGCTACAGAGATGGAGAAGACAACCCCTTGTCTTCTTGCTAGGGTTCGGCCAAGCTTGCGGGAAGAAGAAGTTTGATTTATTTTTTTCTTTTTCTCTCCTTATTGTTGCACACTCTCTCATGTATTAGGGTTAGGTTATTTTGTTTCCTGTTATTATCGTTATATTTCATCAAGAGACTAGGGTTTAAATGACTAAGTTAAGATATGATTCTAAACCCACTATTAATCTTTTAAATCTGCTATTAATTTTTTTGTTGTCACTAGAACTTGAACCCTTGATCTCTTCGAAGTAAATAAAACAATCTCTACTATTTTATTCCTTTGCTTTTGTCAAGGTTCGAACCTGTAACCTCCAATTAACAATTAATAATTCTCAATTATTAATTTGCCAATTAAATATTCATATTGTAAGCTCATCTGCTTATTTTG
Source organism: Acer negundo (assembly GCA_035582765.1). Lineage (NCBI taxonomy): Eukaryota > Viridiplantae > Streptophyta > Magnoliopsida > Sapindales > Sapindaceae > Acer > Acer negundo. The sequence continues at coordinate 20,026,667 of CM069231.1, read as the reverse complement.
TGGAAAAACCATAATTGGGGCTTGTATTGTAAGGGTAGCTTAGGCACATCATTGTTGGTGATCAAGCAGAACAAAGGCCCTCTCAAGACCTCAAGATGATAAGCACTCCGAAGCTAAAATACTTGTGCTTACTTGCATTGAAGAGATCTTAGTTGCACACACACACAACTCATGCTTATTTATACTATCTTGTATGTTGTGTGTTTTATGTATATGCATTCATGTTATTGACCTATCTTCTTGCATGTTTTAATTGATTGCATCTTGATTGATAATTGCCATGCCCTTTTAGGCATTAGGATGCATTCACTTTACACATCACACTTGCACATCTTTGATGGTTTGTGTTGTGTTATAAGTGTGCGTGTAATTCGTTTCCCGGAGATTGATCGAAAACGTCTGCGCTTGCACGATAGTGTACATATCTTAGAGTGATAGTTGACCACTTGAGAATGTCTCATTCTTCTCTTGGATAAGTGTTAGATTTGGTTTGGTTGTTTGGAGTAAAGTGTCTAATTTCAAAAGATTGGATTTCAATGTTACAAATGTTTTCAAAACTGACCTTTGCATGGTCTTGTGATCATATCATTTTATACAAAGTTTCAAAATGAGTTTTTAAAATTTTTGTACAAACTATACACTCATACCTTTCCAACGTCATATTATTCGTAATATATCATGACCATTTGGATTGGTTTTGATATCTCCAAAGTGACCACTAAAACAAGGCATCTCTACTGTTTTCTAAGTTTGACCTTTGGTCACTCTATTGACCATAACTCTTTCTACAGACATCGAAACATCATTCTATAAAAAAGAGTAGAAAGTAGACATCCATACCTTTCTAAAAGTATATCATACGAAAGGTTTCGATGTCGTCAGGTCATGGTTTGGGGTGCTCGAAAATCAAGCTGTTGTGCTGATTTGCCAATGTGCTGGTAACTGCACGGGTCTATACCAATGCAATAGATCAGCGTACTGCTCCACCCTTATTTCGTAATTTGACCATAACTCACTTATTTGGAGTCTGATTTGGTTCATTTTTGAAAAGAAATTCACGAAATTTATAGGGCTATCATCTAAGTACTAGAAATACATCTCATTCTCTCATTTGTATTCAAAGAACAAAAACTACAAAATCCTAGAGAGAGATTAAGAGTTCCCTAGTGAGAGAAAACACCAAGATTGTTTCTTTAATACTCCCAACTCATTTCCAGTGTATAAATCATCATCTAAGCATCATCTAGGATCATCTGGTATGTGCTAATGCATGGGTCTTCTTCAACACACATGTTATGGTAAGTTGAACACTATCTTCATTAAGTTTAGTGTTTTTACTTAACATTTTATCTCATTTATAACTTGTATGCTTTTAGATTAATTTCTATTTATAAGATTGAGGTTATGTGTTGATTAAATGAGTTGTTGTTTTGTGATAGCTAGGTTTTCATCTTTATATAACATCTAGCTAAATTGATCTCATTGTTTGATTGAGAATGTTTTTGATAGCTATTGTATCTATAATTGGTTATCTTTAACGTAGCTAAGTTGTATGCCATGACATTTAGCTATATGATATCTAAGATTGATTTTATTGTCACCATTTAATCTCTTGATAAGCATTTAGTGTTCCCTAGCATTAATTGCATTTTGGATATTGCATAATATTCACATAGGGTGTTGATCTCTTTGTGAGAAGTAAGTCTTGTGACTAAGGTTGCTTAGTGCGCAAGCAATTGGTCAAGTGCCACTATAAAAGGTATGCGAGAAGAGTAGGAGGTGCTCACGCCAAGAGTAGTGATTGGGGGATATCACTAGAGATTGAACCAAGAGTGACGAGTGGTAGTGTCCATAGCCTGAGGTTATCTAGGGTGAGAGTCCATGTATCGCGTGAGGGTATAACCGTTTACCTATATAGTGGATTTTGGTGGGCTAGTATAATAGCTCATGACTTTTCCTTATTGAGGGGTTCCACGTAAAAATCAACTGTTCTTTAATTTCCACATTTTATACTTGATTTTATTGTTTGGTGAATTGGGGTTTTTTTTTTTATAATATTGACTAATTCGGAAAATTTGGTAATAACTGGATTAACAACCCATTCACCCCCATCTAGGTTGCATTAGAAGACATGCCATATTTGTTTCACATATCATTTAATTAATTCTCAGAATAATTCAAATCACTTTCATAACATAATTAATTGGACCATCCAATTCACCGTGAGTCTTGTTACCAATAATCGTAAAGGGATAGCAAAGGGATCTAATGAACCCATAGTTTTGAGCTCCAATAATAATTATAAAAATTAATTAAACTCTTTAATTGATATTTCACAATTATTAACCTCGGAGTTATTCCACTAAAAATTTTAGGTTGCACTATTGTAACTGTAGATATTTTACACAACCAAAATATCAGTGTCCATCGATATAGCTATTTCATATGGTATGATCCTCCACAAGTAGCTCATAATTAGAGCTAGGTCATAAAGTCTGTTATACCTCTCTCTAATTATATCTTTTCCTTTAAGTACCATTGAATCTTCAATGAACAATTATATCCTTCCTTCCTTTATGGAATGAAGAGAGCGCTCTTAATCGTTCAAGTCCAGAATCAACCCTTAAAGGGAACTACTTCTCTGCTATTCATCTATTGTGTGCATACCTTCCCTCCTATAAGCCAAACCATGATTCCAAGATACGGAGTTATTGATCGGGAATGCTACTCCGATCTCACCCATGGTATGTTAAGAAACACGATCTAACTTGAAGGAGTTAGTAAGACACTCATGATTTAGATCACCCATATGCATCCATCATTTGTCGATATATATGAATATCTACATGAAATGGATCTTGGTGATAGATTCATATAGATCATGGCCCAGTCTTATATGATCACATTATATAAAGTGCCTCCATTCTCATATCACCATATAAGTAGTCTAGGATAAGACCATCATACATTACAAAATGGACTGCAGCTGTAGATTAACCACAAATAAAGCACCCATCTTTATTTGCTTTCCATCGACTCTTTAGGTTGCACGTCTTAAACCGAATTCCTCTGTATATGATATTCATATACTCGGTTTGAGATTACATCTAGAAATCTTGGATGTTTAGCACATATGATATAAGCATATGAGTCATATTTATTAAATGAAAATACTACTTCTTTTATTAATGGATTTATAACATTTACAAATTACAAGTTTTATGACATAAATCCCAACATGGACTTGCCAAGTAGACTGGTGAAGTCATATTGGGGCTTTTTGTCTCTCGGTCTGCGGGTACTTCTCGGGTGGTTCACAGGTATGGACTTGTGAATTGGGCACTTTGGCTGATTTCTAGTTCTCAGTTCGCGGGTCACTTGGCTAGTGTGGACCAACGAACTGTGACCGGAGGTCTTTTGGAGAATACTTCACAGTTTACTTTACGCATGTAAGGAACTGTAAACTAGGAACTTGAGATCTTCACCTCTCGATCCACGGGTGGCTTCATTGGTATGGACCAGCGAACATCTTGGCAGTGTGTGGGTATGGACCCGCAAAGGGACCAGCAAACTGAGCACTCCTTCTGAAATTTGACTTGTTTTACACCCGAAAGTCCCAGTTCACATCTTATTTGCCTGAATTACACAGAATGTATCTTGGTGGGATTCCTTTTTGAGTAGCTTTGCATTATTGATGTGTGTTGAGTTCTAATTCAGGTGAGTGATTTTTGCTGGGAAGATATTCTAGCCGACTAGAATCTTATATTGGTAAGGGTCTCTTTTGCCCAAGTCATTCCTTTCGAAGCTTAGTCTTTGTTATCTGCTCACTCATCTAGCAAAGGTTTTGACTCAGATGGTGGGTCCTGAGTTTGCTTTTGACGACGTGGCACATCCCTTCCCCAATGCTCTCATTAATTAGATGATTTATCGGCTGGTAAAAATTCACATACAACTAGGGGTGTGCGGCATATCGGATCCAATGGATTTACCATGTTCCAAGATCCGATCTGATTACTATTTGATCCGATCCGATATGATCGGATGGATCAAATTAATATAAAGTCGTTCTTAATATATAAGAGTTATAATGTGAAATAAATAAAATCAAATAAATTATTCAAACATTACTAATTAATTCAAATAAAATTAACATTAAAAAAATACATGACATTATTTGTAAACTTTATATAATTCAAAAAGGTTATAAACATTATACATCAGCTCCAAGTGTAAACTTAATAAGCTGTGATGTTGATGAAAAATAATAGAAGAAAAGAAAATGGTGGATTATTGGCTGTAGAGAAATTGAGAAAGAAAACCCAAAATAATAACATTAGAAATTTTATTTGGGTTGGACCTTTACACATATTCAGAGAATCAAATTGTATTTTGGTTGGGCCTTTACATTAAAAAGTAATGGATGAAATAAATTGCCCATTATAAAAATAAGGCCTAATATTTTAGATGGATTCGGCGGATTTCCAAACTGAAATCCAAGATCCGATCCGATCTGATCTAATAGATATTAGAATTTATGATCCAATCTGATCCAATCACCTCTCTGGATCCAATCTAATGGATTGTATTAGATTGGAATAGATCCTGCGCGCCCATACATACAACAGTATTTAAATTATAAATTTCAGTTCTTTGTTGATATTTCATTCATGAATCTTAAGATATGCGTTACATATATTATTTGTTATTCTCATTAACAAGAATAAAAATTTTGTTTATTCATTAAGTTGGCCACTCATTCAAATATATTGATATAAATCAACATTTCAATATTTCTTATTGTAGGGAAAAAAGGTTTATACTCGCAACGGAATGAAAAAGTAGGTTTAGTATATAACAAAAATTTTCCCTTTTAAAAGATGAACATTAACCGTTAATTAAATTAATGTATAAACAAAAGTAACATACCTTTTGTCGCGTGATCCGATTGACTTACATCGATGGTAATCCGTAAGATCTTTCAATAAAATCACAAACGTGAATCATCTAGGAGCGTGGTCTTCCTTTCTTTGAATTGAGTACCTGATGATGGATAACAAAATCTTTTTCTTTTTCGTTAGTCACAAAAACTCACAAAAGATCATAAAGAACGTTCCGGTCACTTTTGAACTATCAATCTTTTGATCGAAAATCGCGTGAACCTAAATTGAAATTGTGCACAAAGCCTTTTAATGTAAAAGCTTCTAATGCACTATCGAAATAAACGTCTTTACTCACTATCTCTCTTTGACTGAATTTTCTAACACTAATCTAAGAGTTGGATTCTATTTTTCAAGCTATAGAAAAAAATAATTCTCTATCAAGCAATTAGGGTTAGCCAAATTCATATTGCCATAATATATATATATATATATATGTTGTAATTATATGGCTTCCCCACCAAGCCTCTATTGTTGGCTTCCCTGCTAAGCCTTTATTGTTTTCTTCATCACTAAGCCACTAATTGCCTATAAATATATATGGCTTCGCTTGTAAATGGTTGGTTGGTTCAGCTGAAGCTTCAATAATATAGCTCTCTCTCTATCTCTTGTCTCTCTATTTTCTCATCTCATTTCATTTGTTCATTAATCGTTGCTCCTGTTCTCACTCTTTTATTCATTTGTTATTTCAAATGTTCACAACACGTTATCAGCACGATTGTATATATAAGTAGAGAGGATCCTCTGATGGGTGATTTACTTACATCTCAACATTCCGGATCTATATACAGTTCCGTATAACAAGATGGCTTATGCCGTTAACGGATCCCCCTATATATAGTTCTGGATTTATTTATATTGTTTAAATATTTGCATCCATTTTTATGCATATAACATGTGAGCTTAGTTTTCTGGAACTGTTTAAATATTCAGTATTTATTTTTATGCAATATATTAGACTGCTTATGCTGTGTCTCGGGATTGGCTCATGTCGTGTCTCCGGACTAGCTTATGTTGTGTCTCCAGATAAACTGTTTTAATATTCAGTATTTATTTTATGCAATATATGAGACTGGCTTATGCTGTGTCTCTAGATAAATTGTTTTAATATTCAATATTTATTTTTATGCAATATATGAGACTGGCTTATGCTGTGTCTCAGGACTGGCTCATGTCGTGTCTCAGGACTGGCTTATGCTGTGTCTCCAGATAAATTGTTAAAATATTTGGTATTTATTTTTATACAATATATGAGATTAGCTAGATCGACTGACTAGAACTTAAAGTTTCTAGAATTATGATATTTAAGTCGGCACGGTTTTGAAAACGATGAGAACCTGGAGTTTTGGATCCAGTGTTATATACAAAAATTCTATAATTTATTATTTGGAACCTGGGATTTCAAATCCATTCAGGAACTGAAGTTTTTTGAACTTTATATATGAACTTACAGTTCATGGTCGAACCGGGAGTTCGAAAAATTAATATGATCAATGATTTTATTTTATCTCAAATATATGAAGTGATATGTTTACATATCTTCCATTTGAGAAAATGTATCTATACACCCAACAGGATGTTGTGAGTATCACAAAAAGATTTAAGATCTTAACGTATAATGAAACTGGAAATAATATTTTATTCGTTTCATTCATGTTTGATGCTTATGAAGAGCAATACTCAAAGGAGGATCTACACATCCAACAGGATGTTGTGAGTATCACAAAAGGGATTTAAGATCCTAATATACAATGAAATTGGAAATAATATTTTGCCCATTTCGTTCATGTTTGATGCTCATGAAGAGCAATATTCAAAGAAGGATCTACACATCCAACAGGATGTTGTGAGTATCATAAAAAATGATTAAAGATCCTAATATCATGTATAATGGAATTGGAAATACTTTACCAGAAAAGAGAAGGAAAGGGAGGTGTGTGTGCATAAATTATGTAAAGAACATCACTACGTAATCTTGATCAAACTTTGATATCTCCATCGTTTAAGATCAGATTGAGCTGAATTTTAGTCATCACATTATATTGTTGTAGTTCTTGAATCTGATAGTGGGATTATCAATCGGAATTCCCTGTTGTGAGTTCTGTAGTTATGAACAGGGTTAGGCAGAAAACATGGGAGAAAATTTCAGTATTGCACAGATTTCATCAAAGAGTGATATCTCTTGGATTTGTGGTTCGATTGGGTTGAAATTTTGTCAAAACATTCTTTACTCATGTTTCTACAATCTGATTGATTAGATTGTTGATCAAAATTTTTGCAGATAGATATACACCTTGAATAGAGCATCTGAGTTTGTACTATTATCTCTCTTGTTTCATTTATTGATATTCCGTATGTGTATTAATGGTGTTATGTACATATATTTGTTGTAAAATTGAAAGCATTGATACATGCCATGATTGCTATATAGATGGGATAATTAAATATATCCATACAATGATAATAGTGCAACGACTCATACAATTCTGCGGAATTATTATCATTTCATATGAGATATAAAATGATATTACAAATAAAGTCCATAAAATTCCCATTAGGAAAGATATATGTCTTGCCCAGAGTGTAACAACTCATATAATTCTACGGAGTCAAATATTTTATGGATTTGACTTTGCTGAGAGCAAATGTTAATATTGTATCAGATTCAACGAATCTGATAGAAAGCTCGGGAAGAGTCATGATATTGTTATCAAATAGTACTAAATTTTATCGGTTTGACTTTGCTAAGAGCAAATGTTAATGCTGTATCAGGTCGAGAGAGCTCTAGAAGAGCCACGATATTGTTATCAAACAATACTAAATTATGTATCAATGATACTTGATATTATTCAAGCAGGCCATAAAGAAATATGTTTAGTTCAAAAGCATATAATGTTTATATCAGATTAGATCCAGTGGATCTGATTAAGGGCTCTAGAAGAGCCACAATCTTATTACCAGATGGTATTAAATTGTGTATAAATGATACTTTATATCATTCAAGCAAAACATAAAGAAATCTGCTTAGATCAAAGGTATATAACTTTATTAATGTCATTGTAAAGCTATGAATAATAAAGAGTGTTGAATATCTATGCATAATTTAGGCCAGAAACTCATTATAAAAAAGCTGTGTGATTTATCATCTAGATTATATCACTAATTAAAAATGGGTTGTATGTGGATATATTCATCCACCAAATAAACCATCTTATTCTAAAGTTGGTTTTGAATCTCCATCATTCAAGGGGGTATATATGGATATATTCACCCACCAAATGAATCCTTCCATTATTTTATGGTAATGATTGATGCATCTACGTGATAGTCACATGTTTGTGTATTATCAAACATCTCCAGTTGAGATCGACGTTCAACATCCAGCTTTTCGCATGTACTCATAATCAGAATGGATCAGTGGAATCGCCTATCAAACGTGAGAACTTTATTATTTTAATACAATTACCAATATATATATGGGACATTCTATATTACATGGTGATGCATTCATCTATGACTCACTACCTATCATCGGTATTTACCATTACAACTTGTAATTGGTCATTGAATTGCTCACATTTTAAAGATATTTGATTATGTAGTATATTTGCCTATTGCATATTTGGCATGATCTAAGATAATGATTCTATATCATTATGAGATTTATATTGACTTTGATCAATCTTCCAATTAGATCATTTAAACTTATGATAGTTTATATTTTCTACACACAATCTGTATATTATTATATTGATGAGTTACCAAATGAAAAGTTTCTCCAGAAGAAAAGAGTAAATGAAAAATTACTCTTATATAAATAAAGATACCAGTTCGGTTCTCTCTATATGTAAATGTGTCTCATTTTAATATTTGTATCACTCAAATACGAAAGATAAGTTATCATCAGATAATTATTAATCAGTTACCTGATATATTAAAGGTAACAAGATTTCACAAGTTGTCATCTCATAAATCCTGGCCGGGTGATTGTTCCTGAAGAACGATCAGAGATAAGAGCAACAAAGAAATCATCTGATGCATATCATAAGCTTGTGAACCTTTTTTAAGGGTACTATTATCGGGATCCTAAAAGTAAACAAAACTCAAGTTAAAAATAAATCCACTTTCTCTAAATAAACTCCATAAGAGTCTGATATATCTAATGAGACACAAGTCTGTGAAATGACTAAATCCATTGAAAATGGAAAGAAATCTCAACGGAGATATAAATATATTTAAATTGAGAAAAATTTCTATACAAGTCTATGAAATGACTAAATCCATTAAAAATGGAAGAAATCTCAACAGAGATACAAGAATAAAAAAATTGAGAAAATTTCTATAATTCATATGAGAGAAATGTGGAATCATGAAGAAACAATCATTGATGAAGTATTTTTATACACAGTAGCGCTACTAAAATTATAAATGATAATTATGATATTCATAAAATCAATGATTGTATACAAAAGGCATGACTGGCCGAAGTGAAAAGAAGCAATTTAAGAAGAATTGACTTCATATGCCAAACATAAAGTATTTAGACCAATAGTACTCCAAACACCAGGAGATGTCAAACTAGTTGGATAATAATTCTTTATACGGAAACGTAATGAGAAAAATGAGATCGTGAGATATGAGGCACGACTCGTAGTACAAGGTTTCTCACAGAAACTTGGTATTCAATAGTGATAAATATAATTACGTTTCGAATTTTTGATAAAAATGGCTACCTTTACAAGGCTAGAAATACGTTCTCTAGACGTAGTAATCATTTATCTATATAATTCACTCAATGCAGATATTTAAAATCCTGGAAGGATTTAAAATGCAAGATGCATGTAAATCGAGATCTCGTAATCTGTATTTGATAAACATACAAAAATCCTTATATAGATTAAAAACAATATGAACGGATGTGGTATGACCGTCTTAGTGAAGATATGATAAAATAAGAGTATAATAATTATATTATATACTTATATGTCTTCATAAAGAAATCAGAATCCGAATTTACTATATTCACAACATATGTTGATGATATGAATTAAATTAAAGCTCTTGGAGAGCTCTTGAAAACTCTTAAATTTTTGATAAAATGAGTTTAAAAATGAAAGACATGGGAATGGAAATATTGTCTCGACCTGATGGTTGAGCATAGATCAATGGAATGTTTGTCCATCAACCAGAATATGTTGAAAAGATTATGAAAAGATTCCATATGGATATTACTCCATAAAGCAAGTCTTTGCTTATACTCCATCTAATTATTTATGATGTTATTTTATTTTATGAAATTAACATCTGTGTACCCCAGTTTAACAATCTAGAAGATTGTTTTAAAAGAACTTTTATCAGGGGGAGCATCCCATCAGGGGGAGCATTTCAAATGAAGTATATTAGTTATTTTAGGGTATATATGCATTGTACTCTTTTTCTTTTCAATCAGGTTTTGTCCCATTGGGTTTTCCTGATAAAGGTTTTAATGAGGCAATTCTCTAAGCACACCCAAAAATCTTTTGATCCATAAAGATCATCATAAATATTACATTAATCTAGTTGATCACCGTATATTTGTTGTCTTGATCAAGAAGATCATTGTAAATATTACTTTGATCTTGCTAATCATCGTATATATGTTACTTTGATCCAAAAGATCACCATAAATATTACTTTGATCCGACAGGTTAATGAATATTTTTTCTCAGGTTTTTATCTCACTGGGTTTTCCCTAGCAAAGTATGAATGTGAGAAATGTTTGGGAGAAAACAATAAATTCTGGACTTATATACACTATACCCTTTTTCCCTTCAATCAGGTTTTATCCCACTGGGTTTTCCTGACAAGGTTTTTAACGAGACAGTTTTGAAGACGTCCAACACCACAAGATCTAGAAGATCTTTATATATACCTTACTAAGATTTTTGTCTCACCAGATTTTTCTTAGAAAATTAAAAATACGAGTGGTGGGAAATCCAAGGGGAAGTGTTGTAATTATATGGCTTCCCCACCAAGGCTCTATTGTTGGCTTCATCACTAAACCACTAATTGCCTATAAATATATATGGCTTCTCTTGTAAATGGTTCGTTGGTTCAGCTGAAACTTCAATAATATAGCTCTCTCTCTATCTCTTGTCTCTCTATTTTCTCATCTCATTTCATTTGTTCATTAATTGTTGCTCCTATTCTTCTCTTGTCTCTCATTCTTTTATTCATTTGTTATTTTAAATGTTCACAACAATATCTATATTGTGCACTGAAAACTGTTTGCACATTAATATAAATCATGTGCACCAATTCTATAATATATATATATATATATATCACGCAAATTCTTCTTGCCTTATATAAATTATTAGTACTGCACCAAAACTCTTTGCAAGAAGAATATATATATATATAGTGGACTTCTTCTTGACAATATATATATATATATATATAAATAATATCTCTATATATATCAATTCTTCTTACCATATATATTATATATTAGCCTAAATCTTCTCCCAAGTAGGATTTATACCTTGTAGTCTAAATCCTAACCCTAGGTAGATTTCCTTAGAATTCCAAACCGTAATCCAACTCTTCAGTGTATTTATGACTATATCAAAGACTTTCTAATTTCACTAGATAATTAAATTCCTTTTATTTATCTACTTATCAAATAAAGATTGTGATTCTTAATATACTACCAACAATAGTATACTATTAAGAAACATATTTCCTAGTCAGAAAAAGATTTTGATCATTAATTAAATATTAATTAATTAATTAATTAACTTCCATTTAATTAAATAATAAAATAAAATAATATAATAACCTAATTTATTAGTCTTGCCACCCAAGTACTCTATCATGGGTCATATATTATTTTTCCATTTTATTAAATTCATTGGACCTTAATAAAAATCCCACATATGAACTAGACTCATTCTTACTAAAATAAACAAGCCCACAGGCCATTCATTAATATATTAATATAATTCAACAACCCATTAAATAAATAATGTACAAATTATATTCTTAATATATTAAGTACAATTCTAGATGGACCCATAAATTAGTCTGGTAGAATATATCAAGTGATCCATGCAAGTACGTGTGGATTGTGGATCTTGGCGGGCTATCTAAATTTAAGCTTCAATAGACATAGCCCAATCACAATCAACAAATGATTCACTTAGGTCTGATCTATTAATTTTAGCTAATTCCACTAAAGAGCTAAAACTGTACTCTTAAATAAAGATATAACAAGTAAATGTTTCACATTCAAACCCTAGACAATCTTTTTGGAGATAGTGTATCCTCGTGAATAATATCAGTAATCGCCAAGAGCTCATAGACCGCCTATAGCTCTCTTAGTTACCATATTTACTCATATGACCACATTTTGAACTTGGATATTTTGACTTGTCCAGAAGCCATGTTTCAATAGTCACTATCGAAAACTTAACGTTAAGATTTAATATCCAATACCTCAAAACATCCATATGATAATATTATACTCTCATTTAAATAAATGGAGCCACGATGTCCATATCTATAAATGAAGTCCTTTATCGATTAACAAATGAATACTACCAAACTATCGAGGATAGACTATGATACATAATTGTACTCATTGATAGCTCAAATGATAACACTTACAACCATAAGTCCATCATTTATCTCAAGATTAAGATAGACTCTCCGATTGTCTTCATAATGAAAAACTTTTATTTATTGACGGTTGTAGATAAAGTGTTTCATTATGATCCAGTTCAATGCACCTAGTGCACTAGATTCTTTTACTCAAAAACACTTTGATGATTTTAAACTCATCATATCTCATTTGATCATACTCAAATGCTAGTAAAAAAATCTACAACTTTAACAAGGTAAAGGTGCCCAACATTTATCTTAAATTTTGAACAATATTCAAGACTAACTAAATAATTGTGTCTACCTCATACATATCCAGATATACGAACAATTCTTTATATCTCATAGTATTTTGACCTTATGATTATTTACTTTGACAATTATAATAATTAAACTATAAATGCTATAAGATTTGTTAAATCAGAAATCAATTTATTAATATGAATAGATTGTCAAAAACACTATTACACTCTTGCTATTAAGCATAATCCTAACACTTATATCACCACCACTTAATTAAGGGAATTTATCATTTTCCTCCCTGAGGTTTGCCATATTAGAAAGACCGGTCTCTCTAGTTTTAATAATGGCTGGCCAACCCCCCTAAAACCCTAAATATTGATCATATTCCCTCTTCTGTTACCTTTTCTGTCTAAAAGTGTGTTGATTGCTAAAATTGGAAGCACAATATTGTAACTTAGCACCACAGTTAATGACTTAATAAAATAAAGAAATTAAATGAATAAAAAAATAAAAAATTACAATTTAATCAAAATTTATCCCATACCAATAAAACTCTTACAAAAAAGATTTTATAGTACTAAAAATTAAATCATATTAAACACCACTACTCATCATCATCATCTTCCATATCATTTCCAACACCTAAACCCTAACCTAATCAACAACAACTCACACAAAAACCTAGCCACCACCACTACTCAAACACCAAACCCTAGTCGCTGTCGATCCCTTTCTCTTTCTTCCCATCTCTCTTCTCCCACTTCTTTAAAAAATTACAATTTTTTTTGAAAGAAAATGAGATATGGCAAGTTTGAGTCACCCATTCGTTGACAACCGACATTCGCCGCCGTAAGTCACCTATCACGGCCGACCAAGAAAGCTTTGCCGATCACCGATCACCAAACCCGGGCCATCAACGTCTGTGAAAAAAGTGTATTTGCTTCCCGGATTTACCGAGATCCACCGTGGTTCAAGACGTGCTGGTGCCACCATTATGTTCATTGGAGTCTACCCTATCTGATCGACTACTCCTCGCCGCCGATCTAGTCGTGCCGGTGATCCCACAAACCGCATACGACGTGAACTGGTGTTGTTGTGTTAAGTTTTTTTTAGGTGTGTGTTCTGGGTTTGGATTTCTGATCAGGTAGGATTAATGGATGCTTTGTTTGTTTTTTTTTTTTTTCAATTTTGATTTGAATATGGTTGAGAGTAGAAAAAAAATGTTGAATTTGGTATTGGTATGGTGGTGATGATGGTGGATGATTGTGGTTTGGGGTTGATGGATCTAATCTTGGTGGAGATCCATATCTCCACCAGATCAAAGTCTTGGATCTATCCACTAGATCTACAATTTTATTTTATATTATTTATTAATTTTTTGTTATTTGATAAAGAGATGGATATGATGGAGATCCAGATTGGTGATCTCCACCAGATCTACAGAATTTGAAAAAAAAAAAAATGTTTTTATTTTTAATTTCTATTTTTTTTATAAATTAAATAAAAAATAAAAATAAATATCTCCACAATCCATCTCAAAGATGGACGGTGGAGATTCATCTTTTTAATTTTGTAAATGTATTTTTTATTTATGGATATCTTAAGGGTTAAATGATCATTTTTATATTATATTGAAGAATAAAACGGTCATTTAACTTGAGGATTGACGGTCAAACCTCCATTCTAACGAGAAAGGTAACAGAAGAGGGAATATGGCCAATTTTTAGGGGTTTAGGAGTGGACTGACCATTATTAAAACAAGAGGGATCGATCTTTCTAATATGGCAAACACCAAGGGGGAAATTGATATTTTCCCTTAAATTAATTGGTATATCAAGAAAACTCTACTAAGGTTCTGAGGTAATTTCCTCATTAAAATATCTGTATCTACAAAATAGATAAATATTATTAGGTTAATAATTTATCACCTAAATAAGAAATAAAATAAAATTAAAAAAAAAAAAAAAGAAAAGAAAAGAAAAGAAAAGAAAAGATTTTCTCCTTACTATCTTTTTATTTGGTTAATTTTTTTTTCAAAATACACAAAAGACATTCCATTTTTCCAAAATTATCATTTTTACCTTTTGACACCCTTTTTTTTCTAAAAACAAATAGGGCAAATTACAGTGCACACTTGAGGTTTGGACAAGATACACTCACATGAAAATGTTTTGGTAATATACACTAACACACCCAAGTCTTAAGTTTGAAAAAGTTTGACTTTGAAGATTTCCAAAAATGCCCCTAAGTCCTTAATAGTTGGTATAATACAAAAGTCAAACTTTGAAGGTATATTTTCAAACTTAGGTCGTGGAGGTGTTAGTGAATAATACAAAAACTTTTCCATATAAGAGTATTCTGTCCAAAATTCAAGGGGTGCAGTGTAATTTACCCTAAAAAAATCAATCATGAGAACCTATATTAAAAAAAGAAAAAAAATTATTTCAAAATTATCTTTTTTTTTTTCTCATTGAATACCCATATCGATAAGTTTTTTAATCATTATTATTTTTTCCTTCATTCGACCCCCTTTTCAAAATTTCAAGAGTCCGCACAAATTTTTTTAATTATGGTTTATTCATATAAAATTAACTCTTTAAATATTTTTTTTTATTTTTTTTAGTAAATCATTCATATCACATTGAAATCAGATAAAACTATAATGATAATGAAAAGACTATTTTAAGGTTAATGAAAAAGAAAAAAAAAAAAAAGTAATGTAAGTCATAGGAGCCTAGCAAATTTGTGTTATACTTTATTTAGAATTTCTATATACTTTTTAGTAATTTTAATTTGGATTAAATTGTTATGTAAAAAAAATATTAAATTAATGTATAGAGAGATATTTAATAATTCGTTAACAGTTATACTTAAAAAATAAAATTGACTAAAAATATAAATAGACTATTTTACCCTTATTGAGTTAGAATGATTCTTTAATCATCCAACCATTTTACAAATTGATAATTTTACCTATTTGATCGGTCCAACAAAAATTGACAGGTTTCTCCGGCATTTGATATCTTAAAAATAAAAAGTCAGAGAAATGAAGAAAACTATATATATATATATATATAGATTCTAATTTTTGATTTGTTGAGTTTTTAAATCAGAGGCGTGTTTATCAATGGCAGACAAATGCTGAAATATAATAATGGTATTTATCAGTGACAAATTGACAAACTGACAACTTGTCTCAATCACAGGTTAAGCAAATCTCTTTCACTGTATAATTATCTATTTAGAATTTAGTTAATATTAAATTGGCTCTCGTCATTTTTGATAAAATGTACAATTTAAAAAAATAAAAAAAATATGGCCACTACTTTT
This sequence comes from Acer negundo, assembly GCA_035582765.1. Taxonomy (NCBI): domain Eukaryota; kingdom Viridiplantae; phylum Streptophyta; class Magnoliopsida; order Sapindales; family Sapindaceae; genus Acer; species Acer negundo. The sequence continues at coordinate 20,010,516 of CM069231.1, read as the reverse complement.
ATTTTATTATTATTATTTTTTTAATATAACTTACACTTAAGAGTTAAAAGAATATAAATTTTCTCACACTTTACGATTTAATTAACAAATGTGAACATACATTTAAGTTTACCGAATTAAATCAAATAGATCAAGTTGATGCACATGTGTACTTATTACATGTGATCATGTGAACTACATAAGATCATGCCAAAATAATGTAAATTTTTGATGCAATCACATGCGACATATATATATATATGAGTTGCCTTTGAATGCAATGTTATATGATATAGAAAATTTTTATTGTAATCATGTCTTATTTGATACAATTGACAAAGGCCATTTGTGTGTGTGTAAATTGACTTTGTAAAACAATATTTATAAAACCTTATAAAGCCCTAAATGGTTTGGACAACACAAGTATGTCGATAAGTGGGGTATCGTCCATAAGGACCAGGACTAGCGAAAACTAGTTAATGCTTAAGCAATATTAATGCGATAAAAGAAATAGTAAATGGTTGATGTTGTGAAATGTGAATAAGCATACAATTAAAACTAAACTAGAAATGCAACTAAAATGGAATGTAAATGGAATGAAAGATATATATGATGGAAACTAAGGAGTTAACGGACTCGTAAGCGAACATTGGGCAAATGTGACAAACTCGTAAATAAGCACGTTATACAAATGTAACCAACCTATGGTGTATAGAATTTGTTATTTATCGCTAGCAAGGGGTCAACATATGGTGTATAGTGAAGACCTCATACTAGCGATTAATCTCTCCTAAGCAACCAACCTAGAGGGTATAATGTTAGTTGCTCAATTAGGATTCTAAACATGAATGCTCATCTATCTATCGAGGGTTAAATCTATTACTAACGTAGCCATCCTAGGGTGTATAATAATGACTTCAAATTTTCTCACGAGTGACCGACCTAGGGTGTATAGTGAAGGCCACCTGTTTAAGATTAGTTAAAGCTTGAGGTTATTCAACCGGGTTCTGCTCGAAGGTTAGTTCTCTTAAAACCACTAAATTAGCCAACCTTGGGTGTATAGTGAATGTTTCTAATCCTCTTACAAGTACCGACTTAGGGTGTATAGTGACAGTCACCCGTTCAAGGTTAGATTAAGAACATGGTTGTTGAGCCAGGATTCTAGAAATCCCTTCCATCAATAAAGCAATAAACAACCAAATAAAGTGTATATCTAGTTGTCTACACAAATAGAATCAAAAGAAAACTTGCTAAAAGAGTGTATCCAAGACAAGCAAATCAAATGAAACCCATTCATGGTAAGAGAATAGAACAATGAAAGATAGAAATATAAGAATAGAGTTTATATACAAAAGCCCAATATTCAACAAACTAATTCATCAACCCTTTAGAGGGGATTTATCTACTCATTACAACAAATAAGAAAAGAGAAAGGAATTAGAGAGAACCCTTGGAGATCATCTCCTTCCTTGAAGATCCCTTCAATCTCTATCTCCTTTGATGTTGAGTAGAAAATGAGTGAGATGAGAGTAAATGTATTCCTAGATTTAGAATTACAAGTATTTAGATTTTCTAAGTGTAAAAGCTCTCTATTTTGTATTAAACACTTTCTATTTATACTACCCATAAAATAGGTTACAAAAATGCTCTAAAACGACTTCTGGCGCGCGAGGAAATGAGGGTGGAGTGTGGTTTGGGAACCCGCACTCACCCGCAATTTATCAATTCCAGCAACTTTCAACTCTCGGGTTTGAGTAGTTCATGACCTGCACTTTATCAGTTTCTTCAAACTATTAGGTCTCGAGTCTAGGCAAGAGTACGGGTGAGAGTGCGGTTGGCTGACCTGCACTCACTTGCACTTTATCATTTCTTCAGATTTCAGATCCTGGGTTTAATCCACAATGCAGTTGGGACCCGCAATGACTCGCATTATTGGAGCCTCTAATGCCATTTGTCCATCTTTCTGCCTCTTTTGGTTCCTTTTCGTCCGAAAGTCCCGCGATATGCTCTAAACACCAGAAATGGATAAATGCCTGTAATTACGAGCACAGAGCCTATAAGTGAAACTAAAATGCAAGAAAACGACACAAAGGATACAAAATTGAGGGCCAAAATATACAACATATTTGGCTTGATCAACAACCACATCAATTAATATGTAATTGCATGTTCTAACATACGGTCACAATAATTTAATTATGTGATCACATACAATTCATATGCGATAACAGTATATATATTTATGATCACATTCTATAGCATTGTGTAATTTTCCACCGAAGATTGGCCCTATATATATGGGCTGCCCTTGGATGCAACATAAATTGTTTTGACTGTGATCATGTCTTCTTTGATACAACCACATCAACTAATATGTGATTGCATGTTCTAACATACGATCACAATAATTTAATTGTGTGATCATATGCAATTTATATGCGATAACATTATATATATTTTTGATTACATACAATCATATGTGATCACATACTATTGCATCGTGTAATGTTACACCAAAGAATGACCCTATATATATTGCTGATGGAGATTTTTAGATTATTGAAAAAGCCACGTGCCCAACAATGTTAATGCGACTAATAACAATACTATAAAGCAAGAAAATAATAACAGAGCATGCAAAACACAGAGTTTTACACGAAAAACCCTAAAAGGCAAAAAACCACGATTGCTGGAGATAGAGAGAATAAGGTTTAAATATGTAAAGATGAGTTACACACTCAATCTCTCTTGCACTCTTGTTGTTATATGTGTTTTCACGTACATACATAACGGTATTTAAGGGTCTATTTATACATGTATAGAACCATAATTCTTGGTGTACAAATAAGGAAAGTTGAAGAGATTTAGTAGGACTTTGATTTGTTGGAGTTATTTTTATCTTCTTTCCTGATTTGTATATTCTGCGCATTAAATGAATTAGACTCCCCGTTGAATTTGGACTCTAATATCATTAAGGAAATTTGTTTCCTTATTGGAGTGTACTTCATGGTTCCTTTTTTGAGTAAGATTCTTCTTTTTCGTATTTGAATCGTGGTTAACTTGGAGTTAATGTCTTCAACACATCACCAGACGACCAGTTATCTAACCCGATTGGGTCTTCTTAATCCGATCGGTTACTCAACCTCGACCGGTGTATCTTTACTCAATCAGTTGTTTACTAGGACCAGACTTTTCTGTCCGATCGGTTAGTTGAACCCGATCAAGTTATCTCTACCTAATCGATCAGATAAAACTAATCAGATCTTGTTGAACTAATCAGACCAGGCTTTTCTGTCGGATCGGTTAGTTGAACTCGTCTTCCCTCTATCTAAATCTTCTCACACAATTCTTCTCTTAAGAACCAAACCTTAATCCTCAAAACCCTTATTTTCTTAAGCTTCAAAATTTTTAGTCCTCTCTTTCAGATTCCTTCAAAGATCAACGTTTCATCTTCACTTCGTCTCCAGATATCATGTTAGTTTTCATGGAACCTCGCACTCGCCATCATTTTTTTGAATTATTGTGCCAAGCTATTAAGGCTGCTGATAAGGAAACCGTCGATAGGATCGAATCTATACTAAGAAGTAACCCACCAGTTTTCACTTCCCAATCTCAGCCCGTAGCTCTTAATATTAATTATACTTTTACACAACTTGAGTTTCATATTGCTTATGATAATCCTATTGTTTCCCCTGTCAAACCATGTCCATAAAGGACAATATCAACCCGTACTAGTCAAGGTAGCAAACCCATTGCCAAAGCTCCTTCCTCAGTCTATTTGAAGATTACGTCATAGACTTTTGGCTAGAGGAAGTTGATAAGAAGCATTGGGTGTACCTGTTGAGATTTTCTACTACTCATCCTTCTACATATGATACTAAGGTTAACGCGGTCACGGATCGGGAAACCCTTGAGTGCACCAATAGGTTTGACATTCCTCATTCTGTCGGGTTCTTTCGTGATGAGAGTCGAGCCTTCTAGAATCAACCCCGAGCGTTGTTGCTATATATGGGGCCATGCTCACCTTTGGAGTCACCTTGCCTATCCAGACTTACATCGCCAGATTCTTGGTAGATGTTGGGATTGCGCAAGCTTAGTTGACCCCTAATTCATACAGGATCATGGTCTGCTTATAAAAGCTTTGGAAGAATATCGGTGCAAAGAATCCACCAACTCCTAGGGAGATCTATCACTTTTACACCCTTGGCCGATCAGACGCTATAAGTACTTTCCATCTCCAATCAAATTCCATAAACCACTGGGTTTCCAATGACGTTGACACTAAACCTCCCATCAAACTCATAACGATCAGAAAAGCTTCATTTGGGGGTTCCTTTCATTAAACAAGTTTTGGAAGAACAACTGGTTCTTCATCTCAAGTGATTGGGGTCAGGTGGTAGTTAGAGATGGCTCCCAAAGGCTGACCAGGAATAGTGTTCCCAGGTATTTTGTCAACCTAGGTGCCTAGTTCAAATCTCTTCCAATACTAACCAAGGAGGAAGCCGGGTGTGTGTTCACAGTTGCCACTTAGTCTTGGGAAGACGGGGATCGTCACTCTCTTCTGGTGGAGAAAGATTTGATTAAAGATTTTTCTTTATTTTGATGATTGATAGCCTTTTCATGTGCTAGGACTTTTTAGTTGAATATATCTAGGATTAGCACATTTGATTTTATATTTAGAGCATATTAGGATTTAATTGATTATTTTGTGAATATATGCTCTAAATGATTGCTAGATATTTGATTGATCATATCTTGTGATTCTAGCATTTTTGGTTTAATACTAAAGTCTTGAATATGTTCTTAATGTATATGCTTTGTTTCAAGTTTTAGTTGCATGAATAAATCTAAGAGTTAAGTGTGTTTTTGATGATTCACATGTTCTAGGTTTTTGTTTATGTATAGTAACTAGACAACTTTTGTAAGTTCCTCAAGTTTAATTGGCTTATTTCGGTGACAAAACACAAGTGGGGTTTGATGTAAAGGTAGCTTAGGCATTTGATGGTTGATGTTTTGCACAACCAAGACCCTCTCAAGACCTCAAGAGAAGAAACACCAAAGGTAAATTTCTAGTGCTTACTTGCTTTGAAGAAATATAGTTGCACATACTCACAACTCATGCATATCTTTAATTCTTATATGTTGTGTGTTTTTATATATGTACATTTATGTTCATTAATGTCTCTTCATGCATGTTTATATGATTGCATTTTGTATATCAAATGTCATATCATGATTAGGCTTAGATTGCGTTCATGATGTAAAGGCGTTGTTGATAGCACTGTACGTACAACACCCAATTGAGACCTGATGGTATTTGGGTTGGCGCTGTACAAACCTGATTGATTTAATTAGGTTGTTGTACATTCGTTGTACAGGCGCTGTATGTATAGCGTTATGTACAGCAACACTCTGTTTCCAGAGAAGAATAGAGATTTGGCAATGTTGGGTCACTGTACAGAAGGGATGTACATAGAGCAACGATGAAGATTGTTCTTCATTTCCCAAGTAGGCACTATACAAGTCGTTTTATGTATAACGCCCAAGGCAAATAAAGGGTAACTTTTCAAAATGATGTCACTTTATTTTGACACCCTATATATATGATGCTTTGTCTTTAGGTCGTTTTTAAGAGTTCAAAATTATATTTTTAAGTTAAGATATTTTCCAAGAGAGAATATCATCCAAGAACTCACCTTTGATTACTCAAACACATATCCATGTGCATCAAATATCATTTAGCATCATCCATGATCATCTAGGTGCCATATATGCTTGGTTTTTAGTCAACACACTTAGCTTGGTAAGTTGGTCACTAATATCTTACATATTTTGCGTCTTTCTTAACAAGCAATCTCATTTATCACTTGTATGCGTATAGAACATATTATATTAACAAAATTGAGATAATTGTGTTGATTGTTTGAGAGTTGTATTTTGATAGTTATTATTAAGATTGTTTAATCTTTGGTATCTATGCTTTATGCCATGTTATATAGCAAAGATTGATATCTAGGATTGTGATTATTGTTATCTTCCATCCTAGATAAGCATTTAGTGTAACCTAGCATTACTTGCTCTTTAAATATCATATTATTCACATTAGGTTGTTTATTCTCTTCATTAAGAAGTAAGTCTTGTGACTACTGGTGTGTGGTGCAAGCAAATTGGATTATGTCCACTTTTATAGGCCTAAGGGTAGTAGTGGCGGGTTATAGACCGTAAGAGGTTGAGGTCAACCTAGATTGTAAACGTCATTGCAATTAGTGGATTCGAGGTTCGTGTGTGGCACACATAACAGCCCGTGGTTTTTCTTTGTTGAAGGTTTCCAAATAAAAATCAAGTGTTATTTAAATTTTGCACTTTACACTTGATTTATTACTTTAACTAGTTTGGGGTATTTTCGTAATATTGACTAATCGTGAAAATTGATAATAATTGTTTAAAATCTATTCACCCCCTCTAAATAGTTTTGTACACATAGTGCATTATTAGTTTCAACTTTGATTTATGGACTTTTATGACTATGTTTAGTTCCCATAGGATGTGTTGATCTCATGTTCTATGTTGCATGCTTGTTTGCATTTGCATTGATTGATCACAATTAGGAAGTCCTTGCAAAAGACATGAAGTCTTAACTAGGATCAGGACGATATGGATAGTTAAGCGTGGAAGTCTTGACTGTAATCTAGATAATTCGGATAGTTAAGCAAGAAGTCTTGGCTAAGATCGGGATGATCCAAATAGTCATGTAAGAAATCTTCCTAAAGTCGTAAGAGTAGCATCTTAGATAAGAAGTTGCTTTTTACAGGTGTGAGAGTAGCATCCCGGATAGAAAGTAGGCAAAGTGTTTCACTAGGCCCGAGGGTATAGTAGAAGGGATATCTTAAAGAGTGTATCATGTAGATTGATCACTTTTGAGGGTGTACTTTTATCTGAGATAATGGAATACGGTTTGTTGGTGGTTGTGGATTCAACCAGTGGATGTTTCCTCTTTGGAGGTTTTACCACATAAAAATGATGTGTCAAATGACTCTATCCTTATCTTTTTATATTTGTATGTGTGATCAATTTTATCTTGTTTAGATCTTCATTTCTTCACATCCTTGTAAACAAGATTCTTTGTAAGGATTAGAATGCACACATTCTTTTAATCAAAGTCATATTTGTTTCTTGTTTCTTTTGTAGTGTTTGAACATTGTATCTTGTAATATTCTATATCAAGTTGTAAAGTTCTATTTAGTGAATTTACATTGTAATATTCAAAGTACAACTTGTGGAATTTACTTTGCATTGAACATATTTGTACATGAGATACATTGTCTCTTGTTATATGTATTGTAGACTAAGGGTGGTGAATTGAGCCTACACGTGATAATTGTTTTTTCATAACAATCATATTAAAGGTTAATTTGTAATCTCACCAAGTGTTTGACAAAAGTCTTGAAAGAGTTTTAAAAATAGAGTGTCAACCTATTCACTGCCCCCTCTAGGTTGTTTAAATCATCACAAACAAAACAAGCATAGCATTATAATCATGAAGCACATAGGTGATTTCTGCTATACATCAACAACTATATTCACAAGCGCTACAATTCATAATGTCAAACACTTCCCAAGTCATTTAAGCATACACATACATTCCTCAATAATCAGCTTACTCAAACATGCTTCGACATTATGCACAATACCCAAAAAAGCTAAGCTACACCAAATATAAGTAGGGTAATATAAAAAGATTGAAACAGTTAGGGGAGTCGATTACTGAAGTTCCTATTTTTGGAAGAAATTTATAGAGACCACCTCTAGCCGTGTCCTGACCTCTTTTCCACTTGATGCTCTTTTGCGGTCCATCCCGCATCCTTGGTTGTATCAAACACATAGGTCATTTTTTCACGTCAAAGATAAGAAGATTAGTTCTTATATATTTATAAAATTAACCTCGTAGGCACACGAGTCAAAAGAGACAAGTATATCAACAAGCAAAAGTCGTTAATAGGGAGGTGTCATCCGTTGATTGTCTCACGTTTTAGAGTTTATTGAAAGCAATGTAAATAAGAACACGGCAAACGTGAGAGTAGTGTGTGTGCTTTGTAAGCATGTTGAGTGGTGTGTGTGTGTGTGTGTGTGTGTGTGTGTGTGTGTGTGTGTGTGAAAGAGAGCATGGAAATGATGGTAAGAAAATAAGAGAATACGGAGGGGGTGAGAATGGTGATTAAATGATATAAATGTAACAGGGTGTTTGCCTTTTCTAAATTAAACTACTCCTAATTAAATTAATCTTCCCAAGCACCCTAAGTTATGAAAATAAGGTGGATAGGAGAGATGCAAGATAATGGACACACAAGGTACTTATGTTCACCAAGACATTCATATCACTCATAATAATCGACCACATCAACACTCCAAGTTCGGGTTCAACCTTGCCTTTAATACGACTTCTAAGTGTGAAAGTGGGGAAATCATCTAATGCTCGATTACTACTCACCAATGGGTGTGTTGCATAAGCAACAAACAATGATTGCATTAAGCATGAATATTGAAGGATTAACCCTCGATTGCTACTCACTGATGGGTGTGTCGTGTAAAAAACAACCAAGGATTGTATTAAGTACGAGAATTAACCCTCAACTGCTACTCATCAATAGGTGTGTTGTAAAAGTGATGAGCGTCATTTTGTACTCAACAAAATACGTTTTAATGTGATCGTTTTAAAAACCGAGTTTGACCACTTGAAAATCCACTTAGATGTAAATTAGTAAAATGGTAAGCAAGAATTCGTTCCACAAGGAATTAGAGTAATTAGTTGAATTATTTAACAAGTCTTAAAGGCAATAAAGAAAATCATGCTAGTTTGAATGGTGTATGGTTTGAGAAACCATCAAACATATATGGAAAATAAAAGTAACAAAAATGTAAAGAGAATATGAATAGATAGGAATCTAATATCAACAACCTAGATAAGAAAATGATTTAAACAATTAATAGGAAATCTAGGGAAATGATAGAGTAGTTAATGGACTATGAGCAATTAATACATGGCTTCATTAACGTACAATCTACACAATCTACACAATCAAGGACCGATCTAATTTGGAAGTGTTATTTAGGCTGTCACTATGAACCCTAAACAACTTCCCACCAAAATGACTAACCAATTAAGGAAAGGGAGCTAAGGTGAGGTCGATTAATGACAATCAAAGGCCTAGGCAATTAGGGTGATATCCCCTCTAACAATCTAACCTATTCACTATATGCTACAATCAATCAAGTGTGTCAATAACTCAACCGATTTTATCACAAATAAATCCTACAACATATTGTAATCAACAAGTGTGTCAATACTCAATCAATCACATAAGTGCAAGATCTAATTAAAAAGTAAATAGAAATATAATTGTATAAATATGATATTCAAAGCTTTAATAAATTCTGAATGTCCAAAAGTCCCTCAAATCATCCCCCTAGAATGGGGGTTTAATTACACATAGTCACAAACAATGAAAGGAAGTAAAATATAGAGAAATCACCCTTGGGTCTCTCTTGTAGGCTTGATCCTCCCTTGAGCTTCCTTGTTGTGGCTAGTGCAAAGATTGGGTGATGAGGATGTGTCTAGATAGATGGAGTCAAATGGAAAGTGACAAAGTAAATGGGTGTAGAAAATGGGTAGAGAAGAGTGTTTGTGGTGAAGTAATCTAGTTGATTATTGATGAGATTGGAGAGGAGAATGGAGAGATTGGAAATGGTGGAAGAGGGATTGGATTCTCTATAAAAGTTGGTGTATTTATAGGTTAGGAAAGCTAGGGTACGAAATGGGCATGAAAGGACAAGAATACCCCTGTTGAATGCCAACACTGAAATTCTAACGCTAGTCGTTTTTCTCTCTGTTGTATCGCCATGGCAACAATTTCCAACGTTGGAACGCCAACGCTGGAATTCCTATGTTGTCATAGTGAGTGTCGCGGTTGGCAAAGAGCGATAGCAAATGGCAACACCACACTTGATCGTTTTTTCTCTCTGTTGCAGTTGTGTTGCCATAGTGACAAATCCTCACGTTAACACGCCAATGCTGTAATTCTTAAAGGGCGACACCATCAAAAAGCGGAAATGCTGTGTTTTTTTCGCTTTTATTGCACTTTTTGTACCAAATCCATCTCTTCTTCACAAATGCCATTGTGGCACAGATTAACGTAGTTAAGACACGGGGAAATACTCGAGAATCAAGCATAAAGAGAAGGAAATAAGGGCCAAAATCATACCAATTTTAGTTCGATCAATAAGCAACAACCAAGGCTTGTACTAAGCATGAAGGTTAAAGAACCAAAATCCAATCAAGCATGGGTGTGTACTCTTCATGAATTCCACTCATTCAATTAAGAGCATAATCAATGCCAAGTGTGATATTCACCTAACCCTAATTCTCAAATTAACATAATCCTTCAACATGCTCAAGAGTGGGTGTACAATCAATAGAAGTCAAGAATCAATATAAAGCAATTGAATGAAACAAGACTTGAAGAAATTAAACGCAAATTAATCAAATAAATAATACTAGTGTTAGGTTTACAAATTTCCCTAATGGGGATAAACATCCAAGAAGAAAATAACAAATACTACAAGAAATTTGGTCCACAACCACATTCGATTAACAACACAAATGAGGTATATGTTGCAAAAAGTCACCTACCACAGCGCACAGAAAATGTGTGTTGTGGAAGTGACTTACAGTAGCATGCAAATGTTTGTTGCCAATAATAAGACACATACGACAACATATAATCAATGGATGTTGTGAAAAGTCACTTATTGCAACATACAACGCACGTTGTTAAAAAAACATAATATATAACAACGCACAAACTTTACGTGTTGTTAAAAAGTAAGCATTTAGCAACAGGTAACTTCATGTATTTTTAAAATACTGGGATTCAGCAACAAACATTTTTACGAGTTGTTAAAAAGCTAGTATTTAACAATACACATCTTCACATGTTAAAAAGTTAGTATTTAGCAACGCATGACTTCGAAAGTTGTTAAAACTTTAAGATTTAACAATGTGCATCTTCGCATGTTGTTAGAAGTCATGTATTCTGCAACATTCTATTGTTGTATGTTGTCGTAGAGATATCTTTAGCAACATGCATTTTTGTATGTTGGCGTAGAGATATCATTAACATCATGCGTTTTTGTATATTGTTGTAGATATATCTTTAGCAATATGCATTTTTTTTGTATGTTGTCGTAGAGTGACAATTAACAACATACATTTTTTGTATGTTGTGGTAAAGATAGCATTAGCAACATACATTTGTATATATGTTGTCAAAAGTCTAATTTTTTTTTTTTTTTTTTGAAACTAAGCGTAATGTTTTTTTAACAACATTTTATCCATATTAACAAATGTCTATTAAATTATTAAATTTATTTAAACGTTAATTTTTTAAAAAAAATGGTGTAGTTATCACTTATAAAATTATTTTCTATATTAATTTAATCTAATCATTTTAATTTAAAAATTAGAAATTTATTTGTAAATAGACAACTATGTGTATATTAACAATATATAGAAAGATATATAGCAATAACTAAATTATTATATTCTAATTTATTGTTTTGATTTTTTGGATTTTTAAATCTATTTAATCTCATGTATTCTTGTTCATTGCAGAAGATAAATAGACATTTAGAGAGTCATGAGATTAGAAGTTGACATTCTGTTTTGATGTTATTGTATGTGTCTTGTTTTTGGCACAAACGTTTGTGTATTGATGTAAGTCACTTTCACAACACATATTTTTTGCTCATTGTGGTAGATGACTTTTGACAACGTGCATTTTTACTAAGTTGTAAAATTTTTTATTTTTCTTATTGACAAATGTTTTTTAAATTATTAAATTTATTTAAATATTAATTTTTAAAAATAATGGTGTTGCTATCCCTTGTAAAATTATTTTTTCCCAAAATTTAAGCTGACCACTTTTTAAAATTAGAACAATATTTATCCAAAAATATTATCGAAAAAATAATACTAGAATGCAAAAAATATTTGTGCAAATGATAAGGCATGTGAGTTATCAAGATTCTGAAAATCAAGAAATTATGGTGTGAGTGATATTGTCTTTTTATTTGTTGAAGTATTATATAAATTCAGAGTTTTTTTTTAAAAGTGGGGGAACTCAAACCTACAACATTGTGATGTAGGTGTGAGAGGTATATCATTGGACCATCTTCATCTCATCGAGTGTATGATATAATCTCGACAACTCATGTGTCATATCGTTTAGACATGATTTTGAACAAATATTTTTGGCAGTCTAACATCACTCATTACCGGAATGAGTTTAAATTATTGAGTAATAAAAATATTAAGTTGTTAAATAAAATATTAACTGTGCCACCGCCCCCCCATAAGTAGTGATGGGTTTAAATCCCACCATGTGCATTTTACAAGCATGCGTGAGGAGTTTTCTTCCTAGATTGTGGGAGTAGTTATCTCCCGATATGAGAGTAGATATTCGGGCTGGACATGTATTGTTGGATTTCAGCAGTCCTATTGTAATAGTTCGTGTAATAATTCAAAAAAAATTTAAAAAAAATTATTAAGAATTTAATAACATATATAGGTTATATATAAATAAGTTTATAATAATAACAAAGTCAAGCTTGCAGCAAAATAGTAAGAGATCCACTCTCATTTATCAAGACCATGGTTCAATATTTCCCCCATGTAAAGTTAAATGTGTCATTATTAATTGGGCCATAGGCTCGATAGTAGTTGAGCTTAGTAGTTGGTGGTGTATGAGGTGGCCCGATAGTAGTTGAGCCTAGTAGTTGATGGTGTATGAGGCGAGCGAAATTTTTTTTTTTTTTCATGGGCTACAACAACACATATTGTGTGTTGCTGTAAATGTTTAAGGCAACATGTACGAAAAAAGCCAACGCATGTTGTCTTTTATCTACCACAACGCACTCAGTGAGTTGTTTTAAATATTTAAGGCAACATTTAACGTGTGTTGTCTTTTATCTACCACAACACACGTAGTATGTTGTCGTGCTAAGACAACTCACACTGCACGTTGCAAAAAGCTTTTGGACTTTTGGCAATAGACACATCAACAACATACAGTCGCGCGTTACGAAAGGTTTTGACAACATATTTTGTGTGTTGCCATAGACCAAATTTCTTATAGTGAAAAGAAGAGTAAATAAAGAAAACCCAAGTGATGTTCCCGAATCTCCAAGCTCCATTGATGTCCCTCTTTCTTATAAACAAACAAAGATGGCTCTTTCCTCTTGAATCTCCTCCAAAGATGGATGGGTGAATGTAGAAGGTGGTGGTGGTTAGGCCTCTTGAAGGATAACCTCCATGGATGCCTTTAAAGCCTTTCTCTCTCTCTCTCTCTCTCTCTCTGTGATTGTAAAGAAGATGAAGTGTGTAGAAGAGAGATGATGGGCTTGTTCTGTGTCTTGTTGATGGGTTTAAAGTTGTGTATTTATAGGCTTGAAAGGCTAGTTGATGTGTAAAATCGTGTAATAAAATACTAATAAAATACTAACTCGCAAGTACACGAATCGTGAGATAAGTACAACGAAAAGTAGAGATCGTTCCCATGAAGACAAACGATTTATTAATTATAACTAATTCTAATTCTAATTAAATTAAAAGTATCCAAGAGATTTTTGATTGATTGATTGATTGAACTAAATTAAATTAAACTAAGAAAGGAGTTAACAAGAACATGTGAATGTGATCAAGAGGTGAGAAAACTAGGTTATCAATGCTCCCTAACTATGTTTACTCAATGCTTCGAATTGACTTTGATAAAAGATATTAATCCAGTTATGGGTTCATTCTTATCTTAAGTATGAATGTTACCATATAATCCTGAGATGAATCAATTGTTCTCAATTATATTTTACCCGTAGATCAATGGCGCAAACTACAACCGAGAACCCATTAAGTGCAAGAACAATGAACCAAAACCTACTTGCATAGATCAATGCTAAGATTAGTTTTACCCATTCAATTGAATATTAATTAAGATTATGTATAAATCAATACTACAACCTAAATTATTAAGTTATCAAAACCCTAAATTTATGCCAATGTATGATCATGCATTAACATGAATAAAGAATTAAGACATAGGATGAATTGAATGAATCAAAACTTAAATTAAGAAAATATAGTCAATTCTATCAAAGAGCATTCATAGAGGTTCACATTGATTCCCTAGTATGGAATTAGTTACACATCATCAAAATAACAAGAGAAGACAAGTAATAGAGAAAACCCATGGAGGCCTCCAATGAATTGATCAGATATTCAAATTGAGTCATATTTGCCTTGCAAATCTTCTATATGTAAGATGGATGAGAGAATTGTGTTGTGTAAAAAGGTGATATGAAATGGTGTCTGGTTCGAGAACGAGCGAGAACCCTTACAAGATAAAATATGAAGTATTTATATAGTCTCCGTAATTAGGGTTCTAAGATTTCCTTAGAAAACCCGAAATTAACATTACCGTCCCCTATAATGCAGCTCGAAAACTTGCTTGTGATGCGGTTCTTGTCATGGTGCCTCTCCTGGATTACTTCATGACATGGGCCGCGGTTGGGACCTGGTCCGAAAAGCGGTCTAAACAATAGTAGCAACATTGGAATACTTCGCAGCATGGGTAGTGTCTGGGTTAGTGCCTGGGGGTACCGCGAAAAAGAACATGAGGCTCTGTACTCATCGCAGCTGGAAAGGCCGTGGTTGAGGTGATGCATGGGAGGCGGCCCGAACCGTAGAAAATTATAGTTTTTCCCTTTTTATTTGTTTAAGCTCCTTTTTCTTCAAAATAACATCCAAGACTTCTCCATAAGAATATGACCTACACATACTCAACAAACACATTAAACACCTAAATATCTTGAGAAACAAGATTGAAGGAATGGGGCTTAAAAACATATACAATAAACGACCGATCACTTGGGCACAATATGGGCATGAAAAGACAAGAATGTCCCCCCAAAATGGAATGAAAAACGTTGCTATGTTGAGATGGAGAAATTCAAGGCCTGACATCCACAGTTGAGGAACCGTGGAACTTGATGTGTGATATAGGTTGGAGAAGAAACCACGGTTGCCTTCACAATTGACGACCAGAGAAGCTTGGGTCTTGAGATCCTCTAATTTGAAGTCCGTAGTTCAAGTCCCTATTGCTAGCCATCGAAGTATGGGTCTTGAGATCTTCTAAAGTAGATTCTACGGTTGAGGCTTAAAGGCAAGTCGCAGTTTAAGACCAGCAAACTTGGAACCGCAACTATGAGTTTTGCTTTTGTCCTCCAATTCTCTCCTTTCTTCACTTTCAACCTAAATTGCCTTCCAATCTTCACTTTAAGCTTAAACACCTTGCTTAGAGAATATAACTTACACAAATCTCAACCAACAAATTAAATACACAAAACGCTCAAAAACGAGCACAAAAGCTTGGAAATGGGGACCTCAAATAGGTACATAAATGTGATGATCAATCTTCAATGAGTTCTTCAAGTCTTCAATGTTGAATTCTTCTTCTTCTTCAAGCCTTAATGTGCAACAATGGTGGAATGGATAATTAGATTGATGTTTTGGTGATGATAGTTTTGTATATAAGATCTGATTGTTGATGGGTGGAAGAAGTCTCTTTTTCAGAATAAAGGATTCTATTTATAGGTCCCCAAAATTAGGGCTTCACAAACTCATCGGGAATCTCGGATTACTAACTATCGCAGTTTTTGTGCTATGGCGTTTCAGCGGTTACATCTATGGAACTCACTATGGTTTGTACTGTGGTTTGTTTCTTTGCCTGGGCCGTGGTCTTCCAGTGATGACACCTCAGTAATTTGTCGCGGTTTGTACACTTCGTTTGGACCGCGGGCTTCCAGCGGTTTATGCCCAAAATGCCCTTTTTCTTCCTGAATACTTCCAAACATCTTCCTTAGGGAAAATAACCTGCACAGACTCAATACACAATATAAAATACTCAATTTACTGGACAAACCAGCCTAAAAATTAGGAAATTGTGGCCAAAAATACATATATAAATAGACCGATCAGATGCTTGTTGAGAGGTTCACTATACTAACATCACACTATTTTTTATAGGCACTTTTGAAATTCTATCTTCCTGACGGTGGAAGCTTGATATAGCAAAAGATTCTAAATTCAAATTCTAAAACCTTCAACTCTGTTAAGAGCATTTTAATGTATTAAAATTAATTATTAGTGAAATCATTAATAATTCTAAAATTCACAAGGAATATTTTAATTGGATATAACAATTGGTCCTCAATATCATGTCATCTCCCATATCTTTATTATGACATTGCCAGGTACCAATTGTAAATAATTGCTTCATATAGCCACCACAAAACCTCATGCACACTTCTGTAAAATAACACTCAGTTATACAACTTTTAGGTCGTGCATGATTTCTAACATATCCCTTTAACACCTTCCTTAGTCTGCAATTGAAAATATATTATGATTTTTATTATCATATAAAATAAGACATTAATTCATGTTAGTAAAAGACATATTACCGCTCAAAAGGGTACTTCCAACAATATTGTACTAATCCAAATCTTGTCAAAAGAAAATGATTTCTAAGAAGTACAAAGTAGTCATGCTCAAAAAACTATTCCATCATGAATCCATTATACTATAATAACTTCCAAATTCAACTTAGCATTGTTACTTGTCACAACTTAAACTAAATCTAACGTGCCCAAAACAACCTAGAAGAGGAATTTTTTGATAAAAAAGATTAAATAAATAGAGAAATGAAAAAATTAAATTGATTTAACAATTATTTAAATTATTTTTTTTATTTAAATATTCCTAAATATAAAACCCCGAATTATAATTTAAATTATCTTTTTAAATTAAATATCCTTAAATATCGTATAAAACAAATAGGTAGATATTTAGATTGATCTCCATCATCTATCTCAAATATTCATGGTGGTGATCAAATTACAAAATAATAATAATAATAATAATAATAATAATAATAATAATAATATTATTATTATTATTATTATTATTATTAATAATATAAAAAATAATAATAATAGTATAAAAAAAATAATAAATCAATTTTTTTGCAATGTATTATTATTATTATTATTATTATTATCATCTTTACTATTATTATTTAATTTTTTTTTGACATTATTAATACCCTTGTTATTGTAAATGAAAAGGTGATATTTAGAGATATTTAAATAATAATAATAATGGTTATTATTATTTAACTATTACTTCAATTTAAATTTTTATTTTTAAAATTTGGTCAGAGGGGTATTTAAGTTATATTATTATATTGTTTTCGGTTTGATGCAATTATACATATAATCAGAGAAATTTAGTGCAATTTGTCATGACAGAAAAATGGACGGCGTGAGGATTTTGAACAAATTGTAAAGAAAAGGAGATTCAAGGGGTAAAATACAAACTCGCGTTTGAGGGGGACTTGTACTAATAACCCTAAAATATTTAATTTGATTTGGGGAGTCATGTAGGATGTAAGCTGAATAGTTTATATTCATTATTAATTTTAAATCAATTTTAATTGCGTCATTGCTTTCATCATCTTCAGGTTTGTAATACCGAAGTTTAAGGAGTCTTGAATTGGATGACTACTTCTCTTATTCTTATTATTAATTAAATAAGCTCTTCTCTAATTATTATCACCAACTTTACAATACTATTTCCCACAATGTGAATAGAATTTACTTTCCTGAAATACAAAATTTTTCTAACAGATCATTATATTCATTTATCTATGAAGGATCATAAAACAGTTCCAAATCTGAAATCCAGGATTGCTTTTTAATAGAGGAAACAGGACTAAAGTGAGATAGTATAATATATATATTATACTTAGGCTTATAGACAATTGAAGACCTACAAAGCAAGTTTGAGATATAGTTAAAGCATATCATATATATCGGCATGTTGGCTTGATTCTGAACATATAAAGTATGAACATATTATTATTGGGCAATTCAAATGTCAACAAATTGAATATTTCATCTTAACGAGCAACTCATTTATTAACATGATTACTCTAAATTATCTTATCACATCACTTAAACAACATATTCTGATAAAATTTTGGACAATATAGTATTATTCTTAAAATATATACGCATTTAGATCTTTTAAGACAAAAGTAAACCTATAAGGATGGTGTGTTTAAAGCAAACAGCATGTTAGATAAAAAATTATGTAATTAACAAAATGTTATGTCATTATCACCCTCATAATTCATAGAAGAATACAATTGGTTCACAATCATGGGATCCGAATTTAAATATATATGTTCCTCATCTTAAGATTCAAAGCTAATCCAATCACATCACCATTATTATATATCCTAAGCAATGTCAGTAATGGGTAAAATATTGAGGGCTAGTTAAGGGCTAATATTGATTTTTTATGGACAATGATTCATTGTATAAGTGGTTGAAGACTTTATTTAAATTAAAGTTTCATCATCAGGGTTTGTATTGTAAATATAAGTTCAACTATTATGGATCTTTGGTCCCGACAGATCCCTGACCTACAATGGTGTCAGTTTTTTTAGAAAAAATAAATTTTTTTTTCTTTTATACAATCTAAGCGTTTTGTTGTAATCGGAATAATAATTGTTTTTTGATGTCTCTTTGTTTATAGAGTTTCCTAGAAGAATCAACTGTATTCATACGTTGATTGGTGAGACCCGGGAATCTGGTTTAATTGAATTACTTTACTTGATCCAAGTTTTAATTATGAAGATTATGTATCATATTTTTGCAATTTTTATTAACTGTTGTTCAACCGTAAACAAAACAAGTATACTTACTATTTGTCTTGTTCGTTTGGTCTTAGTTTCGAATCGATTTGATCCCCAAAGGATTTCCTTGTGTTCACACCTTCTCATTTTTCAGGTAATATTTTTGTAGGGGTGTAGGAGCGCGGCTGCACATATTATGCTACTTTATTTAAAATAAATTGTTGTCTTTACAAGTACTGTTATGCAAGGATGATTTGTAATATAAAACTTTTTTAAAAACGGGTATGGAAATTAGATTTTTGATTAGCAATATCGGCCCCAATTTTTACCCCCATTTGTTATGATAGAATTATTTATTTCTGTAAAGCACATTATAATTCGAGATAATTACCCTTGTGGCCATCTATTTGATTGGACACTATAAAAACAATCATTATTTTGGAAATTATAATCAAAATTGTTATTATTGGCGAACAGTGTGACCGAAATGGTGATCCGTAGGGAAATTTACCACAGTGGCCACCCATTTGGTAAAACGTTATACCACTGGCCACCTATTTAGTAAGACGTTACACTAGTGACCACCCAATTGTGAATTAAGACTAAATTATTTTAATTTTTTCTTTTTTGTTTATATATAAATATATATATATATGAACAATTTTTTTTTTTTTTTATTAAAAAAAATCTGATCTCCAACCATCCATCACACCTTAAATAAGAGTGATGGATGGTTGGAGATCAATAATAATAAGAAATTGTTTTTTTTTTTTTTTATTTTTTTTTTTTAAAAAAATTTGCTTCTTTTTTTGTTAGACTAAACCAACTTAAATTTGTGACTTACAATTTTGGCTTTAACATCTTAACCATCAATTTGCTTTTAACCCAAGAGTTATAAACATATTCAAATATCAACTATTGGATTAAAAACACATGAGTGGTTCAGATGCTGAAATCAAAATTTTAAGTTACAAATTTAAGTTCATTTAGATTAACCATTTATTTATTTATTTATTTTACCATGTTTTGTTTTTATAAAAAATATTCTCCAATCTCCAACCCTCCACCCATCTAAAAAAAAGGGGGGCCACTAGGGTAAACTTCATAACAAATGGTTATTTCTGTCACACTATTAGCTTATACAAATGGCTCATTTAATGGTCATTTTAATAGCGTACAACCAAATGGGTGACCACTAGGGTAATTATCCCTAATAATTATAAAAGGGGTTAACAGATTGATCCCTATAATTTTAGGAAATGATACTTTAATTTGGTATCCCACCAGGCACCTACTTCCAAAGTTTATATATATATATATATATATATATATATATATTTTGAGCTATTACAATATTTCGGGATTGAGGATGAGGGCATGACTCAAACCTATAACCTCTGGAATGTGGGTGTGAAGGGCTTACCACTAAGCCAGCCTCATCTAGTCCACCTACTTCTCAACCCACGACATGGTAATTGAGATAAATTATTATTAATATGCATCATTGCATCCATTTACTGATTGTCACAATTTTTGCTAGGATATAGGTGAGATGTCTAGCATTATTGATATTCTTATTCATCATGCCATATTACTAAATAACAAAATCATTCATTAACCATCAATATGTAATAAACTTCCTTAATGTACTATTACTTTCAATTGGAATTCTTAATTAACAACTATTAAATTAAATTTAACATCTCAAGTAATAACTAGTAATTTAAATTAAAAGTTTATTATTCATTACAATTAAAAATCTTAATTAATGATTGATTAAAAAACTTAAAACAACTATAAGAACCTATATATATTTGATTGTCTTATTTCATGACAAACCACAATTGGTGATGATTGTGTAATAGGTAGCTTAGATCCTCTTGGTGATTATCAAAGGCAAACTTCCAAGCATCTCCATGACTTCAAGATCAAAACCTTCAAGAGGTAGCTTACTTGACTTTGATTCTTGAAGAGATTAGTTGCACACACACACACACGCACAATTCATGCATGTGTTGTTTTCTTGCATTTGTATTCTAATTGTTTATATGTGTGCATCTAATTGTTTATCTTGCATTTCACACATGCACTTTATTGTTAGATCTAAGTGTGGTGTTGTGTAATGTAATTTGTTTCTCGATGATTGATCAGAAACATCTACGCATGCATGATGGTGTGCTTGTCTTAGCACGATGAGTGACCAATTGAGATGGTCCCAGCCAACGCAATCATCTCTAGTGAGTTTCTAGTCTTAGTGCGGGGGTGTTACGTGGGTCCTTACCCGCACAGTTTTCTTGAATGCTTTTCAAGATTCCAGTGCGCGGGTGGTGAGCAGGTCCCTACCCGCACACTAGACCCGTGCAAATGCCTGTTTTTGGTTTACTTTTCCAAAACAATGTAGTTTCTCTTGGACCCTTTATATACATCTTCTTCTTCCCCATTTTGACCTAGAACTCATATTTTCACATCCTAATTAGAGAAAGAGTTCCCTTAGAGAGAAAAGTCCAAAGATTGATTATTTATCTCCCTAAAACCCAAACCAATAAGCATCCAAGTATAGACATGTATCATTTCATCATGGGTCTTCTTCATTAAGTGACTTGGTAAGTAGAACAAACTTCATCCTTCATTAATTGTTCTATCTACTCAAGATTTAGTTTTTATTGCATATTAATTGCAAAATTGAAATTCCATTAACTACTTATAGTGTAAAATATACCTAGGGGTGAATAGGTGTATGCCCAAATTCTCGATCTTTGTTTTCACACAACCAATTTATGCACACTTAGAGAATTTAACAAGTGAATTGCTTTAACAAGTTAATATGAATTCAATTAAGCAAGTGTTAAAACAATCCAAGATAAAGTATGTAAAGAAACTAAAATGCAAAAAGTCAACACAAGATAATTATACGTGGTAAACCTCCAAAGAAGAAACATCCACGAGTTGATACCACAATTACCGGCAAACCGCAATTTACTATGACAAATAGAAGATACACACTTAAAAAGCAATCAACACATGAAACACTCTCTAAGCTATCAATTGGTATTCTACCCTCGGGCATAGTGAACCACTTTGCCTACTTCCTATCCAAGACGCTCACGTCTCTAGAAAGATTCCTTGCTTGTCTATCCGGAGCCTCATGCTCCTAGACAAGACTTCATTGCTTAGCTATCCAGAGTCTCTTGCTTATAGCTAAGACTTCCTTGCTTGACTATTCGGAGCCTCGTGCTCTTAGTCAAGACTTCTTTGCTTAGTTATTTGGAGCCTTATGCTCCTAGCTAAGATTTCCTTGCTTGACTATTCAGAGCCTCTTGCTCTTAATCAAGACTGCCTTGCTTAGCTATTCGGAGTCTCGTGCTCCTAGCTAAGACTTCCTTGCTCAATTTCGAAGAATCACACTCCAACAAGAGACTTTCACTTTTTGTAAGGCAAATGATCTAAGTGATGCAAATGATGCAAATACATGCAAATAAAGAAAGTAGATCAAACACACTCTATGAAGAATTAGATTTGCACAATTCAAGCTCACAAGCAAATGTAACTAATTCTTATGAACATATGATTAGAGATCTTGATTAGGTATTCAAAATCATTCACAAAAATTATCTAGAAACCTAAACATGTTAACAAAGCTAGAACAACAAAACTTCAACAGAAAGTACAAAACTAGCTTTAAAATCAAGTGAATAAGTTAACACTTGAAATCCACAACATATTCAACAAAGTAAGAACTAGATTTAAATGATAGAAATCACAATCAAGATATCCTAGTTCTAGAACATGTGACTAAAATCTGGAAATCAATAATCAAGATCAAGTCACAAGGTTATTCTAGATTCAAGTTCATGTTCTTCAAAATTAGCTAAAAGATGTTCAATCAAAAAATCACAAGAGCTAATTTCAAAATCAATCAAAAAAGTCTAAAAATGGAATCAAAAGCATTCTAAAAATTTTTCATTAATCAAATAAGAAGGTCTATCGAGTTGATCATAAGAAAAATGGAGAGAAGATGATTCACTTACAAATGATGAACACACGAATGGAGATCAGATTACTGTAAAAGGTGAAGACATCATTTGACTCTGAAAATGCTTGAGACATGTTCCTCTCTTCAAGACAAACAATTTTGGCTTTTGAATCACTCAATCGGGAGTTGATTTGAGAGAGATATGACTGAAACAAAAAGGCAAAAGTTGTGAAGAATTTTGCACAAATTTTGAATTTAAAGGGAGGGAAAACACACGGAGAAGAGGAAGGGCAAAAAAGGAATTGAGC
The DNA here is from genome assembly GCA_035582765.1 of Acer negundo. NCBI lineage: Eukaryota > Viridiplantae > Streptophyta > Magnoliopsida > Sapindales > Sapindaceae > Acer > Acer negundo. Next base: position 19,987,450 of record CM069231.1, on the reverse strand, counting down.
CACACCTACCCAAGCTTCCTGTGGAGGCGCATGGCCACTACAGGGGCAAGGAGGTGTTCCCCCTGTGGTGACCACATGCCTCCATGGGAAGGAAGGGTGGTTGGCCTTTTTGCCACCTCTCTTCACCTTCGCTCCCTTTGTGCACCTCACGCATTCTTTGACCGTTCTTCGGCCTCCGAACTCCGAATTTAAATATGCTTTTGGATTACAAACCATAATTCCCTTACACATATGGATGACTATGAAACTTTGACTAAAGATTATGAATTCAACTCGACACACGACGACAAAAACAATGCATCGTAAGAGAACATAAAGTTTTGTAACTTCCTAGTTTGAACTCAAAAACTATTGAATGAGTAAATGAAATGACCGAAACACAATTAGGAATCATATGAGAAAATATTCAAGTCCAAAACAATAAAACACAAACAAATAAACACAAGATCACACAAGTATGCCATTTCCTAGAGATAGTTCTAGAATATGTAATTTTACAATGTTTGACAAATTAAGTCTAATACATATGCATACTTCAAAAAGTGTGTGAATGTGTTATACAAATTTAGTGCAACGATGCAAGAACACAAATGTATGTAATGTGTATGTGCGGGCTTACACCTTGTAAGAGGAAGAAGAGTCTCGATACCTTAGCATCCAAGTAAGCAATTTTCCTCTTGAAGATGATTTTTACATGAGAAGCTGCTTTTCTCCTTTGAAGCTTATATCAACCAAGAAACACCTAAGAGACTAACCATTACAAATAAAGAGAGTTTTACATTGGAATCGAGCTAATACAAATCTAAAACCTTACAAAAACTCATGCTTTAATTGCATATTCACATGAGTTATGACTTGATTGGGTTTTGTTTGTTGATAGCTTGCATTTAGGACATTATTTCCCTTTAGCTAAGTTTTTATGCATTGCATCTTGACATTGTTATTTAGGTCTCATTGATTGCGTTTCTTGATTGCAAATTTATTGCCCTTGTTATGTTTTGAGACAACTTGTGTTGGTTGGGCTTTGTTTGATGACTAGGTTTTAGACTTGCATATCTTCATCTAGTTAGGTCTTTGTGAACATTCATAAAAACATATTGCTATCTTGGGTTGTTTTTATTGCCATCATTAATCTCTAGATATGCATTTAGTGTTGCCTAGCATTTTTTGCATATTAGATTAGAAGGTGCTCATGCCAAGAGCAGTGGATTGGAGGATATCACTAAGGATTGAACCAAGAGTGGTGAGTAGAAGTGTCCAAAGCTTGAGGTTATTAAGAGTGAGAGTCTGTATATTACTTGAGGGTGTGATTTCCTTTTCATATAGTGGATTTTTATGGCTTAAGTGGCTAGTCCTGTGGTTTTTCCTTGTCGAAGGTTTCCACATAAAAATCAAGTGTTCTTTACTTTCCGTACTTTACTTGATTTTTGTTGTATGTTTGTATTGGGTTATATAGTTAATATTGACTCATCGAAAAATTGGTAATAATTGATTAATAACCCATTCATCCCTCCCCCCTCCCTCTTTAGGCTGTATTAGACACATCGCATATATTTTCAATTAGTATTAGAGTGGGTTCATATACATACATATGAGATCCTTGCTATTTTTGTATGTCTTGCAATTGTGTGCATCTTTTTCATTGCATTCACATTTGCATTCATTTACCCAAACACTATGAGTGATTTCAGGATGAGTAGAAATAGAGCTTTTAGCATAAGACCTCCATTACTCCATAGTGACAATTACTCCTCATAGAAGGGGAAGATGGAGTCATATTTTTCGGCAATTGATGACAAGGTCTTGATGATATTTGAAGATGAGTGTACTCCACCCACTAAGACTCTTGAAGGTGGTAGTGTTATTCCCAAGAAGTCGGAATGGAGTGCTCAAGATTTTGAAGCCTTCAAGTGGAACAACAAGGCGATGCACACCATTTTTTATGCCATAGATGACAATCAATACAAGCTCATCAAAATTACTAAGAATGCCCATGAAGCATGGAAGATTCTTGAGAAAACACATGAGGGGACGGACACAGTCAAGGACTTTAAGACTATGTTTGGGATTGGGATTGCTTTTGCTTGAGAAATAATCACTTATTTCTCAAGTTTTGAGCAAGTGGGTGTTTGGTATCTAAAAGCAACTTATTTCACAATTTGCTCCTCCAATAATCAACTTTTGATAAGTTGGGTGTGGGTTGCTTTTGGAAGCATAAGCTGATTTTTTACTTCATAAATGTCCAAAATTTTCTCACTGTTTCATTAGAAGACAATATTACCCTTATATTTAATAATGATATAATAAAAAAATAAAAATAAAACTAAAAAAATATAAAAGCTATGGGCACCGCCGGACGTCAAGTTAAGAGGAGGATCAGAAATCTCCATCATTGGAGGAGGATCGACCTCCTCCGGCGATGAAGGATTTGGATCCACCGATAAAAGTAGAGGCAAGGAAAGATAAACCTTGTCTCTTCCACATCGGGTCGAGGACTTTGACTCGATCATCAGTAGAGCCTAATTTGAACCCGATCCAGGAGGCTTGGAAAGCTGTTGGAGATAAAGCAAGTACAAACGATAGAAGCCACCGAGAGCAAGCATGATAGATTTAAGATGTTGGTAAATGTAACTAACATTAGCCCAGTGGATCCAGATCCAGATCCAGATTCGCTTACGGTCGATTTTAATATTCTTCATCTTATGGTTGTCGTCTCTATTCGTCGGTGGATCCAGATCTGGATTCGACGTCGCCGGAGGAGGCGAATCACCTAACGCCATAGTCGCCTAAAGTCAATAGATCCACATTCGGCATTTGAAGTTTAGGTTTTTCAATTTTTTTTAAGTTTCTTAATATTTATTATAATTATATTTCTTTTTCAAAAAAATTTATAATTATATTATATAATTACTATATTTAATTTTTAAATATACAATTACTATGCCAATTGATTGATGTAGATTTTTTTCATTTCATCAAATACATTTTGCACCATTTAAAAAGTAAAGCAATTTTAAAATTTAAATTACCAAACACCTGTCCACTTTTTTGTCAAGCCAATTGTTTCTTAAGTTAAGCTATAAGTGAATTAGTTTTTAAGCAAAGCAATCCCAAACATAGCCGCAACTTCAAATGTTACAATTCAAGTTCGAGACCATCAAAATTGAAAAAGATGAGTGCTTTAATGACTTCCAAATCAAGTTAATGGACATTGTTAACCAAAACCATCAACTTGGGGATTCCTACATGGATATGAGGATCAAGCAAAAGATCATGAGATCTCTTCCTAAAAGGTTTGAATAAAAGGTGACCGATATAGAGGAGAATAACTAGTATAAGAAAATGAAGCCAAGTGAGGTTATTGGGAAGTTGTTAGCCTATGAGGCAATGAAGCTAACTCCTCAACCCAAAAAGTAAAAGTGGATTGGCTTGAGGACTAATATGGATGAGAAGACATATAGTGACTCCGATAAGGAGATGGCTCTCACCGTGAGGATATTTAAGAAATTTTTAAAGCTTAAGAAGAAATGTTTTAACTAATGACTTCAAGAAAAAGATCGGATTCAAGAATGGTTAAGATAGCCAAGACAAGCCTTTAAGGAAAGGTATTCAATGCTACAAATGTGAGGGAATTGGGCACATCTTACCGGAATGTGGTAACTTGAAGGATAATAAGAAAGGTAAGGCAATGGCCGCCACTTCGAGTGATAGTGATGACACTGAAGATAATGATGACTCGTCAAGTGATAAAGAGGATATTGCCAACCTTATGGCACTTGCTACTTCTCACAAGCGGAACAACAAACTGGACGTTGTTGAATAAAGTTCCTCAAGCTTGAGTGATTGTGAGAAGAACTACTTTGCCTTTCCGGTCTCCTACCGTAAAGAAGCTCAAGATGCCACCAAGTGTTTGTCACTTGAAGGATTTAATAAGGGTGACTTGAAAAGCGAAGACCGAAGAGGAGCAAGATTGAGAGAAGCTAGCCTTGAAGATATAAGCCACGATAGCACAAGTTGAAGAAGCTTCGATCAAAAGAGTACATGCTCCAAAAAATATAATGGTAGTATTATAAACTATCAAGAGCTTATTGATTATCTCTAAAAATGCTTGAAGGATAAGATAAATGAGATAGTTAGAATGATGGAAGACAATCTCCAACTAAGAACTCAAGTGACTCAATTAAATGAAGAAGTGACACTTGTCAAAGTAAATGAAGTTAGGTTGGAGAAGGAGCTTGAAGAGGCAAGAAACACCCTTGCTAAGTTGACTTCGAGTTCGGAAAAGCTTGACAAAATGATAGGCTATTAGGTTTTTGGTTTGTCATGGCATATATTCCATATCAAAACGATGTTTTTCTTGTATTGATTAGTGGTCTTAGGATTGATGATTTGAAGCTTCAAAGAAAGACTTGGCCACATTTCATGTAAGTTGGTGTTGTTCAAGGAGGAATGTGCTTCATTGCATAATAAAAGTAAAATAGACCTCATTCCTCTTACAAGGCTAGGCACACACACACATGGTATTCATTTGTGTCCCTACATAGTTGAAAAACATTTATTTAACACTTTCACACACTTGGCAATATATGCTCATGCATTAGACTTAAATTGATAATCATTGGAAAATGCATGTTCTAGGACTATGTCTAGTAAATGGCATATGTGTGTGACTTGATGTCTATTTGTTTTCATTTTATTTGTTTTTGGACTTGATCATGATCTCTTATGATTTCTTTTTGAGTCCTGGTCATTTTGGTTACTCATTCATTAGGTTTCGAGTCCAAACGATGTAGCTATGTTACTTTGCGTTCTCATTCATTGAGTTGTCTTCGTTGTCATTTTTTGAGATGAATTCTCAACCTTTTGTCAAGTTTTTGTAGTCTTTGTTGTGTGTGAGGGAGTCACGATTTGTAATCCGAAGATGGATTTGAAATCGGAGTTCGGAGTTTTGAATACGGTCGAAGAATGCTAGAGGTGCGCGAGAGGAGCAAGATTGGCCAAAGGCCAACCTTGGTGTGCCACACGGCCAAGGTTGCTCTCTTCCCACGTGTGCCACACGTTGGCCATGCGTGGAGTTGATGTGGCATGCCCTAATTAGTCCATCTTTTCCCTCTCTTGAATCCTTTTAAAAGTTCTCATTTCTCTCACATTCCATTCAAGAAGAAAAATTAGAATTTCTTAAGTGCATGATTTTCTCTCTCAACTTTCTCTTACATTCAAAACGCCATAAATTTCTCATACGAAATCGGAATTGAGTGATTCAAGTTTGAGATTATTTGTAATTGAGTCCTCTACCTTTTCCAAGTTGTATTGTAGTTGTTTGACTAGCATTTCTAGTGGTTCTACACAAAACCGAACCAGCTCGTGATTGTGAGGTAGTTGTCTTATCTTTTAGATTTCTTCTTTCATAACCTTCAATTTGCTTGGGGTTTCTTTTTCTATATGTATGTATATGTATGATGAATTTTATTGAGAAGGATAGCTTCATAATCAAACCTAATCATGTAGGGAAAAATAATAAATAAAAGTGGTAAACGCAGCGGAAGCGATACTAAAAAACGATTTAGTGACTTTTAAAATTTTTCCTTTATGAACCTTAAACCCTTTTAATCAATAAACATGCATATATGTTAACAAAAGTAAATTACCTTTTGTCGCGTGATCCGATTGACTTACGTCGATGGTAATCCGCAAGACCTTCAATCCGAGCACGAACGTGGATCACCTAGGAGCGTGGTCTCCCTTTTCTTTGAATTGCAAAACTGTGAATGGACCAAACAAAAAAAACTTTCTTTTCTTTGTTAGTCACAAAAACAATCAAAAGAATGTCAAAAATTATTCCGGTCACTTTTGAGTTCTCAATCTAATGATCGAAACTCGCGTGAACCTAGATCGATATCGTATACACAAGCTTATTGATGATTAAGCAATAGTATACTATCAAAGAATAATTTCACACTCTCTTTTGTCTTTTTAGAATAAAAACTCTCTCTTGGAATTAAGAAGAAGAAGAAAGAAATAAAAAACTCAAGCACCATAGATTGTGGTGGCCGAACCCTATAAGAACACATATATAGGTTGGCCGAATTTTTTCTTCTTTTTCCTTTAGGGTTGCCGAATTCTATGTAGTCTAAGATTAGGGTTGGCCGAATTCTATAATGTCACTTATATAGGGTGACTTAAATTCAACCCTAATTCTTTTCAACTTAATAGACTTCAAACCCTAATCGAACTCCTTGATTTTTATTCTTTTATTTTTGACTAAATAAAAAGACTCCTTATTTGATTAAATAAATAAAACTAATTTATTTATTTCCTTGTTAAACAAGTCTTTTACTTTTAGGAAAGATTTGTTTCTTTAATTAAACAATTAATCAATAAATTAATTAATTCTTATTTAATTAAAACAAATGAAACAAAATAATATTTTAGGTTAAAATTTTAACCTTGCCGCCCCACTTGATTAAGATTGGGCCTAACATTATTTTCTTATTTCATTTAATCCATTGGACTTTAAATAAAAAGCCCACATGTGAACCAGACCCATTCTTACTAAAAGAAACAAGCCCACATGTCTTTCATTAATATATTAATATAATTGAGCAGCCCATTACTTAAATAATGTGCAAATTATATTCTTAATATATTAAATGCAATTCTAGATGGACCCTTAAATTGGTCCGGTAGAATATATCAAGTGATCCATGCAAGTCCGTGTGGATTGGGGATCTTGGCGGGCCATCTAAATTTAAGCTTCAATAGACATAACCTAATCACAATCAACAAATGATTCACTTAGGTCCGATCCATTAATTTTAACTCATTCCACTAAAGAGCTAAAACTGAACTCTTAAATAAAGATAGAAAAGGAAGATGCCCCTCATTCATACCCTAGACAATCATATTGGAGATAGTGTATCCTCGTGATTAATATCAGTAATCGCCAAGAGTTCATAGACCGCCTATAACTCTCCAAGTTACCATATTTACTCATATGACCATGTTTTGAACTTGGATATTTTGACTTGTCCAGAAGCCATGTTTTCAATAGACACTATTGAAAACTCAACGTTGAGATTTAATATCCAATTACCTCAAAACATCCATATGATGATATTATACTCTCATTTAATTAAATGGAGCCACGATGTCCATATCTATAAATGAAGTTCTCTATCGATTAACAAATGAATATCACCAAACTATCGAGGATAGACTATGCGATATAATCGTACTCATTGATAACTCAAATGATATCACTTGCAATCATAAGTGAAGGGAAAAATAAACAAATAAAAGTGTTACACGCAGCGGAAGAGATACTAAAGACGATTTAGTGACTTTTAAAATTTTTCCTTTATGAACCTTAAACCCTTTTAATCAATAAACATGCATATATATCAACAAAAGTAAATTACCTCTTGTCGCGTGATCCGATTGACTTACGTCGATGGTAATCCGCAAGACCTTCAATCCGAGCACGAACGTGGATCACCTAGGAGCGTGGTCTCCCTTTCCTTTGAATTGCAAACCTGTGAATGGACCAAACAAATACTTTCTTTTCTTTGTTAGTCACAAGACAATCAAAAGAATGTCAAAATTATTCCGGTCACTTTTGAGTTCACAATCTTATGATCGAAACTCGCGTGAACCTAAATCGATATCGTATACACAAACTTATTGATGTTTAAGCAATTGTATACTATCAAAGAATAATTTTTCACTCCTTTTTGTCTCTCTAGAATAAAAACTCTCTTAGAATTAAGAAGAAGAAGAAAGAAAATAAAAACTCAAGCACCAATTAATTGATGTGGCCGAACCCTATAAGAACATATATATAGGTTGGCCGAATTTTTCTTCTTTTTCCTTTAGGGTTGCCGAATTCTATGTAGTATCTAATTAGGGTTGGCCGAATTTCATCATGTCACTTATATAGGGTGACTGAAATTCAACCCTAATTCTTTTTAACTTTATAGACTTCAAACCCTAATCCAACTCTTTTATTTTTATTCTTTTATTTGACTAAAATAAAAAAAGACTCCTTATTTGATTAAATAAATAATACTAATTTATTTATTTACTTATCAAACAAGTCTTTTACTTTTAGGAAAGATTTGTTTCTTTAATTAAACAATTAATCAATAAATCAATTAATTCTTATTTAATTAAAACAAATGAAACAAAATAATATTTTTAGGTCAAAACTTTAACCTAGCCGCCCCACTTATATATAAGATGGGCCTAATATTATTTTCCTATTTCATTTAATCCATTGGACTTTAAATAAAAAAGCCCACATGTGAACCAGACCCATTCTTACTAAAAGAAACAAGCCCACATGTCTTTCATTAATATATTAATATAATTGAGCAGCCCATTAATTAAATAATGTGCAAATTATATTCTTAATATATTAAATTCAATTCTAAATGGACCCTTAAATTGGTCCGGTAGAATATATCAAGTGATCCATGCAAGTCCGTGTGGATTGGGGATCTTGGCGGGCCATCTAAATTTAAGCTTTAATAGACATAACCTAATCACAATCAACAAATGATTCACTTAGGTCCGATCCATTAATTTTAACTCATTCCACTAAAGAGCTAAAACTGAACTCTTAAATAAAGATAGAAAAGGAAGATGCTCCTCATTCATACCCTAGACAATCATATTGGAGATAGTGTATCCTCGTGATTAATATCAGTAATCGCCAAGAGTTCATAGACCGCCTATAACTCTCCAAGTTACCATATTTACTCATATGACCACGTTTTGAACTTGGATATTTTGATTTTGTCCAGAAGCCATGTTTTCAATAGACACTATTGAAAACTCAACGCTGAGATTTAATATCCAATTACCTCAAAACATCCATATGATGATATTATACTCTCATTTAATTAAATGGAGCCACGATGTCCATATCTATAAATGAAGTCCTCTATCGATTAACAAATGAATATCACCGAACTATCGAGGATAGACTATGCGATATAATCGTACTCATTGATAACTCAAATGATATCACTTGCAACCATAAGTCCATCATTTATCTCAGGATTAAGATAGACCCTCCGATTGTCCTGATAATGAAAAGACTATTATCTATTGACGGTTCTAGATAAAGCTTTTCATTGTGATCCAGTTCAATGCACCCAGTGCACTAGATCCTTTTGCTCGAAGACACTCCGATGATTTTAGACTCATCATATCTCATTTGATCCCACTCAAATGCTAGCAAAAGAATTCTACAACTTTAACAAGATAAAAGTGCCCAACCTTTAACTTAAGTTGTGAACATTATTCAAGACTAACTAAAGAATTGTGTCTACCACATACATATCCAGATGTACGAACAATTCTTCTTTTCCCATAGTCTTTAGACCTTATGATTATTTACTTTGACAATTATAATATAAACTATAAATGCTATACGATTTGTTAAACCAGAAATCTCTTTATTAATATGAAAAAGATTGTTAATTACAACATTACACTCTTGCTATTGAGCATAATCCTAACAAATCAAAAGTCTAATTAGAGACATATGTGAACTAGTTTCTTTGATTCTATGATTTTCACATGTTTGAGAGTTGTACTATGATTAGTTTGATATCTAAGGTTGTTTGAGAATTGATTGAATCATATTGATGATAAATGACCTTGTATTTTTTTTTTTTTGATCATATGATTGATGTAATCTAGGATTATTATATGTGTATGAGTTTTTAGAAAAATCTAGGATTTAATTGAGTAATCATTTTATCATTTCTCTAATTCTTTGGCTAGAATATTAATTGAAATCATTTTATGATTCTAGCATTTTATTGTGTATTGTATGACATCTTGAATATATACTTCATGAATATGATCTATTTAAGTGTTGTTTATATGAATGAAACTATGAGTTTTTGTGTTATGTGTTTTCACTTACTCTAGGTTTTATTCATGTTTTTGCATGTAGACTATTAGACTTGTGTTTCACATGTTTAGGTCTATTTGTGCCATGGAATGTATTGATCACATGTTTTATGCTAAATTGCTTGATTTCGTCATTTTGTATTCACATGATCACACTATGAAGTCCTTGTGAAAGGCATGAAGTTTTGGTTAGGACATGATGTTCGGATAGCCAGGCAAGAAGTCTTGTTTATAGGTGGGATGACTAGGATAGGCAAGCACGAAGTCATGGCTAGGATCGGGAAGGTCCAGATAGCTATGCAAGGGAGGCTTTCTAGAGGCATGAGTGCCTTGGATAGAGAGTTGGTTATATTATTGGTAGGCCTAGGTAATGGATAAACATAGTTTCCAATAGAGTGGGGTACATAAGATGTGTATGCACTCTTGAGGAATTTCTAATCTTTCATCGATGTTGGTTTGGTATGTTGTCCAATATATGGTGGCTTCGCATCATTGAGGGATTTCATACTTTCCAATAGGATTGAGTAGACATAGACTCTACATGGGTTGGTGATCTAGGATTGGTCACTTTGTAGAATTTCTAATTTACCATCCGATATATATATTACCCAATGGTTGTTGTTCAACCCGTGGATGTTTCCTCCTTAGAGGTTTTACCATGTTAAAAAATCTCATGTGTTAATTCTTCCTATCTTTTTTTATTACTTGTATATATATGTTTGCTCTTAATCTTGTAGTACATTCATCACTTGTGAAGTTTCGGAATCAAGATTTGTTAAGTGTGATTTGTAAAGCAATACATATTTGATCATTCTTATATTCTTTATTCTTTTGTATATTGTTACTTTGATGTATAGCTATATTTGTTAACACTTGTGATTCCTTGAACAATATCATAATACAAGTATTCTTTGTTGTTGAGATTTTTGTGTTCTATACCTCATGCAACTTCTTATCTATGTAGACATTGCTTAAATGATCACATGATTATATTGTTTATGTATGGATGTTTTGGATTATGTGTTGTATGTAAAGCTACATTGAGAGACAAACGAATGTTTGTTTTAAGGGATTGAAAAAAGGTAAAAACCTATTCACCCCCCTCCTAGGTACGCTTTAAGCGATTTAACTATGTTTGTATTATTTTCAATTGGTATCAGAGTGGGTCGTCGGACGTTACTCGATGAGATCCAAGTTATACTTACTAGTGAATTGCTTAGGTTTTTGAAGTATGGTCTTGCAAGAAGATGTGATGATCGAAGGGGCTTCAAACTCTAGGCCTTCTCTCGAGGGTCACAACTACGGGTTTTGGAAATTTAGAATGAAGACTTACATTCACTCTATTGATGAGAGAGCTTGGTTGACCATGGAAGAAGGTTACCTCTCTCCTAATAAGAGTGAAAATGGAGTGACAGTTTCCAAGCCTAGAAGTGAATGGTCGACCAATGAGTTTAAGTTAGCAAAGTGGCATCATCGAGCGGTGAATGCTATTTTCGGAGGTGTGGATAATAGGCAATTTTTCTACATCCAAAATCTAGAGACCGCAAAGGAGGCATGGGAAACTCTCCAAGTCACCAATGAGGGAACTAAGGCTGTAAAGAAGTCTTGTCTTCAATTGCTCACAACTAAATTTGAGTCTTTGCGAATGTGTGAGGAAGACAAGTTTGTTGACTTCCAAGACAAGCTTCTAGACATTGCCAACCAATGCCAATCTCTTGATACTCTTATCTCCGGTGAGAGGCTAAATTGGAAGATTCTAAGATCTCTACCAAAGAGGTTTAAAGCCAAGGTAACGGCCATTGAAGAAAGCAAGGACGTTGACATCATGGGCGTAGATGAGTTGCTAGGATCTCTTCAAACCTTTGAGGCGTGCTTGAAGCCTAAGGCTAAGAAGAAGGGTTTAGCTTTCAAAGTCGTCAAAGAAGCTAGTAGTAGTGAGGATGACGAGGAGATAACTTTATTGGTTAGGAAGTTTATGAAGTTCTTGAGGAAAGGTGCCAAGCCAAGTGGCAAGTACTTAAGAGAGAAGGATATCAAGAAATCATTTACTCCACCTTATGAGAGGAGTGGTCATGCTAAGAGCAATAGAAAGGTCCAATGCTTTAAGTGCAAAAAGCTAGGACATTATGCTTCGGATTGTCCTATTAGTGATACTAAGAAGGACAAGAAGGGAAAAACTATAGTGGCTACATGGAGTGAAAATGATGACTCTAGTGATGAGGAGAGCTCTAGTGATGAGTCTTCCAGTGAAGAAGAGTTGGTGAGCGACTTTGTTTCATTCACGTCCTCTCACTCTATCCTAGAGGATATATGTCAAGATTCATTAGACAAGGAGGTTGATCCAAATCATCAAGAGTGCTTAAGTGATAATCTAACCTATGTTGATCTTTTGGCTAAGCTGAAATGCCTTGAAGAAGATTTGAAGGTAGCCTTAAGAGAGGTTGTTGAGAAGGATGATTTGATTAAGCTGCAGGTGAATGAGTTTATTTTAACAACTCGGAGGCTCTTGGGTGAAAAGAATGCTCTTGCCAAGAAGCTTAGAGAAGTTGAAGAGGATGTTCTTGAGAGGGATATGATTATCACTAGTTTATCATTAGGGGGCTCAAGCATTTTAGTAGTTGAGGAGAAGCTTATAGAAGCATCACTTCCTACAAAGGAGGAAAATGTCATTGTTTACAGGAAAGCTCCTAAGAAGAGACGTTCCATGACCAAGACCAAGAACAAATTGAAGAACAAGGTACCTCTTGAAACTCCCATTTGTGCTTCTCCAACTCCGAAAGGTAAAATTTCTTCTTTTGTTCCCATATGTCATTTTTGCAATACCGTAGGTCATATCAAGCCCAAGTGCTATAAATTCATTAAATATTGCGAAATAGAAAATGCATCTAGGAATAAAGAGATTGTGCCTCATTTTAAGCATGCTAAAACTTTTGAATATGGAAAGCATGAAAATGTCAAAAAGCATGATAATGATGTCCGGTTTGAGAAGAAAGCAAACCTTGCTAATATTGGTAAAACTTGTGTTGCTAGCAATGTTGAAGCTAAAAGTATCAATGATATTCTTATTGAGCAAGTCATAGAAAGTCTTCATTCTAGATACAACATTGTTATCAATAAGAATCTTGATAATATTTGCGTAGGTTCACCTAAGACAAAGTTTGTCAAGGGTGAGCGCTCTTACCATTAGTGTAAGTTGCACATGTGAGTTAGCTTTAAGATTAGTGTTATGTTGTTAAGACACTTAGCTTGCTTGGTTTGTGTCTCTATAACATGACATGAACTTAGCTATCTCACATTATTGTTATGATAGTCGAAATCCGTTCATTAACTTTTGAGAAGTTTTTATGAAATCTATATGGTGACAATCATGTTATGACTTTTGGAGAAAGTCAATTTTTTATTTTTTTTAGTTAAAATGCATAGTCTTTAGTCTCTTGGAATCGACACTCCTATAACTTGTTGTCATAAGGACAAACAAGCCAAGAGGACTCATAAAACTTGTGAAGGCCTTGCATTTGATGAAAATAGCTTGCGAAAGTATGTCTATATCATATTGCTTGCTTTCTTAATTTTCTTCTCTCTACTCATTGCTTATACCACTTCATAAAGCATGTCATATTAGAGAACTAACATAGTGTTTATATGGTCCTTCTTGACATTTGCTTATTTAAGATCTTTTGGTGATAATTGTTCACATTGATCTTAATCATGTTGTGTGTTATTGTTTGTATGATTGTTGAGTATAATGTTTGAAAAATATGGCTTCATATTCTTTGAAAGCTACTCTCTTGAGAAGTAGAGATCTTAAGTAAGTCTCTTTACTTGCTTTTTGATCATGTGCTTTTAAGCCGAAAAACTTGGTTTCAAAAATGCACTTTGTTTCTCTTGTATGCTTGGTTGAGTAAGTTGAGCTTTATATATGTAAGTTGTGGATACACCTTGAAGTCCTAAGACTAGTATATTTCAAGATGACCTATGGTTGGTATCCATTTGTTTCGGCAACATAGAACTCAACGAGCACCTTCATTGAAAGGGCTACACACCTTGGTTGTGAAGCTGACCAATGCGGGAAAGGGCTACGCCATTGTGATGAGTGAAAGCTGTCATGAAGCGTATATGTTTATGTTAGAAAAAATCAAATAAGTGTTGAAAAGAATCAATTAAAAAAAAATATTTGATTCAAGCCTAAAACAAAACAAAAGGCTTTATGGAGTATAGTTGAATAATCAAATTAGCTCGGGTTGTCAAATAGAAATGAAATAACGATCCACATCACACACAACGCTCACATGTTGAAATATATTCTCTTTTAAAGCAAAATTCCGGATGATAATCAGTTTGACCTTTTTTTGGAATGGCTTAAGATGAATAGTTGTTGAAATTGTTTACATGTTTGATTATCAAATTACTTCTTTTCATATACTTGAAGCAAAATATTCACACACTCACTTTTGCTTATTTGGTATTTTGATACCTTAACAATTTTTGAAGACATATGAGAGTGATTGAAAATCTTGTTGTAACTCTCTTTGATATGTGGAGCTTATATGAAAAATATATTGAAATTGCTTGGTGATGTGAATGTGTGGCTATTTTTGTTAACAATAGTCTATCTAAATCTTAGATAGGGAATTTATCAAGGGGGAGCATAATATGCTAAATTTGTGTTATCTTTTATGATTTGTTTACATGATTCTTCAAGATTGTTGTTTGTTGGCATTATTCTTGTTTTTGATAAATCTTTAAGATGTTATGCTAATTCTTGATATGCATATTGATTTATTCAAAAATAATGATGATGATGTTTTGTCTTTGATATATGTTTATTGGTCACTAACGTGCTTGATGTTTTCACTCATATTTGTTTTTAGTGTTTGTGTAATACAAGGTCATGGAAAAGGCAAAGAAAGTTGGGTCTAGCAATTCTACAAAGCTCGTTGACAAGTCAAAACCTTCCTTCTCTCCCACGAAGTCCAAAGCCGAAAAGTTAAAGCAATTGGGAATTTTTGGAGACAAAAAGCTTATTCTAGAGAATGGAATTAACTTAGATTCTTATGTTGATTCATATGTCCATAAAGTGATCATTGGTAGGAAATAGAGTACTTGCATCGAAATGCTGGGAGTGGTTAATGAAACCATGGTTAGAGAATTTTTTTGTAAATTCGAGAATAGTACTACTTTTCAAAATGCTCTTTTAGATATGAGAGGTGTTTGGAAATTGAATGAGTTTCTAGGATTATCAAATGATATTTAGTCGGATTCCTTGATGTTGGTGTCTAGGAGAACCTTGATTTAATGGGAAAAACTCTATGTGACAATGTTGATTTTAAGTGAGGGAAGCGTGCTTTTATTAAGTAAAGTGAGTTGACTAAAATAAGTGCTTTTTGGCATTTATTTGTTTGTACCAATCTTGTTGTATCTACTAATGCTATCGAACTTAATAGAGAGAAGATCAAAATTATGTATGCCTTAGTGACTAACAAACTTATAAATCTTGGTGAAGTGCTTATAGAACATATTGAGATTGCAGCTTGTTCAACTCTTTTGGAAAAGAAGTTGGCATTTCTGGGATTTATCTCTCATTTGTGTTTAACTAAAGGGTTAAAGAAACAAGATGATGATGTGCTACTACCTCTCTTAGAGAAGTTTATTGATAGACGTGTTGCTACCATGTCATATAAGGAAAAGGGAAAGTCTAGCGATATTTTTAGGCTCTTTGGTGAATCTTATGATTCAAGTCATGTATCTAGCACACATATTCTTCCAAGTTGGGCTACACAATTGAAGAATGAGGTTGAATAGTCACGTACAATGATTGAGGCGTCACAAAGGAAGATTGATAAGCTCAATGCTAAGGTAGTGCTACAAGATGTGATGATCAAAGAGTTGGAAAACAAAACATCTACTTCAAAGCATTATATGAGATCAACCAATTGCACAACTTTCCTTGGTAACAAAAGTGGCTAGAAATGGTTGTGAGATATATATATTTTTACTTTTTCTTTTTGGCTTCATATCATGTTAAAAGGGGGAGAAATATGGGGAGATATGATATATGATAGTTTCTAGCTTGCTTAGTCTCATTTGTAGTTTCGTTGTTTTTTGGTGTATTTTGGTATCAAGTTTGAACTTTATGTCATGTAAGAATATTTTGTTGGATAGCATGTATTAAAGGGGAGCATACATGATCCATTTGAACTTAAATGCTTTATATTTCTTACCTAAGAATGAATATTGCCATATGTGTTGTCTCTTGGATATTCTTATGCTTTCAAGTTATTTTTAGGTGATATCAAGAGAAAACCAAGATGAAGTTCAAGACTTCTTGTTGGAAATTTTGTCTAGAAATGTGTAACTCATTGTACTCATTGTGACCAAATTTTCTTTGTAATTGTTTTAGTATATGTATAGGTGTTTTGACATGAAATTTGCCAAAGGGGGAGATTGTTAAGTTTTTGGTTTGTCTTGGCATATATTCCATATCAAAACAATGTTACACACACACATGTCATTCATTTGTGTTTATGCATAGTTGAACAACATTTATTTAACACTTTCACACACTTAGCAATCTATGCTCATACATTAGATTTAAATTGATACTCATTAGAAAATACATAATTTAAGACTATGTCTAGGAAACGGCATATGTGTGTGACATGGCGTCTATTTGTTTTTGTTTTTGTTTTATTGTTTTTGGATTTGAACATGATCTCTTATGATTCCTTACTGAGTACTGGTCATTTTGATTACTCATTCATTAGGTTTCAATTCCAAACGATGTAGCTACGCTACTTTGCGTTCTCATTCGTTGAGTTGTCTTCGTCGTCATTTTCCGAGATGAATTCTCAACATTTTTAAAAATTTTTGTAGTCTTCATTATAGCTGAGAGAGCCACGATTTGTAATTCGAAGACAGATTCGAAATTGAATTTTGGTGGCCCAAATACGGCCAAAGAACGTGAAAGGTGCGCAAAAGGAGCAAGATTGGCCAAAGGCCAACCTTGGTGTGCCACGTGTGCCATATGGCCAAGGTTGCTCTCTGCCCACATGTGCCACATGCTGGATACATGTGGAGGTGACGTGGCATGTCTGGATGGTCCATATTTTCCCTCTCTTGAATCCTTTCTAAAGTTCTCTTCCCCCCCCCCCCCCATTCTATTCAAGAAGAAAAATTAGAATTTCCAAAGTGCAGAATTTTCTCTCAACTTTTTTTCACCTTCCAAACACCATAAATTTCGCATACGAATTTGGAATTGAGTGAATAAAGTTGTAAATTGTTTGTAATTGAGTCCTCTACCTTTTCCAAGTGGTCATGTAGCTGTTTGATCAATTTTCCTAGTTGTTCTACATAGAAAACCGAACAAGCTTGTGATTGTGAGGTAGTTGTCTTATCTTTGAGATTTCTTCTTTTATAACCTTCAATTTGATTGGGGTTTCTTCTTCTATATGTATGTATATGTATTATGAATGCTATTGAGAAGGATAGCTTCATAATCAAATGTAATTAGAAGTCTAATTAGAGACATATGTGAACTAGTTTCGTTGATTCTATGATTTTCACATGTTTGAGAGTTGTACTGTGATTAGTTTAATATCTAAGGTTGTTTGAGACTTGATTGAATCATTTTGATGATAAATGACCTTGTATTTTGTTTTGATCCTATGATTGATGCAATCTAAGATTATTGTATGTGAATGTGCTTTTAAAGAAATCTAGGATTTAATTGAGTAATCATTTTATCCTTTCTCTAATTCCTTGGCTAGAATATTAATTGAAATCATTTTATGATTCTAGCATTTTATTGTGTATATGTATGACATCTTGAATATGTGCTTCATGAATATGATCTATTCAAGTGTTGTTTGTATGAATGAAACTAGGAGTTTTTGTGTTAGGTGTTTTCACTTACTCTAGGTTTAATTCATGTTTTTGCATCTAGACTATTAGACTTGTGTTTCACATGTTTAGGTCTATTTGTGCCATGGAATGTATTGATCACATATTCTATGTTGAATTGCTTGATTGCATCATTTTGTATTCACATTATCACACTAGGAAGTCCTTGTGAAAGGCATGAAGTCTTGGTTAGGATGTGATATTCGGATAGCCAAGCAAGAAGTTTTGTTTAGAGTTAGGATGACTAGTATAGGCAAGCAAGAAGTCATTGCTAGGATCGGGAAGGTCCAGATAGCTATGCAAGGGAGGCTCTCTAGAGGCATGAGTGCCATGGATAGAGAGTTGGTTATATTATTGGTACGTCTAAGTGTATGGATAGACATAAACTCCAATAGAGCGGGGTACACGGGATGTGTATGCACTCTTAAGGAATTTCTAATCTTCCATCGATGTTGGTTTGGTATGTTTTCCAATATATGGTGGCTTCGCATCATTGAGAGATTTCATACTTTCCAATAGGGTTGGGTAGACATAGACTCTACATGGGTTGGTGATCTAGGATTGGTCACTTTGTGAAATTTCTAATTTACCATCTAATATATATAGTAATCAATGGTTGTAGTTCAACCCATGGATGTTTCCTCCTTGAAGGTTTTACCACGTTAAAAAATCTCATGTGTTCTTCCTATCTCTCTTTATTACTTGTTTATATATGTTTGCTCTTAATCTTGTAGTACATTCATCACTTGTGAAGTTTTGGAATCAAGATTTGTTAAGAGTGATTTTTAAAGCAATACATATTTGATCATTTTTATATTCTTTATTCTTTTGTATATTGTTACATTGATGTATAGCTATATTTATTAACACTTGTAATTCTTTGAATAATATCATAATACAAGTATTCTTTGTTGTTGAGATTTTTGTGTTCTATACCTCATGCAACTCCTTATATATGTGGACATTGCTTAAATGATCACATGATTATATTGTCTATGTATGGATGTTTTGGATTATGTGTTGTATGTAAAGCTACCTTGAGAGACAAACGAATGTTTGTTTCAAGGGTTTGAAAAAAGGCGTAAAAACCTATTTACACCCCCTATAGGTATGCTTTAAGTGATTTAACTATATTTGTATTATTTTCATAGGCTATAGGAAGAAGCCTAATGATAAAAGAGGCCTCGGTCTTGTGAGTTACAAGGAAACTCCTTCATCGAACAAGACGGTGTTCGTAAAGAGAAAGGAGACCAAAGGACCATCACCTCCTCAACAACCAAGGAGAAAGATTGAGCTTGGGGAGTCTTTGAAGAAAGCAAGCTTGAAGTTGCAACCAAGGAAGCTTGCATAACCCCAATCTTTAAGGATGCCACAACCAAAGGTGCATCAACAGTTAAGGCAAGCTCTTCTCCCAAAGGTGCTTCAACCCAAGTTCCACCAACCAAAGAGGCATGTTTAACCAAGGAGGCAAGCTCAATCACCTCAACAAGCTAGACCACAAAAGTGCCATTAATCGGCTCAAGTTCCATGGAGAAGCCAACTAGTGCATCATCAAAGAAAACCTCATCAACATGGAAAAGCCTCGATGAGATCATAATGCAATTGTATAAACTCTCCATTTGTACCTACTTTTCATTTTTGTGGTATGATTGGTCACTAGAACACATATCATACGCGTGCGTCTAAAACAACCTAAAGGGGGGGGGGGGGGGGTGAATGGGTTGTTAATCCGAATGTTACCAATTTTTCGGGTTAGTCAATAATATAAAAATAACCTAATTCAACAAAAAATAAAATCAAGTATAAAATGTGGAAATTAAAGAACACTTGATTTTTACGTGGAAACCTTCAACAAGGAAAAACCACGAATTATTATGCTAGCCACACACGATCACTGAAATCCACTATATGAAAAAAAGGTTACACCCTCAAGCGATACATGGACTCTCACCCTAGACAACCTCAGGCTATGGACACAACCACTCACCACTCTTGGTTCAATCCCTAGTAATATCCCCCGATCACTACTCTTGGCATGAGTACCTCCTACTGTACCCACAGACCTTTTACAGTGGCACTTGACCAATCTTGCTTGTGCCCTAAGTAACTTAGTCACAAGACTTACTTCTTAATGAAGAGATTAACAACCTATGTTTATATGCAATGATATTGAAAATGCAATTAATGCTAGGCAACACTAAATGCTTATCTAGAGATTAAATGATGTCAATAAATCAATCCTAGATATCATATTGCTATATGTCATGGTATACAACTTAGCTATGTAAAAGATAACCAATCCTAGATACATTTGCTATCACAAACGATCTCAATCAATCAATCAGATAACTTAGCTAGATGTTATATAAACTTGAAATCATAGCTATTACAAACAATCTCAATGAATCAATGAAATAACTTAGCTAGATGTTATATAAACTTGAAATCATAGCTATTACAAACAATCTCAATGAATCAATGAAATAACTTAGTAGATGTTATATAGGCTTCAAATCATAGCTATCACAAAACAACAACTCAATCAGTCAACACAAATATCTCAACTTGTAAATAATTCTTAATCTAGATGCCAACAAATCATAAATGAGATTTCTTGCTAAGTAAGAACACATAAATGGATGAAATGGTGTTCAACTTACCAAGTCATGTGTGTTAAAGAAGACCTATGCATGAGCACGTCCTAGATGATGATTAGATGATGATTTATGCACATGGAAATGAGTTGGGAGAGTTAACAAAGCAATCTTGGTGCTTTCCCTCACTAGGGAACTCTTAATCTCTCTCTAGGGTTTTGTAGTTTTTGTTCCTTAAAGACAAATGATGAGAAATAGATGTATTTATAATGCTTAGATGATAGCCCTATAAATTTCCTGAATTGCCCTTTAAAAATGGAACTAGGATCCTCTCCTCATCTATTTCTCTCCTCAACTGTCCTTAGCTTTTATAGATCTGATGCCACGTGTATATTATGGAATTTGACGATTTGGATTAATTTTATTGTTTTCATTTTTGTTTTTATTAAATGAAAACTCACAATTAAAAAAAAAAAAAAAAGTGTTTCATCACCAAATTCTATTTTCTCCATTTTAACTCACTCTTCTCTTCTCCGTCGATGTCGACGACTTCAAGCCAGCTGCCTCACACACTCCGGTCCCTCAAAAGTGAACAATTAATATTTCTTTTGCATTGTAAAACATTTTTTTCACCATTGTTCTGATCCATCTCCACTCTCTAGTTCTTTTAAATTCATCTCAGAAGTTGGACACACAAATTCGATAGATTGAAAACAAGACAACTAAGCAATGAAAAAGTAAATTCCACCAAAAGCAAAATTAACATGACTAGTGTAAATAATAATTATCATCACTGGAAAAGTAAGTTGTAATTCATCTCGCCATAAGTCATTTTTTTTGCCACACAAAACCCACTTTCCCAATCACTTCAACAACATTATCCCATCAAAAATCACCACCACAATTTCAACATTCAAATCTTGAACCCAATAATTATGTGCTTTATGTGTGATTACTTTTCACATGTAGACGAAAAAGGGGTGAGATTTAGTAGACTAACAGAAGGTAAATAAACATATATTTAGTAGCAAAAGATTTAGCAGGTTTCGAATTTATTATTATTATTTTTAATTTGATAGTCACGGGCTTCATGGTTTGATAACTCTAAACAAAGATCTAGAATATAATGTGTAATTTGTGAGTTGGGTGGGTTTAAGCAAAAGAAGAACTAAAGTTTGAAGAGAAGTAAAGTTTAGCCCGGAGGGTATTTAGATAATCAATTTATGTGTTCGATCTTGAAGTGAGAAAAAAAAATCAAGGAAAATGATCTTGAAGCTTGTAGTGGCGTCGACGAAGAAGAGATGAGTGAGTCTTAACAGAGAAGATAGAATTTGGTAGAGAAATAGACTTTTAGATCTGATAAAATTATGAGTTTTCTTTTAATACATTGTTGTTTAAGTTAAAAAAAGGAAATTCAAAACAATAAAAATAATCCAGTTTGTCAATTACCAAAATATACAAGTGGCACCAGATCCTATAAAGCTAAGGACAATTGAGGAGAGGATCCAAGTCCTTAATGATGAGTCAAATCGGACTCCAAATGAGTGAAATATAGTCAAATTAAGAAACAATGGAAGAGCAGTGCACTGGTCAAATTACGAAATAGTTGATGTTTGTAGAAAAAGTTATTGTCATTAGAGTAACCAAATATCATATTTGAAAAATAGGAGAGATGCCCTGTTTTAGTTGTCACTTTGGAGATATCAAAACTAATCCAAACGGTTATGAAATATTACGAATAATATACCGTTGGAAAGGTATAGGTGTCTAGTTTGTACAAAAATTTTCAAAACTCATTTTGAAGCTTTTTATTAAAAGTTATGGTCAGAAGACCATACAAAGGTCAGTTTTGAAAATCATTTAATTCATTGAAATCCAATCGTTTGAAACTAGACATTTTAATCCAAATAACCAAACCAAATCTAAACTTATCTATGAAAAGAATAGGACCTTCTTAAATGGTCACCCATCATGCTAAGATAAGCACACCATCGTGCAAGCATGGACATTTCTGATCACACAAACGGAAACGAATTACTAGACATTATCACACAAAGAGGTGCAAGTGTGAAGTGTGAAGAATGCACACATATAAGAATTGAAGCACAAATGCAAGTTGAATAAAACATGCATGAAGATGTGTGTGTGTGCAACTAATCTCTTCAAGAGGCAAGACAAGTGATTTACCTTTCACTCTTGCTCTTGAAGTCACCGGAGATATTTGGAAGCTTGTCATCGAGGACATAAGCTACCTATTACAAAATCATCCACAAATGTGGTTTGTCAATGAAATAAGCCAATCAAAATATGAGGATCTTACAATCTCCCCCTTTGGCTATTTCATGACAAAACCACCACTCACATTTGATCCTCACAAAAAGTAAAGGTTAAGGGTCAATAATAGTTTATTCTACAACACAAAGATAAGCCTACTCAAACTAGATCTTCAAGGATTCCATCTCTTGTAGAATAAACATCCTTGTAAAATAAGAGCTGTACTTTCCAAGACAAGTGTATGTGAGGTAATCAAGTAAGATAAAAACAAGCATTTGCATTAAAGAAAATACATAATATCATGCAACGAATGTGTAACGCAATGCTCCCCCTCAACGAGTTACTCCCCCTCAATAAGCAGACTCCCCAATTTGCTAATTAGTTACTCTCAATTAGCAATCTCCCTTACTATATACTACTCCCCCTTTTTGTCATGAGATAGGAAAAGGTGTATTCCCCAATGGGTTACTTGTAGGAAAGAGAGATACAAGACATTTTCATAATCATATAAGCCACTTTATGCAACCCAATTAATTTAAACAGAAGCAAGGAGATTTATTTTTTAGAAAATGTGTGATAAAAATGTTTTGTATGCAAGACATGTTGCATTTAAGTCAAAAAATAAATGGTATTTGGCAAAGCAAATGACAAAGGTTTCCAATAGAATTCAAACCAATTTTATCATTTGTCATGAATTCAATCAAGGACATAGAATAGTCATTCATTCACATTTAAAGAGCAACTATATCCAACTTTATAAGCAAAATAAGGCATGAGCAACTTTTGCACCCTATTCAATTTTTTTGGGTAAGATACTCGTATGATAGTTGACATGTTTTAACAAATAAGGAAAGAGAGACTTTGGATTTTAAAATCCTTAGAACGAATATAAGATCTTTCATTCATTTGAGTCTCATTATTGCTTTTCACACATAGTTTTGCATTTTAGAATGTGCAATCAACAATTCATGCTTTTCATTTTAAGCATGTCATTTGTAATCATGCTTTTCATTTTAAGCATGTCATTTGAAAGAATCATCATGTCATAGAGATTAATTATAGGTTATTCAAAGAGTACTTCCTAAGTAAATCTCCTAGTGTAAAAATGCATGTTTGAACATAAATATGACATGGGTTGCAATCAAAGCAATTGGTTCACACTTATTGAAACATATATGCATATATGCAACCAAGATACTCAAGCAATTAATAAAAACACATAATGTTTATCAAATTTTTGCATGTGACAAGTATGCAAAATTGCTCTCTTTGCTTGAGTTCCCCTTACGGGGTCAAATCCAATTAAGTCAATGGGAGGCATGAGACCCTATAGACTTACCAAGTCCATTAGACCTAGTTGAATTTACGGGTATCACATTGGCACAATGGCAAGCGGGTTCATTCTTTCTAACCCACCTAGGTTCCACTTTATTATTTCCAGTGGTCATAGACAAGTTTCTACGATCCATAGGTTCATGCAAACTTGCCCTCCTTTTCAAGTGTTTTTCTTACATGCTCTCTAACATACACCTCGTAATGTATTGAAAGCAATTTGGTCTTAGGTAACAAATCATACCACAAAAATGACAAAAAGGTATAAAGGAAGAATTTATACCATTTCATTGTGATCTCATCGAGGCATTGCCATGTTGATGATGTTGTTTTTGATGGTGCATTAGTTTGCTTCTCTTTGGAGCTTGAGTCAATTGGTGGCATCTTTGTTGTCTAGCTTGTTAAAGTGGTTAAGCCGGTTGAACGTGCCTCCTTTTTTTGAACATGATGAACATTTTTCAAAGTTTGAGTTACGTGGTTACCTCCTTTCTTGATAGTTGGCTTGTTGGGGGAGATGGTTGACTTCTCAAGGACTTGCCCTTATTTCTTGGATTGCCTAGGCTTTAATTGAGTTGCCAAGGCTTGTGTGGACGTTCCTTAAGTTGAAGGTTACTTGGATGAAACTTTACTTTTGCCTTGAGCTTGAGGTTGTTTGATCTTGGCCTTCTTTAATTCTTGAAGGCACGTCATCTCACTTTCCTTAAAAATCTTTATGGACTTGTTTTTGTTGGCAAGCTCCTCTTTCATTGCCTTCATCTGTTAGTGGCAATCTTCAATCTCCTTCTCATACTTGGATATAACAATCACATCTGTCTTCAAAGAGTCATTCATGTCAATACCAAAGTTATCTTAGCAAGAGTATTTCTTGCCCCTTCAAGTTCCTACTCCATTATCACTTCATTCACTTTGATGAGTAACCCTTCCTCATCTAAATGAGTAACTTTTGTTCTTAGTTGGAGATTATCTTCACTCAAGCTCAAAACTTCATCATTCTTCTTCTTTAAACACTTTTGAAGATAGTCAATAAACTCTTGATAGTCAACCACACTATCACACGAGTTTCTAGAGCAAGTACTATTTTGATCAAAGCTTCTCCCATTTATGCTTTCATGGGTTATGTCATCAGTCTTAGCTTCTCTTGAACTTGCTCTTATTTGGTCTACACTATTCAAGTCAACCTTCTTGAATTCTTCAAGTGACAAACACTTGGTGGCAGATTGAGCTTTTTCTTGGTAGGAGACTAAAAGGGCGAAGTAGTTGTTCTTACGCTCAATCAAGCTTGTGGAGTATCCTTTAACTACTTTAACTTTTAAAATAAATATAAAACGTGTCCTAATAATCTAAAGGGGGGTGAATAGATTTTATTAGATTTTACCTAATTTTCAATATTAATCAATATTCCAAAAATGTCCCTATCTAGTTAAAAACATATCAAGTGTACAAAGTGCGGAATTATAAAAGACAAAAGATATTAATGTGGAAACCCTCACGGGAAAAACCACGGGCTGTTATGTGCGCCACACACGAACCTCAATCCACAAATTATAATGCAATTACAAGCTAGGTTAACCACGTCTGTAAGTGCCTCTTTTTGATTGGCTTAATTTCGTTAACAAAACCACAATGGGGTTCAAATATGTAAGGGTAGCTTAGGATTGAAGAAATCCTCATCAAATATTAAAGGACCTCATTGTGGGTATCAAGAGTTTCAAGGAAGGTAGATTACTTGTCTTGACTCCTAATTGAAGAGATCTAGTTGCACACAAACAATCTTTAGCATTCTTATGTGTTTATTGCATTTTGAGTGTATGTTGTCACATTTCACACTTGCACAAATTTTTCTATACTTGATTGTGTTTAAGTGCAGTGTGCACTTTGCGCCTGTCGTCATGCGCCAGACCAGCGCATACATCAGCGCAACCTTGGCAGAGGCTGTACGCTGGTTGTGCACTGGATGTCATGCACACACACTAGCGTAACCTTGGCAGAGGTTGTGCGCTAGACGTCATGGCAGCTCACCAGCGCAAGTCTTTCCAAAGGTTGTGCGCTGGTCATGCGTATGACGAACAGCGCAATTGACGGGAATTTGAACCCTTTTTTTCAAAATGACCTCACTTTACTTGGATCATATATATATATATACTTTGACAGCCTTGGGTCATTTTTGAGAGCAAAAATTACACCTTTTAAGAACCAAAAGAGTGTCTTCAAACACAAATCACCAAAACTTGATTTTTAATCATCCAAAACACCAATACCCTTAATCTTTCATGATTCATACATCATCTAGCATGGGTTAGGTATGATTTCTTTTGGTTTCTATTCTTTGCTGACTTGACTTGTAGTAAGAATATTTTTGCATCTCTTCACATGTTCTTGATATACAAGATTGCATCTTTATTACTTGGCTAGTCTCAAGATTGATTCTTTATGACTTGAATAGTTTCAAGATAGTTTCTTTATTGTGTTTTGTATGTTGGTTGTGGTAGATATTGCATATGGGACTTTGTTTGCTTATTTAGCTATGTTTTATGCGTGTTATCTAGCAAAATGATATCTAGAAATGTCTAACATGTACATCCATGCCTAGATAAGCTTAAATGTCTAACCTTGCATTTTAACATCTTGAATATTGCATATATTCACCTTAGGTTATTTTATCCTTTCTTTTTGGAGATAAGTCTTGTATTTACCATTTGGTAGTTTGCAAGCAAGGGACTAGAGTCACTATTAAAGGCCCGCGAGTAGCAAAGACAGATTAGTAATCTTGGGTGTGATGTGGTCAACCTAGATTGTAATCGTATTTACAAATAGTGGATTCGAGGTTCTTATGTGGCGCACATAATAGCCTGTGGTTTTTTCCCGTGTGGGTTTCCTCGTAAAAATTCGTGTTATTAATTTTACGCATCTTTCTGTTGATAGTTTTTTTGACTAGTTAGGGGTTATTTTTTTACATTGTCAAAATCGTGAATTTTTGGTAATTAATTTTTGTATTAATCTATTCACCCCCCTCTAGATTAATTAGGCTCATTATAGATTCATTTTCAATTGGTATCAGAGCGGGTTCCTTAACATACTTAGGAGATCCTTGCTCTTGTTAGAGTCTATTGCATTTGTTTGCATTTTTCTTGTGCCTTGAGTGCCTTGCTTGTTTGTTTGCATTCATATCATTCTCACCCAAAAACAATGAGTGGAAATGGGAATTGAGGCGAGGGTTCTTCTAGTACAAGACCTCCCTTACTCACCGGAGTGAATTATGCATCATGAAAGGGCAAAATGGAAGCATATGTGTGTCAAATTCATGACTGTGCGTGGATGGCGATTGAAGATGGGTACACACCACATATGATTACTCCTACGCGAGGTGGAGACGAAGTTCTCAAGCCAAAGGCACAGTGGAGTCCCCAAGAGTTTGAGGCTTCAAAATGGAACAACAAAGCCATGCATGCAATCATATGTGCCATGGATGACAACCAATACAAACTTATTCAAACTACAAGAATAGCAAAGGAAGCTTGGGACATATTGGAGACAGCTCATGAAGGAACCGAAGTGGTCAAGGACTCCAAGCTTCAAGTCCTCCAAACATAATTTGAGACCATAAGGATGTAAAAGGATGAGTGCTTCAATGACCCAAGTGAAGCTTATGGATATTGTGAATCAAAGTCACCGACTTGGTGATCTTTACTCGGATAGAAGGATCAAGCAAAAGATAATGAGATCGCTTCTTGAGAGATTCGAATCCAAAGTGACGGCATTGGAGGAAAATAGTGACTACTCAAAAATGAAGCCAAATGAAGTGATAGGAAGACTCTTGGCCTATGAATCAAGGAAGGGTCCTACTACTACACCTCCAAAGAAGCAAAAGAGCTTGGCTTTGAAGAGCACTAAAGTGGAAAATGATGAAGAAGACTCGGAGAAGAAATTGCTTTAATGGTTAAGAAGTTCAAGAAATTTGTGAGGTTTGAGAAGAAGGGTTTTGGCTCCAAGGGAAAGTTTATGAAGAAGAAGACTTCTTTCAAGAAAATGGAGCAAACTCAAGAAAAAGACCACAAGAAAGGTGTATAATGCTATGAGTGTAGTGGCTTTGGAAATATTGCTCCAGAATGTGCAAATTTGAAGAAAAAGAGAGGAAAGGCCATGACGGTCACTTGGAGTGATAGTGATGACCTATAAGAGGATGATAAGTATTCGGATGATGATGAAGACCAAGTTGCCAACTTCATTGCCTTTTCGTCCTCTCACAAGAGTAATGAAAATGTGAGTGACATAGAAGAGAATGACTCAAAATGTGAGAGCAACTCATCAAACTCTAATTTTGAGATCGATGAAGAGATGGACTATGATGACTTTATGAGGTTCTTTGAGAACTCTAGATTGAAGAAGAAGAAAGAGATATAAAAGCTAAATGGGGAGAAGCTTGAATTGACTTCCAAGGTTACTCATTTAAGTATGGAAATGATTAAAGCAAAAGAGATGGAAGAAGGATTGTAGATGGAGTTAGTCTTGGCCAAGAAGAATGAAGAGAGCTTAAGGAAAGAGCTTATGGAAGCAAGAGGGTTGATTGCTAAGATGACTTCTGGAACCGAGAAGCTTGAAAAGATGCTATCTTATGGGAAGAGTCCTAGTAACAAGAAAGGGTTAGGATATGTGGAAGAAATGGAGACCACACCATTGAAGAAGACAACCCTTGAAGAAGACAACCTTTGTCAAAAGTAAAGAGGTTGAAAATGCTCAAACCCTTCAACAATCAACCAAATGGGTGGAAATTGGTGTATCCTCAAAGCAAGCTCAAACTAGAGCTCCACCACAACCAAGACCTCCTCAACCAAAACATCTACAACAAAGGATCCCACAAGCTCAACATGGGGTCTTTCATGCTCAACCTAGAAGATATGCCAACTTGGCTCAACCACAAAGGAGAGAGTTACCCCAACATCCAAGAGCAACTCAAAATAAAAGGAAGCCACAAATGCTTGCACAAGGCTATGGTATGAACTCTTACTTTACTTCTACTTGCCATTTTTGTGGGATTGAAGGTCACATTAGGCCTAATTGCTTTAAGTATATTAAATTGTGTAGAACAGAAAGCATGATTGAGAAAAATATGCTTAAAAGAGCCACAATGTTTGCACCTAGGAAAATTAGAGTTAATGGGCCAATGGCTCCTAGGAATGACCATGTGTCACCTAGGAAGAATAGAAATGATGAATATTATTGCTATGTGGCCCAAGTTGCCTTGAAAGTAACTGCCTCCAACACTTGGTACCTTGGTAGTGGATGTTCTAGGCACATGATCGGAAACAAGAGTTTTTTTAAAACTCTTGTGATGGAGGATGGTGGATTTGTCACCTTTGGTGATGGATCTAAGAAAAAGGTCATAGGGAAAGGTAATATATCAATTCCCAGTTTACCTTCCTTGCCCAATGCTCTTTATGTGAATGGCTTACAAGCCAATCTCATTAGCATATCACATTTGAGTGATGAAGGGCTCTCGATTATGTTTGGCAAGCTTGATTGCTCTATTCTCAAGGAAAATAGGCAAATTCTGTTGAAAGGCAAGAGATCAAGTGACAATTGTTATTGTCTTGAGTCTAATCTCATCTCTTATAACTTGTCCTCTAGTGAGCAAGTTGAGGTGTGGCACCAAAGATTTAGCCACATGAATTATAGGGACTTGAAAGTCCTTGATAGGTTAAATGTAGTTAGAGGTCTTCCCAAGCTTGGGAAAAAGGTTGAAGGTATTTGTGGACCTTGTCAACAAGGAAAGCAAACCAAGAGTGTGAATAAGAAAGGCAAATATATCTCCACCAAGGAACCATTGGAGCTTCTCTATATGGACCTTATGGGTCCCATCCAAACTGAAAGCTTAGGTGGTAGAAGATACATTATTGTGGTTGTTAATGACTTCTCTAGGTTCACATGGACTTACTTCCTTAGGGAAAAGTCTGAAACCTTTGAAAAATTCAAAATGCTTTGTGTCAAAATTCAAAATGAGAAAACTTCCCACATTAAAAGGATTAAGAAAATTAGGAGTGATCATGGGAAAGAATTTAAGAATGCTAGCTTTGAAAAATTTTGCAATAGTCTAGGCATTTTCCATGAATTTTCGGCCCCTAGGACTTCTCAACAAAATGGTGTTATTGCGAGAAAAAATAGAGTACTTCAAGAGATGGCCCGAGTGATGTTGCTTAACAACAAAGTTTCTAGGAACCTTTGGGCTGAAGCCATCAACATGGCGTGTTATATTGGGAATAGAGTGTTTCTTAGGCCCGGGACTAAACAAACATCCTATGAGTTGTGGAAGGGTAGGAAACCCAATGTGAGCTACTTCCACATCTTTGGAAGCAAGTGCTATATTCCAAATGACCGAGATCAACTTGGCAAGTTTGATGCCAAGAGTGATGAGGGTATTTTCATTGGATATGCACTTAATAGCAAGGCCTATAAAGTTTTTAATTTAAAGACTCGAAATGTCATGGAATCATCAAATATTTTCTTTGATGATTGTAGGCCCAAACATGATGACCATATGGAGGATGTCTGTGAGATAAATGACCTTCCCTTGAAGGAGTGTGGTGAGACTTCAAGTGGTGTGAAGTCAAACCAAAATGAAGATGATAATCTACCTCTTAATAGAGTTTCTCCTTTGGACTCTAGTGAACCCGCTCCTTGGGTAAAGAAACTCCATGATAAAAATGATATCATTTGAGACACTAATGAGGGTGTTAGGACTAAGTGTCAAATGGCTAATAAAATTAGCTACACTTGTTACACCTCTCAAATAGAACCCAAAAAGGTTGATGAAGCCTTGAAGGATGAGTTTTGGGTTCTTGCCATGCAAGAAAAGCTAAACCAATTCGAAAGGAATGAGGTTTGGACTCTTGTTTCTAGACCTAGAAACACCAATGTCATAGGCACTAAATGGGTGTTTAGGAACAAATCCGATGAGGATGGCAACATTGTGCGAAACAAGGCAAGGCTTGTTGCACAAGGGTACTCCTAAATTGAGGGTGTTGACTTTGAGGAGACTTTTGCTCCCGTTGCCCTCCTAGAGTCCATAAGGCTTCTCTTATCCATTTCTTATGTGTACAAGTTCAAATTACACCAAATGGATGTCAAGAGTGCCTTCCTCAATGGCTTATTGCATGAGGAAATGTTTGTTGAACAACCCAAGGGGTTTGTGGATCCATACCACCCCTTTCATGTCTATCGCCTTAAGAAGGCTCTATATAAGTTGAAACAAGCACCGAGGGCTTGGTATAAGCGCCTCACTCTTTATCTTGTTGACAATGTCTATTCTAGAGGTAGTGTTGATAAGACTTTGTTCATCAAGTGCAATAAATATAAGTTATTCATAGCTCAAATTTATGTTGATGACATTGTATTTGGTTCCACCAACAATTTGAAAGTGCAACAATTTGTTGATGTTATATCTCATGAGTTTGAGATGAGCATGGTTGGTGAACTAAATTACTTCCTAGACTTACAAATTAAGCAAATGCATGATGAGATCTTTATATCCCAAGCTAAATATGCTAAAAGCCTAGTGAAGAAATTTGGCCTTGAGAATGCCAAACATTGTGACACACCCATGAGCATTATGCTAGTGGAAAGGATGTTGAGCAAAGTTTATATCGTGGCATGATAGGTAGCTTGCTTTACTTGACCATAAGTAGGCCCGATATTTGTTTTAGTGTGGGTATGGGTATGTGTGCTAGGTACCAAGCTAATCCCAAGGAATCTCACCTTGTTGCAGTAAAGAGGATCATTCGGTTTGTGAATGCTACCTTAAACCATGGGATTTGGTACTCATTTGACACTAATTCTAGTCTTGTGGGATATAGTGACGCCAATTGGGCGGGAAATTGTGATGATAGAAAGAGTACATCGGACAGTTGCTTCTTCCTTAGGAACAATTTGGTTTCTTGGTTTTGCAAGAAACAAAACTCAATTTCCCTATCCACGGCTGAAGTGGAATACATTGCAACCGGTAGTGCTTGCACTCAATTGATGTGGATGAAACAAATGCTAGCCGATTATGGCTTAGAGCAAGGTACTCTTACTTTATTTTGTGACAACATGAGTGCCATCAACATTTCTAAGAATCCCGTCCAACATTCTAGGACAAAGCACATTGACATTAGACACCATTTCATAAGAGAGCTAGTTGAAAACAAAACCATTGCATTGGAACATGTAGGAACAAATGACCAACTAGCGGATTTGTTTACGAAACCCTTAGACACCTTTAGATTTGGGAACCTTAGCAAGTCTATAAGGATTTGTCACTTGGGTTGAAATGGTTTGTCTTGACTCCATATGAGGAGCTCAAGCAAAGAGAGCAAAGTTGCATGATCATGCATTGTGCTACATAGATATATCTTATGCCTCTTATTTAATTGCTTGAGATGATTGGGCATTCTCACTTATATGTTTTTTTTATAAGTGTGCTACATTGTCTTGCTTGCAATCCTTGTCATATTTATGCTCAAACATGCATTTTTGGAATAGGAGTTGTACTTTGGAAGTATTTTTTAAATGACCTTTAATTGATCTCTATGACATGATGATTCTTTTTGATGAAAAATATGCATTGAAAAATGTGAATTGAATGATTGCTTTATCTTGATTGCAAATTTGTGTGCAAAAACAAACTTTGAGACTCAAATAAATAAGGATCCTAAAATCCAAAGTCTCTCCTTCTTTATTTATAGAACAAGGCTACTATAATACGGGTATCTCACCCGGAAATATCAAATAAGGTGAAAAGTCGTTTATGTCTTGTTTTGTTTATAAAGATTGGATATAGCTGCTCAATAATTTGAAATGCTTAAACTCTATATCCTTGGTTTTCCTTGACAAAGAGTGAAATTGGTTTGAATTATATTGGAAATATTTGTTGTTTGCTTTGCCAAATACCATTGCTTTTGAACTTGAATGCAACATGTCTTGCATGTAAAGCATCCTTGTCACACTTTGTTTTATAATAAAACTCCTTGAATCTCTCTTACTTAATTGAGGTGCATAAGATTGCTTATATGATTATGCATATGTGTTTGTGCTACAAGCTCTCCTTACTAATTCTTTCCTATTATGGAAGACTCCCTTTGCCTATCTCATGACAAAAAATGGAAGTAAGGTTAGGGAGATTTTGTGCCATTCATGGCATTGCATCTAGGGGGAGTTGAGAGAGAGTAACCCATGTTAAGAGATGTTGCATCTATATGGAGTTGCATTGCATTACATGATTACGTTTTTTTTATTGTATTGATTTACTTTGGAAATTGTAATTACTCTTGTTATAAGCACCTCTCACACACTTGCTCTTGGAAGTTATTTTTCTTGTTGATTGTGTGTAGGTTGTTTTTTTTCTACAAGCTTGGAATTGACTTGAAGATGTTCAAGACTTAGAATAGGAGCTTCGTTTGTAATGTAGAAAAAAAAAATTTGTTGACCAACCTTTTTTTTGTTTTGGTGAGGTTGTTATGTGAGTGTTGGCTTTGTCACGAAATAGCCAAATTGGGAGATTGTAAGTACCTCTTTTTGATTGGCTTAATTTCGTTGACAAAACCACAATGGGGTTCAAATATTTAAAGGTAGCTTAGGATTGAAGAAATCCTCATTAAATGTTAAAGGAACTTTTGCGGGTATCAAGAGTTTCAAGGAAGGTAGATTACTTGTCTTGACTCCTAATTGAAGAGATCCAGTTGCACACACACACTCTTTAACATTCTTGTGTGTTTATTGCATTTTGAGTGTATGTTGTCACATTTCACACTTGCACAAATTTTTCTATGCTTGATTGTGTTTAAGTGCAGTGTGCGCTATGCGCTTGTCGTCATGCGCCAGACCAGCCCACACACCAGCGTAACCTTGGCAGAGGTTATGCGCTGGTCGTGCGTTGCACGTCATGCGCAGCTCACCAGCACAAGTCTTTCCAGAGGTTGTGCACTGGTCGTGTGCATGACGACAAACGCAAGACCAACACAACTGACGGGAATTTGAACCTTTTTTTTTCAAAATGACCTCACTTTACTTGGATCATATATAAATATATATATACTTTGACAGCCTTGGGTCGTTTTTTAGAGCAAAAATTACACCTTTCAAGAACCAAAAGAGTGTCTTCAAACACAAATCACCAAGACTTGATTTTTAATCATCCAAAACACCAATACCCTTCATCTTTCATGATCCATACATCATCTAGCATAGGTTAGGTATGATTTCTTTTGGTTTCTTTTCTTTGCTCACTTGACTTGTAGTTAGAACATTTTTGCATCTATTCACATGTTCTTGCTATACAACATTGCCTCTTTATTACTTGGCTAGTCTCAAGATTACTTCTTTATGACTTGAATAATTTCAAGAAAGTTCCTTTATTGTGTTTTGTGTGTTGGTTGTGGTAGATATTTCATATAGGACTTTGTTTGCTTATTTAGCTATGTTTTATGCATGTCATCTAGCAAAATGATATCTAGGAATGTCTAACATGTACATCCATGCTTAGATAAGCTTAAATGTCTAACCTTGCATTTTAGCATATTGAATATTGCATATATTCACCTCAGGTTGTTTTATTTCTTCTTTTTGGAGACAAGTCTTGTATTTACCATTTGGTAGTTTACAAGCAAGGGACTAAAGTCACTATTAAAGGCCCGCGGGTAGCAAAGACGGATTAGTAATCTTGGGTGTGATGTGGTCAACCTAGATTGTAATCGTATTTGCAAATAGTGGATTTGAGATTCTTGTGTGGCGTACATAACAGTCTATGGTTTTTTCCCGTGTGGATTTCCACGTAAAAATTCGTGTTATTTATTTTCCGCATCTTTCTATTTATTGTTTTTTTGACTAGTTAGGGGTTATTTTCTTATATTGTCAAAATCGTGAATTTTTGGTAATTAATTTGTGTATTAATCTTTTCACCCCCCCCCCCCCCCCAACTCTAGATTAATTAGGCTCATTATAGATTTATTTTCAACGTCAAACCCTATACGGTTACTATTCCACACTACTACCTGCAGACCTTTAAAAGTGAATTTAGTCAATTGCTTGCAGACTACCAAATGGTAAATACAAGTCTTGATTCTCTAAGAGAAGTTATTAACAACCTAAAGTGAATATATGCAATATTCAAAGAGCATAAATGCAAGGTTAGACATTTAAGCTTATCTAGGTATGAGAGAACATGTTAAGACATTCCTAGATATCATGTAGCTATATGACATGCATATAACCTAGCTATATGTGCAAATCAAACCCTATATACAATAGCTATCACAAACAACTCATAAAAACATTAAAAAAAATATGTTGAAATTATTCAAGTCATAAAGATGCAATCTTGAAACTAGTCAAGTAATAAACAACTATCTTGTAAAGCAAGAACATATCAATGATGAAAATGATGTTCTAATTACAAGTCATGTAAGCAAAGAAAAGAAACCAAGAGAAATCATACCTAACCCATGCAAGATGATGTATGAAGCATGAAAGATGAAGGGTATAGGTGTTTTGGATGATCAAAAATCAAGTCTTGGTGGTTTTTGTTTGAAGACAATCTTTTGGTTCTTAAAAGGTGTAATTTTTGCCCAAGGCAATCAAGATATATATATATATATACAAGATTCAAGTAAAGTGAGGTCGTTTTGACAAAAAATAGTTCATATGCGCTGGTCCTGCGCTTGTCGTCATGCACACGACCAGTGCACAACCTCTGGGAAGTCTTGCGCTAGTGTGTTGTGCATGACGTCCATCGCATGACCAGCGGCAACTAGCTGGACAAGTTGCGCTGGTGACTTGCGCTGGTCCGATGCTGGATGACTAGCACAGTACGCAGGTGTGTGCGGGTGTGTGCGGGTGCAAGGACTAGCACATTGCACTTACACACAATCAAGCATAGAAAATTTATGCAAGTGTGAAATGTGACAACATACACTCATAATGCAGTAATCACACATGTATGCTAAAGAGTGTGTATGTGCAACTAAATCTCTTCAATTAAGACTCAAGACAAGTAATCTACCTTCCTTGAAGCTCTTGATGTCCACAATGAGGTCCTTTGACATTTGATGAGGATTTCTTCAATCCTAAGCCACTCTTACATGTTTGAACCCTATTGTGGTTTTGTCAACGAAATTAAGCCAATTAAAAAGTGAGGCACTTACAATCTCCCCATTTGGCTATTTCATGACAAAACCAACACTTATATAGCAACCTCACAAAACAAAAAAATGGTTGGTCAACAAATTTTTTCTACAATACAAATAAAGCTCCTAGTCTAAGTCTTGAACATCTTCAAGTCAAGTCCATGCTTGTAGAAAATACAACCTACACACAATCAACAAGAAAGATACCTTCCAAGAGCAAGTGTGTGAGAGGTGCTTATAACAGGAGTAATTTGCAATTGCCAAAGTAATTCAATACAATAAAAAAAAATGTAATCAAGCAATGCAATGCAACTCCCCCTAGATGCAATATCTCCCAACATGGGTTACTCTCTCTCAACTCCCTCTAAATGCAATGCCAAGAATGGCACAAATTCTCCTCAACCTTACTCCTCCTTTTTGTCATGAGATAGGCAAAGGGAGTCTCCCCTAATAGGCAAGCATTAGCAAGGAGAGCTTGTAGCACAAGCACAAATGCATAATCATATAAGAACTTTATGCAACTAAATTAAGTACGAGAGATTCAAGGAGTTTATTAAAACAAAAAAGATGTGTGACAAAGATGCTTTGCATGCAAGATATGTTGCATTCACGTTCAAAAGCAATGGTATTTAGTAAAGCAAACACAAAATTTTCCAAAAGAATTCAAATCAATTTCACCCTTTGTCATGGAGAAGCAAGGATATAGAGTTTAGGCATTTCAAAATGAAGAGCAACTATATCCAACTTTATAAACAAAATAAGACATGAGCGACTTTGCACCCTATTTGATTTTTCCAGGTAAGATACCCGTATGATAGTAGCCTTGTTTTACCAATAAAGAAAGAGAGACTTTGAATTTTAAGATCCCTATTTATTTAAGTCTCAATGTTTCCTTTTGCACACATATTTGCATTCAAGATTTTGCATTTAAATGTGACACATTTTTCAACTCACACTTTTCATCTTAAGCATGTCATGGAAATCAATTAAAGGTCATTCAAAAAGTATTTCCAAAGTACATCTCCTATTCCAAAAATGCATGTTTGAGCATGAATATGACATGGTTTGCAAGCAAGGTAATGTGGCACACTTATTAAGAAAAAATACATATAAGCAAGCACAACCAATCATCTCAAGCAATTAAATAAGAGGCATAAATTATATAAATGTAGCACAATGCATGATCATGCAACTTTGCTCTCTTTGCTTGAGCTCCCCAAATGGGATCAAGACCTACCATTTCAATGAGGGGTATGAGGCCCTATAGACCTACAAAGTTCGTTTGACCTTGTTGTCTCTACGGGTATCATATTGGCACAATAGCATGCGGGTTCATTTTTTCTAATCCACTTAGGTGACACATTCTTGTTCCTAGTGGTCATAGTCAACATACTACTAGATTTCCTAGGATCACAGACTTTGGGTTTCCTAGGCACATGCATATTGGCTCTTTTAAGCCTATTTCTTTCCGTCATGCTCTCATCCCTACATTTCTTAATGTACCTAAAGCAATTTGGCCTTATATGCCCATCAACACCACAAAAATGACAAGTAAGTATAAAATCAGGAGTCATACCATATCCTTATGAGGTCATTGGAGACTTGTCATGCATTTGATATCGCCTTTGGTGTTGAACTAGTTCTCTCACTCTTTGTTGTTGAACCGAGTTGGGAAGTCTCATTGGTTGAGGTTGCATAGTTGCCTTTTTGGTTGGTGAAGCCTTGGGTGAGGAAAGCTTGGGAGTTGAGCTTTTAGATGTTGAGGTTGAGCTTCACTCTTTGTTGGCATCTTTTCTTGGCAACTCTTGGATGGCTCTCCAAGTTCAATCTTCCTCTTAGGATGTTGTGATAGAGGAGACAACTTAGGAACAAGTTCTTTCACAAAAGTTGTCTTGTTCGAAGAAGGGGTGGACTCATCATCAATAAAGTCAAGCCCTTTCTTATCATTGGGCATCTTGCCAATGTTTAATATGTGGTCAAGCTTATCCGATCCCGAAGTTAATTTAGCAAGAGTATTTCTTGCCTCTTCAAGCTCCATCTCTAACCTAAATTCATTCACTTTAACAAGTGTCACTTCCTCGTCCAAGTAAGACACATTAGTTCTAAGTTAGAGATTATCTTCATTCAACCTTATTATCTTTTCTTTCCTCTCCTTTAAGCATTGTTGGAGAAAATCAATAAACTCTTGATAGTTTATCATACTACCATTTGAGTTTTCAGAGCACATACTTTCTTGATCAAAGCTTCTTCCACTTGAGCTTTCGAGGCTCATATCTTCAATGATAGCTTCTCTCAATCTAGCTTCTTTTTTGTCCCCACTTTTCAAGTCACCATTCTTGGTTCCTTTAAGAATTTTGGTGAAGGCTTGAGCATCTTCATTGTAAAAGACCAGAAAAGCAAAGTAGTTCTTCTCAGAATCATTCAAGCTTGAAGGACTTTCTTTAACAACTTTCACTTTGTTATCATGCTTGTGAGAGTTAGTAAACGCCATAAATTTTGCCACATCGTCTTCATCATACGAAGAGTCATCATTATCTTCAGTTTCATCACTGTCACTTGAAGTGGCGGCCATTCCCTTTCCTTTCTTCTCAAGCTTTAAAAATTTCTTGAATCTCCTCACGATAAGAGCCATATTCTCATTGGAGTCACTATGTCTCTTCTCATCCTTGTTGGTCCTCAAGGCAATCCATTTTTGATTTTTGGGCTGAGAAGTTAGCTTCATCGCCTCATAGGCTAACAACTTCCCAATAACCTCACTAGGCTTCATTTTCTTGTACTTACCATTCTCTTCTATAACGGTCACCTTTGATTCAAACCTTTTGGGAAAAGACCCTATGATCTTTTGCTTGATCCTTATATCAGAGTAAGGATCCCCAAGTTGATGGCTTTGGTTGACAATATCCATCAACTTGATTTAGAAGTCATTGAAGCACTCATCTTTTTCCATCTTGAAGATCTCGAACTTGACTTGCAACATTTGAAGCTTAAAGTCTTTGACCGTATCCATCCCCTCATGTGCCATCTCAAGAATCTTCCATGCTTCATGGGCATTCTTAGTAATTTGGATGAGCTTGTATTGGTTGTCATCCATGGCACAAAACATGGCATGCATTGCCTTGTTGTTCCATTTAGAGGCCTCGAACTCTTGGGGACTCCATTCTGACTTCTGCTTGGAAACAATGCTTCCCTCTTCAAGAGTCTTGGTGGGTAGAGAGAATACCTATCTTCAATTATCATCAAGACATTATCATCAATTACAGAAAGATATGCCTCCATCTTCCCCGTCCATGAGGAGTAATTGTCAATATGGAGCAATGGAGGGTCTTATGCTAAAAGCTCCCTCTCTACTCATCTCAAAACCACTCATGGTGTTTAGGTCAATGATATGTATGCAACAAACACACTAAACACACAAGACACACAAAGCAAAAAAGTAAGCAAATGCAAAAGACTCTAACAAGAGCAAAGATCTCCTAAGTATGTTAAGGAACCCGCTCTGATACCAATTGAAAATAAATATAAAACGTGTCCTAATAATCTAGAAGGAGGTGAATAGATTTTATCGGATTTTACCCAATTTTCAATATTAATCAATATTCCAAAAATTCCCCTATCTAGTTAAAAAGATATCAAGTGTACAAAGTGCGGAATTATAAAAGACACAAGATATTTAGGTGGAAACCCTCACAGGAAAAAACCACGGGCTGTTATGTGCGCCACACACGAACCTCAATCCACTAATTATAATGCAATTACAACCTAGGTTGACAACATCAAACCCTACACGGTTACTAATCCACACTACTGCCCGCAAACCTTTAAAAGTGAATTTAGTCAATGGCTTGCAAACTACCAAATTGTAAATACAAGTCTAGATTCTCTAAGAGAAGAGATTAACAACCTAAAGTGAATATATGCAATATTCAAATAGCATAAATGCAAGTTTAGACATTTAAGCTTATCAAGGTGTGAGAGAACATGTTAAGACATTCCTAGATATCATGTAGCTATATGACATACATATAACCTAGCTATATGCGCAAATCAAACCCGCAATAGCTATCACAAACAACTCACAAAAACATTATAAAAACACTATCTTGAAACTATTCAAGTCATAAAGATGCAATCTTGAAACTAGTCAAGTAATAAAAAAACTATCTTGTAAAGCAAGAACATATCAATGATGAAAATGATGATCTAATTACAAGTCATGTGAGCAAAGAAAAGAAACCAAGAGAAATCATACCTAACCCATGCAAGATGATGTATGAAGCATGAAAGATGAAGGGTATAGGTGTTTTGGATGATCAAAAATTAAGTCTTGGTGGTTTTCGTTTGAAGAAACTCTTTTGGTTCTTGAAAGGTGTAATTTTTGCTCTAAAAAATGACCCAAGGCAATCAAGATATATATATATATATATATATAAGATCCTAAAGTGAGGTCGTTTTGACAAAAAAAGGTTCAGATTCCCCGTCAGATGTGCTGGTCATGCACTGGTCGTCATACGCACGACCAGCGCACAACCTCTGAGAAGTCTTGCACTGGTGTGTTGCGCATGACGTCCAGCACAAGACCAATGGCAACTAGTTGGACAAGTTGCGCTGGATGACTAGAGCAGTGTGTAGGTGTGCATGGGTGTGTGCGGGTGCAAGGACCAGCATACTGCACTTACACACAATCAGGCATAGAAAATTTGTGCAAGTGTGAAATGTGACAACATACACTCATAATGCAATAATCACACATGTATGCTAAAGAGTGTGTGTGTGTGCAAATAAATCTCTTCAATTAAGAGTCAAGATAAGTAATCTACCTTCCTTGAAGCTCTTGATATGCACAATGAGATTCTTTGACATTTGATGAGGATTTCATCAATCCTAAGCTACCCTTACATGTTTGAACCCCATTATGGTTTTGTCAACGAAATTAAGCCAATTAAAAAGTGAGGCACTTACAAACTTCGCTATCACTCCATGTAGCGATCATAGCTTCCCTTCTCTTCTTAAACGATGTTATCTTCATTTCCTCATTCACTTTAGAGGCCATTCTCTTCTTGTGAGATTTTGTAAATCTCCTAAATCTCTATACTAAGAGAGTCATCTTCTCATCGAAGTTAATTTCTTTCCTCTCCACTTTGGAGGTCAAATTACCCCCTTACATCTCAAAATCACTCATAGTGTTTAATAAATGAGATGAATGCAAATGTATGTATCAATCAAAACACACAAAATGCAAGAAATGCAACTATGGCAAGGATCTCCTAAGTATGTCTAGGAACCCGCTCTGATACCAATTGAAACAAATATTATATGCGTGCATCTAAAACAACCTAGAAAGGGTGAATGAGTTGTTAATCCGATTATTACCAATTTTTTGGATTAGTCAATATTACAAAAATAACCCAATTCAACAAACAATAAAATCAAGTATAAAATGCGGAAATTAAAGGACACTTGATTTTTACGTGGAAACCTTCAACAAGGAAAAACCACGAGCTATTATGCTAGCCACACACGGTCACTGAAATCCACTATATGAATAAAAGGTTACACCCTCAAGTAATACACGGATTCTCACCCTAGACAACCTCATGCTATAGACATTAACACTCACCACTCTTGCTTTAATCCCTAGTGATATTCCACGATCACTACTCTTGGCATGAGCACCTCATACTCTACCCACAGGCCTTTTATAGTAACACTTGACCAATCTTGCTTGTGCACTAAGCAACTTAGTCACAAGACTTACTTCTTAATGAAGAGATTAACAACCTATGTGAATATGCAATGATATTAAAAAAAATGCAATTAATGCTAGGCAACACTAAATGCTTATCTAGAGATTAAATGATGTCAATAAAATCAATCCTAGATATCATATTGCTATATGACATGGCAAACAACTTAGCTATGTAAAGGATAACCAATCCTAGATACAATAGCTATCACAAACAATCTCAACCAATCAATGAGATAACTTAGCTAGATGTTATATAAACTTGAAATCCTAGCTATCACAAACAATCTCAATCAATCAATGATATAACTTAGCTTGATGTTATATAGGCTTCAAATCCTAGCTATCACAAAATAACAACTCAATCAATCAACACAAATATCTCAACTTGTAAATAAATCTTAATCTAGATTCCAACAAGTCATAAATGAGATATCTTGCTAAGTAAGAACACAAAAATTGATAAGATGGTGTTCAACTTATCAAGTCATATGTGTTGAAGAAGACCCATGCATGAGCACATCTTAGATAATGCTTAGATGATGATTTATGCACATGGCAATGAGTTAGGAGAGTTAAAAAAGTAATCTTGTTGCTTTCTCTCACTAGGGAAATCTTAATCTCTTTCTAGGGTTTTGTAGTTTTTATTCCTTAAAGACAAATGATAAGAAAGAGATGTATTTATAGTGCTTAGATGATAGCCCTATAAATTTCCTGAATTGCCCTTTTAAAATGAGCTAAATCGGACTCTAAATGAGTAAGATATGGTCAAATTACGAAGTAAGAGCAGAGCAGTGCATTGGTCGATTGCGCTGGTATACTACCCGCGCAATCACCTGTGCACAGGCAAATTAGCACATCAACTCGAGAATCGAGTGCCCCAAAACATAAGCAAAAAATATCGAAACCTTTCGTATGATACACCGTTAGAAAGGTATGGATGTCTACTTTCTACTCCATTTTATAGAATGAGGTTTTGATGTCTAGAGTTAAAGATAAGTTATTGAGAGTTTTCTCTCTTGAAAATATTTGTCTCTTAAAAGTATATTATTTTTCTCTCTTTGAAAATGCTCTCAATAAAAAATATGGGTTTTTGAGTTATTGGGAACGACCAAAAGATATCACAACATATATATATATACATAGGTCTTAATTAGATGTAGAGGTTTCTAACAATCTAATTGTCAACAAAACACCACATAAACATTCAAAGGCTTAACTAGTTGATTAAAAGATAATCTATCAACCTAGTTATAATAAATCACACAAGAATATTTATGACTTAGATTTTACGCAAAAATGACCTAATCAATTAAGCTATCAAAATATAAATCCAATCATGTTATCAAGACTCATAAATATAGGCAATAAATAGAGTCTAGGTATTTAATCAAGCAATAAATACCTAATCTAAAGTAAGAAGAACATTAAATGATATTCAATGAAGTTTTAACTTACCTAGTCATGAAACAATAAAGACCCATGCTCAAATGATGTTGAATGATGCAAGATGGAGATGGGTTTTGGGTTTGGAGAGTTAAAGAAGCAAGCTTAGTGCTTTCTCTCTCAAGAATATGAAGCCTTTCTCTCTAGGGTTTGATTTTGTGGCTCTACCCACAAAATGATGAGAAAGATATGTATATATAGTTCCAAAGTGAAACCATGTCGTTTTGGAAGAAATAGAAAATTAATGGGCATTTCCGCGGTACACGCAACAGTACATCAGCTCAAGATTCGAGCGCTCCGAAACATACCCACATGACATCGAAACCTTTCATATGATATATCGTTGGAAAGGTATGGATGTTACTTTCTACTCATTTTTATAGAATAATATTTTGATGTCTGTAGAAAACGTTATGGTTAATTGAGATACCAAAGGTCAAAAACGGACAACAACAGAGTTGCCCTGTTTTGGTGGTCACTTTGGAGATTTCAAAACCAATCCAAACTGTCATGAAATATTACGAATAATATACTGTTGGAAAGGTATGGGTGTCTAGTTTTTCCATAATTTTACAAAACTCAATTTAAATCTTTTTATAAAATGTTACGGTCACAAGACCATACAAAGGTCAGTTTTGAATAACATTTAAAACATTGAAATCCAATCTTTTGAAACTAGACACTTTACTCCAAACAACCAAACCAAAACTAACACTTATCCAAGAGAAGAATGAAACATTCTCAAGTGGTCAACCATCGTACTAAGACATGCACACCATCGTCCAAGCAC
Organism: Acer negundo; assembly: GCA_035582765.1. Classification (NCBI taxonomy): domain Eukaryota; kingdom Viridiplantae; phylum Streptophyta; class Magnoliopsida; order Sapindales; family Sapindaceae; genus Acer; species Acer negundo. The sequence continues at coordinate 19,943,299 of CM069231.1, read as the reverse complement.
AGAAATTTTCGATCACACAAACATGAACGAATTACACCACATTTAAGGATATGAATGCATCCTAATGCCTAACATGTCATGGTATTGTCATTGAACAAGATGCACTCAATTAAAACATGCATGAATAGAATTCATGGCTTTGCATCCTAATGCCTAAACATGTCATGACATTTCAATGAACAAGATCCAATCATTTAAACATGCATGAAGAGATTTCATGGCTTTGCATCCTAATGCCTAAACATGTCATGGCATTTCAATGAACAAAATGCAATCACTTAAACATGTATGAAGAGACTTCATGGCTTTGCATCCTAATGCCTAAACATGTTATATCATTTCAATAAACTAGAGGCAATCAAATAAACATACATGAAGAGATATTCAACAATCATGAATGCACACATATAAAAACACAAAACATACAAGTATTAGAGATATGCATGAGTTGTGAGTGTGTGTAACTAGATCTCTTCAAAACAAGTAAACACTAGAATATACCTTTGATGCTTCTTCTCTTGAGGTCTTAAGAAGGCCTTGGTTGTGAAAATCACCAACCATCATAAGCCTAAGCTACCCTTACATCAAGCCACACATGTGGTTTGTCCATGAAATAAGCCAATCAAAATATGAGACTTTACATAAGTCAAATATTGTCTAGTCACAAAATCAATTAATTGAAACTTAGAATATGTGAAACACCTAACACATGTAATTTCCAGTTTCATTCACAAAGCTAATACTTGAATAAATCATATTCATGAAGCCCAAATTCAAGATATTAGAAACATACACCAAAAATGCTAGATTCATAATATATGATCAATGAATATTCTAGCAAGGTTATTGATCTTAGAATAAGTCAATCAAGTCACAAATAAGCCTAGATATCAAGCTAAGCACAATACAACTCTAAAACATGTGAAATTCTAGAAACCTAGAAAACTAGTTCACATTTGTCTCTAATTAGACTTGATTAGCTTTGATATAAAGCTATCCTTCTCAATATCTTTCATCAAACATACATACACATATATAAGAAGAAAACCCAAGGCAATTGAGGATCATCAAAGATAAAATCACAAAGTTTGACTCAATACCTTGAAATCCCAAGCTGGTTCTATTTTGACAATGGAACTTCTCCAAAACTCGATCAAATAGCTGCAAACTCTTTTAGAAAAGGTAGGGTACTTGATTATGAAGATTCTTCAATCTGAATCACTTAATTCGGAGTCCGAATGAGAAAGTTACGATGTTTGGAAGTTAAAAAAGTTGGAGAGAAAAATTATGCACATCTATTTCAATTTTCTTCAACTTTTCAACAAGTGAGAGAAATGGAGTATTTAAAAGAGAATGGGAGGGAAATCAAAATGAGATGGGGTCCCTTTTGGGAGGTGGCTTTCAACCATCATCGTGGAGGCACGTGGCCACCATAGGGAGGCCGAGAGCCTCCCTTCCCGTAGTGTCCATACGCCTCCACGGGAAGTCCTCCCAAGAGGTCTTCTCTCCTCTTGTTTCTCTCCTCGCGTACCCCTCACATTCTTTGACCGTATTTTGGTCTCCGAACTCAGAATTTGAATATATTTCCAGATTATGAACCATGACTCATTTACACACGAGGACGACTATGAAAATTTGACAATTGGATATGAACTCGACTCGATATACGAAAATGAAGACAAAGTATTGTTGAGGAACATAAAGTTTCGTAACTTCCTAGTTTGAACTCGAAATCATATAAGTGAGTAACCGAAATGACCAGAACTCAACAAGGAATCATTTAAGAACATATTCAAGTTCAAAACACTTATACCTAAACAAATAAATACAAGATCACATGAGTATGCAATTTCCTAGACTTTGTCCGAATACATGCATTTCTACAATGTATGGCAATGTGAGTTCAATGCATGAACATACTAAAACATGTGACTGTGTTATACTAATTTGGAACAAATATGTAGGGATACTTATGAATGAATTGTGTGTGTGTGCACCTAAGCCTTTTTAGAGGGAAGATGTCTAATAACCTTTGTAGACATTTAGTGATTTCCTCAAACGAAGGCAACACTTTGCTTGAAACGTTGTCCAGTTTCCTTGAAGCTTGACAAACCATGTAATAAAGGACAACAACACAATACAAAGCAAATATCATTTTGATATAGAATAATGCCAACTAATACTTAAAATTCTAACAAATGCAAACCTTGCTTAATTTGGTTCAACCTATAATTGAAGTGCTTAATTGTTATCAAATAGTAATTGGTATTTTGCATGATTAATAATTTCCCTAACATATCTCATTATCACTCTTGCATGACCATTGCATTAGTTGGTAATTATTTTAGCTAGTTACAATAATTTAGTTAATTGTAGTTAGTAAGCTTAGTGATTAGTTAGTTAATTGCCTAAGGGAATGACAACCCTAAGTTTTAGTTGATTTAGTTAACTTAGTTGTAATTAAAGTAAAGTCATCTTAGTGTAATCTTAGATTAGTTAGTTAATTTGCTTGTGACAATCTCCATTTACTTTTCTTACATGTATTTAGTGTAAATATATTGTATATATTATCTAAGACTTAGAACCAATTTAAGTTACCACACCTACCTTGTGGGAACGATACCCTTACTAGTAACCATTATACGGGGTCGAACGATTTGTATACTTGCAAATGGTGAAAACACTCGCACGCACTATTGTTTACCATAGTTTATAAAATTATACCCCACATACGCGTCATGTTGCCCACGAAAGCAATGTCTTTATTTATTTTCTTTCTTTTAGTTTGTTTGTTTTGGTTTTGCTCGGGGACAACCAAAAGATTGGTTTAGTGGTATTTGATTGCTTCACTTCTACACTTTGTGTAACCCTATTTCCTTATCTTTTTGTGTTCATTTCTCGAGTAAAACCGTGTTTCTAACAATTTAAATGAATTGTATATAGCCAAGTTAGATTTGGAGCTTAATGGTCTTGGATGAAGCTGAAGTATTAAACAAAAGGACAATGATAAGCACAAAGCCGACCTCAAGCGAGCCCAACCAAGGTCACCCCAAGGTCGCTATCTTCTCGGGTTCAGCCTTTTCAAACAAAGCACAAAGGCGACCTCAAGGCGAGCCCAACTAATGTCTTCCTAAGGTCGCTATTTTCTCGGGTCCAGCCCCTTCAAACAGAGCAAAAAGGTGACCTCAAGGTGAGCCCAACCAAGATCGCCCCAAGGTCACTATCGCCTCGAGTTCAGTAGACAGACCAAAAGGCTACCCCAACAAGGTCGCCCCAAGGTCGCTTTCGCCTTAGGATAGCAAGTTTTAGGTCGACCCAAGCTCACCCTTTTGCCCAGAAAATGCTTTATCTAAGGAATTTACTTCCTTGCCCCTGACCTAATTCATTCCCATATATAATAATTTGTTATTTTTAGACATAGGGTACCACTTCCTACCCAAGAATATTCACCTAACCATCATCTTTACATATTCCTCTTACATCACCATTACCTTCCTTAAAATCTTACACATCCACCATATAATATGACCACATCGATCATCACTTCTTATTTTTGGGCAATTGGGAATTGAAGAATCATCGAAGGAGAAGAAGAAGAGAAAGTTTTCCATATAGTTTTCTCTACAACTCTTTCACTTTTACTTTTGATTATAGAGCCATGTATTTATTTGCTTATATATGTTGTATGGCTTATTCTTGTAACTTGAGCTAAATTTCTAAGTGCTAAGGCTTGATGAAACCTAATACTTGATTATATATATATATATATACCACTGAATTTATCCATGAGTGCGTGTGTTTTGTATGGATGTTTTTGAGTAATTTATGCTTTCATTAGATTGATCTCCTTTTGAATTATTTTTGGTTGTGTGTTATGAACCGATTGGAGACACACACATATCATGTTTGATTAAATGTCCTTTATGCATGTCTAGTAAGGTAGACCTACCAAAGCTAGCATATAGGGCTCTTTTGAGTGTGCCAAAGTTCGTAGTGAATTAATACATATATTTTGAGGTCATCGAGAGATAGGCTTTGGGTATGTTTGGGTGTGATCTCTATAACTCGACCGAGAGTTGAGGTCATTATTGGGTACACGAGTCTACAAATAATAGATGCACAAATTGGGTATGCAAGTAAGTCTATAGGTTAATTAGGAGAAGGTGAGGTGGAGTCTAGTCTTAGCATATTATCTCTTATTATTACATCTGATTCCATCGTTTATCATTATTTTACCATCTCAATTTCAAACTATTTGAGTAGTATAATTTAGCTTTAAATATGAAAATCATCTTTTATTTATTGTTTGTATAACAATTTGATTAATCGATTTTTGTAATCAATCACTCAGTCTTCATGGGAACGAACTTTACTTGTTAGTGTACTACACTCTTGACCTCGTACGATTGCGAGTGTCACTTTAGGAGTGGTCAGCTAACACAAGAAGAAATCTTGGAAATGCGACTGTAGAGCTACAACAAGAGGTTAATCATTGTCGAATGGGATATTAGCTTCGACGAATTGGGCCACACTCCCATCATCAAAGAGATTTGCCGAAGGAGATGAGACACATTTGTCTCATTTCCAAAGAGAGTCAACAACAAAGCAGTCTAGGAGTTTTATGCCACTATAGACCTAGACGAGTTCTAGCTAGGAGCTCTGGTCATGGTCCGGAAGAAGAACGTCTACATGATCGCGGTATAGATCAACCAGTACTTGAGGACCTAGAGTTATCCTCAATAGGATGAGGGGTATGAATAGATGGACATCTTCTAGCATTACAATCAGAGCCGAAGGTATTGCTCTTATAGGCATTGAAAACCTACCATGGACCACCAAAGACCGTAAGGTCCTTTAGAAAGAGTTAGGATTCGAGGAGCACTTCTCGAATATTTTTGAAAAAAAAAATTACAATGTCTAATACAACCTAAAGAGTGGTGAATGAGTTGTTGATCGATTATTACCAACTTTTTCGATTAGTCAATATTAACAATAAAACCCAATTCAAACATACAACAAAAATCAAGTAAAGTGCGGAAATATAAAAACACTTGAGTTTTACGTGGAAACCTTCAACAAGGAAAAACCATAAGACTAGCCATACTAGCCACTTAAGCCATAACAATCCACTATATGAAAAGATGGTTACACCCTCAAGTGATGCACAGACTCTCACTCATGACAACCTCAAGCTATAGACACTACTACTAACCATTCTTGGTTCAATTCTAGTGATATCCCCCGATCCACTACTTTTGGCATGAGCACCTCCTAATCTACCCCGCAGGCCTTTTATAGCGAATTTGGCAATGCTTGCCAACCAACCCTTTAGTTGGAAGACTTCACTTGCTTATGCAACTTCACCCAAAAGCCACAAGACTTTTACTCATTGAAGAGAATAAAAGTCTAAATGAATATGACAATAATGCTCAAATGCAATAATGTGTAAGACGACATACAAAATGCCTAACTAGATGTTATGCTGCAATTTAACAACCTAGTTATCAAAAAACCCTACATGTCCATACATGAGGACTCAATTAGAAGTACAAAATAAATCTAACAACCTAATTGTCAAATAAACACACTTGAATATTCAAGAGAGCTTGACTATATAAATGAACATAAATCTATCAACATAGTCATCAAATAATCTCACAAGAACATTCAAGGAATAGCTATTTAAGCAAAATAACCTAATCATGCAAGCTATCACAAACAAACCCCAAACATGTTGTAAGGATTCCCATATTTTGATTGGCTTATTTCGTGGACAAACCACATATTGGGGTTTGAATATAAGGATAGTTTAGGTGATTGAGATTCAAGCTCGAAGTCCCTTTTTAGACCTCAAGATATCAAACACTTCAAAGGTAAATTTCTAAGTGCTTACTTGCTTTGAAGAGATAGTTGCACACACACACATCCCATGCATATGTCTTTTCTTGTATGTTGTGTGTGTTTATATTGTGTGCATTAATGTTCACTAATCTCTCTTCTTGCATGTTTGATTGTTTGCATCTTGCTAGTTAAATGCCATAACATGTTAGGCATTAGGATGCATTCACTTCACTCACACACTTGCACCTATTGCATGATCTATGTGTGAGAAGCTGCATGAGAAGGCATTGACCTTCTCTGTCGCGGTTGCAGTGCCACGGTTGGATAACTGTGACACGCAGGCAATAAAGATACATTCTCTGTGCCGCGGTTGAAGGGGACAACAGCGGCAGTCGACGACCGCGGCAGCCCGCCTTGCGTGAAAGTCCAAAACGCTGTAGTTTTGTTGGAAGCCTATAAAATTCCCACTTTCATTTTAGGTCGGCTCTGAGAGTTCCAAAAGCATATTTTTCTCTTAGAAAACTTTTTAAGAGCCAAAAAATCCTCAATAACTCACCTTTAATCACTCAAAGCATTTCCTTTTTGCATCAAACTTCTTATTGTATCATCTATGCTCACATAGAATGCATCCATTCTTGGTTTTGCATCATCACATCTTGCTTGGTAAGATTCTCACTAACTTCATCTAATTTTAGTGTCTTTCTTAACAAGTCTTCTCTTTATTCACTTGTATGTTTTTAGAACACATGCTAGATACAAGATAGAGATTGTTTGTGATGAAATGATTGGGTGTTATATTGTGATAGCTTTCTAGGTTGTGTTTAATCTTGATTGCTAAGCTATTTGACATGTCATTTAGTTATTGATATTTAGGATTGATTTTATTGCATATTCATCATCCTAGATAAGCATCTAAGGTTTTCTAGCCTTGTTTGTTCATTGAATATCATCATATATTCACTTAGGCCATTTTATCTCTTCATTGAGAAGTAAGTCTTATGTGTAGCTTCCGGGAGTATGTTGCTTAGATCGTAATTAATTGGACTAGGTCCAATTATAACGGGATTAGATAGGTGTGTGATTACTTTCAGGATTAGGTTGTAATCTTTAACACATTTAGTGGATTCAAGGTTCGTGTGTGGCTCATATAACAGCCCGTGGTTTTTTCCGAAAGGGTTTCCAAGTAAATATCACATGTTATTTAAATTCCGCACATATTACACTTGTGATATTATTGTGACTAGTTAAGGTATTTTGAACATTGACTATTAACGAAAATTTGGGTAAAATCGGAAATAATCTATTCACCCCCCCCCCCCTCTAGATTAATATTATACACACCGTTATTTGTTTCACATGTCATAACTTCACTAGATATGTAATTAATGTGGAGATTTGCTAACCAAAGCAATAAAAGACATGTCTTGATTAAATAGAACAATAAATGAGTTTATATGTTTGTTTTACTTACCAAGTGAAGACATTAATGAAGACCCATGCAAGATGAAGATGGGTTTTGGGGTTTGGACAGTCAAAGAAGCTTTTTGAAGCTTTTTGAAGCTTTCTCTCTTTAGTGAACTCTTAATCTTTTTCTAGGGTTTTGTAGTTTGAGTTCCTTGAATACAAATGATGATAAAGAGATGAATTTATAGTGCATAAAAAATGAGCCAAATCGGACTCCAAATGAGTGAGATATAACAAAATTATGAAACATGAATGGAGCATTGCACTTGACGAGTAGTGCTTCACATGCACTTTACAAGTGCAAGGTAGTTGAACCAAAAGTGCTAGTCGAGCAGCGCAACACTAGCGCTTGATGAGTAGCACACCAAGGGCGTATAGCCGCGATAACACAACAACTCGAGATTCGAGCACCCCAAAACATGACTAGAAGACATTGAAACCTTTCGTATAATATACCGTTGGAAAGGTATTTATGTCTACTTTCTACTCCTTTTTACAAAACAAGATATTGATGTCTATAGAAAGAGTTATGGTCATTTGAGTGACCAAAGGTCAGATTCAAACAAAAAGAGTTGCCCTGTTTTAATGGTCACTTTGAAGATTTCAAAACAAATACAAACATGCATGAAATATTACGAATAATATACCATTTGAAAGGTATAGACATCTAATTTCTACTCCTTTTTACAAAATGAGGTTTTAATGTCTATAGAAAGAGATATGGTCAAAAGAGTGACCAAAGGTCAGATATGGACAACAACAAAATGTCCAAAACTCATGGTATAAAACCATGTTACCAAAGACCAAACCAAAACAAGAATGAGATCTTCTCAAAATGTCACTCATCGCATTAAGACAAGCACACTAATGTGCATGTGGAAGTTTTCGATCAATCATCGGGAAGCGAATTACATCACATAAAAACCACACTTAAGTCTAATAATGAAATGCAAGTGTGATAGGTGTAATGGATGCACATATAAACAATTAGAACTCAAATGCCAGATGAACAAAGCATGCATAAAGTGTGTGTGTGTGTGTGTGTGCACCTAAACTCTTCACGAGGAAAATTCAAGTGAATATACCTTTCACCCTTGAAGTCACAAAGATGCTTGGAAGCTTGTTATTGAGAACCTAAGCTACCTATTACAAAATCATCCCGAATATGGTTTGTCATGAAATAAGTCAATCATAAAATAGATGTCCTTATAATTTTCTTCAGCTACTTTCTTATGCCAAGCACCCACCGAATAGAGGTCAATAAGGAGGTGGCCATTATGCTATACCAGATAAAGAACCAGTTAGAGTTCGATGTCAGTAGGACGATAGTAAAACGCATAGCATAATCCGTAATGAAGTCCAACCTGTGCCTTTCTTCCTTTGCTTGATTACTCATTTTGCTTGAGGGTATATGTCCGAGTGGACAGACCCGTAAATGGCATACTGACTCCAATTAGAGAGGTAAGCAGGAGAGCCTACAATAAGGCTACAAATGGGATGGGAATAGAGAAGCTACTCACCATAAAAGAGATGAAAAAGCAAAGACGATAACAGCGCACAACAATCTCCAAGACATAGCAGGAGAGATTAGACACCGAGGCTCAGGTTGAGTAGTAAGTCATAGAAGCCGATGTGGAGCAGTTAGACAAGGAGGAGTCTAAGGTAGACGATCATGTGCCATCTTGGGCACAAGTGATGATCCAGTCCCACACATACCTGATTCAGTCCAATGCAGCTTTGGCTAAAACTGTCAGCCATCTCGCTAGAAAGGTCAGAGGACTCAAAGGGGTAGTCGCTCATTTGACAGGCTACCAAACAATGTAGCCTATAGGGCAGCCTGCCATGGAAACTAGCGAGCAGGGTAGTGAGCAGGACAAGGAGCACTGAAAGAAGCATAAGCACGAAAATGCACCTGTAGCACATACTATCCCAGAATCAGGTACATTTAATCCTCTAATCCTTATCTTAATACTAATGTAATTGATCCACCTCTCAATCCTATAGCCCAGCCATATCCTGACAATCAGGGGTTCTCTCCTTTAGACTTCATTCTTGATTAGTAGTAAGTCACAGAGCAAAGTCTAAAGTTGACAGTGGAAGACCAGAAGAAAGAGCAGTATGACTAGTCATACGTACTGAGTATCAAGCCTGGCATTGAGGGATCTAAGACGATTACTGAGTAGAGTCCTGAGCAGATGATAGAGACTATCATCGATGAGCTTAGGACACCTACAGACATGGTTCCATACTTAGGGAAACTGACTCCGTCTGGACCAGCACACTTTAACTACTCCATTAGAGGTGTTAGTTTACACCTTTAGACCCCTCAAATAGCAATGATAGCACCACTAACACCGGTGACCCTAACAGTAGCAGTAGTAGTTTGATAAAGTTGATTTGTACTCCACACATTTTTGTAGCTGGATTAGTAATCTGTGCTTTTTATGTACCCCTTATGTTATAGTTTACATTAATTGTACATACGTTACTTTCAGTATTAGTATATTACTTAGTTTACATTTTTGCATATAATGATATTAGTTAATTACTTTTTAGATCTAAGTGTGGAATTTTGTGGTCTAGATAATAGTGTCTAGGATGATACTATCTAGTAGACTATCATATTTTGAAGCATGTGATTTGGATGAATGAGATACCATGTGATTGTATATATGTATGGTTTGATATGGATTGCAAGGTTATTTATTGGCCAAACAACCAAACCAAGTAACTTTAGCCAATGTCTTCCATGTGTGAACATTGAGGACAATGTTGAGTTTAGGTTTGAGGGTGTGGGCACTTTAAATACTTTGCCAATTGTAAATATTTGATTTTGTATAGTGTTTTTGGTGTACAAATGTGTTCTTTGCAAAACTTTTCAAATTTTCCGATTTAAGCCAATTGAACACATGATGTTTAAATGAGATGCTAAGATGTATGTGTTGTTAAGTGATGTAGTAAAATCTGTTCAATTTACTAAGAAAATTCGTTCACAGGAATTATTGATTCTATCGGTCGAATGCTAATTAATCTAGTAAGGATTTACTCTAAATGCAATAAACTAAATTGCATAGTGCTTGTTTTGGAAATTGGTTTAATTCTAAAATTAACCTAAATTACAAATGCTTAGACTAAAGACTAAAATTAATCAAATCACACAAGGGATGAATATATGGAGAGAAATACTAGGGAATCGATGAACCTTTCTTAAACACTCAATGCTCACAATCAATCTCATTAAACACTTTAATCTAGTTTACGGGCTTGTTTTCAAGATAATTCAATTAAGTTCGAAGATCCTTTCCCAATACTCGTACACGGTCATGCAACGAATAATGGAATAATGATTTAGGGTTCTTCCTATTACTCACACACGGTCATGTAATAAGCAATTGTTAAAACTCATGTTTTACAAAAAACTCAAAGCCAAATTAACATAGCATGGTCATGCATATATCAATTTTCCTGTTTATTAAGCTTGTGATTCATATTTAAATGGAATGGTCATCCACATCTAAACCCTAATCTTATGGATAAACTAAGCCACAAACTCAAATCACTTGTTGTCACAACATAATAAGAGCAAGTTAAATAGAGCAATTAATTCAATAAACAAAACTAAAACCTAATTGATTAACAAAAGATAGACTAATTGTTCACATAGAGTTATCCAAAATCGGTTACATCAATCCCCTAGAATGAGGTTTAGTTATACAACAATTGAGAGAACAAAAACATAGAAAAGATATAGAGAAAACCCATGTTGGTCATGATAGCTTCTTCGTTTGGCGATCTCCTTCTCCTTGCTTCCAAGGTTCTCCAAGGATGGATGAATCAATGAATGGAATGATGTAAGAATGGTGTTTCTGTTAGGATTATGCTTAATAGCAAGAGTGTAATGTTGTAATTAACAATTTTTTTTCATATTAATAAAGAGATTTCTGGTTTAACAAATCGTATAGCATTTATAGTTTATATTATAATTGTCAAAGTAAATAATCATAAGGTCTAAAGACTATGGGAAAAGAAGAATTGTTCGTACATCTGGATATGTATGTGGTAGACACAATTCTTTAGTTAGTCTTGAATAATTTTCACAACTTAAGTTAAAGGTTGGGCACCTTTATCTTGTTAAAGTTGTAGAATTCTTTTGCTAGCATTTGAGTGGGATCAAATGAGATATGATGAGTCTAAAATCATCGGAGTGTCTTCGAGCAAAAGGATCTAGTGCACTGGGTGCATTGAACTGGATCACAATGAAAAGCTTTATCTAGAACCGTCAATAGATAATAGTCTTTTCATTATCAGGACAATCGGAGGGTCTATCTTAATCCTGAGATAAATGATGGACTTATGGTTGCAAGTGATATCATTTGAGTTATCAATGAGTACGATTATATCGCATAGTCTATCCTCGATAGTTTTGTGATATTCATTTGTTAATCGATAGAGGACTTCATTTATAGATATGGACATCGTGGCTCCATTTAATTAAATGAGAGTATAATATCATCATATGGATGTTTTGAGGTAATTGGATATTAAATATCAACGTTGAGTTTTCGATAGTGTCTATTGAAAACATGGCTTCTGGACAAGTCAAAATATCCAAGTTCAAAACGTGGTCATATGAGTAAATATGGTAACTTGGAGAGTTATAGGCGGTCTATGAACTCTTGGCGATTACTGATATTAATCACGAGGATACACTATCTCCAATATGATTGTCTAGGGTATGAATGAGGAGCATCTTCCTTTTCTATCTTTATTTAAGAGTTCAGTTTTAGCTCTTTAGTGGAATGAGTTAAAATTAATGGATCGGACCTAAGTGAATCATTTGTTGATTGTGATTAGGTTATGTCTATTGAAGCTTAAATTTAGATGGCCCGCCAAGATCACCAATCCACACGGACTTGCATGGATCACTTGATATATTCTACCGTGGACCAATTTAAGGGTCCATCTAGAATGGCATTTAATATATTAAGAATATAATTTGCACATTATTTAAGTAATGGGCTGCTCAATTATATTAATATATTAATGAAAGACATGTGGGCTTGTTTCTTTTAGTAAGAATGGGTCTGGTTCACATGTGGGCTTTTTATTTAAAGTCCAATGGATTAAATGAAATAAGAAAATAATGTTAGGCCCAATCTTAATCAAGTGGGGCGGCAAGGTTAAAATTTTAACCTAAAATATTATTTTGTTTCATTTGTTTTAATTAAATAAGAATTAATTAATTTATTGATTAATTGTTTAATTAAAGAAACAAATCTTTCCTAAAAGTAAAAGACTTGTTTGACAAGGAAATAAATAAATTAGTTTTATTTATTTAATCAAATAAGGAGTCTTTTTATTTAGTCAAAATAAAAGAATAAAAATCAAGGAGTTCGATTAGGGTTTGAAGTCTATTAAGTTAAAAAGAATTAGGGTTGAATTTAAGTCACCCTATATAAGTGACATTATAGAATTTGGCCAACCCTAGTCTTAGACTACATAGAATTCGGCAACCCTAAAGGAAAAAGAAGAAAAAATTCGGCCAACCTATATATGTGTTCTTATAGGGTTCGGCCACCACAATCTATGGTGCTTGAGTTTTTTATTTCTTTCTTCTTCTTCTTAATTCCAAGAGAGAGTTTTTATTCTAAAAAGACAAAAGAGAGTGTGAAATTATTCTTTGATAGTATACTATTGCTTAATCATCAATAAGTTTGTGTATACGATATCGATCTAGGTTCACGCGAGTTTCGATCATTAGATTGAGAACTCAAAAGTGACCGGAATAATTTTTGACATTCTTTTGATTGTTTTTGTGACTAACAAAGAAAAGAAAGTTTTTTGTTTGGTCCATTCACAGTTTTGCAATTCAAAGAAAAGGGAGACCACGCTCCTAGGTGATCCACGTTCGTGCTCGGATTGAAGGTCTTGCGGATTACCATCGACGTAAGTCAATCGGATCAGGCGACAAAAGGTAATTTACTTTTGTTAACATATATGCATGTTTATTGATTAAAAGGGTTTAAGATTCATAAAGGAAAAATTTTAAAAGTCACTAAATCGTTTTTAGTATCGTTTCCGCTGCGTTTACCACTTTTATTTATTATTTTTCCCTACAGTTTCTAGGTGTAATCCCTCTTGTGTGGCTCTCATTGAAAATCATATACCAACTGTATATATACTCTCTCTCTAAAATAGGTCACTCATTGTCCCAAACGATCACGGTTTACGCACAACCGCCCCTTGTACCGCTGTCTCAGTAAGTTACATGTGTAGCGGTTAGGCAAGTGGAGCACCTCTGGACTTGAATGCTGTCTAGACAGCTTGGGAGGCATTGGTATGGCCGGCAATAATTAATGTCTTTCCTCCGCTGACGACCGCTGTGAAGGTAGCTGTTGGTGCACAAACCTAGGCAGCGGCCTAGACCATGACTAAAGACAGTTTCTCCCTTTGTCATCACCTTTTGACTTCATTTCTTCCACAATCAGATTCCTCCTCACTGCTAAGGAAAACAACCTACATAGGCTCAACAAACACATCAAATCATCAAAAGAACTCAAAAGACAAGCATAATACATAGAATAAAGGGCAAAATATAAGCATAGAATTTGACTGATCATTAAGGAATGTGTGCATGCGTTAACTGCTACATTGTAGCTATCGTAATGGCATTCAAAGAAAATATTGCATATTGCGTAATAGTCCCTTTCTTTTTTGCTTAGTGAATATGACTTATCGCGAGATCGCTTGAACCAATAGTGGAGATTACGCGTAAGAAATGGAGCCTAAACGTTCATCTTTTTAGGATAAACACTTTTCGAAATATAATGTATGGTCTCATTTACATAAATTGAATGCCATAGAACATGAAAATTGTGGAACATGAGACATGACATCAACAAATTGTTAGACTTTGGATTTATTGGTGAAACCAAACACAATATCATCAATATAGATTTGAGCTATAAATAACTCATTATTGTTTCTTTTGATAAATAAAGTCTTGTCAACACTACCCTTAAAGTAATCATTGTCAACAAGAAATTGAGTGAAGCGCATATACTAAGCCATCGGTCTTGTTTCAACCCATATAAAGCATTTTTGAGATGATAGACATGATTGGGGTGATGTGGATTGACAAACCCCTTGAGTTGCTCAACAAACACTTCTTCTTGCAAGAAGCCATTGAGGAAGGCATTATTAACGTCCATTTGGTGCAATTTGAACTTGTGCACACAAGATATGGATAAGAGAAGCCTTATAGACTCAAGGCAGGCAACCGGAGCAAAAGTCTCCTTAAAATCGATAACCTCAATTTAAGAGTATCCTTGTGCTACAAGTCTAGCCTTATTGTGTACAATGTTTCCATCCTTATCAGATTGTTCCTAAACACTCATTTGGTGCCTATAACATTAGTATTCTTAGGTCTAGGAACTAAAGTCCAAACCTCATTTCTTTCAAATTGGTTGAAACTAATAATGCACTATGTATAAAACTATCTAGAGATGGGTGAATAGATTTTAAACGATTATTACCAATTTTCGCGATAGTCAAAATTACGAAAATACCTTAAACTAGTTAAAACAATAAATCAAGTGTAAAGTGCGGAATTTAAATAATACTTTATTTTTATGTGGAAACCTTCAATAAGGAAAAACCACGGGCTGTTATGTGTGCCACACACAAACCTCGAATCCACTAATTGCAATGGTGTTTACAATCTAGGTTGACCTCAACCTTTTTCGATCTGTAACCCACTACTACTATCCGCATGCCTTTAAAAGTGAACCTAGTCTGAATTGCTTGCAGCTTAAGTAACCTTAGCCACAAGTCTCAATTCTCAATGAAGAGATTACACAGCCTAAGTGAATATTCAATAATATCCAAATATGCAAATAATGTTAGGTTACACTAAATGCTTATTTAGGATTATAAGATGTCAATTAAATCAATCCTACATATTAATTGCTATATGACATGGCATAAAGCATATCTATGTGAGGTATGTCAATCCTAAATAAAGCTATCAAAATACGACACTCAAACATTCAATACATAATCTCAATCTTGTATGTAGAAATTACTCTACGAACATAGAAGTAATAAATGAGATAAATTGCTAAGTAAGAACACTAATTATGTAAGATAATAGTGAACAACTTATCATAATATGTGTGTTAAAAAAAACCTATGCACTAGCACATACTAGATGATCCTAGATGATGCTTAGATAATGATTCATGAATGTAGAAATGTGTTTAGAGAAATAAAGATTGAATCTTTATGATTTTTCTCTCAAGTCTCTCTCAATATCTCTTTAGGGTTCTTGATGTTGAAGAGCTATATTTAAGAACAAAAGATAGAGGTATGTTTATAGAGAATAGAGAAGGTTGGGTGAAATGACAAAATTGCCCCCAACTTTCACGGGCAAAATCTACGGCTAGAGGTAGCAGATTTGAGGGTGTCAAATTGGACCTAACATTCTGGTCCCTTTTCTGCGCCCTATTCTGCGACCCCTAACTGTAAAACACAAGGGCGCATAATCAACCAGGTCTTCTAGACTTGATTGTACTGCCTTGTTCGGCGGTCCATGGCCATCAAAATAACCAGGTATACTGATCTTAATTCAGTAGCCCTATTCTGTTGCCCCTGGCCGTAGAACCAGGGTGTTGAATCCTCCTGGAAGAAAACTTCCAATATAAGTTCAATGAGGACGAGCATTGAGCATTAAACACACAAAAACTAAAATAAATAAGTGCAAGTGTGGAATGTGAAGAGAGTGCACATAATATCAATGAACATAAATGAAATCATGACAAGTGTGTGTGTGCAACTAAATCTCTTTAAAGAAAACTAAGCACAAGAGATATACCTTTGGAGTACTTATCAACTTGAGGTATTGAGAAGGGCTTTTAAGCTGTGATCATGAACAACTAAGCTACCCTTACATATCAAACCCCAATATGTGGTTTTTCACCGAAATAAGCCAATCAAACTTTGAGGAACTTACATTGGTTTAGCTCATCTTGCATGGCAAGAAACTAAAACTCATCACTCAAGGCCTCATCGACCTTTTTGGGCTCAATTTGAAAGGTGTAGCAAGTATAAATAATTTGATTAGCTATTTGACACCTAGTCCTAACACCCTTATCGACATCTACATTAATATCATCTTTGTTATAGAGATGTTTAACCCAAGGAACGGGTTCATTAGAGTCCAAAGAAGGATCTCTATCAAGAGGTTGAAAGACCTCCTCATCATAGCTTGATTTCACATCAATTGAAGTCTCACCATTCTTCTCCAAAGGAGATTCATCAACCATATCAACCTCCTCATCATGGTTACTAGTCTTAAGTCTACAATTATCTATAACAACATTAGATGATTTCATGACACTATAAGTTTACCATCGGTGGAGGAATCATAGTTTGGAGAAACACCAAACAATCTTGCATTGTTGATTCCACTATGGAGGTTGAATACGTGGCTGCATGTGAAGCAGCTTGGCTCCGAAAGTTTTATCTGATTTGGAAGTTGCTCCACGTATGGAAAAACCCATGACACTTTATTATGACAATAATGGAGTTGTGGCTAATTCGAAAGAACCAAAAAGCCACAAAAGAGGAAAGCATATAGAGCAAAAACATCACTTGATTAGGGAGATGGTCCATCATAGTGATGTGTCTGTTCTAAAGATTAGAACTGAAGACAACCTCGTAGATCCCTTCACAAAACTCTTCCAGCAAAGAGTTTTGAAGGTCATCTAGAAGGACTAAGGTTGAAGGACATGTCACATCTGCTTTAGAGCAAGTGGGAGATTGTTGAGGAAAGTGCCCTTAGAACAAATGTTGTAAATGCTGAATTAATAATTAGATTGACATTCTATTTTATATTTGTGTGCATTTAATGTTATTAATATTGTATTAATAACATAAAATTCCATAGTTATTAAATGTAATATTAAACATAGTATATAAGTTGTTATATACATGAGAATTATGTTTAATATAACAATCTTAATTGTCTGTAATTGATAATTAAAGTTGGGATCTTTAATTAATTAAAAATTACTAGTACGGTTCGTTCCCATTAAGAATTGAACAGTTTTATCCGAACTATTGATATGGTGACATTAGAATGAAGGTACTTTGTATAATAAGATTATACAAGACATAGACATAATAAATTGGATTCTTTAGTAATCTTCGTCTTGAAACAAAGTATTCCTATTTATCAAATCAGATAGTCATATATGGAACTATCTTAATCTTGAGTATTTAACAGACTCTCATTTATAGAGTTATGTCTTTTGATTTACTCGGTATGGTTTGCTCAAATTGCCAAACCTAAACTTTGTATCTTGAAGACATAATGATATATTTAGCTGGGAATGATAATATACAAGAAGGAATCCATTCCTCATTAATTGAAGTAGACAAATAGTTCTCTTGAATAAATGATTCGGGTCTTGAACAATAGAGTGCTCAATTTATGATAAGATCATAAATAATTGTTCATTAGAAAATCACGGGCACTCAAGGATAAAGATGTAATTGAGAGGTCAATGGATTTGAACCTAGCTCATATAACAAACTGTTTATGGAGGATTGATCTATATGTAATGACTATATCAATGGACTGTTCGATTCCTATTCGAGTAATTAATTCTATAATGACAAGAGTGCAGTTTAAGTTTTTTAGTGGAATAAATCTGGAATTAATAAATCTAATATTTAAGTAAACTCTTAATTAAAGATTTTAATTAAATATTAAATATTTATTGGAGCTTGAAATTATAGGTTCATGTGTCCCCATACCATCTCTATAACACTGTATTGAACATTTATGTATACTGAGGCTTAGTGATTAATTTGGAATTAATCATCTATATATAAATAAGTTTATGTATTGTTTTATTAATTAAATAATGTTTGATTATTTAATTATATATATTAAATATTGATTAAATATATAATATAATAAGTTGATTGTTTTATTACATTATTATAATTTGATTATTTTAATGTATATATATATATATATATATATATTTTTTTTTTTTTTTGGGGGGTAGTTGAACCACTCATTTTATTGGGCAAGCAAGGATTCTTCTTGTTTTTCAAAAGATACAGTGCTTTTGTTTGTTTTTTCTTTACAACATTAAAAGCAAAGTTGAAATTTGTGAAGCAGCTCCTGCTTTATGCTTCCTTATGCCACCCACCCTGGCTCTCTCTCTCTCTCTCTGACTGTGGTTTTGTTTTTAAAAATGAGAAATTCGAGAGTCGAATGTTTCTATTGAATACCGAGACACCCACTCGTCGGTTTTTTAATGTTGGAGATTTGGTGTGGAAGAATTTGGATCGAGGGAATCACAAAATTTCTACAGTGGAAGAAATCGGTTCGTGGGAATCACGGAAATTCTATAAAGGTAACTATTTCCTTCCTTATTATTTATAGTTATATATTATAATCAATATAATCACAAGGATCTGGCAAAAAAGTTTTTTGTTTTTATGAAAACCGGGCCCACCGCCCTTCTGCTACGCTGATACCGATTCTGGTTCCCGGAACCAACGTGTACACATATAAGAATAGAAACTCAAATGCAAGATGAGCAGAGCATACATGAAAAAGTATGTGTATGTGTGTAACTAATTCTCTTCATAGAGTTAAGCACAAGTGATATACTTTTGAGGTGCTCTTGAGCTTGATGTCTTGAGAGGCCTCTGAAGCTTGATCATGCACAAAGAAGGCCTAGTCTACCTTTACAATTTAAAACCCCAAATATGACTTGTCAACAAAATAAGCCAATTAAAATACGAGGAACTTACACTTTTTTTTAACTGTGTTATTGTTGCTAGCAATTGCCATGTGTTTTTTGGGCGATGAACAAATATTGGTTATGCTTTTGTGTTATTGTTAGCACAATGAACATACAAAACGTTTAGGTGATTTGTTGTTATTGATATTATGCTATATATTATGCTAAATGATTTGTTTTATCACATTCATAAATGATTCCTTATAACATTTAGTACAAAAACTGTCATTATTATACCAAAAAAGAAAAAAAAAAAAAAAAAAAAACAATGTCAACTACTATCATCAGGTTTAACTGGTTTAACTCTCCTTGTATAGACTCTGGTTGTTGCATTCTCTCATGCATGTTTGATTCTAGGTTATACACTCTTACATGCAAGCCTTATAGGTATTGCACCCTTTCCCATATCATTTCTAGGTTCTGCAATCTTCTATTGAATGCTGTCAATACTTCTTTATGCCATTGCGATTGTAGTTGTGATAGGTTTAATTCTTAAATGTCTGGGACCCAAAATGTGAAAATTTTGCCTTTACTCTCACGGAAGAAATAGATTTTCTTTTTGGATTACAATGGGAATTTAAAATATTTAAAGCTGTGTTATTCCCACAAATGTATTTCATGTTCTTAAATTTTAATAAACCTCCATTGACGTTGCTTGTTGTTGAGCTTGATATGTTGCCTCCATGAATTTATTTGATATTGTAAAAGAGAAGTGTAAAAATAAAAAACAAGAAGTGTTTAAGTTTACAGTATTCTTGAGAAGAAGAGAGATTGATGTGTATTTTGTAGTTGATATGGTTGTGAAATATATGTCTCATATGTTTGTTGTAGGGGTTTTTATATACTAGTCAATTTGAGTCATTGAGTGTGCAATAGTCACATTGGAAGGGAAAAATTGTTCCTTTAAAAATTCAAAAGATTTCAAGGGCAACAACATCATTTTGTATTATGTTTATGTCAAAAGGACACTTTTCCATCCAAAACTAACGATAGGGTGAAAAATGGGCAATACTGAAACAAGAATGTGCAAAATGACCGATACCTCAAAAGTCAGGTGGTGAAACAATATTATCCTAATAAAATTGTCACATCAGAATGTGGGATACATAGTAATATTATAATCCTAATGTAATCTCTCTTCAATCTGATAAATAAAAATTTTGACAAAATTATCTTCCCAGTAAGGAATTGTCAAAAATATCCATCTAAAATATGTAAAATTTGTTTTTAACCACATATGAAAGTTTAATTGTAAATAACCATCCTTTAAGTTTTATTTTAATCTATAGCCAAAATTACAAAACACCTTGCGACTTCTTTTTAATTTTCTTTCTTTTTTTTTTTTAAAAAAAAAACATGAAATTTAAGAGAAAAATGTGAAACCTAGGGGAAAAACATGAAACCTCATGGATTGTTAGGCGTTTTGTTTTGTTTTGTTTTGTTTTTCATTTGAAAACGATAAATTAGTTTTAATATTTTTAGAAGTTGAAAACACTGAAAACACGTCTGGTAGAAATAACTGAAAACAGTATTCTGAAAAAAAAAAAAAGTTTAATATTATAATGTATGTTTAATTTTTAATATTGTAAAAGTATAATAATATTGTTTGTAGGTCAATTTTATATATAGAGTATTAAAAAAAAAATAATCTATGTTTTTTATTTTTTTTAAAATAATATAATATAAATATTTTTCATTGTATAATTAAACATAAATAATTATTATACATAATTTTTAATTATTTTTATATTTTTAATTATTGAACCATTTGATTAAATATTAATGATTTTTTGTATTTCATTTCAATTTTTAATAAACAATTTTTTTAATTATTAAACAAATTTTATTTTCTCAGTTGAACCAGAAGAAGAAAATCGGTCTGAAAAAAAAAAAAAAAGACAATCAGGATTCAGAGTAATCAAAAAGTAAAGGTAAAAAGGTGTGACCCATAAAAATAATAGGAAGAAAACAGTGAGAACCTCATATTGATGTTCTCAATAAATCCAACTTTTAACGCTTACATGAGGAAACTCGTTTTGTGTGTTCTCAAAACTTTTATTTTAAAAACATTACCGAACACTTTCTCAATTTTTTTTAATTTGAAAAACAAAAAAGGGTATTGGAACACATAGTTGAACATCTCTTTAAAGAAAAATGCGAAACGTTAGATAAAAACGTGAAACTTTATATATATTTTTTAAAAATAAAATAAAAAATTACTGACACTACCCTAAAAAAACCTTGGTTTTAATTTTTATAGAGGACATTTACTGAAACATCCCCTCTAGAAGGGGTTTCAATAATTTTACGGTTAGGGTTTGATTTTTTTTTTTTTTCATCTTCTCCGTTGTGAGATGGGAGAGAGACAAAAGGGAATGGAGGATAGAGAAAAGAAAAGAGGGACTAGAAAAGATGAGTGATGGTTTGGAAAGTGTTTTTATATAGAGGCATTTTGGTAATTGCTCCAAAATATGGTTATAAATCGTTAAATTTTCTTACATGGTTAAGAACAAATCTCTAATGTTTTTATTGGTTAATTTTGATTTTCTAGCATTCCCAAGTTTGAATCAAATTTTATGCATTATTGGGCCTCACATATGGGCTTTGGTTACCCAATTTATGTCTAATTAACTTTCAATGTCCATCATCTACCCGGTTACAGTCCACTCAAGCCTGATCTCATTTTCTTGTTTACAATTTCAGGCTTCAGCGTTTGTTTGTTGATAATGGTGAGGAGCTGAACTTGTGTCTTGTGAATGCCTGAATTGCCAAAGTTACCGAGAGTTGAAAAATTCATCAACTGAGTGTGAGTGATGGCTACTGCAGTGACAGTGATGGGCTTACATGGGCTGGCTCACTCGCGCACGTTAGCAGTGACAAGAAGAAGAACACTACTTTGTTTTTCATCGACATGGTCTTCTTCAAAGATGGGTTTTTATCATCTGCAGCAAAGGACCATTGCACCCCTACGAAAAAGACTGATAATCCGAGCTGCAAGAACTGAGTCCCACGGAGTTTCTCTAGGCTTCAGAGCCCCCAATTTTGAGGTTCTTTCCTACTCTTTTTTCAACAATTTTTTCATTTTTTATTTCTTCAATGTTTTGGATCTTAGTAGACTTTTTTTTTTTTTTTTTTTTTTGGTGGGTTTTGTTTTGGCTGATGAGTGAAATAGTTGCCAGAGCCGCTAACTGGAAAAATGTGGAAGTTGGAAGATTTTGAATCACATCCTGCTTTACTGGTAATTTCCCCGTTTATTTTTTTACTAATTTTCTTTCTTTTTCTTATAGTAATTTCTGTTTTTAATTTGACAACAGCATCTTGTTCTGTGCCTGTGTTCATTACCGGGAGACGATTTCGTGTCTTAATGCTTACATTGTTTGTTGTTTCATGTTTCATGTGAAAGAAGAGATTATAACATACAATAAGCTATTGAGAATTGAAGAGTATATTCATATTGTTGTCGAAAAAAAAAAAGTATATAAGTATATTCATATATGATAGTTACAACTTATAAAACAGAGGAGTGTGAATGCATACACAAATGTTATTATATTATAATTGTCCATATGTTACTATAGTGCTGGGTTCACATTCTGTGCATGTGTTTTATTAACGCAATTCACTTGGATGAGAGAAAAGAAAGGTGCTTATAGGGACCTGTTGAGGTATTGTTCACTTGGCTCAAAGTGAAGCCACACAATTTCGTCCTTAAAAAACCCTCAATAGTTTAATTTTGTTACTCTACTATGTATACTTAAACCACTTCTAGCTTGTAGCAAATGTGGGATGTGAGATGTCTTTCTTCAGGGCTGAAGCAAAATATAGAGGTAACATAAAGCAGTACTAACAATATTTATGGTTGGAGGGATGAGCTAAGAAGAATGGAAAGAGGAAGGAATAGAGAGAAGGGATTGAGGACTCATCCTTCCTCTTGTCCGTTTGGTTGATAGGTTGTTAGGAAGAGGGAAAAAAGTTTTTATTTTCTTCTTACCAGTTACCACAATGCCTCCATAAATTGAAATTTTATTTACTTGTCCATATTTATAATTTTGTGCCGGGTAAGGGTTAAATATACATGACTAACTCAAATAGGTCTATTATTCCCATTCATTTTCAGCACATTTATAGGATGATTGAGTTTTGCCTCTTCAGATGGATAATACATCCTTCTCCTTACCCTCATATAATTTCTTTCCAAAGGGAACTTCCTTCCATCTTTCTCTCTCTCTCCCCCCTGCTTTTGTCCCTCCAAAATCTATCGTACCAATTATTGGTTCTTTTCCCAATGTCATATATATCTTTAGAATTTGAAATGTAGGTAAGGGGAACTCTACCTAGGTGAAGTATTGATCAAAAAGAAGACAGAAAAGTAACTTCCTTTTCTAATTAGTTGATATGCTAATACATTTTAAAGTTATTTGCAGAAAAAAAAATAAATAAATAAATAAAAATAGCTGCTGAGGTTATTATTAACTCTAGATGATTGAATTTTGTATAAGGAAGTCAAACCAACAAAATATGTGAGATTTAGGGATTCTTCTCTGACCAGCTTAAGATGTGCTCACACACTTTTGGATCTCCTTAAAAATGAAGTGATATGCAATATGAAAGTAATAGTTTATCATTGCAAAATGTAAAGTCTTGAGTTAACCGTTTAAGTTTATATCTTTGGAAATTGGTTATTGCAAATTCTCTTTAAAGTAGTTTTTGAATGTATATCCAAGATGAAGTATCTAGGAATTATGCACTTTAAGTTTAGATTTGAAGGATGTTTATGAACTCATAGATTTTGTCATATTTAGTACTTTTGATGAAATGGAAAAAGAAATGCAAATCTGCAGTTATATGTTATCCCTAATAACTTATAAGATTTTGGAACAATTGTTAAAGCATCTATTATTTATTCCCTAGATGGGAAGGTTTTACATTCTTTCTATTGTACTATGAATTTCCAGTATGGTCTTCTCTCTGAACATGTGAGCAAACATATGACACACTCTAACTGTAAGATAGCGCAGGTTATGTTTATTTGCAACCACTGCCCTTTTGTGAAACACTTGAAGAAAGACATTGTGAAGCTTGCAAATTTCTACACGAAGGTAGCTAAATCTATTCCTTCTGATAGGCTGATTGGCTTGCTTCATTCTGCACAGTTGTTTACATCCTAATTTTATTGACTATGTTATGGCAGAAAGGACTTGCAGTTGTTGCTATATCTTCAAATTCTGCAACGACTCACCCACAGGTTCCAGTGACTCCATAATTTGAGATTAAAGCTGCATTGAAGCTGTAGTATGACTTGTCCAAAATGAATCTGTTCTTCACAGGATGGACCACAATTCATGGCAGAAGAGGCTAAATTATTTAATTACCCCTTCCCTTATCTGTTTGATGAGGTATGTTGATGCCAATCTTAGCAAACTCCTTATTGTCTGTCGTTATTCCTCTTCTATTTTAATTTATTTTTGATGGCTCTAAAAAATGGCTATATCTGTTGCCTAGGGTCATATACTTTTAGCCTCACTTTAAGTATTGTTGTTTTTGTTTAACTTTGATGCCATGGCAAACTCATATCAACTGAATACGATCTTTAGTGATCTTCATCATCAATTCTCTTATATATATTTATGTATGTTGTAGTTATGTTACTTTTAGATGTAAAGGCAGACAATTATAACTAAATGCATACATATGTTCAAGTGTGTGTTAATGGAACTTGAAGCAGAAAATATTGAGGACCAGCAAGATCACAGATTTTTCCTTGCCTATTAAAACTCAATTCAATTTGTACAGAACTCTTTCTTCATTGAAAAGAATTGATTTCTTCGAATTCAACATTGAAGAATTGAACTTTTGACTCATCTATTAGTGTGTTGATTTGGTAAAAGGTAGTTGCTGATTTTCTAGTTTTCTAAAGCATCTCTCGAAACAACTGTTGAATATTTCATCAAAAAAAAAAAAAAAAAAAACCAGTGAATACTTAGTTTTAGAACAGGTGCTGTTGATTTTGGGTAAACCTAATACGATGCCTTTTGTAAAAACATCAAACAATTATCATTTATCTAGAATATTTTTAAATATTTTAGGAAGTGGTAGATGAGTAGTATTTTTTCTAAGGTTATTTGAATAGACCTTTTTGGCTGAAAGCCTGAAACAGTTCAAGTTTTTGATATATTCTTGGCATTGCTATTTACAAACAATTGTACTAGAAGGTAAAAACTTGAGATTGTATTCAAATATATCCTTGAAATCCAATAAGAAAATGCTGATTTTCTTTTTGATAGAGGTAGGGAGGGGGCACACTTTTGGATATCAACAAGCAGTTAGAATGGGAGCATTGTTGATGATGGCAGGCTAAGTGAAACCATGACTTTATTTTTGTTAACTTTGGTGGTTCGAGGAAATTTATTAAAAACAACACCTAGTCAAGGGGGATATAATGAGCCTTGCTACTTAAGAAGAAGTCTAAAACAATAGTGATACAATCCTATCAGAAAACAATGCAATAGACACATGTGGAACAAATAAGAAGAAAACACTAAGACTCCAAAACTAGCTAGTGAACCAATATAAGAAGACAAAACCTGAGCATCATTAAGTAGTTGGCTTTGGATTCTTTTAGGAGGAAAATTAGACCTAATTAAACTGATGACAATCTAAACCCATTACCCAAGTTAGCAAGGCTATCAGCAAGATCGTTTGCTTCTTTAAAATTGTGAGTTGGACGAATATTTATGGAAGCCAAATACCGTGTGCAATTCACCTAACAATTTCCCAAATGCCAATGATGCTTCTTTTTTAGATTTTTTATTTAGTCAGTCACAAACCATGACTTTATGGTTATGACTAACTCAAATTAAAAAAAAAAAATAGTTGTATATTTAGCGCAAAAAATAAAAATAAGCTCTGAAGATTATACAAGAAATTGTTACCTTTATTCCCATTTTTAACTGTCCATAGCATAGTCCTAATATATTTAGAACTAGCAATTTATTTTGCTTGTGCAATCTAATGTCATAGAATATAAGGGACTGTAAAATGCATCTCTTTTCTTCCTAAATTATTTGTCATTTAATTATTATTTTAATATAAATTATTAGCTTGCATTGAGGATTTTGAATCTTGTTTAGAGGACATTAGTAGGCAATGTGACCTTTGATGATCCTAAAGATATTTTGTAACTTATAGCCTAATGGTTTTAGTTTATTGAAAAAATTAGAATATTGTTGTGTTCTTGTAAATATATCTTTCTTGAAAGTGCCTTATTTTTCAATTTCAGTCACAAGATGTTGCACGGGATTTTGAAGCAGTTTGCACTCCAGAATTTTTCCTGTTTAAAAAGGTAACTACAGCCTGCACTAGCATTTTACTCAAGAAATCTGCAGTTATTTCTTTTGTCATGTGAAATGTCTAACCTTCATATATAGTCTTGACCTGGGGCTGGGGCAAGGGAGAGTCTGAACAATAACCAGGCAGCCGGCTTATAAAAAAATTCATTGGATCTCATGATATGAATCCTAGAAATTTGTGACAAGTGCAAAAGAATTCATTTAGCTGGTCCAGTGTGGGAAGTCATGAAATGTTATCTCAGTTCTTCATGAAGGCTCGATTTTATGGATTATCCACGTTATTCTCTCCATTAGACCAAACAGTGTGATCTAAGTTTTGCATTGAACCTTCTCTTGTTGTTACAAAGACCATAAAGGTATTTTGTTCAAACTTCACAACATTGAAAAACATTTACAACTCTGCAACAGGATGGTCGAAGGCCATTTCAGCTGGTTTATCTTGGCCAATTTGATGATTCCCGGCCAAGTAATAATTTGCCAGTTACTGGGAGGTTAGTTTATTGGGTTTTTAAGCTTCATATGAATTTATACCCTTTTGTTTCTAATATTCTTAACTAATCTGCTTCATTTGTATATTGCATAGGGACATATGCTTTGCGATAGAGTGTGTTCTCAGTGGACAACCAATATCATCAATTCAGAAGCCCAGGTACGCAACTTAGTATTCCGTCAACATGCAATCAACATTGTTCCATGATTATATGCTCAGGGTCATTATTTTCTATTTTCCAACAGTGTTGGATGCAGCATAAAGTGGCATCCAGAGAAGAATCAATAGTGTGTACTGGTGGTTTCAGATCTCTGAAGACCGTATACTCTATGATGTAAATTTCGCTTTCAGATGTGAACTGCCTTTTTTGTAATGGTTGACATCCATATACATATTTGAATGTAGGTATGTAAAAAGTTTTCTACTCATTTCCCCTACATTATTCATGGTCCAAATTCCTGAAATGCAGAAGGCATGGGATGATGTAATATTTAACGACTATTTTTGTAAGTGTATGTAATACCTAAATTTTTCTATGTTAAGTATTCATTGGCATGAAAACCTTTTAAAGAGAATTTTGATCATTATTGTCTGTGGTTATTGCTATCATGCAATAATTTGCTGAAAGTTTAGTAGCTTTTGAAAGGCCGCACTTATACACAATGTTTAGTAAGATATTATAAATTTGCTTGATAGATTCGGATAGGTTATTATACCTGAAATGGTTCAGTGAGAAACCGAATAAATTTCAGTTTGTTTGGTTTGGCCCAAAAACAAGCCGATCTGATCCATGCCCACCCCTAGATGCAAGTATTTGTCTACAATAGATTAAAGCAAAAAAAGGGATAAAAGAGCACAATAAGGATAATCTGTTGGATTAAGCAAATTAGAATTGCAGGTCAATAATAATTGCTATACATTCTAAGTTCAGCAATTAATCTCCTTTTTCTAGTCTTTAATATATTACCTACCATCTTCACAATAGTTTACAAATATTGTACATCTTCAACTCCCTTCCACCTAATCATCCAATTACTGGAAAATAAAACAATGAATATTTGTCTGCACATAAAAGGGGCTTGCATGTAGAATCCATATAATTTTGTTGGAAGATGGATTAACTTGCCATAGTTTCTCTAATTGTATTTGTAACACTACTAGAAGAGTTGTTGATTATGTTCTCATATTGTTGTGTTTATTTATTTATTTTTGACAAACATATTATTATTGTGTTTATGATTGCACTTATTTATGCCTTTTTGTAAGTGATATAATATTGGTGCCTGCTAATTGTACATGTAACTATTACTAGAGTGGTTGATGAATCATACCAAATTCATATTAAGTCACTTGTACTTGATATGATTTTGTGAGCGATTAATGGGGACCTATCACATTCTTGACAAAACTTGAGTGCTAAAAAGAAGAAGCAATTATTCTCTCTTGATTAGTTTAATTTTGCAGTTAGTGGGTCGGCATCTTGATTTGCTTAAATGTTTATGTCATGTATTCCTAGATTAGGATTGCATCATAAGTTTCATAATATGCCTAGGATTTGGATTCATATATGAAAAACCCAAAAATATATATTACAAGTTATTTTTGCATTGTCTTATTCTTATAGTTGAGGAATGATTTGTTGTTGTTCGTAAAGAGATTTTGGATCAAATATTGCAAAGGCTTTGCCGCTTTGGTTTGGGGGGGAATTTAACACTAAATTTTAGCTAGTGGCAACGAGTAAGGAGAGTCGAGTCAAGGAGAACTTTCCCAAAGAACGTTATAGTATCATTATTAGACTTGATTTTAAGTATTATTTTGACCATTCCATAATCCAGTGATTCTAGGTTAATTATGTACAATCATTTAATCCTAGCTAATTATGTATAATCCTTCATTTCTAGGGTAAATAAGGTTTAGGCCATTTATGTGTGAACCATAGCCTTTTCTTATTATTCTTTTTACCCATTTTTGATGCTTTAGTTTGTAAGTCTCTTTGAGGTTTTCTCCTGGACTGGTGTTTTGGTTGGGTGAAATTCACTGTTAACAAAAGTAAATGTAATGTATGATAGAAATGAGAAAATGAGATAATTGGTTGTTGGGAACGACAGGAAATGGCAATCATATCTCTAACACAAAGTCTGTGTGCATGCGTGTGTGCGGCAGACCCCAGGTGAAATAAACTACATTTTACTCATTTGTATGAAGGTCAAGTTGGTTGAATTAGAAATATCATAAGAATGTTGCTTGAATTCTTAGCCATTAGAGATTGATAAGGTACCATGAGCTATTTGTGGGCCTAAGATGGTTTCATGTCACATGGCTAGAAGCAATGAATCCTTTGAAGAACATGGGGCATGAAATCTCAATATCTTTACTGAAATAGATAGCAGGGGAGCTTGTGTCACTACCTTGCCTTTTCTTTGTAGACAACCCAGTGGTCCCCAATGTCAAAACTTCATTATTGTTTACTTTCTGGATCTATGCTGTCGACCGGAGACAACTTTTTGGATTCCTTAGATTGTGGCTTTTTTTTTTCATCTTTGATGTACTTTAGGGCAATAATTTTGAAGATTAAGCTAAAATTATATGTACTATTTGCCTGATTGGAACAGGGTCTCTTATTTTGGATCTGATGCATATTTCCTTCAACAGAAAGGCAAAAAGAGTTCCTTTTTACAGCAGAAATTTGAGCTTAGAAGGATTCATTATTTCATCATTTAGAGAAACTGGATTATCAATGAAACTAAAGAGAATAATATAAAGTCTTGCTATCAATCTATACAAATTGATGTTGATAAAGTATGGCAGTTAGGAAGGTGATCTAATTAGAGGTTCGGATGATCTAGAGAAACTAGAACAGTGAACTGCTGCTTTCAGGTTTGTCACTGCTTTACCAAGAGATATTGGCTTTTCAATATCATCATTTTCATGATGTCTGATCTCCTTAAGCATTGCTGTTATGTCTTTCATTGTCGGTCGTTCCTCTGGGCAAGAATTTACGCAAAGGAGAGCCACACCAAACACTTGAAACATCTCTTGAATTTGTGTACTTGATTGCATTAGTAGTTGCTGGTCGACAATTGTTGTGAAATCTCTTTTTTCTTCTCTGAATTCCCTGTTAACCCAACTGATAATGTGGCCACCTTCTGGAATCTGGTTATCGGTTGGTTCCTTTCCGGTTAAGACCTCTAGAAGCACCACACCATAGCTATACACATCACTCTTCTCTGTGATCTTCAAACTGTATCCATATTCTGCGAATATATGATATGTTTAGTGCCATTTCAACTTGACTACAAACCGTTTACTATAAAAACAGAACATAGAAAGTTGGGAGCTCTAGGTTAGATTTAAGAAGAATTTGAAGTTGGCACTGATTAGGAATAGAAATGGCAGCATAAAATATGAAGAAATTACTCGTTTTACTGGAAATTTGTGTTTTGTTGGTTCATGTAAAATCTGGATGATTTATTTCACATGCAGTATGTATTTTACAACCTGAAAGCATTTTGAACTCACCTGGAGCAATGTAGCCATAGGAACCTGCAACTGTGTTGGAAACTATTGAACATTCCGAAGAATCAACAAGCTTTGCAAGTCCAAAATCTGCTAGAAAAGCTTCAAATTGTGGTCCTACCAAGATGTTGTTGGCCTTGATATCACGGTGAACAATCGGAGGAATGCAGTCATGGTGAAGATAAGCTAAACCGTATGCTGCTCCCATTATGATCTTATACCTTGCATCCCAATCCAAGAAAACCTTCTTCTCATGGAGCAAACTGGCCAAACTCCCATTGCTGATGTAATCAAACAAGAGCAATCTTGTTCTTGTATTGTTACAACATCCCAGAAGCCTGACTATGTTCTTATGCCTAATAGATCCCAGAGTCTGGACTTCAGCAGAAAAAAGGTCTCTTTCTGGAACCTCACCATTATTTATAGGCCATAGTTTCTTCACCGCAATGATCTGTTTCGTGGGAGTCTCCACACGATAAACCATGCCTGAACCACCTTTGCCAATGATATTAGAATCTGACAGCTTTGTCACGATATCATTTACAGAGAAATTAAGCTTTTGAAATGGGGTAAAATCCCATTCCAAATCATTTTCTTCTTCATCATTCCCTCTATACGTGGTTCCTCGAACTCTGATAATTAAAACAACTCCAAAAAGTAGAATAAGCATAGTTACAGTTACACTGAGAAAAGCACAGAGAATAAGATTTTTGGTGGAACTTCTGCCATGGAGACTGCCACCTATGCTGCACTGACTTCTGTTAATACAAAGCTCTTGATTACCAGCAAATGCAGATGCAGGTAGGTCATGAAAGAGCTTGGTATTTGGGAGGTTGCCTGAAAAATTATTGTTCGATACATCCAGAGAAACAAGATTGTCGAGACTACCCAGTACTCTCAAGGTTCCTGATAGCATGTTGTTGGAAAGATCTAAGTTGGCAAGCTTTGAGAGGTTTGAGAAACTTTCTGGAATGGGGCCGGTTAGAACGTTAGAACTCAAGTTCAAGAGGATGTCTAGTCCTTCCAAGTGACCGATCTCCTCCGGTATGGAACCTGTTATTCTATTGCTGCTCAAATCCAACAGTTGCAAATCCTTACAGAGCCCTAGTGACTTGGGAATCAAGCCAGTGATATTATTTTCTCTGAGTACCAGTTTGTTTAAGGAAGTTAGCTTGCCCAAACTCTCAGGAATGTTGCCTCCTATACTGTTCATTGAAAGGTCTAAAACATTAAGACCAAGAAATTCAAAAGATGATGGAATTGTGCCTCGGAGCTTATTTTTATGTAAATCTACCATTTCTAGCTGACTGCAGTTGCCAATTTCAGGAGGAATGTGTCCTATGAATTGGTTTTCCGACAATTCAAGGAAGCTGAGTCTATGTAAAAGACCTATTTGTGATGGGATATGACCAGAGAAGTTATTTAATCCTAGTCGCAAACGGATCAAGCCTGTGCAACTGCCGATATCAGGTGGCAGTTCACCTGAAAATTCATTTGATAACAACATCAACTGGGTCAAGTTCTTGAGATTGAAAAGAGAATTCGGAACTGACCCGGTTAGAAAATTGTGTGAAAGATCCAATGCTTGAAGTTTCTCACAGTTGGCTAATTCAGCTGGTATGCTTCCATGAAGCTGATTCTGCCAAGCAAAGAAGAGCAAAAGCTCCTTCAATTTCCCAATGACTGATGGAATTTCACCGGAAAATCTGTTGTTATCTAATTCCAGTTGCTTCAGACCAGAAAAATTGCCAATAAATGTTGGTATCTCTCCAGAAATGTTGTTCATAGACAAAAGAAGCTCCTCCAATGCAACTAAACTTGCAAGAGACAAAGAGACCTCTCCGCTTAGAGAATTCAATGAGATGTCGATAACTGTCAAACCGGAACAATTTCCTAAAACTCCTGGAATGTTACCGTCAAGATTGTTCTGCCAAAGTAACAACCTTTTGAGACTTTTCAATGAACCCAACTCATTTGGAATCTTCCCAGAAATTTGATTTTCATACAGAAACAAATTTTCTAAAGCTGAGCAGTTACCGATTTCCGGTGGGATATTACCACTGATATTGGCCGTGTAGATCGAAAGAGTACGGAGATTCTTCAATTCCCCAATACTACTTGGAAGCTGCCCTGAAATTCCAGTGTCTGCAAGACCAAGAAAAACTAGTCCGTTGCAGTTGGATATGTCCCAAGGAATTTCACCATGAATTCCTGAATTGCCTCCTCCACGAAAAATCTCTAGAGCCCGCAACTTTCCTATTTCAGCAGGGATCTTTCCTGAGAGCTGGTTATCAAAAAGCTCAAGTTGTCGAAGATTTGAACAGTTTCCAATATCTCCCAGGATTCGACCATGTAAGATATTGGAATTCAGTTTAAGAAACTGCAATTCAGCTAACTTTCCTATTTCAGCTGGGATGTTCCCTGTCAGTGCATTGAAGCTGAGGTCCAAGTTAACCAATGAAGACAGGTTTCCTATCGTAGGCGGAATTTTTCCTGTAAGGTTTGAATTTGAAAGGACTAGATTGGTGAGGTGAGTCAAGGAGAGGAGCTGAGTGGGGAAGCTGGTGGGAAGATGTATGGAAGTTATAGTGATTTCTGAAACAAACCCATCACTTGAACATTTGATATAATCCCAGTTGCATGGATTTTGGTGGCTTGAATTCCATGAAGAGAAGAAAGTAGCTGATGAAGAAGAATCAAATGTCGAAAGCCATGAAAGCAGAGAGACACCTTCTTGGTTCAAGGCAGAGGTGGTTGGAAACAGAGAAATGTTAAGGAACAAAATAATAATTGTGATTACATTGTTTGACATGATGAGGCTGTGTGTTCTTGTACTATTCTAACTCATCTAATGGAATCCTTGCACACAACTCTTCTTCTGCAACAGTTTTTGAAAAAAGCAAGCATTTGTTTTCATGAAGTAGATTGGAGGTAGTGATGAAGTTATGGTTTCCAATAGTAAAAGAAATAAATTAAAAGGGTTATATTAGATGAAATCTCTTTTGGGAATAAAGTACCCAAATTGCATACTTCATGATTGGGGTCATGAAAACCTTGTCTGTCTCCTTTAAATTATTGCCAAGCTATTCATTAATTTAAGCATTGAATTTTCTCTTTACTCTTTACTCTTTACTCTTTACTCTTTAGTCATATAAAAACATATACCATGAAGCCTATGCATATCTTACGCGTATAGGATCATCCTGAATTTTGTCTTTTAGCAAATTTGACATGAATTCTTTATACACTGAATTTGTTAAAAGTTATGGATTTTGTCTTTTAGCAAATTTTACATAAATTCTTTATACATTGAATTAGTTAAAAGGTATGAATCATGAAACCTATACGTATTTAATCTCATGGAGATCACCAGAGATGATGTGATATGAGAACCCCACGTGGGTTTGAAAATGAAAAGTGTCCACTTTATTGCTGGAATTTTGGGGTTTTCTGGCCAAGAACATTGAAACATTTAGAATATACAGAAGAATTGCATAATATATTTCTTCTGCATTGCAAATGTGTTGGACAGCAATCTTCCAAGGGCTGAAAAACAATGACTGTTCATCTTTTTGAGTTAAAATGGATGTCATTTTAAGGTGTGAAAGTGACAGAGCAACACCAGACACCACAACTTTTTTTTCTGTGACATAATAATAATGGTAAGGTCTCAAAATCATTTTGTATTTGATATAAAGTTGTTATATCATCCATCAAAGTTAGCCATTTATCTTGTGAAGCTCCTCATTCAGGGAGGACCCATTTCTTTCTTATGCATGAACCTATACAATGTGTATTATTAATTTTGCTTTTTTGGTAAAATTTCCTTGTAAACTAAAGTCTATTGTAGATATTTACTAAAGTCTATGATTATGAATTGGGTGTTTGAATTCATATCTTACGAGGGTGTCACGTAATTATAGAATGTAATGTAACAAATCCATAAAAGTCTGAAATAGATATCTAAACAAATCTATTAAGGTCTGAGATATATGTCTAAACAAATCAATACAAGTCCATGTGGATTTATAAAAGTCCGTAGAAATACATAAAAACATTTATATGTCTTCAAGAATCATAATTGAATACACCCCCTAAATGTTAAATGATAAATCCAAAAGCTATAAACTTTTCACATGTATAGAGTTTGGAGTGATTGGACCACAGCCTACTACAAACCAAGAAAAATCGTGACAAGTCTGTTTCTGAAGACAACATTCTCTAAGGCATTAATCTTAATGTAAAAATAATTCGATAGAACCTTGATCTTATTTTAATTAAACTTTGATATGAAATTTAATATATTTTGATTAAAA
Organism: Acer negundo; assembly: GCA_035582765.1. NCBI lineage: Eukaryota > Viridiplantae > Streptophyta > Magnoliopsida > Sapindales > Sapindaceae > Acer > Acer negundo. Next base: position 19,908,501 of record CM069231.1, on the reverse strand, counting down.
AAAAAAAAAAAAACCTTTTCCAATATGAAAATTAATTTTTATATTATTTTCCATTTTTTTTTAATACTATATCATTATATCCTTGAAAAGTAGGGAAAAAAAATACCATTTGTACCTGAAAATTTTCAATCATATTTTCCTAGAATATTTTATTTCTTATCACCATTCAGCTATGCAAAAAAAATAAATAAATAAATAAATAAATAAAAATCACATCAAAATTCATCAAAATTCATTAATTCCCAAAATATATTTAAGTTACTTTCGTAACACAATTAATTGGACCATCCAATTCTCTGTGTGTTTTGTTACTATCAATCGTAAAGGGCTAGCAAGGGTATCTAATGGACTCACAGTTTTGAGCTCCAATAATACTTAGAAAAATTAATTAAACTCTTTAATTAATATTTAACAATTATTAACCTTGGAGTTATTCCACTAAAAACCCAAGGTTGTACTCTCGTAACCGTAGATGTTTTACACAACTAAATTATCAGTATCCTATTGTCCATCGATATAGCTATTACATATGGTATGATCCTCCATAAGTAGTTCATAATTAGAGCTATGTCATAAAGTCTGTTATACCTCTCTAATTATATATTTTTCTTTAAGTACCATTGATTCTCTTGAATGATATATCCTTCATTCCTTTACGGAAGAAGGAGAGTGCTCTTAATGGTTCAAGCCTTTAATCAACCCTTAAGGGAGCTACTTATCTACTTCTCACAAGGAGTGGATTCCACTATTGTGTGCATACCTTCCCAGCCACATCCAAACTGTGATTCCAAGATACGAAGATATTGACCGAAAATGCTATTCCAATCTTACCCATGGTAAATCAAAACCATGATCTAACTTGAAGGAGTCAGTAAGACACTCAGGATTTAGATCACCCATATATAGCCATCATTTGTTGATATATATGAATCTTTTCAACTAACGGATTTTAGTGATAGATTCATATAGATCGTGGCCTAGTCCTACATAATCACATTATATAAGGTGCCTCCATTCTCATAACACCATATGAGTAATCTAGGATAAGACCACTATACAATACGGAATGGACCGCAGTTGTAGATTAACCTCAAATAAAGTACCCGGTTTTATTTGCTTTCTACGGATTCTTTAGATTGCATGTCTCAAACTGAATTCTTTTATACATGACATACATATACTCAGTTTGAGATTACATCTAGTAATCTTGGATGTTATCATATATAATATAAATGTATGAATCAATTTATTTGAATGAAATAACTACTTCTTTTATTATTGAATTTATAACATTTACAAATTACAAACTTTAGGGTATAAATCCCAACAATCTTCTACTTGCACTATAGCATGTGAGACATGTCTCGTAATCCCAAACCCTCTAGGTGACCTTCAAAAACTTTAGCCTTTAAAGCCTTTGTAAATGGATCAACATAATCATCTTACAACGGGATCTTGGTCACGATTACATCTCTTCTCTGCACTATCTCCATGATGAGATGATACTTCCTCTCTATAGACTTTCCTCTTTTGTGGTTTCTTGGTTCTTTGGAATTAGTCACTGCACCACTATTATCACAATAAAGTGTCATAGGCTTATCCAAATCTGGAACAACTTTCAAATCACTCAAGAACTTACGGAGCCATACTGCCTCTTTAGCTGCTTCGCAAGCTGCTAGATATTTGGATTCCATAGTGGAATTAACAATACAAGATTGCTTGGTACTCCTCCACACTACAGCTCCACCACCAAGGGTGAATACTGACCCGAACGTGGATTTCTTAGAATCCATGTCTGTCTGAAAGTCAAAATCTGTATATCCTAACAGGATCAAATCCTGTTCTAAATATACTATCATATCGTTTCTCGTTCTCTGAAGATACTTGAGAATTAGCTTCATAGCCACCCAATGATCCGATCTTGGGTTTGACTGGAATCTGCTGGCTACTACCACTTCGAAGCAGATGTCAGGTCTCATGCATAACATAGCATACATAAGACTGCCTATTGCTGACGCCTCGTCTTATATCCTCAATTTCTTGAGGTGTCTCAGGACACTATTCCTTAAACAAGTGAACTCCATGCCTATAAGGTAGATTATCTTTCTTGAAGTTCTCCATCGAGAATCGCACAAGAATCTTGTTGATATACGATGCTTGAGATAATGCTAATAGTTTGTTCTTTCTGTTAGGATTATGCTCAATAGCAAGAGTGTAATGTTGTAATTAACAATCTTTTTCATATTAATAAAGTGATTTCTGGTTTAACAAATCGTATAGCATTTATAGTTTGTATTATAATTGTCAAAGTAAATAATCATAAGGTCTAAAGACTATGGGAAAAGAAGAATTGTTCGTACATCTGGATATGTATGTGGTAGACACAATTCTTTAGTTAGTCTTGAATATTGTTCACAACTTAAGTTAAAGGTTGGGCACCTTTATCTTGTTAAAGTTGTAGAATTCTTTTGCTAGCATTTGAGTGGGATCAAATGAGATATGATGAGTCTAAAATCATCGGAGTGTCTTCGAGCAAAAGGATCTAGTGCACTGGGTGCATTGAACTGGATCACAATGAAAAGCTTTATCTAGAACCGTCAATAGATAATAGTCTTTTCATTATCAGGACAATCGGAGAGTCTATCTTAATCCTGAGATAAATGATGGACTTATGGTTGCAAGTGATATCATTTGAGTTATCAATGAGTACGATTATATCGCATAGTCTATCCTCGATAGTTTGGTGATATTCATTTGTTAATCGATAGAGGACTTCATTTATAGATATGGACATCGTGGCTCCATTTAATTAAATGAGAGTATAATATCATCATATGGATGTTTTGAGGTAATTGGATATTAAATCTCAACGTTGAGTTTTCAATAGTGTCTATTGAAAACATGGCTTCTGGACAAGTCAAAATATCCAAGTTCAAAACGTGGTCATATGAGTAAATATGGTAACTTGGAGAGTTATAGGCGGTCTATGAACTCTTGGCGATTACTGATATTAATCACGAGGATACACTATCTCCAATATGATTGTCTAGGGTATGAATGAGGAGCATCTTCCTTTTCTATCTTTATTTAAGAGTTCAGTTTTAGCTCTTTAGTGGAATGAGTTAAAATTAATGGATCGGACCTAAGTGAATCATTTGTTGATTGTGATTAGGTTATGTCTATTGAAGCTTAAATTTAGATGGCCCGCCAAGATCCCCAATCCACACGGACTTGCATGGATCACTTGATATATTCTACCGGACCAATTTAAGGGTCCATCTAGAATTGCATTTAATATATTAAGAATATAATTTGCACATTATTTAAGTAATGGGCTGCTCAATTATATTAATATATTAATGAAAGACATGTGGGCTTGTTTCTTTTAGTAAGAATGGGTCTGGTTCACATGTGGGCTTTTTTATTTAAAGTCCAATGGATTAAATGAAATAGGAAAATAATATTAGGCCCATCTTATATATAAGTGGGGCGGCTAGGTTAAGGTTTTGACCTAAAAATATTATTTTGTTTCATTTGTTTTAATTAAATAAGAATTAATTGATTTATTGATTAATTGTTTAATTAAAGAAACAAATCTTTCCTAAAAGTAAAAGACTTGTTTGATAAGTAAATAAATAAATTAGTATTATTTATTTAATCAAATAAGGAGTCTTTTTTATATTTAGTCAAATAAAAGAATAAAAATAAAAGAGTTGGATTAGGGTTTGAAGTCTATAAAGTTAAAAAGAATTAGGGTTGAATTTCAGTCACCCTATATAAGTGACATGATGAAATTCGGCCAACCCTAATTAGATACTACATAGAATTCGGCAACCCTAAAGGAAAAAGAAGAAAAATTCGGCCAACCTATATATATGTTCTTATAGGGTTCGGCCACATCAATGAATTGGTGCTTGAGTTTTTATTTTCTTTCTTCTTCTTCTTAATTCTAAGAGAGTTTTTATTCTAGAGAGACAAAAAGGAGTGAAAAATTATTCTTTGATAGTATACAATTGCTTAAACATCAATAAGCTTGTGTATACGATATCGATCTAGGTTCACGCGAGTTTCGATCATAAGATTGTGAACTCAAAAGTGACCGGAATAATTTTGACATTCTTTTGATTGTTTTGTGACTAACAAAGAAAAGAAAGTATTTGTTTGGTCCATTCACAGGTTTGCAATTCAAAGGAAAGGGAGACCATGCTCCTAGGTGATCCACGTTGGTGCTCGGATTGAAGGTCTTGCGGATTACCATCGACGTAAGTCAATCGGATCACGCGACAAGAGGTAATTTACTTTTGTTGATATATATGCATGTTTATTGATTAAAAGGGTTTAAGGTTCATAAAGGAAAATTTTTAAAAGTCACTAAATCGTCTTTAGTATCGCTTCCGCTGCGTGTAACACTTTTATTTGTTTATTTTTCCCTACACTTTCGATCCCTTATTAATTGGATCCATCAAACTTAACTCGCCTCTCCCAAATCTTTCATTTGGAATTGGTTAGAAATCCAGCCCTTTACTTTTGATAATGTTCCTATGTCATTCCCACTGAGTAGGATATCATCTACGTAAACGATCGGGAAAACTAATTTCTTGTCAATAATGTGCTTGTGGACACAAGGCTCATCGACGTTTTGCTCGAAGCCATAGGCTTTGATAACAGTATCAAACCTGATGTTCTAAGATCTAGATGCTTGCTTCAGTCCATAAATAGATCTTTGCAACTTGCAAACCTTTTTCTCTTGATCTTAGGACACAAATCCCTCTGGTTGCATCATGTAGATGCTCTTGTCAAGATTTCCATTCAAGAATGCAGTCTTAACATCCATTTGCCAAATTTCATAATCAAAATGGGATGCAATGGATAAGAGTATACTAATAGATTTAAACATAGCTACTAGCGAGAAGGTCTCGTCAAAATCGACTTCCTCCTTTTGGGTATAACCCTTTGCCAATAGCCTTGCTTTGAAGGTCTTTACCTTCCCGTCTACTCCTCTCTTTCTCTTGTAGATCCACTTAATCCCAATATGTATCCCATCAGGTAAGTCTACAAGTTCCCAGACCAAGTTACAGTACCATCTCGAGATTCATGGCTTTAAGTCATTCCTCTTTGTCAGAATCTTCCATTGCATGTTTAAATGACAATAGATCATCCACACTATCATCAGACGCAACACCATGTGCCTCTTCAATACCTAAATATCGATCAGGTTGTCGTACAACCCTCCAATTACGTTTAGGTGGTAGTGTGATCTGACTAGGAACCGTCTGACTATCAGACGTTAATGGAACAACAACATCGTCAACAACTATTTTTGATTGTTTACTGGTCGAACCAACTTTTAATTCATTTAATACAATCTTACTTTAAGCCTTATGACCACTCATATAGTTTTCCTCAAGAAACATTGCGTTGTCGACACAAACACTTTGTTTTCTTATGGACTATAGAAATATCCTCCTCTAGTCTCTTTTTGAATATCCTACAAAAATGTATACTTGTGAACGAGGTTCCAACTTTCCAGATTTTTTCTTCAGTACATGTACTGGACACCCTCATATGCGAAAATGTCACAAACTAGCTTTTTAACCATTCCACAACTCTAGAGGAGTCTTAGGAATAGATTTGGATGGAACTACTTTCAATATGTAGGCTATAGTTTATAATGCTGATGATTATGTTTTCATCGTTAAAAAGATCGTATGTCAAAAAATTTTATAAAACCTATTCAATGTGCTCACAAGTATAAAAATGAGTAAAGCAGTAAGCACGAGTGTCGTCTACAATTATCGGAGGTAGAGATGACTAGATTAGGATTAATAAAACTGGTATGCATACAAGTAAAAGTAAATGACCGGTGTTGTAAAGTGTGAAAGAAAATACAATATAAACTATGCTAGGAATGCAAACTAAATGGAATGTGAATGGAGTGAAAGATATGATATGGAAACTAAGGTGTTAATGGACTCGTAAGCAAACATTTGGCAAATGCAACAAACTCATAATTAAGCACATTTCATCAAATGTAACAAATCTAGGGTGTATAGTATTGGTTATTTATCTCTAGCAAAGGGTCAACCTAAGGTGTATAATGAAGACCTCCTACTAGAGATTAATCCCTTCTAAGCAACCAACTGATCGAACCAAAATTGTTATGATTTCTGCCCTCAATTATGTATCCTTTAGCTTGTTTTTGAGTTTATTTTTGTGTCTAATGGCTCATTCCGTGCATTACAGGAATTCTGTGCATTTCGGGCAAGACGTGAGATTTGGTGGCAAAAGGGGCTGAAATTGTAAAAGTATGTGCAGATCATCCAACTTTAAAGGGTCATATCTCCCTCCTCTGATCGAACCACATTTCGGTTTTTATATATTCGGAAAGCCCCGAAAGACTAATTTCCAGCGGTTTTTACGAATTACGATTTCAAGTCTTCTAAAGGAAGTTATAACCATTTTAGTAACTACTGCGCAGGCACCCGCGAACCACCCGCGACCCACCCATGATGTATCCACGAACTAGGAGCAAAATTATGTTTTTGGGCCATGTTTAGAGGGGCAATGTTGTCCTTTAGTACCCAATTCATGCCCTAGCCTCTCAAACCTATAAATACATCATTTTCTTCAAGACCCAATCAACTCTTCACCTAAAATAACCTAGAAACCCTTTCTTCTAAACTTCATCTTCTTCACATAACAAAAGAGAAAGATAGACCTTCAAAGGCATCCATGAAGGTTTTCCTCCATGGATGTCTCACCATCACCACCTTCCATATACAACTACCCATCTTTGGAGGAGATTCATGAGGAAAGAGCCATCCTCTCTTGTCTATGCGGAGGAGGAGCTTCAATGGAGCTTAGAGATCCAAGATGACAATTGGGTTCCTCTCTGAGTTTGAAGATCCGATATTGACACCTTAAGTTTTCTCTTTTACTATTCTCTTATATTTTCTTTATTTGGTGTGTATCCCCATTAGGGAAATATGTAAACCTAACCCTAGTTTTATTTATTTGATTAACTTGTATTTAATATTTTCAAGTATTGTCTCATTCAATTGCTTTGTATTGATTCTTGACTTGTGTTGAAGAGGCTTGACAACCCTTATAGATGCATGTTTAGGGATATCTCTTGTCTTTACATTCATGGCATGTAGGGTAGAAATTGATATGTGTTCATGATTGGGATTAAGAGTATATTAATGTAATTTAGGAGTAGATTAATCAAACATCTCTTGATTGTGTGTATGTTGATGGATAATTCGAAATGCATGCTTTGGATTGATTTGAGTGTTTGAGAATTAGGGCTAAGTAGGTACATCAACTCTTGGCCTTGATTATGCTCTTAATTGTTTGGGTGAAATTCATGATGAGTACATACCATGCCATTATTGTTAGGATTATGCTCAATAGCAAGAGTGTAATGTTGTAATTAACAATCTTTTTCATATTAATAAAGTGATTTCTGGTTTAACAAATCGTATAGCATTTATAGTTTGTATTATAATTGTCAAAGTAAATAATCATAAGGTCTAAAGACTATGGGAAAAGAAGAATTGTTCGTACATCTGGATATGTATGTGGTAGACACAATTCTTTAGTTAGTCTTGAATATTGTTCACAACTTAAGTTAAAGGTTAGGCACCTTTATCTTGTTAAAGTTGTAGAATTCTTTTGCTAGCATTTGAGTGGGATCAAATGAGATATGATGAGTCTAAAATCATCGGAGTGTCTTCGAGCAAAAGGATCTAGTGCACTGGGTGCATTGAACTGGATCACAATGAAAAGCTTTATCTAGAACCGTCAATAGATAATAGTCTTTTCATTATCAGGACAATCGGAGAGTCTATCTTAATCCTGAGATAAATGATGGACTTATGGTTGCAAGTGATATCATTTGAGTTATCAATGAGTACGATTATATCGCATAGTCTATCCTCGATAGTTTGGTGATATTCATTTGTTAATCGATAGAGGACTTCATTTATAGATATGGACATCGTGGCTCCATTTAATTAAATGAGAGTATAATATCATCATACGGATGTTTTGAGGTAATTGGATATTAAATCTCAACGTTGAGTTTTCAATAGTGTCTATTGAAAACATGGCTTCTGGACAAGTCAAAATATCCAAGTTCAAAACGTGGTCATATGAGTAAATATGGTAACTTGGAGAGTTATAGGCGGTCTATGAACTCTTGGCGATTACTGATATTAATCACGAGGATACACTATCTCCAATATGATTGTCTAGGGTATGAATGAGGAGCATCTTCCTTTTCTATCTTTATTTAAGAGTTCAGTTTTAGCTCTTTAGTGGAATGAGTTAAAATTAATGGATCGGACCTAAGTGAATCATTTGTTGATTGTGATTAGGTTATGTCTATTGAAGCTTAAATTTAGATGGCCCGCCAAGATCCCCAATCCACACGGACTTGCATGGATCACTTGATATATTCTACCGGACCAATTTAAGGGTCCATCTAGAATTGCATTTAATATATTAAGAATATAATTTGCACATTATTTAAGTAATGGGCTGCTCAATTATATTAATATATTAATGAAAGACATGTGGGCTTGTTTCTTTTAGTAAGAATGGGTCTGGTTCACATGTGGGCTTTTTTATTTAAAGTCCAATGGATTAAATGAAATAGGAAAATAATATTAGGCCCATCTTATATATAAGTGGGGCGGCTAGGTTAAGTTTTGACCTAAAAATATTATTTTGTTTCATTTGTTTTAATTAAATAAGAATTAATTGATTTATTGATTAATTGTTTAATTAAAGAAACAAATCTTTCCTAAAAGTAAAAGACTTGTTTGATAAGTAAATAAATAAATTAGTATTATTTATTTAATCAAATAAGGAGTCTTTTTTTTATATTTAGTCAAATAAAAGAATAAAAATAAAAGAGTTGGATTAGGGTTTGAAGTCTATAAAGTTAAAAAGAATTAGGGTTGAATTTCAGTCACCCTATATAAGTGACATGATGAAATTCGGCCAACCCTAATTAGATACTACATAGAATTCGGCAACCCTAAAGGAAAAAGAAGAAAAATTCGGCCAACCTATATATATGTTCTTATAGGGTTCGGCCACATCAATGAATTGGTGCTTGAGTTTTTATTTTCTTTCTTCTTCTTCTTAATTCTAAGAGAGTTTTTATTCTAGAGAAACAAAAATGAGTGAAAAATTATTCTTTGATAGTATACAATTGCTTAAACATCAATAAGTTTGTGTATACGATATCGATCTAGGTTCACGCGAGTTTCGATCATAAGATTGTGAACTCAAAAGTGACCGGAATAATTTTGACATTCTTTTGATTGTTTTGTGACTAACAAAGAAAAGAAAGTATTTGTTTGGTCCATTCACAGGTTTGCAATTCAAAGGAAAGGGAGACCACGCTCCTAGGTGATCCACGTTCGTGCTCGGATTGAAGGTCTTGCGGATTACCATCGACGTAAGTCAATCGGATCACGCGACAAGAGGTAATTTACTTTTGTTGATATATATGCATGTTTATTGATTAAAAGGGTTTAAGGTTCATAAAGGAAAAATTTTAAAAGTCACTAAATCGTCTTTAGTATCGCTTCCGCTGCGTGTAACACTTTTATTTGTTTATTTTTCCCTACACTAAGAACATACAAGTAATTAAAAAGATGTCATAATATGAAAAACACTAAAGTTAGATGAAATTAGTGAATACCATACCAAGGAAGATGTGATGATGTAAAACTTTGCATGGATGCATCAGATGAAGGCATAAATGATGCAATATGAACTTTGATGCAAATAGGATTAGCTTTGAGTGATTAAAAGTGAGTTCTTGTGTATTTTTCTCTTTGAAATATTTTCTAAGGAAAAATATGATTTTGAACTCATTAAAACAACCCTATAACAAAAGAGGCATTTATATATAAGGTGTCAAAATGAAGTGACATCGTTTTGATTTTTTTTTTTTAAAATATGCCTTGGCTGCCCTACACACGATGTATGTAGGGCAAGTGTAGGGCACCTCACCTGTGAAATTGAAGAACAAGTTCTTCAAGGCCGCTGTTCACCGAGGCGAAAATGGGCGAACCAAAAGCGATTGCTCTCGGGTTTGGAGAGCCACCATTTACCCGCTCTACGTAGGGGCGGAAGTAGGGTGAAACACCAGCAAAAATAAATTCAATCAGGTGCCCCACTATACGTAGGGCGGACATACAACGGATAGGAGCAATTTTGCTCCAAGCCTTTGGTAGGAGCGACAGTGCATCAGCTAAATCTTCAAGCACCTCAAAACATGACCAAACGACATCGAAACCTTTCGTATGATATATCATTGAAAAGGTATGGAAGTCTTATTTCTACTCCAATTTATGGAATGACATTTCGATGTCTGTAGAAAACGTTATGCTCAATAGAGTGACCAAAGGTCAGAAACGGACAACAACAGAGTTGCCCTATTTTGGTGGTTACTTTGGAGATTTCAAAACCAATCCAAACAGTCATGAAATTTACGAATAATATACCATTGGAAAGGTATGGGTGTCTAGTTTGTCAAGAATTTTACAAAACTCGATTTAAATCTTTCTATAAAAAGTTATGGTCACAAGACCATACAAAGGTCAGTTTTGAAAAATATTTAAAACATTGAAATCCAATATTTTGAAACTAAACACTTTACTCCAAACAACCAAACCAAAACTTACACATATCCATGAGAAGAATGAGACCTTCTCAAATGGTCAACCATCGCGCTAAGACATGCACATCATCGTGCAAGCACGGATGTTTCCGATCACACAAACAGAAACGAATTACACCACACTTAAGACTATCATACATGAAGTGCAAGTGTGGGAATTGAATGCATCCTAATGCCTAACATGTCATGGAATTTCAATGAACTAGATGCAATTAAATAAACATGCATGAAGAGATATTCAAGAACATTAATGCACACATATAAAATCTCACAGCATACAAGTATTAGAGATATGCATGAGTTGTGAATGTATGCAACTAGATCTCTTCAAAGCAAGTAAACACAAGAATATAACTTTGGTGCTTCTTCTCTTAAGGTCTTGAATGGGCCTTGGTTGTGCAAAACACCAACCATCAAATACCTAGGCTACCCTTACATCAAACCCCAATATGTGATTTGTCCATGAAATAAGTCGATCAATAAATGAAAATCCTTACAATCTCTCCATTTGGCTATTTCGTGACAAAACCACCACTCACATTGATCCTCACAACATAAATAGAAACTAAAGGGATTTTCTACATTACAAAGAGATAATTAAAAGCTATGATCTTCAAATCTTCAATCTCTTGTAGAACAAGTATATGTGAGATTTATCAAGTGATATAAAACAAGCATTTGCAATAAGAATTTAAGCACAACATCATGCAATGTATGTGTAATGCAAATGCTCCCCCTCAATGGGTTACTCCCCCTTAACGTATAATCTCCCCAACATGCACAATTGCTACTACAATTTACAACTCCCCTTACCACCATTCTACTCCCCTTTTTTGTCATGATATAGAAAAATGAGTAGTCCCCAACCGGGTCACTTTAGGCAAAGAGAGATAGTAGGATACAAGATATTTGCATAATCATATAAGCCACTTTATGCAACTCAATCAATTGGAGAGAAACAAGGAGGTTTATTTATGAAAATGTGTGAATTAAAAATGCTTTGTATACAAGACGTGTAGCATTCAAGTCCAAAATACAATGGTATTTGGCAAAGCAAATGACAAAGGTTTCAAGTAGAAGTCAAACCAATTTCACCATTTGTCATGAATAAAATCAAGGATATAGAGAGTTTGTTGATTTCAAATTAAAAGCAATATATCCAACTTTATAAGCGAAACATGTCATGAGCAATTTTGCACCCTATTTGATTTTTCCGGATAAGATGTATGTATTATTATAGACATGTTCAACATATAAAGAAAGAGAGACATTTGGATATTATAATCCTTAGGACGGATACAAGATCCTTGATTCATATTGAGTCTCATAAGCTTTTCACACATTGTTTTGCATTTAAGAATTACAATCATCAATTCATGCTTTTTCAATTTGAGCATGTCATTAGAATTTCATGCTTTTCACATTTTAAGCATGTCATTAAGAATGATCATGTCATGGAGATAACTATAGGTCATTCAAATCGTACTTCCTATGTATATATCTCCTAGTCCAAAAATGCATGTTTGAACATAAATATGACATGGATTGCATTCAAAGCATGGTTCACACTTACTGAGATAAAAACATATGTACATATGTGCAACCATGATACTCAAGCAATTAATAAAGAAGCATAAGATATTTCAAATTTTTACATATGACAAGCATGCAAAATAGCTCTCTTTGCTTGAGTTCCCTATATAGGGTCAAAATCCATACCACTTCAATGAACAGTATGAGGTCCTAAAGACCTACCAAGTCCATTGGACTTAGTTGAACCAATGTGAGATAAGTTTGTCTCGTAGCAGAAGGGTTCATCTTTCCTAATCCACATAGAAATAACATTTTTCTTCCTAGTGGTTAATTCTTTAAGAGTTCTAGAAATCATAGGATCATGTAGATGATTTTCATTATTCCCATGAGCATGCATTCTAGCTCTAGCCTTTCTCTTTTCAATCATGCTTTTGGCTCAACATAATTTAATGTAGCGAAAGTAATTAGGTCTAATGTGACCATCAATACCACAATGATGACATGTAGGAATGAATTTAGGAATCATACCTTGTCATTGTGCATGCATAGGAGCATTCCCATGTCTTTGTGGTTGACTTGGTTCAATGTGTCTTCGTTGTTGAACCGGTCTTGCTTACTTCCGAGGATCATTTAGCATGATTGGCCTCTTTCCATTAAGAGTCACTTATTGAGGAATGTTGACTTGAGAGACTCTAATGCATTGAGCTTGGGGTTGTCTCCTTGGAGCTTCCTTCACTTATGCACTTCTTGAACATTGTCCTAAATCAATTTTCTTCCTAAGAGTGTGCACCGGTAAGGCTTCTATCTTGCCCAAACTCTTGACAAAGATGGTTTTCTTAGGAATAGAGATCTCATTGCCATCTTCAAACTCAATTCCTCTCTTGTCACAAGGGTTCTTTCCAACACCAAGTATGTGGTCAAGCTTTTGGTGCTTGAAGTCATCCTAGTCAATGACTCTTTAGCTTCATCAAGCTTCCTCTTCAAACCTTCTTCATTCCTCTTAGACAAGGTTAGCTCATCTATTAGCTTGTCTTCAATCATTTTGAATCTTTCCACTTGTTTACTTAAGTGGTCATTATATGTTAAGCGCTCTAGATTTTCATCCTCTAACATCTTTAGTTTTCTATTGTTCTTCTTCAATGAGCTTTCACACTTGACTATAAAGTCATGAACATCCATTTTTTCTACATTTTCATTTGTAGAGTTAGATGAGGAGTTATCTTCACGATCCATGTGATCAACTAATTCTCTAACGGATTGGGAAGAAGTGTTCTCTTCTCTTGAATTATCTCTAACACTTTCCCTCTCACTTATGGAGTCATTTCCCTCATTAAGACCTTCATCTTGGTTGAGTTAATGAGAGCCATGTCCCAATGATTAGCTACACCTATCTCCTCTAGAGCTACTTCTTCATCTCTTTCTTCTATGGGATCACTAGTCAAGGCATTCTTATCAATAACTTCATTTCTACACAAGTGGCTCCAAATGTCGTGTAGTTGATGGTAAGCTCATCATCACTTGATGGCTTGTCTCCCTCTCCGAAGTCATCACATTCACTCCAAGTGATGACCTTCACTTTTGCTATCTTGTTCTTTAAATTCCCACAATCGGGAGAGATATGTTCTATACCACCACGCTCATGGCATTGGATCCCTTTATTTTCACTATACTCTTGCCTAGATTCAATCTTCTTAAAAGGATTTTTTTTCTTCAAGTCTTGGCCTTTGGATCCAAAGCCTTTCTCTTCAAACTTGACAAATTTCTTGAATCTTCTAAGCAACAATGTCGTGTCTTCGTCCGAGTCACCTTTTTCCTCCTTCTCAACCTTGAAAGCTTTCAAAGCAATCCTTTTTTTTCTTTTTAGGAGGTGAAGAGCTAGGAGCTTTCCTAGACTCATAAGCGAGGAGTCTTACAATTACCTAGCTCGGCTTCATATCTTTATATCCACTATTTTCTTCTAAAGTCGTGACCTTTGCTTCAAATCTATCTGGGAGGGACCACATGATCTTTTGCTTTACTCTCCTATCAAAATAAGGATCACCGAGTTGATGGCTTTGATTGACAATATCCATCAACTTGACTTCAAAGTCATTGAAGCATTCGTCCTCCTCCATCTTGAGCAACTCAAATTGCGTTTAAAGAACTTGAAATTTGGAATCCTTAAGAACATCGGTTCCTTCGAGCGCAACCTCTAAGATGTCCCAAGCCTCCTTAGCTATCTTAGTGTTCTGAATCAGTTTGTACTGAGTTTCGTCCATTGCACATAGAAGGGCGTGCCATACCTTCTAATTCCAGTTGGAGGTGTCAAACTCGGCATTTGTCCATTGTGCCTTAGGTTTGATAACTTCTTCTCCTCTACCCATGAGAGTCATCATAGGAGGAGTATACCCGTCTTCAATAGCCATCCATGCCCTATCATAGATTTGACACAAGTATGCCTCAATTTTCCCTTTCCATTGGGGATAATTTATGCCGATGAGGAGAAAAGGCCATGTGCTCGAAGCACCCTCGTTATTGCCACCATTTCCACTCATTTTGTTTAATGAATGAAATGAAATGTATGCAAAATATATGATTGATCAAAAAAAAACACAAAATGCAAAACACACCAAAATGAGTTAGGATCACCTAAGTATATCTAGGAACCCGTTCTGATACCAATTTAAACAAATTACGGTGTGTTTAATATTAATCTAGATGGGGGGTTAATAGATTTTAATTAATTTTACCCAATTTTCGTGTAAGGTCAAGATTACGAAAATACCCTTAACTAGTCAATATAATATAGCAAGTGTAATATGGTGAGGAAATTAAATAACACTTAAAATATACGTGGAAACCCAACCACTGGGAAAAACCACGGGCTGTATAGTGCGCCACACTCAAACCTCAAAATCACTAATTGAAATGAAGTTTACAACCTATGTTGAACTCGTCAAACACTACGGTCAATAACCCCTCACTTCTACCCGCGGGCCTTTAAAAGTGATCCTAGTCCAATTTGCTTGTGGCCTAAGCAATCTTAGCCACAAGTCTTACTTCTCAATAAAGAAATAAATTACCTATATGAATATGTGATGATATTAAAACAACAAACAAGGTTAGGGAACCTTAGATGCTTATCTAGGATGATTAGATAACAATAAATGCAATCTTAGATATCAATAGCTAGATGGCATATCATAAAGCTTAGCTAATCAAGATTAAACAAAACCTAGATAGCTATCACAATACAACACTCAATCAGTACATCACAAATAATCTCTATCTTGTATTTAGCATATGATCTAAGAACATACAAGTAATTAAAAAGATGTCTTAACATGAAAAACACTAAAGTTAGATGAAATTAGTGAATACCATACCAAGGAAGATGTGATGATGTAAAACTTTGCATGGATGCATCCTATGAAGGCATAGATGATGCAATATGAACTTTGATGCAAATAGGATTAGCTTTGAGTGATTAAAAGTGAGTTCTTGTGTATTTTCCTCTTTGAAATATTTTCTAAGGAAAAATATGATTTTGAACTCATTAAAACAACCCTAAAACAAAATAGGCATATATATAAGGTGTCAAAATTAAGTGACATCGTTTTGATTATTTTTTTTTAAAAAAATATGCCTTGGCTGCCCTACACATAATGTATGTAGGGCGAGTGTAGGGCACCTCACCTGGGTAATTGAAGAACAAGTTCTTCAAGGCCGCTGTTCACCGAGGCAAAAATGGGCGAACCAAAGGCAATTGCTCTTAGGTTTGGAGAGTCGCCATTCACCCGCTCTACGTAGGGCGGGCGTAAGGTGAAACACCAGTGAAAATAAATTCAATCAAGTGCCCTACTATACGTAGGGCGGACATATAGCTGATAGGAGCAATTTTTCTCCAAGCCATTGGTAAGAGCGACAGTGCATCAGCTAAAGCTTCAAGCACCTTAAAACATGACCAAAAGACATCGAAACATTTCGTATCATATATCATTGGAAAGGTATAGAAGTCTAATTTCTACTCCAATTTATGGAATGAAATTTTGATGTCTGTAGAAAACGTTATGGTCAATAGAGTGACCAAAGGTCAGAAACGGACAACAACAGAGTTGCCCTATTTTGGTGGTTACTTTGGAGATTTCAAAACCAATCCAAACGGTCATGAAATATTACGAATAATATACCGTTGAAAAGGTATGGGTGTCTAGTTTGTTCAAAATTTTACAAAACTCGATTTAAACCTTTCTATAAAAAGTTATGGTCATTAGACTATACGAAGGTCAGTTTTGAAAAATATTTAAAACATTGAAATTCAATATTTTGAAACTAGACACTTTACTCCAAACAACCAAACCAAAACTTACACATATCCAAGAGAAGAATGAGACCTTCTCAAATGGTTAACCATCGTGCTAAGACATGCACATCATCGTGCAAGCACAGATGTTTCTGATCACACAAACGAAAATGAATTACACCACACTTAAGACTATCATACATTAAGTGCAAGTGTGGGAATTGAATGCATCCTAATGCCTAACATGTCATGGAATTTCAGTGAACTAGATGCAATCAAATAAACATGCATGAAGATATATTCAAGATCATTAATGCACACACATAAAAATACACAACATATAAGTATTAGAGATATGCATGAGTTGTGAGTGTGTGCAACTAGATCTCTTCAAAGCAAGTAAGCACAAGAATATACCTTTGGTGCTTCTTCTCTTGAGATCTTGAGCGGGCCTTGGTCGTGAAAAACACCAACCATCAAATACCTAAGCTACCCTTACATCAAACCCCAATATGTGGTTTGTCCACAAAATAAGTTGATCAATAAATGGGAATCCTTACAGAATGAAATAACTACTTCTTTTATTATTGAATTTATGACATTTACAAATTACAAGCTTTAGAGCATAAATCCCAATAGAAGGTCCCTTCCTGTAGGACCCATGCGCCTCCACCGGAGAGGGTGCCTTGTGGCATTTTATCACCCATCTCTTCCCTCGTGCTCCTCTCACGTTCTTCAACCACTCTCTGGCTCCCGAACTCAAAACTTGATTTCATTTTTTGGTTACGAACCAGGACTCTTTTACGGACATGGAAGTCTGTGAAACTTCAACTAAAACCTTGGAATTCGACTCGATATACAAGGACGAAAACCATGCATGATAAACACACGGAAAGTTTGTAAAATCCAACTCGGAACTCTAAAACTCATGAATGAGTAACCGAAACGTTCGGGACTCAATAAGGAAAATATGAGAACATATTCAAGTCCGACATCAAATGAAAACAAACAAATAAACACTAATACACACAAGTATGCTATTTCCTAGAAATAGTCCTAAAACATGCAAATTTATAAAAATTGTCAATTTAAATCTAATGCATGTGCATACAATTATTATGTGTGTGTATGTGTTATTCCAAATGAACACAACAATGCAGGGACACATATGAATGCAATGTGTGTGTGCCTAAACGTCTTGCAAGAGGAATAAGGTTTAGATATACCTTTAATGTGCAACAAAGCTTGATCCTCTTGAAGACTTCTCTTTACTTGATGCGTTGTCATTCTTCTTTGATGTTTGAGTCAAACATAAACCTAGACAACTAATCAATACAGAGGAAATGACATTTTGATTTGAAATTATGCCAACATGACTCAAAAACCTAACACCACACCAACTACATTCAACATCAATCACCAAACCCTACCATCAACCACACCCACCAAAGACCCCTAATGAAACAAGTGGCGACTAAATCAAAGCCACATGAACTACAACAAGGATCAATGGGCAGCCGAATCAAACCATACTCGCAGCCAAATCAACCCGCACCACCAAATCATGTTCCCGAGAGAGGGTTTAGAGAGAGAGTGAGATTCACGAGAAAGGGTTTAGAGAGAGAAAGAGAGAGAATGAGTGATTCGTGAGAGAGAAGGATTCACAAATCGTGTGAGAGAGAGGAACACGATATGGTGATGATGAACTCCAGATTGTGTTCTTACCCAAATCATGTTTTTTTTTAAAAGCCCAAATCATTTCCAGTTTTAATTTTGGTTTTCAAGTTTTTAGTTTTTTTTTTTTTATTATTTGTTAAATATTTTTTAATATAAGTTTTTACCCATTTACCTTTATATATATAACGGAATAGATAATGATTAAGGGCATTTTTTTTTTTAAACAGTAGGGGGGAATGTATAATATTTTGGTCTCTAGGGGAAAGAACGACCATAACTGGAACTAAAGGGGGCAAAGTGTCAAATAAGGTAAACCTCATAGGGGAAAATGATTATATCCCAAAAAATATATATATATTTAAAATTAAGCACTGCGACTCTTTTTTACTCATTTTTCTAATATGTAGTGACATTGCAATATAATGGCCAAACTGACCCGATATAAAACCACTACCCATCGTTGTTACAGAGAAAAATGATAGTAAAGTTCCAACACTGACCTAACGAGAGAAAGTGAGAGAGACATAGAGAAAGTGGAAAGAAGAGATATAGAAGAAGAAGACTCGAATATTTCATGCAACATGAAATACTTGTTCAACATGAAATTTGTGGGCATTTCTAATTTAACTTCTACTACTTCGATTTTTTTCCTCTAAATATTCAACCATTGCAACACACAATCAAATTCCATCAAGAAAAATGAGTAATAAACAAACAAAAAAAATACAATTAAAATAAGACGTTTACATAAAAATGGTACGATTTGACCTTCAACTTCAAAAATGGAGGTATTTCATATTATTGGGCTTAAAAGCCCAACTTGATCAACCCAACCAAAATTGGGTTAGGTTGGATTGTGATTATTATTTACATTGAGTTGGAAAATTTTTAAGAGTGATAATAATGGCATCCCTTAAAAATCGTATGTACACCCATTTTGTAATCATACCCATCAAATATTTTAAGAGTGATGTTATTGGCACCCCTCTACCCACCTATCTATACCCCACTTCTTAAAATTTCGATTTAATTATATAAAATTAAATGGTTTTATTAAAATTTTTTTGTTTTATTTCCAGAATTATTGTTCTACTTATTTTTCAAATTTAATATACTTCATCTCATTTTCAAAAGAAAAAAAAAATACACCCCATCATGACTTGTTTTTTCTTCTTATTTCCTAGAGAAACCATTCTTCTTGGATACGATTTTTTTTCCTGTGTCGATTGGACTGTTGGTAGTAGATTGAGAGCGTGATATTAATCGTCTCTGATGATTTTTTTGAACGATTGAGTTAGGATTTTGGTGTCATTTCGTTTCATCATAGATTACATTTTCTTGGTTGTGATTCTTGATGCGATTTCGTTGTTTTAGTTGGTGTTGGTGTTTGTGGTGCCGTTTTCGTCTGATTGTTCCAGATGCTTATATCATTCTCAAACAATTCTTCCAAATGCTTATATCATTCTCAAACAATTCTTCCCGATGTTTGATATCATTCTCAGACTCTTCCATAATATTTTGTATGTGTGTAAGTAACAAATTTTAGAGTTTAAGAGTTAAGAAAAAAAAAAATTTCTTCAAGAAAACAAATTAAAGTGAACAGTGAACGTGAGGTTTTTTTTTTTTTTTTTTTTTTTTTTAAAAAGGAAAGCGGAGTTTCATTAGATTTACTTGATATAAGATTTTCTTTAAAAAAAAATTGTATGTCGCTTTAAGTAATTTTGATAAAGGAAAAAAAGAATACTAAATAATTTGAAAGTGATGAATAAATAGATCAGTAGAGGGGTGTCCATAGCACCACTCTATTTTTAAAAAATTCATAGTTTGTAAATAAACCGCACTTAATACCAAAAATATGCTTTTTTTAATTATATTGTATTGTATTTTTGTAAGTACACACACCTACACCTATTATTATGTTATTATTATTTAAAATTTTGTTATTATCTTTAATTCTATAATTGTCATTTTTCTTCCAAAACTTCTTCTCTCTTCTATGTTTTCCTTCCACAAATCAAACTTCATTTTTCATTATGTTTTTTTTTTTTTTGGTTTAATATTAAAAACATCCCCTCACCTTTGAACTATTATTGGATATCTAGATAAAAATGCTTTTATTTCATAAAACACCCCTTGCGGACCAACAAACAATGCTTTATTTGATAAGATTCAGAGGGTATAATGTTCGATTAATATAATTGAAGCTTAAATACGAACATTATAGACTTTTTAACATCAAAAATCAATCAATTCAATCATTGTTTGTTAGTCCACATGGGATGTTTCTGAAATAAAAGCATTTTTAGCAAGACATCCAATAATAGTTCAAAGGTGAGGGAAGGTCTTTAATATTAACCCTTTTTTTTTTCTTATCAAGCCACTCTTTCTATTTCTTCTTGATTGTATTATGTCCACAAAATCACTCCAAAAACGCCTACCCCAAAATATTGCATTCCCATTCAACTTCAACTATTTTAATTTTTTTCCCCTAAAATCTTCTTTAATCATTGTAACAATCAACCAAACCCACGAAGTAAATTAAGTGATGTAATAATTGACATAATGCAATCAAAATAAGATATTACACAAAAATGGCTAGATTTGGGATTAGAATTCTCTCCTTAATCTTTTTTTTTTTTCTTGATTACTTTTTTTTCTCTCATAAAAGTTGGTGTTAAAATAAGAAAAAACTATAAAAAAAAACAACGTCAAAGAGAGAATCCTAACTAGTGGTGTCAAAACAGGCCGGTCCGGCCCGGCCCATTAGGCCCGTGAGCGTAATGGGCTGTGCCGGGCTGGCCTATTTTTTTTTGGGGGGGGGGGCCGGCCTAGGCACGTGGCCTATGTGGGGGTGTGACAGGCCGTGCCTAGGACGGGCATGTGGCGGGCCGGTCCGTTAAGGCCTTAACGCCCTTAACAGGCTTCAAAAAAAATTTTAAAAATTTTAAACATTTTATTTATACAATATTATTTTTTATACATTATAATAATTTTATGTAATTATTAATGTAATATAACATTTTTCATTTCATACAACACTTAATTAGTTTTTGATGAATAATATTTTTGTAATTTCGTATTAAATTTATGGTGAAAATTAAAAATTACAAATCATGATTTCCTTGTTAAAAACCTTACCAGGAAAAACCCAATGGGATAAAAACTTGGTAAGAGAAAAAGCGTGCAATCAGAAAAAAAAAAATTAAGTATTTACAATTACATCAGCTCGCCAGCTAGTTGCTACCAAAACTCTCTTCGATGGTCATGTTGGAGAAGTCATCCATGAGTTCTTTGTTGTCCAGTTGATGTTGTCGTCTCAAACTTATAGTTTGCCAATCCTTAAGGCATGCCAAAACTTCCACCGCAGCAGGGGCCAATGAATATCTTCTTTCTTCTAGTATTCATCCGACCGTGCTGAACACCTGCTCCGATGAAACTGTTGAAACTGGGATAGCAAGGACGTCACATGCTAATCTCGATAGAATGGGGAAGCTGTTTCTCTTGTTTCGCCACCATTTCAAAAGATCATTGCTTGTGAAATCATCGTTCTCCGTGATGGAATACTTCGTACTCAGATATCTGTTCAGCTGACTTTGACTTTGACTCGAACTCGAACTTCCTAAAGTGCAAGAAGTTGTGGCCTTATTCAAAAAATCCTTATAAACTTCGATTGTTGTTAGGATTGTTGCTGAGGAGGTGTCAGTTCCGCTGTTCTGTCGTTGTACATGTTCTTTAAATAGAAAAAACCTCGAACATTTGGGATTTCAGTGTACTAAGATGTTCAGTAACATCCATTTCACTTAATCCCACAGCCTTACCCAAAGTAGTAGAAAAAATTTCTAAAACATTAAATCTGAACCTAGGATCTACAACAATACCAAAAGCATACAAAAGAGGAATTTTCCCCTAATATTTTACATATTTTTCTTGCATAACAGCAACAGCGGAAGCTACCATCACATGTTCACTATGTTGTCTAAGTAAATCAACCATGTCATAAAGTTTATGATGTGCAAGAGGAGATGTGGGATAATAAACCCCGAAAAGTTCTACAGCAGCATCATAAAAAACAGTTAAAAATTCAAAAAAAAAAAATAGTGGCCATATACCAATCACCTTCCGTGAGTTTTTCACGTTCGGTGTCATTGGCGGTGTTCATGTTATAAAAACTAATAATTTCTGAAGCATATGGTAAAGCAGATGTCAACATTAAATATGTTGAGTTCCACCTTGTCGGCATATCTGTTTGGAACTTAATGGGTTTTAGGTTCGTTGATTTACAAAATCTAGCAAACTCAGCAATTCTTTGGTTAGATGCCATAATCTAATCCAAAGCCCTCCTAATATTGTCAATTTGACTTTCCACCTCATTTAAACTTGATTTTACAATCAAGTTTATAATGTGACATGCACAATGGGTGTGGAAAAAAATTTCCGCAATATTAGGGATGTTAGAATTAATGAAATATTCTATAGCTTTGGAGTTAGCAGATGCATTATCCAAAGTAATTGACATGACGCGGTTATGAATACCATAATCTTGCATAATAGACATAATAACGTCAAAAATATTTTGTGCAGTGTGTGAATAATCCATGATACGAAAGCCAAGGAGCTTTTTTTATAAAACCCATTGGGTGTCTACATAATGTCCAGTGACACATAAATAATCTTGTTTTGAACGTTCACTCCAGATGTCGGACGTTAATGCAATTGAAAAATAAATGTTTTGCAATTCAGAAATCAATTCAATCCTACATTTTTGAAAAGTACGAATCAAATCGCTCCTGGTTGTGTTTCTAGAAACAGGGACATATTGGGGGTTAAAAGCGTTATTATAAAATATTGAAAATTGGGGTTATCTTAAAAAATTATTGGTTGGTCAGTTGCAGCGCAGTACAACACCGCTTACTCTAAATGACAAGAACTAGATAAATGACCTATAGAAGAGCAAGTGGAGCAAAAAGCCAGGAGATTCTCATACTCAACAGCTATAAAAGAACTATGGAATTCATCCCTCTCCAACAACACTGAAGTAGGCAACACTGATGACACATCCACATCAACTAGAACTTTAGCATAATGACCAAAATCCTCATCACTAGTAGCCTTGTCCAACCGCAATAGCACCCCAATCCTTCTAGCCAAGTCAGAAATAATTTTTGGATGCCAGTATTCCCAAGATAAATCAAAGAACCTAACCCAAACGTAAGCATTTGTGGACTTCTATAGCAATGGGTTAAAATTCGAGACCCAAGGCTGTAGGCGTAGAATACCTGGCTTTAGATGAACCGAACCGAACCCCCAAACATGATTCGTCTTAACAGGAGACTTCAAAAGAATCTGATAATAGCCTCTCCCCAGAGATATAAGTCGACAATTAGAATTTAGCCTCCAATGCTTGCTAAGTCTTGCCTTAAGATCCATAAGCTTCCAAGGCCGCTCACCACTAGAAAGCACCACACAACCAATAAGAGCATTCATACACAACTCAAGACGGGTGTGATAAGTAATCAGATCCACCCGAACATAAACATACCCCCCCCCCCCCCCTTCTTAGAGGGAACTGATGGCACTGGTAAAGTCTCAATAGGAGAAGATTTGAAGAGACCCACAAAAGACTTACCACCTAGGACTACAGGTGCTGAACTCTGTATGAGACCTGTAACCGAATCCGAAACAATCATCGAAACAGCCCTCTTAGGCTGAGGAGGAATCGGCTCACCAACTAATGAACACACCTCACCAGATGTGAGAGGAACAACCCAAGAAAAGGAATTCACTCCACTCACCGTACTCAGACCAACCTGACTAGTCAAGGTGGAAGACACCACTAACGGAGATGAAAGAGACAAAGCGGTCTCTATGCACATAGGATCCATAGAGCTCAAAATACTGTAGCTGAATTACTATAGCGAAATCACTGTAGCAGAATACTGTAGAGACTGTAGCAAAAATAATGTAGTGAATCACTTTAATAGAATTACTGTAGCGGTATTACTGTAGCGAAAACACTGTAGCAACGACGGAACACTGTAGCATTGACAGAAACTGTAGAGGGCACTGTAGCAGTAACGGAAATACTATAGCAACAATCACTATTCACTTTTTTTCTAGAGTTCCCACATCTTTCCAAAAAACAAACCAAAACAAAAATCTCTTGAAATGAACGTAACTCAGTGCTGCGAACCCCAAATCACAAAGTTCTTGATTCTAGGTTGCATAAAAAATCATGATCTACAATCTTGAAGAAGGACAAATGAACTGAATCATATCGGAAGAGGGCCAAAATAGTAAAATGGCGGTGTAACCCTAAAATAAAAGATAAATAGTGTAGAAACTTGAAACTGATGTAACTTTGTGAAAACAACTCCAAATCACTATATTCTAGATTCCAAATTGCATGAAAATTCACGATCTACAACTTTGATGAAGACCGTAAGATTAGAATTTGACCGGTAGAGACTCGAAATTACAAAACAGCGCCATGGTAACCAATAAAGAATATTTGCGTTAGATTTTTAGCTTCCCTTAATCTCTACAATGAATGTTGCAAGCAGCATATGTTCTGTGATTATGCAAATCAATATTTAAATAATCATCTCTTATTGAGACATCCACTCTACCTAAAAAACATAATCATTCTAATATATTATTAATTTAAAAAAAAAATTAAAAAATTCGGAATTAATTTTTCAAAATTATTATTTTCTTCTTATTTCTTCAACTCTGTAAAAAAAAAAAAAAAAAAATAAAAATAAAAATAAAAAAAACATAAACATAATGATTCTAATATATTATTAATTTCAAAAACAATTTTAAAAAATTCAAATTTAATTTTTCTAAATTATTATTTTCTTCTTAAACTCTAGTTACTCTAAAAAAAAAATAAAAAAATAAAAAACATAATCATTCTAATATATTATTAATTTCAAAATTTTAAAAAAACATTTGGAATTAATTTTTCTAAATTATTATTTTCTTCTTATTTCTTCAACTCCACAAAAAAAAAACATAAACATAATCATTCTAATATATTATTAATTTCAAAAAATTTAAAAAACAACTCGGAATTAATTTTTCTAAATTATTATATTCTTCTTAAACTCTACAAAAAAAAAATCTTTCTAATATAATAATAATTTTGAAAATTATGAAAAAATTAGGAATTAAGTTTTTTTATTTATTATTTTGTTGTTAAACTCACAAAACAACATAAAATTAACATATTACTAACAACAATATTAACTACACACATACTAATCACTAAATACTAAATAATAATAATTATTGTATAAAAAGTTATTAATAACAAAAGTTGAGAAGTAGACATACTAACCTTAAATTGGAGGCTTGAGAGGTGAGAGTATTGAATTAATTAATCAATTGGATTCCTAGGAACATAACAAATAATAACATTAGTTATAAACATATTAATAATAGTTAATAATTAAATAACAAATGAAAGTAAATAAAATATAAAATAAAATAAACAAAAAAAAACAAAAAAAACAAGACAATACCTTAGAGTAAGAGCCTTAGAATATGTAGAGAGTAGAGAGTGGGAGGTATATAATATATAATGTATAGTATATAGTATATAATATATTAAATAAATAAAATAAATTACAAAATGGTTGAAAGAGTGAGTGAGAGATGTTGGAGATTAAGAATAGAGAGAATAAGAGACTAGGGAATTAGAGAAATTGTAGAGAATATGGTGAGGGTGATGAGGGTATTTATAGGAAAATGTTAGGTTAGGGTATAATTGAAAAAAATTGTAAAAGATTTTAAAAAAAAATGTAATTTTTAGAAGTTTTGGATTTTTTTACCCCCCTCCCCCGGTCACCTGGTTAATTAACCCCTCAATTCAAATTTTTTTTTTAAAAAATTTGAAATTTTGAATTCTGGTAGGCCCTAACAAGCTGGCCTATTAGGGCCCGCTAGAATTCATTTTTTCAAAAAATAAAAATTAGGCCAACAGGCCTAGCAGGCATTACCGGGCCGGCTTGTAGGCCACGCCACCTAGGCCCAGCACGGCACATCGGCTTAACAGGCTTAGACCTAGCCTATTAAGCCGGCGGGTCGGGCCGGCCTAGGCACGCGACTTAAACAAGCCAGGTCGGGTGGCCCACCAAGGCCCGGCCCGTTTTGCCAGCACTGATCCTAACTCCTAGATTTGATCTTCAACTTCGAAAATCCTTTTTTCTTCAAGCTTTTCTATGATTTTTTGACACCAAATCTTATTGTGTTTGTGTTTGATACATATCCATTGAGAAATAGTGATATATTTGAAAAGAACCGTTGTAGATTAGTTGATCGAGAAGAAGATGAAGGGTATTCTTGTAACTTTATAGCTATGGGGTGAAATGAAATCGTCATATCTAGTTAAAAACATGAAAACTATTGCATGTAAGCTAAAAACAAAATTCAATAATTTTATAAAGTTATGATTATCATATCAATTAGTGTAATAAATTGTGAATTATTGGTAATACAAGCACATATAAAACATATCTTATCAAGCACCAACTTTTAGTGACATAAGTGACGTGCAAATGGAAAATCCCCAAATGCCAAATCTAAAGATGGAGAATATTTTGGAATTGGAAAAACTAACAAATAGGTTAGATTTATTAATCAAATTGATTATTCATAAAGGTGGGTGGGCCTTACAAAGATTGTCCAGTTTCTGAATATGGAAACCAAGTTGGATTAACTGTTAAGAATAGGGTGGCCCGTGGATTCGAATAAGTTGTTGCTAGTGGGGGCAACTGATTCCCCAACCATAACCAGTGGGCTTATTAAATTTATTAGGAGCTAGGGAACAATTATAGATAATTCTCTCAGTTAATATCCTTTGTCATGAACTCGTGACAGATATTCTAGTTTATCGTGAACGAACGTAGATAAATTTTAGTTTAGAAACACCACCATCCAATGTGATATGAGCTCACATTCAGTCTAATAATAACTCAAGTTCGAATAATCCTTTTAAAAAAAAAAAAGTTTAGAAACTCCACCTAAGGTTTGGTTACAAATAAATATGGACGCATCAAATTGGTTTATATTTTATTGAATTGTATAATCATCCAAATCTCATAGTAATTAAATATTACATGAAAAAGATAGAATAACATTTGGCAAAAGTATAATTTTAGTGATAAGAATCAATGCCAAGTTTGGTCCAAGCAGAATAAAAAGCCCCAACAAATTGCTTTTGCTTCAGCTGTAATTAATCTAAGATGACATCATTTACATTCTAATTATTTCCAAAAATAAACAGCCTTTGCAGAAATGTTATTGTCCACAGGAAAGGTAGACAAGTTCAAACTTGAAAGGTTTTCTTTTAGATTTACTTGAAATACATCTCCATGATATCCATCTTTTTTTCTTTCTGATTAGTACATGGGCCTAGAATTATATAATCAATTTTGGACAAATTGTTTGGGCCTATATAGCATTAGTCTTTTATATATAAAAATAAAAAATAAAGTTACGTTCGGTAAGTGGGATAGTATTGGATGTGACATGACTAATAATAGTCAAATTCTCTTGTCTATTGCTTATATTGGATGTGATTAAAACAATCTCATGTAAGCAACTTGTTCCATATTAGTTAGTTCCATTATTTTATATTTTTTTTTCTTTTCAATTTATTTTATTTTTTATAAGATTAAAATATAAATATGTTTTAATAATTAATAAAATATTTTATTTTAATCATTTTACAAACAATAGTTTTTAATATTAACAAATAAAAATAAATATTATTTTGTTTTAAATTGGTTTTAAATATTTAAATTATTTTTAAATAAACAATTTTAATTCTTTTAAATTTTTTTTTTCAAAATTTAATTTAAATAATTATTTTAATCAATCCAATTCTCTACAACTATTTTATCTAGGTGAGATGGGACTATTTAGTCCAATGTTTTTTAAGACGATTATTCATTTATTTTTTATTTAATTATA
Source organism: Acer negundo (assembly GCA_035582765.1). Classification (NCBI taxonomy): domain Eukaryota; kingdom Viridiplantae; phylum Streptophyta; class Magnoliopsida; order Sapindales; family Sapindaceae; genus Acer; species Acer negundo. The sequence continues at coordinate 19,880,335 of CM069231.1, read as the reverse complement.
AAATTTTATATTTATTTAATATATCTTATTATAATATTTGAATATTATTACAAAAATTTTATTTCTTTAACATTAATTTTAAATATTTTTATTTTTTTATTAAAGAATTAAATATTTAATTTATCTAAACATAATTTAATTTATTTTTATATTAATCAATTTCACACTATATTAAATATATGATAAAATTATTTTTTTTTATCTAGTCTTATGCCATACCAAACTAGAGACACATCTATTTTAATCCAATCTTATACAGCACCTAACTCATCACAAATTCATAATACTAATTTAGTTCAATTTATCCAATTCAATTAAATATCATAAAAATAATCCTATCCTACCCTATCTTGCGCACTAAACGAGCCCAAAGGGTTGAGTTTGGATTGGATCTCCAAGGGAGGCTTAGAGTTGTAGGGCCTCCCCTCGTCAGTGACAGTGAGTCTCCAACTTCTATAAGAACTTTTCTAAGTTGGTGAGCATCATAGCCCATTATGTATTGAGTTTGCGAAAACTGAATTGATTGAAATGTTATATATTAGTGAGTTAACCAGATTATCCAATTATTATTTGCGATCAATAGTGGGTTATTTAGGCCTAGCTTTAATCCTATTAGGATTACAAATCCTTTATAGGTTAGGATTAAGTAATGGTAATATATAGGGTGGTTCTATAGTCAGGTCACCATGAAATATTTATTTTAGAACCTCCTCCCACAGCAACATGTTCACATGTGGGGCTCATTTTTTTTTTTTTTTCAACAATCATGAGCCCCACATGTGAACATGTGGTTGTGGGAAGAGGTCATGAAATAAATATTTCAATGTAGACCTAACTAGAGAACTTTCCTATATATATAAGAGGTCTTACTCTACCTTCCCATTAGATAATCTAAGAAGGGGTGAGAAGTGAGTAGATGATTCTCTTATTACTAACCATGTTTATGAATTGAACCAAAGTTATAGAAAAAACTGAACCAAACAGGTAAGTTTGACTTGGTTCGAGTCGATTCACCCAGGATTACCGAGCCTGTATTTTTACTAGTCCCAAAATCAATTTTGGAAATCATAAAAAACAATGGTCCATATCGCAAATCTTGTTGTCCTAGTCTTAGAGAATGTTAGGAATAGTAATGCATAAACGTTGCCTAATATTCTCCACAAACGTAGATAGCATCAAAGATAAAAAACAAGATGAAAAGAATCCAATCTCACACAACATAAGATTTATGTGGAAAACCCAATACAGGAAAAAATTATGGCTATCAAGACGACAAGACAAAGATATCACTATGTAGAAAATTGCTACTGCATACTCAATATTCTCTCTAACTCGAAACCCCAATTACAATCAATGCCCTACTCTCTAATGCTTTCATGTTTATCTTGAGATCTCTCTTGGTATATTTAACCAAAGAATAAGCTTCATTTTTTATAGGGTGAATATCCTTGGTCTCTAAGAGCAACTCCAACCAAGTGTTAGGTTGGTGCAAAATGCAATTCCCTAAAAAAAAATATAGAGTTTGGTGAACAATAGTGCGCCAGGATTGGCATGCCACTGTTCACCAAATACTAAATTTTAATTTTTAGTTTTTAAATTGTCACATCAATCAAATCAAAACTTTAATTTTTTTTTAAATTTCTAATTTAACCCTCTTATACTTAATTAAAATAACATGCATATCGAAAAAATATACCATTGGAAAGATCTCGTTGAGATCTTTAAAATAACATCAATATTGATATATATATATATATATATATATTTTTATATATTTTATTTACTCATTAATTAATGTTATATAAATATATATATATATATATATATATACCAAAAGATGCTCTTTTGGTATAAAATTTGGTGTGGAATGTAGGAGTGAAAAAAAAAAAAATTGGAGTAAGAATATTCCTCAATTGGTGTTGAACATTGGAGATGGCTAAGTAATCAGATTCCCAAAAGGAATTGAAAATCCCTTAACAAGCCTTTCCTATACAAGGAATCTCAAAAAGGAACATTTCCTAAACAAGAGAACTAACTAAACAAAGAATTCTGAAAATGAACCTTCCATATTTGTTTGGACAACTTTCGCATTAGTTGAAGTCATTTGCTTCATTTGAGAATATAAGCCAAAACCTAACAATCGTCTCTTACGGTAAGAATTTCCAAAAACTTTCGTCTACAACCATGACTCTCTACACCAAGAATCACAATACCCTACCATCTGTAAACTCTAAATAAATAAAACAATTGATTATTGTTCCTATACTGTTCAAACTGTATACGGGGTATTAGAAATCAAATTTTGGATATTTGTAGACGAAGAATAATAAAACTTTACGTGTTTTTACATTATACCCAGTATTGGACCAAAAAGGAAAAACCCTTTTATTCCTTTTATGTTCTAGCAAAACAAAAAATGAGCAATTGTGCAATTCTAAAAGGTTGAATCAAAATTCAATTGATCATTTTTTATAATTGCTATGCTTAGGGTTTAGGATTTAGGGTTTAGGGTTTAGGGTAAATGTATAACCACTTAGGAACAATCTGCCCTAAGATTTCTTTCGGCACACATGTTGAACAAACCTGCTGAAAAATATCGTGCAACTCCTTTTGTTAGATCTCTAGGGAGTTCCTCAATCTAGGGAGTTCCTCTGCCATCGACATTATGTCCACAATACATCTTACATGATCACTTTCTAACCAATGCCCATGTGCAAACTTGTGGACCCACTATCAACATCACTTCTCTTCCGTGGTAACTGGCGGCAGGCCATTAGGATGCTTATGCCCTATTTAAAGGGGCATCACATGCGTCTTCAAACTCGAGATCATTTTTTATAATTGCTATGCTTAGGGTTTAGGATTTAGGGTTTAGGGTTTAGGGTTTAGGGTAAATGTATAACCACTTAGGAACAATCTGCCCTAAGATTTCTTTCGGCACACATGTTGAACAAACCTGCTGAAAAATATAGTGCAACTCCTTTTGTTAGATCTCTAGGGAGTTCCTCAATCTAGGGAGTTCCTCTGCCATTGACATCATGTCCACAATACATCTTACATGATCACTTTCTAACCAATGCCCATGTGCAAACTTGTGGACCCACTATCAACATCACTTCTCTTCCGTGGTAACTGGCGGCAGGCCATTAGGATGCTTATGCCCTATTTAGAGGGGCATCACATGCGTCTTCAAACTCGAGAGAAGCGATAGCTAGATTCCCCTTTGAAGCCTTTTAGCACACTTGCTCTTTTATTTTGACAATCCGTATTCACATGCCTAGATTGTCCACACCTTAGCAAGTCACTTTCATCTTGAAGTTCTCTTCCTACTGCTGACCGTAAGTAAAGAATTTTCAAAAGTTTTACCTTCACTATTCAGCCTTCTTTCCTTGAAGATTAACTTATTTGCCACATCCATATGCCTTACAGTCGAACTCTTATGCATCAAAATATGCTTCATGTGTGCATAGGAAGGTGGAAGAGACCGGATGAGTCTTAACCTTTTGTTCTCATCATCGATTTTAACTCAAATTGACTTTAGTCCATCAATAACCTCATTGAGCACTCCTAAATGATCTGAAATTTTCATACCTTCATCCATTTATAATTTTGCAGTAAGTGAAATTGTTTATTCAGGTAAAATCGGTTGAAGACGCTATTTGCTTGATACAATCCTTCAAGCCTCTGCCAAAGTTCTTTCACATTAGATGCCCCTTGAATATTTACACAATCGTATCACTTTCTCATCCCTCTGATCAAATTCCTTACAATTATCATCGCTCATCACAGATTTTCCAAAACTAGTACCAGCCGCTACCTTACAAGTCTCCAGAGGTTAGCTTGCCCTTCAATGCTTTGTGCAATTCATATTGGATTAAGAACAAGCCAAAATTAATCTTCCTATCAAATTTCTCAATATCATATTTCATCGAGCCCATACTCCCAAACATATATGTTTGTCTAAACATATATTATACAACCTGGCTCTGATACCGGTTGTTAGGAATAGTAACACAGAATCGTTGCCTAATAATATCCCCAAATACAGATAATGTCAAAGCAGAAATATAAGATGAAAAGAATCTAATCTCACACAACACAAGATTCATGTAGAAAACCTAAAATAGGAAAAAATCACGGCCATCAGGACGATAAGAGAAAAAATATTAATATTTAGAAAAGTGTTACAACTACACATTCAATATTATCTCTCTAACCCGAAACCTCAATTACAACCAATTCCCTACTTGTTGATGCTTTCAGATGTATCTTGAGATCTCTCTTGGTATATTCAACAAAAGAATAAGCACTATTTATATGTTGAGTATCCTTAGTCCCTAAGTAATTAGACTCCAAAAGGAATTGGATATCCCTTAACAAGTCTCTCCTAAATAAGGAATATCGGAAAGGAACTTACCTAAACAAGAGAATCAACTAAATAAGAAATCTCAAAAAGGAACCTTCTCTAAACAAGAGAATCAACTAAACAAGAAATATCTAAAAGGAACCTTCCATGTCTATTTGGACTACTTTTCCATTAGTTGAAGTCATTTGGTTCATTTGGAATCTCGAAAAGGAAGCTTTCTTTGTGATCATCTCTTAACAGAAACTACTTAACTGTAATGTGTAGTTGGCACCATCGTGTTCATATTCGTGTTCATGTCAACCCTTCACTACAAGAAAATACTACATTTATTGACAGTTAAAAACTGTCAAGAAAATTATAGTTGACAGTTTTCTAACTGTTAAGAATGCTTTTTATAACTGTTAAGAATTATCTTGACAATTTTTAACTGTCAATATATCTTTATAATATTTAATTAAAAAACTGTCAATATATCATTAATATTTTTTAAATTTATACACCACCGCCGGCAGCTGCCGCCAACACCACCACCGCCACCGTCCAGCCCGGCCCACTTATGATAATAATGACAATTGTCATTATTATAAATTGAACTTGAAGTCTCAAGTAAAAAGTTGTAAGCCTTTACCACTTGACTACGAGATTTGATTTGTTAACAATTGAACAATATTTATATAAAACCTATATGAGTTGTTAGAAATAAAAAAAAATAAAAAAAGAACTTGCTAGATAAATTTAAATTTATTCAATTAATGAAAATTAGAATTTCTACGACAGACATATATTAAAAAAATATTTATTAAAACTTTTAATAAAATTATATATTTTAAAACATATATAGTCGAGTTATGGGTATATACTCTATAGGAAACTAGTGACATCAATTGGAATAAGCATGATTTAGAATACAACTCTCATTACAAGGGAGATATTTCTCTACATCTTTCAATTTAATGAACAAATGTAAGACCCGAATTACTAATTTATATGGGTAATTGAATTATTAACGTGTCTATACTTTATAGGAGAGACTAGTGACATCAATTGTAATAAGCATGATTTGGAATACAACTCTCGCTACATGGAAGATATTTCTCTACATTCATCTTGCAATTTAATGAACAAATGTAAAACTCGGATTACTAATTTATATGGATAATTGAATTATTAACGTGTCTCTCAGTATAAAACAAGAATGTGCAAAATAAATAAACAATTTTTTTAAATTATTTTTCTTGAATTTTTTTAAAAGTAAATTTATTAAATTTAAAATTAGTCTAATTGGGACGATTTATTTCATCCCCTAGGCCAAAAATCGTCCCTTAAAACTACCTATGTGAACGATTTGTGTTCGTCCCAATAGATACATTTTCGTCCATCTCCTTTGACAAACTATATTGATGAAATATTGCGTCACATTAGATAAACTGAAATCACAATTTTAATTGTGATTGCTTGGCTTCGAACCTGGCACACTCATGAGGGAGTGCCTTAACCACCTTGTTGTTAAGTTGATTATGATATTAAAAGCATAATATATATATATATATAACCTCTACTTGTTATTAAATTTTTATTGATTATTTTTCAATCAAATTTTCTTTTGTAGATTGATTCCACTAATTTAAATTTTATTTTTATATGATAAACAAATTGATATTAAAAAACGTTTATTATAACATTTAATTAAACTATTTTGTCAAATCAAAGAGTCAATCGTTAATCGTACTTGGATATGACCACCACGAGCTCAGCCCGATTCGTATTATAACAAATTGACCTTGGTTCCGGTTTTCGATTCGAAACCAACGGTTTCAGTTTAGATATGACCACCGCGAGCTCAGCACCCCGAATGCGTCTGCATAATGTCACTAAACAAATTATTCAATGATGTTCAACCTCTATTGGAGGTCTGTTTAACAGACCTCTATAAAGAAGATGAAAGAATAATATAAAAAAAATTAAAAAAAAAACTTCAAAATAAGAAAATGTGTGTAAAGTAAGGGCATTTTTGTCCGTTCACCATAATAGGTGCCTTTAATTTTAAGTTTAAGTTATTAAAGTGATGACTTTTTTACAAAACCACCTTAACAATGTGATATTTTCCACAGTTTCCATGTTTCAGTTTTCGATTCGGAACCAGCAGTTTTGGTTTTGGTCTCGGTTCCAACGGTTTAGTTCATTTTTAAAAAAATAATAGAAAACTTTTCAAGACTAATAGTTATTGATCTTTATGAAGAACTTATTGGGAAAAAACAAAATTCATCTCAATAGAGAACCACTTTGGACGAACAAAATGATCCATATTGCATCATTTCCTAATATGTATGGTAATTTAATTATTAATCTATCTGTAAGGAAATACTTAAAAAAAAAAATCAAGAATTTTCAACAAAATTAATTAATTAGTTTTTCGTTTTGTTTTGTTTTGTTTTGTTTTATTTTGTTTTATTTATTTATTTTTTTTTGAATGGATAACATATTTTATATCATAAATTTCAGTAGTTTGATTCTATTAAAAAAATTCTAGTAAAAAAAAATATATATATCGTCCAATAATAGGATGTTTATTGGGACGAAATAAATTCGTCCCAATAGGCAGTCTATTGGGACGAATTATTTATTTCGTCCCAATAGGCAGTCTATTGGGATAAATAATATATTTCGGCCCAATAAACTTTCTATTGGGACGAAAACAATTCGTCCCTAAAGTTCTTACCAAATTGGACAAAATTTATTCTAATAGACATTCTATTGGGACGAAAGTTTATAAGAACTTTTTTTTTTGGTCCCAATAGACTACCTATTGGGGCAAAATATATAATTCGTCCCAATAGACTGTCTATTGGGACAAAAAAAAAAAAACGTTCTTATAAGATTTTCGTCCCAATAGACTATTTTTCTTGTAATGATATCTTACTGTAAAATAAATTTATATCGAGATTTTGTTTGATGTTGAAAATAGAAAATAAAAATTAAAAAAATTATTAAAGATAAATAAAATTTTTAAAAAAACTGTCAAGTATTCTTAACCATTTTTTTAAGACAGTTCTAAAAAGAACTGTCAACTATTTTTTTTTTTTCTTTTGAAGTGCTTGTCACATCGTGATCATACAATGCCCCTACCATACATTATGCAAGGTGAAGCATGTGACCGGTTGACATCATGATCAGTTGGAGGAGTAGTTCAAACTTGTAAGCAATAATTGTATTTGCATCCCGAGGAAAAAGGACTCATTCTACGTACGTACAATATTCTTACCATCATTAATTCCAGGAACCGTGTGCCATCCATCTACCATGTGCATGTGGGGTTTCACCACGTGTGATGCCGTGTATTTACCTTTCGATGTACTCATGTCATAGACAACGGACAATCCATATTTCCCTAAACCAATTCTTTTGATCTTTCTATTTCCAATTAAAGGTTTTGTTTTAATAGAATCGGATGAAGAGGAAAACTGTGAGCTATACGGGTTCCATAAAACTCACCAATTTAAATGCAAACTCTCGTATGAGATTGCCCTAGATCGATTACCAACTTGCATAATTAATGATTATGATCGAAAGATTGTTAGAATTTACATGGTTACCAACCCCTCTCTCTAATTTGAAGAGAATCAAGTAATCGGTACAAAGCGTCCTAAATACATCTTAATTATTAATGTTTGAACACAATTCTTTTTTGCTTCTCAATTGGGGACTCAAGTCATCTTGTTAAAATTTTCACAACCAAATCATACATAGCAGAATAACTAAGACTAACAAAAGAAAATAAATATATAAAAAAATCATTAAATAATAATAATTTTATTGTATATATTTGTGTTGATATATATTATTTAAATATAAATACCATGAACCTTTCTCATGGTATATGCAACTAAATTTGTAGAATTATAAGAGAGAGAAAAGAAAAAAAAAACCCTGTAAATTAGACATTAAGGTCTTGAATAGATTTCAAATCCCGAGAGATCGAAGGAAGTCCAATTATCGGCAATTAAACTTGCAGAAGTGTTTAACTGATCATATTCATGTTCTTCCGGAAAAAAATCCAAGTCGTGAAACTGCAACATTGGTTGCCATGTAAAATTGGTCAAAGCTGCAGCCGAAGAATCAGTACTCAACACGTCTTGGACAGCTTCATCGTTCAACCATGTCTGTAACCCGAATGCGTTCATGTCATTTTCCAACAAATCTTTAATTCTGTCACCATCTTCTTGTTGCTTCGTATCGAACACTTGATGCAAGTTTGTTCCACTAGACCGAGGCTTCTGGCATTCCACCATTGCATCGCTTTGCACGCTATCTGGGGTCAAAGAATTCGACATCTCAATAACCGAACCAGTATCATGAGTAACAAACTCAACGGATTGCTGAAAATCTCTGCAACTGTCGTCCTTCACGAAATTAGCAAAAACAACTGCTAAGTCGATATCCGGTCCGTTGGTTCCACCTCCTGATTGAACAACTGAATCGGAATCAGAGGAAATTTGGTCATCAAAATTCTTGCTAGAGTTGTCCAAAACACGTCCATTCTGTGAAAGCCTAGCGGACCTGGCTCTACGATTCTTGCGACAACCACCACCAACAGGCACATTCCTCAGAGACCCTCCTTTTGTCCAGTATCTTCTACAGCCTTTACAGAAGTACCTAGGCTGTGACAAGCTATAGTTGTTGTAGTAACAAAACTTGGTGTTGGGAGACGCGCAACGAGGACAATTGGGAGCGATTTCAAGGTTGGTTTTCCAGTTTCTCTCCATTGTAGTAGACAATGGCTGAACAGGGCAATTGTGGTACATCTGGTGGTCTGTGAACATAGTCTTTAGTGTTTGGGAGATTAGAAAAATAGAAGTGTTTGTGAAAATGCGTGTGTGGAGAATTTGTTGAATTGTATGGTGGTGTTAATAAACGTGGGCGGTTGCCGAGCCGTTAGGACCAAGAAAGTGGGGTCTGTGTGAGAGTTATTATGATGATGATGAGTGTTTGTGATGTACTCTACTGTTTACTAGCCGGATTGATCGTTCCTGCCTCTCTAACAACACGTGTCATTTCCTTATTGGAATATCACAAGAGTGAATGAAGTCAATAAGTCAAACCTTGCTGGTTGTCGATTATAAATTTCTCAGATTTAGATCCTCTTAATCTTTATTCTAACTTGAAATACTTGTAGAAAATACAATACAGTTAAAGACAGTGAAAGTGAAAAATCTAAAAAATAATTAATCTCAATTCTCAATCACTAATTACAAAGGTTGACAAAGATCTGCTCAATTAATCTCAATTCTCAACCACTAATTACAAAGTTTAGAACAAAAATCAGCTCAGTAAAATCTCAATCCAATTTTTTCATCATACTAATTTTAAAATGCCCAAGATAACCAGGCCTTTATTTACTATTAAATGCTTTTGACTTGGTATTATATTGTGGAAGGTAACACATGGGTAGTACGGTAATTAAGCCGAAAAAGAAAGAATTGGGACGAGTCGGCATTAATTAGACTTAATACAGTGTACTTTACTCGTGAAAGGCGCTAACGTCTCGGGTGGAGGTTGCATCGCACGTGCTGAATCAGCTACGTGGCAGTGTTTCTTGCCTTTCGATTCCTTAACTTTTACAAATTTTAGGGGTAATTAGCTAGTGGCTATCGAGTTTTGTCAACACTATCAAAATAGCTACCGGATAAGAAAATTAATAGAAAATAGTCATTTTTGACAAATATTGTTACCTTAATGGTCATTCCATCAAATTCCATCTATTTCTATCCAATAAGTGGTATTTTGGTAAATATGAAGATGACATTAATTTATTTTAGATATTTTTTGGAAATAAATTTTTTCCTTTGTTTTTTAAAACAAATAATTATATTTAGTGTGTACACATACATGTAGCATATCTCAAACATATATATATATATGTATATGTATATATTTACATATATATTTCTTTTCAACTTATCTTAAATATATTTTTTAGAATTTTTAGATTTAGTAACTTTAATCTTTTCAAAAAAGAATATATACATATATATATATATATATATATATCTTTTCAACTTATCTCAAATATGTTTTTTAGAATTTTTAGATTTTGTAGCCTTAATCTTCTCAAAAAATTATATATATATATATATATATATATATCTTTTCAACTTATCTCAAATATATTTTTTAGAATTTTTAGATTTTGTAGCCTTAATCTTCTCAAAAAAGAAATATATATATATATATATATATATGTGTGTGTGTGTGTGTGTTTGAGATATGATATATGTATATACACACTAAATATAATTATTTGTTTTAAAAAACAAAAGAAAAAATTGATTTCCAAAAAACATCTAAAATAAATTAATGTCACATCCCCTTATTTACCAAAATGTTATTCATTGGATGGAAATAGAAGGAATGGTCATTAATGTAATAATGTTTGCCAAAAATGGTAATTTCTAAACCAATTCCCCATTTGATGGCCATTTTGATAGTGGTGGCAAAACTCGATGGCCACCGGAGTAATTACCCTCAAATTTTATCGATCGTATCAAAAGGTTATGGATGATGATGACTACACGCCATTCTCGATTATAGTTTAATAAATCACTGATTTTTATACCTTAGTATTGGTTCACTCGTTAGATTGAGGAGTCGTTTGTTTTTTCCACTTAAAACTTAATAGGTCTGAATCATAATTATTATGTTGTTTTATTATTTTTTTTTTAAGTGGTTAAACAACTTTAAAATACCAAAAAACAACTTAAAATAAAAAATAAAAAATCTTGACTTTTCATTTAATTGTAAATCAATGAATTGCATTGACTGCAATCCAAAATCTTTTCTTCCGATACTATCCTCTATATATAATATATCTCTAATTTCATCATAATTATATATTGTATAGAAATCTTTATTTTAATATATTGTTTATTTTAAATAGCTTTAAAAATAAAAAAGAACCTTAATCACTTTTCATATTGGTGTTTAATATCAATATTTTATTATGATATTAGGGTGATGTATTTATATATTATATTTTTAGAGTGTTTTGTGTGAGTTTTCCTTCTACCCCTTTTATTTTTTGAAAAAAAAAAATTCTTAGTAAAAATAAAGTTTGTTTGTAATCGAAGAAGAAGATCATGATCATATGTGTTCATTTATAATTATTATTTTTGGAATGTTTTTATTCTATATTATATGTACAATTGTTTAACATAGTTATAGATATAAAATTACTTCTTTTCAGACAATTTTATTTTAAAAAAACAAACATGTTGACAGTAAATTCAGATGTGAGAAAAAAAAAATATGTCATTCAGATTCAGGTTTCAGTCACTATTCAGTTTTTAGTAAAATTCAGGACTATCCAATCTTCAGACAAAAAAACAAACGACCCCTGAGTTTAAGCTCATAAAGTGACAAAAATAAATAAACAATAGGAACTATATATGTTCTCATTTGTTAAGTGATATTTGCTTCCTAATTACTATCCTTTTTAGGTCAACAGATATCTTCAAAATAGTTTGTTAGAGCTTAAACAAGTTATAATTATACTTGAATAATATCATATTAAGTACAAGGTTAATTGTGCATGGGATGGGCACAGGGGCGGAGGTATATGCAATAGTCCATGCTAGCCTTTTCTATTAAAAAATGTTTTTTTTATTTTTATTTTTTATTTTAATAATAAGTAAAAATACAAATGAAAATGAAAGACAATTACAATATTGACATTGCTTGATAATTCATAAAAATAGTCTATTTTATAATTTAATTTAATTTAATTGAAATAATCTCAATAGAGTGATATACTCAATATTTTATTGACATTCAAATACATTAAAATTTCCTTTCGTCCACATTCTTTGTTCTTCCATAGATAAATGAAATAAATTTTGAATTCCTTACACTATGTTTGGTTTGAAGAAATTTGAGAGAAAGAAAAAGAAATGATTTGGAGGGATTTCTAATTTGTTGTTTGGATGGTTAAATGAGAGGAAAAGGAAAGAAAATGGAGGGAAAGGAAAGGAAATGAGTCTTTATATTTTAAACACTTTGGTTTCCATCAAAATTTGGGAGGAAATGGAGGGGAAGGAAAGGAAAGCAATTCCACCATTAATAATTTTTAAAAAATCCCAAAAATAATCCTATATATTGTTTGTATTCATATTGCTAAAATAAGGATATTTTCGTAAATAAAATAAAACCACTATCCTTTCGTTTCCTTTCCATTCCTTTTCTCACTATTATTTTCTTTCCTTTCCATCAAACCAAACATAGTGTTAGTATTTGTTTGATTGAGCTTTCTACTGCTTTAAAAAGTCTACAAACGTCTATTTGAGTTTTTTAGAGTTGTTGGTTGGGCTTTTAAGATTGTCTATTTTAAATTAAGTAGATATTAGTAGAGTTTAAACCTCTACGTACTAGGAAAAGACTCATGGAGAGATACTTCTTCGAATATACCACATACGGTTCTAGATAAAGCTTTTCATTGTGATCCAGTTCAATGCACCCAGTGCACTAGATCCTTTTGCTCGAAGACACTCCGATGATTTTAGACTCATCATATCTCATTTGATCCCACTCAAATGCTAGCAAAAGAATTCTACAACTTTAACAAGATAAAGGTGCCCAACCTTTAACTTAAGTTGTGAACATTATTCAAGACTAACTAAAGAATTGTGTCTACCACATACATATCCAGATGTACGAACAATTCTTCTTTTCCCATAGTCTTTAGACCTTATGATTATTTACTTTGACAATTATAATATAAACTATAAATGCTATACGATTTGTTAAACCAGAAATCTCTTTATTAATATGAAAAAGATTGTTAATTACAACATTACACTTTTGCTATTGAGCATAATCCTAACACCTAGGCAAATATGTATGTGCAAACGCATTAAAAAGATGAAATGCAATGCTTGAAAAGACAAGCAAAGCAAAGCAAAAGAAAAGAAAATAAAAGCAAAGCAAAAGAAAGAAAAGAAAAGATGAATGAGGCACAAAATGCCTAGATGAAATTATGTGGAATTAAATGAACTACTCAATAAAAATTAAGAGTAGAAAATACACAAAGTGAATTGTAAGCCTGGATGCCAAAGTGTGGAATATGCAATTTATAATGAGCAAATTGTGCTTAACTTAGAATGTATGCCTTAGTGTGACCATTGGGTGTTTGCTATCAATTCTTCTCATTTATTGACTCACCATTCACCTTAGGCCTCATTACAACCAAATGAAAGACCTATTTGATCTTTAGGGATGTCCACTTTGGAATTTTTGGTTGATGTATGTTCTTTTCAGTTCATGGCTTTTAATTCCATTCATGAGACAAATTTTCAGAAACTGTGTTTTTAAATGATCATGTGCAATTATATTTGATATCTTGAACATAAACTCATATTGCATATGGATTATGAGTGTAGCCTAGGAATATGTGCGAAAATAAGAGAATTTGGTAAGGATTAGATGTCGAGGCGAATTACATTCTCTACCGAATGACACTCTAGTTTTTGAAGCTTTAACATCTTAAGTGTAGGATTGCATTGCGCACAATGTGTACTTAGAGTGGCATGACTTTAATATTTATTTAGCAACTCTTATATGCATTATTTCCCAATGAGCACAACATTGGTTAAATCTCTTCGCTTTTGGTTTTACAAGTCAAATATTGACTTTTGAGTCTTTTGCAAAGAGTTGGTGTTTTAATTTTGATTGTGTTATATTTAGACAAATGTCCATGTGTGCTTGTTATTTGTTTTGCTCGAGGACGAGCAAACGATAGGTTTATGGGTATTTGATTGAACCAAAATTGGTATGATTTTGTCTCTCACTTCCATCTCTTTTTGCTTGATTTTTGGGCAATATCCCGTGATTTAATTGTGTAAATTGAGTGTTTTCAGGTATTTAAAAGGTTCAGGGGTATTGGAATAATTTTAGAGAATTAAGGGCACAAGTGTAATTATTGAAGGAAGATTGAAGTTATGGTGATTATATAAGAGATCAAGGGCCATTGTGTAATTCGATAAGCAGAGCAGCCAGCCAAGCGCCACGTCACTTAAGTGATACGGTGCGTTTAGCTCTTTTCGGCACGCACCTCAGCAGCCCTCATGTATTGAAATGGTGTGTTTCAGTTATAGTGGGCAAATCAGTTGAGCCCAAAACGTGAAGCCCAAATCTCTGACCTAAATCAGATCAGACGAAGCCCGTGAACACCCCAGTTCTCTTCTAAATCCACCCCACCTTCACCTAACTTCATCTTCAACCTCCAGCCACACGAGCCAGCAGACTCTATGTTCGTTCCAGTCACTGTTTCTAGCCACTCTCGGCCTATCTCCAGTCGGTTTCCGACCCAGAAGAACGGCGAGCTCAAACCAAGAGCGATGCCACTCTTCTTGGTTCTCCAATCACCACTGAATCTCTAAGCCTCGATCTCCCCTATGTCGCCACTTCCCAAACCGCGACCACACCGCGAAAATCAATGTCGCTGTTTGCATTTCGATGTCACCACAGCGACAGGGAGTTATTTTTTTACACCTGATTGAGTCGCCAATGCGTCGCCATGAACCAAACCACGACACTCACTGTGTTCAATGGTGATTGGCAATTTGACAAGCTTAGGGTATATTTTGGTAATTGACCACCCGCGACCTAAGTTGAAAACCCTATAAATTCATTATAGTTTTTTTCTCTTTTAGACAACTCTTGGAAATCAAGAAACCTCCATCTTCCACCATTCCTAATCCCACAATTTCTCCTCTCCAATAACATTTTGATTACTCCACCTAAATCATTACTTTTTTCCCATATTCTCCACCAATTTCCTTTGTCACTTTCCATTTGATTTCACCTATCTAGACATATCAACATCATCCACTCTTTACACAAGGAGCATCAAAGGCAAGGAAATGATCAAGTTCTATAAAAAGAGGTCCAAGGGTGATTTCCTAATCTTTTAATTGCCTTCCCTTTGATTGTAATATGTGTAATTAAACCCCCATTTTAGGGGATAATTTGAGAGACTTTTTGGATATGAGTATTTATTAAAGCTTTGAATAATATGTTTGCATAATTATACTTTTATTTACTTTTTAATTAGATCTTGTGATTATGTGATTAATTGAGTATTGACACACTTATTGATTACAATATGTTGTAGGATTTATTTGTGATAAAATTGGTTAAGTTATTGACACATTTGATTGATTGTAACACATAGTGAATAGGATATGCTTTTGGAGGGATGATCAACCACTATTACCTAGGCCTTTGATCGTCACTAATCGATCCCACCTTGACCCCCTCTCCTTAATCGGTTAGGCTTTTTGGTGTGAAGTTGTTTAGGGTTCGTAGTGACAACCTAAATAACACTTTCGAATGAGATCGGTCCTTAATTGTGTAGATTGTACGTTAATGATGCCATGTATGAATTTCTCATATTACATTAGCTACTCTATCATTTCCCTAGAATTTCCTATTAATTGTTTAATCATTCTGTTATCTAGATTGTTGATATTGGATTCCTATTTATTCATATTCTATTTACATTTTGTTACTTTTAATTTTACATGTAAGTTTGATGGCTTCTCAAACCACACACCATCAAACTACCATAATTACTCTAATTCCCTATGGAATGAATCCTTGTTTACCATTTTAATAAATTTTACATCTAAGTGGATTTTCAAGTTGTCAAACTAGGTTTTCAAAATGATCACATAAAAACATTATTTTGTTGTGCAAAACGACTGTATCAGGTTCAATGTCCCAATCCCGTAGTGAAGGTACACGGTTCGATGACCCACCGTTCGATGACAAAGACCAAGACTTTAGTCCCAAAGGTAGGACAGGTAGTCATTAGGACGGTGCAAACCTAGAGACCTGACGTCAGCTGTAATCTATTACGCAGATAATATCTGATCAGCAGGGGCCTTCTGTGACAACACGAGAGAAGGTTACTGGTGGTATAGGGACAACACCTATGGACATAGAGTAGGTACCTCATCAGGTTTTACTAGACCAGCTTGTTCATCCCCAGGACCTAGGACATAGTGCCTCCTCACTGCTCACCCTACGGTAGATCACAATGCAGCGCACCCCTCAATTCATTCCACAGGGACAAAGTTCTTGTGTCGTGGCACCCTCTTGGGGTCTATCCTAGCGTAACTCACTCTTGCAGGCGATCCATGGGGACAGAGTTCCTCCTTATAGTGCACCCTTGTAGGCTATCCACGGGGATAGAGTTCTTTATCACAACGTACCCATTCGGTGGATCACAGTGCTTTGGACTGGATTCTCCCACCCTTTCAGTGTCAGGAGTGGGTTCGCAAGCGAGGTTGGCAGCATGGGAGCCCATACATTGATCCATGTTGGCCGAAGACCCCTGTTGGCCGAAGAGGCCAAGGATTATGCCACAACCAACACATGTATATGCGCCCCCACAAATTGAAAGATCTTGATCACCTTACGGCGTACCAAGCCTATAAAAGGAACGTGATGAGGGAATTGTAAGTATAATCGTAGATATTACAATCTTTTTATAGTATTTTGAAACACCTACGTAAAATTACTTGGTTATCTAACTTCTTCAACAATTATACAGATGTGATATGGATCTACATGAGCCAGTTGGTGTCCCTTGGTTCCACCGGTTTCAAACCAACTTCATGGAGTTGGAGGATACGGTATGTTCCATACTTGAACTATCTGTATAAGTTTGTTTCGGAAATGGTAGAATCTTAACAATACAAATTGTTGAAATTGTCAGCACGTTGACGCGTATTTGCATACTTTGCGGAAGCGTCAGCGAGCATACCCCACTGTCTATGATGCAAGGATCAACATACTGGATTCACAGTTCTATGTAAGTGTTTATATTGTACGGTTTTCGCTTGTGCATTGATATGTTTCATATATCTTTTACCTAATGCTTTTACAAATTTTCTATGTACTGTCATTGTTATGTCATCACTAGGACATAATGATGGAAAATGGGGCCCACAAACCCCTTAGGGGTTGGTCTTTGTTGAAGCACCAGTGGTCCGCTGATGACCTTACTGTTGTACGTGGATTGCTCCTAACAAGAAACAAACCATGGCACGATGTTGATGGGGTAAGTGTTTATTTTACATGGTTTCAATTTGTATAATAAATAAATTTCACACTGATAACACTTTATTGAAACACCTATAGGTTATGGTTCCTTACAACCTTAGTCGTACGTATTGGGGACACTCATAAGAACCAAGTTGGAGACATGTTCTCAAAGTGCTTCTTAGCATCTTGCCTTCCCACATTAGCAATCACAAGCTTTTCTGGTGGCAATTCGTCTTCCTCTTGTTTTGCCTTGTTATGTTTGATCGCCTTCCTCAATGGCTCAATTCATTCCATGGTAGAGTCCTTCTCAGGGCACGTTTGTTTGTTGTGTCCAATTGAATGAAAGATGCTGCACTTACGACGTTATTCCTCGGGAACAATTCTACTGAGACCTTTATTAATCATAGGCGGGTTGGAGCACCTTCTGCTATTATGTCTTGATTATCCATATCTTCTACACGACTGTGTGGTTGTCCTCTCAGAAATTGAGGCATGTTGAACCTCCATCAGGTGACCTGATTGTCTCTTCGACTTTAGATTTAAAATCACTCGCGCTGCGATGTTGGATGGCACTACCCATGAAGAAGGATGGCCAAGATGCATAATAGGAGCCGAGTATGCATCAATAATTGTCTCCCTCTTGTAGTAGTCCACACACAGAGATGTGAAATCCAAGTTTCACTCCATGCAACAATGAAAACAATGAGATTCACGTTTGGGTAATATAAAGCGTTAACTATAACATCTCATGTACCTTGCCGCTGCGAGTGCGTGAGAACATAGGAAATGGTCCATTTGGAATTTGTTGCATGTGCAAGTCTTTAGGGCTAAGTTAACCGTCCACTGGTTTCCCTTCAGTTTAACAGAGAATATGTTCCAATCAACTTGACTTACGGTTATATAACTGCATTTCTTAACATATTTTAGGATCACAAGACGTGCTCCATCGGTCAATTGATGATGCATGGGTGCTGTATGACGATCGTGAAACCACTTTTGTAGTATATTCCTAATGAACTCTGCCAGTGTCATCCTTGGCAGTTGCCGTGTGAATTTTAGGCATGGGTTTATGCACTCTACAACATTTGTGGTCATCACCCTGTACCTTCTTTGGGGACAGTGTATATGAGACCATTTGTGTGGATCGATAGCAATGGCATATCTAAATGTAGCCTATGTAACTCCTCAATGTGCCGATTATAATTGAATTCACTGTACGTCCTAGTTGTTGAATCCTTTATAGCGGCAACATCCTTTTTGTGGAATCGCTTCTTCATATTTTCACCAAAATGCTAGCAACATATGGTATAGGTTGCATAAGGGAACACTTTACAAATCCCTGCTTCATTGCTTGCATGGGGATCGAAAATGAAAACCAGATCATCTATATGACCAAGGGCACCCCTCAAGCATTCCAAAAACCACTCCCACGAATGGTTGTTTTTGAGTCACTGTACCAAAAAGCAATTGGATATACTTGTTCGTTTCTATCTTGTGCAGTTGCAACAAACATTATACCCCCGAATCTTCCTTTCAAATGGGTACCATCAACTGCAATCATATGACGCATACACCTCTAGAAACCTTTAATTGAGGACCCTAACAATATGAAAAAGTAGAGGAATGTACCATCGTCTGTGCATTGTAAGTTAATGATTTTGCCATGATTTTATTGTTCCAGAATGTATGAGAAAGATGGCAGCAATTGGAAAGTTTCTTCATGCGTTCCATAGGTCAATGACAATGCATATTGTAGGGCATCATGTGCCTTACTGTACATGACTTGGATTCCATACATTGTTTTCATATCGTCGATTATGTCATTCGGACGCATGAGACGACTATCATGTTGTTAAAATCTAGGTGCAACGACTTCTCCGATTATGAATGTACTGGCTTGTTAGTGGCGACGGTGAATCTCTTCCAAGGGATAACTATGTTCATTGACAAAACTTTAGACTTGGAAGTAAGTCCCTTCATCTCTCTTTAGCGCTCTTAATTTCTATGTACAGTCGTCAATGATGCAAACTAGATATAATGTTGTCTTATTGAACATTTTCACCCTCCATTTAAAGTTCTCTTGCATTGAAAAAGGCCAACTAGCCTCTTCAAAACCTTTTTACTCGGAAAAAATTGACCTTTATAAATCATGCTTGTAGGTTCTTACGCTACCAAGATGCTGCTTCTACCAATACCAAACGAGTATGAATTTGCTCCGGGAATAACCCATGTTGTCGCATTATCAGAATCAGATGCAGTTACATTATGCCGGACCTCGGAAGTCCAATGCATAGCTAGTGCAGTGCAACTAGCTCCTTGTACAAGTCATCCGCGTGTTTGAATTTTTGCAGGCTCTTCATCCACATTTTCTAGATCATCTACATGTTCATTATTTGCCTCATTATTCTACTCATGGTTTGGGTCATTGTTTTGCTCATTGTACAACTTATCGTACTGCTCATTGTACTGCTCAATTCGATAACCAAACACATCGCCGAATTGAGGTTTTACTACATCTACATGGTCGACCGCTACCAGTGGGGCACCACACATGTTTTTCCCACCTTCGGTGGCACTCCTTTGGGTGAACACTTGGTTGCTACCGCTAAAGGATCCAAATTGTTGGATATTTTCAGGAGGAGGAATATCATTCCCTATCACATCTCCAGCTGTCCTCTCAGTTAGACTGACACATACTTGAGGGATCACTCGATCTTCTCCTAGCATAAATTGAACATCATAATCATTTCTTATAAATGTACGACGTGTACTGCTAGGAACGATTGATATTGATGACAGATGAACATTGAATTTATTTACATCATACTTCACAATGGTATGCACGATCGCCACCAATTCTTCGTAAGTCATATTCTTTAACACATACATTCCTTGGTTATCAAATCCAATAAACCTCTGACTTCCGTCGGGTAACTGCTTCCATCGACCGTTGTAAGATATCACTATTTTAACCCGATTCATGATGCTGTCAAATTAATCATCACAAACCATTAATAAAAACCCAGGACTACAAAATATTTTCACGTATTACATTTACAAAGGCTCGGGTGAGGATATTGAAAAGGCTCAGAGAAGACTTGAAAATGCTCGGATAGTGGATAGTGATTCATTGAAAAGACATGAAAATGCTCGGAGAAGACATGAAAATGCTCGGAGAAGACATGAAAATGCTCGGACAATACTTGAAAAAGCTTGGATATTGATTCATTGAAAAGTCTTGGAGAAGAATTGAAATGGCTCGGAGAAAAGTTTAAATGGCTCAGATACTTATTCATTAAAAAGGCTTAGAGAATATTTTAAAAGGTTCGGAAAGAAGTTTAAAACACTCGGATAGAGCTTACAAAGTCTCGGAGATCCAAAATTCTTACAATGGTTTAAGGTTTACAAAAGACTCGGAGAAGAAATTAAAGGGAAGAAATGAAAATGTAAATAAATTAAAAGAAGTATTTGCAAGAAATATTACCTTGTTGTATTGAAGCACGTCCACTTGTTTATAAGTTAAAGAAGAAAGGCAAGGCAAGGCAACCTTGAACTTTTATTTGTAGAGAGAGAGAGAGAGAGAGAGAGAGAGAGAGAGAGAGAGAGAGAGAGAGTTATTGAGTTAACACTACTATCGTTTTTGTTCAAAGTGTGGAGAGAGAAAAATACAAATAAAATAACATAAATGATTATTTAAAGGCAATTTTATTAGTTTACTATAATATGTGCTTTTTAAACTTAA
The DNA here is from genome assembly GCA_035582765.1 of Acer negundo. Lineage (NCBI taxonomy): Eukaryota > Viridiplantae > Streptophyta > Magnoliopsida > Sapindales > Sapindaceae > Acer > Acer negundo. The sequence continues at coordinate 19,859,129 of CM069231.1, read as the reverse complement.
TTTATTAAAGCAGTCAAATCAGTTAAAAAATGTGATATCTAAAGAGTGAGTATAAATCTTTGCATATCAAAATCATTTGTCGATTAAATCTAATCTTGCACACAAAACTGGTAGTTAATTTAGTCTACCCCTAGGATAAGCCCTAACTTCGCCCCTGCATGGGCATATAAACTTTGGGACACTCTCCTTTGATTAAATATTTAAATCAGTCTTGAAAGCCAAAGTGAGTTCTATCTAAAGAGTGAGTATCAATCTTTGCATATCAAAATCATTTGTCGATTAAATCTAATCTTGCACGTGCACATGAGTTTAGTAATGTGTAATGATCCGTTTCATACATGACAAAATATGCGTTTCAAGCTACTTTTTTGTTACTTGCTAGGTCACTTTCCATATCCTAAAATAACACTACGCTACTTGGAAATAAGAAAGCGTTAGTTTATAAAATTTCACATGGAGCACTCCCCTCATCATTTAAAAAAAAATGCCTCGATTAATGTTCTTCATGTTATGGTGACCAGCTACCATGGTCCGGTAATAAATAGCATTTAGTCAATTTAATAATATCTAATGCAGCAACCAGATGATATATATATATAAAAAATTATATTATATCCCGTTAAGTGATAAATAAACAATCATATATAATTTTACTTCATATTACATAATACGAGTGAAATGCACATTCTATATATGCATAGAGTATATCAAAACTCTCCATTTTTTAAAGCACCAAAAGCAACCGCTCGCAATAGTATTTGGGTGGATCCAGCTATAAGTTTGTGCATATATAAATGTTGGGGAGATGATTAGATCTGAAAACAAGTAGAACATTGGATTCATGTGGGTATTGGGCGTAGTTTCGTGAAAGAATTGTGAATAAGAGGATTAGTGTCTTCCACGTCTCATTTTCTTCTCTACATTTACTAGTATGTATTTACTCATCTAAGCTAACCCCCAGATTAATTGTATAGCTAAGCCACCAATGTATCCTCTTCACACAAAACATCATTTTCAATGACACCAAAGAAAATTAATAGCACATGAAAATGCTGTTTATTTCATACAAAACTCGAGAAGAATCATTATATATATATATATATATATATATATAAAAGGTTATTCTCCCGTCAGACCAGCTCTGAAATTTATTGTGTTGTTCTAAAATTATCACATGTGATAATCAGTTAAACATCGTTTGCATGGATTATCATATGTTTGAAATTACCGTAAAATTACTCTCTCTATCTCTCTCTATCTCTCTCTATATATATTGAAAACTGACACCCTTATGAATCAGGGGTCTGTCGGGACCTGACGAGATTATGCTCTACTAATACACTCTGGAATGTAATTCTTAAGACAAAAAGGAGGTTCTCCCCAACCTTTGGTTTTTAATGGACAAATATGAAATTTGGTTTATAATACCGGGGTTTAAAACCTGGTATTGTCCGGAGTTTCATTTTTACTTCTCCAACCATAAAGTCAATGGACTGTCGAGAGGAATCGTATATAGTCATCACTGATGATGCTGTGCATCATAAATATATGTATATAGTTTCAATCTCTTTCACTGAAAATGATGTATTGAATATTGGAGAATAGAGACCTCTTAAATTATCCAATTTGGTTATTCAGGTTCGGTCTCTATCATTGAAAATGACGTATTGAATATAAATATATTTTTTCTATACAATGTAAAATAGTATTGTTTACTTTAAATTAATTTCTAGATTGTCATCGAGATAAACACTTGAAGTAAAAAAAAAAAAAAGCGTCAATAATAATAATGAAAGCACAAATGAAATTGTTCGTTTCTATAAGGGATATTCCTATTTAGTCCCTCCAGTTTGATGTAATCCGGATTTTTTTCCCTCTAGTTTGTTCATTAATAGTTTTAGTCTACACTTTTATTGACAATCTCGTTTATTATCCATACCATCCAATTCCATTAGAATTTCGTTGACTTCCATATAAAATGGTAAAAGAACGTCAGGCTTCTAGAATCTTATGTGACCGAAGGTTATAATGGTAATTTTCAAAAAATAATAAATAAATAACAAAATCAGTAATAAATAAATATTAAAAAAAACAAAATATGAAATCTCTCTCTCTCTCTCTCTCTCTCTCTCTCTCTCTCTCTTTTGTTTCTTTCTCTCATCTCCTTATCTCTTCATCTTCATTATCAAACCTTAACCACCACCATCATCGAGGAAATCCCGGCCGCCATATCTCCTCTTTATTTCTTTCCATCTCGTCATCTGTCTCTTAGGCTTTCTTTCACGTTCCCTCTTCTCTCTCCCATTCACTGGCGTGATCGAGCTCTAATCTTCTTTATAAAGAGGAATCAACACTAGTGATTGTGATTTCATGTGGGCTAGTTGATGGTGGTGGTATTTTGAGTGTGAGTTTGGATTTTAAAGCTTCAAATCTAGTTTGTGTTTGATAGATTTTTTTTTTTCAATTTTCGAATTTTTTCTTATTTTATGGTTATGTTTGTGTTTGGATGTTGCTTTTTTGATGGTCATCGACAAGGAGTTAAGCGCCTGCATAGTTTTATTAGTTGGGTTTTGTTTGGGGTGGTTTGAGTTTGATGTTGATGATGGGTGTATTCTTTGTGTTTGTGTTTTGTGTTGATGATGACTACTGTTGAATTTATTTGCTTAAAACACTTTCTAAATTTTTTTAGTTTTGTTCAATTTTTATTTTTCTAGATCTACTATTTTTTTTTTCTTTTCAAGATTTGTTCAAAATTTTAGTTTTAGTTTTGTTTTGTTCAATTTTTTTTTAATTTTTAATTTTTTTAATTTTTAGTTTTGTTCAGAATTCTAGATTTGGTAAAAAAATTTTTAGTTTTTTTCATTTTTTTTTCTAGAACTGCTTTTGTTCAAACATTTTTTTTTTTTTTCATATATTGTTTTGTTTGAAATTTTTTTCCAGATCTAGTTTTGTTAAAAAAAAATTCCCATATCTTGTTTTATTAAAAAAATTTGATGGAAGATTTTTGGTTAATTTCTAGGTTTGGGGTGGCCGGTGGTGGTGAGATCCAGATGAGATAGACCGTCCACCAAATCATTTTTTAAAATTTAATTTTTATTTTATTTTCAATTTTAGTTTTTTTTTAATTTTTTTTTAATTAATTAGTATAAGGGTAAAATTGGAGGGCATTAGGGTCTTTTAACCGGTATCAGCAATATTCAAGGGTAGAAGGGTCATTTTGCCCTCTACCCATGTCAAGAATTGTACTTTTAACGGAAACAGTTACAAAAGGATTAAAAATGACAATATTAGAAAATAGTGGAATAAAATAGAATTACATCAAACTAGAGGGACTAAAATAGGAATATCCCTTTCTATAAACTTTAAACACTTTGACCTATATATAAAACCTAGCTAGCTACTAGGTAGTAACTATTACTTAAATTAACCACATTTTCTATTATTTATCGAGTTACAAATGCAAAAACAAACTATTTAGAGTACAATTCATTAATCATACTTGCCATCCCACCCCAACCAACTACCAAGACCCCTGTCGTCGGCCCGTCTACCCACCGCCATCAACTCGGAGAATAAATTAAAAAGCACGGAGAAGAAAGGAAAAGACACGGAAAAGAAAGGAAAAGTCTCGGAGAACAATTGAAAAGGCTCGGGGAACAATTGAAAAGGCTCGAGCCTTTTCATTTAGTCTTCGAGCCTTTTTCTTTGTTCTCCGTGCCTTTTAATTTGTTCTCCGAGCCTTTTCAACAACCATTTTTTTTTTGTTAATCTTGAATCTCCGAGCCTTTTCCTTTGTTTTCTGTGCATTTTCATTTGTTTTCCGAGCCTTTTCCTTTCTTCTCCGAGCCTTTTCAATTGTTCTCCGTGTATTTTCCTTTATTTTCTGAGCCTTTTCCTTTCTTCTCCGAGCCTTTTCAATTGTTCTCCAGGCCTTTTCCCTTCTTCTCCGTGCCTTTTCAATAGCCTTTTTTTTTGTTAATCTTGAATCTCCGAGCCTTTTCCTTTCTTCTCCATGCCTTTTCCTTTCTTCTCAGTGTCTTTTTTTTTTTTTTTTTTTCGAGCCTTTTCAACAATAATTTTTTTTTTGATAATTTTGAATCTCCGAACCTTTTCCTTTGTTCTTCGAACTTTTTCCTTTCTTCCTCGAGCCATTTCAACAATAATTTTTTTTTTGTTAATTTTGAATCTCCGAGCCTTTTCATCTGGTCTCCGAGGCTTTTAACAATATATATATTTTTTACACAATCAGTTCAAGGTTTACAAAAGAGGGTTTTATATTGAAAAAAAAAAAAAAAGCTACTAACAAGAGGATTTGTATCTCAGATGCAACTAACAAAGGCTCGGACATAGAAAAAGTTGCTATTGTGTTTGATCATGGTCATCGACGGCGACGAACTCGTTTTCATGGTCCACCGTCATCCATTGATAGAGGATTTTGAAAGAAAAAAAAACAAATGGTGAAGAAGGTTACCGTGGGGGATATTTTTGTCCGTTCACCATAATAAGTGCCTTTTAAACTTAAGTTATTAAAGTAATGATTTTCTTACAAAGTCAGGCCTAAATAGTGACAAAAAAGCTTTGAACCCGAAAAAGAGGTGGTGCATTCAAGCCAACAATTAATTTTGAAAATTTGTTCTCGCACCACTTTAAGTCAATAATCATGTCCATAATTTCCTTCCAATGTCTCTAAATCCAGTTTCAGTATTTCAACTTGATTTTTACATTCCATAATAATGTATGCGTATTCTGGGCTCATAAGGCATGAGCCACTTTGATCTGATCTCTTGAAATAAAACCACGAGAACAACAACCCAGAAAAGATCAATGATCACAAATCTCTTTCACAAGAAGACCGGTAGGATCAAAAGGTGTTAGGCTAACATGTTGTATAATGCAATGTGTTTTATTGACGGGTGGCTCTATTGCCACCCAAAATAGTTCTCATAACATCTATTTTTTCATGAAACTTTTTATAACTAAAATGTCCATATACCAAGTTACTTAAAAAACCATAATTATTCATTATAAACATATATGTACTTACTCTTTACACTATCATATCACCTAATCCGTCATAAACCCTAATTTGATTGGTTGAATTCACCATAAGTCGATGAATAATAAAATATAATTTCAAGAGAAACAAGAAATGAGTGAAAGTAATGTCAAAGGAGCTGTGAAACTTTAAATAATTATTAGTGTCTCGTCTAAATTCAAAAACCCCTAATTTTTCCGATATATATGTGGTTGTCTCATCTTCTCCAAGGCCATGTTTGATACATATGTGATAGGATATGACTGATTTTAGTCATATCTTCCATGTTTGTTGTTTGAATGAGATGAGATTATTTAATCCCATACAAACAACTTATCCCATATTTGTGGGACTAAATAGTCCCACTACATTATACTTTTTTTTTTTTTTTTTTTCAATTTTTTCTTTTTACATGATTAAAATATAAATATCTTTTAATGATTAATAAAATATTTTATTTCAAACATTTAAAAATAATGATTTTCAATTTTAACAAATAAAAATAAATATTATTTTTTAAAATTGGTTTTAAATATTTAAATTATTTTTAAATAAACAATTTAAATATATATTTTTTCAAAATTTAATTTAAATAATTATTTTAACCTATCCAATTCTATGCAACCATTTTATCCCTTTTACGGTGGGGCTATTTAGTCCTATATTTTTATTTTTTATTTTTATTTTTTATTTAATTAGAACATACAAATAATAAATGAGATAAATTGAAAAGTAAAAACACTAATTATGTAAGATAATAGTGTTCAACATATCATACCAAGTGTGTTGAAGAAGACCTGTGCATTAGCATATGCTAGATGATCCTATATGATGCTTATATGATGATTTATGCATATGGAAATGAGTTTGGATGATCAAAGATGAATTCTTGGATAAATTTCTCTCTTTGAAAATCATCTCAATAAAAAATATGGGTTTTTGAGTCATTGGGACGACCTAAGGTCAAAGAGGCATATATATATGATGTCCAATTGAAGCTATGTCGTTTTGGAAAATTTTCAAAAGTTTACCTGCAGATTGCTATACGTAGGGCGTTTGTAAGGCGGGTGTAGGGTAGATTGAAAAATCAATCAGGTGCTGATGTAGCGGAAGCTCTGTCGAGAAAAACCTGCGTAAAACGATTAGAAACAACCTACTAAAGTTCCGTTGATTTGCGCACAAATACCGGAAAGTTAGGCTTCAATTCGTTGATTCACGATGAATACCGAAATTGGAATAATTAGAGAAAACTCTAAAATTTTATAAATCAAAAGCTGAATGGCCAATTCGGCCTACATCATTATTTAAAGCAAAATAAATCCTAAACCTAATCGAATTCCTTGGAAAGCAAGAAAAACGACTTAAAAGCGGAAATTTACCAAAAAAGGCAAAAACGAAATTAAAGTAAAAACTAATTCTACTGAGAATCCTAAACACTCCAGAATTGACGGAAGTCGATTCGGAATTGGGAAACTCAACTTATTGCGAAAAAGAAACTTTCCTAAAACGGCAAAAATTGCAACTTCAAGGCCTAAACGACGGAATTTGCCTAAAAAAGGACGTGCTTACGCAGCAAAGCTGCGTAGTAGTTCCGGAAACGCCGAAACGCATCAGCTGTCAAAATTTCAAATCATTCTGATTCCGCCGCCCGGGTTTAGCCTTACTTGGTTTGTTTCAAATCCCACCCCTCCAAATAATCTAATGCCAGTTGATCCGCCGCATCAGGTGCCCATTGTACGTAGGGCAAGTGAATAGCGGTTTGGCCGCGACAGTGCATCGGCTTCAACTTCAACTTCAAGTGTCTCAAAACATAATCAAACGACATCGAAACCTTTCATATGATATATCGTTGGAAAGGTATGGAAGTATACTTTCCACTCCAATTTATGGAATGACATTTTTATGTCTATAGAAAATTTTATGATAAATTGAGTGACCAAATGTTAGAAACGGACAACAACATAGTTGCCCTGTTTTGGTAGTCACATTGGAGATTTCAAAACCAATCCAAATAGTCTTGAAATATTATGAATAATATACCGTTGGAAAGGTATAAGTGTCTAGTTTGTCCATAATTTTACAAAAATCAATTTAAATCTTTTCATAAAAAGTTATGGTCATAAGACCATATAAATGTCAGTTTTGAAAAACATTTAAAACATTGAAATTCAATCTTTCAAACTAGACACTTTACTCCAAACAACCAAACCAAAACTAACACTTATCCAAGAGAAGAATGAAACCTTCTCAATTGGTCAACCATCGCGCTAAGACATGCACACTATCATGCAAGCGCGGACGTTTCCGATCACACAAACGGAAACGAATTACACCACACTTAAGACTAACATGAAGTGCAAGTGTGGAAAGTGAATGCATCATAATGCCTAACATGTCATGGAATTGTCATTGAACAAGATGCACTCAATTAAAACATGGATGAATAGAATTCATGGCTTTGCATCCTAATTCCTAAACAGGTTATGGTATTTCAATGAACAAGATGCAATCATTTAAACATGCATGAAGAGACTTCATGGCTTTGCATCATAATGCCTAAACATGTTATGGCATTTCAATGAACAAGATGCAATCAATTAAAACATGCAAGAAGAGATGTTCAAGAACATGCATGCACTTATATAAAACACACAACATACAAGAATAAGATATATGCATGAGTTGTGTGTATGTGCAACTAGATCTCTTCAAAGCAAGAAAGCACTATAATATACCATTGGTGCTTCTTCTCTTGAGGTCTTGAGCGGACATTGGTTGTGCAAAACACCAACCATCAAATACCTAAGCTACCCTTACATTAGGCCCCAATATGTGGTTTGTCCATGAAATAAGCTAATCAATAAATGGGAATCCTTACAAACGTACCTGTATGGTCTTAGATTTGCATTGTTTTGATTCCATTGTAAAACTCTCTTAATTTGTAATGGTTATTTGCTAAGGTGTTTCTTAGTTGATATGTGCTTCAAAGGAGAAAAGCAACTTCTCATGCAAATGTTATCTTTAAGAGGAAAATCGCTTGCTTGGATGCTAAGGTATCGAGACTCTTCTTTCTCTTGCAAGGCGTAAGCACACACACACACACACACACACACACACACACACACACACACACATTGCATACATTTGTGTCCCTGTATCATTGCGTTAAATTTGTATAGCACATTCACACACTTTTTGAAGTATGCACATGCATTAGTCTTAGTTTGACAAATATTGGAAAATTGGATGTTTTAAGACTATCTCTAGGAAATGGCATACTTGTGTGACATTGTGTTTATGTTAGGATTTTGGTTTATGTTGACATCATTCTATATCAAAACGTCATTTCCTTTGTATTGTTTAGTTGTCTAGGATTCAGTTTATCAAGTTTCAAAAAAGATGGACAACAATTCAAGCAAAGTGAAGCCTTTGTGTGAGGAAAGCGTTATTGACTACAAAAGGTAATAAGACCTCTTTCCTCTTACAAAGCTTAGGCGCATACACAATTCATACACTTGTGTCCCTGCATCGTAGCGCCAAATTAGTATAACACATTAACATGTTTTAGTATGCTCATGCATTGATCTCATATTGCCATACATTGTAGAAATGCATGTACTAGGACTATTGCTAGGAAATTGCATACTTGTGTGATCTGGGTTTATTTGTTTTTGTGTAAGTGATTTGGATTTGAATATGTTCTCAAATGATTCTTTGTTGAGTTCTCGTCATTTCGGATACCCACTCATTAGATTTCGAGTTTAAACTAGGAAGTTACAAACTATACTTTCTCTTACAATAGGTTGTCTTCATCATCGTATATCGAGTCGAGTTCACATCCAATTGTCAAAGTTTCATAGTCTTCCTCATGTGTTAGTGAGTTACAGTTCGTAATCTGAAAATGGATTCGAATTCTGAGTTCGGAGGCCAAAGGACCGTAAAAAAATGCTAGGGGTATGCGAAGAGAAGAACAAAAGGTGGAAGGCCAAACTTGGGAGGCTTCCTGTGGAGGCGCATGGCCACCACGGGAATAGCCAAGGGTGGCCACAAGTGGGTCACACTTCCTTTTGGTTTCCTTCCCAATCTCTTTAAATACCCTCTCTTTCTCTCTCTCTCTCTCTCTCTCTCACTTATTCATTATAAGAAGAAAATTTGAAATATTGAGCTGAAATTTTCTCTCTAACTTTCTCATCTTCCAAACACCATAACTTTTTCATTTGGATTCCGAATTGAGTGATTCAAGTTGGAGTATCTTTGTAATCAAGTCCCCTACCTTTTCCAAAAGAGTTTGCAACTGTTTGATCAAATTTTGTGGTGTCTCTTCACTCAAAACTGAACCAGCTCGGGATTCTAAGGTATTGAACTAATCTTTGAGGTTTCTTCTTTTTAAACCTTCAATTACCCTGGGTTTTCTTCTTCTATATCTATGTATATGTTTGATGAAAGCTATTGAGAAGGATAGCTTGAAATAAAAGCTAATCAAGTCTAATTAGAGACAAATGTGAACTAGTTTTCTAGGATTCTAAGTTTTCACATGTTTGAGTGTTGTATTGTGATTAACTTGATATCTAGGGTTATTTGTGTTTTGATTGACTAATTTTATGGTTAATAACCTTAGCATGTGCTTGGATCCTTTAGTTGAACAAATCTAGGATTAAAACTAGGATTTAATTGTTTATTTTATATTTACTTGCTCTAAATACTTGCTAGAATATTCATTGATCATATCTTGAGATCCTATACCAGGAGGAGGGGGGGGTGGGGAGGGGTGAATAGGTATAGCCCCAATTTCTTCCAACTTCAAAATTTACGGATTACAAGAATGAAATGTACACTTGATATGATTTAACAATTTTATAATATGAGTCAATACATGTAAAAATCAATATACAAGAGATACAATCAATACATGATATGAAATATAATAAAAAGTAGAGAGAAAATGGACACAAGTATTTTTTCGTGGTAAACCTCAAAGAGGAAACATCCACGGGTTGAAACCACTGGCAAAGAAATCCACTATATGAAAAGAACTTACACACTCAAGGCTATCAACAAATGATATCCACCCTAAGCTATCAACTCCTAATCTACCCTCAAGGCCTAGTGAACCACCTAGCCTAATCTCTATCCAAGATGTGTCCTACACCTCTAGAGAGCAGAGAGCAACTCCCTCTCAAAGGCTCTTAAGTCTCTAGGAAGATTTCCATGCTTAGCTATCTAGACCACAAATGATCCTAGACAAGCTTCCCTAGCTCAACCATCCGGAGTACCAAACTCCTAGCTAAGACTTTTACTTAGTTATCCTGATCCTCTTGATCCTAACTAAGACTTTGTGCTTGGCTATCCGGAACATTTTCCTAGCCAAGTCTTCTTAGTCAAGTCAAAGGCTTCACTTACCTTGACAAGAGACTCCAACCTATCACAAGGCAATGATCTAAGTGATGCAAATGATGCACACACAATCAAATAAAGCAAGATGATCAATCAAGCTATATGAACATGCTCAATGACATTCTAGAATAAGCTTTCAACAGTCAATCACAAATCTATCTAGAAATCAAAGCATGTTAATCAATAAGAACAAGATATGAATATTCAATATATCACACAAAAATCCTAGTTCTTAGATTATTAAATTAAACTTACAAATTATCATGAAGCACATCACATATAACATTTCTAGAATCAATTTCAAGTTAAATCAAGTTTAGCAAATATATGTTCAAGAGAAATCACAAAGCTAAAACTCAATTAACAAATGATCAAACACCTATAGGATATGTTCTAATATCATTCTTACCATAAATCATCTATCAAATAAGAAGAATAAAAGAGATGATCAAAGAGAAAGTGACAAGAAGAAGTTTCACATAAAAAGTTGAAACTCGGACTGAAGAACAGCTTTCTGCGAACAATCACGAATTCATTTGACTCTAAAAATGCTTGGGCTTTGTATCTCTCGTCAAGACCAACAATTTTGGATTGTGGATCACTCGATTTTGAGTTCGTATGAGAGAGTTATGATCAAAATAAGAAAACTAAAATTGAGAGAATTTATGATTTCAACTTTTTCAAATTTTCTACACTTCATGTTTGGACGGAAGGAGGACAGCTTTTGAAAGAATTCAAGGGAGGGAAAAATTGATAAATCACGGGTTGCCATGTCACCTCCACGTGTGGGGCACATGTGCCACACGTGGGTAAAGAGGCATCCCAGCTGTGTGGCACACGTAGCCCATACGTGGCACACAAAGGTTGGCCTTTAGCCAATCTCGCTCCTTTCACGCACCTCTCTCCTTCTTCGGCCGTATTTGGGCCTCCAAACTCTGATTTCGAATCCGTTTTCAGATTACAAATTGTTACTCCCTCACGCACAACAAAGACTATAAAACTTTACAAAAAGGTTGAGAATTCATCTCGAAAAACGATGACGAAGACAACTCAATGAATGAGAACGCAAAGCAGCGTAGCTACATCGTTTGGACTTGAAACCTAAAGAATGAGTAACCGAAATGACCGGGACTCAATAAGGAATCATATGAGATCATGTTCAAGTCTGAAATATAATAAACATAAACAAATAAACACAATGTCACACAAGTATATCATATCTAAGCGATAGTGATAAAACATGCAATTCTACAATGTTTGTCTATATGAGACTAATGCATGAGCATACTTAAATGTGTGTGAATGTGTTATACCAAATGTTTGCACAATGATGCAGGGACACACATGAATGAATTTTATATGTGTGCGCTTATGCCATGCAAGAGGAAGAAGAAACTTGATACCTTAGCATCCAAGTGTGTGATTTTCCTCTTGAAGACGATATTTGCATAAGACGTCGCTTTTAACCTTTGAAGCTTCTTTTCACCAAGAACCACCTAAGCAAAACTTATTACAAATATAGAGAGTTTTGCAATGGAATCAAGCCATTACAAATCAAGGATCCTAAAATCTCCCCCTTTGGCTATTCCATGGCAAAACCCCTTCCTCACTATAAATTGTTCACTCCAATAAACTCAATGTTGATAGCATTCTCTCATCCTCACATTACAAAGAGATCCTTACACCAAAAGTTCTTCAAGTCTTCTTGAGTCTTCTAGAATCCATTCTTTGAACTTCAAAGTATCTATGATAAAAGAAGCAAACCAACAAAAGATCTTCTTCCAAAGAAGAATGGTGAGAAATGATACCAAAAACAAACAAGAATTACCCTTATCTCAAACACACACTTTATCTCAAATAAATGTTCTCTTTAAAGCTTTCCTTAATCTCCTTAATCTTTTTAAGCAAGAATTTTTTTCTCCCCCTTAAGACAAGAATTTTCCCCCTTAAGATAATGTCTCAATCAAGCACAAAGAGGAGAAAGACTCACACATTTGGAACATTTTGTTGGGGTTTTTACCTTAAAGCTTGTAATTTGTAAATGTGAATTGAACATAAATAAAAGAAGTAGTTTATTCATTCTATATACTCCTCTCATACATTTATATCATATGTACTTGACATCCAAGATTGCCGGATGTAATCTCTAACTGAGTATATGAGTGTCATATACAGAGGTATTCAGTTTGAGATGAGCAATCTAAAGAGTATGTAGATAGCAAATAGAGTTGGGTACTTTATTTGTGGTTAATCTACAACTGTGGTTCATTCCGTAATGTACGATGATCTTAACCTAGACTATTCATATGGTGATATGAGAATGGAGGCACCTTGTATGATGTGATCATATAGGTCTGGGCCATGATCTATATGAATCTCTCACTAAGATCCGTTTAACGATGAGATCCATATATATCAACTAATGATGGCTATATGTGGGTAATCTTAATCCTGAGTGTCTTATCAATTCCTTCTGGTTAGATCGTTGTCTTTGATATACCATGGGTGAGGTCAGAGTTGCATTCCTGATCAATATGCTCCATATGTAGGGATCGCGGTTTGGCTTATGGTTGGGAAGGTTTGTACAAAATAGTGGAACCCACTCCTTCTTGCGAGAAGTAGATGGCAGTTCCCTTAAGGGTTGATTCAAGGCTTGAATAATATGAGCGCTCTCCTAATTCCGTAAGGAATGTAGGATTTATTATTCATTAGAGAATCAATGATATTTAATGGCAAGATATAATTAGAGGGGTATAACAGACATTATAACCCAGCTCTAATTATGAACTACTTATAGAGGATTATACCATATGTAATAGCTATATCGATGGACACCAAGAGTTATTAGTTTGTGTAAAAATGTCTACAGTTGAGAGAGTGCAACTTTGAGTTTTTAGTGGAATAACACCGAAGTTAATAATCATGAAATATTAATTGGAATAACACTAAAGTTAATAATCATGAAATATTAATTAAAGAGTTTAATTAATTATTTCTAAGGATTATTGAAGCTCAAAATACTGTGGGTCCATTAGGTCCCCTTGTTAGCCCGATCAATTTAGGTAACAAGGGTCACGGTTAATTAATTGGATTGTCCAATTAATTGTGTTACAAAAGTGACACGTGTTTATTTGGGAATTAATTGAACAATTAGTTTATTTAATTAATGAATATTAGTGATTAAATTAATTAAATAATAAGATTATTTAATTATGCGATTAATCATTAGTTGGAGGATGTTGATTGATATTTTTGTTTGAATGAAGATAAGATAATTTGATTATTTTATTTTTATTAAATTAAATATCAAATTTGAATTTAAAAAGTTTAAATTCAAAGTTATTAATTATCCTTATAGATATTAGATATTTTAAAGGATTAATTAATTAAAGTAATTAGTTAAAATATATATGTGATATATTGTTTTGAAATCAACAGAACTGATCAATCAACACACACGCATTATAGAAAAGAGAAACAAAACAGGGGGTGCGGCTAACAAGAAGCAAAAAGAAAAAAATAATAGATTTCTTTCTTGCTTAAGGTGGCCGAACTCCACCATAGCAAGAGTTGTCTTTTATGTGTTTCTCTTCATCCTCCTTGTTCCTGAGTAACGTGACACGCACACACACCGTTATCAATCCTGGATCATAGCGAGGAAGATCTTGTGGTTCAAATCAGGGAGCAGATCGTATTGAAGAGAAAGAGCCTCCATTGCTGGTATGAAATCGTTTCACCTTCTTTGTTGTTTTCGATTATTACTATACAATTATGTTTATTTGATGATTGCATAAAAATTTTAAAACCCTTCCGCTGCGTAATCTGTAACCCTAAATTCCTACACATTTCTCCACACATGGTGAGGTATACACTCCTTTTCTCCCCTATGTCAAACATGGATTCCCCCATATCAAACATGGTGAGGTATACATTTTCTCCCCCTTTTTGTCAAGGAATAGACAAAGGACACACGAGATAAAGACGAGATATTAAGCAAACAAATCCTATAGAAAGTGAAGTTGAATAAACTAAAGCTCCCCCTAAACATATGCTCCACATATTGTCATCAAGAAGATTTGTTCACAGAGGACTCACACATTCAAGCAATAAGAAAAAATATTTCTTCACTTTTCAAAGTCCAAGAGAGAATCATATATTTTCATTAATCTCTTAAAAATATTCTCACATTGCTAATGATTCAATCACATAAGCAAAATATGTGTGTGTGTGTGTGTGTATGTGTGTGTGTGTGTGTGTGTGAATGCTTCTCACATATATAGTAGGAGTAATTGTGATTTCAACATGCAAACAATTTCCACACTTATCCAACTAAAGCATTTCCAAAAATAGGTCAAACCGATATTCATCCGGGTTTTTTCTTTAAAAGAATATATATCAACATGTGAGCGTGTGTGTGCAAGAGGCTCATTTACTCATTTACTCATTTATATTTGTCAACCCGAATATTTCACAATTCTCAACTATACACCATTTAGCCTTTTTTTTTTTTTTCATTTCTTTTAGGCTATGAATCAAAGATATTTTTAAATGATTCTTTTCAACATTTCTTTGATTTTTCTAACAAAAACATATACACCTCATGGCGGCTGTCACTCATCACAATGGCGTAGCACTTTCCTACATTGAGTGGCTTCACAACCAAGGTGTGTAGCTCTTTCCATGAGGGTGCTCGTTGAATACTATGTAGAGCCGAAGAAAAATAGATACATACCATATGTCATCTATCATGTACTAAGCAATAGGCTTCTAGATGCATCCATAATCTACATACTTTCAACCATATATACTCAAAAACACTAAAACATATAAAAGAAGCATTTGTGCACTTTTCAAAAATAAGATTTTCAAGCTTAAGTGCATGATCTAAAAATAATAAAAGATACTTGTTTAAGATTATTACTTCTCAAGTGAGTAGCTCTCAAAGATATTCATATTCAAGTAAGTTTTGCTTATCAAGCCATTCATAATCACACAAAGACAACAATCAACACAAATCATGCCAATGGACATTCTAAGAGTTTTAAACCTCTCTTTGTCTAAGGGCTTTGTGAACAAGTCCGCAAGTTGATTTTTGATAGGCATATGCTCTAGAGTAACAATTTAATGTTCAACTAAGTCTCTAATAAAATGATGCCTAATATCTATGTGCTTTGTGCGGGAGCGTTGAACCGGATTTTTAGAGATGTTAATAGCACTTGAATTATTACAACAAAGTGTCATTTTTCCTTGTTCTATCTCATAATCCTTAAGGATTTGTTTCATCTAAAGTAATTGTGTGCATGCACTTTCGGCAGCAATGTACTCGGCTTCGGAAGAGGAAAGGGAAACGAAATTTTGTTTCTTACTTGACCAAGAAACTAAGTTATTCCTAACATAAAAGCAACTGCTAGATGTGCTTTTATGGTCATCTACATTCCCCGCCCAATCGGCATCACAATAGCCTACTAGGATACCATTAGTGTCAAATGAATAGAATAGACCAAGACTATGAGTTCCCTTGACATATCTTATGATCCTCTTAACGGCTTTCAAGTGTGATTCTTTTGGATTTGCTTGAAATCTAGCACATAAGCCTACACTAAAGCAAATGTCCGGTCTACTAGCCGTTAGGTAAAGTAGACTACCTATCATGCTTCTATAGAGGCTTTGGTCAACACTCTTTCCTATTTCATCTTTGTCAAGTTTCAGGGTAGTACTCATGGCTGTTTCAAAGTCTTTTCCATTTTCTAGGCCAAACCTCTTAACTAGGTTTCTAACATACTTAGATTGATTCAAAATTATACTTATGCTAGTTTGCTTCACTTGCATTCCTAGAAAATAATTCAATTCACCCACCATACTCATTTCAAACTCACTTGACATAACACTTACAAATTCATCAATCTTAATTTTATTAGTAGACCCAAAAACAATGTCATGAACATATATTTGTGCAATAAAAATATCATGATCATGATGTTTGATAAACAATGTTCTATCAATGCCACCTCTCCTATAATGGTTATTAATAAGATATTGAGTCAACCTATCATACCAAGCTCTTAGAGCTTGCTTAAGACCATATAGAGCCTTTTTCAATTTAAACACATGATTAGGAGAGTGTGGGTCTACAAAACCCTTAGGATGTTCAACATATGCTTCTTCTTGAAGGTATCCATTGAGGAAAGCATATTTGACATCCATTTGAAATAATTTGAACTTTTTAACACAAGTTATGGACAACAAAAGTCTAATAGACTCGAGACGTGCAACCGGTGCAAATGTTTCATCAAAGTCTACACCCTCAACTTGAGTGTAGCCTTGAGCCACTAGCCTAGCTTTATTTCTCACAATCTTGCCACTTTCATCGGTCTTATTCATAAACATCCACTTAGTGCCAATTACATTTGTGTCGTTTGGCCTAGGAACTAAAGACCACACTTCATTTCTCTCAAATTGATTTAATTCTTCTTGCAAAGCCTCAACCCAATATTCATCAACAATAGCTTCATTAATATTTTTGGGTTCAATTTGAGAAGTGTAGCAAGCATATGAAATTTGGTTAGCTATTTGATTTCTAGTTCTAACCCCTTCATTCAAATCACCTATGATATCTTCTTGATAATGTGAGTTTCTAAGTCTAGAGTGAGAACGTTCAACAACTTGGTCATTTTGTTGGCTATCATTTAAAGCATTTTCATTCTCTAGATTTCCTACTTCATCAACACCATCATTTTCATCTTTTTGACTAGATTCACTACTAGCCACATCAATAGGTGTATTAGTGTCATTCAAAATATTTTCATTAGATTCATTAACACCATTACCATCACATATATCAAACATGCTAAGGTCATCTATCTTCACAATTATAGACTCTATAATAGTCTTAGTAGTCAAATTGAAAACTCTATATGTAGGACTATTAATAGCATACCCAAGAAAGAGACCAACATCACTTTTAGCATCAAACTTTCCTAAGTGATCTCTATTATTCAAAATGTAACACTTAATCCCAAAAGTGTAGAAGTAACTTACATTGGGCTTCTTGTCCTTCCATAACTCATATGATGTTAGTTTTGTGCCGGGCCTCCTAAATACTCTATTCAACACATAACAAATGGTATTGACCTCTTCGGCCCATAGGTTTCTAGGGATTTTCTTGCTATTGAGCATGACCCTAGCAATCTCTTGCAAGACTCAGTTCTTTCTCTCAACAACACCATTTTGTTGAGGAGTTCTAGGTGCGGAGAACTCATGAGAAATCCCTAACCCATCACAAAACTCACTAAATTTGGCATTCTTAAATTCCGTCCCATGATCACTCCTAATGCGACATATTTTCTTGATATCAAGACCTTTTTCATTTTGAACTTGATTGCAAAACTTCTTAAAGTAATCAAAAGCCTCGGTCTCGTTTCTAAGAAAATAAACCCAAGTAAACCTAAAGTAGCCATCAACACACACAAAAATGTACTTTTTACCATTGATGCTCTTGGTTTGAATTGGCCCCATTAGGTTCATGTGCACAAGTTCTAAAGGTCTCTTGGTAGCTATGTAAGAATTCTTCTTGTGATGTGTTTTGGTTTGTTTACCTAATTGGCAAGGTTCACAAACAACATCTAGCTTTTTACCAAGATTGGGAAGACCTCTAACAATGCCTAATGTTTCAAGCTTCTTTAAATCTTTAAAGTTCATATGGCCCAAATGTTGATGCCACAAGTCAAGCTTATTACACTCATGTGCCAAGTTACAAGTTAGAGAGTCTATCTCAAGACAATAGCAATTTTCTATAGACCTTTTGACTTTTAGGACAACATTGCCCTTTTTATCAATTATAGTGCACACATCTTTGTTAAAGCTAACTTCCTTAAAAATTTCACACAAGTGAGTGATGCTCATTAAGTTAGCTTGTAACCCATCAACATACAAAGTATAACGGATACAAATTGTTCCCTTGTCTAGAACTTACTTTTTGGTGCCATCACTAAAAGTGACCCATCCTCCATCCTTTAGAACAAGATTATTAAAGGATTCCTTGTTCCCGGTCATGTTCCTAGAACAACCACTATCTAGGTACCAAGAGTAAGAGAAGTTGGCTCTTAAAGCATATTGTGCAACTAGACATTTAGGAGTGTCCTTTCTAACCCATACACTCTTCACAATACGCCTCTCACTCTTACCACTAACATGCTTTGACTTAATGTTAAACTTTTTATCATGCACCTTTACATCATTGGTCACATTTTCAAAAATATCAAACAAAGCATTATCAAATTTCTTATGCATGGTAGACTGAGGCACAAAACAAGATTTAGCAAGCAAGTCATCAACAACTTTCTTCACAACATGCTCTTCTAAGGTCTTCTTAGGTCTATTTCTATATCCATGCATGGATGAATACCTAGGTCCATTCAAAGACATATCATGAAAAGCATTATCAAGTTTGCATTTATGAATATATTCAAAGCACCTAGGTCGAATATGTCTTATCATATTACAATGATGACAAATAGGAATAAACTTGAGAAATTTACCATTTGCATTTGCTTCCAAAGCCTTTGGTTTTCTCATAATTTTTCCTCTTTGAAATGCAACCCTTGATGCTTCACCTCTTGCATTAGAGGTTGTTGCTCCTTGACGTTGATCTTGTTGAGTTCTTCCATTGAACTTCCTTGTTGATGAAGAGGCACCTCCGGTAGCATTCATAGCTTTACCTTGAGAAAGAGTACCTACATTTGTTTCACCACTTGCTTTGACAAAAGTAATTTGTTAGTAGAAGGAGTAATCATATTTTTAACATAACCTAAACCTATTTTATCACTAGGATACTTTCCACTCATGATGAGAGTTTCTATCTTGCTAGAACTAGATGACATCTTATTAATCATCCTACTTGCCTCATCAAATTTGTCACTAAGCATCCTATTTTTAATGGCATATTTTTCTAAGATGTCATCACTTTTACTAACATCTTCACATGATTTCTTTAACCATTGCTCATACTTTTTCTCTTGATTTAAGTGCTCACTAAGTTTGACTTTAAGCATGTTTTCTAGCCTTCTAGCACTAACAAGAGAATTATGCTGTTGTTTAATTGCTAGCTTCAAGATGCAAAGTTTATCATTATTATCCTTTAGGTTCATTTCTAGACTTAGGATCTTGTCTTTAAGTTCATTAAAATCTTTTGAGACTAGACCATGATTATCTAGCTTCTTATTGAGGGACTTATTGACATTAGACAAGTGTTCATTTTCAAGAATAAGATCATTGATCTTTTTCTCATCTAAGTTAATAGGTTCCACAAAATAAGCCACATAGGAACACACTTCCTTTATCATGACTATCATAAATAAAAACACAAACACTATAAATAAAGGATCTATTTAAGTGTGTCTAGACACCCGTTTTGATACCAAATGAAATTCTCTAGAGAGATGTAGTGTATATTATACCTAGAGAGGGGGTGAATAAGTATAGTCCCAATTTCTTCCAACTTCAAAATTTACGGATTACAAGAATGAAATGTACACTTGATATGATTTAACAATTGTATAGTATGAGTTAATACATGTAATAATCAATATACAAGAGATACAATCAATACATGATATGGAAGATAATAAAAAGTAAAGCAAAAATGGACACAAGTATTTTTACATGGTAAACCTCGAAGAAGAAAAATCCACAGGTTGAATAACCACAACCACCGGCAAAGCAATCCACTATATAAAAAGAACTTACACACTCAAGGCTATCAACAAATGATATCCACCCTAGGCTATCAACTCCTAATCTACCCTCAAGGCCTAGTGATCTATCTAGCCTACTCTCTATCCAAGATGTGTCCTACACCTCTAGAGAGTAGAGAGCAACTCCTTATCTAAGGCTCTCAAGTCTCTAGGAAGATTTTCTTGCTAGCTATCTAGATCGCAAATGATCCTAATTAAGCTTCCCTAGCTCAACCATCCGGATTACCAAACTCCTAGCTAAGACTTTTGCTTAGTTATCCAGATCCTCTTGATCCTAACTAAGACTTCGTGCTTGGCTACCCGGAACACTTTCCTAGCCAAGACTTCTTGCTCAAGTCAAATGCTACACTCACCTTGACAATAGACTCCAACCTATCACAAGGCAATGATCTAAGTGATGCAAATGATGCATACACAATCAAATAAAGCAAGATGATCAATCAAGCTATATGAACATGCTCAATGATATTATAGAATATGCTTTCAACAGTCAATCACAAATCTATCTAGAAATCAAAGGATGTTAATCAATAAGAACAAGATATGAATATTCAATATATCACACAAAAATCTTAGTTCTTAGATTATGAAATTAAACCTACAAATTATCATGAAGCACATCACATATAACATTTCTAGAATCAATTTCAAGTTAAATCAAGTTTAGCAAATATATGTTCAAGAGAAATCACAAAGCTAAAACTCAATCAACAAATGATTAAACACCCATTAGATATGATCTAACATCATTCTAACCACAAATCATCTATCAAATAAGAAGATTAAAAGAGATGATCAAAGAGAAAGTGACAAGAAGAAGTTTCACATACAAAGTTGAAACTCGGACTGAAGAACAGCTTGTTGCGAACAATCACGAATTCATTTGACTCTGAAAATACTTGGGGTTTGTAGCTCTCTTCAAGACCAACAATTTTGGTTTTGGATAACTCGATTTCTTGATCGTATGAGAGAGTTATGATCAAAATAAGAAAACTAAAATTGAGAGAAAATTTATGATTTCAACTTTTTCAAATTTTCTACACTTAATGTTTGGAGGGAAAGAAGAAAGCTTTTGAAAGAATTCAAGGGAGGGAAAAACGGACAAATCATGGCCTGCCATGTCACCTCTACATGTGAGGCGTGTGGCCACATGTGGGCAGAGAGGCATCCCAGCCGTGTGGCACATGTGGCCTACACGTGGCTCATAAAGGTTGACCTTTGGCCAATCTCCCTCCTCTCGCGCACCTCTCGTGTTCTTCGGTCGTATTTGGGGTTTCGAACTTCAATTTTGAATCCGTTTATGGATTACCAATTATGACTCCCTCACGCACAACGAAGACTACAAAACTTTGCAAAAAGGTTGAGAATTCATCTCGAAAAATGACAACGAAGACAACTTAACGAATGAGAACGCAAAGTAGCATAGCTACATCGTTTGGACTTGAAACCTAAAGAATGAGTAATCGAAATGACCGGGATTCAATAAGGAATCATATGAGATCATGTTCAAGTCCAAATAAAAATAAACATAAACAAATAAACACAATGTCACACAAGTATGTCATATCTAAGTGATAGTGATAAAACATGCAATTCTACAATGTTTGTGTATATGAGACCAATGCATGAGCATACTTAAATGCGTGTGAATGTGTTATACCAAATGTGTGCACAACGATACAGGGACACATATGAATGAATTGTGTGTGTGTGTGCTTACACTTTGTAAGAGGAAGAAGAAACTTGATACCTTAGAATCCAAGTGTGTGATTTTCCTCTTGAAGACGGTATTTGCATAAGACGTCGCTTTTAACCTTTGAAGCTTCTTTTCACGAAGAACCACCTAAGCAACACTTATTACAAATATAGAGAGTTTTGCAATGGAATCAAGTCAATACAAATCAAGGATCTTACAATTCTAAAGTCTTGAATATATTCTTAGTGAACATGCTTTGGTTTCTAGCTTTAGCAACATGAATAGAATCTAGGATTTGGCATGTTTTAGGTGTTTTGCATGCTCTAGATTTTTGCTTATGTTTAAGATATAGACAACCTTTTTTTGTGAACTTTGTTGCCTATGTCTAGATCTTTATGGAGTGTACCTATTCCATACATTTCATATGTTCATGCATCATATTGTGTGATTGCATCATTTGGATTACAAAATAGAATATCATACATTGTGTGATCATTGTCTAATTCTAGTTTCCATTGTTCATATTGATCATATGTCCTATGTTGATTGTGCTAGCATCATTTGCTTCACATAGATCACTTGCCTTGTAAAATGTAGAAGTCTTGGCGAAGAGTGTATGGCTCTAGGTAAGTCCAAGCAAGAAAGTCTTAGTTAAGAGCAAGGAGGCTCATAATAACTAAGTAAGGAAGATATGGAAATGAGCTAGGCTTCGTGTAAGTCCAAGCAAGGGAAGTTTTGACTAGAAGTGTGAGGCTCCGGATAGTCAAGCAAGAAGTCGTGGCTAGGATTGGGGTGATCCAGATAGTCATGCAAGAACTCTTCCTAGAGATGTGAGTGAAGCATATTGGATAGGAAGTTGCTTTCTAGAGATATGAGTGAAGTGTCTTAGATAGAAAGTAGGCAAAATGATTCTATAAGTCTAAGGTTAGAATAGGAGTTGATAGCTTGGAGAGTGTATCATGGTATTAGTCATGTTTTTTAGTGTGTATCTTTTATTCGTCATAGTGAATTATGGTTTGCTGTTGGTTGTGGATTCAACCCGTGGATATTTCCTCTTCGGAGGTTTTACCACATAAAAATCAATGTGTCAAATGTCTCTATCTTTATCTCCCTATATTTATATGTATGATCAATATATCTTGTTAAAGATCTTCATGTTCTCACATCCTTATAAATAAGATATTTGTAGAGAAAGAGATGCACACATTATTTGTTGAATCAACATTTATCTCTTGTATCTTTGTAAGTGCTTAAATTTATATCTTGTGATATTCTATATCAAGTTGTAAAGTTCTATTTGTGAACTTACATTGTAATATTCTAAGTACAACTTGTGGAATTTGTTTTGCATTGAACATTCTTATATATAAGATACATTGTCTCTTGTTATATGTTGTGTAGAATAAGGGTGGTGAATCAAGCATACATGTGATTATTGTTTTCTCATAACAATCATATTAAAGGTTAATTAGTATGCTTACCAAGGTTTTGACAAAAGTCATGAAAGAATTTTAAAATTAGAGTGTTAGCCTATTCACTCTCACTCTAGGTTGTTTAGTATAACCTTGTGGGTATTTTCAATTTGTATCAAAGCAGGTCACTTAAAATAATTAGTGTGATTCAGGATCTACAAGGTTATTTACTAGAATAACAACCTTTTGTCTATAATTGTTTGTAATGGTTGTCTTCCTTTGTTGATTGGGAATATGATTGTTTTGTTGAAAATGCTTATAAAAGACTTGACTAAGTCTAGTGATGAGCAAGCTTGGTTGGATTGTCAAGAAAGCTTTCTCTTCTTTGAGTTTTATACTTGATGGAGTAGTTTCTCCAAACTAATATGTTCATGAAGTATAAATGAGGCTTATTTTTGAGAAGTTAAAACTTTTATACTTTTTTGCCATTAATAGTAGTGTAAGTTTTTAAACACCTTTTTTTAATAAAGATTCAAATATGACAAAAGAGGAATGGAATAGATTCCAAGCTATTTGTGAAAAAAGTTCTTATTTTTGATCGAACTAAAATTGGTATGATTTTGACCCTCATTTCCTTCTCATTATGCTTGATTCTCGGGTAATATCTCGTGATTTAATTGTGTATTGTTAGGTTTTTGGTTTGTCTTGGAATGTATTCCATATCAAAACGTTGTTTTTCTTGTATTATTTAGTGGTCTTAGATTTGATGATTCAAAGCTTCAAAGAAAGACTTGGCCACAACTCATGTAAGATGGAGTCTTCAAAGAGAAATGTGCTTAGTTGCACAATAAAGGTAATTTAGACCTCATTCCTCTTACAAGGCTCAGGCACACACACACACACACACACACACACACACACGGCATTCATATGTGTCCTTGCATAATTGTACACCATTTGTATAACAATTTCACACACTTGGTAATGTATGCACATGCATTAGATTTAATTTGATAAACATTGTAAATTGCATGTTCTAGAGCTATGTCTAGGAAATGGCCTACGTGTGTGACATTGTGTTTATTTGATTTTGTTTTATTGTTTTTGGACTTGAACATGATCTCTTATGATTCCTTATTGAGTCCTGTTCATTTCGGTTACTCATTCATTAGGTTTTGAGTCCAAACGATGTAGCTACGCTACTTTGCATTCTCATTCGTAGAGTTGTCTTCATCGTCATTTTCCAAGATGAATTCTCAACCTTTTATCAAATTTTTGTAGTCTTTGTTGTGTGTGAGGGAGTCATGATTCGTAATCTGAAGATAGATTCAAAATCGGAGTTCGGAGGCCCAAATACGGTCAAAGAACTCAAGAGGAGTGCGGGAGGAGCATGCTTAGCCAAAAACCAAGCAAGGTGTCCACGTGTGACAAACGGCCAGCATGGCTCTCTACCCGTGTGTGCCACATGCCCCCCACACATGGGATGTGATATGGCACATGTTGATTGGTCCTTGTTTCCCTCTCTTGAATCCTTTCAAAAGCGCTCCTTCCCTTTCCATTCATTAAGATGAAAAAAAATTAGAATTTCTCATGTGCAGAATTTTCTCTCAATTTTTTCTCACCTTCCAAATACCATAACTTTCTCATACAAAGTCGGAATTGAGTGATTCAAGTTGAAGATTGTTCATATTTAAGTCCTCTACCTTTTCCAAATGGTCTTGCTACTGTTTGATTGATTTTATTAGTGGTTCTACACAGAAAACCGAACCAACTTGTGATTGTGAGGTAGTTGTCATATCTTTGAGATTTGTTCTTTTATAACCTTCAATTTGCTTGGGGTTTCTTCTTCTATATGTATATATATGTATGGTGAATAATTTTGAGAAAGATAGCTTCATAATCAAACCTAATCAAAAGTCTAATTAGAGATATATGTGAACTAGTTTATTTGATTCTATGATTTTCACATGTTTGAGAGTTGTATTGTGATTAGTTTGATATCTAAGGTTGTTTGAGACTTGATTGAATCATTTTGATGATAAATGGCCTTGAATTTTGTTTTGATCCTATGATTGATGTAATCTAGGATTATTGTATATGTATGTGTTTTTAGAGAAATCTAGGATTTAATTGAGTAATCATTTTATCCTTGCTCTAATTCTTTGGCTAGAATATTCATTGAAATCATTTTATAATTCTAGCATTTTATTGTGTATGTGGATGACATATTGAATATGTGCTTCATGAATATAATCTATTCAAGTGTTGTTTGTTTGAATGAAACTAGGAGCTTTTGTGTTAGGTGTTTTCACTTGCTCTGGGTTTAATTCATGATTTTGCATATAGACTATTAGACTTGTGTTTCATATGTTTAGGTCTATTTGTGCCATGGAATGTATTGACATATGTTCTATGTTGAATTGCTTGATTGCATCATTTTGTATTCACATGATCACACTAGGAAGTCCTTGTAAATGGCATGAAGTCTTGTTTAGAGTCGGGATGACTTGAATAGGCAAGCAAGAAGTCATGGCTAGGATCGGGAAAGTCCGGATAGCTATGCAAGGGAGGCTCTCTAGAGGCATGAGTGCCTTGGATTGAAAGTTGACTACAATATTGGTAGGCCTATGTGTATGGATAGACATAGACTCCAATAGAGTGGGGTACATGGGATGTTTATGCACTTTTGAGGAATTTCTAATCTTCTATCGATGTTAGTTTGGTATGTTGTCCAATATATAGTTGCTCCGCATCATTGAGAGATTTATACTTTCTGTTAACTAAAATTAACCAGTGAGGTAGATTTACAATTAACGACTTTAAAATACCACGATCAAGATTGATCACCGTCGAAGGGGTATCAAGTAGTTCGATACCTATGGTTTCCAGTAAAGACAATTCAATGTTTAAGATGGTAAAAAACTATAGAACAATCGATTGTATTATATTATGATTGTAATGGATACAATAAATTGCTTTTCATAGTAAAAACATAATCTCCAATAATGTTCTCCACTAGTCACTGTAGGCGAAGTCTGACACAGTCGGCGGTGGAGATCTCGTGCATGTCGATATGTAGAAAAATCTGTGTGTCTAGGGTTTCGAGAAAGAATCGATCCCTTTATAGTTGAGTATAATGTTATATATATAGGTCCCATTACTTGCTATACACTCCTATAACTTTGGTTTAGGGTTTCAGCAATTATGGGACTTTTCTTGGCGATAAGCGAAGATATCTTAGTGGAATCTAATCCCTAAAATCAAGTGATTCTTTCTTGGGTGGATTTTGCCAGAAACTGCTTTAAAATAGGACTCTTTAAATGGCGGGAATGAGTCATGACAAAAATGATGGCGTTTTACTGTTCTTCTTCATAGCTTTAAACCTTAGCGACTCTATGTAGCTTTAAACCTTAGTGACTCTATGTAGCTTTAGACCTTGGCGATATCCTTACCTGATACTTGGATTGTTTGGCGAGCTAGTTCTTTGCAGCGTCTGGGTGTTTAAGTATCAGGGTACTTTGTTGCCTTTCTTCCCGTTGTATCATGGTTTCCATTGACCCCCCAGTTACCTAGGCTTTAGAACATCGGTTAAAGTTGTGGCGAAGTATCGGGGTGATGTGATGACGGGGTTCTTGATCTATGTAGAAGTGGGGTACCTAGTTCATGTGAAGGCGGGATACCCCGCCCACATGGGACCGGGATACCAGAATGGTATAATTTGACTTGTAGGATTTTCATGCTTCTTCGACTTCTTCTGGGTATATATCCTGATACGTCGATCCAGATTTTCTTCTTGAGGTACCGGATGCTACCTGCTAAAAGTACTCCTTTCTTGGTTTCTGAGTGGAAAATTCTTCTTTGATCCTTGGCCAATTTTAGTGGTTAACACTTTCCAATAGGGTTGGGTATACATAAACTCCAATAGGCAGGTGATTTAGGATTGGTCATATTATGGAATTTTTAATTTACCATCCAATATATATAGTACCAAATGGTTGTAGTTCAATGTAGGGAAAAATAAACAAATAAAAGTGTTACACGCAGAGGAAGCGATACTAAAGACGATTTAGTGACTTTTAAAATTTTTCCTTTATGAACCTTAAACCCTTTTAATCAATAAACATGCATATATATCAACAAAAGTAAATTACCTCTTGTCGCGTGATCCGATTGACTTACGTCGATGGTAATCCGCAAGACCTTCAATCCGAGCACGAACGTGGATCACCTAGGAGCGTGGTCTCCCTTTCCTTTGAATTGCAAACCTGTGAATGGACCAAACAAATACTTTCTTTTCTTTGTTAGTCACAAAACAATCAAAAGAATGTCAAAATTATTTCGGTCACTTTTGAGTTCACAATCTTATGATCGAAACTCGCGTGAACCTAGATCGATATCGTATACACAAGCTTATTGATGTTTAAGCAATTGTATACTATCAAAGAATAATTTTTCACTCCTTTTTGTCTCTCTAGAATAAAAACTCTCTTAGAATTAAGAAGAAGAAGAAAGAAAATAAAAACTCAAGCACAAATTAATTGATGTGGCCGAACCCTATAAGAACATATATATAGGTTGGCCGAATTTTTCTTCTTTTTCCTTTAGGGTTGCCGAATTCTATGTAGTATCTAATTAGGGTTGGCCGAATTTCATCATGTCACTTATATAGGGTGACTGAAATTCAACCCTAATTCTTTTTAACTTTATAGACTTCAAACCCTAATCCAACTCTTTTATTTTTATTCTTTTATTTGACTAAATAAATAAAAAAAAAAGACTCCTTATTTGATTAAATAAATAATACTAATTTATTTATTTACTTATCAAACAAGTCTTTTACTTTTAGGAAAGATTTGTTTCTTTAATTAAACAATTAATCAATAAATCAATTAATTCTTATTTAATTAAAACAAATGAAACAAAATAATATTTTTAGGTCAAAACTTTAACCTAGCCGCCCCACTTATATATAAGATGGGCCTAATATTATTTTCCTATTTCATTTAATCCATTGGACTTTAAATAAAAAAGCCCACATGTGAACCAGACCCATTCTTACTAAAAGAAACAAGCCCACATGTCTTTCATTAATATATTAATATAATTGAGCAGCCCATTACTTAAATAATGTGCAAATTATATTCTTAATATATTAAATGCAATTCTAGATGGACCCTTAAATTGGTCCGGTAGAATATATCAAGTGATCCATGCAAGTCCGTGTGGATTGGGGATCTTGGCGGGCCATCTAAATTTAAGCTTCAATAGACATAACCTAATCACAATCAACAAATGATTCACTTAGGTCCGATCCATTAATTTTAACTCATTCCACTAAAGAGCTAAAACTGAACTCTTAAATAAAGATAGAAAAGGAAGATGCTCCTCATTCATACCCTAGACAATCATATTGGAGATAGTGTATCCTCGTGATTAATATCAGTAATCGCCAAGAGTTCATAGACCGCCTATAACTCTCCAAGTTACCATATTTACTCATATGACCACGTTTTGAACTTGGATATTTTGACTTGTCCAGAAGCCATGTTTTCAATAGACACTATTGAAAACTCAACGTTGAGATTTAATATCCAATTACCTCAAAACATCCGTATGATGATATTATACTCTCATTTAATTAAATGGAGCCACGATGTCCATATCTATAAATGAAGTCCTCTATCGGTTAACAAATGAATATCACCAAACTATCGAGGATAGACTATGCGATATAATCGTACTCATTGATAACTCAAATGATATCACTTGCAACCATAAGTCCATCATTTATTTCAGGATTAAGATAGACTCTCCGATTGTCCTGATAATGAAAAGACTATTATATATTGACGGTTCTAGATAAAGCTTTTCATTATGATCCAGTTCAATGCACCCAGTGCACTAGATCCTTTTGCTCGAAGACACTCCGATGATTTTAGACTCATCATATCTCATTTGATCCCACTCAAATGCTAGCAAAAGAATTCTACAACTTTAACAAGATAAAGGTGCCCAACCTTTAACTTAAGTTGTGAACAATATTCAAGACTAACTAAAGAATTGTGTCTACCACATACATATCCAGATGTACGAACAATTCTTCTTTTCCCATAGTCTTTAGACCTTATGATTATTTACTTTGACAATTATAATACAAACTATAAATGCTATACGATTTGTTAAACCAGAAATCACTTTATTAATATGAAAAAGATTGTTAATTACAACATTACACTCTTGCTATTGAGCGTAATCCTAGCATTCAACCCGTGTATGTTTCCTCCTTGGAGATTTTACCACGTTAAAAAATCCCATGTGTTAATTTTTCCTATCTCTCTTTATTACTTGTATATATATGTTTGCTCTTAATCTTGTAGTACATTCATCACTTGTGAAGTTTTGGAATCAAGATTTGTTAAGTATGATTTGTAAAGCAATACATATTCGATCATTTTTATATTCTTTATTCTTTTGTATATTTTTACTTTGATGTATAGCTATATTTGTTAACACTTGTAATTCCTTAAACAATATCATAATACAAGTATTATTTGTTGTTGAGATTTTTGTGTTTTATACCTCATGCAACTCCTTATTTATGTAGATATTGCTTAAATGATCACATGATTATATTGTCTATGTATGGATGTTTTGGATTACGTGTTGTATGTAAAGCTACCTTTAGGGACAATAAAAAGCTCACATGTGAACTAGACCCATTCTTACTAAAAGAAACAAGCCCATATGCCTTCCATTAATATATTAATATAATTTAATAGCCCATTAACTAAATAATGTATAAAGTATATTCTTAATATATTAAATACAATTCTAGATGGACCCATAAATTGGTCTGGTAGAATATATCAAGTGATGCATGCAAGTCCATGTGGATTGGAGATCTTGGCGAGCTATCTAAATTTAAGCTTCAATAGACATAACCTAATCACAATCAACAAATGATTCACTTAGGTCTGATCTATTAATTTTAGCCCATTCCACTAAAAAGCTAAAACTGTACTCTTAAATAAAGATAGAACAAGTAAATGTTTCTTATTCAAACCCTATAAAATCTTATAGGAGTAGTGTATCCTTGTGAATAATATCAATAATCACCAAGAGCTCATAGACCGCCTATAGCTCTCCTAGTTTCCATATTTACTCAAATGACCACATTTTGAACTTGGATATTTTGACTTATCCAGAAGCCATGTTTCAATAGTCACTATTGAAAACTTAACGTTACGATTTAATATCCAATACCTCAAAACATCTATATGATAATATTATACTCTAATTTAAATAAATGGAGCCACGATGTCCATATCTATAAATGAAGTCCTCTATCGATTAACAAATGAATACCACCAAACTATCAAGGATAGACTATGCTATATAATCGTACTCATTGATAGCTCAAATGATAACACTTGCAACCATAAGTCCATCATTTATCTCAGGATTAAGATAGACTCTCCGATTGTCTTCATAATGAAAAAACTTTTATCTACTGACAGTTCTAGATAAAGTATTTCATTGTGATCCAGTTCAATGCTCATAGTGTACTAGATTCTTTACTCAAAGCCACTTTGATGATTTTAGACTCATCATACCACATTTGATCCCACTGAAATACTAGCAAAAGAATCTACAACTTTAACAAGATAAAGGTGCCCAACCTTTACCTTAAGTTGTAAACTATTCAAGACTAACTAAAGAATTGTGTCTACCTCATACATATCCAAATGTACGAACAATTATTCTTTTCTCATAGTTTTTTGACCTTATAATTATTTACTTTTTACAATTATAATAATTAAACTATAAATGCTATAAGACTTGTTAAACCAGAAATCACTTTATTAATATGAATAAATTGTCAAAAACACTATTACACTCTTGCTATTGAGCATAATCCTAACAAAGACTACCTATGTAAGATTTAGAGCCTTAGCATTCATATATTGAGGGTTTTTGTTTCTACTCGTATATGAACTCTTCAGAACAGTTTTGTTTCAAATATGATCTCATTTTTGCATAATGCTCATTGATTGCCATAGAACATAAAAATTATGTGGACTACTTGTGTGAATTGTATTCCCTTGTTAGATAGACTTTTTGATATGATTCTAGGCAATGTGTGTGCTTAACTTCTATTTATTGCCCAAACACTTTCCATGTCCCTTATGTGTGCTCCTATTGCCAACTTTGAGGCCAAACACAAACCATTCATTTCATCACTCACATCTCCATATGTAGAACCTAGGGTTACAGATTGCACAGCGGAAGGGTTTTAAGTTTTTTTTATGCAATCATCAAGTAAACCTAATTGTACAATAATAATCGAAAACAACAAAGAATGTTAAACGATTTCATACGAGCGTTGGAGGCTCCTTCTCTTTAATGCGATCTGCTCCCTGATTTGAACCACAAGATCTTCCTCGCTATGTGGGCGTGTCACGGTACTCAGGAACAAGGAGGATGAAGAGACACACGAAAGCAACACCTTGCTATGGGTATAGAATGCAGCCAAGCTAAAAAAATATATATAATAAGAATGACTTTTTTTTTTTCCTTTTTGTTTCTTGGTTGCCACACCTCTCTATCTGTTTCTCTTTTTTATTTTGCATGAATGTGTAGTGTGATTCCAGTGAATCAAAATTCACTTATCCTTTTCAAATATATCTAATATATCTAATATATTAAAAGGAATAATAAGTATTTTAAATTTAAACTTAAATTCAAATACTTAGATAATTGATTTAGTAAAAATAAAATAATCCTATTATTTTATCTTCACCTAAATCCAAATATCAATCAACACCCTCCATCAATAATTAATAACATAATTAAATAATCTTATTATTTAATTGTTATAATCATTAAATTCATTAATTAAATAATCTTGTCATTCAATTAATTCTCGAATAGATACGTGTCACTTTTGTAACACAATTAATTGGACAATCCGATTAATTAATCGTGACTCTTGTTACCTAAATCGATCGGGCTAGCAAGGGGACCTAATGGACCCACAGTATTTTGAGCTCCAATAATCCTTAGAAGTAATTAATTAAACTCTTTAATTAATATTTCATGATTATTAACTTCAGTGTTATTCCACTAAAAACCCGAAGCTGCACTCTCTCAACTGTAGACGTTTTTACACAAACCAATAACTTTTGGTGTCCATCGATATAGTTATTACATATGGTATAATCCTCCACAAGTAGTTCATAATTAGAGTTGAGTCATAATGTCCATTATACCCCTCTAATTATATCTTTCCATTAAGTACCATTGATTATCTAATGAATAATAAATCCTACATTCCTTATGGAATTAGAAGAGCGCTCATATTGTTCAAGCCCCGAATCAACCCTTAAGGGAACTACTATCTACTTCTCACAAGAAGGAGTGGATTCTAATATTGTGTGCAGACCTTCCTAGTCACAAGCTAAACCGCGATTCCAACATACAAAGTTATTGATCAGGAATGCAACTCTGATCTCACCCATGGTATATTAATAACCACGATCTAACCTGTAGGAGTCGATAAGACACTCAGGATTAAAATCATCCATATATAGCCATCATTTGTCGATATATATATGAATCTTAGCGTAAACGGATCTTAGTTTGAGATTCCTATAAATCGTGGCCTAGTCCTATATGACCACATCATACAAGGTGTCTCCATTCTCATATCAACATATGAATGATCCAGGATAAGATCACAGTACATTACGGAATGGACCGCAGTTGTAGATTAACCACAAATAAAGTACTCAGCTTTATTTGCTATCTACGAACTGTTTAGATTGCTTGTTTCAAACTGAATCCATCTATATATGACACTCATATACTCAGTTCAAAATTACATCCGGCAATCTAGGATGTTAAGTGCACATGTTATATATAAAGTATGACACAAAATGAATGAATATACTACTTCTTTTATTTATGTTCAAATCACATTTACAAATTACAAGCTTTAGGGCAAAAACCCCAACAACATAAACAACCATTTACACTAAACACAAGCCATACCTTAGTTGTTGATCATAAATTTAATGCATGAAGTATAAATGCAAACATTTAGCTCAAATTGTAAATAGCGTGTACTTAGGCGTTTATTAAAACTATGCAAGTTATAGACGCAAAAAATTGTGCAAGTGTGAAAATTCAACACTTGAAGCCTTTGATGTATTAATTGTAACGCTACTCAAAAATAAGAGTACAAAAATTTGCATTGTTGAAATTCAAAGTCTTAGCCTAGACGTTTTAAATTCAAATTGTATAATGAGCTTGAAGTCAAACTGTTTAAGTATGATCAATAACTCTAGAATTCCACTCCATTTCTTTAATTCACCAAAAATCTACCCATGGTCCCATTACAACCCATAAGGAAAGCCCTAGTTAATCTTTTAGAAAGTCTAGATTGGGAATACGATTTATCGCATGTTATTTCCACGTTTGTGGCACATCAATTCTTTTATGAGATTAATTCCCTAAACTATGCTTTATTTGATAGTATTCATGTGCGTTATAATTGTTGTCTTTACATAACTTCCAAACTCGCATATGCTTGATAAGAGTGAACTTAGGATTTTGAGAGAAAGTTTGACTAAAATTCGGTGAGGATTAGAGTCAAGGCAAATTGTGTTCTTGCATTCAAGTGCTTCATTTTTGAAACTTTGTATTTAGAGTGTGGATTCACGGTGTTGCGTACTTTTAAGGAAGTAATCATGTTAGCCTTTAAATTAGCGGTTTTGGTATGTGCCATTCCTATATTGTACATCTCTCGTTGCATCACTTTATTGTTTGGCTCTCGCAAAATGTTTTTATTGTGCGTTGTGTTTTGTTTGTTTTATTTTAGAACTGTATTGCTTTTGTGTTACTATTATTTGTAGTTTGCTCGCGGACGAGCAAAAGTCAGGTTTGGGGGTTTGATTGCACTAAAAATGTTCACATTTAGTGCTCCCAAACTTAGATTTTGTAACTGATTTCCGAGCCTTTTTTGGTGTTTAATGTTGTAAATAAGTGTATTTCAGGTATTTCGGCTCATCAGGGGTATTTTAGACCAAACTGGAGAAAAGTAGCAAAATCAGGGGTAAAAGAGGGCAATTACGTAATTATAAAGAATCAGGGGCCAACGAGCAAATCTGGATATATTATTGCAGATTCGGTGATTAACGAAGAGTTTAGGGGTGCATTATGTAATTCGCCAGCCAAAGCAGGCATTAGCGCCACATCACCTTGCAGAACGACGTCGTTTTGGTGAGATTACATAGGAATGACGTTAGGATGACGTCACGTCGTCTTCTTCAGCAAGCGAGTCCACCCATTTACCTGGTTGACTTGATTGACCTGGTTCAGACTTGGCAATGACCCGTCTCTTTGCTGGCCGTTTTTTGATAGTTTTTTCTGTGGTTTTCCTTCCAGAATGATGGTCGAACCTTCCTTGGTCCGTTTCCTCCACTTTATGCCTCTCATGCTCACGATCTCTCTCTCCTCCAAGAGCTCCAAGTCTCCAAAACCTCCATGGCTGACTTGAAGCTTCTAACACCTCCCAACTGCTTTGTTCCCGCATGTAACACGTCTAAACCAGCGTAATATCCACGGTTTCATGCCGAGAGCATGTTCTCGCAGACCAGATGACGTAAACTTAAGGGAAACCATGAAGAATCTTTGTGACCTTCGAATAGAGAGAACAAACCCGTGAGCCATCGAGAACAAAAGCGCAAGAATACCTGAAAATGATGCCAACTCGCCCACTTGCCTCTCCTGTCACTACTTGCCTCTCCGAACTTGTTAAGCACACCTTACTACCTTATAAGACCACCTAGATAACTTAACTAAAATGGGGGGGGGGGGAGGGGGGACTCATTAACTTACTTGAGATTAATTTAGTTAGTTTTAGTTGAAGAATCTCAGAGAGAGAAGCACTCTCTCACTTGGTTTTAGTTCGTAGACATTGTCCCATCACTTTCTAGGTAGCCAAACACCATTTTTAGGTACCTAGACTTGATCTTTTGTAGTTGCTATAGAAGGATATTGTGCTTGGATTGCAATGAGGAGTCATCTTGGCCAAGAAACCAATCCAAATGGGTTTGTTTTGCTCTTCTTTTGTATTTTCTTGTTTATATATTTCTATATGTAACTAAACCATTTTTGTTGGGGGATTGATGTAACTCTTGTAATTAAACCATTGATTAATCAATCTATTTGTTATGTCACTCTCTAAGGTTTTGTAACTGTGTATTATGAACTATAATGATATGTGGATGATATGTCTTGCATATACATGTATTTGTGCACACTTGGTAGTTGATATTCATGCATTAAGTGTCTACTAGGTGTATGAACCTTTCACTATCCATTTTGTAGAGATTTCTCTAAGTAATTCATAACTTTGGTTAGTTAGAGAATCTCTACATCACTATTTCGAAATTCTCTCTTAATCACTTATCTATGATTTTAGACTATGTGTGAGATGATGGATTTGGTACTTCAATTGTTGATGATGAAATGCATGCCTTAGAATGGTTGTGATTGTGCTTAAATGAATGATTAGTTAATGAAATGGTTATTACATAAGTGAATCAATCCCCTAACATCTTTAATCTAGCTTAATCTCATATTGTTGTAGTAGATTTGGTAATTTAGTTCATAGCAAACTTAGTATAATTGATTTAGATAGCATTAAATAGTGAACTTGATAGAAGTTAGAAATTGATAAGCAATGATAACCTAGAGCTTACTTGTTAGCTAAGTCACCTCCCGGTGGGAACAACCACCCTTACTAGTGTACCCATTACTACTCGTATGACTTGTACACTTGCAATTGGTGAACCACCCGCACGCCCCTTTAATTCCCGTTATAGTTTAGTTGCTTAGCATCCTTGACTTAGGATCCACTTGGCCTTAGTCATCCTCATTAATGTATTTAGGAACCCTGTCGGGGCCGGTCAAGATTTATCTTTGATCGCGTTCCAAATGTTCACATTTAGCGCTCCCTTTTCTTGCCTTTGGTGCTCGTTTCCGAGCATTCTTATGGATATAACTTGTGTTTTGGTTAAGTTCAAGTGATATGCCATCTAGGAAGGTATTTGCATTAAAGTTGG
The DNA here is from genome assembly GCA_035582765.1 of Acer negundo. Lineage (NCBI taxonomy): Eukaryota > Viridiplantae > Streptophyta > Magnoliopsida > Sapindales > Sapindaceae > Acer > Acer negundo. The sequence goes on along the minus strand of CM069231.1, from coordinate 19,822,713 downwards.
AGAAAAGAAGTCAAAAGAGGAGAAAAAGCCATGAAAGGAGGAACTCGCGGGACATAACCCGCGACACAAAGCCACGGGAATCAGCGGAGAGAAACTTCCCACCAGTTGAGCTGCGGGAATCAGTGGAGAGAAACTTTCCACTAGCTAGAAGACTTGAACTTGCGGGGATCTTCCCCACGAGTTCGGTTCGTTAGATTGAAACCGCTGGGCAGAATGAGAAGAAGTTGCAGAAGATACTGCAGAAATTTATGGTTTCATACCTGCGAGACTGTGGATGCAAAGCTGCTGAGGTTCTGAAAAAAGACCCTACGAGATCTTGCCACGGGATGTAAACCGCTGCACGAAGCCGCAGACAATGCTTCTAGGGGCAATTCTGGTTTTTTCCCTTGTCCAACTGCAAACCAATGTTAAGGAGGCTGTTTTCTGATGTAAAAAAGACAAGGAGAGTTTGAGAGAATATTTTTAGAGACTATCTTTTAGCTTAAAAGATTTCAAGGTTTATTGTTATTTTTAGATTGCTTAGTTAGAAATCATTCTTGAGAGTTACTCGTGATCATCTTGGCTTGCATTTGTTGTAGAGAAGGGTGTTATTCGTCCTTGGAAGCTGTCAAGTAGAGGTGGCCATGGTTTCGGTTAAACCGACGGTTTTGCCCGCGGTTTAACCAAAACCGTACTTCCAAAAACCGCACCGAAACCGAAACCGAAACCGAAACCGAAACCGAAACCGGCGGTTTCAAAACCGATCGGAAACCGGTTGAATCGGTTACGGTTTCGGTTTGGGTACTTCCAAAAATCGTCAAAAACCGGCGGTTTTAACCGCGGTTAAACCGCCGGTTTTTTTATAAATAAAAAAATAAAAAAAAATTGACTAATCAGAAGTTGACACGTGGCATTTTTTTGAATTTTTTTTTTGAAAAACCGAAACCGAACCTAAAACCGTCGGTTTTTAAACCGAAACCGAAACCGAAACCGTAAAACCGCCGGTTAGAAACCGTGTACCAAACCGGTTTTCCGGTTACGGTTTCGGTTTCGGTTTCGGTTTTGGGTGGCCACGGAACCGAAACCGCCGGTTTCAAACCAAAACCGAACCGAAACCGAACCGTGGCCACCATTACTGTCAAGTCTTCGAGAGTTGTATTTCTTCTTTCCTTCATACTTATGCTATTCTTAGTGATCATGTGTAACTAACCCACTTAAGTTGGGGGATTTATGAAAGTGATGATATGAACCACCTTAAACCACAAATATTTGTATTGATCACTTGTGTTTATGAATGTTTGAATTGATTAAATCATAACATGTTTCTTATAGATCTTAGAAAAGCATGTGTTGATAAGTGTAGTAAGAGTTGATGAAATGCCTTATTCATAACTTTTGAAGTAGGCATTGACTCCAATAACTCATTAGTAGAGTGTGTGATTAATAGTGATATCCTTAGACTCACACTCTTAATCAAGTTCCAACCTAATTCTCACTAATTGTTCTTCTAAGTCTTTAGAGAATATTTGAGTGAGTTGTTTTGCCCTCAATTGTAAAAGGAACTAACCTTAGTGATTGGGTTTACAAGATATAAGAGTGACTACTCGGTGGTGAATCATTGCGAATTTCATATCTCCTCTAACATTTTTAGCTCATTAATCTTTAATCCGTAAAAATTGAATTAGTTATTCTTGTGATAATTAACTAGGCCTTCTATTAACTAATCGCCCTAGTTCTCTATGGGAACGACACCCTTACTCGTGTACACCATACTCGTTTACGATTTGTGCACTTGCAAAAGGGGTTTTTAAACCCGCGCGTCCCTCTAGTATAACTGACATAGAATAGTGTAGTTTTGTAGAACCGGTTTAGGTACGTCAAGATTTATGGCGTCGCTGCCGAGGATAGTTGTGCGTTAGTTAGATTTATAAGTTGAATTGTTAGATAAATTTCAGAATTACAATACCTTTTAGTCATACTTTAGTAAAATATTTGTCTTTTCCATAATTGATCTCTGTGATTTTTCTTGAATATGTGCAGAATCATTGCTGTAAACTCAGTGGAGGATATACGATGCATGAAAGAATTCTAATTGCCCATTGTGGCAGAACATCCTTCAGCTATATCATAAAGCTGAAGAGCTTACACTACAACATCCTGCCAAGCTATTTCGGGAAACCGAATGAAGACGTGCTTCAGTTTATAAAAGAATACTACAATGCTATCACCACGATACCATTGTGCAGGTTAACCGAGGATTTACTGAGAATGCATTATTTTTCATACTGCATAAAAGACCATGCCAAGAAGTGGCTCATGGCCTTACCGGCAGGGACTCTCATTACTTGGGCCGAGGTGGAGCAGGAATTCTTCTCCAAATTCTTCCAGTCCGGGAAAACCAAAGAAATAAAGGGAATGATTGCAAACTTCCAAGATGAGGAAGGAGAAGCATTCCATGAATCATGGGAGAGGCTCAAGCTTCTTTTAGCATAGTGCCCACACCACAATTCACACTTCAGTCACAGGTGCATTCTTTTTATGATGGTTTTACAAGACTCACACAGACGATCGTTGACAATGCCTGTGGTGGAGCGATGAGAGAATGCACCGCAGACTTTGTGTTTAACAAGTATGAGATGTGAGTACAAAAGGAAGCTGTAGTGGAAGTGCACATTTGGCCATGCAAATGAAGACATTGTCTAACAATGTCAAGGCAATGATGGTCTGTCAGCAGGGGCAACAGAATGAGCAAGTGAAGGTGTGCCAAGCATGTGGAATGATTGGTTATGGAGTAGATGTTTGCCCCTCCCAAATAGAGGTTTATTCAGAGGCAGAGGCTCAAGCCATGTACCAGCAGAATCAGGGAAGGAAGAGAAATAGTAACAATGCCTATCAACAATCTAGAATTATCAGAACCAATCGTGGGGTGGAAACAACTACCGGAGTCAGTATCATGGCCAACAAGGTGCTGAAAGTTCAAGCCAGTGGAACAATCACAATCCCTTACAATTTTATCAACAGGAAATTGACCACCGAATGATAGGTATATAAGCGTCACTAAAGAATTTATCGATTAAATTAGGACAGGTGATGAAGGCAAATGGGCAGCAAGAGAGGGGGAAAGCCCTAATGCATGAGCAGGCCCATGCCATTACTAGTTCTAGGAATGGATACACTACCAAGGAGCAGGACCCAGGGAGTTTTGAGTTGAGCATCACTGTGGGGAACTCTTCGAAGGAGAATGCCATGCTTGATTTAGGAGCCAACATCAACATGATGCCATACTTTGTGTATGAGAGGCTGGGATTGAGTGGCCTCAAGCTAACATCCATTTGTTTAGGTCTGGCAGACCAGTCATCAAGGAACCCTTGAAGACTAGTTGAAGACGTGATACTCAAGGTTGATTGGTTGCTCTTCCCTACGGATTTTGTCGTCTTAGATGTAGAGGATAGGGATGAGCATGGAAATTCCCAACCTGTATTGTTAGGAAGGCCGTTTATGGCAACCTCGAGAGTTGTTGTGGATGTTCATGGAGGGAAACTCACCTTGAGCGTCTTGGATGATGTGGTGGAAATTGATGTGTTTATTGCTGAGCCAAAGATCAGGAAAGAAATTGAGAATGAGGTAGGATGCTTATCTAACCAAGTCTCTCCTGAATCCGAAGAGATGGATGAATTTCCGAGGGCTTTGGAAGAGGATGTGAAGACCTCAAATGATCTAGAGGTAAAGAAGAAGAGGAATTGATAGACCTCAACAAGGAACTGATGTTGAGAATAGAGAAGGTTGAGCAAGAGAAGGAGGAGCAATTGAAATATCTCTCTAAGGTCATGCATCTCATGGATGATCTGAAAAAGGCCTATGCATTATCTGCACAAAAAAATGCAAGAAAGGATATTTGACCTCATGAAGGAAATAGAGGTGAGGGATATGATGGATGAATTAAACATAGCCTGTCTAGCAAGGAAGCGCTCCGCTAATGATCTCAATGCCATGGTAAAGGTTGACAAGCAAGAAGGTAGTTTCTATTCTCCTACTTGTTTTTATTGCGGAACTCAAGGGCACAAAATGCCTTATTGCATGAAGTCCAATGAGTTTTGCAAAACTAGTAATATGGTACCCTAGAGGACATTTGGGAAGGCTAAGGCAAATATGGGTCCGAAAGGACTCGTACAAATTGTCTCCTCCACTTCAGTAGGAGTCCACACTGGGATTTGTGATGTGGATCCTGAAAGAACACTTATTCCCTAGTTTGCCACAGTCACCTCTTATATTGTATTCAGAGCTAGAGAGCACATTTCGTTTCGTTCACATTTGAATGTGCGAACATTTTAATGGATTTCGTGTATGTGCAGGTTCTTGGGCTAGAAGAAAGGTTGGATTCGATCGTTGTATATACTAATAATTTTGTTTTGTTTGTAATTATTATTTAAGGACAATTAAATAGGTTAGGGGTTCATTTGATCCATAACTTCGGATATTAATTATGTAAATGAATATCATTTATTGTGTGATGTCCCTAGTATTAAGCTAGGAATTTTTGTGTTGTGTGAAACGCATTTGTGCAGGATTTGGAGGAACTAAATTCAAGAGAGGCTATGCTTGCCGCGACCTCAAGACTGGCAGGATATTAGCTGCCAACTAGATGGAACAAAGACGTGGAGACATCTTGTCTTGATCAGCGAGACTCGACTGGAAGGAAGGAAGTCGCTAGGAAGAAGAAGAAACTAGCAGGCATTTTGAGATGATCCCAGCGACTTTAATCAGCGGGATTTAAGCCGCGGGTCTGAATGACCCTAACCCACTGAAATTCAAGCAAAGGCCAGCGAGAGTTAACTGAAGAGAAACATGTCGCGGATCAGAAGACCCCAAACCCGCGAGACTTTAGAGGAATAATGCTGTGATTTCATACCAGTGGGACTTTAGCTGCGTACCAGAAGAGGAAAACTTGTGGGAATACACAGCAGAACTTGAAGCAATAGTGCTTTTTACTCGCGAGTTCATCCCACTGGAAAATTCACGTGAGTAAGGCCGCAGATAATCCTAAGTCAGTTAAAAGAGGTAAAACGCAACTTCTTGGATCTGATTTTCAGATTCCACAAGGTTGCTCTCATTTCTCATAACTTTTCTTCTGGAATTTCGTGCAAGGTATTACTAAGAACTCATCTCTTTGACTTAGTTTCAACTCTTCTCTCTTTTTATATCTTCCTTGATTCTTGAAAAGATGGTGATGCAATGTTGCTAAAAACTTTGAGAAATGGGAGGTCATGTCTAAAAGTTGCATTTAAAGATAATTGCATGCTAGGGTGATAATTTGGTTTATAATGATAACATGAGTAATACACTATGATTCTTGAATGAAGTGAAATGGTATATTTGAGGAATGAATGGTGTTAATAATTTGTATGTTAACTCGTGTCTTGAGTAGGGTAAGACAATGACAAGATTATGGGCATCATGACACACACACTTTAAGTAGATTGTGTAATAGTAATTAGGATACTTAATCTAGACAGTAGTATTCACTAGTTCCATTAATCTTTCTAACTTATAGTATATATGATATCTATTTGTTTACTCCGGGGATATGGAAAACGCCATCGAAGATGTGTTGGTCTATGAATTTTTCGAGAGGAACATCCTTGACTGCATGGCTTGTGAATATTATGTGTTAGAAAAGGGTCAAGAGACAGATTAGGTAGAGATATTAGTTTGGGCTAGCACCACAATGGAAGAAAAGGAAACCCGGGAGCACATTCTATGGGATGAGCAACCACGTACCATTCCCTCTCCTAGTTTAGAGCTCAAACCACTCCCCTCTACCTTGAAGTACGCATTCATAGGGAGTAATGAGACACTTCCAGTTATTATTGCATCAGACTTGCAACCTGAAGAAGAAAAGGAATTGCTCAATGTCTTGAGATACTACTGTTAGGATTATGCTCAATAGCAAGAGTGTAATGTTGTAATTAACAATCTTTTTCATATTAATAAAGTGATTTCTGGTTTAACAAATCGTATAGCATTTATAGTTTGTATTATAATTGTCAAAGTAAATAATCATAAGGTCTAAAGACTATGGGAAAAGAAGAATTGTTCGTACATCTGGATATGTATGTGGTAGACACAATTCTTTAGTTAGTCTTGAATATTGTTCACAACTTAAGTTAAAGGTTGGGCACCTTTATCTTGTTAAAGTTGTAGAATTCTTTTGCTAGCATTTGAGTGGGATCAAATGAGATATGATGAGTCTAAAATCATCGGAGTGTCTTCGAGCAAAAGGATCTAGTGCACTGGGTGCATTGAACTGGATCACAATGAAAAGCTTTATCTAGAACCGTCAATAGATAATAGTCTTTTCATTATCGGGACAATCGGAGAGTCTATCTTAATCCTGAGATAAATGATGGACTTATGGTTGCAAGTGATATCATTTGAGTTATCAATGAGTACGATTATATCGCATAGTCTATCCTCGATAGTTTGGTGATATTCATTTGTTAATCGATAGAGGACTTCATTTATAGATATGGACATCGTGGCTCCATTTAATTAAATGAGAGTATAATATCATCATATGGATGTTTTGAGGTAATTGGATATTAAATCTCAACGTTGAGTTTTCAATAGTGTCTATTGAAAACATGGCTTCTGGACAAGTCAAAATATCCAAGTTCAAAACGTGGTCATATGAGTAAATATGGTAACTTGGAGAGTTATAGGCGGTCTATGAACTCTTGGCGATTACTGATATTAATCACGAGGATACACTATCTCCAATATGATTGTCTAGGGTATGAATGAGGAGCATCTTCCTTTTCTATCTTTATTTAAGAGTTCGGTTTTAGCTCTTTAGTGGAATGAGTTAAAATTAATGGATCGGACCTAAGTGAATCATTTGTTGATTGTGATTAGGTTATGTCTATTGAAGCTTAAATTTAGATGGCCCGCCAAGATCCCCAATCCACACGGACTTGCATGGATCACTTGATATATTCTACCGGACCAATTTAAGGGTCCATCTAGAATTGCATTTAATATATTAAGAATATAATTTGCACATTATTTAAGTAATGGGCTGCTCAATTATATTAATATATTAATGAAAGACATGTGGGCTTGTTTCTTTTAGTAAGAATGGGTCTGGTTCACATGTGGGCTTTTTTATTTAAAGTCCAATGGATTAAATGAAATAGGAAAATAATATTAGGCCCATCTTATATATAAGTGGGGCGGCTAGGTTAAGGTTTTGACCTAAAAATATTATTTTGTTTCATTTGTTTTAATTAAATAAGAATTAATTGATTTATTGATTAATTGTTTAATTAAAGAAACAAATCTTTCCTAAAAGTAAAAGACTTGTTTGATAAGTAAATAAATAAATTAGTATTATTTATTTAATCAAATAAGGAGTTTTTTTTTTTATTTAGTCAAATAAAAGAATAAAAATAAAAGAGTTGGATTAGGGTTTGAAGTCTATAAAGTTAAGAAGAATTAGGGTTGAATTTTAGTCACCCTATATAAGTGACATGATGAAATTCGGCCAACCCTAATTAGACACTACATAGAATTCGGCAACCCTAAAGGAAAAAGAAGAAAAATTCGGCCAACCTATATATATGTTCTTATAGGGTTCGGCCACATCAATGAATTGGTGCTTGAGTTTTTATTTTCTTTCTTCTTCTTCTTAATTCTAAGAGAGTTTTTATTCTAGAGAGACAAAAAGGAGTGAAAAATTATTCTTTGATAGTATACAATTGCTTAAACATCAATAAGCTTGTGTATACGATATCGATCTAGGTTCACGCGAGTTTCGATCATAAGATTGTGAACTCAAAAGTGACCGGAATAATTTTGACATTCTTTTGATTGTTTTGTGACTAACAAAGAAAAGAAAGTATTTGTTTGGTCCATTCACAGGTTTGCAATTCAAAGGAAAGGGAGACCACGCTCCTAGGTGATCCACGTTCGTGCTCGGATTGAAGGTCTTGCGGATTACCATCGACGTAAGTTAATCGGATCACGCGACAAGAGGTAATTTACTTTTGTTGATATATATGCATGTTTATTGATTAAAAGGGTTTAAGGTTCATAAAGTAAAAATTTTAAAAGTCACTAAATCGTCTTTAGTATCGCTTCCGCTGCGTGTGACACTTTTATTTGTTTATTTTTCCCTACAACTACATATAGGCAATCAGGTGGTCGCTGGATGACCTGAAGGGAATTAGCCCCACCACTTGCATGCATAAGATATTGGATGGTTCCAAGATGAATATAGTGGGTCAAAGGAGACTTAATCCAATCATGAAGGAGGTATTCAAGAAGGAAGTCCTCAAGTTGTTAGAAAATGGGATCATTTACCCCATTTCATATAACAAGTGGGTTAGCCCTATTCATGTAGTACTAAAGAAGTCTAGGTTAATTGTGGTAAAGAATGAAGACAATGTGTTGGTACCTTAGAGGGTTCAGACAGGTTGGCGAGTACGCATAGACAGGAAACTCAACACGGCCACCAAAAAGGATCATTTTCCGCTGCCATTCATTAACCAGATGTTGGAACGTCTAGCAGGCCATAGTCATTACTGCTCTTTGGACGGGTACTCTGGATATAATCAGATTGCTATCGACGTTATAAGGAGTTTGTAATCCCCAAGATTAGTCAGAGAAATCAGAGCATTCTTGGGGCATGCAGGGCCCTTGTGTCATTTGCTTTAGAAAGAGATTGAATTCGACTTCGATGAGAAGTGCATATCTGTATTCAATACACTTAAGGAGTTTGCCTTTCGAGCTAATGTGTGATGCTTCCGACTATGTAGTTGGGGCAGTTTTAGGAAAAAGGGTAGACAAGATTCCACATGCCATCTACTATGCTTCGAGGACTCTGAATGACGCACAATTAAACTACTCAACCACAGAGAAGGAGATGCTAGTAGTGATCTTTTCATTGGAGAAGTTCCGATCATATCCGATATCTCCTCCATAAGAAGAACGCCAAACCTAAACTTATTCGATGGATCCTTCTATTACAAGAATTCAACTTAGAGATCCGAGACAAGAAGGGAAGCGAGAACATGGTAGCAGACCACCTGAGTAGGATAATGCTAGATTCATAAATGGACGAGGACACCCTTCCATTGAGAGCAGTTTTTCAGATGAGCAGCTGTTGAGACTGAGCGACACAGAGCCATTGTATGTTGACATAGTCAATTACCTCACAAACTAAATTTTCCCAGCAGATATGACTAGTCAAGGGAGAAAGAGATTTGTTTTCAATGCAAGGCAGTATTTTTGGAGTGACTCGTACTTGTTCAGACACGGGGCGGACCAGATCATTAGAAGATGCATCCTTGAGATTGAACAGTTAGATATCTTGAAGTTCTATCACGAGCTTTAATGTGTGGAACAAATACACGGTGTATACAATATTAATCTAGAGGGGAGAAGGGGGGGGGGGGGGGGGGTTGAATAGATTTTATATGAATTTACCCAATTTTCGTAAGAATGTCAATTTTACTAAAACGCCCCTAAACTAGTCAATATAAAATATCAAGTGTACGAAATGCAGAATAATAAATGACACAAGATATTTACGTGGAAACCCTCACGGGAAAAACAACGGGCTGTTATGTGAGCCACACACGAACCTTGAATCCACTAAATGTGTTAAAGATTACAAACTGATCCCGCACACACCTACCTAATCCCAGTATAAGTGAACCTAGTTCAATTGCTCATGTGAACACCTAATCCCGGTCATCACACAAGACTTACTTCTCTGAAGAGATCATACCCTATTGTGAATATGCAATGATATCCAAATATGCAAGATAGAGCTAGGGTACTCTAGATGCTTACCTATGATTATATGATGACAATAAAATCAATCCTAGATAAGAAAATAGCTATATGTCATGGCATACAACTTTAGCTAAGTAAAGGATAACCAATCCTAGATACAAAACTATCAAAAACAATCTCAAACATTTCAATGAGATTAATTAGCTAGATATATATATCTATCATGAAATCTTAGTTATCAAAAAACAATCTCAATCCTGCAATGAGATTAATTGGCTAGATGGCATATAAACAATAAAACCTAGCTATCACAAAATAACCAAATCAACACAATCTCAATCTTCTGTGTAGAAATTACTCTAAGAACATACAAGTAATAAATGAGATAAAATTGATAAGTAAAAACATTAATTATGTAAGATAATAGTGTTCAACATACGATACCATGTGTGTTGAAGAAGACCTATGCATTAGCACATGCTAGATAAACCTAGATGATGATTTATGCATATGGAAATGGGTTTGGAGAGTTAAAGAAGCAATCTTGGTGCTTTCTCTCACTAGGGAACTCTTAATCTCTCTCTAGGGTTTTGTATCTTTTGTTCCTTGAATACAAATGAGAGAAAAAGATGTATTTATAGTGCTATGATGATTGCCCTATAAATTATGTGACTTGCCCTTCAATAATGAGCCAAATTCAACTCCAAATGAGTGAGATATGGCCAAATTACAAAACAGGGTTGGGACTGCCGCTAGCATGCCACTATCACCCAAGGAGCAGCACTTGAACCGCAATGAATTGCTATCAGTAGCATGCCGCTCTCACTCAAGGCGCAGCACTCGAACCTTGGCGAAGCGTCACAACACAAAGCTTGATTTTCAAGCGACTTAAAAAATGGCCAAACGACATCGAAACCTTTCATATAATATATCGTTGGAAAGGTATGAAAGTCTAATTTGTACTCCAATTTAAAGAATGATATTTTGATGTCCGTAGAAAAAATTATGGTCAATTGAGTAAGCAATGGTCAGATTCGGATAACAGCAGTGATGCCCTGTTTTAGCGGTCAGTTTGGAGATTTCAAAACCAATCCAAACGGTCATGAAATATTACGAATAATATACCATTGGAAAGGTATGGGTGTCTAGTCTTCCCAAAATTTTACAAAACTCAATTTAAATCTTTTTATAAAAATTTATGGTCACAAGACCATACAAAGGTTAGTTTTGAAAAACATTTAAATCATTGAAATCCAATCTTTTGAAACTAGACACTTTACTCCAAATAACCAAACCGAGTCTAACACTTATCCAAGTGACGAATGAGACCTTCTCAAGGTGGTCAACCATCATGCTAAGACATGCACACCATCGTGCAAGCACGGACGTTTCCGATCATCTTTGGGAAATGAATTACACCACACTTAAAACTAACAAGCATGAAGTGCACGTGTGGGAAGTGAATGCATCATAATGCCTAACATGTCATGGCATTGTCATTGAACAAGGTGCACTCAATTAAAAACATGCATGAATAGAATTCATGGCTTTGCATCCTAATGCCTAAATATGTCATGGCATTTCAATGAACAAGATGCAATCATATAAACATGCATGAAGAGACTTCATGGCTTTGCATCCTAATGCCTAAACATGTTATGGCATTTCAATAAACAAGATGAAATTATATAAACATGCATGAAAAGATTTCATGACTGTGCATCCTAATGCCTAAACATATTATGGCATTTTAATGAACAAGATGCAATCAAATAAAACATGCAAGAAGAGATGTTCAAGAACATGCATGCACACATATAAAACACACAACATACAAGAATAAGATATATGCATGAGTTGTGTGTGTGTGCAATTAGATCTCTTCAAAGCAAGAAAGCACTAGAATATATTTTTGGTGCTTCTTCTCTTGAGGTTTTGAGTAGGCCTTGGTTGTGCAAAACACCAACCATCAAATACCTAAGCTACCCTTACATCAAGCCCCAATATGTGGTTTGTCCATGAAATAAGCAAATCAATAAGTGAATCCTTACAATCTCCCCCTTTGGCTATTTCGTGACAAAACCACCACTCACATTGATCCTCACAACATAAATAGAAACTAAAGGGATTTTCTACATTACAAAGAGATAATTAAAAGCTATGATCTTCAAGTCTTCAATCTCTTGTAGAACAATCAATCTTTGAAAACAAAGTTTCTATACTTTCCAATACAAGTATATGTGAGATTAATCAAGTGAGATAAAACAAGCATTTGCAATAAGAATTTAAGCACAACATCATGCAATGTATGTGTAATGCAAATGCCCCCCCTAATGGGTTACTCTCCTACAATAGGTAAACTCACCAATCATGCGAATGCTATAACAATTTAGCAATTTAGAATTCTCCCTCTAACTACATACTACTCCCCCTTTTTGTCATGAGATAGGCAAAGGAGTAGTCCTCAACCGGGTCACTTGTAGCAAAGAGAGATAGTAGCATACATTTCATTTGCATAATCATATAATGCACTTTATGCAATTCAATTAATTTGAGAGAACAAGGAGAATTATTTTTCATAAAACTGTGCGAACATGTTGCATTCAAATCCAAAAGCAATGGTATTTGGCAAAGCAAATGACAAAGGTTTCCTTTAAGAATTCAAACCAATTTGACCATTTATCATGAATCAAGCAAGAATATAGAGTTTTTAATGAATTCAATTTAATGAGCAACTATATCTAACCTTACAAGCAAAACGTGGCATGAACGACTTTTTTTGCACCCTATTTGAATTTTCCGGGTAAGATACCGATATTATAGTAGCCATGTTCCACAAGTAAAGAAATAGAGACATTTTGATTTTCATTTGAGTTTCATTTGCTTTTTCACACATTATTTTTGCATTTAAGAAAATGCAATCAACAATTCATGCTTTTCATTTTTAGCATGTCATTTGAAATCATGCTTTTCACATTTTAAGCATGTCATATAAAATCACGCTTTTCTCATTTTAAGCATGTCATTCAACAATCATCATGTCATGGAGATCATTATAGGACATTCAAAGAGTACTTCTTATGTTTATCTCCTAGTCCAAAAATGCATGTTTGAACATAAAAATTACGAGGATTGCATTTAAAGCATGGTTCACACTTACTGAAGAAAAAAAAAAACATATGAACATATGTGCAACCATGATACTTAAGCAATTAAAAAGAAGCATAAAATTTTCAAATTTTTGTATGTGACATGTATATAAAAGCTCTCTTTGCTTGAGTTCCCCATATGAGGTCAACTCTCAAGTCCTTTGGACCTAGTTGAACCTATATAAGACATGTTTGTCTCTTAACAAGCAGGTTCATCTTTTCTAATCCACCTAGGTTTAGGTGGTCATAGATTGCATGTTATATGAGATCCTAGGATTATTTACTCTTGTTTTCCTATGCAGATGCAAATGGGCTCTTCTTAACCTTTTTTATTCCCTCATGCTTTCAACCCTACAATGCTTAATGTACTTAAAGCACCTAGGCCTAATATGCCCATTAACACCACAATAATGACAAGTTGGTATAAAGTGAGAATTCATACCATGTCCTCGTGAAGTTGTTGGAGACTCATCATGCATTTGATGTCTCCTTTGGTGTTGAGCCGGTTCATATCTTCTTTGTGGTTGAACCGAAATGGGTTACCTCTTTGGTTGATTTAGAATTTCATGCCTTCTTGGTTGGGTAGACCGTGATTGAAGAAGGCTTGGGCATAGAGCTCTTTGGTGTTGAGATTAAGCACCGCCCTTTGTTGGCATCTTCACTTAGCCATTCTTGGATGACTTTCCAAGATCAATCTTCCTCCTTGGATGATGAGGAGGTAAGGCTTTGCCCTTGCCTTGCGCTTGAGGGTTCAATATCTTACCCTTATTCAAGTCTTGATGGTGTCTTTTTTTTTTTCCCTAAAAATTCTTAAAGGATTTTCCTTACAAGCAAGTTCATCCTTTATTGCCTTTATCTTTTGATGGCAATCTTCAATCACCTTCTCGTATTTAGACACAACAACTGTGCCTACCTTCAAGTAGTCATCAATATCCAAACTCGAAGTCATCTTAGCAAGTGAACTTCTTGCCTCTTCAAGTTCCATCTTCAACTTGCCTTCAATGTCTTTTACACATCTCACTTCATCATTTAAGTGAGTCATCTTGGCATGTTGTTGAAGATTACCCTTTTCCAATCTAAGGATATCATTCTCTTTCTCCTTCAAAAACTTTTGAAGGTAGTCAATGAACTCTTGGTTGTCCACCAAATTAACACAAGAGTTTTTGAAGAGTTTTTGGAGCTTGAACTACTAAGATCGAAGCATCTCTCACTTGTGCTTGTGAGAGTTATATCATAAAGGCTTGCTTCTCTCAAGCTCACTCCACTTCGGTTTCCAAGCTTCAAATCAACAATCTTGAAATCTTCATAAGCCAAACATTTGGTGACATCTTGAATTTCTTCTTGGTAGGAAATCGAAGATGTGAAATAGTTTTTCTCACACTCAACCGAGCTTATGGAACATACTTACACTACTTCAACTTCGCTATCTCTCATAGTATCGATCATACCAACTTCTCCATTCTTGTCATGTTTCGAAGTCTTCAAAGCAATACTCTTCTTCTTTTTAGGAGGAGTAATCTTCTTCTCCTCTTTCACCATAGAGGTCATCTCTTTCTCTTCCTTCACTTTGGAGGTCAATCCCTTATCACTTAAGCTCGTAGAACTTGAACTTTCTTCATAGAAGCTTCCACCACTTGTGCTCTCATGGTGATCATCATCTAAACTAGCTTCTTTGCTGTTGACCATAAGTGATGGGTGTCTTGTGGTTGCCTTTAGGTTGTCATTATTTAAGGTGGGAAAGGCTATGTCATTCCTATCACATCTCTCGAAACTCGAAGAGCACTCTTTACTCTTACTACAAGAGTAGACTTTTGTTTTGCCTCTTCGACTCTTGGTCTTTGAGATACCACAATCTGTGGAGATGTACTCATAACGACCACAATCACAACATTGAAGCTTCTTCATCAAGGTACCTAAGATCTTAACTTTTTCCTTCACGGTACCTTCATGGGTGACTCTTAAAATCTCCGAAGCTTCTCGAACATCTCGAGTGGTTCGGATGAGTTTGGCTTGACTCTCATCCATTGCACAAGATAAGGCACAGATAACCTTTGATTTCTATTCTGCAGCCTCGAGTTCGTCATTTGTCCACTTGGACTTGGGCTTAGGCACAGAAGCCCCATTTTCTGGTGTCTTTGTGGGAAGTGAATATCCTTCTTCCACATACATCCACACATGCTCATCTGGTCTAATAAAAAGAATTCCATTCTAACTTTCCAAGAGGAATAGTTATCCTTGGTGAGCAATGGTGGTTCAGAGATCAACGCACCCTCTAATCTCTCAAAGTCTTACATAGTGTTTGAGTAAAATGGATGCAAATGTATGAATGCCAAAAAACCACACAAAATGCACAACACACCAAAATGAGCAATGGATCACCTAAGTATATTTACGAACCCGCTCTGATACCAATTAAAACAAATATACGGTGTGTACAATATTAATCTAAAAGAGAGGGGTGTGAATTTGAAAATGCCCATAAACTAGTCAATATAAAATATCAAGTGTACGAAATGCAGAATAATAAATGACACAAGATATTTACGTGGAAACCCTCACGTGAAAAACCACGGGCTGTTATGTAAGCCACACAGGAACCTCGAATCCACTGAATGTGTTAAAGATTACAACCTAATCCCAGAAGTAATCAGCAACCTACCTAATCCCGGTATAAGTGAACCTAGTTCAATTGCTCATGTGAACACCTAATCCCTGTGTAAGACCTAATCCTGGTCATCACACAATGCGAATATGCAATGATATCCAAATATGCAAGATAGAGCTAGGGTACTCTAGATGCTTACCTAGGATTATATGATGACAATAAAATCAATCCTAGATATGAAAATAGCTATATGGCATGGCATACAACTGTAGCTAAGTAAAGGATAACCAATCCTAGATACAATACTATCAAAAACAATCTCAAACATTTCAATGAGATTAATTAGCTAGATGTATATATCTATCATGAAATCCTTGTAGGGAAAAATAATAAATAAAAGTGGTAAACGCAGCGGAAGCGATACTAAAAACGATTTAGTGACTTTTAAAAATTTTCCTTTATGAACCTTAAACCCTTTTAATCAATAAACATGCATATATGTTAACAAAAGTAAATTACCTTTTGTCGCGTGATCCGATTGACTTACGTCGATGGTAATCCGCAAGACCTTCAATCCGAGCACGAACGTGGATCACCTAGGAGCGTGGTCTCCCTTTTCTTTGAATTGCAAACCTGTGAATGGACCAAACAAAAAACTTTCTTTTCTTTGTTAGTCACAAAACAATCAAAAGAATGTCAAAAATTATTCCGGTCACTTTTGAGTTCTCAATCTAATGATCGAAACTCGCGTGAACCTAGATCGATATCGTATACACAAGCTTATTGATGATTTAGCAATAGTATACTATCAAAGAATAATTTCACACTCTCTTTTGTCTTTTTAGAATAAAAACTCTCTCTTGGAATTAAGAAGAAGAAGAAAGAAATAAAAAAAAAAACTCAAGCACAATGGATTGTGGTGGCCGAACCCTATAAGAACACATATATAGGTTGGCCGAATTTTTTCTTCTTTTTCCTTTAGGGTTGCCGAATTCTATGTAGTCTAAGATTAGGGTTGGCCGAATTCTATAATGTCACTTATATAGGGTGACTTAAATTCAACCCTAATTCTTTTCAACTTAATAGACTTCAAACCCTAATCGAACTCCTTGATTTTTATTCTTTTATTTTTGACTAAATAAAAAGACTCCTTATTTGATTAAATAAATAAAACTAATTTATTTATTTCCTTGTCAAACAAGTCTTTTACTTTTAGGAAAGATTTGTTTCTTTAATTAAACAATTAATCAATAAATCAATTAATTCTTATTTAATTAAAACAAATGAAACAAAACAATATTTTAGGTTAAAATTTTAACCTTGCCGCCCCACTTGATTAAGATTGGGCCTAACATTATTTTTTTATTTCATTTAATCCATTGGACTTTAAATAAAAAGCCCACATGTGAACCAGACCCATTCTTACTAAAAGAAACAAGCCCACATGTCTTTCATTAATATATTAATATAATTGAGCAGCCCATTACTTAAATAATGTGCAAATTATATTCTTAATATATTAAATGCAATTCTAGATGGACCCTTAAATTGGTCCGGTAGAATATATCAAGTGATCCATGCAAGTCCGTGTGGATTGGGGATCTTGGCGGGCCATCTAAATTTAAGCTTCAATAGACATAACCTAATCACAATCAACAAATGATTCACTTAGGTCCGATCCATTAATTTTAACTCATTCCACTAAAGAGCTAAAACTGAACTCTTAAATAAAGATAGAAAAGGAAGATGCTCCTCATTCATACCCTAGACAATCATATTGGAGATAGTGTATCCTCGTGATTAATATCAGTAATCGCCAAGAGTTCATAGACCGCCTATAACTCTCCAAGTTACCATATTTACTCATATGACCATGTTTTGAACTTGGATATTTTGACTTGTCCAGAAGCCATGTTTTCAATAGACACTATCGAAAACTCAACGTTGAGATTTAATATCCAATTATCTCAAAACATCCATATGATGATATTATACTCTCATTTAATTAAATGGATCCACGATGTCCATATCTATAAATGAAGTCCTCTATCGATTAACAAATGAATATCACCAAACTATCGAGGATAGACTATGCGATATAATCGTACTCATTGATAACTCAAATGATATCACTTGCAACCATAAGTCCATCATTTATCTCAGGATTAAGATAGACTCTCCGATTGTCCTGATAATGAAAAGACTATTATCTATTGACGGTTCTAGATAAAGCTTTTCATTGTGATCCAGTTCAATGCACCCAGTGCACTAGATCCTTTTGCTCGAAGACACTCCGATGATTTTAGACTCATCATATCTCATTTGATCCCACTCAAATGCTAGCAAAAGAATTCTACAACTTTAACAAGATAAAGGTGCCCAACCTTTAACTTAAGTTGTGAACATTATTCAAGACTAACTAAAGAATTGTGTCTACCACATACATATCCAGATGTACGAACAATTCTTCTTTTCCCATAGTCTTTAGACCTTATGATTATTTACTTTGACAATTATAATATAAACTATAAATGCTATACGATTTGTTAAACAAGAAATCTCTTTATTAATATGAAAAAGATTGTTAATTACAACATTACACTCTTGCTATTGAGCATAATCCTAACAATCCTAGCTATCAAAAAACAATTTCAATCATGCAATGAGATTAATTAGCTAGATGGCATATAAACAATAAAACCTAGCTATCACAAAATAACCCAATCAATACATAATCTCAATCTTGTATGTAGAAATTACTCTAAGAACATACAAGTAATAAATGAGATAAAATTGATAAGTAAAAACACTAATTATGTAAGATAATAATGTTCAGCATAACATACCATATGTGTTGAAGAAGACCCATGCATTAGCACATGCTAGATAAACCTAGATAATGTTAAGATGATGATTTATACATATGGAAATAGGTTTAGTGAGTTAAAGAAGCAGTCTTAGTGCTTTCTCTCACTAGGGAACTCTTAATCTCTCTCTAGGGTTTTTTAGCTTTTGTTCCTTGAATACAAATGAGAGAAAAAGATGTATTTATAGTTCTAAGATGATAGCCCTATAAATTATGTGACTTGCCATTCAAAAATGAGCCAAATCGGACTCCAAATGAGTGAGATATGGCCAAATTATGAAACAGGGTCAGGACTGCCGCTAGCATGCCGCTGTCACCCAAGGAGCGGTACTTGAACCATGGTGAATTGCTATTGCTAGCATGCCGCACTCACTCAAGGCGCGGCACTCGAACCGCTGCGAAGCGTCACGGCACAGAGCTTGATTTTCAAGCGACTCAAAACATCACCAAACGACATCGAAACCTTTAATATAATATATCATTGGAAACGTATGGAAGTTTACTTTCTACTCCAATTTATAGAATGACATGTTGATGTCTATAGAAAATGTTATGGTCAATAGAGTGACCAATGGTCAGATTCGGATAACAGCAGTGATGCCCTATTTTAGTGGTCACTTTGGAGATTTCAAAAACAATCCAAACGGTCATGAAATATTATGAATAATGTACTGTTATTCACCACACTTCTAAAGAATTACAGCGTGAATCATAAGGTTGCAACCCCCTACCATCCTCAAATGTCCGGCCAAGTAGAAGTCAGTAAAAGGCGTATCAAGTTGATATTAGAAAAGACAGTGAACGCAAGTAGGAAAGATTGATCGTTCAAGTTGAACGACTCCTTGTGGGCTTACAGGACTACGTTCAAGACTTCGATTGGGATGACACTATACCGTTTAATTTTTGGAAAGGCTTGCCACCTGTCGATAGAATTAGAACACAATGCTTACTAGGCATTTCAGAAGCCGAATTGTGATATGGAAGCAACACGAGAAGAGCGGAAACTGCAACTAAAAGAGCTTCAGGAACTTAGAGAAGAGGATATGAGAATGCCAAGATTTATAAAGAAAGAACCAAGAGGATGCATGACAAGAACATAGTCTTGAAGGACTTACATCCGGGCATGTTGGTTCTCCTGTTCAACTCTAGGTTGAGGTTGTTCCCAACTAAGCTAAAATCAAGATGGTATGGACCCTATAAGATACTCCAAGTGTTCCCGTATGGAGTTGTCGTGTTCCCATATGGAGCTATCGAGTTATAGAATGAGAAGAATGAAGATACATTGAAGATGAATGGAAAAAAAGTGAAGCCGTATTTATAAGGAGTGGATGAGGCACGGATACTGGAACAGATAGTGCTTACAGAGTCGTAGAGCTCTCATGCGTCTTGCCTAGACGATAACTCTAGCGCTTTGTGGGAGGCACCCCACTTAGGTACATATTCTTTGTATTTATCATTTTAGTATATTAGTGGTATATATGTGTTATTTATCAAGAAAATGCATGTGATTTTGGTTATAGTGATTAGGCTATACAGGAGTTAGGATTATCATGCAAAAATAGCATGTACTGTGTGCAAATAAGTCACCACAGTGCCAGTTTCATTATAGGTATCCCATTCTATCCTACCCAAGATGCATGTTTGTTTGTTTGTTTTAGTTTAATTAGGTCTAACAGTGTGAATATATTGTGCTTTAATCCTTGGATGTGTATAAATCTAGTTTTCTATAATCTAAACACTAGCTAGCCTTGTCTGCACAGACATTGAGGACAATGTTTGGCTTAGGTTTGGGGGTGTGGAACAACTAGTTGGTATAATGTATGATATATGTATAATATATGATAGATATGTTTAGTAGGTGTAAAATTTTCAAATCTCTATCAAATTTCAAAGATTTTTGTTTTGAGTAGTTGCTTTTATGTATTAATAAGAACATGTCATACTATGCTTGGAAATCTAATCTTTGACTAGTATGTATGCCATCAAAGTGTTGCATCACTATAAATATGCTTGTATAGTGCCAATATTCAGATGTTGAGGTAGATAAACCTTAGACTTGTTGTTCTTAGGAGAATTGTGGAGACTACCCGTGTGAGATATTAAGCCTTAATGATCATTTGAGAGGGTATAATTCATTCTACTCTTAAAAATCACTTTTCAAATCTAGGATTGCATTGAGATCTCATTCATATGCATCTAGTATTGATTGCCATTGAACATGAAGATATTGTGGACTGCTAGTACGATTTGTATTCCCTTGTTAGATAGACTGATAGATATGATTCTAGGCATATGTGCATTCAACTCATTACCTAAACACGGTCCTTATGAATGTGTGCTCACATTTAAGGCTAAACACAAACCATTTCTTTCACTACTACATCCTATCCATACACATCAATCACATGGAATCTCAAGTTGTTAATCATAACTTTGCATAAATTATAAATGCAATTAGTTAGGTCAAATCTGTAAATAGCGTGTACTCAAGCGGTGATAGAATAATGTGCAATAGAAAGGCTAAATTGTAAAAGTGTAAAGTGAAACACTTAATTCCATAGTCCTAATTGACTAAACACTCAAAATTGAGTACCAGTTAGCACAGTTATCAAAACGATAATCTTAGCCTAGGCACTTGTAGACATATGAGTAATGAGCTAGTAGAGTAGATAGATAGTTCAACAACATCTTGAGGGTTCCATCACAAATCACCATGGCCCCATTACAACCAAGGAAAGCCCTAGCTGATCTTTTAGAAGTCTAGCTTGGGAATATGAGTCAAAACATGTTCTCTCCACGTTCATGGTTCATCAATTCATTCATGAGATCAATTATTACAAAGTGCGTTTTTAAAAAAAATATTCACATGCGTTGATATTCGAATTTTAAATACATAAACTAAAGTCGCATGTGGTTGAAGAGAGATAGCCTAGGACTTTGAGAGAAGAGAGAGATGAATCCGTGAGATATAGAAGTCAAGGTGAATTCACCCCTAAGGCAATAAGTTTGGTGATTCGTAGACCAAAAACATCCTGAATGTTGGCATATTGGCATTACGTGTTGTTTCAATGGAAATGGAATGGTACTAGTCTTTAATTAGAATACTCAGCTGGTATGAAGTTTTGTTTGTACATATTGTAATTTCTCAATGCAGACTTGTAGAGTTGCGGTTGTGGGTATCATATCTGGTAAACCCTCAGGAGACTATACTCCTCCCAGTGGGGACACCCATTAGTTTAAAAGGCTTGTGGTACATGCTAAGTGCCATCGTGTTTCATATGAAAGTGGATTAGTTTAATTAGTTTAGATTGCGTAGCATTTTCTTTGTTTTCCTTTCTTTGTTTTCCTTTCTTTGTTTTGTTCGAGGACGAGCAAAAGACAGGTTTGGGGGTTTAATCGTGCTCCAAATGTTCACATTTATTGCTCCCTTTTCCTACCTTTTGTGCTTGTTTCCTAGCATTCTTATGGATATAACTTGTGTTTTTGTTAAGTTAAGGTGATATGCCATTTAGGAAGGTGTTTGCATGAAAGTTAGAAAAAAGATGTCAAAAGAGAAGAAAAAGCCATGAAAAAGGAACTTGCGGGACATAACCCGTGGCATAAAGCTCCGTGAATCAGCGAAGAGAAACTTCCCGCTAGCCAGAAGACCTGAACTTGCGGGGATCTGCTCCGTGGGTTCGGTTTGCTAGAACGAAACCGCTGGGCAGAATGAGATGAAGCCGTGGAAGATGTTGTAGAAGTTTGAGGGTTCATACCCGTGAGAAATAACCCGTAAGACTGTGAATCCAAAGCTGCTGAGGTCTTGAAAGAAGACCCCGCGGGATCTTGTCGCAGGATGTAAATCGTGGCATGAAACCGCAAACAACGCATCTAAAGGCAATTTTGGTTTTTTCCCTTGTCAAACTACAAACCAATGTTAAGGAAGCATTTTTCTGATGTAAAAAAGACAAGAGTTTGAGAGAATATTTTTAGAGACTTTCCCTTTTAGTTAGAAATCATTCTTGAGAGTTGCTTGTGATCATATTGGCTTGTATTTACTGTGGAGAACGGTGTTATTAGTCCTTGAAAGCTATCCAATCTTCAAGGGTTGTATTTCTTCTTTCCTTCATACTTATGCTATTTTTAGTGATCATGTGTAACTCACCCACTTATGTTGGGGGATATATGAAAGTGATGATATGAACCACCTTGTACCACTCTTATTTGTATTGATCATTTGTGTTTATGAATGTTTTAATTGATGAAATCATAACATGTTTCTTATAGATCTTAGAAAAGCATGTGTTGATAAGTGTAGTAAGAGTTGATGAAATGCCTGATTCATAACTTTTGAAGTAGGCATTGACTCCAACAACTCATTAGTAGAGTGTGTGATTAATAGTGATATCCTTAGACTCACACTCTCAATCAAGTTCCAACCTAATTCTCACTAATTGTTCTTGTAAGTCTTTAGAGAATATTTGAGTGAGTTGTTTTGCCCTCAATTATAAAAGGAACTAACCTTAGTGATTGGGTCTACAAGATATAAGAGTTACTACTCGGTGGTGAATCATTGCAAATTTCATATCTCCCATAGAATATTTAACTCATTAATCTTTAATCTGTAAGAATTGAATAAGTTATTCTTGTGATAATTAATTAGGCCTTCTATTAACTAATCGCCCTAGTTCTCTATGGGAACGGCACCCTTACTCGTGCACACCATACTCGTTTACGACTTGTGCACTTGCAAAAGGGGTTTTTAAACCCATGTGTCCCTTTAGTATAACCGACGTAGAATAGTGTAGTTTTGTAAAACCGGTTTGGGCACGTCAAGCATCTCTTATGTGTTTTTTGTTCGTAATTACAGGCATTCTTACCTTTCTTGTGTTAGAAGCATGTTGCGGGAATATTGGTCAAAAAAGGACTAAAAGAGGTAGAAAGAAGGACAAAAGGCAATCAGCAACTCCAAAAGTGCGGGTCAATGCGGGTTAGTGTGGTTCATCCAACTGCACTCCAGATAAAGCTCGAGACTTGACATCTGAAGAGGAGATAAAGTGTGGGTCAGTGCGGGTCATCCAACCGCACTTCACCCGCACTCTTGCCAAAACTCGGGAGTTGCACAGTTGACGAAATCAGCCAAGGTGTGATGGTCCTTTACCCACACACTACTTGCACAGCTGAAGAAATAAGGCAAAGTTTGCTAGTGCGGGTGAGTGCGGGTCCCTGAATTGCACTCCACCCACACTCCATGCATGCAAAATTCAGTTTTTAAGCATTTGTGACCTATTTTTGTCCCCTATAAATAGAAAGTTGTCTTCGACCGAAACACATCCTCCCACACTTAGAATTCCTGAAACTTAGTTAATCTAAACCTAGGAATACACTTTCCCTCTCATCCGAACCATCTTTAATCACCAAAGGCAACTAGGAGGATTGGATTAAAAGCTTCAAGGAAATAGATGCTCTTCAAGGGTTTTCTTTCAACCTCTTTTCTTAGTTTATTTGTTGTAATGAACATGAGTAGCAAAATCCCCCACAAAAGGGTTGATGTGATTAGTTTGTTGGATATTGGGCTTTTGTATATAAACTACATTCTATATATATTTTTATCTTTCATTGTTCTATTCTCTTGTATGAATGGTTTTCCTTTGATTTGCTTGTCTTGGATACACCCTCTTAGTAAGTGTTCTTTGGATTCTATTTGTGTAGACAATTAGGTATACACCCTATTTGTGTGTTTATTGCTTTATTGAATGGAGGGAATTTTTGAAATTTCGGCTCAACAACCGCGGTCTTAATCTAACCTTGAACGGGTGACCTTAACTATACACCCTAGGTTGGCACTTGTGAGAGGATTAGAAGCCTTCACTATACACCCTAGGTTGGCTATATTTGTTATTTTGCGAGAACTAACCTTCAAGTAGAATCTGGTTGAATAACCTCGAGCCTCATCTAATCTTAAACAGGTGGCCTTTACTATACACCCTAGGTCAGCCACTTATGAGAGAATTATAAGTCATCACTATACACTCTAGTAATAGGTTGAGCCCTTGCTAGATAGACGTGCATTCATGGTTAGAATCCTAAATGAGCAACTAACTCTATACACCTTAGGTTGGTTGTTTAAGAGGGATTAATTGCTAGTATGAGGTCTTCGCTATACACCCTAGGTTGACCCCTTCCTAGAGATAAATAACCAATTCTATACACCCTAGGTTGGTTACATTTGTTATAATGTGCTTATTTATGAGTTTGTCGCATTTGCCCAATGTTTGCTTGCGAGTCCATTAACTCATTAGTTTCCATCTTATATATCTTTCACTCTCATTACATTTCATTTAGTTTGCATTCCTAGTTTAGTTTTTATTGCATTCTTGTTCACACTTCAAAACACTAATCATTTACTTTTACTTTTATGCACACTAGTTTTATTAATCCTAAGCTAATCATTGGTACCTTCTATCTTTGTGGACGACCATTGCTTGCCACCATACTTGTGTTTTCGAAAACCTTTTGAGGCATTGCTAGGTTTATAAATATTGTTTGACAAGTGGATTTACATACACAAACGACTTTTGTCATCGGCACCTAGAACTCCTTAACAAAATGGTGTTGTTGAGAAGAAAAACTGTGTCTTGCAAGAGATGGCTACGGTCATGCTCAATAGCAAGAAAGTCCCTAGGAATCGTTGGGCCGAAGCGGTCAATACCGCTTTGCTATGTCTATAATAGAGTATTTAGAAGCTCGACATAAATCAAACGTCCTATGAGCTTTGGAAGGGCAAGAAGCCCAACGTAAGTTACTTCCACACTTTTGGATGTGTTTCATTTTAAAGGATAGTAATCACTTACGTAAGTTTGATGCTAAAAAGGATATTGGTCTCTTTCTTGGGTATGCTATTAATAGTCGTGCGCATAGAGTTTTGAAACAAATTAACGGTGTGTATAATATTAATCTAGAGGGGGGGGGGGGGGTGAATGGATTTTATCTGATTTTACCTAATTTTCGTTATAGGTTAAATTGACGAAAATGCTCCTAGCTAGTCACAATAATATATCAAGTGTATAAAACGCGGAATTGTAAATAACACAAGATATTTATGTAGAAACCCTCACAGGAAAAAACCACCGGCTGTTATGTGAGCCACACACGAACCTCGAATCCAATAAATGTGATAAAGATTACAACCTAATCCCGGAAGTAATCACACACCTACCTAATCCCGGTATAAGTGGACCTAGTCCAATTGCTTGCGATCTAAGTAACCTACTCTCGGAAGCTACACACAAGACTTACTTCTCAACGAAGAGATAAAATGGCCTAACTGAATATATGATGATATTCAATGAACAAACAAGGCTAGGAAACCTTAGATGCTTATCTAGGATGATGAATATACAATAAAAGCAATCCTAAATATCAATAGTTAAATGACATGTCAAATAGCTTAGCAATTAAGATTAAACATAACCTAGAAGGCTATCATAATACAACACTCAATCATTTCATCACAAACAATCTCTATTTTGTATCTTGCATGTGTTTTAAAAACATACAAGTGAATAAAGAAAAGACTTGTTAAGAAAGTCACTAAAATTAGATGAAGTTAGTGAGAATCTTACCAAGCAAGATGTGATGATGCAAAAAACCATGCATGGATGCACTCTATATGAGCATATATGATGCAATATTAAGTTTGATGCAAAAAGGAAATGCTTTGAGTGATTAAATGTGAGTTCTTGAGGATTTTTGGCTCTTAAAAAGTGTTCTAAGAGAAAAAAAAAATGCTTTTGGAACTCTTGGGGACGATCTAAAATGAAAGTGGGATATTTATAGGCATCCACAAAACTGCAGCATTTTGGGTGCTCTCGCTCAGACAGATTGCCGTGGTTGGCGACTACCGTGGTTAGTCAACCGCTCCAGAAAGAGTGTATCTCTGTTGCCTGCATGTCGCCATTATATCCAACTGCGGCACTTCAACCATGACAGAGAAAAAACATCTCTGTCGCTAGCATGCCGCTGTTATCCAACCGCGGCACGACAACCGCTACAGAAAAAGTCGATGCCTTCTCATGCAACTTCTCACACACAGATCATGCAATAGGTTCAAGTGTGTGAGTAAAGTGAATGCATCTTAATGCCTAACATGTTATGACATTTAACTAGCAAGATGGAAACAATTAAACATGCAAGAAGAGAGATTAATGAACATTAATGCACACAATATAAACACACACAACATACAAGAAAAGACTTATGCATGGGTTGTGGGTGTGTGCAACTATCTCTTCAAAGCAAGTAAGTACATAGAAATTTACCTTTGAAGTGCTTGATTTCTTGAGGTCTTGAAATGGGCTTTGATCTTGAATCTCAAACACTTAAACTACCTTTACATTCAAACCCCAACATGTGTTTTGTCCACGAAATAAGCCAATCAAATAAATGAGACCTTACAGTCTCCCCCTTTGACTATTTCGTGACAAAGCCACCATTCACATTGATTCCTCACAACAAAATAGAAACTACTGGACAACAAGATATTGTATATTACAAAGAGATAAGAAAGTAAAAAAAACTTCAAGTCTTTAATCTCTTGTAGAATTATCAACCCTTCAAAACAAGGTTTCTACATATTGTAGCTCAATAAAATGTGAGATTAATCAAGTGTGAATATAAACAAGCATTTGCATTCAAAGGAATTATAGCACAACATCATGCAATGTAAGTGAATGCAATGCTCCCCCTCAAAGGGTTACTCCATCTTAATGTGTATTCTCCCCAACATGTTACCCCTTACCATGTAACCCCTTACCACATCCTACTCCCCTTTTTGTCATGAGATGGGAAAATAAGTATTCCCCAAATAGGTCACTTGTAGCAAAGAGAGACAGAAGTATACATGTCATTTGCATAATCATATAAAGCACTTTATGCAACTCAATCAAATGGACAGACACAAGGAGATTTATTTTCATTGAAAATGTGTGATTAAAATGTTTTGCATGCAAAACATATTGCATTTAAGTCCAAAAAACCAATGGAATTTGGCAAATCAAAATGGAATTTGAAAGGTTTCCTAAAGAATTCAAACCAATTTCACCATTTATTATGAATAAAATAAAGGATATAGAGAATTTATTGATTTCAATTTTAGAGAACTATATCCAACTTTATAAGTGAAACATGTCATGAGCAGCTTTGCACCTTATTTGATTTTTCCAGATAAGATATCCGTATGATAGTAGACATGTTCAACACATAAAGAAAGAGAGACATTTTGATTTTCATTTGAGTCTCATTTGCTTTTTCACACATTGTTTTGCATTTAAGAATTGCAATCATCAATTCATGCTTTTTCATATTGAGAATGTGAATAAAAAGAATCATCATGTTATGGAGATCATTATAGGTCATTCAAAGTATTTCCTAAGTATATCTCCTAGTCAAAAAAGTGCATGTTTGAACATAATATAACATGGATTGCATTCAAAGCAAGGTTCACACTTATAGATAAAAACATATTAACATGTGTGCAACCAAGATACTCAAGCAATTAAAAAAGGAGTATAAAATTTTTCAAATATTGCATGCAACTAGTATGCAATTGCTCTCTTTGCTTGAGTTTCCCATATGGGGTCAATCACCAAAATACATCACTCCACAAGACATATCCCAATAGATCTACTAAGTGTTTTAAATCGAGTAGCATTTAAGGGTTCAGTAAATAAGTTCGCTAGTTGATCATTAGTGCCTACATGTTCAAGCATTATGCATTTATTTTCAACAAGCACTCTAATGAAGTGATGACGGATGTCAATATGCTTAGTCCTACAGTGTTGTACCGGATTCTTGGAAATATCAATAGAACTCATATTATCACAAAAGAGACTGAGTGTACCTTGGTTGAATCCGTAGTCAACTAGCATTTGTTTTATCCATAAGAGTTGTGTGCATCCACTCCCCGCGGCTATGTACTTGGCCTCGGTCGTAGACAAGGAAATCGATTTTTGCTTTTTGCAAAACCAAGACACCAAGTTTTTGCCTAGAAAGAAGCAACCGCCCGATGTGCTTTTCCTATCATCGTAATTTCCTGCCCAATCCACATCACTAAAGCTAATTAAACTAGCATTAGTGTCAAAGGAGTACCAAATCCCATAGTTGGATGTCCCATTCACATAGCGAATGATTCTCTTTACGGAAGAAAGATGGGACTCCTTAGGATCCGCTTGGTACCTAGCACACACACCCACACTAAAAGATATATCGGGCCTACTTGCGGTCAAATAAAGCAAGCATCCAATCATGCCACGATATAGAGTTTGTTCCACACTTTTTCCACTAGCATCCATGCTTAGCTTCAAAGTGGTACTCATAGGTGTATCACAATGTTTGGCATTTTCTAGACCAAACTTCTTCATTAGGTTTTTGACATATTTGACTTGGGTTATAAAAATCCTATCATTTAATTGCCTAATTTGCAAACCTAGGAAGTAACGTAGCTCACCAATAAGATTCATATCAAATTCATGAGACATAACTTCAAAAAATTGTTGGACCTTGATGTTGTTGGTGGAGCCAAATACAATGTCATCAACATATATTTTAGCTATAAATAACTCATCTTTGTTTCTCTTGATGAACAAGGTCTTGTTAACACTACCCCTTGTGTAGTCATTGTCAACAAGTAATTAAGTGAGGCGCTTATACCAAGCCCTCGGTGCTTGTTTCAACCCATATAGAGCCTTCTTGAGGCGATAGATATGGTTGGGGTAGTGAGCATTCACAAACTCCTTGGGTTGTTCAACAAACACTTCCTTTTGCAAGAAGCCATTGAAGAAGGCACTCTTGACGTCCATTTGATGCAATTTGAACTTGTGCGTGCAAGAAATGGACAATAGAAGCCCAATAGACTCTAAACGGGCAACTGGAGCAAATGTCTCCTGAAAGTTAATACCCTCAATTTGAGAGTACCCTTGTGCAACAAGTTTAGGCTTATTACGCACTATGTTGCCATCCTCATCAGATTTGTTCCTATAGATCCATTTGGTGACTATCACATTTGTGCTTTTAGGCCTAAGAACTAGAGTCCAAACCTCATTCCTTTCGAATTGGTTTAGCTCTTCTTGTATGACAAGAACCCAAAACTCATCATTTAAGGCCTCATCAACTTTTTTGGGTTCAATTTGAGAGGTGTAACAAGTATAGCTAATAATATTAGCTATTTGACGTCTAGTCCTAACACCCTCATTCATATCTCCAATGATGTCATCTTTATCATGGAGCTTTCTAACACATGGAGCGGGTTCATTAGAGTCTAAGAGAGTGACTATATCTAGAGGTTGAGTTACCTCTTCATGTAGGTTAGACGTTCTAATATTGGGAGTCTACATAATTTTCTCCAAAGGAGAATCATCTACAACAACAACCTCTTCCTCATGGTTACTAGACTTGAGACTTTCATCATCGATGACAACATTGGATGATTCCATGACGCTTCTAGTTTTCAAATTGAAAACTTTATAGGCTCTACTATTCAAGGCATAGCCAATGAATACACCATCATCACTCTTAGCATCGAACTTGCCAAGTTGATCACGGCCATTCAAAATGTAGCATTTTCTTCAAAAAGTGTGGAAATAGCTAACATTTGGTCTCTTACCTTTCAATAATTCATAGGAGGTGTTTCTTGTTCCAGGCCTTAGGAAACTCTATTCCTTATATAACAAGCCGTATTGACGGCTTCGGCCCATAGGTTTATAGGAACATTGTTGCTTAACAACATGACACGGGCCATCTCTTGAAGGACCCTATTCTTCCTCTCAACAACTCTATTTTGTTGAGGTGTCCTAGGAGCAGAAAACTCATGGGAGATGCCTACACTATCACAATATGTTTTAAAGGAAACATTCTCAAATTCCCTCCCATGGTCACTTCTAATCCGTTTTATGCTTTTAATGTTTGAATTCATTTCATTTTGAATTTTAGTGCAAAGCATTTTAAACTATCAAAAGTTTTGGATTTTTCTCTAAGAAAATATGTCCATATGAACCTAGAGAAATCATCAACACAAACAAAAAAGTATCTCTTTCCACCTAAACTCTCGATTTGCATACGACCCATGAGATCCATGTGAAGAAGCTCTAGGGGCTTATTGGTAGAGAGATACTTGCCCTTTTTGTGCATACTTTTGATTTGTTTTCCTTGTTGGCAAGGTCCACAAACTCCATTGGCTTTCTTCCCAAGCTTAGGGAGGCCACGTACACAATTGAACTTTCCAAGGGTTCGTAAATCCCGAAAGTTCATGTGGCCAAGTCTTTCATGCCATAACTCAATTTGCTTATCCATGGACACATTGTTAGAGACTATTCTAGCTTCAAGACAATAGCAATTGTCACTAGATCTCATACCTTTTAACAAGGTTTGTCCATTGGCCAATATGATAGAGCAATCATCTTTAATAAATAAGACGGAAAGTCATTCATCACTTAGATGTGAAACGCTTAACAAATTAGCTTTTAAGCCATTAACAAACAAATTATTGGGTTGAGCTTGAGGTTACCTCCTTAGCAATGCCTTCACTTGTGCACTATGAGAACATTGTCCTAGTTCTAACTTCTTCTTGGGAGTTTGCACCAATTAAGCTTCTTGGTTCCCCAAACTCTTAAAAAATATGGTCTTCTTAGAAGCGGAGCTCTCCTTACCATCTTCAAACCCAATACCTCTTTTGTCACACAGACTCTTTCCAACACCAAGTATATGATCAAGCTTCCTGGTGCTAGAATCCATCTTAGCTAAAGACTTTTTCACTTCTTGAAGCTCTTTCTTCAAATCTTCTTCATTCCTCTTAGATAAGACTAAGTCTTTTCTTAGCTTATCTTCAATTTTCTTCAATCTTTCCACTTGTTCACTTAATTGGTCGTTATGAGATGAGAGCTCAAGATTTTCTTCTCTCAACATTTTTTATCTTTTTAGAGGTCTTCTTCTTTAAGCTCTTGAATTCAGCGTAGTGTTCAACAAGAACCTCTCTCTCCACATATCCACTTGTGGAATGAGTTGAAGAGTCATCTTCACTTGAGTCATTTTCCTCTTGACTCTCTTCCTCTTTTTCACTTTTAATTTTGCTCTTATGAGAGGAGGCAAAAGCTATGAAGTTAGCCACTTCATCATTCGAAGATTCTTCTCCTTTAATGGAGTCATCACTACTACCACTCCATGTGGCGGCCATCACTTTACCCTTCTTCTTGACCAAGTGATTTGCACATTTGGGGGCAAAATGACCTCTACCACCACACTCAAAACATTGGACCCCTTTCCTTTCGGTCTTCTCTTGCTTAGGCTCAAACTTGTTGTAGGAACTCTTTTTCTTGTAATTTTAACCTTTGGATCCAAAATCCTTTTTCTTGAACTTTATAACCTTCTTGAACCTTTTCACAAATAAGGCGAGGTCTTCTTCTGAGTCATTCTCTTCCTCATTTTCATCCTAGGAGACTTTTAAAGCGATTCCTTTTTTCTTTTTAGGAGGAGTAGATTTAGGAGCTTTCCTATACTCATAGGGGAGGAGTCTTCCAATTACCTCGCACGGCGTCATATCCTTATATCCACTATTTTCTTCTAACGCCGTCACTTTTGAGAGAGACCTCATGATTTTCTGCTTGACTCTCCTATCCGAATACGGGTCTCCGAGTTAGTGACTTTGATTGATGATATCTATCAACTTGATTTCAAAATCATTGAAGCATTCGTCCTCCTCCATCCTAAGCAACTCGAATTGAGTTTGAAGGACTTGAAGCTGAGATTCCTTCACAACATCGGTTCTTTCATGTGTAATTTGCAATATCTCCCAAGCCACTTTTGTCACTTGAGTATTCTGAACTAGTTTGTACTGATTTTCGTCCATTGCACAAAGGATAGCATGCATAGCCTTCCTATTCCACCTTAAAGCCTTAAATTCTTGTGGACTTCATTGAGCCTTTGGCTTCAACACATCTTCTCCTCCACTTGCGGGAGTCATCATAGGTAGATCATATCCATCTTCAACCGCCATCCATGCACGGTCATGAATTGACATATGTAGGATTCCATCTTCCCTTTCCATTAGGAATAGCTCAAACCGATGATTAGAGGAGGTCTCGTGCTAGAAGCTCCCTCGTTGTTGCCACCATTTCCACTCATTGTGTTTAATGAATGAAATGAAATGTATGCAAAAATGTATGTATGAGCAAAACAACACACAAATGCAAAACACACCAAAATGAGCAAGGATCACCTAAGTATATTTAGGAACTCGCTCTGATACCAATTGAACCAAATTAATGGTGTGTATAATATTAATCTAGATTGGGAGGGGGGGTGAATAGATTTTATCCGATTTTACCTAATTTTTGTGATAGGTCAAATTTACGAAAATGCCCCTAGCTAGCCACAATAATATATCAAATGTATAAAGTGTGGAATTGTAAATAACACAAGATATTTACATGGAAAACCTCCCGGGAAAAAACCACGGGCTATTATGTGAGCCACACATGAACCTCGAATCCACT
Source organism: Acer negundo (assembly GCA_035582765.1). NCBI lineage: Eukaryota > Viridiplantae > Streptophyta > Magnoliopsida > Sapindales > Sapindaceae > Acer > Acer negundo. The sequence goes on along the minus strand of CM069231.1, from coordinate 19,789,794 downwards.
AAATGTGATAAAGATTACAACCTAATCCCGGAAGTAATCACACACCTACCTAATCCCAGTATAAGTGGACATAGTCCAATTGCTTGCGATCTAAGCAACCTACTCCCGGAAGCTACACACAAGACTTACTTATCAATGAAGAGATAAAATGGCCTAAGTGAATATATGATGATATTAAATGAAAAAACAAGGCTAGGAAACCTTAGATGCTTATCTAGGATGATAAATATCCTATAAAAGCAATCATAAATATCAATAGCTAAATGACATGTTGAATAGCTTAGCAATCAAGATACAACACAACCTAGAAGGCTATCACAATACAACACTCATTCATTTCATCACAAACAATCTCTATCTTGTATCTAACATGTGTTCTAAAAACAAACAAGTGAATAAAGAGAAGAATTGTTAAGAAAGGCACTAAAATTAGATGAATTTAGTGAGAATCTTACCAAGCAAGATGTGATGATGCAAAACCATGCATGGATGCACTCTATATTAGCATAGATGATGCAATATGAAGTTTGATGCAAAAAGGAAATGCTTTGAATGATTAAAAGTGAGTTCTTGAGGATTTTTGGCTCGTAAAAAGTGTTATAAGAAGAAAAAAATGCTTTTGGAACTCTAGGGGACGACCTAAAATGAAAGTGGGATATTTATAGACATCTACAAAATTGCAGCGTTTTGGGTGCTCTCGCTTAGACGGAATGCCGCGGTTGGCGATTGCCGCGGTTGGTCAACCGCGGCACTTCAACCGCGGCAGAGAGAGTGTATCTCTGTCGCCTGCATACCGTGGTTATATCCGACTGCAGCACTTCAACCGCAACTGAGAAAAGGCATCTCTGTCGCTAGCATGTCGCGGTTATCTAACCGCGGTAGAGAAAGTCAATGCCTTCTCATGCACCTTCTCACACATAGATCATGCAATAGGTGCAAATGTGTGAGTGAAGTGAATTCATCCTAATGCCTAACATGTTATGGCTTTTAACTAGCAATATGCAAACAATTAAACATGCAAGAAGAGAGATTAATGAACATTAATGCACACAATATAAACACACGCAACATACAAGAAAAGACTTATGCATGGGTTGTGGGTGTGTGCAACTATCTCTTCAAAGCAAGTAAGCACATAGAAATTTACCTTTGAAGTGCTTGATCTCTTGAGGTCTTGAAAAGGACTTTGGTCTTGAATCTCAAGCATCTAAACTACCCTTACATTTAAACCCCAACATGTGTTTTGTCCATGAAATAAGCCAATCAAATAAATGAGACCTTACAATTTTTTAACTTGACTACAAAGACTATTATGGAGTCTATCAATGTGAAGATAGATGATCTTAGCATGCTTTATTTATGTGTTGGTGAAAGTGTCAATGAACCTAAAGAACAACTTTGGAATGACACTAATACTGTAGGGAAAAATAAACAAATAAAAGTGTTACACGCAGCGGAAGCGATACTAAAGACGATTTAGTGACTTTTAAAATTTTTCCTTTATGAACCTTAAACCCTTTTAATCAATAAACATGCATATATATCAACAAAAGTAAATTACCTCTTATCGCGTGATCCGATTGACTTACGTCGATGGTAATCCGCAAGACCTTCAATCCGAGCACGAACGTGGATCACCTAGGAGCGTGGTCTCCCTTTCCTTTGAATTGCAAACCTGTGAATGGACCAAACAAATACTTTCTTTTCTTTGTTAGTCACAAAACAATCAAAAGAATGTCAAAATTATTCCGGTCACTTTTGAGTTCACAATCTTATGATCGAAACTCGCGTGAACCTAGATCGATATCGTATACACAAGCTTATTGATGTTTAAGCAATTGTATACTATCAAAGAATAATTTTTCACTCCTTTTTGTCTCTCTAGAATAAAAACTCTCTTAGAATTAAGAAGAAGAAGAAAGAAAATAAAAACTCAAGCACCAATTAATTGATGTGGCCGAACCCTATAAGAACATATATATAGGTTGGCCGAATTTTTCATCTTTTTCCTTTAGGGTTGCCGAATTCTATGTAGTAAAAAAAAAAAAAAAATAGTAAATAGGGTTGGCCGAATTTCATCATGTCACTTATATAGGGTGACTGAAATTCAACCCTAATTCTTTTTAACTTTATAGACTTCAAACCCTAATCCAACTCTTTTATTTTTATTCTTTTATTTGACTAAATAAAAAAAAAGACTCCTTATTTGATTAAATAAATAATACTAATTTATTTATTTACTTATCAAACAAGTTTTTTACTTTTAGGAAAGATTTGTTTCTTTAATTAAACAATTAATCAATAAATCAATTAATTCTTATTTAATTAAAACAAATGAAACAAAATAATATTTTTAGGTCAAAACCTTAACCTAGCCGCCCCACTTATATATAAGATGGGCCTAATATTATTTTCCTATTTCATTTAATCCATTGGACTTTAAATAAAAAAGCCCACATGTGAACCAGACCCATTCTTACTAAAAGAAACAAGCCCACATGTCTTTCATTAATATATTAATATAATTGAGCAGCCCATTACTTAAATAATGTGCAAATTATATTCTTAATATATTAAATGCAATTCTAGATGGACCCTTAAATTGGTCCGGTAGAATATATCAAGTGATCCATGCAAGTCCGTGTGGATTGGGGATCTTGGCGGGCCATCTAAATTTAAGCTTCAATAGACATAACCTAATCACAATCAACAAATGATTCACTTAGGTCCGATCCATTAATTTTAACTCATTCCACTAAAGAGCTAAAACTGAACTCTTAAATAAAGATAGAAAAGGAAGATGCTCCTCATTCATACCCTAGACAATCATATTGGAGATAGTGTATCCTCGTGATTAATATCAGTAATCGCCAAGAGTTCATAGACCGCCTATAACTCTCCAAGTTACCATATTTACTCATATGACCACGTTTTGAACTTGGATATTTTGACTTGTCCAGAAGCCATGTTTTCAATAGACACTATTGAAAACTCAACGTTGAGATTTAATATCCAATTACCTCAAAACATCCATATGATGATATTATACTCTCATTTAATTAAATGGAGCCACGATGTCCATATCTATAAATGAAGTCCTCTATCGATTAACAAATGAATATCACCAAACTATCGAGGATAGACTATGCGATATAATCGTACTCATTGATAACTCAAATGATATCACTTGCAACCATAAGTCCATCATTTATCTCAGGATTAAGATAGACCCTCCGATTGTCCTGATAATGAAAAGACTATTATCTATTGACGGTTCTAGATAAAGTTTTTCATTGTGATCCAGTTCAATGCACCCAGTGCACTAGATCCTTTTGCTCGAAGACACTCCGATGATTTTAGACTCATCATATCTCATTTGATCCCACTCAAATGCTAGCAAAAGAATTCTACAACTTTAACAAGATAAAGGTGCCCAACCTTTAACTTAAGTTGTGAACAATATTCAAGACTAACTAAAGAATTGTGTCTACCACATACATATCTAGATGTACGAACAATTCTTCTTTTCCCATAGTCTTTAGACCTTATGATTATTTACTTTGACAATTATAATACAAACTATAAATGCTATACGATTTGTTAAACCAAAATCACTTTATTAATATGAAAAAGATTGTTAATTACAACATTACACTCTTGCTATTGAGCATAATCCTAACAAATACACCTATTGATGTGGCTAGAAATGAATTTAGTGAGGATTCTCAAAGTGAGTCTAGTCATAACAATGAAAATGATAGTGTTGTTGGAGTAGTAAGTCTAGAGATTGAAAATGCTTTAAATGATAATCAACAAAATGACCAAGCTGTTGAACATTCTCACTTTAGGCTTAGAAGCTCTCACTATCAAGAAGGCATCATAGGTTATTTAAATTAATGGGTTAGAACTAGCAACCAACTAGCTAACCAAATTTCTTTTGCTTGCCACACTTCTCAAATTGAACTCAAAAATATTAATGAGGCAATTGTTGATGAATATTGGGTTAGGGCTATGCAAGATGAACTTAACCAATTTGAAAGGAATGAAGTGTGGTCCTTAGTTCCTTGGCTAAAAGATATTAATGTGATTGTCACTAAATGGGTGTTTTGGAATAAGACCGATGAAAGTGGCAAGATTGTGAGGAATAAAGTTAGGTTAGTGGCTCAAGGTTACACTCAAGTTGATGGTATAGACTTTGATGAGACATTTGCACCAGTTGCACGTCTCAAGTCCAATAGATTTTTGTTGTCCATTAGTTGTGCTAAAATGTTCAAATTGTTTCAAAAAGTTCAAAAGTTCAAAAGTGCTTTCCTCAATGGATACCTTCAAGAAGAAGTGTATGTTGAATAACCTAAGGGTTTTATAGACCCACACTCTCCTAATCATGTGTTTAAATTGAAAAAGGCACTCTATGGACTTAAGTAAGCTCCAAGAGCTTGGTATGATAGGTTGACTCAATATCTTGTTAAGAACAACTATAGGAGAGGTGGCATTGATTGATTATTATTTATCAAACATCATGATCATGATATTTTTGTTGCACAAATATATATTGATGACATTGTTTTTAGGACTACCAATAAAACCAAGGTTGATGAATTTGTTAGTGTGATGTCAAGTGAGTTTGAAATAAGTATGGTGGGTGAGTTAAACTACTTTCTAGTGATGCAAGTGAAGCAAGCTAGCATGGGCATTATGTTGAATCAATCTAAGTATGTTAGAAACCTAGTTAAGAGGTTTGGCCTAGAAAGTGGAAAAGAATTTGAAACTCCCATGAGTACTACTCTTAAACTCGACAAAGTTAAAAAAGGGAAGAGTGTAAACCAAAGCCTTTAAAAAAGCATGTTAGGGAGTCTACTTTACCTAACGGCTAGTCAACTGGACATTTGCTTTAGTGTAGGCTTGTGTGCCAGATTCCAAGCCAATCATAAGGAATCTCACTTAAAAGTCGTCAAGAGGATCATTAGGTACATCAAAGGAATGCATAGTCTTGGTCTATTTTATTCATTTGATACAAATGATATCCTAATAGACTATTGTGATGCCGATTGGGCTGGGAACATAGATGACCGTAAAACCACATCCATAGATTGTTTTTATTAAGAAACAAAATTCTGTTTCCCTTTCCTCTTCCGAAGACAAGTACATTGCGGACGGAAGTGCATGCACACAATTACTTTGGATGAAACAAATCCTTAAGGATTATGAGAATTTATTGTGATAACTTTATTGTTATAAATTAAGTGCCATTAACATCTCTAAAAATCTGGTTCAACACTCATGCACAAAGCACATTGATATTAGGAATTGTTAACCGCTAAAATTGGCCAATGATCAAAGAAGAATTTTCCACCCAGAAACTAAGGGGGAAGTAATTTTAGTAGGTATCATTTGGCTACCTCCTGAAGAAAATCCAGACCGACATATCAGGATATATACCCAGAAGAAGCCGAAGAAGCATGAAAATCTACAAGTCACACTACACCATCCTGGTATCCTGCTCTCGTGTGGGTGGGGTATCCCACTTCTACATGGACCGGGTATCTTGCTTCTACATAGATCATGAACCCCACCACTACGTCACCCTGATACCTCACCACAGCTTTAACCGGTGTCCTAAAACCATGGTAACCAGGGGGACAGTGGAAACCATGGTACAACAGGAAGAAAGGCAGCGGAGTACCTCGACACCTAAACAACCAGACACTGTAAAGAACTAGCTCGCCGAATAGTCCAAGTATCAGGTAAGGATGTAGCTTAGGTTTAAAGCTACATAGAGTCACCAAGGTTTAAATCTACAAAGAAGAACAGTAAAATGCCATCGTTTTTTGTCAGGACTTATTCCTGCCATTTAAGAGTCCTATTTTAAAGCGGTTTCTACCAGAATCCTCCCGAGAAAGAATCACTTGATTTTAGGGATTGGATTCCACTACGATATCTTCGCTTATCGCCAAGAAAAATCCCATAATTGCTGAAACCCTAAACCGAAGTTATAGAAGTGCATGGCAAGTAATATGACCTATATATACAACATTATACTTAACTATGAAAAGATCGATTCTTTTTAGAAACCCTAAACACACAGCTTTTTCTACTTATTGACATGCACGAGATCTCCACCGTCGACTATGTCAAACTTTGCCTACAGTGACCGGTGGAGAATACCGTTGAAAATTGCACTTATGTTATATTTATGCAATCCATTGTGTTCTTCTCCTTCCTGGTATAATATAATCGATTGTCCTACTATTAACTATTGCGTATATTGAACTTTGATTACGGAAATCATAGGTATCGAACTACGTGATACCCCTCCGATTGTGGTCAATTTTGATCATGGTCCATTAAAGTCGTTAATTGTAAATCCACCTCACTCGTAAATTTCAGTTAACACTTTTTGGCATCATCTATAGGAAACTTAATTCCACCCTATTATCAAAAGCGACTTAGCATTATCCTACTAGTAGAAAGATGAGACTCAGATCCTCCCAAGGACAACCAGACCATTCGAGACCTCACTCCCTTCCTTCGACTCAAAAAGTCCAGAAACAGGGGAGGGGAGCCGGAAATAACAACTCGACACCAGTCCATCTACCAGAGCCAAGCCATATTCCTCTAAATTTGGCTATCCAGGGAGTCAATCGGGATATTCTGGAACAGTAGGTTGCTGCCTATGTAAAAAGTGTCCGCCTCCGGATGATAACCCAAGGGATACCCTTCGAAGCTACCAGAGCTACGAGAGAATCTGGACTGGATACCCAGGTACCTTGGTACCAATTTTTGACAGGCTCGGACCTCTACCTCAAATCACGAATCGCCCCCTAGGTTTTAGACCCTGGTAGGTGAGATCATCATTTGACATCCCCCATAGGAGAAATCAACCAACAGCTAGACCAACAGGAAGGGGGAGTATTCCGTAGCCTGATGTAGGTGGTAGTACCTATTGTGAAAAATACCAAAGAAGTACACGCAGCGGAAGCGATACTAAAAATTATATTTAGTGACTTTTAAAAAATTTTCCTTTATGAACCTTAAACCCTTTAATTAATTAAACATACATATACAATAACAAAAAGTAGAATACCTTTTGACGCGTGATCTGATTGACTTATGTTGATGGTAATCCGCAAGATCTTCAATCCTAGTATACTATCAAAGAATAATCTAACACTCCTTTTTGTTTTAGTAGAATAAAAAGCTTTCTATGAATTGAGAAGAAGAAGAAATTTGTATCATGAACCCATATCATAGTGGCCGAATTCTATACTTGTCAATATATAGGTGGCCTAAGTTTGCTTCTTCTTTTCTTTTATTATTAGGGTTGCCGAAATCCTAACCTAGAAATAACTAAGGTTGCCGAAATCACATGCCCACCATAGGCTTATGTTGCACCCTAATTTCCATCTACTTTTTAAGACATCAAACCCTAATCCAACTCGTAGATCTTTTATTATTTTATTTTGACAAAATAAAAAAAGACTTCTTAATTGATTAAATAAATAAAACTAAATATTTATTTCCTTACCAAACAAGTCTTTTAATTTTACTTTTAGGAAATATATTTCCTGATTAGAAAATATTTGTTTCTTTAATTAAACAATTAATTAATAAATTAATTAATTCTTATTTAATTAAAACAATGAAACAAAATAATATATTAGGTTAAACTAACCCTTGTCGCCCCACTTAGAGTAAATGGGCCAAAATATTATTTTCTTATTTCATTTAATCCATTGGACTTTAAATAAAAAGCCCACATGTGAACCAGACCCATTCTTACTAAAAGAAACAAGCCCACATGTCTTTCATTAATATATTAATATAATTGAGCAACCCATTACTAAAATAATGTGCAAATTATATTCTTAATATATTAAATGCAATTCAAGATGGACCCTTAAATTGATCCGGTAGAATATATCAAGTGATCCATGCAAGTCCGTGTGGATTGGGGATCTTGGTGGGCCATCTAAATTTAAGCTTCAATAGACATAACCTAATCACAATCAACAAATGATTCACTTAGGTCCGATCCATTAATTTTAACTCATTCCACTAAAGAGCTAAAACTGAACTCTTAAATAAAGATAGAAAAGGAAGATGCTCCTCATTCATACCCTAGACAATCATATTGGAGATAGTGTATCCTCGTGATTAATATCAGTAATCGCCAAGAGTTCATAGACCGCCTATAACTCTTTAAGTTACCATATTTACTCATATGACCACGTTTTGAACTTGGATATTTTGACTTGTCCAGAAGCCATGTTTTCAATAGACACTATCGAAAACTCAACGTTGAGATTTAATATCCAATTACCTTAAAACATCCATATGATGATATTATACTCTCATTTAATTAAATGGAGCCACGATGTCCATATCTATAAATGAAGTCCTCTATCGATTAACAAATGAATATCACCAAACTATCGAGGATAGACTATGCGATATAATCGTACTCATTGATAACTCAAATGATATCACTTGCAACCATAAGTCCATCATTTATCTCAGGATTAAGATAGACTCTCCGATTGTCCTGATAATGAAAAGACTTTTATCTACTGACGGTTATAGATAAAGTATTTCATTGTGATCCAGTTCAATGCACCCAATGCACTAGATCCTTTTGTTCGAAGACACTCCGATGATTTTAGACTCATCATATCTCATTTGATCCCACTCAAATGCTAGCGAAAGAATTCTACAACTTTAACAAGATAAAGGTGCCCAACCTTTAACTTGTGAACATTATTCAAGACTAACTAAAGAATTGTGTCTACCACATACATATCCAGATGTACGAACAATTCTTCTTTTCCCATAGTCTTTAGACCTTATGATTATTTACTTTGACAATTATAATATTAAACTATAAATGCTATACGATTTGTTAAACCAGAAATCACTTTATTAATATGAAAAAGATTGTCAATTACAACATTACACTCTTGCTATTGAGCATAATCCTAACAGTACCGGACCTAGAAGGAACCTACGAGGTAGCCGATCCAGAAAAGAAAAGTGCCAATAGGTAATTGTAGAGTCCGAGACCTCGATCAATGAGGGAATCGTAGCCCGATCTAGACACTAAGCACCCTAACACCTTGAAGACTGGATGGCCAATATGGTAAATGAGCTCGAGGATCTAAGAAAGGGAAAGCATCAGGGTACCCGGAAGAACCCCTGGGAGAAATGAACGCTCCCTTCTCAAGGAAAATCCAGGAAGCGGAATTACCCCCCAAGTTCAAGGTGCCTATTGAGAAGTATTTTTATTCGGAAGACCACGTGAGCCACATTGAGAGTTTTATTCTTCAGATGGAAGTTCAAAATGCAACTTGGTCGGCAATGTGTAGGATGTTCCCTTCCACTTTGATGGACAACGCCAAGACTTTGGTTTAGAACACTTTTCCAGGCAGTGTGGATTCTTTTACAAAACTCACCATAGATTTTTGTGCTCAGTTTCAGGGGATCAAGCCTCGTCCTAAGGACCCATCCTACTTTAATACGTGATATAGGAATGGTGTGAGACGTTGATGTCCTATGTTGAAAAGTTCCACAAAGAATTGATCCAAATGAGAGTGTTTGCTAAGAAGGAAACTTTGGCCAACTTCAAAAGAAATCTATGGGCTGGCAAACTATTCTGATCTTTCGCCAAACATCCACCTAAAACTTACTAGGAAGCCTATGATAGGGCACTAGAACACGTGGACACAGCTGAACAACTTCGAGTCAAGGTCAAACACGACGAAGCTCGATCAGTCAAGTGTACCTACCAGCCACCTACTGGTAAATAAACTTCGTGTCAGTCAAGTTCAGAAACCTGTACCAGTAAAGAAATATCACAATCATCCTCCAAATCGGTCTACTTACTGGCCACCGCCTTTTACCCCGCATCGGGATCGATGTCCTATAAGAAGAGCCCCATATAGAACAACGCTACCAAGGGAGGTAGCACGGGTGGAAAAAGAAGAAGACTGGTACAACCATTACACCCCCTTCAATGTATCCCGAAAGACCATATACCTTGCCATCCATAACAAGGGTTTGCTCAAAAAGCTGGGTCTTATCAAGATCATGAATGACCAAAGAAATCTTTACAAGTACAGCGACTTCTATGAGGACGTGGGGCATAACACATCGGAATGCCATAGCCTCCGCAACCAGATCGAAGGATTGGTAAGGGGAGGACTTTTAATTGAATTTTTCCAACAGGTCCGGGATAGCATCAAGATGGGGAATGAAGTACAGGGAGAGATGCAGGAAGTAGAGGAGAGATGGAAGGATAACGAGAAAGACCTGATGCAACAAGTCTAGATCATCCACACCATCAGTAGAGGTCCTACCTTAGCGGGAACTTCCAATAACTCAAGGAAGAACCATGCTAGGAAGATTCTGAGGATTACCGCCAATCAAGACGTATTCAGGGTCACCCGGGGATCCCAAGAGTACACTACAAGAAAAATGGCCTATTGGGACGAAAATCCTATAGACACGTTTTTTTTTTTCGTCCCAATAGGCAGTCTATTGGGACAAATTTTTTTCGTCCTAATAGTAATTCTATTGGGACGAATTCTACATTTCGTTCCAATAGGCAGTCTATTGGGACGAATTTTATATTTCGTCCCAATAGACATCCTATTGGGACAGAAAAAAAACGTCCCTATAGATTTTGTCCCAATAGAATATCTATTTGGATAAATTTTATCCAATGTGGTAAGAATTTTAGGGACAAATTTATCCAATGTGGTAAGACTTTTAGGGACGAATTTTTTTCGTCTCAATAGGGTGTCTATTGGTACGAAATATAATTTGTTCCAATAGAATGTCTATTGTGGTAGGACCTTTAGGAAGAATTTTTTTCTTCCAAATGGGATGTATATTGGAACGAAATATATAATTCGTCCTAATAGACTGCATATTGGGACGAAATATAGAATTCGTCCCAATAGATTGCCTATTGGGACGCATTTAGTTCATCCCAATAGACATCTTATTGGGACGAATTCAATATTTCGTTCCAATAGGTCTATAGGAACGATTTTAGGGCTATTGGGACGGAAAAAAAATTGTCCCAATAGCCCTTTTTTTGTATTATTTTCAATTAATCCTCAAAAGACTTAGATGAATGTGAGTGAAAAAAGAAACATGAAAAAAGTATTAGAAGACGAAGATGAAGAAAATATTACTTTAAAACGAAATGAGAGAAAATGAGGCAAATAATAGAGATAACAAAAAAATATATTATTTTGTTGAATATCCAAAAAAAAAACAAAACTAATTAATTAATTTTGTTGAAAATTCTTGATTTTTTTTAACGTTTTTCTTTAAAGATAGATTAATAATTAAATTACCATATATATTAGAAAATGATGCAATATGGATCATTTTGTTCGTCTAAAGTGGTTCTCTATCGAGATGAATTTTATTTTTTTCCAATAAGTTCTTCAGAAGGATCAATAACTATTAGTCTTGAAAGGTTTTCTATTATTTTTTTTAAAAAAGGAACTGAATCATTGGAACCGGAACAGAACTGTCGGAACCGGAACAGAAATCGAAATCGAAATCGAAACCACTGGTTCCTAATCGAAAACCAAAACGTGGAAATGGTGGAAAATGTCATCTTTTTAAAGTCGTTTTGTAAGAAAGTCACCACTTTAATAACTTAAGTTTAAAAGGCACCTATTATGGTGAACAGACAAAAATGCCCTTACTTTACACACATTCTCTTACTTTGAAGTTTTATTATTATTATTATTATTATTATTATTATTATTATTCTTTCTTCTTCTTCAAAGGTCTATTTAACAGACCTCCAATGGAGGTTGAACATCATTGGATAATTAGTTTAGTGGCGCTACGCAGATGCATTCTGGGGTCGAATCTTGGTTTTGAATCATTGGATAATTTTTTTGGTTTTGAATCTACCATTGTTCAGCTTTTTCAATTCTGAGTACGATTAACGATTGAATCTTATAATAAACGTTTTTTAATTAAATATTATAATAACGCTTTTTAATATCAATTTGTTTATCATATAAAAATAAAATTTAAATTACTAGAATCAATCTATAAAAAAAAAATTTGATTGAAAAAAAAATTCAATAAAAATTTAATAAAAAGTAGAGCTTATATATAAAAACCATGCTTTTAGTATCACATTTAAAGCAACAACAAGGTGGTTGGGCGTGTGTTTGGGTGGGCGTGTGGGCTTGTGTGATGGCTGGTGGGTGTGTGTGTGCATTGGTGGCTTGCAATGGTTTTTTTTTTTTTCCTCCTCTTTCGTCACTATAGATATCTATAGGGACGAAAAATTATTTAAAGGGACGAACTATTTCGTCCCTATAGGTTGTCACAGGGGACGAAAATACAATTCGTCCCTAAAAATTGTCTATTAGGACGAATAATTTCGTCCCTATACATTATCAATTGGGACGAATTCCAAAATTGTCCCTATAGGTAGTTTTAAGGGACGAATTTCAATTTTCGTCCTAAAGAAACTATTGCGACCCACCTGAGGCGACGTATTTTGGGATAAATATTCGTCCCAATAGACCTCTTGGGACTTTTTTTGGCTTATAGGGACGAAAAAAAAAAAACGTCCCAATAGGCAATTTTTTTTTGTAGTGGTACCCTCGCTCTGCCCAACTTATTTTCACAAAGAAGGACGTCTTCAATACAGTATAGCCGCATGACGATCCCATGGTGATTTTGGTGCAGATAGCTAATTGCAAGGTCCATTGGAGAGTAATGTAGACATTTTTTTCAAAAGGGCTCATGATAAGCTCAACTTAAAGAACCAATGCTACAATAGTTGTACCACGCCTGTGTATGGATTTACAAGGGACTCATTGATGCTAGTTGGGTCTCACAGGTTACCGGTAATAATCGGAGAAGACTCTCTCTAGCAAAACATAATGATAAAATTCGTCGTGGTAGATACCTCCTCCGCTTACAATGCCATCCTTGGAAGACCCTTCCTATCAGGAATCAGAGTAGTATTGTCTATCTACCACATTGTCTTGAAGTTTCCTATTGGGACCAGGGTAGGAGAAGTTCGAAGAGATCAAAAAGCGGCCCGCAACTGCTATGCTGTGTCTACCAATCCTACCGTGCTAACCCAACGGTGCGCATGTGACCTATAAACCAAACCAGGAAATAACGGGATTGGATCAATGCATCGTGGAAGAAGAAGAGGTACCAAACATATTCATAAAAAGATCCAGAGGAGGAAGAAGAAAAACAAGGATGGACCAGTGGACACCCCACAGAACAGTTGGAGGAGATACCGATACGGGAAAATGATCTTTCCAAACTGGTGAAAATAGGAGGAGCGTTAGATAGCAGAAATAGAGAGAACTTGGTGAGACTCCTCAGAGAAAACAACAACATTTTTGCTTGGAGCCACGACGAAATGCCAGGTATCCCTCTCACCTTAGCTACTAACAGGTTGGCAATAGATGCAACCTTCAAACCAATCAAACAGAAATGAAGGCATTTCAACACTTAGCAAAATGCCACGGTCCAGGAAGAGGTACACCAGCTCATGAAAGTCAAATTCATCAGGGAATCTCGGTACGCCGAGTGCATCGCCAACGTAGTCTTGGTTACTAAATCCAACGGGAAATGGTGTATGTGTGTGGATTACACTGACCTTAACTGGGCTTGCCCAAACGACAGCTTCCTTTTGCCTAAGATCTATCAGCTTATTGACTCCACCGCAGGAAACAAGTTTCTCAGCTTCATGGACGCTTTCTCGGGGTACAACCAGATTATGATGCAACCTGCCGATCAAGACAAGACCAGTTTTATCGCTAGGCAAGGCCTCTACTGCTACAAGGTAATGCCCTTTGGGCTCAAAAATGCTAGCGCCACTTATTAGCGTCTGGTGAACAAACTATTCAAAAAGCAAATAGGAAGATCGATGGAGGTGTACATAGATGACATGATCACTAAATCTTGGCAGACAGATCATGATATATAGGATTTACGGCAGACTTTTTAAGTGATAATGAAGAATCAAATGAGGTTGAACCCCGCCAAGTGTGCTTTCGGAGTAGTTGCAGGAAAGTTCCTAGGGTTCATGGTTCACGAGAGGGGGATCGAAGCCAACACGGAGAAGATCAAGGCCATTTTGAACCTTGAATCCCTCACTTCCCTCAAACAGACACATCGACTAACTGGCAGGATAGCAGCATTGAGCTGTTTCATATCTCAATCTACAGATAAGTGCCTTCCTTTCTTTAAAATTATCAAACAGGGTAAGAAGATGAAGTGTGATCAAGAAAGTGAAAGGGCTTTCCATTCCTTGAAGGAATATCTGGCTAGCCCGCCCTTGCTAGTAAAACCTATCCTAGTAGAAGAGCTACAACTTTACCTAGCAGTATCAGAGATCGCTACCAGCGGGACTCTGATTAAAGAGTGTAATGACGGGGACTAGAGACCAGTCTATTACGTGAGCCGTGCTCTGACCAAGTCAGAAAAAAATTATTCCCTTCTGGAGAAGTTCGCTTATGCAATGGTTACTATAGCCAGAAAGCTCCGGCCGTATTTCCAAGCTCATACCATTGCGGTGGTCACTGATCAATCACTGAGACAATTCCTTCAACGGCCCGATGTATCCGACAGATTGGTCCTATGGGCTTTGGAGCTCACCCAGTATGACATCAAATACAAGCCAATGACCACTATAAAAGCTCAGGCTTTAGCAGATTTCATAGAAGAATTTAGCATGACTCTAAATCCGGATACAAATGCAACCCCGTACCCGGTACCGGAGAACCCGGAATGGCTCGATAACTGGAAGACATGGGTACTATACACGGATGGGGCATCGAACCAATCAGGCTATGGGGCAAGGATTATCATAACCGACCTAAAGGGTTTCGAGTGCAACCAATGTTTCAGATTCCAATTCAGAGCCACTAATAATGAAACAAAGTATAAAGCCTTACTAGTAAGGATGAAAGTAGCAGAAGAGCTAAGAGTAGATTTTCTCCTGGTTAAGAGCGATTCTCAGTTAGTGACAAACCAAGTATCGGGATTGTATCAAGCAAAAGGTGTTAACATGGTAGCATATTTGACCAAAGTTTGGGAAGTTATGACAAGGTTCAAAAGTGTGAAGATGGAGCAGATTCCACGAGAGAAGAATCACCTAGCAGATATCTTAGCCAAAATTATTGTAGGTGGAGGGCAAACATTGCCAAGAGGAGTACCAATTCAATTGATACCCCGATCAATCATAGCTATGGGAATAGAGGTCAACCCAATTAAACGACACTCTTATTGGAGGGATCATATAGTAGAGTTCTTCTAGAATGACACCCTTCCTACTGAACCGGATCAAGCACAGAAACTCAAAAGGTTCGCCCCCCGGTACTGTCTGGTAGATGGTTTTATCTACAGCAAAAGAAAGTCACTTCCACTGTTAAGATGTTTACACCCAAATGATGTATAATGGGCACTCAACAAGGTACATTTAAGAGAATATGGCAACCATGTATCAGGCAAGACTCTTTCTTACCAAGTACTCAGAACGGGTTATTTCTAGCCTACTCTCCACCAAGATGCAAATCAGTTCGCCCAATCTTATGACCCATGCCAAATGACAACAAACCTCCACCACATTCCTCCAGAGAGGCTTTCTTCAATCAGTACACCATACCCTTTTACCATATGGGGACTTGACCTTATTGGACCACTCCCATCTGCTCCAGGTCAAGCTAAGCATGCTATGGTTACAATAGATTACTTTACCCGGTGGGTGGAGGCAGAATCCCTTACCCGGATAACAAAGGCAAACACCACCAGCTTCGTCACACGAAACATTGTCTGCAGTTTCGGTTCCCCGATGGCCATAATAACTGATTTGGGCAAACAGTTTGATAATGCCAAATTCAGGCAGTTTTACGAGGAAAGGAGAATCAACCTCCGTTTTGCATCAGTAGCCTTTCCTCAGACCAATGGACTGGTGGTGGCAACCAACAAGACCATCAAAAAACTCTTGAAGAAGAAACTCCAACAGAAGAAAGGAAAGTGGGCTAAGGAACTTCCCAACTTGCTATGGGCATACCGGACAACCAACATGACTGCAACCAGGGAAACACCTTACTCACTAACTTTTGGGACAGAAGCAGTCCTACTTATCGAGCACAAACTGACATCTTTTAGGGTCCACCATTATGAACCTGAGGATAATGAGAAGAAGTTAAGAGCTAACCTAGACCTTCTCGAGGAGAAGCAAGACAAGGTTGCACATAGGGTAGCGGCCTACTAGAGCAAGGTAGCCCGATACTTTAACAAAAAAGTTAGGGCACAAAATTTCAAAGAAAGAGACTTGTTTCTTAGAAAAGTAACCCAGAACACCCTAAAAAGGTCAGACGGGGTCTTGGCTCCTAACTGGGAGGTTCTTTACTTGATCAAGATGATAGTCCGAGGTGGAGCTTACAAGTTAGAAGACATGGATGGTTACCCGGTTGATCATACCTGAAACGCTAATCACCTCAAGAGGTTTTACCCTTAATGGTTAGCAGGAATAAAGAGTTTTTTCTTTTTTCGGCTGGTATGACATCAAATGTATACCTTGATCTTTACTTTGTATGAATTTGAAAGTTCAATAAAAGAAGTTAGTTTCTTCTTCTGCCTGATTCTCTAACTTTCATCTTGAACATTTCGCCACAAATAAATCGCCTCAAGACCAGGAGAGCAATATAACACTCTTGATGCCCTGGGCAGGGTCTACCTCTCTAGAAGGATCGCTATAACTAAATCACCTCAAGACCAAGAAAGCCTACATGACATTCTTGAAGAACTAGGTCAGGGAATACATTCCCTTAGCAGAATCCCTTAGCAGGATATATGGCACCTTGATTCGCCATGTGAAGAACCAGGTCGGGGAATACCCTCCACTGGGATATATTTATCAAAAGACCAGAATCCTTTAACAGGATCTGGCACCTTGATACGCCATGTGAAGAACCAGGTCGGGGAATACCCTCCATCAAGATATATTTATCGAAGGACCAGAATCCTTAGCAGGATATTTGACATCTTGATTTGACATGTGAAGAACCAGGTTGTGGAATACCCTCCACCGGGATATATTTATCAAAGGACCAGAATCCCTTAGCAGAATTTCTAACACCTTGATTCGCCATGTGAAGAACAAGGTCGAGGAATACCCTCCACTGGGATACATTTATCAAAGGACTAGAATCCCTTAGCAGGATATCTAGCACCTTGATTTGCCATGTGAAGAACCAGATCAAGGAATACCTTCCACCGGGATATATTTATCAAAGGACCAGCATCCCTTACCAGGATATATGGTACCTTGATTCTCCATGGGAAGAACCAGGTCAGGGAATACCCTCCATCGGGATATATTTATCAGAATACCAGAATCCCTTAGCAGGATATCTGGCATCTTGATTCGCCATGAGAAGAACCAAGTCGGGGACTACTCTCCACCGAGATATATTTATCAAAGGACTAGAATCCCTTAGCAGGATATCTGACACCTTGATTCGCCATGTGAAGAACTAGGTCGGAGAATACCCTCCACCAGGATATATTTATCAACGGACCAAAATCTCTTAGCAGGATATCTGGCACCTTGATTCACCATGTGAAGAACCAAGTCGAGGATTACCATTCACCAGGGTAGACTCAATCAAAGAGCCAAGGTCCCTCAGTTGGATAACTGACATCTTATTTCACCATATGAAGACCTAATGTTGAGAAGTCCTTAATGATCTGCCAAAATGTCTTGCTAAGGAATTGTGATCCTAGAGCGTGATACCTAGGTTTTTTATGCATGAGGTACCCAAAAAATTTGCAATATCTTAAGACTAGGTCCTAAGTACCATTAGTTCGAAGTTCTTTACAAAGTTTTCATCAAGTCTTGCTAGGGGACAATCGACCAAGTTATCTTCAGAGAAAATTAGAGTCTATTTTACTATATAGCCAGATAAAGAAAAAGAGGTTGTCAACATTCCAAACAGATCATGTATTAGTATTTAGACACTACCAAGTATACCAGAATCAAACACATACAAAGAATCACCAGTATTCCAAGTAAGTTTTTATCTGGATTATTATTATGAAAGATCCTACCACAACCCAGTAAAATGAGAAAACAATACATTTGCAAGAAAGAAGCATCCGATTGATCAATCCGGGTGCCTAAACCCCACAATCAGGCTACAAGATGTGAATAAACAAAAACAACAACAACAACAAAAGGAAGAACAAGAGAAATTTTTCACCCTTCTTCTTTACAGCCTCCCAGATTCAAACCGGCCACATAAGATTACCATATTCCATTGGAATGGTATCAATGAAGATCTCACCTATATGACTCTTGCCTTTGCTTCAACTTTGAGTTCATCACTGTTCTTCTTTAGCATAAAGCCCTCAATGCATCTTGAAGGCTGAACCTGCTCCGCCTATTCAAGGGTCTTGGTCTTAATCATCCGGTTGCCAACCTGTTTTTTGACTTCGACATTGATAGGGCACTTGGAGACATCCCAAACACATTTGTTGTGTCTTTAGGTACCCTTGTGAATGGCACCGTTAACCATGATGACCGTGGATTCGTCGACTTAGAAAACCTTCAAATGGTTGAGGAGAGGGAAGAATACTGGCTCCATTTGGCAACCCAAGACGAGGCTCCCAATTCTATCATAGAATCCTACCTCAAAACAAAGTTCCCTGCGAGAACGATAAGACCGGGTCGAGATAGAGCTTAACCCGAAATCACGGTTGATGTTTTCTTTCCTCCATACATTCGACTGAGAATCACTAACCTTTTCCATATCAAAAGAAGCACTAAGATTGACAGCCGGAATGGATGGATCCACCATCAAAGGAAAACACTCGGGATGACTCTGCATCACTCTTTAAAAAAATTTCAGAGTGAAAGATAAAGAAGAAAGACAGGCTATTTATAGAGAAAATCAAGCAGGTACTAGTACAAAGAAATAATGACCGGTGAAGATTTCGAGGAGATGCGTGAAAAATGACCTTTTCACATGAGCTGACCGGTCTTATCTCAATGCAGGAATCGATGTGTTAAAGATAGATATACCAAGAGGATGATCCTTCTAGAAAGGTGGAACTACCTAAGCAAAGATTTATGAGACAAAGGGCACCAAGTATCTCAGAGTGCTGATCATAATGGATTAGCTACTAGGGTTCTTAATCCGGAATATCTAAATGGCCCGACTCTGTGAAAAGGAAGTCAGATCCCGATACCTTACCGGGACCACTCGGGGTCCCTTATAAAAAAGTTCCTATCAAATTTCAAAAGTTAAATGTCCCCCGGACCACCACTAAGAGTGGGGAGGATCAAGCATTGCCTGGTCTAGGATGAATAAGTACCTAGATATTAATTATCACCAACAATTTTTATCTATGTTATAAGCAAGCCAGCAAGTGAACATGTAAACCAAGGAACAGTAAGTATAAGCAGGATAATACACTGGTCATAAACAAAGGAATCTTTCTTTTCCATTGATCAAACAGGGTGCCCAACCCCCGTTTCCGGGCTACAAAGAATTCTTAATTGAATTAAAGAAAAGATCATTCACCATCCCACTTCTCCCCAGCTTTGTCATCTGGATTAACAACACCTACTTTTCCAAATGCTACAGTTCCAGCCCCAGCCAAAACCTCCCCCGTTCCTGATACATCAGCTTCAGTTGAAACATCTACCTCCTCCATGGGAATAACCTCGCTAGGCAAAGCTACATCCTACATCTAATCATCTTGAATAGCAGGAGGGTCATGAGTCTCCACAGCCTCTTCTGCGAGGTCAGTATCTGGCATGGTATTCTCTGGCTACAAGGAGGGCTCCATGGTCGGGGCATTGCTTGCCAGGGTTAGATCCTCATCAGAATATTGGGCGGCCTTTACTAAAATCACGCCTCGATCCTATCCAAGTGTACCTTGAAAATCAAAATTAGCGGGGAGGGCCTGTGTTGCACAAAATATGATTTACAATTTATCTCCAAATTCTAATTGCTCGCAAGTGTACGAATCAAAAGATAGTATAGCTAGCGAAGCACATATATCGTTCCCATAGAGACTGAATTAACCCTAAAATTCTTACTAAGTAAACTAAAACTAAATCTTAAATTGAAAACTTTAATGAATGAGAATTGAATTGTGAATTATTGACTAAGAACATAAAATTAAAGAAAAATAATAAAAGTTCACAGCAAAGCAAAGTCAAAAATCAAATAGGCAAAACACTAGGGCATTCGATTTCACCGTAACCAATCATACTTAATTCCTTTGGCATATTAATTCTAATTAATTCCCCTTATTCATGATCAATTTTCCCAAATATATATAATGGCCACGGCATCTGGTTTCACTAAAAGTATTCCTACAAATTAATCCTCTATGGCATCTAGATGAATTGAATTCGTAAAAACCCATTAAGTTCAATGGAAATTGTTAAGAACATCACATGAATCCTAATTGCATGGCATCTACAATTAAACATTCATGGTATCAATTGGAAGAAGAAAAACTCAAGTAAAGTATGACATCTACTCTTACTTGTATCAAGTTACTTAAGAATAGATGGTGATCAAATATCCAAATTCAAGCACATATAATTAAAGCACAACAAAAGATACTCAATAGGGAAGAAAATTCGAAATTAACATTAACCAAATAAATCAAATAGTCATGGCTTGGCTACATCATAGCCCTAGCAAAAAGAATTAGTTCCTCATAGTCATGAGTACAAGCCTAAGAGAAAACATAGAAGAATATAATGATAGAACCTAGAAAATCGATGGAATGTCGTCATAGAACTCTTCAACTTGCCTCTGCTGCTGTATCCCTGATCTTTATACTATAATTCCTCTTAAATAGGCATGAATTAGGTCTCCTTTTAGTTCCCTAATCAACCTCCAATAAGGCTAATTCAATGTGACTCAAAATAGGAAATACAATCCTACTAACTATAGGAATCTTAATCCAATCTCAACCAATCCTAACATGGAAAGTTTAGGATCAACTAAAACTGAATCAAAGTGACTTTTAGGCCTTCATTAATCTTCCAAAACATAACAAATTCATCTAAGACCTTCATTCCCAAATAGGCAGCCCGTAATGCTTTATTTCCAAAATCCCGCATAGAAATTCTGGGCTGACCTTTGGGTAGTAAAATGGTCATAACTCCTTCTAGAAAAATCGAAATCACAAACCGTAAAATTCTACGGAAAGCTAACTTCCTTACCTTACCTTTCTAACCATATAAGGCTCGAAACCCAGTTCCTTCTGAGATGATACAGTTTAATTCTTTAAGTTGACCTATCAACAGATGTTGTTTTCTTGGGCTTGATTGAAAATCTTCTAAATTGCTTCCAATTATCTCCTAAGACTTGAATAGCTGAGAACTAAGAAAAGAAATGTAAAATGCAAGAGTTTAACTCAAAACAAAGCAATAAACTAAAGAATAGGGGTATAAAACATAGGCAATTATAATATTATCAAATACCCCAAAGCTTGGTTTTTGCTAGTCCTCGAGTAAAACAAAAACTAAAAACAAAAACTAAAACTAAACTAACTGAACTACATAGGCCATTTTCGTAGGGAAACACAATAGCATTGAGCGTATGCTACAAGCCTATAACCCTCTAGGTGTCCCTAGAGGAGGAGTTTTGTCTCCTAAGGGTTTACCAGCTGTGACACCCACAGACACTTGACTCAAGACTCAAAAGTAGAAACAATAAAAAATAAAAAATAAAAATGACAAGACAAATTCACATACTAATAAAAATCATCCCACACACAACACACTTACTCAAAACTAAAATCATACGATCAAGTATATGCATCATATCTCATGTCTCAGCCATTCACCAATATTCTCAGTTTGTAAACAATATACTCAAATGCCATGCAGGGAACTTGTTTCAACTCTAAGTCCTCACAAGATATCACTCAATTTTCACTCAGAACATAGGTAACACTCTCAATAAGCATATGCGATTGAATTTATGCACAAGAAAATTTCAATTTATATATCGCATATGAATATATAGTAGAAAGAACGCTAAGATTTATGCAAAAGATCTCATGAATAGAATCAAATACTAAGAACAAGATAGAGCACATACTTACCTCCACTCCCAAGCTAAAATCCCAAAAATATCAGTTAGGTCTTTCTTTTTGGTTGTAATGGGGCCATTGGGTGAAGAGTTAACAAAAAGAACGGAAAATCAACGAACCTAAGATCATGCCAAGAGATGAATTGTGGTATGTCAATGCATGGACATCTCTCTCTTGATTCTTCTTTGCAATTGCATCTGGGCTTCTTTATCGATTTCTTCAACTTTTTTTTTTTCAAGTAAATATTAAACTTGAATTCCTCTTCTTTTTTACATCATTCTTTCTTTATTTTTTTTCATTGCTTTGCTCTTTCTCAAATCTTGCTCTTCTTTTCTTTATTTTTTTTTCTTTTTAAGAACTTTTGATTCCTTTCTTTGCCTTGTTACATACATGGTTTGGAACTCACCCATGCTCCTCTTCTTCTTTACGTTATCTTTATCTTGAACTTGAACTTCATCTTCTTTCACTCGACATGATCCAAAGATATAGGGTATGGCCAATATATATTAGGTATAAGGGATAAGGATTATGTGGGTGATGAAAGAAAAGGCTTATAAGTGTTTGGCTTCAAAAGGGCTAATGGAACACACACATGGGTAGGGAAATTTAAGGCCTTTATGTAGGTTAGCACACATCGCCTAACATCACTTCTTAAGGTTCATCCAACATAAGAACAAAAGCAAAATATGTGATACCTTTAGGAGAGAATAGTTCATTAGTATCCAATGCAAAAACCTAATGAGATCAATCTAAACAATGAAGGACATGAAGAGTGTCTAGGAGTAGAAACAAATAAAAACCCTCTTAGATTATGCAATTTAAGGCTGTGAAACTTACTAGGGTAGTCTCCACAATTCTTCCATAGGCAAACAAGCATGGCATCCACTCACTAATTATTAAGATTTAGGCTTCAACTTAAAACATGATACACTAACTATCAATGCAATCCTAAAGTCAAGAATTCATGTGCATAGCATGCAATTAGACTCAAATCAATAGAAAACAAAAACAAAAATAAGAATAACAAAAGTTGACTCAATTTACAGAACACAATTCTGCTGAAATTCAAATCCGACCAATGTCCACATTCTAGTTCGTTTCTCTTAAAATACTCAAAATAATTTGCGCAAATTTTGACACAAGAAAATAGACATGCAAACACACACTTATTATTCAGAAAGTATTTCAAAATTAGGTTTTAAAAAGTGTGAAAACGAGCGATGAAAACAGCTCACTCGCGGATTCGCGAAACAGAGCATTGCTTCTGACCTTTGGTCGAAGAATTGATCATAACTTCAAAACTACATCCCAGAATTTTATGATTTTTAAACCGTTGGATTCGTATCGAAAAATTGAAGAATCTAACATGGACAGAAAAATTTATTTCCTTGCCAAAAAGTATAGTTTTAAGGAAAACATTTGCATAAAAATTTCTCCTGTAGAACACCAAAACACAATGACACAAAGACACAAAAAAATAAAACAAAAATAAACCCACACCCCCAAACCTAATCTAAACATTGCCCTCAATGTTTACAAGCAAATAGAATGCATGCAATGAGTAGAATAAGCATAGAAGGCATGAAATAAACACACAAACACAAAAATGAAGAAAAATAAAGGAACAAAAGTACTGAGTTGGGTTGCCTCCTAACAAGCGCTTTATTTTACGTCTAGGCAAGACAGCATGCACGGATCATTACTAAGGTGCAGCAACTTCCAGGACTCCAACTTCTTCCTCTTGTGGTTCATCCAAACATTGTTTCAGCCGTTGAACTTTTACCTTGAATATTGAGCCATCTTTTATGTTCTTAATCTCCATCATTCCATGAGGGAGGAGTACTCAGAATGGACCAATCCACATCGACTTTCTTTTTCCAAGAAAGAGATGTAAACGTGAGTTATCAAGAAGAACCTTAATTCCTGGTTTGAAATCTTGCCTTTGATTAGCCTTCTCATGGTAGATCTTCACATCCTTATATGCATCATTCAAATGTTGTGGTATTGCCATCAGTTTGATTTTTGGAGCAACTTCAATGGATGGCAAAACCATGGTTGTGGCTGGCTAAAATGCTTAAGAATTATTCCTACATTCCTCTGATTTTTGTGATGCTCTTGAAATTTTTTCGAAAACCACATCTTCCGCGATATTGGCTTGGAAACAATCTTCTTTCTCATTTGAGTACTGAGCAGCTTCAAAGACCTTGAACACTACTTGTTCATCTTGCACTTTGAGAGTTAATAAGCCTTTTTGAACATCGATTAATGTCCCTCTGGTAGCTAGGAATGGTCGGCCCAAGATAATGGGAATTTCACGATCTTCTTCCATATCCAACACCAGAAAATCTGCTGGAAGTATGAGCATGTCTACTTGTACCAATACATTCTCAATAATTCCTTGTGGGTACGTGATTAATCGATCTACTAGCTGTAAGGAAACGGATGTTGGCTTCATCTCCCCTAAACCTAGTTGTTTAAAAATAGAAAAAGGCATTAGATTAATACTTGAACCCAAATCACATAAAGCTTTATCAAAGGAAAGTTTTCCCATAGTGCAAGGGATAGTAAACTCCTTGGATCTTTCAATTTAGGTGGTAACTTCTTTTGGAGAATCGCACTAAATTCTTCAGATAACATCACTCGTTCATGCTCAGGGAATCGTCTCTTGTTGGTGCAAATTTGCTTGAAAAATTTAGCATAACTTGGCAGCTGTTTCACTGCATCGAGAAAAGGAATATTAATATGAACTTTCTTAAATATTTCAAGAATTTCAAACAATTGCTTATCTTGTTATCATTTTTGAGACATTGCGGGAACGGGATTGGTAGCACATAAGCTTTCACTGGCTCGAGCTTTTCTTGAACTGGTATGACTTTGGTGGTCTCAACATCTTTTGGAGCTCTTGATGCAAGTTTGATTTCCACTTCCTTTCCACTCCTTAGTGTGATTGCTTTAACTTGCTCTTGATTCTTGGGATTCACTTCTATTTGGCTCGGCAAAACACCCTTCTCTCTTTCAGTTAGAACACTAGCTATTTGACCCACTTGTACCTCCAAGTTTCGGATAGAAGCTTGATGGTTTTGCAAAGTTGTTTGGGTGGCCTGCATAAAATTGTTAGTATTTTAGGCAAGTTGAGCAATTAAATCCTCCACGGATGGTTTTTTCTCAGGGGGTTGGAATGAGGGATTCAGAACATTTTGAGTATTGCTCCATTAAAAATTTGGATGTTAGCGCCACCCTGGATTATATGTGTTCGGGTATGGGTTATTCCGTTGACAATTAAAATCATTCACTTGATTTGCTTGTTCTTGCATGGTCTCTGAAACACCTGCACAAGTAGCACCAGATTCATTAAATAAGTTCACAGAATTTGTAGACATTAGAGCATCCACTTTTTTATTCAAATTTTCCATTTGTGCTGCCAAAGAGGTAAATGCATAAATCTCATGTACTCCATCTCTTTTTGGCATCACTCTTGTTATGCCCCATTGCTGATTGTTAGTGGCTAATGTGTTGATGAGTTGATATGCTTCATCAACTGTTTTTTGCATGAAGGCTCCTCCACTAGCTGAATCTATCATTCTTTTGGTATCATCATTCAAACCTTTGTAGAATGATTGTAGCTACAGCCATTCCGGTAGACCATGATGTGGGCATTTCAATAACTTCTCCTTGAATCGCTCCCAACTTTCATAAAAGACCTCAGTTTCGTGTTGGATAAAAATCATAATGTCATTCCTTAGCTGAACCATCTTTGAAGGAGGAAAATATTTTTGCAGGAATTTATTTGCCATATCAGTCCAAGTGGTTATGGAATTCGGTGGAAGTGTATGAAGCCACGATTTCGCTTTATCCTTCAGTGAAAATGGAAATAATCTTAATTTAATGGCTTCCTCCGTTACTCCATTTATCTTCACAGTTTCACTTATCTGAAGAAACTCTTTGATATGCAAATTAGGATCTTCATTTGAATTGCCATAAAAGGATTGCAACATCTGGATGAAAGAAGACTTCAACTCGAAATGATTGGCTGTGATGGGAGGTCGAACAAAGCATGATGGTGAAGTGGCGACAAAAGGAGCTGAATAATCCATCAAAGTCCGGTTCAGATTTGGATCCTGGAGTGCCATATCGCCCATTCGCTCCTTGGGTGTGAGGTGCATCCTTCTTAATTGTCGGATTGTCCTCTCGATCTTAGGATCGTACGGTATGCACTCGAGACTTCTTGAATGGCAACCGTGCATATATTCCTAAAAGAAAAAGTAAAGAAAAGAAAAAGAAAATAAATATAAAAATTGAAATTAAAGTTAACAAAATTAAGACAAGTAAAAATTTAACTAAGCAAGAATAAGAATCAAATTTTAGTCCCTGGCAGCGGCGCCAAACACTTGTTGCGAAAAATATGATTAACAATTTATCTCCAAATTCTAATTGCTCACAAGTGTACGAATCAAAAGATAGTATAGCTAGCGAATCACATATATCGTTCCCACAGAGACTGAATTAACCCTAAAATTCTTACTAATTAAACTAAAACTAAATCTTAAATTGAAAACTTTAATGAATGAGAATTGATTTGTGAATTATTGACTAAGAACAGAAAGTTAAAGAAAAATAATAAAAGTTCATAGCAAAGCAAAGTTGAAAATCAAATAGGCAAAACACTAGGGCATTCGATTTCACTGTATGTTGGGAAAAATACCAAAGAAGTACACGCAGGGGAAGCGATACTAAAAATTAGATTTAGTGTCTTTTAAAAAATTTTCCTTTATGAACCTTAAACCCTTTAATTAATTAAACATACATATACAATAACAAAAAGTAAAATACCTTTTGTCGCGTGATCCGATTGACTTACGTCGATGGTGATCCGCAAGATCTTCAATCCTAGCACGAACGTGGATCACCTAGGAGCGTGGTCTCCCTTTTCTTT
This sequence comes from Acer negundo, assembly GCA_035582765.1. Lineage (NCBI taxonomy): Eukaryota > Viridiplantae > Streptophyta > Magnoliopsida > Sapindales > Sapindaceae > Acer > Acer negundo. Next base: position 19,762,730 of record CM069231.1, on the reverse strand, counting down.
GAATTGCAAACCTGTGAACGGACAAAACAAACTTTTCTTTTCTTTGTTAGTCACAAAAACAATCAAAAGAATGACTAAGATTATTTCGGTCACTTTTGAGTTCTCAATCTAATGATCGAAACTCGCGTGAACCTAGATCGATATCGTATACACAAGCTTATTGATGAATAAGCAAATAGTATACTATCAAAGAATAATCTAACACTCCTTTTTGTTTTAGTAGAATAAAAAACTTTCTATGAATTGAGAAGAAGAAGAAATTTGTATCATGAACCCATATCCTCTTGGCCGAATTCTATACTTGTCATTATATAGGTGGCCTAAGTTTGCTTCTTCTTTTCTTTTATTATTAGGTTTGCCGAAATCCTAACCTAGAAATAACAAGGGTTGCCGAAATCACATACCCACCATAGGCTTATGTTGCACCCTAATTTCCATCTAGTTTTTAAGACATCAAACCCTAATCCAACTCATAGATTTTTTATTCTTTTATTTCGACTAAATAAAAAAAACTTCTTATTTGATTAAATAAATAAAACTAATTATTTATTTCCTTATCAAACAAGTCTTTTAATTTTACTTTTAGGAAATATATTTCCTGATTAGAAAAGATTTGTTTCTTTAATTAAACAATTAATCAATAAATTAATTGATTCTTATTTAATTAAAACAATGAAACAAAATAATATATTAGGTTAAACTAACCCTTGCCGCCCCACTTAGAGTAAATGGGCCAAAATATTATTTTCTTATTTCATTTAATCCATTGGACTTTAAATAAAAAGCCCACATGTGAACCAGACCCATTCTTACTAAAAGAAACAAGCCCACATGTCTTTCATTAATATATTAATATAATTGAGCAGCCCATTACTTAAATAATGTGCAAATTATATTCTTAATATATTAAATGCAATTCTAGATGGACCCTTAAATTGGTCCGGTAGAATATATCAAGTGATCCATGCAAGTCCGTGTGGATTGGGGATCTTGGCGGGCCATCTAAATTTAAGCTTCAATAGACATAACCTAATCACAATCAACAAATGATTCACTTAGGTCCGATCCATTAATTTTAACTCATTCCACTAAAGAGCTAAAACTGAACTCTTAAATAAAGATAGAAAAGGAAGATGCTCCTCATTCATACCCTAGACAATCATATTGGAGATAGTGTATCCTCGTGATTAATATCAGTAATCGCCAAGAGTTCATAGACCGCCTATAACTCTCCAAGTTACCATATTTACTCATATGACCACGTTTTGAACTTGGATATTTTGACTTGTCCAGAAGCCATGTTTTCAATAGACACTATCGAAAACTCAACGTTGAGATTTAATATCCAATTACCTCAAAACATCCATATGATGATATTATACTCTCATTTAATTAAATGGAGCCACGATGTCCATATCTATAAATGAAGTCCTCTATCGATTAACAAATGAATATCACCAAACTATCGAGGATAGATTATGCGATATAATCGTACTCATTGATAACTCAAATGATATCACTTGCAACCATAAGTCCATTGTTTATCTTAGGATTAAGATAGACTCTCCGATTGTCCTGATAATGAAAAGACTTTTATCTACTGACGGTTATAGATAAAGTATTTCATTGTGATCCAGTTCAATGCACCCAGTGCACTAAATCATTTTGCTCGAAGACACTCCGATGATTTTAGACTCATCATATCTCATTTGATCCCACTCAAATGCTAGCAAAAGAATTCTACAACTTTAACAAGATAAAAGTGCCCCAACCTTTAACTTAAGTTGTGAACATTATTCAAGACTAACTAAAGAATTGTGTCTACCACATACATATCCAGATGTACGAACAATTCTTCTTTTCCTATAGTCTTTAGACCTTATGATTATTTACTTTCACAATTATAATATTAAACTATAAATGCTATACGATTTGTTAAACCAGAAAACACTTTATTAATATGAAAAAGATTGTCAATTACAACATTACACTCTTGCTATTGAGCATAATCCTAACACCGTAACCAATCATACTTAATTCCTTTGGCATATTAATTCTAATTAATTCCCCTTATTGATGATCAATTTTTCCAAATATATTTAATTGCCATGGCATCTGGTTTCACTAAAAGTATTCCTCCAAATTAATCCTCTATGACATCTAGATGAATTGAATTCGTAAAAACCCATTAAGTTCCATGGAAATTGTTAAGAACATCACATGAATCCTAATTGCATGGAATCTACAATTAAACATTCATGGTATCAATTGCAAGAAGCAAAACTCAAGTAAAGTATGGCATCTACTCTTACTTGCATTAAGTTACTTAAGAATAGATGGTGATCAAACTTCTAAATTCAAGCACATATAATTAAAGCGCAGCAAAAGATACTCAATAGGGAAGAAAATTCGAAATAAAAATTAACCAAATAAATTAAATAGTCATGACTAGGCTACATAGTAGCCCTAGCAAAAAGAATTAGTTCCTCATAGTCATGAGTACAAGCCTAAGAGAAAACATAGAAGAAAATAATGATACAACATGTTAAATCGATGGAATGTCGTCTTGGAACTCTTTAACTTGCCTCTGCTGCTGTATCCCTGATCTTTCTGCTGTAATTCCTCTTAAATAGGCATGAATTAGGTCTCCTTTTAGTTCCCTAATCAACCTCAAATAAGGCTAATTTAATGTGACTCAAAATAGGAAATACAATCCTACTAACTTTACGAATCTTAATCCAATCTCAACCAATTTTAACATGGAAAGTTTAGGAACAACTAAAACTGAATCAAAGTGACTTTTAGGCCTTCATTAATCTTCCAAAACATTACAAATTCATCTAAGACCTTCATTACCGAATAGGCAGCCCGTAATGCTTTATTTCAAAAATCCCGCGTAGAAATTCTGGGCTGTCCTTTGGGTAGCAAAATGGTCATAACTCCTTTTAGAAAAATCGAAATCATGAACCGTAAAATTCTATAGAAAGCTAACTTCCGTACCTTTCCAACACTATAAGGCTCAAAACCCAGTTCCTTCTGAGATGATACAATTTAATTCTTGAAGTTGACATATCAACATATGTTGTTTTTTCATGCTTGATCGAAAATCTTCTAAATTGCTTCCAATTATCTCCTAAGACTTGAATAGCTAAGAACTAAAAAAATAAATGTAAAAGGCAAGAGTTTAAATCAAAATAAAGCAATAAACTAAAGAATAGAGGTATAAAACATAGGCAATTATAATATTATCAGCCTGGACCACTTCATAGGAAGCAGTAAAGTATCCGTGCTCGAAGGATTCATCTGCTTTGGCTTTCAAAGCCAGTACAGCATCCCGCAGGAGGTGATTCTCCTCAACAAGCATAGCCTTTTCCCTGGCCAACTCCTTTCTCTAAGCCCTTCTACGGGTGGACTTTATAATCTCTGTATTAAGGTCGCGCTTCATCCTCTCCAAATCAACTGTGGCCACCTGCCTACCCTATTCAGACTCAGCAGTAGAACATATCAAGGTATCAGCGACCTCTTTAGACCGAGCTAGGTCCCTCCTAGCCTCCTCCAACTTAGCCCGAGCGGCAATGTTGGTCTCTTTCAAAGTCTTCAAGTGCTGCCCTATAGCCAAATTGAATTTAAAATCCTGCAATAAGAAAAAAGAAATGAGAAACCTCCCTAGAAGTCAGCCAAGCAAGAAAAGAGGTCCATAAACATACCTCAGCAAGCAAGTAGCTCCCTTGGCTAGTGACAATAGCATCCGATCTAACCCCGGAGCAAGCAGCAGCAAAACGGAATAGCAGTTCCTACCGACTACTATCCATCAACCCCAACCTAGAGGGTTGGCTCGTAGGGGACACCTCGGCAACAGGTCTCTTTTTCTTCTCCACTCTAGGCCGTTTTTGGGTCGAATCAAGTGCAGGAGGGCGAATAGAAGGGGAGGCCGCTGAAAGAGACTTGGCACCAAAAACAATTGAAACCTGTTTCTTTATCTGGACAGGTGATCCTCGAGCCTAAGCAGCTCTTGATAGCCTGGCCCTTGTGGAAGGGCGTGTAGGAACCAGATCAGACAGGGGATAGGTAGACGCGGAGGAGACCTCATCGGAGCAAAGATAAGTGAGCAATGGGTAAGTCAGGCCCAACATTAAAACCGGCATTAGCACAGGTACCAGAAGAATGAATAGGAGAGTCAATGGGTGCAAGAGAATCACTGGTAGAAGGGACTTGAAGCCCCAATCCCGTGAGAACAGGAAACGAAAGTGGAGGAGGAGTGGTAGACACTATCAGAAAAGAAACAAGGAATCAGACATGGCTCAAAGAGATGAGAGAGAAATAGAAAGAAAGGAAGTCGCTTACCTGGATTGGCACTAGAAATCATGAGATACCGATCCAGCCTAGCACCATTGTAAGGATCAATAGTGGGATACTTTGGGTTCAAGTAGAATTGATCCACAATCTTCTTCAGAAAACCTAAAGACTCAACAAAAACTTTCCCTTTATCCCATTTATCTCTCTCATTAAAATGAGTGGGTACTACATAATCAATTCCTCCGACGTGTACCGATTGTCTCTAGTCTCCTCCAACCATGACCCACTATTCTCACCAAGGTTTTTGGTCCGCATATTGGCTACAGGTACAATGAAATTCAGGCGATTGCACGCTTTCAGATAAAATTGACTTTTTCGGCTCGACAGCAGAGTCGTCACTTGAAAGACGTATCAAATTTCATCGAAGCCCGATTCTTTATCCATGTGGTCCCTTTCGCACTACTCAAGCCAGAGATCCAAGAATCCGGTCAAATGCTTCCAGAAACCAGGTGAGAGTTGTACAAGAACATGAAACGTTCTACAAAGAAGGGGATGAAATGGTAGCCTAACCCCGCATTCGAAAGAGAGAACATGAATGGAAAAATGACCCTTAGGAGGATTATACACCTCAAAATCTCGATGTGGTAGAGTAGAGTAATGCTATCCGGGATCTTGTACTCCCTCCTCAAGCGTGATAAGGTGTCGACAGTGCAAATGGAAGAAGGAATAAGTCGACCATCAGGGGCATGGCGGGAATCCTATCTTAAACATTTCTAAGCAAAATTCCAATCGGGATTTCGTTGTGTTCTACATCTTCTTCGTTCTCGCCACTACAATTCGAGACACATCCGTAAGCCTACCACTGGAACCTGACACAACAATTGAATCCTGGTCTAAGTGGAGACGCTGAGGTATAATCGAACTCCTCACGTTGTTATCATCGCTCCTCTTTCTTTTTGATTAAAGACTGTCGTCAGACACTGACACCTAAACAACCAATCACCATAAAGAACTAGCTTGCCGAACAGTCCAAGTATCAAGTAAGGATGTCACCCAGGGCTAAAGCTACATAGAGTCGCCAAGGTTCAAAGCTACAAAGAAGAACAATAAAATGCCATCGTTTTTTGTCAGGACTCATTCCTGCCATTTAAGAGTCCTATTTTAAAGTAGTACCTTAAAGAATCTGTCCAAGAAAGAATCACTTGATTTTAGTGATTGGATTCCACCACGATATCTTCGTTTATCGCCAAGGAAAGTCTATTGTACTCAACATTATACTTAACTATGAAAAGATCGATTCTTTTTCGAAACCCTAAACACACAGTTTTTTCTACTTATCGAGATGCATGAGATCTCCATCGCTGACTGTGTCAGACTTCGCATATAGTGACCGGTGGAAAATAGCGTTGAAAATTGTACTTATGTTATATTTACGCAATTCATTGTATTTTTCTCCTTCATGGTATAATATAATCAATTTTCCTACTATTTTAACTATCACCTATATTGAACTGTGCTTACTGAAAATCATAGGTATCGAACTACGTGATACCCCTCCGTCCATGGTCAATTTTGATCATGGTCCATTAAAGTCGTTAATTGTAAATCCATCTCGCTATTAAATTTCAGTTAACAGGAATCATTTCATTAGAGATCTAGTTGAACATTCTATTGTTACTCTAGAGCATATTACCTACTGTTAACCACCAAAATTGGTAAAGGACCAAAGAATAATTTTCCACCCAGATACAAGGAAGAAGCACAGACCGAGATACCATCTAGGTACTCCTAAAAAAAAGAATACTGGATTGAATTTGGGTACCTACCTCTTCCCTTGGAGTAACCCCAACAAAGCCTAGCAATCCCGATAACCCCTAAAATGTTCCAACGTGGAGTTCAACTCAGAATCTTATCACGGAGCTCAATGGTGTACCCTGCTACTGCACCAGACAGGTATATCGTTACTAGATCAACAGGATACCCCACTACTGCTTCAGCTAGGTACCCCGCTGTCACATCATAAAGACATCCAGATACAACTTCAGCTTAAATATCCCACTTCTACATCCAACTGGGTACCCCACTGCGAGAACAATCGATATCAGGATACCCCGTCGACCAAGCACCTAACCAAGAAAACATCAAACTAGAAAGATGCGGGATACACAAGAACCCAGATGAATCCAAATACCTCTAGGGATCCTTTCACCAGTTAACCATAAGAAACATTAACAGAATCCGAAATACGAATGTCCAGGTGGACAAGTCTTGAAACTCCAAAGCCAAGGGGATGAAACGCAGTCGTTCATCTCCTGATAAAAAAGGTAGACTCCTTCCTGCCATTTAAGAATTCCATTTGAATAAGGAGTCCACTTGTATTAGAATCCTCTCCAAAAGGAATCACTTGATTCGGATAATTAAAGCTCCTACGAAATTGTCTTCTAGAGGGAGAGAAAGTCCTGTGATCGCCAAAACTCTAGACCGAAATTATAGGAGTGCACAGCAAGCAACGGGACCTATATATACAATGCTACATTCATTAGAAAGAGAGATCAAAAATTCAACTCCCCCAAACCCTACACTCGTCTTCAGTTCTACTTATCGACAGACACGAGCATACTATTTCCATCACCTAACAGAAACCTTGAATATCGCCACATATTGCCATAGCCCAAATTTCATCAGTTGTATCCATGTTTTTATCAATAAAATCGTACCTGCTAATCTTTTCTTGGATGAGTTTTAGTTTTGTTTGACAAAAATCTTGTTGGTATCGAACTACGTTATACCCCTCCGACCGGGATCTATCTCGATCTTCGTCCTTAAAGTTGTTATTTGAAGATTCACCCAGTGATAATTTTCCATTAACACCTACAAAAAATCAACTTGCGGGCTTGTTCTCCAAGCTCTTGGACAAGGAGAGATTTAAATCTCTTAGAGGGTCCATTGTCATGATTTGTGTGGGTTAGTGTCTTTCTGTGATTGTTGAATGACTTGATGAGCAAAACTTTATTTGAATATTAATATCTTTGAGAGTTACTCACTTGAGAAATAATGATCTCAAATAAATAACTTTTATTGTTTTTAGATCATGCACTTGAGCTTGAAAATCTTATTTTCGAACAGTTCACAATTGCTTCTCTTATATGTTTATGTTTGAGTAGTTAAGTTTTAAAATATGTAGATTATGGATGCATCTAGAAGCCTATTGCTTAGTGCATGATAGATGACCTATGGTTAGTATCTATTTTGATTCGGTAACTACATAGAACTCAACGAGCACTTTCATGGAAAGGGCTACACAACTTGGTTATGCAGCAGCCCAATGTAGGAAAGGGCTACACCACTGTGATAAGTGAAAACCACCATGAAACGTATATGTTTATGTTAGAAAAATCAAAGAAGTGTTGAAAAAAATCATTAAAAAAATAAATCTTTGATTCAAGCCTAAAAGAAATAAAAAATAAATAAAAGGCTTAATGAAGTATAGTTGAAGATTGTGAAATACTCGAATTGTCAAGGAGAAATGAGTAAACGAGCCACATGCACACACACGCTCATATGTTTAGATCTATTCTCTTTAAAGTCAAAACACGGATGATAATCGGTTTGACCTAGATTTGAAACGCTTTAGATGGATAGGTGTGGATATAGTTTGCATGTTGATATCACAATTAATCCATTTATATATGCTAGAAGCATTCTCACACACACACACATTTTGCTTATAGTTCTTAATTCTTTAGCAATGTGAGAATAGTTTTGAGACGATTAAAGAAAATCTATGATTCTCTCTTGAACTTTGAAAAGTGATGAAATATTTTCTCTTATTGCTTGAATGTGTGATTGTGATTCCCTTATGAACAAGTCTACTTGGTGATCATAATGTAGAGGATATGTTAAGGGGGAGCTTAGTCTATTCAATTTCTCTTTCTTAATGACTTGTTTGCTTAATATCTCATACTTTATCTCATGTGTCCTTTGTCTATTCCTTGACAAAAATGGGGAGAAATATATACATCACCAATTGTGGAGAAATATTCCATGTGTGGGAGTAATGTACCTCTTTGTGCTTAATTAAGACTTTATCTTAAGGGGGGAGAATATAATTCTTGCTTGAAAATGTTAAGGAACTTAGGGAGAGCTTTAAAGTGAACATTCGTTGGTTTGAGATAAGGCATTTTGTTTGAGATAAGAGAAGTTCATATTTGTTTTTGGTAATACCTCACTATTCTTCTTTAGAGAAGATCTCTTGTTTGGTTTTCTATTTTTCTCATAGGTACTTTGATAATCAAAGAGGGATTCTTGAACACTCATGAAGACTTGAAGACATTTTAGTCTAGAGAACTCTTTGTGATGTGAGGATGAGAGAATGCAATCAACTATGGGTTTATTAGATTGAATATTGTAAGGTGAGCATGAGGTTTTGCCATGGAATAGCCAAAGGGGGAGATTGTAAGGTTTTAGATTTATATTGGCTTGATTCCATTGCAAAACTCTCTTTATTTGTAATGGTTAGTTGCTTATGTGTTACTTGGTGGAAAGGAGTTTCAAAGGAGAAAAGCAATTTCTCATACAAATATCGTCTTTGATAGCGCTCGTGACGGGACAGTTCTATAAACTATCAAATATACGTGTGAGCGCGCTTGTTTTTCTGTAAGTGGACGGATCGTTACAATCGCGTGGCAGCAAGTAAGGTTCATTCCCACAGGGAGGTGAGGTACCTTAAGTCGGTCCTAGGTCTTAGATATATATACATATATATACAATATATTTACACTAAATACATGCAATAAAAGTAAATGGAGGTAGTCACAAGCAAATTAACTAACTAATCTAAAATTACGCTAAAATGGCTTTAATCTAATTACAACTAAGTTACACTAAATCTAACTACAACTGAGGGTAGTCACTCCCTTAGGCAATTAACTAACTAATCACTAAACTACCAACTACAATTAACTAAATTATACTAACTAACTACACTAATTACCAACTAATGCAATAGTCATGCAAGAGTGATATTGAGATATGCTAGAGAATTAATGAATAATACAATTATCCAATTACTAGTTGATGACAATGAAGCACTTTAATTATAGGTTAACTAAATTAAGCAAGGTTTGCATTAATTAAGTAAATCCTATTTGGCAAGGTAATAATTGATTAATCAATTAACAAGCATATATCTATTAAATACAACTAGTTCATAGATAATATATATGAATACACCAAATCCTTAACATATCTATTTAATTACACAATAATAATAAACTAAGGAAATAAGAGAGACAATGAAGACAACCCAATGGTCTTGGAGAAGTCTTCAAGCTAGCTCAACTCCTCTTGCTTTCCCAAGCTCGGAATCAATGTGTGGAAACCTTGGATCAAGATTAGTGGCTAGAAAACTACCCTAAACTCTACTTACAAGCTAAGTAAGGTGGGTGTTCTTGGTTATTCTAATCTATTTGGTGTGATTGTTAGATATTAAGGACTGTGTTTTTGTTGGTAAAAAAGGTATATTTATGTGGGGAACTATTTTGGGCAATACAACAAAATCCCTCTAAATCGACAAGCTTGTGGATTCATTTCCCTGCTCTTGCGCATTCAAACCCATCGGAGGAAGTCGTGGTGGATTTTAGACATGTTCCCGCTAATTCATAAGTTCTGCTCTGCGGGTTCCTTCTCTTGGCATGAAATTGCAGTGATTCCACTGGTTTGGCAAGCCTGGTTCGCGGGAAAAAGCTCTCAGCTAGTGAGCTTGAAGCTTGTACATCCTTTGAGTCTTAGAGGACTTTAAGGTGAGAGAAACTTCAACATGGAAGGCTCAAAGTGGTACCAACATGATCGGAAGGAGGAGTGCTGGAGATCTAGGTGAAGTTTGATTGGAAAAACCGTCAGAAAACAAGTGGAAACGATCGAGTGAATGACTGGGTTAGAACCGGGTCAGGTCACTCCACACGGGTCACGGTCGGGTTGCTACATGAAGAAGATGACTGACGTCAGCATTGCATCATACTAATGCAAGTAGGTCCAAAACGATGTCGTTTCGGCATGTGACGTGGCACTGACACAGACTTTTGTTGGTGAATATCACTTTGTACCCCTGATGTTCTCCTTATTCACAGAATCTTCAATAAAGTCCCAAAAATTGCACTTTAGCCCCTTATTTTTCTAAAATGACAACAATGCCTCTAAACTTCACTAATTACCTGAAACACTTATTTAAACTATTAAAATCCTTATTTAATCGAGAAATAAGCACAAAAGATAGGAAAATGGAGCACTAAATGTGAACATTTGGAGCACGGTCAAACCCTCAAACCTAACTTTTGCTCGTCCTCGAGCAAAACTACAAAAATTATATAAACAAAACATACTAAGCATAAATAAACATAAACTAAGCTAGTCCGCTTTCGTGGGAGAAATGATAGCACTTAGCATGTGCTATAAGCCTTTAAACTTCTAGGTGTCCCTATTAGGAGGAGTGTAATCTCCTGAGGGTTTACCGCTACGATGCCCACAAACCTAAAGCTAAAAATTAAAAACTAAAATTCAAAAAAACTTGCTGAAGCCATACAAAAAAAAAAAAAAAAAAAAAAATTAGATATCAAAAGAGTTGTGCATAAGAGGAGAAGCACATGTGAGAACCGCTAAGTTGAGGATACCCTAAAGTCATTCAATTGATTGAAACGCACAATGCAATCCCACACTCAAAATGGCATGGCATCAAATTCAACATACTCAAATGCTTCGGATGTAATTCGTTTCAACTCTGATCCTCACTGGATTTCACTCTATTTTTCTTTCAGAGTCCTAGGCATACTGTTTATCAAACACATACGATTTGGAAGTTATGTAAATGCAATCAAATATGTAACACATTTGAGTATTCAAATAAAGCACATTTTTAGTGAATTGATCTCATGAAGGAATTGAATGCCATGAATGTGGTAGAGCATATTAAAAACTTATATTCCCAAAATAGACTTCCTAGAAGATCAATCATACTCTCCTCTACTTGTGTTGGCCAAGGCGATTTACGGTGAATGGTATATGGAAGATACTAATCATGTCAAGATGTTTCACATTAAATTTTTCAACGAGAAGCTCACTTAAGATTACTCATTTACAGGTGTCTAGGCTACAATTTTGAACTTTGATTTGTGCTATCTATTTACTCTCATTGGAGTAGTCATTGTTTTGAAGAGTAAAGGCTTTAAGTGCTTAATTTTTACACTTAAATTTTGAAAGCCTTTATTTAAGCACAAGTTACAAAATATGCTTCAGTACACGCTATTGTAATTTAGAGCTTAACAGTTAAATTCTATACTTAGTAGAACTTGACAAGATTAGTAGCTATGTAAGATTAAGTGTATAGGTCTATGGATTTGGGTGTTGTGTGATAGGTTTATGTGTTTTAGGTAAGTGTTTGGCCGTATTTGTATTGAATCATGCATAAAGGGAAATGGACGTGTTTAGGCAATTTGGTCTTGAAACACTAACAAAGTCCTAATATCTTTTCTAAAAGTCCGTCTATCATGGAAATACAATTTCAAAATGTTATCCACATTTATGAATGTTCTATGGCAAACGATGCTAATGATACGATGAGATCACAATGAAAAACATATCGAAGAGTGTTTAGGAGTAGAAACAAAATTTACCCTCAAAATGAACGCTAAAGCACAAAACTCATGGGTAGTCTCCACTATTAATCCTAACAACCGAGTACGAAGTATCATTCACTTAGTCACTATGAGAAAAGGGACTAAGTTCACATCATGCGAAGCAATCCTAGACTGACAATAGTTAGCCAAGACTCAGCAACTAACACATGCGAAAGACACCTCAACGGCACAACTCAAAACATCTCATTCAAACTATTTTGTTCAAAGATGGCTCAATTCGCCAAATTTTTTGAAAAATTTATTCCAAAACACAAAAAATAAATGACACATATGTGTCCACACCCCCAAACCTAAACTCGACATTGTCCTCAATGTTGAAAAATTGAAGAACATGAATAAAGAGTTTATGATTTGGAAATCAGGGAACAAACATACTAACACACCCGTACAAAAAGCGGAAACACTGCCACTATACTATAATGACACATATATACAACATGTATAACAAAAAACAAAATTAAAAACAAATTAACAAAAAAAAAAATACCATGTGAAGAAGGCATCTAAACATAGAGGACAATACTTCAAGAAAACTGTCACCTTTCGAATTCGAATAATGTCTGCTTTTCAATGTATATTTTCAAAGCTGCTTAATGAAACTTGCCGAACACGTTTCATGCTGAAAACATTTCAAAATTTAATTTGTAAAAATGTGAAAACAGATGTTGAAAATGGGTCACGTGCAGAAATTTGAAAACAGGGCACGTTTATGACCTTCGGTCGAAGAAATACTCATAACCTTTAAACCGCTGCCTAGAAATTTATGTTCTTTATATTGTTGGAATCGTAATGAAAAAATGATGAACGCAGCATGGACGGAAAAATTTATTTCTTCACCGATTAGTATAGTTTTTAAGAAACATATCGCCTCAAAAATTCAAAACAGGGCATCTTCACAAAGTTTGAATAAAAATATGAAAATCAACAACAAAATTACACAATAACATAGTATACAATCCTAATATCTACAACTAACATGTAAACACATATTTACAATCGTAAATATCCACCACTAATCACATTACAACAACCAATCCTAGTTACTAGACAAAAACAACCAATTCACACCCTTAAGCTAAACATGAGATATCAACTTGAAGTAAAAGCTTAAAAGTAAGAGATTGGACCTTCCTAGGATAAGGTAGCTTTTTGGTATAGTTTATGGTGCATGATGTATGGCGGCTTTGTGGCACAGGTTTCTTCCCACAGTCACTTCTTGAGGAGGAATCCAGAATTGGCCGCGGGTTCTTCTCTTTCTGTTCCGCGGGTTTATGCTCGCGGATATGAAATCACGGAGGCTTCTCAATCTTCATGCAGGTTCATCCCTTCTATTCTGTGGGTTATTTCCAGCGGATGTTATAAGGATTCCCATATTTTGATTGGCTTATTTCATGGACAAATCAGATATTGGGGTTGATGTAAGGGTAGGAATGGTGATAGGTGATCGAGTTCTAAAGGCCCTCTTAAGACCTCAAGAGTGACAAGCACACCAAAAGTTTATCTCTTGTGCTTAGTTTTCTTTGAAGAGATTTAGTTGCACACACTCACTTGCCATGATTGCATACATGTTAATTTCTATTGTGCATTCTCTTCACTTCCACACTTGCACTTCCTTGTTGTATTTTGTGTGTGTGGTTGTCTATTTATATCCTCCATGCTTTTCTCGTTGAGCTTGTTTTATGGAAGTTGTCTTCCAAGAGGATTCGGGAAAAAGGGCTTGTATTTTTTACCAGGTCAAAAATGCGCCCTATTTATGCAGCCGGTGACCGCATAATAAGGCGCATAAATAAAGTGTCAAAACACCTAACACTTTTGCGCCCTTGTGTTATACGGTTAAGGGCCACATAACAAGGGCGCATAAAAGGGACTAGAGCTTCAGGTCTATTTGTGCGCCATCAATTATGCGGTTCGTGGCAGCAAAACAGGGCGCATAATTCTCCGTCAAATTGGGGCAATTTTTTCTTTTCGCTCTAACTTTTATGGCCCTCTATAAATACACCACTTTATCATAGTTTATGGGTGACTCTTTGATCATCAAGAACCCTAAGCTTAAAAAAGAGACCTTTGAGAGAGAAAGAAATCAAGATTGCTCATTTAATCACTCAAACCCATTTTCATATGCATCAAATATCATCTAAGCATTTCCTAGCATAGTTAGGATGCATACTTGCATGGGTCTTGCTCAACACACATCCCTTGGTATGTTCTTCACTATTATCATACATAATTAGTGTTTTATTTATCAAGGCATCTCTTATATTATTTCAATGCTCTTAGAATATATTCTAGATACAAAATAGAGATTGTTGTTTTGACATGATTGAGTGTTGTATTTTGATAGCTTTATAGGATTTTATTATCTATGTTTAGCTAAGCTTTATGACATGTCATTTAGCTATTGATATCTAGGATTGTTTTTGTTAACTACCAAAATTGGCAAAGGACCAAAGAAGAACTTTCCACCCAGATACCAGTAAGAGACACATGCCAAGATATCATCTAGCTACTCCTAAAAAGAAGGATGCTAGATCAAATCTGGATACCTACCTCCTCCTTCAGATCAAGCCAACAAGCCCAACAATCTCAATAACCCCTAAGTATCCCGACGCAGAGTTCTACTCAGAATCCTATCATAGAGCTCAGTGGGGAACCCCACTACTGCATCAGACAGGTATCCCGCTACTATATCAACCGGATACCTCGCTCCTACATTAGCAAGGTACCCCGCTACAAGTACAACTGATATCAAGATACCCCGTCGACCAAGCCCCTAACAAGGAAAGCATAAAACTTACAAGAGGCGGGGTACGTGAGAACCCAAATACCTCTTGGGATCCTCTCGCCAGATAACCATAAGAAACACTCATAGAATTACAAATCCATATGTTCAGACAGACAAGTCTTGAAGCGCCAAAGCAAGGTGGTTGAAACGTCGTTGTTCAAGTCCCGATAAAAAGGTAGACTCTTTTGCGCCACTTAAGAATTCCATTCAAATAAGGAGTCCACTTTTATTAGAATCCTCTCCAAAAGGAATCACTTAATTAGGATAATTAAAGCTCCTACAAGATCGTCTCTTAGAAGGAAAGAAAGTCATGTGATCGCCAAAACCCTAGTGCGTGGCAAGCAACGGGACCTATATATACGACACTATATTCACTAGAAAAAGGAACTAAAATTCGCCTCCCCAAACCCTACACATGTTTTCAGTTCTACTTATCGACAGGCACAAGCACGCCATCTCCATCACCTAATAGAAACCTAGAATACAGTCACATACAGCCATCGCCCTAATTGCATCAGTTGTATGCATATTTTCATCAATAAGATCACACCTATTAATCTTTTCTTGTATGATTTTTATCTTGCCTTGACAAAAATCTTGTTGGTATTGAACTACGTGATACCCCTCCGACTGGGATCTATCTCGATCTTGGTCCTTAAAGTTGTTATTTGGAGATTCATCCTAGTGAAAATTTTCCATTAACAGTTTTAATTGTTATATTCATCATCCTAGATAAGCATCTAAGGTTACCTAGCTTTATTTGCTCTTTGAATATCATCATATATTCACATAGGCTTTTTAATTCTTCATTGATAACTAAGACTTGTGTTATGACTGGGATTAGGTTACTTAAATCACAAGCAATTGGACTAGGTCCACTTTTAAATGCCTGAGGGTAGCGGTAGTGGGATATTGGCCAAGATTAGGCCGTCAAACCGGGATTAGGTTGTATACGGTATCATAATTAGTGGATTCGAGGTTCGAGAGTGGCACACTTACTAGCCCGTGGTTTTTCCCTTAAGGGTTTCCATGTAAAAATCAAGCATTCTTTAATTTCACCACTTATATACTTGATTTGTTAATTTGACTAGTTTAGGGTATTTTCGTAAATATTGACTAATCGCGAAAATTGGGTAATAACGATTAAAATCTATTCACCCCCCCTTTAGATTAATATTGAACACACCGTTAATTTGTTTCAGATGTATCTCGTGCAAGGTTCCAAGAGAACCCTACGGCTTTGTGGAGTAGGAATAATCCCGCAGACTCGACCCGCGGTAGGCATTCTTCTAGGCTATTTGCTCTTCACTTTGATTCAATGCCGTGCATATACAAAAACAACACAAAAACACCACGAGTATATGGTATGCAAGGATATAAGTAAGGAGTATAACCCCCAAACCTATCTGTTTCCATGCATCTCATATCTATGGTTAAGCAAAAATGCAACATCACAAGTGGATAAATAAAGATTCTAGACTCTAAACACTAAACTAAGAATTATTCAAAATAATTACAAACTAAAAAGTCTTAAAATTTAAATAAAAATGAATGTCCGGTAAGTGCATCCTTTCCTTAAAGCTTGAAATTCATGTACATTAACAAACATATCAAAAAGTTCATACAATTCAAGCACTCAACCACTATCAAAGATGGGTGGCTTTACCACAGCATAGCCATTCTCATTTTTCTTGACCCAAAGGGGTTCATTCCTCTTGAGTCCTTCAAGCTTAGTCTTGTCAATCCATATGGATTTAACAACAAACTTTTTAATCCTATGACTCACATTTGTCACACATTAATATTTCATATTGGAACATTGAGATCCAATATGGCCTTTAATGTGGCAATTGTAACAAATTGGACTATAGTGAGAGATTGTACCTCGCTGATTTATTTACGGGTTGCTTGGAGGCTTGCTTGATCTTGTCTTGCTTTGGGGCCAACTTAAGAGTAGGTTTTTTAAGGACTTCTTACATTGGTTGCTTGTCCTTCAAGCTTTGTAGAGGTGAATGTGGGACTTGTTTGCTTTTGGTTGTGGCTTTCTTGAGACTAGGTTTGGTGACCATGGCACTTGAAACTCCTTGACTCAAGTCAAACTTATCTTTAGGCAATTGGATCACTTCCTTACCCCTTGCCCTCAACTCTTTCTTAGCCTTTGCAAGCTTCACAAGGTGGTCAAGATCCCTTGTCTTTATTATGCCCAAAGCCTTATCTTTTGCTTCGATGACGGCTTGCATTATCCTTACTCTTTGAGCAAAGTCATCCTTAAGCTCTACAATCTCTCTTAAGGATGAGTCCTTTTCTTTCTCAAGCGAATTGATTCTCATCTCCAAGCTCGCATCTTGGTTTACCAATTCATTGCTCTCTTGTGCAACCTCTACTACCTTCTTTTCATACTCTCCATACTTTTCAGCGAACACCTCCTCTAATATGCGCATATGTTCATCTAAGCAGTCATATTTTCCTATAAAGAATTTTAAAATGAACTTTATCTCGTAGATCTCTAGTGAATTCACCTAACCACTTTGAATATCGGTTAGTGCCTTTATCTTTATAGATTCTCTTAGGCTACTAAACCGTTGCTCGGTGAACGAGGGGTTGTCTTGGCTGCCCCACTGATGGTCTTGCCATCTTTGATTGTTGCTTGTGTGATACGGAAACACGTCTTATACTTCTCCCATTACCGGTTGTTTCCCATGGTGTGCCATGAGGTTCTCCATTTCTCGTGACAAGTCGTCCAGTTGCACTGCTAACTCCGCCTTGGTTTTCTCTTTATGAGAACCATTCCTTCCACTTAATTTTTTTAGGAATTCTAACCTAACATCTCATAAGCGGCATATACTTCGCTGGGGGTTTTCTCCCTCATTGCTCCTCTACAAGCATTATCAACCGTGGCTTGTGTGAGTCCGGTCAATCCATCATAGAAACGCTGTACTTGCAGGACGAAGGGGAATATGTGATGGGGCACTACGCATTGAATAACTTGTATCTGTCCCAAGTCTTATGGAAGGCTTCCTCTGGTTTTTCTTCGAAGGTTATTATCTTGCTTTGGATTTCTCGTGTCTTCCAAGAGAGCTAGTACCTTAAGAAGAACTTGGTCTCTACCACCTCCCAAGTAGTCAATGAACCTGCGGGTAGAGCCAATAACCACTTATTTGCCTCATCATTCATGCAGTACAGGAATCATCTCATCCTCAACTGATCTTCCATGAGCTCTCCGAGTCGGATGGTACTAATGACATCGTAGTACTCCTTCATGAAATGAAAGGAATCCTCATCTGTTTCACCCCGAAAGATTGGAAGCGTGTTGAAATAAGAACCCTTCAACTCATAGCTCCATTGCAAATCACTTAATAGAATCGCTGATGGTTGAGCTCCCATAATCGGCAAAGCAAAGTCCTTCATTAGCCTCTGAGTAATAGGCACAATGGTAAGGTTCTCCATTTTAATCTGAATCCTGAAAAACCAAACAAACAAAAATCAAATTGAACATGATACGATATGAACAATAAAAAAAATTAAACTACAAATAACAAAAATAAAACTTACACTAAAACTAACAATAGATAACACGCCTCCCTGGTAGCGGCGCCATAAACTTGACAGCGCTCGCGACAAGACAGTTCTACAAACTATCAATATGTGTGAGCACGCTTCTTTTTCCATAAGTGCACAGATCGTTACAATCGCGTAGCAGCAAGTACAGTTCGTTCCTAACGGGAGGTGAGGTACCTTAAGTTAGTCCTAGATCTTAGATAATATATACAATATATTTACACTAAATACATGCAATAAATGTAAATGGAGGTAGTCACAAGTAAATTAACTAACTAATCTAAAATTACACTAAGATGGCTTTAATCTAATTACAACTAAGTTACACTAAATCTAACTACAACTAAGGGTAGTCACTCCTTTAGGCAATTAACTAACTAATCACTAAACTACCAACTACATTTAACTAAATTATACTAACTAACTACACTAATTACCAACTAATGCAATTACCAACTAATGAAATAGTCATGCAAGAGTGATAATGAGATATGCTAGGGAATTAATGAATCATGCAATTATCTGATTTCTAGTTGATGACAATGAAGCACTTTAATTATAGGTTAACTAAATTAAGCAAAGGTTTGCATTAATCAAGTAAATCCTATTTGGCAAGTTAATAATTGATTAATCAATTAACAAGCATATATCTATTAATGCTCATTATCAAGTAATAGATACAACTAATCATAGATAATATACATAAATACACCAAATCCTTAACATAGCTATTTAATTACAGATTAATAATAAACTAAGGAAATAAGAGAAACAATAGAAACAACCCAATGATCGTAGATAAGTCTTCAAGCTGGGTCAACTCCTCTTGCTTTCCCAAGCTCGAGATAAATGTGTGGAAACCTTGGATAAAGATTGGTGGCTGGAAAACCACCCTAAACTCTACTTACAAGCTAAGTAAGGTGGGTGTTCTTGGTGTTCTTGTCTATTCTAAACTATATTTTGGGCAAGGTTGGACGTGAAAAGACATCAAAATCCCTCTAAATTGACAAGCTCACGGGTTCATTACTTGCTCTCTTGGGTTCAAACCCATCGGAGGAAGTTACTGTGGATTTCAGAAGTGTTCCCCTCGAGTTCATACGTTTTGCTCCGCGGGTTCTTTCTCTTGGCATGAAACCGTAGTGATTCCACTAGTTTGGCACGCCTGGTTTGTGGAAAAAGCTCTGAGCTGGTGAGCTTGAAGCTTGTACATCCTTAGAGTTTTGGAGGACTTTGAGGTGAAAGAAACTTCAGCATGGGAGGCTCAATGTGGTACCAACATGATCGGAAGGAGAAGTGCCGACGATCTGAGCAGAGTTTGTCATGAAAAACCTTAGGAAAATAGACAAAAATGATCGGGTGAACGGCAAGGTTAGAATCAGGTCGGGTTAGCAGGTCACGATCGGGTTGCTACAAGAAGAAGATGACTGACGTCAGCATTGCATCATGCCGATGCAAGTAGGTCCAAAATGACGTTGTTTCGGTGTGTGACATGGCGCAGACGTTGATTTTTGCTGGCAAATATCACTTTGTACCCTTGATCTTCTCCTTATCCATAGAATATTCAATAAAGTTCTTAATATTGCACTTTAGCCCCTTATTTGTCCAAAATGACAAAAATGCCCCTAAACTTCCCTAATTACCTAAAACACTTATTTAAACTATTAAAATCCCTATTTTACCCGAGAAATAAGCACAAAGGATAGCAAAAGGGAGCGCTAAATGTGAACATTTGGAGCGTAATCAGTCTTCAAGAGGAAAGGCGCTTTCTTGGATGCTAAGGTATCGAGATTCTTTTTCCTCTTACAAGGCGTAAGCACGCACACATAAAATTCATACATTTGTGTCCTTGCATCGTTGTGCTAACTGCACACACATATATTGCATCTATATGTGTCCTTGCATCATTGTGCTAAATTTGGAATAACACATTCACACGCTTGATAAAGTATACACATGCATTGATCTCATATTGACAAACATTGTAGAATTGCATGTTCTAGGACTATCTCTAGGAAATGGAATACTTGTGTGATCTTTTGTTTATTTGTTTTGTTTTTGTTGTTTTGAACTTGAATATATACCTATATTATTCCTTGTTGAGTTCCGGTCATTTCGGTTACTCACTCATTTGATTTCGAGTTCAAACGAGGAGGTTACGCTACTTTATGTTCTATTACAATGCATTGTCTTCGTCATGGTGTATCAAGTCGATTTAATATCTAATCGTCAAAGTTTCATAGTTTTCCTCATGTGCCGTTGACTTATGGTTTGTAATCCAAAAGCGGATTTGAATTCTGAGTTTGGAGGCCGAAGAACAATTAAAGAACAAGTGAGGTGTGTGAAAGGGAATGAATGAGAGGAGAGGAGGCTAAGTCCACCACCCTTGCTTCCTGTGGAGGAGTGTGGCTAACACATCCATGATAGTTCTATAAACTATGGTAAATGATAGGACGTGTGAGTGTTTTCACCATTCACAAGTGTACGAATCGTTCGACTTGTATAGTGGTTACAAGTAAGGGTATCGTTCCCACAAAAAGGTGAGGTACCTTTTATCAACTCTAGTCTTAGATAATATATACAATATATTTACACTAAATACATGTAAGAAAAGTAAATAGAGATTGGTCAAGAGCAATAAACTAGATAATTTGCTAAGATTACACTAAGATGGCTTTAATCAAATTACAACTAAGTTACACTAAATCCAACTACAACTAAGGGTTGTCGTTCCCTTAGACAATTGACTAACAAATCACTGAGCTTACAAACTACAATTAACTAAATTACACTAACTAGCTAAACTAATAACCAACTAATGCAATGGTTATGCAATAGTGATAATATGATATGTTAGGGAAATGATGAATCATGCAAAATATCCAATTACTTGTTGATAACAATTAAGCACTTCAATTATAGGTTAAACCAAATTAAGCAAGGTTTGCATTAATCAAGTAAATCCTATTTTGCAAGTTAACAATTGGATAATCAATTAACAAAGATATATCTATTAAAGCTTAAATAAAATAATAGGTCAAACTAGTCTCATAGATAATAATACATGAATACACCAAATCCTTAACATAAATGTTTAGTTACATATCAACAACAAACTAAAGTAAATAAAAGAGACAAAAGAGACAACCCAATGATCTTGGTGTAGTCTTCATGCTAGCTCAACTGCTCTTGCTTTCCCAAGCTCGGAATCAATGTGGAGATGATTTAGGTCGAGATTGGTTGCTAGAAAACCACCTTAAACTCTAGTTACGAGCTAAGTAAAGTTGAGGTGTTCTTAGTGAGCTTCTAAGTTATTCTATGTTATTTATGGATATTAGGGATTGTGTTTAAGATGACAAAAGAGGTATATTAATAGAGGAAATGGTTAGGGTGAGGTTTGGATGTGAAAGGACAAGAGTATCCCTCTAAAATGAGCGATTCATGGGTTCCATTCCCCAGCTTCTCGGGTTTATTCCAACTCTAGGAAGTCGCGGTGAATTCTAGAAGTTTATGCCGCTCGTTTAGTCCCTCTACTTCATAGGTTCTTTCTCTCAACATAAAGTCATGGAGATTTCACGGGTTTAGACATTTGGTGAGCGGGAAAGAAGCCAATGGTGGTGACCTTAAAGCCTCGTTTGCCATGGAGACTTTGAAGACTTAGAGGAGAGAAAATACAGTGCATGGAAGGCTGGAACTGGTGGGAAATGACTGTCAGAGGTTAGGCTGCCGATCTGGGTGGAAATCGTTGAGTCAACAGTGGGTTTAAATCGAGTCATACGAGGGTTGTCGGGTCATCAGGTCGACCCATCTAGAGGTTTCATCGTGACGTCATGCCTATGCCAACAGAATGCCAAAACGCTGTCGTTTCACTAATTGACGTGGCGTGCTACTATGCATTGGCTAGAAAATTACAGTTCGGCCCCTGAACTTTCCATTATTCACAGAATATTCATCAATGGATCCATATTTGTACTTTGCCCTCTTATTTCGTCAGAATTACCATAATGCAACTGAATTCTTCTCTTTACCTAAAACACTTATTTAAACCATTAAATTCCCAGTTTTACCTAATTAACAAGACAAAGTAATAGGAAATAGGGGTATAAAATAGGTACTTTTATAGCGCAATCAAACCCCCAAACCTAACTTTTACTAGTCCTCGAGCAAAACAAAAAATGAAAAACAAACAAATAAACAACAAAACACTAAAGCAATAAACATAGAAACTAATTAGTTCACTGTCGTGGGAGAAACAATGACACTTATCACGTGCCACAAGCCTTTTAAACCTATATGTGTTCCTAGTAGGAGGAGTATAATCTCCTGAGGGTTTGCCGTTAAAAAACCCACAAACGTAAAGCTAAAAATTAGAAACTAAAATTCAAAATGATTTGCGAAAACCATACAAAATTAGATATCAAAAGAGTTGTGCATATTAGGAGTAACACATGTGAGAACCGCTGAGTAAAGGGTAATCTAAGGTCATTCAAAATGAATTAAACACACAATGCAAATCTCACACTCAAAATGGCATAGCATCAAATTCAACACACCCAAATGTTTCGGATGTAATTCGCCTTAACTCTAATCTTCACTGGATTCACTTTGTTTTTCTCTCAGAGTCCTAGGCTCACTCTCTATCAAACACATACGACTTGGAAGTTATGTAAATAGCGATCAAATATGTAATGCATGTGAGTATTCAAAATAAAGCACATTTTAAGTGAATTGATCTCATGAAGGAATTGAATGCCATGAACGTGGTAGAGCATATTAAAAACTCGTATTCCCAAAATAGAATTCCTAAAAGATCAATCAAACTTTCCCCTACTTGTGTTGGCCAAGGCGATTTATATGGAAGATACTAATCATGTCAAGATGTTTCACTTTAAATTTTTCAACAAGAAGCTCACTTAAGATTACTCATTTACAAGCATCTAGGCTACAATTTTGAACTCTGATTTATGCTATCTATTTACTCTCATTGGAGTAGTCATTGCTTTGAAGATAAAAGGTTTTAAGTGCTTAATTTTTAACACATAGTTTTTGAAAGCCTTTATTTAAGCACAAGTTATAAAATATGCCTCAGTACATGCTATTACAAAATTTAGAGCTTAACGATTGAATTCTCTACTTAGTAGAACTTGACAGGATTAGTAGCTATGTAAGATTAAGTGTATAGGTCTATGGATTAGGGTGTTGTAGGGATAGGCTTATGTGTTTTGGTAAGTGTTTGGCCGTATTTATGTTGAATCATGCATAAAGGGAAACATACGTGTTTAGGCAATTTGGACGTGGGTACTAACAAAGTCCTAATATCAAATCTAGAAGTCTGTCTATCATGGGAATACAATTTCAACATGTTATCCACATTAATGAATGTTCTATTGCAAACAATGCAAATGATGTAATGAGATCACAATGAAAAACATATATTCAAAGAGTGTTTAAAAGTAGAAACATAATTTACGCTCAAAATGAACGATAAGGCATAAAATTCACAGGTAGTCTCCACTATTAATCCTAACAATCGAGTACGGAGTCTCGTCCACTTAGACACTAATAGAAAGGGTCCAAATTCTCATCATACAAAGCAATCCTATACTCATAAGAGTTAGCCAAGATTCAGAAATTAACACATGCGAAAAACTTCTCAACGGCAAAACACAAAACATCTCATTCAAACAATTTTGTTCAAAGATGGCTCGATTAGCAAAAATTTTTAAAATTTTGACAAAAACACAATATTAACAAGTCCATACCCTCAAACCAAAACTTGATATTGTCCCAAATGTTTAAAAAATTAAGAATATGGACAACAAGTTCATCGGTTTGAAAATCTGGGCACAAACATACAAACAGTTATATACAACTAAACATACACCCTCGCGAAAGGCGAGAACACTACCACTATACTACAATGACACACACATACAATATGTATAACAAAATACAACTTTTAAAAACAAAATAAAAAAAATACCATGTGAAAGAAACCTCTAAACATATAGGACAACTTTTCAAGAAAACTGTCAACTTTCGAATTCGTATAATTTATGTTCTTCAATGCATTTTTTCAAATATGCTCAATACATCTTGCTCAAATTTTGACACAAGAATATAGACAAGCAAATGAACACTTTCCACTTAGAAAATATTTCAAAATTCAAATTGGAAAAGTGTGAAAACAGATGTCGAAAATAGGTCACATGCAGAATTTTAAAAACAGGGCATGCCTGTGACCTTTGGTCGAAGAAACATTCCAAACTCTTAAATAACTGCCCAAAATTTTACGTTATTTTTATCGTTAGAATTGTAAAAAAAAATTGATGAATGTAATGTGGTCAGAATAATTTATTCCTTCACTGATTAGTACAGTTTTCTAGAAATATTTCACCCAAAAATTTCAAAATAAGGCATCTTCACAAGGTTTGAAATAAAACTACAACAACACATATATACAATCCTAATATCTACAACTAACATGTAAACACATATATACAATCCTAAATATCCACCACTAATCACATCACAACAACCAATCCTAGTCATTAGGCAAAAACAATCAATTCACACCCCTTAGCTAAACATGAGATATCAACTTGAAGTAAAAGCTTAAAAGTATGAGATTGGACCTGAGATTTAGCATTCGTAGGTTTGTGGTATGGTTTATGGTGCATGATGTGTGTTGTGGCTTTGTAGTGTGGGTTTATTCCCGCTGTCTCTCCTCATGGGCAATTCTCAAGAATCCACGCGAATTCACACCTTCTGTCTAGCGAGCTCTTTATCGATCTAGGTTCACGCGAGTTTCGATCATAAGATTGTGAACTCAAAAGTGACCGGAATAATTTTGACATTCTTTTGATTGTTTTGTGACTAACAAAGAAAAGAAAGTATTTGTTTGGTCCATTCACAGGTTTGCAATTCAAAGGAAAGGGAGACCACGCTCCTAGGTGATCCACGTTCGTACTCGGATTGAAGGTCTTGCGGATTACCATCGACGTAAGTCAATCGGATCACGCGACAAGAGGTAATTTACTTTTGTTGATATATATGCATGTTTATTGATTAAAAGGGTTTAAGGTTCATAAAGGAAAAATTTTAAAAGTCACTAAATCGTCTTTAGTATCGCTTCCCCTGCGTGTAACACTTTTATTTGTTTATTTTTCCCTACAATGCATGCACTCATGTGAAACACACAACATACAAGAATAAGATATATGCATGAGTTGTGTATGTGTGCAACTATATCTCTTTAAAGCAAGAAAGCACTAGAATATACCTTTAGTGTTTCTTCTCTTGAGGTCTTGAGAGGGCCTTGGTTGTACAAATCACCAACCATCAAATGCCTAAGTTACCCTTACATCAAGCCCCAATATGTGGTTTGTCCATAAAATAGGCCAATCAATACATGGGAATCCTTACAGCCACAATTGGCCACCGAAATCTCTTTCTTCTTTCTTTTACATATCCTCCTTCTTCCTTCCAAATATGTGTGAAGAAAGATTGAAAAAGATAGAGAGCTGAAATTTTCTTCAAGTGATTTCTTGTTTTGATAATAACACTCTCATTTGAACTCTGAATCAAGTGATTCAAAAGCCAAAAATGTTGGTCTTAAAGAGAAGAAAAAACCCTGAGCATTTTCAGATCCAAATGATGTCTTGAGTTTCTATAGTAAATCGATATGTACTTGTGATTCATCATTTGTAAGTGAATTAACTTATTTTCATTTCTTTTGTGATCATCTTATTGAATCTTCTTATTTGATGAATGAAAAACGTTAAGGATGTTGTTGATTTATGTTCTAGGTTTGTTTGATTGATTGATTTTTGAGTTTAATCTTTGTGATCATATTTGAACATCTTTTAGCTAAACTTGATTAACATGAAATTGATTCATAAAAAGCTTTATTTGATGTGCTTGATTGTTGATTTCTAGATCTAGTTTCATGTTTCTAAGAACTAGGATTTTTGATTGTGATATTGATTATTCTAATCTAGTTCTTATTGATTCACATGCTTAGATTTCTAGATAACTTTGTTATTAATTGTTGAAAGAATATTCTAGTTATATAACTGCATGTTCATAAAGTTTGTATGATCTACTTTCTCTATTTGATTGTGTATGCATCATTTGCATCACTTAAATCATATTGCCTTTTAATAGGTGGAAGTCTATTTTCAAAGTGAGTGAAGCTTTGTTTAGAGCAAGAAGACTTGACTAGGACCAGTGGTCCGGATAGTCAAGCAAGAAGTCTTAGTTTGGATCAAACGAATCCGGATAACTAAGCAAGAAGTCTTGTCTATGATCAAATCGATCCGGATAGACAAGCAAGAAACCTTCCTAGAGATGTGAGCGTCTTGGATAGGAAGTTTCTTCCTAGAGCTATTTTGGTTACATCTTGGATAGGAAGTAGGCAAAGTGACTCACTAGGCTCGAGGGCAGATAGGTGTTGATAGCTTGGGGAGTGTATCATGTGCTGATTTCCTTTGAGTTTTTAAATTCCCTAAATCAGTATAGTGTAATATATACCTAGAGTATGGGTGAACAGGTATAAGCCCAAATTCTTCCAAATTCATTTTTCTCAAAACACAACAATGATATGCACACTTGGTATGTCTAACAAATGAATTGTTTTAGTCAACACATGCGGAAATCAAATATTCAAGTGATGCAATCAATACAAGATAAGGAAGATAATAAAACGTAAAGCAAAACTTGACACAAGTATTCTTACGTGGTAAAACCTCTTAAGCGAAAACGTCCATGGGTTAATATCACAACCACCGATAAGTAGTTCACTATAATGTAATTGAGATACACATTCAACAACAAGGAATTGCATGAGGTGTAAAACACAAAAATCTCAACAACAAAGAATACTTGTATTATGATATTGTTCAAGGATTTACAAGTGTTAACAAATATAACTATACATCAAAGTAAAAATATACAAAAGAATAAAGAATATAAGAATGATCAAATCTTTATTGCTTTACAAATCACACTTAAAAAATCTTGATTCCAAAACTTCACAAGTGATGAATGTACTACAAGATTAAGAGTAAACATATACATACAAGTAATAAAGAGAGATAGTAAGAATTAACACATGAGATTTTTTAACATGGTACAACCTCTAAGGAGGAAACATCCATGGGTTGAACTAAAACCATTGGGTACTATATATATTGGATGGTAAATTAGAAATTCCACAAAGTGACCAATCCTAGATCACCAACCCATGTAAAGTCTATGTCTACCCAACCCTATTGGAAAGTATGAAATCCCTCAATGATGCAATGCCACCATATATTAGACAACATACCAAACCAACATCGATGGAAGATTAGAAATTCCTCAAGAGTGCATACACCCCGTGTACCCCACTCTATTGGAGTCTATGTCTATCCATACACCTAGGCCTACAAATAATATAGCCAACTCATTATCCAAGGCATTCATGCCTCTAGAAAGCCTCTATTGTATAGCTATCCAAATCTTCCTAATCCTCGCCATGACTTCTTGCTTGCCTATCCGAGTCATCCCAACTCTAAACAAGACTTCTTACTTGGCTATCAAAACATCACGTCCTAACCAAGACTTCATGCCTTTCATAAGGACTTTCTAGTGTGATCTTGTGAATACAAAAAGATGCAATCAAGCAATTCAACATAAAACATGTGATCAATACATTCCATAGCACAAATAGACCTATACATGTGAAACACAAGTCTACTAGTCTAGATTCGAAAACATGAATTAAACCTAGAATAAGTGAAAACACCTAACACAAAAAAAATCTTAGTTTCATTCATATAAAGAACACTTGAATAGATCATATTCATGAAGCACACATTCAAGATGTCATACATATACACAATAAAATGCTAGAATCATAAAATAATTTCAATTAATATTCTAGCCAAAGAATTAGAGAAAAGATAAAATGATTACTCAATTAAATCCTAGATTTCTCTAAAAACACATACACATACAATAATCCTAGATTACATCAATCATATGATCAATACAAAATACAAGGTCATTTATCATAAAAATGATTCAATCAAGTCTCAAACAACCTTAGATATCAAACTAATCAAAATACAACTCTCAAACATGTGAAAATCATAGAATCAAATAAACTAGTTCACATAGGTCTCTAATTAAACTTTTGATTAGATTTGATTATGAAGCTATATTTATCAATAGCATTCACCATACATTTACATACATATAGAAGAAGAAACCCCAAGCAAAATGAAGGTTACAAGAGAAGAAATCTCAAAGATAAGACCAATACCTCCAAATCATGAGCTGGTTCGGTTTTCTGTGTAGAACCACTAGAAAAATCGATCAAAAAGCTGCAAGACCACTTGGAAAAGGTAAAGGACTCGATTACAAACAGTCTCCAACTTGAATCACTTATTTTTGACTTCGTATGATAAAGTTATGGTGTTTGGAAGGTGAGAAAAAGTTGAGAGAAAATTCTGCACTTAGGAAATTCTAATTTTTCTTCTCGAATGAAATGGGAGGGAATGAGAGGAATTTAAAATGAAGAGAAGGAGGGAAAGGACCGGCCAACCACAACTTTCCACATCAGCAGTTGTGTTGGGCACGTGTGTCACACGTGGGCAGAGAGGGGTTCAGCTTGTGTGCCACACGTGGCCATGCAAGGTTGGCTGATGGTCAGTCTCGCTCTTCTCGCCCACCGCTAGTGTTCTTCGACCGTATTCGGGCCTCCGAACTCTGATTTTAAATCCGTCTTTGGATTACGAATCATGACTCCCTCATACACAACAAAAACTACAAAACTTTGTAAAAAGGTTAAGAATTCATCTCAAAAAACGACGACGAAGACTACTTAAGAAATAAGAACGCAAAGTAGCGTAACTACATCGTTTGGACTCGAAACCTAATGAATGAGTAATCGAAATGACTGGGACTCAATATGAAATCATAAGAGATCATGTTCAAGTCCAAAATCATTAGAACAAAAAACAAATAGACACCAAGTCACACACATATTCCATTTCCTAGACTAAGCCCTAGAACATGCATTTTCGACCGACTATCAATTTATATCTTATGCATGAGCATATATTTCCAAGTTTGTGAAAGTGTTATACCACTAGTATAAAATCATGCAAGGACATATATGAATGTCATGTATGTGTCTGCCTAAGCCTTGTAAGAGGAATGAGGTCTAAATTACCTTTATTGTGCAACTTAGCACATTTTTCATTGAAGACTCCATCTTGCATGTGTTGTGACCAAGTCTTTCTTTGAAGCTTTGAATCATCAATTCTAAGACCATTAAATGATACAAGAAAATCACCTATTTGATATGGAATACATGCCAAGACAATCCAAAAACTTAACAGATGTAAATATGATTGTTAAAAAATCAAACAATGTGTAAAGCATGGTAGTGGTAAAAGTGAGAGGCGTATTATAAAGAGTGTGTTAGTTAGAAAACCTAAATGTCTAGTTACACAATATGCTCTTAGAGCCAACTCCTCTTACACTTGGTACCTAGATAGTGGTTGCTCTAGGAACATGATCGGTAACAAAAAGTTATTTAAGAATCTTGTTATGAAGGATGGTGGTTGATCGCTATTGCTAATGGCACCAAAAAACATGTTCTAGGCAATGGAACAATTGTATCTCTTGATTGCCTAAACTTTACAATACTTTGTATGTTAATGGGTTACAAGCTAACTTAATAAGCATTACTCACTTGTGTGAAATCTTTAAGGAAGTTAGCTTTAACAAAGATGTGTGCACTATAATTGATAAAAAGGGCAAGGTTGTCCTAAAAGTCAAAAGGTCTATAGACAATTGCTATTGTCTTGAGATAGACCATCTAACTTGCAACATGGCACATGAGTACAACAAGCTTGATTTGTGACATCAAAGGTTAGGCCACATGAACTTCAAGGATTTAAAAAAGCTTGAAAAACATAGCATTGTTAGAGGTCTTCCAAACCTTGGTAGAAAGCTAGGTGTTGTTTGTGAACCTTGCCAATTAGGTAAACAAATCAAAGTGTCTCACAAAAAGAGCACTTACATTGCTACCAAGAAGCCTTTAAAACTCGTGTTCATGGACCTAATGGGGCCAATCCAAACTGAAAGCACTAATGGTAAGAAATACATTTTTGTATGAGTTGTTGACTTTTCTCGGTTTACTTGGGTTTATTTTCTTAGGAACAAGATCGAAGCCTTTGATTACTTTAAGAAGTTTTGTAATCAAGTTCAAAATGAAAAAAGGTCTTGCTATTAAGAAAATATGTCGCATTAGAAGTGATCATGGGACGAAATTTGAAAATGTCAAATTTAGTGTGTTTTGTGATGACTTAGGGATTTCTCATGAGTTCTCGGCATCTATAACTCCTCAACAAAATGGAATTGTTGAGAGGAAAAAACGTGTCTTGTAAGAGATGGATAGGGTCACACTAAATAGGAAGAAAGTCCTTAGGAACCTTTGGGTCGAAGCGGTCATTACCGCTTGCTATGCCACTAATAAAGTATTTAGAAGGCTCGGCACAAAACAAACGTCCTATGAGCTTTGGAAGGGCAAGAAGCCCAATGTAAGTTACTTTCACACTTTTGGAAGTAAATGTTTCATTTTGAGTGATAGAGATCACTTAGGTAAGTTTGATGCTAAGAGTGATATTGGTCTCTTTATAGGGTATGCTATTAATAGTCGTGCATATAGTGTTTTCAACTTGACTACTAAGACTATTTTGGAATCTATCAATGTGAAGATATATGACCTTAGCATACTTGATTTGTATGATGGTAGTAATGCCAATGAACCGAAAGAAAATCTTTTGAATGACACTAATTCACCTATTGATGTGGCTAACAGTGAGTCTGGTGAGGATTCACATAGTGAGTCCAGCCATAATAATGAAAATGATAGTAATGTTGGAGTAGGAAGTCAAGAAGTAGAAAATGCATTAAATGTTAATCAACAAAATTACCAAGGTGTTGAACGTTCACACTCTAGACTTAGAAACTCACACTATCAAGAAGACATCATAGGTGACTTGAATGAAGGGGTTAGAACTAGGAATCAAATAGCTAACCGAATTTCGCATGCTTCCTACACTTCTCAAATTGAACCCAAAAATATTAATGAGGCAATAGTTGATGAATATTGGGTTGGAGCTATGCAGAATGAATTAAATCAATTTAAGAGGAATGAGATGTGGTCCTTAGTTCATAGGCCTAAAAAAATTAATGTTATTGGCACTAAATGTTTGTTTAAGAATAAGACCAATGAAAGAGGCAAGATAATGTGGAGTAAGGCTAGGCTAGTGGCTCAAGGTTACACTCAAGTTGAGGGTGCAAACTTTGATGTGACATTTGTACCCGTTGCCCATCTCGAGTCCATTAGACTTTTGTTGTCCATTACTTGAGTTAAAAAGTTTAAATTGCTTCAAATGGATATCAAAAGTGCTTTCCTCAATAGATACCTTCAAGAAGAAGTGTATGTTGAACAATCTAAGGGTTTCGTAGACCCACACTCTCCTAATCATGTGTTTAAATTGAAAAAGACCATATATGGTCTTAAGCAAGCTCAAAGAGCTTAGTATGATAGGTTAACCAATACCTCATTGAGAACAGCTATATGAAAGGTGGCATTGATAGAACATTTTTTTTTCAAACTTCATGTTAATGATATTTTTATTGCACAAATATATGTTAATGACATTGTTTTTGGGTCTACCAATAAAACCAAGGTTGATGAATTTGTTAGTGTGATGTCAAGTGAGTTTGAAATGAGTATGGTGGGTGAGTTAAATTACTTTCTAAGCTTGCAAGTGAAGCAATCTAGCATAGACATTATGTTGAATCAATCTAAGTATGCTAGAAACCTAGTTAAAAGGTTTGGCCTAGAGTTGAAAAGAACTCGAAACTCCCATGAGCACTACTCTTAAACTTTACAAAAATGAAAAAGGGAAAAGTGTTGATTAAAGTCTATACAGAAGCATGATAAAAAGTCTACTTTACTTAACGGCTAACAGACCGGACATTTACTTTAGTTTAGGTTTGTGTGCTAGAATCCAAGCCAATCCGAAAGAATCACATTTAAAAGCCGTTAAGAGGATCCTTAAGTATATCAAGGGAACTCATAGTCTTGGTCTATTTTATTCATTTGATACTAATGACATACTTGTAGGCCTTTATGTTGGGAATAACTTGGTTTCTTGGTCAAGTAAGAAACAAAATTCTGTTTCCATTTCTTCTTCCGAAGGGAGTACATTGTGGCCGGAAGTGCTTGCACACAATTACTTTGGATGAAACAAATCCTTAAGGATTATCAGATAAAACAAGGAAAAATGACACTTTATTGTGATAATTCAAGTGCCATTAACATCTCTAAAATTCCGGTTCAACACTCACACACTAAGCATATTGATATTAGGCATCATTTCATTCGAGATCTAGTTGAACATTCTATTGTTACTCTAGAGCATATTGTTAGGATTATGCTCAATAGCAAGAGTGTAATGTTGTAATTAACAATCTTTTTCATATTAATAAAGTGATTTCTGGTTTAACAAATCGTATAGCATTTATAGTTTGTATTATAATTGTCAAAGTAAATAATCATAAGGTCTAAAGACTATGGGAAAAGAAGAATTGTTCGTACATCTGGATATGTATGTGGTAGACACAATTCTTTAGTTAGTCTTGAATATTGTTCACAACTTAAGTTAAAGGTTGGGCACCTTTATCTTGTTAAAGTTGTAGAATTCTTTTGCTAGCATTTGAGTGGGATCAAATGAGATATGATGAGTCTAAAATCATCGGAGTGTCTTCGAGCAAAAGGATCTAGTGCACTGGGTGCATTGAACTGGATCACAATGAAAAGCTTTATCTAGAACCGTCAATAGATAATAGTCTTTTCATTATCAGGACAATCGGAGAGTCTATCTTAATCCTGAGATAAATGATGGACTTATGGTTGCAAGTGATATCATTTGAGTTATCAATGAGTACGATTATATCGCATAGTCTATCCTCGATAGTTTGGTGATATTCATTTGTTAATCGATAGAGGACTTCATTTATAGATATGGACATCGTGGCTCCATTTAATTAAATGAGAGTATAATATCATCATAGGATGTTTTGAGGTAATTGGATATTAAATCTCAACGTTGAGTTTTCAATAGTGTCTATTGAAAACATGGCTTCTGGACAAGTCAAAATATCCAAGTTCAAAACGTGGTCATATGAGTAAATATGGTAACTTGGAGAGTTATAGGCGGTCTATGAACTCTTGGCGATTACTGATATTAATCACGAGGATACACTATCTCCAATATGATTGTCTAGGGTATGAATGAGGAGCATCTTCCTTTTCTATCTTTATTTAAGAGTTCAGTTTTAGCTCTTTAGTGGAATGAGTTAAAATTAATGGATCGGACCTAAGTGAATCATTTGTTGATTGTGATTAGGTTATGTCTATTGAAGCTTAAATTTAGATGGCCCGCCAAGATCCCCAATCCACACGGACTTGCATGGATCACTTGATATATTCTACCGGACCAATTTAAGGGTCCATCTAGAATTGCATTTAATATATTAAGAATATAATTTGCACATTATTTAAGTAATGGGCTGCTCAATTATATTAATATATTAATGAAAGACATGTGGGCTTGTTTCTTTTAGTAAGAATGGGTCTGGTTCACATGTGGGCTTTTTTATTTAAAGTCCAATGGATTAAATGAAATAGGAAAATAATATTAGGCCCATCTTATATATAAGTGGGGCGGCTAGGTTAAGGTTTTGACCTAAAAATATTATTTTGTTTCATTTGTTTTAATTAAATAAGAATTAATTGATTTATTGATTAATTGTTTAATTAAAGAAACAAATCTTTCCTAAAAGTAAAAGACTTGTTTGATAAGTAAATAAATAAATTAGTATTATTTATTTAATCAAATAAGGAGTCTTTTTTTTTATTTAGTCAAATAAAAGAATAAAAATAAAAGAGTTGGATTAGGGTTTGAAGTCTATAAAGTTAAAAAGAATTAGGGTTGAATTTCAGTCACCCTATATAAGTGACATGATGAAATTCGGCCAACCCTAATTAGATACTACATAGAATTCGGCAACCCTAAAGGAAAAAGAAGAAAAATTCGGCCAACCTATATATATGTTCTTATAGGGTTCGGCCACATCAATGAATTGGTGCTTGAGTTTTTATTTTTTTTTCTTCTTCTTAATTCTAAGAGAGTTTTTATTCTAGAGAGACAAAAAGGAGTGAAAAATTATTCTTTGATAGTATACAATTGCTTAAACATCGATAAGCTTGTGTATACGATATCGATATAGGTTCACGCGAGTTTCGATCATAAGATTGTGAACTCAAAAGTGACCGGAATAATTTTGACATTCTTTTGATTGTTTTGTGACTAACAAAGAAAAGAAAGTATTTGTTTGGTCCATTCACAGGTTTGCAATTCAAAGGAAAGGGAGACCACGCTCCTAGGTGATCCACGTTCGTGCTCGGATTGAAGGTCTTAAGGATTACCATCGACGTAAGTCAATCGGATCACGCGACAAGAGGTAATTTACTTTTGTTGATATATATGCATGTTTATTGATTAAAAGGGTTTAAGGTTCATAAAGGAAAATTTTTAAAAGTCACTAAATCGTCTTTAGTATCGCTTCCGCTGCGTGTAACACTTTTATTTGTTTATTTTTCTCTACACATATGCCTACAAAAAAATCAACTTGTGGACTTGTTCACCAAGCTCTTGTACAATGAGAGATTTAAATCTCTTAAAAGGTCCATTGGCATGATTTGTGTTTGTTAATGTCTTTGTGTGATTGTTGAGTGGCTTGATGAGCAAAACTTTATTTGTATATCAATATCTTTGAGAGCTACTCACTTGAGAAGTAATGATCTTAAACAAATAACTTTTGTTGTTTTTAAATCTTGCACTTGAGCTTGAAAATCTTATTTTTGAAAAGTGCACAAATGTACGCTTATATGTTTGAGTAATTGTGTTTGAAAATATGTAGATTATGGATGCATCTAGAACCCTATTGCTTAGTACATGATAGATGACTTATGGTTAGTATCCATTTTGCTTCGGTAACTACTTATTGAAACCATTGAATTCTGATTATGGTAAAGTAGCTCCTGGATGGGGAACTACTCCTTTGATAGGTATCGCAATGACTCTATTTGCGGTATTCCTATTTATAATTTTGGAGATTTATAATTCTTCAATTTTGCTGGACGGAATTTCAATAGATTTATAATTTTGAAAACCATGTTTTAACCTTTTAAAAATCCTTTGATATGTTAATTTTTAGCAAGTGGTAAGCAAGATTCGTTCCACAGGGAAATGGAGTAAAACGTTAGATTGATTGACTAATCTATTTTGCAATAAGATAAATCATAATGAGTGGATAGTTGTGTGGTTTGATAAACTACCAAACATACAAGTAATATAAACATACAAAAGTGATAGGAAAAATAGAAGACTCAACAATCTTGATAAGAGGGATGGCGTAAACAAATAGAATAGTTGCTAGCGAATTGATGGATTCACAAGGGATATGGGTAATGCTCCTTAAAGCTTCATTAATGGCCAAGTCTTTTAGATGCTAACCATTTGTTTCCTATAGTGTGTTTAGGTTATTTTATTGAACACTAAACATCTTCCCACCTCAATGCCTAACCGATTAAGGAGATGGGGTTAAGGTGGGATCAATTTGATACAAATCAAGGTTTAGATTAATGGGGTTGGTATATCTACCACAATCTATCCTATTCACTAAGTTCCTTAACCAATCAAAGGTGTCACTCCAAGATTTGTTTCACAACAAATAATCCCACACAATAAAATGATCTACTAATGATATACAATGCAAATCAAAATAGTGTATAGAATCATAATATTAAGTTAATAGAAAACAAGTAGAGATTTAATTACTCATAGCATAAGCAAATACCATAACAAATGTTCCTCACATCTATCCTCTAGATTAGAGGTTTAGTTACACATAATTACAATCAAATGAATGGGAAGTAATAGTTAAGGAAATCACCCTTAGGCCTCTTTCTTTAGAGCTTGCTCCTTCCCTTCCTTTGTTGCTCCCAGTGTCAAGAGTGGTAGAAAAGGATGTGTCTAGATTGGTGGGTGTCTAATGGTGAGTGACAAAGGTATTGAAATGTAGAGAATCGAAAGAGAGGAATGGTTGGGTGAAGTAATCAAGACATTGGTGTTGAGGTTTTGGATGGAAAAGATAGTCCAAGTTCAGAGAATGGAGGAAGTTGAGAGAGTGATGTATGGAGGAGAAACTAGGTCTAATACTCTGTAAATTTTGTGCTCTTGGAATGCTTTGATTCTTCTTAAGTTTGAAGAGAGGGATATAGTCACACTCGAAAATGTGCTGATAACTGCCTGTAAATCCGATGTGAAGTGATGTCACCACTTATGTGGTCATTGGCTGAAACAAATTAAGGTGTGCCTAATATTAATCTGGGGGGGGGGTGAATAGATTTTAATCAATTTTACCTAATTTTTGTGATTAGTCAAGTTTACAAAAATACCCCTAACTAGTAAATATAATATAGCAAGTGTAATATGGTGCGGAATTTAAATAACACTTGATATATACGTGGAAACCCAACCACTGGGAAAAACCACAGGCTGTATAGTGCGCCACACTCGGTACTCGAAATCAGTAATTGAAATGAAACTTTCAACCTATGTAGACCTCGTCTAACACTCTGATCAATAACCCTCCACTTCTACCACATGGGCCTTTAAAAGTGATCCTATTCCAATTTGCTTGAGGCCTAAGCAACCTTAGCCCCAAGTCTTACTTCTCAATGAATATATAAAAAGTCCTATGTGAATATATAATGATATTCAAAGAAAAAACAAGGCTAGGGAACCTTATATGCTTATCTAGGATGATAAGATGACAAATAATGCAATCCTAGATATCAATGGCTAGATGACATGTCAAAAAGCTTAGATAAACATAGATTATAAAAACCTAGATATCTATCACAATACAACACTCAATCATTTCATCACAAACAATCTTTATCTTATATTTATCATATGATCTAAAAACATAAAAGTGAATAAAGAGATGACTTGTTAAGAAAGACACTAAAATTAGAAGAAGTTAGTGAGAATCTTACCAAGCAAGATGTGATGATGCAAAACCATGTATGGATGCACTCTATGTGAGAATAGATGATGCAATATGAAGTTTGATGCAAAAAGGTTTAGCTTTGAGTGATTAAAGGTGAGTTCTGGTGAATTTTTCTCTTGAAATATTTTCTAAGTGAAAAATATGCTTTTGGAACTCTTAAAAAACAATCTAAAATGAAAGACGCATATATATAGGATGTCAAAATGAAGTGGCGTCATTTTGATATTTTTTTCAAAAATATGCCTTGGGCGCTCTACACACGCCGTACGTAGGGCGGGTGTATGGCGCCTCACCTGGAAAATTGAAGAACAAGATCTTCAATGCCGCTGTACGTAGGGCAGAAATGGGCGAACCAATGGCGATTGCTCTCGGGATTTAAGAGTAGCCATTCACCCACTCTACGTAGGGCTGGTGTAAGGTGAAAAACCAACGAAAATAAATTCGATCTGGTGCCCCGCTGTACGTAAGGCAGACGTACAGCGGATAGGCGCGACAGTGAATCAGCATCAGCTTCAAGCGCCTCAAAACATGACCAAACGACATCGAAACCTTTCGTATCATATATTGTTGGAAAGGTATGGAAGTCTACTTTATACTACAATTATGGAATGGCATTTAGATGTCCATAGTAAAAATAATGGTCAATAAAGTGACCAAAGGTCAGAAACGGACAACAACAGAGTTGCCCTGTTTTGGTGGTTACTTTGGAGATTTCAAAACCAATCCAAACGGTCATGAAATATTACGAATAATATATCATTGGAAAGGTATGGGTGTCTAGTTTGTCAAGAATTTTACAAAACTCAATTTAAATCTTTATATAAAAATTTATGGTCACAAGACCATACGAAGGTTGGTTTTGAAAAATATTTATAACATTGAAATCTAATATTTTGAAACTAGACACTTTACTCCAAATACCAAACCAAAACTTACACATATCCAAGAGAAAAATGAGACCTTCTCAAATGGTCAACCATCGCGCTAAGACATTCACACCATCATGGAAGCACGGTCGTTTCGGATCACACAAACGGAAACGAATTACATCACACTTAAGACTATCATACATGAAGTGCAAGTGTGGGAAGTGAATGCATCCTAATGCCTAACATGTCATGGTATTTCAATGAATTAGATGCAATCAAATAAACTTCCATGAAGAGATATACATGAGTTGTGAGTGTGTGCAACTAGATCTCTTCAAAGCAAGTAAGCACAAGAATATACCATTGGTGCTTATCAATCTTGAGGTCTTGAACAAGGGCCTTTGAGCTTGATCCTTAATCACCTAAACTACCCTTACAATTCAAACCCTAATTGTGGTTTATCCATAAAATAAGCCAATCACAATATGGGAATCCTTACATTGGTGACAAACGGTTACTCATTCTAAGATTCACATGTCACCACTTTGTAAGTGGCGACATTGAAGCAATTCCAATTGTCGCCACTTTATCAATATGGCTACACAAAGTGGCGACATGACCTGATTCTTTTAATTCTAAAATGAGCATTATGTCACCACTTCTAACATTATGTTGCCACTTCGTGATATAAAGACAAGACCCGATGCTTTACTTCTGAGAAATGCATTCTGTCTCCACTGAAGCCATCATGTCGCCACTTTGCAAAGTGGCGACAATGCCCTGTTTTGCCAACTTGAGCTCCTTTTTCACCAATGTCTTCACCTTCCTCACAAATGCCCCTAAGGCCTAAGTAAACTTGAAACACTTGATCAAAATGCTGAGAATCAAGCATAGAGAGTCAGGGATATGGGCCAAATCATACCATTTTTGGCTTGATCAATCACCCGAATGCCAAAATGAACGTTTGGAAACTAAAAACCATGCTCGAGAACTAAAAAGCACTCCTGCATTCCTAAAAGCTTGCCTGCATGCCAAAAAGAACTACTGAAAGCAAAAAAGAACGTCTAGAAACTAAAAATCACGCTCGAGATCATTAAAAAACACCCACGTTCTAAAAAGCATGCCAAAAAGAACGCCCGAAAGCCAAAAAGAATGTATGGAAACAAAAACCACGCTACAGAATTAATAAGCACACCCGCGTTCCAAAATGCATGCTAAAAAAAAAGGTTGCAAGCCAAAAAGATTGCCCGAAAACCAAAATAAACGTTTGGAAACTAGAAAGCACTCTCAAGAACTAAAAAGCACTCTCATGTTCAAAAAAGCATGTCCACATGCCAAAAAGAAATTTTTCATGCCGAAAAAAACGCCCAAAATCCTAAAATAACATTTGGAAACAAAAAAAAAAACCACGCTCAAGAAGTAAAAAACACTCCAGCATTCCAAAAAGTATGCCTGCATGCCAAAAAGGAAGTTTACATGTCAAAAAGAACACTCGATACACAACCAGAACGATTGGAAACTAAAAAAAGAATTCTAGCATTAAAAAAACTTGCCTGCATGGCAAAAAGAGAGGCTGTATGTAAAAAAGAAAGCCCGAAAGCTAAAAAGAATGTTTAGAAACTAAAATGCATGCTCAAGAATTAAAAGGCTCTCCCGAGTTCCTAAAAGTATGCCCGCATGCCAAACAAAAGTTTGCATGCCAAAAATAACTCCCAAAAGCATTAAAGAACGTTTGGAATCTAAAAAGCATGCTCGAGAACTAAAAAGCACTCTTGTGTTCCAGAAAGCATGCCCGAGTCTGCATGCCAAAAAAGATCACCCGAAAGCCAAAAAGAATGTTTGAAAACAAAAAACCATGCTTGAGACTAAAAAACACTCATGCATTCCTAAAAGCTTGCCTGCATTCCAAAAAGAACTATCGAAAGCAAAAAAGTGCGACTAGAAACTAAAAAGCACTCTTGAGATCCTTAAAGAAAACCCGTGTTCTAAAAGGCTTACCAAAAAAAAATTTTGCATGCGAAAAAGAATGCCTGAAAGCCAAAATGAATGTATGGAAACTAATACCATGCTAGAGAACTAAAAAGCACACCCGCTTTCCAAAATGCATGCCTGCATGCCAAAAGAAAGTTTGCAAGGTAAAAACATCGTCCGAAAACCAAAATAAACCTTTGGAAACTAGAAAGCATGCTCGAGAACTAAAAAGCACTCTCACGACCAAAAAGCATGCCCATATGCCAAAAGAAAGTTTCCATGATGAAAAGAATGCCCGAAAGCCGAAACGAACATCCATAAACAAAAAAGCACGCTCAAGAACTAAGAAGCACTCTTACGTTAAAAAAAAAAGGCCCACATGCCAAAAAGAAAGTTTGCATGCCAAAAAGAATACCCAAAACCCAATAAGAATGTTTGGAAACTAAAAAGCACACCCGCATTACAAAAAGCGCATTTGAATGCTAAAAAGAATGTTTGTATGGCAAAAAGAACGCCCGAAAGCGAAAATGAACATTTGGAAACTAGAAAGCATGCTCGAGAACTAAAAAGCACTCTCACATTTAAAAAAACTTGCCCCCATGCCAAAAAGAAAGTTTTCATGAAGGAAAGAACGCCCGAAATCTAAAAGAGCTTCTGGAAAAAAAAACACGCTTAAGAACTAGAAAGAGAGATTGAAACAGCAAAAATAGAAATGAAAAGTGAAAAGAAAAAAGAAAACTCGGCTGATGAGAAAAAAATAGAGAGAAA
Source organism: Acer negundo (assembly GCA_035582765.1). Taxonomy (NCBI): domain Eukaryota; kingdom Viridiplantae; phylum Streptophyta; class Magnoliopsida; order Sapindales; family Sapindaceae; genus Acer; species Acer negundo. Next base: position 19,721,589 of record CM069231.1, on the reverse strand, counting down.
ACAAGTGAACTTCTATGCAAAAAAGAGTGAGATCAAAAAGGCCTTGTTTTCAAATCGGCCAACTTCTTGGCCTATTGTTCTTGTTTCTCTTCTGTAGGACCTTGATAAAGTGTCACAGGCTATCAACAATAATACGGTGAAGATTTGAGGACAAATCCTCTTAAAGATTGGGGGAATGTTGAAAATCAAGAAACATCATCAAAGGATTCGTTGCATGTTCCAATTGGGCCAATTACAAGGGTCAAGAGGATCAAAGAATCATTTAATGATGGGTTGATTCTAAATTGCTGAAGTCCAAGTTCTGCCCACATGAATACCAAATCCGGGCTGAACTTTATGGGCCTCTATAGAGGGCATATGGAGTCGGATTGTCTATTATAATATGAAGATTCCGTCCTCTGTAACAGATCACAACAGGACCAATTTCAAACATCTATCTTGTTGTGCTAAGACTTGGGCTAACGAGTCCGAATTTCAAAATTTTCCTATTTAGTTTTCAAATAATAATGAGCTGATTTGTTTCTCAAACTAAGGGGCTGAATTGTTTTCAAATTTAGCCTTCCAAATAGGGAGCAAGTCAACTAATTGCATGTTTTAATTTTTGTTTTCTTTCCTGGTTGTAAGGTAATTATTGCCCAATTTAGTTTCCTAATTGTAAGGCATTAATTACCGAATATTTTATTTCCTTTATTTTTCTTTCTAGGGTTTAGATATTTTTAGTATTTAAGGGACTCATTGATGTATTATTTGATGTAGACTTTAAATGAAATAATATTTTTAGAGAACATTTTTTCTCTTGGTTCTTCAATAAACTGTGAACTTATCAAGGTTCTACCCTATGGCGTTCAAATATGACTTATCACTCACTTTCTTTCTTGTTCTTGAGTGTGGCGTCTATAACCTTCTTGATACCGTTGGTTCTTATCTCTCTATAGATAACGGGTCGTGGTCCTTTTTATTTTCTTTGTTTATAAACTTGAATTAGAAAACGATCCTTGTTTCCATATATTGGTTCCTGGTCACACTACTCTTAGTGAGGTTAATATCATTTGGTATCAAAGCTTAAGCTTCTAAATCAAGTTTGAACATATTCCGTTTCAAACAAAAAAAGAGTTTGATTAGATCCATTTAAAAAAAAATCCCAAAATCTTTGCTTGTTTTCGTTGATCTGGTAGGGTAAAAAAAAAATATCCAACAATGTACCGGAAACGATAGATATCAAATTTGTGTACAAGGTCATGGTACAAAAGTTTGAACGGATGGAGATTAAGTTTGGGGAGGTTCATACAAGTTTGATGAGGTTGGATCAACAATTGAAGAGTAAGGGTTCCACACGAGTTAGGCAACATTCGTGTTCTTCTTCATCTTGGGAACCGAATTGGAATAAGAGAGATGACCGGCCTAGTTTCAAGGCCAAGGCGGAACCTTCTTTGAGCCAGTCTTTGAGACAGTTGTATGAAGATCAAGTGAGGTTAAAAAAATAGAGTGATAGTTCAAAAGACAGAGAGGATGAAACAAAAAGTGAGGAGAAAATTAGTGAAAAAGAAATAGAAATTTTTGCTAGTGAGGACAGAAAAGAGTAAAAAAGAAATAGAAATTTTTGCTAGAGATGAAAAAATAGAGAAAACAAATAAACTTCTATGAAAAAAAGAGTGAGATCAAAAAGATTTTGCTTTCAAATCATCCAACTTATTAGCCTAGTGTTCTTGTTTCTCTTTTTCAAGACTTTGATGAAGTGTCACAGGCTATCAACAACATTACGGTGAAGAGAGGGGGAATGATGAGAATCAAGAAGCATCACCAAATGATCAATTGCATGTTCTAGTTAGGCCAATTACAAGGGCCAAGAGGATCAAAGAAGCATTTAATGATGGGCTTATTCTATGTTGCTAAAGTCCAAGTTCGGCCCACATAAGGACCAAATATGGGTTGAACTTCATGGGCCTCTACAGAGAGCATCTGAGGTCGGATCATCTATTATAATATATTTTTTCGGAAAGCCCAAGATGAGCCCTATAGATGTTATGAAGACTTCGTCCTCCGTAACAGATCACAACAAGCCAAAATTCGGCCATTTATCTTATTGCACGAAGACTTGAGTTAAGCAGTCCAAATTTAGCTTAAATCCGTATGGTTGGAGGAGCCCTAATTTCAACATATTTGCCTATGGTTAGAGGAGTCCCGGTTTTAGCATATTTTCTATTTTTAATTATTTCCCAAATAAATAGCTGATTTGTTTCCCAAACAAAGTCAACTAGTTGCTAGTTTTTATTCTTTTTTACTTTCCTAATTGTAAGGCAATTATTTGTTGAGTAGTTTATTTCCTTTATCTTTCTTTCTAAGGTTTAGATCATTTTAGTATTTAAGAGACTCATTTATGTATTATTCAAGAGATAAGACTTTGAATGAAATAATATTTTTAGAGAACGTTTTTCTCTTGGTTCTTCAATGAATTGCGAACTTATCAAGGTTCTACCTTGTGGCGTTCAAATATGATTTATCACTCACCTTCTTTCTTGTTCTTAAGTGTGACGTCTACAAACTTCTTGATGATGCGAACCCCAATGGACTTGCGTTGAAACCCAGCAACAATAATGAAATACTTGCCCTAGAAAGCTAAAATTCAGATTATGTGAAAAAGGAACCTAGACCCACTGATTATTGGAAATCTAGAACCGAAGGTATGTGATTTGAACGCCACAAGAGAAAACTCTTGATAAGTTCACAAGTTCTCTGAAGAACAAAAAGGAAAGCAACCTCACAATAATTTTATTGATCAATTTTGTGCTTACAAAGCTACTCAAGCCTTCTTTATAAAGGTTGACAATAAAACATAAAATCAGGCCAAAAAAACAAAAACATAAAAACCTAAGGCAATTAAAGCCCCTTGTAGGGAAAGGAAAGAAAGAGGTCTACAATCAGCAAATTAAGGACAAAAGAAAGCAACTAATTAAATCCAAAATATTAGGCAAGTCAACACGCCATTAATGCTCTGAAATCAGGTAAGTGATCAGCCTATTCTTGGAAGGTCATTATTTGGACATCAACAACAAGCTAATCAGCCTCTCCAATTGCTTTTATTACATTGATTAAGCCTTGATCTTCTTTGAGGTCCAATTTGAAATGCACCTTTTTAGAATCAGCCCACATCTCTTGAATAAGCTCATTAAGTGCTTCTTTGAATATCCTTGCCCTTGTAATTAGCCCAACTGGAACAAACAATGGATCATTTGGTGTTGCTCCTTGATTCTCATCATTCCCCCTTTCCTCAAAAGGATTCATCCTCGAATCGTCACCTACATCAAAAAGAGAAAGATCAGAAACATTAAATATAGCACTAATGTTATACTCACCTGGAAGATCCAACTTGTAGGCATTATTATTGATCCTCTCTAGGACTTGAAATGGTCCATCCCCTCTAGCATGTAGCTTGGACTGCCTACGGGCAGGAAATCTTTCCTTCCTCATATGCTGTTAGGATTATGCTCAATAGCAAGAGTGTAATGTTGTAATTAACAATCTTTTTCATATTAATAAAGTGATTTCTAGTTTAACAAATCGTATAGCATTTATAGTTTGTATTATAATTGTCAAAGTAAATAATCATAAGGTCTAAAGACTATGGGAAAAGAAGAATTGTTCGTACATCTGGATATGTATGTGGTAGACACAATTCTTTAGTTAGTCTTGAATATTGTTCACAACTTAAGTTAAAGGTTGGGCACCTTTATCTTGTTAAAGTTGTAGAATTCTTTTGCTAGCATTTGAGTGGGATCAAATGAGATATGATGAGTCTAAAATCATCGGAGTGTCTTCGAGCAAAAGGATCTAGTGCACTGGGTGCATTGAACTGGATCACAATGAAAAGCTTTATCTAGAACCGTCAATAGATAATAGTCTTTTCATTATCAGGACAATCGGAGAGTCTATCTTAATCCTGAGATAAATGATGGACTTATGGTTGCAAGTGATATCATTTGAGTTATCAATGAGTACGATTATATCGCATAGTCTATCCTCGATAGTTTGGTGATATTCATTTGTTAATCGATAGAGGACTTCATTTATAGATATGGACATCGTGGCTCCATTTAATTAAATGAGAGTATAATATCATCATATGGATGTTTTGAGGTAATTGGATATTAAATCTCAACGTTGAGTTTTCAATAGTGTCTATTGAAAACATGGCTTCTGGACAAGTCAAAATATCCAAGTTCAAAACGTGGTCATATGAGTAAATATGGTAACTTGGAGAGTTATAGGCGGTCTATGAACTCTTGGCGATTACTGATATTAATCACGAGGATACACTATCTCCAATATGATTGTCTAGGGTATGAATGAGGAGCATCTTCCTTTTCTATCTTTATTTAAGAGTTCAGTTTTAGCTCTTTAGTGGAATGAGTTAAAATTAATGGATCGGACCTAAGTGAATCATTTGTTGATTGTGATTAGGTTATGTCTATTGAAGCTTAAATTTAGATGGCCCGCCAAGATCCCCAATCCACACGGACTTGCATGGATCACTTGATATATTCTACCGGACCAATTTAAGGGTCCATCTAGAATTGCATTTAATATATTAAGAATATAATTTGCACATTATTTAAGTAATGGGCTGCTCAATTATATTAATATATTAATGAAAGACATGTGGGCTTGTTTCTTTTAGTAAGAATGGGTCTGGTTCACATGTGGGCTTTTTTATTTAAAGTCCAATGGATTAAATGAAATAGGAAAATAATATTAGGCCCATCTTATATATAAGTGGGGCGGCTAGGTTAAGGTTTTGACCTAAAAATATTATTTTGTTTCATTTGTTTTAATTAAATAAGAATTAATTGATTTATTGATTAATTGTTTAATTAAAGAAACAAATCTTTCCTAAAAGTAAAAGACTTGTTTGATAAGTAAATAAATAAATTAGTATTATTTATTTAATCAAATAAGGAGTCTTTTTTATTTAGTCAAATAAAAGAATAAAAATAAAAGAGTTGGATTAGGGTTTGAAGTCTATAAAGTTAAAAAGAATTAGGGTTGAATTTCAGTCACCCTATATAAGTGACATGATGAAATTCGGCCAACCCTAATTACATACTACATAGAATTCGGCAACCCTAAAGGAAAAAGAAGAAAAATTCGGCCAACCTATATATATGTTCTTATAGGGTGCGGCCACATCAAGGAATTGGTGCTTGAGTTTTTATTTTCTTTCTTCTTCTTCTTAATTCTAAGAGAGTTTTTATTCTAGAGAGACAAAAAGGAGTGAAAAATTATTCTTTGATAGTATACAATTGCTTAAACATCGATAAGCTTGTGTATACGATATCGATCTAGGTTCACGCGAGTTTCGATCATAAGATTGTGAACTCAAAAGTGACCGGAATAATTTTGACATTCTTTTGATTGTTTTGTGACTAACAAAGAAAAGAAAGTATTTGTTTGGTCCATTCACAGGTTTGCAATTCAAAGGAAAGGGAGACCACGCTCCTAGGTGATCCACGTTCGTGCTCGGATTGAAGGTCTTGCGGATTACCATCGACGTAAGTCAATCGGATCACGCGACAAGAGGTAATTTACTTTTGTTGATATATATGCATGTTTATTGATTAAAAGGGTTTAAGGTTCATAAAGGAAAAATTTTAAAAGTCACTAAATCGTCTTTAGTATCGCTTCCGCTGCGTGTAACACTTTTATTTGTTTATTTTTTCCCTTCAATTGGTATCAGAGCCTAGGTTGAACCCTTTTAATTAATTAATGTATATATACGTGGATCTATTTCTTTTTATTGTGATTATGCATGTTTAGAAAGAGATGGCACTCTAGGTATTCAAATATATAATTACATGTGATGTATGGATTTATATATATTTTATGTGGTTTGTTATTGCTCGATTTTGGCCCTAGATTTTCAATGTAATTTTTGTTTCGGAGTTGTAACAAGAAGGGTGGTCTATTATCGCCATAATTCCTTCTTGGTAGATTGCTAGGTTTTATTTTTTTTTATATATATGTGCAGTATTTTTTTAGGGTTACTGCAGTTTTTTTTTTATTTATTTTTAGTATGTGCAGTTTTTGGTTTGTAAAAATACTGCAGTGAATAAAAAAAAAAAAAAATTAATACTGCAGTATTTATTATATATATACTGCCGTAATATATTTAGGTCTTGGAGATTCGAAGACACGAAGCAAAACGAAGCAACCGGAACCAAGTACGAGCACCGTGCGCACCCTAGGAGTGGATTGGGCTGCGCATGACAAGCCCAAACTTTGGTGGGCTGCGCATGGCAGCCTTGTGTGACCTTATGGGCTGCGCAAGGCAGCCCCTTTGTGGGGTTGTGGGCTGCGCACGCCCATGGGAGAAGGCCGAAGGATGAGCGTATGGTTGATGGGCCACCTGAAGATCTTGTATTCCTGACAAATTGTAATTTACTTGTTTTTCTAGGATGGGCCAAAATTGTTGCTATTTAATTTATGCTTAAATATTACAATATTTGTTATTGTATGATAACATGACATATAGAATAGGAGTGCCACGCATATATCTCTTTTGGTATGAACATGCATTGAATGATTTAGGTATCTAAATTGGCATCTAGATAACTCGGTAAATCATTCTATGGGATTTAATCACACGCCTTAAATAATTGAGTGGGAGAAGGTGTTTTGGTAACACCTATGGCCTCCAAGGTTAGTTGAGCTTTATTATTTATTGGTAATCCCCCCAAGGGGCGTCCATGAATGGAATTTAGCAACATACTTCCTTACAAGGATAGACTAGACAATGGACTCAAACGAGATCTACTCCCCAAGGAGGGATTTTCGTGAGAGAAAATTGAGGGTCGATATCTTGGTAACACACTCAATGTAATTTTATTGATATCCTCCCAAGAGTTCTTGTCAGTAAAATTGCAAGGCTAAAATTGAAAACGCTGGTTGTTATGTTAACAATTAGGTGGGACCTAGTCTAACTAGTAAATGGTGCGAACTCCCAAAGGAGGCGTAACATTTATGGGTGTTAGATCACCGTTGAATTTTATGATTGAGTTATTTATTTAATTCAAGATAAATATTTAAAAGTGCTTTATCATGATTATTTACTTATATATGTTTTGTTCAGAAATCATGACCCCATCACTTATGAACATCCTGAAAGATAACACTTTAACTGGAGATAATTATGTCACATGGAAAAGGAAAATTGGGTTGTTACTGCAAAGTGAAAAACATAAGTTTGTTCTAACTACTCCTAAACCACCTGCTCCTAATAATGAATCTAGCATAATGTGTAGAGATGAGTATGAGCAGTGGAAGACTTCAGATGATATGGCAAAATGTTACATTATGGCCAATATCTCCGACGTGTTGCAACAGCAGCATGAAGGAATGGAGTCCGCTGCTGATATAATGATGTCTCTAGAGGAGATGTTTGCTATGAAGTCTACGACGACTAAAAGAGAGGCAGTGACTGCTTTTATGAATCTTAGGATGAAACCTGGACAGGCTGTGAAAGATCACATGATGAAAGTCATAGCACATCTCAACATTGCTGAACTGCATGGCGCTGAGATAGATGGTGAGACAAAGATTGATATGGTTGTCAATTCATTGTCAGATTCCTTTGATCAGTTCAAATTGGACTACACTTTGAACAAAAAGGAATACACCTTACAAGGCCTGATGCAAGATGTTCAAAGTGCTGAAAAGATCCTTGTGAAAGGCAAAGGTCAAGAGATTCATATGGTTGGTAAAGTTGCTACTGTTAAGGCCCGTCAAAAGGTCAAGAAACAACAGAAGAAAAAGCAACTTGGGCCTATCAAGAAGGAGACCAAGAAAGTAACCAAGATCAAAGGGAAATGCTTCCTTTGTGGTGAAAAGGGACATTGGAAGAGAAATTGCCCAAAGTCCCAGAACAAGAAGGAAGAAGGTAATTTGAATTATCTAGAAACATGTTTTTTGGCTGATTCTACAGATTCTTGGATCATAGACTCAGGAGCCACTAATCATGTTTGTTATTCCTTGCAGGGGTTTCAAGAAAGGAGAAAGCTGAGTAAGAATGAAATCAATTTGCGCTTGGGCAACGGAACGTTAGTGTCTGCAAGTGCAGTGGGAGATATTAGAGTTTATTTGGATTCTAGAAGGCATTTAGATTTAATAGACGTTTATTATGTACCTCAATTCAAGAGGAATTTAATTTCAGTTTCTTGTTTGAATAAATTTGGATATTCGGTTACTTTTAATAAAGTTTTTATTATTAGTAAGAATGACAAAATTATTTGCCAAGGTACATTGGAAAACGGTCTATACTTTTTGCATAGAAATATCTCTCACTCGTTAGACACAGAAATAACGGAACCTAATCATAAAAGAGTAAAATTATCAACAGATGAAACCTACCTTTGGCATTTACGCTTAGGTCATATTAACCTTAATAGGATTAAAAGATTGGTAAGTGACGGACCTTTAAGTGACTTAAAGGTTGATGATCTACCAACTTGTGAATCTTGTTTGGAAGGTAAAATGACCAAAAGGACGTTCTCTGCCAAAGGTGCAAGAGCCACTGAATGTTTAGGATTGATACACACTGATGTATGTGGACCTATGAGCATTCAAGCTAGAGGTGGATATGAGTACTTCATCACCTTCACGGATGATTACTCAAGATTTGGTTATGTGTATCTCATGAGACATAAGTCGGATGCTTTTGACATGTTCAAAGCATTCAAAGCTGAAGTGGAAAATCAGCTTGAGAAACACATAAAAATCTTGAGATCTGATCGTGGTGGAGAATATCTATCTGGTGAGTTTCAGCAATATCTTATTGATAATGGGATAGTTTCTCAGTTTTCTGCACCAGGTACACCTCAACAGAATGGGGTAGCAGAAAGGAGAAATAGAACTCTTTTGGATATGGTTAGGTCTATGTTGAGTTATTCAACGCTTCCTATTTCTTTTTGGGGATATGCTTTACAAACTGCTATATACATTCTAAACGATGTACCATCTAAGTCTGTTCCTAAAACACCGCATGAGTTGTGGACTGGGCGCAAGCCTAGTTTACAACACTTAAGGATATTTGGTTGTCCTGCGCATGTGTTAAAAGGAAAGACAGAAAAGATGGAGTCCCGTTCAGAAACATGTATATTTGTAGGGTATCCAAAAGAAACTAAAGGATATTATTTCTATAGTCCTTCAGATCTTAAAGTATTTGTTTCGACAAATGCTAAATTTCTGGAAAAGGACTATATGAATGATTTTGTGCCTAGAAGTAGAATTGTCCTGAATGAGATGTCAGGAGATACAATTCCACGAGAGGTTGCACAACCTAACCCAATTGTAAGTTCCGATCCAACACAAGATCAACAACCTACCATTCCTCGTCGTAGTGGGAGGGTTAGAACACAACCCGAAAGATACATCGGTCTGGGAGAATCAGTGGAGAATCTCCCGGACGACGATGATCCCTATACGTACAAGGAAGCTATGGAGGATGTTGATAGTCGCCATTGGCAAAAGGCAATGCAATCCGAGATTGAATCTATGTTCGATAACAAAGTCTGGTCCCTTGTAGACTTGCCTAAAGGGATAAAACCCATTGGGTGCAAGTGGGTATACAAGAGGAAAAGAGGTATGGATGGAAAGGTGGAAACCTTTAAAGCTAGATTGGTAGCTAAAGGGTATACACAGAAAGAAGGTATCGATTACGAGGAAACCTTCTCTCCTGTGGCCATGCTTAAATCCATTAGGATACTCTTATCCATTGCAGCATCTTTAGATTTAGAGATTTGGCAAATGGACGTCAAGACAGCTTTCCTAAATGGAAGTCTTGACGAAAGCATCTACATGATGCAACCAGAGGGATTCATTGAAAAGGGCCAAGTGGATAAGGTATGCAAGTTGCAGAAATCCATATATGGATTAAAGCAAGCATCCAGATCCTGGAACATAAGGTTTGATCAAGCTGTCAAAGGTTTTGGATTTATTCAGAATCCTGACGAACCTTGTGTATACAAAAGGATTAAAGGCGACAAGTTGGTTTTCCTGATTCTTTATGTTGATGATATACTACTCATTGGAAACGATGTAGGTGTATTAACATCAGTAAAAGAATGGTTAGCAAAACAATTTGATATGAAGGACTTAGGAGAAGCAAGTTTTATTCTAGGTATCCAAGTAATAAGGGATAGAAAGAATAGAACGATTGCATTATCCCAAGCTTCATACATAGACAAAATCTTGTCTAGGTTTTCCATGCGGATTCCAAGAAAGGTATGTTACCTTTCAGACATGGAATCAAGCTTTCTAAGGAACAAGTTCCTAAGAATGAGCATGAAGAGCAATTCATGAGTAGAGTTCCATATGCCTCGGCAGTTGGAAGTCTCATGTATGCAATGCTCTGTACTAGACCAGATATTTGTTTTGCTGTTGGCATAGTTAGCAGGTTTCAATCGAAACCTGGACCTGATCACTGGACGGCAGTCAAGCATATTTTCAAGTATCTTAAGAGAACGAGAGATAATATGCTTGTATACTCTGGAGGGGATTTGGTTCCCGTTGGGTATACAGATTCTGATTTCCAATCAGATTCTGACTCCAGAAAATCCACATCAGGGGCTGTGTTTACTATTGGAGGAGGAGCAGTTATATGGAGGAGTATCAAGCAATCTTGTATTGCTGATTCCACCATGGAAGCTGAGTATGTTGCTGCATGCGAAGCTGCCAAAGAGGCTGTTTGGCTCCGCCAATTCTTGATTGACTTAGAAGTGGTTCCTAGTGCGAATAAGCAGATCACTATCTACTGTGACAACAGTGGAGCAGTGGCTAATTCGAAAGAACCAAGAAGTCACAAGAGAGGTAAACACATTGAAAGAAAGTATCATCTTTTAAGGGAGATTGTTCAAAGAGGTGACGTGACGATTACCAAAATCGCGTCAGCAGAAAATCTAGCGGATCCCTTCACAAAGGCTCTACCTCAGAAGAGTTTCGATGGGCATCTAGAGAATATGGGCTTGAGAGATATGACACATTTGCTATAGCGCAAGTGGGAGATTGTTAGGATTATGCTCAATAGCAAGAGTGTAATGTTGTAATTAACAATCTTTTTCATATTAATAAAGTGATTTCTGGTTTAACAAATCGTATAGCATTTATAGTTTGTATTATAATTGTCAAAGTAAATAATCATAAGGTCTAAAGACTATGGGAAAAGAAGAATTGTTCGTACATCTGGATATGTATGTGGTAGACACAATTCTTTAGTTAGTCTTGAATATTGTTCACAACTTAAGTTAAAGGTTGGGCACCTTTATCTTGTTAAAGTTGTAGAATTCTTTTGCTAGCATTTGAGTGGGATCAAATGAGATATGATGAGTCTAAAATCATCGGAGTGTCTTCGAGCAAAAGGATCTAGTGCACTGGGTGCATTGAACTGGATCACAATGAAAAGCTTTATCTAGAACCGTCAATAGATAATAGTCTTTTCATTATCAGGACAATCGGAGAGTCTATCTTAATCCTGAGATAAATGATGGACTTATGGTTGCAAGTGATATCATTTGAGTTATCAATGAGTACGATTATATCGCATAGTCTATCCTCGATAGTTTGGTGATATTCATTTGTTAATCGATAGAGGACTTCATTTATAGATATGGACATCGTGGCTCCATTTAATTAAATGAGAGTATAATATCATCATATGGATGTTTTGAGGTAATTGGATATTAAATCTCAACGTTGAGTTTTCAATAGTGTCTATTGAAAACATGGCTTCTGGACAAGTCAAAATATCCAAGTTCAAAACGTGGTCATATGAGTAAATATGGTAACTTGGAGAGTTATAGGCGGTCTATGAACTCTTGGCGATTACTGATATTAATCACGAGGATACACTATCTCCAATATGATTGTCTAGGGTATGAATGAGGAGCATCTTCCTTTTCTATCTTTATTTAAGAGTTCAGTTTTAGCTCTTTAGTGGAATGAGTTAAAATTAATGGATCGGACCTAAGTGAATCATTTGTTGATTGTGATTAGGTTATGTCTATTGAAGCTTAAATTTAGATGGCCCGCCAAGATCCCCAATCCACACGGACTTACATGGATCACTTGATATATTCTACCGGACCAATTTAAGGGTCCATCTAGAATTGCATTTAATATATTAAGAATATAATTTGCACATTATTTAAGTAATGGGCTGCTCAATTATATTAATATATTAATGAAAGACATGTGGGCTTGTTTATTTTAGTAAGAATGGGTCTGGTTCACATGTGGGCTTTTTTTATTTAAAGTCCAATGGATTAAATGAAATAGGAAAATAATATTAGGCCCATCTTATATATAAGTGGGGCGGCTAGGTTAAGGTTTTGACCTAAAAATATTATTTTGTTTCATTTGTTTTAATTAAATAAGAATTAATTGATTTATTGATTAATTGTTTAATTAAAGAAACAAATCTTTCCTAAAAGTAAAAGACTTGTTTGATAAGTAAATAAATAAATTAGTATTATTTATTTAATCAAATAAGGAGTTTTTTTTATTTAGTCAAATAAAAGAATAAAAATAAAAGAGTTGGATTAGGGTTTGAAGTCTATAAAGTTAAAAAGAATTAGGGTTGAATTTTAGTCACCCTATATAAGTGACATGATGAAATTCGGCCAACCCTAATTACATACTACATAGAATTCGGCAACCCTAAAGGAAAAAGAAGAAAAATTCGGCCAACCTATATATATGTTCTTATAGGGTTCGGCCACATCAAGGAATTGGTGCTTGAGTTTTTATTTTCTTTCTTCTTCTTCTTAATTCTAAGAGAGTTTTTATTCTAGAGAGACAAAAAGGAGTGAAAAATTATTCTTTGATAGTATACAATTGCTTAAACATCGATAAGCTTGTGTATACGATATCGATCTAGGTTCACGCGAGTTTCGATCATAAGATTGTGAACTCAAAAGTGACCGGAATAATTTTGACATTCTTTTGATTGTTTTATGACTAACAAAGAAAAGAAAGTATTTGTTTGGTCCATTCACAGGTTTGCAATTCAAAGGAAAGGGAGACCACGCTCCTAGGTGATCCACGTTCGTGCTCGGATTGAAGGTCTTGCGGATTACCATCGACGTAAGTCAATCGGATCACGCGACAAGAGGTAATTTACTTTTGTTGATATATATGCATGTTTATTGATTAAAAGGGTTTAAGGTTCATAAAGGAAAAATTTTAAAAGTCACTAAATTGTCTTTAGTATCGCTTCCGCTACGTGTAACACTTTTATTTGTTTAATTTTTCCCTTCATATGCACCCAAACCCAATCGCCAGGTTCAAAGATAACTTGTCTTCGGCCTTTGTTGGCTTTGGTTGTGTATTGGTCAATCTTCTTTTCTATGTGTTATCGAACACTCTCATGGAGTTTCTTTACAATCTCAGCCTTATTTTGACCATCCAAACTTGTCCTCTCAGTGACTGGTAGAGGCAACAAATCCAAAGGAGTTAGTGGATTAAATCCATAAAAAATTTCAAACGGTGAAAAATTAGTAATAGAATAAACACTCTTATTATATGCAAACTCAATGAAAGGCAAACAATCCTCCCAATTTTTCAAGTTCTTTTGAATCACGGCACGTAATATAGTAGATAAGGTTCTATTCACGGCACGTAATATAGTAGTTTATTTCCTTTATCTTTCTTTCTAGGGTTTAGATATTTTTGTATTTAAGGGACTAAAAATATTATTCAGGAGATTAGATTTTGAATGAAATAATATTTTTAGATAACATTTTTCTCTTGGTTCTTCAATGAACTGCGAACTTATCAAGGTTTTACCTTATGGCGTTCAAACATAACTTATCACTCACCTTCTTTCTTGTTATTGAGTGTGGCGTCTACAACCTTCTTGATACCATTGGTTCTTATCTCTTTATAGATAACGGGTCGCTGTCCTTTTATTTTTCTTTATTTATAAACTTGAATTAGAAAACGATCCTCCATTACCATATATTGGTTTTGACCCCAAACAGGAAAAGATTTGATTACAACCATAACTATTATCACTCCAAGCAAGAAGGAATTTTCTGCAACTACAATCAATAAAATTGATTATAACCACAATTACTATCACTCTAAGCAATGAGGAATTTTTTGCAACCATAATCAAATGAATTGATTACAACCACAATTACTATCGACCCTAAACAAAGAGGAACTCTTTGAAACTACACTCAATTGAATTGGTTACAACTACAATTACTATCGATTCCACACAAAGAAGAACTCATTGCAATTACTCTATTATCAACCTCAAGAATGAAGAAATTGATTGCAATCTCAACTACTATACAACCTCAAACAAGGAGAGGATGATTGCAAACACAATCATACAATTATTACAAAAAAGATTCATGCATTAATTGTGACAAAAAATACAAAGGCATATAGTAATACAAAAAATCATCATGCAAATAAAGACATATGAAATAGAATCTAAAAGATTCATTATATCAACCAAAGAATATGTCAACAAATATCAACTTGAAACATGTGAACATATCATAAAAGAGAACAACGTCTAGCATACTATGCTCCCACTTGATAAGTGATTCTATCTAAGATCAAGATAGAATATCGTTCACAAAGAAATCCACACAATCACACATTTAAGCAATTTTAATAAGATTTATCAAATAAGTTCCACAAACTATGAGAGATACACCAAGATTTTCAATATCTCCCATAATTCTTCTAAAATTGCTAGAGTATCAATACCATATAAGCAAAAGTGTGTGTGTGAATATTTTGTTTCAAGTATATGAAAAGAAGTAATTTGATAATCAAACATGCAAACCATATCAACATCTATTCTTTTTAAGCTTTTCCATGAAAGGTCAAACCGATTATCATCCGGTTTTTTTCTTTTTAAGAGAATAGATTTCATCATATGAGTGTGTTTATGCATGTGGCTCATTATCCCATTTCTATTTGACAACCCGAACAAACTTGATTTTCAACTATACTTCTTAAAGCCTTTTAATTTTTTTTTTTTTCTTTTAGGCTTTGAATCAAAGATTTTTTTTTTTAATGATTCTTTTCAACACTTCTTTGATTTTTTTAACAAAAATATATACGCTTCATGGTGGCTTTCACTCATCACAATAGTGTAGCCCTTTCCAACATTGGATGGCTGCAAGATATCAGTATCTTTGGTTACATAGTCAGGAGTATAATAAGTCAATTTATAATCTTTAACACCGGCTTTGAATCCAACACTTGCTTTAGTCTCTATTTGTAGTGACATAAGTCCCTCCCTACAACTCATGAATTAAGAATTCTCGAAGCAACAAGGTCTACTCGACATAAATTAGGAGTTAATGAAACCCTTTCACAAGAATCTTTCACAAAAATTGCATTTAATATTATCAACTAATCAGAACGTCTCCTTATTTTTTTAAGTAAACCATGGTATTTGATTCACCAAATACATCATTATTGTGTACTCTTTCATATGTCTGGCGCAACCCAATCCTTGTTTTTAAGAAAGGGAATTATTAATTCCGCAAAAGAAAGAAGTCTTTATTTTCACAAGGTACAACTATCAATTTTTATTTCTTTTTTACTGAATCGACCATAGACCCATTCCCCTTTTGATTTGGGAGTATTGAATACACCCCTTATTCTGAGCTTCATGTTACTCCTACATGTCAGATTCTAGGCATCCCAATTCGATTGACTGGGATGACAGTTTCATATTTCTAATCTGTAAAATCAAAATTTCGATCAAATCACACATCGCAATATACTAGACCTTCTAATTCTTTAAGAGGTTTATCTAAAAGATTCGCGATTCTCAATTCCTAATTTCTGTGATATGGCAGGAAAAAAAGAACAAGCAGGGAATAAAGATCTACGTACTGATCTATGATACATGAATGGGAGAAAAATACAAATCTCCAGATCTAATTCCTTACCTTGTGTCCCTTTACTTAACTTAAGTGAAAGGGAAAAATTGTATGAACCCTTGGTTTGTTTGAGGGTTGGAACACGTGTATAACACTATTCAAAATTCAGAGGAACTGTAGGGGGGCCCCTACTACAAATAGTACTACACCCTTGATCGTGAAATATCGATTGCTTGTTGAACCCTTTGAATTTTGTGAAAGTAGGATACTCAAAATTCATGGGTCCAAAAGTTTTATAAAACGTTCTTGGTGGAAAAAATGTGAATGAAAGATCTTTTGGATCTTATTAACCAAAGAGATACGACTTTGCACTATAGTTAGCTCAGTATCAATTAAGAATCCCCAAGGAATCCCAAGAATTCTTGTTATACGCGTGTTCCAACCCTCAACTTACTTCCTTGGTAGCTTAACACATGTACTCTTTACTTGCTTATGCATTCATAGCACAAGACTTTACTACTCAAGCTACGTTATATACTCATCACCAATACATCGCAGGATTCATCATGACAGGAGCTTTTGCTCATGGGGCTATTTTTTTTTTATTGAAGATTCAATCCGGAACAGAATGAGGATATTGTCTTGGGCAAACACGATAAATTTAGATTTCCCCATTTCACGATTCTACTGTAGAAATATAAGAAGGCATCTCCTTTTCTCCATCAAAAGAAATTATATTATCACGCATTTTTTCCTTTCAATAAAAATTCAATCAAGTAGAGCCTTGAGTTCAACTTTTTTTGTGGCAAACAACTAGTTATTTAGTTTATCAGAATCAATGGAAAGGGTTACACACCTTGGTTATGCAGCCACCCAATGTAGGAAAGGGTTATACCATTGTGATGAATGAAAGCTGCCATGAAGCGTATATTATTATGTTAGAAAAATCAAAGAAGCGATGAAAAGAATATTTAAGTTCCTCACATTTTGATTGGCTTATTTTGTTGACAAACCACATTTTGGGATGTCTATGTAATAGGTAGCTTAGGTTCTCGTTGACAAGCTTTCAAGCATCCCGGTGACTTCAAGAGCATGAGCGAAAGGTAAATCACTTGAGTTGCCTCTTGAGGAGATCAGTTGCACACACACACACACACACACACTTCATCATGCATGTTTTATTCATCTTGCATTTGTGCTTTAATTCTTATTTGTTTTGCACTCTTTATACTTCACACTTGCACCTATTTGTTGGATTTTGTTGTGTGATAGTATCTAGTAATTCATTTCCTTTTGTGTGATTGGAAATGTTTGTGCTTGCACGATGGTGTGCATGTCTTAGCGTGATGGTTGACAATTTGAGAAGGTCCTATTCTTCTCTTGGATAAGTGTTAGTTTTGGTTGGTTGTTTAGAGTAAAGTGTCTAATTTCAAAATATTGGATTTCAATGATTTAAATGATTTTCAAAATTGACCTTTGTATGGTCTTGTGACCATAACTTTTTTATACAAAGCTTCAAAATGAGTTTAGAATGTTTTTGTACAAACTACACACCCTTACCTTTCAAACGGTATATTATTCTTAATATTTCATGTCCGTTTGGATTGGTTTTGAAAACTCCAAAGTGAGCACCAAAAAAGGGCAACTCTGTTGTTGCCCGTTTCTGACTTCTGGTCACTTAACTGACCATAACTTTTTCTATAGACATTGAAAATTCATTCTATAAAATGGAGTAGAACGTATACATCTATACCTTTCCAATGGTATATTATAAGACAAATTTCGATGTCGTTTGGTCATGTTTCGGAGCCCTTGAATCTCACGCTATTGCTTTGTCGCGCCTATGCACTACTCATCAAGCACTGGTATGGCGCTGCTTGACCAGCACTTTTGGTCCAGCAACCTTGCACTGGTGTGGCGTTTGTCTGGCACATGATGACCAACGCAATGCTCTACCCCTATTTCTTAATTTGGTCATATCTCACTCATTTGGAGTCCGATTTGGCTCATTTTTGAAGCAAAATTTATGTAATTGATAAGGCTATCATCTCTACACTCTAAATAAATATATTTTTCATCATTTTAAAGAGTGGCCCACAAAATCAAACCCTAGAGAGATAGGTTCCATTGTTCTTGAGAGAGAAAGCTTCATGAAAGCTTGATTGACTCTCCAAACCCAAAACCCAAGCATCCATGACATTTTTCATGCATCAATCATTCATGGGTATTCATAAATCTTGGCTTCGTTAGTAAGAACAAACATTTCATCTTTATTTATTGTTCTTGAAGTCCAGAGTTTGTTTTTATTGAATATGATTTGTAGAAATCTTTTATTGAGTGCATTTATTGATAAATTATGACATGATTGGGTTTGTATTTAGATAACTTAATTGATTAGGTCATTTTTTTCTAAATAGCTAAGTCATAAACATTCTTGTATGATTTATTGTTGACTAGTTGATAGATTGTCTTCTAATCAACTGGTTAAGCTTTTGAATGTTCATGTGTCGTTGTGTTGATAGTTAAGTTGTTAGAAAATCTCTACATACCTAGTTGAGAGAGAAGCTTTTCAAGATACATTAATTGACTCTTTAATCCTCACCCTTATACATTTAAGTCATTAATCATTTATAGGTCTTTATAAAACATCTCTATTGTTTGTTAAGAACAAAAATTTGTTTCATTAATTGTTCTTTGGTTGTTTAAATTCATTAAATGCATATGTTTGAAGTTGTGGAGATTGTTTGAGGATTAGTTGATAACTAGGATTGTTGTGTATTCATTACCACATCTAGTTAAGCAGCTAGAGTTTAGTCTAGCTCTCTTTGAATTTGTGCATCATTATTGTCATATTCACTTAGACATTTACTTCTCTTCAATGAGTCAAAGTCTTTTGGCTTCTAGGTGAAATTGCACAAGCATTGTACTAGATCCTTTATAAAAGGCCTGCAGGTAGATTAGAAGGTGCTCACGCCAAGAGTAATAGATCGTGGCGATCACTTGAGGGTGTAACTTTCTCTTCATATAGAGATTCCCTAGGGTTGGTCTAGAATCACTGTAAAAGGCTTGCGGGTAATAGTGGTGGGTTAGTACCGAGAATGGTTGAGGTCAACCTAAGTTGTAAACATCATTACATATAGTAGATTTGAGGACCGTGTGTGGCTAGCAGAATAGCTCATCATTTTTCCTTGTTGAAGGTTTCCACATAAAAATCAAGTGTTCTTTAATTTCCGCACTTTACACTTGATTTATATTTTTTTGTGTTTGGGCTTTATATGTTAATATTGACTAATCGAAAAATTAATAATAATCAATTAATAACCCATTCCCTTCCCTCCCCCCCACCCCTTTTAGGTTGTTTAGACACGCATATAATATTTGTTTCAGAATCATTTAAAAAAAATAAAAAATTTGATTCCAAGATTAAATGAAATGAAAAATATAAGACTTGATGAAGAATAGTTGGGAATTTTGAAATGCTCGGATTTCCATATAGAAATGAGTAAACGATCCACATGCACACACATGCTCATATGTTGAAAGCAAAAATTCCTGATAATAATTGGTTTGACCTAGATTAGAAAAGATTTAGATGGATAGGTGTGATATACTCTGCTTATGTAAGCTAGAGGGGCACACACACACACACACACACACACACACACACACACACACACACACACATATATTTTGCTTATAGTGCTTGATTCATTAGCAATGTGAGAATATATTTGAAAGATTAATGAAAATCTATGATTCTCACTTGGACTTTGAAAAATGATGAAATATTTTTCTCTTATTGCTTGAATGTGTGATTATGTGATTCCCTTGTGAACAAATTTACTTGTTGATCATAATGTGGAGCATATGTTAAGGGGGAGTTTAGTTTATTCAACTTCGCTTTCTATAGGTCTTGTTTGCAAAATATCTCATGTGTCCTTTGTCTATTCCTTAACAAAAAAGGGGAGAAATGTATACCATACCATGTGTGGAGAAATGTTCCATATGTGGGAGAAATGTACCTCTTTGTGCATAATTAAGACGTTGTCTTAAGAAGGAGAAAAGAATTCTTGCTTAATAATGTTAAGGATCTTAGAGAGAGCTTTAAAGTGAATATTTGTATGAGAGAGGGGGAGTTTTATTTGTTTATGTGAAAATATCTCACCATTCTTCTTTGGAGAAGATCTCTTGTTTGGTGAAGATCTCTTGTTTGGTTTGCTATTTTTCTCATAGGTACTTTGTTGATCAAAGAAGGGATTCTTGAAGAGTCATGAAGACATGAAGACATTTTAGTCTAGGGATCTATTTGTAATGTGAGGATGAGAGAAATGCAATCAACTATGAGTTTATTTGAGTAAACATTGTATGGTGAGGATGAGGTTTTGCCATGCAATAGCCAAAGGGGGAGATTATAAGGTCTTAGATTTGTATTGGCTTGATTCCATTGCAAAAATCTTTTTATTTGTAATGGTTAGTTGTTTTGGTGTTTCTTAGTTGATATATGCTTCAAAGGAGAAAAGCAACTTCTCATGCAAATGTCGTCTTCAAAAGGAAAAAAGCTTGCTTGGATGCTAAGGTTTCGAGACTCTTCTTCCTCATGCAAGGAGTAAGCACACACACACACATTGCATACATTTGTGTCCCTACATCCTTGCACTAAATTTGTATAACACATTCACACACTTGTCGAAGTATGTACATGCATTAGTCTTAGTTTGACAAACATTGGAAAATTGCATGTTCTAGGACTATCTTTAGGAAATGGCATATTTGTGTGACATTGTATTTATTTGTTTGAGTTTCTATTGTTTTGGACTTGAACATGAACTCATATGATTCTTTATTGAGTTTCAGTCATTACGGTTATTCATTCATTAGTTTTTGAGTTCAAACTAGGAAGTTATGCTACTTTGCGTTCTCTTACAATGCGTTGTGTTCGTCTTCGTGTATCGAGTCGAATTCACAACCTTTTAACAAAGTTTTATAGTCTTCCTTATGTGTGAGGGAGTCCTGGTTCATAATCTAAAGATGGATTTGAATTCGGTGTTCAGAGGCTGGAATACGGTTGAAGAATGCATGAGGAGTGTGAGGGAGGCAACCAATGGCAAAAGGCCATTTGGGCTCACTTCTCGTGAGGGTGTGAGAGCCTCACGGAAAGATCACCGTTCTGCCCCCGTGAGGATCATGTGCCTCCATGGGGTCGAAGAGGTGGCAGGCTACAATTGGCCACCGAAATCTCCTTCCCTTTTTCTTTTAAATATCCCCCTTCTTCTCTCCAATTATGTGTGAAGAAAATTTGAAAAAGATAGAGAGTTGAAATTTTCTTCAAGTTTTTTATTTCTTATTTTAATCATAACTCTCTCATTTGAACTCCGAATCAAGTGATCAAAAAGTCAAAAATGTTGGTCTTGAAAAGAGGAACAAGCCCTAATCATTTTCAGAGCAAAATGATGTCTTAACGTTCTGCAGTAAATCGATATCTACTCGTGATTCATCATTTGTAAGTGAACCAACTTCTTTTCATTTTCCTTTGTGATCATCTTATTGAATCTTCTTATTTGATCAATAAAAAGTGTTAAGGATGTTGTTGATTCATGTTCTAGGTTTGTTTATTTTTGAGTTTAAGCTTTGTGATCATATTTGAACATCTTTTAGCTAAACTTGATTAACATGAAATGGATTCTAGAAAAGCTTTATATGATGAGCTTGATTGTTGATTTCTAGATCTAGTTTCATGTTTCTAAGAACTAGGATTTTTGATTGTGATATTAATTATTCTAATCTAGTTCTTATTGATTCACATGCTTAGATTTCTAGATAACTTTGTGATTGATTGTTGAAAGCATATTCTAGTTATCTAATTGCATGTTCATAGAGTTTGTGTGATCTACTTGCTCTATTTGATTGTGTTTGCATCATTTGCATCACTTAGATCATATTGCCTTGTAATAGGTGGAAGTCACTTTTCAAAGTGAGTGAAGCTTTGTTTAAAGCAAGAAGACTTGACTAGGACAAGTTGTTCAGATAGTCAAGCAAGAAGTCTTAGTTAGGATCAAGGGGATCTGGATAACTAAGCAAGAAGCCTTGTCTATGATCAAGTGGATCCGGATAGACAAGTAAGAAACCTTCCTAGAGATGTTAGTGTCTTAGATAGAAAGTGTAGGGGAAAATAGTTTATACACATAGCGGAATGCGAAAAATAGGTTTGGTTTATAACAAAAAAATTTCCTTTTTAAAAATGAACCTTAACCCTTTGATTAATTAACATATAATAAAAGTATCATACCTTTACAGCTTGACAATTAGCGTTGGGTTGATAGTAATTCGCAAGACCTTCCAATCCAATCATGAACGTGGACCACCTAAAAGTGTGGGCTCCCTTTTTTTGAATTGTATACCTGAAGATGGATAACAAAAAACTTTTTTCTTTTATTAGTCACTTTAAACTTCTTAGAACAAAAACGAAGAATGTCCGGTCACTTGTAAATTATCAATCTATCGATCAAAACTCGCGTAAACCTAATTCGAAGTTGAGCACCAAGCCTTTTGATATAAAAGTTTACTAGTGCACTATCGAAATAAAACAATTCTTCTATCTTTCTGCTCTTAGCCGAATTCTCACACTATGCCTAGCAATGGATTTATTTTTCAAGCAAAAGAAATAATTCTCTCTCCAAGCATTCTTGTGTGGCCAAAATCTATATTATGGTATATATAGGGTGGCCGAATTTCTTGCCAAAAAATAATTAGGGTGGCCAGATTCCTTGCGCTAAAATAATTAGGATGGCCGAAATCTTCCTTGTGTGTACAAGGTGGTGGCTGAAATCCTTTACCATATAGGATTTATGTCTTTTGACCTAAATCCTAACCCTATGTAGATTTCTCTAGAATTTCAAACTCTAATCCAACTCTTTAATGTATTTATAACTATATCAAAGACTTCCTAATTTGACTTGATAAATAAATTCATTTTATTTATCTACTTACCAAATAAAATCTTTTATATTTATTATACTACCAACAATAGTATAATACTAAGAAATATATTTCCTAGTCAGAAAAAGATTTTGATTCTTAATTAATTAATTAATTTCTATTTAATTAAATAATAAAATAAAAAAATATGATAGGCCAATTAAATCAACCTTGCCGCCCAAGTCCATACATGGACATATATTTTGCTTTTCCATTTTATTAAATCTATTATACTTTAATAAAAAGTCTACATGTGAACTAGATCCATTCTTACTAAAAGAAACAAGCCCACATGTCTTTCATTAATACATTAATATAATTTAACAACCCATTAAATATATAATATGCAAATTATATTCTTAATGTATTAAATACAATTCTAGATTGACCCATAAATTAGACCGGTAGAATATATCAAGTGATCCATGTAAGTCCGTGTGGATTGGGGATCTTGGTGGGCTATCCAAATTTAAGCTTCAATAGACATAACCCAATCACAATCAACAAATGATTCACTTAAGTCTGATTTATTAATTTTAGCTCATACCACTAAAGAGCTAAAACTGTACTCTTAAATAAAGATAAAACAAGTAAATGTTTCTCATTCATATCCTAGACAATCTTGTTGGAGATAGTGTATCCTCTTGAATAATATCAGTATTCGCCAAGAGTTCATAGACTGCCTATAGCTCTCCTAGTTACCATATTTACTCATATGACCACATTTTGAACTTGAATATTTTAACTTGTCCAGAAGCCATGTTTCAATAGATGCTATCGAAAACTCAATATTAAGATTTAATATCCAATACCTCAAAATATTCATATGATAATATTATGCTCTCATTTTAATAAATGGAGCCACGATGTCCATATCTATAAATGAAGTCCTATATCGATTAACAAATGAATACCACCAAATTATCGAGGATAGATTATGTTATATATGTAGGGAAAAAATAGTTTATACACGTAGCGGAATGTGCAAAATAGGTTTAGTATATAACAAAAATATTTTTCCTTTTAAAGATGAACCATAACCCTTGATTAAATTAACATATAAACAAAAGTACCGTACCATTATCGTGTGATCCGATTGACGTTGCGTCGATGGTATTTAGCAAGAACTTTCAATCCAATCACTAACGTGAATCATCTAAGAGCGTAGTCTCCCTTTCTTTGAATTGAGTACCTTAAGATGGATAACAAAAACTTTTTCTTTTTCGTTAGTCACAAAACTTCCAAGAGATAACAAAAAACATTCCGGTCACTTTTGAATTATCAATCTATTGATAGAAACTCGCGTGAACCTTATTCGAATTTGTGCACAAAACCTTTTAATGTAAAAGCTACTAGTGCACTATCAAAAAAAAACGTTCTCCTCACTTTCTCTTCTTGACTGAAATTTCTCACACTAGTCTAAGAGATGGATTCTATTTTTCAAGCTAAAGAAAAATAACTCTCAAGCAAGCCTTAGAGGGTGGCCGAATTCTATACTATGATATATATAGTAGTCGAATTCCTCTTCCTTATTTTTAATAGGGTTGGCCGAATTCTATTGATTGGAATTTAGGGTGGTGACCGAATTCTCCTTTTAGGATGATTTGTGTTTCACCAAAATACCTATCAACAATAGAACCCTGACCCTAATCCAACTTTTTAGTGTTTCATTCTTTTATGACTATATCGAAGACTTCCTAATTTGATTAGATAAATAAAATCTTTTTATTTATCTACTTAACAAATAAAGTCTTTGATTCCTAATATACTACCAACAATAGTATAATACTAAGAAACATATTTCCTAGTCAGAAAAGGATTTGATTTTTAATTAAATAATTAATAAATTAATTAATTAATTCCCATTTAATTAAATAATAAAATAAAACAATATAATAGGCTATTTATTTAACCTTGCCGCCCAACATGTATATATGGGCTTACATATTGTTTTCCCATTTTATTAAATCCATTAGACTTTAATAAAAGCCCACATGTGAACTAGATCCATTCTTACTAAAAGAAACAAGCCCAAATGCCTTTCATTAATATATTAATATAATTTAGCAGCCTATTAAATAAATAATGTGCAAATTATATTCTTGATGTATTAAATACTATTCATGATGGACCCATAAATTAGTCCAGTAGAATATTGATGGAAAAGATTTTTGCCATTAGAAAACCGTTCGTCAAAACAATTTATAAAACATGTACAATGCATTCAGAAGTATAAATACGAGTAAAGCAGTAAGCACCAGTGTCGTCCACTGAGATCGGGGTAGCGATGATAAGATTAGGATTAATAGAACTAGTGAGCATAAAAGTAAAGTATATGGTAGGTGAAAATATAATATAAACTAAACTATGAATGCAATTAAATGAGATGTGAATAGAGTGATAAAGGTATGATGATGGAACTACGGAGTTGATGGACTCGTAAGCGAATATTGGGGCAATTGCAACAAACTCTCAATTAAGCATGTAATGACAAATGTAACCAACCTAGGGTTTATAGTGTTGACTATATATCTCTAGCAAGCGGTCAACCTAGGGTGTATAGTGAAGACCTCCTACTAGAGATTAATCCCTTCTAAGTAACCAACAATGGCTAGTTGCTCAATTGGGACTTTTACCATGAAAGCTCATCTATCTAACTATGGCTCAACCTATTTCTAACGTAGCCATCCTAGGGTGTATAGTGATGACTTCCAATTCCCTCACAAGTGGCTGATCTAGGGTGTATAGTGAAGGCCACCCGTTTGAGATCGAATGAGGCTCGAGATTATTCAACCGGATTCTACGCGAATGTTAATTCTTGCAAAATCACTAAAGTAGCCAACCTAAGGTGTATAAAGAATATTTATAATCCTCTCACAAGTGCCGACTTAGGGTGTATAGAGTCGGACACCCGTTCGAGGTAAGATTAAGGGCACGGTTTGCAGAGTCGGATTTCCGAAAATCCTTCCATTCAATAAAGTATTAGACAACCTAATTGCCTACTCAAGTAATCCAAATTAACATGCTAAGAGGGTGTATCCAAGCAAATCAATAATGGAAATCAATCAAGTAATGGAATAGAGAATAGATAGATTAAATATAAAACAAAAAGTTTATGTACCAATAACATCAACCCCATAGTGGGGTATTTTAGCTACTCATGTTCATATACAACAAATACAAAACTAAGATAGAGATTGAGAGGAAACCCTTGAAAAGCTCTCTTTCCTTGAAGCTTGAATCCAAGTCTCCTAGTTGCCTTTCAATTGAGTAGAGATGGTTTGGATGAGAGGGAAAGTGTATTTAAGAGCTAAGTTACAAGAAAGTATGAAAATATATGTGTGAGAGGATGTATGGAGATGCCTTGGTTCATTCCCATCCTTTTCTATTTATAGAGGACACAAAATTAGGTTCAAAATACTGAAAAACAAAAGCTGTCGCGCGCAGAGTATGGGTGGAGTGCGGTTCAATGACCAGCACTCACCCGCACTCCAACGTTGGAATTCTAACACTGAACAGTGTAGAGTGCGAGTCAAGTGTGGTTCAGGGACCCGTACTTCACCCGCACCATGAACCGCACTTGACCCGCACTTTATCATATTTTCACAATTTCAGCTCCCAGGTTTCTCATAAAGTACGGGTGGAGTGTGGTTCAATGACCCGCACTCCAACGCTGGAATTCCCATGCTGGAAAGTGTAGAGTGCGGGTGGAGTGCGGTTGGATGACCCGCACTTTATCAACTCTGCAGATATCAGGTCCTGGATTTTGGCAAGAGTGCAAGTGGAGTGCGATTAGTACCCGTACTTTGTGCTGACTTTGGCTGTTTCGTATTTGAATCTACTGCTTTTCATCTCCAACACCTGAATTACGTCTATTGCCTCCAATTAGCATAAACGAGTCTATTAGACAGAAAATATATAGAAAAACATACAAGAACTAGACAAAGGATATAGAATTGAGGGCCTAAATATACGACATATTTGGCACGATCAAACACCCCCAAACCAAACCTTTGCTCATCCTCGAGCAAACTCAAAACAAAATAAATAAGACGCACTAACAAACTGACCAGACTAAAAACTTCCTAGACACCTAAGCAAAATTTTCAAAATGGCTGCAAGTCCAACTAGTGATGTGATACAAAAATGTGTGATTGAGAGGAGTAAACATATGCGCATGATCTAGAGCAACTCGGAGATACCAAAAGAAAACTCGCATGAACACGGATCCCACACCAAAAGGTACTCATGCGTCAAGGACTACTCGCTTCCACACCTCGAGCATAATTCGCTTCAATTCTAAAGCTCACGTGTATTCTCTCTTTTCTTTCCGCTCGGAGTCCTAAGTTCACACATGCTAGGTATGCAAAGATAGAGTTTATGCATAGGAGTCTAATGCATTGCATACAATATATCATTGAAAAACCTCTAATATTTTGTGAACTAGCCTAAGAACGAAATCAAATGCCATGGACGTGGAAGATTATGCTTCAACAAACATTCCCAATCTAGACTTATTATAGATCAAATAGGGCTTTTCCATTGGTTGTAGCATGGTTATGGGGTTTAATAAGGTGAGACAAAGAATATGGAAATTTGGAGTTCAAAATCACCAATCATGCTAGAATATATCCATACACCCATAAAATGCTCTTTTTCTTCATTAATCACTCACACGTTAGCATCTAGGTATTCGTTTTACCCACATTTATGCTTCCAATGCTATACAACACATTGTGAGTATTTAGCATAACACAATTCAAGCATATTTTTCTTTTTCTCATTTTCTTTTCATTTGAGTTGCACAATTCCCCTTTTCTTTGGCAATTAGGGCTCACAAGTATGATTTTTGGTACTTTTACATTTCTAGCCCTTTCTTTAACACATCTTCAACAGTTGTTTCTTTGTACACGCTATTTGACCATTTAGAGCTTAACTACTTTCATTACCACCATTACACATCCTAACATGATTAGTACAAAGGTAGGCATGTGTTTAGGCTCTGAGGTATATGGTTGTACGTGGTACCAAATGAAAGAGTAGTGTTTGGCCGCAAGTTTGGCTTTGGAGTTCACATTACGGATTAGAACGTGTTTAGGCTATTGTAGATATTTAAGTGCACACACATTGCCTAATATCATTTCCACAACCATCTAAAAAGGGATTGAAAGCATTTGTCACACACTTCACAATATGAGATGCAAGTCCTATGGCATGTGACATATATGATGAGAAAAGTGTTTAAGAATGATCAATAATAACATTCAAAATACGCACTTTAAACACTTGTGTTTGTGATCTCACAGGAATCTCCACTATTAGAACTAAGCATGGAAACATTGAGTCCCTCAACTTAACACCAAAGGATAGGACAAATCCATGAAAGTGCAAGCATGACCCTAAGGTGGCACCAAGCTACATCAAAAGATTACAACACATAAAAAGAACTCGCCAAAAGCACACACTAAAGGCATCACATCCAAACTAATTAAAGCTCAATATTTTTGGCCAAGCGACAAATTGAAAAAATAGACACAAAAAGACTCAAAGACTCAAAGACTCAAAGACTCAAAACATAAAAGACGATTCAAAAAGGCATCTACACCCCTAAACCAAAACCCAACATTATCCTCAATGTTGAAGACAAGAGAGTCCGGCCTAGCAGCACACCTAACACGACTCAAAACACAAAAAACACAATGCGAAAGATAAACTCAAGATGGAGGTTAAAGTTCCAAAAAAAAAAACTAGTGACTTTTGAAATCGACCTATGTCTGCTCTTTAATGTATATTTTCAAAATTACTCAATCAAAAATTTTCAAATTTTGGCACAGGAAAATAGACATGCAAATGTACACTTTTCATTTAGAAAACATTTCAAAATTAAAATATCAGTCATCCTAAGAAAAGTCTCATCCCTCGTCTTAAAGGCGATTTTCCATTCATCCTCTCGTCGGATTCGAATCTGATGATTACCACTTCTCAGATCAATCTTCGAAAACACATGCGATCCCATCGGTCGACCAGTAAAAAGAAACCTCACGTGGTGAACCTCTAAAGGATGATAGTTTGAAGCCAGAAGAGAGCCTTTACTGAATCAGCTAGGAACAGCTAGGAAAGCATTGCTCTACCCAGATCTGAATGGTAACTTGGACAAATGTGAAACTATAACACAAATGCGAGACCCTGGCCCGATAAGTCAGGCAAACGGTTCCGTAACAACTTGGGTGAAATGGGGTTCTAACGGGAAACCATGGATTTTTTAGTTTTCGAAAAAGTGTGTAAACAAACATCAAAGATGGTTCACGTGTTAGGATTATGCTCAATAGCAAGAGTGTAATGTTGTAATTAACAATTTTTTTTCATATTAATAAAGTGATTTCTGGTTTAACAAATCGTATAGCATTTATAGTTTGTATTATAATTGTCAAAGTAAATAATCATAAGGTCTAAAGACTATGGGAAAAGAAGAATTGTTCGTACATCTGGATATGTATGTGGTAGACACAATTCTTTAGTTAGTCTTGAATATTGTTCACAACTTAAGTTAAAGGTTGGGCACCTTTATCTTGTTAAAGTTGTAGAATTCTTTTGCTAGCATTTGAGTGGGATCAAATGAGATATGATGAGTCTAAAATCATCGGAGTGTCTTCGAGCAAAAGGATCTAGTGCACTGGGTGCATTGAACTGGATCACAATGAAAAGCTTTATCTAGAACCGTCAATAGATAATAGTCTTTTCATTATCAGGACAATCGGAGAGTCTATCTTAATCCTGAGATAAATGATGGACTTATGGTTGCAAGTGATATCATTTGAGTTATCAATGAGTACGATTATATCGCATAGTCTATCCTCGATAGTTTGGTGATATTCATTTGTTAATCGATAGAGGACTTCATTTATAGATATAGACATCGTGGCTCCATTTAATTTAATGAGAGTATAATATCATCATATGGATGTTTTGAGGTAATTGGATATTAAATCTCAACGTTGAGTTTTCAATAGTGTCTATTGAAAACATGGCTTCTGGACAAGTCAAAATATCCAAGTTCAAAACGTGGTCATATGAGTAAATATGGTAACTTGGAGAGTTATAGGCGGTCTATGAACTCTTGGCGATTACTGATATTAATCACGAGGATACACTATCTCCAATATGATTGTCTAGGGTATGAATGAGGAGCATCTTCCTTTTCTATCTTTATTTAAGAGTTCAGTTTTAGCTCTTTAGTGGAATGAGTTAAAATTAATGGATCGGACCTAAGTGAATCATTTGTTGATTGTGATTAGGTTATGTCTATTGAAGCTTAAATTTAGATGGCCCGCCAAGATCCCCAATCCACACGGACTTGCATGGATCACTTGATATATTCTACCGGACCAATTTAAGGGTCCATCTAGAATTGCATTTAATATATTAAGAATATAATTTGCACATTATTTAAGTAATGGGCTGCTCAATTATATTAATATATTAATGAAAGACATGTGGGCTTGTTTCTTTTAGTAAGAATGGGTCTGGTTCACATGTGGGCTTTTTTATTTAAAGTCCAATGGATTAAATGAAATAGGAAAATAATATTAGGCCCATCTTATATATAAGTGGGGCGGCTAGGTTAAGGTTTTGACCTAAAAATATTATTTTGTTTCATTTGTTTTAATTAAATAAGAATTAATTGATTTATTGATTAATTGTTTAATTAAAGAAACAAATCTTTCCTAAAAGTAAAAGACTTGTTTGATAAGTAAATAAATAAATTAGTATTATTTATTTAATCAAATAAGGAGTTTTTTTTATTTAGTCAAATAAAAGAATAAAAATAAAAGAGTTGGATTAGGGTTTGAAGTCTATAAAGTTAAAAAGAATTAGGGTTGAATTTTAGTCACCCTATATAAGTGACATGATGAAATTCGGCCAACCCTAATTAGATACTACATAGAATTCGGCAACCCTAAAGGAAAAAGAAGAAAAATTCGGCCAACCTATATATATGTTCTTATAGGGTTCGGCCACATCAATGAATTGGTGCTTGAGTTTTTATTTTCTTTCTTCTTCTTCTTAATTCTAAGAGAGTTTTTATTCTAGAGAGACAAAAAGGAGTGAAAAATTATTCTTTGATAGTATACAATTGCTTAAACATCGATAAGCTTGTGTATACGATATCGATCTAGGTTCACGCGAGTTTCGATCATAAGATTGTGAACTCAAAAGTGACCGGAATAATTTTGACATTCTTTTGATTGTTTTGTGACTAACAAAGAAAAGAAAGTATTTGTTTGGTCCATTCACAGGTTTGCAATTCAAAGGAAAGGGAGACCACGCTCCTAGGTGATCCACGTTCGTGCTCGGATTGAAGGTCTTGCGGATTACCATCGACGTAAGTCAATCGGATCACGCGACAAGAGGTAATTTACTTTTGTTGATATATATGCATGTTTATTGATTAAAAGGGTTTAAGGTTCATAAAGGAAAAATTTTTAAAGTCACTAAATCGTCTTTAGTATCGCTTCCGCTGCGTGTAACACTTTTATTTGTTTATTTTTCCCTACAATTGGTATCAGAGCCTAGGTTGAACCCTTTTAATTAATTAACGTATATATACGTGGATCTATTTCTTTTTATTGTGATTATGCATGTTTAGAAAGAGATGGCACTCTAGGTATTCAAATATATAATTACATGTGATGTATGGATTTATATATATTTTATGTGGTTTGTTATTGCTCGATTTTGGCCCTAGATTTTCAATGTAATTTTTGTTTCGGAGTTGTAACAAGAAGGGTGGTCTATTATCGCCATAATTCCTTCTTGGTAGATTGCTAAGTTTTATTTTTTTTTATATATATGTGCAGTATTTTTTTAGGGTTACTGCAGTTTTTTTTTATTTATTTTTAGTATGTGCAGTTTTTGGTTTGTAAAAATACTGCAGTGAATAAAAAAAAAAAAAAATTAATACTGCAGTATTTATTATATATATACTGCCGTAATATATTTAGGTCTTGGAGATTCGAAGACACGAAGCAAAACGAAGCAACCGGAACCAAGTACGAGCACCGTGCGCACCCTAGGAGTGGATTGGGCTGCGCATGACAAGCCCAAACTTTGGTGGGCTGCGCATGGCAGCCTTGTGTGGCCTTATGGGCTGCGCAAGGCAGCCCCTTTGTGGGGTTGTGGGCTGCGCACGCCCATGGGAGAAGGCCGAAGGATGAGCGTATGGTTGATGGGCCACCTGAAGATCTTGTATTCCTGACAAATTGTAATTTACTTGTTTTTCTAGGATGGGCCAAAATTGTTGCTATTTAATTTATGCTTAAATATTACAATATTTGTTATTGTATGATAACATGACATATAGAATAGGAGTGCCACGCATATATCTCTTTTGGTATGAACATGCATTGAATGATTTAGGTATCTAAATTGGCATCTAGATAACTCGGTAAATCATTCTATGGGATTTAATCACACGCCTTAAATAATTGAGTGGGAGAAGGTGTTTTGGTAACACCTATGGCCTCCAAGGTTAGTTGAGCTTTATTATTTATTGGTAATCCCCCCAAGGGGCGTCCATGAATGGAATTTAGCAACATACTTCCTTACAAGGATAGACTAGACAATGGACTCAAACGAGATCTACTCCCCAAGGAGGGATTTTCGTGAGAGAAAATTGAGGGTCGATATCTTGGTAACACACTCAATGTAATTTTATTGATATCCTCCCAAGAGTTCTTGTCAGTAAAATTGCAAGGCTAAAATTGAAAACGCTGGTTGTTATGTTAACAATTAGGTGGGACCTAGTCTAACTAGTAAATGGTGCGAACTCCCAAAGGAGGCGTAACATTTATGGGTGTTAGATCACCGTTGAATTTTATGATTGAGTTATTTATTTAATTCAAGATAAATATTTAAAAGTGCTTTATCATGATTATTTACTTATATATGTTTTGTTTTATTCAGAAATCATGACCCCATCACTTATGAACATCCTGAAAGATAACACTTTAACTGGAGATAATTATGTCACATGGAAAAGGAAAATTGGGTTGTTACTGCAAAGTGAAAAACATAAGTTTGTTCTAACTACTCCTAAACCACCTGCTCCTAATAATGAATCTAGCATAATGTGTAGAGATGAGTATGAGCAGTGGAAGACTTCAGATGATATGGCAAAATGTTACATTATGGCCACTATCTCCGACGTGTTGCAACAGCAGCATGAAGGAATGGAGTCCGCTGCTGATATAATGATGTCTCTAGAGGAGATGTTTGCTATGAAGTCTAGGACGACTAAGAGAGAGGCAGTGACTGCTTTTATGAATCTTAGGATGAAACCTGGACAGGCTGTGAAAGATCACATGATGAAAGTCATAGCACATCTCAACATTGCTGAACTGCATGGCGCTGAGATAGATGGTGAGACAAAGATTGATATGGTTGTCAATTCATTGTCAGATTCCTTTGATCAGTTCAAATTGGACTACACTTTGAACAAAAAGGAATACACCTTACAAGGCCTGATGCAAGATGTTCAAAGTGCTGAAAAGATCCTTGTGAAAGGCAAAGGTCAAGAGATTCATATGGTTGGTAAAGTTGCTACTGTTAAGGCCCGTCAAAAGGTCAAGAAACAACAGAAGAAAAAGCAACTTGGGCCTATCAAGAAGGAGACCAAGAAAGTAACCAAGATCAAAGGGAAATGCTTCCTTTGTGGTGAAAAGGGACATTGGAAGAGAAATTGCCCAAAGTCCCAGAACAAGAAGGAAGAAGGTAATTTGAATTATCTAGAAACATGTTTTTTGGCTGATTCTACAGATTCTTGGATCATAGACTCAGGAGCCACTAATCATGTTTGTTATTCCTTGCAGGGGTTTCAAGAAAGGAGAAAGCTGAGTAAGAATGAAATCAATTTGCGCTTGGGCAACGGAACGTTAGTGTCTGCAAGTGCAGTGGGAGATATTAGAGTTTATTTGGATTCTAGAAGGCATTTAGATTTAATAGACGTTTATTATGTACCTCAATTCAAGAGGAATTTAATTTCAGTTTCTTGTTTGAATAAATTTGGATATTCGGTTACTTTTAATAAAGTTTTTATTATTAGTAAGAATGACAAAATTATTTGCCAAGGTACATTGGAAAACGGTCTATACTTTTTGCATAGAAATATCTCTCACTCGTTAGACACAGAAATAACGGAACCTAATCATAAAAGAGTAAAATTATCAACAGATGAAACCTACCTTTGGCATTTACGCTTAGGTCATATTAACCTTAATAGGATTAAAAGATTGGTAAGTGACGGACCTTTAAGTGACTTAAAGGTTGATGATCTACCAACTTGTGAATCTTGTTTGGAAGGTAAAATGACCAAAAGGACGTTCTCTGCCAAAGGTGCAAGAGCCACTGAATGTTTAGGATTGATACACACTGATGTATGTGGACCTATGAGCATTCAAGCTAGAGGTGGATATGATTACTTCATCACCTTCACGGATGATTACTCAAGATTTGGTTATGTGTATCTCATGAGACATAAGTCGGATGCTTTTGACATGTTCAAAGCATTCAAAGCTGAAGTGGAAAATCAGCTTGAGAAACACATAAAAATCTTGAGATCTGATCGTGGTGGAGAATATCTATCTGGTGAGTTTCAGCAATATCTTATTGATAATGGAATAGTTTCTCAGTTTTCTGCACCAGGTACACCTCAACAGAATGGGGTAGCAGATAGGAGAAATAGAACTCTTTTGGATATGGTTAGGTCTATGTTGAGTTATTCAACGCTTCCTATTTCTTTTTGGGGATATGCTTTACAAACTGCTATATACATTCTAAACGATGTACCATCTAAGTCTGTTCCTAAAACACCGCATGAGTTGTGGACTGGGCGCAAGCCTAGTTTACAACACTTAAGGATATTTGGTTGTCCTGCGCATGTGTTAAAAGGAAAGACAGAAAAGATGGAGTCCCGTTCAGAAACATGTATATTTGTAGGGTATCCAAAAGAAACTAAAGGATATTATTTCTATAGTCCTTCAGATCTTAAAGTATTTGTTTCGACAAATGCTAAATTTCTGGAAAAGGACTATATGAATGATTTTGTGCCTAGAAGTAGAATTGTCCTGAATGAGATGTCAGGAGATACAATTCCACGAGAGGTTGCACAACCTAACCCAATTGTAAGTTCCGATCCAACACAAGATCCACAACCTACCATTCCTCGTCGTAGTGGGAGGGTTAGAACACAACCCGAAAGATACATCGGTCTGGGAGAATCAGTGGAGAATCTCCCGGACGACGATGATCCCTATACGTACAAGGAAGCTATGGAGGATGTTGATAGTCGCCATTGGCAAAAGGCAATGCAATCCGAGATTGAATCTATGTTCGATAACAAAGTCTGGTCCCTTGTAGACTTGCCTAAAGGGATAAAACCCATTGGGTGCAAGTGGGTATACAAGAGGAAAAGAGGTATGGATGGAAAGGTGGAAACCTTTAAAGCTAGATTGGTAGCTAAAGGGTATACACAGAAAGAAGGTATCGATTACGAGGAAACCTTCTCTCCTGTGGCCATGCTTAAATCCATTAGGATACTCTTATCCATTGCAGCATCTTTAGATTTAGAGATTTGGCAAATGGACGTCAAGACAGCTTTCCTAAATGGAAGTCTTGACGAAAGCATCTACATGATGCAACCAGAGGGATTCATTGAAAAGGGCCAAGTGGATAAGGTATGCAAGTTGCAGAAATCCATATATGGATTAAAGCAAGCATCCAGATCCTGGA
Organism: Acer negundo; assembly: GCA_035582765.1. NCBI lineage: Eukaryota > Viridiplantae > Streptophyta > Magnoliopsida > Sapindales > Sapindaceae > Acer > Acer negundo. The sequence continues at coordinate 19,685,929 of CM069231.1, read as the reverse complement.
ACATAAGGTTTGATCAAGCTGTCAAAGGTTTTGGATTTATTCAGAATCCTGACGAACCTTGTGTATACAAAAGGATTAAAGGCGACAAGTTGGTTTTCCTGATTCTTTATGTTGATGATATACTACTCATTGGAAACGATGTAGGTGTATTGACATCAGTAAAAGAATGGTTAGCAAAACAATTTGATATGAAGGACTTAGGAGAAGCAAGTTTTATTCTAGGTATCCAAGTAATAAGGGATAGAAAGAATAGAACGATTGCATTATCCCAAGCTTCATACATAGACAAAATCTTGTCTAGGTTTTCCATGCAGGATTCCAAGAAAGGTATGTTACCTTTCAGACATGGAATCAAGCTTTCTAAGGAACAAGTTCCTAAGAATGAGCATGAAGAGCAATTCATGAGTAGAGTTCCATATGCCTCGGCAGTTGGAAGTCTCATGTATGCAATGCTCTGTACTAGACCAGATATTTGTTTTGCTGTTGGCATAGTTAGCAGGTTTCAATCGAAACCTGGACCTGATCACTGGACGGCAGTCAAGCATATTTTCAAGTATCTTAAGAGAACGAGAGATAATATGCTTGTATACTCTGGAGGGGATTTGGTTCCCGTTGGGTATACAGATTCTGATTTCCAATCAGATTCTGACTCCAGAAAATCCACATCAGGGGCTGTGTTTACTATTGGAGGAGGAGCAGTTATATGGAGGAGTATCAAGCAATCTTGTATTGCTGATTCCACCATGGAAGCTGAGTATGTTGCTGCATGCGAAGCTGCCAAAGAGGCTGTTTGGCTCCGCCAATTCTTAATTGACTTAGAAGTGGTTCCTAGTGCGAATAAGCAGATCACTATCTACTGTGACAACAGTGGAGCAGTGGCTAATTCGAAAGAACAAAGAAGTCACAAGAGAGGTAAACACATTGAAAGAAAGTATCATCTTTTAAGGGAGATTGTTCAAAGAGGTGACGTGACGATTACAAAAATCGCGTCAGCAGAAAATCTAGCGGATCCCTTCACAAAGGCTCTACCTCAGAAGAGTTTCGATGGGCATCTAGAGAATATGGGCTTGAGAGATATGACACATTTGCTATAGCGCAAGTGGGAGATTGTTAGGATTATGCTCAATAGCAAGAGTGTAATGTTGTAATTAACAATCTTTTTCATATTAATAAAGTGATTTCTGGTTTAACAAATCGTATAGCATTTATAGTTTGTATTATAATTGTCAAAGTAAATAATCATAAGGTCTAAAGACTATGGGAAAAGAAGAATTGTTCGTACATCTGGATATGTATGTGGTAGACACAATTCTTTAGTTAGTCTTGAATATGTTCACAACTTAAGTTAAAGGTTGGGCACCTTTATCTTGTTAAAGTTGTAGAATTCTTTTGCTAGCATTTGAGTGGGATCAAATGAGATATGATGAGTCTAAAATCATCGGAGTGTCTTCGAGCAAAAGGATCTAGTGCACTGGGTGCATTGAACTGGATCACAATGAAAAGCTTTATCTAGAACCGTCAATAGATAATAGTCTTTTCATTATCAGGACAATCGGAGAGTCTATCTTAATCCTGAGATAAATGATGGACTTATGGTTGCAAGTGATATCATTTGAGTTATCAATGAGTACGATTATATCGCATAGTCTATCCTCGATAGTTTGGTGATATTCATTTGTTAATCGATAGAGGACTTCATTTATAGATATGGACATCGTGGCTCCATTTAATTAAATGAGAGTATAATATCATCATATGGATGTTTTGAGGTAATTGGATATTAAATCTCAACGTTGAGTTTTCGATAGTGTCTATTGAAAACATGGCTTCTGGACAAGTCAAAATATCCAAGTTCAAAACGTGGTCATATGAGTAAATATGGTAACTTGGAGAGTTATAGGCGGTCTATGAACTCTTGGCGATTACTGATATTAATCACGAGGATACACTATCTCCAATATGATTGTCTAGGGTATGAATGAGGAGCATCTTCCTTTTCTATCTTTATTTAAGAGTTCAGTTTTAGCTCTTTAGTGGAATGAGTTAAAATTAATGGATCGGACCTAAGTGAATCATTTGTTGATTGTGATTAGGTTATGTCTATTGAAGCTTAAATTTAGATGGCCCGCCAAGATCCCCAATCCACACGGACTTGCATGGATCACTTGATATATTCTACCGGACCAATTTAAGGGTCCATCTAGAATTGCATTTAATATATTAAGAATATAATTTGCACATTATTTAAGTAATGGGCTGCTCAATTATATTAATATATTAATGAAAGACATGTGGGCTTGTTTCTTTTAGTAAGAATGGGTCTGGTTCACATGTGGGCTTTTTTATTTAAAGTCCAATGGATTAAATGAAATAGGAAAATAATATTAGGCCCATCTTATATATAAGTGGGGCGGCTAGGTTAAGGTTTTGACCTAAAAATATTATTTTGTTTCATTTGTTTTAATTAAATAAGAATTGATTGATTTATTGATTAATTGTTTAATTAAAGAAACAAATCTTTCCTAAAAGTAAAAGACTTGTTTGATAAGTAAATAAATAAATTAGTATTATTTATTTAATCAAATAAGGAGTCTTTTTTTTTATTTAGTCAAATAAAAGAATAAAAATAAAAGAGTTGGATTAGGGTTTGAAGTCTATAAAGTTAAAAAGAATTAGGGTTGAATTTCAGTCACCCTATATAAGTGACATGATGAAATTCGGCCAACCCTAATTAGATACTACATAGAATTCGGCAACCCTAAAGGAAAAAGAAGAAAAATTCGGCCAACCTATATATATGTTCTTATAGGGTTCGGCCACATCAATTAATTGGTGCTTGAGTTTTTATTTTCTTTCTTCTTCTTCTTAATTCTAAGAGAGTTTTTATTCTAGAGAGACAAAAAGGAGTGAAAAATTATTCTTTGATAGTATACAATTGCTTAAACATCGATAAGCTTGTGTATACGATATCGATCTAGGTTCACGCGAGTTTCGATCATAAGATTGTGAACTCAAAAGTGACCGGAATAATTTTGACATTCTTTTGATTGTTTTGTGACTAACAAAGAAAAGAAAGTATTTGTTTGGTCCATTCACAGGTTTGCAATTCAAAGGAAAGGGAGACCACGCTCCTAGGTGATCCACGTTCGTGCTCGGATTGAAGGTCTTGCGGATTACCATCGACGTAAGTCAATCGGATCACGCGACAAGAGGTAATTTACTTTTGTTGATATATATGCATGTTTATTGATTAAAAGGGTTTAAGGTTCATAAAGGAAAAATTTTAAAAGTCACTAAATCGTCTTTAGTATCGCTTCCGCTGCGTGTAACACTTTTATTTGTTTATTTTTCCCTACACCAAGTGCATTGTTTGTAGGGTTAGTATAGAGTCGACTGACCATCTTTTTCTACTGTGTCCGTTGGCTAGTGCTCTTTAGGAGGCAGTTTTTTCTCCTTTTCTGTGGTAGGTTTCTGTCAACTAGTGGCCTTCTTTCTTTTCACAAGCTATGTTGATTGCTTTTAGTGATCAGGTTCGTGTTCTTTGGAAGATGGCTATTCATATGGTGGTTTGAAGTGTGTGGTTTATTCGTAATCAGTGAATTTTTTTGGGCAAGTCTTTTGATTTTAGATTTGCTTTGTCCTTGGTTTGGCGTGTGGTTTTTGACGCTAACCGATTGGAGTTTAGGTGTATGCATAATAACATGGACAACCTTCTTATTTTTCGGCGCTTTGGTATCCGTGGTCAACCAACCAAGGCTCCAGTTATCAAGAGTGTGGTTTGGTTTCCTCCTGCAAAAGGTTGGATCAAAGTCAACATGGATAAGGCAACCTTGAGTTCTCCGGGTATTGGGGGTCTGGGGATGTTTTTTGTAATTGTCAGTTTTTTTTCAAGGGTTGTTTTGCTGTCCCCCTTAGTCATGTGTTTGCATTTGAGGCTGAGCTTCTTGCGGCTTCCATGGCAATAAACTTTGCTTAGAAATTTGGTTGGCATCGGATATAGTTGGAGAGTGATTCTTCCTTTTAAAATATACAAGCATAGTTTAACTGCCAAAAGTTAACCTAGAAGGGGGGTGTGAATAGGTTTTAAGCCTCTTTTCAATCCCTTGAAAACAAACAAAAGTTTGTCCTTATAAATAACTTATATCATAACACATTTAAACATGAAAACACATATAGACTATTGAAAAGCATGTTCAATTAAGCATGTCAATCAAACTTTATAACTTGCAAGTGAAGATATCTTACGAAAACGTAAATCAACTCACACTTGTATATATTAATCTTCAATATTCACAAATACAAATGTATGAATGACTATATACAAATAAGTCAACTAAAAACAAATACAAAAGCTATTTACAACTTGTCAAAAAGAATGTTTGCTTCTCTCTCCTTACAAAGATCTTGTTTACAAAATAATGAAGAAATGATGAACTAAACAAGATAAAATCAATCACATATACAAATATAAGAGAGAAAGGGATAGAGACATTTGACACGTTATTTTATGTGGCAAACCTCCAAAGAGGAAACATCCACGAGTTGAACAATCTGACCACTTCGATAACACCACCTTTCACTAGTTGGATAAAATTACAACCTCAAAGTGACCAATCCCTATGATTTTCTACATCCTATTGGATATCCCTTATATCTTACCCTCGGGCCTTTTACTAATGAAAGACTTGCCGGCACTCAACTTAGAAGCTGCACACCTCTAATTGAGACCACATACTCAACTTAAGGATCTGCATGATCCTAGTCAAGACTCCCTTGCTCAAGCTAGAACCGCATGTTCCAACAAGAGACTTTATGTCTTTACAAAGCTTCCTAACATGATCAATCGTATGCTTATGCAACATAGAATATATGATCAAGATATCATATGGAAACTAGAAATAAACAATATCAATGTATGTTTTTCTAGTTTATAATCCAAACAATTGACATCACACAAAATGATGCAAATCACATATGAAATGTATGGATTAAGTACACTTCATGAAGAACTAGACATAAACATGAAAGTTCACAAACAATGTAGTTCTTTATGCATGAACAAAAACCTAGAAAATGCAATCTAATCAAATTACACTTAAATCCTAGATTTTATTTATGCAAACTAAAGCTTGAAACATAACATATTCATTAAGCACATATTAAAGACTTTAGAACTAAAACAAAAATGCTAGAATACAAAATAAGTTCAAGGAGATTCTCTAGCAAATATTTAAAACACATATTCACAAAATAATCAATTAAATCTCAAAGGCTCTAAATATAAAATTAAATGTGCTAATCTTAAATATATTCAGCTAAAAGAACCTAGCACATGTGCAGGCTATCAATCAACATAATAGATTCAATTAACACTTAAATAGGCCTAGAATATAAGTTAGTCACAATACAAATCACAAACATGTGAAGTTCTATATTTAAGAAAACCTAAATCATATTTAAGTCTCTAATTAGACAAATCTAGCTTATAATTGATTGTAAGATCCTTGATTTGTATTGGCTTGATTCCATTGCAAAACTCCCTATATTTGTAATAGTTGTTGCTTAGGTGGTTCGGTGAAAAGAAGCTTCAAAGGTGAAGAAGCAACATCTTGTGCAAATATCGTCTTCAAGGGGAACATCACATTCTTAGATGCTAGGGTTTCAAGATTCTTCTTCCTCTTGCAAGGCATAAGCGCACACACACATAATTCATTCATGTGTATCCCTGCATCACTGTGCAAACATTTGTTATAACACATTCACACACATTTAAGTATGCACATGCATTGATCTCGTATTGACAAACATTGTAGATTTGCATGTTTTATGACCATCGCTTAGATATGGCATACTTGTGTGACATTGTGTTTATTTGTTTGTGTTTCTTATATTTTGGACTTGAACATGATCTTATTTGATTCCTTATTGAGTCCCGATCATTTTGGTTACTCGTTCATTAGGTTTCGAGTCCAAACGATGTAGCTACGTTACTTTGCATTCTCATTCGTTAAGTTGTCTTTGTCGTTGTTTTCCGAGATATTCTCAACCTTTTTGAAAAGTTTTATAGTCTTCATTGTGCATGAGGGAGTCATAATTCGTAATCCAAAGACAGATTCAAAATCAGAGTTTGGAGGCTCGAATACGGTCGAAGAACAAGAGAGGAGGTTGCTTGACCAAAGGCCAAGCAACTATGTCCACGTGTGAGCCACGTGTGACACACGGCCAAGACAGCAGTCTGCCCATGTGTGCTACACACGGTCCACTCGTGGAGGCTGATGTGGCTGCTCTTGATTGGTTGTTTTTCCCTCCATTGAATTCTTTTAAATGCTCTTCTCCTTCCCTCCAAACATAACTTGAAGAAAATTTGAAAAGAAAAGAATTCTTCATGATTTTAGTTTTCTTATTTCGATCATAACTCTCTCATACGAACTCAAAATTGAGTAATCCAAAAGCCAAAAATGTTGGTCTCAACAAGAGATACAAATCCCAAGCATTTTCATACTCATTTGAGTTCATAATTTTTTGCAGTGAGCAGATTTCACTCCGAGCTTTAATCTTTGTATGTGAAACATCTTCTTCTTACTTTCTCTTTTGATCATCTCTTTTAATCTTCCTATTTGATTGATGAAATGTATTAAGAAGAATGTTAGATCACATGCTAGGTTTGTTTGATTGATTATTTGTTGAGTTTTAGCTTTGTGATTTCTCTTGAACATATATTTGCTAAACTTGATTTAACTTGAAATTGATTCTAGAAATGATATATATGATGTGCCTCATGATATTTTCTAGGTTTAATTTCATGATCTAAGAACTAAGATTTTTTGTGATATATTGAATATCCTCATCTTGTTCTTATTGATATACATGCCTTGATTTCTAGGTACATTTGTGATTGTTTGTTGAAAGCATATCCTAAAATATATCTAAGCGTATTCATAGAGTTTGATTAATCATCTTGCTTTATTTGACTTGTGTTTGCATCATTTGCATCACTTGGATCATTACCTTGTGAGTGAAGCCTTAATTAGAGCAAGAAGTATTAACTAGGACATGTGGTCCGGATAGTCAAGCAAAAGACTTAGCTAGGAGTTTGGTACTCTGGATGGTTGAGCTAGGGAAGCTTGACTAGGATCATTTGTGGTCTAGATAGTTAAGCAAAGAAATCTTCCTAAAGGCTTGAGAGTCTTGGATAACAAGTTGCTTCCTAGAGGTGTAGGACACACCTTGGATAGGGAGTAAGTTAGGTGGTTCACTAGGCCCGAGGGTAGACTAGGAGTTGATAACTTAGAATAGATATCATGTGTTGAAGCCTTGAGTGTGTAAGTTATTTTTATCATAGTGAATTGCTTTGCTGGTGGTTTTGGTATCAACCCATGGACGTTTCCTCTTAGGAGGTTTTACCATGTAAAAACAAATGTGTCAAGTTTAGTTTTTATGTTTCCATTATCTTCCATATATTGTAATGATTGCATCACTTGTATATTGATTTCTGCATGTGTTGATATAGCAAATCATTTGATTAAGACACATCTAGTGCATTTTATTATTGTATTACGCAAAATTTGAATTTGAAAGAAATTAGGTCTATACCTATTCACACCCCCTTTCTAGGTATAATATACACTATATTGTTTAAGGGAATTTCATAATTGAAGCTGTATCTCCAAAAAAAAAAAATTCAAGTCACATACACTAAAATAGGAAGAAGACCCAAGGTATTTGAACTTTTGAAAGCTTAGAAATCAAAGGATAAACAAATACCATGAAAAATTGAACACAGACACGAAATTTATGTTGAACATCAAAACTAATTGAACAAACGACTTCAAAATTACTTGGAGAAGATAGATGACTTCAAGATGATTCTCTCACTTTTTGAATCACTCAATTTCGTTGAGAAATGAGTGAGATATGATGATTTGAAGTTGAGATAAAACACTAAAACATTTCTGCACAATTTCTTCTTCAAAGAACAAATGAAAGGGAGAGGTGATATTTAAAAGAAATTGGAGGGAAGTGACATGGCATTGGAGGGGGCTACAGGCAACCACTTAGGCCACGCCATATAACCTCCCCGTGGAGGCACGTAGCCTCTACGAGGACAGAGAGGTTCCTTTCCTGTGGGGCCCATATGCCTCCACGGGAGAAGGGATAATGTAGCACTTTGTCACTCATTTCTTCTCTTGTGCTCCTATTGCGTTTTTTGACCGTTCTTCGACTATCGAACTCAAAATTCGAATTCATTTTCAAATTACTAATCGCGTTATAAATGTTCACATTTTATACTCCCTTTTTCTTTCTTTTGTGTTCGTTTCCAAGCACTTTTGTGTATATAATGTGTGTTTTAGTAAAGTACAGGTATTGTACTCATTAAGGAAGGTGTGTGCGCTAAGTTGGAGAAAAAAGGTCAAAAAAGGGCCAAGAGCTATGAAAAGCAGAACCTCATGGGAATAAACCCATGGGAGGACATCAGTAGGAAAGAGCTCGCCGAATAGAAGGTAAGAACACGTGTGAAATTATACGCTAGAAACAACCCACCAACAAGAAGTTATCAGCACGTTGGAGCATCACCGTGGGAATTTGCCACCTGGCAGAATGTCTAAAACTTGTCGAGGATTCCTGAAAGTGCTCGTGAGTTCATACCCGTAGGTAAGATGCCGCGGAGCAGGGGATTAGAAGCCACAAAAGTTTACCAAGAAGATCCTACAAGTGTATCCACAAAAACAAACCCACAAAATGTAGTCGCATGCGACTTGTCGGAGTTATTTACGGCATTTTCAGCCCCAATTGTGACCTAAATCTATAAATATGCACTTTTCTGTTGTAATAATGACAAAGAGAGATAGTAATATATAATTAGACTCTCAATTTGCTTTAGAATAGATCTAGAACATCTTTAGGTCATTTCATATACACTTTAGCTTAGTGAATCATTAGTTAGATCAGCTCTTGAGAGCTACTTTTGATTGTCTTTGACTGTATTTGCTACTGCGAAGAGTTGTTCTTCATTGGAATCCAAAAAAACTTCATTGGGTTTATTTCTTCCTTTTCTCTTCACTTATGCTTATCTTAAATATCATGTGTAACTACCACTTTTGTTGGGGGGATATATGATGTTATTGATGTAATCCACCTTGTTTATCACTCTTCTTCATAAATAATCAATTTGTACGTGCTTATAATGTATTTGTTGTCCAAATCCTAATATGTATTCTCATAGACCATTGATGAACATGTGTTAGTGATTTGTGTTTGAGTAGATGAAATGCTCACATCATGTCCTTTGATGTGTGCATTGTCATCAAATAGCTCATTTAAGAGAGTGCAGGAGTTAATAGTAATATCTTTGTAAAAATCCACACTCTTGATTAATTGTTCCAAGACCAAACACTCACCTTAAGTTCCTTCTAAGACTTTAGAGGATATCTTGAGATGAGTTGTTGTGTTCATCTTTCAAAACGAATGGAACTAGCCTTAGTGATTTTGACCTAAAATGGTAAAGAGTGATTACTTGGTAGTGTCTCATTATTGACTTCATATTTCCCCTTGCATCTTGATCCATTTAATCTTTTATCTCATTTCTTTACTATGATAGATTTTAGCCTTGAAGCATTTAGTTACTCATTTGCTTTTCGAAGCACTAGACTAATTAGTTATATTCACTAAACGCACTAATCCTCGTGGGAAGGATACCCCGTACTTGTGCACCCAATATGAGTGGAACGATTTGTGCACTTGTGAAGGGTGAAACACTCGCACACCCATTTAGATAGCCGTGGTAGAATATGGTATATCCATTTAGTTAGAACCGGTTAGAGCATGTCAATTATGAACCCTATCACTCTCACGGACATGGATGTCTATGAAACTTCAACCAAAAACTTGGAATTCGACTCAATACATAAGGACGAAAACCATGCACGATAAACACACAGAAAGATTCGTAAAATCCAACTCGGAACTCAAAAAATTATGAATGAGTAACCAAAACGTTTGAAACTCAATAAGGAACAATATGAGATCATAATCGAGTCTGATACCAATAAAACACAAACAATAAACACAAGAACATACAAGTATGCCATTTCCTAAAACATGCAATTTTACAAAAGTTGTCAATTTAAATCTAATGCATATGCATACAATAATAATGTGTGTATGTGTTATACCAAATGAACATAATGATGCAGGGACACAAATGTTATGCAATGTGTGTGTGCCTAAACTCCTTGCAAGAGGAATAAGGTTTAAATATACCTTTGGTGTGTAACAAAGTTTGTTCCTCTTGAAGACTTCTATATGATTGATGTGTTGTCATTCTTCTTTGAAGCTTGTGTTAATCCTGAACTTAGACAACTAATCAATACAAAATAAATGTCGTTTTGCTATGGAATTATGCAAACATAACTCAAAAACCTAAAACCTATGTGGTTCAGTTGATGTCTTCTCATTTCGATATCGTTCCTTGGAATGTGTGGTTGGCTTGGCAGAGGTCCATTTTTTAGATCTCCAATATGGAGTTTTAGGTGTCGCATATTTATAGGGAGGGTAACTAGGTGGCGGACGCTCTTTCCAAGCAAGTTTTAGGGTTGGAGGTTGACTCTTAGTGGTCTCCTCCCCTCTTTTCTGTTATTCGCTGGTGGGAAATGATTACATGGGCCGATAATCGTTTCATTTTTCTTGATGTTTTCTTTTGTATCTTGCGTGTCTCTTGTCCTGTGGGGTTTATTTCCCTTGGTTTTTTGTTGCTAGCTTGGCCTTTGTTACTCTTTGTTATTTTCTTTTCTTATTTATATAGTTTCGGATACTACCTAGGGTTTTTTCATCATATAATTGCTTTTGAAGCTTTTTTCCCCTTATGTCAGACCATTTTAAATATTAAAAAAAAAATTGTTTTGAAATTTGTTTTATTAATTTGTCAATTTAGTATACGTAATATCTGTTTTAATTAATGAAAATTCTTTGGTACCATTAAAGTTTACCATTAAAATGAATAATATTATTTAATTTTGAATGATATTACTTTGTACTAAGGAATTGAATATCGAAAGATATACCGATATATCCGTATTTTGGAAGGATTGATATCGAAACAGGTAAATACCCAATATTCTATAGAATATCCGACCAATTTCGAAATCTCCATAAAAATTTCCCGATATTCCTGAAATATTGTGAATTTCACCTCGAAAGTCTATGGATATTTTGCATATTATTAAAATAATTTTTTTAATCATAATTATTATTAAAATAATTTAGATTGAAAATTATTAAGGATATTGGAAAGAAGGACATCGTTGCAAGTGTCATTTATGATGCTAGAGCTGTGACAAACTTTATATATAATCATGGATGGTTATTATCACAAATGAGGGAGGTTTATAAAGGAGAGATAGTGCAACCTGGTGCAACTCGATTTGTGATCAATCATATTGCCCTTGATAGTCTTTTGAAAAAAGAAAGACAAGTTTAAAACAATTATTTACCAATGATGCATGAGCTGCAAATCGATTAGTCAAACCGCAAATGGAAGAATAGTGTAATGGAAGAATAGTGTATTTTAGATTCAGAGTTTTGGAATAATGTGTCTTATGTAGTTAAAATATATAAGTCACTGTACCAAGTTCTAAGATTGGTTGATACAGAAGTTATACCCATTATACCTATCATGTATGAGATAATGTGTGTGATGAAAGATGTAGTTAAACAACAAAGAGGGAGTAAATGAATTCTAAACGTTTTGCAAGACCGGTGGGGTAAAATGCTTAATCACCCACTACATGCTGTAGGTAAATTTTATTTAGGATTGTTTGTCATTCATAATTAAAATTTGGTATATGTTATAAATATTATGCAATTATATATGAATGGATATCCATCAATCCATGGAAGAAACTTCCATCCTTTTGTATTCCCATTAGCTCTACCATAACGATCAATTTTATTATATATTATAATGTAATTTATGTATAATTAATGTAATGTGAGATTGTAAGGCTATATAAAGGGTCTCTCACCATTGTATTTTATACACTTTTGATGAGAACAATTGAGGAATAAAAGACTTCTCTCTTTGATTTATTCATTCCCTCTTCTTATATTTTTAGTTTATGTTTTATATTATTATTTATTCTTATTCATTTTATAACACGTTATCAGCACGAGTCTCTAACCATGTTTTTTCGATTTCCAGATTTGAAAGTTTTCTACCCAAAGACAAAAATCATCTAATCCAAGTTTGATACGTGATTACTGAAAGAATATTCTTGTTGGGATCGTTCCCTCCAACAAACTGTAAAGTACTATTTCTAGTTTAATATTTTTGTTCTAAATAGTGGTTTTTATTCTTCTCCCATTTTATTTTTGTTTACAAGATTATTTGGGTTGCCAAGAAATAAAAATAATAATTAATTAAATGTATTGCAACCTAAAGATTGTAATAATAAAGTGAATGAATTGCAGCCAAAGATCGCCAAATCAAAGAGCCTGAAGCTCGATTTGATATTTGAAAATTGTGAAATCAAAGAGCCTAAAGCTTGATATGATGTCTAGAGATTGCAAAATCGAAAAGTCTGAAACCCAATTTAGTGCAATTTAGTGTTTTGATATTGCAAAATCAAAAAGCCTGAAGCTTAACATAATCTTATTGGAAATTATAAATTACAATAAAATCAAAATATGAAATAATAAATTTCTATCGAATCAGAACTTGAAGTTCTAAATTCCAACTGATGTGATGATTATTTTTGGAATCTGAAGTTCTAAAATTCATTATTCTCAATTATAAACTTGAAGTTTATATATGCACGTGAAGTTATAGTGAAGTTTTAAACTTCAATTAAAATGAATTTTACTATAAACCTGAAGTTCTCAAAATGGTAAATTATGAACTTAGTGTTATGATATAATCATAACCAAATATCCAATCGTTAGTGGATATTGTGCAATCATTTTTGTGATTTATTTAGAAGGATGTGGATTTAAAATAAAGTCCAAAAATTGCAAAAGGATAAATATATTTTATCTAATTTTGAAGGGTAAATATATATTATCTCATTTTGAGCACAATTTAAGTATTTCAATATGATTAACTTTGTTGTTATTTTGACTTAATTTATTTATACAACTACTTTTATGAATATGCTATGTGGTTTCCAATATGTTAGATCTTCCGCATCAGAAAGTAAATTTAGTTTTTATATTTAGTGGTTCTTATTTCAATTATGTGATTGGATTTGATTAATAAACATAGAACCAAAGGTTCTAAATTCAAATCCAATTGAGAACTTGAAGTTCTTAATTTTAAAGTGTCGAATTGAACATGAAGTTTCATACTTGTGAACATGGATAGTTGAATCAAAAGGTAATTCAATTTTACATTGTTAAATAGATATTTAACAATCAGTATATTGCAAAGGAAATACAAATGTCTAAAGTTCTAAATATTAATACAAATTCAAAACCTGAAGTTTTGTCTATCGATCTATTTAGAACCTAGTGCTCTCAATTCTAAGTTAATCAGACTTGAAAGTATGAAGATATCAAATTTAATTAGAATTGAAAGGTCTTAAATTGATCTAATTGTGGTCCTTATCATTTGTAAAAATTAAATTGTAATTTCCATTCAAAACCTGAAGTTTTGAATTTTTCTAAATTTCAGTTACAAACTTGTAGTTTATTACCAAATCATAAGTTCCAAGAGTTGGTACGATGTTATTAAGAAGCTAATGTCTTTAAATAAGAGACTTTAAAATGTGAATGAAATATTCATTATTTTCGCTTATTCTCATCTTGACAAAGGTATGTAGATGTGAATTCTTATATTTTCGTATACTATAATTTTCATATTTCACATATCTATTAATCACAAATTGTTTATGTTATTTATTTTCTGACATTTGAATTTAATTATTCGTTTTGGGATATATAGTTTTATGGTCGCTTGAATTTTGTGATTTTTAAAATTGGTGGTTTTATTACGTAGTGGATTTGTATTCACATGGTCTTATTAATATAATATTATATTTTTGGTGCTTAAGTTGTCTAAAATTAAGTTTTTGTATTGCTTTGAATTATATTAAAATATTGCATTAAACTTGTAATTGCAACATTCATGAAAACAATATCATGTTTTGCTAATTCATAAGCTTTGTTGTAGTATCGATCTAATAACTGATAAGATTTATCTGTGAATTTTATTTGACTTTAATTACTCTTTTTTTCACTTTGTGATTCAAATATATGTTTCTAAAGTAACAATATATATCATGATAATTACATGCTTCTAATTTGCTCTTGAAGGAGCAATATTGAGATTATAAATTTGAGAATATTTGAATTGATATAATTTCAACAATAAAACATCACTCAATTGGATTAATATCATCCCTGAAGTGAATGATGTTTCTTTATCATGGTTGTGATACGAATGTAGATAGTTTAAATAATTATTGAAGCTAAGGTGATCACTATAAGAAATTCAATTCAATCCACCATAAGTGGAATAACACCAAAACTTAGCAAGAAAATTTGAAAGGATTTTGAATACACGTACCTTTCAAGAATTATAAAAACTTTTTGATTTCTATATATGCTAAATATAAAGATAAAGATTATGTACATACGGTATATCTTAATATTTTGTTAATCTTTACCAAGTATAATGGACACTCTTGAAGAGCTAATAAAATTACATGGAAATAAAATTTTGTATTTGTTAGATCTTGTAGATCTATAACAAAAGAAATTATTTTGAGTCCATTAAAATTTTTTTTTTTTTTTGTCTCATGCTAGAAGCATGTGTTCTTTTATTGTTTATTCTGTAATAAGATCATATGTTTAATATGAGAAATGTTATGAACTAGAAGTTCAATTAAAAAAAGAAACGATGAATCGCGATATTGAATTATTTTTGGATATTCATTTCATAAATAAAAATTATTTTTGATACTGAATGTTCCTGAAGAACATAATATGATATAAGTAAGTACTTAAAGGAAAATATAATAGAATAAATCATTAGGTCATATAGAAAATTACGATGATGCAAAAGATTTTCTTGAAGAATAAAAATTTAATTTTCTCGTTGTTAGGGGGAGAATTATGATAAATTGATAAACGACGTGAAATTACATGGCTTACATCATCTTGTGATTTGCATAATATGCAAATAATTTTTCAGATGATTCGAAGAAAATAATAAAATTACATTCTGCCAATATACAAACCTAGGTAGTTGTTCATGTAAAACAATTTATGAAATGACAGTAAAAATCATCTGCTAATGAAAGACAATTTCGTTAAAATAATAAGGTTCCCTAGAAGTGAAATTTGAAATATCATAAGAATACTTGAGTGAAAAATAAATCATCATCATCAAAGACTCCTGAAGAGTTAGTCTCACAAGTGAAAAACAAGATTATAAAGATACGTATAGAAATGTTAATCCCCCCTATAAGACTACTGAAGTATAAAATAGAAAGATTTCAATTGTCCATGTATAGACACATGTACAAAAAAAAATAAAGATATTATATTTCTTCGAAATGAATATTTGTATAAAGAGACATGAGTATTGAACATTAAAGAGATTTCAATAACCCCTGAAGAGGCACATGGATTACGAAATGTAAATCAATTATATTGACAATATAGAAATTGAGATCATATATTGGTCTGTATATTATGAAAAATATGTGATGATCTTAAACTATAAATTGTTTATATGTCGACATAGTTGTGAAAAATAAAATGCAGAGTTATAATTTTAAAATTTTTTGGACCTGCAGTTCAAATGTTTGATGACATCAAACTTATTGACTATAATTATTTTTTCTTACGAATTAAGATAAAAGGTTTACTGCAGAAACCTAGTTTGACAATGAATAAAAATCCTAGAAGGATTTAAATTCTTGAAGCAAGTAATTCGATTCTACATTTTGTATATATTGAATTTAATAAAACAAAATGCATGTAGTGCATACGCCTTTGTGAATATTATGTTATAAGAATCAACAAATTTGATTCCAAATAAGTATATATTGATCTTTTGAGACTTATTAATACTCCCGATGAGCTTACAAATTATACTTTTACAAAGAATAATTTCTAAGTTGAAAAATCTTGGAAAATAATATTTAGTCTCGGTTAATGGCCGAGTTGTTTTGCAATTAGTATAATAATACATGAATCAACATATATAAGAAAAAGTTCTGAAGTACTTTTTCATGGATAAAACACATCGAATGGGTTCCTCGATGTTTATTCCATAACTTAAAGTGGTGTATGATTTCTTCTTTTTATTGAAGAACTATAGGTCTTGAAGCACCAAATTTAAGTTCAACTTGTGTTTTTATAATAAAACAGCATGCATAATGTCGTATATGACAAGTTTGACCAATTCAAAAAGTCATTTTATTAAAGTTCTTTACATATGATCTCCAAAAAGTCATTTTATTGATAAAAAATACGTTCAAGTTTCAATCCTGTAAATTTATTTATAAATAACTACCAAATTCAACAAGCAAAATCTTGGTACATGATATTGGGATGCAATATCTTTACAAAATATTGAAGCACACATGTCAGAATGAGGGGTAGCGTATTTATCACTTTATCAGAGAGAGTTATTGATAATATTACGTACTGTACTCTTTTTCCTGTACTAGGTTTTTATCCCATAGGATTTTCCTAGTAAGGTTTTAATGAGGCAGTTGTGCATCCCCATTACCATTAAAAGTTAATTTGAGATGTAGATGAATAATGTACTCTTTTTTCTCTGCTAGTTTTTTTTTCCCACTAGGTTTTTACTAGCAAAGGTTTTAACGAAGCATATTCAATGTATGATTGATGGACATTAATTCAAGGGGGAGTGTTATAAATATTATGCAATTATATATGAATGAATATCCATCAATCCATGGAAGAAACTTCCATCCTTTTGTATTCCCACTAGCTCTACCATAATGATCAATTTTATTATTCATTATAATGTAATTTATGTATACTTGATGTAATGTGGGATTGTAAGGTTATATAAAGGGTCACTCACCATTGTAATTATACACTTTTGATGAGAACAATTGAGGAATAAAAGACTTCTCTCTTTGATTTATTCATTCCCTCTTCTTATATTTTCAGTTTATGTTTTATATTATTGTTTATTCTTATTCATTTTATAATAGTATAGTATTTATATTAAAATTATTTTTTTTTTCTTCAAGTTTACTATTTGAACCCAAAGTACCATATAAAGATGACATTGAGGATAATTCAGATCCCTGAAAGCCGTATATAATGTCTATGCACAATTAGACCCTAAAGCTGCAAGAATTGCTAATTTTAAAAATAAGGTAAAAAGTTACAATTTACAACTAATTTTATAATTCCAAGATTATAAATTCTTTGCATAAGAGTATTATGTCATATTACTATATATTATTTACATATTGATCTCGTGCATGTAACTCATATACTTTAAGGATGGAAAGGAAAAGTTTAAGCAACCATTGCAGCTAGAAGCAAAATGCAAAGGGTATATAACTTTTATTACAAAAAAAGACATATTAATAATAAATAATAAATATCATTGAAATAATATTCATACTTATAATACTCAATAATTTTTATTGCAGCTGATTGGTGGGTAATGTATAGAAAGTGTCCTTCATCATTGCATGAAATAACAATTCGCAGACTGTCCCAAACATCATCATCTTCTGTCTGTGAAAGAAATTAATCCATATTTGCTCTAATCTACACAAAACAAAGGAACCGTCTTGCCTATTCTAAGCTTGAACAACTTGTTTATTGTTAATAATATGAAGTTGAAACTTAAGGATATGGTAGGGGGGAAAAGATAAAGTAATTGAAACTGATTTTATGGATTTACTTCAAATAGCTACTGAAGTAGGGGCCGATAATGAAAATCCAATTTTTGACTAAGTTAGACATGCCTCCTTGGATGATGATGAGAGAAATCCTGATCCACATATTACTTCTCATGCTCGAGACATGGGAATAAATGTCGGTGTAGATCGTGGAGTTATTGTTACTTGCTCTTTCGATGACCAACATACCTCTGATGGAAATAGTGGATGAAAAATGATGGAGATGATGGGGATGGTGGGGATGAGGCAAGAGGTTGGGATTTTGGTGCAGTAGGTTGGAATGCTGGTGCAACAAGTTAGGATGTTCGTGCCGGAGGTTGGGATACGGGTGCAACAGGTTGGAATGCTAATGCGGCATGTTAGGATGCTCATGCATATAATTTTTATCAAAATTGTGATAGACAACAATGAGGAACGAGTGAAATTGATAAAGATTATTTGAGTATGACTATCTCCTCAATGAGTATAGACACAAAATAGTTTTTTGCCTGATTCGCAAAGAAAATCAGATTCTTATGTAGCATATTATGATAGTTATGGTGGCTACAATATATTTGATTATCCTTCTCCACAAATGCTATATGCAATACCTATGCATACAGATCAGTGATATCCACCAAGTTGGGTAAATCCAAACTTCCCAATTCATGGATCAGTTGGAAAAGATCAAGCAACATACACATGACATATTGATAACTACCTTGAAAACTATGTAAGGACGTTTTCCTGGAAAAATTATTGTTCGAATCAATATGAAAATATATCTTATGTATTTGAACCAGTAAGGAATTCATTTTAATTTTAAATTTCAGACATGCAATATATTATTATGAATGAATTATTATTTATGATAGAATCTTGGAAGTATGTAACTATATATATTTAATGATAAATTTATTTATTAAATATGATTCATTTAATGTATAATTACTTGTTTAAATTTATCCTAAAATTCCTCAAAATATTATACCTTTAGATGCCCAGTATTGATATCTATACCGATATTTTATTACTTATTTGTACCAATAATTGTTTTTTATACATTAGCCCACCTAAAAAACCGTCTATGGTTTCGCCCGTATTATTACGTAAGGAAAAAAAAAAAAAACCCTTCGGAATCTCGTTACTAAGACCTCCTCGAATTTTACATAAATTCATATTTTAATTTTATAAATTGTTGTCACTTGTCAAACGGACAAATCTTGCTTACAGAACGAGCCCTCGCAAAATAACAAAACCCACATTTGTTTTTTAATTTGGATTGTTTGTTTGTAAGTGACCTGAATGACATGACCGATCATTGTTTTGGAATTTGTAAGTTGGGCTGAAACTGGAATTTAATCATGTCAAATTTAAGAAATCTGTTGGCCGCAGCTCTCTAAATTACAAACAGATAAAATAAAATAAAATATTATTAGTTAACCAGAGAACTTTTGTTTTTTCCACTTAAAATTCAATAGGTTTGAATTGAAATCATTAAATATTTTTATTTATTTTTTGAGTAGTTAAACAATTTTAAAACATGAAAAAATAAGAAATCTTAAATTTTAACTTAATTCTAAATCACTGGATTACAATTAAAATATTTACTTTCAAATCTATCTATAAAAGAATATATATTTCTAAATTTATTCAAATTTGATATATCGTAGAATTCTTTCTTTTAACATATTAATTTCTTATTTAATACAACTTTAAAAAAAAAAAAAATTACCACTTCTCTTAGAGACCAGTGCATATAAGTCAGGAAACTATTTAAAAAAAAAAAAAATCAATATCCTTTTTTTTTTAAATTTGGTTTCCGGTGTATATGTTCTAGAAAACCAAAAAACCAAAAATATGTTTCCTTAATTATATACACCGAAAACATGGATAACATGAAAAATAACTTAAACCTTTTTTTTAACAATAAGTTGAACTTGACTTTGTTTGCAGAACAGTAAAATTATATTTTTTGATAAATTTTTCGCTTTGTTAAATTGAAATATATTTGTAGGAGAAAATACAAAATCTTATAAAGATTGATGCATGTTAAATTACTTTTTTAATTAATATGGATATAAATGTAAAATTACTTATTTTTAGATAATTTATTAAAAAAAAAAACAAAACAAAATGTTGATAGTACATTCAGATGTGAGAAAAAACAAATGTCATTCAGGTTCAGATTTCAGTCCCTATTTAGTCTTCTGAAAAATTTAGGACTATTCGGTCTTAAAATAAAATAAATAAATACCATAATACAAGAGCATTCAGTCACATGGACCCATATTAATGACAAATTAAAACTGGGACCATTTTGTTTGCAAATCAGCATCCATATAATTAAAATAAGGAAAATGATTGGGTACTGACCAGTCAGTACTCAAGTATACTGATCACACAATGAGGTGTTGCCACGTGGCCAAAACTCTTTCACTTTTACATTTTCTCCTTACTTTGGGTTATGTGGCAACCAATTATTAGGTTGGTCAGTACCTTGGATACTGACCGGTTAACACCTAAGTATTGTCCTTAAAATAATAGAACATCCTAAAAAGATGTGTGAGATTGAAGATGCTTTGACTCTTTAAGAGGGTATTGGTTGAAGTCAATTTGAGTTATGGAATTTGTCTTTAAAAACGTTTCTTTAAGAGGGTTGTATACAGATGACTAGGCCACACATTGAATTGTTCAAGCAGCTCGATCGTCCATGGTTGCTTCAACTTTATTCAACATTTTAGACCTGCTTCACCGTGCTTTCTTTCTTCTTCTTCTTTCTCTTTTTAATAAATCTTTTCATTAATAAAGTATATTAGAAATCATCTGATGTAGATCGATGATAAGAGCGATCATTCGGTCTGAAAATATCAAATTCGAATCATTGTTGTTGTTAGTGGTATATTGAATAATAATAATAATAAAAAACTTTGTTGGAAGGATTGATATACAGTACGAGGGTGAACATTTGTTATCAACATGAATCA
Source organism: Acer negundo (assembly GCA_035582765.1). NCBI lineage: Eukaryota > Viridiplantae > Streptophyta > Magnoliopsida > Sapindales > Sapindaceae > Acer > Acer negundo. The sequence goes on along the minus strand of CM069231.1, from coordinate 19,665,072 downwards.
ATAAAGTTCTCAATCTAGTATTTTTTTTTTTATAGTAATTTTAAATCTAGTAATGAAATCTACAATTACAGTGTAGTTGTATTGATTCTACTACAATATTGTAGGATGACCTATATACGAATATCATAAACTATCTTAAAATTAAAAATTTAATAATAATTCAGATTATATATATCAACTGAAATTTATTATTTAAACACGAATCATTTGTGGATATAAGGTTAATTTTTTTTTTATTTTTTTGAACTATTATGATATTTAAAAATAAGTAGAGGATGTATGATTCCAAACCATAGTCTCTTGGATTTATAGCGGGGACAATTTAAATCTGGCCTATTAGACGAGTCCACTTCAGGTAGCTATGTACATGTTACCATTTTGGGCTACGTTGGATTTTGGGTTATGAAGATTCTATGAACTCGTTGTTTTCACCTAGAGTGTTGAGACCGCTGCGCTGTTGTTTAGATGTTATTAGTACAATAGTTTCGAAAATGATATAACAGGTCATGACAATCGTCATCGTATACAAAATACTCTCTCCTTTTCTCTCTCTATATGTATATATATACATATATAAAAGTGATTCTCTTTTAAGGGATCTCTTAATTTAATTTCGGTAAAGACCTTAATGAAATCACATCAATTTCTATGAATTTTGATCTGAATTTTTTTTATGGATGATAAGTTCAATGAAATCTACACATATCAATAAAATTTAAAAATTTTTCAAGTACTACAACTATATATATATATATATACAGTTTTTCTATTGTGAATTTAAACTGATATAAAATATATCAGTTCCTTGCATATGGATCATTGGATTTAAATGTTTTGACTTGGTTGCATGCACTTGCCATAACTTCTTTTAAATCCAATGGTCCACATGTAAGAAACTATTATATTTTATATCAGTTCGAAAAAGCAATAGAAAGACTATATATATATATATATATATTTAATATACCACATACATGTTAGCTACTAAAATCTGGAACATAGACGGGCTGAATGAGCACTAGACGGGCTGAATGAGCACCCTTCGTAAACAAGCCACATTGAATGGTGGTTATTGATGATGTACAAAAACGTATTTACATATATCGGATGTATAAAGTGTCATAATCTGTAGTCGTATCTCATAATTTCTGCTATACGGAGTGCGCAAAACATGCATGTTCATGGTAAACACAGACAATTCAACAAGTCTTGTGGCAATCTCAGATGTAGGTAGTTCATTGTAAAGTTGTATGGTTGAAGACCAAGGCCAACAAAAGATAAGCTTACATGGACATGCTACGACTACGTAATCACCAATCACAATGACGTGGCACATGACTCCTTCCACTTCTCTTCATCACAATTCACAGCCACTACTATGACAAGTTCAAACATCAACGACGGCACGAAACCGGCCCTATCTGTTTATTTCATTAAAATACATCACTTTAACAAGTAGCCAAATTTTACTAATTCATTTATTTTTTCTATAATATTTATTATTTATTTAATCACTTTCATTTTCATTGACTTACTCTCTTTTAAATATTTCTTCCCACCCTTTATATTCTTTGCTTCAAAAATACAATAATAATGTCTCTATGTTCATCGTCAACATCATCATCAATATCATCTCCTTCTTCTTACTTCTTCTTGCCATCGTTCAATTTTCATCAACATGGACTCTTCCGATTTTCCGGTCAGCAAGTCACCGAGACTCCAGGGCCCTCGGCCGGCCCCGCTAAAAGTGCGCAAAGAATCATACAAGATCAAAAAACCCCCAGTAGCACCACAACCGTCGATGCAGCCACCGCGACAACAACAGCCACCAGCACAGCCGCGACCGCCAGTGATAATCTACACTGTGTCACCCAAGGTAATCCACACAAACCCTAGTGACTTTATGACCCTTGTTCAACGCCTCACCGGTTCATCATCATCTTCTTCAATATGTTCAACATCATCATCATCACAATCACATCAACATGATCATCGACAACTAAACTACGATTATCATCATACCGGTGCAATTTCACCGGCTGCTAGATATGCGAGCATAGAGAAGACAAAGTCAACATCACCAGAAAAGAATAAGAAGCAATTATTACAACGAAGTGAAGATGACAACATGGGTTTTGTGGAAGGAATAGAGATGGATCATAACATTAACATAGAGAGATCGAGTTTGTTTCCTGGGATCTTGTCTCCTGGACCCACTTCACTGCCAGCTATATCACCCAGCTTCTTTTCTCCAGCGTCGGATCCAAACATGATCAGCTTCTTTCATGATTTGAGCCCTGTGATGCATGGTAACAAGAATTTTATAGAGGGTAGTTTCATGCCTAGTCCTTCTAGCTTCTTTTCAACATCTCCTACACCTTCCGTTGACTTTTTCAATAATTTCTTTGACTACTGATTTAATTGTAGGGATATATTATTAGAGATAGATCAAATAGAGATACTATATAGGTTTTCTTTTTTAGGGTTGTGGAGATGGAGATTAAAGGGAGGTTCTTGTTTGGTTTTTTGTTGAGGAAGAAGATGATAGAGAAGGACTATAATGGAATTTTGATGTTGGCCGATGGGCTACAAAATTGGAGAGTTGTTGAAGTATTTTTCTTTTTCTTAATTATTTTAAGTGGGTGGGTCATATGATTCGGCAGTTAGGGTCAAATATCATATGTTAATTAACTCATCCTCGTTTTGATACCACTTTTTGTCATGTACCTCTCCCATTTGATTTCAAAGATAATTAACATGTCATTTCTCCTTTAATTTCTACTTTTTATTTATTTATATTTTAACATGTCTTATGCATTAAAGCCATTGATTGTATATATATAATTAAGTAAAAATATAAGGTAGCATTTTCAATTAAGTAGTGCAATAATAGTCTTTAATTACTCAGTAAGGAATAAGGATGGATCATAGATGTTTGTTTTAATTTTCTGAGAAACGTTTGCTCATGCAGATGACTCAGTCATGCACGCAGAATGGAGACTATTTTATAGAAAATGGAATATTTTCTAATAAATGTATTAGTTTTTTATTTTATTTTTCTTGCTAGATTTACACGACAGAATTTGGTTGGGCTCTTAATTTTGTAAGTTAACAGCAGGCCGGCAGCTTGTTTAATGTTTTATCACAAAATTAATGCAACTTTTTTGTGTTTTTCTAACGAAGATCTTTTAATAATATAAATTCGATTTATACTTCTTTTTAAGGAAGTTTCTCAGTAATTCTAGAGAAGAAGTTTCGTAAATTTATGGGGATTATTATTATTATTATTATTATTTTTTGGTAATATTTCAAGGTATTTTTTTTATAATTTATAATGGATATATGTATATAGTGAGTCTCTCATAAAGGGTCCCTTATTTTAATTTCGGTAAGGACCACTATGAACTCACATCGATTTGAATGAATTTTGATCTGAATTTTTGTGTAGATGATAAGTTCATTAAAACTACTTATGAATAAAATTTGAGAATTTTTCAAGTACTAAAACTATTTTTCCTGAATTTCCTATATTTCGCCTATTTTTCCGATGCCTTCATATTTAAAAAAATCGGTAAACATAGTTTAAGTACTTTAAAATTTTTCAAATTTTATTAATATCTAGATTTCAATGAACTTATCATCCACAAAAAAATTCAAATCAAAATTCATTTAAATCGATATGATTTATCGGTGGTCCTCACCGAAATTAAAATAAGGGATTCCTTATGAGAGACTCACTCTATATGTATATATATATATATTATATGATCAATTTAGTTTTTAGAATTAGATATATGGGTATTTTAAAACTAGGCCAGACTATATTATATTATTTGACTTCAATATCTGGACCACTCATTTGTTCAAGCGCTCATTAATCCGATATTTGAAATATTGAAGTCAAAAAATTAAGTCATAAATTTGAGTTAATATAGAATGACCCAAACCAAAATAAGAGAAACTATTTTGATAGTAGTGGAAATAGGCTTAAATAGCACTAAATCAGTAGTGACTTTTAAGACTAGCACTAGAGTAGTAATCTGAGTTTAAATAGCACCAACGGTACAAAAATACCATAATCTTATTCTTTTATTACTTTTTTTTGCCATATTTAGGTTTTTTTTTTTTTTTTTTTTTTCAAAAACCTCCATCAATAAAGATGGATTCCATTGGAGGTCGAAATCGACCTCCATTCGAACAGATCTCCAATGGTCGATGACAAACATGAACAAAAAAAATGGAAAATTTTATTTTTCCCTATAAGTCACGAAAATTGTAAAAATACCCAATAAGTCTCGGAAACACGAAAATAAGTCTCGGAAAAAAAAACACAAGACTTATTTTTGAGTGTGTTTTAAGAGTATTTTTGTCGGAACAAAACTTTAGATGCTATTAAACTTGAGAACTTCTCCATACACTTAAAAAATTATTTATTTACAATTCATTTTTTTTTTTATTAGTGACAATATTAACCTAAATTAAAATTACCAAACAAGACAAAAAAAACTTCTAAAGACAATCCAAACTAGTTTTTTTCTTTTTTATATAGAAAACAACGTTTTTTTTTTTTTTCTTCCTTTTTTATGTTTTCTTATTCTTTACTATTTTACAAACTCTAAAATATCTTCTTTTTTTTCTTCAATATTTTAAGGTTCTTCTCTGAGATATGGCAAGCAATGGTCTAATAGCCTCTACTTCACCCCCTTCAATGACTTGAAGAATACAAGGAACTTACTCTCTTTCAATTCCTCTACATTGATTTTATTCGGCTTTGGTCGTGGCTTCAGCCCTTGGTCCAACAAAGAACAACAATTGATTCTAGTAAAAGGGTTCTTCCATTTTCTTCTATCGATCAACGATTTGTCCTTGAAAACCTTATTATCTGATAACGAAAAAGGGAAGTTGCTACAACTACGTTGGATCTGAGCCAGTGATATACTTTGGTAACACAAGAGTGGAATCTCCATGTTCAAAATTTTAAACTAAAACAACAATCGACAACACTACTAACTATACCTTTAAAGAGAATAATTGATTGCAGCTTTGAAAGGAGACATTGAAGTTCGAAAATCACGACAAGTGAATGATATGAAGTCTTAACCATACAACAGTACGATGTAGAGTGACATATAAAAAATTTAGTCTGCTGGGATACTTTATTTAGCCAAAAAAGGAGAAGAGTGTTGGATTTGTAAGTTACTCAATTGAGATTTCATTCTTGAATAGAACAGAAGAATAATGATGCAATCATAAGTTATCTTCTTCTTTTCAAAGTGATCAAAATCACTAGCATTTTTTTTTTTTTTTTTTTTTGATATATGTTAAAAGTAAAATTAAAAATAAAAAATAATAGTGGGAATATTAAAATAAAATAGAGTATCTTTAGAAATTTTATTTTTTAAAATGGAGTAACTTTAGAATAGGAGTGTTGAAAAGATAAAATGGATAACTTTGGAACAAAATGAAGTGTCTTTAGAATTTTTTTTAAATTAAAATTTTTAGAATGAAATGTCTTTAGAAATGAATTGTAGATAAAAAAATAAAAAAATAAATAAAAAAAATAAAAAAAATTGAATTATCAAATTAAGCTCTCTTAAAACTTAAGTTATTAAGTTGGTGCTTGCCTTAAAAGTGATGAAGTGAAGAGTGTTAGAAAATCTTTAAACCTTTTGATAGTAAGTGAACATCAAGAGCAAAATTGTTTAATTCTCTAAATAAAATTAATAATTATGAGCTATTTATTGTTAAAAAAAAAAATGAGCTATTTTTAAACATTAGAATTATACATGCATTCAAAAAGAAAAAGAAAATTAGAATCAAGAGGTCTTAATTTTTAATTTGTATTTAATGTAGGTCTTAACTCTCAATTATTAAATTCCACTTAAAAACTAAAATACTTATCAAAAGTTTATTTATAGTACCTAATTTTTTTTTTTTGAAAAGATTTACAGTACCTATTAGCCAATATAATGTATTATTCTCTTATATATTGTCAAATTTTTATACAGTTAATAAGAAAACCCTTAGAAAATTAGATTGTATGGTTATTACATATTTATTTATGCATTCATATTAAAAAAAATTGTTATAATATTTAATTTTTAAAATTTTTAATTTTAATGTGAATAAATGTACATTAATATTTTTTTGAAGAAAAATTATTAATATATTTTTTTTGAAAAGAAATATTATTAATTTAATAATCTGCAAACATATTTTCTTTAAGACATATGTTTAGAACTTAAGATACACCTCTTATATTAATATGACACTAACCTATTAAAAAATCCAAAAGTCCTTAAAAAAATCCAAAAGTTACCTTCTGGAAGGAAAAAAAATAATTGCTGTAAATCTAGAATCTGAGTGATCAGACACGACTCTTTAGGGTGTCACAAAGTCAAGAAATTCATTATAATACTCAAACACTTGATTAATCTTTTATAATTTTTTTAACTAACACTTAATTAATCACCATTTATAATTTTTAAGGAAAATTACAAATAAGTTCCTAACATTTAATGAAATGTCAAATTAAACCTTCTGATATGAAAATTAAACAATAATCGTCTATAGTTAGTTGAGAATTGAGAGTTAATTGACTTTAATTGAATTTAACCAAAAATGATCTTTAAATGATTTTATATGCAACATAATTAACTAAAGATACAAAACTAAAATATACTAATAAATTTTTTGGAAAAAAAATATATATTTAAGAAAAAATATTAAAATAATATTCTAAAAATATATTATAATTATTTCAAAATTAAATATAATAATTAAAAACTTCTAAACAAAAAAACATCAGGATGTTTTGGATAAATAAAATTCATGGAATTCTTATTAATAATTATCTCAAATTTGAGCAGACACTAGATAGGTGTCATAGAAAATAATTTTCAATAAAAAAAAGAGTACGTTCTTTATTTCTAGAACACACACAAAAAAACATTGATTTAGAAGATAGAATACTATTTTTTTTAAAAAAAACTCTATTGGAATAAAAGAACTTAATTTCAAAGATTTTAGTTTTTATTCATTATATACTTATATTTTCTTAAGAATTTGATTTTATTTTTATTATAGTAAATGATCTAAATAACCATATTTGTAAATGTAATCAATATCAAATATCCATTGACGGTCAATCAATAATGAGATTCTTTTAATTGATTTTACATGTTAGAGGATTTAATTTGATATTTTATTAACAGTTAAGGTATTATTTACAAATTTTCCATATTTTAATTTGTTGTTGTAAAGTTATAAGAGAGTAGTTATGAAAGAGCACCTTCGGTCAAGAAACAGCTTAAACAAACAATATCAAATAGCCATTATAATAATAATAATAATCAAATTTTCAATTATTATTACTTTTAGTCTATAAAATATATATATATATATATATTATCATAACTTGTAGTTTTTTTTTTTTTTTTTTTTTTTTTCTGACATATTATAAGAACTATACCTTTTATAAGAAAAGTACAACAACTTTGCTAAAAGATGCGTTGGTAGTAGCAATTATAAAAGAGAAAGTTATATTAGATTTTGGTATGAAGTCGTCACCGCTTGACTACATATATACTACTTTTGATGTTGACTTTTTTTTTTTGTTGGATTTATGCAGCAGTGGATCTTCTTCGTTACTTTTTTAGCGAATTGTTTTCAAAAGGAGAAAATTTTCTTATCTAAGAATATTTCTAAAATCTATAATTATCGTGGTGGTTGGGTGTCGTTTGGTTAAATGGTAGAATAGTAATCAGAATGGTAATCAGAATGAGAATCAGAATAGAATGAAAAACTGATTTCTTTGTTTGGTTCAGACTTTAGAATTTACATCTGAATCATTATTATTTTGTTTGGTTAACAACTGAATGGAATGAAATTAACTGTATTTTAACCAAAATATCCATAATTATAAAATATCCATAATAACATAATATATTATGGATAATAATAATAAAATATAAAAGCATATATAATATTATATATTTTATTATAATATATAACAAATTATACATAGATATATAACAGCATGCCATGTGTCACGTTCGATGGGGTCTTGTGGGTGGTTCGGGACAGAGTCTTGGAATGGATGCCAATTCAGGCTAGGGTCTCTGATGACAGTTGGGAAAAGATATTTTATATAATATAAATATTATTAGGAAATTGCAAGAAATGAACAAAAAATTTATGGAATTATTGTTTTTAGCCAAAACTTTATTTTTTATTATTTTTGTCATTTTTGGGCTTGAATTGCCAAAATTGCCATGAATTTTGTTTCACTTACCAAAATTTTCCCTCCCAAAAATTTGATCTATCTTCATCTGACAATCTCTTTTCAAAATCACAATTTTCAATCTCTCTCTCTCTCTCTCTCTCTCTCTCTCTCTCTCTCTCTCTCTCTCTCTCACTCATTCATACAACCTGATAACAAAATCTAATAACAAAACCCAACAACTCCTCTCTTCCGGCGACCTCCTCTCTCTTTTCGTCGGCGGCGAACTTATCTCTTCCACCCCATTCTCTTCATTTCGTCGACCTCCAAGTTATCTCTTCCACCCCATTCCGTTTCTCTTCACTCGTTCTCAGAATCTGATAACAAAACCCAACAACTCCTCTCTTCCACCCCATTTCTCTTTATGAAGATCTTAAACCTGACAACATTTACTGGTCTTTTCTCTTTATTGAAGTAGATCCTGAGCCGAACGACCTTCGAAAAGGTATATATCCCTTTCCCAGTTGTTTTTTACAATTATCATAATGTTTGATTGAAAAATAAAAGAGTAGTTTCCATATTTATCGAAACCCAGAATTTGTAATTTTCTGTACCCAAGTTACATGCCAGTTTGTTTTAAAGTTACATGCCAGTTTGTTTTAAAGTTACATCCCAGTTATTGTAGACTTTACATACTAGTTTATTTCTAACTTACATGTCATTTGGTAATTTCGAATTAGAGTGAAACCCATCTCCTGTAATTTTTTCTACACATGTTAGAAGAATGTTATTGTAGACTTTACATGCTAGTTTATTTCAAAGTTACATGTCATTTTAGAGTTACATGCTGGTTAGTTAGAGCTGTACATGCCGGTTCATTTTAAAGTTACATGATGGTTAGTTAGAACTTTACATGTCATTTTAAAGTTACATGCTGGTTAGTTAGAACTTTACATACCAGTTAATTTTAAAGTTACATGCTGTTTAATTATAACTTTACATGCCGGTTCATTTTAAAGTTACATGCTGGTTAGTTAGAACTTTACATGTCATTTTAAAGTTACATGCCGGTTAGTTATAACTTTATATGCCAGTTCATTTTAAAGTTACATGCTTGTTAGTTAGAACTTTACATGTCAGTTCATTTTAAAGTTACATGCTGGTTAGTTTGAACTTTACATGCTAGTTCATTTTAAATTTACATGCCTGTTAGTTAAAACTTTACATGTTAGTTCAATTTAAAGTTACATGATGGTTAGTTAAAATTTTACATGTCAGTGTTTAGTCATTTTAAATTTTCAAGTCAAATACTTCACATGCAGGAATATGGATACAAAGAGATTGGTCATCTATTACGGTGGAAGTTGGGTGGGCGATTGTTACAAGGGTGGTTTGACAAAGTGGGTCCATGTTCCTAGAGCTTTGACTTATAATGCCTTGGTGAAGTTGGTACAAGATGTTGCCAAAGTTGATGCTACCACGTACACTATAGAATTATGCTCATTGGTCTGTACGAATAGTGGTGTTGCTCGACTGATAATTGAGAATGACAATGAGGTGTCATATATGATGGATGAAGATAATTTTAAACCAGAGGTTTATGTCACCATTTCTCAGAAGGGACCAACAGATTGTGTGCAAAATGGTACTACGGTGGTAGAGGATGACAACCTACAACAGTTGAATTTTTTTCAACAATGTAACCAACCTACTCAAAAACCTGGGTATTACGGGTTTCTCCAGGAACTGGCAGCATGTGAGTCCATTCCAATATCAGACCCAATTGTAAGTACTGATGAAACCATTGATGATCAAGAGAACAATTAGGCGTCGGACACTGATAACTCGGATGATGTGTCGATACCCGACGTTGACACTGATAACTCGGATGATGGTGTGGGTACTGGTTCTGCTAGTGGTGGTCCATCGGGTTTTGCTACCTTTGGTGAAGGTTCCTTTGGAGAGGATGGATTGGGTGAGGAGGGATTAGGTGAACATCCAACCCCACGAGCTTGGATTATTCTTGGATTTGAAAGGTATTCCTTAGAACCTAATCGCATGGATGAAGCAATTTCAAATGATGGTTATTTGTACAAGGGTAAACTCTTTCGATGCAAGAGAGTTCTTAAGCGAACGGTGAACATATATGCTTTGAATGAGAATTTTGAACTCCAGATTAGAATGTCTAGCAAGACACGTTATGAGGCAGAATGTAAGGATGGCGAATGTGAATTCCAATTACGTGCATATAAGATGCAAAAAGGAGAATATTGGGTGGTTCGAATGTTCGTGAAGGATCATACTTGCAATATCGATGGTTTTCATGCACGTTTTCGACAAGCAAATTCTTGGACTGTCGATGAACTATTAGCTCCGAAGTTACAATTACATGGCCACTCTCTAAAACCCAAAGACATCATGGTTGAAATGCAAGTGGAACATGGACTTCATTTATTGTATACCAAGGCTTGGAGGGCAAAGGATCATGCAAAGGCATCAGTTTTTGGTGATCCTAAAGAATCATTTAAACTATTGTCTGCTTACTGTCATCGATTGAAGGAAGTAAATCCAGGGACTATTAGCGTAATGCAGACAAATGATGCAAATCAGTTTGAATATATGTTCATCGCTCATGCCGCTTCACTTCATGGATTTCGTACTGTAATACGACCGGTTATTGCCATTGATGGTACTCATTTGAAAGGTAAATTTTCTAGTATTTTGTTTGTAGCTATATGTCTAGATGCAAACAACCAGGTTTTTCCTTTGGCATATGGCTTTGGGGACGTTGAAATGAACTATCATGGACTTGGTTTTTAAATGAGCTTAAAAATGCTATTGGTAGTCCTGAGGATTGCATGATCATATCCGACCGCCACCTTGGAATCAAGGCTGCAATGCAGAAAGTGTACCCTAATGTACCACATGGATATTGTGTGTTTCACATAACTCAAAACATTAAAAATGATTACAAAAGGAAGGATATGACTCTTTTTTTCAAACAAGCATGGAAGGCATACCGAAAATATGAATTCAAGAAAGTGATGTTGGAGATGATGAAGGTTAATAGGGTAGCATTCCAAGATTTAATGAATGTTGGGCCCAAAAGGTGGTCTCGTGCTTACTCTCTTATTAGGCGTTATCACTTGATGACTTCTAGCATTGCTGAGTCGATGAACTCATGTTTGGTACATGCTCGCCAAATGCCAAAAACAACCATGGTTGAGTATATTAAAGAGATGATCTAGAAATGGTTTTATAAGCGTCGTACTAAGGTTGAAAAAACTCAGACACAATTGAGTCTATAGGCCACCAAATTAATAAAAGAAAAGAATTCTGATTTAGAAAAGTACACGGTTTTTCCAATTGATTTGGTTAACTTTAATGTGAAGGATGGAAATAAAGATGGTTTGGTGAACCTTTCTGAAAAGACTTGTAGTTGTATGAAATTTCAAGTTGATAAACTGCCATGTCGCCACGCATTAGCCGCAATAAGGTTAGTATCCTTTTGTTTTATTGTATCTTATCTTCTTACCAACTGTGATTCATTAATTACTCATACATTTTAATTTCGTAGGTTCGCGAAGAAGCCTTTTACAGATTTTTGTGGGGATTGCTACAAAGCTACTAGTTGGGTTGAAGTATATTCCGGGAACATCTTCCTTGTTGGCCATCCTAGTGAATGGACTATTCCTGAAGATGTGATATCAATGGTTGTTTATCCACCTCCTTTTTGTGCGCAAGCTAGAAGGCCAAAAAAGAAGAGATTTAAATCCGCCAGGGAACATAGAAAGGGAAAGACAAGAAATTGTACGATTTGTGGTAAATCTGGTCACAACTGAAAAAATTGTCGGAATCCTCAACAATGTCAGATTCCTGTACCATCTGCAACATCTGCAACATCGAAGTGACCACGTAGACCATACAGGTGCAGGAAATGTGGAGAAGAAGGCCACAATTCACAAAAATGTCCATTGACACCGGAAGTTAGTGCTACAACTTAGTTATTAGGAATGATGTTTTAATTCTGAAATGTATTGGTGAAATACTATATTTCGTAATGCAAACTTTTTCAAGTTATAGCAGTATTGAATTCATGTATTTTTCAGATGAAATGACAGTATTTTTACATGCCAAGGTATGCTAAAATATTACATGCCAATGTGTTCTAAATTTACATGCTCGTCTTTTTGAAGTTACATGCCAATACATAATTGTTTCCCTACTTGAAAGTCATGAAGTTTATGGCAGTATTGTTACATGCCATGGTATGTTAAAATGTTACATGCTAGTGTGTTCTAAATTTACATGCCCGTGTTTTTGAAGTTACATGCCAATATATAATTGTTTCCCTACTTGAAAGTCATGAAGTTTATGGCAGTATTGTTACAAGCCAGGGTATGTTAAAATGTTACATGCCAGTATGTTCTAAATTTACATGCCCGTCTTTTTGAAGTTACATGCCAATACATAATTGTTTCCCTACTTGAAAGTCATGAAGTTTATGACAGTATTGTTACATGCCAGGGTATGTTAAAATTTTACATGCCAGTGTGTACTAAATTTACATGCCCGTGTTTTTGAAGTTACATGCCAATACATAATTGTTTCCCTACTTGAAAGTCATAAAGTTTATGACAGTATTGTTACATGCCAGGGTATGTTAAAATGTTACATGCCAGTGTGTTCTAAATTTACATGCCCGTGTTTTTGAAGTTACATGCCAATACATAATTGTTTTCCTACTTGAAAGTCATGAAGTTTATGGCAGTATTATTACATGCCAGGGTATGTTAAAATGTGACATACTAGTGTTTTTGAAGTTACATGCCAATACATAATTGTTTCCCTACTTGAAAGTCATGAAGTTTATGGTAGTATTGTTACATGCCAGGGTATGTTAAAATGTTACATGCTAGTGTTTTTGAAGTTACATGCCAGTATAATAAAATTCAAAAAGTACAAAACCGCATACATTCCAGTTGTTTGTTGTAATCATTTAATGTAGAATAAACTTCAAAAAGTACAAAACCCCAATCATTCCAGTTACATGACTGTTTATAAACTTTAGAAACAAAGATGAAGCATAAACAAAGTTATCATTCTGCTGGTACACTATTTTCAAAAATATCTAATGACATCTCCTCCCTAAGCTTGGGGACATTTTTGGTTTCACATCCCCAAAAAAAATTATGACACATCAACATATTTGTGTATCGACATATGAACATACCACAACTATCATTGTCTAACTGTGCTGGTAATTTCTTTGGCAAAGATTGTTGAACAACAAACACATTCCCATTGGGTGGTATACCTTTTTGTTGAAAATATCCGGAACATTGTAAAATGGCCGGCATGAAATGTAACAGTGGGACGATTTGCTTCCGCCGTATGGCAATCTTCGTTTTCTTGTATAATGGATCAAAAATGCAAACATTTTTTTTTCAGCAAATCAACACGACATAATATCCAATGTCCGTCCGGATTCCCAACTACACACGAGACTAACAACTGCAAGTAATGAGTAGAAAACATTAGTAACGTTTAGTGTACTTGTAAAGCTCAAAATGAGTAACGTTTATTGTACTTACATATTCAACGGACGTCCAACATGATCCCCAGCCAGGCTTGTCTTCTGAAGCATACAACATCCAATCGTCGGGACATTGATATGATAGTGCATCGAATGCACATGTCAAAGGTGCATTCTCCAGTGATTGGAATTTCACCCATTCCTGACACAACTTTCCCTACAAAAAATACTTATATTAGGAGCATATGTACAAGTTTATATCAATTGAATCTAACAATAAATTAATAATAAAGTCCTTACAAAGAAGTCTGTGCATAGTACCGCAACGTTAGACTTATACTCATCCGCTTTTAACTCTCTTTGCTTCTTTGCTTACAGAGTAAACTCATATATGCATCTATATGCTACATGAACATTTATGTAAATAAAAAATAGTAAGTCAGATTACAAAGAAGGGTAAAAATGTTTACAACATTATATAAGTTCAAATAACAAACCTCGTTAGACAACCAACAAGTTGGACTTTCTAACTCGACAAAGAAATCATTTGTGGCAAAGTAGTCAGAACCGACGTTCAACCTACATTGAACAGTACAAATATTTAACTTACATATTTTTCATTCCTTTATGAACAAGTGTTAACAACTAATAGAGACTTACGTTATGTCGTTGTTGTCTTTCTTAAAACGTGCGTAATTTGCCCTTAATTGTTTGCTTTCTTGATCTACCTCTTGGAAAGGGTCAGTGTACGGGGAACTCATATATCGAGACCTAATCTTCAACCGTTGCAAACGCTCATCCTTCACAGCAAGGTACTCTTGCAATGTTCCATCCCCAACTGATGTGTTAACTCCCAATGGTGGAGGGGTCTGTACCAACATTTGGGTACCATCACCATGGGTACCATCTCCCCCACCATCACCCCTACCATGGGTGTCATCAACATGGGTGTCATCACCAGGGGTACCATCTCCCTTGCCTTGGGTACCATCAACATGGGTGCCATACTCTTGTTGTGGCATTGAGAAGTTACAGTCAGTTGGTAAGAAACTTACATGCTAATACAAAAATAAGTTACAAGCAAATACAGAAACAAGTTACATGCCAGTTGGTAAGAAACTTACATGCTAATACAAAAATATGTTACATGCCAATACAGAAACAAGTTACATGCCATTTTGTAAGAAACTTAAATGCTAATACAAAACTAAGTTACATGCCAATACAGAAACAAGTTACATGCCAGTTTGTAAGAAAGTTACATGCTAATACAAAAATAAGTTACATGCCAGTTTGTTAGAAGCTTACATGCTAATACAAAAATAAGTTACATGCCAATACAAAACCAAGTTACATGCTAATACAAAACCAAGTTACATGCTAGTAAGTAAGTTACATGCTAATACAACTGAAGTTACATGCCAGTTAACAGACTGAATAAATTAGTTACCTGACAACGCGTATCAACAAGTTTAGCCATACTGTCCTCCACCCGAGTAAGATGTCTTTTTATGCGACGCTCCATTGCTGAAATCTCCTTCTGGACTATTTTTGTAAACTGATCTGATATTTCCATCATGAGTTCCCTTATTGTTTGAGAAGAGACCGTTGAGTCATCACCCACCCAAAGATTAGAAAAGAATATAAAACAAGTATTATTGATTTGTATTTAACTTAACACACTTAGTATCAGTTAGTAATCAACTTACCGGTGACGTGTCTCCTGATGTACGTTGCCTTTTTGCCCTTGCTGTTTCCTTCTTTTTACGAGGTGCCCTCTTCCTCTTCACTGACTTGTCCTTTTGTTTAGGTCGTGATTGACCTCCATTATTATCATCATTGTCAACCTGATCATCAACTCTTTGCTGATTGTCGTCCTCTTCGTAATTGTCCGCCATAAACTGTGGACCAATTGACAAATCCGTGTCAACACCAACCAAGTAAGGCTCTTCTCTTTCATTGGCTGTTGGATGTAATTCCTCCAAGATAACATGCTGTATAGTTAACACAATTGTCAATTTTTTTTAAAGTATTAATGAAATGACATAAGATTGAGAAACAAAAAACGATACCTGTCCATCTTTAATTTCTTGTTCATATTTTGTAAATTTGGAAAAGAAATCGCGAGGCCACTTAAATATTCTCCAATTCCTCAAACGAGGATGTGTGTGACCTAAGTTTTCTCCCACCAAGTCAATCAACGATCCCAAAGCTTCCATTGCCCATATCTACATTTTAAACAAATTTAAAATAGATTAAGTTCAGTAATCAAAGTTCATAGAAATGCTTTAATATAATATCTGAAACCTCACCTCTAATGCCCAAGGAAAGCCGTACAAGTTATAATGCACGATGACATTCAATGGTGCATTTGCAGCCCGAAATGCTTGACGGAGGTAGTGGCATGTCATCATGTATACATAACTTCCCCATTTAAAAGAGTTGAATGATTCTAAATCCTCGACCAATTGGAATAACCACAATGTGACTTTCTTTCTTTGGTCCCGACCAAACATAATCATGTTGGCAATCAATACAAGGGCTATCTTCAAACCATCCTTTGGTTTGTCAAACCGTCCGGTCTGAAACTTTTCCCATACTCTTACAAGTTGTAGATTCTAATCCTTCTCAAAATACCTAGCATGAATCCCGTCTTCAATAGGAGCATACGGTTGCAAAAATATGTTTGCATCTCCCCAAATTGTAGCCCCATTACCAAGCAAAATTCTCTCTGTGTGAATTTCAACAGTTTTCCACCAACGGAGAAGTGCAACTCATTCTCTCTGGTCACATCGGGTACATGTATTAACCGCAACAAAAGGTTATGAAGTACACCGGCTGAAAAAGTTAAGTCTTTAGATATATCAACTATGTGCCAAAAACAGGTGCTCAGAAACTCATTTAATTCCCTAACTTTTCGGAGAACCTTTACAATCTCTGAAAGGGCGTTCAAATTACTGTACACGTTTATGGTTGATTTTTTAATCCAGTCAACCTTCGGTTTGATGAGGAAATCCACATAATTAATATTTTCCATCTACAAAATCACATGAATATAACGTTAGTTACATGACAGTGAAGTCACATGCCAGTGAAGTTACATGCCAATGTCTATGAAAGTGACATGCTAGTAAAGTAAGTTACATGCCAATACAATAGACAAGTTACATGCTAGTACAAAAAAGATACATGTCAATACAAACAAGTTACATGCCAACACAACTTACATGCCAACACAACTTTCATACCAGTACAAAAAAGATACATGTCAATACAAACAAGTTAAATGCACAAAATTTTGTAGTAGCAAGGGAGATTATAAGAGAAATTAGTCCCTATGTAAACACTAATCATTGACAAAATGACTGTCTATCTAACTATGAACCTTCTTGCAAGTTTAAGTTTACTATCACTCAAAAAACAAAAAAGAATCAAGCCATACTATCACACAAAAAACTAAACCCACATATACAACATAAATAATGTCACTAAGGGCACTTGATTAACATAATTTTCAAAAACAAGATCCCAATTCGGCAATGAAATATACAAAAATTATACTAAAAAGATCCCGATTACACATTGAAAACCATTCAAAGTCAATCCAAAGTAAACCTGAGAATTAGATTCGTGGATTCGGTGAGGACAGCGGCGGTGACAGCGGCAGCGATGGTGCCAGAGGTTCGAGTAGACGGCGACAGTAACAATAGCGACAACGACACGATCTCTTCTCTGCCTACCTCTTTCTACAGCGGCGATGACACGAACGGCAGCAAAGGCGAGCAGCAGCGATGGTGAACGACGGTTCCACGATGACGACGATCTCTCTCCCTCTTCCCTTCTCTCTGTTTTTTTCTTTTTTACCTTTCAGTTTTGTTTGTTTAGTGTTTTACTGATGGGTGGTTCCCACCCTAATAAGATGCCTCGTTTTTACCACCCACCCCGTTGATAGACTGATTAATTTTTTTTTTCAAATTCAAATTTAAGGGTATTTTTGTCCAAAAGTGGTAAAAAGTTACAAAAATAATAAAACATAAACTTATGACTAAAAACAATCACCCCATAAATTTTTTGGTTCTTTTTGAATTCACCCCTATAATATATCTAATATAATATATATAAATATATAATATATAATATATAAAAATATTTATATATATTATAATAATATAATATATAATACATATATATATATATATAATGATAATATATTATTTTTGGAAAGGAGTGTATTTTTGGAATGTAGTTTGTACATATGAGGGTATTTATGGAATAAATTTTTTAAGTTGGAATAGAATGGGCATTCCATTGGTTTTTGGATGGAATGTCCATTCCACCAAAATGGTGGAATCACCATTCCAATGGAATGCCCATTCCATTGGATTTTAACCAACCAAACAATGCGAATCCATTCCATTCTAGTCCATTCCAGCCAACCAAATGCCACCTTGGAGTCTTCAAGTGGAAGTTCCACCACCAAAGTTCAAGACTAGTAGTTGTAAATATTATTATCCCACCTTTGGCTATAAATTTCCAAAGTGTGGGTAGCCCTCTTCTAAAGTGGGAGCAGCATTCTCTCCGAATGTGAGAGTTGTAATTCATATATAACCTTACCCCAATAGTGGAAGTAATATTCTATGCCATGCTTATAGGCTTTAATCTGTCCTAGAAGTAGTTGTAATTCAAGAAAAAAAATGATATTTGATTTTTAAGAAACAAAATTCAAGAGACCTGACAGGAGGATAAAAAGAGATGTAAAACTTTTAATGTGTTTGATTATTTGCTTTAGATCCTGGTTACAAATCAAAAACTAAAGTCAAATAAAAACAACACAAACACAACTTTTTTAATTAAAAAAATATATATTTAGATAACATATCAAAACCTTTTAATGACCATAAATTTTTTATTTGTATCATAATTTTTAAAACCTGTTTTTTCGACTACTAATGAACAAAATGTGTTTATGTTACAATTTTGAGTTTAGTTGGTATAATTCTATATCAAAACGTTATTTGCTTTGTATTATTTAGTTGACCTAGTTGTGTGGTTTATCAAGCTTCAAGTGAAGATGGACAACGATTCAAGCAAAGTGATATCTTCGTTCGAGGAAAACGTTATTGATTACAAAGGTATTAAGACCACTTTCCTCTTATAAGGTTTAGACGCACACACACACAATTCATTCATAAGTGTCCCTACATCATAGCACCAATATAGTATAACACATTCACATGTTTTAGTATGCTCATGCATTGATCTCATATTGACATACTTTGTAGAAATGCATGTACTAGGAATATGTCTAAGAAGTTGCATACTTATGTGATCTTGTGTGTATTTGTTTGTGTGTAAGTGATTTGGACTTGAATATATTCTTAAATGATTCCTTATTGAGTTTCGGTCGTTTCGGATACTCACTCATTTGATTTCGAGTTCAAACGAGGAAGTTACATTCCATTACAATGCGTTGTCTTCGTTTTCATATATCAAGTCGAGTTCACATCCAATTGTCAAAGTTTCATAGTAATTCTCATGTGTCAGTGAGTTATGGTTCATAATCCAAAAATAGATTTGAATTCCAAGTTCGAAGGCTAAAGGACGGTCGAAGAACGTGAGGGGAGCGCGAGGAGAAGATTGGATGAGAGAAGGCCAAGAGAGAGGCCTTCCCGTAGAGGCACGTGGCCACCAAGGAAAGGGAGGTTCTCGGCCTCCCCATGGTGGCCACGTGCCTCGACGGGGATGGCTGATAGCCACCTCCCAAAGTGGGCCCCATCTCATTTAAAATTTCCCTCCCATCTCTTTTAAATATTCCCTCTCTCTCACTTGGTAATTGTCAAGAAGAAAAATATGCAGAAATTTTCTCTCCAACTTTCTCATCTTTCAAGCACCATAACTTTCTCATTCGGACTCCGAATTGAGTGATTCAAGTTGGAGAATCTTCATAATCAAGTCCCCTACCTTCTTCAAAAGATTTTTCATCTGTTTCATTGAGTTTTAGAGCAGTTCCACTGTCAAAACCGAAACAGCTCGGGATTTCAAGTTATTGATCCAGACTTTGTGATTTTATCTTTTATGATTCTCAATTACCTTGGGTTTTCTTCTTCCATATGCATGTGTATGTATGGTGAAATCTATTGAGAAGGATAGCTTCATATCAAAG
Source organism: Acer negundo (assembly GCA_035582765.1). Taxonomy (NCBI): domain Eukaryota; kingdom Viridiplantae; phylum Streptophyta; class Magnoliopsida; order Sapindales; family Sapindaceae; genus Acer; species Acer negundo. The sequence continues at coordinate 19,645,152 of CM069231.1, read as the reverse complement.
CTAATCAAGTCTAATTAGAGATAAATATGAACTAGTTTTCTATGATTCTAGTATTTCACATGTTTGAGAGTTGTATTGTGCTTGGCTTGATATCTAGGGTTATTTGTGACTTGATTGATCTATTTTATAATTAATAACCTTGTCTTGTGCTTGGATCCTTTAATTAAACAAATCTAGGATTAACACATTTGATTTAGTGTTTAGAGCTATCTAGGATTTAATTGATTATTCATTACATCCTTGCTCTAAATACTTGCTAGAATATTCATTGATCACATTTTGTGATTCTAGTATTTTTGGTGTATGTTTCTAATATCTTGAATATGTGCTTCACGTATATGATTTATTCAAGTATTAGCTTTGTGAATGAAACTAAGAATCGCATGTGTTAGGTGTTTCATATGCTCTAGATTTCGATTCATGTTGTTTTAATGATTAGACAATATTTGACTTCTGTGCTCACATGACTATGTCTATGTCTACAAGAAGTGTACATGATCCATGCATTTCATATGTGATTGCATCATTTTATGTGATTGCATCTCTTGGATTCTAAACTAGAATATCATACAGTGTGTGCTAATTGTTTAATTATAGTTTCCATAGCTCATATTGATCATATGTCTTATGTTGTTTGTGTTTGCATCATTTGCATCACAAAGATCAATTGCCTTGTAAAAGGTGGAAGTCTTGGCTAAGGGTGTGAGACTCTAATTAAGTCCAAGCAAGGGAAGTCTTGGATAAGAGGTGTGAGGCCTCTAAGTAAGTCCGAGCAAAGTCTTGTCTAGGGGTGTAAGGCTCCGGTTAGACAAGCAGGGGAAGTCTTGGCTTGGGGTGTGAGGCTTCTATAAGTTGAAGCAAGAAAAGTCTCTTGTTGTTAAGTGATTCTTCAACATAGAGCAAGAGAAGTCTTGACATGAGGTGTAAGGCCTGTTGTAAGTCCGAGCATGGATATTCTCTAGAGGCATGCGATGTGTCTCGGTTAGAGAATAAGCAAGTTTCTCTCTAGTGGGAATAGATAGGAGGGATAACCAATAGATTGTGATACATGAGAGTTGGTCACATTTGAGGGTGTACTCTTGTTTAACTAATGAAAAACATTTTGCCAGTGTTTATGAATTCAACCCGTGGATGTTTCCTCTTTGGAGGTGAAAATATAGATAAAACATGTCTAAAGAGGAGGGGAGGGGGGGGGGGGTGAATATATTTTAATCAAGTTAATTACCAATTTTTCTTGATTAGTCAATATTCAATAAAAACCCCTAAATAGTCAAACTACAATCATATGTATGTGTGTCACACACAGTCCTCAAATCCAATACTTGTAATGGTGTTTACAACCTAAGTTGACCATGTCAAACCCTGCACGGTTACTAACCTGCCACTATTACCTAATGAGCCTCTAATAATGATTCTAGACCTAAGGAGCTTGAGCATTACACACCAGTAGTCACAAGACTTAACTCTCAAAGAGAAGAAATAAATAACCTAAAGTGAATATAAGCAATATTCAAAGTGCATAAATGCAAGATCAAACATTTAAGCTTATCTAGGCATGGATGAACATGTCAAAGGCATTCCTAGATATCATGTAGCTATATGACATGCATACAACTTAGCTATATGTGCAAATCAAGTCCTATATGCAATAACTATTACAAACAACTCACAAAAGACAATAAAAAAGCATTCTTGAAACTAGTCAAGCAATAAAGATGCAATCTTGTAAAGCAAAACATGTAAAAGATGAAGATAATGTTCTAACTACAAGTCATGTGAGAAATAATGAAAACCCATAAGAAATCATACCTAGAACATGCTTGATGATGTATGAATCATGAAAGGATGATAGGTGTTTGTGTTTTGAATCATAAAAATCAAGTCTTGATACCTTTGCTTTGGAGTGACTTCTTTAGCTCTCAAAATATGTAATATTTGCTCTCTAAAACTACCAAAGGCTTTCAAGACACACACACACACACACACACACATATATATATATATATAAGATCTAGACAAAGTGAAGTCATTTTGGGAAAAAAATAGTTCAACTTCCCGTCATGTGCACTGGTTGGCATGCGCACGACCAGCACACAACCTCTGGGAAGATTGCGCTGGTGTGCTTCGCATGACGTCCATCACATGACTAGCGCACATCCTCTGCTAAGGTTGCACTGGTGTGTGCACTGGTCCGGCACATGATGACTAGTGCACTACGTGAGTCTGCATGGGTAAAAGGACCAGCGCATTGCACACATACTCAATTCAAACCTAAAAAATGTGCAAGTGTGATTTGTGAAATTCATGCACTCAAAAAACAATAATCACACATGCATGCTAGAGTAGTGTGTGTGTGCAACTAAATCTCTTCAACCAAGAGTTAAGACAAGTAAACTACCTTCCTTGAAGCTCTTGATGTCCACAATGAGGTCCATTAGCATTTGAGGAGAATTTCTTTAATCCTAAGCTACCCTTACATATTTGAACCTCATTGTGATTTTGTTAACGAAATAAGCCAATTAAAAACCGAGGCACTTACATGAGGTTTTACCACGTAAAAAATATCATGTGTCAAGTTTCTCTTTCCTTATCTCTTTGATATTTGTTTACTTTAATCAAATTGATCTTGAAGGCATTGTAATTAATTACATTCTTGTGAGACAAGTGTTAGGATTATGCTCAATAGCAAGAGTGTAATGTTGTAATTAACAATTTTTTTCATATTAATAAAGTGATTTCTGGTTTAACAAATCGTATAGCATTTATAGTTTGTATTATAATTGTCAAAGTAAATAATCATAAGGTCTAAAGACTATGGGAAAAGAAGAATTGTCCTACATCTGGATATGTATGTGGTAGACACAATTCTTTAGTTAGTCTTGAATATTGTTCACAACTTAAGTTAAAGGTTGGGCACCTTTATCTTGTTAAGTTGTAGAATTCTTTTGCTAGCATTTGAGTGGGATCAAATGAGATATGATGAGTCTAAAATCATCGGAGTGTCTTCGAGCAAAAGGATCTAGTGCACTGGGTGCATTGAACTGGATCACAATGAAAAGCTTTATCTAGAACCGTCAATAGATAATAGTCTTTTCATTATCAGGACAATCGGAGAGTCTATCTTAATCCTGAGATAAATGATGGACTTATGGTTGCAAGTGATATCATTTGAGTTATCAATGAGTACGATTATATCGCATAGTCTATCCTCGATAGTTTGGTGATATTCATTTGTTAATCGATAGAGGACTTCATTTATAGATATGGACATCGTGGCTCCATTTAATTAAATGAGAGTATAATATCATCATATGGATGTTTTGAGGTAATTGGATATTAAATCTCAACGTTGAGTTTTCAATAGTGTCTATTGAAAACATGGCTTCTGGACAAGTCAAAATATCCAAGTTCAAAACGTGGTCATATGAGTAAATATGGTAACTTGGAGAGTTATAGGCGGTCTATGAACTCTTGGCGATTACTGATATTAATCACGAGGATACACTATCTCCAATATGATTGTCTAGGGTATGAATGAGGAGCATCTTCCTTTTCTATCTTTATTTAAGAGTTCAGTTTTAGCTCTTTAGTGGAATGAGTTAAAATTAATGGATCGGACCTAAGTGAATCATTTGTTGATTGTGATTAGGTTATGTCTATTGAAGCTTAAATTTAGATGGCCCGCCAAGATCCCCAATCCACACGGACTTGCATGGATCACTTGATATATTCTACCGGACCAATTTAAGGGTCCATCTAGAATTGCATTTAATATATTAAGAATATAATTTGCACATTATTTAAGTAATGGGCTGCTCAATTATATTAATATATTAATGAAAGACATGTGGGCTTGTTTCTTTTAGTAAGAATGGGTCTGGTTCACATGTGGGCTTTTTTATTTAAAGTCCAATGGATTAAATGAAATAGGAAAATAATATTAGGCCCATCTTATATATAAGTGGGGCGGCTAGGTTAAGGTTTTGACCTAAAAATATTATTTTGTTTCATTTGTTTTAATTAAATAAGAATTAATTGATTTATTGATTAATTGTTTAATTAAAGAAACAAATCTTTCCTAAAAGTAAAAGACTTGTTTGATAAGTAAATAAATAAATTAGTATTATTTATTTAATCAAATAAGGAGTCTTTTTTATTTTAGTCAAATAAAAGAATAAAAATAAAAGAGTTGGATTAGGGTTTGAAGTCTATAAAGTTAAAAAGAATTAGGGTTGAATTTCAGTCACCCTATATAAGTGACATGATGAAATTCGGCCAACCCTAATTAGATACTACATAGAATTCGGCAACCCTAAAGGAAAAAGAAGAAAAATTCGGCCAACCTATATATATGTTCTTATAGGGTTCGGCCACATCGATGAATTGGTGCTTGAGTTTTTATTTTTTTTCTTCTTCTTAATTCTAAGAGAGTTTTTATTTTAGAGAGACAAAAAGGAGTGAAAAATTATTCTTTGATAGTATACAATTGCTTAAACATCAATAAGCTTGTGTATACGATATCGATCTAGGTTCACGCGAGTTTCGATCATAAGATTGTGAACTCAAAAGTGACCGGAATAATTTTGACATTCTTTTGATTGTTTTGTGACTAACAAAGAAAAGAAAGTATTTGTTTGGTCCATTCACAGGTTTGCAATTCAAAGGAAAGGGAGACCACGCTCCTAGGTGATCCACGTTCGTGCTCGGATTGAAGGTCTTGCGGATTACCATCGACGTAAGTCAATCGGATCACGCGACAAGAGGTAATTTACTTTTGTTGATATATATGCATGTTTATTGATTAAAAGGGTTTAAGGTTCATAAAGGAAAAAATTTTAAAAGTCACTAAATCGTCTTTAGTATCGCTTCCGCTGCGTGTAACACTTTTATTTGTTTATTTTTCCCTACAACAAGATCTTTGATTGTATTTGTATCTTTTATATATACTTGTACTATTGCGACATTTATTATGAATACAAGTACTTGGTGATTTATATATCTTTGGTATAACCTCCATATGCAATTCAAAGGCTATGTTTGATCTATCAATTGGATATGCTACTTAATAGTATATGCATGCTTGTTTGTGTTTATTGTGGTGTTATATGAGCTATCTAGAGGGACAAACTTTTGTTTGTTTCAAGGGATCGAAAAAGACCTTAAAACCTATTAACCCCCCTCCCTCTAGGTAAGTTTAAGGCAATTTAGCCGTGATTGTATTTACAGTTTCTAAATTCTAAAAAAGAAAATGAGCAAATTGCACCAAACTCCCTTGAGGTTTAAAATTTATAACCTGAAGCAACTTTATCGTTACTTAACACTCACCTCTATTACCGTTAGTCAAATTGGGTCAAAGTTAATATTTGAAAAAGTTTGACCATCAAAAACCAAGGGTGATTTCATTAGTTCAGCATATTTTTTTTTTTAAAAAAAAAATACAAAATTGAATAAAACTTTTCTAAATGAAATTGAAACATATTGAAAAAAAGTATGAATAAAAAATGAATTTTTTTATTAGATAGACTGATCTCTACTACTGTCCATTTCTAATATGTATAATGGACATAAAAGGTTTTCTTAAAATAAATGAAAATTAAGAAAAAAGAAAAAGAAAAAAGAAGATGATGAATTGATTGGATATTCATCGGAGGAGATGATGGAGACCCAACCATTGGTCTCCATCGTCTGGGTCTCCGTTGTCTCCATCACTGTTGATGGAGATCCTGCATGAAACTAAACCTAAAAGTGTCTAAACAACTCAAAGAGTGGTGAATGGGTTGTTAATGATTAATTACCAACTTTTTGATTAGTCAAGATTAACATATAAAACCCAAATCAAACAACAATAAAAAGCAAGTAAAATTCAAAAAATAAAATGGACACTTGATTTTTTGCATGGGAAACCCTCAATAGGGAAAAACCCCACAAGACTATCCTCGCTTGGCACTTAGTCACAGAAACTCCACTAATTGAATATTTGCTTACAACCTAAGTTGATATGCTAGTCACTCTTCTCAAGGCTTGTTACATTAACTATTTTACCTGCAGGCCTTTAAAAGTGGTCATGACAATGCTTGCACAACAACCACACGTAGCCACAAGACTTGGACTCAATGAAGAGAATAATGTCTAAGTGAGCATGTATCAATGTCCGATATGCTATATTGTGCAAGGCAACACACAATATGCTTAACTAGTATGACAGAAATGCAACCTAACAACCTTAGTTATGAAGATGTCTAAATGTACATATAAGTAGACTTAGCTAGATGTGAAAAATGCAACTTAACATGCTAGCTATTAATCAATACCAGTCAAACACCAAACCTTCAATGAATATACATTTAAGAAGAAGTCTTTGCAATAAATATGTGATAAAAGAGGGGTCTTGGCAAACAAGAACAATAAAAAAAGAGGGATGTTCATTCTAACTTACCAAGTGATGAAAACCTAAGAGACCATACTTGAATGAAGCTTGATGATGCTTAGATGCTCATGGACTTTAGGATTGGAAAGTTTTAGGATTTTGGTTTGTGTTGGCATGTATTCCATATCAAAACGTTGTTTATTTTGTAATGTTTAGTTGTATTAGATTGATGATGATTGAAGCTTCAAGGAGTACTTGGCAACTCTTCATGTAAGATGGTGTCTTCAAGAGGAAATGAGCTACATCGCTCATCAAAGGTATAATAGACCTCTTTCGTCTTATAAGGCATAGGCACAGGCGCGCACACACACACACATGGCATTCATTTGTGTCCCTACATAATTGTACACCATTGGTATAACACCTTTACACACTTGGTAATGTATGCACATGCATTAGATTCAATTTGATAAACTTTGTAAGTTGCATGTTCTAGGACTATGTCTAGGAAATGGCATACGTTTGTGAATTTGTGTTTGTTTGTTTTAGTTTTGTTTTTTTTTTTTTTACTTAAAAATGATCTCATTTGATTTCTTATTAAGTCCTGGTCATTTCAGTTACTCACTCATTAGGTTTTGAGTCCAAACTAAGAAGTTACACTACTTTACGTTCTCATTCGTTAAGTTGTGCTTGTCGTCGTGTACCGAGTCGAATTCTCAACCTTTTGTCAAAGTTTCATAGTCATCCACATGTGTAAGGGATTCATGATTTGTAATCCAAAGATGGATTCAAATTCAAAGTTCGGAGGCCCGAATACGGCCGAAGAAAGTGAGAGGAGTGCGAAGGAAGCAAGCTTGGCCAACGACCAAGCAATGAGAGGCACGTGAGGTGGCCATGAGCCTCACGGCCTAGCTGCCTCTCTGTCCCATAAGGTTCGATCACCCCTCATGGCTAGCTAAGGTGGAAACCTCTGATTTGTTGGTTTTTTCCCTCTCTCCATTTCATTTAAATATCTTTATTTCCCCTCACATTCATTTTAAGAAGAAGAATTGAAAAACACCAAGTGCAGAATTTTTCTTTCAAACTTTCTCATCTTCTGAACACCGTAAATTTCTCATAATAAGTTGGAATTGAGTGATTCAATTTGAAGAATCTTTGTAATCAAGTCCTTTACCTCTTCCAAGTGGTTTCGCAGCTGTTTGATCGCGTTTTATAGTGGCTTCACCTTTAAAACCGAACCAGCTCGTGAATCATAGGTAGTTAACCTATCTTTATGTTTTCTTCTTTTAAAACCTTCAATTACCTTGGGATTTCTTCTTCTATATGTGTATGTATGTATGATGAATGCTATTGAGAAAGATAACTACATAATCGAACCTAATCAAGTCTAATTAGAGACAAATGTGAACTAGTTTTCTAGGATTCAAGTTTCTCACATGTTTGAGTGTTGTATTGTGATTAGTTTGATATCTAGGGTTGTTTGTGATTGTATTAGTATATTTTATGATCAATAACCTTGAAATGTGCTTTGATCCTTGATTGAAAAAATCTAGGATCAATACATGTGTATTTGTTTTTAGAGCTATCTTGGATTCAATTGATTTATCATTTCATCCTTGCTTTAAATCTTTGTCAAGAATATTCATTGAATACATTTTATGATTCTAGCATTTTTGTGTATGTTTATAATATCTTGAATATGTGCTTCATGAATATGATTTATTCAAGTATTAGATTAGTGAATGAAACTAGGAGCCACATGTGTTAGGTGTTTTCACATGCTCCAGGTTTTAATTCAATTTGTATAACTAGACTATTTTGACTTGTGTTCTCATATGATTAAGTCTAGTTTCCATGGAATGTATTGATCACATGTTATATGTTGAATTTGCTTGTTTGCATCATTTGCATTCATTGATCACACTAGGAAGTCTTTGTAAAAGGCAAGAAGTTTTGACTAGGATAAGAGGTCCGGATAGTCAAAAGAGGAAGTCTTGGTTAGGACAAGGAGTCCGGATAACTGAGTAAGATGTTATGGCTAGGATCGGGAAGGTCCAGATAGTTATGCATGGGTGGCTCTCTAGAGGCATGAGTGCCTTGGATAGGGAGTTTGCTACAATATTGGTAGGCCCGAGCATTTAGTTAGACATAGACTCCAATAGAGAGTGTTGCATGGGATGTGCATTGGCTCTTGAGGAATTTCTAATCTTCCAATGATGTTGGCTAAAGATGGACTCCAATATATGGTGGTTTCGTATCATTGAGGGATTTTATATCTACCAATAGGGATTGGGTAAACATAGACTCTAATAGGAAGTAGATCATAGGATTGATCACTTTTGAGGAATATCTAATCTATCATCCAATATATATAGTAGCCAATGGTTATAGTTTAACCCGTGGATGTTTCCTCCTTGAAGGTTTTACCACGTTAAGAAATCTCATGTGTCAGTTATTTCTATCTCTCTCTTTTATACTTGTATATGTGTTTGTTTCTTCTTGTTGCATTATATTCACTTTTAATAAATCTTGTGACAAGATTTTGTTAAGTGTGATTTGTAAGCAATTCAGTTTGATCATAAGTTGTAAAGGTGTAAAAACCTATTCACCCCCATTCTATGTATGTTTAGGTAATTTAACTACGATTGTATATTTCAGAGAGTTAAAAACACAATATTGGTTCTTTCTCTCTCAAGGAACTCTATCTCTATCTAGGAAGTCAATAAGCTAGAGTTTGTGATGAACAAGTAAAGACATGGGTTATATATAGAGGACATCAAAACTGCATCGTTTTGGGTAAAACAAAATGTTGCGGTCATGAATGTTGGTGTGGTCCATGACGACAATCCGCAGAGACAAAGCAACTGAAATGTTGCCAAAATGTCACGGTCCTTGTTTTCACGAAGGTCCATGACGATGTGTGGACCGTGAAAATCACTAGAGAAGAACTTTGCGCCAATTGTCGCTGTTCTCCATGACGACACAACGACAGTGAAAACCACTGTAAGGTTTTGTCGTGGTGGTCCAAGGCAACACTTGGACCTCGAAATTCTCTCGGAGGAATGTCGTGCCTATTTGTCATGGTGGTCCATGACAAAACATGGACCGTGAAAACCACTGGAAAGTTTTTCACGGTTCACTATGATAACACCACAACAGCGACAATGAGAAGAAATAGGCCTTCTCATGCGGTCAAACACACCAATCTATATGTAATGTGTACAAGTGTGTGAATGGTGAAATGCACACTACAAGAAAATTCATTTTTCTTGACAGTTAATTCATGACAGTTTTTAAAAACTGTCAAATAGTATTAATTTCATGACAGTTCTTAAGAACTGTCAATATTTCCCTTCATTATTTTTAAACATTTCAATTGATTCAGTTCGGGTTTTATGACTAACCCGATAACCTGACCCGATTATCATACATCTATATAAAGGAAATGATAAAACCCTTGACTTAAATTTCCCTCATATCGACATTTATGCAGCTTTCATCTCTGCTCTCTCCTCTCTGATTTCTCATTTTCTTTCCTCAACCTCCAAGTTCGTATCTCCCTAATTCGTGATGGATCACGAAAAATGCCAAGCTATTTCTACTCGAAGAAGCTTTGAAGCGAAAGCTGGAGCAAGAATTCAAACTTTCGAAGAGCAAAAACCGGATCGGAAGTTCTCCACCGTCGAGAGACCCAGATGGGTTGGTCATTTCAATCGTCGATGCACTACAATCTAACCCGAAATCTTCTCTTTGCAAACTGTAAGTTAGACACCCTTATGGGTTAACCCTAATCGTGCTGCCTCTACCAAAACTCTTGCTCTCTCAACACAAGCACACATAACTGCAGACTCTCTCCTTGTCCGTAGCCAAAAATGGGTCACGTCCGTAATAAAACAGTGAAGAAATCTTCACACCAAGTGATCGAACGCTCGATCGAATTCGGTTGTGGTGGTGGTGGAGCTAGGAAGAGGTATTAAAGACAGCGGTAATTTTGTCGCTATCTGTTGGACTTTCGTTTCTCAATTATTAGATTATGTGTTTTCTTCATATTCAATGTTTTAGTTAATTTTGGATTCACATATGGACAATTTTAGTTTAATTTTGTGTTTGTTTGAACAATTTTGATGTTATGCTAAGTGGGTATTGTTAAAAAAAAAAAACACCTATATAGGTTTCTTTTTGTTTCAATCACTCTCTTTGTTTTGGAAAACTGATTCCTTTTGGTTTGTTATTATTTGAAGCTATTCACAAATCCATATTTTCTGAGAGTTACTTGTTTCTTTGTAATAGGTGAAAGAATGTACATCACTTTTTTGATGGGTGGTTTAATTTTTTGGGAATTCAATTTTAATTGCAAATTAAGCAAGTATGCAGGATGGTTTGGGTGATACAATCAAGGTTTCATTCATGGAATCACCAGAGGAAGAGATAGATCCTTGCAGAAGGTTGGCCAACCTGGGTATGAGAGCAGCTGATAGTCAACAAGGAGTGGTAGGATTTTCACAATATCTTTTATTTAGTGCTTATGTGCTATAAGTTCTATCGCATTTACACTTCTCATGATGGATTTTTTTTTCTTATTCCGATAGACTCCATATGAGGAAAAACACATGCATTATTTTGATTTTTAGCATCGATCTGGTCAATTGCCAATGCCAAAGAAGGTTTGCCTTTTAACTTCTTAGAAAATCAACATCGCATCTTTCTTACTTGCTGTATAATTTTCATTTTTCAAGCAGAGAATTGATTTTTTTCATTAAATATAGGGTGAAGAGGTGGATTATAGAGGTGTTCTGCACCGTGATGGCTTAGTTCTCATGTCTGTTTCTTTGGATCAGTTGAAGGTAACCACTTGGCAATTTACTAGAGTTGAATGGAGAGATTGCAACTACATGTACTATGTTACAAACTTGTGAACACTTTAGCTTGTTAATATTGTGAAATCAATGTAGATTTGTACAATAACCATAAGAATGATGGTTTAAGTTAGTTTTTTTATATGTTATTTATTTATTTATTATTATTTTATTTTTTTAACTGTTGTTTGATGTTGGATTATTGCTTCATGTAATGAAATGTTGAAGTGTTGGATTTTGAATAAAGTTTTTAATGGTGTGTATATGATTTATATTACAGATTTTGTTCATTTGATCTTTTGTAAGATATTAATTATATATACTATATAAAAAAAGATATTAATAATATATAGAAAATTTTAATAAGATTCTTGACAAAATTTAAATTTTATTGAAGGGAAGCCTTGGCAGTTTTTAACTACCAAAAGGTGCATGACAGTTTTTTTACAGTTCATATCTTTCTTGACACAGCTTTCCTTGATAGTTTGAAAACTGTCAATAGGGGTGTTTAATGACAGTTTTTAACCGTCACAAAAAATTATTTTTCTTGTAGTGGCACACAAATAAAAATAAAAGATGCAAATGAATGTCATTCAAGTGTGTGTGTGTGCACCTAAACTCTTCAAGAGTACAAGTTAAGTGTTATATCTTTGAAGCTCTTCACTCTTAAGCTTTAGGGATGTCGAAGCGAGCTTTGATCACGATCAAGTCCAATCTTCTAAATCTACCCTAACAACATTATCCTTACTCAATGGATTGTCATAGAAATAAGCCAATCTTAAATAATGAACTTACAATGTCGCCCTTTGGCTTTTCGTAATAAAACCAATCCTCATAAAAATTGGAAAATAAACTAAAAATAACGGGGTGTGTCTAATACAACCTAAGGGGTGAATGAGTTGTTAATCGATTACTTACTAACTTTTCGATTAGTCAATATTAACATACAAAAAACCCAAAACAACAAACAACGAAAATCAAATGTAAAATGTAGAATTAAAATGACACATGATTTTTGCGTGGAAAACATTCAACAAGAAAACACCCACGGGACTAGCCACGCTAGCCACTTAGTCACAGAAATCCACTATGCGAAAAAAAGTTACACCCTCAAGTGATACACGGACTCTCACTCTCAATAACCTTAGGCTGTGGACACTTCCACTCACCACTATTGGTTCAATCCCTAGTAATATCCCTTGATCTACTACTCTTAGCGTGAACACTTCCTAATCTACCTAAAGGCCTTTTATAGTGGCACTAGATTAATGCTTGCCAACCTACCTATGGATGCAAAACTTCACTTGTTTGTGCAACTACCACATGTAGCCATACCACTTTGACTCATTGAAGAGAATTAAAGTCTAAGTGAATATATGGCAATATTCTAAATGCAATAAAGTGTAAGACTAAACACTATATGCTTAATTAGATGTTAAGATGTAAATTTAACAACCTAATTATCAAACAAGCCTTCATGTACATACATGAGGTCTCAATTAGATGTAGAATAATTCTAGCAACCTAACTGTCAAATAACATGCACATAAACATTCATGAACTTGACTCGATGAACAAAGCCAACCTGGTCATCAACTAAGCATACATGAACATTTATGAATTAGCTATTTAGGCATAAATGACCTAACGATGCAAGCTACCACAAAAAACCCCAAACATATCATAACTTCTCTAGATATGCAATTAATGTGAAGATTTGCTAACTTTAACAATGAAAGACATGTCTTGATGAAATAGAACAATAAATGAGTTGAGATATTTATTCTACTTACCAAGTAAAGACATTAATGAAAACCCAAGCTTGAATGATGCTGGAGATGCAAGATGAAGATGGGTTTTGGGGTTTGGAGAGTAAATGAATAAAGCATGGAAGCTTTCTCTCTTCAGGGGAACTCTTCCTCTTTCTGAAATATAGATTTTTGGAGTTCTAAAAATGAATGGGAAGAATATGTGGTTTATATAGCAACCCTAAATGAAGCTACGTCATTTTGGGAAAGTTAAAAAATAATTTCTAGGCAAAAACAGGCTCGCGGCTACCTATGTGCCGCTGTCCAGGTCAATATCTCTTGGACCGTGGAAATTACTGATATTCTTGCCACTATCTTTCCGTTGTCCAGCCCAACGTCACTTGGATCACGGTGACACGCCACTACACAACATCTGATTTTCAAGCGACTGAAAACATAACCAAACAATATCGAAACCTATTTTATAATATACCATTAGAAATGTATAGATGTCTATTTTCTACTCCTTTTTAGAAAACAAGCTTTTGATATCTGTAGAAAGTGTTATGGTCATTTGAGTGCAAAGGTCAGATTCGGACAAAAACAAAGTTGCCATGTTTTAGTGATCTCTTTGGAGATTTCAAAACCAATCCAAACGATCACGAAATATTACGAATAATATACCGTTGGAAAGGTATGGATATCTACTTTATACTTCTTTATATAAAATGAGGTTTTGATATCTGTAGAAAGAGATATCATTATTTGAACGACCAAACATTGGGTTTAGATAACAAGATTGTCCAAACTTATGGTATAAGACCATGTGACCCAAGATCAATCTAAGAGAGGAAAATGGGACTTCTCTAGTGGTCACACATCATGCTAAGACAAGCACACCATTGTTCAAGTGCAGACATTTCCGATCACACAATTGGAAACGAATTACACTAGATCTAACAATGAAGTGCAATTGTGATCGTGATAAGAATGCACACATAAGCAATAAGATACAAATGCATGTCAATACAAATGCATGTAAGTGTGTGTGTACACCTAATCTCTTCAAGAGTCAAAGTCATATAAACTACCTCTTGAAGCTCATGAGATGTCTAGAAACTTGTCTTTGAGAATCCACACTTAGAGAACTTATGCTACCCATTAAAAAAAAAAAAAAAAAAAAAAATCCCCAATATGGGTTGTCATGAAATAAGCCAATAATAAAATAGAGGTTCTTACATAAACTATTGTCAAAAAAGTTTACTATGTTACAAAGAGATACCAATTCAAAAAACAAAAAATATTCAAGGTCTTCAATCTCTTGTAGTAAAGCATACATGCGAGACACAAATAGAAAACAACTTTTTCCAAAACAACAAGCACAAGTGAGGTTAACAATAAGCAATTCAATGTAATGTATGTATGCTCCCCCTAATTGGGTTACTCTCTCTCAAAAATAGCTAACCCTCTTAATTGCCCGAGAATATATCAAAGCATAAATACTCCCCCTAAATCCCTAGACTTCTCCCCCCTTTTTGTCTTGAGATAGACAAAGGAGTTCCCCACAACAAGTTGCCTTAGCAAAGAAAGCTACAAGCAAGCTAGGATGCATAATCATATAGACACACTTTATGCAGCTCAATAGAGTGAGAGAGATTCAAGGAGATTTTATTTATAAAAGAAATGTAAGTGTGTGGAAATGTTTCTTGGCATGTAAAATAAGTACTATCAAGCTCATGCACGAAAATTAATCAAAGCAACAATCGACAGGATTTCCAGATAAAGGTAAACCAATTTAAACCATGTTGTTATGATAAGAAGATATATATCCAAGCATTTGTGTGCAAAGTGAACTAATCACATCAACTATATATATAATCTTTTATTCATTGTAAGACACATCACCAATCAAAAATTTTGAGTTATTATTTAGCATTGCATCACACCACAACATCAATAATTTTTCAACTTTTTTGTTTTCTCCTTTAAACCGAATATGCATGTATTTCTATTTTTCATGCATAAGTAACTCTCTTGATGGCTTACACTCGGTTTTAAATGAGTATCCTTTTCCTACATTAGGAGCTGCACGTCATATTGCTAGTAGCCCTTTTCAAGAGAGAGCTTGAGAATGCATATCAAAGAATCATGAACATGGTGAGTAGTTTGAGGTCAATCACATGTACTATCAAGTAAAACTGAAGAAATATATATATATATATATATATAATGAGCCTAATTAATCTAGAGGGGGGGTGAATAGATTAATCGCAAATTAATTACCAAATTTTCGTGATTTTGTTGATATTAAAAAAACAACCCCTAGCTAATCAAAACAACTATCAATAGAAAGATGCAAAAAATAAATAATACGTGAATTTTTACGTGGAAACCCACACGGGAAAAACCACGGGCTGTTATGTGCGCCACACAAGAACCTCGAATCCACTATTTGCAAATACGATTACAATCTAGGTTGACCACATCACACCTAAGACTACTAATCCGTCTTTGATACCCACATGCCTTTAATAGTGACTCTAGTCCCTTGCTTGCAAACTACCAAATGGTAAATACAACACTTGTCTCTAAAGTGAAGAGATAAAACAACCTAAGGTGAATATATACAATATTCAAGATGTTAAAATGCAAGGTTAGACATTTAAGCTTATCTAGGCATAGATGAACATGTTAAACATTCCTATATATCATTTTGTTAGATGACATGCATAGAACATAGCTAAATAAGCAAACAAAGTCCTATGTGCAATATCTACCACAACCAACACACAAACCACAATAAAGAAACTATCTTGAAACTATTCAAGTAATAAAGGTGCAATCTTGAACCTAGTCAAGTAATAAAAAAGCTATCTTGTAAAGCAAGAACATACAAGAAGATGCAAATGATGTTCTAGCTACAAGTCATGTGAGCAAAGAAAAGAAACCAAGAGAGATCATACCTAACCCATGCTAGATGATGTGTGAATCATGAAAGATGAAGGGTATTGGTGTTTTGGATGATCAAAAATCAAGTCTTGATGATTTGTGTTTGAAGACACTTTTTTGTTCTTGAAAGTTGTAATTTTTGCTCTAAAAAACAACCCAAGGCAATCAAGGTATATATATATATATATAAGATCCAAGTAAAGTGAGGTCATTTTAAAACAAAAATGGTTCACATTCCCCGTCAGATGCGCTGGTCCTGCGCTGGTCGTCTTGCGCAAGACCAGCGCATAACCTCTAGGAAGTCTTGCACTGGTGTGCTGCGCATGACGTCCAGCACATGACCAGCGGCAACTAGCTGGACAAGTTGCGCTAGTGACCTGTGCTGGTCTAGCACTGGATGACTAGCACAGTGCGCAGGTGTGCGCGGGTGTGTGCGGGTGCAAGGACCAGCACACTGCTCTTACACACAATCAAGCATAGAAAATTTGTGCAAGTGTAAAATGTGACAACATACACTCACATTGCAATAATCACACTTGTATGCTAAAGAGTGTGTGTATGCAACTATATCTCTTCAATTAAGAGTCAAGACAAGTAATCTACCTTCCTTGAAGCTTTTGATGTCCACAATGAGGTCCTTTGACATTTGATGTGGATTTCTTCAATCCTAAGCTACCCTTACATGTTTTAACCCCATTGTGGTTTTGTCAACGAAATTGAGCTAATTAAAAAGTGAAGCACTTACAAAAACATTTGTTAACCAAAATTTACTAGCGGAGTGGAATTACAATTAACGACTTTAAAGGACCATGATCGGAATTAATCACGGTCAAAGGGGTATCGCATAGTTGGATACCCATGATTTCCAGTAAAAATAACTTGATGCAATAATGGTTAAAACGAAGGATAAACGACTGTATTATATCATAAAAAAGGAGAATACAATGCTTTTCTTAACGTAGTATCGATACAATATATAATATAACTCTCCATCGATCATTGTAGGTGAAGTCTGACATAATTGGCGATAGAGATCTCGTGCAAGTCGATAAGTAGAAGAAAACTGTAGGTTTAGGGTTTCAGAATCGAAAAGCTGCCCCTTTCATAGTTGAGTACAATGTTATATATATAGGTCCTGTTTCTTGCCATGCACTCTTATAAGCTCGGTCTAGGGTTTCGAAAATTATAGGACTTTCCTTGTTGATAAGCTAATGTCACATGAAGTTTAATCCCTAGAACCAAGTGATTCCTTCTTAGGAGGATTCTGGCAGACTTTGCTTTCAATTGGAACTCTTAAGTGGCGGGAATTGAGTCCACCTCTTTAATGATAAAACACTACGTTTTAGTATTCTTCTCTATATCTTTTAATTCTGGTCTTCTAGATACGCTTGTCTTACTTTGGTAGTATCCCTGTCCGACATTTTTTTTGCTTGGCGAACTAGTTCTATGCAGTGTCAGGGTATCCAGTCTCTTTTCCTCTTACTGGATCAAGATTCCCACTAATCTCTTGATTGTCTAAGTTTCGGGATACCGGTAGATGATGTGACGGGGTACCAAGGTGACATAGTAGCAAGGTACCCGATCTACGTAGAAGCGAGGTACCAAGACAATATATCGCAGTTTGTAGGATCTCGATTTTTATTCCTTCTGATACTCTAGAGTATTCTAATACTCTAGAGTCTTCGTGCTTTTGACCTTGTTTTGGCTTAACTGGATATATATCCCGATACACTAGTTTGGATTCACTCCAAAAGGTAGCCGGATGCTGTCCATTGAAGCATTTCCTTCTTAATCCTAGATGGAAAATTTTTCTTTGGTCCTCGACCAATTTTGGCGGTTAATAGAAGTCTCCCCTAACTTGAACACCGGGATCTAGCTTAGGGTTGAAGTCAGGATCCCTAGCTCTCTTGAATGATTTTTCTATCTTGCTTAGCTGTTCCCACTGTATAGAAGAAAGTTCCTTTTAGCATGCCTATGTTTAATACGCCGATCCACGTGCTAGGTCACGACTGGTCAGCTTATTTGAATGTACCATTTTTGGCGCATCTTCTCGAAACCGTCACCTGTGTGTCTCCAGTCATTATTACTCTGCATTAGTACCAGTCTACTTTTGTCTATAAATAGCTTGCTCCTCCTCTTTACCCACTCATTCTGACATCAAAATTTTCTTTTTAAAGAGTAAAACAAGCTTATCATGACCCTTCTTTTTCGATGGTGGATCCATCCATCCGTACTAACAGTCTTAATGCCCTTCTTGATATGGAAATGGTTGATTCTGCCGAGGATTTTTAATCGAACATAAGGAGGAAGGAACACGGCGAAGGTGATACCGGGTCGAACTCCATCCCGATCCGACATCATTGTTCTAGCAGGGAACTTCGTATTGAGCTAGGTTTCCATAACAAGACCGGGAGCCTTGTCTGAAGTCGTCGAAGAAAACAAGGATACTACCATCTTTACATCTATTTGAAGATTTCCTAGGTCGGCGAATATACAGCCAGCAAGGTCAAGGGTGTCATTCATAATGGTACCCACGGATGTACTGGCCGCTCCTAGATCACCTCCAAAAGTGCTATCGGCGTCGAAGTCAACAAGCAGGTCAATGAATGGATGTTTCATAAAAAGATCCATGTGTGGGCTGACGTTTAGGTTTTCCATCGTTAAAAAGATCGTACGTCAAAAATATTTATAAAATCTATGCGATGTGCTCACAAGTATAAATACGAGTAAAACGGTAAGCACGGGTGTCGTCCATAGAGATCGGTGGTAGCGATGATTAGATTCGGATTAATAAAACTAGTGTGTATAAAAGTAAAGTAAATGATTGATGTTTTTGATTGTGAATTAACTAAAGAAAACTAATAAATGCAATGACTATAAATGGATGCGAATGAAGTGATATGACTAAAGAGTTGATGGACTCGTAAGCGAACACTGGGCAATGCAACAAACTCTCATTTAAGCACGTTTTGATAAATGTAACAAACTTAGGGTATATAGAATTGGCTATTTATCTCTACCAATGGGTCAACCTAGGGTGTATAAGTAAGACCTCTTACTAGTAACTAATCCCTCCTAAGCAACCAACTCTGGCTAGTTGCTCAATTAGGACTCTAACCATGAAAGCTCATCTATCTAACTATGGCTCAACCTATTTCTAACGTAGCCATCCTAGGGTGTATAGTGATGACTTCTAATCCTCTCACAAGTGGCCGCTCTAGGGTGTATAGAGGAGGCCACCCATTTAAGATTGGATGAAGCTCGAGGTTATTCAGCCAGGATCTACTTGAAGGTTAGTTCTCATAAAACCACTAAAGTAGCCAACCAAGGGTGTTTAATGAAGGCTTCTAATTCTCTCACAAGGCCGACCTAGGGTTGTAAGATCGTTGATTTGTATTGGCTTAATTCCATTGTAAAACTCTCTATATTTGTAATAGTTGTTACTTAGATGGTTCTTGGTGAAACGAAGTTTAAAAGGTGAATAAGCAACATCTTGTGCAAATATCGTCTTCAAGGGGAACATCGCATTCTTGGATGCTAAGGTATCAAAATTCTTCTTTCTCTTGCAAGGTGTAAGCGCACACACACAAAATTCATTCATGTGTGTCCCTGAATTTTTGTGCAAACATTTGGTATAACACATTAACACTCATTTAAGTATGCACATGCATTGGTCTCGTATTGACAAACATTGTAGATTTGCATGTTTTATGACTATTGCTTAGATATGGTATACTTGTATGAAATAATGTTTATTTGTTTGTGTTTCTTGTATTTTGGACTTGAACATGGTTTTATTTGATTTTTTATTGAGTTCAGGTCATTTCGGTTACTCATTCATTAAGTTTTGAGTCCAAACGATGTAGCTACGTTGCTTTGCATTCTCATTCGTTGAGTTGTCTTCGTTATCGTTTTCCAAGATGAATTCTCAACCTTTTGTCAAAGTTTTGTAGTTTTCATTGTGAGTAAGGGAGTCACGATTCATAATCCGAAGACAGATTCGAAATTGAAGTTCAGAGGCCCGGATACGGCCAAAAAATGCGAGCTAGGCTCGAGAGGAGCAAGTGTGGCCAACGGCCAAGCTTGGAGTCACATGTGGGCCACGTGTGCCACACGTCCAGCACACCTCTCTACCCACGTGTGCCACACACGGTCCACACGTGGCTGGTGATGTGTCATCTTTTGATTGGTTGCTTTTTCCCTCTCTTGAATTCTTTTAAATGCTCTCAATTCCTTCCCATTCATTCTAAGAAGAAAATTTGAAATAGAAAGAATGTGCATAATTTCTTCATGATTGTAGTTTTCTTTTTTTGATCATAACTCTCTCATACAAACTCGAAATCAAGTGATCCAAAAGCCAAAAATGTTGGTTTTGAAGAGAGCTACAAACCTCATACTTTTTCAGAGTCATTTAAGTTCATGATTTTTTGCAGCATGTAGATTTCAGTCTGAGTCTCAACTTTTGTATGTGAAACTTCTTCTTCTCACTTTCTCTTTGATCATCTCTTTTAATATTTCTAATTAATAGATGAAATGTGTTAAAAATGATGTTAGTTCATACTATAGGGTTGTTTGATCAATTGTTAATTGAGTTTTAGCTTTGTGATTTCTCATGAACATATATTAGCTAAACTTGATTGATCTTGAAATTGATTATAGAAATATTATATATGATGTGCCTCATGATATCTTCTTGGTTTAATTTCATGATCTAAGAACTAAGATTTTTTATGTGATTTATTGAATATTCTAAATCTTGTTCTTATTGATTCACATGCTTTGATTTCTAGATAGATTTGTGATTGTGTGTTGATTGTATATTCTAGATCATCACTGAGCATGTACTTAGAGCTTGATTGATCATCTTGCTTTATTTAATTATGTTTGCATCATTTGCATCACTTAGATCATTGCCTTGTTGAAAGGTTGAAGTCTCTTGTTAAAGTGAGTGAAACTTTAATTTGAGCAAGAAGACTTGGCTAGAAAAGTGTTCCGGATAGCCAAGCAAAAGTCTTAGCTAGGAGTGTGATACTCCGGATGGTTGAGCTAGGGAAGATTAACTAGGATCCTTGTGATCTAGATAGCTAAGCAAGGAAATCTTCCTAGAGACAAGGGTGTATAGTGAAGGACACTTGTTTAAGGTTAGATTGAGACTGCGGTTGTTGAGCCGGGATTCCAGAAATCTATTCCATTTAATAGAGCAATAGACAACAAAAAGGGTGTACACCTAGTTGCCTACTCAAGTAATCCAAATCAATATGCTAAGAGGGTGTATCCAAGCAAATCGGTAATGGAAATCATTCAAAACAATAAAGTAGAACATAGAGATAGATTAAATATAAAACAATAGAGTTTATTTACAAAACCCAATATCCATCAACTAATCACATCAATCCCTTAGTGGGGGATTTAGCTACTCATGGTTCTTAATAACAAATACAAAACTAAGAGAAGAGATTGAGAGGAAACCCTTGAAGAGCTCTCATTCTTTGAAGCTTGAATCCAAATCTCCTTAGTTGCCTTTGGATGAGTAGAGATGGGTATGGATGATAGGGAAAGTATTCATAGGCTAGAAAACAAGTAAATAAAGAAATCATCTAAATGTGGGAGGTGTAGGGGATGTTTTGGTCGAAATACATAAAGTTCTATTTATAGGGGATACAAAAATAGGTCACAAATGCATAAAAACTAAAGCTGTCGCACACGGAGTGTGGGTGAAGTGTGGTTGGGAACCGCACTCACCCTCACTTTATCCATTTTTCACCTTTCAGCTCTTGGGTCTAGGACTTTGGGCAAGTAGTGCACTGGTAGTGCACGGGTAAGATGACCAACACACATAGCCCGATTTTTTCAACTGTATGGGTAGTGTGCGGGTAAGATGACCAGCACACTTTGCTTGATTTCTTCAACTGTGCGGGTAGTGTGCGGGTAAGATGACCAGCACACTTTGGTTGATTTCTTCAACTGTGCTCGTAGTGTGCAGGTAAATAGACCAGCACACTTTGGTTGATTTTTTCAACTGTGCTCGTAGTGTGCGGGTGGAGTGCGGGTGGCTGACCCGCACTGTACCCGCACTTTATCTTTTCTTCAAGATTTCAGCTCTTGGGTTTTCTATAAAGTGCGGGTGAAGTATAGGTGAGTGCGGTTAGGACCCGCACTTTAAGTCATTATGTGTTGGTTGTGCGTGGGTACGCTAACTAGCAAAGTACCCACGCACTGAAGCTTTTATTCTTGCTGAAATTCCCACTTTTCATGTCCAACACCAGAATTACATCAATTGCCTGTAATTACAACAAATGAGCCTATTAGAGATGAAATACACGGAAAAACACAGGGAACAAAACAAAGGATACATAATTAAGGCCCGAAATATCACCTATTGTCATCTATAACAACATTGGAAGACTTCATCATAGTTCGAGTCTTCAAATTGAAAACTCTATAAGCTTTGCTATTAAGAGTAGAACCAATGAAAATTCCATCATCACTCTTAACATTAAACTTGCCCAATTGATCACGATCATTCAAAATAAATTATTCACTTCCAAAGGTGTGGAAGTAGCCAACATTGGGTTTTCTACCCTTTAAAAGATCATAAGAGGTTTGTATAATACCAAGTCTTATGAACACCTTATTTCCTATGTACCAAGCCGTATTGATGGCCTCAGCCTAAAGGTTTCTAGGAACTTTGTTGATAAGCAACATCATACGGGCCACCTCTTGTAAGACCCTATTTTTCCTCTTTACAACCTCATTTTGTTAAGGTGTTGTAGGAGCTGAGAATTCATGGAAAATCCCTAAGCTATTGAAATAATTTTCAAAACAAGCATTTTCAAATTCTTTCCCATGATCACTTCTAATTGTCTTAATGCTTTTAATATGAGTATCTTTCTCATTTTAAATTTTAGTGCAAAGCATTCTAAACTTATCAAAAGTTTCAAATTTTTCTCTAAGAAATAAGTCCAAGTAAAAATAGAGAAATCATTAACACATACAAATATAAATTTCTTACCCCTTACCTTTCCATTTGCATTGGACCCATGAGATCCATGTGAAGTAGCTCCAATGGTCCTTTTGTCATTGGCTGCACACTCTTTCAATCTTCTTCCTAAGTTCGGGAAGTCCACACACCACTTGATACTTCTCCAAGATCCTCAAGTCTCAGTAATTGATATGGCCAAGCCTTTGGTGCCACAATTCAACCTATTCACACTTTGATAACTTGCAAGATATAACATTAGCATCAACACAATAACATTTGTACGGGGACTTCTTACCTCTCATCAAAATTAGGCCATTGCCTCTATAATGGAGCAGTTATCACTATCAAAAAAGACGGAGTAACCTTCATCACTAAGATGAGAAATGCTTATAAGGTTAGCTAGCAAGCTATCAACCAACAAAGCATTAGGGAGATAGGGTAGTCCGGGGATAACAATGTTTCCCATACCTATGACTTTCTTTCGAGAGCTATCACCAAATGTGACAAATCCACCTTCTCTCATAACAAGAGATTCGAAGAAGCTCTTGTTCCTCATCAAGTGCCTAAAGTACCCACTATCAAGATACCAAGAATTTGTGGTATGTGCTTTCACGGTAATTGATCGAACCAAATTTTTGATATATTTTGGCCCTCAATTCAATGACTTTTGTCTCGTTTTTGAGTGTTTTCTATGTCTCATTGGCACTTTTGTAGTGATTGTAGGCAATTGGTGTAGTTCTAGTATCGGGAATGGAAAACAAGAGTTTTGGGTGCGAAACCAGCTAAAGAAAGCAAGGATGAAGGCCCTAGTGCGCGGGTACTGCACTAGTACCTACCAGCGCACTTCCTTCTACAGATCTTCACTGAGCCATACTAGCAAACCTATCAATGCACTTGGAAACTAAAAAATCAGCATTTACCTAGATCGCTGGTAGTACGTTAGTACTATCAATGAACTTACCAGTGCACTAAAAGCCCAGAATTCAAAATCTGCCCAGTTTGCTGAAAGTACACCGATACTACCAACGAACTTACCAATGTAGTGGAAATTTAAGCCAAGGCATTTTGCCCAATTGGCTGGTAGTTTGTCGATACCTACTAGCACATTATGAGTGCACTACACACGTCAGAGTTGTGTGCATTAGCTTTTTAGGCCTATTTCGGGAACCAAATATATTTTCCTTTTTGATTTGAACCACACGCGCCACACTTACATTTTCTCATCACCTAGATCTAAGACTATACTCTATCATATTCAAACACATACCTATACCATCCTACACCATTTTCTTGATCTCTTTTCACTTTAGCTGGAATCACGATCAATGGATTCAAGATCCTACACAATGAAGAAGGAGAGGAACTTGAAGATTTAAAAAGATCACAAAATACCAATGGGTTTCTTCCTATCTCTTGTTTCTTTTATTCATTTTTGTATTTGTGTTATGAGTAGCTAATCCCCTTTGTGGAAGTGATGTAATTGCACATGGAATGTGGGTGATGACCATTTATTGAAAATTTGATTAATTAGTTTCATTCATTGTTCTTATAAGCATTTGATAATCTCTTTGGTTTGGGTTGAAATACCAACTCTCAACTCATAGATTGATAGTCAAATTATATTGGATGTTTTATATTGCATTGATCCCTTTTGGTTTGAGTAGGAATACCAACTCTCAATTCAAATTGGGATTAGAGATTTCCTTAGATTGGGTAGAAATATCAACTCCCATTTTGAGTAGAGATACTTACTTTAGGTGGCTAAGCAAGCCAACTTGAATGGAAGGGAAATGTTGAGAAAATACCAATCCAACACTACCTGGTTAAAAGGAGGCAAAGGTGGATTGAGAAAATACCAATCCAAGTCGTTTTTACT
Source organism: Acer negundo (assembly GCA_035582765.1). Lineage (NCBI taxonomy): Eukaryota > Viridiplantae > Streptophyta > Magnoliopsida > Sapindales > Sapindaceae > Acer > Acer negundo. Next base: position 19,620,374 of record CM069231.1, on the reverse strand, counting down.
CTTTTAAATCTATCTATACTTAAAGATAAATTCTCTCAAACCAACTATTGTAGTTGTGTAGTGGGAACTTAGCGTTTGAGTGAACCCTCTCATAAACCAACCATTGTAGTTGTGTAGTAGAGGGTTAGCTCAATCACACTTAGTCCACACTTAAAGGTAGATTGGCACTAATTAATCAATTGATCTTAGTTTGATAAAATGGTTCGCTCACGATTTGTGTTGTGATTGTGTCACTCTCACATTACATCTCTATATCATTAACACCACTTTTCATTATCCTAGTAGCATTGTAGTTAGTGTAATTACTTTTTGCATTTAGTTCATTAAATCCAACAAATCTTCACATTTTATCTTTATGCACTTTTATTGCTAAAGTCTATTTTAATCATTGCTAAACAACCGATCCTTGTGAAATGATACCCAATTTCCACTTACTTGTTTTGTAAAGCATTTTTTAGCGCACTTGGGATTTATAAATATTGTTGACAAACGTTTTTAAAAGGTAAAACCCCTTTTGTTAAATGGTGTCGTTGCCGGGGATCACTTGAAGAAAAGATGGGAGATTTCATGCAGTCAACCCAACAGGACATATAAGATTTCCAAGTTTCTCAACAAGCATCAAGAGAAAATTTGGAAATTGTAAGTGCCTCAGTTTTTAATTGGCTTATTTCGTTGACAAAATAACAATAGGGTTCAATTATGTAAGGGTAGTTTAGGGTTGAAGATATTCTTAACAAATGCTAATGGACCTCATTGTGGACATCAAGAGCCTTAAGGAAGGTGGTTTACTTGTCTTCACTCTTAGTTGATGAGTTTTAGTTGCGCTCACACACTACTCTAGCATGCATGTGTGATTATTACATTTTGAGTGCATGTATGTCACATTTCACACTTGCACAAATTTTCTATATTTGATTGTGTATAAGTGCAGTGTGTTGGTCCTTGCACCTGCGCACAGTGCGCTAGTCAGCGCACACACCAGTGCAACCTTGGTAGAGAATGTGCGTTGGTCGTGCACTGGATGTCATGTGCAGCACACCAGCACAATCTTCCCAGAGGTTGTGTGCTGGTCGTGTGCATGACGACCAGCTCATAGACCAGCACAATAGGCGAGAATCTTAACCCTTTTCTTTTTTTCCAAAACGATCTCACTTTGCTTGGATCTTAAATATATATATATATATATATGTCTTGATAGCCTTTGGTTGTTTTTAAGAGCAAAAATTACATATTTTGAGAGCAAAAGAAGTGACTTCAAAGTAAAGGTATCAAGACTTGATCTTTATGATTCTAAACACAAAACCCATTATCCTTTCATGATTCATACATCATCTAGTATGTTCTAGGTATAATTTCTTATGGGTTTTCATAGTTTCTCACATGACTTGTAGTTAGAACATTATCTTTATCTTTTACATGTTCTTGTATCTTTTATAAGATTGAATCTTTATCAAGAACATTATCTTTATCTTTTACATGTTCTTGCATCTTTTATAAGATTGAATCTTTATTACTTGACTAGTTTCAAGAATACTTTTATATTGTGTTTTATGAGTTGTTTGTGATAGCTATTGCATATAGGACTTGATTTGCACATATAGCTAAGTTGTATGCATGTCATATAACTACATGATAACTAGGAATGTCTTTGACATGTTCATCCATGTCTAGATAAACTTAAATGTTTGACCTTGCATTTATGCACTTAAATATTGTTCATATCCACCTTAGATTGTTTGTCTCTTATCTTTGAGAGGTAAGTCTTGTGAGTACCGATGTGTAGTGCTCAAGCATCTTAGGTCTAGAATCACTGTTAGAGTCATGTTGGGTAGTAGTGATGGGTTAGTAACCATGTAGGGTTTGACATGGTCAACCTAGGTTGTAAACATTACAAGTAGTGGATTTGAGGATCGTGTGTGGCACACATAAAAGCCAGTGGTTTTTCCTTGTTGAAGGTTTCCACGTAAAAATTATGTACTATTTAATTTCCGCATTTTACACTTGATTTACGTTTGGACTAGTTAGGGGTTTTTATTGAATATTGACTAATCAAGAAAAATTGATAATTAATTTGATTAAAATCTATTCACCCCTCTTTAGATATTAGTAGACACGTTTTATATATATTTTCAATTGGTATCAGGGCGGGTTCCTTAACATAATTAGGAGATCCATTGCTCTTGTTAGAGTGTCTTGCCTTTGTTTGCATTTTTGTTTATGTGTCTTGCTTGTTTGTATGTATTCATTTCATTCTCATCCAAATACAATAAGTGGAAATGGAATTGTAGGCGAGGGTGCTTCTAGCACAAGACCCCTATTGCTCACCGGGGAGAACTAGGCCTCATGGAAAGGTAAAATGGAAGCATATGTGTGCCAAATTCATGACCGTGCATGGATGGCGATTGAAGATGGTTACAAGTGGAACAACAAAGCCATGCACGCAAGAGTTTGAGGCCTCTAAGTGGAAGTGTGGAAAGTAAGTTTCTCAAGGTTGATTGGCTTATTTCGGTGACAAACCACAAGTGGGGTTTGTTGTAAGGGTAGTTTAGGCATTTTATGGTTGGTGCTTTACACAACAAAGACCCTCTCAAGACCTCAAGAGATCAAGCACTTCAAAGGTAAATTTCTAAGTGCTTACTTGCTTTGAAGAGATGTAGTTGCACACACTCACAACACATGCATAATTCTTATTTTTGTATGTTGTATGTCTTAATAATGTGTGCTTTAATGTTCATTAATCTCTCTTCTTGCATGTTTAATTTGATTGCATCTTATGTGTTAAATGCCATGTTTTTGATGCATCATATTTGTTTAGGGGTGCTGTCAAACCGCTCTACAACCGCCCTACGTAAGGCAGTTAAATAGCGGTTAGAGAAAATTTGCTCTTGACTGCTCTATGACCGCCCTACGTAGAGCGGTGCCACTGGTGGATTTTTTAATCGCCTACAAACCGCCCTACAACCGCCCTACGTAGAGCGGGTGTAAGGCGGTCCTCAAAATCTCGAGAGCAATCGCCCCCATTTCGGCCTGAAAACTGCCCTACGTGTAGAGTGGTCATGAAGAACATGTTCTTTATTTCCCAGGTGAATCGCCTTATTACCGCCCTACATAGGGCGGGTGTAAAGCGGTTAAGGAAAATTTTTTGAAAACTTTTTAAAATGACGTAGCATTAATTTGTCACCCTATATATATACTAATTTGACTTAAGGTCAACCTAGGTTGTAAATGTCACTGGAATTAGTGGATTCAAGGTTCGTGTGTGGCGCACATAACAGCCCATAGTTTTTCCTTGTTGAAGGTTTCCACGTAAATATTAAGTGTCTTTTATATTTCCGCATATATTACACTTGTTATATAAATTGACTAGTTAGGGGCATTTTCGTAAACTTGACTAATCACGAAAATTACGTAAAATTGATTAAAATCTATTCACCCCTCCCTCTAGATTAATATTGAACACACCATAATTAACTTTCAATTAGTATCAGAACGGGTTCCTAGATATACTAGGTGATCCTTTGCTCATTTTGGTGTGTTGTGCATTTTGTGTGATTTTTTATCATTCATACATTTGCATTCATTTCATTCATTCATTCATAAACACTATGAGTGGAAACGGTGGTGGAAATGGTGGTGGCAACGGTGGTGTTTCTAGCACAAGACCTCCACTTCTCACCGGGTTAAATTATGCCTCTTGGAAAGGCAAGATGGAGTCGTACATATGCCAAATCCACGATCGGGCTTGGATGGCGGTTGAAGATGGCTATGAATCACCAATGATGACTCTTATGGGTGGATAAGAGGATGTACTCAAGCCTAAGGCGCAATGGAATGCGCAAGAGTTTGATGCATCAAAATGGAATAGAAAGGCAATCCATGCTATCTTATGTGCAATGGACGAAAATCAATACAAATTGATTCAAAGCACTAGGATAGCTAATGAGGCATGGGACATCCTAGAAGTTGCACATAAGGGAACCAAAGTGGTGAATGACTCAAAGCTTCAAGTCCTTCAAACTCAATTTGAGATGCTCAAGATGGAGGAGAATAAGTGCTTCAACAACTTCGAGATCAAGCTGATGGACATAGTTAATCAAAGTCATCAACTTGGTGACCTTTACTCGGATAGAAGGATCAAGCAAAAGATTATGAGATCGCTTTCCGAGAGGTTTGAATCAAAGGTAACGTCTTTAGAGGAGAATAGCACCTACAAAGACATGAAGCTGAGCGAGGTAATTGGGAGACTTCTAGCTTATGAGTCTTGGAAATGTCCTACATCCACACCTCCTAAAAAGCAAAAGGGAATTGCTTTGAAAGCCTCTAAAGTTGAGAAGAAGGAGGTGAAGGATTACTCGGATGAAGACATAGCCTTGTTGATGAGAAAATTCAAAAGGTTTGTCAAGACCGAGAAGAAAGGATTTGGATCTAAGGGTCAAGACTTAAAGAAAATGACTCATTTCAAGAGGTTTGAGCCGAGACAAGAGAAGAGTGAAAGAAAAGGGATCCAATGCTATGAGTGTGGTGGCATAGGACACATCGCTCATGATTGTGGTAATTTGAAGAATAAGAAAGGGAGAGTGATGGCTGCCACGTGGAGTGGAAGTGATAACCCCGATGAGAGAGATGAGTATTCGAATGATGAAGAACTCATGGCTAACTTCATAGCCTTTGCCTCCTCCAACAAGAGCAAAGGTGCTAGTGAAGAAGAGAATGAGAGTTAAGAGGAAATTGACTCAAGTGATGATGGCTCTTTATCACAATCCATAAATGGAAATGTGGACAGGATGGATCTTCAAGACATAGTCAAATTTGAGAGTTCAAGGTTAAAGAACAAGAGAGAAATTAGGAGATTAAAGGAAGAAAACCTTGAGCTCTCAACACAAGTTGATCACTTAAGTGAACAAGTGATGAGATCTAAGAAGAATGAAGACAAGCTAAGAGATGAGCTAGCTTTGTCTATGAGGAATGAAGAAGGTTTGAAGAATGAGCTTGAAGAAGCAAAATGGTCAATGATTAAGATGGCCTCTAGCACAAAAAATCTTGACCACATGTTTTTTGTTGGCAAGAGTCCTTGTGACAAGAGAGGTCCTAGGTTTGGAGATGGCAAGGAGACCTCCACTCCCAACAAGACCGTGTTTGTCAAGGGCTTGAGCTATAAAGAAGCCTCACCGGTGCAAACTCCTAGAAAGAAGATTGATCTAGGACAATGTTCACATAGTGCACAAGTGAAGGTAGATCGAAAAAGACAACTTCAACCTCAACCCTCAAAAGCTCTTTAAGCTAACTTTCCTCAACAAATGGCTCACAAAGGAAAGAGACCAATCATGCAAACTCAACCAAGGAAGCAATCTAGTCTTGGTCAACAACAAAGGAGGAGAGATCCTATCCAATAATCAAGACTACCACAAAGACAAGGGAAGTCTCATTTGTATATGCAAGGATATGGTATGATTCCTAACTACACTCATACATGTCATTTTTTATGGTATTGATGGTCATATTAGACCAAATTGCTTTCATTATATTAACATGTGTAGAGTTATGTACATGATTAAAAAGAGAGAGACAAAAGCCAAGTTGCATGTTTCTAGGAAGGATAATTCTAATATGCATGATCCTAGGACTTCTAGAGCCCAAGTACCTTTGACCACTAGGAAGAAAAGTGTTTCACCGAGGTGGATTAGAAGAGATGAATACTTTTGCCATGTTGCTCAAATTGCCTTAAAGGCAAACTCTTCTAACATTTGGTGCTAAGATAGTGGGTGCTCTAGGCACATGACAAGAAACAAGAGTTTCTTTGAGACTCTTGTCATGGAGGAAGGAAGATGTGTCACCTTTGGTGATGGATCCAAAAAGAGAGTTGTAGGGAAAGGAACCATTTCCATTCCCAGATTACCCTCCTTGTCCAATGTCTTATATGTTGATGGCTTGAAAGCAAATTTAATAAGCATTTCTCATCTTAGTGATGAAGGATTTTTCGTCTTGTTTTCTAAAGATGATTGCTCAATCTTAAAGCCTGATGGACAAACCTTGTTGAAAGGTATGAGATCTAGCGACAATTGCTATTGTCTTGAGGCTAGAGTTGTCTCATGTAATATGTCCAAGGATGAGCAAATTGAGTTGTGGCATGAAAGACTTGGCCATATGAACTTTAGGGATTTACGAATCCTAGACAAGTTCAATGTTGTGCATGGCCTTCCCAAGCTTGGGAAGAAAGCCAATGGTATTTGCGGACCTTGCCAAAAAGGAAAACAAACCAAGAGCATGCACAAAAAGGGCAAGTATCTCTCCACCAAGGAGCCCCTAGAGCTTCTCCATATGGATCTAATAGGTCCTATGCAAACCGAGAGTTTAGGTGGAAAGAGATACATTTTTGTTTGTGTTGATGATTTCTGTAGGTTCACATGGACATATTTTCTTAGAGAAAAATCTGAAACTTTTGACAAGTTTAAAATGATTTGTAATAAAATTTAAAATGAAATGAACTCTAGCATTAAAAGCATTAAACAGATTAGAAGTTACCATGGGAGGGAATTTGAGAATGTTTCTTTTGAAACATATTGTGACAGTATAGGCATTTCCCATGAGTTTTCGGCTCCTAGGACACTTCAACAAAATAGAGTTGTTGAGAGAAAGAATAGGGTCCTTCAAGAGATGGCCCGTGTGATGTTGCTTAGCAATAATATCCCTAGGAACCTATGGGTCGAAGCCATCAAAACGGCTTGCTATATAGGGAATAGAGTTTTCCTAATGCCCGGTACTAGACAAACCTCCTATAAGCTATGAAGAGGTAGAAAGCCAAATGTTAGCTACTTCCACACGTTTGGAAGCAAGTGCTATATTTTAAATGACCGTGATCAACTTGGCAAGTTTGATGTTAAGAGTGATGAGGGTATCTTTATTAATTATGCCTTAAATAGTAGAGCCTATAGAGTTTTTAATTTGAAGACAGTGTCATGGAATCATCAAATGTTGTCTTTGATGATAATAGGCTCAAGTCTAGTGACCATGAGGATGAGGTTGTTATAGTTGATGATTCTCCCTTGGATAAGGTTTTGGAGACTCCTATTGTTGGGACGTTTAACCTTGATGAAGAGGACATACAACAAATTGATAAAGTTCCTCTCTTGAACTCTAAAGAACTCGCTTCATGGGTTAGACATCTCCATAACAAAGATGATGTTATTAGAGATGTGAATAATGGTGTTAGGACTAGACGTCAAATAGCTAACCTCATTAGCTACACGTGTTACACCTCTCAAATAGAACCCAACAAGGTTGATGACGCCGTAAATGATGAATTCTGGGATCTTGCCATACAAGGAGAGCTAAACCAATTTGAAAGGAATGAGGTTTGGACTTTAGTTTCTGAGTCTAAGACCACTAATGTCATAGGCACCAAATGGATATATAGGAACAAATCCTATGAGGATGGCAACATAGTGCATAACAAGGCTAGACTTGTTACACAATGATACTTTCAAATTGAGGGTATTGACTTTGAGGAGACATTTGCTCCCGTTGCCCGTTTAGAGCCCATTAGGTTTCTTTTGTCCATTTCTTGTGTGCACAAGTTCAAACTGCACCAAATGGACGTGAAGAGTGCCTTCCTCAATGGCTTCTTACAAGAGGAAGTGTTTGTAGAACAACTCAAGGGGTTTGTGGATGCATACCACCCCAACCATATCTATCGCCTCAAGAAGGCTTTATATGGGTTGAAACAAGCACCGAGGGCTTGGTATGAGCGCCTCACTCAATTTCTTGTTGACAATGACTACACAAGAGGTAGTGTTGACAAGACTCTATTCATTGAGAAAAACAATGATGAGCTTTTCATAGCTCAAATATATGTTGATGATATAGTTTTTGGCTCCACCAACAACACCAAAGTTCAACAATTTGTTGATGTCATGTCTCAAGAGTTTGAGATGAGTCTTATTGGTGAGCTAAGTTACTTCCTAGGTTTACAAATTAGGCAATTAAATGATGATATTTTTATAACCCAAGCCAAATTTTCCAAAAACCTAGTGAAGAAGTTTGGTCTTGAAAAAGCCAAACATTGTGATACACCCATGAGTAGCACTTTGAAGCTAAGCAAGGATGTGAGTGGAAAAAGTGTGGAACAAACTCTATATCGGGCCATGATTGGTAGCTTACTTTATTTGACCGCAAGTAAGCCCGATATATCTTTTAGTATGGGTGTGTGTGCTAGGTACCAAGCGGGTCCTAAGGAGTCTCATCTCTCTTCCGTTAAGATAATCATTCGCTATGTGAATGGGACATCCAACTATGAGATTTGGTACTCTTTTGACACTAATGCTAGTTTAGTTGGCTTTAATGCAGATTGGGCAGGAAATTGTGATGATAGGAAGAGCATATTGAGTGGTTGCTTCTTTGAATGCAATTCATGTTATTTTTATGTTCAAACATGCATTTTTAGACTAAGAGATTCACATAGGAAGTACGTATTGATTGACCTATAATGATCTCCATAACATGATGATTCTTAATGACATGCTCAAATGAAAAAGCATGATTTGATGATTGCAATTCTTAAATGCAAAACAATGTGTGATAAGCTTATGAGACTCAAAATGAACAAAGGATCTTGTATCCATTCTAAGGATTTTAAAATCCAAAATGTCTCTCTTTCTTTATTTGTTGAACATGTCTACCATTATACGGATATCTTATCCGGAAAAATCAAATAGGGTGCAAAGTTTCTCATGACATGTTTTGCTTATAAAGTTGGATATAGTTCTCTAAAATTTAAATCAATAAATTCTCTATATCCTTGCTTTAATTCATGACAAATGGTGAAATTGGTTTGATTTTTGGACTTGAATGCAATATGTCTTGCATGCAAAGCATTTTAATCACACATTTTCAATGAAAATAAATCTCCTTGTTTCTCTCCATTTGATTAACTTGAATAAAGTGTCTTATATGATTATGCAAATGACATGTATGCTTCTATCTCTCCTTGCTTCAAGTGACCCGTTTGGGGAATACTCATTTGCCCATCTCATGACAAAAAGGGGAAGTAATATATGGTATGGGGAGTATACTAATTGTGCTAATTGTAGTAGCAAAATTACATATTGGGGAGAATACACATTGAGGCATTTACATATATTGCATGATGTTGTGCTCAAATTCTTTAATGCCAATGCTTGTTTTAACTTCACATGATTACCTCACAATACACTTGCTTTGGAAAGTGTAATCTTTGTTGTCTTGAAGGTTTGATAGTTCTACAAGAGATTAAAGGCTTGAAGTTTTATTTTCTATATATCTCTTTGTATTGTAGAATATCATTGTTGAACTTTAGTTTCAATTATGTTGTAAGGATCAATGTGAGCGGTGGTTTTGTCACGAAATAGCCAAATGGGAGATTGTAAGTTCCTCAAGGTTGATTGGCTTATTTCGGTGACAAACCATAAGTGGGGTTTGTTGTAGGGGTAGCTTAGGCATTTGATTGTTGGTTCTTTGTACAACCAAGGACCTCTCAAGACCTCAAGAGATCAAGCACTTCAAAGGTAAATTTCTAAGTGCTTACTTGCTTTGAAGAGATGTAGTTGCACACACTCACAACACATGTATAATTCTTATTTTTGTATGTTGTATGTCTTAATAATGTGTGCTTTAATGTTCTTTAATCTCTTTTCTTGCATGTTTAATTTGATTGCATCTTGTGTGTTAAATGCCATGTTTTTGATTCATCATGTTTGTTTAGGAGTGCTGTCAAACCGCCCTATAATCGCCCTACATAAGGAGGTTGAACAGCGATTAGAGCAAATTTGCTCTTGACCGCCCTACGTAGAGCGGGTGTAAGGCGGTCCTCAAAATCCCAAGAGCAATCGCCCCCATTTCGCTTGAAAACCGCCCTACGCGTAGAGCGGTCATGAAGAACATGTTCTTCATTTACCAAGTGAACAACCTTACAATCACCTTACGTAAGGCGGGTGTAAGGCAGTTAAGGCAAAATTTTTGAAAACTTTGCAAAACGACGTAGCATCAATTTGTCACCCTATATATATATATATATGTTACTTTGACTTTAGAACAGTTTTAAGAAAGTCCAAATCATATTTTGACTTAACAATTTTTCCAAGAGAAAAAATCACTAAAGAACTCTCCTTTGTTTACTTAAACACATATCCAAGTACATCAAATCATCTTCTAGCATCATCCATGATCATCTAGGTGACATTCATTCTTGGTTTTTATTCAACACTTTTAGCTTGGTAAGTTGGTCACTAATATCACATATATTTTGTGTCTTTCTTAACAAGCAATCTTATTTATTACTTGTATGCTTATAGAACATGTTCTATTGACAAGATTGAGATAATTGTGTTGATTGTTTGAGAGTTGTGTTTTGATAGCTATTATTAGGATTGCTTAATTTTTAACAGCTAAGCTTTATGACATGTCATATAGCAAAGATTGATATCTAGAATTGTGATTATTGTCATCTTTCATCCTAGATAGACATTTAGTGTAACCTAGCATTACTTGCTCTTTGAATATCATATTATTCACATTAGGTTGTTAATTATCTTCATTGAGAAGTAAGTCTTGTGACTACCGGTGAGTGATGCAAGCAAACTGGACTAGGTCCACTTTTATAGGCATGTGGGTAGTAGTGGCGGGTTATAGACCGTGTGAGGTTGAGGTCAACCAAGGTTGTAAACGTCATTGTAATTAGTGAATTCGAGGTTCTTGTGTGGCACACATAATAGACCGTGGTTTTTCCTTGTTGATGGATTTCACGTAAATATCAAGTGTCTTTTATATTTCCGTACATATTACACTAGTTATATAAATTGACTAGTTAGGGGCATTTTCGTAAACTTGACTAATCACGAAAATTGGGTAAAATTGATTAAAATCTATTCACCCCCCTCTAATTAAAATTGAACACACCATGATTAACTTTCATGGAACAATCAAGCCATGCACGCAATCCTTTATGCCATGGATGATAATCAATATAAATTGATTCAAACCACAAGGATTGCAAAGTAAGCATAGGACATTTTATAGAAGGCTCATGAAGGAATCGAGGTGGTCAAGGACTCCAAGCTCTAAGCTCCAATCTTTAATCTCCAAGTTCCAAGTCCTCTAAACGTAATTTGAGACCACTAGGATGAAGGAGGATGAGTGCTTCAATGACTTCCAAGTGAAGCTTATGGATATTGTGAATCAAAGTCACCAACTTGGTAACCTTTACTCAGAAAGGAGGATCAAGCAAAAGATCATGAGGTCACTTCCCGAGAGATTCAAATCCAAAGTGATGACTTTGGAGGAAAATAGTGACTACACTAAAATAGAGCCAAGTGAAGTTATTGGAAGACTATTGGCCTATGAATCTTGGAAGGCTCCTACAACTACATCTCTAAAAAAGCAAAAAAGTTTTGCCTTGAAGACCACCAAGGTAGAAAATGAGGAAGAAGACTCAGATGAAGAAATTGCTTTGATTGTATATAAGTTCAAGCAATTTATGAGATTTGAGAACAAGGGTTTTGGTTCCAAAGGGAAGTTTATGAAGAACAAGACTCTTTTCAAGAAAGTGGAGCAAACTCAAGAAAAAGACCACAAGAAAGGTGTCAAATGCTATTAGTGTAGTGGCTTTGGACATATTACTCTAGAATGTGCAAATTTGAAGAAAAAGAGAGGAAAGGCCATGACGGTTACTCGGAGTGATAATGATGACCTAGAAGAGGAAGATAAGTCTTCGGATGGTGATGAAGATCAAGTTGCCAACTTTATTGCTTTCTCATCCTCTCACAATAGCAATGAAGTTATGAGTGACAAAGAAGACAAGCAAGAAGAGAGTGACTCAAATGGTGAGAGCAATTTTTCAAACTCCAACTTTGACTTTGATGAAGAGATGGACTATGATGACTTCATGAGGTTCTTTGAGAACTCTAGATTGAAGAAGAAGAATGAGATACAAAAGATAAAAGGGAAGAAGCTTGAATTGACTTCCAAAGTGACTGATTTGAGCAAGGAAATGAATAGAGCAAGAGAAGTGGGAGAAATATTGAAGATGGAGCTAGTCTTAGCCCAAAAGAATGAAGAAAGCTTGAGGAAAGAGCTTATGGAGGCAAAAGGGTTGGTTGCTAAGATGAATTCTAGAACCGAGAAACTTGACAAGATGCTATCTTATGGGAAGAGTCCAAGTAACAAGAGGGGGTTAGGATATGTAGAAGAAATGAAGACCACATCCTTGAAGAAGACAACTTTTGTCAAGAGCAAAAAGTTTGAAAATGCTCAAACCCTCAACAATCAGCTAAATGGATTGAAGTTGGTGAATCCTCAAATCAAGCTCAAGCAAGGGTTCTAACAAGAGCTCTACCACAACCAAGACCACCACAACCAAGAGCTCCACCACAACCAAGAGCTCCACAACCAAGACCTTTTCAACCAAGGATCCTACAAGCTCAACATAAGGTCTTTCATGCTCAACCAAGAAGACATGCTAACTTGGCTTAACCACAAAAGAGAGAGTTGCCTCAACATCAAAAAGCAACTCAAAATGGAAGGATGTCATAAATGATTACACAAGGTTATGGTAAGAACTCATATTTCACTCCTATTTGTCATTATTGTGGAATTGAAGACCACATTAAACCTAATTGTTTTAAGTATATTAAATTATGTAGAAGAGAAAGCATGATTGCAAAAAATATGCTTAGAAGAGCCACAATGCATACACATGGGAAATTTAGAACTAATAGACCAATGGCTCCTAGGAATGACCATGTTGCACCTAGGATCAATAGATATGGTGAATATTATTGCTATACGGCTCAAATAGCCTTGAGAGCAAATGCCTTCAACACTTGGTATCTTGATAGTAGGTGTTCTACGCACATGACCGAAAACAAGAGTTTCTTTAAAAGTCTTATGATGAAGGATGGTGGATTTGTCACCTTTAGTGATAGATTTAAGAAAAAGGTCATAGGGAAAGGTAATATATCTATTCCCAGTTTACCTTCATTGCCCAATGCTCTTTATGTAGATGGCTTGTAAGCCAATCATATTAGCATATCACATTTGAGTGATGAAGGGCTTTCAGTTATGTTTGGTAAAGCCAATTGCTCTATTCTTCAGGAAAATTGGTAAGTTTTGTTGAAAGGCAAGAGATCAAGTGACAAATTCTATTTTCTTGAGTCTAATCTCAACTATTGTAACTTGTCTACTTATGAGCAAGTTGAGTTATGGCACCAAAGATTTGGCCACATGAACTATAGGGACTTGAAAGTCCTTGATAGGTTGAATGTTGTTAGAGGCCTTCCCAAGCTTAGGACAAAGGTTGAGGGAGTTTGTGGTCCTTGTCAATAAGGGAAGCAAACCAAGAGTGTGCATAAGAAAGGCAAATATTTTTCCACCAAAGAGCCTTTGGAACTTCTCCATAAGGACCTTATGGGTCCCATCCAAACTGAAAGATTAGGTGGTAGAAGATACATTCTTGTGGTTATTGATGACTTCTCTAGGTTTACATGGACTTACTTCCTTAGAGAGAAGTCCGAAGCCTTTGAGAAATTCAAAATGCTTTGTGTCAAAATTCAAAATGAGAAAACTTCTCACATTAAAAGCATTAAGAAAATTAGGAATGATCATGGGAAATAATTTGAAAATGCTAGCTTTAGGCATTTCCCATGAATTTTTGCTCCCTAGGACTTCTTAACAAAATGGTGTTGTTGAGAGGAAGAATAGAGTTCTACAAGAGATGACCCGAGTTATGTTGCTAAGCAACAAAGTCCCTAGGAACCTTTGGGCCGATGTCATCAATACAGCTTGTTACATAGGGAATAGAGTGTTCATTAGGCCCGAGACTAAACAAACATCCTATGAGTTATGGAAGGGTAAAAAAAACCCAATGTGAGCTACTTCCACATCTTTGGAAGCAAGTTTTATATACTAAATGACCGAGATCAACTTGGCAAGTTTGATACCAAGAGTGATGATGGTATTTTCATTGGGTATGTACTTAATAGCAAGGCCTATAGAGTTTTTAATTTAAAGACTTGAATTGTCATGGAATCATCAAATGTTGTCTTTGATGATTATAAGCCCAAACATGATGATCATGAGGAGGATATTTGTGAGATAGATGACCTTCCCTTGAAGGAGTGTGGTAAGACTTCAAGTGGTGTGAAGTCAAACCAAAATGAAGAGGATAACCTATCTCTTAATAGAGTTTCTCCTTTGGACTCTGGTGAACCCGTTCCTTAGGTAAGGAAACTCCATGATAAAGATGATATAATTGGAGATGCTAATGAGGGTGTTAGGACTAGGCATCAAATAGCTAATAAAATTAGCTACACTTGTTACATCTCTCAAATAGAACCCAAGAAGGTTAATAAAGCCTTGGAGGATGAGTTTTGGGTTCTTGCCATGCAAGAAGAGTTAAACCAATTCGAAAGAAATGAGGTTTGGACTCTTATTCTTAGACCTAGAAACACCAATGTCATAGGTACCAAATGGGTGTTTAGGAACAAATCCGATGAGGATGGCAACATTGTGGGAAACAAAGCTAGGCTTGTTGCCCAAGGATACTCTCAAATTGAGGGGTAATGACTTTGATGAGACTTTTGCTCCCGTTGCCTGCCTTGAGTCCATAAGGCTTCTCTTGTCCATTTCTTGAGTGTACAAGTTCAAATTATACCAAATGGATGTCAAGAGTGCCTTCATCAATGGCTTATTTCATGAGGAAGTGTTTATTGAGCAACCCAATGGGTTTATGGATCCATACCACCTCTCTTATATCTATCGCCTCAAGAAGGCTCTATATGGGTTGAAATAAGCATCGAGGGCTTGGTATGAGCGCCTCACTCTTTATCTTGTTGATAATGGCTACTCTAGAGGTAATGTTAACAGGACATTGTTCATCAAGTGCACTAAAGATGAGCTATTCATAGCTCAAATTTATGTTGATGACATTTTTTTTAGTTCCACCAACAACTTAAAAGTGCAACAATTTATTGATGTCATGTCTCGTGAGTTTGAAATGAGCATGGTTGGTGAACTAAATTACTTCATAGGCTTGCATATTAAGCAAATGCATGATGGGATCTTCATATCACAAGCTAAATATGCACGGAGCCTAGTGAAGAAGTTTGGCCTTGAGAATGCCAAACATTGTGACACACCCATGACCACCACCTTGAAACTAAGCAGAGATGCTAGTAGAAAGGATGTTGATCAAAATTTATATCGTGGCATGATAAGTAGCTTGCTTTACTTGACCGCAAGTAGGCCCAATATATCATTTAGTATGGGTATTTGTGCTAGGTTCCAAGCTAGTCCCAAAGAGTCTCACCTTGTTATGGTGAAGAGGATCATTCAATTTTTGAATGGTACCTAAAATCATGGAATTTGGCACTCCTTTGACACTAATCCAAGTCTTGTTAGATTTAGTGATGCCAATTAAGCGGGAAATTGTGATGATAGGAAGAGTACATCCGGTGGTTGCTTCTTCCTTGGGAACAATTTGGTCTCTTGGTTTTACAAGAAGCAAAATTCAATTTCACTATCCACGGCCGAGGCGGAATACATTGCCACTGGTAGTGCTTGCACTCAATTGATGTGGATGAAACAAATGCTAGCCGATTATGACTTAGAGTAAGGTACTCTCACATTGTTTTGTGACAACATGGGTGCCATAAACATTTCCAAAAATCCCGTCCAACACTCTAGGACTAAGCACATTGACATTAGACACCATTTCATAAGAGAGCTAGTTGAGAGCAAAACCATTGCATTGGAACATGTGGGAACAAATGACCAACTAGCGGATTTGTTTATAAAGCCCTTAGACACCCTTAGTGTTAGGATTATGCTCAATAGCAAGAGTGTAATGTTGTAATTAACAATCTTTTTCATATTAATAAAGAGATTTCTGGTTTAACAAATCGTATAGCATTTATAGTTTATATTATAATTGTCAAAGTAAATAATCATAAGGTCTAAAGACTATGGGAAAAGAAGAATTGTTCGTACATCTGGATATGTATGTGGTAGACACAATTCTTTAGTTAGTCTTGAATAATGTTCACAACTTAAGTTAAAGGTTGGGCACCTTTATCTTGTTAAAGTTGTAGAATTCTTTTGCTAGCATTTGAGTGGGATCAAATGAGATATGATGAGTCTAAAATCATCGGAGTGTCTTCGAGCAAAAGGATCTAGTGCACTGGGTGCATTGAACTGGATCACAATGAAAAGCTTTATCTAGAACCGTCAATAGATAATAGTCTTTTCATTATCAGGACAATCGGAGAGTCTATCTTAATCCTGAGATAAATGATGGACTTATGGTTGCAAGTGATATCATTTGAGTTATCAATGAGTACGATTATATCGCATAGTCTATCCTCGATAGTTTGGTGATATTCATTTGTTAATCGATAGAGGACTTCATTTATAGATATGGACATCGTGGCTCCATTTAATTAAATGAGAGTATAATATCATCATATGGATGTTTTGAGGTAATTGGATATTAAATCTCAACGTTGAGTTTTCAATAGTGTCTATTGAAAACATGGCTTCTGGACAAGTCAAATATCCAAGTTCAAAACGTGGTCATATGAGTAAATATGGTAACTTGGAGAGTTATAGGCGGTCTATGAACTCTTGGCGATTACTGATATTAATCACGAGGATACACTATCTCCAATATGATTGTCTAGGGTATGAATGAGGAGCATCTTCCTTTTCTATCTTTATTTAAGAGTTCAGTTTTAGCTCTTTAGTGGAATGAGTTAAAATTAATGTATCGGACCTAAGTGAATCATTTGTTGATTGTGATTAGGTTATATCTATTGAAGCTTAAATTTAGATGGCCCGCCAAGATCCCCAATCCACACGGACTTGCATGGATCACTTGATATATTCTACCGGACCAATTTAAGGGTCCATCTAGAATTGCATTTAATATATTAAGAATATAATTTGCACATTATTTAAGTAATGGGCTGCTCAATTATATTAATATATTAATGAAAGACATGTGGGCTTGTTTCTTTTAGTAAGAATGGGTCTGGTTCACATGTGGGCTTTTTATTTAAAGTTCAATGGATTAAATGAAATAAGAAAATAATGTTAGGCCCAATCTTAATCAAGTGGGGCGGCAAGGTTAAAATTTTAACCTAAAATATTATTTTGTTTCATTTGTTTTAATTAAATAAGAATTAATTAATTTATTGATTAATTGTTTAATTAAAGAAACAAATCTTTCCTAAAAGTAAAAGACTTGTTTGACAAGGAAATAAATAAATTAGTTTTATTTATTTAATCAAATAAGGAGTCTTTTTATTTAGTCAAAATAAAAGAATAAAAATCAAGGAGTTCGATTAGGGTTTGAAGTCTATTAAGTTGAAAAGAATTAGGGTTGAATTTAAGTCACCCTATATAAGTGACATTATAGAATTCGGCCAACCCTAATCTTAGACTACATAGAATTCGGCAACCCTAAAGGAAAAAGAAGAAAAAATTCGGCCAACCTATATATGTGTTCTTATAGGGTTCGGCCACCACAATCCATTGTGCTTGAGTTTTTTTTTATTTCTTTCTTCTTCTTCTTAATTCCAAGAGAGAGTTTTTATTCTAAAAAGACAAAAGAGAGTGTGAAATTATTTTTTGATAGTATACTATTGCTTAATCATCAATAAGCTTGTGTATACGATATCGATCTAGGTTCACGCGAGTTTCGATCATTAGATTGAGAACTCAAAAGTGACCGGATTAATTTTTGACATTCTTTTGATTGTTTTGTGACTAACAAAGAAAAGAAAGTTTTTTGTTTGGTCCATTCACAGGTTTGCAATTCAAAGAAAAGGGAGACCACGCTCCTAGGTGATCCACGTTCGTGCTCGGATTGAAGGTC
Organism: Acer negundo; assembly: GCA_035582765.1. NCBI lineage: Eukaryota > Viridiplantae > Streptophyta > Magnoliopsida > Sapindales > Sapindaceae > Acer > Acer negundo. The sequence goes on along the minus strand of CM069231.1, from coordinate 19,602,475 downwards.
TTGCGGATTACCATCGACGTAAGTCAATCGGATCACGCGACAAAAGGTAATTTACTTTTGTTAACATATATGCATGTTTATTGATTAAAAGGGTTTACGGTTCATAAAGGAAAAATTTTAAAAGTCACTAAATCGTTTTTAGTATCGCTTCCGCTGCGTTTACCACTTTTATTTATTATTTTTCCCTACACTTAGATCTGGAAACCTTAGCAAGTCTATTAGGATTTGTCACTTGGGTTGAAATGGTAGGTCTTGACCCCATGTGGGGAGCTCAAGCAAAGAGAGCAAAGTTGCATGATCATGCATTGTGCTACATTGATAAATTTTATGCCACTTATTTATTTGCTTGAGATGATTGAGTGTGCTTGCCTATATTTTTTTTTTTTTTTTGTCTTAATAAGTGTGCTACATTGCCTTGCTTGTAATCCATGTCATATTTATGTTCAAACATGCATTTTTGGACTAAGAGATGTACTTTGATAGTACTTTTGAATGACCTATAATTGATCTCCATGACATGATTATTCTTGTTAATGACATGCTTAAGATGAAAAATGTGAGTTGAAAAATGTAAAATATTTGATTGTTAAATCTTGATTGCAAATATGTATGCAAAAGCAATATTGAGACATAAATAAATAAGGATCTTAAAATTCAAAGTCTCTCTTTCTTTATTGGTAGAACGAGGCTACTATCAAACGGGTATGTCACCCGAAAAAATCAAATAGGGTGCAAAGTCACTCATGTCTTGTTTTGCTTATAAAGTTGGATATAGTTGCTCTTTAAATTGAAATGCTTAAACTCTATATCCTTGCTTTTTCCATGACAAAGGGTGAAATTGGTTTGAATTCTTTTGGAAACCCTTGTTGTTTGCTTTGCCAAATACCATTGTTTTTGAACTTGAATGCAACATGTCTTACATGCAAAACATCTTTGTCACACATTTTTCTTGAAATAAAACTCCTTAAATCTCTCTTCCTTATTTGAGTTGCATAAAGTTACTTATATGATTATGCATATGTTTTTTGTGCTTCAAGCTTTCCTTACTAATGTTTAACTATTAGGGGAGACTCTCTTTGCCTATCTCATGACAAAAATGGGGAGTAAAGTTGAGGAGATTTTATGCCATTCTTGGCATTGCATTTAGGTGGAGTTGAGAGAGAGTATCTCATGTTGGGATTGCATTTATGGGGAGTTGTATTGCATTGCATGATTACATTATTTGATTATATTTTTTTTGTTAAGGCAATTGCAAATGCTCTTTCTTGTTATAAGCACCTCACACACACTTGCTTTTGGAAGGTATTTTTCTTGTTGATTGTGTGTAGGTTGTTTCTTTTCTACAAGTTTTGGATTGACTTGAAGATGCTCAAGACTTAGTATAGGAGCTTTATTATATTGTAGAAAAATTTTGTTGACCAACAATTTTTTTTGTTTTTGTTTTTGTGAGGTTGTTAAGTGAGTAGTGGTTTTGTCACGAAATAGCCAAATGGGGAGATTGTAAGTGCTCAGTTTTTAATTGGCTTATTTCGTTAACATAATCACAATGGGGTTCAATTATGTAAGGGCAGCTAAGGATTGAAGATATTCTTCTCAAATGCTACTGGACTCATTGTGGACATCAAGAGCTTCAAGAAAGGTAGTTTGCTAGTCTTAACTCTTAGTTGAAGAGATTTAGTTGCGCACATACACTACTCTAGCATGCATGTGTGATTATTGCATTTTGAGTGTATGTATGCCACATTTCACACTTGCACAAATTTTCTATGTTTGATTGTGTATAAGTGTAATGTGTTGGTCCTTGCACCAGCGTAGACTCGCGCAGTGCGCTAGTCATCATGCGCCAGACCAGCGAACACACCAACGCAACCTTGGTAGAGGATGTGCGTTGTTCGTGCACTGGACGTCATGCGCAGCACACCATCGCAATATTCCTAAAGGTTGTGCACTGGTCATGCGCATGACGACAAGCGCATAGACCGGCGCAATAGGCGAGAATCTAAACCATTTTTTTTTTCCAAAACGATCTCACTTTACTTGGATCTTATATATATATATATATGTGTGTGTATATGTGTGCATTTTGATAGCCTTTGGTCATTTTTTAGAGCAAAAGAAGTGACTTCAAAGCAAATGTACCAAGACTTGATCTTTATGATTCAAAACACAAAACCCATCATCCTTTCATGATTCATACATCATCTAGCATGTTCTAGGTATGATTTCTTATGGGTTTTCATTGTTTCGCACATGACTTGTAGTTAGAACATTATCTTCATCTTTTACATGTTCTTACTTTACAAGATTGCATCTTTGTTACTTGGCTAGTTTCAAGAATGCTTTTTTATTGTGTTTTGAGAGTTGTTTGTGATATCTATTGCATATAGAATTTGATTTGCACATATAGCTAAGTTGTATGCATGTCAGATAGCTACATTATATCTAGGAATGTTTTTGGCATGTTCATCCATGCCTAGATAAACTTAAATGTTTGACTTTGCAATTAAACACTTGAATATTGTTCATATTCACCTTAGGTTGTTTATCTCTTCTCTTTCAGAGTTAAGTTTTGTGACTACTGATCGAACCAAAATTGGTAAGATTTTGGCCTTCATTTCCTTCTCCTGTTACTTGATTCTCGGGCAATATCCCATGATTTAATGGTGTGAATTAAGTTTTTTCAGGAATTTCTAAAGATCATGGGCACTGGAGTAATTTTGGTCAATTTAGGGCAAAAGTGTAAATTATGAAGAAAAGATTGAAGTTATCGAAATATTGGAAGAGAACATGGGAGCATTGTGTAATTGTCCAGGCAAATCAGCAAGGGGCGCCACGCCATATTAGTGAAACGGTGCGTTTAAGAGGCTGTTTGGGCTTCTAAATCCACTCCATTCCAATTCGAAATGCACCCAAAAAGAAAACAACAGCCCATGCCACCAACATTAGTGAAACGGTGCATTTTGAGAAGTGGGCTTTAGCCTCTAAACGCACCCTAGACCATTCTTAAGTGCTGCCCATGAAAGGACTCAAGTCTTAGTGTACCTTAGTGCACTTCTAAATGATACCCATATAAGACAAAAGAGAAGCAGTCTGCGTGCACCCGCTGGCATAGCTAAATGCACCCCCTCCTTCATCTTCTTCCTCTCGCCTGGCCTCATGGACGAGCTGCAAGCTTCCAAACCCTAGCCGCTGGAAGTCACGATTTTTCGGCCTACCCCCGACCGAGTCTAGTCCTAAACGAACGGCAAGGTCAGCGGCAACCTGGTCGTTGACGTCTCGGCTCCCCAAAAACCACCGGAATCCAAGCCTCAATCACGCCTTATGTCGCCACTTACCAAATCGTGACCACACAGCGAAATTAATTGTCGCGATTTGCTCTTCGATGTCGCCACAGCGACCCCATAACGACAGATATGAATTTCTGCACATGATGGAGTCGCCATTTTTGTCGCCTAATTGTCGCCATGAAACTCACAGCGAACACATCCTCTGTTCAATTCTAATTGGTGGGGAAAATTCCAGGAATAGGGGTCAAAATAGAAATTTGACAAATATAGGGGTATTTTGGTAATTAACCATCCGAACCTAATTTGATATCCCTATAAATTCATCACTATTTTCTCCTTTTAGAAAACTCTTGAAAACCAAGAAACCTCCTTCTTCAACCATTCCTAATCCCACCATTCTCCTCTCCAATAAACACTTAGATATCTTCACATAAATCATTCATCTCCATCCATTTTCTCCACACTTTTCCTTTGTCACTTTCCATATGACTCTATCTATCTAGACACCTCCTCAACATCCAATCTTTGCACTAGCCACAACAAGGAAGCTCAAGGGAGGATCAAGCCTACAAGAGAGACTCATGGGTGATTTCTCTACATTTTACTTCGTTTTCTTGTTTGTGAATATGTGTAATTAAAGCCCCTTTCTAGGGGATGATTTGATTGACTATTTGGACATTGTGTATTTATTTAAGCTTTGAATATTATGTTTATGCAGTTTATGTTTTATTTACTTTTTAATTATATCTTGCACTTATGTGATTAATTGAGTATCAACACACTTAGTTGATTACAATATGTTGTAGGATTATTTGTGATAAAATTGATTAAGCATTGACACACTTGATTGATTGAAGCACATAGTGAGTAGGAGGCTTTTAGAGGGTAGGCCTACCATGATTTCCTAGGCCATTCGATCGACACTAATCGATCCCATCTTGACCCCCTTTCCATAATCGGGTAGGCATTTTGGTGGGAAGTTGTTTAGGTTCGTAGTGATGACCTAAACAACACTTTCGAATGAGATTGGTCCTTTATTGTGTATATTGCACGTTTATGAAGTTTTGAATAAATTGCTCAATTGTCCGCTAGCTATTCTATCATTTCCCTAGAATTCCTTTTAATTGTTTATCCACTCTCATATCTAGATTGTTATATTGGATTTCTATCTAATCTTATTCTCTATACTTTTTGTTAATTTTATTTTACATGTATGTTTGGTGTTTTCTCAAACCACAAACTATCAAACTACCATGATTTATTTTAATTGCATTTTAGATTAGTTAAATAATTCAACTAATCACTCTATTTCCCCATGGAATGATCTTTAACTTACCGTTTTACTTCCTTTCAAAACTTGGAGCACATTGCTTTGGATTTTCATTATAAACATCTTTTGATAATTCGCAATTCGGAAACAACACAAAAAGCGAGTCATCTAATTGGCGCCGCTGCCGTGGAATTAAAGCGATAGTTGAATCAATTAACTTTTCTTAGTAGTGGTTAGTTTAGATTTTATTAATTTTTAGTTTTGTTAACCGAAATTTACCAATGGGGTGGAAATACAATTAACAACTTTAAAGGACCATGATCACAAATGAACACGGTCGAAGGGGTATCACATAGTTCGATAACTATGATTTCCAGTAACATGAATTTCTATGTAATAATGGTTGAGATGATGAATGAATGACTATATTATATCATATAAGAAGATTACACTACTTTTTTTTTTTTTTGACGTAGTATTAAAATAACATAAAGTATAACTCCCCGCCGATCACTGAGACGAAGTCTGACACAGTCATCGATGGAGATCTCGTGCAAGTCGATAAGTAGAGAAAAACGGTAGGTTTAGGGTTCTGAAAAAAGTCCTCCTTTTAGTTGAGTATAATGCCATATATATAGGTATTGTTTCTTGTCATGCACTCTTATTTCTTCGATCTAGGGTTTCAGCAATTTATAGGACTTTCCTTTACGGTCAGTGAGAATGTCACATAAATTTTAATCCCTAGAATCAAGTGATTCCTTCTTGGGAGGATTCTAACAGACTCTGTTTACAATTGGTATTCTTAAGTGGCGGGAATGAGTCAACCTCTTTAATGATAAAACACTGGCGTTTTTAGACCTTGGTAGCATCTCTTACCGGCATTTTAGCGAACTAATTCTAGGTGGTGTCAGGGTACACATGCACTCCTCTTCATGTTAGGACATGGCTCCTAATGATCTCTTGGTTGTCTTGGATTCGGGATACCGGTTGATGCTGCGACGGGGTATCAAGGAGACATAATAGTGGGGTACCCGGTTTATGTAGAAGTGGGATGCCTGGTCTACGTAAATATGGGATACCTGGTCTATATAGAAACGGGGCACCCGGTCTGAGCAGAAGCGGGATACCTGGACTGTGTAGAGGCGGGGTAATAGGACAATGTAGCGTGGTTTGTAGGATCTCGATTTCTATTTCTTCTGATACTTTGGAGTCTTTATGCTTTCGATCCTGACTTAGCTTAACTCTTGTTAGGATTATGCTCAATAGCAAGAGTGTAATGTTGTAATTAACAATCTTTTTCATATTAATAAAGTGATTTCTGGTTTAACAAATCGTATAGCATTTATAGTTTGTATTATAATTGTCAAAGTAAATAATCATAAGGTCTAAAGACTAAGGGAAAAGAAGAATTGTTCGTACATCTGGATATGTATGTGGTAGACACAATTCTTTAGTTAGTCTTGAATATTGTTCACAACTTAAGTTAAAGGTTGGGCACCTTTATCTTGTTAAAGTTGTAGAATTCTTTTGCTAGCATTTGAGTGGGATCAAATGAGATATGATGAGTCTAAAATAATCGGAGTGTCTTCGAGCAAAAGGATCTAGTGCACTGGGTGCATTGAACTGGATCACAATGAAAAGCTTTATCTAGAACCGTCAATAGATAATAGTCTTTTCATTATCAGGACAATCGGAGAGTCTATCTTAATCCTGAGATAAATGATGGACTTATGGTTGCAAGTGATATCATTTGAGTTATCAATGAGTACGATTATATCGCATAGTCTATCCTCGATAGTTTGGTGATATTCATTTGTTAATCGATAGAGGACTTCATTTATAGATATGGACATCGTGGCTCCATTTAATTAAATGAGAGTATAATATCATAATATGGATGTTTTGAGGTAATTGGATATTAAATCTCAACGTTGAGTTTTCGATAGTGTCTATTGAAAACATGGTTTCTGGACAAGTCAAAATATCCAAGTTCAAAACATGGTCATATGAGTAAATATGGTAACTTGGAGAGTTATAGGCAGTCTATGAACTCTTGGCGATTACTGATATTAATCACGAGGATACACTACCTCCAATATGATTGTCTAGGGTATGAATGAGGAGCATCTTCCTTTTCTATCTTTATTTAAGAGTTCAGTTTTAGCTCTTTAGTGGAATGAGTTAAAATTAATGGATCGGACCTAAGTGAATCATTTGTTGATTGTGATTAGGTTATGTCTATTGAAGCTTAAATTTAGATGGCCCGCCAAGATCCCCAATCCACACGGACTTGCATGGATCACTTGATATATTCTACCGGACCAATTTAAGGGTCCATCTAGAATTGCATTTAATATATTAAGAATATAATTTGCACATTATTTAAGTAATGGGCTGCTCAATTATATTAATATAATAATGAAAGACATGTGGGCTTGTTTCTTTTAGTAAGAATGGGTCTGGTTCACATGTGGGCTTTTTTATTTAAAGTCCAATGGATTAAATGAAATAGGAAAATAATATTAGGCCCATCTTATATATAAGTGGGGCGGCTAGGTTAAAGTTTTGACCTAAAAATATTATTTTGTTTCATTTGTTTTAATTAAATAAAATTAATTGATTTATTGATTAATTGTTTAATTAAAGAAACAAATCTTTCCTAAAAGTAAAAGACTTGTTTGATAAGTAAATAAATAAATTAGTATTAATTATTTAATCAAATAAGGAGTCTTTTTTTTTATTATTTAGTCAAATAAAAGAATAAAATAAAAGAGTTGGATTAGGGTTTGAAGTCTATAAAGTTAAAAAGAATTAGGGTTGAATTTCAGTCACCCTATATAAGTGACATGATGAAATTCGGCCAACCCTAATTAGATACTACATAGAATTCGGCAACCCTAAAGGAAAAAGAAGAAAAATTCGGCCAACCTATATATATGTTCTTATAGGGTTCGGCCACATCAATTAATTGGTGCTTGAGTTTTTATTTTCTTTTTTCTTCTTCTTAATTCTAAGAGAGTTTTTATTCTAGAGAGACAAAAAGGAGTGAAAAATTATTCTTTGATAGTGTACAATTGCTTAAACATCAATAAGCTTGTGTATACGATATCGATATAGGTTCACGCGAGTTTCGATCATAAGATTGTGAACTCAAAAGTGACCGGAATAATTTTGACATTCTTTTGATTGTTTTGTGACTAACAAAGAAAAGAAAGTATTTGTTTGGTCCATTCACAGGTTTGCAATTCAAAGGAAAGGGAGACCACACTCCTAGGTGATCCACGTTCGTGCTCGGATTGAAGGTCTTGCGGATTACCATCGACGTAAGTCAATCGGATCACGCGACAAGGTAATTTACTTTTGTTGATATATATGCATGTTTATTGATTAAAAGGGTTTAAGGTTCATAAAGGAAAAATTTTAAAAGTCACTAAATCGTCTTTAGTATCGCTTCCGCTGCGTGTAACACTTTTATTTGTTTATTTTTCCCTACAAACTCGATATGCATCCCGATGTACTAGCTTGGATTTTATCCAAGAGGTAGTCGAATGCTGCCTACTGAAGTTTTTCCTCCTTGATCTGGGATGAAAAATTCTTCTTTGGTCCTTGGCCAAATTTGGCGGTTAACAAGTCTCTTAGTTGTTTTTAGTCCTTTTAGTTTCTTTTTTACTTCTTTGGTATTTTTTATTTCTTTTTGTTTCAGGATTCTATTAATTTCCTCACAGATTACCAAGGGCAGAGCTATGAGACTCATGGGAATAGCTTCAATACAGATTGGTGGATTAACTAAGATTCCTTCTCATCATACCAATCGAACACCATTGAAGATGAGAGGAAAAATTTCATGGAGAATCATTTTCGGGAGATTGAGAACATCCAAGCATCTCAACATGAAACCATGGAGTTTTTCCAATCTGCACAACAAGCACATGAGAAGAAGATTACCAACCGTGTGTTACTTACTCGGTCGGATCAATCACTAGAATCGGTCTATCCCAAGCAAGGGAGGACAAGGAGCCATGTACACACTCTTGTACAAGTATATAAGTGTAGGGAAAAATAATAAATAAAAGTGGTAAACGCAGCGGAAGCGATACTAAAAACGATTTAGTGACTTTTAAAATTTTTCCTTTATGAACCTTAAACCCTTTTAATCAATAAACATACATATATGTTAACAAAAGTAAATTACCTTTTGTCGCGTGATCCGATTGACTTACGTCGATGGTAATCCGCAAGACCTTCAATCCGAGCACGAACGTGGATCACCTAGGAGCGTGGTCTCCCTTTTCTTTGAATTGCAAACCTGTGAATGGACCAAACAAAAAACTTTCTTTTCTTTGTTAGTCACAAAACAATCAAAAGAATGTCAAAATTATTCCGGTCACTTTTGAGTTCACAATCTTATGATCGAAACTCGCGTGAACCTAGATCCATATCGTATACACAAGCTTATTGATGTTTAAGCAATTGTATACTATCAAAGAATAATTTTTCACTCCTTTTTGTCTCTCTAGAATAAAAACTCTCTTAGAATTAAGAAGAAGAAGAAAGAAAATAAAAACTCAAGCACCAATTAATTGATCTGGCCGAACCCTATAAGAACATATATATATAGGTTGGCCGAATTTTTCTTCTTTTTCCTTTAGGGTTGCCGAATTCTATATAGTATCAAATTAGGGTTGGCCGAATTTCATCATGTCACTTATATAGGGTGACTGAAATTCAACCCTAATTCTTTTTAACTTTATAGACTTCAAACCCTAATCCAACTCTTTTATTTTTATTCTTTTATTTGACTAAATAAAAAAAAAACTCCTTATTTGATTAAATAAATAATACTAATTTATTTATTTACTTATCAAACAAGTCTTTTACTTTTAGGAAAGATTTGTTTCTTTAATTAAACAATTAATCAATAAATCAATTAATTTTTATTTAATTAAAACAAATGAAACAAAATAATATTTTAGGTTAAAATTTTAACCTTGCCGCCCCACTTGATTAAGATTGGGCCTAACATTATTTTCTTATTTCATTTAATCCATTGGACTTTAAATAAAAAGCCCACATGTGAACCAGACCCATTTTTACTAAAAGAAACAAGCCCACATGTCTTTCATTAATATATTAATATAATTGAGCAGCTCATTACTAAAATAATGTGCAAATTATATTCTTAATATATTAAATGCAATTCTAGATGGACCCTTAAATTGGTCGGTAGAATATATCAAGTGATCCATGCAAGTCCGTGTGGATTGGGGATCTTGGCGGGCCATCTAAATTTAAGCTTCAATAGACATAACCTAATCACAATCAACAAATGATTCACTTAGGTCCGATCCATTAATTTTAACTCATTCCACTAAAGAGCTAAAACTGAACTCTTAAATAAAGATAGAAAAGGAAGATGCTCCTCATTCATACCCTAGACAATCATATTGGAGATAGTGTATCCTCGTGATTAATATCAGTAATCGCCAAGAGTTCATAGACCGCCTATAACTCTCCAAGTTACCATATTTACTCATATGACCACGTTTTGAACTTGGATATTTTGACTTGTCCAGAAGCCATGTTTTCAATAGACACTATCGAAAACTCAACGTTGAGATTTAATATCCAATTACCTCAAAACATCCATATGATGATATTATACTCTCATTTAATTAAATGGAGCCACGATGTCCATATCTATAAATGAAGTCCTCTATCGATTAACAAATGAATATCACCAAACTATCGAGGATAGACTATGCGATATAATCGTACTCATTGATAACTCGAATGATATCACTTGCAACCATAAGTCCATCATTTATCTCAGGATTAAGATAGACCCTCCGATTGTCCTGATAATGAAAAGACTATTATCTATTGACGGTTCTAGATAAAGCTTTTCATTGTGATCCGGTTCAATGCACCCAGTGCACTAGATCCTTTTGCTCGAAGACACTCCGATGATTTTAGACTCATCATATCTCATTTGATCCCACTCAAATGCTAGCAAAAGAATTCTACAACTTTAACAAGATAAAGGTGCCCAACCTTTAACTTAAGTTGTGAACAATATTCAAGACTAACTAAAGAATTGTGTCTACCACATACATATCCAGATGTACGAACAATTCTTCTTTTCCCATAGTCTTTAGACCTTATGATTATTTACTTTGACAATTATAATACAAACTATAAATGCTATACGATTTGTTAAACCAGAAATCACTTTATTAATATGAAAAAGATTGTTAATTACAACATTACACTCTTGCTATTGAGCATAATCCTAACAATCTCCCACTTGCGCTATAGCAAATGTGTCATATCTCTCAAGCCCGTATTCTCTAGATGCCCATCGAAACTCTTCTGAGCTAGAGCCTTTGTGAAGGGATCCGCTAGATTTTCTGCTGACGCGATTTTGGTAATCGTCACGTCACCTCTTTGAACAATCTCCCTTAAAAGATGATACTTTCTTTCAATGTGTTTACCTCTCTTGTGACTTCTTGGTTCTTTCGAATTAGCCACTGCTCCACTGTTGTCACGGTAGATAGTGATCTGCTTATTCGCACTAGGAACCACTTCTAAGTCAATCAAGAATTGGCGGAGCCAAACAGCCTCTTTGGCAGCTTCGCATGCAGCAACATACTCAGCTTCCATGGTGGAATCGGCAATACAAGATTGCTTGATACTCCTCCATATAACTGCTCCTCCTCCAATAGTAAACACAGCCCCTGATGTGGATTTTCTGGAGTCAGAATCTGATTGGAAATCAGAATCTGTATACCCAACGGGAACCAAATCCCCTCCAGAGTATACAAGCATATTATCTCTCGTTCTCTTAAGATACTTGAAAATATGCTTGACTACCGTCCAGTGATCAGGTCCGGGTTTCGATTGAAACCTGCTAACTATGCCAACAGCAAAACAAATATCTGGTCTAGTACAGAGCATTGCATACATGAGACTTCCAACTGCCGAGGCATATGGAACTCTACTCATGAATTGCTCTTCATGCTCATTCTTAGGAACTTGTTCCTTAGAAAGCTTGATTCCATGTTTGAAAGGTAACATACCTTTCTTGGAATCCTGCATGGAAAACCTAGACAAGATTTGTCTATGTATGAAGCTTGGGATAATGCAATCGTTCTATTCTTTCTATCCCTTATTACTTGGATACCTAGAATAAAACTTGCTTCTCCTAAGTCCTTCATATCAAATTGTTTTGCTAACCATTCTTTTACTGATGTCAATACACCTACATCGTTTCCAATGAGTAGTATATCATCAACATAAAGAATCAGGAAAACCAACTTGTCACCTTTAATCCTTTTGTATACACAAGGTTCGTCAGGATTCTGAATAAATCCAAAACCTTTGACAGCTTGATCAAACCTTATGTTCCAGGATCTGGATGCTTGCTTTAATCCATATATGGATTTCTGCAACTTGCATACCTTATCCACTTGGCCCTTTTCAATGAATCCCTCTGGTTGCATCATGTAGATGCTTTCGTCAAGACTTCCATTTAGGAAAGCTGTCTTGACGTCCATTTGCCAAATCTCTAAATCTAAAGATGCTGCAATGGATAAGAGTATCCTAATGGATTTAAGCATGGCCACAGGAGAGAAGGTTTCCTCGTAATCGATACCTTCTTTCTGTGTATACCCTTTAGCTACCAATCTAGCTTTAAAGGTTTCCACCTTTCCATCCATACCTCTTTTCCTCTTGTATACCCACTTGCACCCAATGGGTTTTATCCCTTTAGGCAAGTCTACAAGGGACCAGACTTTGTTATCGAACATAGATTCAATCTCGGATTGCATTGCCTTTTGCCAATGGCGACTATCAACATCCTCCATAGCTTCCTTGTACGTATAGGGATCATCGTCGTCCGGGAGATTCTCCACTGATTCTCCCAGACCGATGTATCTTTCGGGTTGTGTTCTAACCCTCCCACTACGACGAGGAATGGTAGGTTGTTGATCTTGTGTTGGATCGGAACTTACAATTGGGTTAGGTTGTGTAACCTCTCGTGGAATTGTATCTCCTGACATCTCATTCAGGACAATTCTACTTCTAGGCACAGAATCATTCATATAGTCCTTTTCCAGAAATTTAGCATTTGTCGAAACAAATACTTTAAGATCTGAAGGACTATAGAAATAATATCCTTTAGTTTCTTTTGGATACCCTACAAATATACATGTTTCTGAACGGGACTCCATCTTTTCTGTCTTTCCTTTTAACACATGCGCAGGACAACCAAATATTCTTAAGTGTTATAAACTAGGCTTGCGCCCAGTCCACAACTCATGCGGTGTTTTAGGAACAGACTTAGATGGTACATCGTTTAGAATGTATATAGCAGTTTGTAAAGCATATCCCCAAAAAGAAATAGGAAGCGTTGAATAACTCAACATAGACCTAACCATATCCAAAGAGTTCTATTTCTCCTTTCTGCTACCCCATTCTGTTGAGGTGTACCTGGTGCAGAAAACTGAGAAACTATCCCATTATCAATAAGATATTGCTGAAACTCACCAGATAGATATTCTCCACCACGATCAGATCTCAAGATTTTTATGTGTTTCTCAAGCTGATTTTCCACTTCAGCTTTGAATGCTTTGAACATGTCAAAAGCATCCGACTTATGTCTCATGAGATACACATAACCAAATCTTGAGTAATCATCCGTGAAGGTGATGAAGTACTCATATCCACCTCTAGCTTGAATGCTTATAGGTCCACATACATCAGTGTGTATCAATCCTAAACATTCAGTGGCTCTTGCACCTTTGGCAGAGAACGTCCTTTTGGTCATTTTACCTTCCAAACAAGATTCACAAGTTGGTAGATCATCAACCTTTAAGTCACTTAAAGGTCCGTCACTTACCAATCTTTTAATCCTATTAAGGTTAATATGACCTAAGCGTAAATGCCAAAGGTAGGTTTCATCTGTTGATAATTTTACTCTTTTATGATTAGGTTCCGTTATTTCTGTGTCTAACGAGTGAGAGATATTTCTATGCAAAAAGTATAGACCGTTTTCCAATGTACCTTGGCAAATAATTTTGTCATTCTTACTAATAATAAAAACTTTATTAAAAGTAACCGAATATCCAAATTTATTCAAACAAGAAACTGAAATTAAATTCCTCTTGAATTGAGGTACATAATAAACGTCTATTAAATCTAAATGCCTTCTAGAATCCAAATAAAGTCTAATATCTCCCACTGCACTTGCAGACACTAACGTTCCGTTGCCCAAGCGCAAATTGATTTCATTCTTACTCAGCTTTCTCCTTTCTTGAAACCCCTGCAAGGAATAACAAACATGATTAGTGGCTCCTGAGTCTATGATCCAAGAATCTGTAGAATCCGCCAAAAAACATGTTTCTAGATAATTCAAATTACCTTCTTCCTTCTTGTTCTGGGACTTTGGGCAATTTCTCTTCCAATGTCCCTTTTCACCACAAAGGAAGCATTTCCCTTTGATCTTGGTTACTTTCTTGGTCTCCTTCTTGATAGGCCCAAGTTGCTTTTTCTTCTGTTGTTTCTTGACCTTTTGACGGGCCTTAACGGTAGCAACTTTACCAACCATATGAATCTCTTGACCTTTGCCTTTCACAAGGATCTTTTCAGCACTTTGAACATCTTGCATCAGGCCTTGTAAGGTGTATTCCTTTTTGTTCAAAGTGTAGTCCAATTTGAACTGATCAAAGGAATCTGACAATGAATTGACAACCATATCAATCTTTGTCTCACCATCTATCTCAGCGCCATGCAGTTCAGCAATGTTGAGATGTGCTATGACTTTCATCATGTGATCTTTCACAGCCTGTCCAGGTTTCATCCTAAGATTCATAAAAGCAGTCACTGCCTCTCTCTTAGTCGTCCTAGACTTCATAGCAAACATCTCCTCTAGAGACATCATTATATCAGCAGCGGACTCCATTCCTTCATGCTGCTGTTGCAACACGTCGGAGATAGTGGCCATAATGTAACATTTTGCCATATCATCTGAAGTCTTCCACTGCTCATACTCATCTCTATACATTATGCTAGATTCATTATTAGGAGCAGGTGGTTTAGGAGTAGTTAGAACAAACTTATGTTTTTCACTTTGCAGCAACAACCCAATTTTCCTTTTCCATGTGACATAATTATCTCCAGTTAAAGTATTATCTTTCAGGATGTTCATAAGTGATGAGGTCATGATTTTTGAACAAAACATATATAAGTAAATAATCATGATAAAGCACTTTTAAATATTTATCTTGAATTAAATAAATAACTCAATCATAAAATTCAACGGTGATCTAACACCCATAAATGTTACACCTCCTTTGTGAGTTCGTACCATTTACTAGTTAGACTAGGTCCCACCTAATTGTTAACATAACAACCAGCGTTTTCAATTTTATCCTTGCAATTTTATTAACAAGAACTCTTGGGAGGATATCAATAAAATTACATTGAGTGTGTTACCAAGATATCGACCCTCAATTTTCTCTCACGAAAATCCCTCCTTGGGGAGTAGATCTCGTTTGAGTCCATTGTCTAGTCTATCCTTGTAAGGAAGTATGTTGCTAAATTCCATTCATGGACGCCCCTTGGGGGGGATTACCAATAAATAATAAAGCTCAACTAATCTTGGAGGCCATAGGTGTTACCAAAACACCTTCTCCCACTCAATTATTTAAGGCGTGTGATTAAATCCCATAGAATAATTTATCGAGTTATCTAGATGCCAATTTAGATACCTAAATCATTCAATGCATGTTCATACCAAAAAGAGATAAATGCGTGGCACTCCTATTCTATATGTCATGTTATCATACAATAACAAATATTGTAATATTTAAGCATAAATTAAATAGCAACAACTTTGGCCCATCCTAGAAAAACAAGTAAATTACAATTTGTCAGGAATACAAGATCTTCAGGTGGCCCATCAACCATACGCTCATCCTTCGACCCAACCCACGGGCGAGCACAACTCACAACCCCACGAAGGGGCTGCTGTGTGCAGCCCATGAGGACTCCAGGGCTGCCGTGCGCAGCCCACCAAGCTTGGGCTTGCCATGCGCAGCCCAATCCACTCCTAGGGTGTGCACGGTGCTCGTTCATGGTTCCCGTTGCTTCGATTTGCTTCGTGTCTTCGAATTTTCAAGACCTTAACATATTTAGGCAGTATATATATAATAAATACTGCATTATTAATTTTTTTTTTTATTCACTGCAGTATTTTACAAACAAAAAACTGCACATACTAAAAAAAAATAAAAAAACTGCAGTAACCCTAAAAAAATACTTCACATATAAAAAAAATTAAAACCTAGCAATCTACCAAGAAAGAATTATGGCGATAATAGACCACCCTTCTTGTTACAACTCCGAAACAAAAATTACATTGAAAATCTAGGGCCAAAATCGAGCAATAACAAACCACATAAAACATATATAAATCCATACATCACATGTAATTATATATTTGAATACCTAGAGTGCCATCTCTTTATAAACATGCATAATCACAATAAAAAGAAATAGATCCACGTATATATACGTTAATTAATTAAAAGGGTTCAACCTAGGCTCTGATACCAATTGTAGGGAAAAATAATAAATAAAAGTGGTAAACGCAGCGGAAGCGATACTAATAACGATTTAGTGACTTTTAAAAATTTTCCTTTATGAACCTTAAACCCTTTTAATCAATAAACATGCATATATGTTAACAAAAGTAAATTACCTTTTGTCGCGTGATCCGATTGACTTACGTCTTACGTCGATGGTAATCCGCAAGACCTTCAATCCGAGCACGAACGTGGATCACCTAGGAGCGTGGTCTCCCTTTTCTTTGAACTGCAAACCTGTGAATGGACCAAACAAAAAACTTTCTTTTCTTTGTTAGTCACAAAACAATCAAAAGAATGTCAAAAATTATTCCGGTCACTTTTGAGTTCTCAATCTAATGATCGAAATTCACGTGAACCTAGATCGATATCGTATACACAAGCTTATTGATGATTAAGCAATAGTATACTATCAAAGAATAATTTCATACTCTCTTTTGTCTTTTTAGAATAAAAACTCTCTCTTGGAATTAAGAAGAAGAAGAAAGAAATAAAAAAACTCAAGTACCATAGATTGTGGTGGCCGAACCCTAAAAGAACACATATATAGGTTGGCCGAATTTTTTTCTTCTTTTTCCTTTAGGGTTGCCGAATTCTATGTTGTCTAAGATTAGGGTTGGCCGAATTCTATAATGTCACTTATATAGGGTGACTTAAATTCAACCCTAATTCTTTTCAACTTAATAGACTTCAAACCCTAATCGAACTCCTTTTATTCTTTTATTTTGACTAAATAAAAAGACTCCTTATTTGATTAAATAAATAAAACTAATTTATTTATTTCCTTGTCAAACAAGTCTTTTAGTTTTAGGAAAGATTTGTTTCTTTAATTAAACAATTAATCAATAAATTAATTAATTCTTATTTAATTAAAACAAATGAAACAAAATAATATTTTAGGTTAAAATTTTAACCTTGCCGCCCCACTTGATTAAGATTGGGCCTAACATTATTTTCTTATTTCATTTAATCCATTGGACTTTAAATAAAAAGCCCACATGTGAACCAGACCCATTCTTACTAAAAGAAACAAGCCCACATGTCTTTCATTAATATATTAATATAATTGAGCAGCCCATTACTTAAATAATGTGCAAATTATATTCTTAATATATTAAATGCAATTCTAGATAGACCCTTAAATTGGTCCGGTAGAATATATCAAGTGATCCATGCAAGTCCGTGTGGATTGGGGATCTTGGCGGGCCATCTAAATTTAAGCTTCAATAGACATAACCTAATCACAATCAACAAATGATTCACTTAGGTCCGATCCATTAATTTTAACTCATTCCACTAAAGAGCTAAAACTGAACTCTTAAATAAAGATAGAAAAGGAAGATGCTCCTCATTCATACCCTAGACAATCATATTGGAGATAGTGTATCCTCGTGATTAATATCAGTAATCGCCAAGAGTTCATAGACCGCCTATAACTCTCCAAGTTACCATATTTACTCATATGACCACGTTTTGAACTTGGATATTTGACTTGTCCAGAAGCCATGTTTTCAATAGACACTATCGAAAACTCAACGTTGAGATTTAATATCCAATTACCTCAAAACATCCATATGATGATATTATACTCTCATTTAATTAAATGGAGCCACGATGTCCATATCTATAAATGAAGTCCTCTATCGATTAACAAATGAATATCACCAAACTATCGAGGATAGACTATACGATATAATCGTACTCATTGATAACTCAAATGATATCACTTGCAACCATAAGTCCATCATTTATCTCAGGATTAAGATAGACTCTCCGATTGTCCTGATAATGAAAAGACTATTATCTATTGACGGTTCTAGATAAAGCTTTTCATTGTGATCCAGTTCAATGCACCCAGTGCACTAGATCCTTTTGCTCGAAGACACTCCGATGATTTTAGACTCATCATATCTCATTTGATCCCACTCAAATGCTAGCAAAAGAATTCTACAACTTTAACAAGATAAAGGTGCCCAACCTTTAACTTAAGTTGTGAACATTATTCAAGACTAACTAAAGAATTGTGTCTACCACATACATATCCAGATGTACGAACAATTCTTCTTTTCCCATAGTCTTTAGACCTTATGATTATTTACTTTGACAATTATAATATAAACTATAAATGCTATACGATTTGTTAAACCAGAAATCTCTTTATTAATATGAAAAAGATTGTTAATTACAACATTACACTCTTTCTATTGAGCATAATCCTAACAATCACTTGATTCCAATTTTTGGGATAAATTTGAAGATGGACATTGATTGTGGTTTTTTTTTTTAAGCTCTTTGATTGTGGATGTGTGTTGCGCCGCGTTTATTGGTTTATATGCCCCAAAGACATTGAGGACAATGTCTAATTTAGGTTTGGGGGTATGTGCGCAACACCGTCTCTTATTTGCAAATTGTGTGCAAATAGTTTGAGCCTAATATTTTGAAAATCTTGTGATAATGCCATGCTTGAGCATAATTTTGCTTGTAGAGATTATACATTGTGTGTTTGAGTAAGGAATTATGCATCTTTGCCTTGCTTAGTTTAGATTAACTTCATGCCATTTAGGGTTGCATTGCACAAAGCACACCGGTTCTTTTCTCTTGATGTTAGAGTGAACACGCAATTGTGCTTGAAGGTTAGGAATTAATAGTGGAGACTTCTCGTGAGGTTCACAAACATGGTCTAAAAAGCTTATTTTGAGGGAAAGTTTTTACTCTTTAAACACCCATTCAAACACACATGTTAAACATATTTAAAATGTCTCTTTCGCACTTAAATGTTGTTTGCCATAGAACATATGGGCTACTTGTGGATGTCTTTATTGACTTTGTGGACAAACATTTAGAGATGATTTTAGGCAATGCATGTGAAAAACCACTAAATTGGCCTAAATACTTCAAATTCCTCTAATGTGTGTGCTCCCGTGCCCATTTGAAGCCAAACACAATTAAGCTTTTCATTCATGAACCACATCAACATAAACCATATAGCCTATACACTAGACTTGCCTTGTACAAATTGGTTTGCTAAGGCTTAGGGGTTGAATGTAAGCTTTGAGGTGTATTACATTATAAGGCGTGTACCTAGGAAATTATGTATGTGCAAACACATTAAAAAGATGAAATGCAATGCTTGAAAAGAAAATATAAGCAAAGAAAAGAAAAGAAAAGAAAAGCAAAGCAAAGCATAAGAAAGAAAAGAAAAGAAGAATGAGACACAAAGTGCCTAGATGAATCATGTGAAATTAAATGAGCTACTCAATAAAAATCAATAGTAGAAAATGCACAAAGTGAATTGTAAGCCTGGACGCCAAAGAGTGGAATATGCAAAGTTGTAATGAGCAAAATGTGCTAAATTATGAATGTATGCCTTAGTGTGACCATCAGGTGTTTGCTATCAATTCTTCCAATTTATTGACTCACCATTCACCTTAGGCCCCATTAAAACCAAATGAAAGACCTATTTGATCTTTAGGGATGTCTACTTTGAAAATTTTGATTGATGCATGTTCTTTTCAGTTCATGGCTTTCAATTCCATTCATGTGACAAATTTTTAGAAATTGTGTTTTTAAATGATCACGTGCAATTATATTTGATATCCTGAACATAAACTCATATTGCATATGGATTGTGAGTTAAACCTAGGAATCTGTGCGAAAATGAGAGAATCCGGTGAGGATTAGATGTCGAGGCGAACTCTAACGAATGGAACTCTAGTTTTTGAAACTTTAGCATATTGAATGTAGGATCACGTTGCGCACAATGTGTACTTAGAGTGGCATCACTTTAATCTCCATTTAGCATCTCTTACATGAATTATTCCTAATGAGCACAACGTTGGTTAAATCTCTTCGCTTATGGTTTTGCAAGTCGAATATTGACTTTTGAGTCTTTTACAAAGAGTTGGTGCTTTAATTTTTATTTTTTTGATGATTAGACACATGTCCTTAGTGCTTATTGTTTGTTTTGATCGAGGACGAGCAAAAGATGAGTTTGGGGGTATTTGATCGAACCAAAATTGGTATGATTTTAGCCCTCATTTCCTTCTCCTTTTACTTGATTCTCCGGCAATATCCCGTGATTTAATGTTGTGAATTAAGTGTTTTCAGGAATTTCTAAAGATCAAGGGCATTGGAGTAATTTTTGGCTAATTTAGGGCAAAAGTGTAAATTATGAAGAAAAGATTAAAGTTATTGCAATATTGGAAGAGAACAAGGGAGCATTGTGTAATTTTCCAGGCAAATCAGCAAGGGGCGCCATATCATATTAGTGAAACGGTGCGTTTAGGAGGCTATTTGGGCTTATAAACTCACTCCATCCCAATTCTAAATGCACCCCTGAAAATAAATATTACGTGTGTCTAAACAACCTGTGGGGGTGGAATGAGTTGTTAATCGATTATTACTAATTTTTCGATTAGTCAATGTTAACATATAAAAACCCAATTCAACAAACAATAAAAATGAAGTATAAAATGCGGAAAATAAGGAACACTTGATTTTTATGTGGAAACCCTCCAACTGGAAAAAACCACGGGCTGATATGTGCACCACACACGGTCAACGAAATCCACTATATGAAATGGAATTTACATCCTCAAGTGATTCTCAGACTCTCACCCTAGATAACCTCAGGCTATGGACACTACCACTCGCTACTCTTGGTTCAATCCCTAGTGATATCCCTTGATACACTGCACTTGGAATGAGCAACTCCTAATCTACCCCACAGGCCTTTTACAGTGGAACTCGACCAATTGCTTGAGCACTACACACCGGTAGTCACAAGACTTAACTCTCTATGAAGAGATCAACAACCTATGTGAATATGCGATGATATTCAAAATGTAGTTAATGCTAGGCTACACTAAATGCTTAACTAGATGTCATAATGCAAATCAACACTCTAGTTATCAACAATGCCTACATGTACATGCATGAGGACTCAATCAGGTGCAAAGAGACTCTAGCAACCTAATTGTCAACAAACAAAGCCATTTCAACACAAGTTGTCAATTAATCATGGCAAGGCCTAAAAACATGCAATTAACTAATGCAATCAAGAATTTGTCAATATAAAAAAAAAAAAAAGGCCAATCAACACAAGTTGTCAATGAGCATGACAAAGACACTAAATGCAATTAACAAATGCAATCAATGAGCCTTACACATCAATGTCTAAATGAAAATCATATAGACTTAGCTAGAGGGCAAAATAGTCTTAAATACTAGCTATCAACAAACAACTCATCTCAACCAAACATCAAAGACTCAATCATGTTATAAACAACATTAAGTAAATATTTATGCATTTAATCAACAACTAAATGCTCATCCTAGGTAAACATGTCATAAATATGAAACAAAGAGATTTAGAACATGTAGAGATTACCTAGTCAAAGAAATCAAGACAACCCATTCTTGGATGATGCTAGGAAAATGCTACATGCTTATGGGAAGATGTTTGGTTAAGTAAAAGTGAGTTCTTAAGAGCTTTCTCTCTCTAGGGTTTGGTTTCTCTCTCTAATATCTGATTTTTAGCTCACAAGCATGATCAAGGAAAAAGAGAACACTTATATAAAAGCCATAAATAAAGTGGTGTCATTTTGGTAAAAAGAGAGCTCAGAACCCGTGAGGTGGGCTGGTCGACTATTACACGTCACCAGCGCATAGCCTTGTTACGCAACGTGCACTGGACGAGTGGCACAAACCAGCGCACTACACCTATACACAAATTAAACATACAATTGTGCAAGTGTGAGGAGGTGAACATAATGCATCCTAAAGCCTAACATGACATGGCATTTTAATCACAAGATGCAATCAATTTAAAATGTGCAAGAAGAGTTATTAAAAACATTAATGCACACATATACACAACATACAAGAATAAGAAATATGCATGAGTTGTGAGTGTTTGCAACTACATCTCTTTAACAAGGGTTAAGCTCAAATGATTATACCTTCAATAAGCTCTTATGCTTGAGGGCTTGAAATCCAAATGAGCTTGATCACGAACATGGAATCCCTAAACTACCATTACATATTAAACCCCCACAATGTGGTTTGTCATGAAATAAGCCAATAAAAGATGAGGCACTTACAACCCCAAAAGAGACAAACAGCCCATGCCACTATTAGTGAAACGGTGCGTTTTGAGAAATGGGCTTGGGCCTCTAAGCGCACCGTAGACCATTCTTAAGCACTGCCCATGAAGAACAAAGGACTCAAGTCTTAGTGCACCCCAGTGCACTTCTAAATGAAACCCATATAAGACAAAAGAAAAGTAGTCTGCGTGCACCCCCTGGCCTTGCTAAATGCACCCCTTATTTTATCTTCTTCCTCTCGCCTGGCCTTCATGGACGAGCTGCATGCTTCCAAACCCTGGCGGCTGGAAGCCATGATTTTTCAGCCTAACCTCGGCAAGGTCAGCGGCAACATGGTCATTGATGTCTCGGCTCCTTAAAACCACCGGAATCCGATCCTCAATCACGCCTCCATCACCCCTTATGGCACCACTTCCTAAATTGTGACCACACATCCAAATTAATTGTTGCGATTTGCTCTTCGATGTCACCATAACGACCCATAGCGATAGAGATGAATTTCTGCACTTGATGTAGTCGCCATTTTTGTCGCCTAAGTGTCGCCATGAAACTCATAGCAAACACATCCTCTGTTCAATTCTAATTGGTAGGGAAAATTATGGAAAGGCCCCCTAGAGGGGCCAAAATAGAAATTGACAAATATAGGGGTATTTTGGTAATTAACCATCTGAGACCTAATTTGATATCCTTATAAATTCAACATTATTTTCTCCTATTAGAAAACTCTTGAAAACCAAGAAACCTCCTTCTTTGACCATTCCTAATCCCACCATTCTCCTCTCCAATAAACACTTAGATTCCTCCACCTAAATCATTCCTCTCCATCCATTTTCTCCACACCTTTCCTTTGTCACTTTCCATATGACTCCACCTATCTAGACACCACCTCAACATCCAATCTTTGCACTAGCCACAATAAGGAAGCTCAAGAGAGGATCAAGCATACAAGAGAGACCCATGGGTGATTTCTCTACATTTTACTTCTTTTTCTTATTTGTGAATATGTGTAATTAAACCCCCTTTCTAGGGTATGATTTGATAGACTATTTGGATATTGTGTATTTATTTAATCTTTGAATACTTATGCAATTAATGTTTTATTTACTTTTTAATTATGTCTTTCACTTATGTGATTAATTGAGGATTAACACACTTAGTTGATTACAATATGTTGTAGGATTATTTGTGATAAAATTGATTAAGCATTGACACACATGATTGATTGAAGCACATATTGAATATGAGGCTTTTAGAGGGTAGGCCTACCACTATTGCCTAGGCCATTCGATCGTTGCTAATTGATCTCATCTTGACCCCCTTTCCTTAATTGGGTAGGCATTTTGGTGGGAAGTTGTTTAGGTTTGTAGTGACGACCTAAACAACACTTTCGAATGAGATCGGTCATTTATTGTGTAGATTGCACATTAATGAAGTTTTGAATAAATTGCTCAATTGTCCATTAGCTATTCTATCATTTCCCTAGAATTCCTTTTAATTGTTTATCCACTTTCGTATCTAGGTTGTTATATTGGATTCCTATCTAATCTTATTCTTTTTACTTTTTGTTAATTTTATTTTACATGTATGTTTGGTGGTTTCTCAAACCAAAAACTATCAAACTTCCATGATTTATTTTAATTGCATTTTAAATTAGTTAAATAATTCAACGAATCACTCTAATTCCCCGTGGAACGATCCTTAACTTACCGTTTTACTTGCTTTCAAAACTTAGAGCACATTGCATAGGATTTTCATTGTAAACATCTTTTGATAATTCACAATTTGGAAATGATACAAAAAGCGAGTCATCAACTACCGGTGTGTAGTGCTCAAGCATCTTAGGTCTAAAATCACTATTAGAGGCCCGTTGGGTAGTAGTGGTGGGTTAGTAACCATGTAGGGTTTAACTTCGTCAACCTAGGTTATAAATACCATTACAAGTAGTGGATTTGAGGACCGTGTGTGGAGTACATAAAAGCCCGTGGTTTTTCCTTGTTCAAGGTTTCCATGTAAAAATATGTGTTATTTAATTTCCACATTTTACATTTGATTTTAGTTTTGACTAGTTAGGGGTTTTTATTGAATATTGACTAATTAAGAAAAATTGGTAATTAACTTTATTAAAATCTATTCACCCCCCCTCTAGATATTAGTAGAAACGTTTTACATATATATTCAGAAATGTTCATGTAGGAGAATGTCATAAGATCAAACGAGATAGATGTCTCCATTTGTAGTCTCGAGTTCCAAATCAGGTAGTTGGCAGAAGTGTTACAAGAAAAAGAAAAGTTAAGGTTCCAAAGCCAACCGGAGCAAGCAAGAGCAATGGCTATCCTTCGTAGTGGAGGAGTCTTAGAAGATAGAAATAAGGTGGCAATTATCGAAGAAGAGGAGAGAGTACAAGTGGAAGGAAAGGGTGAGAAGGAGTTAGAGAAAGAAGACGAGGTTGAGGTAACAAATCTTGAACCAAGACCATGACTCCACAAGTCACCAAACCCTTATATACCACCTATACCATTTCTCGGAAGGTTGAAGAACTCCAAGAAAGAGAAATCCCACCAAGACATCTATGAACTACTTTCCATGGTGACCATCAACTAACCACTACTGGATGCCATCTAGAAAATGCCAGCTTACGGGAAATTTTTCAAGGATTTGAGCAAAGTCAATGAGAGGTTTAGGTTGAAACAATATGAGCGTCTAAATGAGAATGTGAGTGTGATAATTCAGAAGACTTTGCCTTAGAAGATGAAAGACCCAAGGAGTTTTATAATAGATATAACCATTGGTAGGGTGAATCACGAGAGAGCAATGTTGGACTCGGGTGCGAGCATTAACCTAATGTCGTTCTCCATCTATAAAAAGCTTGGTCTTAACGACCTCAGAAGCACCACCATGTCTTTTGTCTTAGCCAATGCTTCATTAAGGAATCTTAAAAGGCATCGTGGAGGATGTTTTTATACAAGTTGAGAAGCTAATCATCCTTGCCAACTTTGTAGTAATTGATATGGATGAGGACAAGGATGAGAAGGATGTGAAGTTACTTATAAGTTGGCCATTCATGGAAACGGCAACGGTTGTGATAGATATGCATGACGGGAAGCTGACCATAAAGGTATTAGATGAAACATTAGAGTTCAATATTTATGACTGGCTCTCGTATCCCGTTAGTTCTCATGATTGCAACTCTGTGGATCTGCTTAAATATGAGGTAGATGTTGCAGTTGAGGAGGAATTTAGAAGGATAGAGAGTGAATAATACGTGAGTTTAGAAGACGTGAGTTTAGAAGACGAGGTTGGGAGTTCAACATATGAAGAAGAAGAGTTGGAAGGTTGTTTTGATAGATTTCTCAGAAAAGATATGTCACAACTAAAGGAGAACTCCTAAAGCCTTAAGTTGAAGCCATTGCCATCTAATTTGAATTATGTATTCTTGGATGAAGGAAGGAGAAAACCGGTAATTATAGCCGCCGATTTGGATGGCAACTTGGAGGAAGAATTACTTGTGGTTCTAAGAGAGCATAAGGATGCTATTGGGTGGATTATATATGACATTAGAGGAATTAGTCCCACCATCTATATGCACATAATTCTATTAGAGGATGATTCTAGGCCAACTAAGGAGGCACAAAGGAGGCTAAACCCGATCATACGAGATGGTCAAGAAAGAGGTACTGAAACTTCTAGATGTAAGGATCATCTACCCTATATCAGACAGTAGGTAGGTGAGTCCTATCCATGTGGTTCCAAAAAATCCAAAATTACAGTAATGAAAAATGACAAGAATGAGTTGGTGGCACAAAGGATTCAAACCGGGTGGCGCGTTTGCATTGACTACCGAAAGTTGAACAACGTAACCAAGAAGGATACCCCTACCTTCATAGATCAGGTTTTAGAGCGATTGGCAGGGCATAGGTTCTACTATTTTCTGGATGGTTACACCGGTTACAATTAGATAACAATCACACTAGAGGACCTGGAGAAGACTACATTCACTTGTCCGTTTGGAACATATGCTTACCGAAGGATGACCTTTGGTCTTTGCAATGCTCCGAGGACTTTTCAAAGGTGTACGATATCTTTATTCTCAGATATGGTTGGGGAGATTATAGAGGTCTTTATGGATGACTTTTCAATGTTCAGGGACTCCTTTAGCTTGTGTCTTGGTAACTTATCCTTGGTGCTAAAAAGATGTAAGGAAAACAATTTGGTTCAAAATTGGGAAAAGTGCCATTTCATGGTATAGTAGGGGATAGTCCTAGGCCATATCATATCCAGTAGAGGAATTGAAGCTAACAAAGCAAAAATTGAGGTCATCAAGAGCTTACCACCACTACTGACTATGAAGGACATTAAGTCTTTTCTTGGCCACGCCGATTTCTACAGGAGATTCATCAAGGATTTTTCAAAGATTTCCAGACCTTTATGCTTATTGCTACAAAAAGATAAAGAGTTTGTGTTTGATGCTGAGTGTTTAAGGGCATTTGAGACATTAAATGAGGTTTTAACCATGGTACCGATTATAGTACCACCGGATTGGAAATTGTTGCTTGAGCTAATTTGTGATGCGTTTGACTATGTTGTCGGTACAGTGTTGAGGCAGAGGGTCGACAAAGTACCTTACGTGATATATTATACAACAGAAAAGGAATTGTTAGCTGTCATTTTCGCACTAGAGAAATTCAGACAGTACTTGGTGGGTGCCAAGGTAGTAGTGTACTCAGATCATGCAGCGCTCAGGTAGTTACTCTAGAAGAAGGATGCAAATCCTAGATTAATTAGATGTGTGTTGTTGCTACAAGAATTTGACTTAGAATCCGAGACAAGAAGAGGTGCGAAAATGTGGTAGCTGATCATCTAAGTAGGCTTGTTCAAGAGTGTCCCATATAAGAGGATGAGATTCCCTTGAGGTAAAACTTCCTAGACGATCAGCTTTGGGCTTTGTAGGGTGATGAGCCTTGGTATGCAGACCTAGAAAATTACTTGACTCACAGAGTGGTTCCATCAGAGTTAGATTGACAAGAAAGGCAAAGGTTTGCCACAAAAGCAAGACAATTATTCTAGGACTAACCCTACCTTTTTAAGCATGGTCATGATCAGGTAATCCGAAGATGTGTGCCAGAATCAGAGCAAAGAGATATCATGAGATTCTGTCATGAGTTGAAATGCGGGGAACATTTTAGTGCAAAGAAAACTGCATTAAAGGTGCTACATTCAGGTTTTTATTGGAGTTCACTTTTCATAGATGCCTACCATTACTGTGTGGCATGTGATATGTGTTAGCGTATTAGGAATATTGGAAAGAGGAATGAGATGCCTCAGAAGGGAATCCTTGCTCTAGAGATATTTGAAACTTGGGGGATCGACTTCATGGGACCCTTTCCACCATCGGTAGAGTACACATGTGAGACAACGCCACGTATTGAGTGTCTATTAGTTCCGTCTATGCTATTTAGTTTTCTGTATATATTGCCTTATACATTCTATTTTATATATCATAGCTACGTCTTCGTAGCTTCATTTTGTAAGTTAATGCATATTGGCATGTGAGTATTTGAGTTTCAACAGAACAAGGTACCTAGTCCGTTAACAAAAGTGAACAAGGTGGGAGAGAAGAAGAGGAACCTTGGATCCTGGGTACTTTACATTACATCACACATAACATGGCCATTCAAAGTATGAGTCCTATTCTTTTTTGCATGAAAACAAACATAACGTTAAAGTCGTCAGTATGAGTCGAGGTTTTCTCTTTTAAAGATGTCTACTTCATAATCTCGTTGAAGATATTCATAATATATTAAATACTGAACTGAATTTTGTAATCCATTTATATATGAATTCATTTTGTTATCCATGTTATTGACTGAATATTTATTACTATTGGTGTACAGACCGAAAATGGTGAAAAAAAGAAATTTGTGAAAAGAAGATTGGTGGGTTTGATAAAACAACATCCACGACAAACTTGTCAATATCGAAGATCGGAAAGAGTGCATGGATTAATTATTTGTATGTACTTTAGTTTGTTAACTTGATATCTTGTCCATGTAAACTAACCATTTGGCTGTTATCTATCCAGCAAATTGGAATACAAAAAGAAATATGCTAATGGGAACTCAAAGGTTATATACATTTAGTACAAGTAATACCATTCATTCTCTCTGTTGATATTCTGACCATCAATATAACAATTTGTCATATTTCACGTTTTTGCAGTCACAAAGTGAAATTGAAAGACATGGCATTTGTTACCGATAGAAGAGCGAGCAAAATTTGGACAACCCGATGACGCTGAAGTTGCTGCCAGAAATCTTTCTGGTGAACAACCTCACCATCGTGATAATGTCATCCTCAACAACTCTGACTTGCCTCCAATAGATGAAGAAATCCTAGGCATAACAAATCATCTGGGCCATGAAGCTGAAACCATCAACACAAGGTGTACACCCTTTCGGAGGTGTCGGATTGTTAAGAAACTATCTGAAGAGCAAAAACATGTTGTTCATGCGTTAGGGTTTGGAAACTTACTTGCCCTCAATTGTGGGCGTCTATGGCTCAAGATCTATCGATGGCTCGTTGATAATTTTGACACCAAAGCTTCTTCAATTGATATCCACAGCCGGAGGTTTGTGATAAACGTTTCTATATGTGCTCGAGTTTTTGGGATTTCGGACTTAAGAGATCAGATATCTATATCCGGAGATGTCCCTAACTTAGACTCTTGGAAATCAAAGTTTCCTATCACATCTTGTGGCATCTTCTTGAAAGACATAGAACATTCCTTGGAGGAGATGACTACGACCGATGACGAATTCAAGGTGACATTCTGCTTTTTTTTGTTGGGCACCATCCTCTCTTCTTCAGCTACCGATTATGTTCAAACGGGGTACTTGATTCCTTGAAGGGATGTTGGTAGTATTTCTATGAAAAACTGGTCCAGTTGGTGCTTCTCTTCACTTTGTGAAGGGATTGAGAAGTTTCAGAAGAATCGGCAAAGTATGAAGACATGTTGCATTTCTGGGTGTGTGTTGTTTCTTCAGGTAAAAAACATTGATAAACATTATATGTATTATTATGAAATATCACTGTATCATGTCATATTGAACTTATTCTTAACCTTGTTTCTTTGTTGTAGTTGTTTTACTTGCACACACTTCAATAGGACCCTCCGATAGTCGATAAAGCAGTAATTCTTGTTGTTTGTTAGACAAACGCGAAGATTAAGAAATGCGTAATCCGACTACACACCGAAAGAGGTGTTGGAAGTAACCAGGTGTGCATTATGTACTTTATCTACCCAATTTATATGTAACTAAATTAGCTTTAACTGCATTCAATATGACATATCTATTTTCATAAAATGATGTAGATTTCGGTTGAGGATTTTTTTTCAAGCAACCAACACCATCAGAAGGTCAATACGATGGTGCTGCACATGGAGAAACCAGTAATGCCAGTCAAGGACCTATTACAGGCAATAATGCACACATGAAAGGTATTGCTGATGTCCTATAGGTGGTCAAAGAAATTCAGTCTACATTGAAGACTGAACTTGATGATATCCGAACAAAGGTCAATTTATTATATGACAAATTCAGTTCGGCGGAGGACAAGAACCTGGATAACGAATTACATAATACAAGCAGCCATCATAATTCCATACATAACATGCCTCCAAATCCTACTCCACCTCCACCATCATCACGACCTCTTTCTAATCCTACAAGTCAACATCCAACTATTGAGGTTTCATCAAATAACACATAAACATTACCTTAACATCAACAGACCATTTCGAAATCCACCCCGAGTTAGATGAAAATACCTAGTGAGCCACCATTAAAAGATGGGAACGCACCTGATTAACCCATAGAAGATCAGCGTAATGATGATCCCTGCTATGTACCTCCGGTCCTTACCGTTCCTTCTTTTGTAGATGAGGTTTGCTTCTGTTTTTTTTTTTTTTTATGTATTTACTGTATAAATGTCTTTTTATTAACACTTATACGACAATTCCATTTGACTATCAACTATTTTGTAGGATGAACAGAAGTCGCAATCTTCTAATAAGCGATGAATAATCAATACAAGATCAACCTCAAAACGAAAGCCGAGCCGCTATCAAATTTCACCGTACATTGCCGTACTCATTAATGCGTCGACAAAGTACCGATAAGGCCCTTTCCGAATAGGCATTCCACTTAATACATTTGATGAGCAATTGATAATCTACATTTTTTCCAAAGACCTACCATCATCGTAAGTAAGCATGCATTCTCTTTATTGTAATCCTCAATTTACAATGTTGTGCAATTATAGGTCTGTTATATATAATTATTGGATGTTTAACAGTTTCGTATTCTTCTTGTTTTTGCCGTTGCAGTGAGGTTATTGTCGATCTTGGGCATTTAAGTGTAACGCAGAAAAGTTTCAGAACTTTAGAACCTAACAAATTTTTGGATAGTGAGGTTCGTTGCTAATCACCTTCTCAATGATCAACCATATCACTTTTACACATTATATAGGCTTCACGACCTTTTATTGTTGGTAACTTAACATTTGTAATGCACAATATTCTTTTGCAGATTATTAATCTTATTCCTGAGTACAAATCTATGATATTTAATTCAAAAAGGTCACAACTTAGATGGTTCTTGCCTAAGAACTATGCGGTATACTTATGTTCATTTCTAAGCTTATATGTTTATAGCTATCCATTAATCATGATATGGAACATGTAACCAATGTTTTCGTACTTTTGCATACGTAGTACATAGTTTTTACTTATAGAGATGGGAAACAATTTTCTTTGAAGAAATCTCTTTCAAAATTGCGGGAGTCATACATGTATGATATTCGTAGATGTGAAAAGGTGACGCATGATTACCCTTGTTTTTTTGTTTCGTACACCTTAATTTTGTTCATGCTCAAATTGTCTATTTTGTTATGTATATTTATAATGACATTTTCGTCCAAATATTAGATTTATATTCCTATCCATGATTTATGCAACCATTGGTATCTGGCGATAATTGACCTGAAAAAACGAGACTGACGAATTTGGGACTCCAATCCACCTCGTCGAAAGGATGATCTGACACAACTGACCCAAGTTCGAAAATTGGTATGTCCCTAACTTCACAAAAGTTTGTTTTACCCCTTTAGTGATCCCCATATTTTCCACTGTCATCAATCGCCCTACAGTAATGTACATTTTGTTTTTCTTTTAGATGGAGTCGCTTAACATTGTTCTTGTTGATGACATTGTCGTTGCCTTCCCAACAACCTTCTCATTCACATCATTCATTGTCTTAGATGCGAAGCACCCACTCAACCCAACAGCTATGATTATGGCCTTTTAGTTTGCATGTTCATGGATGACAACTGCCTTACACCACTTCAAATGGAATTGGTATGTTAACCTAAGTAAAATCATATGTTTTGAGGACTGCACTATATTTTGGTTTACATATCCATGACATTTCTCACTTCTGTTACAGTTTCATTCTTAGTGTCAGTGTTTGTTGTTAGCTCGTTTCCTAGCACTCTTCCTTGGTAACAGCAACATATTGTCTTTGAAGAAAAATGTCAAAGAACACTATAATAAATTACTGTCCAACAATGAGGTTGTGGTCCCTATAAACTTGAGAGCACACCAATCTGGAAGTTGAGAGGTAAAGCAGCAGCTCTCATGGATTAAATGTTCTATGGGTTTCATGTGATGATTTTTGTGTTCTTTTTGTAAATGACATGTTAATGTGTTGGGTTGCATCACTGAAAAAAAGTTTATGAATTTTGTTCTTTTCGCATATGTGGCACTATGTAGGAGATTTTGCACAAGGGTGGGCTAGGTCTTCCTTTTTTCAGTTCAACTGTAATATATGTATAAACTTATATGTATATGGCAGTATTTGGGTATATAAATGCAAGGTCACATGTGTTCTTGTTTTTGTACATCCTTTCATTTCTGTCATTAATTGTGTTTTTATTCTTTCACTGTGTCTCTAAGTTCTAATTAAGTCACACTTGAAGATATATTTATATTTCCCAATTGTACTGAAGTTAATCCTGATATATTATGAGTACAACCCAATTTGTAAAAGATGAGACTCTTGAATTATTACAAATAGAACCCAATTCAAAGGAACATAATTTGCTTTAATTTTGGGCGTACATTACAGTCCACTGTTTTGCAAGTCATTACAGTATTCCAATTTAGTCCCAACAAATTACCTCCACCATCAAAGCTTTTATAAACTACATTTATAGTTGCCACCACATTACAAAATAGGCCATTTTTTAAAGAACAAATTTAACGTATTGATGCGAGTCACATAACGTAGCTTATGACACCATGATTACAAAATTATCGGTGGCACACAAATATATTAGATTATGTTATGCGGCCTCCACCATTGGTTTTGTTGCATGTACATTTCAGGTGCTGAGCTTCTCATGGAAAAAACATCGTCATTCAACTGGTTGTTAAAGTTAGCCATTGGTTCTCCCGAATTTTGAAAAGCAAACTCATGGCATCAACCGTCACTGTCCACAGTATATTGAGAGTCGCAAGACTGCACTAAAGTTGCATACGCGATTGGTTATAATGTGGACCGCGTTATCGAACCTCCATTGCTTGTCATTGCACTGATGTTATTGTTAACATGGACACGACATGTCTTTTTCGTGTGCCCAGGCTGTCCATAGTTCCCATATTTATGCGCCGTCCCACAAAATTTTTTGTTTTGTCTCATCGACCCCTTTGTTGATGCTACGACTGGATCTTTAACTTGAACACTCGATTGTGTTTTTGTACGATGTACATGTTCTTCTCTTGCTGTACATGACAATGGCAATAATTCCTTCATTTGAATTGTTTACTTATCAATCGCCACGTTTGCTTCTTTGTAACCTTCAGTTGACATTGATGCATAATAGCTCATTTTGCTACACTTTACACTCAAGGCCCTATATCTACATCAATGTAAAATTGGAAGAATAAAATGACATTTCAATCACAATCATAGTACTATCTATGCAAGCGTTACAAACTGATAAATCATTTGTATCCGAGCATCAATAACTGATATATGTTCTTTGTTTGCTATAATATCAATGAGAGGATGCATACCTGTCAATTTGCTTTATATTAGGAGTAATCGCGGTAGAAGATGATTCGAATTCTGAGACATCCTTCACATTCATTGTCCAACGCTTGCATGTGAGTGTCTCAGGTATGGCTTGTTGGTTCATGGCTTTCATGACACTAAATGCATGACAACAAGGAATACCCATTGTCTCAAATATTTTGCATGAGCATTTGAAAATGTTTATAGATGTTGTGTACCTCACATTCCAGGTTTTATCCCCACTAGCAAACTTCTTAAATGTATACATCACACTTTCCATATCATTAACGCAATTCCTATGCTTAGTTTTGCCTCCGATTTGATTTCATCTCGCACCCAAGCAAATATGTTTCAAGTATAAACTTCGGCAGCATGTTTTTCCAGTTGTAACAAATGGGTTACTAGGACTGGATGCTCATTAATGCAATCGAAATCATCTTTCAATTCGTTGTTTCATAGGCACGACATTGCTCTATCGATATGGCTCATGAATTCATACAATTTCACCTTACTATGCAAAAATCGATTAAGGAAAGAATTAATGCTCTCGGACCTTTATGTGCTCCACATACCACCAAAAAAAGTACTTCGTAAGAAGGTTTCTATCCATAGCTTCCGTTTACAATACATCATTTTCACCCATTCATTATGTTGCAAACCAAACGTCTTAGTAGTCTTCAACCACGGGGTCTCGAACTCTGACTCCGTCATGTAAGTCAACATGAAATGGGTAAATGCTTGAGTAAACCCGATATCACCGAGGTTCGTTTTCACATTTTGCTCAAAGTGCCAAGAACAAAGGCACCGTATGGTGGAAGGCATAAATAAACTTAGGCCCTTACTCATAGCTTTATTACCATCAGTAACTATCGAAATTGGACATTTACCATGCATAGCTTCTTAGAATGTCTGCAATATCCAAGTATAAGTATCGACCGTCTCATCCACCAATAACCCAAACCCAAAGATTATCGTTTTCGTGTGATTGTTCACACCAACAAAAATCACAAGTGGCCAATTGTAAGAATTAGTTCAGTACGTGGAGTCCAATGAAATTACATCACCAAAGTTTCTGTAGTCGTGTCATGACATTGCGTCGGACTAGAATAAGTTACCAAGGCTACCATTTTCAAGAATTGTATACCGAAAGAAGAATCATGGATCCATTTCCGATTTCGCAGTCATGTAAAAGACAATTGAATCAGCATCGGAACTATTGGAAGCAGACCTGCGTATTGTGTCGAGACGGTTCTGTAAGTCTTTCTTGGTATGTCCAACATTTTCATAACTACCAGACTGATCCACAAGGTGATCCATCACTTAGGAAGTTTTCATTCCAACTGATCTGAGTGACTGCACTTGTGCTATATCACTATGTTTAACACTTCTATAAGAACGAAGGAATTGGCTGTGATTGCCAGGTGATAACTTATGACTATGCTCCGTGACAAACTCTGTAACAACCTATAACATTTTCTCCTTATCAAAATTAATTTTTAATGATGCCCGACAACCTTCCCGAGTCTGCCCTCTAGGTTTACATACCCTATCGGTTATGTACACATTTATTTATTTTTATCTATACTCTTTTTTTGAACAAACCCACCTATGAATTGTAATTAATCCATGTGTGTCCCGACACAACTTGTCCTTACGCATGCTGAACCCCATACCATATGAATATTTCTTGTAAAACTCCTCAGCATCGGTAACAGATATAAACTCTTTCCCTATAATATCTCTACCTTGTAAACTTATAAGTTCACTATGTAAGAGATCATCGGCCGGTTGCACCAATTTATCATTAGACAAACCTAAGGCTATGGAAACACTACCGTGTGCAAAAGGCACATGATACGGCCATTCATTGTTGTTATACGTATCATTTGGATTATACACCTCATTGTCTGTGTGTGTTGTGTCCACCTCATGCCACCTTGAGTGTCCTTTATTGTTCCAATCTAGATGTCCAGTTCGGTTGCTAAACATTTCATGACTCATATCCATATTAGTATATTACTACCTTCAAGCCATAAACATTTAATAATTTTAGTGGAAATATATTCAGATAAACATTAATACAATCCTATTTCGTACAAATTAATGAACATAGTGTGAGGATACAGTTACTCATGAAAAAAATCACAATTACTTATCAATTTCACTTACTTGGAGAAGGTTCAGAGGCGGCTCAAATGTTAGCAGCATGGGAATCCTCAGCTGAATGTCACACCATCAAAAGAATGGCATTTAGATCCATGTAACCATTATGGTGGAAAAATCCTTAGTTTCAGTGTGTAGCTTGAGTTGGAGAAAAAAGAGAGTTTTTGCGTCACAATTGATTTTCAAAGTGTTTATGGCAATTCCTTTTATGTTGGTGGACCATATAAATATGACGTGTGTCATTGATAGCAAGCCCAGGGCGGGCTCACTCAACTCACATCAAGGTCACCCTTGTCATGCAAAAAATTATCAAAATCCCGATAGGTTAGCGGCCCTAAGGCGAGCTCACTGAGATCACCCCAAAGTCGGTCTTGTCAGCCAAAAAATCATCAAAATCCCAAGAGGTTAGTGATTCCAGAGCGAGCTCACTCAGCTCACCCCAAGGTCGCTCTTGTCATGCAAAAATCCATCAAAATCCCGAGAGGTTAGCAATCCCAGGGGATCTCACTGAGATCACCCTAAGGTCGCCCTTGTCAACCAAAAATTCCTCAAAATCTTGAGAGGTTAGCGACCCCAAGGCGAGCTCACTGAGATCACCCCAAGGTCGCCTTTATCAGCCAAAAATTCCTTAAAATCCCGAGAGGTTAGCGACCCCAGGGCGAGCCCACTGAGCTCACCCCAAGGTCGCTCTTATCAGGCTACAAGTAGAATGTCGTCATTCATAAAAGGTGACCTCAGAAAGCGATCTCACCAAGATCTTCCCGAGGTTGCCTCGACTCGATTTGTGCCTAAAAACTGCTAGGTCATGTCAGATGCACCAAAACACAATTTTCTCTCCCCATATGCTCTCTACACGACTGCAACAACTATAGATCTCTGTCCAAGGTAAGCATGGCCATAATCTTCTCCTTTTATATTACAAGCATCTAGATTGAAAATGTATCTACATTATACTTTTTCTTGACTTGAAAAGGGTTATAGAGGATGTTACGGATTATTTTCAATTTCAAGTGGTTGTTCACATAAATGGTTGATTGGGTTTTCATTAGAGGAGCAAGGCAAGATTGATTTTTGTTGTTTTGAAGATTAAATGTTAGATTAAGTGTTGTGTGGCATTTGTGATTAGAGATTAAGTGTGGTATGCCATTTGTGTCTAGAAATTAAGTGTGGTGTGATATTATGCTTAGAGTTTAAGTGTGGTGTGATATTTGGTGGGCTATTACTCTTAAGATAATTGCGGGTGGTAAGAAAGGCAAGCGAATTATAAGTAAAGGGTCATCCTCGAGAGCTTCGGATCCCTTCGTGTTGCCTCCTCCCTCAGGGAAAGGAAAGGGTGAAATAGTCTCACCGCCGCCAGACCCGAATAACCTGAAAAGATAGGCAATGTATGGTAACGGGAAGGTATGCCTGAAAAGGGGGATTAATTTGAAGGTTTTTGGGTCCACGTTCGTTCAATAGGTTGTACAAGCATTGGATTGATTTTGTTTTATCAGGACTCCTAACGTGGCAGCACTGGATTTGGTTAGAGAATTTTACTACGCCATAGTCCCTCACCGTTTCACTCAAGGGATTCCAATGGTAGTTCGAGGAAGGGAGGTCCTTATTACAGCCACCAGGATCAATGAATGGTTTAGGACTTCTCAAGAACTTGGGGATTATGTTGACGGCATTCCCAACCATGAGTTCTTTGAGCCGTACAACGTATATTTGGCCACTAATTAAAGGATGGATGAAAGGCCGGTTTGGAACGAATATCGCGAACCTTTGTTGCTCAACCAACTCAAGCTAGATGTGGCTGTCTGGATTATGTTCTTCGACTACTCTTTGACTCCAAAGACCTACGCTCCGATCTTAGTTTTGACACCGCACGCCATCTGTTTTGTGAGAGAAACATGCTTGAAATGAACATTGGCCATATCATTGTACAGAGCATATATAAGGATGTGAAGACAAAAAGGCTACTGCATTTCCCCTACCTTATCACCCATTTTTGTGAGGAGGCTGGCATTAAATGGAATAGGGTAGAAGGCAACCTGATTTCTCCTACAACTGACATAGGGAAAAAGACATACAATGAACCTATAAGACGTAGAAGGGTTAGGCCACTCGGGGTTAATGTTATCGATGATGATGACATGGGCTTAAATGAAGATGACTTTCTCGAGGATAATCCAGATGATGAAGATTATAATGACCCGAACCTCGGGGGTGATCCAGCTATGGGTACAGGTAATCAACCCCCCACCATGTCTTAGATAATGCACAAGATGAGTTTTCAACTAGAAACCAACACCAAATACCTTTACATAAAGAGCGAGCAGATGAACTACAACCACCAGGCCTATATAAGTGAATTCTCGAACATAAATCAGAGGTTAGATGCTTTCCAAAAGGATTTTGTCAACCATGGTGTCTAGATCCCATTCATGTACCGAAGGGAAAATAGGCGTCCTTCCAAAAGGCCAGGGAGCAGTTCACAGCAAGCACCACCAGATCCAAACATGCCATTTGAGGATCCCAATTTTCCATATCAAGGCCCATAGTCACCACTCACCCACTTTTGCTTTGTTTTATTTTATTTGCTTATGTTAGACTTTTATCTTTAAACTACTTTCACCATTTAAGTAATGCTAATATAGTATGTTTTATTGCTTTATGAACATATTTGTTTATTTTAGGATTACTATTTTGGTTTAAGTTTTATTTGTTTTATTTTTTATTTTTTTTAAAGAGTAATAATGTGGATGATCTTTGTGCATAGTTTTATTGTTTTCGGTTGTGCTTTTGGCCTCCCTCCCTCCCGCTTCTAAGCAAGTTTTGTCCAATTCGACAAAGGTTGGAGGCATTATCTTACCAGACTCGAAAGTATGTTAGTAATTGGGTATCACGCTTAAGATGTCTAGATCACTAAAGTCTTTTAATCTTTAAAAGTGTAAAAGTTATTAAAATGTAAAGAAACATAAAATTTAGCACAAAATGATTAATCGAATAATTAATCAATATTTTTATTTCATTTTATATTAATCAATTTATAAATTTCATTATTTTTTATATAACAAATAATTTTGAATGATTAATCGAATAATTTATCCAAAAAAAATTTATTTTATATTAAAAAATTTATAAATTTCATTTATTACTTTATAAAAAATAATTTTTAATGATTAATCGAATAATTAATCAAAATTTTTATTTATTTTATTTTATATTAAACAATTTATAAATTTCATATATTTCAATAATTTTTTTATTCAAAAACTAATTTTTGATGAATAACCAAAGAATTAATCAAAAAATTTATTTTATTTTATTTTATATTAAACAACTTATATATTTCATATATTTCATTAATTTTTTTTATAGCAAACTAATTTTTTATGAATAACTGAATAATTAATCAAAAAATTTATTTTAGTTTATTTTATTTAATATTAAACAACTTATATATTTCATACAGTTCATTAATTGTTTTATAAAAAATAATTTTTAATGATTAACCGAATAATTAATCAAAATTTTTATTTTATTTTATTTTATATTAAACAATTTATAAATTTCATATATTTCATTCATTTTTTTATAAAAAAAAAATTTTAAGGAACGTTGACTTGTTTACCGAACAAGTTTAGCGTTAGGATGAACGTTAAACTCGTTCAACCTAAGTTAAACTCGTTCAACCTAAGTTGAACTAGTTCATGAAGGTTTTACATTAGCATGTTCGCCGAATAAGTTTAACGTTAGGATGAACGTTAAATTCGTTCAGCCTACGTTGAACTTGTTCATGAAGGTTTACGTTGACTTGTTCAATGAACAAGTTTAACATTGAGAGGAACGTTAAACTCGTTCAACTTACGTTGAACTTGTTCATAAAGGTTTACATTGACTTGTTCACTGAACAAGTTTAACGTTGACTAGAACGTTAAACTTATTCAACATACCTTGAACTCGTTAAGATTTAATTTTCATATATTTCGTTAATTGTTTTATGAAAAATCATTTTTTCAAAATATTTACGTTGACTTGTTCAACATACCTTGAACTCATTCTTGAAATTCAAATTTTCAATTTTTTTTTTAATTTTCATATATTTCATTCATTTTTTTTTTAAATAATTTTTATGAAGATTTACATTGACTTGTTCACTGAACAAGTTTAACTTTGGTATAAACGTTAAACTCGTTGAACTTGTTCATAAAGGTTTACGTTGACTTGATCACCAAACAAGTTTAACGTTAGGATGAACATTAAACTCGTTCAACCTACGTTGAACTTGTTCATGAAGGTTTACGTTGACTTGTTCACCGAACAAGTTTAACGTTAAGATGAATGTTAAACTTGTTCAACCAACGTTGAACTTGTTCATGGAGGTTTACGTTGACTTGTTCAACGAATAAGTTTAACGTTGAGAAGAACGTTAAACTTGTCCAACCTATGTTGAATTGGTTCATAAAGGTTTACGTTGACTTATTCACGGAACAAGTTTAACCTTCAGAGGAATGTTAAACTTGTTCAAACCTACGTCGAACTTGTTCATGAAGATTTACGTTAACTTGTTCACCAAACAAGTTTAACGTTAAGATGAACGTTAAACTCGTTCAACTTACGTTGAACTTGGTCATGCAAGTTTACGTTGACTTGTTCACCAAACAAGTTCAACGTTAGGATGAACGTTAAACTCGTTCAACCAATGTTGAACTTGTTCATGAAGGTTTACGTTGACTTGTTCATGAAGGTTTACGTTGACTTGTTCAACGAACAAGTTTAACGTTGAGAGGAACGTTTAACTTGTTCAAGCTACGTTGAACTTATTCATGAAGGTTTATGTTGACTTGTTCACGGAACAAGGTTAACATTCAGAAGAACGTTAAACTTGTTCAAACCTACGTTAAACTTGTTCATGAAGATTTATGTTGACTTGTTCAGCCTACGTTGAACTTGTTCATTAAGGTTTACGTTAACTTGTTTACTGAACAAGTTTAACATTAGGATGAACGTCAAACTCATTCAACCTACGTTGTACTCGTTCTTGAAATTTAAATTTTCAAAATTTTTATTTTATTTTATTTATTTGAAATTATAAATAAAATATTTTCAACATATTAAAAATTATTTTTAATATAATATTTTTATAAAATATCATTTTTATTACTTATTATGTAATATAATATAATTATATTATTAATATATATATATATAATATTAAACCTGGAGCAGCCGGTTGAAACCGATTGCTTTTTTGGTCTGTCATGCACTAATATATATTTTATTTTATTTTTTTGTTAGGTTTTTCTATGTCTGTACGGTACAACATATATATATATATATGTAAATTTTCATATAAGGATGCTTTGATAGAATTATATAAGGACATTGGATACGAGCCACTCGTTTTACATACTTTGACTTAGTATGTATGCACCTGTCAAATCACTTTTATAAATGAGTGGCTCATATTCAATAACCTGATAAAGTTATATAAGGATGCCCTAATAGGAACGAGAACGTGTGTATATATAATATTTGCATCATAGCCATGTCC
This sequence comes from Acer negundo, assembly GCA_035582765.1. Taxonomy (NCBI): domain Eukaryota; kingdom Viridiplantae; phylum Streptophyta; class Magnoliopsida; order Sapindales; family Sapindaceae; genus Acer; species Acer negundo. Next base: position 19,561,341 of record CM069231.1, on the reverse strand, counting down.
GTAATTATGATGTTTCCAATTGCTAATAATGGTATATATGTTGTTGTGCCCATCATCAACACCTTATCATTGAACCATCTGACTTTTCTAAGGCCGCAAATATAGATATATAATTTTATTTTATTATTATTATTATTATTTTTTGCAATGGCACCTGATAATATCTTCCATTAACAATCATTAGGTCCTTGGACGAAAATTAAAAACAAAAAACTGAGGCGTCAAAGGAAATACTGTAAAATGAATTTTTTTTTTTTTTTTAATAATACAATAATTTAGGGTTTGGAAAAGGGATACGACTTAAATCCACAATCTCATAGCATATATTTAAGAGACATCCTACTAGCAGAGGCGGATGTATGGGGGCCTCATAAAAGAACAATTCAAACTTCACTAATTTGCCTCCTTTGTTGGCTATCAGTTTTGGTTTTTGTTTTTTACCTTGTGAATCCTTACATAACTATATATATATATATATATATATGTATGTCAGTAGGTTACTTAAAATTAAAATATTATTATTATAATAAATAAATAAAAAAATCCAATTTTATATATTTCTTTATCTTGGAATTACAATATATTCTTTTTAAGATTTGGTTTCATAGTTATCATGAACTAGTGTCTAACCAATATATATACTTGCTTACTTTTTTCCGTTTTTCACTTAAGCAATTTCATTTCTACCGCTGCAATTGAATTCTTATTATTCTTCGGTTCATCTATCCAAATAATTTTTTTTTTTCATTTATTTTATATTTGTTATTTTCATAGGTTTATTATTGTTAGTACATTTTTTTTTCCTTTTTTTTTTTATTCAGTTATGTAATAAAGAATGTATATATAGTCAAAAAAAAAATTATTCAAATAAACTCAACTAACAGTCAATTAACATTAGGGTATTTTGTTGAGTTAGGGTTTAGGGTTTAGGGTAGTTATAGTTATATAAATAGAAGTATATGTACTAGTTATTTATATTTCAAAAGTTGAATTTATAATGATGTGTTTATATATTGTAATTGGAATAAATTAACATACTATTTTGATATATAAGTGTTTGATATATCGTTATATTTATATCTTTGAGATATATATATATATATATTAGTACTTGATTTGGTTTGTGATAGATAATTGCGAAATCAATTGTGAACCCAAGCATAGCTCAAGAGACTCCAGTGGTCATCCCAATTGTGGGTCAATTGACCAATCTGATGGATCAATTGATAAGTATAAGACCAGACTTGTAATTAGAGGTTACAATCAATGAGAAGGCCTAGACTACTTTGAATTGTTGTTTAGTTATCCGAAAACACAATCTGGTATTGAACCTACACAAATAGAAGTAAATAACCACAAAACAAACACGTTAGAGATTCAGATCAAAGAAACCGAGACCCGTGTTTCACACAGTGTCTTTAAGACGATTTCATCATATATTAAACCATATGTGTATAACGATCGTCTCTCAGGACAACGGTTCAATAGTGGAAGTGTGAAGCATAACCACTCTCAGTGAACTTAAACCGAGTTCAAACATACCAAGAAAAACAGAGAAGAGAAGGAAGTATTCGGCTGCTGTATCAAAGTGTATTCTTAGATATGTGATATGAAAGGAATACTAGGGTATTTATAGGCAAAACCAAAGCACTAGGGTTTAGGGATAAATTCAGAAATTTCTTGGTTAATAATATCTTGGTGAGCACGATTTTGATTGATATCTTGCTGATCACGATTTCATTGATATCTTGCTGAGCACGATTTCAATTTAATAAGGAAAATAATTTAATTAAATAATAATTAAAAACTTGATTCTGTATTCTTGGTGATCAAGCAAGAAATCATAATCCAAACAATTAAATCATTATTCTTTACACAAAATGTTTGACTTAAGGAAGTGGCAAAAATTCAACTGCACTCTCACGGTCCAATCGGAGCTGCATTCGTGTACATAGGACGCGCCCATACATGAGTCGAGCATTCGAAGGTTCAAGGTCCATGATTTGCACCTCCCCTCCCCCGATGAATGAAATTGACCTAGGAGACACGATAGATGATTTTTGGTAAGTTTGAACTTGGTTTGAGTTCGCTGAGAGTGGTTGTGCTTCGTACTTCCACTGTTGAACCATTGTATCCTAGGAGATGATCGTTATACACATACGGTGTAATATACAGCAAATCGTCTTAAGGACACCGTGTGAAACACGGGCCTTGGTTTCTTTGATTTGAATCTCTAACGTGTTTGTTTATGCAGGTTCAATATTAGATTGTGTTTTCGGATAACTAAACAACAATTTCTTTCAAGGAAAGATTTTTCCGTTTAGCAACTTTATTTTACTGATAGAAATACCGTGCATTGGTTTGATTTCTCATGCCATTGTTTTGGTGCTTGCTTTAAACCATATAAAGACTTCACAAATTTACAGACTTTCTTTCTTTGTCCAGGAGCAAAAAAACCGTCAGGTTGTTCCATGTAAATCTCTTCATCTAGATCTCCATTTAAGAAAGCTGCTTTCACATCTATTTGATGTACTTTAAGTGGCCACAATGACTCCGACCATCAAATTTCTCATGCCATTGTTTTGGTGCTTGCTTCAAACCATATAAAGGCATCACCAATTTACAAACTTTCTTTCCTTGTCTTGGAGTAGAAAAACCCTCAGGTTGTTCCATGTAAATCTCTTCATCTAGATCCCTATTTAAGAAAGCTCTCTTCACATCCATTTGATGTACTTCAAGATTTCATAGAGCTGCGATTGCAAGTATCATCCTAATGGAGGTTATTCTTGTCACAGGAGAATATGTATCAAAGTAGTATAGGCCTTCTCGTTGATTGTAACCTTTAATTATAAGTATGGCCTTATACTTATCAATTGATCCATCTACTTTCATCTTTCTCTTGAAGATCCATTTGGATCCTAGTGTTTTACATCCTGAAGGAAGATCCACTAATTCCAAAATATGATTTTGAAAGGATGGAATCAATTTCGCTCTTAATAGCCTCTTTCCATAAGAGTCCTTCTGAAGAGCTCACCGCTTCTTTGAAAGTTCAAGGTTCACCTTCTTGCAAATAGGTCATAAAATCTGGACCAAAAGACGTTTCCGACCTTGCTCTTTTGCTACGTCTAGGTTCACCCTCAACTTCATTTTCTTATTCTTGGTCCTCACATTTATCAGCATGTGTTCTTTTTGACAAACTTGCTTCATCATTGGATTTACATGGAAATACATATTCAAATAATGTTGCATTTCTAGATTCCACTATCGTGTTTTTGTGTATATCTGGTATGTCAGATTTATAGACCAAGAATCGATGAGCACTACTATTTTGTGCATATCCTATGAAAATACAGTCAACGGTTTTTGGACCTATTTTCACCTTCTTAGCTATAGGTACAGCCACTTTAGCAAGACACCCCCACATTCGTTAGAATTTATATGAAGGCTTTCTTCCTTTCCATAGATCATATGGTGTCTTGTCTTCTTTCTTCCGGGGTACCTTGGTAATTGCTAGACAAAATAGCTTCATCCCACATGTTCTGTAGTAATCCAGAACTTATTAGCATAGCATTCATCATCTCTTTCAAGGTACGAATTTTCTGTTATGCAATACCGTTTTGCTAAAGGGAATATGGTGCAGTGGTTTGGTGTATGATTCCGTGTTGTGCATAGAATTCACCAAATGGTGCTACATACTCACCAACTCAGCCACATCTGACGACAAGGGACGTGGTCAAGTCGTTCTCAAGATGACCTCTGGTATAACTCTGAGCTTGAATAATGTGCTGCATGTACCTGAAATTCGTAAGAACTTCGTGTCCGGTTCGTTGTTGAATCAGCATGGGTTCAAGATGGTGTTTAAATCAAACAAATTAGTTTTGACTAAGTAGGGTACTTATATGGGTAGATGATATGTAAGTGGAGGGCTTTTCAAGCTCAATGTATCTGTTGTTGAACGAACTATCAATAAAGATAATGCTTCAGTTTATTTGCTTCAATCTTCCAATTTATAGCATGGTAGACTAGGACATGTTAATTATGATAATTTGTGTAGAATAATTAACTTGAATCATATTCCCACATTTAATATTGATCCCAAACATAAGTGTGAAGTTTGTGTTGAAACAAAACTAATAAGGTCATCATTTCAAACTATTAAAAGAAAATCTGAACCTCTTAATTTAATTCACTCAGACATATGTGATTTAAAATTTGTCCAAACAAGAGGTGGCAACAAATATTTCATCACGTTTATAGATGATAGCACCAAATATTTGTTAGGATTATGCTCAATAGCAAGAGTGTAATGTTGTAATTAACAATCTTTTTCATATTAATAAAGTGATTTCTGGTTTAACAAATCGTATAGCATTTATAGTTTGTATTATAATTGTCAAAGTAAATAATCATAAGGTATAAAGACTATGGGAAAAGAAGAATTGTTCGTACATCTGGATATGTATGTGGTAGACACAATTCTTTAGTTAGTCTTGAATATTGTTCACAACTTAAGTTAAAGGTTGGGCACCTTTATCTTGTTAAAGTTGTAGAATTCTTTTGCTAGCATTTGAGTGGGATCAAATGAGATATGATGAGTCTAAAATCATCGGAGTGTCTTCGAGCAAAAGGATCTAGTGCACTGGGTGCATTGAACTGGATCACAATGAAAAGCTTTATCTAGAACCGTCAATAGATAATAGTCTTTTCATTATCAGGACAATCGGAGAGTCTATCTTAATCCTGAGATAAATGATGGACTTATGGTTGCAAGTGATATCATTTGAGTTATCAATGAGTACGATTATATCGCATAGTCTATCCTCGATAGTTTGGTGATATTCATTTGTTAATCGATAGAGGACTTCATTTATAGATATGGACATCGTGGCTCCATTTAATTAAATGAGAGTATAATATCATCATAGGATGTTTTGAGGTAATTGGATATTAAATCTCAACGTTGAGTTTTCAATAGTGTCTATTGAAAACATGGCTTCTGGACAAGTCAAAATATCCAAGTTCAAAACGTGGTCATATGAGTAAATATGGTAACTTGGAGAGTTATAGGCGGTCTATGAACTCTTGGCGATTACTGATATTAATCACGAGGATACACTATCTCCAATATGATTGTCTAGGGTATGAATGAGGAGCATCTTCCTTTTCTATCTTTATTTAAGAGTTCAGTTTTAGCTCTTTAGTGGAATGAGTTAAAATTAATGGATCGGACCTAAGTGAATCATTTGTTGATTGTGATTAGGTTATGTCTATTGAAGCTTAAATTTAGATGGCCCGCCAAGATCCCCAATCCACACGGACTTGCATGGATCACTTGATATATTCTACCGGACCAATTTAAGGGTCCATCTAGAATTGCATTTAATATATTAAGAATATAATTTGCACATTATTTAAGTAATGGGCTGCTCAATTATATTAATATATTAATGAAAGACATGTGGGCTTGTTTCTTTTAGTAAGAATGGGTCTGGTTCACATGTGGGCTTTTTTATTTAAAGTCCAATGGATTAAATGAAATAGGAAAATAATATTAGGCCCATCTTATATATAAGTGGGGCGGCTAGGTTAAGGTTTTGACCTAAAAATATTATTTTGTTTCATTTGTTTTAATTAAATAAGAATTAATTGATTTATTGATTAATTGTTTAATTAAAGAAACAAATCTTTCCTAAAAGTAAAAGACTTGTTTGATAAGTAAATAAATAAATTAGTATTATTTATTTAATCAAATAAGGAGTCTTTTTTTTTATTTAGTCAAATAAAAGAATAAAAATAAAAGAGTTGGATTAGGGTTTGAAGTCTATAAAGTTAAAAAGAATTAGGGTTGAATTTCAGTCACCCTATATAAGTGACATGATGAAATTCGGCCAACCCTAATTAGATACTACATAGAATTCGGCAACCCTAAAGGAAAAAGAAGAAAAATTCGGCCAACCTATATATATGTTCTTATAGGGTTCGGCCACATCAATGAATTGGTGCTTGAGTTTTTATTTTTTTTCTTCTTCTTAATTCTAAGAGAGTTTTTATTCTAGAGAGACAAAAAGGAGTGAAAAATTATTCTTTGATAGTATACAATTGCTTAAACATCAATAAGCTTGTGTATACGATATCGATATAGGTTCACGCGAGTTTCGATCATAAGATTGTGAACTCAAAAGTGACCGGAATAATTTTGACATTCTTTTGATTGTTTTGTGACTAACAAAGAAAAGAAAGTATTTGTTTGGTCCATTCACAGGTTTGCAATTCAAAGGAAAGGGAGACCACGCTCCTAGGTGATCCACGTTCGTGCTCGGATTGAAGGTCTTAAGGATTACCATCGACGTAAGTCAATCGGATCACGCGACAAGAGGTAATTTACTTTTGTTGATATATATGCATGTTTATTGATTAAAAGGGTTTAAGGTTCATAAAGGAAAATTTTTAAAAGTCACTAAATCGTCTTTAGTATCGCTTCCGCTGCGTGTAACACTTTTATTTGTTTATTTTTCCCTACAATATTGCTATGTATATTTGTTGAAAAACAAAAATGAAACTATAGAGAAGTTCAGCCTATGAGATAAAAAGTCAACACAATGGACACCCAACCTAGTTGACTTTAGATCCCAAGATCTAGGTTCAGTGGGACAACCAAATTGTAAGACTTAGTTAGATCACTGTGGGGGTTACCCTCAAGTCCTTTCCTATGATGAAACAGTGATGCCCATAGGGAAAAGGTTAAACTATGTTTTTGATGATTCTTATGCATCGAAATTCCAAGCAATGGAAATCCGAGCAGAGTAATACGGGTTACTCTTAATTAAGAAATCACTTATGTGAGAGAGAAGTGGGGTCGCTTCTAAAAGAGAATAATGAAGGGCTATATTCTCCAGTAACTCTCACAGAACCAGGCACATGTTCATGGCCAAAACGAACATAACAATAAGAATCAAATCGGGTTTGAAAGATACCTGTGTGAGGTATGTGATCCTTTACACAAAATGGCAGAACAGTTCAAAGATATCGCATCTACTAATCAGCCAATAAAGTAAGCATACCTTTACAAGGGAAGGTTCAAAGGGTAACATATACCTATCCTATGCAGGTTTCGACCGTTTGAACTTACCAAACATCATGTTTTCTAGAAATTCCAGAATCATTTTTGTTGAATTTCTGAAGGATCATGTAAACATAGAGTGATTGACTTAGTGTGAGTTCGTTAGATGTCCTTGAGATTTTCATTCCCAACATTACATCAGCTTGTCCCATATCTTTCATATCAAATTTTGATTTCAACATATCCTTGGTAGATTTGATCATTTTATCATCACTACCAACAATGAGCATGTCATTAATATAAAGGCACATAATGACATAGCCATTTTCTAAGTCCTTTATATAAACACATTTGTCACATTCGTTAATTTTAAATCCATTTGACATCATAGCATTGTCAAATTTCTCATGCCATTGTTTTGATGCTTGCTTCAAACCATATAAAGACTTCACCGATTTACAGACTTTCTTTCTTTATCTTGGAGCAGAAAAACCATCAGGTTGTTCTATGTAAATCTCTTCATCTAGATCTCCATTTAAGAAAGCTGTCTTTTCATCCATTTGATGTAATTCAAGATTTCGTAGAGCTACGATTGCAAGTATCATCCTAATGGAGGTTATTCTTGTCATAGGAGAATATATATCAAAGTAGTCTAGGCCTTCTCATTGATTGTAACCTTTAATTACAAGTCTGGCATTATACTTATCAATTGATCCATCTGCTTTCATCTTTCTCTTGGAGATCCATTTGGATCCTAGCATTTTACATCCTGGAGGTAGATCACGTATCGAGAACAATAGAAAGCAACAACAAAAGAAATTCAAGTTGAAGAAATCGAGGCCCGTGTTTTACACGGTGTTCTTAAGACGATTTCCTTAACCATTTCTTTTTATAAAAAAAAAAAAATTATTTTCTTCTTCAACTATCTAGTTTTAGATTTCTGGCTCAGATTATGACAAATTTGAATCATCACTAGTTCGGTTTTCAATTTTGGAAATTGGGTTTCTTTTGTACCACTGGTTTCAATCTATTACATACGTAATCTGTGGAAATCAGGTTTCAAAACACTGTATTTCAATTAATCTTTTGATTTATAACTTTGGAAAATCGGGTCTATTCTAAGACACTGGTTTGGAAATCAATTTGATTTCACCTGGACAATTAGGTCTATACTTCTAGACATTGATTGTGATTTCTTTTCGGATATCTAGAATCTATTTCGATTCATTACAATATCGTTTGATATTATATCGCCACTCTAAAATAATTTTGTTCTTACTGTAGATATTATGGCGAATACCTTTAACGTGAACTCAAGCATTCCATTAGAGACTCTGAACACAAATCCAACTGTGGAATCAAATGCTTCAGTTGTGAACCCTTTGCTTGTGGGTAAAATACCAAGTTTGGTGCCTACTGTGGCCACAATGACTCCAACCATCAACTCATTCGTGAGAAACATGTCTGGTCCAGTGATAGGACAATATATGAGTCAAGGGAATGTTCCTATGGCAAATCCTTACATGAATTCAATACCATTACCGATGAATCATATGGAGAAGCAAGATAAATTCAATGGACTTAACTTTAAACGGTGCCAGCAAAAGATTCTGTTTTATCTAACCAAACTGAACCTTGGCAGGTTCTTGACTGAAGATGCTCTGAAACCTAATAGTGGCGAAGAGCGAGATGTTCAGATATAGAGTGCTATTGATGCATGGAACCATTCAGATTTTGTGCCGCAATTACATACCGAATGGGCTGTCAAATTCGTTTTGTAGCGTTTATTCTTCAAAGAAAATGGCCAAATAACTGTGGGAGTCATTAGACCAGAAATACAAAATTGAGAACGTTGGATCCAAGAAGTTTGTTATGGGCCAGTTTCTTGATTACAAGATAGAGGATTCCAAGATAGTTATGAGTCATGTCCAAGAACTTTAAGTGATTCTGCATGAGATACATGCCGAAGGGATGGTCCTGAGTGAAACCTTCCAGGTGGCTACAACCATTGAGAAGCTTCCCCCTTCATGAAAGGATTTCAAGAACTATCTCAAACACAAGCAAAACTTAAGGACATCTGACGGACTCACACTAAGTCAATCACTCTATATTGACATGATCCTTGAGAAATTCAACAAAAATGATTCTGGAATTTGTAGAACACCAGCAGATACAAATCTACACCTATCCAAGAACAAGGGTGAAAGTGTCTCTTAACTAGAATATTCTCGAGTGATAGGAAGTCTGATGTACTTAACAAGTTGTACAAGACCAGACATAGCTAATACAGACAGCAAATTAAGCAGATACACGAGTAATCCAGGAACCGATCACTGGAAAGGAATAGTATGAGTACTGAAGTACTTACAATTCACTTGTAACTAAGGACTACATTATACCAGATATCCTGCTGTCCTAGAAGGATACACCGATGCAAACTGGATATATGATATGAAAGATTCAAAATCCACTAGTTGGTATGTGTTCACACTAGAAGGTGCAGCTGTATCCTGGAAATCCTCCAAAACAAACTTGTATAACCAGATCCACCATGGAATCTGAGTTTATAGCATTAGATAAATGTGGTGAGGAGGTTGAATGGCTACGCCAATTCTTAGTGGATATTCCAAGATGGCCAATGTTTTTTTTATTAATTCAAAATTTAACATTTCTATTAATCCGAAATTAATAGGAACAAATCATCATTAAATTGATAATTACAATTTTGAAGCTCAAAATTAATTTTGACATTAATCACCATTTTACACATCCAACTCGTTACCAGAGCCGGCCTTAGGAGCCTTACAAATTTAAGAATCTCGCAAGATTAAAGATTTAACATCTTTCGTTGCCATCTCTTGAAATTCAGACCATTGAATTTTTCTTGTTTCTCCCTATAGTTCATAAGAACCGAAATCGGAAAAACAAACGAATTCACCGTCGTGGTATTCATTTGACCCACAATTGGGTTTACTATCAAGTTGGTCAACTGACCCACAATTGGGATGACCACCGGAGGTCTCTTGAGCTCTGCTTGGGTTCACAATTGATTTGGCAATTATCTATCACGAACCAAATCAAGTACTAATATATATATAAATATCTCAAAGAGATATATATATATATATATATCTAACACTGATATATCAGAATAGTATGTTAATATATTCCAATTATAATATATAAACACATCAATATAAATTCAACTTTTGAAATATAAATAACTAGTACGTATACTGCTATTTATATAAACTATAACTAATATATCAAACCAAGATATATTACACCCAATATAATATTGTTTATCAAAGCTGGTAACAAATAATACGATACAATAAACACGGGTAGAACAAAACCGGTATGTCCACTTATATCAAACACTGATAAAGCAAAACCAGTGTTGGACAATACCACTTATATCCACCGTATACACCGATATATCTAACAATAACATCAACCGGTATATACCAATATATCAGGTATTCATACATAATTTAAGCACTGTTTAGTACTTCAAATATAATATAAGAAATCGCAAGGATCAAAATATTATTTCATTTAAAAAGAGGTATCCTACACATTGTACTCTAAACTAGCAAAAGACTAGTAAAGTGGTAAGTGAGGGTATCGTTTCGCAGGGGGGTGTTTTTCATTAACCGTTTCAAGTTTTAGTGTTTATTGTAAACATGTAAATAGAATACTGAAAGGTGATAATGGTGTGTATGAAATGTATTTACAATGCGGTGTGTGTGTGTGTGTAGAGAATGGAAATGAAAATAAATAAAAATAAAGAGAATATGGAAGGGTGAGAATGGTGTTTAAAGTGATAAATAAAATAGTGGATAGGAGGGATGAATGAAAATGGTCACACAAGGTTCAACAAGTTCACCATACATAAGTCCACAAATAGTTGGTTGTTAGGCATTAAGTGCATCCAATTTTAGTTAAGGGTTCCTTCTTGCCTCAATCCGATTTATACATATTCATAGAGCTAACGGTTGAAGAGTGTGCCAAGAGCCCCTCGTTCACGAAACCGCAACCAACATTTGTAAACACATTCTACAAACTGATGCTAAATTGAGTCCCAATATTAACATGGTAATGTAGAATAGCAACATTAGGTACAATGGATGTGGAAAGAGTGATTGTATCTCCAACCATAACTCACCTGGAGCCCCTAGAATGAGAAATAGTCAAATACTAATGATTGTAACTCTAACCATAACTCATCTAGAGCCCCTAGAGTGAGAAATAGCTAAAGTCCAATTGTTAACAAGAACAATGAAATATGGCAATTTATAGGTTCACTCACTCTTCCTAGATAATTAGCCAAGACTATGCCCGGAGAGCCCCTCTAAAAGGCACAATCTTAACTCTAATTCACTCAAACCCATCCATACAAGTTAATTTCGACATTCCATCAACATACAAACACAAAATGGGATACTTTATTACAACTACTCATAAATTACATTAATCTACTCCTAATCCCATCCACGAATACATATTAATTTCCAATCTCCATACACTAGTGTTTTAAGATAGAGATATATTCAATAAAAGCAAGAATGAATCAAAACACAAATTAGATATAAAAACAACCATCATATATATTGAGCACAAATATAGGTTTACAAATATTCTCAAGTGGGGATTACACAGTTAATAAACAAGAAATATAAAGAGATGAGTTAAAGGAGACAAGCCTTGAAGAAAACCTCCTCTAAGTCCTCTCCATGAAACCCTAGCTCGAAATTGATCCAAAGACCCTCTTATATCTCCTTGCAATCTACTCCTAAATAGGTGGATGATGGGTTGAAGATGAAATTGAAGGCATCCATGGAGGAAAAACCTCTATGGATGCCCTTGAAAGCTTCTCTCTCTCTTTTGGTATGGAAGAAGATGAAGAAGAAGAAGAAGTGTGGGGTGTGGATTCTCTTAAGAGGAGGCAAAATGGTGTTTTTATAGTGTTTGGGGGTTAGGGCACGAATTGGGGGTGAAAAGACGAAAATGTCCCTGAAATTCGCCTAAAAAATGACTTTCTGGAGGTAATCGACAGCTTGGATCGGCGGTCAAGCCACCGATTGAAGTAGCCGTTTGGACCTGATAGCATTTCAGCATTTCAACATCGCACACCGTTATGGAAATAGGCATAACTTCCTGTAGAAAGCTCAGAATTGCAATCTGTTAAATGTTCTAAAAACTAGACTTCCGGGGCTTTCCGAATATATAAAATATCAATGTGTTTCGATCTGAAGAGTAAGATATGACCTCCGCAAGTTGGCTATTCTGCATGAGCTTATACAATTTCACCCCTTTTTGGCTCATTTTACCTCCCAAACTAATCTTTAAGCTCAAAACCTTATTGTAGGGAATATGTACCCACACATGGCTCAAACAAAACATTATATACAAAAATACGCTCGAAAACGAGACAAACGATCGAAATTGGGAGACCTCAAATAGGTATAAAATAGTCCCATCAAATACCCTCAAACCTATCTTTTGCTTGTCCTCGAGCAAAACAAAAGAATGAAAATGCAAATAAAAAAGTAAAAATAAAAACAATACATAAAAACCATATAAAAACTACAAAGTAAGCTAGTCCACTTCCGTAGGAAACACGGCGAACACTTAGCACGTGCTTCAAGCCTTTAAACTACTAGGCGGCCCTAGATGGAGGAGTTATAGTCTCCTGAGGGTTTACAGCTACAACACCCACAAATGTATACTCTGCAATAAAAGTTGAGATGCAATCCACACATACCGAGCAAAGACAACACATGCATGCTAGAATCTCAAATATACCAATTAATAACAATGCATCACACAATGCAAGTATGCCAATACTTAGGATGTTTTCAATTTAAAAAATAACTACGCTCGTATGCCCAAGATAAAATTCGCCTCGACTCTAATCCTCACCGGATTTCAGTTATATTTTCACTTAGAACTTAGGCCCACTCTCTAGAAAACATATGTGATTTGGAGTTTAGGTATATGGAATCAAACATAATCACATATGAGTATTTTCCAATGATTTACATTTTCTGAAAATAGATCTCATGGAAGGAATTAAAATGCCACGAACGTGGAAAGACATGCATTGACTTGCATTCCCAAGATCGACTTCCTAAGAGATCAAATGGACTTTCCCTCACTTTTGTTGGGGCCAAGGTGATTGTGGTAGTGTTTGGGATGGAAGAGATGGTGGGAGCAGGAAGGATAAAGTTATTAACCATGCTAGGGTGTGTTTACACAGTACACTTTATAACAAAATTAGTTCTATTACACATTACAACAAAAGCGTCTATGCTATAAAATTTATATTGAACTATTGTGCTATAATTGTATCCTTATTAGTGAGTAATTTTACCATTGAAAAACTAGGAGGCTTAAAAGCATTTTATATTTCAACACTTATTCTATTTTTTTCTATTGTTTTTTCTTTTTTTTTTCTTTTTTTTTTCTTTTTTTTTTCTTTTCTTTTTGTAAGCCTTTGCCTAACACAATTTACAAATATTTGCATAAGTACACGTTTTTACAAAATTAGAGCTAGCTTCTCCTAAGTTATGCACCTCAACATGATCAATAACTAGGGAAAGGATATGTGTTTTGCCTCAATTTGCAATGAATATAAGGGTATGGGAGTGTTTAGGCTAATTTAGTAGTTATACACACACTCAAGCCCAAAATCATTTATAAAAGTTCATCTACCAAGAGAATACAAGTCTCAATAAGAAGTTCTATGGCAATCATTGCAAAATTGATGTACAATGAGATCACAATGAAGAAAAAAAATCGAAGAGTGTATAAGAGTAGAAACAAAACCCACAAACTTCCGTTATTTAGGCACAGTGTAGCTCACGGGTAGTCTCCACTATTTTCCTAGGCTAAACAAGCATAAATGTCTCATCCACCTCAACATCAAAAGATTGGCACTGTACAAGCAAATTTAAATGATGCACAGAGCTAAAAGCATACATAATATGTCTCTACTGGCACGTAAAAGAAAACAACTCAACATGGAGGCCAAAGATTCCAAAAACTGTCGAAATTTAAATTCGTACAATGTCTTCTCTATGGTGCATATCTTTAAAAGCACTCAAAATCATTTGACACAATTTTTACACCATAAAGTAGACATATCAAACTTACAAAGAAAAACAGAGAAGAGAAGGAAGTATTCGGCTGATATATCAAAGTGTATTCTCATATGTATGATATGAAAGAAATACTAGGGTATTTATAGGCAAAACCGAAGCACTAGGGTTTAGGGATAAATTCAAAATTTCTTGGTTAATAATATCTTGGTGAGCACGATTTCGATTGATATCTTGGTGAACACAATTTTGATTAATATCTTGCTAAGCACGATTTCGTTGATATCTTGCTGAGCACGAATCAAAATTGTGCTCACCAAGATATTATTAACAAGAAATTTCCAAATTTATCCCTAAACCCTAGTGCTTCGGTTTTGCCTATAAATACTCTAGTATTCCTTTCGTATTACACATCTGAGAATACACTTGTTGAATACTTCCTTCTCTTCTCTATTTTCCTTGGTAAGTTTGAACTCGGTTTGAGTTCGCTAAGAGTGGTTGTGCTTCGTACTTCCACTATTGAACCATTGTATCCTGGAAGACGATCGTTATACACATACGGTGTAATATACAGTGAAATCATCTTAAGGACATCGTGTGAAAAACGGACCTCGGTTTCTTTGATCTGAATCTCTAATGTGTGTGTTTTGTGATTATTCACTTTCTGTTTATGTAGGTCTAATACCAGATTGTGTTTTAGGATAACTAAACAACAATAAAGAAAGGAAGTCCAAAACCTGTTACGTATCTGGAACAACAGAAAGCAACAACATAAGAAATTCAGGTTGAAGAAATCGAGGCCCGTGTTTTATGTGGTGTCCTTAAGACGATTTCACTGTATATTACATCGTATATGTATAACAATCGTCTCCCAGGATACAACGGTTTAACAGTGGAAGTGTGTAGCACAAGCCACTCTCAGCGAACTCCAAACGAGTACAAACTTACCAAGGAATAGAAAGGAGAAGACAATATTCAACTTTTGTAAACAATGAGTATTCTTGGATAAATTATATGAAAAGAATACTACGGTATTATATAGGCAAAGCCGAAGCTTAGTGAATACGATTCTTGGTTCTTGGTGAATAAGCAAAACCGAAGCTTGGTGAATACGGTTCTAGATAGTTGAACACATTTATGATTTAATATGGAAAATAATTTAATTAAATAATAATTAAAAACCCGATTCTGTATTCTTGGTGATCAAGCAAGAATATCATAATCCAAACAATTAAAACTTTCTTTATTCGTGTACGCAAGACGCGCCCATACACAAGTCGTGCATTCGAAGGTTCGAGGTCCATGATTTGCACCCCCACTACGCACACAAGAGAGAGCCTCTATGCCACACACATGTTGATAGCTCCTATCACACATTTACTTATATACTACATATAAGTTTTTTCCCTAGCTAATGTGGGATGTGTCATTGTTCACCACATTTTAGGCTCATCTTGAGACTCAATTTCTCATTCAACCATTAACCTCGAATACACTTTAATATTCCATTTTCATAGAATTAATCATACTCAATTTGTCCTCTCAAATTAAGAGTTTATCACAAAAAATTTCAACAATTTTATTTTTTTTTTTGGGTGGGGGGGTTTATTTATAATCCTAATTTTTTTACAAAATCAATCCATTTTTAAGAATATAGATTCCCATCATTTCACACATTATTGCATGGTTTAGTATATATATTATATCATTTTCAAAGATTTTTACTATAACAAGCCAAGTAAATAGGACAACATTTGGATACTGACCAACCAATGAGATTTTGATATGTAGCTCATTTATGAAAAATGCAAGAAGATAAATATAAAATGTTAAAAGAAAAAAGCCACGTGGCAACACCCCATTGATGGAGTCAGTATCTTGGATACTAACCGGTCAATACCTAAGCAATTTCCAAGTAAATATATTACTTTAAAAAAGTAAGTAATTAATGAACTGTTAGGCTACGAATACGTGACTTTAATTATGAATTACAGCCAGGACCTCAAATTCTTTTGCTGATATGTTGACCAAAAATGGTGCTGGTGGTGAAGAAGATTTGGTCTTTTGGGGTGATCTGTGAGTGTGGTTGCTGGCGTCTTGTGGGTTGCTGGTGTGGGTTCTCAGCATCTTGTGTTCTTTGCTCTGTCTGGTCTTTTGTTTCTGTTTTGTTTCTTTAGTGTGTTTTGGCGCTTGTTTTGCCTGGGCTCTGGGTCTGTTTTGCTTGTTTCCTACTGTTGTTTACCTTTTTGGCTTCTAATAAATTGCTGTTTAAAAAAAATTTGTACAACTCCTAGTGTTAAAGTCGAACAATTTATGTATACCAAATTAATGTAGAAAACAAGTTTAGTATTTGCCTTTCAATAAAACAAGTTTAGTATTTAATTATACAAATTAGCATGTAACTTATGAATCACAAATTTAATTAATTTTTAAGAAAAACTAATTTGTACAACTGCATATATTTTTGAGCAAATTGCAGTGGAGCTTTGAGGCGGCAGATGCCTTAGAAAATTTGTGACGTTATAGGGTTTACCATTCCATACTCTGTCACTTTAGTTTTTTTTTTTTTTCTTTCTGTTCTTAATTAGTATTTTATTTATATAGTTTTTCAATTATAACATAATAATTATAATTATTTTTTAAAACTTTGATAATTGACAGTAAGCATCATGTCTAGCAAAAATATATATATGAATCAGGAGATGAAAAACACAAAAAAAAAATTTTATATATATGTGCAAAATTGCAAAATAGTTCAATCATAAAAAAGGGCTCTCGTTAAATTTGTCACAAATAGAAAATTTAATAACTAAATAATCAATTCCAACTGAATTGATATATGATGAATATATGAAAGAAAAAATTAACATTGAACATAATGATAATCAAGCATGCAACTTCATACTCTCTAAAGAAGAATATGAAAAAAATAATATAGAGGAAATTAAACCAAAGAATAAATTAAAGATTTAGATAAAACAATTACCCCGATAGTGTCTATAATCTTGAAAGATGGGATAACATCTATATAATATAGCGAAATGGAACCCTCATGGCGCCACTTGTCTTCATGAGGGAGCTCCGGCCATAAATTCTTTATATTCTAGCTTTTCTCTCATTATTGATCCATATGTTTAACTGAATTGAAATGAAAAGCCACCATATATATTTGAACTCATTTGAATTAATGACCCCCTTATTTAATTTCATGTTAATATTAATCATCTACCTATTTATAAGTACACAGCACCACATGTCGTCGTGAGGGAGGTTTTGAATTAATTGGTTGATTTATCTTCTATTAGTTATCACTGATTAATGGGTACATTTTAAAAATATTATAAAAGAAAAATGGAAAATTTTAATATTTAGTACTAATGTCAATAATTAATGAATTTTTTTATATACAATAATTAATGAATTGAACATTAAGCTAGTATATGAATGTCTTATGTTATAGGGAATATAAAAGGACCACAATCCAAAATTTTAATACAACAATAACTTTAAATACTATGAATTTAAATCATATTACCTTTGTAGCTTTCACGGTAATATCAAAAGAACCACAATCTAAAATTTTAATATTTAGTAATAATCTATTTATATAATATACTAAAATGGAACCGTTACGGTGTCACGTGTCGTCATGGGAGAGATTTGAAATTAATTGGTTGATTTGTCTTCTATATGTTAGCATTGATTAATGAGTACATTTTAAAAAGATTATAAAAGAAAAATAATTTTTTTTAATATTTAGTACTAATATCAATAATTAATGAATTTATTTTTTATGAAATATAATAATTAATGAATTGAACATTAAGCCAGCATATGAATGCCTTCTATTATAGGGAATATAAAAGGACCAGAATCCAAAATGTTAATATAACAATAACTTTAAATACTATGAATTTAAATCATATTACCTCTCTAGCTTTTAAGGTAATATCAAAATGACCACAATCCAAAATTTTAATATTCAGTAATAATATCAATAATTAATGAACTGAACTTTAACCTATCATATGAATACATGAATGAGTTATGTTATAGGGAATACAAAATAACCACAATCCAAATTTTTAATACAGCAATAATTTTATATACTTGTAATTTAAATCATGTGGCCTCTCTAACTTTCACGATTTGCAAATACTATATTTTAATGGACCTTTAATTCTGCCCCTTCCTTGCATTCTTTTAGTTTAGTTTTTTTTTTTTTTTT
The DNA here is from genome assembly GCA_035582765.1 of Acer negundo. NCBI lineage: Eukaryota > Viridiplantae > Streptophyta > Magnoliopsida > Sapindales > Sapindaceae > Acer > Acer negundo. Next base: position 19,542,950 of record CM069231.1, on the reverse strand, counting down.
TTTTTTTTCTTTTCTTTACTTTACTTTTCTTTTAATATGCTCATACATGTATAATCTCATCGAATGATACATCTTTTGTGTAAAGGTACATTAACTTGGGAGGTGAGTGTTTTGGTTGGAAAGTGAATACAAAGAGGAATTTTGTGCCAACAGATGAGGGCTCTTGCACTGTCAACATTCGGAAGATGAACCAATTCGTAACACTCTAACAAACAGTGAATCTGGAAAAGTCGTTACAAGATGAAGGTCATACTTATCCTACTCCATATTTATTGATCTATTTAAAGAGGGTTTTCTCTTGCAAAGTATGAGAAGACCAGGTATACTTCAATTTAGACCCATTATCTATTGTTTTATATATAATTATAAAGAATTTACAATAAAGCAATATGATTATTTAAGTATGTGTATGTCTTTGAAAAGATTGAAGAACATGTGGCGTCATACGAGGGTTTGAAGCAGTGTTGAAGTAATTACCAAGTTAGTTAAATAATTTGTGAGTTGAATTTGAAACCCGGTTAGCTTCTTCAACTAATTTTGAATAAGTCATTTATTCAATATTCTCTGAATTAATGTCATGTACAGCATATCTATATTCACTGCATCTTTCTATTGATGTTGCTTTTCCTATCAACTATTCTTTTCTCTTTCATTTCCTGTTATCTTAAATTTATAAGAGATTTAAAAAATGAAATGGCGGCTGCTGGTGATGACAAGAAGGAAATCTGTTCAAAACAGTTGTTGGAAAATTACAAAGAGTGCAATTAGAGACTTTGAAATGTTTAACTTTTTATTTTAATTTCATTAATGAATATTTTTTATCGGCTTTAGCTTTTGTACAAATTATATTTGCTAATTATGTCTTTAAGTGGATTGGAATTGCAATTTAGATCAATATTTCAAATAGTATATTATAAAATTTTGAGGGGAACTGCACAAACACCCTTGAGGTTTGATAAAATTGCACGGATATAGTAGTTTTAGCCATATACACACACAATTCCCTAAACATTTGAATATTGTTGCACAAATACCTCCTACCGTTAGATAGATCTGCTAGTTAATGGTCAAAACAGTAAAAAGTCTAAAATACCCTTTATTTTTATTTTAAATAAACTAAAAAATAAAAAATAAGATAAAAAAAATATTCTTAAACAATTTAATAATAAATAAATTTTAAATTTTAAATTTATTTAAAATCAATGGGGAATTGCACAAACTAATTTTTTTTTAAGATGAATTTTTTTACTACAGATTTCAGATTTAAAATACATTCATGTTTTCTAAAATATTTTTATTATATTTTTTATCTTATTTTTTAATTTTTTTGTTTATTTAAAATAAATTAAAGGGTATTTTAGACCTTTTAGCATTTTGACCATTGACTAACGGATCCATCTAACGATAGAAGATGTTTGTTCAACAATTTTCAAATATTAAGGGAAGTTTGTGTGTATACGGTCAAAACTGCCGTATTCATGTAATTTTATCAAACCACAGGGTATGTTTGTGCAATTCCTCTATAATTTAAAAAATTAATTTGAAATTTGAAGGAGAGATGGAGGTATATGATATCTAAATTCTATCACAAACTTTGAATGTTTTGAATTTTTTTTTTCATATATATATTTTTATTTTTTATATTCATATACACATTTTTCAAGGAAATTAAAGGATCACAAATAATCAATTATATTGTGGATTTGTTACATCTACACTACTTAAAATTGATAATAAAAAATAATTAAAGATAGGAACCATTTCAACCAGTATAATATAAAGTAAAAAAAAAAAAAAAAAAACATTATAAATGTTATTGGCATAATTTAAATTTTGTTCACTGCATTTATTGAATTTGGAATAATTGTCACAATCCGGGTTGAAAATGTTGATATAACAGCTATTTCAAGAAATCAGAGCATTGGAAGCAATTATAAAACAATAAATCCAATGACAATTGTGTTTTATTTTACTGTGCACGCACATCGTGCAGGCTACAAACTAGTTGATAGTACGATAAAAGTAAGAAGTATAAATTTATGATAAACTATTTTAATTATTAATTTAATATCATTTATAATAACAATATAAGGTTGATCCAGTGGTTTGCCTCTCCTATCTACAGTTTAGAAACGGAACTTGAGCTGGGCTAGGGTGGACATGAGCTCAACCTAGCGTTTAAAATATATATATACATATATATATATATTGACAAGTTAAAAAATAAAAATTTATAATTCATGTCTTTCATATTTTAAATAGAAAACATGTAGGAGTAGGATTGAGTGGATTGCGCATGTATTTATAAAACATTGTTAAAGACCTTTTTCAATCATCAATTCATCACTACTCACGAGATGACATGTGAGAGTTGTTATAATATATGTGGCTTTTACCATACGTGTTATACACACAAAATCACAACAAATATCACAACACAAATATCACACAAATGTGGCTTTTACCATACGTGTTATACACACAAAATCACAACAAATATCACAACACAAATATCACACAATATCTTCCCCTATCCTCACCTCCTAAACCTCTCCCACCCACTTGCTAAATATATCTATCCCACTTGCACTTGGATTACTTAATGGTTAAGTTATATTAATTGTAATATTTCCATATCATCACCTCTGTTATTTGTCTATAAATATATGCAATCTCATTTGTAAGTTTTGGTTCCAGAAATCAATACAAGTCATATATGTTCTCTTCTCTCTCGTCTCTCCCATGTCTCTCTAATCTTTTATTTTATTTATTTGTTATCTCAGTAATTCACAACATGTTATCAATATGATTATAGACTAGGCAAGGCAAGTGAGCAGCAAGTAGCAATTCTGTTACAGAGAAAATTCTTGAGAGTTTTAGCTTTGGTTTAGATCGAGTCCAGAAATTTCGAAGTGCTCGAATCATTGTTCGGATGATACAGTTGTGTTCATCTCGAAAATCGATTCCAATGCCACTGAACGCATCTCAAACGGAGCACTAACGAACTCTATAGCTTCTGTCAAAGTTCAATCAACTTTGAAAATTTTTCAAGAATTTTTCTGCAATTTTCAAGGAAAAAGACGATACTGCAGCGCCATGTCATCAAACAGTCAGCGCCATATCAGTGCTTCGTCATCGACACATCAGCGCCCAGTCGGCACCACATCAGTGCTTAATCAGCGCCACATAAGTGGAGACACATTCAACGGTGCGCCACGTCAGCGGACAGTCGCGCCACATCAACGATGCTCCTCGTCAGCCCCACGTCACAAGCTAGGGAATATTCTATTACATCAGAGAATATTCCGTTACCATCGGAGAATATTCCGTTAGTCTGACAGAATATTCCTAAGTCAACTCAGTCTAGAAATGTTTTTAGCCAAACTCAGTGCAATTTTCACCTGTTTTCAATAGAGTCGGACCTACTTCCAACTATTTTGACTGTTCCGGACGCAACTGTGCCATTAGTTTCAGCTAATTCCGCTTATAAGTACTGTTTTGACTTATTCAAGCTTTATTAACTTTATTTTCAGGCGGGTTAGAAGATCCAGATCTTCAGCACGATAGTATGTAAGTAAAAAGGATCTCTGATGGGTGATTAATTACATACAAATATTTTGGATCTATATATATTTCCGTTACAAGATGGCGTTGCCGTCAACGGAACATATATATATATATATATATATAGTTCTAAATTTAATCTCTCTTAATCTCAATATTCTGAATATATATATATTTCGTATATAAGATGGCTTTGCCGTCAACGAAACATATATATATATATATATAATTCTGAATTTATTCTCTCTAAATCTCAATATTCTGGATCTATTTATAGTTCTGTATACAAAATGGCTTATGCCGTTAACGGATCATCTATATATAGTTCCGGATTTATTTTTATGCACATAACAGGTGAGCTCAACCTCTTGAAACTATTAATTTACAGGACATATATACTGTTCTAGAACTATTAATTTACATGACATATATACTATTCTGGAACTGTTAAATTACATGACATATATACCGTCATGGAACTGTTAAATTACAGGACATATATACCGTTTTAGAACTGTTAAATTACAGAACATATATACCGTTCTGAAACTGTTTATTTACGAAACATAACAGGTGAGCTCAGCCTCCTGGAATTGTTTTTTTTTTTACAGAACATATGACTGGCTTATGTTGTGTCTCGGGACTAACTTATGATGTGTCTCAAGATAAATTGTTAATAAATAAATAAATAAATCAGTATTTATTTATATGCAACATATGAGATTGGCTAGACCGATGAACTAGAACTTAAAGTTTATGGAATTATGATATTTAAATTAGCATGGTTTTGGAAAACAGATAAGAACTTGGAGTTATGGATCCAGTGTTATATTCATGAATGCCATACGGCACGGTATTGAAAACTGATGAGAACCTGGAGTTCTAAATCCAATGTTATATTAATGAATGACATACTTCATTATTTGGAACCTGGGGTTTCAAATCCAATCATAATCTAAAGTTTTCTGGATTTTATATATGAACTTACAGTTCATGGTCGAACCGGAAGTTCGAAAAATCATTATGATCCATGATTTTATTTTATCTCATATATATGAAGTGATATGTTTACATATCATTCATTTGAGAAAAAGTGATTTACATATCCAACAGGATGTTGTGAATATCATAAAAGGGATTTAACATCCTAAACGTATAATGAAATTGGAATTAATATTTTATCCATTTTATACACATTCAACAGGAAGACGTGAGTATCATAAAAGGGATTTAAGATCCCAACGTCTCAATCATTTGTGAAAAAGGATATACACGTCCAATAGGAAAGTATGAGTATCATAAAAAGGATTTAAAATCCTAACATATAATAAAATTAATATTTTATCCATTTCATTTAAATCCTAACGTATAATAAAACTAGATGTAATATTTTATCTATTTCATTTGTGTTTGATACTCTTGGAGAGCAAAATTTAGAGTTGCTGAAAAAAAAAGGGAATTCTAAGATCAATAGTTTACTTGACAGTGATGAACTTGATGAACATGTGAATGTAATAGGTGTTGGATAATCAGATAATTTGTTTTGGTATCATCAAACCCTGATCTGGGTTTGCTTCTGGTTTGGTAGGCTTTTAACCTAGACCTATCGCCCCTCGGGTAAATGCCACCTCATCGATGGGCTTTGATATTCTTGATGGAGAATTCGATATTCTTGATGGACTGTTTTACAATTATTTTTGGGCCATTTTGTAATTTTGACAAAATTTTGGATCAGTTTATAATTACCAAAACTTATTGGTCTAGTTTTCAATTTTCAAAGAGTTTTGGGGGCGATTTATAATTAATAAAAATTTTGAGCGACTTTTTTGTAATTTAATAAAATTAGGGGCAATTTTGTAATTTCTCTTTAAAAAATATATATATATATTAAAAAAAAGGAGGTGGAATTTTTATTATTTCAGATGAGATATAAAATGGCATTACACATAACGTCTACAAAATTTCTAAAAAGAAGAATATATGTTTTGCCGAGAGTGCAACGACTTAGATAATTCTGCAGAGTCATAAATATTTTATGAATTCGACTTTACTAAGAGTAAATGTTATTAATGTATCAGGTCCAACAGATCTGATAGAAAACTCTGGAAAAGCCATGATATTGTTATCAAACAATACTAAATTATGTATCAGGTCCAACAGATCTGATAGAAAGCTCAAGAAGAGCCACAATCTTATTATCAAATGGTATTCAATTGTATATCAATGATACTTTATATCATTTAAGCTGAACATAAATAAATCTGTTTAGATTAAAGACATATTCATCCACCAAAAGAACCCTTTCATTATTTTATTGTACTGATCGATGCATCTATGTGATGGTCACATCTTTGTGTATTATCAAACGTCTCCATTGAGATCGATGTTCAACATCTAGTTTTCACATATGCTTATAATCAGAAAGGATTAACGGAATCACTTATCAAACGTCTCCAGTATATCTCCTTATTTCATCTCTGGTATGATCTAAGGTAAGAATTCTATATCATTTTGAGATTAATATTGATTTTGATTAATCTTCTATTAGATCATTTAAATTTTTTAGAGTTTATATTTTAACGCACAATTTGGATATTATTATATTGATTAATTTCTAAATAGAAAGTTTCTCCAGAAAGAGTAAATAAAAAATTACCCTTATACAAAATAGAAATATCAGTTCGGTTCTCTATATATAAATGTGTCTCATTTCAGACTTTGTATCACTCAAATACAAAAGATAATTGATCATCAGATAATTGATCATCAGATAATTATTAATTTGTTACTTGATATATTAAAGGTAAAAATATTTTATAAGTTGTTATCTCATAAACCCCGGTCGGGTGATTGTTCTTAAAGAATGATCAGAGTAAAAGTAACAAATAAATCATCTGATACATATTATAATTCATAAGCTTATGAACCTTTTGAAAGATATTGTTATCAGGATCTTAATGTAAGAAAAACTTGAGTTATAAATAAATTCACTTTCTCTAAATCAACTCAGTAAGAGTCTGATATATCTAATGAGACACAAGTCTATGAAATGACTAAATTCACTATAATAGAAGAAATCTCAACAGAGATTCAAGTATATTGAAATTGAGAAAATTTCTATATGAGTCTATGAAATGACTAAATCCATTGAAATGGAAAGAAATCTCAATAGAGATACAAGTATAATGAAATTAAGAAAATTTCTATAAAATCCATAAAATGACTAAATCCATTGAAATGGAAGAAATCTCAATAGAGATTCAAGTATATTGAAATTGAGAAAATTTCTATAAATCATATAAGAGAAATGTGGAATAATAAATAAACAGTCATTAATGATGCATTTTTATACACAGTAGCGCTACTGAAATTATAAATGATAATTATGATATTCATAATATCAATGATTGTATACAAAAGGCATGATTAACTTAAGTGAAAAGAAGCAATTCAAGAAGAATTGACTTCATACGCCAAACATAAAGTATTTAGACCAACAGTACTCCAGACACCTGAAGATGTCACACTAGTTGGATACTAATGGGTTTGTATAAGGAAAAAGTAATAAGAAAAATGAGATCGTGGGATATGAGACACGACTCGTAATATAAGGTTTCTCACAGAAACTTGGTATTTAATAGTGACAAATACAATTACGTTTCGAATTTTTGATAAATTTGGCTACCTTTACATGGCTTTAAATACGTCCTCTAGACGTAGTAATAATTGATTAATATGGTTCACTCAATGCAGATATTTATAATCCCAGAAGGATTTAAAATGCTAGAAGCATGTAAATCGAGATCTCGTAATCTATATTTGATGAACATAGAAAAATCCTTATATGGATTAAAAATAATCTGAATGGATGTGGTATAACCGTCTCAGTGAATATCTGATAAAATAAGGGTATAATAATTATATACTCAAGTTTCTTCGCAAAGAAATCAGAATCCGAATTTACTATATTCACAACATATGTTGATGATATGAATTTAATTAGAGCTCCTGGAGAGCTCTTGAAAACTCTTAAATTTTTGGTAAATGAGTTTAAAAATGAAAGACATGGGAAATGAAATATTGTCTCGACCTGAAGGTCGAGCATAGATCAAATGGAATGTTTGTCCATCAATCAGAATATGTTGAAAAGATTTAGAAAAGATTCCATATAGATATTACTATATAAAGCAAGTCTTTGCTTATACTACCTCGAATCATTTATGATGTTATTTCATGAAAAACATTTGTATACCCAAGTTTAGCAATCTAGAATATTGCTTTAAAGAACTGTTATCAAGGGGGAGCGTCCCTTCAGAGGGAGCATATCAAATGAAGTATATTAATCGTATTGGGGAATATGTGCATTGTGCTCTTTTCCTTTTCAATCAGGTTTATTTCGTCACATTGGGTTTTCTTGATAAGGTTTTTAATGAGACAATTCTCTAAGCACATCCAAAAATCATTTGATCCACAAAATCATCATAAATATTACATTGATTCAATATATCATCGTATATATGTAATCTTGATCAAAAATATCATTGTAAATATTACTTTGATCTTTCTAATCATCATATATATATTACCTTGATCCAAAAGATCATCATAAATATTACTTTGATCCGATAGATCAATGGATATCTTTGCTCAGGTTTTTTTTCCACTGGGTTTTTCCTAGCAAAGTATAAATGTAAGAAATGTTTTGAAGAAAACATTAACTATAAACATATTTGCATTACACTCTTTTTCCCATTGATCAGGTTTTTTCCAATTAGGTTTTTCTAACAAGGTTTTTAACGAGACAATCAAGGCAAGCAAAGTTCTGAACGAACATATGTACACCATACTCTTTTTCCCTTTGATCATGTTTTGTCCCACTAGGTTTTCTTGACAAGATTTTTAACGAGATAGTTTTAAGAACATCCAGTATCACAAGATCTAGAATATCATTATATGTATTTTACCTAGGTTTTATCCCATTAGGTTTTTTCCTATAAAATTAATACATGTGGTATAAATCCAATGGAGATTATTATAATATATGTAGATTTTACCACATGTTATACACTCAAAAATCACAACACAAATATCACACAATATCTTCCCCAATCTCACCACCTAAACCTCTCCCACCCACTTGTTAAATATCTCTGTCCCACTTGCACTTGGATTACTTAATAGTTAAGTTATATTAATTGTAATATTACCATATCAGCACCTTTGTTATTTGCCTATAAATATATGTGATCTCATTTGTAAGTTTTGGTTCCAAAAATCAATACAAGTCATATATGTTTTCTTCTCTCTCGTCTCTCCCCTGTCTTCCTAATCTTTTATTTTATTTATTTGTTATCTCAATAATTCACAAGAAGAGTTTTATTTTATTTTTTTTCCTTTAACAATTATTATCTCTCTCGTACTCTCACCATTTCCCAAATTTACTTAAATTTGATCAGATCTCATTATCTATATCAAGACAGGGCCGACCTTAGACAAAGTGAGGCCCTAAGCGCAATTGTATTGTGATACCTTTTTTTTTTTTTTCCCAAATAAATTAATTCTATTCAAATGACAAGATTACAAAATACAAGTTAAAAATAAAAATAAAAACCAAAGTGAAATAGATCTAAAAATAAAATTACAAAAATCAAAGTATTATGCTCTTCAGAAAGAAAAATCTTGAGATGAAGTTAGTGTTCCTGCAAAATTCTTCAATACAAATAGTTGCTGGAAAGTGTTTCAAAAATAAATTTTGTTGCTGGAAATTATTTTTAAAAAACAATTTTGTTGGTGGAAATTATTTTAAAAAACAATTTTGTTGCTAGAAATTATTTCAAATAGTACACAATATAATTAGAGTAGGAAAACCCAGAAAGTGGTTGAGTCGCGGACAATGTCGCTCTCTTTAAGATGTTTCGTGGCTCTGCCCTGATTGTACAAGCAGTTCCAAACTTTTCACGTCGTTCCCAGGATAAAACAGCCTAGAATCACCTCTGTTTTGGAACTTTTTTGCACGAAGAAGAACCGGAATGCTCAAACTCTTTCAAAGATTACTCGAAATACTAACAAGGAACACTCAAGAATTTCTTTTAAAATTATAAGTGAGAGCTTTTGTTGTTTCAGAACGTTGTATATCTTGTGAATGAGGCAAAGCCTCTATTTATAGGATTACAAAATTAAAACTGAGATATAAAAAATTAACACCAGCCATTATAACAAAATAAAAACTGATTTAGCAATAAACACAATATTTAAAATAAAAACGCATTTTATAAGTTGTTGTCGATTAACAACATTCATACAAAAGGTTTTTACAATATTTAAACAAATTAAAGTTGTCAGATAACAACCTCAAAAACGTTTTATAATAATTTGCTCATTTTAATAAAGAATCTTTTTATAATAGTTAAACAAAAACATAATTGCAGCTGTTTTGCAATTTTTGAATTCAAAATCTTAAATACACTTTTAACAATCCCCCACTTGTATTTAAAAATAATAAGTTCATCAAGCAATCTTTTATATGATTGTGCACAAGTAAAGTTGTCGTGTGACTTGAACCTTTACATAGTGAAGATGCTTTTGTATATACTAGAGTAACTCGTAGTTTTGAACTCTATCACGGACAACACCACACACACAACTATACTAGAGTTAAGTTCTAAAACCAGCACTTTACGACCATGTGCTTATATCCCAGTATAGTGAATGCTTTAGAAATTTTGCCCAGAATTTCATAGGAAGTGACCTCTCTTCCATATTCACATAGGTGAGCCTATCACAAATACTCTCGTAGCTAGGTACCCAACTCCACATAGAGTATAGAGCTAATTAAGAGTTATATCTAACTCAACCTTAAATTGCTTCAGGATATCATGCTCCATAGGGATGGACTTGGTGTGTTAACCTCATATCACAATAGCATGATTCCACATATCACTTCATGACTTGTTATTACCCTTTGAACTTACTTCTTGGGATCTCCAGTCTGTAGGTTGGGTTACCATCACAAGTAACTCAATTATCAATGGGTTTTAGTCCCATCCCTTTCGAGGTTTTCCAAACCTTTTCTCGTGCTAATCCTTTCGTTAAAGGATCAGCCAAATTCTCCTCAGACCGTACATGATCCATTTTTACAGCCCCAGTTGAGAGAAAATCTCTAACTGTAATGTGCTTGCGACGTATTTGTTGCCTCTCACAGTTATAAAAATGGTTCTGGACTTTTGCAATAGCCACGGTACTATAGTAGTGAATAAAGATGGCTGGTACCGGTTTCTTCAATAAAGGGTATCTGATAACAGACTTCTCAAACAATCTGTTTCCTCACTAGCAGTAGCTAGTGGTATCATTTCTGACTCCATTGTGGATTGAGCCAAAATAGTTTGTTTCTAAGACTTCCATGATATTGCATCTCCAGCGATACTAAAAATGTATCCACTAGTAGCTTTGGAATCATCAGAAAGAGTATTCCAATCAGCATCATTTTAACCTTCAATTACAATGGGAAACTTTCCATAATGTAATCCAAGGTTCATTGTTCTCTTGAGATAACACATGACTCTCTCAAGAGCACGCCAATGCTCATTACCAGGTCTACTAGTAAACCTATATAGTACTCCCACAGCATAAGCTATATCGGGCCTAGTGCAATCAGTAGCATAACGAAAACTACCAATGATGCTTGCATACTCATTTTGTTTAACGCTGTTACCAGTGTTCTTGAACAACTTTTCACTAGGATCATATGGAGTACATACAGGTTAACGGTCAAAGTAATTATATTTCTTTAGAATTTTCTCAATATAATGAGATTGATCTAAAGAAATTCCCCTTTTTGACCTAGTTATTTTTATACCCAGGATTGCACTAGCTTCACCTAAATCTTTCATTGCAAAGTTAGCAGTCAATAAACATTTAACATCATTCACAACATGAATATTTGAGCCAAAAATAAACAAGTCATCCACATATAAACAAATAACAGTGCAAACATCATTCTCAGATTTATAGTAAATGCACTTGTCACTTTCATTTATTCTAAAACCATTCGAGATGACTAGATTATCAAACTTCTCATGTCGTTGTTTAGGTGCTTGTTTAAGCCTATAGAGAGACTTAACTAACTTACATACTTTGTTCTCTTGACCAGGAATTACAAATCCTTCAGGTCAGTCCATGCAAATCTCTTCTTCTAATTTACCATTCAAAAAAGCGGTTTTAAAATCCATTAGATGTATAACTAAATCATGCAAAGCTGATAAAGCTATAAGAACTCTAATGGATGTTATTCTAGTTACTAGTGAATATGTATCAAAGAAATCTACATTTCCTCTTTGTCTATAACCCTTAGCCACAAGTCGGGCCTTGTATTTCTTAATAGATCCATCGGGTTTCAATTTTTTCTTAAGAATCCACTTACAACCTATTGTCTTACAACCAGGTGAAAGGTCTGCTAAGTGCCATGTTCCATTAGACTCTAGAGAGTCCATTTCATCATTAATGGCTTCTTGCCACAAGTCCGCATCCAAGGAAGTCAAGGCTTCTTGGAAAGAATTAGGATATTCTTATAAGGTGTAGGCACAAAAGTTAGGCCCAAAATCTTTAGAGATTCAAGCCCTTTTACTCCTTCTTGGTTCTAATTCAACTTCATTAGGCATAATAGATCTACGTTCAAAACTAGACGCTAACCCCCCACTAGACCCCCTATTATTTCTTAATTTAAAGAGAAATTTATCTTCAAAGAAATCAACATCATTCGACTCAGTCATAACATGATCATTTAAGTTGTAAAATCTATAAGCCTTGCTATTAACAACATAACCTATGAAAACACATTCATAAGCTCGACTTGCTAACTTTGATCTTTTTGGATCAGGCTTTCGAACATAAGCCAAACAACCCCACGTTCTAAAATAAGAAACATTTGGTTTTTTAGCTTTCCAAATTTCATAAGGTGAAATTTTGGATTTAGAGTTGGGAACTCTATTTAAGACATAACAAACAGTTAATAGAACTTCTCCCCACCAATGTGAGGCAGCACCTAAGATAAGTAAAACAGCTACTATTAACTGAGAATAAGTTCTATTTTTTCTTTTAGCTTTTCCATTCATTTCTGAGGAATAAGGGGCAGTTTTCTCATGGATAATTCCATGTGAATTATACAATTTGACAAATTTGTCTGAGTTATATTCCATCCATCTATGACTACGAATTTAACCTTTTGGTTAAATTGATTTTCTATTTTATTTAAAAAGATTTTGAATGTGTCTATGGCTTCACTTTTGTTCTTCAAAAGATAGACATAGGAAAAATTAGAACAATGATTTATAAAGGTAATAAAGTACCTTTTTCCATTTCTAGTCAAAATTTCTTCAAATTCACAAATATTAAAGTGAATTAGGTGAAGAGGTTCAGAAACCCTAATTACATATTTATGAGGGGTTTTTGTGATTTTCGCTTGACTACATGATTCACGTTTTTTTTTTTAAATCTTTTAGAGGTAGTTCTGGAATTAATCCTAGGCTACTCATATTTTTTACTAATATTTTGTTGATGTGACAAAGTTTAGAATGCCAAATATTAAAAGAACAAATCATGTAAGTAGAAATATTAACTTTATTAACATCAACATTAAGTTTGAACATACCTTCAGTAGCATAGCCTTTGCCAACATAAATTCCATTTTTTGCGAGAGTAAACAAATCTGCTCCAATAGTCTAAGTGAATCCTGGTTTGTTGAGGAGATAACCAGATACTAGATTCTTTCTTATTTCTGGGGTATGCAAGACATCTTTAAGAATGATAGTCTTCTTAGAAGTAAAGTTTAGTTCAACTTCTCCACTATCGGCAACAACGGTGGAGTGTGAGTCACCCAACAACACATTTTTGTCCACAACATTAGAATAAGACTTAAACATTAATCTATCATAGCAGACATGGCAAGAAGCACCGGTGTCTACCTACCATCCCTAAGATCCATCAACTAAGTTGACTTCTGAAATCATAGCAACCAATTGGTCTATGGTTAAGTTAGCCTGAGGAGCAGGACGTGCAACTTGCCTATTTCGGCAATTCCGAGCAAGATGCCCTGGCTTGCCACAGTTATAACAAGAAAACTGTGACGAATCATTGTTCCATGAGGGAGGTTGTTGCTTATTCCAATTTTGTGGATTCTTACTATGTGTTTTGTTATTGCGGTTCTTATTCAGATTCCGGTTCTGGTTCTTTATTGGGTTTTCAGGAAGAACCAGTTTTTTGGTATTAACAATAGTGGCTATTTTTAAAAAATTGAATTGAACACCCTCAAAGCTGAAGGGTCGATTTAGGCCAAATGACTTATAATCCATCAGAAAAAAAAAAAAACTTTGATTAAAAAACACTGTGAAACGACTTAAAATTGTTGCTACAAAATTCTTCAATACAAATAGTTGCTGGAAAGTGTTTCAAAAATAAATTTTGTTGGTGGAAATTATTTTTAAAAAACAATTTTGCTGCTGGAAATTATTTCAAACAGTACACAATATAATTAGAGTAGAAAAACCTGGAAAGTGGCTGAGTCGTAGACAATGTCACTATCTTTAAGACGTTTCGCGGATTTGCCCTGATTGTGCAAGCAGTTCCAAAGTTACCACGTCGTCCCTAAGATAAAACAGCCCAGAATCATCTCTGTCTCGGAACTTCTTTACACGAAGAAGAACCAGAATGCTCAAACTCTTTCAAAGATTGCTCGGAATACTAACAAGAAACACTCAAGAATTTCTTTTATAATTATAAGTGAGAGCTTCTGCTGTTTCATAATGTTGTATATCTTGTGAATGAGGCAAAGCCTCTATTTATAGGATTAGGAAATCAAAACTGAGATATAAAAAATTAACACCAGCCATTATAAAAAATAAAAACGTTTTATAAGTTGTTGTCGGTTAACAACATTCATACAAAAGGTTTTTATAATATTTAAACAAATTAAAGTTGTCAGATAACAACCTCAAAAACGTTTTATAATAATTTGCTCATTTAAATAAAGAATCTTTTCATAACAGTTAAGCAAAAACATAATTGCAACTGTTATGCAATTTTTGAATTCAAAATTTCAAATACACTTTTAACAGTTAGGTATCACATCGAAACTTGAGATCCTCGCCTTCACTCCATCTTTTTATTTACATGCCTGCAATGCATTCAAATACTCACTTAAAATTCATTTTTCTTGCTTTTTGAGATGCAAAATAAATAAATCATTTATCAAAATTTTTTATTCAAGTTTTGACACAAAATCTCACTTAAAATGCACCTTTTTGAGATTGAACTAAATCTTCCACTCTTTTCTTTTTCTTTCGTTTGTCATAACTTGATTCAAATTTTCTAGTAGACACTTTTACCAAAATAAAATGATGAAAGACAACAAAAACAAAATTTTAATTAAATAAAATGAAAAAATAGTACATGATTTTTAGAAGAAGCAAGTTCTGACAATATTGCAGATTTGAAGTAACACTCAATCTTCAACAATAGCTACAAGAAAACAAACTCAATCAATTACTTGATATAGTTAAAACCTTAAAACAAATCAAACTAATAAAATATAAATAAACATTAAATAAAAAAAATTAAAACTTACCTTCTTCTTTTTTTTCCTTAATGAAACACAAGAGATTGATTGCAATTGAAGAAGAATATTGATTGAGATTGATGAAAGAGAAATCTTGATGTAGTGGAGGCTTTGCAATGTTAAAAAAAAAATGATATTGTAATTATAAAATGAAAATGGAGTTCATATATATATATATATATATATATGAATTAACTCCAAATTATCTAAATAATGACAAATAATGAAATAATTCCGTTGGGTGAAGCTTTCAAACGAAATTAAAGTTTTTAAAAATTAAAATTTTTTCTTTTTCAATAACTTATTTTTTGAGGCCCCTTAAAAAGATGAGGACTCAAATTAATGCTTTGAAAATAATTTTTTTTCCAAGTTTATTTTGAGGCCCACACAAAAAGAGGTGGCCCTAGGCAAAGGTCTTGATTGCCCTGCCCTAAGGCCGCCCCTTGTTCAAGAATTGATCTTTCAATTAGATATGTTTTTGTGAATATTATGAATTTAAATATTCTGTTTTGTATTGAAATTTTAGAATTATTATTATTTTTAGTTTATAAAATTTTAGGAGTAATCTAATTATCATTTATTCTGATTTTAAATTTACAAACTAACATTATTATTTAATGATTTTTTTTTTTTGCTTTGTTTGAAATTTAGATGCATACTTGTTAAGTTTTTTTTTTTTTTTTAATTATTCTTTTGTTTTTAGATTTGTTAGTAAGTGGTAATATAAATGCATATTTATTTTCCTATCTGGCATGAATGCACTATCATAACTAAACTAATATAATAACCAAATAAATTAGAATTTTTTTTTAGAAAGTAATAAATTAGATTTTTTTTTTTTTTTAAATAACAACATAAAAAACAACAAACAAACAACAACTACAACATAAATAATTTCGAATGATTTATTTCTTGTAACATTGTATTTATATTTATTTCGAAATAATCAAACTAATATTATAATATAAGACCATTATACATGTAATAATTTAAATAATTTCTTATTTATTAACGTATATAAGATGAAAAATGAAGTTTTAACAAACTTCATAGTTATCAACATTGAAAAAGAAATTGCCGGTGTTGATCTTGATTTCATAATTGATAAGTTTGATTTAAAAAAAAAAAATCATTGGATACAACTTACTCAATATTTGATTGTATTTGTATTTCAATGTTTATTTTATAATTTCTTTAGACTTTATTTTTCAATTAATTTTTTAACGTATTTATTTAAAATATACATTTCTAGGGTAAGCCTCATTATGTTTTCTTGACCAGGTTTATTTTTATTTTTAATTAATACAATTTTCTCATATTAATAATGATCGGTAAAAAAAAATTATTCTAGCCCATCCTAGTGTTTTATCCTGGTTATGTCCCTGATCTACACCCTGAGATAATGAGTTCGAGACTATCCCCTATCCCAAAATCTTGATTTATTATAATATTTCAAAAAATATATATATCAATTATAATAAGACAAGACGAGATCAGTCTAGTAGGCAGGGGTGAAGCCAGGATTTCAGCTTTGGGGGGGGGGGGCAAGACAAAAACAAATATTCAAATTAACACTAAACAAATATATTAATATTTAAAAAAATGGAATATTAATTTGATTTGTTGGAGATTCTGTGTATTGATTTTCAGAAGCTAGAATATTAATATTAGATGTTGACAATGATAAATCGGCTTCTATGGTTTTAATTCTTTTGAAAAATCCATCAATTGTCGATGGCTTTCTCATATGAAAATCAAATAAAAAAATTTGAACTAATTTAAATAAATAAACATTTAAATAAAGTACAACAAATGTAGCAAAATCATATATATTTTTTTAAAGAAGTATTCATTAAAGAAATCACATTAATAAATAATTTTATAAAATATATTACAATGAAAAAATAAAATCTATAAATTTACAAATAATAAAAAATAAAAATAAATATGAAATAATATTTAATATATAATAATAAAAAAACTATGGAGAATACATGCACATTACCAATATGGACATGTATATGTAAGCTTCTTGATGGGAAGGTTTTTCGCAGTTAGAAATCATCCGTCAAAACAATTTATAAAACCTATGCTATGCATTCACAAGTATAAATACAAGTAAAGCGGTAAGCATATGTGTCGTCCACTGAAATCGGGATAGCGGTGATAAGATTAGAATTAATAGAACTAGTAAGCATAAAAGTAAAGGTAAATGATTGATGTGGTAAAGTGTGAAATAACTAAAGTAAACTAATAAATGCAATAACTTAAAATGGATGCGAATGAAGTGATATAGACTAAGGAGTTGATGGACTTGTAAACGAACACTGGGCAATGCAAAAAACTTTCAATTTAGCATGCGATAACAAATGTAACCAACCTAGGGTGTATAGTGTTGGCTATGTATCACTAGCAAGGGGTTAACCTAGGGTGTATAACGAAAACCCCTACTAGCGATTAATCCCTCCTAAGCAACCAACAGTGGCTAGTTGCTCAATTGGGATTCTAACCATGAAGTTCATCTATCTAACTATGCCTCAACCTATTTCTAACGTAGCCATCCTAGGGTGTATAGCGATGACTTCCAATTCCCTCACAAGTGGCCGTCCTAGGGTGTATAGCGGAAGCCACCCGATTGAGATTGGATGAAGCTTGAGGTTATTCAACCGGATTCTACACGAATGTTAGTTCTCGTAAAACCATTAAAGTAGCCAACCTAGGGTGTATAGTGAAGGCTTCTAATCCCCTCACAAGTGCCGACTTAGGATGTATAGTGCCGGAAACTCGTTCGAGGTTAGATTACGAACGCGGTTGTTGAGTTGGGATTCCGGACATCCCATCCATTCAATAAGCAATAAAGATTCCAAATTAACATGCTAAGAGGGTGCATCCCAACAAATCAATAATTAAACCATTCAAAGAAAAGAATAAAACATAGAGATAAATATGTATATAAAACATAGAGTTTATTTACAAGCCCAAATATCCATCAAACAAATAACATCAACCCTATAGTGGGGGATTTAACTACTCATGTTCTATTATAACAAATACAAAACTAAGAGAAGAGATTGAGAGAAAACCCTTGAAGAGTGTCTCCTTCCTTGAAGCTTGATTCCAATCCTCCAAGTTGCCTTTGATGAGTAGAGATGGTTTTGATAAGAGGGAGAAGTGTTTCTAGAGTTAAGTTGGAAGAAATATAAGTGTTGGGGGCTGTGGGAGATGTATATAGGATCTTTTGGTCAAATGACATAAGGTTCTATTTATAGGGGATACAAAATTAGGTCACTTAAGCTTGAAAATAGAAGCTGTCGCGCGCAGGGTGTGGGTGGAGTGCGGTTGAATGACCCGCACTTTAACGTCAGGTGCAAATTTCACTTCTCTGTTCCAACTTGGAGTACGGGTGAAGTACGGTTGGATTACCCGCACTTGACCTGCACTTTAATGTCAGGTGCACTTTCTACTTCTCTGTTCTTGGCAACAGTGTGGGTGTAGTGCGGTTGGATGACCCGCACTTTATCCGCACTTTATCTTTTCCTTCTGAATCAGGTCTCGGCTGTTTGTAGGAGTACGGGTAGAGTGCGGTTGAATTACCCGCACTTGACCCACACTCTAACTTAGCTGTAAGTATTAGGTCTCGGTTATGGCTAGGAGTACGGTTGTGACCCGCACTGACCCACACTCTAGAGTTGCTTATGACCCTTTGTCTTTCCTTCAGCCACCTTTGGCCCCTTTTCGGCCCGAACACCAGCAACATGCTTCTAACACCAGAATTACATCAATTGCCTGCAGTTAGTACCAACGAGCCTATTAGACATAAAATATATAGAAAATACACACAAGAACAAGACAAAGAAATAAGAAATGAGGGCTGAAATATACAACAATTTAGACACGATCAAACACCGCCAAACCAAACCTTTGCTTGTTCTCGAGCAAACTCAAAACAAAACAAGACACGACAACAAAAATGACTTAAACTAAAAACATTTCCTAGACATAGAGAAAACTTGCTGCAAAACCAACTAGCAAAGAGATACGCAAAAGCAAATGGGAGTGAGGAATGAGCATATGCAAAATGTTCTAAACAACTCGAAGGCACCTAAAGGGAAACTCGTACAACACGAATCCCACACTTAAAATGCCCTCGCCTTAGAAACTACTCACTCTCACGCCTCGAGCATAATTCGCTTCGCTCTAGATTCTCGCATGGATTCTCTCTTATCTTTCCTTTCAGAACCTAGGTTCACACTCATGCAACATGTATGCAAGGAATCAAATTTTTTGCATACATTTAATGTAGAATAAACGCTCTTTTTAGTGAAAAGGTCTCATGAAAGAATCAAATGCCATGAACGTGGAAAGAGCATGCATCAACTAATATTCCCAATCTAGACATCCCCTAAGATCAACTAGGTCTTTTCCATTTGGTTGTAATAGGGCCACGGTGAAGGGTGATTAGAAAGAATGAGAATTTAGGCACAAACACAAATCAACCAAGTTAAGACAATACATTCTACACTTAAGCATTTAATTTCTTATGCAACTTCACTTCCAAATATAATATAGCATCCAGGCATACAATTGGACTTTACGTGCAATCTTTACTACTCTTGTTATCCATTTGAGTAGCTTTTACAATTTCAACAAGGCAATTGAAGCATATTTTTCTTTTGTACCTTTTTTGCTTCTTTTCTTTTCTTTTCTTTTCATGCCGTTTTACTATGCACATTTTCACAACTCATTACTCTTGCCTAGGTACACACCATTTATCAAATTAAATCACAACTTTACATTCAATCCTACGCCTCAACAAGATCAATTAAGTAAGGGTTGGCATAGTATTTAGGTTGCTTGGCTTATGGATAATGTGGGTGTAGAAAGAAAAAGTCTATATGTGTTTGGCTTCAAAATTGGCTTAGGAGCATACACATTATGAAAATGGGAAGTATTTAGGCTTTTTGAGTGACTAAAACACACATTGCCTAATATCACTTCAAATGATCAATCTACCAAGGGAATAAAAGTTTCCATCAAGCAGTCCACATATATGATGCATGTTCAATGACAAATGATGATTTTTGCAATTTCTTCTCTTTTCCTTTTATATTTTTGCATTCTTATATGCATTGTTTCGGAGATCCTCAAGCTCACTCATCTGCAAACTTCTTTCCTCCCCCGCCTTTTCCAAGTTGAAGTTTAGCTTCTTTAGAGCCCAATAAGCATTATGTTCCAACTCCACTAGTAGATGGCATGCTTTGACAAAGACTAACCTATAAGGGCTCATTTCTATTGGGGTTTTGTAAGCAGTTATGTATGCCCACAAAGCATCATTTAGCTTGGTTGACCAATCCTTTCGATTTGGTTGTACAGTATTTTCTAGTATCTGCTTGATCTACCTGTTACTCAATTCAACCTATCCTGAAGTCTGAGGATGGTATGGGGTTGCCACTTTATGTTTGACACTATACTTCTTCATTAACGAGGCAAAGACCTTGTTACAAAAATGGCTTCCACCGTCACATATGATTGCACGAGGTGTCCTGAATTTGGTGAATATGTTCTCTTTGACAAATTTCACTACTACATGACTATCATTGGTGTTGGTTACGATTGCTTCAATCCACTTTGAGACATAGTCCATGGTAACCAAGATGTAGTTGAACCCATGTGAGGATAGGAAAGGTCCCATGAAATTTATTCCTCACACATCAAATATCTCCATAACCAGTTGGCTCGAAAAAGGCATCTCATCTCTCTTACCAATGTTCCCTGTTCTCTAGCACCTATCATAAGAAATACAGAAGGAATAAGCATCCTTAAATAAAGAGGTCCAGAAGAAACCCGATTGGAGAACTTTTAGAGCGGTCTTCTAGGAACTAAAGTGCCCTCCACAACTAAGGTTGTGGCAGAATTTTAGCACATCTTGCTGCTCTTCTTCAAGGACGCATATTCGGATGATCTGATCAGCATCATATTTAAACAAGTATGGCTCATCGCAAAAGTATTGTCTGGTAATGGAGATGAATCTTCTTTTTGCTTAAGAGTTCAGATCAGATGGTATGATACCATTTGCAAGAAAATTCATGATGTCCGCATACCATGGATCATTAACTCCTATTGCCATCGGCTGTTCATCTAGAAAATTCTCATTGACTAGCACAAGCTTAGTGCTCCCTTCCACATTCTCATCCTCCACTAATCGAGAAAGGTGATCAGCAACCACATTCTCACTGCCCTTCTTATCCTTGATTTCCAAATCAAACTCTTGCAACAAAAGGATCAACCGAAGTAATCTCGATTTCATTTCCTTATTTGTTAGTAAATATTTCAAAGCAGCATGGTTAGAATAAACAATGGCCTTGGATCCAATTAAATATTGACAAAATTTTTCCAAGGCACTAACAACAGCAAGTAATTCTTTTTCTGTAGTGGAGTAATTCAATTGTACATCACACATTAATTCAAATGGAAGAGACAAATCAAGAGGCATGATTACAGGAGTAGATGTCAGTTTAGTTTCCAAAGATTCAAAAGCATGCACACATTTATTATTGAAAACAAATGTAGACTCATTGGTCAAGAGGTTACATAGGGGAATACTAATTTTTGAAAAATCTTTTATAAAGCGCCTATAGAAACCTTCATGACCAAGAAAACTTCTCACACCCTTCACCGAAGTGGGAGGTGGAAGTTTAGTAATTACTTCAATTTTAGCCCTATCTATTTCTATGCCTTTATCAAATATCACATGTCCTAGCACTATTCTAGATTTCACCATAAAATGGTTTTTCTCCCAACTAAGAGTCAAATTAGTCTATGTGCATCTTTTCAAAACACTAGTTAAGTTATCAAGGCAATGGTCAAAAGAATTACCAAAAACAGAAAAATCATCCATGAATACCTCAATAAACTGATCTAGCATATCAGAGAAGATTGACATCATGCATCTTTGGAAAGTGGTAGGGGCATTGCACAGCCCAAAAAACATTCTTCGGTAAGCAAAAGTTCCAAAGAAGCATGTGAACATTTTTTTCTCTTGGTCCTCTGGAGCTATGGCAATTTGATTGTATCCTGAAAATCCATCCAAAAAGCAATAATAAGCATGTCCTGCCAATAGCTCGAGCATTTGATCAATAACATCTTCGAGTAACTATCTCAGAACTTGTCATAAGAGTTCAAGAAGAAAGAAGGGAATCTATACTATAGATTCCAATACAAAAAATTCTATTCAGATGCATAGGTAGTGAAAACACTAGCAGCTCTTGCTAACGATGTGGGACAGGTGAAGTAAAGAATGTTTAGGAAAAGAACTGGCAGGAGGTCCTGGACCTAGTGATTATGAAGAAGCACAAGCCATGAATAACTTCAATCAAGGCTGGAGAAATCCCAACTCTTCTTGGACCAATAATCAAGGCAATGGAAACCAATTAGGACAGAGCAACAACAATCAGACACAATATAATACCGGTGCACAGCAGAATCCTAATTACCAATAGAGGAAGCCGTTATTGGAGGAGACATTGAATAACTTCATGCAGTCTACTCAACAATCTTTTATGGAAACTAATTGAGTTTCGAACAACTTCACGCAAACTTCTCAACAATATAAAAAGGAAACTAGCAATCTTTAAAGGAAACTAATCAAGCAATCAGGGAATCTCAATAAAAAAATAATGTGAGGTTTCAAAACATTATGAGGAAGATGGAATTGCAAATTGGGCAATTAGTCGAAGCCGCTCAAAAGACTGAACTAGGTAAATTTACAAGTCATACCGAGTAAGCAAAGGCGATAAAAGTTCTCTGGGATGGTAAGGCTTTAAATAATGATAAACCTATTAAACATGTTAATACCTCTATTAATGTTTCAAGTTCCTCAAAAGAGAACAGTGCACCAATAGTAGATGAGAAGATCAAGATGGAAAAGTCAAAGGATACATCAAAAATTCATAAATGTCCAAGTCCATATGTGCCCTCGGTCCCTTTTCTAGCTAGAGTTCAAAGGAATAGCCTCAACAAATCATTCAAAGAGATCTACAATATCTTTTTAAATGGCAATGTTAGTCTGCAAACCATGGAAGTGATCCATAAGATGCCAATCTATGCAAAGTACTTCAAAGAGCTAAATTCGAAAATAGGAGGATTGATTCTCATAAGACGGTGCTAATTCCAGGTGAAGTAAGTGCATTACTCCAAAAGAGATTGCCCCTGAAACTCAATGATCCTGATAGTTTTAACATCACTATCACATTGGGAGAAACAAGAAAGGAAAGAGCCACACTAGACCTAGGGGTGAGCATTAATTTGATGCCCTATGCCATGTACAAGGAAATGGGATTGAGTGACCTTAAACCAATCAACTTGGAGCTTTTACTTGCTGATAGATCAATAAGGTATCCATGATGGATTGTGGAAGATGTTCTATTCTAAGTCGGCAAGCTAATCTACTAGGTTTTTGGTTTGTCTTGGCATATATTCCATATCAAAGCGATGTTTTTCTTGTATGATTAGTGGTCTTAGGATTGATGATTTGAAGCTTCAAAGAAAGTCTCAGGCACATTTCATGCAAGTTGGTGTTGTTCAAGAAGGAATGTGCTTCATTGCACAATAAAGGTAATAAAGACCTCATTCATCTTACAAGGATAAGCACACACACATGGCATTCATTTGTGTCCCTACATAGTTGAACAACATTTATTTAACACTTTCACACACTTGGCAATATATTCCCATGCATTAGATTTAAATTGATAATAATTGGAAAACGCATGTTCTAGGACTATGTCTAGGAAACGGCATATGTGTGTGACTTGGTGTCTATTTGTTTTCGTTTTATTGTTTTTGGACTTGAACATGATCTCTCATAATTTCTTATTAAGTCCTGGTCATTTCGGTTACTCATTCATTAGGTTTTAAGTCCAAACAATGTAGCTATGCTACTTTGCATTCTCATTCATTGAATTGTCTTAGTCGTCATTTTCCGAGATGAATTCTCAACCTTTTTATAAAGTTTTGTAGTCTTCATTGTGTATAAGGGAGTCACAATTTTTAATCCGAAGATGGATTCGAAATCAAAGTTTAGAGGCCCGAATAAGGTTGAAGAACACGAGCGGAACACGAGCAGAGCGCGAGAGGACCAACCAAAGCCAATGGCCAAGCTTGGTGGCCATGTGTGCCACACGGCAAGCATGGCCCTCTGCTCACGTGGGCCACACGCGGTCCACACGTGGTGCTGATGTGGCATATGCTAGTTGTCTGCCTCTTTCTCTCCCTTTCTTCATTTTAAATTCTTTCAATTCCCTCCCAAATTCAAGAAGAAAAATTAGAATTTCTTAAGTGCAGAATTTTCTCTCAACTTTTTCTCACCTTCAAAACACTATAACTTTCTCATACGAAGTTGGAATTGAGTGATTCAAGTTGAAAATTGTTTGTAATCAAGTTCTCTACCTTTTCCAAATGGTCTTGTATCTGTTTGATCAGTATTTCTAGTGGTTCTACATAGAAAACCGAATCAGCTCGTGATCTTGAGGTAGTTGTCTTATCTTTGAGATTTCTTCTTTTATAACCTCCAATTTGCTTGGGGTTTCTTCTTCTATATGTATGTATATGTATGGTGAATACTATTGAGAAAAATAGCTTTATAATCAAACCTAATCAAAAGTCTAATTAGAGACATATGTGAACTATTTTATTTGATTCTATGATTTTCACATGTTTGAGAGCTGTATTTGTATTAGTTTGATATATAAGGTTGTTTGACACTTGATTGAATCATTTTGATGATAAATGAACTTGTATTTCATTTTGATCCTATGATTGATGTAATCTATGATTATTATATGTGTATGTGTTTTTAGAGAAATCTAGGATTTAATTGAGTAATCATTTTATCCTTTCTCTAATTCTTTGGCTATAATAATAATTGAAATTATTTTATGATTCTAGCATTTTATTGTGCATGTGTATGACATCTTGAACATGTGCTTCATGAATATGATCTATTCAAGTGTTGTTTGTATGAATGAAACTAGGAGTTTTTGTGTTAGGTGTTTTCACTTACTCTAGGTTTAATTCATGTTTTTGCATCTAGATTATTAGACTTGTGTTTCACATGTTTAGGTCTATTTGTGCCATGGAATGTATTGATCACATGTTCTATGTTGAATTGCTTGATTGCATCATTTTGCATTCACATGATCACACTAGGAAGTCCTTGAGAAAGGCATAAGCTCTTGGATAGAACGTGATGTTCAGATAGCCAAGCAAGAAGTCTTGTTTAGAGTTGGGATGACTCGGATAGGCAAGCAAGATGTCATGGCTAGGTTCGGGAAGGTCCGGATAGCTATGCAAGGGAGGCTCTCTAGAGGCATGAGTGCCTTGGATAGAAAGTTGGCTATATTATTAGTAAGCCTAGGTGTATTGATAGACATAGACGCCAATAAAGCAGGGTACACGGGATGTGCATGCACTCTTGAGGAATTTTTAATCTTCCATCGATGTTGGTTTGGTATGTTGTCCAATATATGGTGGCTTCGCATCATTGAGGGATTTCATACTTTCCAATATGGTTAGGTAGAATATGGTTAGGTAGACGTAGACTCTACATGGGTTGGTGATCTACGATTGGTCACTTTACGGAATTTCTAATTTACCATCCAATATATATAGTACCCAATTGTTGTAGTTCAACTCGTGGATGTTTCCTCTTTGGAGGTTTTACCACGTTAAAAAAATTCATATGTTAATTCTTCCTATCTCTCTTTATTACTTGTATACATATATGTTTGCTCTTAATCTTGTAGTACATTCATCACTAGTGAAGTTTTGGAATCAAGATTTGTTAAGTGTGATTTGTAAAGCAATAAAGATTTGATCATTCTTATATTCTTTATTCTTTTGTATATTATTACTTTGATGTATAGTTATATTTGTTAACATTTGTAATTTCTTGAACAATATCATAATACAAGTATTCTTTGTTGTTAAGATTTTTGTGTTTTATACTTCATGCAACTCCTTATATATGTAGACATTGCCTAAATGATCACATGATTATATTGTTTATGTATGGATGTTTTTTGATTATGTGTTGTATGTAAAGCTATCTTAAGGGAAAAATGAATGTTTGTTTCAAGGGATTGAAAAGGTTGTAAAAACCTATTCACCCCCCCTCCCCCCCCCCCCTTTCTAGGTATGTTTTAAGCAATTTAACTACGTTTGTATTATTTTCATCATCATACCTACATATTCTATTGTGTTAGACATGGAAGAAGTAGGGACTCGTGTGAAAGACTTACCTATTTTGCTTGGAAGACCATTTATGTCAACCGCAGAAGCTATCATAGATGTGCATAATGGCAAGGTATCAATGACAATGCTTGATAAGTCGATTTATGTGATTTTTTGAATCCATAAGACATCTTGTAAAGGCACTTAATTGCTTTAATGTACTAGTAGTAGACACAGAAGTTTGTCTAGAATCAACTTTCGCTCTCCCGGAAATTCAAGTTGGAAAAAAAAGCAAGGTCTCACCTCTCTAACATGATCGCTCAGGTTATGAGAACATGATTAAGCAACTGAAAGAAGACAAGCAAATTGTCGCACTCAACTTTGATTTAACAATAAAGATCAATGAGCTAATTGAAGAAAAAGAATCTTCTTTGAGGACTCGTATTTTGATATGACCCTAGAGGAGTAGAAGGTCTTCTTAGATATGAGGAAACATTATTTTGCTCCTATGAGGATGAAATAGAATGTTGATGCTCATATGGTCAATCTATAGGAAGGTCTTACCGAAAGCATCCTAAGTACTGGCATACATGCATGGTGTGATGTATTGATTTATATGGCATATTTCTAGTCATAAAATAGAGACTCTAGCATGCATGTTGTTTTTGTTGGTATATGTGTTGTGGCATCTCAACTATTATCATGCAGAGTTTCGTTTGTGGGTACCGTAGTTGGTAAATCCTCAGGAGACTATAACTCCTCCGACTAGGGACACCTAGGGGTTTAAAGGCTTGTTGCACATGATAAGTGCCATTGTGTTTCCTACGAAAGTGGACTAGCGAAATGTATGTTTTATTGTATTTTGTTTATTTGTTTGTTTTTTGTTTTTGATTTTTAGTTTTGCTCGAGGATGAGCAAAAGATAAGTTTGGAGGTATTGATCGACACATTTTTGTACCTATTTTAGGTCCCTGTTTCTAGCTTTCATGCTCGCTTTTTAACGTTTTTGTGTATATAACGTGTGTTTGAGCCTTTTGTAGGTAAAAGTTCCCTTCATATGGTGTTTGTGCTTAAAGTGAAGAATTAAGGGCAGAAAGGGCAATTACTTAAAGCTAAAGTATAGTGCATGCGGGATGAGAGTGCGATGTGAACCCGCACCAACAAATCACACTAAAGATCAGTGGCTTGTGCCGGGCAAGAAGCCGCACTGAGAAATCGCATCAAAGATCAGACACTTGTGCGAGTCCAGTTAATGTGGGATCCAAGTCGTACCACCAAGTCACACTGACATGTGCAGGACGTCAGTGCGGGCTACAAGTCGCACATCACCCGTCAGGTCTGAAAACATGTAAATTATCAAAGGCATTTTGGTATTTTCCATCCCAAATCGTGCCTTAACTTGCCTAGCCTATAAATACACCATGTCAGCCACCTCTCTCACATCCTTTCTTTTTTTTTTTATATTCTTACTTTCCTACTCACATCATATCTCTCTTGTTCTTTAACACAAATTAAGAGAGAGAAAGAGAAGCTTCAAGCTCTAATGCAGGTTTCCCTCCATATGAGCATCACCATTCACCACCTTCTACACTTCTTCCACCCATCTTAGAGTAGATTACAAGAAGAAATAAGGGCTCTCATGACCAAATCCGAGCCATGCATGCATCAAGGATATAGAGAGGCTTTGGAGGAGATTTCTTCAAGGGTTTTCTTTACAACTTATTTCTTCTTTGTATTTCTTGTTTCTTTGATTTGTAATCCTTATTTGGGAATATTTGTAAACCTACACTTGTATTCATTTATGTAATGATTGTTCTTTATTTGATTTTGGTCTTGTTTCATTCTTTATTGATGTTGTTATTAATCCCTTATCTTTACATGCTTGTGTATGGAGGATTGGAAATTGATGTGTATTCATGAATGGGATTAGGAGTAGTATAACTTAATTTAGGAGTAGTGTAATGTAACATCTCATTCTTATATGTATGTTGATAGATGATTCAAAATGCCTTGTTTAGAATGATTTAAGTCCATGAAAGTTAGGGTTGTGCTTTTGGATGACCTTCTGGGAATGATTTTAACCATTAGCTCTAGAAAATGGGAAAAACTTGTTTTATGCATGACCTTGCTAGAATAGGTTTTGGTTATATGTTCTTGTGCATTAATGGGTCTTTGACAATTGCTCATTCTATGACCATAGGTGAGTGATGGTTGAAGACACAATTGCTCTTCCATGCTCTTTGGAGAGTAATGAGTTGATTTTGGTCATTTCCTTTATCAAGAGAACGAACTAAAATTGAATGTGCTTAATATTTAATAATCAACTTGATGTGCATATTTTTTTTGGTGAATTTATTTCCCTTGTGTGGCCATTATCTTACATCTCTCCAATCCACCCTTGTTTTCGTAATTAGGGTGTCTTGCCTTTAGGAGTAGTTTAATTTAGTTTATGAGTAGTTTAACAAAGAAAGGCAAGCACCCGGTTACTTTCTTGTTTTCTTTTTTTCATTCTTGTTCTCACACTCTCTCCGCATTATGCTTACACTTCACACACACCATTCTCATATCTTCATGTTCCATTTACATTGCTTAGAATAACGCTATAGCTAGAGATGGCATAATAACGATGACCCTCCATGCGGGAATGAACCTGTACTTACTGCTATGCGATTGTCAAATGATCCGTGCAATTGCAGGATAAACCAATACGCTCATAAATTTTAGGGAATCATTCAAGGTGTGTTTCATGTATTTCATGGTTAATCAAGACGAGACCAAGACAATGAAAACCTTTAGAAGGTTTTTCAGCATGCATCAAAACGTAAAATTCATTAGAATAATTATTTCGTAGTTCATCATGACAACGCTTTGACCGTGAAACACACTGGAGGGATTTTCGCAGTGACTTTTTTATGGTGCTCCAAGGCGAGACTTGGACCGCTAAAATCACTAGAATGATTTTCACGGTTCACCATGACGACACCAAAACCTCGAATCAGAGAAGAAGTGGCCTTCTCATGTGATATAATACATTAACCTATATGCAAGATGTGCAATTGTGAAATTGGTGTGATGCACACTAAAATGATAACAAATATACAAATGAATGAATTGTGTATGTGTGTGTGTGCGCACCTAATCTTTTCAACAGAACAAGTCAAGTAATATACTTTTGAAGCTCTTTTTCCTAAGCTTTGAGATGTCGGGAAGATTTCCGATCACGATCACAGTGTTGAGCACATGAAGATCCTAACCTACCCAGTACAAAAAGCATCACAATGTGGTTTGTCATATAAATAAGCCAATCACAAAATAGAGGACCTTACAACATACCCTAACATGAGATCACAATAACTTAATTATGTGATCACATACAATTCATGTGCGATAACATTATACATATGTGATCACATATTGTTTTACAGCCGTTGCATTGTGCAACATTACATTATAGAGTGGCCCATATATATATATATATATATATCAGTCATTCTCACCTACAAACTCTATGATTTTAAGGCTTTATACAAACCAATTTTTGGTGCCTTTGAATCGAAATTCAAAAACTATTATTTATTCTCTCCTGGTCCATTATTTACATAACAAGCCTTGTAGTTTGATCCAAATGCATAAAAATTTGGTTTGTACATGCTTTATGTCAAGGGGTTTGTAGGTGATGTGTGTGTGTGTATGTATATGGTCAATATATAAAACACTAGTGTACCATATTGGCGAGATCACAATTCATATGTAATCACATACAACTCACATGAGACTACATTAAAATTAGGAATATTATTATCACCCCCCAACGTTTGCCATGTTCCAACCCCCCCCCCCCCCCCCCCACACACACACACACACACACACACACACACACAAAAAAGTTTGCCATATTCGTAACTTTACCCCTTCTAGTTTCAAAAATGGTCAGTCTTCCCCCTAAAAACCAAATTATTCAAAGATTTACCCTATGCTGTTAATATTTCCGTTAAAATAGTGGTTTGACCGTTAAATACCAATGACAATATTGTAACTATGCTACTTCCAAAAAAGGGATATTATTAGTTTCCCCCAGAGGTTTGCCATGTTCATAACTTTGCCCCCTCTAGTTTCAAAAATGGCCAGTCTTCCCTCAAAAAATCAAATTATTCAATGATTTACCCTTTTCTATTAGGATTTGATCATGAAACACCAAGGGCAATATTGTAACTTCTACTTCCAAAAAATAAAAATTAGTTTTCACCAATCAAAACCCAGAAATTGAAATCACTAATTTTGAAAATCTACTCACTATAATCCAAACAAGAAATATATTCAAAACCGTAAATAGAAACCATTTTTTTTTTCAAATGATTTCATTCACCAGAAACTGAAAACTGAAAATCAATTGAAAAAAAAAAAAAAATACCCATGGAAGCAGATTTTGTTGTTTAAGTTTAAATTAGGTTTTAATATTATTATTTTTTTATGGGTTTTTTTATTACTATAATTTTTATTGGTTTTTTTTATTACTATTATTTTTAAAGGTTTATTATTATTATTAATAATTCCGATTTTCCTTTAAAAAAAATTCTAATTAATTAAGATGGACGGTAGAGATTGAATCTGGAGATGAACTAATGGTGATGAGTTTTTATTTTTTTAATTATGATTTTTTTTTTAAAAAAAAAAAATCAATGTTTTTTTAGGGGTAAAAACGTACTTTATTCATTACTTTAAAAAAATCAATGTTATTATTACTTTAAAACCGTGAAAGTAATGGAGAAAGTACGGTTTTTTTTTTTTGAAGTAACACATTTACAATATTGCCCTTGGTGTTTCACGATCAAATATTAATGGCAGGAGGTAAATATTCGAATAATTTGGTTTTCAAGGGAAAGACTGACTATTTTTGAAACTAGAT
The DNA here is from genome assembly GCA_035582765.1 of Acer negundo. Classification (NCBI taxonomy): domain Eukaryota; kingdom Viridiplantae; phylum Streptophyta; class Magnoliopsida; order Sapindales; family Sapindaceae; genus Acer; species Acer negundo. The sequence goes on along the minus strand of CM069231.1, from coordinate 19,511,644 downwards.
GGAATAAAGTTACGAATATGGTAAACCTTAGAGAGGGAAACTAATAATATCCCTTTTCTGGAAGTGGCATTATAATATTGCCCTTGGTGTTTAACGGTCAAACCACTATCTAACGGAAATATTAACGTCAGGGGGTAAATCTTTGAATAATTTTGTTTGAGGTAATTACATCAAATTCCTCCGAGATTTACTTTTTTACATGCAGAAACAACTTTATTATTAATTAACACTCACATCTCCTATCATCAGTCAAATGCCGTCAGATTTAACCTTTATCTTATCGGACTGTGAAAAAGTCTAAAATACCCCTAACATGACATCAAATGCCCTTAGTGTCTATTTTATTATTTATTGATTTATTTTAATAATTTAATTTTAAAAAATTAAAAAAAAAATAATAATCCAGACTATAAAAAAAATATAAAAAAAACATTCATCAATCATCAATCTCAGAAAATTTTCTCTGAATCAAATTCCAAAAAAAATAAAAAATAAAAATAAAAAACACAAAAAACAAAAAAAAAAAAAATCCAAACACACATCTTCATCAATCCAGATCCAAACACATCTCCTTCATCAATTTGACAAACTCAGATCATCAATCTTCACAAACAAAGATATCAACACACTCAAATCCTCCGGTCTCCACTCCAACAACCACCATAAATATCAATCTAAAAATATCTGAACTACACAAAACACAAATTGAATCCCAAAATAAAACCTAGAAACAAAAATAATTCACCATCTTCAACATCACAAACCTAGTTGAATTCCAAAACACAAACCAGAAACCAAAATAATTCTAAACAAAAAAAAAAAGTTGGCAGAGTTTCTTCATACCGGAAAAAAAAAGATTATATTCAATCAAATACAATTTTTCTGCAATCTGGACAAAAAAAAAATGCATATTCAATCAAACATCATTTTTTATGCAATCTGGAATAAATAAATAAATAAATAATAATCTTCAACCAATCACCATTTTTCTGCAATTTGGAAACAACATAAAAAACCATCCTCAATCAATCACCATACATTTTCTTGGCCCCCAAACACCACAATCCAAGAACAAAATCCTAAATTTTAATCTTCAAATGAAACTCCACAACCCTTCTTCATCTTTAATTATCACCCAAAATCCAATATCTCCATCACAATATCACACTAACAATCTTTCACCATCAACAAAATGATCCGCATCGTTGATGTGGTCGCGCAGAGGAACGATCTGCTCTGTTGGGCGATCCGCACCGTTGCACGAAGGAGCGTGCTCCGTCTCTCGATCGCGTGGAGGAGCTGTTCTGTGCTTCGGAGCTCGCCCACGAGCTTCATCTCACCAGAGATGGAGGTCTCTCCTCCATGGATCTGGATCTGGAGATATAATCGATTTCACTTTTGAAAGAAAAGAATCTAGAAATTTAGAGATTGAGGATGACGACGGTGGTGGAAAGATGAGGGAGAGATGATATTGATGATGGCGGTGGAGAGATGAGGGGATGATAGTCTGGAAAAAAAAAAATTTTCCGGATAACTGATAAGTCGTTTTAAGGATTTTTAATTTTATTACTTTTTAATTAATTTTTTTTGTTAAATTACCATTTTTTTGTTTTTTGTTTTTGAAAACAAATTAATTTTTTTTAATTATATTCTTTGAAAAAAAAATTTCTTTTTTATAAATATATTTTAGGTTTTTTTATTTTTAGATTTTCTTTTTCTATTTTTTTCATTTAGGTGAATTAAGGATATTTCTGTCTTTTATCATTTTTTAACGGTCAATTCTCACACTTAACAATCAAACCTTAATGACAGGAGAGGTAAGGATTAATTAACGGTAAAGTTATTTATATAATTTTGTTTTAAGGAGAAAACTGATTTTTTTAAAACTAGAGAAATCCAAGTCATGAATACAACAAACCTCTATAAAAATGCATTTTATTTATTTTATTTTTTGTGTGGAAATACCGCACGCGCCATGCGGCGATGAAGATGAATTTTTATCAACACAATGAAAAATATTAACAAGAAAAAAATAATTCCGAGGATAATTAATTTTATAATTATCAAATTTTTTAGGGCCAAAACTAGCGATTTCATAATAATGTTACACGTCTAAACTTGAATAGTTGAATTCTAATTTCTATCTCAAAATTCTCAACTTAATACATTTTTGTCTATCCCTTCGCACTTGGCAGTGAGGAAACGACAAGCCTTTTTACCCCTCCAAAGGGAATTAAAATCGAAATCGAAATCTGGAAGAAGCAAACAGGTAGCCATGGAAACAAGTCTCTCTGCATGTCTAGGTCTGCCATCTCCAGACCCCAATTATTATCCACTTCTCACGGAATCCACCTCCCTCTTCACCCACTTGACTACAGATCTCTTATCCACTCCAAACCCCAAACCCATCAAAAACCACCTCAATTTTGCCTCCATTTCACTTTTCAACCAAAACCCTCCATTTGCTGCAACCACCACCGTTTCCGCTAAACCCAAATCCAGGAACAGCCCCAAAGTCCAGTCTTTCATGAAGAATCTCTCGGTTCTGGAGCGTGCCTTGGTTGGTGCAGCTGGTGGCGGTATTGCCGGTGCCTTCACATACGTGTGTCTCCACCCACTTGATACCATCAAAACCAAGCTGCAAACAAAAGGTGCGTCTCAGTTGTACGCCAACACGTTTGATGCTATTGCCAAGACCTTTCAAACGAAGGGAATTCTTGGTTTCTATAGCGGTGTATCCGCAGTTATTGTTGGTTCCACAGCTTCTTCTGCTGTGTATTTTGGGACTTGTGAGTTTGGGAAATCGATTTTGTCAAAATTGGAGATGTACCCATCTGTGCTTATTCCTCCTACAGCTGGTGCGATGGGAAACATTGTGTCCTCTGCCATAATGGTGCCCAAAGAATTGATCACACAGAGAATGCAAGCAGGTGCTAAAGGAAGATCATGGGAAGTTTTGTTGAAAATATTGGAGAAAGATGGTTTTTTGGGTCTTTATGCTGGCTACTCTGCCACATTGTTGCGAAACTTGCCTGCAGGGGTGTTGAGTTATTCCTCATTTGAGTACTTAAAAGCTGCAGTTTTGAGTAGGACTAAAAATGATCATTTGGAACCAATTCAGAGTGTGTGTTGTGGTGCATTGGCTGGAGCTATCTCAGCTTCTATAACGACACCACTTGATGTGGTGAAAACTAGGCTGATGACTCAGATTCACGGGGAGGCTGTGAATAAGATGGCTGCTGTGATGTATAATGGGGTTGCAGCAACTGCGAGACAGATTTTGAAGGACGAGGGGTGGGTTGGATTGACAAGAGGAATGGGACCTAGAGTTGTTCATAGTGCTTGCTTTTCGGCACTGGGGTACTTTGCGTTTGAGACTGCCAGGCTTATGATTTTGCAACAGTATTTGAAGCGGAAAGAGTTGGCTGAGGTGAATGTTGAAACTGCTTGAAGTGGCTTTGGTTGAGTCTCAGATGGTATACATTATTTTCTTGATGATATCTTCATTCTCTTCTGTTATTTCCTATAGAGAGAGAGAGAGAGAGCAGATTTTTTTTTTTTATATTGATTATAGTTATAGCTAATTTGCTATTATGTTATTGCTTTTTCAACTTTTAATTTATAATTTTTAGCTGTTACACATTCAATATCCCCTATTTAGAGAGTTGGAGCTGTTTACATGACAATAAGCTTTATAAGCATCTGCCAATGTGAGTAATATTATGGATGACTGTCGAATGTTAGGTTTTTTTTTTATACAAACTGTCGAATGTTTGTTGTTAAAGCTTTGAATAGTAAAAGAAAAGGTCTTACTTTGGTGACTGTCAGACATAAATTCAGAGTGTGTTTATGATGAATATTTTGTTTATTAATATGCAATGCACTACATGTTTCCTGAGCGATCTGAGTGGCCTTATTCAGGATTGGTGCCTTAATAGATAGTGTCCATCACTTTGGAATGAAATGGATCCTGGCGTATTCTATAGCTGCCAACCCAGAGTCATGTCAAAAATATTGTAAAATGACCCAAAACTACTGATGATAGATTGGTGTATGGGATGTTGATTATTTTCCTCTTATTTTCCTTTAGAGTCACTAACCTGAACAGTTTACTGTGCTTGTACAATTGAGTTCTTGAGCTCCAGACGGTACAAATGGATGTGTTGTTTGTTACCTAAATATACTCAGATGTAGTTTTTGAAAAGAGGTTGTGTAAGCCAACTAGAATTTTCTAGCTGTTAAATGACCTTGCAAGTAGCAACTGCACCCTGTGATCTACACAAGAGTTCATTTGAGGGAACTGTCATATTGCTTCCTCCAAAATGGCAACCAACGTTGCATTAACAGTTCTTGTATATACACCTGAAACAGGGCATGTTGTAGGAAGTGACATGGAAGCAAAGTTATTGGGCACCCATGATACTCACAAATTTCTGCAAACTTGTACTTTGTCATTTAGCCTACTCTCCTGTTGAAACTAGGATGCAAATTGTCCTCTTGGTCATCCTCATCAGTTATTATTATACAATATCCTGCCTATGTGTAGTTGCAAGTAGTTTGTTGATGTGATTATTTTCACTCTCAAGTTTATAGTCCAAGTAACTTTAAATTGTTCAAGCAATGGATTTGGTTAAATGAACAGGAAGCATCGAGATTTTGACCACTCCTTGTTCTTTTTTTTTTTTTTTTTCCCTCTATGAAGTATCTACTTGGGTCAATGTAGAAGTTGACAATTAAACACAGAGGTCGATAAATTGCTGATTTGCCTTTTTTTTTTTTCTTCATTTTCAAGAAGATGCTGTCTCTTCTCTCTAAACCATTCGTTGGGATCGAATTGGTCTTTTGCCTTCATAAGCATCTGCTTCAGGTGGATGTGTATTCTGCAATGTTTAAGATAAATTGTTTGTATGAGAGGACCATAGGTAGCTGGGCAAGGACAATTGCTTGTATGAGGACCATAGATAAATTGTTTGTATGAGAGGCTCATTTTAGGAAACAAATGCTACTCTATTGTTATTATTGCAACAAGACTACAATTGCTTTGATGTATAAACTGCCGAGACACCAAATTGTAAATAAGTAGATGCAAATTTCAGACATAATAGTTTCAGTTGTAGTCACTGCATACAGCATACTTGCCCTTGAGTTTATTCGTGAGATTCTGGTTTCAAATGTAGCCTTCTCTTGGGCTTCCGGGGGATTCTGAATATGAAAAATGACTTGTGTTATTGTTGGGTGGAGCTATATCCAGCAAAAATGATCTGTTTTGGTATTACAGGACTTGCATCAGAGTAAATGAGTAGAAATGAAGTCAGAAATGGAGGTGTTTTTTTTCTGACTGGCTGTCTAAGGACTAGATATTAGTCTTCATCTTTTGTAGGTATACTTGTTTTAAGACACTGAAATTTTGGGTGCTACAATTTCTACATCATTCAAGGCTCGAGTAATCGAATCCTAAAAACATGTTTTTGGGGTGTCCTGGGATCATTTTCAATAGATCGTATGATTGATGAGACATGCTTCATTGTTAATATGTTATGTTGGATTTGAGGACCATTTATAGTTTTTTACTTTGTCAACATAAAAACTGTTGTGTAGTGTATATATACCTTCTTCTATAACCAGTTTTGATTGACAGGAACTGAGGTTCAAAATCACCCCACTACACCGCTGACTCTTAAGTTCATTAATGGTTTGTTAGGTCAGAAAATGAAAAACTATAAAGGCCCTTTTCTGATTTTTATTTCTCGAAGAAGAAACAAATCTTTTCGTACTTCACTTTCTTCACCAAAAAAAAAAAAAAATGGGGCTGGTAAATTGATGAGATAATCAGGACCGTTGAATAGGTTTGATTTGGAATTAAAAAGAATGTCATTTTGAGATCGGCTAACAAACTGATGAGAGTTATCTTTTCCTTCCAAAACCCGAGCCGATCCATGAACATACTACTGAATAAAATTACACGCAATCCAAGATCAAACAAACAGAAGAGGCAGATATCAATCCAAGAAGAATACAATGCATTCTTCTTCTTCTTCTTCTTCTTCTTCTTGTTTTCTTCTCTTCTGGGTCACTCTCTTTATCTTGTCTTTTTCTTCACTCTCTCTTCCTCAGCCTGTAAACAATGTCACTCTCTATGGCGACGCCCACTTCAGGAACGACGCCATCAGCCTCACTCAAGAATTCACATGTCTTTCTACTTCTTCTACTTCTTCTTCTGGGGTCGGAAGAGCTCTGTATCTATACCCAATTCGCTTTCTTGATACTGCAACCAACACCACTGCCTCATTTTCTTGTCGCTTCTCCTTCACCATCCTCCCCTCCTCTATGTGTCCTTTTGGAGATGGTTTCGCTTTCTTGATCACCTCCAATGCCGATTCTTTTAGCACTTCTAATGGCTATATGGGCCTCCCTGGATCCCCAGAAGATACCTTCTTTGCTGTGGAATTTGATACCAGCTATGATCCTTCCCTTGGAGACATCAACGGTAATCATATTGGTATTGATGTCAAAACTGTTATATCTTTTGCTTCCGTTGATGTTGAGTCTAGAGGAATTGATCTTAAAAGTGGTAAGCATATTACTGCCTGGATTGAATACAGAGATTCATTGAAATTGATCAGGGTTTGGGCTGGTTACTCCCAGATTAGGCCTACTAATCCTGTTCTTGTTGCTCAGATTGACCTCTCCAAACAATTCAAGGAGTATATGCATGTTGGTTTCTCTGCTGCAAATGGGCAGGGCTCTGCAATTCACATTGTTGATCGTTGGAGGTTCAAGACATTTGCACCTTACCCTTCTGTCAATCCTATCGATATGGTCGAACAAGGGGACTGTTTCATGTGCGATACAGCAGATTCCGGTTATGGTGATGTTCGCGAAAGAAAAACAAAGATTAGAGACAAGGCTATTGAATTTGGAGGACTGGCTGCATTTATCTTCTCCATAATTGCAATTGTTGGTGTAATCAGTTTCTTACTGGTGAAGAACAAGAGGCATTTTCGCAGAAATAAACAAGGGCAACAAGCTTGTCCAATGCAGACAAACAGAGTGCCAACAAAATTGTCACTTGCCAAGATAAAATCTGCTACAATGGGGTTTAATCGAAATAGAATAGTTGGAGAAGGTGCTTCGGCGACTGTCTATAAAGGGTCTCTTCCCTCTGGTGGAGCAGTGGCCATTAAGAGATTTAATAAGGCTAACCGGTTTGAATGTACTCGAAATCCTTTTGACACTGAGTTTGGAACTATGGCAGGTTGCTTGAGGCATAAGAACTTGGTTCAGTTTCAAGGATGGTGCTGTGAGGGAACCGAATTGGTCCTGGTTTATGAATACTTGCCAAACGGAAGCCTTGACAGAATCCTTCACAACTCTTCTAGTTTTTTGAATTTCCTTTCTTGGGAGAAAAGGGTAAATATACTTCTTGGGGTTGCTTCTGCTCTTACTTATCTCCATGAAGAGTGTGAGAGACAGATAATTCATAGAGATGTAAAGGCTTGCAACATAATGCTTGATGCAGATTTCAATGCCAAGCTAGGAGATTTCGGTCTAGCAGAAGTGTATGAACATAGTTGTATTTCAAGAGAAGCTACGATACCGGCTGGGACAATGGGATATCTAGCTCCTGAATATGTTTATTCCGGTGTCCCAACACAGAAAAGTGATGTCTACAGCTTTGGAGTGGTGATTCTAGAAGTGGCCACTGGGAGAAGGCCTGTAGACAATGACGGGGTTGTGATCGTTGATTGCGTATGGAACCAGTGGGAAAACGGAAAATTACATGAGGCTGCTGATTTGAGGTTGAGAGGGAGGTTTGATTTGTTGGAAATGGAGAGAATGCTCATGGTGGGACTTTCTTGTGTCCATCCAGACCATGAGAAGAGGCCTACAGTGAAGCAAGCCGCAAGGATTCTCAAAGGCGAAGGCCCGCTACCTCTTTTGCCACCAAAGAAACCGAAAGTCAATATTCGGTCTGTTTTGCCTTCAACTTCTGAACAAGTAATGAATTCAGCTGGAGATCAGAGTCCTGGTTTGGATGACCAACCATGGTTGACCCCTAGGAGCCATTTTAGCTAGGCTTTACACTGAAAGTACCATGTGATACTCACTGCAGTTTACACTAGAGTTGCCTGGTAATCTTTGTTTTTGTTTGAAAATTTTAGGCCTTTTTTAAGTCTTGAGATTGTATTACATCAATACATTGGGAAAATTATCAAGGTCCCCATTAGTTGTTCACATGAAATTTAGAGAATTCCATTTTGTTATCCAAATCTTAGAAACAAGTTAATCAATCTGTTGCAGAGATACATTGTGTTAAATTTCAACTCAAAAGCTCTCTGTGTTTTGAGGCTATTGTCCCTCTTTGTACAGCTGCAGGTCTAGAGTTCGGAAAATATATTGAGTTTGATAAGTAATATGTTGTTATAGAATCAATTTCAGCAACATAGTTTCTTCCACTATATAAATCTATTGTAACATAATATAAACTTCTCTTTCATACCGGAATTAGATTTTCTGTATTGTGAAAACAGTAAATTCTAGACAAATAACGGTGAAACCTATACGATCTTCTTTCCCTCTAGTTATTTCTTATTTGTTTGGAGGGATTGCCTGGTCAAGCCTAATTAGAAAAGCGGAGATTCGAGGGGATATCATATCAGTGGCGTTCGACGTTGAAGATGACATATAGTTGTTTATGCAAGCAAAGGGAGCAGATTTTGTATTTGTGACCGATATTTTGGACAGTTAAGCTAGAGTTTCTGGGTAATTTATTAATTTTGATAAGTCCACGGTGTGCTTTACAACGAATGGTGTTAGTGCTGACGTTCTTCAGAATCTAGGAGTTGGCAGGGTGGGTTTTCATGGCTCATGAAAGATATCTTGGTTTTCCTAGTTTTAGTGAACGTAACAAAACAAAATGATGAGACCCGTAGAGAAAAATAGTACACAAAACAAACACGATTTTTACGTGATATGATGATTTTGATCCATGACCTATTCTATGGATAAATCTTGAGAAGAAAAGTTGTTAACAAAAATTGAAGTTTAAAAGATCATACAAAGATTCTTGAAATCCCCCACACAAAAAGCTCACGAACAAACAACTTAGAATATATCATATGACTATCTTTATTGTTAAACAATAATATTAGACATATGGACTTATGTTTCAATTTGTATCATAATTTTTAAAGCGATGATTTAATTTTTATAACATGTCTGTAAAAAAAATTTATTTTTTTTAAGGAAAACAAGAAAACAAACAACCAAAACGTTAGCCTTGATAATCATCCAGTAAAAACCTCTCCACACACGAAAGGTAATCCTTAATCCATAGACGGTCTTCAGCAATACAAAGAGCCATTTTCGAAAGAGTTTGGGTGACAACATTCGTTTTCCTGGAAACAAAACCTACAGAATCACAACAGGCACTCGGAAGGCGCTCAAGAATGTCCTCAATGACAAGGCCAATATCAGCTGAAGGAGAGCGACCACTCCTAACCAGATTAACAACTCCTAAAGAATCACTTTCCACGGCAAAAGGATAACCACAAGTCTCAACAGCCAAAGTAATCCCACATCGCACCATCACCGCCTCTGTTAGAGGTTTGAAGCTTGCCTAGAAACGCTGTGCACTCGAAGCCAACACCGAGACCAAGTGATCATGAATAACCAGCCCCACACCAATCACCTTATTACTCGCATCTATGGAAGTATTGCAATTGACTTTGTAGGTGCCAGCACAAGAGGCCTGCCACCCTGTACCAGAACAACCAACACTACCACCAATACTCCTCACACCAATTGGCTTTGTTGCGGCACGAAAAACCTCCAAGTAATCTGCAACCTAAACAAGAACATGGACCAAGTTCTACTGCCCGATACCATGAACCTTGATGTTTCTTAAGTACCAGTTAAGCCACAAAATGATGCATAAGAGGGCCACATGATCATTATGTAGCCAAAGCAAACAAGCCTAAAATAAGTCACTAAAACCTCTCTAATCATAGCATTGAAGGCCCTTCATAAAGTCACAGTCGACACGCACCATCTTCAAATTCAAGCACCCCCACAAAGCATGGGTCGTGGATTCGAAGAAACGATTACAGCAAGGGCAAAGATCATCAACAGGAATTTTTCGCTTGGAAAGGTTGACCTTAGTCGGAATCCAGTTCTTACAAGACCTCCACATGAAAATCTTAACTTTCGAGGGAACATTAATTCACCAGAGCGTCTTCTACCAAGATTTAGAGTGACTTAAACCAAAAGAACTAGCAACAAGGTTTTGGGCTAAGCCAACCCGACAACCACTTTTTACCGAATAATCTCCATTTGACGACTAGAGCTAACACAAAGAGTCTATTCTATGGGAAATACTTACCGAGATAGAGAGAATTGCACAAGCATCATCCTCCATAAACGCATCTAGGTAAGAAGAGCATTCTAGGAACATGTCTCCGTTTTCAGCTGGCTAATCGAGATAAGATCATCTCTTATGCATGGGGAAATTATCTTGAATAAGGTAGGTCTAGGAACCCACATGTCCTCATAGATTTTGATTCTAGTACCAGCCCTCACTCTTCATCTAGACCCTTTTTCAATCAACTCACGACTCTAAAGTAGGCTTCTCTACACCATCGAACCATAACCTGACTTCCCAACTGTCATAAACGAGTCATTAGGGTAATAACACCCTTTTATAATATTGGCTGCCAAAGACTCAAGGTTGCTAATTAACTGCCAACATTGTTTCGCCACAAAAGCTTGATTAAAAACAAATAAATCACGAAACCCCATGCCACCTTTGTCTTTCCCTTTACACAAATTATGCCAAGAAGCCCAACATGTGTAGTGGCAAAAAATGGCACAAATACTAAGGCCCAATAAAGCCCATGACCCAAAAGTCAAAGCCCAGCAAGGAACCCGCATCAGTCAAAATCAAACTTGGACAAGGTCAAACTGTTGGAGAATATTTCATTATTTCTGTAACGTCTACATCAATGTCATCAATTCTATAACGTCTCCTTCAATGCCACCAAGTCTATAACGTCTCCTTCAATGCTATTAAGTGAGTCACTTGTTAGCTCACGCCTTTCCTCCTATAAATAGCAACCCCCTCTCATTCACAAAAAGGTGCGGAGCTCTCTAAACTTTTGAGCAAACAATAAGCTCAACAATTCTTTCCATTCATTAATTGTCTGCTATATCAGTCTATCTGTGCATATATATATATATATATATATATATATATGTTTATGGTTTGAACAATCTACAATCTTTCTCTTGTTGCTTGATGACTTTTTATTTTGTTATAAAATTCAATTGTATCATGTATTTATTCCATTTTGCTTTTAAGTTAAATTGGGCATGTCTATTTTCATTTGGGTGAGGCTTGATTGATTGAGTTATTTATTTATTTATTTATTTTTTACATATTTTGTTTGGGGTTAACCGAATCTCTTTGATGTTTGGAAGCGAATCCGTAACAAAAGTAGGACGATAATTGAATCAAGACGACAAGGCAACCGATGGAAGTAGGGGGACACAACAGACCAAGAGGATGTGATGGAAGCAGGATGACGACGGCAACACCACAACAATGGTGGTTTTGTTTGACTTCCGAGAAAGTTCAAGAATCATTAGGGTCACTGTTACTTTCATGGATCCATTTCATGAACAAGTTCCAGAAAGGTCTTTTTTTCTTCAATTTGATTATTATTATTATTATTATTATTATTATTATTGTATTTTTTGGCATTTAGTTTGAATTGACTTTGAGAAGTATCATGCGTGTGGTGTTAGTGCATATGTGGTCCTAAAATTATTGTTTTCCGACTGAGCTTTTGAATAGTTAAGATGAAATCTCAGATGCACCAGTTTAAAGAAATAAAATATATTGTTTTTAATTGTTTGTTTCTTTCTTGTTTGAAGCACTCGTTGCTTTGAGGAAAGGAACTCAGTTAATTAAGTACAACCGAATGGTTATTCATCTATTTTGAATGTTTACTTTTATATACAAATAAAATTAGCCGTAAACATTTGTCCTACTCATGGAATAGGTGCCTTAAAATTTTGATTAATGTTCATAGAATTTTGATTGTGCTAAATAGGAAATTATAGCATGCCTTCTCATGAAAGATGTACCTTAGAATTTTGATTGATGTTCATAGAATTTTGATTGTGCTAAAAATGAAATTATAAGATGTTGGTGGTTTTAGCTATCCTGTAGAATGGGGAAGGAATTTCATGGTATTTTACTGCAATGATATATTGAAAAAAAAGTTTGATAGATATCGTGAGGCTTTGTTTCAATGTTGTTTCCTATAATGAAACTTCTTTATATTGAAAACAGAGTTAGAATTCCTAACTTGTTTGTACTGGCATGTAACTTATTTGTACTAGCTTGTGACTTCATTGTCATAGACACTAATGCATTTTTTTAATGTGATTTTGTAGATGGACATTATAAATTATAAGGATTTCTTGATAAAACCGAGGATTCTTGGAAAAAAAAAGTCACCACCAACATATATTGCAATTTGAATGGCCTCTCGGATATTGTAAAGGTTCTCCGATGAGTTGAAGAATTAGATGAGTTGCAGAAGACATGTTTCGAGCACATACTTTCTATTCCTAAAGATTTGACTTTTTCTGTGGGCAAAAGTAAATTAAATAAAAAAAGAAGAAGAAGAAACAAAAGAATAAGAAAGAATAAGAAATGACACTTTGATTCCATCTAAATCATTTTTTCTCTGATTTGGCGATATGGTTCATTGGAACAAAAAAAGGCCCGGCTGGGTACTGATTAGACCAGGCCGTGAAATTTTTTTTTTTAAAAAAAGGCCTTTTTAGATTTTGTAAAGAGATATTCTTTTTTTTTTTTTCCTATTTTGATTTGAGATATCTCTTTCGAGGTCATTCTTCATAACTTTTTCTTGAGGAAAATACATGTAGTTGGTGAGGCTGGAGATAATGAGTTTCACTTCTCAGTTGATGGTAAAAGGCTGAAATTCACACACAGAGAGTTTTGTTTGGTCAAGGGGATGTAGTTTGAGGTGATATCAGACGCATTCATGAAACTGTATGCTATCATTCCATAAGGGGTCCATGTTAGGTATTTTAAAAAGGATGATATTGATGGTAATGTTTGGATTATGGAAAATCTGCCACGCGTCCAACAACGTTAATGCAATTAATGATTGGATTGTAAATCAAAAAAGGAAACTTAATCATACAAAACACAAGATTTTATGTGGAAAACCCAAGAAGAGAAAAAACCATGGTTGCCGAAGATGGTGAGGGAAAGATTTCAATATGTAAGAACGGATTACACACTCAATCTCTCTTACACTCTTGCTATTATGTATTTTTTTTTTTTCACATCATCTACGTAATGTTGTTTGAGAGTCTATTTATACATGCATAGAACCCTAATTCTTAAAGTACAAGGAAAGTTGACGAGGTTTAATAGAACAACTTGTTAGAGTCGCCTTTATTTTCTTTCCTGTTTTGCATATTCTGCTTATTTAATGAGTTAGGTGGTGTTTTGTTTCATTTTTAAAAACAACTATAAAGTTGTTTAGTTAATCATTTTGTAAAATTGTTTTTGAAAACAAAAAACAACTTTTTAAAAGTTATAACTAAAAAGTTAAAAACAATTTTTTTATTATTTTTCACCATTTTTAAAACAGTTTCTTAAAACAAACCATAACTTTTCCCTCCAAACAACTATTTTATCCATTTTAAAAACATTGCCAACACATTTACATCGATTTTCGTTTTCGAAAACTACTTTTAGAAAACACTACCAAACATGTTTGCATTTTTAAAAACATCATTTTTAAGACATGATTTTTATTTTAAGAAATAGTTTTCAAAACATCATTTTAAAAACAATACCAAACACGCCTTTTTGATTCCCCGTTGAATTCGGGCTCCAATATCCTTAAGGAAGTCTATTTCCTTATCGGAGTTTACTTCATGGCTCCTTGTTTGGGTGAGATTCTTTCTCTGGTACTGGAGTCGTGATTATCTTGGAATCAATATCTTCCACGTACCACCAGTCGACCGACACTATAAGAAAAACCACCTTTGTTGACAGTTTTTTCTTGACAGTTTTCAAAAACTGTCAACAATTACAAATTCTTGATAGTTTTTAACTGTCAAGAAAAATGGTCTTTCTTGACAGTTTTTAGTTCTTTACAGTTTTTAACTGTCAAGAAAGGCAATTTTTATATATTATATAATATATATTATATATTATTATATTAAATAATATATATTATATATTTTTATTATATAAATATATTATTATTATATATATTTTATAATATATTATATATATTATATATTATTACATATATTATATAATATATATATATTATATATTGTATAATATAATATATATAATATTATATAATATATATATTATTATATGTATTATATATAATATATATGTATTTTATATTATATATTATGAATATTTTATAATTAGGGTATTTATCATTAGTAAAATTTTAAAACTTTTAATTCATATTTTCAACACCAAATAAAATCCCAATATATATTTATTTTACAATAAGATATCGGTTTTTGGGCAAACTGATATTGGATAAGTAAGAGGGTGCAAAATAAATAAACAATTTATAAAAAAAATATTTTTTTGAATTTTTTAAAAGTAAATGATTTAAAAGTAAATTTATTAAATTTAAAATTTTACTTATATTATTATATATAATATATATTATATATTATATAATATTATTATATATTAATATATTATATATTTATATTATATAAATTTATTATTATATATATCGTATAATATAAGATATATTATATATTTATATTTATATATATGTTATATTATAATACATATATATATAATATATGTATTATATATAATATATATAATATGTTATTATATTAAATAATATATAATTATAGATAATATACTTTTATATTTTATTATTATTATTATCCATAATATATCATGTTATTATACATTCATAATTAGGGGTATTTTGGTCAAAATACAGTTAACTCTATTCCATTCCGTTGTTAACCACACAAAATAATACTGATTCATAGACTAATTCTAAAGTTTCAACCAAACAAAAAACTTATTTTTCCTTTCCTTTGCATTCTCATTCTCATTCTTATTACCAAAACGATTACTATTTTACCATGTAACCAAACGTAATCATAGAGTGTTAACCAATAACTCGACTATATATGTTTTAAAAAATATAATTTTATTAAAAGTTTCAATAAATATTTTTAAATATATATCTGTCGTAGAAATTAGAATTTTGATTAGTTGAATAAATTTAAATTTATTTTAAAATGTTTTTTTGTTTTAATTTCTAACAACTCATAGTTTATATATAAATATTGTTCATTTATTATTACATTTAAGGTTACAGTCAAGTGGTAAAGATTTTTAACATTTGAACTTGAGGTCTCAAGTTCAACTCCCACAAATGATAATTAATTGTCATTATTATCCGGTGGTTGGCGGTGCGGCAATGGTTGGTTGCCAGAGATGGGTCAGTGGCGGTGGTCTTGACGCCGAAGGTGGGTTTTCGAAGGTGGGCTGCGGTGGCGGTGGATGTCCGGTAGCTAGTGGTGGGTCACTGACGGTGGTCGCCGACGGCCAGATCTACCCGACGGCGGTGGCTGTCCGGTGGGGAGGTGTACAAATGTTATTAAATAATAATATTAAATAATGAAAAAAAAATTCATAGTTGACAGTTTTAAACTGTCATTAAAAGAAAAAAAAAACTGTCATCAACATTCTTGACATGGGCTTTGTTGACAGTTTTAAAAACTGTCAACAATACCTTTGTTGACAGTTTTTAACTGTCAACGAATACCTTATTTTCTTGTAGTGTGATTATCTAACCCGATCAGGTTTCATTAATCCGATCTGTTACTCAACCTTGAACGGTGTATCTTTCATCTGTTCAGTTGTCTCACCCAACCAGGTTTCTCTACTTGGCCAGCCAGTTGAACCTGATCGGTTTATTTCTACTTGATCGATCTGATAAACCTGATCTTGTTGGGTTTTAAGATTAATTATTGGTCTACTTAAGTTGGTTAGTTTTGGTTGACTTTGGTAACGTAACATATTTGATCACTGCTTTCTCCGGTAATAATGTCGACATGTTAGTCCCTTTAGATTTTACCAATAAAAATACCCCCCCCTTTAAATATTCGAATTGAGCATCTCGTTTTATTTTCAAAGAAGATTCACTTGGTGAGATGTATTTAATTATACTTTAATTTTTGTCTTTTAGTTCATTATTGCTGGTCTTGTATTGACAACTAAGTATTCAATTTTAGCCATGACATCCGTTTTGCTCAACGATTTGACACGACGATTGGATTTACAGTAGCTAGTTCCACTCTCTGGGCGACATCTGTCCAACTCTTAGTGGGGCGTGGATGGTAGTTTTGGGGATCGTGCACCAACCCCCACTCACACGCACACCTTTTCTAGGCGTGGGATGACGTCAGTTCCACCTATAAATTTTGAAAACTCTTCATTTTCCCTCTATTTCAAACTTTTCATGCAATTTTCCTCTCTCAAAAAACAAAACCCTAATTCTCACGATTCTTTTTCTCTTGAAGTTTTTCGTCGAAGTTATTTGTTTTTGTCATCGTCAAAACCCAAATCTCATACCAAGGTCGACACTATCTCATTCACTTTATCTTCGAAACAACAGGGTAGTTCTCATGGAACCTTGCACTCGTCATCGTTTTGTTGAGTTATTATGTCAAGCTATTGAGATTGGTGATAAAGAAACTGCTAATAGGGAAGTCATCCACAAGTTTTTTCCCCTCAAACTTAACTCATCGCTCTTAATGTTGACTATACTTTTGCACAACATGAGTTTCATTCTGCTCATACTAATCCCAATGTTTCTTCTGTTCAACCTTGCCCCAAAATGATAAGATGAATGTGTGCTGGTTAGAGTAGCAAACCCGTTGCTAAAACTCCTTCGATTGACCTAAAGATCCCCTCTCAAACCGTTCTATTAAAGGATATTTCCAAAAGGCGTTGGGCACATATGCTGAGATTTTCTGCCACTCAGGCTTCCGCCTGTGATACCAAGGTTAATGCAGTTACTGCTCGGGAGATTTTCGAATACATCAATAGGTTAGATATTCCTCGCTTAGTTAATCTCTTTCTCGATGAACACCGAGCCATTTGGAATCCACCCTCAGGCATCATCAGCATATATGGGGCCATACTCACTTTTGGAGTTACTTTACCCATTCAACCTTACATTGCCAGATTCTTAGCGGATGCCAAAATTGTGCCCGCTCAGCTGACCCCTAACTCTTATAGGATTTTAGTCTACTTGTGGCAGCTGTGGAAAAAGATTGGCACGAAGAATTTGCTGACCCTAGGGAGATTCACCATTTTTACATCCTAGGCCGATCATATACTAGAGGCATTTTACACCTTCAATCCAACTCCATAAATCATTGGATTCCCAAGGAGATCGATTCAAAACCTCAACCCCCGTCTCATAAGGATCAGAAGGGTTTCATTTGAGGGTTCCTTTCATCAGGCAAGTTTTGGAAGAACAGCTGGTTTTTGTCTCAAACGATAAGGGTCAGGTGGTAGTCATAGATGGTTCTTAAAGGTTGACCAGAAACTGTAAGTCGCACAGCGAAAAAAAGATAGGGTTTTAAAATTATCTTAGACCTTTTCGATATACACGAATATGAGGAGGGATTTGATTAATACCTTTGAAGCTTTCTCCTTCGTTTCTTTTTTATCCGTCTCCACTAAGTCTTCTGATCTATGACTCGCAATCTAGCAACTATGTGTAAGCACATCACGGATTCTAGGAGTACTTGAATGGAGGCTACCGAGATGGATAAGATAACACCTTGTCCACTTGCTAAGGTTCGGCCAAGCTTGAGTAAAAAGAAAGTTTAATTTTTCTTTTCTTTTTCTTCTCCTTGCCGCAGCTCTCTATCTTTGTATTAGGGTTAGGTTATTTTGTTTCATGATATTAACTTTATATATTATCAAGAGACTAGGGTTTAAGTGACTAAGTTAAGATAAGATTCTAAATCCTATATTAATCTTTTTGTTGTCACTAGAACTTGAACCCTTGACCTCTTTAAAGTAAATAAAATAATCTCTATTATTTAATTCCTTTTCTTTTGTCAAGGTTTGAACCTGTAACCTCCGATTAACAATTAATAATTATTAATTATTAATTTGTCAATTAAATAATTATATTATTTAATTAATCAATTAAATAATTTATTAATTAAATAATTATATCATTTATTGAATTCCTAGAATAATTCAAATTACTTTCGTAATATAATTAATTGGACCATCCAATTCACCGTGAGTCTTGTTACCAATAATCGTAAAGAGCTAGCAAGGGGTCTTAATAGACCCACAGTTTTGAGCTCCAATAATACTTAGAAAAATTATTTAAATTCTTTAATTAATATTTCACTATTATTAACCTCGGAATTATTCAACTAAAAACCCGAGGTTGCACTCTCGTAACTGTAGATGTTTTACACAACCAAAATATCAGTGTCTATCGATATAGCGATTTCATATGGTATGATCCTCCACAAGTAGTTCATAATTAGAGTTATGTCATAAAGTCCGTTATACCTCTCTAATTATATATTTTCCTTTAAGTATCATTGATTCTCTAATGAACAATTATATCCTTCTTTCCTATACGGAAGAAAGAGTGCGCTTTTAATCGTTCAAGTCCCAAATCAACCCTTAAGGGAACTACTTCTCTACTTCTCGCAAGAAGGAGTGGATTCCTCTATTGCATGCATACCTTCCCAGTCACAAGCCAACCTGTGATTCCAAGATACGAAATTATTGATCAAGAATGCTACTCTGATCTAACCCATGGTATGTCAAGAAACACGATCTAACTTGAAAGAGTCAGTAAGACACTCAGGATTTAGATCACCTATATACAACCATCATTTGTCGATATATATGAATCTCTACATTAAAAAGATGTTGGTGATAGATTCATATAGATCATGGCCCAGTCATATATGATCACATCATATCAGGTGCCTCCATTCTCATATCACCATATGAGTGGTCCAGGATAAGACCACCGTACATTACGGAATGGACCACAGCTGTAGATTAACCATAAATAAAGTACCCAGCTTTATTTTCTTTCAATAGACTCTTTAGATTGCACGTCTCAAACCAAAATCCTATGTATATGACATTCATATACTCAGTTTGAGATTTACATCTAGCAATCTTGGATGTTTAGAACATATGATATAAACGTCTGAGTCATATTTATTGAATGAAAATACTACTTATTTTATTAATGGATTTATAACATTTATATATTACAAGCTTTATGGCATAAATCCCAACAGAAACAGCATTCCAAGGCACTTTTTTTTAGCCTGTATATTTGGTCCAAATCCTCACATGTGCTGACCATAGAGGAAGCTGATCGGGGTGGTTCTTGCTACTACTCAATCCTGAGAGGACAGGGACCGCCGCTCATTGCAGGTGGAGAAGGACTTGAAAAAATGATTGATGGATACATCACCCCTAGTGTCGTGACCGGTTCTATCGCGACTGGTTCTAGTATAACTGAGAACTAGTCCGGGTTGAAGCCTGATATCGCCCGGTCCCCTTATAGTCAAGTATCCTCACTATAGTCATCCAAGCCCCATCTTAGTACCTTGTCACCGACCGCGACTCGGTTCGTCAGTCCATACCTAGGCCCCTTCGACCGTGGAGCACCGTTCCCTCCGGTCTAGATGTTGTCCTACAAGTCAACACGAGATTTTTCGGATAACAGTTTTAATATTAAAAAATATATATTTATTACTCATAACACTATAACAAAAATAATTAAAATATTTATATTATAAAATTTTAATTAATTAGTTTAATATTAATTAAAAATCAAGAAATTATGCAAATTTGAACACATGATTAAATTTATGTTGCTACCACTAATCCACCGTGTGTGTGTGTATATATATATAGAGAGAGAGAGGGAGAGAGAGTGAGAGAGAGGGAGAGAGTCTCTCATAAGGGATCCTTTATTTTAATTTCGATAAGGATCACCATGAAATCCAATCGATTTGAATGAATTTTAATCTGAATTTTTTGTGAATGATAAGTTCATTGAAATCTACATGAATAAAATTTGAGAATTTGTCAAGCATTAAAACTATTTTTCTTGAATTTCCTATATTTCAGCTATTTTTCTAATGCCTTCATATTTAAAGATATTGGTAAAAATAGTTCAAGTACTTGAAAAATTTTCAAATTTTATTCATAGGTATATTTCAATAAACTTATTATCCACAAAAAAAATTCAAATCAAATTCAAATCAAAATTCATTCAAATCGATGTGATTTCATGGTAGTTCTAACCGAAATTAAAATAAAGGATCCCTTATGAGATAATCACTATATATAAATATATAATAGTTAAAAATAAAAACAAATAAAAAAAATAAAGTCAAACCAAAAAGCATGAAATTCAAGAGGCATAAGCAATTCAAAGTGCATTTGTTATTAATTATTTTTATAACCGATGGTTCACATATAGTTATATACCAAACTATGGCGGCAATTTTTTTATTTTTTTAATAATTCGCAGTTCATATAAATAAATATATATATATATATATATATATTCAAAGCGTAATTTCATAGGAGATTTGATGAAAAAAAAAATATACATAACAAATTCAAGAATATATATATATAGAGAAAAAGATACGAAGAAAAAAAAATGAATAAAAAAGAATGATAGAGAATAATCAGGGAAGAAAATGACAAAATGGAAATATAGTTGTTTTATTTATTTATTTATTATTGTTTAATGTGGATATTTTAGTAAAAATATATGAATTTCATTTTCAATCATAAAAGAGAATTTGATTCCTAGGTTGAATAAGGGGAATTAAGTTCTCTTTGTTTTGAAAAATTCTTGATTAGTAAACACGCCATTAATTTAGTATTACAATTAATATTTTAATTTATTTTGAAAAATATTTATTTATTATCATTTATAAGGATAATTAAATTTTAAAACATTTATTTTGAAATAATCATAGTGTATTTAATACATATTTAATACATTCTAAAAAACCAAAAAGAAAAGAAAACAGAAAGGTTAAAAATAGAAAGAATAAAAACTGTAAGAAAATATATGCGTAAATTTCCTTTTTTTTTTTTAAATCCGGGTATTGGATACCTGGAATCCTGGATGAATTCCTTGTTTTAGACTTAGAACCAAATACAATAACCCTAATATTTATTAGGTAGTAGTCTGTCTATCGAATCCATCATCCTTAAGTACAGAGCACCTCACTATTTTCAACTGGTCCATATTTTCTACATTAGTGGTGTTGAGCAAGATGCTAGACTTACCGAAGGATTGTATAGCTAACACCATAGTGAACACCTTAGTAAAGATACCAAAACACATCATAGCAATAATCAATCCAAAATTATATTTTTAACTACTAAAGTGTTTGAATCAAATAAAAGATAGAGATGCTTCGTTTTGATAAGAAAATGATACATGAGAATGGTGTAAGGAAAAAAGAAACAAAAACTAAAAGATTAAAATTATTTAACCAAATATATATATACATATATATTCTGTAGAAATTACTCTCACCGCCCAAAGCCATCCAATTCCACACAATTTTTGTTTTTTGAGTTTGTCTATAAGAGGGCCAATGGAATGAGATTTTAAATGGTTTTTAAAGAGAAAATTGAGGGAGATGAGAGAACTTTTGAGTAAAGATTGTGATTGAAATATTATGATTATGTGGTTTAATTGACTAAACTAAAAGGTTGATTTAAAGGAGAATATGATGGGGTTTTAGTGTAATGATAACATTTAAATCCAAAGCTAATGTATTTAAATTGTTTTTATGATTTTAGTTTTAAATTACCAAGAAGAGATAAGTGTGGGAGAAATGATTTAGGAGTTGAGTAATGTATTTTTTGCATTTAATTAAAGAATCATACAATTAGGTCAGAGTGCATATTCATCTGGTTTTATTAATATAGATTGAAATTAATGCATTTACATATAAAGCTCCCTCACGACGACACATGACGCTGTGAGAAACATCATATATATATCGGTAGTTCAAATCTTTTAATGAAAGTTGGTTCTCCAACCTTTGCTGATAATGCGTTTTCTAAAGTTACTAATATATATATATTTAAATGTTCAAGTCAGTGCATACTGATATAACTTCATCAGTGTGCTGGATGTGGATCATTAGATTTACATATTTTGACTCAGTGTATGCACTTGTCAAAGCTTCCTCATAATCAGTGGTCCATATGCATTGGTACTGATGTAGTTAAATCAATGCGCACTGATATGAATGGGACCTTATGTATATATATATAGTCTTTCCATTGTCTGTATATATATATAGTCTTTCTATTGTCAGCTCGAACTGATATAAAATATGTCAGCTCGAACCGATATAAAATATATCAGTTCCTTGCATGTGGGCCATGGAATTAAAATATTTATTTATTAGAAAAGAGTCCTATGTTTTGCTTTTTCGTTTGAAGCTTTTTAATTAAATGTTTGTTAATTGATTTTTATATCATCCATAAAATGAGTATCATTGGATTTTATGCGACTTATCTTGCTTTGTGAAGGTTTTTGCTTTCTAATAAAGTTTTTCAGAGCTTAGATATTGATGTAGCTGAAGGCTTTCGAGTGGGAGTGTTTGATGTAAGGACTAAAGTCCCACATCAGCCGAGTATCCAGCTTCCCTAGGCCTTATAGGTGGTTGGCCTCTACCTTTTATCAGCTTGAGCTTTTAGGATTGTATGCCTCTTACATCATTTGGTATCAGAGCAATTGTTGATGTTAACACAATCTGATGGGAGTCTACCTCCTATCAACTTAAGCAATATCTGCTGAAATATACAATCATAGTTAAATTGTCTAAAGCATACCTAGAGGAAGGGTGAATAGGTTCTTACACCTTTATCAATCCCTTGAAACAAACACAAATTTGTCCCTCAAGGTAGCTTACATTACAACATATAAACTATACATACATATATAGACAAGATAAGCATGTGATCATTAAAGCATTGTCTATATATCAACAAGTAGCAAGAGGAAGAATAAAATTAAAACTCAACAACAAAGAATACTTGTATTTCCAATAATGTTTAATGTGTTACAGTATCAATCAAAATATAACTATACAAAAGAACCAATGAACAAAAGAATAATTTATACAACTATGATCAAAATGATTTGCTAACATATCACACTTAACAAAATCTTGTCTCAAAATATATCACAAGTTCATATTATGTAACAAGATTAAAAATACACATATACAATTATGATATAAGAGATAGAAATAATTGACATAAAAGATTTTTTAACATGGTAAAACCTCCAAGGAGGAAACATCCACGGGTTGAACTACAACTATTGGGTACTATATATATTAGATAATAGATTAGAAATTCCTCAAAGGTGACCAATCTATGATCTACTTCCTATTGGAGTCTATGTCTACCCAATCCCTATTGGTAGATAAGAAATCCCTCAATGATGCAGAGCCACTATATATTGGAGTCCATCTTTACACAATATCGTTGGAAGGTTATAAATTCCTCATGAGCCAATGCACATCCCATGCAACACTCTCTATTAGAGTCTATGTCTAACCAAATGCCTCGGGCCTACCAATATTGTAGCCAACTCCCTATCCAAGGCACTCATGCCTCTAGAGAGCCTCTCATGCATAGATATCTGAACCTTCCCGATCCTAGCCATGACTTCTTGCTTGGTTATCCAGACCTCATGTCCTAACCAAGACTTCTCTGCTTGATTATTTAGACCTCTTGTCCTAGTTAAGACTTCTTGTTTGGTTATTCGAATCACATGTCCTAACCAAGACTTCATGCCTTTTACAAGGACTTCCTAGTGTGATCAATGAATGCAAATAATGCAAACAAACAATTCAATATAGAACATGTGATCAATACATTCCATGGAAACTAGACTTAATCATGTGAGCACACAAGTCAAAATAGTTTAGATACAAAACTTGAATTAAAACCTAGAGCATGTGAAAAACACCTAACATATGGCTTCAAGGTTCATTCACAAATCTAACACTTGAATAAATCATATACATGAAGCACATATTCAAGATATTAGAAACATACACAAAAATGCTAGAATCACAAAATATGATCAATGAATATTCTAGCCAACATTTAGAGCAAGGATATAATGAATAATCAATTAAATCCTATTAAGCTCTAAATACAAAATCACAAGTGCTAATCCTAGATTTATTCAATTAGAGGATCCAAGCACAGGCCAAGGTTATTGATCATAACATGAATCAATCAAATCACAAATAACTCTAGATATCAAACTAATCACAATACAACACAACACTCAAACATGTGAGAAACTAGAATCATAGAAAACTAGTTCACATTTGTCTCTAATTAGACTTGATAAGGTTTGATTATGAATCTATCTTTCTCAATAGCATTCATCATACATACACATACATATACAAGAAGAAGACCCAAAAATTAGTCAAATACCTATGATTCAAGAGCTGGTTCGGTTTTGAAGGTAGATTCAACACAAAACTCGATCAAAAAGCTACAAACTCACTTGGAAAAGGTAGAGGACTTGATCATAAAGATTCTCCAACTTGAATCACTCAATTCGGAGTCCTAATGAGAAAGTTATGGTGTTTGGAAGGTGAGATAGTTTGGAGAGAAAATTCTGCACATAGTGTTTTCTAATTTTTCTTCTTGAAATGGATGGGAGGGAAATGAGAGATTTAAAAGAGATGAAAGAGAGGGAAGTAAGTGACCAATGGAGGGTAGCCACATTACCTACCCGTGAGAGGTGCATGAGGCTCACGGGGCAGAGGGGCTGTTGGCCCGTGAGCCTCACGCGCTCCTCATGGCGACACCCCAAAATTGCCTTTGGCCATTTCACGCCTCCCTTGCGCTCCTCTTGCGTTCTTCTGCCGTATTCAGGCCTTCAAACTCCGAATTCGAATCCGTCTTTGGATTATGAACCATGACTCTCTCACACACAAGGAAGAATATGAAACTTTGACAAAAGGTTGAGAATTCGACTTGGTACACGACAACGAAGACAACACAACGTATGGGAATGCAAAGTAGCGTAACTTCCTATTTTGGACTCGAAATATAATAGCTGTATTTTTCAAACCAAATTAAATTAAGAAAGAAATAAATTATTTCTATATTAGTTAGTCAACCCGAAAATCTTGCATGGAAGAGGGTTTATGTGATTTATGTTGTTTGGATCTATAGCTAAATTCTTACACGGATCTGAGGTAAGTAAACTCATACATGATCATGGCGTATTATATATGTTTTCAAATGAGTATATATTATGTAAGAAAATTCATCCATGATCCATGGTTTGTTTTTGTTTCGAATTATGGAATTACCGTTTTTAACATCTCCATCTTATTGTATTCTGTTAATGATTTTACTTGTGTTAATAAAATTGTTTCAGCAGGAATTGTGTATAAAATGTTTTGAAACTAATTTCTTTATAACTCATTTTCAATACCATTTGATTGCTTATTCTGTTTGATTGCTTATACTATTATTGTTATAAAAAAAAATTAAAAAAAAGGCTACTGATTTAATTGTATTTACATCCATTACATACCATGTTTTTTCCGAGATATATATAGATATATGTTACGTTTTTTAATATTTTAGCTATTTTGACTTCTGATTTAAAATAAGTAAGTTATGTTATTGGCTTCCCCAAGTAGTCACTATTTTGTTCGTAAATGTGATTTACAACTTTGTATGGTAATAAAATTATATGAAATAGTTTGATATAATTGTTTTGAAACATTTATAAAATATGATATCCGATAAGTTTATTTAGTTGATATTCTTATTTTCAAAATTAATGTTTTTAATATGCGATTCAACAAGGTAACGAGAATGATTGTTTTCTAATTTAAATCATTGACTGTAGTATCTGAATTATTTGGGCTGGGTCACTGGGCTACGGGTTACACTATTGGAATTATTTAGGCTGGGTCACCGGGCTACGGGTGACACTACTGGAATTATTTGGGTCGGGTCACTAGACTATGGGTGACACAAATTGAAATTGTGATACTACGAGACATGAGCTATACGTTTACCACTTTATAAAAAGAATACCGTTTATATGTAATTAGTTTACCACTTTATAAAGTGATTGGTCTATATCGTTTACCTTCCGTAAAGTTATAGTTATTTAAATTATGTTATTAAATGATCGTTTGATTTCATATTGTTTATGCTGTTTTATAAAATGTTTCATGATTTAAGAATATGAACAAATATGATTTTAAGTATTGTTTCAACTGTTTTATTGATATTTAAGTACATAAATTGTATTAAATGCTAAATTCTAGTTTTATTAAATAGTACATTGTTGGGATTTTTGGAAAAGTTTATGAGCAAGGTTTTTAAACGTAAAGGTTTTACAAAGACTATTTTATTTTACATGTTATGTATGAATTTACTTACCGAGTTGATGACTCACCCATCGTCACCAATATTTTGTAGATTAAGTTCTTATGGAAGTGATGGAGTTTGTGTTAGCAATATTGGAGATACGTATCACCAAAGGATTTAGTGTAAGGATTCAATTTATTTAATTGTTATAATTACGTTTGTCTTGGAGATTTAATTAAAATGTGTGGTATCAGGTTCGGGTATTGTATTGTGTGGATATATTGTTGAAGATTTTAATTCTGATTGTTTGTGAATTAAGGTTTTTGTAAGTTCTGAATTACGTAACATCCCAGTCCGTTGGGTCCTAGATTTGGGGTGTTACACGAAACCTAATGAGTGAGTAACCAAAATGACCGAGACTCAATAAAGAATCATATGAGATCATGTTCAAGTCCAAAAACAATAAAACAAAAACAAATAAACACAAAGTCACACAAGTATGCCATTTCCTAGAGATAGTCATAAAACATGCAATTTCAAAATGTTTGTTAAATTAAATCTAATGCATGTGCATACTTCAACAAGTGTGTGAATGTGTTATACCAATGGTGTACAACTATGCAAGGACACATATGAATTCCATGTGTGTGTGTGCCTATGTCTTGTAAGAGGAATGAGGTCTAATATACCTTTGATGAGCAGTGTAGCTTATTCCTCTTTGAAGACAGCATCTTGCATGGAAAGTTGCCAAGTCTTCCTTGAAGCTTGAATCATCATCTAACTAAGACAACTAAACATTACAAGAGAAACAACGTTTTGATATGGAATTCATGCCAACACAAACCAAAATCCTTACACCTACATTTAGTACTTCAAAGGAATTAGGGTATAACTAGGGGTGGACCCATAAAATATTTGTTACCCGGGCTAAAGTTATATATGTGTAGGGACATAAATTAGATTCTTCTTTTGACATAAATGATTCTACACATGAAAATTTACTTTTGAAGACTAGTTTGAATTGTTTAATATAACAATTAGAAAGAAATGGAGTGAATATGAAATGTTTAATCTAACAATTAGAACAAAATTAAGTGAATATGGAATGTATAATAAAACAACTGAAACAAAATCCGGGAAATATTTTATATAAAACATGCATAAAATCACATATTTATAAAGACTACTAAACACATGCAATGTTTTTATATCAAGTAAGAGTAGGTAATTGATTGAATTTGGTTTTTATTTTTGGTAAATTATCAAGCATTAAACACACTAAAACCTATAAATTAGAAGTAATCTAAGGGTAAAGTACTATAAATCACAACCCAAACAAATGAACAAATATCACATGCCGAATACAAAAAATTAAGAGTAGAGTACGAAAATAACATTGATTAAAAGTAGAGTATGAAAATAACATTGGATGAAAATAAAAGGCAATGTAATGAATAATCCTATATTTAAAGCTAAGTTTATTAATATTGGTTGAATTTTTTTTTTTTGGTATCCATGGGTGTCCGAGCCAGCTTGCTTGCACCTCGACTAATCTCACGAGGCTCTGAAATTAACAGTTGGGCAAACTTCCAGTAGCCCCAATAGAAACGTGGCTACTAGGGATTGAACCTAGGACATCCGAGTTTACGGCTTGTCCCAGTGACCAGCGGCACCACCCCTTGGTTGAAATTAAATGTAATTTACTAATAATAAAAAGGTTAAAGGGAAATTGTGCAATTATAGGGTTTTTTTTTTTTTTTTTTTTTTTTCAGAAGGTTGCCCGGGGTGTAGCCCAAGTCAACCCTCTCAAGGGTACGCCTTTATATATACACACACACACACACACACACACACACACATATATATATACGGTCTCGTTCTGGTCAGTACGCATTGATGTAACTACATCAGTACCAATGCATGTGAACCACTAATTATGGAGAAGTTTTGACAAGTGCTTACACTTTGAGTCAAATTATGTAAATCTAATAGTCCACATTCAACGGACCGATGAAGTTATATCAACACGCATTGACGAAGTTATATCAGTACGTACTGACTTGAACATTTCTGTATATATATATAATCTTTCTATTGTCAATTCGAATTAATATAAAATATATCAGTTCCTTACATGTGGACCTTTGGATTTAAAATATTTATTTATTTATTTATATTTATTTATTAGAAAGGAGTACCAAGTTTTTCTTTTTGGTTTGAAGCTTTTTAATTAAATGTTTGTTAATTGATTTTTATATCATCTATAAAATGAGTATCTTTGGATTTTATGCGACTTATCTTTCTTTGTGAAGGCTTTTGCTTTCTAATAAAGTTTTTTAGAGCTTAGATATTGATGTATCCGAAGGCTTTCGGGTGGGAGTGTCTGATATAGGGACTAAAGTCCCACATCAGCCGAGTATCCAGCTTCCCTGGGCCTTATAGGTGGGTGGTCTCTACCTCTTATTAGCTTGAAATTTTAAGATGGTATGCCTCTTGCATCATTTGGTATAAGAGCAATTGTTGTTGTCACCACAATCTGATGGGAGTTTACCTCCTATCAACTTGAGCTATATCTGCCTTTAGTACTTCAAACGAATTAGGGTACAACTAATGAAAACTCTTTTCCTATTTGGAGGTGCACAAAACTTGTTGTCTTGTTTTCGTAGTGTTGTATTTATCCAAAGCATGTTTTTAAAGTGATGGTAAAAACATGGGTCGGATCATACATACCCGGACGGGCAATTTCTTATATATTTTTATATCCAACAAATACCCGGATTTTGTAACCCGGGTATCCATCTAAAAAATATCCACCCAGATATCTGGATTTACCGGGGTCTTAAAATATTCACACTCAACTCCTCAGACCACCTGTCCACTTGTCTAGTGTCCTCTCTCTCTCTCTCCCCCTCTCTTCTTCTTCTACCAAATCAGAAATCCAGAAAAACTATATATATATATATATATCTTCTTCATCTCACCAAATCCAAATCCAAATCCAAATCCAGAAAAAAAAGCCCCAAAACAAAAACGTTAAAGGTCCCACTAGACATGTTTTATCAGTGAAAACTCTCTTGTATGTCTCTCCAAAACCTTTTGTTCCCTCTAATCGACAGTCAGATTTCATCAAACTCCACTCGAACCACTCCGTCAAAGGACTGCATCTCTACATGACCAAATTTGACTCTCTCTCGATGAAGCCATTTGTTTTAATCACTGTCCGGAAAACATTTGGTGTGGCTAGAGGGAGAGACTTGAAAGAGAGAGTCGGCAGCGACAGGGAATCAGCAGCGATAGAGACAGATTTCAATAGAGTTGACAGCGACGTAAATAAAGTGAAGGTAGCTTTTAGGATGAGATTTTGTTGAAAAAAAAAATTAGGTTTTTTTATTAAATTTAAATGTTTTTAAAATGTTACAGGCAAAGAATAAATAGGTATTGCCGGGGAATTCCTACCTGGGTAATTCCGGATACCCAACCCGTCCAGGTATGTTTGCTATCCCACTACCATTAGTAATAAGAGCATCTCCAATAGGCTGGAAAATAATGTCTTTGACTATAAATAGGGAGGTTGGACCGGAATTTGCTCCAATGGCCTCCCTATCTCACTCCTTAAATTATTTGCTGATCAAAGCCTCCCCAAATCTAAAGAGAGAAGGCTATCTCCATATTATTTTTTTTTCACTCCTCAATTGAAATGAGTGGTCAAGATGAGTCAACATCCTTCATATTCAATGGTCTAAATTCAAGCATTCAACAACTCTTTCTTTTTTGTTTAACCCAACTTCTTTTTTATTTGAACCCAAATTCAACTTTCCAAATTTAATTTTTTTAACCAATTCTCGACGTCTCCTCTCTTCTCAGTTTAACCCCCTTTTTTATTTATAACTCAAAGTCAAGCAACAGCTATATTCAAGTATTAACATTTTTAATTTATTTAAGAATAATAATATTTTTTTAATTTAAAATAAATAAATAAATAACAATGAGCCATTATTAGAGAGGCTTCTTAGAGTGTTAACTCCTTATATAGCTCCTTATTTGTAAAAAGTACAACATACTCCCTAAATATAAGGAAAATATAGGGAGCCTTGTTAGAGATACTCTCTCTCTCTATAAATATATATTGCTCCTTTTATATATGTCTTTCAAAATATGTAGCAGTTACTAGCGTTTTATTTGCTCCGATCTATCATAGTAGGATTTGGAAATTATTAACATTACCCTTTAACATCATATTGGTTACTGATGATAAAATAAATATATTTGGAATTTGGTGGAGATTGTTAGAAGTGTTTATTCTTTATGACTATGTTAGGTTTTTGGTTCGTCTTGGCATATATTCCATATCAAAGCGATGTTTTTCTTGTATTGATTAGTGGTCTTAGGATTGATGATTTGAAGCTTCAAAAAAAAAACTCGACCACATTTTATGCAAGTTGGTCTTGTTGAAGGAGGAATGTGCTTCATTGCATAATAAAGATAAAATAGATCTCATTCCTCTTACAAGGCAAAGGCACACACACACATGGCATTCATTTATGTCCCTGCATAGTTGAACAACATTTATTTAACACTTTCACACATTTGGCAATATATGCTCATGCATTAGATTTAAATTGATACTCATTGGAAAATGCATGTTCTAGGACTATGTCTAGGAAACGGCATATGTGTATGATTTGGCATCTATTTATTTTCGTTTTATTGTTTTTGGACTTGAACATGATCTCTTATAATTCCTAATTGAGTCCCGGTTATTTCTGTTACACATTCATTAGGTTTCGAGTCCAAATGATGTATCTACACTACTTTGTGTTCTCATTCATTGAGTTGTCTTTGTCGTCGTTTTCTGAGATTAATTCTCAACTTTTTTGCAAAGTTTTATAGTCTTTGTTGTGTGTATGGGAGTTACAATTCGTAATCCAAAGACAGATTCGAAATCGGAGTTAGGAGGCCCAAATACGGTCAAAGAACGCGAGTAGTGTACGAGAGGAGCAAGATTGGCCAATGACCAACCTTGCAAGGCCACATATGGCACACGGGCTGGACCCCTCTCTGCCCACGTGTGCCACACACACCCCACACGGGCTACTGATGTGGCATGCTTTGGTTGACCCATATTTTCCCTCTCTTGAATTTTTTCAAAAGTTCTCCTTTCCATCCCATTCCATTCAAGAAGAAAAATTAGAATTTCGTAAGTGCAGAATTTTCTCTTAACTTTTTCTCACCTTCCAAACACCATAACTTTCTCATACTAAGTTAGAATTGAGTGATTCAAGTTGGAGATTGTTCGTAATCGAGTCTTCTACCTTTTCCAAGTGGTTTTCAAGCTGTTTGATCGATTTTTATTGTGGTTCTATACAGAAAAACGAACCAGCTCGTGATCTTGAGGTAATTGTCTTATCTTTGAGATTTCTTCTTTTATAATCTTCAATTTGCTTCGGTTTTCTTCTTCTATACGTATGTATATGTATGGTGAATGCTATTGAGTAAGATAACTTCATAATCAAACCTAATCAAAAGTCTAATTAGAGATATATGTGAACTAGTTTCTTTGATTCTATGATTTTTACATGTTTGAGAGTTGTATTATGATTAGTTTGATATCTAAGGTAGTTTGAGACTTGATTGAATCATTTTTATGATAAATGACCTTGTATTTTGTTTTGATCCTGTGATTGATGTAATCTAGGATTATTGTATGTGTATGTGTTTTTAGAGAAATCTAGGATTTAATTGAGTAATCATTTTATCCTTTCTCTAATTCTTTAGCTAGAATATTAATTGAAATCATTTTATGACTCTAGCATTTTATTGTGTATATGTATGACATCTTGAATATGTGCGTCATGAATATGATCTAATCAAGTGTTGTTTGTTTGAATGAAACTAGGAGTTTTTGTGTTAGGTATTTTTACTTGCTCAAGGTTTAATTCATGTTTTTGCATCTATACTATTAGACTTGTGTTTCACATGTTTAGGTCTATTTGTGTTATGGAATGTATTGATCATATGTTCTTTGTTAAATTGCTTGATTGCATTATTTTGCATTCACATAATCACACTAGGAAGTCCTTGTGAAAGACATGAAGTCTTAGTTAGGACCTAATGTTCGGATAGCCAAGCAAGAAGTCTTGTTTAGAGTTGGGATGACTTGGATAGGCAAGCAAGAAGTCATGGCTATGATCGAGAAGGTCTCCGGATAGCTATACAAGGAGGCTCTCTAGAGGTATGAGTGCCTTGGATAGAGAGTTGGCTATCCTATTGGTAGGCTTAGGTGTATGGATAGGTATAGACTCCAATAAAGCGGGGTACACGGGATGTGTATGAACTCTTGAGGAATTTCTAATCTTCCATCAACGTTGGTTTGGTATATTGTCCAATATATGGTGGTTTCGTATCATTGAGAGATTTCATGCTTTCCAGTAGGGTTAGGTAGACATAAACTCTACACGGGTTGATGATCTAGGATTGGTCACTTTGTGGAATTTCTAATTTACCATCCAATATATATAGTACACAATGGTTGTAGTTCAACTCGTGGATGTTTCCTCCTTGGAGGTTTTACCATGTTAAAAAATATCATGTGTTAATTCTTCCTATCTCTCTTTATTACTTGTATATATATGTTTTCTCTTAATCTTATAGTACATTCATCACTTGTGAAGTTTTGGAATCAAGATTTATTTAAGTGTGATTTGTAAAGCAATACATATTTGATCATTCTTATATTTTTTTTTTATTCTTTTGTATATTGTTACTTTGATGTATAGCTATATTTATTAACACTTGTAATTTCTTGAACAATATCATAATACAAGTATTCTTTGTTGTTGAGATTTTTATGTTCTATACCTCATGCAACTCCTTATATATGTAGATATTGCTTAAATGATCACATGATTATATTGTCTATGTATGGATGTTTTGGATTATGTGTTGTATGTAAAGCTACCTTGAGGGACAAACGAATGTTTGTTTCAAGGGATTGAAAAAGGCGTAAAAACCTATTCACCCCACCCTCTAGGTACGTTTTAAGCAATTTAACTACGTATGTATTATTTTCAATTGGTATCAGAGCAAGTTGCGGATGTCACTCGACGAGATCCGGGTTATACTTACTAGCGAATTGCTTAGGTTTTTGAAGTATGGTCTTGCAAGAAGATGTGATGACCGAAGGGGCTTCAAACTCTAGGTATCCTCTTCTAAAGGGTCACAACTACGGGTTTTGGAAATTGAGAATGAAGGCTTACATTTGCTCTATTAATGAGAGAGCTTGGATGACCATGGAAGAAGGTTACCTCTCTCTTAATAAGAGTGAAAATGGAGTGACCGTTTCCAAGCCTCGAAGTTAATGGTCGACTAATGAGTTTGAGTTAGCAAAGTGGCATCATCGGGCGGTGAATACTATTTTCAGAGGTACAGATAGTAGGCAATTTTCCTACATCCAAAATCTAGAGACCACAAATGAGGCATGAGAAGCTCTCCAAGTCACCAGTGAGGGGGCTAAGGCAATAAAGAAGTCTCGTCTTCAATTGCACACAACTAAATTTGAGTCTTTGCAAATGTGTGAGGCTTGCAAATGTTTGAGAAAGACAATTTTTTTGACTTCCAAGACAAGCTTCTAGACATTGCCAACCAATGCCAAGCTCTTGGTATTCTTATCTCTAGCGAGAGGCTAAATTGGAAGATTTTAAGATCTCTACCAAAAAGGTTTAAAGCCAAGGTAACAGCAATTGAAAAAAGCAAGGACGTTGATGTCATGGGCTTAGATGAGTTGCTAGGATATCTTCAAAACTTTGAGGCATGCTTGAAGCCTAAGGCTAAGAACAAGGTAAGACTAAGAACAAGAGTTTAGCTCTCAAAGTCGTCAAAGAAGCTAGTAGTAGTGAGGATGATGAGGATATAGCTTTATTGGTTAGGAAGTTTAGGAAGTTCTTAAGGAAAGGTGACAAGCCAAGTGGCAAGTACTCAAGAGAAAAAGAAGTCAAGAAATCCTTTACTCCACCTCATGAAAGGAGTGGTCATGCTAAGAGCAATAGAAAGGTCCAATGCTTTAAGTGCAAGAAGCTAGGACATTATGCTTCGGATTGTCCTATTGGTGATACTAAGAAAGACAAGAAAGGAAAAGTTATGGCGGTTACATGGAGTAAAGATAATGATTCTAGTGATGAGGATAGCTCTAGTGATGAGTCTTCTAGTGAATAAGAGTTGGTGAGCAACTTTGTTGCATTCACGACCTCTCACTCTATCCTAGAGGATGTATGTCAAGATTCATTGGACAAGGAGGTTGATCCAAATCATCAAGAGTGCTTAAGTGATAATCCAACCTATGTTGATCTTTGGCTAAGGTGAAATGCCTTGCAGAATATTTGAAGGTAGCCTTAAGAGAGGTTGTTGAGAATGATGATTTGATCAAGCTACAAGTTGATGAGTTTGTTTCAACAACTCGAAGGCTTTTGGGTGAAAAGAATGCTCTTACCAAGAAGCTTAGAGAAGTTGAAGGGGTTGTTCTTGAAAGGGATAGGATCATTTCTAGTTTGTCATTAGGGGGCTCAAGCATCTTAGTAATTGAGAAGAAGCTCATAGAAGCATCACTTCCTACAAGCGAGGAAAATGTCATTGTTGATAAGAAAGCTCTTAAGAAGAGACGTTCCAAGACGAAGAACAAACTGAAGAACAAGGTACCTCTTGAAACTCCCATTTGTGCTTCTCTAACTCCGGAAGGTAAAATCTCTTCTTTTGTTCCCATATGTCATTTTTGCAATACCGTAGGCCATATCAAGCCCGAGTGCTATAAATTCATTGAATATTGTGAAATAGAAAATGCATCTAGGAATAAAAAGATTGTGCCTCATTTTAAGCATGCTAAAGTTTTTGAATATGGAAAGCATGAAAATGTCAAAAAGCATGTTAATAATGTCCGGTTTAAGAAGAAAGAAAACCTTGCTAATATTGGCAAAGCTTGTGTTGCTAGCAATGTTGAAGCTAAGAGTATCAATGATATTCTTGTTGAGCAAGTCATAGAAAGTCTTCATTCTAGATACAATATTATTGTCAATAAGAATCTTGATAATGTTTGTGTAGGTTCACCCAAGACAACGTTTGTCAAGGGTGAGTGCTTTCAGCATTAGTGTAAGTTGAACTTATGAGTTAGCTTTAAGATTACTGTTATGTTATTAAAACACTTAGCTAGTTTGCTTTGTATCTCTATAACATGACATGAACTTAGCTATCTCACATTCGTGTTATGATTGTCGAAATCCGTTGATTAACTTTTGAGAAGTTGTTTTTGTGAAATCTATATGATGACAATCATGTTATGACTTTTGGACAAAGTCAATTTTTTGTTGTTTGAGTTGAAGTGCATAGTCTTTTGTCTCTTGGAATCGACATACCTATAACTTGTTGTCATGAGGACAAACAAGCCAAGAAGACTCACAAAACGGGTGAAGGCCTTGCATTTGATGAAAATAGCTTGCGAAGGTATCTCTATATCATATTGCTTGCTTTCTTAATTTTCATCTCTCAACTTATTGTTTATACCCCTTCATGAAGCATGTCATATTAGAGAACTAATATATTGTGTACATGGTCTTTCTTGACATGTGCTTATTTAATATCTTTAGGTGATAATTGTTCACATTGATCTTAATCATGATGTGTGTTATTGTTTGTATGATTGTTGAGTGGCATGTTTTGAAAAATATGAGCTTCATATTCTTTAAAAGCTACTCTCTTGAGAAGTAGAGATTTTAAGTAAGTCTCTTTACTTGCTTTTTGATCATGTGCTTTTAAGCCAAAAAACTTGGTTTCAAAAATGCACTTTGCTTCTCTTGTATGCTTGGTTGAGTAAGTTGAGCTTGATATATGTAAGTTGTGGATACACCTTAAGTCCTAGGACTAGTACATTTTAAGATGACCTATGGTTGGTATCCATTTGCTTCGGCAACATAGAACTCAACGAGCACCTTCATGGAAAGGGCTACACACCTTGGTTGTGAAGCTGTCTAATGTAGGAAAGGGCTACGTTATTGTGATGAGTGAAAGCCTCTATGAAGCGTATATGTTTATGTTAGAAAAAAATCAAAGAAGTGTTGAAAAGAATCAATTAAAAAAATATATTTGATTCAAGCCTAAAACAAAACAAAAGGCTTTATGGAGTATAGTTAAATAATCAAATTAGCTCGAGTTGTCAAATAAAAATGAAATAACGAGCCACATGCACACACAACGTTCACATGTTAAAATCTATTCTCTTTTAAAGCAAAATTCCGAATGATAATCGGTTTGACCTTTTATGGAATGGCTTAAGATGAATAGTTGTTGAAATTGTTTGCATGTTTGATTATCAAATTACTTCTTTTCATATACTTGAAGCAAAATCTTCACACACTCACTTTTGCTTATTTGGTATTTTGATACCTTAGCAATTTTTGAAGACATATGAGAGTGATTGAAAATCTTATTGTAACTCTCTTTGATATGTGGAGCTTATTTGAAAAATGCATTGAATTGCTTGGTGATGTGAATGTGTGGCTATTTTTTTGAACAATTGTCTATCTAGATCTTAGATGGGGCATTTATCAAGGGGAAGCATAGTATGCTAAATTTGTGCTCTCTTTTATGATATGTTCACATGTGCTTCAAGATAGTTGTTTGTTGGCATTATTCTTGTTTTTGATAAATCGTTAAGATGTTATGCTAATTCTTGATTTACATATTGATTTATTCAAAAATAATGATGATGATGTTTTATCTTTTATATATGTTTATTGGTCACTAACGTGCTTGATGTTTCCACTCATATTTATTTTTAGTGTTTGTGTAATACAAGGCCATGGGAAAGGCAAAGAGAGTTTGGACTAGCAATCCTATAAAGCCCGTTGACAAGTCAAAACTTTCCTTCTCTTCCAAGAAGTCCAAAGCCAAAAAGTTAAAGCAATTGGGAATTTTTGGGGACAAAAAGCTTATTCTAGAGAAAGGTATTGACTTATATTTTTGTGTGGAGTACTTGGATCGAAATGCTAGGAATGGTTAATGAAACTATGGTTAGAGAATTTTATTGTATATTCGAGAATAGTACTACCTTTCAAAATACTCTTATAGATATGAGAGGTGTTGTCTTTAGAGTTAATGCTTCGAAATTGAATGAGTTTCTAGGATTATCTTATGATATTGAGTCGGATTTCCTTGATGTTGGTGTCTTGGAGAACCTTGATTTGATGGGAAAAACTCTATGTGACAATATTGATTTTGAGTGGGGAAAGCGTGCTTTTATTAAACAAAGTGAGTTGACTAAGATAAGTGCTTTTTGGCTTTTATTTGTTTGTACCAATCTTGTTGTATCTACTAATGCTACCGAACTTAATAGAGAGAAGATCAAGATTGTGTATGCCTTAGTGACTAACAAACCTATAAATCTTGGAGAAGTGCTTATATAACATATTGAGATTGCAGCTTGTTCAACTCATTTGGAAAAGAAGTTGGCATTTTCGAGGTTTATCTCTCATTAGTGTTTAGGTAATGGGTTAAAGAAACAAGATGATGATGTGATACTACCTCCCTTAGAGAAGTTTAATGATAGACGTGTTTCTACCACGTCATTTAAGGAAAAGGGAAAGTCTAGTGATTCATTTAGGCTCTTTGGTGAATCTTATGATACAAGCCATGTATCTAGCATACATATTCTTCCAAGTTAGACTACACAATTGAAGAATAAGGTTAAAGAGTCAAGTAGATGATTGAAGCGTCACAAAGGAAGATTGAAGAGCTCAATGATAAGGTAGTGCTACAAGATGTGAAGATCAAAGAGTTGGAAAGCAAAGCATCTACTTCAAAGCATTATGTGAGGTCAACCAATCGAACAACTTTCCTTGGTAACAAAAGTGGCTAGAAATGGTCGTGAGGTATATTTTCTTACTTTTTCTTTTTGGCTTCATATCATGTCAAAAAGGGGGAGAAATATAGGAAGATATGGTATATGATAGTTTCTAGCTTGCTTAGTCTCATTTGTAGTTTCTTTGTTTTTGGTGTATTTTGGTATCAAGTTTGAACTTTATAGCATGTAATATTTTTTGGTGATCTTGGCTAGAATATTTTGTTGGATAGCATATATTAAGGGGGAGCATACATGATCTATTTGAATTTAAATGTTTTATATTTCTTGCCTAAGAATAAATATTGCCATATGTGTTGTCTATTGGATATTCTTGTGTTTTCAAGGTATTTTTAGGTGATATCAAAAGAAGACCAAGATGAAATTCAAGACTTGTTGTTGGAAATTTTGTCTAGAAATGTGTAACTCATTGTACTCATTGTGACCAAATTTTCTTTATAATTTTTTAGTATATGTATAGGTGTGTTGACAAAGAATTTGCCAAATGGGGAAATTGTTAGGTTTTTGGTTTGTCTTGGCATATATTCCATATCAACACAATGTTTTTCTTGTATTGATTAGTGGTCTTAGGATTGATGATTTGAAGCTTCAAAGAAATACTCGACCACATTTCATGCAAGTTGGTGTTCTTCAAGGAGGAATGTGCTTCATTGCACAATAAAAGTAAAATAGACCTCATTCCTCTTACAAGGCAAGAGACACACACACATGGCTTTCATTTATGTCCCTACATAGTTGAACAAAATTTATTTAACACTTTCACCCACTTGGCAATATATGCTCATGCATTAGATTTAAATTGATACTCATTGGAAAATGCATGTTCTAGCACTATGTCTAAGAAATGGCATATGTGTGTGACTTAGTATCTATTTGTTTTTGTTCTATTATTTTTGGACTTGAACATTATCTCTTATGATTCGTTATTGAGTCATGTTCATTTCAGTTACTCATTCATTAGGTTTCGAGTCCAAACGATGTAGCTACACTACTTTGCGTTCTCATTCGTTGAGTTGTCTTTGTCGTCGTTTTCCGAGGTGAATTCTCAACATTTTTGCAAAGTTTTGTAGTCTTTGTTGTGCGTATGGGATTCATGATTCGTAATCCAAAGACGGATTCGAAATCATAGTTCAGAGGCCCAAATACAGTCGAAGAATGCGAGCGGTGTGCGAGAGGAGCAAGATTGGCCAACGGCTAACCTTGCATGGCCACGTGTGAGCCACGTGTAGCACATGGGCTGCTGATGTGGCATGCTCTGGTTGGCCCATATTTTCCCTCTCTTGAATTATTTCAAAAGTTCTCATTTCATTAAAGAAGAAAAATTAGAATTTCCTAAATGCAGAATTTTCTCTCAATTTTTTCTCACCTTCCAAACACCATAACTTTCTCATACGAAGTTGGAATTGAGTGATTCAAGTTGGAGATTGTTTATAATCAAGTCCTCTACCTTTTCCAAGTGGTCTTGTGGCTGTTTGATCAATTTTTCTAGTGGTTCTACACAGAAAATCGAACCAGGTCGTGATCTTAAGGTAGTTGTCTTATCTTTGAGATATCTTCTTTTATAATCTTCAATTTGTTTAGGGTTTCTTCTTCTATATGTATTTATATGTATGGTGAATGCTATTGAGAAAGATAACTTCATAATCAAACCTAATCAAAAGTCTAATTAGATACATTTGTGAACTAGTTTCTTTGATTCTATGATTCTATGATTTTCACATGTTTCAGAGTTGTATTGTGATTGGTTTGATATCTAATGTTGTTTGAGACTTGATTGAATCATTTTTATGATAAATAACCTTGTATTTTATTTTGATCCTATGATTGATGTAATCTAGGATTATTGTATGTGTATGTGTTCTTAGAGAAATCTAGGATTTAATTAGGTAATCATTTTATCCTTTCTCTAATTCTTTGGCTAGAATATTAATTGAAATCATTTTATGATTCTAGCATTTTATTGTGTATATGTATGACATCTTGAATATGTGCTTCATGAATATGATCTAATCAAGTGTTGTTTGTTTGAATGAAACTAGGATTTTTTGTGTTAGGTGTTTTCACTTGTTCTAGATTTAATTCATGTTTTTACATCTAGACTATTAGACTTGTGTTTCACATGTTTAGTTCTATTTGTACCATGGAATGTATTGATCATATGTTCTATGTTGAATTGCTTGATTACATCATTTTGCATTCACATGATCACACTAGGAA
Organism: Acer negundo; assembly: GCA_035582765.1. NCBI lineage: Eukaryota > Viridiplantae > Streptophyta > Magnoliopsida > Sapindales > Sapindaceae > Acer > Acer negundo. Next base: position 19,470,989 of record CM069231.1, on the reverse strand, counting down.
GTCCTTGTGAAAGATATGAAGTCTTGGTTAGGACGTGATGTTTGGATAGCCAAGCAAGAAGTCTTGTTTATACTTGGGATGACTTGGATAGGCAAGCAAGAAGTCATGGCTAGGATCGAGAAGATCCGAATAGCTATGCATGGGAGACTCTCTAGAGGCATAAGTGCCTTGGATAGAGAGTTGGCTATATTATTGGTTAGCCTAGGTGTATGGATAGACATAGACTCCAATAGAGCGGGGTACACGGGATGTGTATGGACTCTTGAGGAATTTCTAATCTTCCATCGATATTGGTTTGGTATGTTGTCCAATATATGGTGGCTCCGGATCATTGAGGGATTTCATACTTTCCAATAGGGTTGGGTAGACATAGACTCTACATGGGTTGGTAATCTAGGATTGGTCACTTTGTGGAATTTCTAATTTACCATCCAATAAATATAGTACTCAATGGTTGTAGTTCAACCCGTGGATGTTTCCTTGAACAATATCGTAATACAAGTATTCTTTGTTGTTGAGATTTTTGTGTTCTATACCTCATGCAACTCCTTATATATGTAGACATTGCTTAAATGATCAAATGATTATATTGTCTATGTATGGATGTTTTGGATTATGTGTTTTATGTAAAGCTACCTTGAGGGACAAACTAATGTTTGTTTCAAGGGATTGAAAAAGGCGTAAAAACCTATTCACACCCCCCCCCCCTCTTTCTATGTACGTTTTAAGTGATTTAACTACGATTTATTATTTTCAAACTTCAAGGAGGATGATAAGAAGATATGGAAAGCTTGAGAGCCAATTTGGTATTGCGTTTGAAAATTTAAAAATTAAATTATTTATCATTTTTTTACTAAAGAAACCAGATGGCGGAGGCTTTGCCTCTACCAGATCTAGTTGAAGTTGAATTGTCACTGGCGCTAGCAGCAGCTTAAGGTATGCAGCTAGATTTTGTCATATTGATTTGTTTTTTATTTAGAAAAAATAAAATTAAAGGATGCAGGTGGTGCCGTAAGCGCTAGGCGTCGGGCCATCGCCTGATTGACGCCTAGCACCTAGCGCCTTCTAGAACACTAACACATGTATATTGCTTGTACGCCTACTAGCACACTAATATGTCTATATTGTTTTTGAGCTATACAATACTTTTAAAAGTACAATTAACTAAACATATCTCTAATTAACTTGTCTGATTAACCGTAACACATTGATTATTTTAAAAGTTATAGCCATACCAAATTGGCCTTAAGCCTTTAAGAATGTTTTTAAGTGAAATTTTTCTTAAATAATTTGGGTGGCATTTCTCGCCTTTCAGATTTTAAGCCTTCCAAAATGCTCTAAAAAGCCAGGGTTCCTCCTAAAGTAAATATCTTGGCTTTCATGACTGCTCATGGACAAGTTAATACTGATGATTTAATTCAAAGTAGAAACTTGATTCATCTTTATCTCGTCACTAGTGTTCAATATATAGAAAAGGACAGGGAGGATGCTGACCACTTGTTCCTTCATTGCCCTTTGGAATAATTTGCCAAAGACTTCTGAGGTGTCTTGGGTTAGAATAGCTTGTGCTCAATTTTGATTGAGGAAGTGGGAGCCTTTAGGTGGAATAAGAAGATTAAATATATGTTGCTATCATGACAATCTCATGAGTTCTTTGGTTAGAGAGATACAAAGGAGTTTTGTTGGGGAGGAAATGTACTCTTTTTGGGATATCTGTTTGGGCATTTTCCTCTCCTGAGTTTAAATATATTAACCTGTTCTTCATTCAGCGGAGTTGGTATGCTGCCATAAGTTGATGATAGTGTGTTTGTTTTTTTGGGTGCCCTGGAAGTATACTGTAAATTGTACACATGGGGTTTATATTGTAGAGATAGATTCCCGTGGACCTCTAGTTCAGCACTTGCATATTCATATACTTTTAATGAAAATGTTGTTTTTTTTTTAAATGAAAAAAAAAAAATTATGTGGCATTTAACAAAGACAACTTGAGGAATTTCTACTTTATGTAATGTTCGACTGATTTCAAGCTTGCATGTGCTATAAGGTGGTATAAAATCACTTGTCGTTCACTTTACAGCCCATTTGTTCAGTAGCTGATGTAAAAGTGCTTTTTCTTGCATTGGACAAGGTGCATTTGTTCACTTGCATCTGCATGGCCTGAATTTCGTAGTGCCCAATTGCTTGTTTTTTTCTTATAAGAGAATAGAATTTAGGTTGTAATTATGGGGTTGTGGGATGTTTAATTAGTCTCTTGTGTCTTGTGCTTAATAGTTGACAATTATATCTGTTCCACTTATTGTAAACTTTTGTTGTTATAGGTGACTATTTGTCTGCAATGTGGAGTGGAAGGCTTGTCTGATGCTTTAATTTACTGTTACAATTGTTTGGTTTTTGCTATACACTAATAAGTTGCATTGTTTGCTGTTGTATATTTTGTACTACATACCATCAGTGCAATTGATGATAGTGGATGCTATATGGACATTAGTAAAACATTTTCTTTTTGTTGACGATCAAGGTGGAATTTTTTTATTTTAGTGGAATTGTGAAGAGAAACTTAGTTTTTATTTCACTCACTTTCTCTGAAAATGAAAGCAAAAATATATACGAGCTGTAGGTTACATCCTATTAGGAAACTAACTAGTTTAAACAAGAGATAAGAAAACAAGAAAAATAATCTAGAGATAAGAGTTAAGTAACAATCCACTTAACTCTCTTTATTCAAACTACCTAACCGAAACATAATTTAACTTCTGTTAACGAACTCCAACCCCCACCCCCCACCCCCCCTAAAGCTAGGCTGCAAATGTTTAACATGGCTAGCTTGGATCTCAACTCTTTGAACCTTACTCTAGGTAAAGCCTTGGTTAGGATATCAGCTTTCTGAAATGTTGTAAGTGTATACACCAAGTTGACAACCTTTTCTTCTATTTTCTCCTTAATGAAATGTCGGTCAATCTCTACATGTTTGGTCCTGTCATGATGAACAGGGTTCTTGGCTATGCTTATAGCTGCTTGGTTGTCACATTCAACCTTATAGTGTTTTCCATAAGAACTTTAAGTTCTGTTAGTAGTCTCTTTAACCATATTCCTTCACAAATCTCATGGGCCATTGCCCTGAATTCTGCTTCTGCATTACTACGAGAAACTACTGATTGTTTTTTGCTTCGTCATGTGACTAGATTTCCCCAAACATATGAGCAATATATAGATGTTGACCTCCTGTCAACAACTGATACGGCCTAATCTGCATCCGAGAAAACCTTGATGTCTCTGCATGTGTCCTTTTTGAAATACAATCCCTTACTGGCTATCATTTTCAAGTATCTCAATATGTGATACTTATGTAGAACTAGTAAGGTTTAGAACCAGAAAAGGGGATTGGAAAACACAGCAATTCAATTCTTTGTTTAATTCATCAAGTCTAACCCTACAAAAGGCTCTAAAGAGGCCTTTTATAATGATCAGATACAAGAGATAATTACAAAGAGTTCAAATAAAAACAAATACTCAAATAAAAACAAATAACCTGAATTAATTATCTCTAAAGGATATAATATTCTAAAGATAAATACTAATAAAATAAACAAAAGATAATATCCCCAAAATCCTGAATTATCTTTCCAAACTGCCTAACGTAAGTTCTCAAATCCTTAACCACTTCCCATCATTCTTCCCCGGTTGAAAAGAACTCATTTTTGGCGAGTGGTTCTGTAAATAATCTTTCAATAAGGACAGGGCAAGACCACGAACATCGGACTTTGAAATCCAAATGTCCTCAGTTGAAGAACATCCGTGCCAACGAACCAAAAATTGTCGACAACCATTCTGAGTATAGTTAACAAGGCGATTATCCAAAATCAGCACAACCTGATCGACATGATTGGCTACAGCATATGGAATGCAAGGCAATGGGATACTAGAAGGACCTACAGAGACATCAAAGGAAATAATATGAGGCTCGAATGTACCCCGGTAAGGATACAAGTCCGACACGTTAAACACTGGACTAATTGTTAAATCATTAAGCAAATCAAGTAAATAAACATTAGATCCAAGCCGTTTGAGAACACGAAAAGGCCCAATGGAGTGGGCATGCAATTTTTTAACAGAACGCGGAGAAATCGGGCAGGGCATATGCGAACCATGACAAAGTCACCCTCCCTAAACTCTAACGGCCTACGGTGCACATCAACTAATTTATAGTTATCATTACTTAATGTAATTTGGTGACACACTTCAGTATGTAAGTCATTCATATGAATGGCAAAATCAATAGCAAATTCAGATGTACGTGACTCAAGTTGTAATGGAGCCAAGTCAATAGGTTGATGAGGTGAAATGCAATGAACAATCATAAATACGCTTTTTCCAGTGGTTCGGTGGACCGAGTTATTGTAAGCAAATTCAGCCATAGGAAGAAAAAGGTCCCAATTACCAAATTTATCACCCACCACACATCTAAAAAGGTTGCCTAAGCTACAATTAACGACCTCAATTTGACCATCAGTTTGAGGATGAAATGCGGATGAGAACTTAAGGGTAGTACCAAATAATTTCCATAAAGTCTTCCAAATATAACTCATAAAATGCACGTCACGGTCAGACATGATGGTAACAGGAAATCCATGTAGACATACAATCTCCCTAAAGAACAATCATGTGATAAGTGAAACATCAACTGCTTTGGAATAGGGGATGAAGCGGGCAATTTTAGAGAATCTATCAACTACCACTAATATTGAGTCATGAGCACGTACCGTTTTGGGCTACCCTGAAACAAAGTCCATGTTTAAATCTCTCCAAGGGGTGTAGGGAGCAGGCAAAGGTGTATAAAGACCGGTGTTCTGTTTTATTGCCTTAGCTAAATGACAAGTCCTGCACAAGGAAACTATCCTAGCAACGTCACATTTCAAAGAAGGCTAATAAAACCTATCTTCAATCAAAGCTTTGGTTTTATTACGACCCAAATGACCGACTAACCCACCAGCATGCATTTGCCAAACTAAAAAGTCACAAAGGGAAGTACGAGGGAGACAATGGTGGAACCCAAGGAAGAGATAACCATCCCTAATGACAAATTCTACATGGTCTCAACGATGGCCATCCAAAATTTCTTGGAATATAATGTTGGAGTCTCAACATGTGGAACTCTAATTTGATTCTATCCAATCTTGGTACTGTTATACTAAAAAGACTAGACCACCGTCAAAACACGACTAAGAGCATATGCAACTTGATTATCTACCCTAGGATAGTGTCTAATAACAAAAGTGAATGTTTGAAGAAGTTCAGACCATTTAATATGCCTAGGGTTTAATTGTTTTTGGGACTGTAGATAATGTAAAGTCTGATGGTCAAAGTAAGGGACAAACTCATCAGGAAAATGGTAGTATTGCTAATAATGAAGAGCCCTAATAAAGGCATAGAACTCTTTATCAAAGGTTGAAAACTTTTGTTTGGTTGAATTCAATTTCTCACTAAAAAAGCTACTAGGTATCCCTCCTGACTAAGTAACCCCCAAATACCTACTTTAGATGCATCACATGAAATCTCAAAGGCTTTGGAAAATTCGGGGTGGCGCAAAACATGTGACTCAGTCATTTTCTGTTTAATCTCAAGAAATGATTTATTAGCTGCTGAGTCCCATCTAAACTCTCCTAGTTTTAGACAATTTAAGATTGGTACCATGATGGTGCTAAAGTATCTAATGAACCTCCTATAAAATAATGCTAGGCCATGGAAGCTATAAACCTCAGTTAAGGTCCTAGGTGTAGGTCATTCTCGAATAGCACTAACCTAAGCAGGATCTGTAGTGATACCTAAAACCGAGATAATAAATCCTAGGAAAAGGACTTGAGATTGCAAGAATGAGCATTTCTTAAGGTTCACATACAACTTATCTGCCCTAAGTGTGAGAAAAACTTACCTAAGGTGAGCTAGATGTTCATTCTCTGTCTTAATATAGATGAGGATGCCATCGAAGTAGACAAGGAGAAACTTGCCAATATAGGGGCATAACATGTGTGTCATCATTCTCATGAATGTACTAGGGGCATTGGACATTCCAAAGGGCATAAGTAACCACTCAGATAAACCATTAGAGGATTTGAAAGTAGTTTTCCATTCATCTCCAGGCCGAATCCGGATTTGGTGATACCCACTACGTAGGTCTATTTTGGAAAACCATTGAGCACCAACTAACTCATCTAACATGTCCTCAAGTCTAGGAATGTGAAACTTATACTTGATTGTAATCTTATTAATGGCTCGACTATCAACACACATTCGCCAAGATCCGTCCTTCTTTGAAGTAAATAGGACAAGGACAGTGCAAGGGCTAAAACTATGACAGACAAATCCTTTCTTCAAAAGGTCGTCTATCTGTTTGTTCAATTCAGCTCGTTCAGTAGGGTTCATTCGATAATGTGGAAGGTTGGAAAGTTGGGAACCTGGGACTAGATCAATGGCATGTTGGATATCTCACATAAGTGGTAACTCATTGGGCAAGTCCTGAGGAGTCACATCGATGAATTCGTCTAGTAACTGTCCAACTGCGGGGGTTTGTTCTAACCCTAAGGTAAGGTTGTCATGGGCTCGCTCTCGCATCACTAGTGCATACACAATCCCAATCTGCTGGCTGTGTTGCATGAATTCCCTAGGACCTATGATGTGAAGCTTATTTTTAGGGGATATGGTCGGTGAAGGTATGTCTATAACTGATGTGTTTGTCTATCTCGGGATGCTATCCTTAGGTTTAGCAAGTTGTAGGGTAATGGTTTTACCTTGATGGGTAAACATATGAGTGTTCCCCTGACCAAAACTCTTGGCGTCAAGGTCATATAATCAAGGACGTCCCAAGAGGATGTGAGTAACTTCTATAGGAAGGATGTCACAGTAAATGGTCTCTAAATAAGAGCCTAAGGATAGAGGAACAAGACACCTATGAGTAATTGGTAAAGAAGTATTATCTATCTAAGCAACACTAAATAGGTGTGGATGAGGTTCTGGATTGAGTTAAAACCTAGTGACCATAGCATTAGAAACAATATTCATTGTGCTAACCCCATCTATCACTAACTTACAACTTTTACCTTTGCATTGAATAAATGTATGGAATACATTCATTCGTTTCCAAGTATCAGCACTTGTCGGTTTAGAGAATACACATCTCATCATATGCTACTGACCTTTAAACTCTCTATCATCTAGATCGGCCTCAAGATCTAAGTCATGAATATCCTATATAGGTTTTACAACCTCATTCGTAGGATCAGGAAGATAATAGTCATCATACTCTTGACCTATGGTTAAGGTACGCTGTGGGCATCGAGAAGCGATATGGCCATTAGCACGATAGTGTGGCACTAAATATTTGGGTTATGATGACGCACCAGAGAAGGAAAACTGGTCCTATCTCTCGGTATAAGAGGTCGAGAGTCAAATGGAGCATTTGAGGTTGAAGTATTAACCCCTCTATAGTTGAAGGATTGGGAACCCTCAGGTGGAGTAGGACAAGTTTGGCGTAAGTCACCCGGTGGGCACCTAGAAGAGTAAGGATGAAGATATTCTCAGCCTCTAGTGCTTTAAAGTAGGCATCCTCTAAAGTCTCAGTATTATGCATACTAACCACACGTTTGAGTTCGAACTTAAGGCCAGTAAGAAACTTAGCTACAGTCACATCGAGTTCTTCCTTAATATTACACCTTATCAACAGGTCATCAAAAACAAACATGTAGTCAGTGACACTAGATGCAAATTTCTTAATGTTAAGGTACTGGTCTAGTAATGCACTACGATAATAGGTAGGTAGGTATTTCTCTCTCAACCTAATTTTCATCTTGACCAAAGGGTGATGGGATCTTGACCTAAACAATCATACTGCATTTGGATGTTATGCCAATATTTCTTAATAGAACTGACAAGGTTAAGATTGGCAAAATGAATTTTTTGATCGTTACTCATGGGATGCTACTCAAAGTAGTCATTGATGGCAGCAAGCCAATCTAGGAAGACATTGGCATCTAACCTACCATCAAATTCTAAGGCATCTACCTTAACCCTTCTAGCGGGATCAAAATGGTTATCAAAGGATCTTCTATGGAAATCTCTATGGTCATCATAAAGGTTCCTATCGGGGTCAACATTCCGGCGAGGAAGAAGATTGGGTGGACACCTAATGTCATGATCCTTAGTTCGTAGACCTCTAAAGGCATGCCTAGGTTGTCTATATTCATCAGGCTCATCATCAGACTCATGTCAAAAGGTTTGTGTATTCCTACGTACAGGGTGGACCTTAGAGGCCGAAGCTCTAATGCCTATATTAGAAGGACTCGGATGTCTATGACTTAGGATAGGTGTACCTTGACCCATGGTAGACCCAGTAACATGTTCTTCCATATGTTGTTTACCTCTATCCCTAGGAGAGTGGTGAGTGTTAAAGTCAGTGAACCGAGCCTCGATATGGGTAAAAGTATTACGCATTTCATTTGTAAGGTCAATTATTTGCTTCCCGATGTCATTTTGGATTGCCGTGATTTTGTCATAAAGAGCTTGGTTAGATTGTTCAAAGTCTTGTTTGATAACCACTGTGTGTATTATTAATGTGAAAACACTAATAATAAAAATAAATTAGCCTAATGTGCACAATAAACCACATGTGACTCTAAAAAGTTTGTTTATAGGATAGTGTACGTAATTGGGAACAATACACCTGGTAAGTTCCCAGGAAAGGGTGGAGGATCACCATGGACACACTTAAGTACCAGCCCTCCCGTCCCGAGCTAACTTGAGAGCTGGGGCAACAAAGGCTGGAACTATTCCTGCCAAAAAAAAGGGACCTATTTTTCATCCTAGGAGTTTGCAGGTATGATAGAGTCCCCTCTCTGTCTGTCTCTCCGAGCTTTTTGGTCTCTTTCGTCCAGTGGTTAGGACATCGTCTTTTCATGTCGAAGACACGGCTCTGCCTGGCGGAATAGGGGTCTAAAGAAACAGATATGATTCAAACTTTCCTCTGCTTGGGAACGTTGCACGGCTCGCACGAGAGTCCCTGATGCGGACCGGCTATATAGTATATAGTTGAGCAGCGAGAACTGCGCCTGCGGTCAAGCTACTTCGTTCCTTTCAGTCGAGCGAGTCTAGCTCCCCTGCTTGCTTTAGAAATGGAGGGATTGTTCTCTCTAGCTCTCAGTCATAACAGTTGGAAACGCACGACTAGGCTCCAGGTACCCGAGTGGGCGGAGAAGTGACAAAACATTCTTCTTACTTTTATAGGTATGTTAAGTCTTTGGTGTTGTACGGTTAAGTGAGTTCGCTCGGCCTTCCTACACGCACGCGCAGAATGCATAATGTTTTGGAACCATTCGAACGAATGTAATTTAACATGGCGACCTATGTGGAATGCCTCGTTAGGCAAATCGTCCGGCGGCCGGTAACTCTACTAAGCGAAGAACCGCTCGCTGCTTTTTCTCATGACCAATTGGATCCTGACGTACCAGTAGTTTCCGGGGAATGACCGCTTCCATCCCGAGTTATGAGACGGGAAGATCTTTTAGTCCGGTCTTCTTTTCTCTTTTGAGTCAGGTTCTTAAGACAGGACAGGAAATCTGGTTTTTCAATATCTCTCTTCTGGCCGTTAGTTCGAGATCGAAACTGGACCTGAGAGAGACTAGACTTCTAGTAACAGTAGGTGCGCCTTCAGTTGAGGAGTCTCGAGCTTGCTTCGGTTCCTTAACTAGTAAGCAAGCCCAACCAGGGAACGGACTGGAGGGAACCGCAGCATGGGGAATGTCCGCGTCTTGTCGCAAGGTTCATTTTGAGTTGTGGGTCATAGGGCGGACTTCGGGCAGAAAGCTTTTTCTGATCAAGGGCCGGGGCACAAGGGTCCTGGGTATTCGGTGGGTGGTAGGAATGAATATTGTCAAATCTGGTCCGACACACACGCATAAAGGATAACTCAGATAGTAGAATAACTTCCTACTCGGATAGGAAAGGTAGAATACTGTCTGAAAGAAGAATAAGCCTGAGGCTGTCTATCTCTCATTTTTCATCCTCTCGCTCGATCGCTTCAATGCCTATAATTTGAGAGATAATAGGAAAGCGTTCTGTCGAATTCGAGGATGTGACACAAATAATGACTCTCTTCGCCGGGATGTCAGCAGGTTAGGCAGCTGTAATTTTGGATTCGGTGGAAGGCAGGCTGAAACTCTGAAAGCGCTAGCGCCCCTATAGAGTAAGGGTCTTGTCTTCTGCTATCAATGAAAGTGAAAGCGAAAAAAAGACAAAAAAAAAAAACCCAGTACGTTTTGTATAGATCGAGACTTGTAGCTTGATTCTTTACTCATTCCATACTGGGAATAATTACAAGAAATCGTTCGATAACACTTCTTCCTATTTCTCAATGATATCCGACAATCAAGACAATTTCGCCGAAACTCTTTTATTTCATAGAAGTGAATTCTTATTCTTACAAAGAAAGGTAGCAGCAAAAGTAGAGACAGAGACAGACGGGCCCAAACGAGAAAAGAATATTCCAAGAAAAAGTTGTACAAGAAAAAAAGTAATCGAATGTGCTGATTCCGGATTTATCGGATCTATTTCCAAAAAGGAAGGGAAAAAGACAAGAGGCCTTCTCTTCGCATCAGAGAGTTGAGTTAGGCAGGCACAGCTGAGAATGGAACTAGTGGATATCAACAAAAAGGAGGCGGGAGCGCCGTGATAGATAGGGGCATGACTTGCTTGTGTTTACTCGCTTACTCGTTAGAGTAAGGGTTACTCGAAAGTTTAGCCTCCTTTGACAGAACTTTCTTAGACATGTACGTTCACAACCAAATACTCAATTCCAATAAACAGCTGAAACTAACACTAGGGTTTTTTTTTTTGTTTTTTTTTTTTTGTTTTATGAAACTACTTGTATTTTATGAAAATGCAATTGTTTAATAAAAGAAAACTAAATAAAAATAAAAATAAAAATAATAGAAAGAAAAAACAAAAATAAAAATAAATAAATAAAATTGAAACTCAAATATAGTAAAAAAGGACTGGATTTATGCAAATAAATAAGATAAGCCTACGAATTTAATAAAAGCCAATGAATTTCGAAATCAGAATAGCCAACCTCTCCTCCGAAGTAAGCTAACTGTTGATGAAACTGAAATTTGTTGCTGTGGAAAATTGTTGAAAAGACCCTCTAGAACACATAATTCCAAAAACACCTCTGAAGTACGTGTAATTGCGAAAAGCCCCAGCAGGTTGCAGAATTCATGCAAATACCCAAGTAAATTTCCACCAGACCCTTCAACTATTAGAAATTGACGAGAAAGACCTGGTCGAAAAATCTACCACACAAACACCTGTACAGTGGCAACTGAACCCCCAAACAAAAGAAGCGGCAGTCGGCGGTGAGATTCCATGTGCCAGCGATCGCCGGTGAAGGCTAGTAGCGGCAGTCATTTGTTTTTTAACGTGGATCTACGTTGATCGAGGTAGATCCGGATGTCGGCGATGAAGGGAAAAGTGACAGCCGACCTTGTTTGAATCTGATGGTGCAGTCGGTGGTGACCACGCATAGTTCCGGCAGCGCGACGACAACATAGCGCGTGAGGCGGTGCGTGGAGATGTGTTGGGAATGTTTTTTTTTTATTATTTATTTTTTTGTTGGCAAAAAAAAAATTTAATGGAAGTGAATAAGAACAAAAATAGGCTATGATACCAATTGATGTAGAACCAGGAAGGTTTAAAACTGGAAAAGGGAATTGGAAAACACAACAATTCACTTCCTTGTTTAATTCATCAAGTCTAACCCTACAAAAGGCTCTAAAGGGGTCTTTTATAATAATCAAATACAAGAGATAATTACAAAGAGTTCAAATAAAAATTAATACTCAAAGATAATAACATAAATCAATTATCTCTAAAGGAGATAATATCCTAAAGATAAATACTAATAAAATAAACAAAAGATAATATCCCAAAAATCCTTAATTATCTTTCCTAAACTTACACCTAACGTAAGTTCTCAAATCCCTAACCACTTCCCCATCAGATACACTACATTCATGTGACCTCATTTGAGCTGTTCATCAATTGACTAACATGGCTCACTGGAAAGCCTATATCAGGTCTTGTATGAGAAAGGTAGATTAGTTTCCCTACCAGCCGTTGATATCTTCCTTTTTCCAGTGGTGGACTATCTTTGGCAGCCTCGAAGTTGATGGTGGATTCCATTGGTGTTTCAGTTGGCCTGCAATTCATCATCCCAATCCCTTTCAGTATGTCTAGTATGTATTTTCGTTGGGAAATAGTAACTCATGCTCTTGATCTTGCCACTTCCGTACCTAGGAAGTACTTGAGACGTCCCATGTCCTTTATTTCAATTCAATTCTTTATTTAATTCATCAAGTCTAACCTTACAAAAAGGCTCTAAAGGGGCCTTTTATAATGATCAGATACAAGAGATAATTACAAAGAGTTCAAATAAAAACTAATACTCAAAGATAATAACATGAATCAATTATCTCTAAAGGAGATAATATCCTAAAGATAAATACTAATAAAATAAACAAAAGATAATATCCCCAAAATCCTTAATTATCTTTCCTAAACTTACGCCTAACATAAGTTCTCAAATCCCTAACCACTTCCCCATCAGATACACTGCATTCATGTGACCCCATTTGGGTTGTTCATCAATTGACTAACATGGCTCACTAGAAAGCCTATATCAGGTCTTGTATGGGAAAGGTAGATTTGTTTCCCTACCAATCGTTGATATCTTTCTTTTTCCACTGGTGGGCTATCTTTGGCAGCCTCGAAATTGATGGTGGATTCCATTGGTGTTTCAGCTGGCCTGCAATTCATCATCCCAGTCTCTTTCAGTAGGTCTAGTATGTATTTTTGTTGGGAAATAGTAACTCCTGCTCTTGATCTTACCACTTTCATACCTATGAAGTACTTGAGACGTCCCAGGTCCTTTATTTCGAATTCCCTGGCAATAAACCCCAACAGCTTCTAAATTTTTTCCTCATGATTCCCTGTGATGATGATATCATCAACATAAACTATTAAAATAGTTATCTTACCTCCTGAAGTATGCTTGACAAACAGAGAATGGTTAACTTGACATTGTTGGTACTCATACCTTTTAACTACCTTTGTGAACCTCTCAAACCAGGCTCGTGGGGACTGTTTCAGTCCATGCAAGGACTTCTTGAGTTTACACACCTTGTTGGTTTTGAACTCGGTTTCTATACCAAGAGGGATTTCCATGTAGACTTCTTCTTCCAAGTTTCCATTTAGGAAAGCATTTTTAACATCTAGTTGATGAAGTTCCCAATCCAAATTTACTACTAATGATAGCAGCACACGTATGGTGTTTAGTTTAGCTACAAGGGCAAACGTTTCTTGGTAATCAATCCCTTATAATTGAGTGAACCCCTTTGCCACTAATCTAGCCTTAAACCTTTCCACACTCCCATCAGAATTGTATTTCACAGTGAATATCCACTTGCAACCTACTAGCTTCTTCCCTTCAGGTAGATCAGCAATAACCCTTGTCCCATTCTTCTGTAGGGTTCTCAACTCTTCCCACACAACAGCCTTCCACTCTGATATAGAAAGAGCTTCTTGGATACTGTTTAGAACTTCAATTTTGGAGAGACTAAGGGCAAATGTGCGGAAGCTAGGAGATAGCCTCCCATACGAGATGAAGTAGCTCAAAGGGTAAAAGGGTTGGTTTCAATATTCTTTGACCCTTTTCTTTAGAGCAATTGGCTGATTTAGGTCTCCAGGTTCAGCCTATTCGGTTGTCTCTATGGGTGCGTTTGGCACGGACATAGGACAGGACAAGGTGGGACGGGACGGGACGGGACAGGACAGGTTGTTCCATATTGTGTTTGGAATACCTGGGACAGAACCGTAGAATGTACTATTACACGTTTGGTATGGCTAGGACAAGAAGGGACAAAATGTTCAAATGACCAAAGTGCCCCTCCTGTCCTTTCCAATGTTTATATCAATTTTATTAAGTTTGATTTTTTTTTTTCGAAAAATGTCAAATAGTATTGAATTAGAATTAATTAAAAATCATACAAATTTAATATTTTCTTTCAATTTCTCACTGCACAAACACCATAATTTTTTCTTCAATCAAATTCCACAAACAAAAACAACAAATCAATTCCACAAAAATCATCTAGTACCATCATCATCATCATCATCATCATCATCGGTGAACACCAAACCAAACCACAAATCATCATCATCATCATCATCAACGGTGAACACCAAATCAAAATCTAAAAACAAATCAAAATTCCCTACAAGCCTCGTTGTCGACGATGCGATCCCTTTCGATCGTTGTAGATCAAAAGCCCCAAATCAAATTCAACAAAAGCTGGTTGAATGGAGAGAGAGAGAGAGAGGAGAGAGAGACAAGTGGGAGAAGTATGGATCTTTCTCTTCGCTGGCGGCCAAAGAAGAGAGAATGAAGAGAGAGAGAGAGAAAGCAGCATGAGAATGGTTGAGAGAGAGAGAGAGGAGAGAGAGACAAGCGGGAGAAGCATGGATCTTTCTTTTCACCGGCGGCCAAAGAAGAGAGAATGAAGGAAGAGAGAGAGAGAGAGAGAGAGAGAGAAAGCAGCGTGAGAATGGTTGAGAGAGAGAGAGAGAAAGAGCGTGAAATATCTGAATGTGGTGAGTTTTATTTTATATTTGTAATTTTTGAAATATTTGAGGGCAAAAAAGTCTATTCCAGACTTGTCCCATGCATGGGACAAGTCTGGCCTACCTATTTGGGTGGGACAAGTTTTTGGGTTTTTTGTCCCACCTTGTCCCGTCCCGTCCCGTCCCATACTAATAGTGCGCCAAACGCAGGACAAGAGAAAGTTGTCCCATCCTGTCCCATCCCGTCCCGCGTACCAAACGCACCCTATAGGATTTTCATTCACTGTCTTTGTCTCTAACTCGGTGTTTTGGACTTGTGAATCCAGTTTGGGATCTTGACCTTGCTGAGTAGATTCTTTAGACAATATATTCTTTTGAATTGTCTTTTTTGGGGAATACATGATGTAGTTCGGAGTTTTAGCACACTATGTGACACTAACAGGATTTTTTTGAATAGACAAATCAGGACTTTGTGTTTTACTTGGATTCTTTTATTCTTGAATTTGAAAAATACCAAAAGAGTGAGAACTTTGAGTTTGGCTTGGACTCTTTTCTTTTTGAATTTCAAAACTATTAGAAGATGAGTGAATTTCTAGTGATTTTGAATTATCAGGATTAATACCACTTTCACTAGAACTAGAAAATCGATGAGACTCACTATTAGTAGGACTCAAAAATTGAAATTCCACTCTCCCTCTCTCATGCTCCCTCAGAATTTTGTTTTTAGGGTACCATGGTTGTGTATCTGTAAAAGTCACATCCATTGACACATAGACCTTTTTGTTAATGGGATAATAGCAGTTGTAACCCTTCTTTGTAGGTAAGTATCCTATAAAGATACATTTAATAGATCTAGGATCAAATTTGCTACGATTTTGATGGTAAATGTGAACAAAAACCGAACACCCAAAGACTTTGGGAGGAATTTTCGAGAGAAGTTGATTATGAGGATAGGCTTGGAGCAACATTTGACAAGGAGTTTGAAAATTTAGGACTCTAGATGGTTGTCTGTTAATGAGGTAGGCTGCTGTGAGGACATCCTCTCCCCAAAAACGTGTAGGCACATTCATAGCCATCATCAATGACCTAGCAATCTCCAACAAGTGCCTATTTTTCCTCTCCGACACTCCATTTTGTTGAGGAGTGCCAACACAAGTGCTTTTGTGGACAATTCCCTCATCTAACAAGTAATTTACCCGAATTAAATTAAAATATTCTTTACCATTATCGGTTCTAAGGACTTGAATCTTAATTGAAATTGGTTCTTAATCATTTTATTAAAATTCTAAAAAATTTGTCCTACTTCGGATTTCTCCTTCATAAGATATATCCAGGTTATTCTAGTATGGTCATCAATGAATGATATGAACCATCTAGTACCTGATATATTATTTACCCTAGATAGTCCCCACTAGAGATGCACGTTTGGGGAATGGGGATGGATATAGGTCCCCTCATCCCCATCCCCACTTCACATACCCTTCCCCCATTCCCATCCCCAATTCCCCATCCCCATCCCCAATTCCCCATTTTTTCCGTTTTCCCCCTTTTTCCCATTTCTCCGTTTCCCCCGTTCCCTCATTTCCCCATTTTACTAAAATTTACAAATTAAATTAAAAAAACCAAACATTCCAATACAAATACAAAATAAAATTCATTAGTGCATTTTATATAAAATGTGTATATATACTTAAGGAGTTAGTGTTTTCAAAGAATAAACAAAAAAATTAAAAATATATATTATAATTATATTTATATATGTTTAGGGGAAATGGAAATGGGGATGGGGGACCTCCCCCCCATCCCCATCCCCATCCCCATTTCAACATAATTGTGGGGGGAAAATGGGGATGGGGAGGGGTCCCCCCATCCCCATTTCAATTTGGGGATGATTTTCATCCCCATCACCAACCCCCCCCCCCCCCCCCCCAATTTCCCCATTTTTTTCCAAAAAAGAAATCCCCAAATGAGGATAAGGATGTGGGAAATTGGAGCCCCGGGGAAAAATATGCATCTCTAATCCCCACACATCACTATGTATTAGGTGAAATGGATAGGATAATTTGTATACACTTTGAGGAAAATTTTGACGTGTGTGTTTTGAGTATTGGCATATATCACAATGAAATTGATGAGAATTTTTATTATGAAATAAATCTAGAAACATTTTTTCAAGGTACAGAAAGTTGGGGTGACCTAGACGATAGTGCCACAACATTATAGTACTCTCATTATTCGACCTAACTTAACTCCTAAACCGACTCTTGTGAGAATTAGAGCCGGGGCGAATTAGGCTGCCACTTAATTGTTTTGCACACAAGCAAAAATGAGAGATTGTAGTGGCATGACTGTTTAGTTTACTACATTCTTTTTTTTCTTTCTTATTTTATTTAAGCAGAAAATATATCCTTTCTTATCATGTTGACTACAAATTTCCTTCATTTGCTGTAGTGAAAATCGACGTTGCTCAATTCTTCACTATCGCCATAGTGTTTTTTGATATTTATTTGTTGAAATTTTGTTTTGCTTTCCTATTTTGCAGCTATTGCATACAGGTGTTGCCGGCAACTTTTAAGGATCGTGTAATTTGGTATTGTGAGGATTGTGAGTCAAAGGTTGGAAAACCATCTACAGTTTTGTCTTTCTTACCTAGGAAAAATGATTCCGATAGTATAAGAACTGTCAAAGCAGCCGAATCTGTATCAAGATTGAAGAAGAAAAGTGCTGCAAATAGACTGAAGAACAAGCTGGAGAGAGACGTCAGTGGCTCATTTTCTAAATCAGAGGATCATAGTGGTAAAATTAGTCCATCTCATTATCTTGAGGTGCATTGCTATGAGAATCATGGGAAACATCAGAATTCACAGAGAACTGGGTGGTAGAAGCTCTGATGAGGAAGCTGAATCATTGAAAACAAAAACCTCTTGGACAACTGATGGTGACAATACAAGCAACCCAGAACAGAGTCATGAGTTGCATTATGATGAAAGTGACAATAAGAGGCTCAAAAGACATGTCGGATTGAATGGGAGCAGCTCTGACGAAAGATGGTGAATCATTTAAAACTAAAACTCTGGGACCAGTGTCCTTCCAAATATTGCACAACGCGGTTGTTATGACCACAAACAGCGGATTATTGAGGTGCTTAGCAGTCAGAATGATAACATTGACAGTGAATACCAAAGACAGAAGGGACTTGTTAGAGGCAGCTCTGATGAAGAGATTGAATCTGTTAAATGTAAAACTTCTCAGGGAGCTTCCAGTGACCCTTCATATATTCCAAAACCCATTTCTTACATCCATGCCGAGACCATTATTGAGGTGCATTGCTGTGAGAAGGATGAAAAAGATCAGAGGAGAAGAAATAGGGGATTGGACCGGGTCACCTCTGATGAAGAGGCTGAATTTGTTGAGGCTAAAACCTCGCCGACATCTGCAAGCCAGCTTTCCAATATTCTAAACCGGAGTAGTTATATCCCTGCAGAGCCAATAGTCAAACCAATTTGGAAGTAAGGTTTATGTTATGTTTTTAATTTGTGCAAATCATTCTGCTTTCACACTTGATGCGGGTATTAACACCTGAGCTGGTTTGTCTCATTGATAGTGGATGCTTGAGCCTTAGAAAATTATGGAACTGTTGGACTAGTAGCTCATTTATCCAGCTTGGCATGCTCTAAAGTGGTTGAGGAGGCAAACCTGTTGCCGTGGTTGCTTTGCTTGGAACTACTCCCAAGGTCTGATGTGTGGCCTCAAAGTTTTAAGAAATGTGGGCCAAGTGATGACACATTGCTCTTTTTCTATTTCCAAACGATGAAATGTGAGGTTCCACAATGTTTGATTGACTTCTGTATGTTTTTCCCTGTTTGATACCTTTTAAACGCGTCTCTTATGATTTTGCAGAGAAGAAATGGTTTATGACAGCTTAGTGGATGACATGATAAGCCAAGACCTTGCCATGAAAGCTTTGGTTAAAAATGCTGAACTGCTAGTTTTCACTTCTAAGACGTTGCCGTCCCAGTTTTGGAGTGAGTAGAATGAATATCTGAACTTGTGCCTTTTTGTTCAATAGAAATTTGTTACTACTGTTTTCACAAACTTAATGTATTTTGTTTGCCAATAATTTTTTTTTTTTCCAGGAATCCAGGCCAAGTTTTATTGGTGGGGGGTGTTTAGGGGAAAGCAAGCTTCACGTGTACCAAATGCAGTAGTTCCTGGAGAGGTGAAAGACCTCACAAATAACTTTAGCTGTTATGCAAAGACCCCTGTTAATTCTTTGAGCTGTAGTGGTAGTTACAGTTCTGTGCATTCCTGATGTTGCTCATCGGCTTTATGATTTCTTAGGAGAATCTTTAAAGCAGCCTTCTTTTTTTGGTTGTGAAGCCTGAGAAACGAGTAGGCTTTAAAATAGGTTAACTTGATTAGGATATGGTATCAGAATTCAGATGTTGATAGTCATGTACTCAAAAATAGGTTAACTTGATCAGGATATGGTATTGGAAACCAGATGTTGATAGTCATGAATCCAAGGAAGCACTAGTATTTATCTTTTTGCTTAAACCATTTACACATACCTAACGGTGGGGATTGCATTTTGAGAAGGAAAATGAGAAAATATGTGATTTAGTTTTTGTTAGGGACTGATTGTGTAAATAGTGAGGTTCATTCTCTTAGAAATGTAATGTACTGTTAAGATCTTGCATACACAATATTGGAAGTTATTATTATTATTTTATATAAAAAATAAAAATACTACAGACTTGGATGTAACCATGTGTTTCTTGTTTCTTACTCTAGTGAAAATTGTTACACTCTAATTGAATCACCATCTACCTTTGCGGCATTGTTGTATGGATATGAAATGGCCTAAGAATGTCAGATGTTATCTAGATGAGATCATATAGGTTGTAGACTTGAAACCGTTGGAAAATCCGAACATGTTTATTTTTCGAAAACTCTTATGAGGGAAAGAGAACTTAATTCCTTATTTATGATTATTTTGTTTACTAAAAACAATTGAGAATCAAACTAATTGCACGACGAGCGAGATGATGAGAATTGTTGTGTTGATCACTTGTGGTTGGTCTGATCACCCATTCTAAGTGTGTTCTTGACACCATCAACAGCACCCTGTGCCATGTTCGCCATTTTCTCACCCGTCTGCTGGAGGAATCCGGCACTCTGGTCTGCGCCTTGTTGGGCAGAGTCGTGGGTTGATTGAGCTGCATTTGATGCCTTGTCTCTTGCTACGTTTGCTGTGTTCTGTGCTGACTCGATCCACTCTTCTGTCTTGGCCTGCTCATGATCAACATTTAACACAATACACAGTTTCAAAACTTGATCAATCACTAACATGTACTGATTAATTAAACAAATTTATATACATATTTTCCTACCTGGGCATTGCCTTTGGTTTGGCCTGCATTGAAGTTTTGTTGCATGTTCGACATATTTTTCTCTGAAAATATTTACTTGAAAGAAAATTGAAATTGTTTCTTCTTGTATTACTTGAGATGTCTGTTGCTAGTGTTTGATGTTGTGGGTTTGGGGAGGATGGATATATATAGTGATTTAGGATCCACATGAAAAATAGTTACATTTGCTACGGTGCAAAGAGCGAGTATTAGTCCTGTTTACATGGGATTTTTGGAGACTTATTTGGTCACGAGTTGATAAGGTTTTCTCGGAAGAGGCAAATATGCATCTCCATAAGCTACAAAAATACAATAAAACAATACCCTCTTTTTCGTCTGAGAAATGGTTGGAGAAAATCAGGATTTCTTCTGATTTCGGACGACAAGCATCCATAAACAGATACACATGTGAATGTGAATGTGATTGAGTTCAATAAAATTGATTAAGAACCTGACCTATCCAAGCACTTGGATTCGGCTTTAAAATTTTTGATGAGGCCCGGCTCATATATATATATATATATATCTCCCTGTCCAGAACG
Organism: Acer negundo; assembly: GCA_035582765.1. Lineage (NCBI taxonomy): Eukaryota > Viridiplantae > Streptophyta > Magnoliopsida > Sapindales > Sapindaceae > Acer > Acer negundo. The sequence continues at coordinate 19,450,375 of CM069231.1, read as the reverse complement.
AGTTTGTTCGCATTGGCTAAAGTCACTCGTCGACCTTTAGCTTGATTATTCCCACCTCTCATCCAAGGAATCAAGGGGCTGTCTAGTATAGCATTTTGAGGTGTTTTTGTTTTTGATTTCCGAAAACAATTTCAAAAATGTCTGTTGGCAGCTTTTCATTTTGTTTTTAAAAAACAAAAAATAAAATGAAAGACAAAACCAATGTTAAAATTGAAAAGTACGGAAAACGTGTTTAACATGTTTTTCATTAAAAATAATAATAACACTAATAATAAAACTCACCTTTTTCTTTCTTCTTCTTCTCCCTCTTCTTCTTCTTCCTTCTTCTTCCTCCTACTTTTTCTTCACATAAAATTTGGAGCAGCCGAAGCCGGAGGATCTGATCCTCCTCCGTAAGCAGATGCACGGCTCTCATTTTTTATATATATACGTCTGTTTCTTTTTTTTTTTTTTAGAAGATTTTAAAATCTTTTTCATATAATTTATATTTAATAAAAATTTTATAATTAATGTGATTTTCTTTCAAAAACATTAATGTTGAGTAAAATGTTGAACCAAATTGTTTTTAAGTTATAATGTGAAATGAAATATTTAAGAAAATAATAATAATAATGTGAAATGATATGAAAATATGATATTCCTAATTTTGAAATTTTTTAGTTAACCTACCAAACGTGTTTTTAGTATTTTTCTTTTAATAATATTGTTTCCCGCATATGCTACTTGTAACATCCCAAAACCGGGACCCAACGGACTAGGATGTTACGGAGTTCAAACCTAACAAAAACCTTAATTCACATATAATCAAAATTAAAATCTTCAACAATATATCCACACAATACAATACTCAAACCTGATACCGCACATTTTAATTAAATCTCCAAGACAAACGTAATTACAACAATGAAATAAATTGAATCCTTACAACACCTACACACATGGAACTAAATCCTCTGACAATACGTATCTCCAATATTGCTAACACAAACTTCATCACTTCCATATTTAATAACTTAATCTACAAAATGGTGGTGACGAGGGGTGAGCCGTCAACTCGGTAAGTAAATTCATGCATAACATGTAAAATAAAACAACATTTGTAAAACCTTTATGTTCAAAAACTTTGCTCATAAACTTTAGGAAGAATTCAATCAAGATAATATTTAACAAAACATAGAAAATAATGTTTAATAAATTCATGTAATAAATATCAATATAACAAATGGAATGACCTTTATAAATGATTTATTTATTCAAATTCTGAAATCATAAGAAATTCATTAGCAATAGTCATTTATAAATCAAGGAGCTTTTTAAATAAAATCATAATTTGATACTCTCTAATTTGATGGAAATAATCAATATGAAATAATCATTTTATAAAATAGTATGTAAACAAATAGCTCATATATCATAGTGTCACGAATCTAAAATAGTGTCACTCGTAGCCCGATGACCCGGTCCAAATATTTCCAGTAGCGTCATTTGTAGCCCGGTGACCCGGTCCAAATATTTCTAGTAGCGTCACCCGTAGCTCAGTGACCCGGCCCAAATGATTCCAGTAGCGTCACCAGTAGCCCGATGACTCGGCCCAAATGTTTCCAGTAGCGTCACCTGCAACCCGGTGACCCAGCCCAAATAATTCCAATAATGTTTAAAACAGTACATCTATTCTTTAAAATACATGTTTTCATTGACTTATTATAGCATGCAATCCGAACATATTGATGATCAAACCACAAACGAATAATAAATTTAAAGGACATTAACTGTGTATAAATATAACAGTGGTCATTTGATCAAAATCTGTTTTAAAAGTAATTTAATAAATTCTTAAATATCTCTAAAAAGGAACCAGTTCGAAAAACGTTTCATATAAACTTGTTATCAAATAATATTATTGAAACATGCTGAATAAATAATAATGAAACAGAAAACAGTGAATATACATTATATTTGTAATTCTAAATTTCAAACATAAATGGTAGCACATAACGAATGAATTTACTTAATATAAACACATCTGAAAACGAAATAAGTTATGAGTGAGTTTACTTACCTCGAATCCGCATAAAAATTAGATCTACATCTAAACACCAATTAAAATCACACGAACCCTCTTCAAAGAAAAACTACAGCCCATGCCCTTCATATTCTCCCCGATAGTGATCTTTATAAGGTGCATATAGATATAAAACAAGAGTATTCAAAACCTTAACTCATTAAGGAATCACTCTAGAATGGAAACTCCATTTATTAATATTTAATTATGTTAAGAAACTAATAAATACATACTCTATTATTTGTACCGGTCAACTCCATCAATTTGATTTCAAATTCAAATAAATGGGAAACTAATAAACACTCATTATTACCGATCAAATTTTTTTATTGTAATTCTATTGACTTTTCGGGTATTACACTACTGGACGTGTTTTCAGATTTCGAAACTGAAACCTAAAACACTATTTTCATTTTTGTTATTATTTTCGAATAACAGCAAATGAAAAACGCCTACGGGATATATCTTAAAAGTTCCAATTTTGATTTAGATTTAGATTCTTGTTATGCAGGTGTATGATTACATACAAATGGGTAATTGAGGTTTGAGCTATGGCATGTGTTCAAATGAATAAAAATTTGTTTAAATTATTTTTAATATGTTAGTTGTGCTGTCTATAAAAACTGTTAGTGGTGTTATCTTTGATGTTCAAAACTTGAAATTAGCAATTTTATATGTTGTAGGAAAAGAGTAATAATTAGTTTAGTTGTCGGAAAAACCGTCTTGTTGAGTAGATGGGGAATACACGGAGGTCTATCGTCATGAACTGATTATTCGTATGATTCAATCTCCACTACTTGATCATCATGCGTTTCTTATTTTGAACTCTTGCACTCTTCAATTATTAGTAAATAGCTTGTAATATTTGATGAGAAGAAAATCTGTTGCATATAGAATCCCCTATGGAACAGGTATTGGATAAGAGCCCAATAGTGATGTCACCACAAAGGCCCATTTTGGAGAGCATGAATATTGGAGATTTTAAAGCCTAATTGGAGGATCCTTGCATTAGGAAAGGTGCTTTATCTAGTGATAGCAGTTTTAAATTGGGGAAAAGAGTTTGGGGTAAGGAAAATTAGGGCTGATAATTGTAGGAATTCTGGGGATAGTGGTGAAAGTGTAAGTGGGAAACGATGTGGGGATATAGCAAATATTAAAGGTGGAAATCATGGAGGATCAAAAGAGAAGAAACGTAAGGTTGGCTTGAGAACAGAGGGTTGGTCAGATTCAAAGCAAAAATCAAAAGATGAAGAAATTTTGACTTATGCTTCAGGGAGAAAAAATGATAAAGCTTCGGTTGGACAGGATGATGGAATTGCAGCAAAAGAATGAGTTGATGGTGATGTTACCCGAAAAGAGGTTTCAGCCACGGTGCACACAGAGGAATTATCAGTCGACCGGTCTCTACTAGTCTGCCGTTATCAATGAATATCTTCGTGTGGAATGCTCGGATCTGGAGAGCCCAATAGCATACAACATCCTGTAATCGTATAAGCAGGATTTCAAACCGTAGTTGATGCTCATTATGGAAACCAAATGTAATCACAAGAAATTAAAAAATTAGCAAATTAAATTAGGCTTTGAGGCTTGCGAGTTAAATTAGGCTTTGAGGGAAAATTAGTTGTGAATAGCATAGGAAGATCGGGTGGCTTGTGTTTGTATTGGACCGATAAAGTGAAGGTGGATCTCTAAACTATCTCTCAGGCTCATATAGATGTTAGGATTTGGCAAAGTGGTTGTGATGATTAGAGGTTCACTGGTTTTTATGGACACCCGGAGACAGCTCAGAGAAAGCACTCTTAGACACTCCTTCGCTATCTTGCAGGTATGATCAATCTTCCTTGGGTGTGTATAGGTGATTATAATGAGGTGTAGTATGATACAGAGAAAGTGGGTGGAGTGAGGAAACCATGGAGGTAGATGTCAAATTTTCGTGAAGCCATGGAATTTAGTGGATTGGAAGATATGGGATATTTAGGACCTATTTTCAACTATAGCAATAAACGAGAGGGTGACTCCATGATTCTTGAGCGCTTTGATAGGGGATTGCGCAGTAATGATTGGAGAAGTTTGTTCCCAAATTCAAAAATTCGACATCTTGAATTGTGGGGGTCAGATCATCACCCACTGCTTTTGGAGGCAAGAAGGAATGACAGTTTGATTGATAATAAGGGTAGTAATCGAAGATGCAGAAGGTTATTTTTTGAAAAGTGTTGGGTGGATGAGGTAGAGTGTACTGACATTGTGCTTTCGGTGTGGGATCAGCAACAAGGTATTGTTAGGCTTCTGGAAGTGTTGAGCAATATTAGATCGTGCGGTAATCTCCTAGAGGCTTGGAATGTCAGTAAAAGGAAAGAATTCAGAAATAAAATTTTAGTTAAAAGGGATGCTTTAAAATAGGCGTGTAAAGCTGTTTAGCCAGCTTCTTTGAGGGTCATTAACAATTTGGAATAGCAACTGGTCAGTGTTCTGAGTATAGAGAAAAGATATTGGCGCCAGCGGGCTCATATTGAATGGTTAAAAAATAGGGACTGTAATTCTCGATTTTTCCACTCAAAGGCCTCTGCTAGAAGAACTCGTAACAGAATAAGTGGCATGTTCAATGAAAATGGGGAGTGGGTAGAATCTAAGGATGAGATTGAGTCGATCATATCTCAGTATTTTAAAAAATTCTTCATCAGTAGTAACCCTAAGCAAGCAGATTTTAATCGAGTTACGGATGGGGATCATGCTATGCTTGACAACCAAAAGGTTAGATATCTTGATTATGTGTTTTTGGGTGAGGAGATTAGAGTAGTAATTTTTTAAATGAGTCCGATGATGGCCCCTAGGAAGGATGGTTTACCAATGCTATTTTTTCAAAAATATTAGGGAACTATAGAGCTTGCTATTACTGCAGCATGCTTAGGAATTTTGAATGATGGTGATTTGGTGGAAAGCATCAATAGTACTATCATTTCATTAATTTCGAAGTGTCAATCCCCGAAATCAATGGCTGATTTCAAGCCAATCAGCCTTTGCAATGTCATTTAAAAGATCATTGCAAAGGTTATGACTAATAGGATGAGACATGTGCTTGGGGATGTGGTTGCGAAGTCTCAATGCGCTTTTATTCTGGGTCGGCTGATCTCGAATAATACGATCGTAGGTTTCAAATGTCTTCATAGGTTAAAAAAAAAAATGAAAAGGAATATGGGTTATATGGCCATTAAATTAGACATGTCTAAGGCTTACGATCGTGTGGAATTGAATTTCATAGGATTTATGATGCTTAAGCTTGGTTTCTCTGATAAATGGGTTTAGTTGGTGATGAGGTGCATTTCGTCGGTGTCATATTCTTTTATGTTAAATAGGGAAGTGTGTGATAACTTCAAACCTACCAGGGGTATTAGATAGGGAGATCCCCTGTCCCCCTTTCTTTTTTTGATTTGTGTTGAAGGTTTTTCCAGGCTGATTGAGAAATCAATTGGTACAAGAGAGCTGTCAGGTTTTCAATGCAACAAGAGGGGTCATACATGTTCGCATTTATTTTTCGTAGATGATAGTCTATTGTTCTTAAAAGCTGATGAGGATAACTGTTTAGCAATAAAAAGAGATTCTAGATGTTTACGCCAAGGCTTTAAGGCAAGCAGTAAATTACAAAAAATCTGAGATGTGTGTTAGTCCCTTAATGGCAGCCGCTGAAGGTGTGAGATTGGCTAGTGTTGTTGGTGTTAACATGATCAGTAGCCTGGATAAGTATTTAGGCTTACCTTGCTTCACTAGTATAAGTAAGAGGAAGCTTTTTGTAGATATTGCGGACCGAGTGTGGAGTAAGATAAAAGGTTGGGGTGAAAGATTTTAATCAATTGAGGGAAAAGAGATTCTTATCAATGCAGTAATACAGTCTATTCCAACTTACGCCATGAGTATTTTCAAACTTCCGAAGGGTTTAATTGATGAAATCCATCGGCTTTGTGCCCGCTTTTGGTAGGGAAACAATGGAGAAAAAAGGAAAATTCATTGGTGTACGTGGTCACGCCTCTGCAAGCCTAAGAGAGAGGGTGGAGTAGGGTTTTGTGATTTGGAAACTTTTAATAAAGCGTTACTAGCGAAACAATGTTGGAGGATTCCCAAAAACCAAGATTCATTAGCAGGCCGAGTACTTAGAGGATGCTATTTCCCTTCCGGTTCATTTTTAAAGGCTCCAAGAAAGACATCAGAGTCTTATATTTGGAATAGTTTGTGCTGGGTTGAGATTTGCTAGATGTTGGTTTGAGGTGGAAAGTGGGGTGTAGAAAGGACATCAGTATTTATAAGGATAAATGGGTTCTGAAACCTTCAACCTTCAAAATTGTGTCCCCTCCCTTACTTGGTATGGAAGCAACAGTGGATAAATTGATGGTTCCTTCGAGAGGATGGGATGTTCCACTCATTGCTGGAAACTTTGGTGATGAAAATGGCAAAACCATTTTGCAAATCCCTTTAGGAACCATCAGGGCTAAAGACAAGGTGATTTGGCATTATGAAGACAGAGGGTTATACACTGTTAAGAGTGGATATTGGGTGGGAAAATCACTTGATCCCAAGGCCTGCGCATCTAATGCTCCTTTATTGAAGGGTGGGTGGAAGTCCTTATGGAAGTTGGTTATTCCATTAAAGGTAAAGATTTTCATTTGGAAGGCTTGTTTTGACTGGATTCTAACCATGTCTAACCTTGCTTGCCGTCACATTCTAGTGGTGGATAGTTGCCATTTTTGTAATGGTCAAGGAGAATTGACGATTCATGCTCTTTGGGGCTGCAGCAAGCTCAAGGAAGCTAGGAAGGATTGGATTCCTATGGAGGTTAAGGTTAGAAGTCTTCATTCTAATTTCTTTAACTTTATTTTGGAGTGTCATTCTTTGCTTAACTTGGTTGACTTGGGGCTGATGTGTACGATTGTGTGGGAGAATTTGGTTTTTGTGTAATTTGGTTGTGCATGGGTCACCGGTTTAGAATTTCCTTGAAGTGGTGCATTGTTGCATGAGCCTCTTCGTTGACTTCAATAGTTGTGAGGAAGGGAATTATCGTCCTCTCTATTTACCTGGGCAGGTTAGGAACTTATGGAGATCGCCGGATCCGGAGTGTTATAAGATAAATTGTGATGCGGTTGTTAATACTGCTGGAGGTCGTATTGGCTTTGGCATTGTGATTAGGGACTGCTCTGGTTTTGTTTTAGCTTCTTGTTCTCTGAAGTTGAATGCCGGTTTTGATGCTACCATGGCGGAGACGATGGCAATTTATAGGGGTCTGATTTTCAGCAGAGAATGTGGTCTAGCCGCGTGTTGTCTAGAATCAGATGTTGTTGTTGTTGTTAAGAGAATCAATGTTGGCAGCCACTTGGATTCGATTAACGGGTCAATTTTAGCTGAGATCGCCTCCCTTGTATCTAATCTGAAAGTAGTCTCAGTTAGTCATGTTCCTAAGTTGACCAACAATGTTGCTCATGGCCTTGCTAAGTATACTCTAAAGGTTGTGGATGACCTTTTTTGGATGGAGGATTTTCCTCCTTGTATTAGGAAAAATGTCCAGTTGGATATGCTTTTATAGGCTCCAATTGTTTGGATTAACTTCCCTGTTTGTTTTATGGTGTATATCTTTCTATCAGGAAAATAAATAAATAAATAATAAAAAAAATAAAAATAAAAAATGTAGCAATCAAGTGGTTACTCTTTCATTAATATAGGAAGCCACTGCACCACTCAGGAGGCCAAGGCTTTTGAATCTGCTCATTGCCCAACACACCATCAAACTAAAATCATCGATTAGTCAAAACTCAAAATATAATTAGCATAATGAGCTGTGCAATGAATTCATTCATATATATATATATATATATAACAATAATTATTTCATTAAAATGTGACTGGTTACAAAAGAATCATTGTATTATAAATTTCCTGTGTCAACGTTAAGAATCATGTACAAAATACAAGGGAAGTCAATTAATAGGGCATGATATGGGTGGTTTTGCTGTCATAAACTCCTAAGCCAGAGTTGTTCTTGCCCAAAACTTTGATCAAATCCCCACACATCCTCCTCACAATACCTTCGTTTTCGCTCTGCATCACCAACAACATCTTCGTCACGCCGTTACTCCTAACCACCGCCTCCTTAACTCTGCCGTCCTTGTACAAGCAGCACATGCTCCACAGCACCACCATGCCGTCCTCCCTCGCCGTCTTCTTCACCTTCATTATCCTCTCCACTATCCCCGCCACGCATCTCGCCTCTTCGCTCACCGCACACCTCCCCTCGCTGCACGTCACCATCAATGACAACAGTTTGATCGCCTTTCCGATATTCTCATTCGCTGACTTTGTATTCCACAGTGTGTTGGAAAGGACTTGAATGAGTCCGAGCTTGACCAGCTGAGTTTTGACCAGTCGAATCGCTGACAAGGTTATTAAGATCGTCAATACGGCGTCGTCTAGGTTCTCATCTTCTGCTGTTTTCAGATTATCGAATAGTATGGACAAAAGGTTCTCTGTTTCTGAGAGTTGGCGTTTCGATTCGTTGTCGACAGAAATTGAATCCAGAATTTTGATCGATCTGATCTTCGAATCTAAGCTTCCTTTATGAATAACTTTAAGAATTGATGATAAGCAATTATTATTGTTTTTCATAATCAAACTGTTCAACTTTTCATTGACTCCATTTTCGGTCAAAATCAAATCCAAAACTCTAAAAACCGACTCCAAAACCACAATCTCCACACAGTTCCTTCTCAAAATACCAATTATTGTATCCACAAAACGGCCATACCTCGCTAGAAACCTCCGATTCTCCTCACGACTGCTCACAAACTCGGCGATTTTGAGTAAACAATCGACAACGGTTGTCTTGCTCTCGCTTTCGCATCCGACCTTTTCGATCAAAACCCTAACCTCCCGCTCGGACAGCGTCAACGGGCGGGACCAGGTGGAGATTAGACGGTGTAGAGTGAGGTTGGGAATGAACTCCTTGGTGGAGAGGATCTGCATGGTGGCAGGACACGTGTCGTGCCCGGACTCGAGCCAGTACTGGATGCTGGAGCGTTCGTACGTGACCCCCGTGCAGAGGCTGACCGGAGACCTCATCACGTCCAAAGAGATAGGACAACGGAACAGACTCGGTACTGTTATGCACAGTTCGTCTCTCTCTCTCACCATTTTTATTTGATTTTCTGGTTTCAATTTCTTTACGCAGTGAGAATCAGAAACCGACTTGTGGAGAGGAGTGAGTTTGGAGAAGGGCTTTTGTATAGGAAAGAGTCAAAGCTTGAGGTGATGTCTCTTTGACTATGAAGTCTATGAGTCAAATTTTAATTTTTTATTATTTTAAGTATGTGAATTTATTTTGGACAAATTGCACAAATATCTCTGAATTTTTATAATATTGCACACATATACAACTCATCTGTTAATTACATAAACAACTCTAAAAAATATTTAGGGAGTGTTTGCTTTTTGGATTAATATTATAAACCTCCTCTCACCTTTGAACTATTATCGGATATATAGTTAAAAATGCTAATATTTTAGAAATCTCCTCTATGGATTAACAACATTAGCATTCCGTTTGTGTTAACTGAGTTTGACCGGTTAAAAGTCTAAAATATCTCTATTTAAGTTTCAATTGTATGATTTGACCATTATACCCTTATATTTACCAAATAAATTAATAAATTGATACAAAATACGAGAATGTTAACTTGCAAAGAATAAACTATTTTGAAGACAATTTTATCCCTAAAAATAACAAAATTATAAATGAATCAAAAACATTGAAAATAAACCGGAATATGTATTTATTTATTTATTTTTATTTTTTTATATATAAATCCAAGAAAATACTCATTTTCAATACTTTTGGTTTATTTGTAATTTTGTTATTTTTTGGAATAAAATTGTCCATAAAATAATTTCTCCTTTGTAAGTTAAAATTCCCGCATTTGTATTATTTTATTAATTTATTTGGTAAAAGTATGAGGGTATAATGGTCAATTCATACAATTGAAACATAAATAGGGACATTTTAGACTTTTTAATAGTCAAACTCAGTCAACACAAACGGAATGTTAATGGTGTTAGTTTATAGGGGAGGTTTCTAAAATAAAAGCATTTGTAACTCTACATCCAATAATAGTTCAAAGGTGAGAGGAGGTTTTTAATATTAATCCTTATTTTTTTTTTGTTTGAAAGCTAAATAGGATTGAGGTTAGGGGTGGCATTATGGGTCATGAACGAACACGATTATTACAGGTTAGGGTTAAGGTTAAATGGGTCGTGTCAATAATCGTGTCAACCCGTCTAACCCGTTTAATAAATAGGTCGTGTTCGTGTTAACCCACCGTGTCATGGGTTAACACGATTATTAGGGTAAAATTGTAATTTACTTTTATTAAGGATATTTATGTAAATTTACATTTCAATATAAATAGTCCATTTCAATTTAAACGATTTAAGTTGGTCATTTATACATGTCAATGAAATGGGTTAAACGGGTTTACACTTCATATTTTATTAAATGGGTTAAACGGGTTTATTTAAACGTGTCGTGTTGACCTAACACGATTTGACCCGCATAATAAAGGGGTTAGCTGTGTCGTGTCATTTGAACCATTTATATTCGTGTCGTGTTCATGTTGAGGGGGTCTGACCCGTTTAATAAACGAGTTGTGTTCGTATCGTGTCAAAAATAAATAGGTCGTGTTCAAGTTGAGCCTAACATGAACCGCTAGCCTGTTTTGCCAGCCCTAATTGAGGTTGACTAGAGTCTGAATAGTGGTAATAATATGTTTATTTTTTATTTATGATGTCTGAATATAAACATATATACCTATATATATATAACTATTAATGGTTTTATGTATTTGTATTTAATATAATTATTTTTGTTTATATACGTTCAATTAAAAAAAAAATTAAAGTATCAATTATTATTACATAAAATTATATTTACAAAAAATTGATTGATAAATATTAAACATATGATTAACGAATAAAGAATTAAAATATAAATATTTATTTGTTAAATATTAAGAGTATCTCCAACCCAAATAGTTCTTTTGATGTAATTTTTGCATTAAAATAATGCAACTTTCTCATTATTTCACTATTTCATCTCCAACCCACTACACCAAATTTTACTCTAAAAAGAATATTCTCTCTCTTACCCTTTTTGAATATTTCTCCACAATTAGCATTTCATCTCATAATTAATATAATATTGCAATACAATACGAAATTATGAAATTAATACATTAATAGAAATTAAATTTAATTCGGTAAAATATTGCATTTATTATTAAAATAACTTAAACATTACATTTCATAAAATAAAAAGAAAAATCATAAAAATAAAAGTACATATTGATCATCATCTAATTATCTAAATTAGTATATCCATCCCACAAAATGATCTATTAAGGCATTTCAGAATGCAATGTGAGTCTATTTATTCTTGATTTTTTTATGTCAAGTTAGGAATTCTTGAAATCGGGTATTTTCATCTAACACCTTCCCAACTTCTGGAGTTGGTGCTTCCATATGATCCTTAATTGCTATATTAACATCACACTCATCCTTGATTATCATGTTGTGCATAATATGTAAAACATGTTTATGCCAAAAACATGCCGGTCCTGCCACAACTGTAAATCGTGATTAGAGAACTCCAAATGCACGTTCTACGTTTTTTCTGCATCTTTCTTTTTTCATTGCAAATAATTTATTTTTCCGACCACGTGGATCGTGAATAGTTTGTACAAGCGTAGACCATTTTGGGTATATACCATAAGCTAAATAATAATCCATATTATATTCTTTTCCTTGAATGACATAATGAGCTAGAGAAGCAATACCTTGAGCAAGGTTGGCAAAAAGATGGGATGCCTCCAACACATTATTATCATTGTTCGTAGTCGACAAACCAAAATAGGCATGCCATATCCACAGATCATAATCAGCTACAACCTCTAGAAAAATAGTATGGGATCTACTATGACCTGCATATTGTACTACCCAAGCCATTGGACAATTTTTCCACTTCCAATGCATACATTCTAGACTACCCAACATTCTAGGAAAACCACAATCTTTACCAATACAGAGTAGTCTGGCAATGTCAATAGCGTTAGGTGATCTTAGATACTTATCTGCAAATTCCTCCACAACAGCATGACAAAATCTCTTCAAACTTTCAATTATTGTAACTCTCCTATTTTAATATACTCGTCGTTGGTAGACCATATGCTAACATTCGAAATACTGCTATTATTTTTTGAAGAGCAGACAAACCCAGTATACCTATACTATTTCTTCGTTGCACAAAATAGTTGTCATGAGCTTCCACTTTTTCAACAATACGAAAGAATAAACTTCTACCCATTCGATAGCATTGACGGGACATTTAATCATTATACTATGGGTTCTCGGCAAAATAGTCGTAGAACAAATGACGATCAACACTTTCCCGGTCTCGATTGATCACTGTATGAACAAAATTGAGCCTCCACGGGTCACTGGGTTGTTTTGTTGATTGAGATACTGAGTGATGGCCCGTTTGATGTTACTATGTTGGGCAATTATCGCATCTTATTCAAAATCAACCGCTTCAAGATTTGCCAGAAGTTGCTCTTCCTTATCGTCGGAAGACGAAGATGAGAAATTAGATGGACCTTCGATATCAAAATTCATTGTTGATTGGAGTTGAATTGAATGAGTTTTAGCAGACTTTGGTGTAGGCTATTTATCATTGTGAAATATGCTATTCTAGATAAGAAATCTGAGCACAGATAATTGCCAACCGTTGGATGGATTCTGAACACAGCTAATTGCCAACCGTTGGATGGATTGCATCACCATCTGAACCGTAAGTTATCTCTCGATTATAATATCTTATCTTTTCAATGTGAACCAAATGGCAAGTTTTGACCTGGGTCACATATTTACCAAAACATGGCTGAAAGAATCTCCAATTCGATCAAAGAACATGAGCAGTGACAGATATAAATAAGTTCAAAATTAAGATTAAAAAGAGGTAATTATACAAAACTGGCTAATGAATTGTCTAATTCGAATGCTCAATTGGATATTCCAACACTTAACTTGATCGAGTAGCTCTATTTGAAAGAATCCCCAATTCTATAGAAGACCATGAGTAGTGACAGATATAAAAAAGTTCAAATTTAAGATTAACAATTGTTGACTACACAAAATTGACCAATGGATCATCTAATTCACATGCTTAATTGCATATTCTAACACTTAAGTCGATCAAGTAGCTCCATCTCATACGAATCCCCAATTCGATCGAACAAGATGAGCAGTAAATCATAATATCCAGAATATAACTTTCAATTTAAAATAGCGACTACAATACACGTGCTTCTAGAAGGGCGAGTGGATGACAATTGTATCTAGCTAGTTAACAGTTAAGAACATGACTGACAATAGTTGTAAGCCTACGTGAAAAAAGTAGATACGGATAAAAACACTTTAATTCAAAAAATCCAATGTGTAAACCAGATTCATTGAACCTAGACATCCAGTACGTGTTGTGGGGCCCACTCACTCATTGGAAAACCATTGGATGGGTTTTCAGAGCATCTGAACCGTAGGACACAACTCTACAATAATATCTCAACTTTTCCAAAAATATGATCTTCACTTTTTCCAAAATATCAAGATAAGATATCTGAGCTATCAAATGCCAACCATTGGATGTATTGCATCACAGAAGTGCAGGATTAAAAAATAATATCTAGACTTGTCTAGAATTCTTATCTTCACATTTCCTAAAATCTGAAGATAAGAAACGTGATCATCATCTAATTCCAACCAATTGATGGATTTTCTCACCATCTAAATCGTAGGATTAAATCTAAAAAGAGTATCTCATAGTTTCTATAAATATCAACCCACACTAAATTAAACATATCCTTTCAAATCTGTTATCCCTTCGAATCACTTATCTCTTCAAATCAATTTTCCCTTCAAATAACTTTTTCCAAAAAATGTCTTCAAGCCGAAGTTTTTCATACACATATGCAGAAGACACACACCTTTGTCACGTATATCTTGATGTTTCACAAAACCCGATCACAGGCATTTACCAATCGAAGGAGATGTTCTGGTCTCAAGTTGAGAGTGAATACAACAACAAAAAACCAGATTTTATCACTGAACTTCATAACAACATAAGTTTGCAGTGTCGAATGGAGACTATCCTTAATGCAATTGGAAAATTGCGGGGATGTCTACGACAGATCGAAAGTCTTAATCCTATTGGTGCCTCCAAAGCTGAAATTGTGAGTATTTGTTCAAATTAAAGTTGTAGAAAAATTATATTTAATATTAATTTTTAACAATATATATTTGTATCATTTTGCAAATGAACTAGGCAAAAGTCTTATTAGCACAAGATAAGAAATTCAAAAATGGATTCAAGTTTGACCATGTGTGGCACATTTTCAAGGATATGCAAAAAATTTCAGATAACAATACTGCAACATCATCCTTGCGCGGCCATGTGATCATATTGTATCATCACAAGAAAACTCTCAAACTCCAGAGTTTTCAACAACGGCATCTCTTGGGCTATCTTCATTTTCTTTAAATTTAGTCAGTGATGACGTCGGGGGTAGTTCATCTCAACAGCCCGTTGGGCTGAAGAAAGCAAAACTGAAAAGAAGAGTTGCAGAAGAAAATTCAACAATTGTTGACACTTTTAAAGAATGACAAGAAAAACTCATGGAAGTTTTTGAAAAAAAAAACAATTAGGAGAGGCAAAGAACTAACGATATTTTGGAGAGAAAATTGGAGCTACGGGAAACCAACATTATAATGATGGATTTAGATTCCATAACTGATCCAAGAAAGCATGAGTTTTTGAATCAACAACAATTAAAAATTATGGAAAAACATGCTCAGCAATAAGGCCAAGAATTCGGTAGTCCATCTGGGTCTTTTGGTGATTTTTTCAATAATCTTGGAGGATCTGGAAATGGTCTTCCAGACTACTAAATCGTTGTTGTAATTTATGTTGTATTTTTCCTTAATTTTAGTGTATTCCAATTAGTTGTAATTTATTTTATCAGTATGAAGTTTGTATTTCGTTTTTAATGTTTTTATTATTTAAGGTATTTTGATTTAATTTCTGCTATTTTGAATTAAGTGATTTATTTGAAAAAATTACATTTAAATTTTTTAATTATACACATCATTTTAGTTTACTATAAATGTTAATATCAATAATAATTAAATAAAAAAAATCATTAAATAATAAAAAGGACCAAATTGGAATAAATTTAATTGATTAAGGGAAAAATTGTGAATAAACAAAACCTTAAAATAAATGATATCATCAGAATAGATTATAAAAAATAGGGTTAAATTTTGGTTTTATAAAAGTTGAGGTATCGATAAAAAAAGAGAAAAAAATCAACAGTGTATGCACAAAGATGAACAGTGTATTGCGTGACACTGTTCATCTTCAGACCGTTGGTGCAACGATTGCCACTGGGTTGGAGGGCGTTTTTGCTGCAATTTGGAGATGGTCTAAGGAGGATGAGGCATTTTTCATGCTATTCGTCAAACAATGGAGAAGGAGACAAGTTTTGTTTGGTTTTATTTTAGTGGAAATTGCTAGAAACGACTACATCTAACATGGAAATTTTGTTTGAAACCACAAACAAAAATTTAACTATTAATAACCATGTTTTTGTAAATTTACTTGAATGCCCCCATATAAAAACAATCCCAAATCAACTCTCTCTCTTTTTCCCTTTTCTCTTTCTCTCTCTCTCTGATCTCTCTTTCGCCAGCGTGCTTTGAGGTGTCGCCGAGCGCCGACGAAGGTGTCACCAAGCGTCGGCAAGCTTCTGGGCTTCGTGGCAGCCAACAACATGCTGCTATCCTTCACGACCCTTCTCTCTCTCTCTCTCTCTCCCTGATCTCTGTCTTGCTGGCGTGCTGTTGTCCTTTGCGAGTAGCAGAGGCAATGCTGTCTTTCACGCCCAGCTGACAGTGTTGTCATACGTCTTGCCATCGTGCGTCATGCCGTTGGAGCTTCCCCTACGCCGACGCACGTATTTGTAGAAAAAAGACAAAGAAAAACCTTAAAAGAAAAAAACCTAATTTGGGGAAGAAGGAAAATTGGGCATGATTTCAAGTTTCACATTTCATCTTAATCATGATTTCAAGTTTCAACATTCAAGTTTTTAGTCATGATTTCAAGTTTGAGGTTTTAAATAAATAAATAAATAAATAAAATAAAATAAAATAAAATAAAATAACTAATTACATGGGAACTCTTGTAATTTATAGACATGCACTGAATTTTTTTTTAAAAGTGGTTATTAACAATTAAAGTTTCAAAAGTGATTACTAACGAAAGTTTAATGCTTCCAATTGTTACTTTTGGTTTTCTCTCTTTATTTTACTTTTAACAAAATAATGTTGTAATTGTTAAGTCATTTTTTTTTTTTTTTTTTTTTTGACAAAATTGTAATTGTTAAGTTGTCTAGTGATTAATTTTGAAAAAAATAAATGTGTTAAATATATGCTAAGGGATCCATCAAGGAAAAGTTAAGGCATTTTTTTTTTAATTTTTTTTTTTTTTTGTCTAATGACCGAATGTCTTAAATTTAACTAAAAATTGAATACGGACCATAGAAACCTAATGACATATTTATTTATTTATTAAAACTTCTAAATATAGTGTCAACTTATTTCTTTTTTAAAGATAAATTGTTTGAAAACAAATTATTTGTCATTTATACCACCGTTACCATTGATTGTTACGTATTTTCATTTAACATGATACAAACAATTAAATTAAAATAATTTTACAAATCATAAACCCTTTTTATTTAAATATTGATAAGATATTATTCATAATTAAGAACTATCAACTAAAATTAAACCCGAACTCATCCTATGTTTTTGTTGTTGATGAGTTTTTTTTTTTTTTTTTTTAAACAACCAAAAACCTTTATTAATAAAAATAAAAAGAAAAGAGGGAAAAGAAAAATGAAAGCATGATGGGCGCGACACGCAAGCCCTAAAACACGTTAATCTAAAAAGGTACGCAGATCTAAAAAAAAAACCTTTAACTTAATTAACCAGATTAATGGAATCATTCTTTTCTGCCTCAACCTGTGCGACCCAATTAGCGATAGCGACACGTCCTAATTCTGTTTGGGCCATTGAAGTCGCAGAATTAGTGTAAATCTTAGTCTTAGCTACCAGGAGGCGCTTAGAACTTTCCTTACTCATTTGAGACTTGGAACTAGTTAAAATCTTAAAAGTAAGCTTCACTTTTCTTTTTGATTTGGCAACCACATGAATCCAATTATTGTCATTCACGAGATCTACTGGACCTTGATTAAAATTTGAAGCATGAATATCTTTATCTTCTGATATATTCTCCAAATTGGTATTTCATCTTTTATCTCTTGACATCTCCTCCAAAACTTGTTGATCAATCCTTGGAATGTCAAGAGTCACCCTATTATTAATGCAAATATTCTCTAGAGAACATTGAGGATTCTCATTATTATCTTCCATATTTAAATACTAGGTATTCAAATCATTTGAGATATTAACATTAATTCCCATATCTTGACTAAGAAATTGTTTAGCTGGAATTTGAATTGGAGACAAACTCTCAATTAGAACTTGATCTTCCACATGTGCATTAAATGTGTCGGCTATAATTGGAAACTGCCCTTCACGAATTGGGTCAACTTCTTGAAACCCAAATTTGTCAACTTCAAAATTGGTCGTTGTTTCCCGATTCACTTTCTGAGCATCAATCGCATTTAATTGGATGCTACCATTTTTGTCTACCACATTAATTACGGGATTTCCAAAATTTTGAATTTGTACAATTTCCTCTTCCTCTATCGTTTGCTGATTTTGTGGGAATGTTTTGCATTCCGTCATGGCAACCTGCTCATTATGGTGGTCAGTTGTGGTGTTTTTCTTGATAGGCCAATAGGTTTGCCTTGAATTTCTTGATCACGATCGACCTCTATTAGAATTAATCTCCTAGTTATTTTGGTAGCATCTAGCAGAGACATGACCAAAAGCTTTACAGTTCGTACATCTCTCTAGAAGATTTTCATATATAACATCTACAAAGAAACCTCTATGTTCATCTCTCTCCACATTTAAAAAAGATGGATGATTCGAAGTTAAATCAATGTCCACAAGAACTCGGGCATAAAACCCATATGCTGATCCCTTGTAACTTGATCTAGTTGTAGAGGGATGCCAACTCCTCATGCAATCTCTATGATTGTAGCTGGATGCCAGTATTCCGAGCATAGACTGTAAAACCTCACCCAAATTTGAGCATGCAATAATTGTTGATTATATGGATTAAAATCAGGTTGCCATTGAAAAATATGAAAATACTGTTTGAAATCGAGCAAGAACCTCCACTCCACACCCTCTTTAAATCTTCTTCACTAAAAAAATGAATATTAAAATATCCTTTTGGAAACAGAGTAAGCTTCTAAGGATTTCTAAGTTGCCAAATCGATTGCAGTACAAATTTTAACTCACCGGGCTTTAAATGTACAGAACCTTTTTTTTTAAAAGCAAACGTCCGAAAAGATTTTTCTGACAATATTTCAGTCTTTCTTAGACATATTTTTGACTAATGCAAACACATGTGATGTCCCTTTTTACAATTGGCACCGGGAGAAGATTTGATTGAACCTATGTTTTATCGGTTTTAAAAAGAGCTATAAAAGTTTTCAGTTTTGATGATGGTTGTGGTAAAGTATTGAAAACATTTGAGAGAGTGGTAAGGAAATTCCACGGACATACTTGTGAAGGATTCATGAACAAAGCTACAGAAGTGAGAGAAAACTCAAAAGGGAGAGAAAGTCATCAATCTTTTTCAAATATCAATTATTTTGAAGAACTATTATTATTATGGCTAATTGACACTGATACCCTTTAAACCATGGTCGAATTTGCACCTTACCCCCTATATTTTTTTTTCCCGCTATTAAACCATCTGAACTATCATAAATTGACAATCACTAAAGGAATTTGCTCCCTCACCAGGTGCAACCAGGGGGCAAATTCCTTCAGCGATTGCCAATTTATGAGAGTATACATGGTTTAATGGTGAAAAAAAAAAGTATAGGGGGTATAATGAATCTTTTAAAAGTGTTTATGGGGTATCAGTGCCAATTAGCCTATTATTATTTAGTATTGAATGATCATGATACAAATTATTATCATCCTATTGTTGTTGATGGAAATTCAATAATCCACATTGTTGACTATGCTCATTGAATTGGAGGCCAAGGAAGAGAAGACATAAATGGAGAAATGTAATTGATATGTTCTTTGTGATAAAGAGGATTTAAAGATAGATAAATGGAGAAATGGAAGGAGAGATAGATAAAGGGATCGAAACCTCCTTAAATTAACGGAGGACATCTCCTTCATCCGTGGAGAAGACTCAAATATCATCAATAGTGTAGTTAAGTCACAAAGTTTTTGAAGGGATTGTTAGTGTAATTATTGGATAAGTTGTATATGCATATAAGATGACGAAAGTTGAGGATGTTTGTGAAATTTGCCCTTTTACATTTAAAGTCCAGAAGGCAGAAAGCTACGTCCGCGTAAATCGTAATCAAGTGGACCCTGCCTCCTCAACCACTCCAAGGACCTTGTTTGAGATCTTGACTTGGTAAAACTTTTTCGTCAAATGTAGACGGCGTAACCTAAACAAACACCGACCCACCTTTAAATTGTCTCTTGCCAACTCCTTTGACTTAAACATCAAACTTTGACATTAATCAATTACTATTTACTGATTAAATTAAATTAATACATATTTTTTCAATTGATTTTCTATATACGAGCGTAGTTCAGCTCAGTGGAGTTGGATGAGTTTAGGATTTGGAGTTTAGACAAATAATTTTCAGGTCAGCGGTTCGAATCCTATCAATAGCAAAAGTTAAAAAAAAAATATATTTAGTCCGAATAAATAGATATTATAAAAAAAATAAAAATTATTTTCTTATTCTTTTTTATTTTCTTAATTTTTACAATTTAAAGCTGCATATGTTGAAGATGTATACATTAATATGAGAAAGACACTTAAATATCCAACCTTAGCATCTTAAATTAAAGCATTAAACTATAAATCCACAACTTTAGCATCTTATAAAATATTTTCAAAATTGGGTCCTCAACTAATATTGGGAAGTGTTATCACCGGATAACAGATTATAATCGATGACCTCATAATGCCATATTTTGGATTTATAGGAAAGAGAGATAACTAGAATCCATAAATTTATTGTATATTTAAATTTAAATTTTTTTTTTTTTTTCTAATAAGATTATTATTTTGAAATAAATCGGATTTTATTTTTGGATCCATCCACATACTATTGAATCAAATTCATCTCATTCATAAACTTGTTATATAAATATTTCGAAAACAGATATATGAATTAAAAAGAGTGTTGCGTATGAGTTGGGATTGGGAGTCTGTTTATAGTATTAATTGAAGTTGAAAAAATCATCCTTTGATATGAATATGTTTATGTACAGAAAAGTCACAGCAGACCATAAGAACATTTCCAAAAGACTCTTCAAATAAGATATTTTTAAAAATCAAACGAGTCACGTCAGCATATTTGGTTCCAACAGACTCCTCAAATGAGATTCTTCAAATAAGATTTTACTTCTCATTCTTCAATATTGAAGAGCAACTTCTCCCTCTTCAATTATTATTATATTATTTTTTATATCACATCATTATTAATATTTATCATCTATATTCTTTATCTTTTTAATTAATTTCAATTAATATATAATAAGTTTAAATTTATAAATTTTATTATCATAAAAATTATACTACTAGAAATGTCTCATCTAGATCTTTAAAATGAGACTAATATTAAATATTTAATAATAATATATTAATAATATGAAAAGTTATTATTTCTAACTTGAAAAAATGGAGGGTAATTAGATTTGTTGATGAGGAGGGGGAAATTTGAGTGCTATCATTAAATTAATATAAATATATTTATAATTGAAGAGTCTTTTGGAATGATTCTTCTTTTTTTACTCCTCAAATTACTATATAAATAAACAAATAGATATTTGAAGAGTGAAAATAAAAGATTCTTTTCGGATGCTCTAAGACTTGGGGGCCTTCTTGGCTTGTGAGTTGTGACCAACCTACCACGCCAATTCTTTAATATTTATGTCACCGTACTTTCTCTAACAATATAGTCTTTAATATTTAATAGTCTTCGTAAACCATTATCATAACTTATGAACCTCCGGGAATCCCTCGGTCGTCGGGCCACTAAAAAGTTAACGTGTGGCAATTTTTATTTAAATATAATATTTAAAAAGTTTAATTTTTTATAATATTTTTGAAAAAGTTGATGAATGTGATAATTTTAAATGGTCCGGTTATGTAATGAAGTTTTTCTCCATGTTAGACAATGTGTAATTTATATACTAATACCAATATAAAATTTGACATAAGTAATAGTAAAATATTAGATTTAACACATCATTTTAGTATTGTACTCTAATTTATAATTTTATTTGAAATGTATATTTTTATTTAATTAAAATTATAAAAATCAACAAATATAATTAATACATTCAATTTATATAATATTTTTTATTATTTAAAACTATAAAAGTAACAATTAATGCATTTAATACAATTATAAAATGGTATTTTTATAATTAAAAAAACTGTATTTGTTGTTGTGACA
Source organism: Acer negundo (assembly GCA_035582765.1). Taxonomy (NCBI): domain Eukaryota; kingdom Viridiplantae; phylum Streptophyta; class Magnoliopsida; order Sapindales; family Sapindaceae; genus Acer; species Acer negundo. The sequence continues at coordinate 19,428,535 of CM069231.1, read as the reverse complement.
AATTTAACATATTTTGCACAATATTTAACATTGCATTGGAGTATTATATATATATATATACACGTTGTGTTAAATTATAGCATTGACACACTAAAATAACATTGTATTAGAGATGCTCTTAACTAGAGATGGTAAACCGGGCTGGTTCCGGGTATACCATAGTAAAACTATTTAAATAAATTATTATAGCATATTTCACAGTCTCTCCCAAAGTAGTTAAGTTGGTCACTTAAGTGCCGGCCGCTAATGACCTAAACCCATATATCTATCTATAATTATATATATATATATATATATATATAATATAATATATAATATATTTGGCCAATTGATGGAGTCAAAGTCAATTAAAACGAAGATGCTGCTGGCTAGCCTTTAAAGAAGTGAAAATTTGGAGCTATGATATTTAGAAATTTTTTTGTTCAATGCTTAATTAGTTGATTATGATTTGTAATGATTTGTAAATTACAATAGAAAAATTACAATAGAAAAATTACACTAGTCAATTATTTAACAAAATTATTCAATAATTTTAGGCTATATCATCAAACAAGATGCAAACTTGGTATCACAATTTTGATATCTTTAATTAATCTATCAAATGCATTTATACCATTTTATTTTTTATAATACAGGTTTCAACATATATTACCAAACATGTTTTCAGATTTTAAAACTGAAACCAAAAATATTATTTTCATTTTTTATTTTCTTTTATGAAATAAAAAATATATGTCGTATGCACCCAAATATATTGATTTAGGTCTCAATATCATATTGAAAAATAAAAAGTAATAGAACTTAAGACATTATTAATAAAAGGTAGTATTAATTTAGAGGGGTTAATAATTTGAAAGGTTTTACCATGTAAAATGTTGGTAGCATATTAATGTAGGCTTAATTGTTGGGACCAACTTAATAGTAGAGCCCCTCCAAATTAACATTTACATTGTAAAATGTGTTGGGATTTATGCCCTAAAGCTTGTAATTTGTAAGTGTTATAAATCCATTAATAAAAGAAGTGGTTATTTCATTCAATAAATATGAATCATACACTTATATCATATGTGCTAACATTCAATATTGCTAGATGTAATCTGAAACTGAGTATATGAATGTCATATACAAATGTATTTGTTTTGAGATATGCAATCTAAAGAGTCCGTAGAGAGCAAATAAAGCTGAATACTTTATTTGCTTTATTTGCGGTTAATCTACAGCTGCGGTCCATTCTGTAATGTACAGTGGTCTTATCCTAGACTATTCATATGATGATATGAGAATTATATGATGTGATCATATAGGACCGGGCCAAAATCTATATAAATCTATCATTAAGATCTGTTGGTTGAAAAGATTCATATATATCGACAAATGATGGTTGTATATGGGTGATCTAAATCATGAGTGTCTTACTCACTCTTTCAAGTTAGATCGTATTTCCTTACATACCATGGGTAAGATTGAAGTAGCATTCCCGATCAATAACTTCATATCTTGGAATCATGGTTTGGCTTATGGCTAGGAAGGTATGCTCACAATAGAGGAATCCACTCCTTCTTGCGAGAAGTAGATGAGTAGTTTACTTAAGGGTTGATTCGGGACTTGAACGATTAAGAGCGCTCTCCTTCTTCCATAAAGGAATGAAAGATATAATTGTTCATTAAAGAATCAATGATACTTAAAGGAAAAGATATAATTCAAGAGGTATAACAGACTTTATGACCTGGCTCTAATTATGAACTACTAGTGATGGATCATACCATATGTAATAGCTATATCGATGGACACTGATAATTTGATTGTGTAAAACATCTACAATTACGAGAGTACAACATTGGGTTTTTGGTGGAATAACTCCGAGGCTAATATTCATGAAATATTAATTAAAGAGTTTAATTAATTTTTCTAAGTATTATTGGAGCTCAAAACTGTGGGTCCATTAAGTTCCCTTGCTTGCCATTTATGATTAATAGTAACAAAGCTCATGGAGAATTAGATGGTCCAATTAATTATGTTACAAAAGCAACTTAGATATATTTTGGGAATTAATTAAATGATATGATTATTTAATTGATTAATTAAATAATATGATTATTTAATTGACATATTAATAATTAAGAATTATTAATTATTATTTGGAGGTTTCAAGTTCAAACCTTGACAAGAGAAAAAGAATAAAATAATAAGAGATTATTTTTATTTACCCTAAAGAGGTCAAAGGTTCAAGCCCTAGGTGGTGACTGTAGTCGATTAGTTCTACAATTGATTTTTATCATCGAGGTGGACACTAACAACTTGTAAAACAATGAATAAACGGAGCAGTGGCAAACCGCAGGAAGTGGTTTTACTCTCCGATGCTCAAGTCAGTATATTGGTCGATATTAATGAAATAAAGGGTTGAGAATGTCAAACCGTATTTGTTTGATATTGTGGGTCGAGCATTTGGTCGATGTTGATAGTCAAACAGTTTGATAGCTCGATTGCCTTGATGAACTCCTTTATTCGACTTGGGTCGATTGAGGATTGAATTGATGTCGAATATCGGTGAATCTTACGGGTCGATACCCAAGAGGTTGCTCGACTCGACATGGGTCAATCTTTGTTTGATCTAGGAAAAGCAATTAATGTTGGGAGAGAATTACAAAGCTCTTCTTTGAGAGCTTTTCTGTATGAGATGAGAAAATGAGGACCTTTTTCTCTAAGAAGGGGTCTGATATTTATACTGAAGGCTTGGAGCCTTCACCACTCAACCTCATTATATAAGAGCGTGGATCTTGAGCCATTTATTGCATGTTTTGATTCATATTGAATTGGGCAATAATGGCACTTGATTGCTTTGTCGGGAGTTACGATTTGTGTAACGCTCAACCTGTGATAAATGTGTGGTTAAAGCTATTCAATAACTCTTTTGACCACTTTTTTGATTTGTCCCGTTGCTATGATGGGTCGGGTTAGGTTTTGGGCCTTTTTTGGATCTCATTTTGGGCTTTTTGTTAGTGGGCTCGATTGTTAGACCATAGGCCGATTTTTGACCACTAAAGTTAGCCCTCACTCTCTAAGTCAAAGCTTTCGAGTTAGAGTGTAGTTGATGTCGAGCATGTCGTACATGCAATGTATGTGTCGAACAAGTAGAATTTTTCGAGCATGTCGATCCTGTCGAGTAAGTTGAGCGTGTCGAACATGTCGAATGTGTTTTAACATAGTAGATGTGTTCACATCTTTATATTTTGTTTTGATTCTATTGTTGGTTTGACTAGATTCCATTGATTTTTGTGTGGTGTTGAATCAAACTTTGATGCAACCATATTCTTCAAATATTATTGAAGGTGGCGTTTGGCCAGTTTTAATTTTGCTAGGATTGAAGAGACGATCGCAGTGCACTTAGGACATCAGGGTGTCGAGGTCGATGTCGACCATAAATCAATATCGAAGTTGGAGATTAGTTTAATGTGATATCGAACTGAGGTGTTAAGATCGACTAAGGGTGTCAAGACCGGGTCAATGATCGTATGTAGAATGGAGTTTATTCAAAGATGTTAAGATCGACATGGATCTTTTATAAATATGTTAAAAAGTTCAAGCTGGATGGAAACCATTATTTTAGAAGTTGAATCAACGTAGACTAGTAATAATAGTGAATCATAGTAAAGTATGGGTCGACATGGACCATTATCTGTTTTATTGTCAACTCGTATAAGTTACAATGAAATGTGGGTCGACATGGACCTAAGCTGATTCTGTCGTTGTCGATTTGACTTTTAGTGAAGTCGAGTAGAAATTTGATTGACGTAGATCTAGTGAACAACTTTGTTGAGTCAAATCGCTCATGCTCTTTAGCCCATAATTGGTTGGCTCAACTATCGTCCATGTCATCCTCATTGTTTATCGATGGGGAGTAGTTTGCTTCGTCTTCTTCCCATTTGATTTAGGCCCAAGCCTTAGCTAGGACATCTTCCATGGTTTGACATGGGTACTTGGTTAATTCCTTGTAGAGGTATGAGTCGTGTAGTAAGCCTTTCCTGAAGGCGGAGGTGGCCATAGCCATGTTACAGTGTGGAATAAAGATTTTCTCCTTGTTGAATCGACCTACAAAGTCACGTAAAATCTTGTCGTAAGTTTGGGTGATTGAATACAAGTCGTTAGATTGTCTCTCTAGCTTCCTGCTACTAGCGAATTGCTCGAATTGCTCGACAAATATGTCGGTCATTTGAGTGAATGAGCTGATCGACACATTTGGTAAACTGGTGTACCATTGTAGAGCTAGCCTATAAGGCTCGACCCAAAACCCTTGCACATGCATACTTCCCTTTGATCTCGGGGAATGGCTGCGGTGAACATCTGTTGTTTGTATTGAGCGATGTGATCGTCCGGATCAGTTATTCCATCATACTACTTCATATCCGAGAAGTTAAACTTTCTAATCATTTCGGCCATCGCGATCTCGTCTACAAAGGGTGAGTTTGCGATGCTATTGGCTGCACTTCGCTTGACTGGAGTGGGTATCCCAGGGATCCTTTCGATCATTGTTTCCATATCTGCGAACCTGCGAGCGACATCAGGGTCAAAGAAAATGGGAAGCCTTCTTATCGTGATATTAGACATTGGAGTTTTCGCAAGGAACTCTTGGTTCAACGTGTTCTGATTTGAGTATCTTCGAATTCCAAACAGGGTCGACAAATTTGCTTGTATGGCGTTCAGGTCCGTTGTTAGTATTGGTTCATTACAGTTAGGAAACCAGATCTTCATTTGGGTAGATCGATTATTCTGTCATCCGCCTTGTTCGGGCCGCTAATCGAGTGATGTTGGTGCCACATTGTTCGATAGCGAATTCACCTTGTTCTGCAATTCTAGATTTGACCTCGAACAGTTGCATTCTCCTGCTCGAGCAAACACATCTTAGCAGTGTTCTCAGCCATCTAGAATTCCAAGAGCGCGAGTCAGGTCTCGATATCCATGGAATTGATTGCTTTAATCGGTCTTCGATTGAAACTAGGATGTGGATTTGATTTAGGAAGATTGTCAGGGCCCCATAGTGGGTGCCAAACTGTAGTCGATAGGTTCTACAATTGATTTTTGATCGTCGATGTGGGCACTGACAACTTGTAAAACAATGAATAAACAGAGCGGTGGCGAACCACATGAAGTGGTGTTCCTTTTGGGGGACTCTCCGACGCTCAAGTCAGTATATATTGTTAGGATTATGCTCAATACCAATAGTGTAATAATGTAATTGACAATCTTTTCATATTAATAAAGTGATTTCTGATTTAACAAATCTTATAGCATTTCTAGTTTATTATTATAATTGTCAAAGTAAATAATCATAAGGTCAAAAGACTATAAGATATAAATAATTGTTCATACATCTGGATATGTATGAGGTAGACACAATTCTTTAGTTAGTTTTGAATATTGTTCACAACTTAAGATAAAGATTGGGCACCTTTACCTTGTTTAAGTTGTAGATTCTTTTGCTAGCATTTGAGTTGGATCAAATGAGATATGATGAGTCTAAAATCATCAAAGTGTCGTTGAGTAAAAGAATCTAGTGCACTAGGTGCATTGAATAGGATCACAATTAAATACTTTATCTAGAACCGTTAGTAGATAAAAGTTTTCATTATAAGGACAATCGGAGAGTCTATCTTAATCTTGAGATAAATGATGGACTTATGGTTGCAAGTGTTATTATTTGAGCTATCAATGAGTACGATTATATAACATAGTCTATCCTCGATAGTTTGGTGGTATTTCATTTGTTAATCGATAGATGACTTCATTTATAGATATGGACATTGTGGCACCATTTATTTAAATGAGAGTATAATATTATCATATGGATGTTTTGAGGTATTGGATATTAAATCTTAACGTTAAGTTTTTGATAGTTACTATTGAAACATGGCTTCTGGACAAGTCAAAATATTTAAGTTCAAAATGTGGTCATATGAGTAAATATGGTAACTAGGAGAGCTATATGTGGTCTATGAGCTCTTAGCGATTACTGATATTATTCACGAGGATACACTATCTCCAATAAGATTGTTTAGGGTTTGAATGAGAAACATTTACTTGTTCTATCTTTATTTAAGAGTACAGTTTTAGCTCTTTAGTGGAATTAACTAAAATTAATAGATCGGACCTAAGTGAATCATTTGTTGATTGTGATTGTGTTATGTCTATTGAAGCTTAAATTTAGATAGCCTGCCAAGATCCCCAATCCACATAGATTTGTATATATCACTTGATATATTTTACCGGACTAATTATGGGTCCATCTAGAATTGTATTTAATATATTAAGAATATAATTTGTACAATATTTATTTAATGGGCTATTAAATTATATTAATATATTAATGGAAAACATGCGGGCTTATTTCTTTTAGTAAGAATGGGTCTATTTCATATGTGGGCTTTTTATTAAAGTCTAATGGATTTAATAAAATGGAAAAACAATATATAAGCCCATATATAAACATGTTGGGCGGCAAGGTCAATTAAATTGCCTAATATGTTGTTTTATTTTATTACTTAATTAAATGAGAATTAATTAATTTATTAATTAATTATTTAATTAAGAATCAAAATCTTTTTCTGACTAGGAAATATGTTTCTTAGTATTATACTATTATTGTTACTATAATTAATATTAAAGACTTTATTTGGTAAGTAGATAAATAAAATGAATATATTTATCTAGTCAAATTAGGAAGTCTTAGATATAGTCACAAATACACTAAAAAGTTGGATTAGAGTTTGGAGTTCTAAAGAATGAAAGAAGTCATTGGTGAAAATACAAATCCTCTTCAAGTGAGGATTTCGGCCAACCCTAATAATATTAGGGAAGGAATATCAGCCACCACATACTTCTTGCATGAAGAATTCGGCCAACCCTATTAAAATAAGGAATAGGAATTCGGCCACTATATATTCCACTTGATAGAATTTGGCCACCTCTTAATTGCCTTAGAGAGATTATTTCCTTTTGCTTGAAAAATAGATTCCATCTCTTAGTCTTGTGTGAGAAAATTCGGCCAAGAGAAAGAAAGATAATAGAGACATTTTATTTCGATAGTGTACTAGAAGCTCTTACATCAAAAGGCTTTGTGCACAACTTCGATTTAGATTCACGCGAGTTTCGATCAAAAGATTGATAATTCAAAAGTGACCGGAACTTTTTTTATGATCTCTTGTGAGTTTTTGTGACTAACGAAAAAGATAAAGTTTTTTGTTATCTATCATCAGGTACTCAATTCAAAGAAAGGGAGAGCACGCTCCTAGGTGATTCATGTTCGTGATTAGATTGGAAGATCTTGCAGATTACCATCGACGCAAAATCAATCGGATCACGCGACAAAAGGTATGGTACCTTTGTTTATACATAAATTTAATTAAGGGTTAAAGTTCATCTTTTAAAAGGGAAATTTTTTGTTATATACCAAACCTATTTTCGCATACCGCCGCCGCGTGTATAAACCGTTTTTCCCTACAGTATATTGGTCGATATTAATGAAATAAAGGGTTGAGAATGACAAACCGTATTTATTTGATATTGTAGGTCGAGCATTTGGTCGATCTTGATTTTGGTCGATGTTGATAGTTAAACAGTTTGATAGCTCGATTGCCTTGATGAACTCCTTTTATTTGACTTGGGTCGATTGAGGATTGAATGATGTCGAATATCGATGAATCTTACGGGTCGATACCCAAGGGGTTGCTCGACTCGACGTGGGTCGATCTCTATTTGATTGAGGAAAAGCAATTAATGTTAGGAGAGAATTGTGGAGCTCTTTTTTGAGAGTTCTTCTGTATGAGATGAGAAAATCAGGACCCTTTTCTCTAAGAAGAGGTCTGATATTTATATTGAAGGCTTGGAGCCTTCACCACTCAACCTCATTATGTGATGGCGTGGATTTTAGGCCATTTACTGCCCATTTTGATTCACATTGAATCAGGCAATAATGGCACTTGATTGCTTTGTCGGGAGTTACGATTTGTGTAACACGACCTGTGCTAAATGTGTGATTAAAGCTATTCAATAGCTCTTTTGATCACATTTCTGATTTGTCCTGTTGCTATAATGGGTCGGGTCAGATTTTGGGCCTGTTTTGGATCTCGTTTTGGGCCTTTTGTTAGTGGGCTCGATTGTTGGACCTTAAGCTGATTTTTGACCACTACAGTGACCGAATTAAAAAGGATTTATATTCCTATTTTGACTTGGTTTACTAAACCCTAGGATCCTTGTATATAAAATATACTTATCAGGAAAGACAATAAAAATCGAAACCCTAATAGAGATTGAGAGAGTGTAGTAAGGAAGAAGAAGAAAAGAAAAAGAATTTTTTTTCTCCAAGCTTGGCCGAATTCAAGGAAGAAGACTAAGGGTTGTCTTTCGGATCTTTGAAGCATTCAAGTACTAGTGGAATCTGTGAAATGCCCACACAAATATTGCTAGATTGCAAGACATAGCTCGGAAGGCTTATTGGTGAAGGGTAGAAAAGAAAACAAAGGAGAGTTCTTCAAAGGTATGAAAACAAATCCCTCATATTCGTGTATACAAAAAGGTCCAAGGATGATCAAAATTTTAAAACCTATCGATTCATCTTTATTCTCTATTCATTTTCCACTGCATGGCTTACAATTGGTATTAGAGCCAATTTTTAATATACACGAGTATGTTAAATTTGTTTTCTATTTCTTTACGATATGTATGATATGTGTAGGCACAACCTTGTTGTATGATGTTTATATATATATTTTTGTAAACATGGTTGATCATTAATTGTATGGTACGATGGGTTTAGGGTTATTTTTTCTTTCGGGTTGTAATAATTATTTTTCGGCTGTAATTGTTCTATCCAAATCGTTTTCTTTTGTTGTAATATATTATTGTAATATTGTACGAAGAAGACGATTAGAGAAGATAAAGAAGCCAAGTGTGTGTTGGACACATAAACGGCACCGTGTGCACAAGGCACAGCAGTTGTCGTGATCGTGCTTGGTGTAGTGCAAAATATTGTGCGCTGGTTTTGCGGAAAAGCAATAGCCATGCATGGATTGTGCATGGGCTGCTACGTATACTTGGGTGCAATTAGCTGCGCTGGTCTTACGCGAAGAAAGGGTGCTGCGCACCTTTGGCGCACCATGATGTGCACGGTTTGTGCATAGGTTGGCAACCGTGAGCTCACGCGCAAGGCTGCGAACAACCCCTTCATGTAGACAACGGCTATGCACGAAAGCGCAAGGCCAAGTGTTCACGACGCTAGGGTTGCATATGCAGAAGCATGTATGGGCCGATATTTTTTTTTAAGACACTTTGGGCCTCCAATAAATGTTAGTGTAACATTTAGGCCTTAGGTTTTGATTCATGAGATAGATCACATTTATATAAAAAAAAGGATTAATTAAGTTGGACTTGATTAAAAGCCCAAAAGATATATGAAGATGGACTTGAAGAAAAGAGGGATTACAAGAAGACCAAGGAATGCCTTGGATTAATTTTTTGTTAGATTACTTTTTTAAAGTTAGATAGCTTATTGTACTCGGTTAACTCATGTATATTTTATTTATGAGATGATTAAAGAATTGTCATGCATACTGTAAGGATTCCCATTTATTGATCGGCTTATTTCATGGACAAACCACATATTAGGGTTTGATGTAAGGATAGCTTAGGTATTTGATGGTTGGTGTTTTGCACAACCAAGGCCCGCTCAAGACCTCAAGAGAAGAAGCACCAAAGGTATATTCTTGCTTTGAAGAGATCCAGTTACATACACTTACAACTCATGCATATCTCTAATACTTGTATGTTGTGTGTTCTTATATGTGTGCATTAATGTTCTTGAATATCTCTTCATGCATGTTTATTTGATTACATCTAGTTCATTGAAATGCCATGACATGTTAGGCATTAGGATGCATTCAATTCCCACACTTGCACTTCATGTATGATAGTCTTAAGTGTGGTGTAATTCGTTTCCGTTTGTGTGATCGGAAACATCCGTGCTTGCACGATGATGTGCATGTCTTAGCATGATGGTTGACCATTTGAGAACATCTCATTCTTCTCTTGGATATGTGTAAGTTTTGGTTTTGTTGTTTGGAGTAAAGTGTCTAGTTTCAAAATATTGGATTTCAATGTTTTAAATATTTTTCAAAACTGACCTTTGTATGGTCTTGTGACAATAAATTTTTATAGAAAGAATTAAATTGAGTTTTGTAAAATTCTGGACAAACTAGACACCCATACCTTTTTAACGGTATATTATTCGTAATATTTCAGGACTGTTTGGATTGGTTTTAAAATCTCCAAAGTAACCACCAAAACAGGGCAATTCTGTTGTTGTCCGTTTCTGACCTTTGGTCACTCTATTGACCATAATGTTTTCTACAAATATTGAAATGTCATTCCATAAATTGTAGTAGAAAGTAGACTTCCATACCTTTCCAACGATATATCATAAGAAAGGTTTCGATGTCTTGTTCATGTTTTGAGGTGCTTGAAGCTGAAGTTGATGCATTGTCGCGCCTACCAAAGGCTTGGAGCAAAACTGCTCGTATCCAATGTACGTCTGCTCTACGTACAGTGGGGCACTTGATCAAATTTATTTTTGTTGATGTTTCGCCCTACACCCGCCCTATGTAGAGCAGGTGAATGGCGGCTCTCCAAACCCGAGAGCAATCGCCTTTGGTTCGCCCATTTTCGCCTCGATGAACATCAGCCTTGAAGAACTTGTTCTTCAATTTCCCAGGTGAGGTGCCCTACACCCGCCCTACGTAGAGCGTGTGTAGGGCAGCCAAGGCATAGTTAAAAAAAATAATCAAAACGATGTCACTTCATTTTGACACCTTATATATATGGCTATTTTGTTTTAGGGTTGTTTTAATGAGTTCAAAATCATATTTTTCCTTAGAAAATATTTCAAAAAGAAAAATACACAAGAACTCACCTTTAATCACTCAAAGCTAATCCTTTTTGCATCAAAATTCATATTACATCATCTATGCCTTCATAGGATGCATCCATGCAAAGTTTTACATCATCACATCTTCCTTGGTATGGTATTCACTAATTTCATCTAACTTTAGTGTTTTTCATATTAAGACATCTCTTTAATTACTTGTATGTTTTTAGATCATATGCTAAATACAAGATAGAGATTATTTGTGATGTATTGATTGAGTGTTGTATTGTGATAGCTATCTAGGTTTTGCTTAATCTTGATTAGTTAAGCTTTATGATATGTCATCTAGCTATTGCCATCTAGGATTGCATTTATTGTTATCTAATCATCCTAAATAAGCATCTAAGGTTCCCTAGCCTTGTTTGTTGTTTGAACATCATCACATATTTACATAGGTCATTTATTTCTTCATTGAGAAGTAAGACTTGTGGCTAAGATTGCTTAAGCCACAAGCAAATTGGACTAGGATCACTTTTAAAGGCCCTCGGGTAGAAGTAAGGGGTTATTGACCGTAGTGTTTGATGAGGTCAACATAGGTTGTAACTTCATTTCAATTAGTGATTTCAAGGCTCGAGTGTGGCGCACTATACAACCCGTGATTTTTCCCAGTGGATGGGTTACCACGTATATTTCAAGTGTTATTTAATTTTCACACCATATTACACTTGCTATATTATATTGACTAGTTAGGGGTATTTTCGTAATCTTGACCTAACAAGAAAATTGGGTAAAATTAATTAAAATCTATTCACACCCCCTCCAGATTAATATTGAACACACCATAATTTGTTTCACATACATATGCCATATAGATTATAAGTGTCTATACTTGCATTATAATATATCATACATGTATAATAGCCCATATAATTTATTTGTTTTTTATTTTTTAATATGATTAAAATAGAATAATCACATAAATTGGCTATTAATAATGAGATTAGTTTTTAGGAGTACAAACTTGGTGTTATCCTAGAAATTGGGTGGTGGTTTCTAGATAACTCTTAAACCGGACGGAGCGTTACTCAGCGGTCGGAGAGGCCCAGGCGTGGGCTAGTACAACCGGGTCACAGTTCTATCGCGGTAAGGGTATCGGGATAGAAGCGTGAAGATGAGGGTAGAGGGGACTAGGCCTTATACGGACCGGGCTATATTAGCAGTTAGCCAAGACCCGTTCCTAGGAATGATGGTACCAGTCGCAAACGGGGTTGGACACAACTCATAAAATACCAAGCAAATGTTATATGGACTCTTATATGAATGAATAAAATGTGATACTTCTCATTTATCATGGTTCGGTTAAAATTCTGGGGGGGGGGGGGGGGGAACACAATCCTTTGGCTCTTACAAAGGCGGTTTCTACTTAGGAAACTAGTCATTCTACAGTGGCACAATTTCCCTCCTTTGGTCTCCCAGTGGAGACTAGTTGTTCTATAGTAGAAAAACTCTCTCTTTTTCTTTTAAAAGTTTAGCCATAGTCTAACCCTTTACTCATCTAGAGTAAGAGTATTTATAGAGTGTCGAATGTGTGGTAGGTGAGGAGGATCCTTCTACGTGGGAGTCCTAGGTAAGTTCCTTACTGCGCCTTTGTTCCAGGCCAACCATGGCACACGACCTGGAGGGTCGGGATTACTCCAGCTGGGCCTTAGGGCTGACCTGTCGGTTAGGTAAGTAGGGGGGAGACCTCTCCTTTAAGTGGGATAATCGTTGGGAGATCTCTACTGTTCATTTGTATCGGGCGAAAGCGGAACACGTGCCATGGATGGCCATGATGGTCTTACCTATGACCTAATATCCATGTAAGTGCTCAGTAGACGGTTATGTGGTGCTTTTCTCGATTCTAGTTAGCCAGAGACATCTAAGCTAGCCAAACAAATCACTTTCACACTTTGGGTTTGCTAGGTGATAGTGGCAGCGTCTGCCACACTGCCACTATCGGGCGCTTCTTCCCACGATTCCCTCTTTGGTGATGATTAGGGTTGACCCTTTGTAAGGTTGAGCTAGACCACCATTGGGCCGTTGATGCCGGTTGGTGCGGATCGATCAAGGCCTTTGATTTCTTATCTTTCCCCTCCATTTTCAACTAGGTGAAATTAATGCCTATCTACCCCCTTGACCTCTGCGAGGTTCCTTCCTTATTTGAACTGGTCCCTCTACTAGGGTTTGCGTCATCCTTTCACAGGTTCATCTAGTGGTTTTTGCGATGGTTTTAGGTGGTTCTGGTGTACTTAGGGCAACTTTATCACGATAGGGGACTTTAGGAGCCCATGTGTCCCTCATCTAGTTCGACCTAGCGGACGGGGGCGTCCCATCGAAGTGGCGTCTTCTGGTAGCACTGGTGAGTCTCGACGCCTTTCTGGGGTCAAGACTAGGGATGGAATGAGGTTGCGTTAGACCTTGCCTCCTCGGCACCGGTGTAAGTTTCTCAAGTTTGATTGGCTTATAGGTATTGGAGAGGCACAGGGTTTCGTCTTTAATGATAGTGTGGATGATCCATTGTCATTTAAACATGCAATGAAAGATTCTAACAAAGAGGAATGGCTTAAAGCCATAAATCTCGAGATGGAGTCCATGTACTCCAACTCAGTCTGGGAACTTGTAGACTTACATGATGGGATAAAACCCATAGGGTGTAAGTGGATCTATAAGAGAAAGAGATGAGTAGACAGGAATGTAGAGACTTTCAAAGCTAGGCTAGTGGCAAAGGGTTACACCTAAAAAGAGGGGGTCGATTTTGAAAAGACCTTCTCGCTAGTGGCTATGTTTAAGTCTATTTATGATACTCTTATCCATTGCAGCCTATTTCAATTATAAAATTTGGCAAATGGACATCAAGACTGCATTTTTAATGGCAATCTTGATGAGTTCATCTACATGATGCACCAAAGGGACTTGTGTCCTAAGATCAAGAGCAAAAATTTTACAAGTTGCAAAGGTCCATTTATAGACTGAAGCAAGCATTTAGATCTTGGAACATCAGGTTTGATACTTCTAACAAAGAGGAATGGCTTAAAACCATGAATTTTGAGATGAAGTCCATGTACTCCAACTTGGTCTGAGAACTTGTAGACTTACCTGATATGATAAAACCCATAGGGTGTAAATGGATCTAAAAGAGAAAGAAAGGAGTAGACATGAATGTAAAGACCTTCAAAGCTAGGCTAGTGGCAAAGGGTTACACCTAAAAAGAGGGGGTCGATTTTAAAGAGACCTTCTCGCTAGTGGCTATGTTTAAGTCTATTAGGATACTCTTATCCATTGTAGTCAATTTCGATTATAAAATTTGGCAAATGGACGTCAAGATTGGATTCTTAAATGGCAATCTTGATGAGAGCATCTACATGATACACCTGAAGGATTTGTGTCCCAAGCTCAAGAGCAAAAAGTTTACAGATTGCAAAGGTCCATTTATGGACTGAAGCAAGCATTTAGATCTTGGAACATCAGGTTTTATACTACTATCAAAACATATGGTTTCGAGCTAAACGTTGATGAGCCTTGTGTCTACAAATGGATCGCTGACAAGAAAGTAGTTTTCCTGATCCTTTATGTAGTTAATATCCTGTTCATTGGGAATGACGTAGGAATTTTATCGGAAGTAAATGGCTGGCTTGCTAACCAATTCCAAATGAAAGATTTAGGAGAGACAAGTTATATTCTAGGGATCTAATTAATAAGGGATCACAAGAACAAACTATTAGCACTGTCTCAAGCATCATATATCGACAAGATTCTTTTGCGATTCTCGACGGAGAACTCCAAGAAAAGTAATCTACCTTTTAGGGATGAAGTTCACTTGTCTAAGGAATAGTGTCCTAAGACACCTCAAGAAATTGAGGATATGAGACGAGTTCCATATGCATCAACAATAGGTAGTTTCATGTATGCTATGTTATGCACGAGACCTGACATTTACTTCGCAGTGGGAGTAGCCAGTAGATTACAGTCAAACCTGGGATTGGATCATTGGGTTGCTGTTAAGTTTATTCTCAAGTATCTTTGGAGAACAAGAAACTATATGTAAGTATATTCAGAACAAGATTTGATCCTGTTAGGATGTACGGATTCTGACTTTCAGGTAAACAATGATTCTAGGAAATCCTCTAGGTTAATGTTCACCCTTGGTGGTGTAGCCATAGTTTGGAGGAGTAATGAGCAATCTTGCATTGTTGATTCCACCATGGAGGCCAAATATGTAGCAGCTTGTGAAGCAGCTAAAGAGGTTGTATGGCTCTGTAAGTTCTTGAGTGATATGGAAGTTGTTCTAGAATTTGATATGCCCATGACACTTTATTGTGATAATAGTGGTGCAATGGCTAATTCCAAAGAACTAAGAAGCCACAAAAGATAAAAGCATATAGAAAGGAAGTATTATCTCATCAGGGAGATAGTGTAGAGAGAAGATGTGACCGTGACCAAGATCGCGTCGCAAGATAATCATGTTGATCCATTTACGAAGACCTTAACGACTAAAGTGTTTGAAGGCCACCTAAAGGGTTTGGGATTACGAGATATGTCTCACCTGCTTTAGTACAAGTGGAAGATTGTTGGGATTTATGCCCTAAAGCTTGTAATTTGTAAATGTTATAAACCCATTATTAAAATAAGTAGTTATTTCATTCAATAAATACGACTCATACGCTTATATCATATGTGCTAACATCCAAGATTGCTAGATGTAATCTCAAACTGAGTATATGAATGTCATATACAAAAGTATTCGTTTTGAGACATGCAATCTCAAGAGTCTGTAGAGAAATAAAGATTGATACTTTATTTATGGTTAATCTACAGGTGCAGTCCATTCTGTTATCCTAGACTACTTATACGATGATATGAGAATGGAGGAACCTTATATGATGTGATCATATAGGACCGGGCTAAGATCTATATGAATCTATCACTAAGATCCGTTAGTTGAAAAGATTCATCTATGTCAACAAATGATGTCTATATATGGGTGATCTAAATCATGAGTGTCTTACTCACTCCTTCAAGTTAGATCATGTTTCTTCACATACCGTGGGTGAGATAGGAGTAGCATTCCTGATCAATAAGTTCATATCTTGGAATCATGGTTTGGCTTGTGGCTAGGAAGGTATGCACACAATAGAGGAATCAACTCATTCTTGCGAGAGTAGATGAGTAGTTCCCTTAAGGGTTGATTCGGGACTTGAACAATTAAGAGCGATCTCTTTCTTCCGTTAAGGAATGAAGGATATAATTGTTCATTAGTGAATCAATGGTACTTAAAGGAAAAGATATAATTCGAGAGGTATAACAGACTTTATGACCTAGCTCTAATTATTAACTACTTGTGGAGGATCATACCATATGTAATAGCTATATCGATGGACACTGATAATTTAGTTGTGTAAAACATATACAGTTACGAGAGTACAACCTTAGGTTTTTAGTGGAATAACTCTGATGTTAATATTTGTGAAATATTAATTAAAGAGTTTAATTAATTTTTCTAAGTATTATTGGAGCTCAAAAATATGGGTCTATTAGGTCCCTTTGCTAGCTCTTTACGATTAATAGTAATAAGACTCACGGAGAATTGGATGGTCTAATTAATTATGTCACAAAAGTAACTTAGATATATTCTGAGAATTGATTAAATGGTATGATTATTTAATTGATTAATTAAATATAATTAAATGATTATTTAATTGTCATATTAATAATTAAGAATTATTAATTGTTATTTAGAGGTTTCAAGTTCGAACCTTGACAAGAGCAAAAGAATAAAATAATAAGAGATTATTTTTATTTACTCTAAAGAGGTCAAAGGTTCAAGCCTTAGTGGTGACCGAATTAGAAATGATTTATAATCCTATTTTTACTTGGTTTACTAAACCCTAGGATCCTAGTATATAAGATATACTTATCAGGAAAAACAATAAAAACCGAAACCCTAATAAAGATTCAGAGAGTGCGGCGAGGAAGAAGAAGAAAAGAAAAAGATTTTTTTTTCTCCAAGCTTGGCCGAATTCAAAGAAGAAGACAAAGGGTTGTCTTCCGGATCTCTAAAGCCTCCATTCAAGTACTCCCGGAATTCATGACGTGCCCACACACACATTGCTAGATCTTGGGACATAACTCGGAAGACATAGTGGTGAAGGATTGAAAAGAAACGAAGGAGAGTTCTTCAAAGGTATTAAAACAAATCCCTCCTCATATTCATGTACACAAAAAGGTTCAAAGATTGTCAAAATTTTAAAACCTACCAATTCGTCTTTATTCTCTATTTATTTTCCTCTGCGCTACTTACAAAATGTTGGGACCAACTTCTACACGTTTTCATTGGTAGCATATTTCAGTCTCTCATTTGCATTAATAACTACCCTCCGTTTAAATCTTGCGGTGAGCAGTAATTGTTCACATTATTTATTGAATTTACAAATTTGTATCATATTAAATTAGGATGAAATTTGAAGTATGTTATTTTTTTAAGGAAAATCTAGGAAGAAAACATATTAATTGAAATTCATTGATTTATAATTTAGTAAAAAGTTTGGAATTATTACTTTTTATCTTTAGTTGTTTTACCATTTAAAAAAAATCAATTTAATAGGTGTAATTCAGACTCTTTAGGTTTGAAGTGGAAAAAAAAAAAAAAAAATTTATAAGTGTAATTCAGACTCTTTAGGTTTTACCTTAATGTATAGAAAGAATTCGAAAGCTTACAAAAAACAGATACTTGTAATACATCGGTGCAAAATCTACTATATTTTAAAATAAATAAAACTATAATGTGAACAATAATGGCATATTGCCAATGTGGTTGGACTCTCCCAAGTAAACCTCCACCACCACGGTTTAACGCCTTAATAAGGTATATATATATATATATATATATTATTAGTCCCTCTTAAATCCCAAGTGGTGTGGGTGTCTTCTCCCCGATTGTGGGAGTAGTATTCCGAGCTTTCTAGCATAGACTTATCTCGCCAGATCCAAACAGTCGTTGTAAATTCAAAAAAAAAAAAAAAAAAAAAAAAACCTAAACTCTATAATGTGAACGTAAAAAATTCTAAAATGAAAACTATGTTATAAAACAAAATGAAAATATATATCAAAGCACAAATGACAGAATAATATATACTGATGGATGGAGAGAATCACTGACTTTTTATTGCTTCTCATTGGACAAGAGAGAATGAAATTTGCACTCATTTATTAAGCTGGTAGCTTTTACTCTACAAGATAGATCTCGGTACAAAACTGATTTACAATAGAAAACCACACACACATATATATATATAGGCAAACAAATAAGGTGAAACAAATTATGGTGTGTTCAATATTAATCTATAGGGGGGTTGAATAGATTTTAATCAATTTTACCCAATTTTTATGATTAGTCAAGTTTATGAAAATGCCCATAACTAGTCAATTTATATAGCAAGTGTAATATGTACGGAAATATAAAAGACACTTGATATTTACGTGGAAACCTTCAATAAGGAAAAACCACGAGATGTTATGTCCGCCCCCACTAATTGCAATGACGTTTACAACTTAGGTTGACCTCAACCTCTTATGGTCTATAACCTGCCACTATTACCGGTAGGCCTATAAAAGTGGACCTAGTCCAATTTGCTTACACCACTCACCGGTAGTAACAAAACTCACTTCTCAATGAAGAGAATAAACAACCTAATGTGAATAATATGATATTCAAAGAGCAAGTAATGCTAGGTTATACTAAATGCCTATCTGGGATAAAGGATGACAATAATCACAATCCTATATATCAATCTTTGTTATATGACATGTCATAAAGCTTAGCTATCAAAGATTAATCAATCCTAAAAATAGCTATCAAAATACAACTCTCAAACAATCAACACAATTATCTCAATCTTGTCAATAGCATATGTTCTATAAACATACAAGTAATGAATGAGATTGCTTGTTAAGAAAGACACAAAATATATGTGATATTAGTGACCAACTTACTAAGCCGAAAGTGTTAAATAAAAACCAAGCATGAATGTCACCTAGATGATCATGGATGATGTTAAATGATGATTTGATGCACTTGGATATGTGTTTGAGTAAACAAAGGAGAGTTCTTTAATGATTTTTTCTCTTTGGAAAAATACTAAATCAAAATATGATTTAGACTCTCTTGAAACTGACCTAAATTTAAAGTAGCATATATATAGGGTGACAAATTGATGCTATGTCGTTTTGTAAAGTTTTCAAAAATTTTGCTTTGACTGCCTTAAACACGCTTTACATAGGGCAGTTGTAAGGCAGTTCACCTAGGAAATGAAGAACATGTTCTTCATGACCACTCTATGTGTAAGGCAGTTTTCAAGCGAAATGGGGGCGATTGCTCTCGGGATTTGGAGGACTGTCTTACACCCACTCTACGTAGGGCAGTTGTAGGGCTGTTTCTAGGTGATTAAAAAATCCACTAGTGGCACTGCTCTACGAAGGGCGATCAAGAGTAATTTGGCTTTAACCGCCTTATGTAGGGCGGTTTTATGGTGGTTTGACAGAACCCCTAAACAAACATGATGCATCACAAACATGACATTTAATACACAAGATGCAATCAATTTAAACATGCAAGAAGAGAGATTAATGAACATTAATCCATACATAATAAAGAACCACAACATACAAAAATAAGAATTATGCATGTGTTGTGATTGTATGCAACTATATCTCTTCAAAGCAAGTAAACACTTAGAAATTTACCTTTGAAGTGCTTGATCTCATGAGGTCTTAAGAGGGCCTTGGTTGTGCAAAGCACTAACCAACAATTGCCTAGGCTAACCTTACAACAAACCCCACTTGTGGTTTGTCACCGAAATAAGTCAATCAATCTTAAGGAGCTTACAATCTCCCCCTTTGGCTATTTCGTGTCAAAACCACCACTCACATTGATCCTTACAACATAATTGAAACTAAAGGTCAACAATGATATTCTACAATACAAAGAGATATATAAAAAATAAAACTTCAAGTCTTCAATCTCTTGTAGAACTATCAAACCTTCAAAACAACAAAGATTACACTTTCCAAAGCAAGTGTATTATGAAGTAATCATGTGAAGTTAAAACAAGCATTTGCATTAAAGAATTTAAGCACAACATCATGCAGTGTATGTGAATGCAATGCTCCCCCTTAATGTGTATTCTCCCCAACATGTAATTTTGCTACAACAATTAGCACAATTAGCATCCTCCCCCTTACAACATATTACTCCCCTTTTTTGTCATGAGATGGGCAAAAGAGTATTCCCCCAAACGGGTCACTTGTAGCAAAGAGAGATAGAAGCATACATGTCATTTGCATAATCATATAAGGCATTTTATGCAACTTAATTAAATGTTTTGCATGCAAGACATATTGCGTTTAAATCCAAAGATCAATGGATTTTGGCAAAACAAATGACAAAGGTTTCCTATATGAATTCAAACCAATTTCACCATTTGTCATGAATTAAAGAAAGGATATAGAAAATTTATTGATTTAAATTTAGAGAACTATATCCAACTTTATAAGCAAAACATGTCACGAGCAACTTTGCACCCTATTTGATTTTTCCGGATAAGATATCCGTATGATGGTAGACATGTTCAATAAATAAAGAAAGAGAGTCATTTTGGATTTTAAAATCCTTAGAATGGATACAAGATACTTTGTTCATTTTGAGTCTCATAAGGTTTTCACATATTGTTTTGTATTTAGGAATTGCAATCATCAAATCATGCTTTTTCATTTGAGCATGTGATTAAACATCATGTTATGGAGATCACTATAGGTCAATCAATATGTACTTCCTGTGTGAATCTTCTAGTCCAAAAATGCATGTTTGAACATAAAAATAACATGGATTGGATTCAAAGCATGGTTCACACTTGTTGAGATAAAAACATATATACATATGTGCAATTAAGATACTCAAGCAATTAATAAAGAAGCATAAAATTTTAAAATTTTTTGTATTCAACCAATATGCAATTGCTCTCTTTGCTTAATTTCCCCAAATGAGGTCAATCACCAAACCACTCCACAAGACATATCCCAATAGATCTACTAAGTGCATGAAACCTAGTTGCATCTAAGGGTTTAGTGAATAAGTCCGCTAGTTGATCATTAGTACCTACATGTTCAAGTATTATGCATTTATTTTCAACTAGTTCTCTTATAAAATGATAACAGATGTCAATATGCTTAGTTTTAGAATGTTGTACCAGATTCTTGGAGATATTAATGGCATTCATATTATCATAAAAGAGAGTGAGTGTACCTTGGTTGAATCCGTAGTCGACTAGCATTTGCTTCATCTATAGGAGTTGTGTGCATCCACTCCCCGCAGCTATGTACTCGGCCTCGATCGTGGACAAGAAAATTGAGTTTTGCTTCTTGCAAAACCAAGACACCAAGTTGTTTCATAGAAAGAAGCAACCGCCCGATATGCACTTCCTATTATCACAATTTTCTGCCCAATCCGTATCACTAAAGCCAACAAAACTAGCATTAGTGTCAATAGAGTACCAAATCTAATAGTTGGATGTCCCATTCACATAGCAAATGATTCTCTTAACGGAAGAGAGATAGGACTCCTTGGAATCCACTTGGTACCAAGCACACACATCCATACTAAAAGATATATCGGACCTACTTACGGTCAAATAAGGCAAACTACCAATCATGCCCCGATGTAGAGTTTGTTCCACACTTTTCCACTCTCATCCTTGCTTAGCTTCAAAGTGGTACTCATGGGTGTATCATAATGTTTGGCTTTGTCAAGACCAAACTTCTTCACTAGGTTTTTGGCATATTTGGCTTAAGTTATAAAAATCTCATCATTTAATTGCCTAATTTGCAAACCTATGAAGTAACTTAGCTCACAAACAAGACTCATCTCAAACTCTTGAGACATGACATCAATAAATAATTGAACTTTGGTGTTGTTGGTGGAGCCAAAAACTATATTATCAACATATATTTGAGCTATGAAAAGCTCATCATTGTTTTTCTTGATGAATAGAGTCTTGTCAACACTACCTCTTGTGTAGTCATTGTCAACAAGAAGTTGAGTGAGGCGCTCATACCAAGCCCTTGGTGCTTGTTTCAACCCATATAAAGTTTTCTTGAGGCGATAGACATGGTTGGGGTGGTGTGCATCCACAAACCCCTTGGGTTATTCTACAAACACTTCCTCTTGTAAGAAGCCATTAAGGAAAGCACTATTCACGTCCATTTGGTGCAATTTGAACTTGTACACACAAGAAATGGACAAGAGAAGCCTAATGGACTCTAAACGGGCAACGAGAGCAAATGTCTCCTCAAAGCCAATACCCTCAATTTGAGAGTATCCTTGTGTAACAAGTCCAACCTTGTTACGCATTATGTTTCCATCATCATCAGATTTGTTCCTATATATCCATTTGGTGCCTATGACATTAGTGGTCTTAGGCCTAGGAACTAGAGTCCAAACCTCATTTCTTTCGAATTTGTTTAGCTCTTCTTGTATGGCAAGAACCCAAAATTCATCATTTAAGGCCTCGTCAACATTTTTGGGTTCTATTTGAGAGGTGTAACATGTGTAGCTAATGAGATTAGCTATTTGACGTCTAGTCCTAACCCCCTCATTCACATCTCCAATAACATCATCTTTGTTATAGAGATGTCTAACCCATGAAGTGGGTTCTTTAGAGTTCAAGAGAGGAACTCTATCAATTGGTTGTGTGTCCTCTTCATCAAGGTTAGACGTCCCAACAATAGAAGTCTCCATAACCTTCTCCAAGGGAGAATCATCAACTATAACAACCTCCTCCTTACGGTCACTAGACTTGAGTTTATTATCATCAAAGACAACATTTGATGATTCCATGACACTTCGTGTCTTCAAATTGAAAACTCTATAGGCTCTACTATTTAAGGCATATCCAATAAAGATACCCTCATCACTCTTAGCATCAAACTTGCCAAGTTGATCACTGTCATTTAAAATGTAGCACTTGCTTCCAAAAGTGTGGAAGTAGCTAACATTTGGCTTCCTAGCTCATAGAAGGTTTGTCTAGTACCAGACTTTAGGAAAACCCTATTCCCTATATAGCAAGCCGTATTGACGGCTTCGGCCCATAGGTTCCTAAGGACATTTTTGGTAAGCAACATCACACATGCCATCTCTTGAAGGACCCTATTCTTCCTCTCAACAACTCTATTATGTTGAGGTGTCCTAGGAGCCGAAAATTTATGGGAAATGCCTATACTATCACAATATGTTTCAAAAGAAACATTATCAAATTCCCTCCCATGGTCACTTCTAATCCGTTTAATGCTTTTAATGCTAGAGTTCATTTCATTTCAAATTTTATTACAAAGCATTTTAAACTTGTCAAAAGTTTCGGATTTTTCTCTAAGAAAATATGTCCATATGAACCTAGAGAAATCATTAACACAAACAAAAATGTATCTCTTTCCACCTAAACTCTCAGTTTGCATATGACCCATTATATCCATATGGAGAAGCTCCAGGGGCTCCTTGGTGGAGAGATACTTACCCTTTTTGTGCATGCTTATGGTTTGTTTTCCTTGTTGGCAAGGTCCACAAACACCATCGGCTTTCTTCCCAAGCTTAGGCAGGTCACGCACAACATTGAACTTGTCTAGGATTCGTAAATCTCTAAAGTTCATGTGGTCAAGTCTTTCATGCCACAACTCAATTTGCTTATCCTTGGACATATTGTATGAGACAACTCTAGCCTCAAGACAATAGCAATTGCCACTAGATCTCATACCTTTCAACAAGGTTTGTCTATCGACCTTTAGGATTGAGCAATCATCTTTAGAAAACAAGATGGAAAATCCTTCATCACTAAGATGAGAAATACTTATTAAATTGGCTTTCAAGCCATCAACATATAAAGCATTGGACAAGGAGGGTAATCCAGGAATGTAAATGGTTCATTTCCTTACAACTCTCTTTTTGGATCCATCACCAAAGGTGACACATCCTTCTTCCTCCATGATAAGAGTCTCAAAGAAACTCTTGTTTCCTGTCATGTGCCTAAGACACCCACGATCTAAGTACGAAAAGTTAGAAGAGTTTGCCTTCAAGGCAATTTAAGCAACATGGCAAAAGTGTTTATCTCTTTTAATCCACCTAGGTGAAACACTTTTCTTCCTAGTGGTCAAAGGTACTTGGGCTCTAAAATTCCTAGGATCATGCATATTAGAATTATCCTTCCTAGGAACATGCAACTTGGCTCTTGCCTTTCTCTTTTCAATCATGTACATAACTTTACACATGTTAATATAATGAAAATAATTTGGTCTAATATGACCATTAATACCACAAAAATGACATGTAGGAGTGTAGTTAGGAATCATACTATGTCCTTACATATGCAAATGAGCCTTCTCTTGTCTTTGTGGTAGTCTTGGTTGTTGGATAGGATCTCTCCTCCTTTGTTGTTGACCAAGACTAGATTGCTTTCTTGGTTGAGCTTGCATGATTGGTCTCTTTCCTTTGTGAGCCATTTGTTGAGGAAAGCTAGCTTGAGGAGCTTTTGAGGGTTGAGCTTGAGGTTGTCTTCTTGGATCTACCTTCATTTGTGCCCTATGTGAACATTGTCCTAGATCAATCTTCTTCCTAGGAGTTTGCACCGGTAAGGCCTCTTTATAGCTCAAGCTCTTAATAAACACGATTTTGTTGGGAGTGGAGGTTTCCTTGCCATCTTCAAACCCAAGACCTCTCTTGTCACAAGGACTCTGGCAACCACAAAGCATGTGGTCAAGCTTCTTTGTGCTAGAGGCCATCTTGATTATTGACCCTTTAGCTTCTTCAAGCTCCCTCTTCAAACCTTCTTCATTCTTCATAGCGAAAGCTAGCTCATCCCTTAACTTGTCTTCATTCTTCTTAGATCTTATCACTTGTTCACTTAAGTGATCAACTTGTGTTGAGAGCTCTAGGTTTTCTTCCTTTAATCTCCTAATTTCTCTCTTGTTCTTTAACCTTGAACTCTCAAACTTGACTATGTAGTCTATGAGATCCATCATTTCCACATTTCCATTTGTGGTTTGTGATGAAGAACCATCATCACTTGAGTCAAATTCCTCTTGACTCTCATTCTCTTCTTCACTAGCACCTTTGCTCTTGTGAGAGGAGGCAAAGGCTATGAAGTTAGCCATGAGTTCTTCATCATCCGAAGACTCATCTTTCTCATCGGAGCTATCACTTCCACTCCACGTGGCGGCCATCACTATCTCTTTCTTGTTCTTCAAATTACCACAATCGGAAACGATGTGTCCTATACCACCACACTTATACATTGGATCCCTTTCTTTGCACACTTCTTTTGTCTAGGCTTTAACCTCTTGAAATGAGTCATTTTCTTCAAATCTTAGCCCTTGGATCCAAATCCCTTCTTCTCGTTCTTCACAAACCTCTTGAACTTTCTCATCAATAAGGCCATGTCTTCATCCGAGTCATCCTTCTCTTCCTCCTTCTCAATTTTGGAGGCTTTCAAAACAATTCCCTTTTGCTTTTTATGAGGTGTGGAGATAGGACCCTTCCTAGACTCATACTTTAGAAGTCTCCCAATCTCCTCACTTGGCTTCATATCCTTGTAACCATTATTCTCCTCTAAAGCCGTTACCTTGGATTCAAACCTTTCGGGAAACGATCTCATTATCTTTTGCTTGATCCTTCTATCCGAGTATGGGTCACCAAGTTGATGACTTTGATTGACAATGTCCATCAACTTGATATCAAAGTCGTTGAAGAACTCATTCTCCTCCATTCTTAACATCTAAAATTGAGTTTCGAGGACTTGAAGCTTAGAGTCCTTTACCACTTAGGTTCCCTTATGTGCAACCTCTAGGATGTCCCACGCCTCCCTAGCTATCTTAGTGTTTTGAATTAATTTGTATTGATTTTTCGTCCATTGCACATAGGATGGCATGCATTGCCTTCCTATTCCATTTTGATGCATCAAACATTTACGCGTTCCATTGCACCTTAGGCTTGAGTACATCCTCTCCTCCACCCGTAGGAATCATCATTAGTGATTAGTAGCTGTCTTCAACTGCTATCCAAGCCCGGCATGGATTTGGCATATGTACGACTCCATCTTGCCTTTCCTAGTGGCATAATTTAATCTGGTGAGAAGTGGAGGTCTTGTGCATGAAGCACCTTCGTTTCCACCACTGTTTCCACCAATGTTTCCACTCATAGTGTTTATGAATGAATGAAATAAAATGAATGCAAATGTATGAATGATCAAAAATCACACAAAATGCACAACACACCAAAATGAGCAAATGATCACATAGGTATATCTAGGAACCCACTCTGATACCAATTAAAACAAATTATGGTGTGTTCAATATTAATCTAGAGAGGGGGTGAATAGATTTTAATCAATTTTACCCAATTTTATTGATTAGTTAAGTTTACGAAAATGCCCCTAACTAGTCAATTAATATAGCAAGTGTAATATGTGTGGAAATATAAAAAACACTTGATATTTACGTGGAAACCTTCAATAAGGAAAAACCACGGACTGTTATGTGTGCCACACACGAACTTCGAATCCACTAATTGCAATGACGTTCACAACCTAGGTTGACCTCAACCTCATGGTCTATAAACCGCCACTACTACCTGCAGGCCTATAAAAGTGGACCTAGTCCAAATTGCTTGCACCACTAACCGGTAGTCACAAGACTCACTTCTCAATAAAGAGAATAAACAACCTAATGTGAATAATATAATATTCAAAGAGAAAGTCATACTAGGTTATACTAAATGCCTATCTAGGATGAAAGATGACAATAATCACAATCCTAGATATCAATCTTTGCTATATGACATGTCATAAAGCTTAGCTATCACAGATTAAGCAATCCTATAAATAGCTATCAAAATACAACCCTCAAACAATCAACACAATTATCTCAATCTTGTCAATAGAATATGTTCTATAAGCATACAAGTAATAAATGAGATTGCTTGTTAAGAAAGACACAAAATATATGTGATATTAGTGACCAACTTACTAAGCCGAAAGTGTTAAATAAAAACCAAGCATGAATGTCACCTAGATGATCATGGATGATGCTAGATGATGATTTGATGCACTTGGATATGTGTTTGAGTAAACAAAGGAGAGTTCTTTAGTGATTTTTTCTCTTTTGAAAAATGCTAAGTCAAAATATGATTTGGACTCACTTAAAACTTACTTAAAGTCAAAGTAGCATATATATAGGGTGAAAAATTGATGCTATGTCGTTTTGTAAAGTTTTCAAAAATTTTACCTTAGCCGCCTTACACTCGCTCTATGTAGGGCGGTTGTAAGGCGGTTCACTTAGGAAATGAAGAACATGTTCTTCATGACCGCTCTACCCGTAAGGCGATTTTCAGGCCAAATGGGGGCGATTGCTCTTGGAATTTTGAGGACCACCTTACACCCGCTCTACGTAGGGCGGTTGTAGGGCAGTTTATGGGTGATCAAAAAATCCACCAGTGGCACCGCTCTACGAACGGCGGTCGTAGAGCTGTCAAGAGCAATTTTGCTCTAACCGCCTTTCAACCGCCTTACGTAGGGCGGTTGTAGGGCGGTTTGACAGAACTCCTAAACAAACATGATACATCACAAACATGTCATTTGAGACACAAGATGCAATCAAGTTAAACATGGAAGAAAAGATATTAATGAACATTAATGCACATATAATAAAGAACCACAACATACAAAAATAAGAATTATGCATGTGTTGTGAGTGTGTGCAACTACATCACTTCAAAGCAAGTAAGCAAGTAAGCACTTAGAAATTTACCTTTGAAGTGCTTGATCTCATAAGGTCTTGAGAGGGCCTTGGTTGTACAAAGCACTAACCATCAATTGCCTAGGCTACCCTTATAACAAACCCTACTTGTGATTTGTCCCCGAAAAAAAACCAATCAACCTTAAGGAACTTACAATCTATCTCTTTGACTATTTCATGACAAAACCACCACTCACATTGATCCTTACAACATAATTAAAACTAAAGGTCAACAATGATATTCTAAAGTACAGAAAGATATATAAAAAATAAAACTTCAAGTCTTCAATCTCTTGTAGAACTATCAAACCTTCAAAACAACAAAGATTACACTTTCCAAAGCAAGTGTATTATGAGGTAATCTTGTGAAGTTAAAACAAGCATTTGCATTAAATAATTTAAGCACAACATCATGCAGTGTATGTGAATGCAATGCTCCCCCTCAAGGTGTTACTCCCCATCAATGTGTATTCTCCCCAACATGTAATTTTGCTACAACAATTAGCACAATTAGCATCCTCCCCCTTACCACATATTACTCCCCTTTTTTGTCATGAGATGGGCAAATGAGTATTCCCCCAAATAGGTCACTTATAGCAAAGAGAGATAGAAGCATACATGTCATTTGCATAATCATATACGACACTTTATGCAACTCAACTAAATGGAGAGAAACAAGGAGATTTATTTTCATTGAAAATGTGTGATTAAAATGCTTTGCATGCAAGACATATTGCATTCAAGTCCGAAGATCAATGGATTTTGGTAAAGCAAATGACAAAGGTTTCCTATATGAATTCAAACCAATTTCACCATTTTTCATGAATTAAAGCAAGGATATAGAGAATTTATTGATTTAAATTTTAGAGAACTATATCCAACTTTATAAGCAAAACATGTCATGAGCAACTTTGCACCCTATTTGATTTTTCTGGTTAAGATATCCGTATGATGGTAGACATGTTCAATAAATAAAGAAAGAGAGACATTTTGGATTTTAAAATCCTTAGAATGGATACAAGATCCTTTATTCATTTTGAGTCTCATAAGGTTTTCACACATTGTTTTGTATTTAGGAATTGCAATCATCAAATCATGCTTTTTCATTTGAGCATGTCATTAAGAATCACCATGTTATGGAGATCATTATAGGTCAATCAATACGTACTTCCTATGTGAATCTCCTAGTCAAAAAATGCATGTTTGAACATAAAAATAACATGGATTGCATTCAAAGCATGGTTCGCAATATTGAGATAAAAACATATATACATATGTGCAACCAAGATACTCAAGCAATTAATAAAGAAGCATAAAATTTTTAAAAATTTTGCATTCAATAAATATGCAATTGCTCTCTTTGCTTAAGTTCCCCAAATAGGGTCAATCACCAAACCACATCACTCCACAAGACATATCCCAATAGATCTACTAAGTGCATGAAACCTAGTTGCATCTAAGGGTTTAGTGAATAAGTCTGCTAGTTGATCATTATTATCTACATGTTCAAGTACTATGCATTTATTTTTAACTAGTTCTCTTATGAAATGATGACGGATGTCAATATCTTAGTCCTAGAATGTTGTACCAGATTCTTGGAAATATTAATGGCACTCATATTATCACAAAAGAGAATGAGTGTACTTTTGTTGAATCCGTAGTCGACTTGCATTTGCTTCATCCATAGGAGTTGTGTGCATCCACTCCTCGCAGCTATGTACTCGGCCTCAGCCGTAGACAAGGAAATCAAGTTTAGCTTCTTGCAAAACCAAGACACCGGGTTGTTGCCTAGAAAAAAGCAACTGCGCGATGTGCTCATCCTATCATCACAATTTCCTGCCCAATCCGCATCACTAAAGCCAACCAAACTAGCATTAGTGTCAAAAGAGTACCAAATCCCATAGTTGGATGTCACATTCACATAGCGAATGATTCTCTTAACGGGAGAGACGAGACTCCTTAGGATCCACTTGGTACCTAGCACACACACCCACACTAAAAGTTATATCGGGCCTACTTGCTGTCAAATAAAGCAAGCTACCAATCAGTTCCGATATAGAGTTTGTTCCACACTTTTTCCATTCATATCCTTGTTTAGTTTCAAAGTGGTACTCATGGGTGTATCACAATGTTTGGCTTTTTCAAGACCAAACTTCTTCACTAGGTTTTTGGCATATTTGGCTTGTTTTTGGCATATTTGGCTTGGGTTATAAAAATCCCATCATTTAATTGCCCAATTTGCAAACCTAGGAAGTAACTTAGCTCACCAACAAGACTCATCTCAAACTCTTGAGACATGACATCAACAAATTATTGAACTTTGGTGTTGTTGGTGGAGCCAAAAACTATATCATCAACATATATCAGACATGTGGATCTTTGAAATATCTTTGGTTCTATCTCCTTTGATATAGACTTCTCTAATTTGAGTAATACAAGCCGCAGTATCTTTAAATATTGGTGTCGGCATTCCTGTAGATAATGAAAATCCACATGTATTTTGAATATAAATAACTGACCTTAGCCACACACATTCTTGGTTTGTTTCATGAAGTGCAAGTATCTCAAAATGATTAGAGGATGTAGCAACAAGAGTTTGTTTTGTGGAGCGCCAGGAGATTGTTATGCCATTATAAGTAAAAACATATCTTGTTTGTGAACGAGCTTTATGAGGATTAGATAGATACCCGGCATCAGCATAACCAAGTAAACCTAAAAAATTGTTAGATTTTGAATAATATAATCATAAATCTTTTCAATATATGTTGATTGATGGATACGTATTCCGTTTGATTTATGCTCAATCTCCAAGCAGAGACAATATTTTGTCTTTCATGTCTATCATTTAAAATTCATTTTATCAAATATTCGGTAATTTTCAAGAGCTCTTCAGTAGTTCTAAATCAACATAAACTGTGAATATAGCAAATCCAGATTCTTATTTCTTTATGAATACATATAAGTATATCATATCCTTATTTTATCTAATATTCACCAAGATGGTTATACAATATCAGTCTAGATTGTTTTTAATCCATATAAGAATTTTTGTAGGTTCATCAGTTATAGATTACGAGATCTCGATTTATTTGCTTCTAGCATTTTTAAATCTTTCAGGGATTATAAATATCTGCATTAAGTGAACCATATAAATGATTACTACATTTAGAAGACGTATTTCAAGCCTTTTAAAGGCAGCCAAATTTATCAAAAATTTGAAACGTAACCGTATTCATAACTATTGAATACCAAGTTTTTGTGAGAAACCTTGTACTACGAGTCATGCCTCATATCTTACAATCTCATTTTTCTTATTACGTTTCTGTATAAAGACATTTTAGTATCCAACTAGTTTGACATCTTCAGGTGTTTGGAGAATTATTGGTCTAAATACTTTATGTTTGGCTTATGAAGTCAATTCTTCTTGAATTGCTTCTTTTCATTTAGGCCAATCATGTCTTTGTCTACAATCATCGATACCATGAGTTTCATAATCATCATTTTAGTAGCTACTGTATTTGAAAATGTATCATTGATGATTGTTTCTTCACTTTTCCACATTTCTCATGTATGATTTATAGAAATTTATTAATTCTTATATTATTGTATCTATGTAGAGATTTCTTCCATTTCAATGGATTCAGTTATTTCATAGACTCATGTCTCTTTAGATATATCTGACTCTTATTGAGTTGATTTAGAGAAAGTTGATTTATTTATAACTAGAGTTTTGTGTACATTAGGATCCTGATAACAATTCCTTTCAAAGGTTCATAAGCTTATGGTATGCATCAGATGATTTATTTATAGCATTTTACTCAGATCGTTCTTGAGGAACAATCACCCAGCCGGGGTTTATGAGATAGCAACTTATAAAATTTTGTCACTTTTAATATATCAAGTAATTAATTAATAATTATCTGACGATCAATTATCTTTCCTATTTGAGTGATACAAAGACTGAAATGAGACACTTTTACTACACATATAGAGAATTGAATTGGTATCTCTATTTTGTATAAGAGTAACTTTTCATTTACTCTTCTCTTCTAGAGAAAATTCCCTTCCTTATAATAATATGAAAATTAATCAATATAATAATATGTAGGTCGTGTGCAAGAAGATAAACTATCAGAAGCATAGACGATCTGATAAAAGATTAATCAAAATCATCATAAATCTTAGAATGGTAGAGAAATCTTATCTTAGATCATATCAGATATGCAATAACGGCATACACAATATAATCAAATATCTTAAAAATGAGCATGTCTATAACAAATTACAAATTATAATGGTAAATAATGATGATAAGCAGTGGGTCAAAGATGAATAGAACGTCTCCATATAGAAATTGGTAATTGTATTAAAATAATAAAGTTCTCCCAATTACTTGGAGACGCTTGATACGTGACTTTGCTAATCCAGTCTGAGTATGAACATGTGGAACTGGATGTTCAACATCAATCCTAACTGATTTGCAATATTCATCAGATGTCTTGGAAGTAAATTCATTAGCATTACCAAGGTGTATTGACTTAATCGGATGATCGAGAAAATGTGCCCGAAGCCTGATAATCTGTGCAAGTAATCTTGTGAAAGCAACATTATATGTTGATAATAAGCAAACATGTGACCATTTGATGGATGCATCAACCGGAACCATAAAATAACGGAACGGTCCACTTGGTGGATGAATACGTCCACACATGTCCCATTGAATCCTTTGTAGGAATGATGAGGATTCAAAACCAACCTTAGAAATGGTTGGTTTTATTACTAATTTCCCTTGTGAACATACAATATATAAATTTTCATGAGATAAAAGAATCTTATGGTTCTTTAATGGATGTCCATGAGAATTTTCAATGATTTTACGTATTATTATAGATCCCGGGTGACCAAGACAGTTATGCCAAAACATAAATATTTTTGGGTCTAAGAACTTATGGTTCAAACTGCATAAAATTATACACCTCTTATAAGAGTGTACTATAATCCAGATGATAAAGCACGCATCCTTTCCATAATGAGTTTCTAACCTGAATCATGGGAAGTAATGCATAGATATTCAATATTCTCATCATTTATAGTTTCTATGAGATAGCCATATTTTAGTATTGTTTGGTAACAATATCATGGCTCTATCGAAGCCTTCTATCAGATCCTCTGGTCCTGATATTATATTAACATTTGCCTTAAACAGGGTTAAATTCAGAAAAGTATTTCTGATTCCGTAGAATCTTATGTGTCATTGCACTATCGGCTAGACATATATCTCTTATATCTTGATTTTCAATATCACCTAATTTATCGTTTAAAGACATATCTATTCACAAAGAAAAAATAAATTGCATATTAGATAAAAAGATTAAACGTATAAACATATAGATATGAAAATATATCACTTCATAAAACAAAATCATGAATCATATTTATTTTTCGAAATTCTGGTTCGACCATGAACTGCAGGTTCATAAAATTTAGAAAACTTCAGGTTCTAAATAGAAATTACAAATTGACTTTCTAGATGAAAGAATCGTAACTTGATTCAATTCATAATTTTTGGTTCTAATAAACTTTGATATCAAAAGTTTTAATATCACAATTTAAATTGAATTCAAAACGTCAAGTCTGATTAGAACTTCATGTTCAAACTTAAGAACTTCAAGTTCAGATTCTATACTTCATATTCAAAATTAGAACTTCAGGTTCTATATAGAATTCGAATTTTGGAACTTCAGGTCCCAAGTATGACATTCATATAAATAGTAATGAATCCAGAACTCCGTACTTTTACTGAAATTTAAAATTTAGAACTTTAGATTCTGATCGGTTTGTTAAATCGCACCAACTTTATTATAATGATAATCCAGAAACTTCAAATTTTGGTTAGTCGGTCTAACCGAGCTTGGTTTAAATTTTAGAAACTTAATGATTGACCTAGTTAGGCTCAACACATAATTTATACAAATCCAGAAACTTCAGGTTCTGGTTAGTTGGCATACTTAGAGACATAAATTGCATTAAATTAAATAGATGCGTAAAATTAAAATAATAGATAATATAATAAAAATAAGATGAAAAAGAACGAGAGAATAATAGTATGAGATAAAGTGAAAAGGGAGAAAATTTACTGTTTGCTTTTATTGATGATTTCGGATTACATCCTGACCACACAATTTTAGCTGTGTAGTGAATTTGAATAAAGCAGAATTATACTCAGAGATTGGTATAAAGTATTGAAAACGTAAATGTTGCCACCGATACCTGGCATTTGGTAATGCAACATCGGTTGGTTATCAAATCGGTCTTTTAGTTCTTGCTATAGAACTTCTGGTTCTGTGACAGTTAGGTATTGAGCTTTTAGATTCTCATATAGATGGTGACGGATAATAACCATGGCAGTATGTTTGTCTTGTTCATTTGCCTCAGCTCCATTTTCAATAGTGTAATATAAGCCTTCTGATTTTAGGAGTAATCTGGCATCAATAACCCAGGACATGTAATTATCCCCAGACACTTCTAGTGCATTAAATTTCAAACTTTCAAGCTTTGACATTATTACAGCTTCTGGATATCCGAAAATCACAATCAAAGTTAAAACTTCTGGTCTAACAAAAATCCGAGGAATTTAAACCTTAAGATATATAAAGGAATATTTGTAAGTAAATAAATCCAGAAGCTTCAGGTTTCGGTAATGATAAATAAATCCATAAACTTCAGGTTCTGGATGGGTGACCAAATTGTTTAAATAAAAATCGTAAAATAAAATGCGTAATAATGAATGCGAAAAAAGTAAATCTAGAATTACAGGTTCTGGTAGGTTGACATAGTCAATCTCATAAAAGCGTATGAATAAATAAATACGAGAAAGTAAATCGCGTAAAAGTAGATAAAATAGGAGAAAGTAAATTGCGTTAAAATAATATGCGAGAAAGTAAATCAAGAACTGCAGGATCTGGTATTAATAAATAAAAATCTGTAAACTTCAAGTTCTAGTAATAATAAATTCAGAAGCTTCAGATTTTGGAAATAAATCTAGGAACTTCAGGTTCTAGTGATAATAAATTCAGAACTTCAGGTTCTGGAAATAACAGCATCATACTGATAACGTATTATAAAACAAAATGAAAATATGAAATAAAAATATATATCAAAGCACAAATGACATAATAATATATACTGATAGATGGAGATAAACACCGACTTTTTATTGCTTCTCATCGGACCAGAGAGAATGAAATTGAATGAAATTTGCACTCATTTATTAAGCTGGTAGCTTTTGCTCTACAAGATAGATCTCGGTACAAAACTGATTTACAATAAAAAACCATATATATATATATATGTAAAAACCATATATATATATATATACAAACAAATAAAGTGTGTTTATTGCAATTCTCCATCTAAATCGACTCATATATGTAGTTGGGGATAAAGCAATGAAAGCCATGCCTCCACGTGTGTAGGTGTGTCCAAGAAGTCAAGAAAGTGAGAAGTGAAGGTGGTGGAAAGCCGCACGTGTTTTAACAAACTAATCAATTTGTCATGTTATTAGCTCAATCCAACTAATTTTTATGGGTTCTCCAAATGCCTTTGATCACACTGCTCTGTTCGTTTATAATTTTATATTTTATATTTTTAATGAACTTTTAACATTAAAAATTCATTGATTTAAGGATCTTTAATGTTGGACGTTAGGGTTTTCTTATTTTTTTTTTTTCAAAATTTAATTTTTTTAATTGACTTATAATTTTAATTTAAACTAATTTAAATAACTCTTGTGATCCTTAATTCAATCTAAATCTATCTAAACAATAATTACATCCGAAACCTAAAGCCCGTAATATTTAATAACAAGTTTATCAATCAACTTTCATCATCGTTATCATATTGAGTTGTTTTTTACTATTAATTATATGTGACTTACACAATTAAATCATCATCTTCTAAAGAAATATACTCAGTTATTTATTTTATTTTTTAAAAGTTTTGTGTAGCATGTCACATTTTAATAATCAATTTTATGTTATGGAAGAATAAAATAATATCGACTACATTATCAAATTGAAGATTAGGGAATGAATGATTTCAAAATGTGTACATGTAGAGAAAATCATTTTTAATAAAATTGATAGAGACTATTATAAAAGATTTTAAAAATATTACATTTTCAATTAGTTGCAAATTGTTTTTGTTGTATATAAACTTTTTTTCGGGTGATAAAATTCACAAGCAAAAAAACCATATTAACTGTAATTGATTTTTTTAATAGAATAATAACTGTTGTTATCTATAAATTAGTGGTGGCAATATGGACTAGTTTGGCTGATATGGTATGCCGGGCCTTTAATTGGTCAGGCCCAAAACAGCCTGAACATAGAACAGGCCGGGCTAAGCCTGACAATAAAAACTATGGCCTGACCTGGGCCCGATGTACGGCCTGGCAGAATGAGACAGGCCGGCCAATATTTTTTATTCGGGCCCAGCCTGGAAATTAAAAAGTAAACAGGCGTCCAGGTTCAAGGATTTTTTATTTTTTTTTAAGTTAAAAGTTAAAAACTGAAAAATGAAATTGGGTATTTGGGTTTGGGAATTGGGATAATGGATAAAGACATAAAGTATTAATTTATTAAAGTGGAAGTTGGCAGTTGGCTAGCTTTGGGCAAATACAAATAGAGATTGGGCTTTCTGCTGGAAAGAAAAAATAAATGAGAGACGATATTTGTACCCTTTAAAAACCGTATGTACACCCTAAATTTGTAGGTTTTAAAAATTCAACAATACCCTTGAGTAAGAGGACTAATTGTTTGTTAATACACCCACCAATAATTATTAATTAGTTTTCTATTTTAATCTTTTGTAATTTTTTTTTTCCTATTAATGGTTTGATATTAATATATATCATAAAAACTTTTTCCATTTTAATAAACCCTAGATTATCTTTTAACCATATTTTCAATCTCTTTTAAGGAAATACAAATTGATTACTAAGTATGGAAAATGAATCAAAATCATGAGACAAATTTGGTTATGAAAATGTAAAGTTTGAAATTAATTTTTATTAAAATAATAAAATCATTATGTATACAAACAGACTTTTAAATTAATTATATTATCTATATATTTTTATTTCTTTCAAACATATTTTAGACTTTTTATTTATTTATCAATATTATATGTTTTTTCTTGTAAAAAAAAATTAGATGTTCTTCAATTTCATCGAACATCTATCGTTTTTATTTTTTTGAAATATCATTTAACACCTATTTACTTCTACATCACTTGGGACATGATACAAATCTTACATCCCTACAACTCTCTCAAACAGAAAATGGTTCTCCAATAAATAAAAATAAAAAATAAAAAAAATCTTAAAATGGATTTTTAACGAAAAATGGAGTTTGATTTTGAAAAAATGAAGAAGAAAAAAGAAGTTGGGAAAAGAAAGAATAGTAAGAGAATTAAAGGTAACAATAAAATTTGAAATAATAATAAAACTGATTATATATATATAAGGTTGTTAGGGATCAGAATCAACCTCATCCCAACATTTTATTAAAGAAAAGAGAAAGAGAACAAAAGAAAAAAGAAAACAAAAGAAGAAAACAGATCAGCAGAACCTAAAAGAAGGTCTACTACAAAAATCATTGAAAATAAAGGAATTGCAAAAATTTGAAGTGGTCCACCACCATATAGTAGAGACGATATTAGGCATTTTGAATGCTAAACTATCTACAACTTGGTTACTTTCTCGATAAATATGAGTGACCACAAAGTCCATATAAGGGATTAAGCTCAAACACCTATCCCAATCGGGGTGCTAACGCAAATGAACCTTATGAGACCTAGAACGAAGGATATCCACTACAAAAGTCGAATCACTCTCCAACCATAACCTACGCCAGCCAAAAGTCCAAGCATAATCAATAGCGCGGATGGCAGCATCCAATTCAGCCTAAAAAACAAATCAGACACCAAGATAAATAGCAAAGCAACCTTTAACGAAACCTATGCACAACCAACAAGTCTAGGACTACCAAAAATAGCTCCATCCATGTTAACCTCAAGATAGCTCGGCGAGGGAGGGCGCCAATTAACCTCTAAAATGTGAGGATCCTTGGAAGGATGACCAGAAACATGAAACCATTGAAGAGTCTGAAGTTTATCCATTGAATTCTTTATAGTGCCACACTAAAGAGAGTCAGCCTCGTGAACGGAATGTCAAATCAAGGAAAGAGCATTGGCAAAAATAGGCTTGCCACCCTCAAAGGTAGCTTGATTCTGGAAGAACCACACCACCCAGAAAACTGTGATAATAGAAGCCCTACTAGAGAGCTTTCAGTTGGGAGCTAATGATAACCGTTATCGCCTCATGCCAATGTAGGGAAAAATAAACAAATAAAAGTGTTACACGCAGCGGAAGCGATACTAAAGACGATTTAGTGACTTTTAAAATTTTTCCTTTATGAACCTTAAACCCTTTTAATCAATAAACATGCATATATATCAACAAAAGTAAATTACCTCTTGTCGCGTGATCCGATTGACTTACGTCGATGGTAATCCGCAAGACCTTCAATCCGAGCACGAACGTGGATCACCTAGGAGCGTGGTCTCCCTTTCCTTTGAATTGCAAACCTGTGAATGGACCAAACAAATACTTTCTTTTCTTTGTTAGTCACAAAACAATCAAAAGAATGTCAAAATTATTCCGGTCACTTTTGAGTTCACAATCTTATGATCGAAACTCGCGTGAACCTAGATCGATATCGTATACACAAGCTTATTGATGTTTAAGCAATTGTATACTATCAAAGAATAATTTTTCACTCCTTTTTGTCTCTCTAGAATAAAAACTCTCTTAGAATTAAGAAGAAGAAGAAAGAAAATAAAAACTCAAGCACCAATTAATTGATGTGGCCGAACCCTATAAGAACATATATATAGGTTGGCCGAATTTTTCTTCTTTTTCCTTTAGGGTTGCCGAATTCTATGTAGTATCTAATTAGGGTTGGCCGAATTTCATCATGTCACTTATATAGGGTGACTGAAATTCAACCCTAATTCTTTTTAACTTTATAGACTTCAAACCCTAATCCAACTCTTTTATTTTTATTCTTTTATTTGACTTAAATAAAAATAATAATACTAATTTATTTATTTACTTATCAAACAAGTCTTTTACTTTTAGGAAAGATTTGTTTCTTTAATTAAACAATTAATCAATAAATCAATTAATTCTTATTTAATTAAAACAAATGAAACAAAATAATATTTTTAGGTCAAAACCTTAACCTAGCCGCCCCACTTATATATAAGATGGGCCTAATATTATTTTCCTATTTCATTTAATCCATTGGACTTTAAATAAAAAAGCCCACATGTGAACCAGACCCATTCTTACTAAAAGAAACAAGCCCACATGTCTTTCATTAATATATTAATAT
Source organism: Acer negundo (assembly GCA_035582765.1). Taxonomy (NCBI): domain Eukaryota; kingdom Viridiplantae; phylum Streptophyta; class Magnoliopsida; order Sapindales; family Sapindaceae; genus Acer; species Acer negundo. Next base: position 19,389,301 of record CM069231.1, on the reverse strand, counting down.
AATTGAGCAGCCCATTACTTAAATAATGTGCAAATTATATTCTTAATATATTAAATGCAATTCTAGATGGACCCTTAAATTGGTCCGGTAGAATATATCAAGTGATCCATGCAAGTCCGTGTGGATTGGGGATCTTGGCGGGCCATCTAAATTTAAGCTTCAATAGACATAACCTAATCACAATCAACAAATGATTCACTTAGGTCCGATCCATTAATTTTAACTCATTCCACTAAAGAGCTAAAACTGAACTCTTAAATAAAGATAGAAAAGGAAGATGCTCCTCATTCATACCCTAGACAATCATATTGGAGATAGTGTATCCTCGTGATTAATATCAGTAATCGCCAAGAGTTCATAGACCGCCTATAACTCTCCAAGTTACCATATTTACTCATATGACCACGTTTTGAACTTGGATATTTTGACTTGTCCAGAAGCCATGTTTTCAATAGACACTATTGAAAACTCAACGTTGAGATTTAATATCCAATTACCTCAAAACATCCATATGATGATATTATACTCTCATTTAATTAAATGGAGCCACGATGTCCATATCTATAAATGAAGTCCTCTATCGATTAACAAATGAATATCACCAAACTATCGAGGATAGACTATGCGATATAATCGTACTCATTGATAACTCAAATGATATCACTTGCAACCATAAGTCCATCATTTATCTCAGGATTAAGATAGACTCTCCGATTGTCCTGATAATGAAAAGACTATTATCTATTGACGGTTCTAGATAAAGCTTTTCATTGTGATCCAGTTCAATGCACCCAGTGCACTAGATCCTTTTGCTCGAAGACACTCCGATGATTTTAGACTCATCATATCTCATTTGATCCCACTCAAATGCTAGCAAAAGAATTCTACAACTTTAACAAGATAAAGGTGCCCAACCTTTAACTTAAGTTGTGAACAATATTCAAGACTAACTAAAGAATTGTGTCTACCACATACATATCCAGATGTACGAACAATTCTTCTTTTCCCATAGTCTTTAGACCTTATGATTATTTACTTTGACAATTATAATACAAACTATAAATGCTATACGATTTGTTAAACCAGAAATCACTTTATTAATATGAAAAAGATTGTTAATTACAACATTACACTCTTGCTATTGAGCATAATCCTAACAATCTCCCACTTGCGCTATAGCAAATGTGTCATATCTCTCAAGCCCATATTCTCTAGATGCCCATCGAAACTCTTCTGAGGTAGAGCCTTTGTGAAGGGATCCGCTAGATTTTCTGCTGACGCGATTTTGGTAATCGTCACGTCACCTCTTTGAACAATCTCCCTTAAAAGATGATACTTTCTTTCAATGTGTTTACCTCTCTTGTGACTTCTTGGTTCTTTCGAATTAGCCACTGCTCCACTGTTGTCACAGTAGATAGTGATCTGCATATTCGCACTAGGAACCACTTCTAAGTCAATCAAGAATTGGCGGAGCCAAACAGCCTCTTTGGCAGCTTCGCATGCAGCAACATACTCAGCTTCCATGGTGGAATCAGCAATACAAGATTGCTTGATACTCCTCCATATAACTGCTCCTCCTCCAATAGTAAACACAGCCCCTGATGTGGATTTTCTGGAGTCAGAATCTGATTGGAAATCAGAATCTGTATACCCAACGGGAACCAAATCCCCTCCAGAGTATACAAGCATATTATCTCTCGTTCTCTTAAGATACTTGAAAATATGCTTGACTGCCGTCCAGTGATCAGGTCCAGGTTTCGATTGAAACCTGCTAACTATGCCAACAGCAAAACAAATATCTGGTCTAGTACAGAGCATTGCATACATGAGACTTCCAACTGCCGAGGCATATGGAACTCTACTCATGAATTGCTCTTCATGCTCATTCTTAGGAACTTGTTCCTTAGAAAGCTTGATTCCATGTCTGAAAGGTAACATACCTTTCTTGGAATCCTGCATGGAAAACCTAGACAAGATTTTGTCTATGTATGAAGCTTGGGATAATGCAATCGTTCTATTCTTTCTATCCCTTATTACTTGGATACCTAGAATAAAACTTGCTTCTCCTAAGTCCTTCATATCAAATTGTTTTGCTAACCATTCTTTTACTTGATGTTAATACACCTACATCGTTTCCAATGAGTAGTATATCATCAACATAAAGAATCAGGAAAACCAACTTGTCGCCTTTAATCCTTTTGTATACACAAGGTTCGTCAGGATTCTGAATAAATCCAAAACCTTTGACAGCTTGATCAAACCTTATGTTCCAGGATCTGGATGCTTGCTTTAATCCATATATGGATTTCTGCAACTTGCATACCTTATCCACTTGGCCCTTTTCAATGAATCCCTCTGGTTGCATCATGTAGATGCTTTCGTCAAGACTTCCATTTAGGAAAGCTGTCTTGACGTCCATTTGCCAAATCTCTAAATCTAAAGATGCTGCAATGGATAAGAGTATCCTAATGGATTTAAGCATGGCCACAGGAGAGAAGGTTTCCTCGTAATCGATACCTTCTTTCTGTGTATACCCTTTAGCTACCAATCTAGCATTAAAGGTTTCCACCTTTCCATCCATACCTCTTTTCCTCTTGTATACCCACTTGCACCCAATGGGTTTTATCCCTTTAGGCAAGTCTACAAGGGACCAGACTTTGTTATCGAACATAGATTCAATCTCGGATTGCATTGCCTTTTGCCAATGGCGACTATCAACATCCTCCATAGCTTCCTTGTACGTATAGGGATCATCGTCGTCCGGGAGATTCTCCACTGATTCTCCCAGACCGATGTATCTTTCGGGTTGTGTTCTAACCCTCCCACTACGACGAGGAATGGTAGGTTGTTGATCTTGTGTTGGATCGGAACTTACAATTGGGTTAGGTTGTGCAACCTCTCGTGGAATCGTATCTCCTGACATCTCATTCAGGACAATTCTACTTCTAGGCACAAAATCATTCATATAGTCCTTTTCCAGAAATTTAGCATTTGTCGAAACAAATACTTTAAGATCTGAAGGACTATAGAAATAATATCCTTTAGTTTCTTTTGGATACCCTACAAATATACATGTTTCTGAACGGGACTCCATCTTTTCTGTCTTTCCTTTTAACACATGCGCAGGACAACCAAATATCCTTAAGTGTTGTAAACTAGGCTTGCGCCCAGTCCACAACTCATGCGGTGTTTTAGGAACAGACTTAGATGGTACATCGTTTAGAATGTATATAGCAGTTTGTAAAGCATATCCCCAAAAAGAAATAGGAAGCGTTGAATAACTCAACATAGACCTAACCATATCCAAAAGAGTTCTATTTCTCCTTTCTGCTACCCCATTCTGTTGAGGTGTACCTGGTGCAGAAAACTGAGAAACTATCCCATTATCAATAAGATATTGCTGAAACTCACCAGATAGATATTCTCCACCACGATCAGATCTCAAGATTTTTATGTGTTTCTCAAGCTGATTTTCCACTTCAGCTTTGAATGCTTTGAACATGTCAAAAGCATCCGACTTATGTCTCATGAGATACACATAACCAAATCTTGAGTAATCATCCGTGAAGGTGATGAAGTACTCATATCCACCTCTAGCTTGAATGCTCATAGGTCCACATACATCAGTGTGTATCAATCCTAAACATTCAGTGGCTCTTGCACCTTTGGCAGAGAACGTCCTTTTGGTCATTTTACCTTCCAAACAAGATTCACAAGTTGGTAGATCATCAACCTTTAAGTCACTTAAAGGTCCGTCACTTACCAATCTTTTAATCCTATTAAGGTTAATATGACCTAAGCGTAAATGCCAAAGGTAGGTTTCATCTGTTAATAATTTTACTCTTTTATGATTAGGTTCCGTTATTTCTGTGTCTAACGAGTGAGAGATATTTCTATGCAAAAAGTATAGACCGTTTTCCAATGTACCTTGGCAAATAATTTTGTCATTCTTACTAATAATAAAAACTTTATTAAAAGTAACCGAATATCCAAATTTATTCAAACAAGAAACTGAAATTAAATTCCTCTTGAATTGAGGTACATAATAAACGTCTATTAAATCTAAATGCCTTCTAGAATCCAAATAAACTCTAATATCTCCCACTGCACTTGCAGACACTAACGTTCCGTTGCCCAAGCGCAAATTGATTTCATTCTTACTCAGCTTTCTCCTTTCTTGAAACCCCTGCAAGGAATAACAAACATGATTAGTGGCTCCTGAGTCTATGATCCAAGAATCTGTAGAATCAGCCAAAAAACATGTTTCTAGATAATTCAAATTACCTTCTTCCTTCTTGTTCTGGGACTTTGGGCAATTTCTCTTCCAATGTCCCTTTTCACCACAAAGGAAGCATTTCCCTTTGATCTTGGTTACTTTCTTGGTCTCCTTCTTGATAGGCCCAAGTTGCTTTTTCTTCTGTTGTTTCTTGACCTTTTGACGGGCCTTAACAGTAGCAACTTTACCAACCATATGAATCTCTTGACCTTTGCCTTTCACAAGGATCTTTTCAGCACTTTGAACATCTTGCATCAGGCCTTGTAAGGTGTATTCCTTTTTGTTCAAAGTGTAGTCCAATTTGAACTGATCAAAGGAATCTGACAATGAATTGACAACCATATCAATCTTTGTCTCACCATCTATCTCAGCGCCATGCAGTTCAGCAATGTTGAGATGTGCTATGACTTTCATCATGTGATCTTTCACAGCCTGTCCAGGTTTCATCCTAAGATTCATAAAAGCAGTCACTGCCTCTCTCTTAGTCGTCCTAGACTTCATAGCAAACATCTCCTCTAGAGACATCATTATATCAGCAGCGGACTCCATTCCTTCATGCTGCTGTTGCAACACGTCGGAGATAGTGGCCATAATGTAACATTTTGCCATATCATCTGAAGTCTTCCACTGCTCATACTCATCTCTACACATTATGCTAGATTCATTATTAGGAGCAGGTGGTTTAGGAGTAGTTAGAACAAACTTATGTTTTTCACTTTGCAGTAACAACCCAATTTTCCTTTTCCATGTGACATAATTATCTCCAGTTAAAGTGTTATCTTTCAGGATGTTCATAAGTGATGGGGTCATGATTTCTGAATAAAACAAAACATATATAAGTAAATAATCATGATAAAGCACTTTTAAATATTTATCTTGAATTAAATAAATAACTCAATCATAAAATTCAACGGTGATCTAACACCCATAAATGTTACGCCTCCTTTGGGAGTTCGCACCATTTACTAGTTAGACTAGGTCCCACCTAATTGTTAACATAACAACCAGCGTTTTCAATTTTAGCCTTGCAATTTTACTGACAAGAACTCTTGGGAGGATATCAATAAAATTACATTGAGTGTGTTACCAAGATATCGACCCTCAATTTTCTCTCACGAAAATCCCTCCTTGGGGAGTAGATCTCGTTTGAGTCCATTGTCTAGTCTATCCTTGTAAGGAAGTATGTTGCTAAATTCCATTCATGGACGCCCCTTGGGGGGATTACCAATAAATAATAAAGCTCAACTAACCTTGGAGGCCATAGGTGTTACCAAAACACCTTCTCCCACTCAATTATTTAAGGCGTGTGATTAAATCCCATAGAATGATTTACCGAGTTATCTAGATGCCAATTTAGATACCTAAATCATTCAATGCATGTTCATACCAAAAGAGATATATGCGTGGCACTCCTATTCTATATGTCATGTTATCATACAATAACAAATATTGTAATATTTAAGCATAAATTAAATAGCAACAATTTTGGCCCATCCTAGAAAAACAAGTAAATTACAATTTGTAAGGAATACAAGATCTTCAGGTGGCCCATCAACCATACGCTCATCCTTCGGCCTTCTCCCATGGGCGAGCGCAGCCCACAACCCCACAAAGGGGCTGCCTTACGCAGCCCATAAGGCCAAACAAGGCTGCCATGCGCAGCCCACCAAAGTTTGGGCTTGTCATGTGCAGCCCAATCCACTCCTAGGGTGCGCACGGTGCTCGTACTTGGTTCCGGTTGCTTCGTTTTGCTTCGTGTCTTCGAATCTCCAAGACCTAAATATATTACGGCAGTATATATATAATAAATACTGCAGTATTAATTTTTTTTTTTTTTTATTCACTGCAGTATTTTTACAAACCAAAAACTGCACATACTAAAAATAAATAAAAAAAACTGCAGTAACCCTAAAAAAATACTGCACATATATATAAAAAAAAATAAAACCTAGCAATCTACCAAGAAGGAATTATGGCGATAATAGACCACCCTTCTTGTTACAACTCCGAAACAAAAATTACATTGAAAATCTAGGGCCAAAATCGAGCAATAACAAACCACATAAAATATATATAAATCCATACATCACATGTAATTATATATTTGAATACCTAGAGTGCCATCTCTTTCTAAACATGCATAATCACAATAAAAAGAAATAGATCCACGTATATATACGTTAATTAATTAAAAGGGTTCAACCTAGGCTCTGATACCAGTTGTAGGGAAAAATAAACAAATAAAAGTGTTACACGCAGCGGAAGCGATACTAAAGACGATTTAGTGACTTTTAAAATTTTTCCTTTATGAACCTTAAACCCTTTTAATCAATAAACATGCATATATATCAACAAAAGTAAATTACCTCTTGTCGCGTGATCCGATTGACTTACGTCGATGGTAATCCGCAAGACCTTCAATCCGAGCACGAACGTGGATCACCTAGGAGCGTGGTCTCCCTTTCCTTTGAATTGCAAACCTGTGAATGGACCAAACAAATACTTTCTTTTCTTTGTTAGTCACAAAACAATCAAAAGAATGTCAAAATTATTCCGGTCACTTTTGAGTTCACAATCTTATGATCGAAACTCGCGTGAACCTAGATCGATATCGTATACACAAGCTTATTGATGTTTAAGCAATTGTATACTATCAAAGAATAATTTTTCACTCCTTTTTGTCTCTCTAGAATAAAAACTCTCTTAGAATTAAGAAGAAGAAGAAAGAAAATAAAAACTCAAGCACCAATTAATTGATGTGGCCGAACCCTATAAGAACATATATATAGGTTGGCCGAATTTTTCTTCTTTTTCCTTTAGGGTTGCCGAATTCTATGTAGTATCTAATTAGGGTTGGCCGAATTTCATCATGTCACTTATATAGGGTGACTGAAATTCAACCCTAATTCTTTTTAACTTTATAGACTTCAAACCCTAATCCAACTCTTTTATTTTTATTCTTTTATTTGACTAAATAAAAAAAGACTCCTTATTTGATTAAATAAATAATACTAATTTATTTATTTACTTATCAAACAAGTCTTTTACTTTTAGGAAAGATTTGTTTCTTTAATTAAACAATTAATCAATAAATCAATTAATTCTTATTTAATTAAAACAAATGAAACAAAATAATATTTTTAGGTCAAAACCTTAACCTAGCCGCCCCACTTATATATAAGATGGGCCTAATATTATTTTCCTATTTCATTTAATCCATTGGACTTTAAATAAAAAAGCCCACATGTGAACCAGACCCATTCTTACTAAAAGAAACAAGCCCACATGTCTTTCATTAATATATTAATATAATTGAGCAGCCCATTACTTAAATAATGTGCAAATTATATTCTTAATATATTAAATGCAATTCTAGATGGACCCTTAAATTGGTCCGGTAGAATATATCAAGTGATCCATGCAAGTCCGTGTGGATTGGGGATCTTGGCGGGCCATCTAAATTTAAGCTTCAATAGACATAACCTAATCACAATCAACAAATGATTCACTTAGGTCCGATCCATTAATTTTAACTCATTCCACTAAAGAGCTAAAACTGAACTCTTAAATAAAGATAGAAAAGGAAGATGCTCCTCATTCATACCCTAGACAATCATATTGGAGATAGTGTATCCTCGTGATTAATATCAGTAATCGCCAAGAGTTCATAGACCGCCTATAACTCTCCAAGTTACCATATTTACTCATATGACCACGTTTTGAACTTGGATATTTTGACTTGTCCAGAAGCCATGTTTTCAATAGACACTATCGAAAACTCAACGTTGAGATTTAATATCCAATTACCTCAAAACATCCATATGATGATATTATACTCTCATTTAATTAAATGGAGCCACGATGTCCATATCTATAAATGAAGTCCTCTATCGATTAACAAATGAATATCACCAAACTATCGAGGATAGACTATGCGATATAATCGTACTCATTGATAACTCAAATGATATCACTTGCAACCATAAGTCCATCATTTATCTCAGGATTAAGATAGACTCTCCGATTGTCCTGATAATGAAAAGACTATTATCTATTGACGGTTCTAGATAAAGCTTTTCATTGTGATCCAGTTCAATGCACCCAGTGCACTAGATCCTTTTGCTCGAAGACACTCCGATGATTTTAGACTCATCATATCTCATTTGATCCCACTCAAATGCTAGCAAAAGAATTCTACAACTTTAACAAGATAAAGGTGCCCAACCTTTAACTTAAGTTGTGAACAATATTCAAGACTAACTAAAGAATTGTGTCTACCACATACATATCCAGATGTACGAACAATTCTTCTTTTCCCATAGTCTTTAGACCTTATGATTATTTACTTTGACAATTATAATACAAACTATAAATGCTATACGATTTGTTAAACCAGAAATCACTTTATTAATATGAAAAAGATTGTTAATTACAACATTACACTCTTGCTATTGAGCATAATCCTAACAGCCAAAGGTCTAAACAAGTATCATCAAACTTAAGCTTATAACCAAATGTAAAGGATACAACATCCCATAACCCACGAACAAAAGGACAGTCAAGAAACAGATATTTTAAGTCTTCCTCTACAACATAACAAAACCGACAACAAGATAGGGAAATATAACCTCTAGCACGCAGCACATTGTCCGTAGGAATCTTACCATGAAACAAGTGCCAAATGAGGATAGAGCGAGATGGAGGAATAAAAGACACTCAAATATGCTTACCCCAAAAAACAGAACTCCTAACCTTAGAAAGAGAATCATAAGCCAATTTACAAGAAACAACATCATCTAGGGAACAAGTCCAAACTAACGAGTCTAGATCAATGCTTACCACCACCTTCTCAATCTCAGAATCAACATCCAGGTGAAAAGCATGAAAAGAAGCAGGAATATCCCAACCCATAGCATCTGAGTAAATATAACCCACAAAAGAATCTAAAGGAGGTTGTAACGATGACCTATCCTCAACCAGATCAATCAACGGATATCCCAACTAGTTATCCGTCCAAAAACGAACTTTAGAGTGACTACCAACCAGCCACCTAGACTCAATCATTAGGGGTGTATAATGCAATTTTAGACCTAGCCAAATAGAAGAAACAACATACGACATTCTAGGTTTGTGATCCTGGGTGAAAAAACGAGCCCGAAGATAAGTGAAAACGAAGGACTCCTCAATCAACATCCTCTATGTGAACTTCTTAAGCATGACCTTGTTAAGAATACTAAGGTCTTTAACACTAAGACCACCACTATCCTTACATTTCAAGCAAGACTTCCAAGCAACTTGGACAAATTTACGACCATCAATCGAACCAGTCAAAAAAAAATTACGAACAGCAACATTTAAATCTTTCAAAAGAGATAAAGCCAATGATAAACTTGAAATGAATGTAGGAAGGAACCCATAATCACTGAATTAATAAGACATAACATGCCTGCCATTAAAAGAGAGAAACCCTTCCATGATTCCAATTTGCTTTTAATTTTATCAGCACATAGGATCAACCATCGACATTTAAGCGTACCAATGAAAAAAGGGACCCCTAAATAAGTCATTGAATCACCGGCCTTATGCATCCTAGAAAATGGCAAAAAATTAGTAATTCGAGGCCCAAAGATGCCTCTGTCAAAGAATATGGAAGATTTTTCTCAATTAACTCGTTGACTTGAGAGAAAGCCATAAAGTGCAAAAGTATCTAAAATCACTCGCAAATTCTGATGAGAAGCCTGACAAAAGAGGATAACATCATCATCATAGAGAAAATGTGAAAGGGTACGCATCCCAATTGGAGAAGAGATAGAAATCATAGAGCCCAAGTTTACTAGATGCGTAAGATATCTGCTCAAAAAATCTTCTACCAAACAAAAAAATGGGGGGGGGAGAGAGGATCACCTTGTCGCATACCATGGGAATAGGAGAAATAACCCTAGGGGGAACCATTAATAAGAATTGAGATCCTAGCAGAATCAAAAATAGTTGCAATCCAACTAATAAAACTCTTAGAGAAGCCAAAACACCGAAGGACTTCGAAGAGATAAGGTTAGCTAATAGAATCAAAAGCCTTACGAATGTCTATTTTTATATCCAAGTGCCCACCGCGACTACCATTACTCAACACATTAAAACATTCAGAAGCACTGGCAATACAATCTCCATTTTGACGACACCTAATAAAACCAAATTGATTGGGGAGATAATGTGGGAGCAAACTTTGGCCTAGCGGTCAGCAATAATCTTAGTGATAACCTTAAACAGGAAATTAACAAGAGCAGTCGGGCTTGATCGACTAGGAGAGCATTTGGAATCTTCAGAGTAAGGACCAAGAAATTAGAATTCAAATCCGAAAAAACTAGACCAGTGTGAAAACATCCTGCACATCTAAAATCACATAATGTCCCACAATTTTCCAACAATGAGAATAAAATCTACCCGAGAAACCAACATGACCAAGAGCACTCAAAGGATCCATGGTAAAAATCGTACTTCTCAATTCATCAAAATAGGGAATACTTAGAATCGAAACATTCTCATTAACAGTAACCAATGAAGGACATGCTCTCGAATTATAGAGAAGTCAAAATTATCGTTGCTAGGATCCGAAAAAAGATGCTGATAAAATGAGGAAATATGCTCACCAATTTCAGTTGGATTATAAGAAATATTATCATCAATTTGAATAGAGGAAAGGGACTTTTTCCCCCTCTACGCTTATGAAGTGAGTGAAAAAAATTAGAATTTTGATCACCATTAGCAAGCCACCTGACTCTACTTTTCTCTTTTAGAAAAATCTCTTGTTGTTTTAGAACACTATCCAAATCTGTAAGAGCGACAGTCTTAAGACGAAAAAGATCATGTGAAAAACCTTCAGAACCATCCTGCCCTAAATAAGTATCACCTTATTATTCGCATTAGTGACATGCAAGGCAATATCCCCAAACACCTCCCAATTTCACTTCCTTAGGGCCTATTTAACAGCTTTAACTTCTGAACAACAACCCCAGTACCACTCTTAGCAATAGTGGATGACCAGACCGATCTAACCAAATCAAGGAAGGAAGGAAGGAAGGAAGGAAGGAAGGAAGGAAGGAAGGAAAGAAAGATGAGAAACCCACATACCTTGAAACGTGAAGGGCTGTGGACCCGGTGAAACACCCACAAAACAAGAAATCAATAAAGGATGATGATCAGAATGAGATCTAGGCAAGGTAACACAAACTATCTGTGACCAGGCATCCAAAAAGGAATGAGAACATATAACTTTGTCTAATCGAGAAAGAGCCATACCACACCTACCCCTACCGATCCGGGTATGAAAAACTCCTTTCGTTTCAATGTCAACAAGATCACAAACCGTCAAAGCAGCTCAAAAATCATCACAAGAGATAGTAGAAATGTTACCAGTGGTCTCGTGAGCCCCTGGAGCCGAGTTGAAATCCCCAAGTACAAATCATGGATCATCCGAACTAGAAATGTCCATAAGTGAGCTCCAAAGAGATCTATGGGTGATGTAGCGTACACTAACATAAATAAAAGAGATCTGATGGGCAACCCCACATAAATTAGCAGAAACAGTAACATGTCGAGAATGAGACAAAACAATAGTAGCATCCTGAAAAGCGATAGACCCAAAAATCCACATACTAGGAGTACCTCTAGCATTAACACCAATAAAGTGCATCCCTATAGAGCGCCAAAAAGTAGGAGCAATCAAATCAAAAGCACACAACGGTTCAGCAATGCAAACAAGATTCAGTCTATGACGAAAACAAAAATCTTTCAAAGTACATTGGGTATCCTCGTTTGCAATACCTCTACAGTTCCAATAAAGGACAATGATTTATGTAGCAATTTATTCTTAGCAGCCTTAGTCTTGGGCAAAACAACACTAGCAACCTGTTTTTTATTCTTATTACCTTTTTTAGCGGTAACCTCTTTCCAACCCGAATCTTCCGATTGATTTGCCTAAGAGACTCCACCATGAATACCTATGATGTCTAAAGTTACGGGATTGCTGAATTTTGATTTGGTGCCTTCACTATCAGTGTCAGAATTAACTTCACCCTCAAGAGAGTGAAAAAATGACTCTACCATGTGAGGATCTATCAAGGGTTCCATATGAGCAACAATAGGATCTATCATGGCATCAACATCTACATGCTTAGTGTGTAATGGGTTTGTGGAATCATCCAAATGAACAGTGTTTTTCAAGGCCTCTCCTTATCCAATAGGGATGATTGCCCTAAGCGAACTGGAAGAACCAGTGATCGCGCTTTAGATGTTCACATTTAACACTCCCTTACTTAGTCTTTATAACCGTTTTTCGAGCCTTTTGGTGTTTAATGTTGTAAATAAGTGTTTTTTAGGTATTTCAGCTTATCAGGGGTATTTTAGACCAAACTAAAGATAGTATCAAAATATGGGCAAAAGAGGGCAATTACGTAATTATGGAGAATCAGGGGTCAAAGTGAAAATCTGGAGAAATTATGGCAGATTATGTGATTACTAAAGAGTTAAGGGGTACAAACTGTTATTTACCAGCCAAAATGCCACGTCATAAGTGAAACGCAACGTTTTAACGATGTTGCTGATACAAGTGTAACGTCATGTCTTCAACCTCCAACCAGGCATAGCAGACACACGGACCCGACCTGAAGACCCGTTAGACCCGGCTGTTGATCTGACTCCTTTTCGGCCATTTTACCAACAGTTTTCTGCCCAGATTGGTAGTCTACCTTCCTCTGGTCACAATGGACCCACTTTCAGGCTCCCATGCAAAGGTTTTCTCTCACCTTCATTTCCTCCAAACTCTATGGAAATGCAAGCCTGCAAACTCTCCCCAACAGCCTTATACCTGCGAACAACATGTCCAAACTCATGAGAACTCTGTGAGTTCATGCCAAGAGAAGATCTCACGAGGCAGAAAGGCTCAACTAGCGGCCAACCTTCGTATTTCACTGCAACCTTCATTCGGCAGGAACAAACCCGCAAGCCAGAGTGAACCAACCCGCAGGAACACCTCCAACTGATGTCTACTCGTCCCATTTTACTCTCCCATCAACACTTGCCTCTCCCATTACCTAATCTTGTTGAACACACCTTATAACCATATAAGGCACACCTAGATAACTTACCTTGGAGTACTTACTTACATTAGAATTAAATTTAGTTAGTCTTTAGTTTTAGAATCTTAGATAGAGAAGAACTCTATCACTTAGTTTTAGTTCTTAGTATTTTCCCATCACTTTCTAGGTATCCAAACACCACTTTTAGTTACTTAGACTTGATCCTTTGAAGTTGCTCTAGAAGGATATTGTGCTTGGATTGTAAGGAGGAGTTATCTTGGCTAAGAAACTAATCCAAATGGGTTTGCTTAGCTCTTCTTTTGTATTTTCTTGTTTATGTACTTCTATGTGTAACTAAACCCTTTTGTTAGGGGATTGATGTAACTCTTGTAATTAAACCATTGATTAAATCAATCCATTTATTGTTTCACTCTCTAAGGCTTTGTATGTATTATGAACTATAATGATATGTGGATGTTGTATCTTGCATATACATCTAATTGTACACACTTGGTAGTTGATATTCATGCATAAAGTGTCCATAATGTGTATGAACTTTTCACTCTCCATTTTATAGAGATTTCCCTAAGTAATTCATAACTTTGGTTAATTAGAGAATCTCTATTACTATTCCGAAATTAATCACTTATCTATGATTTTAGATTATGTGTAAGATGATGAATTTGGTGCTTTATATTATTGATAATGAAATGCATGCCTTAGAATGGTTGTGAATGTGCTTAATGAATGATTGGTTTATGAAATGGTGGTTACTTGAATGATTCAATCCCCTAACATCTTTTAATCTAACTTAATCTCATATTGTTATAGTAGATTAGGTAATTTAGTTCATTGCAAGCTTAGTATAATTGATTTCGATAGCCTTAATTAGTGAACTTGTTAGAAATTATAAACCGATAATCAATGATAACCTAGAGCTTACTTGTTAGCTAATCCACCTCCTCGTGGGAACAACCACCCTTACTAGTGTACTTTTACTACTCGTACGACTTGTACACTTGCGATGGGTGAACCACCAGCGTGCCCTTTTAATTCCCGTTGTAGTTTAGTTGCTTAGCATCCTTGACCTAGGATCCGCTTGGCTTTAGTTATCCTCATTAGTGTAATTTAATTAGAACCAGTTCGGGAATGTCAGGCAGCCAAGTCTAGAGTTGTCTTGTTTGGAAGAGAGGTTGTAGTATCATTGGGTTTAGTTTCGTTGGCTTTGTCATTTATAACTGATTTGATAGTCTCAAAGACTTGAGAAATCAGAACATCTCTGGACTTGTGTTTCAGCCGGTACTCTTGTCGAATTCTAGATCTTCCTCTTTCTAGATTCTTTTCTTCTAGCTCGGTAGTGAAAGTTGTTGTAAATCAGGTCGCATAATGACCTAAGGCAACCGTATGATCAATAGAGCAATAAACCGAGTAGAAACCTGGAACATTCTCAAAATAAAGGGTCGAAAACAAACAATCTTCCCCAACTTCTATCATGATGGAGTCAGACAAAGGTTTAGAAAGGTCAACATCAATCAGTATGAGAGCAAAGTGGCCATAATCACCCTTTAGGGTAACTCTGTCAAACTTTAGAGGAATTCTAATCCCATGTGCCATGTTTGAAAAGATTTGAGGGTGCTAAAAATCCCAAGGTAAATCATAAAATCGCACCCATATTTGAGTATTCGTCGTGCGCTATGTGTTGGGATTAAAATTTTGAGTCTATGGCTAAAGTCTTAGAATTCCAGGTTTCAAAAGAAGTGATCCGATACCCCAAACTCTTGCTTTATCTTCCTCATAATTCAAAAGAATTTAAAAGAATCCCCATCCAAGAGAGATGAGACGCCATTGAGAATTTAATTTCCAAATAGATTGAAGTTTTTCTTTGAGAGCCAATATCTTCCACGGTTCCTCTCCCTTTGACAAGACAACTAGACCGATAAGAGAATAATTGCAAAGTTTCAACCGTTCTTCATAAGCTTTCGGGTTGACTTTGACTGCAACATAATCACCTTTTTTCTTCGGATCCGAAGAAACCGGAGCAATGGCGGAGGAGATTGCTTAGGTATAAGATTTCATTACTGGTCTGGGATTCAAAAGTTCATCCATGTGAGAGTCTGTTTGGATTGAAAGGACTCTATCCCACGATTTAAGCTTTGGAAAGATATTTGAAACAAATATGCCGGTGTGCCTAATATTATCTAGGGGTGAATTAGATTTTAATCAAGTCATATTACCAATTTTTCTTGATTAATCAATATTCAATAAAAAGCCCCAATCTAGTCAAAAACAAAATTAATAGTGTGGAAATTAAATGACACTTGATTTTTTAACTGGAAACCTTCAATAAGGAAAAACCATGGGCTAGTTTGTGCGCCACACTCGATCTTTGAATCCACTATTTGTATTGGTGTTTACAACCTAGGTTGACCACATCAAACCTTACACGGTCACTAGCCCACCATTACTACCCAACGGGCCTTTAATAGCAAACCTAGATCAATTTGCTGGTGGACTAAGCAACCTTAGCTACAAGATTTAGTTCTCACTAAAGAGATCAACAACCTAAGTGAATATCATGATATTCAAATATTTAATTAATGCTAGGTTACACTAAAATCTTATCTATGATGAAAGATGACAATAATCACAATCCAAGATATCAATATTGCTATTGATATGGCATACATCATAGCTATCAAAGATAAAATAATCCTAGATGTTATAGCTATCAAAATACAACTCACAATCAAACAATACAACAATCTCAATCTTCTATTTAGAATATTATCTAAAAGCATACAAGTTATAAAAGAGATTAATTGCTAAGTACAAACTCTATAATGAATGAATATAGTGTTCAACTCACCAAACTATGTGTGTTGAAGAAGACCTATGCTTAGATGCATCTTAGATGATCCTAGTTGATGCTTAAATGAAGTTTCATGAACATGGAAATGAGTTTAGAGAATTAAAGAAGCAATCTTAGTGCCTTTTCTCTCAAGTCTCTCTATGTTTCTCTTTAGGGTTCTTAATATGCAAGAGATGAGTTCAGAGAATGAGATAGTGGTATATTTATAAAGAGGAAGAAAAGGATAGGTGAAAAGACAAGTTTGCCATTGAAACGCACCATTAGTGGTTTCTAAACTGTTGAATTGATCCGGAGAGCATCAGGTATCAATGGCGGTTTCATTCGGTGGTTTCAAAACTGACGAATTGAATCCCGAGAGAACAAGGGATCCACTGCAATTTCAAAACCGCCGATCACAACTACAGAAATAAACCTGAGAGATAAAATCAATAAGGTCTAAATGGCAGTTTAGAACGACGGTTGTGGTCGATGATCATAACCGCCGAATCCTTCCAGAGACTTCTAGAATCAAATGGCGGTTTCATTCGACGGTCATGGCCACTGATCAAACCACCATTTCACCAATTTTGGTGAAACCAAAGAAGAAGCCAAGAGCATTCTCCTAAGGCGATCCTCACGCTAAATCAAGCACACCAACATGCAGCGCGGACGTTTTCGAACATACTTTAGGAAATGAATTACTAAACACACTAACAAGATACAACAAAGAAGTGCAAGTGTGAAATATGACATGTGAAGAGAATGCACACAAGAGCAATGAACATATATACAAGTATGGCAAGTGTGTTAGGTTTTTGGTTTGTCTTGTCATATATTCTATATAAAAGCGATGTTTTTCTTGTATTGATTAGTGGTCTTAAGGTTGATGATTTGAAGCTTCAAAGAAAGACTCGGCCACATTTCATGCAAGTTGGTGTTGTTCAATGAGGAATGTGCTTCATCGCACAATAAAGGTAAAATAGACCTCTTTCCTCTTACAAGGCTAAGGCACACACACACTTGACATTCATTTGTGTCCTTGCATAGTTGAACAACATTTATTTAACACTTTCATACACTTGGCAATATATGCTAATGCATTAGATTTAAATTTATACTTATTGGAAAATACATGTTATAGGAATAAGTCTAGGAAACTGTATATGTGTGTGACTTGGTGTTTATTTGTTTTCATTTTATTGTTTTTGGACTTGAACATGATCTCTTATGATTCCGTATTGAGTCCGGGTCATTTCGTTTACTCATTCATTAGGTTTCGAATCCAAACGATGTAGATACACCACTTTGCGTTCTCATTCGTTGAGTTGTCTTCGTCGTCGTTTTTCGAGATGAATTATCAACTTTTTTACAAATTTTTGTAGTCGTCGTTGTTCATGAGGGAGTCATAATTCGTAATCCGAAGATGGATTCAAAATCAGAGTTCGGAGGCCCGAATACGGCCGAAGAACGCAAGCGGAGCGCGAGAGGCCAAGCAAGGCCAACGGCCAAGCTTGGTGGCCATGTGTGCCACATGGCCAACATGGCCTTCTGCCCACATACGCCACACGTGGTTTTGATGTGGCACATGCTGGTTGGCTGCTCCTTTATCTCTCATTCTCTCTTCTTTTTAAATTCCTTCATTCCCTCCCATTCCATTCAAAAAGAAAAAATTAGAATTTCCTAAGTACAGAATTTTCTCTCAACTTTTTCTCATCGTCCAAACACCATAAATTACTCATACAAAGTCAGAATTGAGTGATTTAAGTTGGAGATTGTTCGTATTTTAATCTCTACCTTTTCCAAGTGGTCTTATAGCAGTTTGATTGAGTTTTAGAGTAGTTCTACCTAGAAAACCGTGACAGCTCGTGATTCCTAGGTATTAGTCTTATCATTGAGATTTCTTCTTTTATAACCTTCAATTGGCTTAGAGTTTCTTCTTCTATATGTATGTATATGTATGATGAATGTTATTGAGAAAGATATCTTCATAATCAAACCTAATCAAAAGTCTAATTAGAGACATATCTGAACTAGTTTCTTTGATTCTATGATTTTCACATGTTTGAGAGTTGTATTGTGATTAGTTTGATATCTAAGGTTGTTTGAGACTTGATTGAATCATTTTGATGATAAATGACCTTGAATTTTTTTTTGATCCTATGATTGATGTAATCTAGGATTATTGTATATGTATGTGTTTTTAGAGAAATCTAGGATTTAATTGAGTAATCATTTTATTCTTTCTCTAATTCTTTGGCTAGAATATTCATTGAAATATTTTTATGATTCTAGCATTTTATTGTGTATGTGTATGATATGTTGAATATGTGCTTCATGAATGTGATATATTCAAGTGTTGTTTGTTTGAATGAAACTAGGAGTTTTTATGTTAGGTGTTTTCACTTACTCTAGGTTTAATTCATGTTTTTGCATCTAGACTATTAGACTTGTGTTTCACATGTTTAGGTCTATTTGTGCCATGGAATGTATTAATAACATGTTCTATGTTGAATTGTTTGATTGCATCATTTTGCATTCACATGATCACACTAGGAAGTCCTTGTGAAAGACATGAAATCTTGGTTTGGACGTGATGTTCAGATAGCCAAACAAGAAGTCTTGTTTAGAGTTGGAATGACTCGGATAAGCAAGCAAAAAGTCATGGCTAGGATTGAGAAGGTCCGGATAGCTATGCAATGGAGGCTCTCTAGAGGCATGAGTGCCTTGGATAGAGAGTTGGCTATATTATTGGTAGGCCTAAATGTATGGATGGACATAGACTCCAATAGAGCAGGGTACACGGGATGTGTATGCACTTTTGAGGAATTTCTAATCTTCCATCGATGTTGGTTTGGTATGTTGTCCAATATATGGTGGCTCTGCATCATTGAGAGATTTCATACTTTCCAATAGGGTTTGATAGACATAGACTCTACATGGGTTGGTGATCTATGATTGGTCACTTTGTGGAACTTCTAATTTACCATCCAATATATATATTACCCAATGGTTGTAGTTCAATCCGTGGATGTTTCCTCATTAGAGGTTTTACAACGTTAAAAAATCCCATGTGTTAATTCTTCTTATCTCTCTTTATTACTTGTATATATATGTTTGCTCTTATCTTGTAGTATATTCATCACTTGTGAAGTTTTAGAATCAAGATTTGTTAAGTGTGATTTGTAAATCAATACATATTCGATCATTCTTATATTCTTTATTCTTTTGTATATTATTACTTTGATGTATACCTATATTTGTTAACACTTGTAATTCCTTGAACAATATCATAGTACAAGTATTCTTTGTTGTTGAGATTTTTGTGTTCATTACCTCATGCAACTCCTTATATATGTAGACATTGCTTAAATTGATCACATGATTATATTGTCTATGTATGGATGTTTTGGATTATGTGTTGTATGTAAAGCTACCTTGAGGGACAAACGAATGTTTGTTTCAAGGGATTGAAAAAGGTGTAAAAACCTATTCACCCCCCCTCCCTCTAGGTATGCTTTAAGCGATTTAACTACGTTTGTGTTATTTTCAAAATGTGTATGTTCTATTAAGTCTCTTCAATGAAAACTAAGCACAAGAGATATACCTTTGGAGTGCTTATCAACTTGAGGTCTTAAGTAAGCACTTGAGCTTGATCACCAACACCTAAGCTACCCTTACATTTCAAACCCCAATGGTGGTTTGTCATCGAAATAAACCAATCAAACTTTGAAGAACTTACAAGATCTGATAATTCCATCGAAGTCTTTGGCCTAAATAAACAAACAACTGAACACAAATATCCAGATTATTCAAAAAATTATTTATGAGTTAAAATAGAAACACAAGTCACTAAAAAAATCAAGTCATGGCGAAAGAGGAGTCTGTAGGTGAACGATAACAGGATGGTGAGGCGGCTGCGGGGCGGAGGCAAGGAGGCTGGACGAGATTGTTAGCGGTTTGAAAGCTAAGCGGTAGAACATACCACCCACACGAAATCGAATGGGTGATCGACGAAGTGGCAAGCAATGGTGGAATGGATCTACGAATCGACAGGATCGGTAAAGTGGCGAGCGATGGGATGGCGACAGGGTTGGGGTGGCTTGAGACCGAATGATGGCGACGGATCTTGGTTGAGGTGGTGATATGACGGCGATGGGTAAGGCTTCATTCTTTTTAATTTTTTTTCTTTCAATTAACATAATAATAGTCATAGGTGGTGTGAACTTACAAAAATATAATACAGTATAGTTAAATAAACGATATTGCATTAAGTGAGGTTTATTTACAAATTAGATATTTTTAAAAAATTTTGATGGGTGTTATTATGAAAGGGGTATAGATACAATTATTAAGGGTGTCATTATTGCCACTCAGAATAAATTGTTAACCACCTAAAAAGGCAGGGGTCCAAAGAAGAATTTTCCATTTATCCCAAGATTATTTAAAGTAGGAGGACACTACAAAGGGTATACAGCTACCCAGGAAAAAGCCAGACCGGTATGACCAGATGACCATTCTATGAATTCGGATTAAGACTAGGGCCATCTAGATCCCCAAGTACTAGGAAACATAAAAGTCAAGGTCCTAAAGACCCCACTACTGCATTGTCCTAGTACCCCGCTACTACGTCGACCCAGTATCCCGATACCCCGATACCTTGATATTCTGATACTCAATGAAAACTGGTATCACAGTCCAATAAGATGTGAGATACTTGGATACCTCGATCCGTCTACCAGGCAGTGGGAATCGAGATGAAGAGAAGACTAATAAGGAAGAATGGACCGGTGCACCAAGGAACCATAACCATGCCATAAGAAAGATAGCACATGCCAACATTTAAATACAAGGAAAGTTGACTTCTCCTGCCATATTTAAAGCTCCATTTTAAATGGAATTGGTCAACTTTGTCAAAATCGTCATGGATGAAAACTGAATCACTTGATTATAGGAATCATTCCCACGCCTAAAACATAGCCACCATCAACGTCCCGTTAATTGCTTAATTGATTGATTGATTGATTGTATGAGTAACGAGCAAGAAAAGGGACCTATAAATACTACAAGACTCTCGAAAGAGATGGGATCTGATTTTTAATCCATATCCTTATAGCTTTTCTATTTATCGACTAGCAAGAGATCGCCATCGCCTATTGTGTCAGAAATCACCCACCTAAGCCTTACAAAAAATTGTATCTAAACTATGTGTATTCTCCATTATATCATGTATTGTATCTTGAATGATTAATAAAACAGTGCAATTTCTTCATCTCAATACATATACACTGTGTTAATAGAAATTTGACCCCTTTAACATTTTCCTGCTAACATAAATAAATATTAAAGCTTGCTAGGTTGGCCCACAGGCCTAACTGCGAGGCATGCGGGTCTCACTCTTGAGGCTCAGTTTGGGCCTGCTTGGTACCTAGCCTATTTCTTGGTCGGGCTGGTCAAGCTTGGTCTGTGATCATGCCAAATATGTAGGCCCTCATTTCCGTATCCTTTGTTCCATTTTCATGCGTTTTGGCGTCTCTAATGATTTTTATATGCGTAATTATAGGAAATGGTGCAATGATGGGTTTGGAAGCGTGTTACGGTGATTCTGGCAGAAAAGTGGCAAAAGGAAAAGCAAAAGATCATCAGCAGCCTTATAGTGCGGGTCCAGTGCGGGTCGCAACCGCAGTTCTATCACAACTGGGACCTGATGCATAAAGAAGAGTTAAAGTGCGGGTACAATGTGGGTCATCCAACCGCACTCCACCCGCACTGTTGCCAAATCCTAAGAAGCTATTTTGCACCTGATATTAAAGTGCGGGTAAAGTGTGATCATCCAACCGCACTTCACCCGCACTACAAGCAAATCTAGATAAACTAATTTCACACCTGACATTAAAGTGCGGGTCATGTGCGGTTGATTCAATCGCACTCTGAGCTGAATCCGAGAAGTGGAAATCACATCTGATAATAAAGTGCGGGTCATTCAACTGCACTCCACCCGCATTGTAACACAATCTAGAGAGCTTGATCTACACCTGCTCATTATAGTGCGGGTAAAGTGCGGGTAATCCAACCGCACTCCACCTGCACTCCACGCGCGCCAGATCTCATTTTAAAGCTTAAATGACCTATTTTTGTATGTAATATAAATAGAATGTGATAGATTCATTTTAGAAAGCTTTTACTTAGTTCTTAAGATAACCTAGATCTAGAAACACTCTCACTTTCACTTACATTCTCTATTCAACTTTAAGGAAGATAAGAGATTGAAGCAACTTCAAGGAACGAGATGATCTCCAAGGGTTCTTCCTCTTTCCTTTCTCTTGTTTTCCTAGTTGCAATGAGTAGCTAAATCCCCCATAAGGGGTTGATGGAGTAGTTAGTTGAATATTGGGCTTGTACATAAACTTGATTCTATATATATTCATGTCTTCCTTTCATTGTTCTATTCTTGTTCTTTAATGGTTTTCATGGATTATTTGTACACATCATCTTAGCAAGTTCTCCTTGGTTTATGCATGAGCATTGCATCTAGATATACATGATGTTTAGTTGTATCTTGCTCGAATGAATATACGGAATGTCATGAGCTCCAATTCTTAAACTGCGGTCTCAATCTAACCTCGAACGGGTTTACGGCACTATACATCCTAGGTCGATACTTGTGAGAGGATTAGAAGTCAACACTATACATCCTAGGTTGGCTAATTTGTAATCGGTTGAAAACAACCAACACTATACATCCTAGGTTGGTGGTTTACAACGAATTAGTCCCTAATAGGTGGTCCTCACTATACATCCTAGGTTGATCACTTGATAGGGATAAATAATCGACTCTATACATTCTAGGTCGGTTACCTTTGAATAGACGTGCTTATTTCGAGTTTGTTGCATTGCCCAGTATTTAATTTTGAATTCGTTAACTCCTTAGTTTCCATCATCTATATATCCTTCATTCCATTTTCCCCTTTATCTAGGTTGCATTGTTAGTTTAGATTTATTATTGTGTTACATCACATTTTACAACATCCTCATTTACTTATTGTTTATACATGAATGCTACTCTTGCAATAGCTAGTTCTTGCTAGTCCTGTATCCATGTGGACGACACTCTACTTGCCACTACACTTGTGTTTTAAAAACCAATTCGGACTTGTGAGGGTTTTATAAATAGTTTTAACGGACGGTTTTCTAACGACGTGAATCGTCTTCATCAGTCTGCCAGGTCCGGTCCATTTTACCACCATTATCTTTAATGATATAAATATTTGGATCCAAACTGGTTATAGGTACAACATGGTGGTAACCACACAATTCAACAAATGTTGAAGGTCTAAGTTCAAATCTCATATACCCTAGTTATGAAAATAAATAAATTGTTTTTACTATTATCATTGTTAATTTTTTTTCTTACATATACTATTATTTTACATTTTAAAATATTATGTGGTGTTTGGAAGTGTTTTTAAAAACCATTTTATGTTTTCAAAAATAAAAAACAACTTTAATGATGTTTGGTTACACGTTTTACAAAATTATTTTTAGAAACCAAAAGCAACTTTTGGAAAGTTATAACTAAAAAGTTAAAAACAAAATTGTTTTTCACCATTTTCAAAATATCATTTCAAAACAAACCAAAATTTTCCTCCAAACAACAACTTTACCTATTTTAAAAACAACACTAAACACATTTACACCATTTTTCAAAACCTCTTTTAAAAAAAATGTACCAAACACATTATATTTTTAAAAACATCATTTTTTTTTTGAAGTATTACATGATTATATAAATTTTGGGTTTTTTTAGAGAGGGGAAGAACTCGAATCCGCGATCTTGTAGTTTAGGTGTGAGAGGTTTTTGTTGGAGATTTTAACCGATGAATACGGAAACGTCATGCATAATATTCGCCCATAACACATAGCAATTAACATTTATAGCAGAAAAAAAGATGAGAGAGAATAAACAATCACACAACGCAAGATATACGAGGAAAACCCAAATTGGGTAAAAAACCACTAGCCGTCAGGACGATAGAGAAAGTTCTACTATATGATAAATTGTTACAACCATATACTTCAGGATTCTATCTCACACCTCAACCCCAAACCATAGAGCCTTACTAAGTCCCTAAGCTCACAACTGAGCTTTACATCATGACTCTCAGCTCATAACACTTACAAGATCCTCTCCAAGAACCCCCTAATATCCCCTAAGTCTCCCTTGAGTATCACCCACGAATCTCTAACTTGATCCACTGATATTCCCTTGGATCCCTCCCTAGATATTCCCTAGGGTCTCCCCCGGATCTCATCCATTATCTCTGATGTTACACGGTGTTATTTTTGCTCCACACCAATAACATAATTACAAGGTTTTATTTATACTAGTTACATGGAGTTTAAGATAAAAGGAAATCATACTCCTAAACGTTCAAGACTTACTTGTTTCACATAAATATTATTTCCTTTTATGACAAGTCTTCTTATAAAGAGTATTAATTTTCATTTAAGCATAAGAACTTCCCAAAAGAACACTTTCATTTTCTGTCGAAGATTTACCGTTCCACGCATGATTATGATTGACTAAGGTTCGGGTCATATGCTGGCCAACTGCACCTTACATCGCTCAGAAAACCGTGATCCATACGCTGAAACGATCTTCATTCTTCCATTCTTCTAGTATTCAAACCTCCCTCAAACAACACCATTCCAACTTTGTTTTGTTCAATTGGGTTCATTCCAGAATACAAGCCAAAACCTAACAGTTTTACCACCGGGCCAATTTTAAAATATGATTTTTAATTTTAAAAATATTTTTCAAAAACACCATTTTAAAAACGATACCAAACGAACCTGTTAATGGAAAATTATCATTGGGGTGAATCTCCAAATAACAACTTTAAGGACTAAGATCGAGATAGATCCTAGTCGAAGGGGTATCACGTAGTTTGATACCAACAAGATTCCTATCAAACCAAACTAAAACTCATACAAGAAAAGATTAACAGGTGTGATTTTATTGATGAAAACATGTATACAACTAATGAAATTAGGGCTATGGCGATATGTGGCGGTATTTAAGGTTTTTGTTAGGTGATGGAGATGGCGTGCTCTTGTTTGTCGATAAGTAAAACTGAATGCGAGTGTAGGGTTTGAGGAGGTGAATTTTCCATTTTTCTTCTTGGTGAATATAGTGTCGTATATATAGGTTTGTTGCTTGCCATGCACTCCTATAATTTCGGTCTAGGGTTTTGGCGATCCCAAGACTTTCTTTCCTTCTCGGAGACAATTTTGTTGGAGCTTTTAATTATTCGAATCAAGTGATTCCTTTTGGAGAGGATTCTAGTAAAAATGGACTCCTTATTCGAATGAAATTCTTAAATGGCAAGAAGGAGTCTACCTTTTTATCGGGACTTGAACGACTATGTTTCAGCCTCCTTACTTTGAATCTTTAAGACTTGTCTGTCTGGACATATGGATTTGAAACTCTGTGAGTGTTTCTTATGGTTATTTGGCAAAAGGATCCTAGGAGGTATCTGGGTTCTCGTGTACCCCGCCTCTTGCTATTTTTTATGTTTTCGTTGTTAGGTGCTTGGTTGACGAGGTATCCTGATAGCAGTTGTTCTTGCAGCGAAGTACCTGGCTGGATGTAGATTCCGATTACCTGTCTGATACGGCATCAGGGTACCCTGCTGATATAGAGGCGAGGTATCTGATTGATCTAGTAAAAATGATAGTGCAAAAACTTGAGATTTGACTTAAGCAAATTGCTACCGACATTTTATGTTTACCAAATAGAAAAGTCCAAGCCATTAAGTCACTAGTCCACTTCCACAATGTAGTACGTTGTAGGAAAAACAATCCATATTAATATTTTTATGCCTTCCCTTACATTGAAAACTAGAGGTGGGTGTTAAGAGCAGCTCCGATATAAGAGTGGCTTGTAAAAAAAAGATGTTACATAGGATAAATAGACAGTCTATTAAAAAATGTATTTCCAATGTAACTATGTATATTCAATATCACGCTGATGTGGTAAAAAAAAATTAGCCATTGTCAACATGACCGTCTACTTTCAGACAACCTATTGCACAGCTATTTTTTCGGTTGACTCAGCAAGTATTTGAAATTGACATTAATTTTTCATCTATTTTTTATAATGAAATAAAAAAAAAAAAAAATTAGACACGTCATTAGAAATAACTATGTTTTAAACAGAAGCATTGGATACCAAATTTTGAGATGAATGTCTATAAAGTTTATTTTTATACCACATAGGAAAAAAAAAGTCTCTTAACATTGTTGTCAAGTCAACGATTTTTGATATACAAACAACTTTTATATTGGAGATACTCTAACCCATCCTAATCCGAATGAGTTGAGTTGGGTTAGATTAATTATAAAATTGTGAAGTGTTGGATTAAAAAAATGTACGTAGCCTGACAAACAAGAATAATTCAATTAAGATTATATAAATAAATAATTGTGTTTATTGTTTTTGTATTAATTTTATCATGAAACCCTGTTATTTGAAAATCTAACAAATATATTCACATATTATTATTATTAATTCGTTTTCACTTTTCCTTTCTTTCTTCCTCTGAAATGTTTTTTCTTTCATCCTAATTTCATAGTAACTTTTCTTTTTAATTTTTTTTTTCTTTTTTACAATGTAATTGATTACAAGTTGGATAAAATGTTAAATTTTTTTAACTTATGCAACAAAAATAAAATAAACAATTTTATTATATTATGTATTTTTATTTTGATGTTTCTAAGAAATTTAAACTATATATGATAATATGATATAAACACTTATTTTAAATATAAATTAGAATATAATATATTTTGAATTCGAATACATTAAATAATGTATAAAATAAAATTAGTTTTGATGTATTTAAAATCTAACTTCATCAACACAAATGGCCCACCGCTACTAAAAACGAAAATGGTTTAAAGCCCAATTGGCGAACCAAGATTGCACAAAATCCTCTCTTTCTTTTCTTTTTTTTTTTAAAGAAAAAAATCCATCAATCAATCTGTTAAATGCTATCACTTGAAAGAACACGTGGGGTCTCTAGATCTTTGTTTAGATAACATCATGTCCCATCATCTCTTGTCCAAGTCTCCTCTTGCCTAAACTCAACCTCCCTTTGGTTGGCCACTCCCTCCTATCCCCTCTCATTTATTGAGGACGAATTTTGGTGGATCCGATATACCATGCATTTTTCACTCTGATGTTGCCATGTCAGTAAAATTAAATTTTTTTACTAACGTGGCAACATCAGAGTGGAAGATACATAATGCATCCTGCTGCACCGAGGATTTAGTCCATTTATTGCCTTACCTATTTATACACCTTCCACATCTCTAAATATCCGTATATCACACTGTCTTAATATAATCTCACATTTATCTATTAAACTGTAAATTGTAGAGACATTTCTTCTCTAGACTCTAAACTGGGAGTTGCATGTCAAACAATATTTATAGAGTCCAATATCGTCAAATTCCAATAGGCCCCTGATCCACAATCGGGGCAGAGGGGGGCCCTCCCTTAAAAAATCTATAAAGTTCATATTAAAAAAATTACAAAATAGTTATAAAATTTTGTATGTTTTCACTTTAGCCTCCCTAATTTTAATTTTTATTTTTTATTGTACTGGCCCCCACCCCCATCTTGAATTTCTGGCTCCACCCTTACCCATGAATCATGATAGTATTGGTTGTAAAAAAAAATAAAAATAAAAGGCATGAAACCTATATTTTATATACGGATTTAAAATTTAAAGGGGAGAAATAGGTCCGAACTTGATATTTAAAATATTTTTAAGGAATAATAAAGATGTGGATTGATTTCAATAGATTAAGTAAAACACTTTGCGCACAAACTCATTTTAAACTCCACAAATTTTACATCTAACTCACAAGTCTCGTGTCTTCCTTTTAGAAACCATAACAAAACCCTAATAAAAAATAATAAGAAAATTCTAATTAATATAAAGTTTATATTAATAGGCACTTGTTTATCTTTAAAAAAAAAAAAAAAAAAAAAAAGGCACAGGTTTAATAAATGATCAAAAACACTTATAATGATTCAATTTAGGGGTCCTGTTAAGAATTTAAAATTTTGAATAAAAAAACTTATAACTATTAATCTATGAACAAACACATCGGAGAAACAATAAATGTAAGTTTCTCTATACACAATCCCAACGATATAAATAATTTACATAATACAACAGAAAAAGGACATGAGATTGTTGGGTGATGGGGTCAAGACAATATTCCTTTAAAAAAGGATTGGGTTTTGTTTTTGCAGAAAAGAAAATAGATAAAAAGTAGTGCATATATTATATATGACACCAGCAGCACCATGTAAAATTAAGGGTTAATTGCACTAACTTACCATTACTTTATTGGATCTAGCAAAATTTCAGAAAGATATCATAAATTAACACAAACACCCATTGCCATCAAATCAATCTGTTAATTTTAACGGTTGACTAACCTTGACCTATGGAAAACCAAATATATCATTACTACATCATCCCAAACATAAAATATTATTAATTAAAAATTGAAAAAAAGAAAAGAAAAAATATATCGGTCGTTTGCGGAAACATCCTCAATTCACAGAGAAGTCTCTTCTTGGAACTATAGGAGATCGATCTCCAAAATTGACGAAGATCTCTTCTGATAAATAGGAGATCAACAAAGATCTATTGTTTTCTTTGGCGGTGGAGCTCCACCGTCGATAGATTATTTGTTTTTTTTTTTTAAAAAAAATTATTTGTTAATTTTAATTAAAAAATATATTTTATGTTTAAAATATGTGGCATGGTATATTTGGATTTCCAAGGGTCAAAGTTAGTCAACCGTTAAAGTTAACGGATTGACTTGATAGTATGAGCGTTTGTGTTAATTTAGAGCATCGTTTTGAAATCTTGCTAGATTTAATAAGGGCAAATTACCCAAACTTACTCTGATTATATGTGAAATTGCACTACAACCCGTAAAAAATTCATAATAACAATGACCTCCCATTAACAAGTTAACTAAACTTTGACTAACAGTTGACTACGTTAATTAATCACGGAAAATATACAATGTCTGTTTTACCTTTATTCTACATCAGAAAAAATAAGAAAAAAATATATTTAAAATTAGATAATATTTAAATGGTTTATAAAATTAAATTAACACAATTAACACAAAATTTATTTATTTATTATTTTTTTTTAAAGATACACAGATTTAGGAAAATCTTAAAAAAAAAAATAACGAAAATTAATGGATAGTAGAATTATTAAAAAAAATTACAATTTTAAAATATAAAAAAAATTAATGAATAATAGAAAATTATTAAAAAAAAACAGTTAATAGATAATTAAAGAAAAAAAGAAATTATATAAATAAAAAATAAAAAATAAAATAAAATAAATCTAAAATGATCTCCATGGTTTCAGGCTGCGATAGAGATCGACCAGATCTCCACAGGCTCAGCGAGACGGTGACTCAACGATGGACCTCCATCTTAAGAATCATTTTAATGTTATTTGGACCTCCAAACTGAGGGTTTTTTTTTTTTTTTTTTAATCAAACAACATTAAAATGATTTTTAAGATAGAGATCTATCGTTGAGTCACCGTCTTGTAGAGCGAGTGGAGATCCGAATCATTCAGTCGATCTCCATCGTGGCCTGAAACCATGACGATTGTTTCAGATTTCTTTTCTTTTATTTTTTATTTTTTATTTATATAATTTCTTTTTTTAATTACCTATTAACTGCTTTTTAAAAAATAATTTTCTATTTTCCATTAATTTTTTTATGTTTTAAAATTGTAACTGTTTTTTAATAATTCTATTACCTATTAATTTTTGTTATTTTTTTTTAAGATCTTTCTAAATCTGTGTATCTTTAAAATAATAATAATAATAAATAAATTTTGTGTTAATTTAATTTTATAAACCATTTAAATATTATTTAATTTTAAATATATTTTTTTCTTATTTTTATGATGTAGCGCAAGGGCAAAACAGATATTGTATATTTTCCGTGATTAATTAACGTTGTCAACGGTTAGTCAACTTGTTAAGGGGAGGTCATTGTTATTATCAATTTTTTGTGGGTTTTAGTATAATTTTACATATAATCAAAGTAAGTTTATGTAATTTATCCTTTAATAATATAAGGGTATGTTAGTGCAATTAATCCTAAAATTAAAAAGCAAATCTTATTGACTTACTCATACTCCACAGCAAAGTGACAAGTTTCCATGTTGTGGGACTCAGACCAAACAGTTTGAGTTCCCTAGTCGGCCATTAAATTTTATATGGACCCACTCACTCACCTAACCAAAATACACACACCAGTCCACTACTCCACTTTTATTTTTTATTTTTTTTATTATTTTTATTATTTTTATTATTATTATTTTTTTATTTTTTTTTTAATTTTTTTTATCATCACTCATGATCCCATTTTACTCGAAACAAAAAAACACTTCTCCTTAAGACCCGTTCAACCACCTCCCGGCTCCTCCAGAAAAAAAAAAAAAAAAAAATTATCAATTCAGTATTTTGACAACATGAATCTCATTTGATTCTTACAAAACATACCCAACTCCACATGAAGCATTTGATCACTTGTACAATGTTGTCAACCAAATCATAATCGATCTTCTCTTATGCAAGCCACCTCCTAATACTACTAGTACTTCATCACTATATCTATCTCTTGCTTCTTCAAGTAATCACACACTCTATCTATCTCTCTCTATACATATATAGTTTTGAATTTTGTTCTGGGTTGAATAAATGGGTAAAGGGCATGTAATTGTAGTAGTGCTATGGTTGGTGGTGATGTTTGTGGTCGGCCATTGTGAAGGAGGTAGTAGAGTATTCAGAATAGTGAAGCCGATCAAGTCTGGTCATCAGAAATCATCATCATCATCACCAACTACAGTGGTTGGATTGTTGCCTAAAGCAATGCCAATCCCACCTTCTGCTCCTTCCAAAGACCACAACGACATTGGCTTACACAGCTCCACCAACACCTTCTCGCCATGAAGATCTTCATTCATTTATTACTATTTACTAATCAGATGCATGTGATATATATATCACAACCCATCTTTTTGTTTTTTGTTTTTTTGTTTTTTAATTATTCACTACTCATACAACAACTATATATGGTTCATGCTAATTATAAATGTATATGAGATTGTTAGTACGTGAAGGGACTTATTTTTTAGATTTTTTTTTTTTTTTTTTAATATTTTAAGCTCAATATCTCTCTCATGAGTTAATTAGAGACTATGTTTATTGTATGTTATGTATTCTCCATTGCGCATAATCTTTTTGAGTGCAATGGATACTGGCCAATAGAGTCCAGATTGATAAATAGAAATACCTTTTTATGTAGAAAGATATGAAAAATGCAAAAAAAATTAGATTATTTTGGACTTTTACAAATGGGTTCTTCTTCTTCTTGTTCTTCATAGATAAGTGATCAGTCAGAAAAACACTAACTGAATATATTTTATGTTTTAAGTTCTAATCAAGTGCATATTTATTTGCATTTTGCGTGGTGGATCTGGTCATGCAACGAAACTTTTAGGTCGTGCATGACCTCTTAATCGAACATGTGTTAAGTCGGGAAACTTGACATCGATATCACGAGTCTAGTTTAAAAAAAAAAAAAAAAAAAAAAAAAACGCAAATGGTTTGTTCTTGCAAATTTTATTTTTATTAGGTTACTGTACGTAACCAATAGATGTTAATTGTTCACATATGTTAAACAAATTATGCCTAATTATTATTAAGAAAGAAATTAATGAGAATTTAATTTTGGAATTAGTGAGGGTAGTGGGTACTGGGTAGTAGTTAATGTGATATTGTGATCATGTAATTCATGTTAGTGTTGTGAAAATATGATGGGGATCGGTGAGGTGATGTTATGTAACATTTCTTCACTGATTTGATTTCATATTTCAATTAACGAAAACAACTCCTCTATTGATGGCCTCTTACTACTGCCTGTCCTCTTTTATTTATTTATTTTCTTTAATAGTACAATAATTCGGAATTTTTTTTTTTAGAGAGAGCTTTAAACTCACAATATCGTGGTATATGTGTGAGAGGTAAACTACCAGACCAACCTTATTTATCTTCCTCTTTTACTCTTATATTATTAAAATCAACCATAATGATATGGCAACTAATTTCCTTATTGAGTTGAATTTTTGGTTGCACAGTATTACTATTATATATATATATATAATTTCACAAATAACAAATGAGCTTTAGACGCATTCAGTAGCTCAGTTAGTTAGGACTTGTGGCTTCTAACCATAAGGTTGATGGTTAAATTCCTGATGAGAGCAATTAATTTTTTAATGATTAGTGTCCTATATTGTAATTGTCGTGGGATTGAGAATGGTTCTATGAGACAGGTTCTCAGAGATCTGTGTTGACTGTATGGGTCGAGAGTCATTTCGTTTTTCTTGATGTTTTTGTTTTCTTGTGTAGCTTGCGCGCCATTTTTATGGTTAGGGATTTGCTCCTGGTATTTTTGTGGCTGATTTAGCCTATGCTACTCTTTGTTCTCTTCTTTTTTATTTATATAGTTATGGATTCTACCATTAAAAAAAAAAATCACAAATAACAAAACTCAAGTGAAAATACAGTTAACAACATTTTAGTACGGAATGTGGTAATATAAATTTGATAAAATTAATGTTAAAATTAATATAAATTTGAAATTATGATAATTTTGGTTTTTTTTTTTTAATTATTATTTATTTATTTTTTATCAAATTCAATTTTGCCTATAGTGATCAATAGTCAATCTCAAGGAAGACAAACCTAAAACTACCAAAGGACTAAGTTCAATAAGGGTCGTTAAAATTGAAATAAAAATTTCAATGGAGCGAAATTCAAGTGGGGTTTGGTGAAACTATTTTTAAAATTAATATTTCTTTTATATTTCTACTAACCGTAGAATCTTCCACATAAATTTTTAGCTACGTACTGACGAACTGCTTTGCTGTGGGTTGCCTCATATCTTTTAATTTTGAATTATGAAAACAAAACAAAATTTATTGTATATAAGGGCACCTCAAATCTAAAATATCATTTTGGTGCAACTTTTACATTAAAATGGTATAACTTTCAGATCATTTATTTTTTTTCATCTTCAACCCATTGCACTAAATATTACACTAAAAAGAATATTCCCTTTATATATATAAATATTATTTCTCAACAATTAACATTTCACCCCTTAATTAACATAATATTGTAAAAGTTGATATTTGTGTAAAAGACCATATTTATGACGAAATTGATATTGGTGTAAACCGTCAAGTCTACCAATTAGTGATAATTTATTTTATTATTATTGTTGTAAATATTATGCAATTATATATATGAATGATTGTCCTTCAATACAGGGAAGTAACTTCCATACTTATATCTTCCCATTAGCTCCATCATCGTGATCCACTTTAAGGTTCATAATGTTTTGATTTATGTACACTTAACGTATTTTGTGGTTATGACTTGTAAGGCTATATAAAGGAGCCTGTAAGGTTTTAGATTTGTATTGGCTTGATTCCATTGCAAAACTCTCTTTATTTGTAATGGTTAGTTGCTTAGGTGTTTCTTGGTGGAAAGGATCTTCAAAGGAGAAAAGCAACTTCTCATGCATATATTGTCTTCAAGAGGAAAAACGCTTTCTTGGATGTTAAGGTATCAAGATACTTCTTTCTCTTGCAAGACGTAAGCGTACACATACACAATTCATACATTTGTGTCCTTGCATCGTTGCGCTAACCATACACACATACATTGTATTTATATGTGTCCATGCATCGTTGTGCTACATTTGGAATAACACATTCACACACTTGATAAAGTATACACATGTATTGATCTCATATTGACAAACATTGTAGAATTTTATGTTCTATGACTATCTCTAGGAAATGTCATACTTGTGATCTTGTGTTTATTTGTTTAGGTTTTGTTGTTTTGAACTTGAATATGTACTCATATGATTCCTTGTTGAGTTTGGGTCATTTCAGTTACTTACTCATTTGATTTCGAGTTCAAACGAGGAAGTTATGCTACTTTATGTTCTCTTACAATCCTTTGTCTTCGTCATCGTGTATCGAGTCGATTTCAAATCAAATTGTCAAAGTTTCATAGTCTTCCTCCTATGTTGTTGAGTTATGGTTAGTAATCCAAAAGCGAATTCAAATTCGAAGTTCGGAGGCTGAAGAACAATCGAAGAACGCGTGAGATGCGCAAAAGGGAGCAAATGAGGAGAGAGAAGGCAAAGTGCCACCTTCCGTCATTCCCGTAGAGGCGTGTGGCCACCATAAGAAGGAGGCCTCTTTGCCTCCTCGTGGTGGCCACGTGCCTCTACAGAGATCATGGCTGAAGGTGGTACATTTCCAAGTTTGCCCTTCTCCTTCTCCATTTGGTTTCCTCCCTATATATTCAAATTTCGTGCCAAAATATCTAAGAACTTTTGCATTTTTATTTTTGTCATATCTCTCTCATCTCAACTCCGAATTGAGTGATCCAATAGCCAAAATTTTTAGTCTTGAAGAGAGGAACAAGTCCCAAGCATTTTCCAGTTGAAACGATGTCCAAATATTTTGCGATCATCTGATTTCAGTTCGAGTTCCATCTTTTCTATTGATAATCATCTTCTCTACATTTTTCTTGTGATCAACTTGATGGATCTTATTACTTGATTGATGAAAAATGTTTAGAATGATTTTGATTCCTATTTTATACATGTTTGAATGATTTTCGAGTTATAGCTTTTTGTGATTTGATTGAACATATTTGAAATCTAAACTTGATTCACATGAAATTGATTCTATAAATGTTTTGTAGGATGAGCTTGATTGTTGATTTTTAGGTTTAGTTTCATGATCTAAGAACTAGGATTTTTGATTGTGATAATGAATATTCTAATCTAGTTCTTATTGATTCACATGCTTGGATTTCTAGATAACTTTGTGATTGAGTGTTGAAAGCATATTCTAGTTATCTCTTGCATGTTCATAGAGTTTGTGTGATCAACTTTCTCTATTGATTGTGTTTGCCTCATTTGCCTTGCAAAATGTGTGAAGTCTCTTGTTGTTGAATGATTCTTCAACATAGAGCAAATGAAGTCTTGACAAACAAGTGTGAGACTCTAAGGAAGTCTGACTTGGTGAGGAGTGTGAGGCTCTAGGTAAATCCAAGCAAGGAAGTCTTAATTAAGAGCAAGAGGCTCGAAATAACTAAACAAGGAAGACTTTGCAAAGAGCTAGGCTTCAAGTAAGTCCGAGCAAGGAAATATTCCTAGAGACTTGAGGATAGTCTCGGTTAGAGAATAGCTTTCTAAAGACAAGTGATTTGTCTCGGTTAGGAAGTTGTGGCAAAGTGTTTTCACTAGGCCCGAGGGTAGACTAGGAGTTGATAGCTTAGGGAGTATATCATGTGTTGATTGCCTTGAGTGTGTATCTTCTTTTCGTCATAGTGAATTGCTTGTCGGTGGTTGTGGATTCAACCCGTGGATATTTCCTCTTAAGAGGTTTTACCACGTAAAAATACTTGTGTCAAGTTTCATTTTACATTTCATTGCTTCCATATCTTTTATTGATTGTATCACTTGTGAATTGTATTCTAAATTGTTTTGATTAAAGCAATCTATTTGTTAGACACACCAAGTGTGCACATCATTGTTCCGTTAAAAAGAAGTTTGGAAGAATTTGGGTCTATACCTATTCACCCTCCCTCTAGGTATATATTATACTATATTGCTTAAGGGGATTTCAGAGTCTTTACCTTTGTGTTTTATGGATGTAAGAGTATACTTGAAGGAATACAGATTCACATTCTAATTTGGACTACCATTTTCTCTCTACTCTTATTTTTTGTTTATGTTATTACGTTATCATTTTACTGTTCATTCTTAATCATTTTAGAACAATAATGAAGTTTTTATGAAGTTTTTAATGTTCTTAATGTTGTATTTTGCTTTTAATTTTAGTGTTTTCAAATTAGTGATTTTTTTATAAAAACAATTAGTATAATTTTTGTATTATATACTTAATTTTAGTTTAATATAAGTTAATATAAATAATAATTAAATTAAAACAAATATAAATTAATAAAAATCATTAAATAATATATGGATACAATTGGAATAAATTTGATTGAATAAGGGTAAAAGTGTGATTAAACAAAACTTTTAAATAATAAAAAGGGAAATAATTGAAATAAATTTTATTGATAAGGGTAAAACTATGATTAAATAAAACTATAGATATTAAAAAAAAGGAAAAACTTGCGTTAAATCTATAGTGTTGTGCTAGATCTAGCGCGACATTGTAGTTCAAAGCCAATTGGGTGCAGAATGATGAAGCTTGGTTGGAGAAGAAATATTGCTTTAATTTGGAATTTTGCTTCATTTTAGAGTTGGATTAGAGACTGCCTAAAAGCACCATCGAATTTTCGTGAAAGTCATCAAACTATCATTGGAATTTTTTGTTTTCAAGTAAAGTTTGCATTAATGCTTTCATATCATTCTCGCAGTTGGTGATTCATTATAAGAAATTAACAGTAATATTAGAAATTTTAACTTATAATGAAATGACACCATCATATAAATTATGATGCAATTTTATTTTTGAATTATCAAGTTGGAATAGAAATCTACTTTTGATTTTAAAATGTTTGGAGTGATAAACAAATCATCATATTTCCCTTTTATAAAAAAGAAAAGAAAAGGAAATTTTAGTATTTATCCCTAAAATTATGATGTTGTTCACATTTATTCATTCTCAATAAGTTAACTATTTTTATCTATATTTATGGGTGGCATGACGGAAATGCCCTTTAAAATTCTTTTATTGACTTCCATATCCATCAGCTCATAGACCGGTTTTGATGATATGGTGTTGATATGGTGCATGAGAGATTGGATAGGTACACGACTACTTCTCTTTGGAAGAATATCTTCCCA
Source organism: Acer negundo (assembly GCA_035582765.1). Lineage (NCBI taxonomy): Eukaryota > Viridiplantae > Streptophyta > Magnoliopsida > Sapindales > Sapindaceae > Acer > Acer negundo. Next base: position 19,352,072 of record CM069231.1, on the reverse strand, counting down.
AATTATACTGTCAGGCATTTAGAATACTTGAAATCAGATCATTAACCGGTTTTGATGGAGGTATTGGAGACACGTGGGCATGTTAATTTGGTGGGCAGTTGTAGGCGGAAAAGCTTTTATTTTGAGGAGTGATAGGTGGATGATAAAGGGTGTATGGAGTTAGTTCAGGAAATGTGGAAAGACTCAAATCACCAAGGGGGAGTTTCGACTGTGTTAGACACTATTAAACATTGTACGACTCGGCTGGAAAGGTGGAATGAAGGCTATCGAAGGAAATTGAAAGAGGGAATTTGGGTAAAACGAAGGTAGCTGTGTAATGCTACCGGTTTGATTGGCCTTGGTTCTTGGCAGAAGATTTGAAAACTTGTGTCATAGCTGGAGAGCTTGATAGATTCAGAATAAATATATTAGCATCAACGGTCTAGAGTCGAGTGGTGGGGATAAAAATATTAGGTTTTTCCATATGAAATCGTCTGCTAGGAGGGCTAGAAATAAAATATAGTGTTTATTTGGTGAGGATGGAAAATGGTATGAGAATAGATAGGATGTGGAGGGAATTGTGACTCAGTACTGTTCATAGCTGTTTAACTCTAGTAGTCCAACCCAAGATATTATGGATGAGGTATTCGACTGAAGTTATAAGAACATATGAGTACCTTGCTTGATAGGCAATTCACAAAGGAAAAGGTTCGACAAGCTGTATTTAATATGGGTCCAATAAAGGCCCCTATTATTGATGACCTCCCAGCTATGTTCTACCAAAAATATTGGGGAACGGTAGGGCATAGTGTGACTTATGCTTGCCTTCGATGTTTGAATGAGGGGGCTGTTGTTGAGGTTATGAATAATACTTTGATAACGTTAATTCCTAAGAAGTCAGAGGCGGTTTGAATGATGGAGTTTCAACCAATCAGTCTCTACAATGTGTTGTACAAGAATGTGGCAAAGGCGTTGACATACCGTTTTAGATTGGCTCTTGGTGAGGTGATATCAGAGTTTCAGAGTGTGTTTATCCCAGGACGCTTAATTATAGATAATGCAATAATAGGCTTTGAGTGCTTGCATGGTTTGAAATGGAAGAAATGGAAGGATGGCTCGATGGTGGCAAAGTTGGATATGTCAAAGGCATACGACAAAGTGGAATGAGGTTTTATTGATCAGATGATAAGGAGGTTGAGTTTTTCACAGTGTTGGGTTAAGCGAATAATGAGGTGTGTGACTTTGGTGTAGGTAAGGGGAACGTTGAGACTTTTGGTTCTTTGAAGCCAATGAGGGGACTTCGGTAAATGGATCTTTTATCCCTGTATTTGTTCTTGATATGTGTAGAAGGGTTGTCGAGTCTTCTAACAAGGGAAAATGGCAATGGTTTAGTGATAGGGTTCAAGCCCGTCCGCTCAGGACCTTCATTACTCATCTTTTCTTCGTTGGCGACAATCTCCTGTTTGTTAAAGCTACAACTTTAAATTGTGAAGCCATCTGGAAGGTGTTAGATGTTTATGTAAGCGCCTTAGCTTAAGTAATTAATTTTGATAAGTTTGCGATATGTGTCAGTAAAATGGTTGGAAAAAAGGAAAGCGAGATGTTGTCTACTGTTCGATGGGTTCGAGTGGTAGAGGACCTTGGGAAATTAGGATTGCCTAATTTTATGGGGAGGAACAAGCGGACACTCTTTTTCGATATTGTAGGCTGAATTTGGCAGAAAATAAAAGACTGGAATGGGAATGTGTTGTCTGATGGATGCAAAGATATTCTTCTAAAAGCTATAGTGCAGTCAATGCCCACGTATGCGATGAAGTACTCAGGTTGCCACAAGAACTCATTCAATAAGTGGAGAGAATGTGTAATAGATTCTGGTGGGGGAGTATTGCTATGAATCAGAAAATTCACTAGAGCTCATGGAGTTACCTTTGTAAGCCGAAAAAGGTGGGTGGGTTAGGATTTAGGGATTTTGCAATTTTTAATAAAGCTTTGGTTACTAAAAAATGTTGGAGGTTTCTTAAGTTTCTAGATTCATTAGCTGCAAAGGTTTTTAAGTGATGTTATTTTTATGATTCAGATTTTATGCATGCTGGTTGTCGGGACTCAAGTTCATTTCTGTGAAAGAGTTTGGTTTAGGGTAGAGGAATAATGGAAGCTGGTACAAGGTGGAGAGTTGGGGATGGTAAAACAATATCCATTTACAATGATAGGTGGGTTCCGCGGGAGTCTACTTTCAAGGTCATTTCGGGTTCGGTTTTGAGTGAAAAGGCTACAGTTAGTGATCTTTTGAGCCCGTCTGTGGGTTGAAATATGGGAAAAATAAATCAAAATTTTATTATGGATGATGCAACTGTAATCTTAAGCGTGCCTATTGATTGCTTCACTTCTACACATTATATAGCCCCATTTTCGTATCTTTTTGTGCTCGTTTCTCAGGTAAAACCGTACTTCTAACGCTTTAAATAGGTTGTGCAGGGTCAAGTTGGTTTTGATGCTCAAATGTCTTGGATGGAGCTGAAAGGAGGATCAAGAAAGCATTTATAGCACATAGGCAACCTCAAGGCCAGCCCACCAAGATTGCCCCAAGGTCGCTCTACACTTAGTTTCAGCCTTCCTTAGCATTGTCAAAGGCGAGCTTAGGGCAAGTTCACCAAGCTCGCCCCAAGCTCGCTAACCACTTGGGTTTAGCCCCTAAAACAGAGCAAGAAAGCAACCTCAAAGGTGAGCTCATCAAGATCGCCCCAAGGTCGCTAACCACTTGGGTTCAGAAGTCTTTCTAATCGATCTATTTCTATATATGTTTCAGGCCCATATTTCCTATTATTTATGCTTTGTTCTCGAGTAAATTATGTTGTTTAATGTGTTTGTTGAGCATGTGTAGGTCAAATTACATAAAAATGGTGTTGAATCTTATTTTAGAAGAAAAGAAGTCAAAAGATGGAGAAAATGAGCAAATTGGAAGAAACCGTGAAAAAGTTGATTTTCGGCCAGTGCAGAACAGCCAGGTTGCAGGGCTTATATCTCTTAGCTCCGATTGAATTGTGTATCCTACCACTATTGATTGAAAGCCCCGGAAGTCTATTTTTCAGGGCACTTTTCGGATCGCAATTCCGATATTTCTAAAAGAAGTTATGTCCATTTTAGTACTTGAAGGTTAGATTAGTAAGTCATAAATTCGTGAGTAATTATAGGGTTTATTTTGCAAATTGTTGGATCGGGAAATATTGCCTTCTTGGACATGTGTGAGAGTCTTGGGCAAATAAATTGACACCTAATCCTTGTCCTACCTCAATAAGCAATCAATTTGGATTGATTAGAAAAGAAGTAAAATCCTAGAAAGGTAAAGTTCAAAAAGGGAATTGATTTCCTTGTTGTTTGAGGACTAGATTTAGCATCTGAAGCCTATTTAAACCCTTTTAAGCCATAATTTTGAGATAGACAGCCAAGGGAGGTCCCAAGGGGCCGTCCCCCATCAAACACAAAGAGCCTCACAAGGGGGTTAGACCTAGAACACCATTCTTTTACATTCATTCATTCCATTGATTCTTTCATTCAATTCCATCCATCCTTGGAGGATTCTTGGAAGCAAGAAGAAGGAGATTTCCAAATGAAGAATCTATCAAGATCAATATGGGTTTTCTCTACAACTCTTATATGTTTTTATCTTCTCCATTGATGTGTAACTAAACCTTTAACTAGGGGATTGATGTAACCGATTTTGGACAACTATATGTAATCAATTTAGTCTATCTTTTGTTAATCAATTGGGCTTTAGTCTTGTTTATTGAATTGATTGCTCTATTCTACTTGCTCTTATTATTTTGTGACCACAATTGATATGAGTTTGTTGTCTAGTTTATTCATGAGATTATGGTTTAGATGTGGATGACCTTTTCTATTTAAATCCTAATCACAAGCTTAGTAAATAGGAAAATTGATATATGCATGACCGTGCTGTGTTAATTTGACTTAGAGTTTTGTGTAAAACATGGGTTTTGACAATTGCTCATTACATGACCGTGTGTGAGTAATAGGAAGAACCCTAGATCATTATTCCGGTATTCGTTGCATGACCATTTGCGAGTATTGGAAAGGATCTTTGAACTTAATTGATTTATCTTGAAAACAAGCTCGTAAACTAGATTGAAGTGTTTAATGAGACTGATTGAGAGCATTGAGTGTCTAAGAAAGGTGTATCGATTCCCTAGTATTTCTCTCCATATATTCATCCCTTGTGTGATTTGAGATTAATTTTAGTCTTTAGTTCAAGTATTCATAATTTAGGTTAATATTAGAATTCAACAAATTTTCCAAAACGAAGCATTATGTAATTTAGTTTTCCTTATTTAGAGTAAATCCATACTAGATTAATTGGCTTTCGACTGATAGAATCACCGATCCCAGTGAATTTTTAGTAAATTGAAAAAAGATTTTACTGTATCACTTTCCTTGAAAGCGACCTTAGGGCGAGCTCACCAAGATCACCCCAAGGTCACCCTTTAGCCTAGATTTTGTTCTTTCCAAGGAAATTACTCCATTACCACTGACCTAATTCTCTTCCCTATATATTCATTTGCTTTTTCTCTGCAAAGGTAATAATTACCTACCGAAGAATATTCACTAAATCATTTTCCTACATCACCATACTAAATCCTACACAATCCACCAAACACTTGACATCAATCCATGATCATTTCTTGTTCTTGGGAGATAAGAAATTGAAGGAGCTTGGAGGAGAAGAGGAGCAAAGGAAAAAGAGAAGATCTACATAATTTTCTCTATACTTTATCTCTTTCATTTTCTATATTTAGCCATGTATTCATTTGATCACATATCATGTATGGCTTACTTGTGTAATATGAACTAATTCTCTAGTGTTAGGATTTGATGAAATCTCACTTTTGATGACACGCATGCGATAGTTCTATAAACTAATGTAAATGATATGACGTGCGAGTGTTTTTAGCATTCGCAAGTATACGAATTGTTAGACGCATATAATGGTTACGAGTAAGGGTATCGTTCCCACGAGGGAGGTATGGTACTCTTAAGTCGGTTCTAAGTCTTATATTATTTACACTATATAAACACATGCAATAAAAGTAAAGGGAGATTGGTCGCAAGAATGGTAGAGCATGGTTGGCTTACACTGATGCGGAGAATTAAAACTATATGAATCCTATGGTCTAGGATACACAATAACTATACTATAATTATAACTAAAGAGGTGTGATCACAAGACAAATATAATTAATCTAAACTAACTAGATTAGCAACTAAGCAAGCAAGTAAATTAACAACTAATTGAATACAATTAAGTTACACTAAATCAACTACAACTAACTAAACTATCATTAGCTAACTTAACTTAACTAAAACTCTTGCAAAGGTTATGCAAGAGTGAAGATGTTAATGATGAGGGATAATATTAATTGATCACAATTAAGCACATTTGTTTTATGACATATTCAATTCAATCACTACCACTCAAATTACCATCAACTAATGGTTATAGAATGAAAATAATAGAGGGATTTACCACCTAGAACATGAGAATTAGTCAATAAGCATGGACATGCAATTACTAACCAAATCCTCTCCACTAGAGCTAATCAATGTTGTAAAACAAGGTTACATGTTACTAATGATCAATCAACAACATGTATCCATTCAATCTAACTCAAATCAACATTTAATAACTCAAGATGGATATAGTAAAGTTAAGATCAATTAATTACAAGATAAGTCATATAAAATCCATCCCTCAACATTGAGGGTATTTTACACATACATATTCATGACCAACAAATAAATGAAAGAGAAGTAAGAGAGTAAGAAGTAACCACAAGTTGGTAAGCTTCTTGTTCTTCAATTGAGCACCAAGCTTTCTTCTTCCAAGCAAGGAATTTCACATGAACTATGTAGTGTGAGTTTTGGTTATCTAAGCTATTCTAAGCTATTTAGTGTAATTCTAAACTATTTGGGATATTAGGGATCGTTTGTAAGGTAACAAAAGATGAATATATATAGAGGGAACTGTTTGGACAAGCTTTGGACGTAAATATCCTCCAAGTTGGTCGAGCTCGCGGGTTATGTCTCTTCGACGAAGGTCGCAGGTTGGAAATGGAAATTAGCCCGAGTTTGTATGTTCTGCTTCATAGGATTGTTCCAGCGGCATGACACTGTGAGCCTTTAGCCGGTTTGGACATTTGAACCGCAGGAAAGAAGCCTCTGGGTGTGAGCTTGAAGCTTGGTGGCCATAGAAACTTGGAGGTTTTGGACGAGAGGAAACCTTTGTGTATGAGAGGCCCAAAATGAGTCCATTGTGACTGGAAGGAGGTGGGCTACCGATCTGGGCAGAAAACGGTGGGAAAAACCACCAAAAACGGGTTGGAATGAGTCAGGTTGCGATTGGGTCACGTATCGGGTTAGGGTCATTGCGGGTCGGGTCGACCTGACTCAAGCTTGAAGACGACCTGACGTTAGCGTGACATCAGGCTGATGTGACCCTCTCCCAAAATGACGCCATTTAGCACGTGACGTGGCAAGCTGATGCTGTGCTTTGTTGGCGTATTACAATTTATACCCCTGATTTTCTCCTTATTCATAAAATATTCAATAATGTTCCGAATATTGCACTTTAGCCCCTGATTTGTCAAAAATGACAACAATGCCCCTGAACTTCCCTATTTACCTAAAACACTTATTTAAACCATTAACATCCCTATTTTACCCGAGAAACGAACACAAATGATAGGAAAAGGGAACATTAAATGTAAACATTTGGAGCACGATCACTTGACTATATATATTTATTGACCTTTGTTTTATCCATTATGTGCAATTGTAGTTTGTATGGATGTTTTAGAGTAATTAATACTATCAATAGATTGATCTCCTATTGACTAATTTTTGATTGTGTATTATGAACTGACCGGAGACACGCACACATCGTGTTCAACGAAATGTCTTCTATGCATGTCTAGAAAAGTAGACCTACTTAGACTAGCATATAGGATTCCTTAGTGTGCCATTATTCTTACTAAACTCATACATATATTCTGAGTAATTGAGAGATAGGCTCGGGTATGATTTGGGTATAACCTATACTACTCGACCGAGATTATAGGTTAACAATTGGGTGCATGAGTCCATGAATTGCATGAGTAATATTTGGGTTTGCAAGTGAGTCTAGAGAGGAATTTAGGAGAGGGTGGGGTGTAGTCAACTCCTAGCATCATTTCCTTCATTATTACACTTGATTTTAATACTTGTCATTTCTTTATCGCAATAGCATAAATCCTTTTTAATAGTTTAATTTAACTTGCTTGAAGTATTCAAATATGAAAACCTTCACATATTGCTTGTTTAAATTGCACTTAGACTAATCAATTACTCGATCCTTGTCTGGAATGAACTTTACTTAACCTTGTACTACTCTTCGACCTCGTATGATTGCGAGTGTCACTAAGAGGTAATCACCTATTAGTGTGAATCGTGTGCCTGATACACTTTTCTAGAACTATGATCCGAATGGCACCTACACAGTTAAAATCGAGTACTAGGTAGGGCGTAGCTTGTGTAACTATCCTTCAACTTCTGGTTTAAATGGAGTGGAATCGTGGTGGAAGTTTCCTTGGTGGATCAATATCCCATTGAAAATAAAGATTTTCATATGGTGAGCACGTAATGATTAGATTCCGACAATGGTGAATTTTTTTTAAAAAAGGAATGGCAGTAGATCTACGGTGTCCGCTTTGTAAAAGAGAGAATGAAATCACTTTACATGCGATCTGGGGTTGCAAAATGTTAAAGAGGGTGCGAGAAACATGGTTGCCAATGAAGGGAGTGGCATGTGGGAGTGAGGTTATGATAATGGATTTCATGTTGGAATGCCATACAAGATGGGGTGTAGACGTAGTTGTTTTATTCTATGTGGGTTTGGAGGTTATGGTTTCATAGGAACCAAATGGTTTATGAATTGCAAGGTGTAATGCTATGTAAGGTACTAGAATGGTCCCAACAATATCTTGATGATTATAAGAGAGCTAACCAGGCTGGTGATTCAGAATACATGAAATGTGTCTAAAAATAACCTAGGAGGGGGGGGGGGGGAATGGGTTGTTAATCAAAATTATAAGGATTCCCATTTATTGATTGACTTATTTCGTGGACAAACCACATATTGGGGCTTGATGTAAGGGCAGCTTAGGTATTTGATGATTGGTGTTTTGCACAACCAAGGCCCGCTCAAGACTTTAAGAGAAGAAGCACCAAATGTATATTCTAGTGCTTTCTTGCTTTGAATAGATCTAGTTGCACACATACACAGCTCATGCATAAATCTTATTTTTGTATGTTATGTGTTTTATATGAGTGCATACATGTTCTTGAACATCTCTTCTTGTATATTTTAATTGATTGCATCTTGTTCATTCAAATGCCATAACATGTTTAGGCATTAGGATGCAAAGCCATGAAGTCTCTTCATGCATGTTTAATTGATTGCATCTTGTTCATTGAAATGTCATAACATGTTTAGGCATTAGGATGCAAAGCCATGAAGTCTCTTCATGGATGTTTAAATGATTGCATCTTGTTTATTAAAATACCATGACATGTTTAGGCATTAAGATGCAAAGCCATGAATTCTATTCATGGATGTTTTAATTGAGTGCACTTTGTTTAATGATAATGCCATGACATGTTAGACATTAGGATGCATTCACTTCCCACACTTGCACTTCATGTTAGTCTTAAATGTGGTGTAATTTGTTTCCCAGAATGATCGAAAACGTCTACGCTTGCACGATGGTGTGCATGTTTTAACGCGATGGTTGACCACTTGAGAAGGTCTCATTCTTCTCTTGGATAAGTGTTAGATTTGGTTTGGTTGTTTGAAGTCAAGTGTCTAGTTTCAAAAGATTGGATTTCAATATTTCAAATGTTTTCAAAACTGACTTTTGCATGGTCTTATGACCATAGCATTTTTTACAAAGTTTCAAAATGAGTTTTGAAAATTTCATTACAAACTAGACACCTATACCTTTCCAACGGTATACTATTTGTAATATTTTATGACCGTTTGGATTGGTTTTGAAACCTCCAAAGTGACCAATAAAACAGGGCATCATTGCTGTTATCTGAATTTGATCATTGGTCACTCAATTGACCATAACTTTTTCTACAGATATCAAAATGTCATTCCATAAATTGGAGTATAAATTAGACTTCCATACATTTCCAATGATATATCATACGAAAGGTTTCAATGTCGTTCGGTCATGTTTTAAGTCGCTTGAAAATCAAGCTCTTTGTTGTGACGTTTTTCCACGGTTCAAGTGCTGCCTTGGGTGAAAGCAGCATGCTAGCGACAGCGATTCACCGTGGTCCAAGTGCCGTCTTGGCTAAATGCGGCACCTAGACCGCAACAAACTTGATTCCTGACCTTGTTTCATAATTTGGCCATATCTCACTCATTTGGAGTCCGATTTGGTTCATTTTTAAAGGGCAAGCCACGTAATTTATAGGGCTATAATCTTAGCACTACAAATATATCTTTTTTCTCTCATTTGTATTCAAGGAACAAAAGCTATAAAACCCTAGAGAGAGATTAAGAGTTCCCTAGTGAGAGAAAGCAGTAAGATTACTTCTTTAACTCTCCAAACCCATTTCCATATATATAAATCATCATCTAAGCATCATCTAGGTTTATCTACCATGTGCTAATGCATGGGTCTTTTTCAACATGCATTGTTCACTATTATCTTACATAATTAGTGTTTTTGCTTAGCATTTTATCTCTTTTATAACATGTATGCTTTTAGATTAATTTCTACATACATGATTGAGATTATGTGTTGATTAGGTTATTTGTGATAACTAGGTTTTCATGTTTATATGCCATCTAGCTAATTGATCTCACTGTATGATTAAGAGTGTTTTGTGATAGTTATGTTTTCATGCTTATATGCCATCTAGCTAATTGATCTCATTGTATGATTGAGATTGTCTTTGATAGCTAGGATTTTATGTTGACATTTATCTAGCTAATTGATCTTCTTAAAATGATTGAGATTGTGTTTGATAGCTATTTATTTAGGATTGGTCATCCTCTACATAGTTAAGCTTTATGACATGTCATTTAGCTCTTGATATCTAGGAATGAATTAATTGTCATATTATCATTCTAGATAAGCATATATTGTACCCTAGCTCTATTTGCATATTTGGATATCTTTGCATAATCACTTAGGGTGTTGATCTCTTCAGAGAATTAAGTCATAATCTAGGATTGTTATTACAGGCCTGCAGGTAGTAGTGGTGGGTTACAGGCCGAAAATGGTTGAGGTTAACCTAGGCTGCAAACATCATTACAAGTAGTGATTGTGAGGATTGAGCAATTGTACTAGGTCCACTTTTACAGGCCTGCGGGTAGTGGTAGTGGTAGTGGGTTACATACCGGGATTAGGTTGTAAACGTTATCACAATTAGTGGATTCAAGGTTCGAGTATGACGCACTTATCAACCCATGGTTTTTCCCTGTTAAGGGTTTCCACGTAAATGTCAAGTGTTATTTAAATTCGGCACATATTATAGTTGTTGTATTGTATTGACTAGTTTGGGTATTTTCGTAAATTGACTAAACGCGAAAATTTAGTAATAAGGGTTAAAATCTATTCACCCCCCCTCTAGATAGTTTTATACACGCCGTGCATTGTTAGTTTCAGAAATTACCAAGTTTGTTCAATTAGTCAATATTAATCACAAAAATCAATCACAAACAAATAACAAAAATCAAATGAAAGAGCGGAAATATAAAGACACTTGATTTTTACATGGGAAACCCTCAACAAGGAAAAACCCACAGGACTAGCCTCGCTAGCTACTTAGTCACAGAACTCCACTATTTGAATAATTGAATACATCCTAAGTTGACACCCTAGTCACACTTCTCAAGGATTGTATATCAATCTATCCTACCTACGTGTCTTTAATAGTGAGCCTTGACAAATGCTCGCCAACCAACCTTTGGTTGTAAAACTTCACTTATTTGTGTAATTTCACCTATAAGCCACAAGATTTTAATTCTATGAATAGATTAATTCTAAGCAAATATGTATGAATATTCAAGATACAATATAATGCAAGACAACACACAATATGCTTAACTAGAGATTAAAGATGTAAATCTACACTATAAGAAAAACTACCTTTGATGACAGTTTTTTCTTGACGGTTTTGAAAAACTATCAAGAATAACAAATTCTTGACAATTTTTAACTGTAAAGAAAGACCGTTTTTCTTGACAGTTTTCAATTCTTGACAGTTAAAAACTGTCAAGAAAGACTGTTTTTCTTGACAGTTTTTAACTGTCATGAAAGACAATTTTTATATATTATATAATATATATTATATTATTATATTATATATATATAATATAATATATTTATATAATATATATTATTATATTATATATATTGTATAATATATATATTATATAAATTATATAAATTATATATATATTATATTAAATATTATATATATATATTATATTATATAATATATATATTATTATATGTATTACATTATTGTATATGTATTTTATATTACATATTATGAATGTTTTATATAATTAAGGGTATTTTGGTCAATATACAGTTAACTCAATTTCATTCCGTTGTTAAACAATATATATAATAATATATTTATATAATATAAACATATAATATATATTATTTAATAAATATATAATATATATTATTTAATAAATATATAATATATATTATTTAATATAATTATATATATAAGTATTATAAATATATATTATTTAATAAATATATAAGATATATTATTTAATATAATAATATAATATATATATTATATTATAAAAGATTCATAATATAAAAATTTTTATTTATCTTTAATAATTTTTTTAAACTAAACAAATTCCCGATATGGATTTATTTTACAGTAACATATAGCGCGTTTTTCGGATCTGTGTTTTCGGATTGATAGGATTGCGATTTCTCCTGTTGTGGATACTCTGGTTTGGGCTAATTCTCGGGATGGTCGTGTTTCTTGCAAGACTGCTTATTCCCAGTTTCTCCGTGATATTCCTCAAGTTGTTTGGTAGAGAGATGTTTGCTCCCGTTTTATCCCCCCCTCTCGCTCAGCTTTGACCTAGCGTTTTATGTTGAACAGGCTTTCTATTGAGGATCGTCTTTGTAGTTTCGGGTTCCAGTTGGCTTCTCGTTGCAGTATTTGCAGGGTTAGTAGTGAATCTGCGGATCACCTTTTTCTTCATTGTCCCTTGGCGGTTGCTCTTTGGGAGGCAGTTTTCTTTGCTTTCCAGCGACGTGTCACTACAGAAACTTGGCAATCCTTCTTCTTGTAAGCCATGTCAGTTTCCTTTAGTGAGCAGGTTAGGATTTTATGGAAAGCGGCTATCCATGCAGTGATATGGCGGGTGTGGACTGCCCGTAATCAGTGGATCTTTGAAGGGAAGTCGGTGGACTTTAGATCCATCCTTTCTTTGGTTTGGCGTGCAGTTTCAGAGGCTAATCGACTTGATATTGGTTGTATGCATATTTGTATGGAAGACCTTTTGATTCTTCGTCATTTCGGTCTTCAGGGTCACCCTTCTAAATCCCAGGTGATCAAGAGTGTGATTTGGTCGCCTCTGGCTCATGGTTGGATTAAAGTGAATACAGATGGCGCTGCTATGGGCTCTCCGGGGTTTGGTGGTTATGGTGGTATCTTTCGGAACTGCAGAGCCTTTGTGAAGGGTTACTTCGCTATTCCTCTTGGTCAGGTTTTTGCTTTTGAGGCTAAGCTTCTGGCAACCTCTTTGGCCATTAATTTTGCATGGAAGTATGGGTGGCATCGTCTCTGGCTTGAAAGCGATTCTTCTTATATGGTTCAGCTTCTTTCTTCTCGTTCTGAGATGGTTCCTTGGAGGGTTCGTCAAGTGTGGCAGCGCTGCATCTTCCAGATCTCGTAGATGGATTTTCAGGTTTCCCATATTTTCAAGGAGGGGAATCAGGTTGCAGATACACTTTCTAAGCATGCTTTGGAGCTTCAGGGTGATTCTTGGTGGTTCTCTGCCTCGTCGTTCTGTTCTACTTTAGTTGGCAACGACTGCATGGATCGGGAGTCTTTTCATTTTTCTTGATGTTTTCTTTTTCTTTTTTGTGTGGCATGCGTGCCTCTTTTTGTTTGGGGTTGTTTTCTCCTTGGTTCTTTGTGCTTTGTTGCTTTTTGTCTCTTTTTACTTTTCTTTTCTCTTTTTTTTATTATTTTTTTATTATTTATATATATATATATATATATGGATTATGTCTAAGGATTTTTTAGCATATGATCGTTTGTGATGCTTTTTCCCCTTAGATCAGTCCAATTTTATTTAAAAATAAAAAAATAAAAAAAATAAAAAAAATATCGGTTTTTGGGCAAACCGATATTGGATAAGTAAAATTTTAAATTTAATAAATTTACTTTTAAATCATTTACTTTTAAAAAATTCTAAAAAATTGTTTATTTATTTTGCACGCTCTTGTTTCATATTAAGAGACACGTTAATAATTCAATTACCCATATAAATTAGTAATCTGAGTCTTACATTTGTTCATTAAATTGCAAGATGCATGTTGAGAAATATCTCCCCTATAGTGAGAGTTGTATTCAAAATCATGCTTATTACAATTGATGTCACGAGTCTCTTATAGACCATGTTTGGTTGAATGGAATACAATGTAATGGAAAGAAAGCCATTCCATTCGTTCGGTTTGTTAAAATGCAATGGAATAACGATTCCATTGGAATGGGGATTCCACCATTTTGTTTGAATGGACATTCCATTCCAAACTAAAATTTATATTCCATAAATACCGTCATATATCTCAACTCTATTACAAAAATACCCTCCTTCCAAAAATAATATATTATTATTATATATTATATATTTATATTATATTAATATATATTATATATTTATATTATATTAATACATATTATATATAATATATAATATATAATATAAATATATAATATATATTAATATAATATATAATTATATATATAATATACTTTTATATTTTATTATTATTATCCATAATATATCATGTTTTATAATTAGGGGTATTTTGGTCAAAATACAGTTAACTCCATTCCATTCCATTGTTAACCAAACAAAATAACACTAATTCAGAGACTAATTCTAAAGTTCCAACCAAACAAAAAACTTAGTTTTCCTTTCCTCTTTATTCTCATTCCCATTACCATTCCACAATGTAACCAAACGTGACCATAAAGTATTGACCAATAACTCGACTATATATGTTTTAAAAAATATAATTTTATTAAGAGTTTCAATAAATATTTTTAAATATATGTCGTATGTCGTAGAAAATAGAATTTTGATTAGTTGAATAAATTTAAATTTACCTAACAAGGTTTTTTTAATTTTTATTTTTTTAATTTCTAACAACTCATATAGTTTATATATAAATATTATTCAATTTTTAACACATCAAAGGTTGTAGTCAAGTGGTAAAGACTTATAATCTTTAAACTTGAGGTCTTAAGTTCAATTCCCACTGATAACAATTAATTGTCATTATTATCATAAGTGGGTGGTGGCCGGCGGTAGAGGTCCGGCTGGGGGAGGTTGGTTTATAAATATAAAAACAGTTATTTAATTAAAATATTATAATTAAATATTAAATAATAACATTTTTTAATTAAATATTATAAATAACTGTCAATAATAATAAAATAAAAAAACTGTCATAAAATGAAAACTGTCAAGATCTTTATTGATATTAGCATTGTTGACAGTTTTAAAAACTGTCAAGAATGCTTTTCTTGACAGTTTTTAACTGTCAACAATACTAATATTTTGTTGTTAGGATGTCTACATGAACATACATGCAAACTTTGCTAAGAAGAAAGTGAAACCTATTTACTAGGCAATTAAACAAACCTCAATCAAGTCATGGCAACATAGATATACAAACAAGAAGATGTATATGCAAGCAACATGCAATTAAGTAACACCTAAGCAATCTATATGCTAAAAAGAACCAATCTTGGAAACATAGAACAAAGGATGAAGCTACAGATGTGTTCTACTTACCAAGTCATGAAACAAACAAGACCCTTGAGTGAATTATGCATGATGAGGTTTAGCAAGTCATGGATTTAAGGTTTGATGAGACAAAGATGAAGTTTGTGAGGCTTTTCTCATTAGAAACTCTGTATCTCTCATAAGGGAGTCAACAAGGCCAGAGTTCTTGACAAACAAGAAAATATAAGGGCTATATTTAGGGGATGACAAAACATCATCGTTTTGGGCAAAAATAGACTACCGCGGCCCCGTATGTCACAGTCGACCAATACGGTAATCGGCCATTGCAAAGGCAACTAAAGCATCGCCAGCATACATCGGCCCTCTTTTTTGCAGTGGTCCATAACGACACATGGAATGCAAAAACCACTGGAGACAAATAACGCGCTAATGTCATAGTTCTCCATGACGACACATCAATCGTGAAAACCTCTGGAATGAGTGTCGTGGTCAATATGCTGCAGTCGACCAAGACAGCTCAATGTTCATGAAAACCTCTAGAGGTAGAGTCGCACCCATTGCCGTAGCAGCCCAAGATGACAGCTAGACCACAACAATCGCTGGAAAGCAATCCGTGATTGATCACGACGACACCACGATCGTGATAATGAGAAATTACGCCTTCTCATACGGTCTAATACACTAAAATATATGCAATGTGTACAAGTGTGTAAGTGGTGACAATGTGCACATAAAAAGCCAATAAAAGACATAAATGAATGTCCTACAAGTGTGTGTGTGTGTGTGTGTGTGTGTGTGTGTGTGTGTGTGTGTGTGTGTGTGTATGTGCACCTAAAACTCTTCAAGAATCAAAGTTAAGTGTTATACCTTTAAGCATTTGATCCTGAAACTTTGAGGATGTCAAGGGAAACTTGATCACGAACACTTCAAGCACCTAATCTACACTTACATTAAGATCCCGAATTGTAGTTTGTCATTGAAATAAGCCAATCATAAAAAGGTGGCACTTACAGTGATATTGAGATCGCGAGCATAACTAGAAGGGTTGTAGTGTGGGTTCCATTGAACCAAGGAATTTAAAAAATTAATTTGAATGCAATTGGAAAGGTAGTGGGTGTGGGTATTCTAATCTGAGACTCAGAGGGCCAAGTAATAGCATCGAGTGCCTAGAAGTTACTAACGACATTTTTGCCGAAGGTGGTAGAGGCAATGGCTTTGTGTCGGGGCTTAAACTTTGCTATTGAGATTGGAATAATGAATGTGGTTGCTGAGTCAGATGCACAGGTAGTGGTTAACTTGGTGAATGTAGGTTTGCCTATGTTTTCTGATGTGGGGTTGATTTTGGATGATATTTTTGTTTCTTTAAAGAAGTTTTAGTATGCTACTGTAGGTTATGTTCCAAGAAATGCTAACAAAGTAGCACACTATCTTGCTAAATTGGGTTTGACTAGTTGTTGTGATCAGTTTTGGATGGAAGAGGTTCCTCCATGTGTTACCCATTATGTTATGGCTGATTACCTAGCTAGTGTGTAACCTCTTTGGTTTGGAATAAAAATTTGTTTTGTCAAAAAAAAAAAAAACTTTCTTTTTCTCTTTTAACTCTCTCATCAATTTTAATTACTTGAATCTTCATTGACACTTTCTCTCTCTTCATAGGTTTTTCTTGTTTCTCTCTCTATAATTTTCTCTCTTCGAAATATTGTTCTCCTCACCGAAACGATTCAACGGCATATTATGGGCGAAAATTTGATATTGCGTTTTTCCTCTCAAAAGTCATTTGAAAATGTTTCCAGAAACTTTGTACGATGAAATATCAATATGATTACACTACTACAAAAATGTTAAAAGACATCGGTTATTTACATTGGTTTTTAGAAAACCGATTAAAAAAAACTTTTAGAAATCGATTTTTATAAAAATCGATTTCTTAAATACTGTGGTTTAAAAAGACAACGGTTTTTCGGAAAACCGATATGGATTTATTTTCCAATAAGAAATCAGTTTTCCATAACGCCAGTGTCTTAAATATTGCTATTTGAAATTAAAGTGGTTTTGGGAAAACCTATATGGATTTTTTTCCAATAAGAAATTGGTTTCCATTAAAACTAATGTCCTAAATATTGCGGTTTAAAAAGACAACGGTTTTTGGTAAAACCGATATGGATTCAAAAGCAAAATTCTACTGAAATTCAAATCCGACCTATGTCCGCATTCAAGTGCACATCTCTAAAAATACTCAACTATATTTGCTCAAATTTGGACACAAGAAATTAGATATGCAAACAAACACTTTTCAATCATAAAATATTCCAAAATTGGATTTGGAAAAGTGTGAAAATGCGTGATGAAAACATCTCACTCGCAGACTCGCATTGCTCCTAACCTTTGACTGAATAATTGATCATAACTTTCAAAATACCATCAAAAATTTTACTTTCTTTATACCAATAGATTCGTATCAAAAACTCAAAGAACCCTACATGGACAAACAAATTTATTTCCTTGCCAAAAGATACAGTTTTAAGGAAAACGTTTGCACAAAAATTGATCGTCTCCAATCGCTTCTGACCTTTGACTGAATAATAGATTATAACTTTCAAAATACTGCCCAAAATTTTACGTTCTTTATACCGTTGGATTTGTTTCAAAAAATTGAAGAACCCACAAGATGAAAAAATTTATTTCCTTGCCAAAATATATATAGTTTTAAGGAAAATGTTTGCACAAAAATATCTCCAATCGCTTTTGACTTTTGACCGAATAATTGATCATAACTTTCAAAATACTTCCCCAGAATTTTACGTTCTTTATACCGTTGGATTCGTATCAAAAAATCAAAGAACTCAACATGGATGAAAAAATTTATTTCCTTGCCAAAATATACAGTTTTAAGGAAAAAGTTTGTACAAAAATATCTCTAGCAGAATAGAAAACCACACAAAAAAGGAAATAAAAAATAAACCCACCAATAATTTTTTTTAATATATGTTTGTAGTAGAAATAAGAATTTTGATTAGTTTAGTAAATTTAAATTTATCAAACAAGTTTTTATTTATTTTTTATTTCTAACAATTCATATAGGTTATAAATAAATATTGTGTAAGTGTTAACACATCTAATCTTGTAGTCAGGCGGTAAAGGCTTACTACTTTGACTTTGCGGTTGCAAGTTCAATTCCTCATAATGACAATTATCAAAGGTGGGGTTGGCCGGATGGTGGGATTAATTTTTGTAATACATCAATTTTACGTCGTGGCTTTTAAATCGGTTTTATATATAACCGATGTATTTTCACGTTTTTTTACGTCGATTAAAAACCGATGTCTTTAGCACGTTTTTTTTTCCTAAATCACTTAAATAGACATCGGTTTTAAAAATTTGAAAAACCAATTTCTTCCATGTAAAATAACCGATTTCGTTTGTGTTTTTTATAGTAGTGTTACATGATGAAATATCAACATCACACGATGTTGATATTTTATTGTGTAATCATGTTTGTTGATGGCGATTTTTGGATTGCCACGCGTCTCACAATAAGGTTATAATAATGTAAATAGCAATGTCAATGAAAGTATGCAAAACATAGGTTTTAAGTGGAAAAACCCTAAAACAGGAAAAAACCATGGGGCCCCTCGAGGGCAAGAAAAATAACACTATGATCTTCTTTAGGTTACACTTTGGTATCAGTTGTTTTTCTCATACAATAGCTCTCAACTCACTAGAATTTCCACCCTTTCCCATAGATTACACGGTTCTATTTATAATAAGTGAACTAGGGTCCCCTTGTTCTGTTTGTCGTGTAGATGGTGGATTCCTAAACAATCATCGCTTTAGGATTTCAGCTTTGGCTAATTAGGATTCTTTTCTAGCTTAACGTCTAGTTTCTCGGGAGTCTTAAGTCCTTTCCTATTTGGACTTCCTTTGTCTCGAGAGGAAATAAAGATATTTCCTCACTGGGATATGAATCTGAGAGTCCTCGTTTTATGGGACTCTCGCATTGGTAATAAAATAACTTGCTTCTGTTGACTGAGTAAAGCTTTGGTGAGCAAGGCTTGTGGCGAATACTTCGTCTGTTTCGGGGCGAGTAGGAGTTATGGCGAACATGGTCTTTGGCTACAAGCTGACTTATCTGGTGAGCATATTTAATTCATTGACTTCTGCTGATGTGGCATAATAGTCAATACTCCCTCCGTTGACCATTTCGAACGTATGATTCAGACCTATTCTCACGTTCTTCTTATACAAATTGCTGATGTGTCCCCAAGCCGAAAACATATATACAACAATACCCTTATAAATACTTTGAGCCGATGAAGAAGGCAGACCTCTTTGTCTTCTTTATTCCTGGGAGTAGTATTTATATCATGCTTTGTTTTTGAAAAAATTCTTTTAAAAGATTTCTCTCTTGCTTCTTACATTTGTCATCCACGTGGTCTTGGATTGTTGATCTCAAACGTTAAAAGCTTCCACAATGCGCTTTATTTCAGCCACAAGTTCTTTTTTTGAAAAACGTACGACTTGACATCAGAGTGATGTTCTTACTGTAAAACGTTCCTTAGGGTGCCACTTGTCTTCTTTTTGGTGGGCAGTTGAATCATCGCCCTGTGTTTCGGCTGTTTCCATCATTATAACTCTCGTTTTGAATTTTGAAACTCTCCTTTAAAAGCTCCACATCGCTTCAACTATCTCTTTACTCTTAGTATCCCTGATTGTCTCTTTGTAAACCCTAGAATTGCAGACTTCTGTTCCTTTTTTCCTACAAGGTTGAAGCTTCCAGCATTTTTCCCTCTTGTTTCTCGTTCTGTTCATCAGACGGCTCGAGATTTTAGACTGAGCTCCTCTGATTGTCTCTCCTGGCTATCTGTGTATCCTCTATTCAGTGGGTTTTTCTAGTGAGTTCCCATGGATCCCTTTCAACGTTCGTTACTTTTTAATCAGATGATGCGAGCCCGGGAACTTGGTGATAAAAACACTGCAGACAAAATCGAATTATTGATATGCAATTTTGACCCAAGTTCAATCGTTCCAATCTCCTTTTACATTCCTACTGCTCATGAAACCAGTGTTTCTGATTTATCTTCTGCTTCATATTTTGACAGTGATTCCTTAGAAATGACAAAATCTTTAAAGGCCGGTGGTAGTAAGTGAAGGGCACCCAAGATTCCCAGGGCGTCTCTAGTTAGCACCCAGACAATAGTAGATTCTGATGTTGAGGATCATCAGAGAAATAGACTACATTTCTCTTTTGATCGGTCAAGTACTTTTGATAGTGAAGTGAATGTTGTTGGTGAGCAAGAACTCCAGAAGTACAAGTCCTGGTTCGACATTCCTAATACCATGAATCTGATACTCCCTGGCGATCGAGCCATATGGAATCCTCCTCAGAATGCGGTTGCCTTCTATGGGCAGATGTTTAGTTGTGGGGTCACTCTCCCTCTTCAACCTTTTATCACTAGATTCCTTGCTGATGTCGAACTCGCACCTGCTCAGTTGGCCCCCAATAGTTATAGGATCCTGATGTGTTTGTGTTAATATGGAAGTTGAAGGGTTACGAACCTCCTTCTCCCCGCGAGGTTCGCTACCTCTATACTTTGAGGCCATCGGGCCATGGGGGTACATAATTTTTTCTTTCTTCAGTTGCAGAGAATTGGATTCTCAAAAGTGCGGTGAATCCAAGCCAAGTGGAGATCTCAGACAATGAGAAGAAGAAAGGTTTCATCTGGGGTTTACTAACCTCAAACAAACGATGGAAGATTAGTTGGTTCTTGGTTAATGGCGCATGGGGAAGAGATGCGTCGAAAAGTGCTTGCCGAAATCTTCTGGCAAGGAAAGTTCCTAGACATTTCACATCTCTTGAAACTTGGTCCAAGATGCTGCTGGTTTTATCGGACAGTGAGATTTCCCATCTCGCGGCTGTCGCCGTGCTGCCTTTGGCTGAGAGAGGGGAATCTTTTCTTTTGGACGAAGAAAAAATGATTAAGGAAAAAAAATTTCCTCGTTTACATGCTCGACTTAAACGCTGTAAGTTTCCTTCTTCATGTTTGATGTTTCTAATTTTTTATATATCGGTTTCTGTTAATAATGTTTCATTCCTCTTTTTAGTGAATGAATTCGACGTGGTGTGCGATTCGGCTACTTGGGCGGTGAAGAACTCTGAGGTCGCTAGCCAAAGACACGCTGCTAGATTGGCTAAGGAAGGAATTGCACCCTCGGACGGTGATGATGTTGAAGATAGCGAGGACGCGGGGGATGATCCTGATCAATATAGGGAGATCAACCGTTAGCCAATATCTCAAGAACTGATGATGGGTCGCACACCCAGTCGAAAAGGCAAAGAAAAGGTGGGTACTTCTAAGGCGAATAAGGACATCCCCATATTTGATGCTAACGCTCCAGAAGACCCGGAAGATCCTGCCAGTGGTCTAAATACAAGAAACAACCGGGGAAAACATGCGGCTGAAAACCCCCTGGAGTACCCTACTCATCCTACCAAGAGGGCATCAAGGGTGGTACAGTATGTGCTTTCCTCAGATGAGGAAGGGAATGGCGATCCCGGGCTTGGCGAGACTACTTCCGCGGAAAGGGTAACCTTAGAGGTCCCCTCCATAGAGGTCACAGATTCTATTACTGCACAAGAAGTTACTAGTGACTCGCCCGTCCCTACTTTCGTTCCACCAGATCAAAACATCCCTGCATTTGATCCGTCAATTCTAGAAGCTTCTGCTCCCATTCCTACTGATCCAAATGTCTTTAATCTTGCTCTTCCAGCTCCTGCCGACCCAAATTTTTCTGCTTTTCCAGCTTCAGCCGATCAAAATGTTCAATCAGCAAATAATCCTTGTTCGGATTTGCCTAGCCCGTCCATATCGTCGTCTGTCCCGGAGGGTGTTTCGCAAGGGCCTACTGCTTCCTCCACTGATGCAGGAGGAACTTCAGCTTTCGTCTCCCTCTCAGATTTCTCTACCCTCGATTTCTTATCGCATCTGGTTCAAAACGCTGTTTATGGTTGGCAAGGTTGGGAGCATGTAAAAAATAAGTCGTGCAATAAAAAAATGGAGTTTTTCTTCAATTGTCATTCGCTAGTAAGCCCTTAAACTGCATCATATCCTTACTGCTTCTTTTCTTTTCTTCTTTATTTTATGTGTTCTACACCTTGGTCCAGATGATGTCTAAGATGGTTGACAACTATAGACGTGGGAACGCAGTTTCTTTCGTAAAACAAGTGCCTTCATGCGCAAGTGTCGCGTCTGGTAGCTGAGAAATTAAATTTTGAAGAAACACTCTCGCAACAACTCAGTCAAGCAAGAGAATCTACCGACGGATTTTTGGCTGCTCAGCTAGTCACCGAAGAGAAATTGCTTTCGGTTGAGGAGGAGATCGGGGTTTTGAGAGATCAACTCTCTACAAGCCAGGATTCTCTCATAGCTCATATGGAAGCTGGAAAAGTGGCTGAGGAGGCCAAGAAAAGAGCCGACCGAGAATCCGAAGACTTACGAAATCAGTAGGCATCAGGTGAGGCCATTTTCAAGGATTTGAAGAATGAACTCGAGGTTTAGGCTGTTGATCGCTTCAAAAGATCTCATGCTTATGACGTCCTCCTTCTGCGGGAATTTGAGCATGGTATGAGACAATCTAAGAAATTCTTCGCGATGATGGACCATTCAAATGAGAAGGCATTGAGGCGTTTTGACAAGTCTTTAAAATTGCATATGGATGGCGCAGTGGACTCAATCAAAAGCCAGATAAAAAGGTGGAAAGCCCACTATTACTACATTAAGACCGACCCCCACCTAATGCACCTTGAGATTCCTTCAAAATCTGCCTTCAACACATATTATTCTGGGAAGAAGGGAAATCTTACCAACACTAGTGGCAAACCAGATTTGGGGCCCATTGCGGGCCGAGATTATGAACCCTTTATGCCAGTGGGAGATGAAGAGATTATCTGGCCATCGGAGGATGAAATCGAAGATGAAGATGAGGATGTTGGTGGAGCAGATGCATGACTTGATAGTTGTTTCGTTTTTTGTAATCTATCCTACCACTTTGTAAATGTATATTATCTTTTATTTATAAAACCAATTTTTCTTCTTATCCAATACATTTGAATGACCTATGTATTCTTCATCGTTCATTCTGGTTTTGTTATCATCGCTAGGCTTAATGCCTTTGTTTTATTCAGCTGCCATTGCTGAGTTTTTGGCTGTCTTACTAACCTTTATTCAACTGCCATTGCTGATTTTTTTTGGATTACTTAGTGTTTGTCAAGACGTATCCGACCATACACCAAGTCTTTAAGCATACTATTGAGACGTGTCCTACTTTTGCTTATATTGTTATAGTTCCTAGTTTATCCAACCCACATCATTTCTTTACAACTGTTTCTCTTAAAAGTTGCTCTCGAGTGCTTTAATTGCACCGATGGTTGTATAGTATATTTCTAGCTCAGGGTGTTCAGCGTTTTTGCCTTAACCACTGTTATATTGAATATTTTAGTCGCCCTCCTTCTACCGCTGGGTTTTTTGACCCTTTGCAATGGCGAATGACATTCAGTTTTTGAGTGTAATACTCTAGTGGCGTTTTACTCTATTGAGTTTCGCAAGTATTTTAGTAATAAACTACTCTATTGAATATTTTGAATACTTTGGCAATAGACTACTCCAATGAGCGTCCTAAGTACTTCAGTAATAAATTACTCTTTATTGAATATATCCTGCAATTCTAAAGATGTTTAAAGGGAAAATGCTAAAAGAAATCCAAAAAGCAAAAAAAAAAAAAATAGAAAATGGTCTTTAAAAGACTCCTGGATAGTATATCTTCAAATATTGGGTGTTGCACGGTCGAGGAAGTTCGCCGGCTCCCATCCGAGCTATGCGATAAGCTCTATTTCCTGTTATACTGGTAACATGATACGGTCCTTCCCATTTGTCTGCGAGTGACCCTGCGGCTCTATCTTTAATTCCGGGTGAAACTCTTCTCAGCACCAAGTCGTTGAGTGCAAATCTTTTTAAGCGTACATGTGAATTATAATATCTGGCTGCTCTCTGCTGATAAACTGCGTTCCTGATTTAAGCGAACTCTCTCATTTCCTCAAGTTTGTCTAAACCGTATTTTAACATGCCGATATTCAGTTGGGGTTGAAAAAGTTGTACCCTTGGTGAAGAAAATGCTGTTTCTACTGGAATGACAGCTTCGGCTCCAAAGGCCATGGAATAAGGCGTCTCACCTGTTGAATTCCTCTCAGTAGTCCAATAGGCCCATAGTACCTGTGGTAATTTTTCTGCCCAACTTCCCTTTTTGACAGCCAGCTTAGCTTTTAGATTGTGCTTGATGATCTTGTTCACTGCTTCAGTCTATCCGTTTGTCTGTGGGTGAGCTAGGGATGCATAATAATTGTTGATCTTGTATTTTTTGCACAGTTCTCTAAACTTCCTGTTATCAAATTGTGTTCCGTTGTCAGTGATAATGGTATTCGGAATTCCAAACCTCTATAACATGTTTTTTTTTAATGAAACTAGTGGTGTTCGCCTTAGTTATGTGCACTAGTGGTTCGGCTTCTACCCACTTTGTGAAATAATCCACGGCCACAATAGTGTGCTTCGCTCCTCCGGATGCCGTGGGCATCGGACCAATGAGATCAATTCCCCACATGGCGAATGGCCATGGGGAAGTAATACTCTGCAAGTGTTCAGGCGACTACCGGGTATTGTTCGTAACTTTCTGACAGGCTTCGCACCTAGTTGATATTCTTTTGGCGTCTGCGAATAGCATTGGCCAATAGAACCCTTGTCTTAGTGCTTTACGGGCTAGACTAACGCCCTTTGTGTGGTTTCCACAACTTCTACTATGTATGTTATTTAGTATCCCTTCAGCTTCACCCAATCGAACACACCTCTGTAATACTCTAGAAAATACTCATCTATACAGTTCACTGCTGAGGACTGAATATCTCGTAGATTTGTATTTCAGTCGTTTTGCTTCTAGTGGGTCATCCTGCAGTACCTCATTGGTGAGGTATTCTTTAATTGGTATTGTCCAGTCATTTGGCTTGTGCTCAATTACTCCAACTTCAGTTTGTCCGGTTATGCTTGGCTGAGGTAGATGGGCCATAGGGACTGTTCATGGTCAAATTTTGACCGTCGCTGAGGCTAGTTTAGGTAGTGCATCAGCCTGTTCATTCTTTTCTCTAGGGATTTGCACGATCCTGAATTCTTTAAATCACCTCAATAATTCTTTTGTTAACTCCAGATAGGCGATCATGTTTTCATCTCTCACCATGTATTCATCTAACACTTAGTTGACAATTACCTGGGAATCACTGAAGATTTCTATCTCATCAGCTCCCAAAGCAATGCATACTCTCAACCCAACTATTAACGCTTCATACTCTACTTGATTATTGGTAGTTTTGAAATCAAAACGCAGGGCACATTCAATTGAATTTCCTTCCGAAGTTGACACTATTATCCCTGCCCTGCTGCTGTGCGTATTTGATGAACCATCGACATGGAGTTGCCATTGGAAATTTTTCTTGGATTGCTCTGCCATCATCCTTGCTACCTCTATGTCTTGTTCTGTAAACTCTATGACGAAGTCTGCGATTGTCTAACCTTTGATTGATGTTCTAGGGAGGTACTTGATGTCGAACTCGCTCAACTCAATAGCCCATTTAGTCAGTCTCTCGGATACCTCTAGTTTTTGTAAGATTAGTTTGAGTGGATAGTTCGTGTATACCTAGATTTGATGGGCTTGGAAATAAGGTCTCAATTCCCTCATTGCTGTTATTAGGGCGAGTGTCATCTTCTTGGCTGGCGAGTACCTTGTTTCGCGGGGTAACAGTGACTTGCTTGTGTAATATACTGGTTTTTGGATCCCGTTTTCTTGTTTGACCAATACAGAGCTTGTGGCTGCCTCCGTGACAGATAGGTACATGTATAAAGTTTCTCCATGAAGTGGTTTTGAGAGTATCGGTGCCCGACCAAGGTAATCTTTCAGAGCCTGAAAGGGTTTTTCGCAACCTTCATCCCATTCAATTCCTTTGCCCTTTTTTAGGGTCTTAAAGAATGGTAGACATTTGTCAGTTAATTTGGATATGAACCTGTTTAGTGATGCCAAACACCCTATGAGTTTCTAAACGTCTTTCAAGCTCTTTGGCAAAACCATGTCGGCTAGTGCTTGGATTTTATTGGGGTTTACTTATATTCCTCTCTGGTGTACTTGATAGCCGAGGAATTTACCAGACGGTACTCCGAATAAGCACTTAGTTGGGTTCAATTTCATGCGGTACTGGGTTAGTACGGCAAAGGTTTCCCGCAAATCACTTACATGTTTGTCTATCGTTACACTTTTCGTTAGCATGTCGTCGACGTATACTTCCATATTTCTTCCTATCTGTTTGGCGAACATTTTATTTACCAATCGTTGATACGTTGCCCCCGCATTCTTCAAGCCGAATGACATGACTTTGTAGCAATACAACCCTTGATCGGTTGTGAATGTTGTTTTGTCTTCATCAGGTTCGTGCACCTTGATCTGATTGTACCCTGAATATGCATCCATGAAACTCAAGAGTTCATGCCAGGCCGTTGTGTCGACCAGTTGGTCGATTCTTGGTAATGAGAAGCTGTCTTTAGGGCAGGCTTTGTTTAGGTCGGTGAAATAAACGCACATTCTCCATTGGTTATTCTTCTTTTTCACCAGTACAACGTTGGCCACCTATTTTGGGTATTTAACCTCTCTGATTGACCCTGCTACAAGCAACTTTGCTACTTTTTCCCTTATGGTTGCACTCCTTTCTGGGTTGAAGCTTCGCCTTTTCTATATCACTGGTTTGACTTTGTCATCTATTGCCAAATAATAATAGATGACATTCGTGTTGATCCCAGCCATATCTTTGTGATTCCAAGCGAAGAAATCTTTATATTCCCTTAGCAATTTTATTATGTCTGTCTTGACTGGTTCAACTAACTCCGCTCCAACCTTAACGGTTCTGTAAGGCTTCTTTTCATCTAGGATGATGGTTTCGGTTGATTCCTCTTTCTCCCTGTTTGTCTTGTCTCTTGGGTCGACCTTAAAATTTTTGAGTACTTCTTTCTCGACCTGATAGAGTTCAAACACGCTCAAAGTTTCCGACCCTACTTTATCTTTGAAAACTGATAAGTTAACCCAGTGAACCATTTCCTGTGAACCCCTCAGCTCCTCGATTCCAAATTCGGTTGGAAATTTCACTTTTAATCTGAAAATGGGTCCATCGTGATCGGAGGGATGGTGGCCATCGATCTAGGTGGAGAAACACTGGAAAAACGGTCGAAAAATGGCCGGAACACGTCGAGTCAATTGATCGGGTCAACGGGCCTAAACCGGGTCTGCACATGGGTCGGGTCGGGTCGGGTCGGGTCGGGTCAGATCAATTGAAGGTAGAATAAGGGTGATGTCATCGATGACGTCAGGCTGACGCAAGCATAAGGCCAAAACGACGTTGTCCCACTTGATGACGTGGCATTGATGTGTTGCTTTGCCGGTAAATATCAATATGTACCCCTATTCTTCCCCTTATTCATAGAATCTTCAATAATTTCCCAAATCTTGTACTTTAGCCCTTGAAATGTCCAAAAAGACTACAATGCCCATGAACTCCTCTATTTACCTGAAACACTTATTTAAATCATTAAATACCCAGTTTTACTCAAGAAACAAGCATAAAGTAATAGGAAATAAGAGCATAAAATTGGTACTTTTATGGCACGATCAACATCTCCAATAATATCATCTTTGTTATGGAGATGTCTAACTGATGGAGCATGTTCTTTGAAGTTCAAAGGAGAAACTCTATTAAGAGGTTGTGTGTCCTCTTCATCAATGTTAGACCTCCCATTAATAGGAGTCTCTACAACCTTCTCCAATGGAGAATAATTAACTACAACAACCTCTTCCTCATGGTTGATAGTCTTAAGCCTACAATCATCTATGACAACATTAGATGATTCAATGATGCTTCGAGTCTTCAAGTTGCAAACTATATAGGCTATACTATTCAAGGCATAACCAATAAAAAAAATTTCTTCATCACTCTTAGCATCAAACTTGCCAAATTGATCACGGTCATTTAGAATGTAGTATTTGCTTCCAAGAAGTAGTTAACATTTGGCTTTTTACCTCTCCATAACTCATAAGAGATTTGCCTAGTTCCGGGCCTTTGGAAGACTATATTTCCTATGTAGCAAGCCATACTGACGGCTTTGGCCCAAAGGTTCTTAGGGACATTGTTGCTAAGCAACATTACACGGGCCATCCCTTGAAGGACCCTATCTTTCCTCTCAACAACTCCATTTTGTTGAGGTGTCTTAGGAGCCGAAAACTCATGGAATATGCTTAAGCTATTCCAATAGCTTTCAAAGTATGCATCATCAAATTCCCTTCCATGGTCACTTCTAATTCTTTTAATGCTTTTAATATTAGAGTCTTTTACATTTTGAATTTTAGAGCAAAACATTTTAAACTTATCAAAATTTCTAGAGTTTTTTCTAAAGAAGTATGTCCATGTGAACCTAGAGAAATCATCTATACAAACAAAAATGTATCTCTTTCCACCTAAACTCTTGGTTTGCATAGGACCCATAAGATCCATATTGAGAAGCTCTATGGCTCCTTGGTAGAGAGATACCTACCTTTCTTGTGCATGCTCTTGGTTTGTTTCTCTTATTGACAAGGTCTACAAAAACTATCAATTTTCTTCCCAAGCTTGGGAAGGCCACAGACAACATTGAACTTATCTAAGATTCTTAAATCCTGATAGTTCATGTGACCAAGTTTTTCATGCTACAACTCAATTTGCTTATTCTTGGGCATATTACAAAAGATGACACTAGCTTCAAGACAATAGCAATTGTCGCTAGATCTCTTTCCTTTCAACAAGGTTTATCCATCGGGCTTCAGAATTGAACAATCATTCTTTCTAAACAAGATGAAAAGTCCTTCATCACTAAGATGAGAAATGCTTATTAGATTGGCTTTCAAGCCATCTACATATAAAGCATTGGACAATGAGGGTAAACCAGGAATGGACATGCTTCCTTTCCCTAAAACTCTCTTTCTAGACCCATCACCAAAGGTGATAAATCCCCTTTTCTCCATGACAAGAGTCTCAAAGAAACTCTTATTTCCCATCATGTGCCTAGAGCACCCACTATCTAAGTACCAACAATTTGAAGAATTTACCTTCAAGGCAATTTGAGCAACATACCAAAAGTATTCATCTCTTCTAATCCACCTAGGTGAAACATTTTCTTTCCTAGTGTTCATTGGTACATGGGCTCTAGATGTCCTATGATCATGCAAATTGGTTCTATATTTCCTAGGGACATGCATATTGGCCCTACCATTTTTCTTTTCAATCATGATTTCAACTCTACGCAATTTAAGGTAACGAAAGCAATTTGGTCTAATATGACAATCAACACCACAAAAATGACATGTAGGGATGAAGTTAGGAATCATACCATGTTTTTGTGAATACATATGAGCCTTCCCATGTCTTTGTGGTTGAATCGATTCATTCCTTCTTCATTGTTGAACCGGTATAGCTTGCTTCCATGGTTGAGGAAAAATAGCTTGAGGAGTCCTTTTTGGTTAAGCTTGAGGTTGATTTCTTGGTGCCATCTTCATTTGTGCACTATGTGATCATTGTCTTATATCAATCTTCTTCCTAGGATTTTGCACCGGTGAAGGTTCTTTGTTGCTAATGCTCTTGACAAACACGGTCTTATTAGGAGTGGAGATCTTTTTGTCATCTTCAAACTCAAGACCTCTCTTGTCACATGGATTTTTTCCAACACTGAACATGTGGTCAAGTTTTTCCATGCTAGAGGCAATCTTAGCCATTAATTCTCTAGCATCTTCAAGCTCTATTTCCATTCTAGCTTCACTCCTCTTAGCTAAGACTATCTCTTCTCTTAGCTTATCTTCAAGCTTCTTGCATCTTACTATCTCTTTACCTAAACGGGTCACTTTAGTTGATAGCTCAAGGTTTTCTTCCTTCAACCTTCAAATTTCCCTTTTGTTTTTCATCATTAAGCTTTCAAACTTAGTGATGTAGTGTTGAAGATCCATACTCACCACATTTCCATTTGTAGAGTGAGATGAAGTGTCATCATCACTTGAGTCATTTTCCTCTTAACTCTCTTCTTTTTCTTCACTAACATCTTTGCTCTTGTGGGAGGAAATAAAGGCTATGAAGTTAGCCACTTGATCTTCATAATATGAAGATCTATCTCTCTTATCCAATCATCACTTCCACTCCAAGTGGCGGTCATCACCTTTCTATTCTTCTTATTCTTTAAATTTCCACAATATGGAGATGTGTGTCCTATGCCACCGTACTCAAAGCATTAGATCCATTTTCTTTCATTCTTCTCTTGCCTTGGGTCAAAATTCTTGAAGGGAGCTTTTTTCTTCAAGTCTTGACATTTGGATCCAAAACCCTTTCTCTCGAATTTGACAAACTTCTTGAACTTTCTCATCAATAAGACCATGCCTTCATCCAAGTAATTATTATCCTTATTCTCAACTTTGGAGGCCTTCAAAGCAATCCTCTTTTGCTTCTTAGGAGGTGTAAAGGTAGGTATGTTTTTTATCCCCATTCTTCCAATCAGTTGCTTGTTTCTTGAGTCTTTTAGGGATTTAATTTATGTGTTTGAGCTTTTTCTGGTTATTGGATCAAATGGTTGTGTTTGAAGAATTTCTGAAGAAATGAGATATTAATAAGGATCTCAGGGGTTTTTCAGCAAAGTGGCTAACCGCTGTCAAGCTATTGCTAATTTTGGCAGCGTAAAGGCAGCGATCCATAAACCAGAGGAGACCGCTGTTGATACTGCAGCTGCCTTCGCAGTGGTTATCGTAGCGGTTTGACGAATCCGCGCAAAACAAGGAGCTTATTCTCGTTTAGGAAATTGTAGCCTATAAATACATAATGAATTAGGCTTTTGAGGAGGCTGGCTTACCCTCCAGATCATACATCGTTTCACTACACAACACATCACACAATTCTCTTATCCATCTTTACGCATAAAAGATTTAAAGACGAAGAAGAAGATTTCAACATCAAAATTTGGAAGAATTCATTGAAGGCTTCCATGGGTTTTATCAATTACTTCTCTTGTCGTTTTATTTTCACGATGTGTAACTAACTACATACTAGGAGATCGATATGTGTAGGGAAAAATAAACAAATAAAAGTGTTACACGCAGCGGAAGCGATACTAAAGACGATTTAGTGACTTTTAAAATTTTTCCTTTATGAACCTTAAACCCTTTTAATCAATAAACATGCATATATATCAACAAAAGTAAATTACCTCTTGTCGCGTGATCCGATTGACTTACGTCGATGGTAATCCGCAAGACCTTCAATCCGAGCACGAACGTGGATCACCTAGGAGCGTGGTCTCCCTTTCCTTTGAATTGCAAACCTGTGAATGGACCAAACAAATACTTTCTTTTCTTTGTTAGTCACAAAACAATCAAAAGAATGTCAAAATTATTCCGGTCACTTTTGAGTTCACAATCTTATGATCGAAACTCGCGTGAACCTAGATCGATATCGTATACACAAGCTTATTGATGTTTAAGCAATTGTATACTATCAAAGAATAATTTTTCACTCCTTTTGTCTCTCTAGAATAAAAACTCTCTTAGAATTAAGAAGAAGAAGAAAGAAAATAAAAACTCAAGCACCAATTAATTGATGTGGCCGAACCCTATAAGAACATATATATAGGTTGGCCGAATTTTTCTTCTTTTTCCTTTAGGGTTGCCGAATTCTATGTAGTATCTAATTAGGGTTGGCCGAATTTCATCATGTCACTTATATAGGGTGACTGAAATTCAACCCTAATTCTTTTTAACTTTATAGACTTCAAACCCTAATCCAAATCTTTTATTTTTATTCTTTTATTTGACTAAATAAAAAAAAGACTCCTTATTTGATTAAATAAATAATACTAATTTATTTATTTACTTATCAAACAAGTCTTTTACTTTTAGGAAAGATTTGTTTCTTTAATTAAACAATTAATCAATAAATCAATTAATTCTTATTTAATTAAAACAAATGAAACAAAATAATATTTTTAGGTCAAACCTTAACCTAGCCGCCCCACTTATATATAAGATGGGCCTAATATTATTTTCCTATTTCATTTAATCCATTGGACTTTAAATAAAAAAAGCCCACATGTGAACCAGACCCATTCTTACTAAAAGAAACAAGCCCACATGTCTTTCATTAATATATTAATATAATTGAGCAGCCCATTACTTAAATAATGTGCAAATTATATTCTTAATATATTAAATGCAATTCTAGATGGACCCTTAAATTGGTCCGGTAGAATATATCAAGTGATCCATGCAAGTCCGTGTGGATTGGGGATCTTGGCGGGCCATCTAAATTTAAGCTTCAATAGACATAACCTAATCACAATCAACAAATGATTCACTTAGGTCCGATCCATTAATTTTAACTCATTCCACTAAAGAGCTAAAACTGAACTCTTAAATAAAGATAGAAAAGGAAGATGCTCCTCATTCATACCCTAGACAATCATATTGGAGATAGTGTATCCTCGTGATTAATATCAGTAATCGCCAAGAGTTCATAGACCGCCTATAACTCTCCAAGTTACCATATTTACTCATATGACCACGTTTTGAACTTGGATATTTTGACTTGTCCAGAAGCCATGTTTTCAATAGACACTATTGAAAACTAAACGTTGAGATTTAATATCCAATTACCTCAAAACATCCATATGATGATATTATACTCTCATTTAATTAAATGGAGCCACGATGTCCATATCTATAAATGAAGTCCTCTATCGATTAACAAATGAATATCACCAAACTATCGAGGATAGACTATGCGATATAATCGTACTCATTGATAACTCAAATGATATCACTTGCAACCATAAGTCCATCATTTATCTCAGGATTAAGATAGACTCTCCGATTGTCCTGATAATGAAAAGACTATTATCTATTAACGGTTCTAGATAAAGCTTTTCATTGTGATCCAGTTCAATGCACCCAGTGCACTAGATCCTTTTGCTCGAAGACACTCCGATGATTTTAGACTCATCATATCTCATTTGATCCCACTCAAATGCTAGCAAAAGAATTCTACAACTTTAACAAGATAAAGGTGCCCAACCTTTAACTTAAGTTGTGAACAATATTCAAGACTAACTAAAGAATTGTGTCTACCACATACATATCCGGATGTACGAACAATTCTTCTTTTCCCATAGTCTTTAGACCTTATGATTATTTACTTTGACAATTATAATACAAACTATAAATGCTATACGATTTGTTAAACCAGAAATCACTTTATTAATATGAAAAAGATTGTTAATTACAACATTACACTCTTGCTATTGAGCATAATCCTAACAATCTCCCACTTGCGCTATAGCAAATGTGTCATGTCTCTCAAGCCCATATTCTCTAGATGCCCATCGAAACTCTTCTGAGGTAGAGCCTTTGTGAAGGGATCCGCTAGATTTTCTGCTGACGCGATTTTGGTAATCGTCACGTCACCTCTTTGAACAATCTCCCTTAAAAGATGATACTTTCTTTCAATGTGTTTACCTCTCTTGTGACTTCTTGGTTCTTTCGAATTAGCCACTGCTCCACTGTTGTCACAGTAGATAGTGATCTGCTTATTCACACTAGGAACCACTTCTAAGTCAATCAAGAATTGGCGGAGCCAAACAGCCTCTTTGGCAGCTTCGCATGCAGCAACATACTTAGCTTCCATGGTGGAATCAGCAATACAAGATTGCTTGATACTCCTCCATATAACTGCTCCTCCTCCAATAGTAAACACAGCCCCTGATGTGGATTTTCTGGAGTCAGAATCTGATTGGAAATCAGAATCTGTATACCCAACGGGAACCAAATCCCTCCAGAGTATACAAGCATATTATCTCTCGTTCTCTTAAGATACTTGAAAATATGCTTGACTGCCGTCCAGTGATCAGGTCCAGGTTTCGATTGAAACCTGCTAACTATGCCAACAGCAAAACAAATATCTGGTCTAGTACAGAGCATTGCATACATGAGACTTCCAACTGCCGAGGTATATGGAACTCTACTCATGAATTGCTCTTCATGCTCATTCTTAGGAACTTGTTCCTTAGAAAGCTTGATTCCATGTTTGAAAGGTAACATACCTTTCTTGAAATCCTGCATGGAAAACCTAGACAAGATTTTGTCTATGTATGAAGCTTGGGATAATGCAACCGTTCTATTCTTTCTATCCCTTATTACTTGGATACCTAGAATAAAACTTGCTTCTCCTAAGTCCTTCATATCAAATTGTTTTGCTAACCATTCTTTTACCGATGTTAATACACCTACATCGTTTCCAATGAGTAGTATATCATCAACATAAAGAATCAGAAAAACCAACTTGTCGCCTTTAATCCTTTTGTATTCACAAGGTTCGTCAGGATTCTGAATAAATCCAAAACCTTTGACAGCTTGATCAAACCTTATGTTCCAGGATCTGGATGCTTGCTTTAATCCATATATGGATTTCTGCAACTTGCATACCTTATCCACTTGGCCCTTTTCAATGAATCCCTCTGGTTGCATCACGTAGATGCTTTCGTCAAGACTTCCATTTAGGAAAGCTGTCTTGACGTCCATTTGCCAAATCTCTAAATCTAAAGATGCCGCAATGGATAAGAGTATCCTAATGGATTTAAGCATGGCCACAGGAGAGAAGGTTTCCTCGTAATCGATACCTTCTTTCTGTGTATACCCTTTAGCTACCAATCTAGCTTTAAAGGTTTCCACCTTTCCATCCATACCTCTTTTCCTCTTGTATACCCACTTGCACCCAATGGGTTTTATCCCTTTAGGCAAGTCTACAAGGGACCAGACTTTGTTATCGAATATAGATTCAATCTCGGATTGCATTGCCTTTTGCCAATGGCGACTATCAACATCCTCCATAGCTTCCTTGTACGTATAGGGATCATCGTCGTCCGGGAGATTCTCCACTGATTCTCCCAGACCGATGTATCTTTCGGGTTGTGTTCTAACCCTCCCACTACGACGAGGAATGGTAGGTTGTTGATCTTGTGTTGGATCGGAACTTACAATTGGGTTAGGTTGTGCAACCTCTCGTGGAATTGTATCTCCTGACATCTCATTCAGGACAATTCTACTTCTAGGCACAAAATCATTCATATAGTCCTTTTCCAGAAATTTAGCATTTGTCGAAACAAATACTTTAAGATCTGAAGGACTATAGAAATAATATCCTTTAGTTTCTTTTGGATACCCTACAAATATACATGTTTCTGAACGGGACTCCATCTTTTCTGTCTTTCCTTTTAACACATGCACAGGACAACCAAATATCCTTAAGTGTTGTAAACTAGGCTTGCGCCCAGTCCACAACTCATGCGGTGTTTTAGGAACAGACTTAGATGGTACATCGTTTAGAATGTATATAGCAGTTTGTAAAGCATATCCCCAAAAAGAAATAGGAAGCGTTGAATAACTCAATATAGACCTAACCATATCCAAAAGAGTTCTATTTCTCCTTTCTGCTACCCCATTCTGTTGAGGTGTACCTGGTGCAGAAAACTGAGAAACTATCCCATTATCAATAAGATATTGCTGAAACTCACCAGATAGATATTCTCCACCACGATCAGATCTCAAGATTTTTATGTGTTTCTCAAGCTGATTTTCCACTTCAGCTTTGAATGCTTTGAACATGTCAAAAGCATCCGACTTATGTCTCATGAGATACACATAACCAAATCTTGAGTAATCATCCGTGAAGGTGATGAAGTACTCATATCCACCTCTAGCTTGAATGCTCATAGGTCCACATACATCAGTGTGTATCAATCCTAAACATTCAGTGGCTCTTGCACCTTTGGCAGAGAACGTCCTTTTGGTCATTTTACCTTCCAAACAAGATTCACAAGTTGGTAGATCATCAACCTTTAAGTCACTTAAAGGTCCGTCACTTACCAATCTTTTAATCCTATTAAGGTTAATATGACCTAAGCGTAAATGCCAAAGGTAGGTTTCATCTGTTGATAATTTTACTCTTTTATGATTAGGTTCCGTTATTTCTGTGTCTAACGAGTGAGAGATATTTCTATGCAAAAAGTATAGACCGTTTTCCAATGTACCTTGGCAAATAATTTTGTCATTCTTACTAATAATAAAAACTTTATTAAAAGTAACCGAATATCCAAATTTATTCAAACAAGAAACGAAATTAAATTCCTCTTGAATTGAGGTACATAATAAACGTCTATTAAATCTAAATGCCTTCTAGAATCCAAATAAACTCTAATATCTCCCACTGCACTTGCAGACACTAACGTTCCGTTGCCCAAGCGCAAATTGATTTCATTCTTACTCAGCTTTCTCCTTTCTTGAAACCCTTGCAAGGAATAACAAACATGATTAGTGGCTCCTGAGTCTATGATCCAAGAATCTGTAGAATCAGCCAAAAACATGTTTCTAGATAATTCAAATTACCTTCTTCCTTCTTGTTCTGGGACTTTGGGCAATTTCTCTTCCAATGTCCCTTTTCACCACAAAGGAAGCATTTCCCTTTGATCTTGGTTACTTTCTTGGTCTCCTTCTTGATAGGCCCAAGTTGCTTTTTCTTCTGTTGTTTCTTGACCTTTTGACGGGCCTTAACAGTAGCAACTTTACCAACCATATGAATCTCTTGACCTTTGCCTTTCACAAGGATCTTTTCAGCACTTTGAACATCTTGCATCAGGCCTTGTAAGGTGTATTCCTTTTTGTTCAAAGTGTAGTCCAATTTGAACTGATCAAAGGAATCTGACAATGAATTGACAACCATATCAATCTTTGTCTCACCATCTATCTCAGCGCCATGCAGTTCAGCAATGTTGAGATGTGCTATGACTTTCATCATGTGATCTTTCACAGCCTGTCCAGGTTTCATCCTAAGATTCATAAAAGCAGTCACTGCCTCTCTCTTAGTCGTCCTAGACTTCATAGCAAACATCTCCTCTAGAGACATCATTATATCGGCGGCGGACTCCATTCCTTCATCACCGCTTTACCTTCGTCGGAGATAGTGGCCATAATGTAACATTTTGCCATATCATCGAAGTCTTCCACTGCTCATACTCATCTCTACACATTATGCTAGATTCATTATTAGGAGCAGGTGGTTTAGGAGTAGTTAGAACAAACTTATGTTTTTCACTTTGCAGTAACAACCCAATTTTCCTTTTCCATGTGACATAATCATCTCCAGTTAAAGTGTTATCTTTCAGGATGTTCATAAGTGATGGGGTCATGATTTCTGAATAAAACAAAACATATATAAGTAAATAATCATGATAGCACTTTTAAATATTTATCTTGAATTAAATAAATAACTCAATCATAAAATTCAACGGTGATCTAACACCCATAAATGTTACGCCTCCTTTGGGAGTTCGCACCATTTACTAGTTAGACTAGGTCCCACCTAATTGTTAACATAACAACCAGCGTTTTTCAATTTTAGCCTTGCAATTTTACTGACAAGAACTCTTGGGAGGATATCAATAAAATTACATTGAGTGTGTTACCAAGATATCGACCCTCAATTTTCTCTCACGAAAATCCCTCCTTGGGGAGTAGATCTCGTTTGAGTCCATTGTCTAGTCTATCCTTGTAAGGAAGTATGTTGCTAAATTCCATTCATGGACGCCCCTTGGGGGGATTACCAATAAATAATAAAGCTCAACTAACCTTGGAGGCCATAGGTGTTACCAAAACACCTTCTCCCACTCAATTATTTAAGGCGTGTGATTAAATCCCATAGAATGATTTACCGAGTTATCTAGATGCCAATTTAGATACCTAAATCATTCAATGCATGTTCATACCAAAAGAGATATATGCGTGGCACTCCT
Organism: Acer negundo; assembly: GCA_035582765.1. NCBI lineage: Eukaryota > Viridiplantae > Streptophyta > Magnoliopsida > Sapindales > Sapindaceae > Acer > Acer negundo. The sequence goes on along the minus strand of CM069231.1, from coordinate 19,314,026 downwards.
ATTCTATATGTCATGTTATCATACAATAACAAATATTGTAATATTTAAGCGTAAATTAAATAGCAACAATTTTTGCCCATCCTAGAAAAACAAGTAAATTACAATTTGTCAGGAATACAAGATCTTCAGGTGGCCCATCAACCATACGCTCATCCTTCGGCCTTCTCCCATGGGCGTGCGCAGCCCACAACCCCACAAAGGGGCTGCCTTGCGCAGCCCATAAGGCCACACAAGGCTGCCATGCGCAGCCCACCAAAGTTTGGGCTTGTCATGCGCAGCCCAAACCACTCCTATGGTGCGCACGGTGCTCGTACTTGGTTCCGGTTGCTTCATTTTGCTTCGTGTCTTTGAATCTCCAACACCTAAATATATTACGGCAGTATATATATAATAAATACTGCAGTATTAATTTTTTTTTTTTTTTATTCACTGCAGTATTTTTACAAACCAAAAACTGCACATACTAAAAATAAATAAAAAAAACTGCAGTAACCCTAAAAAAATACTGCACATATATATAAAAAATAAAACCTAGCAATCTACCAAGAAGGAATTATGGCGATAATAGACCACCCTTCTTGTTACAACTCCGAAACAAAAATTACATTGAAAATCTAGGGCCAAAATCGAGCAATAACAAACCACATAAAATATATATAAATCCATACATCACATGTAATTATATATTTGAATACCTAGAGTGCCATCTCTTTCTAAACATGCATAATCACAATAAAAAGAAATAGATCCACGTATATATACGTTAATTAATTAAAAGGGTTCAACCTAGGCTCTGATACCAGTTGTAGAAAAATAATAAATTTTCACTCCTTTTTTGTCTCTCTAGAATAAAAACTCTCTTAGAATTAAGAAGAAGAAGAAAGAAAATAAAAACTCAAGCACCAATTAATTGATGTGGCCGAACCCTATAAGAACATATATATAGGTTGGCCGAATTTTTCTTCTTTTTCCTTTAGGGTTGCCGAATTCTATGTAGTATCTAATTAGGGTTGGCCGAATTTCATCATGTCACTTATATAGGGTGACTGAAATTCAACCCTAATTCTTTTTAACTTTATAGACTTCAAACCCTAATCCAACTCTTTTATTTTTATTCTTTTATTTGACTAAATAAAAAAGACTCCTTATTTGATTAAATAAATAATACTAATTTATTTATTTACTTATCAAACAAGTCTTTTACTTTTAGGAAAGATTTGTTTCTTTAATTAAACAATTAATTAATAAATCAATTAATTCTTATTTAATTAAAAAAAATGAAACAAAATAATATTTTTAGGTCAAAACCTTAACCTAGCCGCCCCACTTATATATAAGATGGGCCTAATATTATTTTCCTATTTCATTTAATCCATTGGACTTTAAATAAAAAAGCCCACATGTGAACCAGACCCATTCTTACTAAAAAAAACAAGCCCACATGTCTTTCATTAATATATTAATATAATTGAGCAGCCCATTACTTAAATAATGTGCAAATTATATTCTTAATATATTAAATGCAATTCTAGATGGACCCTTAAATTGGTCCGGTAGAATATATCAAGTGATCCATGCAAGTCCGTGTGGATTGGGGATCTTGGCGGGCCATCTAAATTTAAGCTTCAATAGACATAACCTAATCACAATCAACAAATGATTCACTTAGGTCCGATCCATTAATTTTAACTCATTCCACTAAAGAGCTAAAACTGAACTCTTAAATAAAGATAGAAAAGGAAGATGCTCCTCATTCATACCCTAGACAATCATATTGGAGATAGTGTATCCTCGTGATTAATATCAGTAATCGCCAAGAGTTCATAGACCGCCTATAACTCTCCAAGTTACCATATTTACTCATATGACCACGTTTTGAACTTGGATATTTTGACTTGTCCAGAAGCCATGTTTTCAATAGACACTATTGAAAACTCAACGTTGAGATTTAATATCCAATTACCTCAAAACATCCATATGATGATATTATACTCTCATTTAATTAAATGGAGCCACGATGTCCATATCTATAAATGAAGTCCTCTATCGATTAACAAATGAATATCACCAAACTATCGAGGATAGACTATGCGATATAATTGTACTCATTGATAACTCAAATGATATCACTTGCAACCATAAGTCCATCATTTATCTCAGGATTAAGATAGACCCTCCGATTGTCCTGATAATGAAAAGACTATTATCTATTGACGGTTCTAGATAAAGCTTTTCATTGTGATCCAGTTCAATGCACCCAGTGCACTAGATCCTTTTGCTCGAAGACACTCCGATGATTTTAGACTCATCATATCTCATTTGATCCCACTCAAATGCTAGCAAAAGAATTCTACAAGTTTAACAAGATAAAGGTGCCCAACCTTTAACTTAAGTTGTGAACAATATTCAAGACTAACTAAAGAATTGTGTCTACCACATACATATCAAGATGTACGAACAATTCTTCTTTTCCCATAGTCTTTAGACCTTATGATTATTTACTTTGACAATTATAATACAAACTATAAATGCTATACGATTTGTTAAACCAGAAATCACTTTATTAATATGAAAAAGATTGTTAATTACAACATTACACTCTTGCTATTGAGCATTATCCTAACAATTTCTTCATGTTCGCTCTACAAATAACGACTCTAGGGGGCGACTTACCAGCAACTCAGAAAATGAGCTCACGGGTTTTCAATAGTCGTTATATGAGCGTTGTACGTACAGTGCTGTGTACAGCACCTAAAAAATTCATCAGGTGTGGCGCTATACGTAGGGCGACTGTATAGCGTCTAAGACCAAAATGCATCAGGTCTTCAGTTGGGCGTTATAAGATCAGCGACCCAACAATGCTTTGTACAGCGACCCCTATACCAACATGCATCCTAATGCCTAACATGTCATAACATTTATCAACCAAGATGCAATCCATTTAAACATGCATGAAGAGAGTTCAAGAACATGAATGCACACATATAAAATGAGTTGTTTGTGTGTGCAACTAAGTCTCTTCAATGCAAATAAGCACAAGTGTTTTACCCTTAAAGTGCTTATCATCTTGAGGTCTTGAGAGGGCCTTTGTTGAGCTTGATCACCAACAATTAAACGCCTAAGCTACCCTTACATATCAAACCCCAATTTTGGTTTGTCACCGAAATAAGCCAATCAAAAGTGAGGAACTTACAACTTGCCATTATATGGATAATGCATGGACAATACAAAAAAGAATTATTGTGCTGACAGTGATTTTTGGATCGTTGAAAAGTCAACCGTCAAACAATAACGTGTAGACAGATTGAAGCTATAACCAATCTAGGGTTGAATAATCAAAGACTATTTCTCCACATGGTTGTGATACGATTCGTTCGTATTTGAGAATATTAATGTAGAAAAGCAGGAAATAAAGAATAAATCAAACATAACACATGTTTTACGTGGTAAAACCTAAAGGCGGGGAAACATCCACAGTCACGGTGCTGATGACGGCGAGAAGAGATCCACTATGAATAGAAAAATTACACACTTAATCCTCGCTTTCTCTCAGATGATTTCTTATGATTCGTATCTCTTTTCTCATAGGTGTCAATTGCTCATGATGTTCCTCCCTTTTATGATGAATACAAGGATGTATTTATATGGTTCGATCTAGGGTTGCCCTAGTTCCTATCGTATAAGCGGTGGACTCATTAATTAGAGTCTTTGTAGGATTCTGGTAGAGTAGACCATTTATGACTCGTTTCTTGTTTGGTGTTTATCCTTTTGGAAGCTTAGAGTTCTTTCCTGATTAGACTTCTCTAATACTAGAGAGGAAATAGGGATATTTCCTTATTGGAATATTATCCTAAGATTCCGTATCTACACAGATTTCTTTCTAATATGGTGTATCTTGGTAAGGCTGTATTTCCCGTTTTTTGGCTAAGTATTGATCTTTGGCTGAGCAGAATCTTGGCCGAGCAGATTCCTAGCCGAGTAGAGTCTTGGTTAAGTAGAGTCTTGGTTGAGTAGAGTCTTAGCCAAGTAGAGTCTTGGCCGAGTAGATTCTTTGGCCGAGTAGATTCCTGGCCGAGTAGAGTCTTGGCTAAGTAGAGTCTTAGCCGAGTAGAGTCTTAGCCGAGTAGATTCTTTGGCCGAGTATATTTTTTGGTCGAGTAGATTCCTGGCCGAGCAGAATCTTTAGCCCACCAGATTCCATATGTAGATGGCCCCTCATATGGTGATGTCATGTATTCATGTGGACCATTTTGATAACGTGTCTCACATTTGACTTTTGATAACGTGGAATCACTACATTATTGCATTACCTGTTATTTTCGCTGAAGTATCATGCTGACGAAAAACCCCTATAACAATACCCCATAAAATCTGTGAGATGAGTTCTTAACGACTCGTCGTAGAGGATTTGAATAGTTCTCCTCTAGATTTTTTGTTGCTCGTCTTTAGCCTAATTCCAAGTTACTATCTACCTAGCTGATGTTAAACATTTGTCGGACATTTGTTGAGCCTTTGCTCGCTCTTTAACTCTTTTTGTAATTTTTTGCCTTGTATACTTTTGTAATGCCTTGGTGCACACTCGCACAATATATATTTGACATTTGGTATACCTTTCTTCTTCAAGAACTTGTAGCTAGTGTTCATACAATAAAGAAAATTTTGTTTGTATAAACATAATTGTAAATTCTTACTTTGCATTTGGTTCTAGTCGCGTTTGATAAACATCCTTGTCTCCTCAAGCTTCGATTATTGAGATCTTTTCGCTTATTTGGGTGAATGTGAGACCCCTTTATAACTTTGTTCGGCTTTTCTCGAATCCTTTTTTAACCTGGTTCAGCTTCGCTTGGATCCATCTTTGAGCGAATCTTACTAAAGCTCGAATCTTCTTTGCACTACTGCTGTATATATGATCTTTCTGTTGTAATTCTTCTTAAATAGGCATGAATTAGGTCTCCTTTTAGTTCCATAATCAACCTCTAATAAGGCTAATTCAGTGTGACTCAAAATAAGAAGTAAATCCTTCTAGCTTTAGGAATTTTAATCCAATCTCGACTAATCCTAACATGGAAAGTTTATGATCAACTAAAATTGAATTAAAGTAACTTTTAGGCCTTCCTTAATCTTCCAAAACATGAAAAATTCATCTAAGACCTTCATTCCCGAATAGGCAGCCCGTAATGCTTTATTTCCAAAATCCCACGTGAAAATTCTAGGCTGACCTTTGGGTAGTAAAATGGTCATAAATCCTTCTAGAAAACTTGAAATAAAAAACCATAAAATTTTATGAAAAGCTAACGTCTATACCTTTCAAACCATATAAGGCTTGGAACCTAGTTCCATTTGAGATGATACAGTTTAATTCTTGAAGTTGAACCGTCAGAAAATGCTGCCCGCATAGAAATTATGGGCTGACCTTTAGGTAGTAAAATGGTCATAACTCCTTTTAGAAAACTTGAAATCATGAACTGAAATTTTACGGAAAGCTAACTTCCATACATTTCCAACCATATAAAGCTAGAAACCCAGTTCCCTCTGAGATGATACAATTTAAATCTTGAAGTTGACCCATCAACATGTGATGTTTTCACGGGTTTGATCGAATATCTTCCAAATTGCTTCCATCATCTCCTAGGACTTAAATAGTTGAGAATGCTTCTATCTGAAACATCTTTTCTTCTTGTCGCATCCTTTAAAGACAAATTCTGACGTTCTTTGGAAGTTTTAGTACTCAAGACAGCTTTGAAAATGTCGAGGTTGAAGATCATAAGAGGAACCGATTAAGGTTTCCCTGAGCTGTGTCTTTCCTTACAAGCTGAGAATAATACAGTAGGTGTTGTTGCTCTTGGAAAGGTAAGATGTCGCTCTATAGAGATCGTTCTTCAAAGCATCCACCCTATGAGGCCATTGCCTTATATACACACTTATGGCAAGTTGGGAGTTTTTGTTCTCTAGGGGTTCATGTTGCTTGGAATCTACCCCCTAGCATCGCTGTTATTCTTGAGTTGATGTCGACGTGCATGATAGAAGCCATGCTTTTGGCACATTGTCAGGGTATCCATTCTTTTCTTTTTTGGACGGGTCATTCCAAGCATTCGGCCGGATCTTTCTTGTCCATTTTGACTTTTTCCTCGGCTGATCTTTTTCCATAGGTTTGATTCATCCTTTTAGCCTATCTTTTGTTGGGAAAAATACCAAAGAAGTACACGCAGCGGAAGCGATACTAAAAATTAGATTTAGTGACTTTTATTCTATATGTCATGTTATCATACAATAACAAATATTGTAATATTTAAGCATAAATTAAATAGCAACAATTTTGGCCCATCCTAGAAAAACAAGTAAAATTACAATTGTTTAGGAATACAAGTTCTTCAAGTGGCCCATCAACCATACGCTTATCCTTCGGCCCAACCCACAGATCTGCACAACTCACAACCCTACTAAGGGGCTGCCGTGCGCAGCCCATGAAGACTCCAGGGCTGCCGTACGCAGCCCACCAAGCTTAGGCTTGCCATGCGCAGCCCAATCCACTCCTAGGGTGCGCACGGTGTTCGTTCTCGGTTCCGGTTGCTTCATTTTTCATCATGTCTTCGAATCTTCAAGACCTAAATATATTACGGCAGTATTTAAACAAATAAAATACTGCAGTTTTTTTTTTTTTTGTTTAATCACTGCAGTACCTTTTTACATACAAAAAACTGCACATAATAAAAAATTAAAAAAACTGCAGTAGTATAAAAAAAATACTGCACATATATATAAAAAAAATAAAACCTAGCAATCTACCAAGAAGGAATTATAGTGATGATAGACCACCCTTCTTTTTACAATTCCATAACAAAATTTACTTTGAAAATCTAGGACCAAAATCGAGCAATAACAATCCACACAAACATATATAAATCCATACATCCACATGTAATTATATATTTGAATACCTAGAGTGCTATCTCTTTCTAAATATGCATAATCACAATAAAAAGAAATAGATCCATGTATATATACGTTAATTAATTAAAAGGGTTCAACCTAAGCTCTGATACTAATTGTTGGGAAAAATACCAAAAAAGTACACGCAGCGGAAGCGATACTAAAAATTAGATTTAGTGACTTTTAAAAAGTTTTCCTTTATGAACCTTAAACCCTTTAATTAATTAAACATACATATACAATAACAAAAAGTAGAATACCTTTTGTCGCGTGATCCGATTGACTTACGTCGATGGTAATCCGCAAGATCTTCAATCCTAGCACGAACGTGGATCACCTAGGAGCGTGGTCTCCTTTTCTTTGAATTGCAAACCTGTGAATGGACAAAACAAACTTTTCTTTTCTTTGTTAGTCACAAAAACAAACAAAAGAATGACTAAGATTATTCCGGTCACTTTTGAGTTCTCAATCTAATGATCGAAACTCGCGTGAACCTAGATCGATATTGTATATACAAGCTTATTGATGAATAAGCAAATAGTATAATATCAAAGAATAATCTAACACTCCTTTTTGTTTTAGTAGAATAAAAAGCTTTTTATAAATTGGGAAGAAGAAGAAATTTGTATCATGAACCCATATCATCTTTTTTTTTTTGTGGCCGAATTCTATACTTGTCAATATATAGGTGGCCTAAGTTTGCTTCTTCTTTTCTATTATATTAGGGTTGCCGAAATCCTAACCTAGAAATAACTAGGGTTGCCGAAATCACATGCCCACCATAGGCTTATGTTGCACCCTAATTTCCATCTAGTTTTTAAGACATCAAACCCTAATCCAACTCATAGATCTTTTATTCTTTTATTTTGACTAAATAAAAAAGACTTCTTATTTGATTAAATAAATAAAACTAATTATTTATTTCCTTATCAAACAAGTCTTTTAATTTTACTTTTAGGAAATATATTTCCTGATTAGAAAAGATTTGTTTCTTTAATTAAACAATTAATTAATAAATTAATTAATTCTTATTTAATTAAAACAATGAAACAAAATAAAATATTAGGTTAAACTAACCCTTGCCGCCCCACTTAGAGTAAATGGGCCAAAATATTATTTTCTTATTTCATTTAATCCATTGGACTTTAAATAAAAAGCCCACATGTGAACCAGACCCATTCTTACTAAAAGAAACAAGCCCACATGTCTTTCATTAATATATTAATATAATTGAGCAGCCCATTACTAAAATAATGTGCAAATTATATTCTTAATATATTAAATGCAATTCTAGATGGACCCTTAAATTGGTCCGGTAGAATATATCAAGTGATCCATGCAAGTCCGTGTGGATTGGGGATCTTGGCGGGCCATCTAAATTTAAGCTTCAATAGACATAACCTAATCACAATCAACAAATGATTCACTTAGGTCCGATCCATTAATTTTAACTCATTCCACTAAAGAGCTAAAACTGAACTCTTAAATAAAGATAGAAAAGGAAGATGCTCCTCATTCATACCCTAGACAATCATATTGGAGATAGTGTATCCTCGTGATTAATATCAGTAATCGCCAAGAGTTCATAGACCGCCTATAACTCTCCAAGTTACCATATTTACTCATATGACCACGTTTTGAACTTGGATATTTTGACTTGTCCAGAAGCCATGTTTTCAATAGACACTATCGAAAACTCAACGTTGAGATTTAATATCCAATTACCTCAAAACATCCATATGATGATATTATACTCTCATTTAATTAAATGGAGCCACGATGTCCATATCTATAAATGAAGTCCTTTATCGATTAACAAATGAATATCACCAAACTATCGAGGATAGACTATGCGATATAATCGTACTCATTGATAACTCAAATGATATCACTTGCAACCATAAGTCCATCATTTATCTCGGGATTAAGATAGACTCTCCGATTGTCCTGATAATGAAAAGACTTTTATCTACTGACGGTTATAGATAAAGTATTTCATTGTGATCCAGTTCAATGCACCCAGTGCACTAGATCCTTTTGCTCGAAGACACTCCGATGATTTTAGACTCATCATATCTCATTTGATCCCACTCAAATGCTAGCAAAAGAATTCTACAACTTTAACAAGATAAAGGTGCCCAACCTTTAACTTAAGTTGTGAACATTATTCAAGACTAACTAAAGAATTGTGTCTACCACATACATATCCAGATGTATAAACAATTCTTCTTTTCCCATAGTCTTTAGACCTTATGATTATTTACTTTGGCAATTATAATATTAAACTATAAATGTTATACCATTTGTTAAACCAGAAATCACTTTATTAATATGAAAAAGATTGTCAATTACAACATTACACTCTTGCTATTGAGCATAATCCTAACATCTTTCTTATAGACCGGTCTTTTTTTTGGCTGATCTTTCTTATAGATCGGTCTTCGTGTTGGCCGATCTTTCTTTTAGGCCGGTTTTCTTTTTGGCCGATCTTTCTTATAGATTGGCTATTATTTTTTTTTTATATACCTTCTAGCTAATATTCCTGCAAAAAGAAAGCATTATATATATAAATACAATTTTGACTCTCAACTTACTTGCATTCGACTTCGATCATTATTGGCTCTTTTGCAGTTGCTCACTGGCTTTTGTACTTCTTGTAAATTGTTCCAGATGCTCGCTCGGTTGACAGGCAGGAATTTAGGCTATGGCTCAGGGCAACTTGAGTGTTTATTTTACACCATATCCGGTCCCGACTCACCGTATCTAAGTTTTTACCCACTTTTAGGGTTTTTATTTGATTTTTAAAGAGCCAAGCCAACTTCAAGGTGTTTATCTTAAGTGGCTCGGATCTTGCATTTAAAAGCTTCCTAGCTACTTTTGTGTGCACTTGCTTATTAGAGCTTTGTACCTACACATTTTAATCTTGACATAAATACAATTTAAGCAAAAAATTATTTACCCTTTTTTTCTTTTCGCTCAGCTACCATTGCTGAGCTTTTGGTTTAAGTGCAAGATCTTTTGTTTGCTGGTGTTTAGATCTCTTCACCCATTTTAAGCTAGATATTAGATCTCTTTGAGCGTGATTTGGCTTGATCTAGATCTTTTGTCACTTTTTTTTTGTTCAACTACAATTGTTGAGTTTTCGGTTTAGGCACAAGGCCTTTTGTTTGTTCAGCTGCTCTTGTAGAGTTTTCGGCTTAGGCGCAAGGCTTTTTGTTTGTTCAACTGCCCTTGCTGAGTATTCGGCTTAGGCACAAGGTCTTTTTTTGTTTGTTCAGCTGCCATTGCTGAGTTTTCGGCTTAGGCACAAAGCCTTTTTGTTGTTCAGCTGCCATTGTTAAGTTTTCGGCTTACTCAATGTTTGTCATGACGTATCCAACCATACACCAAGTCTTTAAGCATATTGTTGGGACGTCTCCTGCTTTTGCTTATATTGTTTTAATTGCAAGTTTATTCAACCCTCAACGCTTCTTTTTGGATATATCTTTAAGTGCTGCTTCTGAGTGCTTTATTTACATCTCTAAGGGTTATGCTTTAGGCTGTTGTGACATATTCATCTTTAGCTTGCTATGCTTGGGGAGTACCCATTCGGCGGTGTTTATTTTGTCATTGTTGAGAATGTTCTGCCTCTGCTTGAATTTCTACATGCACCAAGATGAAACTCGTTTTGCGTGTATTGATACGAAGCTTGATTCCTGTGCTAAGGTTCTTATCTCTTCTTTCTATGCCAAACATGTGAACAACATTTGCATAAATAACAAATATACATGTATATACTTTAATAATGCCGAACAAAAATGGTTAGATCCATGTACAGTATTGGTTATGTTCACCATTCAGGATACAATGTCCATGGATTCATGCTGGGTGCTTTGCATATAAAAACATGTGGCATAATAAACAAGAAGTATATATTTTGATAGAAAAGTATATAGTATGCAGCTTATGTTTTTAATTAATTAGCAACAGAAAAACAAGCACCATGATATCCCATCAAGTTATTGAGATGTACACTAATAACAAGTAATAATAATTAACCCAAAACGTACCTCCAAGGCCGAGCGATTTTGAAAATGTCATTAAGCGCTTTCAAAAACACTTGATCACTTATCGAGCTTGAAGTTTAGTTGTATTGCTTTTAGATACTTTGTCTTTGAGTGGTTTTTTTTTTTTTTCTTTTTTACTATATGGTTCTCCAATCCTCTTGCACTCCTTTGAACTTTCACCTTCTTCTCTTTTTTTTTTAGTTGTCGGGGCGGAAAAGGGACTTTCATAAAAACTACTTTCACAACTGCGAATTTTCCTTACGGTTACATCTTCTACTCCCATAGCCCCAAGCAGTTGTTGTAAGTAGGTTTAGGCTTGTTAAAGCGCTTTTAACACTGCATCCACCCCCTCTTTAAGAGAAATACAACAAGTTCGTGCTTGCTGCAGATTTGTATGTGACAATATAACAATATGAAGAAGTAGACATAATTTAATATATCTAGATTAAAGAATTTATATGTTTCAATTATCATAGACTCATCTTCAATCTCACCGATGTACTAGGCATATCAAATATTTTGAGTGTTAAATTTGGCAAAACTTATGCTCGAAAGACTGAATACATTTTAATCATCAACAATAAAGATTGTGGCATACTTGTTGCCTAATTGAATCTGCTTTGGCGAAGGTAACAGTGCATCTCCAAATCAAAGCGATTTGTACACATTTAACAAGAATATATATTTACGAACTATGTCGTTTCTAATTAACTAACAACCAATTTACAGTATTATAAGTGAAAGTGGGCACCATGGTGTTCTACTAAATTATCGATAGAGATATAAGATGGTGTTAGCAGTAATAAAATAATAGTCAAGTGAGAGCGTGCCTCCCGTCCGAATGATTCCAGTACTGCATTTAAATGCTTTTGGAAGCGCTTCTTACTAAGATCAAAGTCTTGATTAATTCATTCAAAAACACTTATTGGAAAGATAATATAAAAGACTACAATTTATTTTCAAACAACATATATATAGCAGATCACAACACTTTAATAACATGGAGTCAATTTTTCTACGACATTTAAATGAACAACTCATCACAATTTTTATCTTTAAAAGAGCAGTGAGGAAGCATCAGACATGGAGGGTGCATATAATCAACTAAGGCGATTGCATCTAGGCTCTAGCAGTCTCACTCCTCTCAATACTATTTAACGAATTAAATTAACGACAAAGACAACCATGCATTATGTGTAATGTATTGTTTGCCCAAAACAATTATATGCTTAAATAAGCTATGTATGTCATGAGCTTGGTAATTTTTATTAGATAACAAATATTCAATTGTTTTTTTTTTTTTATCATAGAAAACGAATATATATTTTTTCTATTTGCATAATGTAAAATCATAAAATTAAACTGATATATAATCTGACTTACCTCGTCCACTTACCGAACCTAGTGTGTGCTGTTGGACAAGTCGGTAACGAAGAGCTGAGTAAACTTTAGCTGAGAATTGACTTTAGGTCCTTTCTTTCTTGTTTTGCTGAACTGTAACGTTACGGAGGTCGTCAAATATTGCTTGAGATGAATTATGTTATGGGATACATGTCTCAGAAATCTTCATGCATTTAGTTTACAGCAAAATTCACAGTTCGTGGTTCCGTGCTTTTTAGATAGATCTACCTTTGTTTTAATGACCAATGGTCGGATCAGAAAGTTCTTCGCAAGTGACTTTATTCAATATTTCAGGACCCATAAAAACTTTCATAGGCCAAACTAGATTGTGGACCATAGATTTTTAGAAAGTTCTAGATGTCTAGTTTCCAACGGTTTTTATGGCTCATGGTTTCGATGTTTGTAGAGGAAGATATGCTTGTTTTAGTGCTCAATGGTCATATCAGAAAATCTTCCACGAATTGCTTACTTCATAGTTGCGGGGGCTACCAAAAATTGCACAAATTGAACTGGATTGCGAACCATATACACTTGGAAAGGTTTTTAGGTCTAGTTTCCAGTAGTTTTTACGGTTCACAAATCCGAGTTCCGTAGAGGGAGATATGCTCACTTTAGTGTCCATTGGTCAGAAATTTCACGATCCACGACAACTCTTCTTTTTGTAAGTTGTCGAAAAGGGAAAGCAATTCCTCGGACGGCTTTTGACACTTTGAAGCTTTGTGTATATCCTTCCTTTGAATTTGGTCACGACCGTGACTCCTATTGCGGGTATTGTTGATGATCCACCCCCTAGCTTTCAATAGCCATTCATTGGGGTGCTTTAGATGTTGCATCTGCTAGTGTAGTAATCACCGGAGAGAGTTGGTTGTCACCTTCGTTTAGATCCATGTCAGATCAAGAAGCTTTCGAAAAGCAATAATTATCTGAGTCAAACTTGATAAACTCTTCACTATAAAAATTCTTAGCAAATTGTTAGTCAAAGGATGAATTTAATGACCATTTTAAGGAGTAACCCTTGGATTCTTTTTTTTTTTTCCTTTAAAGTATCCGTCGAGCTTCATTTACGGTTCTGATGTATAAATAATAAGACATGCCAAATTGATGAAGGCAGTTGTTAGCAAGGTGAGGCCAATGCTACTCTTCCATCTCTGATCGGGTCACCAAGGCTATATGGTTTTTTTTTTTTTTAAACCTTTAAGCGTGTCGAGATGAAATTCGATTCCCGCATGCCGAGGCAAGACTAGATTCCTGAGTTAGCATTTTTGACTTGTTTTCTATACCATGTGATTAAAGTTCGCACAAGTAATAATAATCATGCATTTAATGAGACCAAATAATTAGAAGTGATCAACTCATACATGGTACTATTAATGATTAGTATCGAAATTTGACACCTATAAAACTATGATAGACAACTTGCGTGTAAGAGTCATAAAAATTGTCAGACACACTAATTAAGCATGCATTCACTACAAGAAAAACCACCTTTGTTGACAGTTTTTTCTTGACGGTTTTTAAAAACTGTCAAGAATTAAAATTTTTATATATTATATTATTATATTATTATATAATATATATTATATTTCATTATTATATATATTATACTATTATATATTATGTAATATATAAATTATATAATATAATATATATAACATAACTATATAAAATAATATATTTATATTAAATAATATATATTATATAAATATATTATTATTATTATATATATTTTTATAATATATTATATTATTATATAATCTATATATTATATATTATATTATTATATATTATCATATTAAATAATATATATTATATATTTATATTATATAAATATATTATTATATATTGTATAATATAATATATATTTATATAATATAAAATACATATATATTATATTATGAATGTTTTATAATTAGGGTATTTATCTTTAATAATTTTTTAAAACTTTTACTTCCTATTTTCAACACCAAACAAAATCCCAATATAGATTTATTTTACAGTAAGATATCGGTTTTTGGGCAAACCGATATTGGATAAGTAAAATTTAAAATTTAATAAATTTACTTTTAAATCATTTACTTTTAAAAAAAAATCAAAAAAATAATTTTTAAAAAATTGTTTATTTATTTTGGACCATCTTGTTTCATACTAAGAGACATATTAATAATCCAATTACCTATATAAATTTGTAATCTGAGTCTTATATTTGTTCATTAAATTACAATATGCTTGTTGAGAAATATCTCTCATGTAGTAGGAGTTGTATTCCAAATCATGCTTAATACAATTGATGTCACGAGTCTCCTATAGGTCATGTTTGGTTGGATAGAATGGAAAGAAAGTCATTCTATTTGTTTGGTTTGTTAAAATGCAATAGAATTTTGATTCCATTAAAATTGGGATTCCACCATTTTGGTTGAATGGGCATTCCATCCAAAAACTGATGGAAAACCATTCCATTTCAAACTAAAATTTATATTCCATAAATACCCTTATATGCCCCAACTCAATTACAAAAATACCCTCAGCTCCTTTCCAAAAATAATATAGTACTATTTTATATTATATTAATGATATATAAATATATTTTTTAATATATTATTATATATGTTATATATATTATTATATATTATATTATTATAATGTATATAACGATATATAAACATATATTTATATATTATATTATTAGATATAATATATGTATTATTTATTATATTATATTATTATACATTGATAAATATATTATTATATATATTGTATAATTTAATATATTATATATATATTTATATATATATATGTGTGTTATATTATATAATATATATATATATATATTGGCTCATTAATGAGTGCAACATGACACCATACAATTTTAAAAAATAGTATGTGATCACATATAATTACATGTGATCATAAATATATATAATGTTATTGCATATGAATTCCACGTGATCATACAATTAAATTATTGTGATCGCATGTTAGAACATACAATCACATATTAGCTGATGTGGTTGTACTAAAGAAGACATGATTACAGTTAAAAAAATCTCATTGCATCATGTAACGTTGCATCCAAGGGCTGCATATATATATTATTATATGTATTATATATTATATATATAATATATATAATATATTATTATATTAAATAATATATAATTATATATAATATACTTTTATATCTTATTATTATTATACATAATATATCATGTTATTATACATTCATAATTAGGGTATTTTGGTTAAAATACAGTTAACTCCATTCCATTCTGTTGTTAACCAAACAAAATAATATTGATTCATAGAAATTAGAATTTTGATTAGTTGAATAAATTTAAATTTATCTAAAAAGGATTTTTTTTTTTTAAAAAAAAACAATTCTAACTGTTAGGATTATGCTCAATAGCAAGAGTGTAATGTTGTAATTAACAATCTTTTTCATATTAATAAAGAGATTTCTGGTTTAACAAATCGTATAGCATTTATAGTTTATATTATAATTGTCAAAGTAAATAATCATAAGGTCTAAAGACTATGGGAAAAGAAAAATTGTTCGTACATCTGGATATGTATGTGGTAGACACAATTCTTTAGTTAGTCTTGAATAATGTTCACAACTTAAGTTAAAGGTTGGGCACCTTTATCTTGTTAAAGTTGTAGAATTCTTTTGCTAGCATTTGAGTGGGATCAAATGAGATACGATGAGTCTAAAATCATCGGAGTGTCTTCGAGCAAAAGGATCTAGTGCACTGGGTGCATTGAACTGGATCACAATGAAAAGCTTTATCTAGAACCGTCAATAGATAATAGTCTTTTCATTATCAGGACAATCGGAGGGTCTATCTTAATCCTGAGATAAATGATGGACTTATGGTTGCAAGTGATATCATTTGAGTTATCAATGAGTACGATTATATCGCATAGTCTATCCTCGATAGTTTGGTGATATTCATTTGTTAATCGATAGAGGACTTCATTTATAGATATGGACATCGTGGCTCCATTTAATTAAATGAGAGTATAATATCATCATATGGATGTTTTGAGGTAATTGGATATTAAATCTCAACGTTGAGTTTTCGATAGTGTCTATTGAAAACATGGCTTCTGGACAAGTCAAAATATCCAAGTTCAAAACGTGGTCATATGAGTAAATATGGTAACTTGGAGAGTTATAGGCGGTCTATGAACTCTTGGCGATTACTGATATTAATCACGAGGATACAATATCTCCAATATGATTGTCTAGGGTATGAATGAGGAGCATCTTCCTTTTCTATCTTTATTTAAGAGTTCGTTTTAGCTCTTTAGTGGAATGAGTTAAAATTAATGGATCGGACCTAAGTGAATCATTTGTTGATTGTGATTAGGTTATGTCTATTGAAGCTTAAATTTAGATGGCCCGCCAAGATCCCCAATCCACACGGACTTGCATGGATCACTTGATATATTCTACCGGACCAATTTAAGGGTCCATCTAGAATTGCATTTAATATATTAAGAATATAATTTGCACATTATTTAAGTAATGGGCTGCTCAATTATATTAATATATTAATGAAAGACATGTGGGCTTGTTTCTTTTAGTAAGAATGGGTCTGGTTCACATGTGGGCTTTTTATTTAAAGTCCAATGGATTAAATGAAATAAGAAAATAATGTTAGGCCCAATCTTAATCAAGTGGGGCGGCAAGGTTAAAATTTTAACCTAAAATATTATTTTGTTTCATTTGTTTTAATTAAATAAGAATTAATTAATTTATTTATTAATTGTTTAATTAAAGAAACAAATCTTTCCTAAAAGTAAAAGACTTGTTTGACAAGGAAATAAATAAATTAGTTTTATTTATTTAATCAAATAAGGAGTCTTTTTATTTAGTCAAAATAAAAGAATAAAAATCAAGGAGTTCGATTAGGGTTTGAAGTCTATTAAGTTGAAAAGAATTAGGGTTGAATTTAAGTCACCCTATATAAGTGACATTATAGAATTCGGCCAACCCTAATCTTAGACTACATAGAATTCGGCAACCCTAAAGGAAAAAGAAGAAAAAATTCGGCCAACCTATATATGTGTTCTTATAGGGTTCGGCCACCACAATCGATTGTGCTTGAGTTGTTTATTTCTTTCTTCTTCTTCTTAATTCCAAGAGAGAGTTTTTATTCTAAAAAGACAAAAGAGAGTGTGAAATTATTCTTTGATAGTATACTATTGCTTAATCATCAATAAGCTTGTGTATACGATATCGATCTAGGTTCACGCGAGTTTCGATCATTAGATTGAGAACTCAAAAGTGACCGGAATAATTTTTGACATTCTTTTGATTGTTTTTGTGACTAACAAAGAAAAGAAAGTTTTTTGTTTGGTCCATTCACAGTTTTGCAATTCAAAGAAAAGGGAGACCACGCTCATGGGTGATCCACGTTCGTGCTCGGATTGAAGGTCTTGCGGATTACCATCGACGTAAGTCAATCAGATCACGCTACAAAAGGTAATTTACTTTTGTTAACATATATGCATGTTTATTGATTAAAAGGGTTTAAGGTTCATAAAGGAAAAATTTTAAAAGTCACTAAATCGTTTTTAGTATCGCTTCCGTTGCGTTTACCACTTTTATTTATTATTTTTCCCTACACTAACAACTCGTAGTTTACATATAAATATTGTTCATTTGTTATCACATCAAAGGTTGTAGTCAAGTGGTTAATAATTTTAACCTTTGAACTTGAGATCTCAAGTTCAACTCCCACTAATTGTCATTATTATCAGGTGGTCGGCAGCGGCCAAGCCGGTGGCCGGATGTTGACAGGCGGTGTGCCACGGCGGCAGTGGTCGGTATCGACAGTGACGGGTCATCGGCGACGGTCTCCAGCAGCGGCCAGGCCTATAGCTGAATGCTGACGGTAGCGGTAGGTCACCAGTGACAACAGCTGTGGTCTCTGGCGGCGAGTAACCGGTGGCGGTAGAGGCTGCGGCAGTCTTCGACGGTCAGATAACAGTCGACGGTGTGCAGTGGTCGGCATCGACAGCAATGGGTCATCGACGGCGGTCTCCAGCAGCTGCCAGAACGATGGCCGAATACCGATAGTGATGGTGGGTCATCGGTGGCAACGGCTATGGTCTCCGGCGGTGGGTCACCGATGGCGGTGGGGGAGGCAGCAGTCTCCGATGGTCAGATACGGACCTACGGTGTGCGGCGGTAGTGGCCAGGCCGGTAGCCTGATGTCGACGAGCGGTGTACCACGACAGTGCCGGTGGTCGACATCGACAACGGCGGGTCGTCGGTGGCGGTCTCTAGCAGCAGCCAGGCCAGTGGCCGAATGCCGGCTGCGGTGGTGGGTCGTCGGTGGCAACGGCTGTGGTCTCCGACAGCGGGTTGCCTGTGGCGGTGGGGGCAGCGGTAGTCTCCAATGGTCGGATGCCAATCGACGGTGTGCCGGACGTTGGCGGCAGCCGTCTTTGGCACCCAGGTCGGTGACAGTAGTGTTGGTCACCGGTGGCAACAGTGGCGGTCTCCGACAGTGTGCCAAAAGGGGCGGCGGTTGCAGTCTTCGGCGGCCGGGTCGACGGAGGCATTTGTCGGCGATAGGTGTCCGGTGACGGGCCGGATGGCGACGGGTGTCAAGGGTGGTCCGATGGGGAGGTGTACAAATGTGAAAAATATTATTAAATATTAATATTAAATAATAAAAATTTTAAATAAAATTAAAACACTTGACAGTTTTAAACTATCAATAAAAGAAAAAAACAAAACTGTCAAGACCTTTCTTGAAAGGGGCTTTGTTGACAGTTTTATATTGTCAACAAATCCCCTATTTTCTTGTAGTGATTATATGTTTATAGACTTATGTACGTGTATTATGTATTGTGTACAAGAGATATAAGCATAGATAACATGTGAACGCATTATAACATAAAGAGAATTACACAAAAGTTATGCGTATTGCGTATTTGCATGAGAAAATGAAGAGGTAGATACAATTTAATATATCGAGATTACATAAATTCAATGTCACCAGCGTACCAAATACTTGTAGTCACATTCTTTAACACTCATGATCATTTGATTTAAAGAACAAATTATTCGAACCCAATATTGTTGAGTCCAACCACTATCATGAATATTTAAACATCAATAACAATGTCATATTTGGACCGTAAAGTAACAAAACATTATGGCACATACATGTTACACATGTCTCCGAATCAATTGTGATTCATACACTGTTTTATCAGTAGGAATTTTGATAGAAAGACATGGATCATATACTTATAGTTCTAGCGATTCTAATGCTAAATTCATAATATTCCAAATAGAAATAATCACTATGATATCCTTTTGAACTATCGATTAAGATGCAATATGGTGCCAATGATAATAGATAACATAACAATCAAGAGAAATCGTACCTCTATATCTTAAATACTTTCAAAAACGCTTTTCATCAAGATCAAAGTCTCGGTTAAATTCAATCGAATTATTGTTTTGTTAATCAAAATGTCATAAATATTAAACATCAATCAATATGTTTTACTCTTATTAATCTAGAATAATATTCATGTGACATACTTGCTGTAGGGAAAAATAAACAAATAAAAGTGTTACACGCAGCGGAAGCGATACTAAAGACGATTTAGTGACTTTTAAAATTTTTCCTTTATGAACCTTAAACCCTTTTAATCAATAAACATGCATATATATCAACAAAAGTAAATTACCTCTTGTCGCGTGATCCGATTAACTTACGTCGATGGTAATCCGCAAGACCTTCAATCCGAGCACGAACGTGGATCACCTAGGAGCGTGGTCTCCCTTTCCTTTGAATTGCAAACCTGTGAATGGACCAAACAAATACTTTCTTTTCTTTGTTAGTCACAAAACAATCAAAAGAATGTCAAAATTATTCCGGTCACTTTTGAGTTCACAATCTTATGATCGAAACTCGCGTGAACCTAGATCGATATCGTATACACAAGCTTATTGATGTTTAAGCAATTGTATACTATCAAAGAATAATTTTTCACTCCTTTTTGTCTCTCTAAAATAAAAACTCTCTTAGAATTAAGAAGAAGAAGAAAGAAAATAAAAACTCAAGCACCAATTAATTGATGTGGCCGAACCCTATAAGAACATATATATAGGTTGGCCGAATTTTTCTTCTTTTTCCTTTAGGGTTGCCGAATTCTATGTAGTATCTAATTAGGGTTGGCCGAATTTCATCATGTCACTTATATAGGGTGACTGAAATTCAACCCTAATTCTTTTTAACTTTATAGACTTCAAACCCTAATCCAACTCTTTTATTTTTATTCTTTTATTTGACTAAATAAAAAAAAAAAGACTCCTTATTTGATTAAATAAATAATACTAATTTATTTATTTACTTATCAAACAAGTCTTTTACTTTTAGGAAAGATTTGTTTCTTTAATTAAACAATTAATCAATAAATCAATTAATTCTTATTTAATTAAAACAAATGAAACAAAATAATATTTTTAGGTCAAAACCTTAACCTAGCCGCCCCACTTATATATAAGATGGGCCTAATATTATTTTCCTATTTCATTTAATCCATTGGACTTTAAATAAAAAAGCCCACATGTGAACCAGACCCATTCTTACTAAAAGAAACAAGCCCACATGTCTTTCATTAATATATTAATATAATTGAGCAGCCCATTACTTAAATAATGTGCAAATTATATTCTTAATATATTAAATGCAATTCTAGATGGACCCTTAAATTGGTCCGGTAGAATATATCAAGTGATCCATGCAAGTCCGTGTGGATTGGGGATCTTGGCGGGCCATCTAAATTTAAGCTTCAATAGACATAACCTAATCACAATCAACAAATGATTCACTTAGGTCCGATCCATTAATTTTAACTCATTCCACTAAAGAGCTAAAACTGAACTCTTAAATAAAGATAGAAAAGGAAGATGCTCCTCATTCATACCCTAGACAATCATATTGGAGATAGTGTATCCTCGTGATTAATATCAGTAATCGCCAAGAGTTCATAGACCGCCTATAACTCTCCAAGTTACCATATTTACTCATATGACCACGTTTTGAACTTGGTATTTTGACTTGTCCAGAAGCCATGTTTTCAATAGACACTATTGAAAACTCAACGTTGAGATTTAATATCCAATTACCTCAAAACATCCATATGATGATATTATACTCTCATTTAATTAAATGGAGCCACGATGTCCATATCTATAAATGAAGTCCTCTATCGATTAACAAATGAATATCACCAAACTATCGAGGATAGACTATGCGATATAATCGTACTCATTGATAACTCAAATGATATCACTTGCAACCATAAGTCCATCATTTATCTCGGGATTAAGATAGACTCTCCGATTGTCCTGATAATGAAAAGACTATTATCTATTGACGGTTCTAGATAAAGCTTTTCATTGTGATCCAGTTCAATGCACCCAGTGCACTAGATCCTTTTGCTCGAAGACACTCCGATGATTTTAGACTCATCATATCTCATTTGATCCCACTCAAATGCTAGCAAAAGAATTCTACAACTTTAACAAGATAAAGGTGCCCAACCTTTAACTTAAGTTGTGAACAATATTCAAGACTAACTAAAGAATTGTGTCTACCACATACATATCCAGATGTACGAACAATTCTTCTTTTCCCATAGTCTTTAGACCTTATGATTATTTACTTTGACAATTATAATACAAACTATAAATGCTATACGATTTGTTAAACCAGAAATCACTTTATTAATATGAAAAAGATTGTTAATTACAACATTACACTCTTGCTATTGAGCATAATCCTAACATCCATACCTCTTTTCCTCTTGTATACCCACTTGCACCCAATGGGTTTTATCCCTTTAGGCAAGTCTACAAGGGACCAGACTTTGTTATCGAACATAGATTCAATCTCGGATTGCATTGCCTTTTGCCAATGGCGACTATCAACATCCTCCATAGCTTCCTTGTACGTATAGGGATCATCGTCGTCCGGGAGATTCTCCACTGATTCTCCCAGACCGATGTATCTTTCGGGTTGTGTTCTAACCCTCCCACTACGACGAGGAATGGTAGGTTGTTGATCTTGTGTTGGATCGGAACTTATAATTGGGTTAGGTTGTGCAACCTCTCGTGGAATTGTATCTCCTGACATCTCATTCAGGACAATTCTACTTCTAGGCACAAAATCATTCATATAGTCCTTTTCCAGAAATTTAGCATTTGTCGAAACAAATACTTTAAGATCTGAAGGACTATAGAAATAATATCCTTTAGTTTCTTTTGGATACCCTACAAATATACATGTTTCTGAACGGGACTCCATCTTTTCTGTCTTTCCTTTTAACACATGCGCAGGACAACCAAATATCCTTAAGTGTTGTAAACTAGGCTTGCGCCCAGTCCACAACTCATGCGGTGTTTTAGGAACAGACTTAGATGGTACATCGTTTAGAATGTATATAGCAGTTTGTAAAGCATATCCCCAAAAAGAAATAGGAAGCGTTGAATAACTCAACATAGACCTAACCATATCCAAAAGAGTTCTATTTCTCCTTTCTGCTACCCCATTCTGTTGAGGTGTACCTGGTGCAGAAAACTGAGAAACTATCCCATTATCAATAAGATATTGCTGAAACTCACCAGATAGATATTCTCCACCACGATCAGATCTCAAGATTTTTATGTGTTTCTCAAGCTGATTTTCCACTTCAGCTTTGAATGCTTTGAACATGTCAAAAGCATCCGACTTATGTCTCATGAGATACACATAACCAAATCTTGAGTAATCATCCGTGAAGGTGATGAAGTACTCATATCCACCTCTAGCTTGAATGCTCATAGGTCCACATACATCAGTGTGTATCAATCCTAAACATTCAGTGGCTCTTGCACCTTTGGCAGAGAACGTCCTTTTGGTCATTTTACCTTCCAAACAAGATTCACAAGTTGGTAGATCATCAACCTTTAAGTCACTTAAAGGTCCGTCACTTACCAATCTTTTAATCCTATTAAGGTTAATATGACCTAAGCGTAAATGCCAAAGGTAGGTTTCATCTGTTGATAATTTTACTCTTTTATGATTAGGTTCCGTTATTTCTGTGTCTAACGAGTGAGAGATATTTCTATGCAAAAAGTATAGACCGTTTTCCAATGTGACATAATTATCTCCAGTTAAAGTGTTATCTTTCAGGATGTTCATAAGTGATGGGGTCATGATTTCTGAATAAAACAAAACATATATAAGTAAATAATCATGATAAAGCACTTTCAAATATTTATCTTGAATTAAATAAATAACTCAATCATAAAATTCAACGGTGATCTAACACCCATAAATGTTACGCCTCCTTTGGGAGTTCGCACCATTTACTAGTTAGACTAGGTCCCACCTAATTGTTAACATAACAACCAGCGTTTTCAATTTTAGCCTTGCAATTTTACTGACAAGAACTCTTGGGAGGATATCAATAAAATTACATTGAGTGTGTTACCAAGATATCGACCCTCAATTTTCTCTCACGAAAATCCCTCCTTGGGGAGTAGATCTCGTTTGAGTCCATTGTCTAGTCTATCCTTGTAAGGAAGTATGTTGCTAAATTCCATTCATGGACGCCCCTTGGGGGGATTACCAATAAATAATAAAGCTCAACTAACCTTGGAGGCCATAGGTGTTACCAAAACACCTTCTCCCACTCAATTATTTAAGGCGTGTGATTAAATCCCATAGAATGATTTACCGAGTTATCTAGATGCCAATTTAGATACCTAAATCATTCAATGCATGTTCATACCAAAAAAGATATATGCGTGGCACTCCTATTCTATATGTCATGTTATCATACAATAACAAATATTGTAATATTTAAGCATAAATTAAATAGCAACAATTTTGGCCCATCCTAGAAAAACAAGTAAATTACAATTTGTTAGGAATACAAGATCTTCAGGTGGCCCATCAACCATACGCTCATCCTTCGGCCTTCTCCCATGGGCGTGCGCAGCCCACAACCCCACAAAGGGGCTGCCTTGCGCAGCCCATAAGGCCACACAAGGCTGCCATGCGCAGCCCACCAAAGTTTGGGCTTGTCATGTGCAGCCCAATCCACTCCTAGGGTGCGCACGGTGCTCGTACTTGGTTCCGGTTGCTTCATTTTGCTTCGTGTCTTCGAATCTCCAAGACCTAAATATATTATGGCAGTATATATATAATAAATACTGCAGTATTAATTTTTTTTTTTTTTTTTATTCACTGCAGTATTTTTACAAACCAAAAACTGCACATACTAAAAATAAATAAAAAAAAAACTGCAGTAACCCTAAAAAAATACTGCACATATATATATATATAAAATAAAACCTAGCAATCTACCAAGAAAGAATTATGGCGATAATAGACCACCCTTCTTGTTACAACTCCGAAACAAAAATTACATTGAAAATCTAGGGCCAAAATCGAGCAATAACAAACCACATAAAATATATATAAATCCATACATCACACGTAATTATATATTTGAATACCTAGAGTGCCATCTCTTTCTAAACATGCATAATCACAATAAAAAGAAATAGATCCACGTATATATACGTTAATTAATTAAAAGGGTTCAACCTAGGCTTTGATACCAATTGTAGGGAAAAATAAACAAATAAAAGTGTTACACGCAGCGGAAGCGATACTAAAGACGATTTAGTGACTTTTAAAATTTTTCCTTTATGAACCTTAAACCCTTTTAATCAATAAACATGCATATATATCAACAAAAGTAAATTACCTCTTGTCGCGTGATCCGATTGACTTACGTCGATGGTAATCCGCAAGACCTTCAATCCGAGCACGAACGTGGATCACCTAGGAGCGTGGTCTCCCTTTCCTTTGAATTGCAAACTTGTGAATGGACCAAACAAATACTTTCTTTTCTTTGTTAGTCACAAAACAATCAAAAGAATGTCAAAATTATTCCGGTCACTTTTGAGTTCACAATCTTATGATCGAAACTCGCGTGAACCTAGATCGATATCGTATACACAAGCTTATTGATGTTTAAGCAATTGTATACTATCAAAGAATAATTTTTCACTCCTTTTTGTCTCTCTAGAATAAAAACTCTCTTAGAATTAAGAAGAAGAAGAAAGAAAATAAAAACTCAAGCACCAATTAATTGATGTGGCCGAACCCTATAAGAACATATATATAGGTTGGCCGAATTTTTCTTCTTTTTCCTTTAGGGTTGCCGAATTCTATGTAGTATCTAATTAGGGTTGGCCGAATTTCATCATGTCACTTATATAGGGTGACTGAAATTCAACCCTAATTCTTTTTAACTTTATAGACTTCAAACCCTAATCCAACTCTTTTATTTTTATTCTTTTATTTGACTAAATAAAAAAAAGACTCCTTATTTGATTAAATAAATAATACTAATTTATTTATTTACTTATCAAACAAGTCTTTTACTTTTAGGAAAGATTTGTTTCTTTAATTAAACAATTAATCAATAAATCAATTAATTCTTATTTAATTAAAACAAATGAAACAAAATAATATTTTTAGGTCAAAACCTTAACCTAGCCGCCCCACTTATATATAAGATGGGCCTAATATTATTTTCCTATTTCATTTAATCCATTGGACTTTAAATAAAAAAGCCCACATGTGAACCAGACCCATTCTTACTAAAAGAAACAAGCCCACATGTCTTTCATTAATATATTAATATAATTGAGCAGCCCATTACTTAAATAATGTGCAAATTATATTCTTAATATATTAAATGCAATTCTAGATGGACCCTTAAATTGGTCCGGTAAAATATATCAAGTGATCCATGCAAGTCCGTGTGGATTGGGGATCTTGGCGGGCCATCTAAATTTAAGCTTCAATAGACATAACCTAATCACAATCAACAAATGATTCACTTAGGTCCGATCCATTAATTTTAACTCATTCCACTAAAGAGCTAAAACTGAACTCTTAAATAAAGATAGAAAAGGAAGATGCTCCTCATTCATACCCTAGACAATCATATTGGAGATAGTGTATCCTCGTGATTAATATCAGTAATCGCCAAGAGTTCATAGACCGCCTATAACTCTCCAAGTTACCATATTTACTCATATGACCACGTTTTGAACTTGGATATTTTGACTTGTCCAGAAGCCATGTTTTCAATAGACACTATTGAAAACTCAACGTTGAGATTTAATATCCAATTACCTCAAAACATCCATATGATGATATTATACTCTCATTTAATTAAATGGAGCCACGATGTCCATATCTATAAATGAAGTCCTCTATCGATTAACAAATGAATATCACCAAACTATCGAGGATAGACTATGCGATATAATCGTACTCATTGATAACTCAAATGATATCACTTGCAACCATAAGTCCATCATTTATCTCAGGATTAAGATAGACTCTCCGATTGTCCTGATAATGAAAAGACTATTATCTATTGACGGTTCTAGATAAAGCTTTTCATTGTGATCCAGTTCAATGCACCCAGTGCACTAGATCCTTTTGCTCGAAGACACTCCGATGATTTTAGACTCATCATATCTCATTTGATCCCACTCAAATGCTAGCAAAAGAATTCTACAACTTTAACAAGATAAAGGTGCCCAACCTTTAACTTAAGTTGTGAACAATATTCAAGACTAACTAAAGAATTGTGTCTACCACATACATATCCAGATGTACGAACAATTCTTCTTTTCCCATAGTCTTTAGACCTTATGATTATTTACTTTGACAATTATAATACAAACTATAAATGCTATACGATTTGTTAAACCAGAAATCACTTTATTAATATGAAAAAGATTGTTAATTACAACATTACACTCTTGCTATTGAGCATAATCCTAACACTTGCCGCCGACTAAAGCTATTTGGCAATGCACTCCCAAGTCAAGGCAACCCATGCAAATACTTTAGTAGAAAAGCAGAGTATGCAATTTCTAATTTCAACAAATTAGGTGTATTCATAGTATAAGATTTAAGCATCCTGATATTCTATACTGTTATCGATGCAAGACGATATCAATAGCAATAACAATTAAGTGAAAATGTACCCCCAAATCCGAATGATTTTATCAAGATTGAAGTCCCGATTAAATCTCGAATGATCATTATTTGGTCGGCTTTCACTTTTATTTATATGTAACTATGCATATATTCTTTGTAAATAAATTCGTAAAATTAGACCGACGTGGAGATTGACTAACCTTGGCCACTTACCGAATCTGAAGTCTAGTTGTTTTACTATTGGATCCTTCACAGGTGAATTGATAAAGAGCCAAGTGGGTTCAGTTGAGAATTGACATTGGGTGTTTTATACCAAGATGGCCTCGGTTTCTAACACGTCAAGGTAAACTTTATGCTGAACCGCAATGTTCTGGAAGTGGTCAAATATTCTTCGAGATGAATTGTGTTGAGGCCCACATGTCCTCGAAAAGATCTATACATTCATTTTACAAAAAAATTAACGGTTTATGATTTCATGCTCTCTTGATAGAGTTATCTCTGTTTAGCGTCTGGTGGTCAAGTTTGGAAAATCCTTCGAGAACCGCTTCCTTCAATGTTTCAGGGACCATAAAATATTTCACAGGTTGGTCCAGATTTTGAACCTTATATTTCTAGAAAGGTCCGGATGTCTAATTTCCAATGGTTTTTACGACTCATGATTTTGACTTCTGTAGAGGGAGATGTGCCCATTTTAGTGTTCAATGGTTAGATCAGATATCTATACGCGATCTGGTTTCTTTGATATTGTGGGAGCAACCAAGTATTGCTTGAATTTAACTAGGATACGAACCATATATTCTTGTAAAGCCTTGGAAGTCTAGTTTCTAGCGGTTTTTATAGTTAACGAATCCGACTTCTGTAGAGGGAGATATGCCCACTTTAGTGAGCATTGGTCAGCAATTCTGCGATTCTGGACAACTCTCTTCTCTTTTCTTTCGTAAGCTATCGGAAAGGAAAGCAATTCATAAGACGGATTTTTGATACTTTGAAGCTCTAAGTATTGCTTTTGCAATATTCTTCCTACGGATTTGGTTGCTATCGGAAACGAAAGCAATTCCTCAAACGGATTTTTGATACTTTGAAGCTTTGAGTATTGCTTTTGCAATATTCTTCCTCCGGATTTGGTCACAGTCACGGCTCTTGCTACGAGTTCTATAGTTAATCCACTCCCTAACACTTCCAATAGTCGTTTGTTGGGTGCTTCAAGTGTTGGATCCACATTGGAATTCCTTCTGCAGTCTGTTCATGAGGGTTCCTCAAAGTTGAGTTCTCACCCCATTTCTTTTAGCGCCAATTGTTGACGATGATTTTTGAATCATTGAAAAGTCAATCACCAAACAATAACACATAGGCAGATCGAAGCTATGACCAATCTAGGGTTAAATAATCAAAGCCTCTTTCTCCATGTGGATGTGATATGATTCGTTCGTATTTGAGAATATTAATGTAGAAAAGCAGGAAATAAAGAATATATCAAACATAACATATGTTTTACATGGTAAAACCACAAGGCGTGGAAACATCCATGGTGCCGTTGACGGCAAGAAGAGATCCACTATGAATAGAATAATTACACACTCAATCCTCGGTTTTCTCTCAGATGATTGCTTATGTTTCGTATCTCTTTTCTCATAAGTGTCAATTGCTCATGATGTTCCTCCCTTTTATGATGAATACAAGGATGTATTTATATGGTTCGATCTAAGGTTGCCCTAGTTCCTGTCGTATAAGCGATGGACTCATTAATTAGAGTCTTTGTAGGATTCTGGTAGAGTAGACCAATTAAGACTCGTTTCTCGTTTTGGTGTTTATCCTTCTGAAAGCTTAGAGTTCTTTCCTAATTAGACTTCTCTGGTACTATAGAGGAAATAGAGATACTTCCTTATTGGAATATTATCTTAAGATTCTGTATCTATATAGATCTCTTCTTGATATGGCGTATCTTGGTAAGGCTTATTTCCCGTTTTTGGCTAAGTATTGATCTTTGGCTGAGCAAAATCTTGACCGAGCAGATTCCTGGCCGAGTAGATTCCTGGCCGAGTAGATTCATGGCCGAGTAGAATATTTAGCCCACCAGATTCCATCTGCAGATGTCCCCTCATATGGTGCTGTCACATATTCATGTTGACTCTTTTGATAATGTGTCTCACATTTGACTTTTGATGACGTGGAATCACTATATTTTCGCATTACCCGTTATTTTCGCTGATGTGTCATGCTGACGAAAAACCCTTATAACATCTTGCATTTAGGGTTTTTGATTATGCACATGCTGCTAATAATATTTATAGAATGCTTAAAATTATTTTTAAAAAGTATAAAATTGAGAACAAATTTTTTGCAATTGGTTTTGATAATGCTTCCAACAATACCGTAGCTATTCCTTGTTTTACGTGAGTTATGCAATTCTTATTTTGGTGGTAGATATTTGGTTGAGCATAATCTTGGCCGAGCAAATTCCTGGCCGAGTAGATTCCTAGCCGAGTAGATTCATGGCTGAGCAGAATCTTTAGCCCACCAAATTTCATCTGCAGATGGCCCCTCATATGGTGCTGTCACGCATTCATGTTGACCCTTTTGATAACGTGTCTCACATTTGACTTTTGATGACGTGGAATCACTATATTTTCGTATTACTCGTTATTTTCGCAAACATGTAATGCTGACGAAAAACCCCTATAACATCTTGCATTTAGGGTTTTTGATTATGCACATACTGCTAATAATATTTATAGAATACTTAAAATTATTTTTAAAGAGTATAAAATTGAGAACAAATTTTTTGCAATTGGTTTTGATAATGCTTTGAACAATACCGTAGCTATTCCTTGTTTAATGTGAGTTATGCAATTCTTATTTTGGTGGTATATTTTTTCATCAAAGATTGTTTGCCATGTTTTATAGGTCTAATAAAATTTTGAAGAACCTTTGAACTAAAGGTTCTTCAAAATTTTATTAGACCTATTAGAGAAGCTCTTCATTATTTGTGGAAACATGTTTTTGTAATGAAAGCATTTTCAAAATTTTGTAAATCAAATGGTAGGCGTCCCATTAGATTTTCTCGTGATATTCTAACTCGTTGGAATTCTACTTATAAATTGCTTACTGAAAGTTATGAATATAGGGAATTATTAGTTAATTTTATGCAATATAATGTTACTAACATTATTCTTCATGCATCACATTGGGATATTTGTACAAAAATTTGTCAATTGTTATAAGTCTTTAATGAGGTTACTAACAATTTTTCTGGTATGTATTATCCTACTACTTATTTATTTATTATTGAGAGTATTAATATTGTTGGTGCATTTTTTGAGTATGCAACCGATGAACAATTACGTCCTTGCATTGATGTTATGAAAACAAAATGGTTAGACTATTATAGGGAGTTTCCATCTATTTATTTGATTGCATTGTGTTTTGATCCACGTTGTAAAGTAGATAGGTTGAATGATTATTTAAAATGTTATTATGAACGTTTAGGAGAAGAAGTTGATGTTGTTAGTTATTGTACTACAATTAAGTTATTATTTTATAAATTATATGATAAATATCTTAGAATTTATGGTTCATCATTAAACATTGATGTTTCACAAACCGAAATTCCATCTCATGCTCCTCCATCCTCTACATTAAAGGGGTTAAGGTCTTGGCTGTTATCCTAAAAAACCAAAAAATTACGAACTTATTCTTTATCAGGCTCGAAAGCCGAGATTGAAACTTATCTAAAAACCTTTTTTGAGTCTGCGGAAGACAGTGATTTTGATATCCAACAATGGTGGAAGGAGCATGAAAGGCATTTTCCAACTTTGGCTATTATAGCCAAACAAATTCTTTCAATGCCGATTTCTATCATGGCTGTGGAACAAGAATTTAGCATCAGTGGAAATATTTTGGACAAAAGATATTTGGTTATGAGTCCAGAATCAATTCAAGTCCAAGTTTGTGTTGATGATAGGACTAAGATGAAAAATAGACAACAAGAAATCGATCAAGATTTAGTTTACTATTTCTTCGACAATGACTAAACCACGGGAATAGAAGGCAATAACAACGATTAGTTAGGGTTCCAACTTCTAACTTCCAACGCCAAAGCTTGAATAAAAGGTAAGAGAACTACGTAACTTTTGATTCCTCTAAACCCTAAGAGGATACATAGGCAACTTAATTGTGGTAAAAATTAAATGCAAGGCAAGCCCAATTTAAATTTTTTAGTTTTATTTCAATTTTTATTTTAATTTTTCATATATTTATTATTATTATTATTTAAATTTCTAGTTACCCAATAAAATTAACATGTCTTTTAATTTTTCTAATAATTATTTTTTTAAATATATAATTTTAAATTTAAAAAAAGAACCAAATCAATCGGAACCGGAACCTAAACTGGAGCTGGAACCAGTTCCCTTCGATTTCAGTTCTAGTTCCAATTGAAACTTAGCCGAACCGGAACCGGGGTCACCTCTAGTGGCACCTGTGTTATGTGTAGAATTGAAATGATGTGACAAAAAAAAGCTCACATATGAGTTATGACTTATGACAAATGTAAACCATTAAAATGAATTGGACCAGCATATCACCTCTTAGTAGATATGGTAATACGCATACCTCCCTTCCACAATGGTAGTGAGAAGTTTGAGTCCCATTATGCACATTTTACAAATATATAAGGGGAGCTGAGTTTTCTTCCAGTTTGTGGGTGCAATTATCAGGGTCATACATATATTGTCTGATCTTGGTAGGTCCCAGTGATTTGATTGTAATAGTTATAATACTTTTTAAAAAGAAAATTAATAAAACAAAATTGGATCCGGCATGACCCATTTTCCCCCTAGGAAACCTCGTTGTCAAGGTCAAGATCCTGCGGAACAATGGGACCTGCCGATGACTTCGTGTTTTTTTGACTTAATTGTATTTGTGGGGTTTCGTTTACAAAATATAATTGTTGGTGTACAACACTTTGAATTTTTATTAATGTTGCACCCTTTGTCAAATTTATGTATATAACTAGTTTGTATAGTAATCTACTTTTGATTTGAATTTGACTTTGGTAATACATCAAGGTTTTATATAATAAGATATCAACGTTTAGCGTTAATAATCTGGTACAACTTGGGCTAATTTTTCTTGGGAATGACATGAAACTCAGATTTTGTCGAGATCTATCTAGGGATGTCAAAATTACCCATTGATCCAAGGACTCGACCCGATAGGGTTAGGTTTAGGGCTACAATTTATGTTATGGCATGAGGATGGTTTTTTTTTTTTTTTTTTCAATCCCCGATTTAATTTCGGTACGGTTACGAGATTTTAAGTCCCCACCCCATCCCGTCCCGTCCTCATACCCTGTTATCATTATATATA
Source organism: Acer negundo (assembly GCA_035582765.1). NCBI lineage: Eukaryota > Viridiplantae > Streptophyta > Magnoliopsida > Sapindales > Sapindaceae > Acer > Acer negundo. The sequence continues at coordinate 19,281,232 of CM069231.1, read as the reverse complement.
TATATATATATATTAAAGCACGTAATTAGTACCGGAATGAACACTAAAAAAAATAATGGTGTGACTATTATCTTCAAAAAAAAAAAAAAAAAAAAAACTCCCTCTTTTTTTTTTCCCTCACACTAATATAATTTTCCTTCTCTTTTTTTTCCCTCCTTTGAAACACTACTTCATCCTAGATCATTATATATAATATACCCCCATACTATTATTTTCATATTATTCAATAATTTTGATAGGTTGAAAAATTATATAGCACTTTTTGGGGACTGATTTACGCAATTAGTACCATTTTAATAACTCTAGTTTAAATAGCACAAAAGATGGAATTTGGACAAAAATACCCCCCGCTCTTCTATTCTTTTCTCTTATCAGTCCTTTTCTTTTTTTCTTTTCTTTTTTTTTTATTCAAAAACCTCCATTGATGGAGCCCATCAATAGAGTTTCCACCACTGACCAGCGAGTTGACCGAAAAAACCATCGGGAAAATGTTCGTCGATTGTCAATCGTTGTAACCGCAGTGTTTGTTTTCAATTTCGAGCTGTGTGGAGAGAAAAACGAAGCCAAACCAAACGATCCTTCACGAATCTGAAGAAACCGATGGCGCCAACAAACTCTGCGTCGTCCAATCTTTCAGATCCAACTATCTCCGGAGTCAACTGGCACCGTCGTCGACTCGTCACTTTCACCATTGATGGAGGTTGAACAGATCTTCATCGCGATGAAGAAGAGACAAAAACAAGTCTCGAATTTTTAAAATAAGTCTCGAATTTTTTCAAATAAGTCTCAAATTTTACCAATAAGTCTTGAATTTTACCAAATAAGTCTCGAATTTGCAAAATAGGTCTCAAATTTTACCTAATAAGTCTAGAATTTGCCAGAAATAAAAAATACAAAGGAAAAACCTAGGTGGACTTCGATTTTGGTCTCGAATTTTACCAACGAAGTGAGACCGAATTAAAAGGAAAAAAAAATCCATAGAGAAATTTTCTATGAGTTGTGAAAAGAGAGGAAGGAGAGAGAAAAAGAGAGGAAGGAGAGAGAAAAATAGAAGTAAAAGAATAAGTGGGGTATTTTGGTCTCATCACTTATTTTAGTGCTAATAAAACAAGAGTTATTAAAGTGGTGATAGTTGCATAAGTCAAAATTGAAAAAGTTCTATATACCCTTATTTCCTCTAACGGATATATAATTTTGATCAAAAAGTCATTAAAAAAAAAAATACATTAATGGGATGTTGATGGTATGAGATAAAAAACTGATCTCCTAATGGAAAATCCCGATAATCGCACCGTTTATTTTAAAGTGGATATTCGTCGGGATGATATTTCTCATACAAATTGGTATTGGAGATGGTAATGAAAAACTCATCCCTGACCCATACCATTGACATCCCAAATCTATCTAAATCAAGTACTACAACAATGAACACAATCTAAATATCAACTCCAACAAACAATGATAAAATACTTCAACATTTTCAGAGTAAGCGAAACTCGAATCCTCCTCTTTAGGGACACACAACCAACTAGAGTGCAATTGTCAACCAACTCAAATCTTCTACTTTTCGAAAAAATGACAATGAAGGTGTGGGGAGACAATTGAATAATTACAGGATTGATAAAAAAAAAAAAAATGGAAGTTTTTTTTTTAATTGTTTGTTAGAATTGATATCTAGATTGTGTTATTGTTATATTACTTTATCTAGTTAGTTCTTGACAAATTTCGACCCTGATGTCTGTCCTAAAAGAATTGTTACATATTAATTTAAGAATCTGCTATTTCATTATACCTTTAAATTTTGATATAAATAAAAGTTATTTTTGTATCGCTAACTCCTGCAACCAACTGCATCAAAAATGGTGAGTGTATATATATATAAATTTTTAAGTTAGTACGCACTCACATAACTTATATCAAGTTGCATGTAAACCACTAGATTTACATACTTTGACTCAAGTGTGTATGCACTTGTCAATGTTTATTTATAATCAGTGGCCCACATGCAACGCACTGATGATATTTGACAAATGAATTTGGATTATCTGCTAATCTGATCTTTTTTCTTGACCTCACATAATCTCATGACACATAAGCATTGCAATAAATAAATGGTTAAGATGTGATTGGTTTCCACAACCACTTTATCAACAACCAATCACATATTTTAAAAGGGTTAGAAAAAAAGGTCAGCCAACAGAAGATCCAAATTCTTTACAAATAGGTTCATAATAATTGGTTACATGTATAATTGGGCAACGAAATTAAGCCAACCAGCCCGGACAAGATGGGCCTGGCCCAATACAAAATTGCGCCGCATAAATGCATAGTGAGTGGCAAAACTGAGTAGATCTTTACGGTCCTCTTAAACCCTAATTTCTACTCCTCAAATTGCTCCCGCTAAAACCCTAGTCTCCGTTTTCACTGCATATCTGTTTCATCACGAAAATGGTATTCTCTCTCTCACTCTTTGATTGATTAATCGATTTTCAATCTTTATGTTTGTACTGATTACGTTTACTGTTGTTGTGCTGTGATTGAATTTGATAGACAGGAGAAGCAGTGAACCCGAAAGCATATCCACTGGCCGATTCGCATCTGACAATTACTATTCTGGATCTCGTTCAACAAGCCGCCAATTACAAACAGCTCAAGAAGGGGGCTAATGAAGGTTAGGTTTCTTTTGAGCTTGCTATTTTTGATTTACGTCTATTATTGGGCTCTGATTCATGTGGGGTTCGAATTTCAGCGACCAAGACCCTCAACAGGGGTATTTCCGAGTTCGTTGTGATGGCTGCCGATGCCGAGCCTCTCGAGATTCTTCTGCATCTTCCACTGCTTGCTGAAGACAAGGTATTTGATATTTGTCTTAAATAATTAGGATTATCGATTGATTGCTTGATTGTGTTTCAAGTGCTAGCGGAAGTGTTTGTAGGGAAGTTAAAGGTTAAGGGTTTTTCTTTGGGTAGAAAGTAATTGATGAGTTTTATAAGATTGAAGTTGCTCTTCGTGTCTAAATCATCTAGAGAATACCTTCTCTTTTTTACTTGACAATTTTGAGTATTTCATTTCCTTAATTGTGTAATTTATCAATAATACATCTTAAAAGTTGTGCCTACTTTTGTTTTCTAGAAACCAAATTAGGTCTACTAAGACAGCACAATTAATTGGAAAGAGAAACACAAAATATGAACTAAATGAGTGTATGATCATTTTTCAAAACTTTAGCACCACGCCATTTTTTTTTGGGGACTCTCAAAATGCATTGTAGTTTAATTCTACACCAAATTGGTGCACATTGGAGATGCTCTAAATACTGACCTATTGCCCAAACGTTTTAGTGTAATTCAGATGGTAGGTCTTTTAAAGCATCTCCAATGTGCACCAACTTGGTGCAAAAATGCTAATTTGGTGTAGAATTAAGCTCCAATGGAGTGGCATTTTGAGAGTCCCAAAAAACAAATAGTGTGGTGCTAAGAGCATCTCCAATGTGCTCCATCAAATTTGACACCATTTTGGAGTTATAAGAGAAGCTTTATGGAATATGTTTACACTAAATTTTTTTTGCACTCCAATGTATTCTACACCAAATTGGTATAAAGAGCATCTTTAAAGAATTTTCTAAAACAATTAGTTAAATGTATATAATATTGGCGTCATTTTAAAAATCTCAACGAAATCTTTCCAACGGTATATTTTTTAAGAATAATCTAATTTATAAATTTAATTATTAATCATATTATATAAATACATTAAATTTAATAAGTATACAAAGGGAATAAATTTCGGAGTGTAAAAAAATTTAGTGTAAGCATATTCCATAAAAATTCTCTTTTAACACTAAAATAGTGTCAAATTTGGTGGTGCATATTGGAGATGCTCTTAGTAATCACACCAAAATTTCCATTTGAATTACCTAGCAGCAGCACTAGGAAATTCTTCAATGATATTTTCAAGTAATGATTGCCTGATCACCATGACAATTGCCTTCACTTTGTGTTGACTTCCTCTTGTCCATCTTCATTAAATAGCAAGCCAGTTTTGATGACTTTGTTTGAACCTAATGCTATTGCAAGTGGTCTCACAGACCCATGGCAATCCTCAATATTTTGATGTTTTTCCTGTCCGAAGGATTGTTAAAATTCAGTCCATGCTATTGGTTTAGTAGAATTTTGCTGCTGGAATTGTTATGTGAACTATAAAGGATATTTTGTAGTTATGGCTCGATTTCTTTGTGTGAAATGTTCTCCAACTGGAATAGATTTTTTCCCTTCACTTCAATTTAAAGAGTTTTCTTCAGCAAACTGTATAATTATTTTCTATGCAACCAAATAACCATTTTATTTTGTCTTGGCAGAATGTGCCATATGTGTTCGTCCCATCAAAGCAGGCTCTTGGCCGAGCATGTGGGGTCACAAGACCAGTGATTGCTTGTTCTGTGACTTCAAATGAGGCAAGCCAATTGAAAACTCAAATTCAACAACTGAAGGTACTACTTTGCTTTGGAGTTTGTTATGAAGAGTAATACTTTTTGGCACATTTTTCTTAGTTTCTGTATATGCAAATGCAGGATGCTATTGAAAAGCTTTTGATTTGAGATATGTTATGGGATCCATATTTTCGGTGTGATGGGCCTCTTGGATAGGTGGTCACTCCTTCAGAGGCTTTGACTGATGTAGCAGTTGTGCCACCAGGGAATGAAGCTTCTAATTTTGACATTATATTTTTATCTTAACATGTTTTATTGTGAGAAAGCTGTTGGGAGTTGAAGTTTACTAACACTGGATGCTTATGTTCTTTTAGTTTGTTTAATTAATGCATGTTCTCTGTCTCTGTTTGCTAGTTAAAGATTATTGCAAACATAATTGCGTAATTGATTTTACTAAATTTTAGAATTACTCCTACCAAATCTTATTGGTCATCAGATTCTTTTCTAATTCAGCTGATTAAACTATGCATTTTGGCAGCTAAAACTGTGGTAACATGATGACGATTGTGATAAAATGGCTGGTGTGGTGGTAATTGACATTGTTACAAAGTGGATTTAGCTTATAATCTTAGAAGAATTGAATCTGTAAAATTGATAAAATGATAGACTTGCAATCTTGAGTAAATTATTTACGTGGCTCCCTGGCTCCATTTGGAGGATAGAGATGTCGTTAATAGTGTAAAATTCTTATGCGATTGTGCAAGGGTGTGATTAGAGAATGTATCATTATGAGCAACTCCTCAGCTATGTTTTATTGAAATTTCCTTAAGCAATATAGTGTATATTATACCTAGAGGGGGGATGAATAGGTATAAGCTCAATTTTTTTAAAATTTAAATTTTACGGAATACAATAATGATGTACATTTGATGTGTCTTAATCAAATGATTTGCTATAATCAACATATGCAGAAATCAATATACAAGTGATGCAACCATTACAATAAATGGAAGATAATAGAAACATAAAAACGAAACTTGACACATTTGTTTTTGCGTGGTAAAACCTTCTAAGAGGAAACGTTTACGGGTTGATACTACAACCATCGACAAAGCAATCCACTATATGAAAATGATTTACACACCCAATGCTATCAACACATGATATCCACCCTAAGCTATCAACACCTAGTCTACCATCGGGCCTAGTGAACCACCTAGCCTATTCCCTATCCAAGGTGTGTCCTATATCTCTAGAGAGCAACTCCCTATCCAAGACTCTCAAGCCTCTAGGAAGATTTCCTTACTTAGCTATCTAGATCATAAGTACATAGTCAAGCTTCCATAGCTCAACCATCTGTAGTATCACACTTCTAGCTAAAACTTTTGTTTGGCTATCTGAAACACTTTCCTAGCCAAGTCTTCTTGTTCAAATTAAAGCTTCACTCATTTTAACAAGAGACTTCAACATTTCCACAAAGCAATGATCTAAGTGATGCAAATGATGCAAACACAATCAAATAAAGCAAGATGATCAATCAAGCTTTAAGTACATTCTTAGTAATGATCTAGAATATACTAACAACACACAATCACAAATCTATCTAGATATCAAAGTATGTGAATCAATAAGAACAAGATTTAAAATATTCAATATATCACACAAAAATCTTAGTTCTTAGATCATGAAATTAAACCTAGAAAATATCATGGCACATCATATATAATATTTCTAGAATCAATTTTAAGATTAATCAAGTTTAACGAGTATATGTTCAAGAGAAATTGTAAAACTAAAACTCAATTAACAATTGATCAAACAACCATAGAGTATGAACTAACATCATTCTTAACACATTTCATCTATCAATTAGAAAGACTAAAATAGATGATCAAAGAGAAAGTGAGAAGGGCGGTCAAGGCATAATTTTGGAAAAAATAATCAAAACGGTGTCACTTCATTTTGACACACTATATATATGCCTCTTTTGTTTTAGGTCAGTTTTAAGAGTTCAAAAAGCATATTATTCCCTTAGAACATATTCCAAGAGAAAAATTCACAAGAACTCACCTTTAAACACTCAAAGTTCATATAGCATCATCTATGACCATATAGGATGCATCCATGCATGGTTTTACATCATCACATCTAGATTGTTAAGATTTTCACTAACTTCATCTAATTTTAGTATCTTTCTTAACAAGTCATCTCTTTATTCACTTGTATGTTTTTAGATCATATACTAGATACAAGATAAAGATTGTTTGTGATGTATTGATTGAGTGTTGTATTGTGATAGCTATCTAGGTTTTGCTTAATCTTGATTAGTTAAGTTTTATGATATGTCATTTAGCGATTGATATCTAGGATAGTATTAATTGTCATCTAATCATCCTAGATAAGCATCTAAGGTTCCCTAGCCTTGTTTGTTGTTCGAATGTCATCATATATTCACATATGTCTTTTATCTCTTCATTGAGAAGTAACACTTGTGGCTAAGATTTCTTAGGCCACAAGCAAATTGGACTAGGACCACTTTTAAAGGCCCGCGGGTAGAAGTGAGGGATTATTGACCGTAGTGTTTGACGAGGTCAACATAAGTTGTAAACTTCATTTCAATTAGTGGTTTCGAGGTTTGAGTGTGGTGCACTTAACAACCCGTGGTTTTTCCTAGTGGTTGGGTTTTCACGTATATATCAAGTGTTATTTAAATTCCGCATCATATTACACTTGCTATATTATATTGACTAGTTAGGGGTATTTTCATAATCTTAACCACCCCTTTTAAGATTAATATTGAACACACCGTAATTAGTTTCACTCATTACTTAAGGAGTATTCACTATTATCCTCAAATCTTCCTTCATATATAGCCGAATGAGCAATGTGATTGCTAGTAGATTCTAGATCATCCAAGGTCTCATCTTCCTCTACTACATCACTCACACTCATCCATGATTTATCATTGATGGCTCTAATGTAGGCTTTCATTGTATTTCTCCAAAAGGTGTAGTTACCACTATACAAGAGTAGAGGTCTAGCATTAAAGGCACCTTCTAGAATCAAATCACCCTTAGCTCAAAGATACAACAAAACAAAACACAACACAAACACTGTAAAAGGATATATCTAATTACTTTTAGACACCTACTCTGATACCAAATGAAATTCCCTTAAGCAATATAGTGCATATTATACCTAGATGGGGGGTGGGTGAATAGGCTAGTATAGGCCTAATTTCTTCCAAATTCAAATTTTGCAGAATACAATAATGAAATGTACACTTGATGTGTCTTAATCAAATGATTTGTTATAATCAACATATGCAGAAATCAATATACAAGTGATGCAATCATTACAATATATGGAAGATAATAGAAACATAAAGACGAAACTTGACACATTTGTTTTTACGTGGTAAAACCTCCTAAGATGAAACGTCCACGGGTTAATACCATAACCACTAACAAAGTAATCCACTATATGAAAATGACTTACACACTCAAGGCTATAAACACATGATATCCACCATAAGCTATCAACTCCTAGTATACCTTCGGGCCTAGTGAACCACCTAGCCTATTCCCTATCCAAGGTGTGTCCTACACCTATAAAGAGCAACTCCCTATCCAAGACTCTCAAACCTCTAGGAAGATTTTCTTACTTAGCTATCTAGATCACAAGGATCTTAGTCAAGCCTCCCTAGCTCAAACATCCGGAGTATCACACTCCTAGCTAAGACTTTTGCTTGGCTATCCGGAACATTTTACTAGCCAAGTCTTCTTGCTCAATTTAAAGCTTCACTTGCTTTAACAAGAGACTCTCAAGCCTCTAGGAAGATTTTCTTGCTTAGCTATCTAGATCACAAGGATCCTAGTTAAGCTTCCCTAGCTCAACCATCCGGAGTATCACACTCCTAGCTAAGACTTTTGACTGGCTATCCGGAACATTTTACTAGCCAAGTCTTCTTGCTCAATTTAAAGCTTCACTTACTTTAACAAGAAACTCTCAAGCCTCTAGGAAGATTTTCTTGCTTAGCTATCTAGATCACAAAGATCCTAGTCAAGCTTCCCTAGCTCAACCATCCGGAGCATCACACTCCTAGTTAAGACTTTTGCTTGGCTATCCGGAACATTTTCCTAGCCAAGTCTTCTTGCTCAATTTAAAGCTTCACTTGCTTTAACAAGAGACTTCAACCTTTCCACAAGATAACGATCTAAGTGATGCAAATGATACAAACACAATCAAATAAAGTAAAATGATTAATCAAGCTCTAAGTACATGCTTAGTGATGATCTAGAATATACTAACAACACACAATCACAAATTTATCTAGAGGGAATGAAGAACTTTTAAAAGAGAGATAAAGGGAAAACGGGCAGCCAATCAAGACATGCTACCTCAGCTCCACGTGTGGACCATGTGTGGCACACATGGGCAGAGAGGTGATGGGCGTATGGCACACGTGGTCTCCAAACTTGGCCATTGGCCACACTTGCTCCTCTTGTGCTCCGTTAGCGTTCTTCAGCAGTATTCTGGCATCTGAACTTCAAATTCGAATCTGTTTTCGGATTAAGAACCGTGACTCCCTCATGCATAAGAAGGCTACAAAAATTTGCAAAACGGTTGAGAATTCATCTCAAAAAATGACAATGAAGACAACTCAACGAATGAGAACACAAAGTAGTGTAGCTATATCGTTTGGACTCGAAACCTAATGAATGAGTAACTGAAATGACCGGGACTTAATAAGGAATCATATGAGATCATGTTCAAGTCCAAAATAAAGAAACATAAACAAATAAACACAATGTCACACAAATAAGCCATATCCAAGCAATAGTCACAAAACATGCAATTCTATAATGTTTATCAATACAAGACCAATGCATGTGCATACTTCAATAAGTGTGTGAATGTGCTATACCAAATGTAGCACAACGATGCAGGGACACATATGAATGAATTTTGTGTATGTGTGCGCTTACGCCTTGCAATAGGAAGAAGAATCTTGATACCTTAGCATCCAAGAATGCGATGTTCCCCTTGAAGACAATATTTGTACAAGATGTTGCTTCTTCTCCTTTGAATCTTCTTTTCACCAAAAACCACCTAAGCAACAACTATTACAAATATAGAGAGTTTTGCAATGGAATCAAGCCAACACAAATCTAAGATCTTACATATATAGTACAAAATACTTTCTCTAATATTTTAGATCATGATGAATTCTTTGAAATCAAAGAACTCATTATTGCTTTAGTTAAAAGCAAACTTTGTATTTTTGTTACATTGTAAATGAAAATTTTGTATTTTTTGATGCATAATTCAAACAACCAAATATTTCTCTTTAAAATTCCAATCTTTAATAGTCCACTATCCTTTTTTTGTTTTTTTTAAGTGGCACGCTTTGGTTCTTCTTGGTGTTAAGGTTGTGATAGGCCTCATCATCAAGACATCATCCTCATCTTCATAAGCAAACTCCTGGAATCTGGATTCTTCTCTATCTTGGATATCCTAGGCTAAGAAAATCCAAGATATTTGGTATTGCAACAATGGCTGATCAAGATTCCTAAAGAATATGGACATATGAGGAGTTTGTGCCACTAGCCTCGGTCTATGTGAGTTTATGCGATCAAAATACTTTTGAGCTTTGAATCGAAGAAGACATTTAACACAAAAGGTCATGATTTGCTTGTGGATGTGGTCTATCCATGATGAAATGAACATGATAGTCGTACGAAACTATAACAATAAAATGGTAGGCAGGTAGATATTTAACAAATCTATCAAACCTAGCCCTCCATTCACAGGGTATAGAATCGATGTCCTAACAGAACTCGTTTTTTCCTTCATACATGCAGATTGATTTCTATAATTTGTCAGGGAGGAAGTGGATCTTTAAAATATGGGAAAAGATCGTTTCCCCCCCTAACCTTTACCCTATTATAAACGTGAGAACATGGTTTCCTCATATTGCCCGGTCTCCCCCCTGAAATGAAAATAATGTTCAAAGACCCCCTTCTGTCACATTTTCTATCCAAATAAATGTTGACCATGGTCAAATTACCATTTTATCCTTCAATTTTCTATACAAATGACCATTCAACCCTCTAAGATATTCATTAAATAAAAATTAAATAAAAAAAATTATTAAAAAAATATATATAGATCTCCACTGTCCATCTCAAAGATGAACGGTGGAGATATTTCTTTTTTTATTTTTTATTTAATAAATTTTAAATTTAAATATTTATTAAATAAAAAATATATTAACAAATTAGAATTTTTTTTTTTAAAAAAAAACATATCAAGTGTGGATCTCCACCGTCCATCTCCATGATGAACAGAGGAGATATATTTTTTATTTTTTATTTAAATTTAAAAATAGAAATTAAAAATAAAAAAGAATTTAAAAACAAAAAAAAATTAAAAAAAAAAATTTGGCGTTGCATCACAAAAAATAAAACTAAAAAATAAAAAATTAAAAGATTATTTACATATAAAAATTAAAAAATTAAAAAAATTAAAACATAAAACTAAAAACTAAAAAAATCTCTCCTCTCTCATGCCTTACCCACCTTCATCAGATTAACAAAAATCCAACTATCAAACTTCATCACCAAACCCTAGTCGCCCTTCATCACAAATCCAACCATGAATAACCAAAATATAGCTACCCACAAACATGGCTCCATCGCACCAGATCCTCCAACGGCAGGAAAGGTGAGGAAGTCGTAAAGATCGGTGATGACTCTTCTCTTCATTCGCTTCAAAGGCCTTCCGTTAACAACCATGTGGTGGTGGTGGTGGTGGAGGCGGCATGTGGATTCAGATCTAGGTGAGGATAAAGAATTAAAGATCATAAGACGTTGATTTTAAAAAGTAGATTAGATGAGAGAGTGGGTTTTTCAGATGCGATTTTGGTGTATGAATTCTGGGTTTATGTTTGTGTATGAATTCTAGTTTTGTTTTTAAATTATTTGGTGGCTGGTGATGATTTTGATGATTTGGGAGCTTTTCGTGAGAGCTTTCTGGTGTGGTTTTGATTTACAAAGAAAGGGATTCCAGATGGAGATGGAGGGATTTGAGAAAGAGAGGCAGAGGTTCTAGGTTTGGTTGAGTGGAGGTGTGTTCTCCTTTAATGGAGATAAGATGGTGGGTTGGTGTTGTTTTTTTTTTTTTTTGAATAAAAAATAGATGAAGATGAAGAGATGAAGATTTGATGAGTTGTTCTTGTTAGGGTTTTTTCCCTAAACCTTGTAATTAGTAAATGTGAACTGAACATTGATAAAAGAAGTAGTTTATTCATTCAAATTGTCTCATACATTTATATATAACATGTGTACTTAACATCCAAGATTGCCGGATATAATTTCAAACTGAGTATATGAATGTCATATACAGATGAATTCAGTTTGAAACGAGCAATCTAAAGAGTCCGTAAATAGCAAATAAAGCTAGGTACTTTTTTTGTGATTAATCTACAGCTGCGGTCCATTCTGTAATATACAGTGATCTTATCATTGACCATTCATATAGTGATATGAGAATAGAGGCACCTTGTATGATGTGATTATATAGTACTGGGCCACGATCTATATGAATCTCTCAATAAGATCCATTACATGATGAGATTCATATATATCGACAAAAGATGGCTATATATGGGTGATCTTAATCCTGAATGTTTTATCGACCCCTTCAGGTTAGATCGTGAGTTTTGAAATACTATGGGTGAGATCGGAGTTACATTCCCAGTCAATATGTTTCGTATGTTGGAATCGCGGTTTGGCTTGTGGCTGGGAAGGTTTGTACAGAATAGAGGAATCCACTCCTTCTTGCGAGAAGTAGATAGTAGTTCCTTTAAGGGTTGATTCGGGGCTTGAATAATATGAGCACTCTCCTAATTCCGTAAGGAATGTAGGATTTAGAGAATCAATGGAACTTAATGGAAAGATATAATCAGCGGGGTATAACGGACATTATGACCCAGCTCTAATTATAAACTACTTGTGGAGAATCATACCATATGTAATAACTATATCGATGGACACCGAATGTTATTAGTTTGTGTAAAAACATCTACAGTTGAGAAAGTACAGCTTCGGGTTTTTAGTGAAATAACACTGAAATTAATAATCATGAAATATTAATTAAAGAGTTTAATTAATTATTTCTAAGGATTATTGGAGCTCAAAATACTGTTGGTCCATTAGATTCTCTTGCTAGCCCGATTGATTAAGGTAACAAAGGTCGTGGTTAATTAATTGGATTGTCCAATTAATTGTGTTACGAAAGTGACACCTGTCTATTCGGGAATTAATTGAATAATGAGATTATTTAATTAATGAATAGTAATGATTATATTAATTAAATAATTAGATTATTTAATTATGTAATTAATCATTAATCGAAGGGTGTTGATTTATATTTAATTTTGAATGAAGATAAGATAATTTGATTATTTTATTTTCATTAAATTAAATATTTAAATTTGAATTAAAAAGAGTTTGAATTCAAATCAAATCAACAAATTAATATTAATTAATATCTTTAAAGATATCAGATATCTTAAAAGATTTAATTAATTAGTTTATTTTAAAAAAATATATATGATATATGTTTTTTGAAAGAGAGACAAGTTGTGCAATTGAACCTAATTGATTCACGCAACAAAAAGTGAAACACAAAACAGTGGTGCGGCTAACAAAGAAAAAAAAGAAAAAAGAAATAAAATAAAAAAGGTTTTCTTGCTTTTTTGAGAGGCTGGCCGCATTATATACACAAAGCAAAGAGTTGTTTCATGTGTCTCTTCATTCTCATTGTCCTGAGTACCGTGACACACCCACACGCCGTTACCAATCCCAGGTTATAGCCAGGAAGATCTTGTGGTTCCAATCAAGAAGCATATCGAAAAGAAAGAAGGAGCCTACAAACGTTGATATGAATTAATTTCAACTCCTTATTGTATTTGATTATTACTGTACAAATGGGTTAATTTATGATTGTATAAAAAATTTTAAAACCCTTCCGCTGCGCAATCCGTAACCCTGGTTTCTATAAAATGGTATCAGAGTCATTTTTGTACAATATAATCGAATTCGATTGTTCTTGATTTGCATGTATGGTATGTGTAGGCACTTTCTGAAGATTGTATGATGTTTATATATATATATATATGTATATATTAATTTATTATAAATATGGTTGATCATTAATTGTATTGTACAATGAGTTTAGGGTTCATTTTAAATGTTGTAATTTGTACTGTAATATTAATCCCGGGTTGCACATATGCTGTTACGCATGAAGGCAAACTGCGTATGGGATGCGTATGTTTAGTGCAAAAAAATAAAAAAGGAAGCAACTGTCACGCAAACCACATCCATGAGATGTGTGTGCTTGGTGCAACACGCGCGCTAGCGCCTGGCCTTGTGCACAAAAATGCAGTAGCGCACAATCGCGCAAATGTTGTGCCGTGTGTTTTGGCACATGGTGCTGCACACACCCCTCTCGTGCGGACGACGGCTACGTGCGAAAGCGTAAGGCCGAGTGTTCGTGACGCTAAGGTTTGCGTATTTGGAAGCGTGAATGGACCGGAATATTTTTTTAATAACTTGGTCCTCCAATAAATGTAAAGTATAACATATGGGCCTTAGTTAATGATTCATGAGATGGATCACCATAAAAAATTATAAGGGTTAATCAAGTTGGACTTGGTTAAAAGCCCATTAGATGCAAAAAATGGACTTAAAGAATATTGGAATTACTTGAAGACCAAGGAATGCCTTGGATAACTTTTGTAATTAGATATATATATTTTTAAGTTAGATAAACTCATTGTACTCGGTCAACTCATGTAATGCTTTTATTATGAGATGATTAAAGCATTGACATGCATATACATATCATGTAGATTAGGTGTGCGCACACACACACACACACACACACACATATATATATATATATATATATATATTGATATGTCATACATGCATTATAGCCAGGGACGGAGCCAGAAATTGTTTCCAGTAGGGACGTCGTAAAATATAATGAGTTATACAATGTACTTCAGAGGGTATTTTAAAAAACCAATTAATAAAAAAAAATACCAATAATGGGTATTTATTTGTTAATTGACACATTAATAGTTGGAATACAAGTTGATTTATAAAGTTGAAATGTTTACAATTACTCTAAAAATAATGTAGTAAAATCTTATAGCCCTTTATTCAAGATTCAATAATAGTGTTTATTGTTTAGGAGTTAGAAAACTAATTAAAATTTAAATTTTACTAATTGTATTTTTCTAACATCCAAAAACTATTTTAATTTTAAAAATATATATATAAAAGTTTGTTTGATAAAATATCGTAATAGGTAAACATAAATATAAATATATATGTTTTTGAAATATTATAATAATGCGGGGTTTAGAGAGAGGGAGAGACTCGATCCCATAATCTCGTGGTATGGATGTGAGGAGTATACAAATAGGTCAACCCCATTTTGTCTGATATATGTATATGTTTGGTTGATATGTTTTAATTATATGAATTAACACATTGATTATTTAAAAATAAATAACATATCAAAAGTATAATATGATATTAGGGTGATGAGTGAGATAATTAATATGGTAAGAGAGAACAAAATTATTTGAATGAGAATAATATTAGTTGAGATATAACATATATGTTATGATCAATTTTAATTTTATATTTAATATACATCGAAATAAATACTATATAAAATAAAAGATATTTTTTATGTGATTTGATGGAAAAAAATATATTATATGTCCTTTTTATAGAAAAATAAGAAATGAAATTGAGGCAAAAACATAAAAAAATCTAAGAATTAAGGATATTACAAAAATTAGAATATAGATAAATTTTTAAATTTTTAAGGGGGGGGGGGGGGCCTCCGTCTTATGCTACATCCATCCCTGATTATAGTCATCTATACTCTATGTTTTTTTTTTATTTATTAGATTAAAATGGGAAATTCACATAATTGGATATAAATTAGTGGGATTAGTTTTTAGGAGTAAAAACTTGGTAATTCACATTAAGGCCTCCGTCTTATGCTACATCCATCCCTGATTATAGTCATCTATACTCTATGTTTTTTTTTTTATTTATTAGATTAAAATGGGAAATTCACATAATTGGATATAAATTAGTGGGATTAGTTTTTAGGAGTAAAAACTTGGTAATTCACATTAATCATTAATCTTTTTATTAATGTGTTTAATCACTTAGATTAGTAGGGGGCGGGGGGCGGGGGGCGGCGGCCTCGTCTTATGCTACATCCATCCCTAATTATAGTCATCTATACTCTATGTTTTTTTTTTTTTTTTTTTTAATTTGATTAAAATGGGAAATTCACATAATTGGATATAAATTAGTGGGATTAGTTTTTAGGAGTAAAAACTTGGTAATTCACATTAATCATTAATCCTTTTATTAATGTGTTTAATCACTTAGATTAGTAGGGTCCTTTATATATATTAGGATTAATTCGATTAAGCCCCTAATAATAATTGGACCTAATAATGTGTTTAGTTTTAAGAGTTAAAAATCGAATTAGTTTATTAGTTATTGGAATAGGATTCTAATAATTTGTGATTAATGCACTTAACGCTTAGATTGAAATTAGTCGTTTAATCTAGTTTAATCTAGGTGTATTAGTAGTAATAGAAAACCCTAATTATAAAATAATGAGTGTGAGAGGGATATATGACATTATATCCTGCAGTCTCTATCATTGGTTCAACACCGTGAGATTCGAGTGGAGCCTCGTGACAACTTTGCTTTTGTCCTCCATAAGGAGGGTTTCCATAAGAATCAATACCAAGATTGACTTCCTAACAAATAGGATTTCTGAAGGGATTTCAGGATTGACTGACCTTAAGACGGCAATTCTCGATTTAAGCTCATGAGATCTAAAATGATGGGTTACGCTCACAAGGTTTTAATTAAATTGGTTAATTAAAAATCTGACTAAATAAACAATGGTTGAATGATATTTGAATAAGAGTTATCCCGGTATATCATTTGATTGAGTAGGTCTCGATCCAACATGCAAGAATTTGACCGACCTTAAGGCGGCACTTACTTGTGGTATGTTGGATTGTCGTGGCATAGAAACATTGTTTTCTTAGGGTTGTTCTTGTTCATTAAACATTTTCATGCATCATGTTTAATTTTATGTCAAACATTCGCACCTGTTTTGAATGTATGACTGAATGAATTCTTAATTTATGTTTTTTTAGCCATGTCATCTGCACTATTACAAATCATAGCCAATGACAAATTAACTGGTGATAACTACACTAAATGAAAACATAACATAAATGCAATCTTGGTCTCCAATGACCTAAAGTTTATGCTTACGAAGGAATGTCCTCCAACATTTATTGCCAATGCCACACCAACTGTTCATGAGGCATATGAGAAATGGGTCTCATCAGATGAGAAAGCCCAAACATATATATTAGCAAGTATGACAGACGTGCTTGTCACTAAGCATGAAGCAATAGGTACTGCATTTGAAATAATGAAGTCATTGCTAGCCATGTTCGGGCAGCCCTCTGAGCAAAAGCGGCATGAAGCTGTTTGTTCCGCAATGCTTGCTCAGATGAAAGATGGCGCATCTATTCGGGAACATGTCCAGAACATGATGTCCTATTTCAACACGGCAGAGATCAATGGCGAGGCCATTGATGAACCCAATCAAGTTAGCATCATACCGACGACTCTTCCAAAGAGTTTCGATCAGTTTAAGAGTAACTATGGGATGAACAAGCTTGGGTTCAGTCTCACTCAATTGCTTAATGAGCTCACTACTTTTAAGTCATTGAGTAAGGACAACAAAAGTAAAACCAGTGTGGTAAATGTTGCCAAACCATCTTCCTCTAGTAATAAGAAGAGGAAGAGGTTTGTTGGGAAGGCTAAGAGTAAGCCCAAGCCCAAGAAAGCCCAAGGTAAGAAAAAGGGCACCACCACCGAGCAAGACAAAGGAAAGTGTTTCCATTATGACAAGGTTGGACACTGGAAGAGGAATTATCCTCAATATCTAGAGGAGGTAGCTAAGAAAAAGAAGGCGAAATGTAAATATGATTTACTTGTTCTTGAATCGTGTATAGTGGAAGATGATTCTTCACCCTGGATAGTTGATTCGGGGGCCACTAACCATGTTTGTTTTTCTATATAGTGGACTGATTCTTGGACTCGGCTTGAGAAGGGAGCCTTCTCTATGCGTGTTGGGTTAGGGGATGTCGTGTCAGCTAAAGCAGTGGATATAGTTAGACTACATTTTTGAAGTTGTTTCATTGTTTTGGATAATGTATTTTTAATTCCTGTATTTACTCAAAATTTAATTTCAGTTTCAAAGTTGTTGGAACAATTATATTCTGTTTATTTTAATAATAAGTCTGTTATTATTGTAAAGAATGGTTTGAATATATATTAAGGATTAAACGAAAATAACTTGTATGTTTTAAGGCCGTTAATACATACTACACTACTCAACGCTGAATTGTTTAAAGTTGAAAAACCTAAAACAAAACAACAAAATATTTCTCCATAAAACGAAATGTATCTATGACATCTAAGACTTGACTATATCAACCTTGACCGGATAGATAGACTAGTGAAAAGCGGACCTTTAAGTGAGTTAAAGGTTAGCACCTTACCTGTCTGTGAATCCTGTTTAGAAGGTAAAATGACCAAGAAACCTTTTACTGGAAAAGGGTTTAGAGCTAAAGAACCATTATAGCTTATACAAACGTTTGTGGACCGATGAATGTTAAAGCAATGGGTGGTTATGAGTATTATGTCATATTTATAGATGATTACTTGAGATACGGATATGTCCACCTAATGCAATGGAAGTTAGAAACTTTTGAAAAGTTCAAAGAATACCGAGCTGATTGTGGACGTGAGTACCTTAACCAAGAGTGTGAAGACTTTATGGTCGAGTATGGGATAGTGTCCCAACTCACAGCTCCTAGCACACCACAACAGAATGGTGTCGCGGAGAGGAGAAATAGAACCCTAAGGAAAATGGTGAGATCTATGATTAGTTTCTCATCATTACCAAATTCCTTTTGGGGATATGCGTTACAAACTGTGGCTTACATTTTGAATGTGGTCCTATCCAAATCTGTTCTTAAGACTCCCTTAGAATTGTGAAATGGTCATAAAGCTAGTTTGTGACATTTTCACATATGGGGGTGTCCAGCACATGTGCTGAAGAACAGAAGTGGAAAGCTAGACCCCAAGTCTGTGGTTTGCTTGTTTGTAGGATATTCCAAAGAGACCAGAGGTGGTACTTCTATAGTCCTAAAGAGAACAAAGTATTTGTATCGACAAATGCAACGTTTCTTAAGGATAACTACATTAGTGATCATAAACCTTGTAGCAAGAATGTATTAAATGAAATGGAGCCTGGTACGACTAGTGCTCAGTCAATAAAAGTTGTTAATCCACTGACATCTAATAATCAAATAATTACTAGTCAGGATACACTACCACCTAGATGTAGTGGGCGGGTTGTACGACAACCTGAACGCTATTTAGGTATAGGTGAGGGGCGAGATGCCGTCTCTACTAATAGTGTGGATGATCCATTAACATTTAAGAATGCAATGGATGATTCTGACAAGAAGGTAGTTTTCTTAGTTCTTTATGTAGATGATATCCTACTCATTAGGAATGATGTATAGGTATTATCTAAAGTAAAGGGATGGCTGGCTAGCCAATTCCAAATGAAAGATTTGGGAGAGGCTAGTTATGTTCTAGGGATCCAACTTATAAGAAATCGTAAGAACAAACTCATAGTATTGTCTCAAGCATCGTATATCGATAAGATTCTTGTACGATTTTCGATGCAGATCTCCAAGAAAGGTAATTTACCTTCTAGGCATGGAGTTCACTTGTCTGATGAACATTGTCTTAAGACACCTCAAGAAGTTGAGGATATAAGACATGTTCCCTATACGTCAGCAACAGGTAGTCTCATGTATACTATGTTATGCACGAGACTGGACATCTGTTTCGCAGTAGGAGTAGCCAGCAAATACCAGTCCAACCCAAGATTAGATCATTGAGTTTCTGTTAAGACTATTCGCAAGTATCTTCAAAGAACGAGAAACTTTATGCTAATGTATTCTGGACAGGATTTGATCTCATTAGAATATACGGATTCTGATTCTCAGTCAGATAGGGATTCTAGGAAATCCATGTCTGGATCAATATTCACCCTTGGTGGTAGAGCCATTGTGTGAAGGAGTGTTAAGCAATCTTGTATTGCTGATTCCACCATGGAAGCTGAATATGTAGCCGCTTGTAAAGCTGCTAAAGAGGCTGTTTGGCTCCGTAAGTTCTTGAGTGATCTGGAAGTTATTCTAGATCTGGGTAAGCCCACTACACTTTATTGTGATAACAGTGATGTTGTGACTAATTCCAAAGAACCAAGAAGCCACAAGAGAGGTAGGCATATAGAGAAGGAAATATCATCTCATCAGAGAGATAGTGCAAAGAGGAGATGTGACCGTGACCGTGACCAAGGTAGCGTCACAAGACAATCATGCTTATCCATTTACGAAGACCTTACCGGCTGAAGTGTTTGCCAATCACCTAAAATGACTAGGTTTACAAGACATGTCTCACATGCTTTAGTGCAAGTGGGAGATTGTTGGGGTTTTTACCCTAAACCTTGTAATTTGCATGAATTGAACATAAATAAAAGAAGTAGTTTATTCATTCAAATTGTCTCATACATTTATATATAACATGTGTACTTAACATCCAAGATTGCAATATGTAATTTCAAATTGAGTATATGAATGGCATATACAAATGGATTCAGTTTTAAACGAGCAATCTAAAGTTAGGTACTTTATTTGTGGTTAATCTACAGTTGCAGTCCATTCCGTAATGTACGGTGATCTTATCCTGGACCATTCATATAGTGATATAAAAATAGAGGCACTTTATATGATGTGATCATATAGGACTGGGCCACGATCTATATGAATCTCTCAATAAGATCAGTTACATGATAAGATTCATACATATAAACAAAAGATGGCTATATATAGGTGATCTTAATCCTAAGTGTCTTATCGACCCCTTCAGGTTATATCGTGGTTTTTGATATACCATGGGTGAGATCGGAGTTACATTCCCGGTCAATATGCTTTGTATGTTGGAATCGCAGTTTAGCTTGTGGCTGGGAAGGTTTGTACACAATAAAGGAATCCACTCATTCTTGTAAGAAATAGATAATAGTTCCCTTAAGGATTGATTCGGGGCTTGAATAATATGAGCACTCTCTTAATTCCGTAAGGAATGTAGGATTTATTGTTCATTAGAGAATCAATGGTACTTAATGGAAAGATATAATCAGATGGGTATAACGGACATTATGATCCAGCTCTAATTATGTACTACTTGTGGAGGATCATACCATATGTAATAACTATATCGATAGACACCGAATGTTATTGGTTTATGTAAAAACATCTACAGTTGAGAGAGTACAGCTTTAGGTTTTTAATGGAATAACACCGAAGTTAATAATCATAAAATATTAATTAAAAAGTTTAATTAATTATTTATAAGGATTATTGGAGATCAAAATACTATGGGTCCATTAGGTCCCCTTGCTAGCCCGATTGATTAAGGTAACAAGGGTCACGGTTAATTAATTGAATTGTCCAATTAATTGTGTTACGAAAGTGGCACATGTCTATTCGGGAATTAATTAAATAATGAGATTATTTAATTAATGAATATTAATGATTATGTTAATTAAATAATTATAATTTAATTGTGTAATTAATCATTAGATGGAGGTTGTTGATTTATATTTAATTTTGAATGAAGATAAGATAATTTGATTATTTTATTTTTATTAAATTAAATATTTAAATTTGAATTAAAAAGAGTTTGAATTCAAATTAAATCAAATAAATTAATACTAATTAATATCTTTAAAGATATCAGATATCTTAAAAGATTTAATTAATTAGTTTATTTAAAATATATATATATATATATATATATATATGTATGATATATGTTTTTTGAAAGAGAGACAAGTTGTGTAATGGAATCTAATTGATTAAAAGTGAAACACAAAACAGTGGTGCGGCCAACAAAGAACAAAAAGAAAAAAAAAATAAAATAAAAAAGGTTTTCTTGCTTTTGTGAGAGGTCGGCCGCATTCTATACACAAAGCAAAAAGTTGTTTCGTGTGTCTCTTCATCTTCCTTGTTTATGAGTACCGTGACACACTTATACGTCGTTACCAATCCTAGATCATAGTCAGGAAGATCTTGTGGTTTAAATCAGAAAGCAGATCAAAAAGAAAGAAGGAGCCTACAAACATTGGTATGAATTAATTTCAACTCCTTATTGTATTTGATTATTACTATACAAATGGGTTAGTTTATGATTGTATAAAAAAATTTAAAACCCTTCCGCTACGCAGTCCGTAACCCTGGGTTCCTACAGTTCTGGGTTTGGGGACGAAGATAATGGTGGTCATGGAGAAGAAGAAAAATTGATTAAGAATTGATTAAGAATTTTTTTTAAAAAAAACTTGTTTAATCATAGTCATTTCCCATTTTACCCTCTCAATTGTAACAGTCAATGCAAATTGGATGAAAAAGGTAACAGAAGGGGGAGATTTTACATTAGTTTCATTTTAGGGGGGAGACCGGCTAATATGGACAAACCATGTCCTCACCTTCCTAATAGGGCAAAGGTCCGGGTGGGGGGTGGACAATTCTCCAATACGGACAGGTCCAGCTATATCTGGGATGTCGATACCATTGAAAAACTGTCCAGGTTAATTTGTACATTAGTGAATTTGTACTGAACTTCTTCATTTATTGTGTGAGTTTGGGTTATAGCAGTCAAACCAAATGATAATTCTACTATTGTCGAAAGGAATTTTTGAATTTCTGGATTTTTAGGAAATGCTTTATAGACTGAGCTTCAACTAGACCTAGAATGGTTTGTTGAATATCAGAATGACATTCTAGCTTGCTCTTGCATAAGAGTAATGTTAGTAGTAGTAGGGTCTAAAACATTCTTTTCTTCTACAAGGTTTTTAGATTTAAGTTTCTTTGATAATTCTTGGACCTTATTTTTAAGAGAATCTACTTCTAAATTAAGCTTTTCTACATGCTCTTTTTGCTTTTCTACTTGTTCCATAAATTGGAGCATGGCTTCCGTAGTAGTTTTAAAAATTTTCATAAAAGCTAAGATTTGATTTCTATCATAAAGAAAATCTTGAAAACTTAAAATTGGTTATGTACCACTTTGATTTTTTAAATATAGTTTTAATGCTCTTTCAGCTTCTTCATAAGTGTAATAGCCTTTGGAAATAGAGTTTGAAATTTTTTTTATATAATATACAGCTTAGCCAAGTTGAATAAATACCTATTTTTCTGCTTTTAAAAATCACATAATAAGAAAATTTATTATTTTCTGCAAAACAATGACTTAAAATATTTAAAGAATCAACAAAACCCTTTTTATCATTTCAAAAATACCATATGTTATTTAATATTGCATGCTGAGCTTCACTAAGACTATGATTGATGCTATGTAAGGGTTCAAATGGAACTCATGGGCAGTTACTAACCATATAAGGTCATATTATTGTCAAAAAAAAAAAAAAAAAAAAAGTATAAGGTCCTATAACTAGCTTTTTTCCGGTAGGGCTTGCTTTTGAACTTTGAGCTGCCATTCCTGCAAAGAATTTGAATTAAGAAATCATCAACCTTGATAAAATATTGGCTAAATTATTATTATTATTTCCTTTTATGTATTCAAAATTTGCTTTATAACCTCCACCGGTTATGACTAGGGATGGCAATGGGACGGGTTCGGGGCGGGGTGGCCTTCTCCGCACCCCACCCCATTTATTTTTTGAAAACCCATCCCTTCATAAAACCCAACCATATATGGAGCGGGTTGGGTTGGGGCGGGGCGGGGTACAACGGAGAGTGCTTTCCCCATCCCCACCCATTTACCTCATATATATATATATATATATATATATTTATTTATTTAAATATCAAATATATAACTATTGTATATGATAGTTATATTCAATTTTTTTTTTTGTCAGTTAAGTGCTCCAAAATAACTGATGTGCACCTTCTTTTTCTTTTGATGCCATCGTCATCACATTCAATTGGGTTTGTTTCCACCCCATGTTGTTCTTCTATGTTTACACAATTTTCTCTTGATGGCACAAGTATTGGATTTTCACTTTCTAATGCATCTGTAGACATATTTGTGCCTATTTGAAGTATTGATAAACAAATTAAATTTAATTCAAGAGTTGAGAATTATTAAAGTAATAAACTTGAAAAAAAAAAAACATGTTGTTATTAAACTTTTAATTTTAAAAGTTATTTGAGAAAGAAATTTACTGTATGTCCTCTTATGTTTGAGGTTTAAGCTTGAACGGTGAATTTCGAGTTATTTGAGTATTAGAGACTTAAAGTTGAAGTTAGCGACTAGGGTATTTTTAATAGTATTTTGTTTTGTCACTTTATGTTAAGTAACGGTGGAAAGGTGTAAAGTTATGGTTAATGTATATATATTTATATATATTTCTTTTTTATTTTTATTTTCTTTAAAACTACATAGTTTAACTAAGTAATATTTTAAACGGGGCGGGGCGGGGCAGGGTGGAGAGTATAAAACTCATCCTCGCCTATATCCATTGCTGGTTAAGCTATCTATCCTCTTCCCCGCCCCATCCCTACCAAATTGAAACTCATCCCTACCCTAAAAGTGCGGGTCCCCAAGTGGCCCCGTCCCCACAGGGAATTTTGCCATCCTTAGTTATGACTTCTAAAAAATATAACCATCTTTTACTAATAAAAAAATTTTCTTTTCAAAATTTTTCTTTTGGACCTTTTTATAATATTACAGTTTTGTATATATAAGTGGAAAGTATTTAAAGAATATTTATGATAATATTATAATTGCCTATGTTTTGTACCTCTATTCTATAGTTTATTGCTTTGTTTTGAGTTAAACTCTTGCATTTTATGTTTCTTTTCTTAGTTCTCCGCTATTCAAGTCCTAGGAGATAATTTGGAAGCAATTTGGAAGATTTTTGATCAAGCCCGAGAAAAAAACATCTGCTGATAGGTCAACTTCAAGAATTAAACTGTATCATCTTAGAAGGAACTGGGTTTCGAGCCTTTTATGGTTGGAAAGGTACAGAAGTTAGCTTTCCGTAGAATTTTACGGTTTGTGATTTTGATGTTTTTAGAAGGACCATTTTATTACCTAAAGGTCAACCTAGGATTTCTACGTGGGGTTTTGGAAATAAAGCATTACGGGCTGTCTATTCGGGAATGAAGTTCTTAGACGAATTTGTTATGTTTTGGAAGATTAATAAAGGCCTAAAAGTTACTTTGATTCAGTTTTAGTTGATCCTAAACTTTCCATGTTAGAATTGGTTGAGATTGGATTAAGATTCCTAAAGTTAGAAGGACAATATTTCCTATTTTGAGACATTGAATTAGCCTTATTGGAGGTTGATTAGGGACCTAAAAGGAGACCTAATTCATGCCTATTTAAAAGGAATTACAACAGAAAGATCAGATATACAGCAACAGAGGCAAGTTGAAGAGTTCCAAGACGACATTCCATCGATTTTCCGGGTTCTATCATTATTTTCTTCTATGTTTTCTCTTAGGCTTGTACTCATGACTACGAGGAATAAATTCTTTTTGCTAGGGCTACGATGTAGCCTAGCCATGACTATTTGATTTATTTGGTTTATGTTAATTTCGAATTTTCTTCCCTATTGAGTATCTTTTGTTGCGCTTTAATTATGTGTGCTTGAATTTGGATGTTTGATTATCATCTATTCTTAAGTAACTTGATGCAAGTAAGAATAGATGTCATACTTTACTTGAGTTTTGCTTCTTGCAATTGATACCATGAATGTTTAATTGTAGATGTCATGCAATTAGGATTTATGTGATGTTCTTAACAATTTCCATGGAACTTAATGGGTTTTTACGAATTCAATTCATCTAGATGCCATAGAGGATTAATTTGTAGGAATACTTTTAGTGAAACTGCCATGGCCATTAAATATATTTGGGAAAATTGATCATCAATAAGGGGAATTAATTAGAATTAATATGCCAAAGGAATTAAGTATGATCGGTTACAGTGAAATCGAATGCCCTAGTGTTTCGCCTATTTGATTTTCGATTTTGCTTTGCTGTGAACTTTTATTATTTTTCTTTAATTTTTTATTCTTAGTCAATAATCCACAAATCAATTCTCTTTCATTAAAGTTTTCAATTTAAGACTTTGTTTTAGTTTAATTAGTAAGAATTTTAGGGTTAATTCAATCTCTGTGGGAACGATATTTGTGCTTTACTAGCTATACTATCTTTTGATTCGTACACTTACGAGCAATTAGAATTTGGAGATAAATTGTTAATCATATTTTTCGCAACAATATAATTCCTAAAATTTTTAATTCAGTACTAGATTTTCTACTCTTAAGTAGTTAGGTTCAATAAATTTTCCGCTTGTTTAGATAGTAGCTATTTTTTTCTTCGCTATTAGGATTTTCTTTAGTGGGCTTTCGTAATAAATACATGCCCATCTATTACTACTAGCATCTGTTTGTATAATTTTATAATAATTATCAATAGGTAACGATAAAGGCTTTAATCTTTTGACTATTTCTTTAATTTTCTTAACTATTTTTATGGACTACCTTTAGATGCAACGTTACATGATACAACGAAATTTTTTTAACTATAATCATGTCTTCTTCAACTAATATGTAATTATATGTTCTAACATGCGATCATAATAATTTAATTATGTGATCACATACAATTCGTATGCGATAACATTTATAATCACATGTAATTATATGTGATCATATACTATTTTTTAAAATTGTATAATGTCATGTTGCACTCAAGAATGAACCTATTTTAATATCTTCGTAATTGAAATATCTTTGACCATTTTTACTTTGTTTATTATACAATGGTCTGACTAGAATGCTGAGATTAGGAATAAACTTTTGGCTATAATTTAATAGTCCTAAAATATTTTGTAATTCTTTAATTTCTTCTATTTTATCAAGAAATTCTAAAATCTTTGTAACTATATGTGGTTGTAATCCTATTGTTCCTTTAATAATAGTTAATTCTAAAAATTCAATCTAACAATTCTACTTTCTTTTTAGATATAACACTACAACAGATTGGGTCTTTTACTACGCACGAAGAACGCCGTAAATGACTATTTACGACGTTCAATTGTATGTCGTGAATGATCTCTTTTTTATGGCATACTAAACACGCCGTAAATATGTTTTTTTTTTTAAAAAAAAAAATTGGGTCTTTTACTACGCGCAAAGAACACCGTAAATGACTATTTACGACGTTCAATTGTATGTCGTGAATGATCTCTTTTTTATGGCATACTAAACACGCCGTAAATATGTTTTTTTTTTAAAAAAAAAAATTGTATTTACGACCAACCACAACCCACCCACGTCCACACACAATTAAATGGTGTTCTCATGGAGTGTTGTACCATGACTCATGGTGGTTCCGGTTCTCAATTCGGAACTAGCAATTTCGGTTTTCGATTCGAAACCCGATTCGGAACCAACGGTTGGGTTTCGGTTTCGATAGTTTGGTTTTTTTTTTTAAATAATAAAAAAACCCCTCAAGACTAATAGTTATTGATCCTTATGAAGAACTTATTTGGAAAAAAACAAAATTCATCACGATAGAGAACCACTTTGGATGAACAAAATGATCCATACATTGCATCATTTTGGGAAAGACACGCAATAGGTAAGCCGTAAATAATCCTTTTTTACGGCGTTCCTCAAATGCACGCCATCTTTAAGAAATTATGTGTCACCATTAGGACTTGCACATTGAATGCAGTAAATAGTCATTCACTTATTTCTGAAAAATGTATACATACATGAGTTGATGTCTTACAAGACTCTCAAATAGGTAAGCTGTAAATAATTTTTTTTTTTTAAATAATCTTTTTTACGGCGTTTGTCAAATACGCATCGTCTTTGAGAAATTATGTATCACTATTACGACTTGCACTGAATGCTGTAAATAGTCATTCACTTGTTTCTGAAAAATGTATACACGGCATGAGTAGTACGTCTTAAAAGACTTTCAAATAAGACACGTAATAGGTAAGCCGTAAATAATCATTTTTTACGGCGTTCTTTAAATGCATGTCGTAAAAAAAAGATTTTTTACGACGTTCTTTAAATACACGTCGTAAATAATCTATTTTTTACGGCGTTCCTAAAAGCACGCCGTAAATAATCTATTTTTTACAGCGTTCCTCATATGCGCGCCGTAAATAATCTCTTTTTTTCGACGTTCCTCATATGCTCACCGTAAATACTCTCTTTTTTACGGAGTTCTTCAAATGCACGTCGTCTTTGAGAAATTATGCATCACAATTACGACGTGCATTTGTGTGTACGTCGTGATTGATAACATTTACGATGCGCTTTTTATGTGCGCAGCAAAAATCAAGCCGTAAAATACCCAATCTAATATCTTATGTACATGCGTTGTATGAATAAATCTATTGTTACTAAAAACTAAAATATCATCTATATATACTATACAAAAATTAGAAAATTGCTTGAATACTTTATCCATTCCAGTTTGAAAAATTTGAGGTGTATTTTTTAATATAAATGACACTACTAACCATTCAAAAAGCCCTTCTGAACAGCTAAATGTTGTTTATGGGACTGATTCTTCATCTAATATAATTTACCAAAAACCACTCTTACAATCAAATTTAGAAAAATAAGAGGCTTTTTGTATACAATTAATAAGCTCATCTTTATTAGGAATTTTATAACTATTATCTAATGTATTATCATTTAGTCTTTTATAATTAATTACCATCCTACTTTTTCTTTTTCTTTTTTCACTATTGGTTACTAATTATAAATGCAGGACTTCTATGTCTACTTGTACTTTTTCTTATTATTTGTAGTTCTAATAATTCTTAATATGCATTTGGAATTCTTTTCTATCTTCTAAGCTATATGCTAAATCTTGTGTTTTAATACTTATATCAAGATTTATAATTTCTATCTTATAAAATTCAGTAGAATTTGTTTTTATGGGATTATTTCCTATTATATCTATTTTTTCTAATTCTTCTATTTTATTTTTTATTTATTCAGGCCAATTTTTACATTATGTACATTCGATATTCTTTTCGTTTATAAAGATATCTTGTAAATAATCATTTATTTCTACATCACTAAGTAATTGATTTAAATTCGTTACTTCAATAGAATCTTCTAATAAAGAATCAAAATACTCTATATTTAAGGGTTTAATATCCTTTTCTTTCTTCTCATAGGTTACTATTTAGGTTTCATATCTAGGTTGATCAAATGTAGATTTTCTAAAGAAGTTAACTCCATTTGGTGTAAGGATAATGGTAGACATCCAACACTTTTATCCATTATTTATATCCAACTGTTGATGTGTCAATTGGTGAGTGGATATATGGATAAATCATTATTAATGTATATTTACTCACCAATTGACACATCAACAGTTGGATGTAAATGATGGACAAAAGTATTAAATGTCTAACATTATCCTTTGGTATAATCATTATACTACCATTTTTGCCTAAGATAAAATTTAAACCTAAAATAAATTTATAATTACTAATTTGCTTTGTCACAAACGTTTGAGCCGAATTATGGATTTCTCCATTTATTCTTATTGGTACATTTATTATACATTCAGTTATTTGTATTAATGTACCATTAAATTGTTTAAGTACTATAGGTTGTCTGAGTTTAGTTTTATAGTTTTCTGGGACTAAACTTTCATGTATAACACATTTGTTAGCGCCTGTAACTATCATTGATTTAGTATTTAATTTACTATTTTTGTATAATATTTCTACATCTATTGTTATTAATTCACTACCAAGTACCAACTCTATTTACTTCATTATTTCCTATACAGTTTTTACAATAATAATCATTATTATCTTTATAACCTTTACTAAATTCGTTTTTGCATATTTTACAATTTTTTTTTTCCAAAAAATGAAATTACTTCTTCTAGAATGTAAAGTTTAGTTTCAGTTCGGATTCTAAATTATTAAAAATTTGTTCTCACTATATTCAGTTTCTTCTAATTCACTATCACTTTCAATATATATACTGTCATTATCATAAAGTTCGTTGATATTTAAAATTTCTTCAATATCTTCTAAATATTAATCATCGGATATTCTTTCTAATTTATTAGCTTTAATTTTTTTTAGCTTTGGGGCATTCAGGTTTAATTTGTCCAATTTTACCATATAAATAATACTTACATTTACTAGTATTTCTTTTATATATCTTTTTATCTCTTTTAAAAGCTTGTCTAACTTTTGCTTTACTAGGGCATATTTAAAGAATCTTTTTCTTTTATAGGGTTTGTAAGGTCTATATTTTTTTTTTTAATTTTTGTTATAATTTTTATGTAATCTATGTTTTTTATATTTATTTCTATATTTTTTATTTGTATTACAACCAAAAGTTGGTACTTCATACAAATTTACACACATTTTACTAAACTGTTGTTTGGTTTGTAATCAAAGTTTTTCTTCATCACATATTTCTCTTATTCTTTTTCTAACAAATTCTACTGCTGGTATTAATGATATTTGCAAAATATTAATCCAACTTCTCTTTTACTACTAAACCAATCTGCTAAATCTTTGCATAATTTTCACCTTTCTTTTAGCGTAATTTATTAACAAATTTCATAAGTAATTTTTCATCAAAGGGCCTTCCTATTTGGCTCCAGTATTTATAAAATAATATATCTTATAAGCTTAAAATTAATATATCTTTGGCCTCTGGAGACTTTTTTCATGATTCTAACTTAGTTTTAGATTTAAAAATTCATTCAATTTCTTTATATTGTTCATTATTATCAGGTATATTTCCTCTATTTTCTAAATATTTGTCTACTCTAGTTTGTTTGGTAATTGGTTCTGGAAGTTCCTCCTTCCTCTAAAGGTTTTTTATCATCATTTACCATGATTTCATCTTTTATATAATAAATATTATCTATATTATGTTTAAATTCATTGAAATTTAAATTATTTATTAATATTTCATCTACGTCTTCTTCATTTAATTCTACTTTATTTACAAAGGTTTTCAAAACCTTTTTCTTCTAAATAGGTTTCGGGATTTTCAAAAATTATATTTATTATATGATCTCTATTTTCTTGTAAAGTTTTTCTTTTATCAATATTATTCCAAATTATCATATTTATTTCATATTCTTCTAACTCTTCTTCTTTTATCTCTAAACACTACAAGAAAAAATGGCAATAGCAACAAATCAAAATTGTTACAAAAGCATTAAATTTGTCACAAAAGATCTTAGGCAACAAAATTTTTTTGTCGTGTACTTCGTTACAATAGGTTGAACAATTGCAACAAAATTCGGTTTCATTAAAACAGGTATATTTACCCACAAATTAGTTTCATGACTAAAACGATGTTAAGGCAACGAAACTTTATTGTCGTTATGAATAGTTTTTACAACGATATATATTGTCGCAAAAAGATGTTTGCAAAAAGATAGGTCGAGCTATTGCAACAAAATTTGGGTAAAATTATTCTTCTCATCATCCAATGTCGGCCGGCAGGCCGACCGATCGACCACCAGGCCAGCCACCCAACTCCACACTTGAAAATAATGACAATTATTTTTCATTATGGGAATTGAACTTGCAAACTCAAAGTCAAAGTGGTAAGTCTTTTACCGTCTAACCACAAGATTAGATGTGTTAACAATTGCGCAATATTTATATATAACATACATAAATGTGCTATAGTAACGATTTTTTTTGTCACTAAAATGATATATAGTAATGAAATGGATATATTGTCACAAGAACTTATATCTATTGTAGCGAAATTTTCGTTTTGTCACTACAAGTACTCTCTAGCGACAAATATTTGATTGTTGTTAAAGATCTGGTGTTTGTTCTTGCACAAAACAAATCTCTACTAAATTAGCTAGAGTATCTCATGAACAAGTTCTCCTTTGTTTTTTTCTTCATTAAATTTTAAAATTGTCTAAATGTTTTTTATTAAATAGAAAGGGTAAAATAGTATTTTAATAAAAATGCTAACAAATGTTAACAATGGGTAGAAAATGGCCAATACAGAAACAAGAGGGTGCAAAATGACCGATAACCTCAAAAGTCATGGGAGAAATAATAATACCCCTAAATCTTTTTGTCCCTGTATCTCAATTTTCTTGTAGTATTAATTTTAAAATTATTATTAAAACTTAGGTAACGAATTATATTCGTCTCTAGAATATATCTTTAACCACAAATCTTGTTTTCGTGGCTAAAACACATGTTATGACAACGAATGATTCAACATCACCATAAATATATTATAGCAACGATATTTTTTGTCGCTAAAATGGTATATGGTAACGAAATTTATATATTCTCGCAAGAACTTATATCTGTTGTAACGAAATTTACGTTTTGTCACTACAAATACTCTATAGCGACAAATATTTGAGTGTTGTTAAAGATTTAGTATTTGTTCTTGCACATAACAAATCACTACCAAATTAACTGGAGTATCCTATGAACAAGATCTCCACTATTTTTTTTTTCATTAAATTTTAAAATTGCTTAATTGTTTTCTATTAAATAGAAAGGATAAAATAGTATTTAATGAAAATGCTAACAGATGTTAACAAAGGGTGGAAAGAGAGTTTCTCCTTACAATCTATAAATTATCTATTCACACTCCAAATTTTTTTTTTTTTATTAATGATAATTTTAACCTAAATTAAAATTACTAAACAAGACAACCACAAAATAAATAAATAAATAAATAAAGATATTCCAAGCTAATTAAATTATTAAAAAAAATTTCTCTCTCCCAAATCATTAGATTAAATATTATGTGTTAAATCCTCCCTCCTAAATCTGTTATTACCATTTTAAACACACTCTCCTAATTAATCTCTCTCCATTTAAAAAAAACAATCATATTTCCATACTTTCTCTATCAATCTATGATTAATAGTTAAAGAAAAAAAACTTAAGGATATTTTAGTTTTTTACTAACAGTATATATATATATATATATATAATAAAATGTCAATTTAAATATATATATATATATATATATATATATAAAAGCTTGAATTGTTTCAACTAGATTCGATTAAACTCATTTCTAAGACTAATGAAAGAATTAAAGTTCTCTAGATAATCACATACCTACAAGAGTAACAAAAATCATTTTCATATTTTGATTTTTTTTTAAAAGGTACTTTTTTTTTTTAATATATACGTACACATGGTTCCTAAAAATCAAGCTTATTAGTAAGTTTTTTTTTTTTTTCTTTAACTATTAGTCTTGTTTGAAAAATAATGGAGATAGAAAATTAGAGATATGTATTAAAGGAGAGAGTTTAATATGGTAATTAAAAATTTAAAAGAGAGTATTTAATATATAATAATTAATTTAATGATTTAGGAGAGATAATTTCTTTTTTTAATAATTTAATTCAAAAAAGATAAAAAGGATAATCTTGTAATAAAAGGAAGTGTCTTTAGATTTTTTTTTTTTAAATTTAAATTTTGAGAATGAAGTATTTTTAGAAAAAAAGTGTAAAAAGAAAAAATTGGATTGTCAAAAGAAGTTCTCGAGTGGAAAATGGTCAATACTAAAACAAGAGGGAGCAAAATGACCGATAACCTCAAAAGTTTGGGGGAAATAATAATACCCCTAAATCTTTTTGTCCATGTATCTCAATTTTCTTGTAGTGTTAATTTTAAAATTATTAATAAAACCTTAAGTAATGAATTATATTTGTCTCTAGAATACATCTTTAACGACAAATCTTGTTTTCATGGCTAGAACACATGTGGCAACGAATAATTTAACGTCACCATAAATATGTTATAGCAACGATATTTTTTGTCACTAAAATGATATATAGTAACGAAATGTATATTGTCACAAGAACTTATATATATTGTAACGAAATTTACATTTTGTTACTACAAGTGCTCTCCAGTGACAAATATTTGATTATTGTTAAAGATATTTGTAAGAAAAGTTTGATTAAAACTAAATCAACATGCATAGCACACAATCAATCCGAATCTAAACCTAAATATGTTTCTATATCATGATTAATCAAACTCTAAATTCATATTAATAACCCATATCAATTCAAGAGAAAAGGGAGATAATAGAAAGCGGAAGCATACCTGAATCCATTGACAGAGTTGGTGGACGGATTGTGATCTTCCAAATTATCACAATCTTTATGAACCCTACATTTTTCTCTATTTCTCTGTTGATAGGGATACAGATAAACTGAAAAAGATCATGTAATTTGGGGACCATAACCCTAATATATAATAATTATATTATTATAGGTTTTACTATTTCTAATTCGGCCCCTCATCAAATTAGATATAGTATTATGGTATCTACACATTAATTCCATAACAATTATACCCTTAAGCATTAATACTTTAAATCTTAATTAGATCACTTTAATTTAGGCTTAACCAAAGATAGCATAACACATTTAATATTTACATGTGTGGCCCCACATGATGGAATTTTTCCAACAATCTCGTACTGGGCCACATATGTAATTATACAAATGTGTATGACTTTATGAGCTCCAAAATTTTGCTATCACAATTTTAGGGTATATCCGAACAATCTCGTCCATTGACTATGCTGTTATAGGATCAAAGAGGTTTTCGTCACATTTAGCGTGACTAAGCTAATCAATGGTCACGTACACCAACATAACCAAACGACATAGATCAATCATGGATGCGTAGCATGGAAATTACATGCAATGTGATCTATATATGTCTGTTTCCAACTGGTCCTACTTTATTCCTTAGTGAGATCAATACTTAACACAATGTAATAGAGTGAAATAAACCGAATACTTTATTTCTGATCAGAAAAATATCCAAATACATAGCATAAGTATGTCCAAAATCAAACATAAAGCAATAAAATACAAAATAATACAAACTCCCACTATAATGTGATATCCTCACACAAAATAACACACATATGAGTAGTGTGCTCATGAAAGACCTTGGGTGGTAACCCCTTTATAAGCAGATCCGCTATCATGGAGTTTGTCCCAATGTGCTCTATGGATATCTGTCCACTCTGCACTCTCACATTTACAACTAGGAACTTAATGTCAATATGTTTTGACCTAGATGAGCTCCTGTTGTTGGAATATAGCACTGCTGACTTATTGTCACATATAGTTTGAGTGGTATTTCAGTATCCTTCAGAATGTGTAGCCTAGTGACAAAATTTCGCAGCCATATCCTAAGGTTGGATGCCTCATAGCATGCTACAAACTCTACTACCATGGCATCCAGCATAATCGGAGTCGGAATACCCTATGATCTCAAACTGATCCGATCTCCTATATATGAGCATGTGATCTTTTATTCTCTCAAAATACCTCATAACCCCACTGGATGCTTTCCAATGATCCATCCCAGGGTTACTTAAATATCTGCCTAACATACCAACAATGTACGCAATATCTAGACACGTACACACCTGAGCATACATTAGACTACCTACAGCTTATGCATAGGGAATCTTCTACATTTCCTTAACTTCAAGGTTATTTTTAGGGCACTGATTGAGACTGAACTTGTCTCCCTTAACGACAGGGGTGTCACCTGGTTTATTGTCTTGCATGCCAAACCTTTTGAGCACTTTATCGATATAGCTCCTTTGTGATAATCCAAGAATACCCCGAGATCGATCTCGTTGTATCTGGATCCCTAATACAAAAGAGGCGTCACTAAGATCTTTCATCTCAAAATTCTTTGATAGAAATCTCTTGGTTTCGTGTAACATACCTATATCATTTATGGCAAGCAGTATGTCATCGACATAAAAAACCAGGAATATGTGTTTACTCCCATTGAATTTGTGATACACACAATTATCAACAACATTTATCTCAAAACCAAACGAGATAATCACTTGATGAAACTTGTGGTACCATTGACGGGAAGCTTGCTTGAGTCCATAAATAGATTTTGTCAATTTGCAGACCATATTCTTTAGGTCTCCCGACTCAAAGTTTTCTGGTTGCACCATATAAATTGTTTCGTCAATGTCACCATTAAGAAACGCCGTCTTGACATCCATCTGATGAAGCTCAAGGTCAAAATGTGCAACAAGTGCCATGATTGTCCTAAAAGAGTCTTTCGTTGAAACAGGAGAGAAAGTCTCTTTAAAGTCAAAGTCTCTTTAAAGTCAATCCCTTCCTTTTGGGTAAAGCCTTTAGCTACAAGACGAGTCTTATACTTATCCACATTACCTTTCGAATCCCTTCTAGTTTTAAAAATCCATTTACAACCAATGGGTTTCACACCTTCTGGTAATTGGACAAGTTCCCAAACCTTATTGTCTTGCATAAACTTATACTCATCATTCATGGCATCAATCCACTTTTGAGAGTTGGAACCTTGCATGGCTTGATGGAGGTTGATTGGATCATCTTCCACCATTCCAATGTCTTCCTCGTGTTCCTAGAGAAATATGACAAAATCGTCCGGAATAGCATTTCTCCTTTCTCTAGTGGATCGTTTTAATGGAACTGGTTCTTGAGGTTGTTGAGTTTGTAATTACCTCATTTTGAATAGGGGGTTGATCAACATTTGTCTGGTTGAGGATCCGGATTCACTTCTTGATTAATGACAGGTATAGAAACCTGCACATTGTCAAAAGTGATAGTGGGAATCGAAACCGATTCCTCCTCAAAGGCAATGTCTCTAATCTTATTTCTCCCCCCAAACTCAACATCCTAAAAAAAATATGGCAGTTCCCGTCTCAAAAATTAACCTAAGTGTGGGATCATAAAACTTATAGCCCCTAGATCGCTCAAAGTAGCCAATGAAGTAGCTGCTCACAGTTTTGGAGTCCAATTTCTTTTCATGTGGCCTGTAAGGTCTTGCCTTAGCTGGACATCCCTAAATGTGAAAATGTTTTAGACTAGGCTTTCTGCCTATCCAAAACTCATAAGGTGTTTTTGCAGCTGCTTTAGTTGGCACTCGATTCAGAATATAAACTGTTCACCTAAACTGTCATATCTACCGTAGTATTTACTACCTGGTCAGACCTGACACTCATTTTGCCCTTGTCCTTAGAAGTGCTAGCCAAATGAGCATTTTCAGTCCTGTCTTGCTTCAACCCCTCTTCTTCTTGCACATAGTAAGAAATTAGCTCATTAAGAGTTCATTTCTCCTTTTGACAGTCGTAACTGACCTTAAATTGACCGTATTATGTAGGAAGTGATATTAATACCAAATGCACGAGCAAGTCATTAGACGGCTCGAGCTTCAGTGCCTTAAGCTCAGAAGCAATATGAGACATTTCCATAATGTACTCCCTTATGTTCCTTTTGCCTTTGTACTTCATAGAAATCAAGCTTTGCAAAAGCGTGCTTGTTTCTGCCTTATCGTTTTTTTTT
The DNA here is from genome assembly GCA_035582765.1 of Acer negundo. Taxonomy (NCBI): domain Eukaryota; kingdom Viridiplantae; phylum Streptophyta; class Magnoliopsida; order Sapindales; family Sapindaceae; genus Acer; species Acer negundo. The sequence continues at coordinate 19,244,153 of CM069231.1, read as the reverse complement.
TTTCGCAAAACGCTTTTCAATTTCGGCTAGGAACTCTTTGACTTTGGTTATCTTTTCCGATACAGTACCCTTAAATGCCTCCGGAATGCCGCGCTTGATGATCATAAGACTTATGCGATTTGAGCAATCTCACTTCTCAAAGTTCTTCCTATCATCTGGAGAACTTGCATCTGTAAGAGAAGTGGGCTGCTCACTCCGAAGTGTAAAGTCTAGATCCATGCAGCCGAGAACAATTTCTATTTTCTCTTTCCAATCCTTAAAGTTGGTCCCATTAAGTATGGGAATATAGTTGATATTAGCAAATATAATAGAAATACTAGCTGTAAAGAGAACAAAACAAACAAACAAACATGCTCACATTAATAACCAAATACAATAATCAACAAATTCAAATAATGGTAAGTCCCATCTCAAGATACCTAACACAACATTAATATCAAGTCTTTGGACAGTAATATTAATTGTAAATGGTACTCTTGTTGTAGTGATCAAACATTAACAATGATTTATGTCAAATAATAAATCTATCTTTGGATCAACTTATTATTCACATGTAAAACCTTATAATCGTCATATGTTTACCACCACAGGTGAGTATGCAATTCGGCCAAGTATTAACCTTCCTTTAGGGCGGCCAATTCCCACATGAATTTACACACACACAAACATCCAAGATCTCTCATGAACAATCCACACAAGAGAGGTCACTTTGGCGACATCTTATTTCAATTAGACCATTTAGAATGATGGACTACTTTATTTAACCATAAAAGGTATACCAAAAATATTTGAATTTGAGTTGAAATTTTTTATTTTTATTTTTATTTTTATTTTATTTTATAAAAACAATTACAAAACGGCCCCTGATTATGTAAAATTATATAATGGCCCTTAATTTTAAAATTACAAATCAGCCCCTGAGTCTACATAATTATAGAAAGGCCCCTAAATTTTCAATAATTACAAAGGACCCCAATATTTTATCAAAATCACATAATAGCCCAAAATAATTACAAAATAGACCCTTCAAGAATTTTAAATTTTCAACACAAGGGCCTGAGGTAAAAAACATAGGTCAGAGACCTGGTTTCTTCGTGGGCACGGCTTCAGACCACCTCACGGTCACCAGAAGGCAACCAAGCACAATGGCCAAGCATCGCACGACCAGCATACACGATCGGCAAGCAAGATCGGCCATCGATCTCCACGTGGATCGAATGATCGGTGGCCAACCTTCCTCCTCGCCGCAAAACGCAAGGATTTCGTGCGAAAATCCTACGATGCCCACCGATTGTGGTGGCATTGACTAAAGAAGCCAATCGGATTTGGGTGTGGGATCGAGTCTGAATCCAACACCCATCACATTAAATATTGGTTTCCATGACCGACCTGACTCCCTTTTGCAGTACACTGTACATACCCATCGACCAAAGAGACTCAGATCTGAATCCAACAAATTTTATTTAGTCTGATCTATTACCCAAAACTCAAATAGTATACACAAAATAATATTATTTCATCATATCGAAAAACACACCCAATATATATATATATATATAACACATAATAATATGATTCCATCAGATCGTGAAATCCACCACCAAACAATACAAAATATTGCTTTATTCTCTACCAATATATCAACAGCATATATTAAACAATAATTCTGTATCCAAAGCATCGATTTTTTTACACATGTATCAAACATATATTAATTCATATATCTGATACCAAGCACGATTTATTAAACTAACATATATCACAAACTAGTGCTCAAACAAAAACAATATATATCAGAACAGTGATTTAACAACACAACAAATCTCCGAAAATTTCTTAAATTCTCAAGAATCGATCATGGGTGGCTCTGATACCACTTGTAAGAAAAGTTTAATTAAAACTAAACCAACATACATAGGCACATTATCAATCCGAATCTGAACCTAAACATGTTTCTATATCATGATTAATCAAACCCTAAATTCATATTAATAACCCATATCAATTCAAGAGAAAAGGGAGATAATAGAAAGTGGAAGAGTACCTGAATCTATTACCGGAGTTGGTGGACAGATTGTGATCTTTCAAATTATCACAATCTTTATGAACCCTAAATTTTTTTCTGTTTCTCTGTTGATGAGGATACAAACAAACTGAAAAAAGATCATGTAATTTGGGGACCATAACCCTAATATATAATAATTATATTATTATAGGTTTTACTATTTCTAATTCGGCCCCTCATCAAATTAGATATAGTATTATGATATCTACACATTAATTCCATAACAATTATACCCTTAAGCCTTAATACTTTAAATCTTAATTAGATCACTTTAATTTAAGCTTAACCAAAGATAGCATAACACATTTAATATTTACATGTGTGGCCCCACATGATGGAATTTTTCCAACAATATTGTCACTGAAATTCTTTAGTAATGAAATTTAATTTTCCTCACTAAAAGTGATCTTTGGAGACACAAATTAAATTGTTGTTAAAGAATTTGTTGCTATTGCACATTTTTCTTGTAGTGAAAGGATCTTATTTTTTATAATTGCTGAATTTTTGTGTTGCTTTATTATCTATCTATATAAATTTTACTACTTTCCGGAACGTCTATAGTTGCATTTTCTTCTAAATTAGGTAAATTCCATTCTAAACTTTTAGTTGACTAATGTTTAATCTTTCCAGCAATTGCATCTTAACATATTTAGTTGAAAATTATTAAACTATGCTTTTATTTATAAATCTATATTTCTTATGATATCTATTATAACTCCTTCATAAAACCAAAAAAAATTAATCTAAGATTTTTGTATTCAGCATTCATTTTAAAACCTTTTGTTTGAATACTAAGTTTTATCTCTTCACAAAATTCTTTTATATCTATATTAATAAGCATCCTACTATTGCTATTTTATTTCTTAAGTCTACCTCTACACTAGCTATATGTGTTTGCTCATGGTCTTTAAATCTACCATCATATATAAATAAATGTGTTTTAGTATCTAATCATTCTCTAGTTTGACTCATAATTCCAATAACTACTACTCCTAGATGTATATCTGAAATTTTTTACTTTTTAAGTAGTTTAACACTTTGAGGGTTTATTAAAGTAATTTCTTCTCGATTATTAACTACTGCTAATTTAAATTCCTCTTTATAAACATATAAACTACTTTTAAAAGTATCTAATATTCATTCACTATATAATTTTTTCTTTATAACTTTTTCAAATCCTACCTCTAATAATTTGTCTGCGTCCTTTACATCTATTAAATCTTCTGTTTTTTCTATTATTTCTTTACCTTTATTATTAAAGTTTAACATATTCCTAACTTTAGCTACTGTTGATTGTTCTACACTAGATTTTCTTACCAATTCCATTTTTAAATATTAACTTAGTCATAAAATATCCTTAATATCAACTCTTTATATATTTGGTATAGATGTTAATGTTTTATGTTCTAAATTACTAACTCTTTCTGTTAAGTTTTCTAGTTTATCTATATTTTGTTTAAAACTATTATTGATCTCTGTTTCAAGTGTATTAATCTTTTCAACAGTTCTTAAGAAGAGTTTTATAATAGTATTATTTTGTCCTTGACTAGTAGTGCTGGTAAAATCGGCCGGGCCTCGGCGGGTCGCCACGCCCCGGCCATTTTTTTCGCGAGCCTGGGCCGACCCGGCCCGCTATCTTAACGAGCCAGGCCCAAGCCTGTCAAGCTAGTGGGCCAGGCAGGCCCCCCAAGCCCAGTAAGACCCGCGACCCATTAAAAAAATTTTCAAATTTCAAATGTTTGAATTTTTCTTTTCAAAATTTGAATTGAAAGGTGGCTTTTATAATTAGCCAGATGACCGTAGGGGGAGAAAAAAAAAATTTAAAAATTACATTTTTTTAAATCTTTTACAATTTTTTCCAATGATGTTCATTGGCTTATGATGTGATGGAAGCTTTGACATGCCTTAAGGATTGGCAAAATGCAAGATTCAGATGACAACATCAACTGGAAACCGAAGAACTCATGGATGACTTCTCCAACATGACCATCGAAGAGAGTTCCGGTAGCAACCAGCCGGCAAGCTGATGTAATTGTAAATACTTAATTTTTTTTTTTTTTCCGATTGCACTTTTTTCCTTTACCAATGTTTTATCCCATTGGGTTTTTCTTGGTAAGGTTTTTAACGAGGCAATCATTATTTGTAATTTATACATTTCACCACAAATTTAATACGAAATTGCAAAATTATTATTCATCGAAAACTAATTAAGGGGTCGTTTGTTTTTTCCACTTATAACTTAATGGGTCTGAATCATAATTATTAAATTGTTTTGTTTGTTTTTTTAAGTGGTCAAACAACTTAAAAATACCAAAAAACAACTTAAAATAAAAAGTAAAAAATCATGATTTTTCACTTAATTTTAAATCACTGGATTGCATTAAATGCAATCCAAAATCTTTTCTTCTGATACTATCCTCCATATATAACATATCTCAAATTTCATTATAATTATATATTGTATAGAAATCTTTATTTTAATATATTGCTTATTTTAAATAGCTTTAAAAATAAAAAAGAACCCTAATCACTTCTCATATTGGTGTTTAATATCAATACTTTATTATGATATTAGTGTGATGTATTTATATATTATTATTTTTAGAGTATTTTGTGTGAGTTTTCATGCTGCCCCTTTTATTTTTTGAAAAAAAAAAAACTGTTCTTTTTTTAATAAAAATAAAGATCGAAGAAGAAGATCATGATCATATATGTTCATATAATAATTATTATTTTTGGATTGTATATTTTTATTCTATATTATATGTATAATTGTTTAACATGGATATAGATATAAAATTACTTTTTTTAGACAATTTTATTTTTAAAAAACAAACATGTTGACAGTATATTCAAATGTAAGAGAAAAAAAAACAAACAAACAAACAAACATGTCATTCAGATTCAGATTTCAGTCACTATTCAGTCTTCAGTAAAATTCAGGACTATTCAATTTTCAGACAAAAAAACAAACGACCCCTAAGTGTTGTATGAAATGAATAATGTTATATTTCATATTAAAATTATTACATTAATAATTACACAAAATTATTACAATGTAATGTAATTATAAATACTTAATTTTTTTTTTTCTGATTGCACTCTTTTTCCCTTACCAAGGTTTTATCCCATTGGGTTTTTCTTGGTAAGGCTTTTAACGGGGCAATCATTATTTGTAATTTATACATTTCACCACAAATTTAATACGAAATTACAAAATTATTATTTATCGAAAACTAATTAAGTGTTGTATGAAATGAATAATGTTATATTTCATATTAAAATTATTACATTAATAATTACACAAAATTATTACAATGTATAAAAAATAATATTGTATATAAAATAAAAATAAAAATCGAAGCTCATTGGGCCAGCCTATTAAGGCTCGACCCGTTAAAGCCCGTTAAAGCCCGCTAAGGCCTGACCCATTAAAGCCCAGCTTGTCCCTATGCGTGCCCTAGGCCAAGGTCGGGCCCCCCCTTTTGCTTCAACAGGCCGGCCCGGCCCAGCCAGTCTTCCTTGACAATCCGGGCCTGGCCCGACCCGTTTTGCTAGCACTATTGACTAGTATTATTACTGTCTTTATTAAATTGTTTCTCACTTATTCCTATTGGAATGTTACTAGGTGTTTCGTTAGAAAGTTCTTCTAAAGTTAAAGCTAAAGTATTATTCATTCACTAGCTATCCTTTTTACTGTTTCTAATTGATGTTGTAAATCTTTTTGAGTTTGTTTTGTACTTTCTACTTTTGTATGTAGATCTTTTATTAATTTTCTGATCTCTAATTCTACTGGTTTAGGTGATTTTGTATCTACTAAGTTTATTAATTCTACTATTTCAATCTTATTTGGAAATTTCTTGACTTGATTAGTAAAGTCCGAAAGTAATTCTTTTATATAGTCTAAATTTCTTTTTAACTTACTTTAGTTTGCTCAAAGAAACTTACTAAATCAGTAATATTTTTATTAGTCTTATCTATATTTTCTTTTAGGTTTTGTCCTAAATTTATAAGTAAATCTACTATATAATTTTGTTGACTATTACTAATATGAGGTATATGCTTATATTGGTTTTCTAAATGTTCTATATTACATAGAAGTTTAAATTTATCTTGTAGATTTAATTTTACCTTTCTACAATCTGCAACTTCTAGATCTAAATATTCAAGTTTCTTGATATATATACGTAAAATTCTCTTAAGGTTTATTTTGCAAATGTCTATGTCTAAATCTATTTTTAAATTTAAATATTCTAACCTTTTAGATTATCTCTTAAGTTCTAATAATCTTATCTTAACTAATTTTAATATTTCTATTATTAAGGGTTGTGGATAGAGCGTCTTTAGTTTCTCAAGTTAAAACACAATTAATGGTTTCTTTGTCAATTTGATTTAGATATTGGAGATACTCATAAAACTCTCCTATACTATAGTGTAAAATATTAAGATAACAATCATGAAAATAACTCATAAAGAACAATTAATCATTACGAATATCGGTATTACTACTACTAGCTTGATTTTCTACTACTCTTGCAAAATATTTTAAATCTTCTAATAGTTGATCTATTTTATTAATTCTATTTCCAGTAAAATCTCTTTCTCTTTCTAAATACAATAAGTGATCTTCTAGTTGAGACCAAGTTTCTCTACTTTCCTTATAAGCTCTGTCTAATTGTTTATAATGATATTCCAATTTTCCTAAAATTAAATAATGATGGAAAAGATACATTTTTCTAAGTGCTTTTAAGAAAAATGGGTTTTCACTATTAGATGTTATAAAATAGTATCTTACGATTTTAAATGAAGTATGCCGTCGTAACTACTCATATAAAATGATTTAACACCATGTGGTTTGCTCAACTTGATTGTTATCATTTGGAGCGGCTTGTCACGGCCCGTGAAATCTAAAAATTCGGATTCCAGCCAAGGAGCCTAATAAGTCCACAAACAAGGCTAAACAGCTGGAACATTCTAGAGATCTCTGGAAAAGTCTAGCAACAGATGCTTCTGGAAGTCTCTAGCAACACAACCTTTCTAGGTTGTTCTTGTACATATCTAGATAAGTGTAGAATTATCTAGAGATATGTAGATACTTGTATAGAGAATTCTATACTCTAGATTTGTATAGAACATTCTGGAGACTTAATCTCAACCATTGGATCAAATTGATCCTAGCCATTCATTAAAGAGGTGGCACACTATAAATAGCCAACCTCTTTCATTTGTAAGGCATCCAAGCCTATCCAAACAAATTGTAATCAAAGCCTTGTAAAGCTTTCTTATTAGCAATACAAGCTTTCCATATTTCCAACCAAGTTTTTCCAACACCTTTCCCTAGTCTCTCTTGCATTTGAGAGTGACAAGCACATATTTAAGACTTACTTAGCAACCTTGTCCACAAGTTACCTAAGTGCCGCACGGGATTTTCCACTGCGTAATTCTAAACCCGTGACAGGCTACATACCAAATATGCTCTCCTGTGATGTAAATATTAAAGCTTAAACAACTAGCATGCGTTTTTTGTTCATTGCCATTATATATAAATGTGTGTGAACACTAGCCCTTAGAGCACGAATTAAATATTGAAAAGAAGAATAAATAAATTATTTTTATTTTTATTAAATAAAATGTTATGTAATGTTGTATTGAAAAAATAAATATGAATTATTTATTAAATTTTTTGGTCCCTATATTCTCCTAATCTAATATTAGATTTGTGAACATTTAATTAAGGGATGAAGGGGAAGAGGAAACTTACTAAGTAAAAACGGGCGAATTTAACAACTATAATATACTAATAATAATAATAATAATAATAATAATAATAATAATAAACTTTTACAGCATCACATATCGCTATGAGAGAGTTTTGGATTTAAATGTTATTAATTTTTTTATTTTTTGTATAATAGCTATAAACTTAAACTATAATATGTAATAGTGGTTCATTAATGTCTATACCTATTAAGCCTATTATAGTGGTTATTATAGTAGTTCTCTCTTCTCTCATGACTCACCATTTCATTTTATATCATAAACAATCTCACATTAATATATTTTTTACAAAAAACCTTTGTTGCTTCAATTTCCTTCTGTTAATATACTTAAAATCTCTACATTTTCCGTTTTGTTGCTTCAATTGCCTTACATTAGTATTTAATAAAAAAAATAAAATAAATAAAATAAAAAACTCTTTGTTAACAACTAATAAACTCATTTTCCGTCCTATTAATCAACTTTCCTTTGTTTACCTATAAAATAATGGACTCAAATCAGCTCTCAAATTTTGATGTCCTAATTTGTGTCTAACCAATCAAATTGGGACATGTATGCACATTTATGGATTTTTTTTCAACTTCTTCAATAAATGTGCTATAAATGTGTACAGATATCCCAATTTGGTTGGTTGAACTCAAATTGGGACACTAAAATTTGACAGCTGATTTAATTCCTAAAGTAACACCATATTGTGCTCATTTGGTTCAGGACTCAAACTTAAGAAAACAGTAAAGAAGAGCATGAAGAGGCAATGGTTGCTTTAATCGAACACCGCACTAGATCACTAGTTTTTTCGTTTTTCCCTATTATTCATCGATTTTTTTTTTTTGTTTTTTTTGTTTTGTTATTATTAATCTTTTAGGAAAAGCTTATGTCAATTCATTGAAACTAAAAATTGAATGGATCAAGATCCTCCCCTTGTCTTTCCTTGACTTTTCATAATCTAATGACACTTACGCAAAATAAAAAATGCATGTTCAAGATTTGATCACTTATTTCTCCCTCATGCAACTTGGTGTTTTAATTACACTTGAAAAATACCAAGGAAAAATAAGAACTAAGGAAAGGATCCTGATCTATATTGAATATAGGATGTCTAGAACTATTATTTAATATTAAAGTTATTTTTTTAACAAGTTTTGAACTCGAAGATGTTTAGCGTTTGAATATTTGAAGCATTTGGTTCTGTTTCTAAGCTAAACAATACAGGATACAATTTGTATTTTTAAGATCTGAGATTCACTGATATTTTTTTTCCGATAAAATTCGAGAAGGAAACTAAAAAAAGATGTAATTACAAGTTGAACTTTCGACTAGGGAACTGAGTTCCTAATACTGGTAAACGTCATGTCTATAAACTATCATTTGGCTCGAGACAGTAAATCACTATATATATCCTTTGAAGGGGTTCTTTTTCGGGCACTTACCCGAAAGCATAATAAAAGTATTGATTACATTAGCTAGTCACAGCTCAAAACGTTATGAGAATAGATTTCTGATGAAAGCTTCGATTCTGGGCTCTAAATTTTTATTTGGAATGTTCGTATATGCCCTTTAATTGTATATTCTTTTTGTCAATTTCTCTGGCTTTATTCAATATAATTAACAAATATTATATGCAATTGATGTTTGTGTAGATTATCTGTCTCTCCTTTAATTGTTTCTATCAACAAGCCGTCCAACATTAAAAAATAATAATAATAAATAAAAATTAAAAAATTAAAAAAAAAAAACTCATTAAAATGCTTCCTTGATTATATGGAAGAATGGAATTAAACATCGATAATATCAGATACATCATGACAATTTTCAAATTACACATTAACTTAAAATAAATAAATAAATAAATAAATCTAAATTTTACGATATTCTAGATGTTGTAATTAAGAATTTGTCTTTATTTACCGAGATTTTCTTTATAAGTGTACATTTCTTGACAGATGTCAATATTCCATTTAATAGGGTGGCTTCAGGTTCATAACCTAGAAACTCTGTTTTTGAAATAAACAATATGTGATAGTAGGATATAATCGAATTTTGAATCGAATGTTAAGATAGAAGCTGAACACAACAGTACATAACAACAATCTATTAAGCAGATTTGATAAGAAGATAAAGTAGTTTTTAGTGGATAATTTTCGATTTGTTTTAGCTTACAAGTTTGTGCAATATTGAAACAAAGCCGCATACAAAGAGATAAGATATTGTTGTTCCACAAGCTAAAAATGCCATAGTGTAAATATCGGAACTAAGCTGCATAAGTTGTGATGGGATATAGTGTTTGCATGACTAAAAGAGACCATAAAGGCCATAGTATATATAGATCTGCAAATCAGCAATTGTATTTGAGCTTTTGAAAATAGAGAAGCGATCCACATTAAGAATACTCATGACATTATAACATGAGATTTGCCTATAATCATAGTGGCCATAATTTAGATAGGTGTATTTTTGTATTATTTAAACATATATATTTTCCCTTATAAGAAAACTCAGTAAATACGATTTTAATTTATAATTTACAATACCTCAGATGATGATATGTGTACTCTTATTTAATGTTTATAAAATAATCATATAGTTATATACATATAAATAATATAATCATATATAATTATAAATAAAAAAAAATTTCTCATTTGGCTTTTAAGATGACTTTTCAATAGAATTTGAAACATATCAATTATTAAGATTATCATATAATACTTATGGATGACTTTTATAGTAGCTTTTGAGTAGAATTTGAAACAACTAAATTACTGAGATTATCATGTAATATTTATTGAACTTAAAAAATCATTGAGTGCACTTGGCACATTAATTGAATCTTAAAGGGAGGATGGTCAGTGTAAATTATCCCAAATTGAACTAAATAGCAATTTCAATAGATAAATTATATTATGAAATGAGAAATTAAAAAAAGATTGAAAATATGCATATGAGATAAGTAAAGGTAAATTTTTTAATATTTTTTAACAAATTCTATGCATCGCACGGACAACACACTAGTAATAATACTAATTTTATAAAATATGAAGAAGCAAATAAAACCGTTTTGTTCATATAAAAAGTACTTAAAATTTTGGGTCTTGAGAAAACAAAAACATTTTGTCTAAAAATTATTTGATTAATACATATATGCAAAGCTATCCATAACTATATTTTTTAAAAAAAAAGGTAAAAGAAATGCTTTTAGGATTTCTTCTAAAAAAAACTATTACATAATTCTATTTTTCTAGAAAAAATACTCACAAACAAAATTTTAATTAATTTCAAATTAGTAATATTAGATATCTTAACCTGTGTCAGCCCTGACTTTTTTAAATGTATAGGAGAAAATCTAAATAACCAACAAAGAACAAAAATATTATGTTGTTATAGTTTTAAATGTTCAAATATATATTTAAAATCTTCAAATATATATATATATATATATATATTTATATATATTTAAAAGATAGGTTTTTATTGAACTCTAAATCTCATCTAATAATATAACATTCGGTTTTTCATTTAAAAATATTTGGACTCCCTTAATGCGTGACAGTGGCACTCAGCGCACTTGTTCAGAGCCGACATTGATATTAACTTATATCCGAATTGTTATATGATAGTTTCATTCAACTAAGGCAGAGAATATAAAGGTTTACTTTTTACATCAAAAGCTGAATAAATTTACACATCGCCTATTGCCATGGTGGTGGGCATTTCCTTCGGAAACCTTCACCACCTAAGATCGAGGCCCAGTATTTGTATGGCTTTAGACTAGTGGTGACCACGGTTCGGTTTCAGTTTGAAACCGACGGTTTCGGTTCCATGGTGACCCAAAACCGAAACCGTAACCGAAAAATCAGTTTGGTATACGGTTTCTAACCGACGGTTTTACGGTTTCGGTTTCGGTTTCGGTTTAAAAACCGACAGTTTTGAGTTCGGTTTCGGTTCGGTTTCGGTTTTTAAAAAAAAAAATTCAAAAAAAGTTCCACGTGGCAGCTTCTGATTAGTCGATATTTTTTAAAATTAAAAAAAAAAAAAAAAAACCGCCGGTTTTTGGCGGTTTTTGGAAGTATCCAAAACGAAACCGTAACCGGTTCAACCGGTTTCCAACCGATTTTGAAACCGTCGGTTTTGGTTTCGGTTTTGGGACGGTTTTTGGAAGTACGGTTTCGGTTAAACCGTGGGCAAAATCGTCGGTTTAACCGAAACCATGGCCACCTCTACTTTAGACCAATTTTCTCACCTATGGTGTGGGTATTGTTCCACATCTCCATGGTTGCTCTCTCCACTCTTATGGGTGTGTTTATCCAGACTGAGCTTGTAGAGCCCTATCTCGCCGGTCCCGGCAGTAGATATTGTTGTAATAAAAAAAAATTAAAAAAAAATAAATAAAGCTGAATAAATTTGACAATTCCAACGTTAAAAAATTGTAGCAAGTAAATTCCATGTGTTTCTTTTTAGACGGTTACATTATATTAATTATTGTTGAGAAAACATTGTTGTATGAGTGGGCGTGCCGGAGTGGTTATCGGGCATGACTAGAAATCATGTGGGCTTTGCCCGCGCAGGTTCGAATCCTGCCGCTCACGTTTTTTATTTTTTATTTTTTTTATGAAAAATGGGAAAGTGTTTTATTTCATTTTATTAATTCGATTTGCAATTTTTTTTTGAAAGCATTTTTTTATTTTATTATTTCTATTTTCATTTTAAGTTGAATTGTATTACTATTATAGTTCTTTACTCCATTTTATTTTTATAATTATTACATTACTGTATACAACCATCAAAACACCTGTAACATAATCGAATTTTTTTAAAAAAAAATCTTAAAGAAACAGAAATTAAAGTTTAACATGTAAATTTTTTCTTGCCGAAAAAATAAAAGATAATCATATTATGTATCTCTTAAAAGTTTTATCATGTAATTATTTGTTTTGCAAAAAAAATAAAAAATAAAAAGGTTAAATAAACTTAAATAAACTTGAAATTTTGGATTTGTAACTCGATGCACGCTCACACAAAAACCACTTTATGGTTGATGTGAGGAAGATTTATCCGACCGTTAATTTCATTGTAATAGTTCTACCTAATTAAATATAGTTTCATAATGCAGTGGCTCCTTGCTTGTAACAAATTTGTTATATATCTTCCTCAACTTGATTATTAAATGGAGCAACACTAAATATGTGGAAAGTCAAATCAATTAACAAAACGATTTTCCATCATAAAATTAGATCTTACCTTGAGAGAGATACCTGGTATTTTTCACTAAAAAAAGAAATGAAAAATAAAGGAACAAAAAAAACAAATTGGTGGGATGACAGCACAATTGAAGATTTTATATATACACTACAATACAACAGATATGTAAATTAATTTAAGGGCAGGGGAGGTTGGAGTCAAAAAAATGGGGTAAACAAAAAAGGATTACTTTGATTTCACCGGAGATTTTTACTTATGTTAACGACTGGGAAGTAGGTGAGAGAGCTCCCTCTGATCTCCGCGTGGCCTGACTTGAATTTGACGTTTTCTCCAACCCACGAACATTATATCTCTCGTACACCTTGTCACGGTTTTCTGACCACCACGTCTCCGCTTGATGTTCACCGAATCTCCTCCGACTGTATAAACCATAAACAATTTTCTAACATTATACATCATACGTATCCAAAATGATAAGGCAACAGTAAATACAGCATGACCAGGTCCAACCAGTATATTGGCCTCTAATTTACTCTGATTTTTTCATCAGAGAAAATGTCAACAAGGTAAAATCAGATGGTCCAGGATCTTTTAGTAATCCTACATTTTTACCATATTAATATCTGACAGCAATCAACAGATCATTGGATTACTTCTATTAACAACACACAGAGCAACACCATTTATAAATCACAATTAAATACCTGAAGCGCACTCGTTTGAGATCTCTGGTTCCATCCCGCAGGGCCACAAGAGTTATATACACACCAGGCTCATACTGTTCAATCCACTCAGCCTCGATTTGATTATTGTTGACAGGCAATGCGGAATATCCAGGCTTCATACCATTCTCACTGTCTTGTAAGGGCCCAGATTCTTTTCCATCTACAGATTCTGACACACGGCTGCTAGTTGTATGGACCCCTCCATTACCATTAGGAAGTCGGACATCTGGATGGTCATCCCTCCCTTTGCCTCCAGGAGGCTGCTCCCTAAGGAATTGCGAAAGGCCAGAAATTCCATTACTCACGACAGAGTCAACTCCAGGGGGAAAGGCCAGGAAAGAGCTGCTGACAGAATCGGATCTTGAATGGCGCTCTCCATCCACATCTGAATAGTGAACACCATTTGACTCCAAACCATTTGGTACGTAAGCTGGTCTCATGCTCTCTGGGTCGTAAGCCCCAGGAGGCAGCCTCTCAGCCATATCCTTCAGCTGATATAATACATAGGAGTGGTCAATAAAATATCATCACAAAGATTAATCACAACGAGAGAATTCAACAAGATAAAGAAAAAATAAAAATCCTACAACAAAAGAATACAATGAGAACATTAAATTCTTTAAAAATGAACCTAGTAACTTAAATTCCAAATTCACAAAATAGAAGGTAGAAGTACTTCAAAGAATGCCAGCAAACAAGGAAATAAAAACAAGTTATACTACTTTCTTCCACCACTACTATATCCAAGCCAGATTTGTCGACTAAACAAGTAGGGACATCATATAAGCTTATTTGTTAAAAGGAAATTTTACATCATTAAATTCAGATATGATGACGGGTGAAATTATACCACAAAGCAAGCGCAAAGAGAAGATCAAGAAAAATCTTAAAATTGAACATAAAATAACAGAAGATCCCATACTGTAAAGATGATGTAATAATGATAATAACCTGTGCTGTTAGTGACTTAATAACTTCTTTTGCAGCTTTAGCTTTTGCAGATTCCTCAGCAGCAAGCAATGCAGCTTCTTGAGCTTTCTTTGTTGATTTTTGAAGCTCTAATTCTTGGAGCTCACATCTCTGTCTCAGGCTCTCCACCTACATCAGAACCGCAACCATCAAATTAAGGTATAGTCCATTTGAAACTATAGATGCCCACAATACACCACCAAACCAAATTATACCTGTGCACGCAACTTAAGCACTTCTTGATTCAGAAGTTCATTAGTCTTCTTCAAACTATCAGTAATACTTTTAGAAAAAGAAAGTCCTGATGTAGTAGGAACAGGTGTAGCAGATCGCGGGGGACTGGGTCTCCTAGAGAAAGGTGACACAGACCTGGAGCTTACACCAGATGGTGCAAGAACTGGTTTAGGGGTCATTCTTCGCATATCGACAGCAGTAGACAGCACGACATCTTTCAGCTGTAACAAAGTAGGTGCTTGAGAGGAGCGAACAAGAGAGAACGTATCAGCTTTCTTTCCCTGTTTCGCAGCTTTGCTGTCTAATTGCTTAATCAAATCCATATTCGAAGGCAATGCTGACTTGGACAATTTAATTTCAGCCTTGTCCAACCTATCCTTGTTTTCGCCTGAAAGGCGAGGCATAGCGTTCCTCCTGTTATTACCAGTATCTGACACCTTGATCAGTTTAGAAAAACAGGAATCACATACTCGATAAGGTTTTCCAGGATTAGGGGCCAATGCTGCTCTTGTTGCTTTTCTGGAACTGCATGAATGGCAGTGCACAAGTCCACAATTATAGCAGTTATGTCTCTTTCGAGTAAACCCAAAAGCTTGTCTACATGCTGAGCACTGAGACTGCTCAGCACCGGATACCCATTTATGAAGACATATTGCTCCACTATAATTGGAACCACAAGCAATATATTTAACATTTCTATCCTTCAAAGCTTCAACTAAAGTTGGTGATTTTCGATCTTCGACATCTCCATGGCCCAACCTTCCATTAGCACCTTTTCCCCATGTATATACTTCATTCTTGGATGTTAAGACCACTATATGATATGCACCACAGGCAATTTCATCAACAGACTCCCCTGCAAGCTTATCTTCTACCAAACACGGTATTTTACCATCAGCATTGGGGTTCCCAAGTTGACCATATACAGTACTCCCCATTGTAAAAACATGTCCGGAAGTGGTCAAGCCAACAGTTAAACTATGCCCACATGCAATTTTGTGAAAATTGTAATCGATTAATGCTGGCACACATGTAGGTTTAAGTCGAGGTTCCTTATCTCCATGCCCAAGACGGTTTTTATCTCCATCGCCCCAAGTAAATAATTTTCCAGATGAAACACTTGCACTAGACTGCGTGACAATAACCTCCACCACAGCGGCAGTATGCCACACCCCACAAGCAACAGCAATCGTCCTCAATCCTGAGAGAGATTCTACTTCTCTTGGAAATGAAATACTTTTCCTGTCACCATGGCCCAATACACCAAATGTGCCATCACCAAAAGTAAAGAGCTGCCCTGTTGATGTTATCAAGGCTGTATGCCATGGACCACAAGTTACTGAAGCAACTTGAAGTCCGTCAAGCGGTCCTAAGATTCTCTTTGGTATCCAGTGACTGACATCAGTACCATGACCAAGAAGACCAGCATTATGTGTGCCATCCCCCCATGTATACAGTTCCCCAGCCATTGTAACAGCACAACTGTGGAACTCTCCACAGGAAACAAAATCAACACTAGTAACTGCTAAAGATTCAACAAGACGAGGTTGAATAATATCCTTTCCAACACCATGGCCAAGTCTTCCTCCAGATTCTTCACCCCATGTAAAAACTTCTCCTTGCCTCGTGACTAGGGCAGCATGCCTGACCCCACAGGCTATATGATGTACATCCAAAACTACATTGGATTCCAGTGGCCTAGGAAGAAGCACATCCGTTCTTGTGCTCAAGTAATTAGCATTCTTATCAGCCCCAATCTTAACGACATTATCACATATTACCTCACCCCATATGTAAACATCACCTAATGCGTCGCAATCATCCGGTGCAGAACCATGACTTGAAGTGCTGGGGGCGCTAGAAACACTAACTCTAAAAACATCTGAGCCGGATCCTTTTACTTGCATATTTAGGTTGTCTGATGCTACATGTGATCTTTCAGAATTTATAGGATTCTCAGGTTGAAAACTCTTAGGAGAAGTATTAGGGTGATTCAAATTTACAGAAACCTCTGGTGAGCTAATATCTCGTGCAGCACTCACAGAACTGTCACTTGCACTATTTGACGTCAAGTCTCTGCTATCCTGAAGTTAATTGACCATGAATTTTTATGTCAGACATGGTACAATTTTAAACTTTAAAATGACAACAATAAGACTATCAATTTATTGAACAAACTCACTGAAGTACACTTGTGCTTAAATGGTACTGTATTACTGAAAGAAGCAGGACAAAAGCATAAATACAAACCAACCACTAGAAGCCTCTGGGCAGGTAGAATTACCTCGAGGTATAGTCCTCCGTCATTCCATCCATCAATTTTGGAGCGACCATCTTGACCAGAGGATATTAATGCCTTGAGTCCAGCAATCCATGCCTCAGCTTCAACTTTGTCCTTGCAAATCTAAGAAGAAACAAATATCTAGTTTATGGACAAATTTCGATATTATATAACTAAATAAGAAAATGAAAAGAAAAACAAAAAGAACACGAAGTAATGGACAGAATTTCATCACAAACCAGATCAAGCGACCGCTTCCCGTTGTTGTATATAAGAGAAAAGGATAAATAGTCCTTTTCAGGACGGAGGTATCGTTGGAAAACAGCCTGGTATTGCATTAAGTAAATTAGAATGGATGTGCTAGAAATAGATGGTCTAAAATCATTAAAACTTAATTAATGTCAGATTTGCTTAATAAATGAAAAAGATAGAATGGCACAAAATAATAAGTATGATGAAATCTTACAGTTCTTTGTCCAGGAATGATTTTAGAGACAGAGGCCAACTTCAAAGTTCGTTCTTCACTACTTGATATCCAGATCAAAGATGTTTCATCCTGTGATTATGCACAAAAGCAGTGAGTAGAACTATAAGAAATTTGTTTTAAAAAAAAAAATGAAAGGAAAAGCTAACATATTATCAATATTACATGAAAGCAATTTGAGGACCTCACGATTAGTTTCTAATATCTAACTTATTAGTTGTTACTAAAGAATAGTCATAAAAGCAATTTTATAATAAACTTCCTATAAATATTGTGAGAACATCACTGCATCTGCCTTAGCTAAATACTTCAGCTATTATCAAACTCCAAGCAGCAATTTAATATTATTATTATTATTATT
This sequence comes from Acer negundo, assembly GCA_035582765.1. Lineage (NCBI taxonomy): Eukaryota > Viridiplantae > Streptophyta > Magnoliopsida > Sapindales > Sapindaceae > Acer > Acer negundo. The sequence goes on along the minus strand of CM069231.1, from coordinate 19,226,057 downwards.
ATTATTAATGTTATTATTTACGGGAAACAAAATTCTAGCACTAATGTCTTCAAGTAACCAAATTAAAGTCTTTAAGACAAAGCTTACATTAGATAGTCTAAATGGGCAAAACTTAGGCTTTCCCTTACGACCATATTTCAGAAGCTGAGCACCCTTCTTCAAAGCAATTAATGCCTGCAAAAGGAAGATGGATCATTTACAAGCCTTAGAACAGTAACAACGATACAAACATTATTTGATATATATGCATATCCAAGCCAACAGACAGCTTATTTAATATAGAGAGCTAGAGAAAATAGCAAGATGCAGCTTTCATATTATCACATTAACTTCAGATACTCAAAAGACTGTATGCACGCAGATTTTTCAGTAATTGAGTTACACACTGCTATTCTTAAGTTACTCTTTTTGCGGCCAGTTCTGTCACAAAAACAAATACATTGTTCAGGACTACGAGGAGAACTACATGCTTTGCATATTTGCTTCTTTATAGGTTTAACGGAAAAAAGTGGTAAACTAACAATAAGACCCAAGAAACACATATAAAATGGAATATCTAAGTTTATTAGACACTTAGCGCAATGAAATGAAGTAGCACAACTTAAATTTAAATCTGTGCATACAAACAGAATTCTAACCCTCATCTGCTCTGCAATAACATAACAATGCAAACAACTATCACCCTAACGTCAACCACAAAGCATGGACTGTTTTGCATAATAATTTACATGTGGACTGAGCTCAAATAGAAATTACATTCTCAATTCCCAACAAATTATTTAAATAATATTAGATCTTAAATAAAGAGTCCAAATTAATAAAATGCATAATGCCATTCCAAATATCATTAGAATACATATTATGAAAAGACCTATCACGTGGCAGTTTGATCATAGTAAATGTCCCATTTGCTTGATAATCAAAAGAAATTAGTATTGTTAAACGAAAAATGAACAAAGCAACGAATCATAGATTTTACCAAAACTAAAATTAATGTAAGATCAACATTTACATTTTCAATTTTATTCTGTTCCTAAAGTAATCACAGATACCCTGGTTCTATGTTAAGTTTAAACAACACTAAATTCAACACCATTAAGAAAACTTTTAAATATTCCTAAAATTTAACAGAATTCGAAAAAGGGAAATCCCTGTAGTCCACTACATAACATTCCAGTTCTTCAAACAAACATAACAAAATCCAAATTGACAGTGGATTTGGGTCCATCAATAACCAACTATGAAATTCTAACATGAAAAATAAAAATAAAAAAGAAATTGAGAGCAACAGAAACAAAAAAAATATATATATTTTTAAAATCGACAAATAAATAACCAAAAAAAAAAAAAAAAGAAATTGTAGAGAGAGGAGGAAGATGATACCTGCTCAATATCACGGTCGGCATTCCCGTAGCTAACAAGATCTGCCATTCCATGTGAGAGATTCACCAAGCCACCACCTCCCTCTTCGATCCCTCACAAAACCTCCGTTCATCATATACACTACTTACCACTCTGCTTCTTTTTCCGTACGATTCCACCATCAACAATTACCACTCTCTCTCTTTCTTTTCTTCACTTAACACACAGACACAAAAATCAAAAGATAAATTAACAGTGTTTTGCAGATCTACGACACTTCTCCGAGAAACCGAAACCCTAGCACCCTCCGCTACTACTAGTCCGACAAGTGATCGAAGTCTCCGTCCGGTCAAAGTCCGTCGTCGTTCACCGGCTAGAGCGGTATTTCTCTGTCAATGGAGGTCTGTGTGAGAACCGGAGAGAATCGGAGGCAGAGTCTTCCGTGTTTAAAAATAAATAAGTAAAGTAAGTACAGAGGGAGTCAAAGACGAGAAAACAAAAAAGAAGGAAAACTGGAAAAGTAGAGCATGAAATCGCCTGAGATTGACAAGAAATATGAGTAGACATTTCCAAAGCAGCCATTTTTAATTTTATACAACAGTTATTACTGTTTCTTTTTCTTTTTCTTTTTCTTTTTCCTTTTTTTAATAAATAAATAAATTGTAAAAGGTATACATTATACAATACGGGACTGTTTGGAATTTATTCATGTCACGGGTAGAAATAGCCGCGCAACATATCTTAGTGGGATCTATTTTCTATATTTAAATGAAATTAGAAATCATACCAAATGTGTCTTTAAATCAAAGAATGGTTTTTTAAAAATTAAATAAATAAATGAATTGAATATGCACCAAACAGGGCCTAATATTCTCGAAAAGAGGTGTGATTACGTAATGTTGTACTTGGTTTTTGGTCTGAACGAAATGTTGTCTTTTCAAGGGAGGGAGGCACGTTGGGTTGGGGCTGTTATGGTAATTTCGGATTATAAAATGTAAATGACTGAAATACCCTGAATATGATGACGTGGCAGTCAATTCAAAAAAGGGTTCAAGGGAGAGCCAAATAGGGTTAGGTTAGGTTGGGTTGGGTTGAGTTGGGTCGGGTCCGAAGATTTGGTTGCATCTAAATGGGAGATTGAGTCGGGATTTTTTTATAGTCAACCGAGGAGAATGTACTAGTTTGGTGAAACACGAGTGTTTTAGATAGATATATGTGCTCATACTCAATAATTTTGGTCGCATCCAATCTAGTGATGGTCTTATTTGTTGCATCGTTTGTTCTTTTTGGGTTGTCAAGGGTTCAATGTAGTGAATGCATTACTTCTATTGTTCTTTTTAGACTTAACAGCACCAGACCTCCCTGAATTATATGTGAATTTACAAATTACCCTCTAAATATTTTTTTACAGTAAACCCCTCGAATTGTTTGAAATTTGTAAAAATGGACGGAATAGGGACAGAACCCTTTTTCCGTCCATCTTCTTGTCACATGTCTTGCACGTGTAAGAGTAAAAGTGGAAAAAAAATTAATTTATTTTTAAAAAAAAATTAAAATTAAATGTAGATTCGATCTCCACCGTCGTCTTATTCAAATGGACGGTGGAGATCCAATCTCCACTTAATCAAAATAATAATAAATTAAATTTAAAGAAAAAAAAATTTTAATTTAAAGAAACATTCCAAATCAAACCAGATAAAAAAAAAATTTTTTAAAAAAAAAAAAAACCAAAGGATTTGATCAAATCAAACCCAAATAAAAATATATATATATTAAAACTTAAAGAAACATCTCTATTTAGATCAAACCCAGATCAAAAAAAAATTAAACCAAAAACCAAACCCAAATCAAAAAAATTAAACCAAAAAACCCCAAAGTTTTCAATCACCCGTCCACCACCACCATCTTCATCAGTCAACCATCCACCATCTCCACCGTCTACCTTCACCACCACCATCTCCATCAGTCAACCATCCGCCGAGCTCAGATAACCCTTAATCAAATCACAAACCAAATCGAATTCAACCACCACAAACACAAACCATCATCATCACCAAACCATCACAAACAAAACATCATCATCACCAAACCATCACAAACCCAATCGAACTCCATCGCCAAACCTAATAGAATTCAATCAAACTCCATCACCAAACCCAATCGAATCCAACCTGATCATGTTCATGAGTGAGGGTTTAGAGAGAGAGAGATTCACGAGAGAGAGTTCCAAATCAGATCAGCAGCGGCGAGATGATGGGGTTCAATCGGGTTCTCGGCAGCGCATTAAGGGATAGGTCTCGTCGGTTCTGTTTCATGCAATAGGTGAGGGGTGAAGCTCTACTAGTGGCGAGATGGAAGGGTTGGTCTGGGCTGGTGTTTGATGATGGTGATGATTTGGTGGAGATTGATGATTGTGATGAAGATTTTGTTATGAAGATGATTCTTGGAGATTAATTTCTGGGTTTGTGTTTGATTTTATGGGTTTGGTGTTGAGAAGAAGAGATGGAAGAAAGTATAAGAAAGAATAGGGTTTGAATTTTTTTTAATATTCTTTTTTTAATTTCTATTAATGTTAATTGTTTAATTTAATAATATTTATTATTTTTAACAATCCAAAATTTCAAATTTTTTGTTATTATTATTTTAATTGTTTATTTTTTTAAAATTTTTACTAGTAGTAGTCACAAAATGATTAAAATGCCCTCATTGGCTTCACATGTGCAGCACACGTGTCAGGATCAACAGATAGAAAAAGGGTTCCATCCCTATTCCGTCCATTTTTACAAATTTCAAGCAATTCGAGGGGTTTATTGTCAAAAAAATCATTTAGGGGGCAATTTATAAATTTGCGTATAATTCAGGAGGGTCTGGTGTTATTAAGTCATCTTTTTATTCACCCATGTTAACATTCTTTTTGATACTATTCAAATGATCATGAATTAATCTTTTATTTTAATTTAAATATTGAATTATTATTTTATTTGACTGAATACAAATTAAATTTATTATTCTAATATTATAGTCGTAACATTGAATAATATGTTTTGACGCGTAAGTAAACTTTGTTGCTAGCATTTTATGACTATCTTTTGTATTATTATGTTTGATTTATAACTTTTTGTATTTAATAAATAAGTAGCTCAGCTGGTAGATGAATGAGCTTGAGACTTGGACAAATGACTTTCAATTCAGCTTGAATCCTACCAATAGCAAAAGTTTCAAAAAAATAAATGGTCTACATAAGTGGATAGATAGATACTGTCAAAAAAATAATAATAAGTAAATAGTTTTTGTTATTTAGGGCGTGTTTATTTATCATGAATGAAATGAGAGAAAATCCAGTTACTTGCTAATGAGGAAAATGGAACTTAACTACTGATTTGTAATTATTGTGTCTACTAAAATTAGTTGAGAATTAGATTATGTGGTTCACACACAGAAATTAGGAATTCATATTGGAAAGGGAACTTAATTCTCAACTCTCACCTAAGGAATTGGTTCAATTTCCTAATTATCTTTCTCATCAAACTTGATTCTCTTTCATTTTATTCCTAACTTAATTTATGATTTGTGTAGGGGATCCACATAATTTGATTCACATCTGATTTTAGTAAAAGTAGTGCTAGATGTCCCACCTAAAATCTCATATTTTCCATCTTAAAACATGTGGCAGTTGAGGTGTCACTTAATGAGTTGTTACACATTAATTGGTGAGTGGATACACGGGTAAGTAAGATAAATCACAATCAATATGTATCCACTCAACAAGTGACACATTAGCTACCACATAAGTTGGGATGAAAAATGTGAGATTTTAAGTGGAATCTCTAGCAATACTCTTTTAGTATAAGTAATCAAAAATAAGAATTGAGTTTCCTTTCACTCATTAGACTTTGTGATTATTTAACGTGCTTTTTTAGTGTGGTTTCTATGTAATTATTTATTATGATTTGAGAGTTTTTCTTTGGTAGGCACACGACTTTGAGCACACCTTTCACATTTATCCACCTTATCATTTTTTGCTATGTAAGCATTATTTGACTCAATTGCATTGCCTTTTCGAGTAAAAAGTGACGAGGTGGATAAGTGTGTTATTAGTATGTTCATAGTTGTGTGTCTACCAAAGAAAAACTCACGATTTAACTAGGTGACCTATGAACAAACTATGAATATAGCTAGTTAACCTATGAACCATGATCAATTTCCAACACCCCCCCCCCCCCCCCCCCCCCCCCCTCTTTTTTAAATTAAGAATGGATAAAGCTAATTAGACACTAGGAACACTTGATCTTGTGTGTCATACATAACTCATAATTAAATCTTAGTAGACAATGTAGGGAAAAATAAACAAATAAAAGTGTTACACGCAGCGGAAGCGATACTAAAGACGATTTAGTGACTTTTAAAATTTTTCCTTTATGAACCTTAAACCCTTTTAATCAATAAACATGCATATATATCAACAAAAGTAAATTACCTCTTGTCGCGTGATCCGATTGACTTACGTCGATGGTAATCCGCAAGACCTTCAATCCGAGCACGAACGTGGATCACCTAGGAGCGTGGTCTCCCTTTCCTTTGAATTGCAAACCTGTGAATGGACCAAACAAATACTTTCTTTTCTTTGTTAGTCACAAAACAATCAAAAGAATGTCAAAATTATTCCGGTCACTTTTGAGTTCACAATCTTATGATCGAAACTCGCGTGAACCTAGATCGATATCGTATACACAAGCTTATTGATGTTTAAGCAATTGTATACTATCAAAGAATAATTTTTCACTCCTTTTTGTCTCTCTAGAATAAAAACTCTCTTAGAATTAAGAAGAAGAAGAAAGAAAATAAAAACTCAAGCACCAATTAATTGATGTGGCCGAACCCTATAAGAACATATATATAGGTTGGCCGAATTTTTCTTCTTTTTCCTTTAGGGTTGCCGAATTCTATGTAGTATCTAATTAGGGTTGGCCGAATTTCATCATGTCACTTATATAGGGTGACTGAAATTCAACCCTAATTCTTTTTAACTTTATAGACTTCAAACCCTAATCCAACTCTTTTATTTTTATTCTTTTATTTGACTAAATAAAAAAAGACTCCTTATTTGATTAAATAAATAATACTAATTTATTTATTTACTTATCAAACAAGTCTTTTACTTTTAGGAAAGATTTGTTTCTTTAATTAAACAATTAATCAATAAATCAATTAATTCTTATTTAATTAAAACAAATGAAACAAAATAATATTTTTAGGTTAAAACCTTAACCTAGCCGCCCCACTTATATATAAGATGGGCCTAATATTATTTTCCTATTTCATTTAATCCATTGGACTTTAAATAAAAAAGCCCACATGTGAACCAGACCCATTCTTACTAAAAGAAACAAGCCCACATGTCTTTCATTAATATATTAATATAATTGAGCAGCCCATTACTTAAATAATGTGCAAATTATATTCTTAATATATTAAATGCAATTCTAGATGGACCCTTAAATTGGTCCGGTAGAATATATCAAGTGATCCATGCAAGTCCGTGTGGATTGGGGATCTTGGCGGGCCATCTAAATTTAAGCTTCAATAGACATAACCTAATCACAATCAACAAATGATTCACTTAGGTCCGATCCATTAATTTTAACTCATTCCACTAAAGAGCTAAAACTGAACTCTTAAATAAAGATAGAAAAGGAAGATGCTCCTCATTCATACCCTAGACAATCATATTGGAGATAGTGTATCCTCGTGATTAATATCAGTAATCGCCAAGAGTTCATAGACCGCCTATAACTCTCCAAGTTACCATATTTACTCATATGACCACGTTTTGAACTTGGATATTTTGACTTGTCCAGAAGCCATGTTTTCAATAGACACTATTGAAAACTCAACGTTGAGATTTAATATCCAATTACCTCAAAACATCCATATGATGATATTATACTCTCATTTAATTAAATGGAGCCACGATGTCCATATCTATAAATGAAGTCTTCTATCGATTAACAAATGAATATCACCAAACTATCGAGGATAGACTATGCGATATAATCGTACTCATTGATAACTCAAATGATATCACTTGCAACCATAAGTCCATCATTTATCTCAGGATTAAGATAGACTCTCCGATTGTCCTGATAATGAAAAGACTATTATCTATTGACGGTTCTAGATAAAGCTTTTCATTGTGATCCAGTTCAATGCACCCAGTGCACTAGATCCTTTTGCTCGAAGACACTCCGATGATTTTAGACTCATCATATCTCATTTGATCCCACTCAAATGCTAGCAAAAGAATTCTACAACTTTAACAAGATAAAGGTGCCCAACCTTTAACTTAAGTTGTGAACAATATTCAAGACTAACTAAAGAATTGTGTCTACCACATACATATCCAGATGTACGAACAATTCTTCTTTTCCCATAGTCTTTAGACCTTATGATTATTTACTTTGACAATTATAATACAAACTATAAATGCTATACGATTTGTTAAACCAGAAATCACTTTATTAATATGAAAAAGATTGTTAATTACAACATTACACTCTTGCTATTGAGCATAATCCTAACAATCTCCCACTTGCGCTATAGCAAATGTGTCATATCTCTCAAGCCCATATTCTCTAGATGCCCATCGAAACTCTTCTGAGGTAGAGCCTTTGTGAAGGGATCCGCTAGATTTTCTGCTGACGCGATTTTGGTAATCGTCACGTCACCTCTTTGAACAATCTCCCTTAAAAGATGATACTTTCTTTCAATGTGTTTACCTCTCTTGTGACTTCTTGGTTCTATCGAATTAGCCACTGCTCCACTGTTGTCACAGTAGATAGTGATCTGCTTATTCGCACTAGGAACCACTTCTAAGTCAATCAAGAATTGGCGGAGCCAAACAGCCTCTTTGGCAGCTTCGCATGCAGCAACATACTCAGCTTCCATGGTGGAATCAGCAATACAAGATTGCTTGATACTCCTCCATATAACTGCTCCTCCTCCAATAGTAAACACAGCCCCTGATGTGGATTTTCTGGAGTCAGAATCTGATTGGAAATCAGAATCTGTATACCCAACGGGAACCAAATCCCCTCCAGAGTATACAAGCATATTATCTCTCGTTCTCTTAAGATACTTGAAAATATGCTTGACTGCCGTCCAGTGATCAGGTCCAGGTTTCGATTGAAACCTGCTAACTATGCCAACAGCAAAACAAATATCTGGTCTAGTACAGAGCATTGCATACATGAGACTTCCAACTGCCGAGGCATATGGAACTCTACTCATGAATTGCTCTTCATGCTCATTCTTAGGAACTTGTTCCTTAGAAAGCTTGATTCCATGTCTGAAAGGTAACATACCTTTCTTGGAATCCTGCATGGAAAACCTAGACAAGATTTTGTCTATGTATGAAGCTTGGGATAATGCAATCGTTCTATTCTTTCTATCCCTTATTACTTGGATACCTAGAATAAAACTTGCTTCTCCTAAGTCCTTCATATCAAATTGTTTTGCTAACCATTCTTTTACTGATGTTAATACACCTACATCGTTTCCAATGAGTAGTATATCATCAACATAAAGAATCAGGAAAACCAACTTGTCGCCTTTAATCCTTTTGTATACACAAGGTTCGTCAGGATTCTGAATAAATCCAAAACCTTTGACAGCTTGATCAAACCTTATGTTCCAGGATCTGGATGCTTGCTTTAATCCATATATGGATTTCTGCAACTTGCATACCTTATCCACTTGGCCCTTTTCAATGAATCCCTCTGGTTGCATCATGTAGATGCTTTCGTCAAGACTTCCATTTAGGAAAGCTGTCTTGACGTCCATTTGCCAAATCTCTAAATCTAAAGATGCTGCAATGGATAAGAGTATCCTAATGGATTTAAGCATGGCCACAGGAGAGAAGGTTTCCTCGTAATCGATACCTTCTTTCTGTGTATACCCTTTAGCTACCAATCTAGCTTTAAAGGTTTCCACCTTTCCATCCATACCTCTTTTCCTCTTGTATACCCACTTGCACCCAATGGGTTTTATCCCTTTAGGCAAGTCTACAAGGGACCAGACTTTGTTATCGAACATAGATTCAATCTCGGATTGCATTGCCTTTTGCCAATGGCGACTATCAACATCCTCCATAGCTTCCTTGTACGTATAGGGATCATCGTCGTCCGGGAGATTCTCCACTGATTCTCCCAGACCGATGTATCTTTCGGGTTGTGTTCTAACCCTCCCACTACGACGAGGAATGGTAGGTTGTTGATCTTGTGTTGGATCGGAACTTACAATTGGGTTAGGTTGTGCAACCTCTCGTGGAATTGTATCTCCTGACATCTCATTCAGGACAATTCTACTTCTAGGCACAAAATCATTCATATAGTCCTTTTCCAGAAATTTAGCATTTGTCGAAACAAATACTTTAAGATCTGAAGGACTATAGAAATAATATCCTTTAGTTTCTTTTGGATACCCTACAAATATACATGTTTCTGAACGGGACTCCATCTTTTCTGTCTTTCCTTTTAACACATGCGCAGGACAACCAAATATCCTTAAGTGTTGTAAACTAGGCTTGCGCCCAGTCCACAACTCATGCGGTGTTTTAGGAACAGACTTAGATGGTACATCGTTTAGAATGTATATAGCAGTTTGTAAAGCATATCCCCAAAAAGAAATAGGAAGCGTTGAATAACTCAACATAGACCTAACCATATCCAAAAGAGTTCTATTTCTCCTTTCTGCTACCCCATTCTGTTGAGGTGTACCTGGTGCAGAAAACTGAGAAACTATCCCATTATCAATAAGATATTGCTGAAACTCACCAGATAGATATTCTCCACCACGATCAGATCTCAAGATTTTTATGTGTTTCTCAAGCTGATTTTCCACTTCAGCTTTGAATGCTTTGAACATGTCAAAAGCATCCGACTTATGTCTCATGAGATACACATAACCAAATCTTGAGTAATCATCCGTGAAGGTGATGAAGTACTCATATCCACCTCTAGCTTGAATGCTCATAGGTCCACATACATCAGTGTGTATCAATCCTAAACATTCAGTGGCTCTTGCACCTTTGGCAGAGAACGTCCTTTTGGTAATTTTACCTTCCAAACAAGATTCACAAGTTGGTAGATCATCAACCTTTAAGTCACTTAAAGGTCCGTCTCTTACCAATCTTTTAATCCTATTAAGGTTAATATGACCTAAGCGTAAATGCCAAAGGTAGGTTTCATCTGTTGATAATTTTACTCTTTTATGATTAGGTTCCGTTATTTCTGTGTCTAACGAGTGAGAGATATTTCTAAGCAAAAAGTATAGACCGTTTTCCAATGTACCTTGGCAAATAATTTTGTCATTCTTACTAATAATAAAAACTTTATTAAAAGTAACCGAATATCCAAATTTATTCAAACAAGAAACTGAAATTAAATTCCTCTTGAATTGAGGTACATAATAAACGTCTATTAAATCTAAATGCCTTCTAGAATCCAAATAAACTCTAATATCTCCCACTGCACTTGCAGACACTAACGTTCCGTTGCCCAAGCGCAAATTGATTTCATTCTTACTCAGCTTTCTCCTTTCTTGAAACCCCTGCAAGGAATAACAAACATGATTAGTGGCTCCTGAGTCTATGATCCAAGAATCTGTAGAATCAGCCAAAAAACATGTTTCTAGATAATTCAAATTACCTTCTTCCTTCTTGTTCTGGGACTTTGGGCAATTTCTCTTCCAATGTCCCTTTTCACCACAAAGGAAGCATTTCCCTTTGATCTTGGTTACTTTCTTGGTCTCCTTCTTGATAGGCCCAAGTTGCTTTTTCTTCTGTTGTTTCTTGACCTTTTGACGGGCCTTAACAGTAGCAACTTTACCAACCATATGAATCTCTTGACCTTTGCCTTTCACAAGGATCTTTTCAGCACTTTGAACATCTTGCATCAGGCCTTGTAAGGTGTATTCCTTTTTGTTCAAAGTGTAGTCCAATTTGAACTGATCAAAGGAATCTGACAATGAATTGACAACCATATCAATCTTTGTCTCACCATCTATCTCAGCGCCATGCAGTTCAGCAATGTTGAGATGTGCTATGACTTTCATCATGTGATCTTTCACAGCCTGTCCAGGTTTCATCCTAAGATTCATAAAAGCAGTCACTGCCTCTCTCTTAGTCGTCCTAGACTTCATAGCAAACATCTCCTCTAGAGACATCATTATATCAGCAGCGGACTCCATTCCTTCATGCTGCTGTTGCAACACGTCGGAGATAGTGGCCATAATGTAACATTTTGCCATATCATCTGAAGTCTTCCACTGCTCATACTCATCTCTACACATTATGCTAGATTCATTATTAGGAGCAGGTGGTTTAGGAGTAGTTAGAACAAACTTATGTTTTTCACTTTGCAGTAACAACCCAATTTTCCTTTTCCATGTGACATAATTATCTCCAGTTAAAGTGTTATCTTTCAGGATGTTCATAAGTGATGGGGTCATGATTTCTGAATAAAACAAAACATATATAAGTAAATAATCATGATAAAGCACTTTTAAATATTTATCTTGAATTAAATAAATAACTCAATCATAAAATTCAACGGTGATCTAACACCCATAAATGTTATGCCTCCTTTGGGAGTTCGCACCATTTACTAGTTAGACTAGGTCCCACCTAATTGTTAACATAACAACCGGCGTTTTCAATTTTAGCCTTGCAATTTTACTGACAAGAACTCTTGGGAGGATATCAATAAAATTACATTGAGTGTGTTACCAAGATATCGACCCTCAATTTTCTCTCACGAAAATCCCTCCTTGGGGAGTAGATCTCGTTTGAGTCCATTGTCTAGTCTATCCTTGTAAGGAAGTATGTTGCTAAATTCCATTCATGGACGCCCCTTGGGGGGATTACCAATAAATAATAAAGCTCAACTAACCTTGGAGGCCATAGGTGTTACCAAAACACCTTCTCCCACTCAATTATTTAAGGCGTGTGATTAAATCCCATAGAATGATTTACCGAGTTATCTAGATGCCAATTTAGATACCTAAATCATTCAATGCATGTTCATACCAAAAGAGATATATGCGTGGCACTCCTATTCTATATGTCATGTTATCATACAATAACAAATATTGTAATATTTAAGCATAAATTAAATAGCAACAATTTTGGCCCATCCTAGAAAAACAAGTAAATTACAATTTGTCAGGAATACAAGATCTTCAGGTGGCCCATCAACCATACGCTCATCCTTCGGCCTTCTCCCATGGGCGTGCGCAGCCCACAACCCCACAAAGGGGCTGCCTTGCGCAGCCCATAAGGCCACACAAGGCTGCCATGCGCAGCCCACCAAAGTTTGGGCTTGTCATGTGCAGCCCAATCCACTCCTAGGGTGCGCACGGTGCTCGTACTTGGTTCCGGTTGCTTCGTTTTGCTTCGTGTCTTCGAATCTCCAAGACCTAAATATATTACGGCAGTATATATATAATAAATACTGCAGTATTAATTTTTTTTTTTTTTTTTATTCACTGCAGTATTTTTACAAACCAAAAACTGCACATACTAAAAAAAAAAAAAAAACTGCAGTAACCCTAAAAAAATACTGCACATATATAAAAAAAATAAAACCTAGCAATCTACCAAGAAGGAATTATGGCGATAATAGACCACCCTTCTTGTTACAACTCCGAAACAAAAATTACATTGAAAATCTAGGGCCAAAATCGAGCAATAACAAACCACATAAAATATATATAAATCCATACATCACATGTAATTATATATTTGAATACCTAGAGTGCTATCACTTTCTAAACATGCATAATCACAATAAAAAGAAATAGATCCACGTATATATACGTTAATTAATTAAAAGGGTTCAACCTAGGCTCTGATACCAATTGTAGGGAAAAATAAACAAATAAAAGTGTTACACGCAGCGGAAGCGATACTAAAGACGATTTAGTGACTTTTAAAATTTTTCCTTTATGAACCTTAAACCCTTTTAATCAATAAACATGCATATATATCAACAAAAGTAAATTACCTCTTGTCGCGTGATCCGATTGACTTACGTCGATGGTAATCCGCAAGACCTTCAATCCGAGCACGAACGTGGATCACCTAGGAGCGTGGTCTCCCTTTCCTTTGAATTGCAAACCTGTGAATGGACCAAACAAATACTTTCTTTTCTTTGTTAGTCACAAAACAATCAAAAGAATGTCAAAATTATTCCGGTCACTTTTGAGTTCACAATCTTATGATCGAAACTCGCGTGAACCTAGATCGATATCGTATACACAAGCTTATTGATGTTTAAGCAATTGTATACTATCAAAGAATAATTTTTCACTCCTTTTTGTCTCTCTAGAATAAAAACTCTCTTAGAATTAAGAAGAAGAAGAAAGAAAATAAAAACTCAAGCACCAATTCATTGATGTGGCCGAACCCTATAAGAACATATATATAGGTTGGCCGAATTTTTCTTCTTTTTCCTTTAGGGTTGCCGAATTCTATGTAGTATCTAATTAGGGTTGGCCGAATTTCATCATGTCACTTATATAGGGTGACTAAAATTCAACCCTAATTCTTTTTAACTTTATAGACTTCAAACCCTAATCCAACTCTTTTATTTTTATTCTTTTATTTGACTAAATAAAAAAGACTCCTTATTTGATTAAATAAATAATACTAATTTATTTATTTACTTATCAAACAAGTCTTTTACTTTTAGGAAATATTTGTTTCTTTAATTAAACAATTAATCAATAAATCAATTAATTCTTATTTAATTAAAACAAATGAAACAAAATAATATTTTTAGGTCAAAACCTTAACCTAGCCGCCCCACTTATATATAAGATGGGCCTAATATTATTTTCCTATTTCATTTAATCCATTGGACTTTAAATAAAAAAGCCCACATGTGAACCAGACCCATTCTTACTAAAAGAAACAAGCCCACATGTCTTTCATTAATATATTAATATAATTGAGCAGCCCATTACTTAAATAATGTGCAAATTATATTCTTAATATATTAAATGCAATTCTAGATGGACCCTTAAATTGGTCCGGTAGAATATATCAAGTGATCCATGCAAGTCCGTGTGGATTGGGGATCTTGGCGGGCCATCTAAATTTAAGCTTCAATAGACATAACCTAATCACAATCAACAAATGATTCACTTAGGTCCGATCCATTAATTTTAACTCATTCCACTAAAGAGCTAAAACTGAACTCTTAAATAAAGATAGAAAAGGAAGATGCTCCTCATTCATACCCTAGACAATCATATTGGAGATAGTGTATCCTCGTGATTAATATCAGTAATCGCCAAGAGTTCATAGACCGCCTATAACTCTCCAAGTTACCATATTTACTCATATGACCACGTTTTGAACTTGGATATTTTGACTTGTCCAGAAGCCATGTTTTCAATAGACACTATTGAAAACTCAACGTTGAGATTTAATATCCAATTACCTCAAAACATCCATATGATGATATTATACTCTCATTTAATTAAATGGAGCCACGATGTCCATATCTATAAATGAAGTCCTCTATCGATTAACAAATGAATATCACCAAACTATCGAGGATAGACTATGCGATATAATCGTACTCATTGATAACTCAAATGATATCACTTGCAACCATAAGTCCATCATTTATCTCGGGATTAAGATAGACTCTCCGATTGTCCTGATAATGAAAAGACTATTATCTATTGACGGTTCTAGATAAAGCTTTTCATTGTGATCCAGTTCAATGCACCCAGTGCACTAGATCCTTTTGCTCGAAGACACTCCGATGATTTTAGACTCATCATATCTCATTTGATCCCACTCAAATGCTAGCAAAAGAATTCTACAACTTTAACAAGATAAAGGTGCCCAACCTTTAACTTAAGTTGTGAACAATATTCAAGACTAATTAAAGAATTGTGTCTACCACATACATATCCAGATGTACGAACAATTCTTCTTTTCCCATAGTCTTTAGACCTTATGATTATTTACTTTGACAATTATAATACAAACTATAAATGCTATACGATTTGTTAAACCAGAAATCACTTTATTAATATGAAAAAGATTGTTAATTACAACATTACACTCTTGCTATTGAGCATAATCCTAACAGATCTAACCTCAAGGAGTTGATAAGACATTTAGGATTAAGATCACCCACATATAGCCATCATTAATTGAAATATATGAATCTCATCGTTAAACGGATCTTAGTGAGAGATTCATATAGATCATTACCCAGTCCTATATGATCACATCATACAAGGTGCCTCCATTCTCATATCACCATATGAATGATCTAGGATAGAATCACCATACACTACAAAATAGACCGCAGTTGTAGATTAACCACAAATAAAGTACCCAACTTTATTTACTATCTACGGACTCTTTAGATTGCTCGTTTTAAATTGAATCCATCTATATATGACACCCATATACTCAATTCAAAATTACATCCGGCAATCTTGGATGTTAAGTACACATGTTATATAAAAATATATGAGACTATTTGAATGAATAAACTACTTCTTTTATTTATGTTCAATTCATATTTACAAATTACAAGCTTTAGGGCAAAAACCCAAATATAAAGTGCGGGTCACTCACTCGCACTTCACCTGCACTTTGTGCGTGTTATATATATTCCATGTCGTTTTCTAAGGCTCCACCACTTTCAAAAACCAAAAGAACAAACCGAACAACCTTTGTTTTCCCTCACTCAACTGATAGGTATTCCGTGTGCTCTACGTTTCTAATTTTCGACAACCAAGGTATGATTTTCTTGCTTTGATTTCATTCACTTGCCTCTCTAATCATGATTCCCATCCTTTTCTACAATTTCTTTTGCCCATTTAGTATAAACTTCATAGTTCAAGATTGGGCCATGAATTCATGCCCTTTTGCCATGCTTATTTTGATGATTGTGGGTTGATTTATTTGCAATGATTGTTGAAATTAGCTTTTGATTGTGTCATTTGTTTTTCTCACATAATTTCATGTTCAAATCCAAGATGTTAATCTTTTTATTGAATATCTATGATAACTGAATGATGGGTTGTTGTTTATCTATGCATGTGAACTGTTTGATGATGACTTAACTATCCAATTGCACATGCATGTTCAAACTCTGAATTTAGGGTTTATATGAGTGAATGGAATTTCTATATATGGGCTAAAGCCCAGTTTTTGTGAGTTGGTTCGATGATTTATTATGTATATGGTTGGTGTGCATTGTTTGTGATTCAGCACGCAATAGAATCTGGAAACAGGTTAAAGTACGGGTCCAGTGCGGGTCACTCACCCGCACTCTATCAGTCTGACAGCAATTTGCTGTTCTTCATTTTTCTACATGATTGCCTCATGGTTAATAGATAAGAGTGTTCCCTTAACTATTTAAATTTCTTATGCAGATGTCAGGGAGGAAGAGGCAATCTGCCAAACAAGGGAGTCAAGTTCCTGAGCAACGTACAAGGAGGGGACCTCAAGTTCCACCACCGTGTGTCAGGCACACAGATTTGAGGACCGCTTAGAGTATTTTAAGGAGCAGGATATTGTGGTTGAATGAGGCATAGCATTAGAAAAGCTAACGGACACCCTGATTCCTGAAGTTATGGAAATGAGGGGATGAGAGACTTTTGTTAGCGCCCTACCTATGTATTGTAGGTGTAGTGGAAGAATTCTATGCGGGGACGGTACTAAAGGAGTTTCAGCGAACATCGACTGTTTTAGTCCATGGGTTGCAAGTCTGAATGACGATCACTAACATCAACAAGTATTATCAGACCGAGCTCCCAGATGATCAGGAGGCGGTTGGGAGACTATGCAATGTGGTGACTTGGAATAATATGTTTGTTACACATAATGTAGAGTTCGCCAACCAGCTGGTGATCCGACCAATGGATTTCTGGGTGGCCCCTGATTACCGGATGAAGCACATAAACTTGGGATTGGAGCTGGGATTTTGGCATGTCTTCATCTTCCAGTCCCTGATCTCCAGGAAGCACCAGACGTCAGTTAACTTCAATGCGACCATGGTCCTTTACTGCATCCTTTAGAATCAATTGGTTGGCATTGGCTTCCTGATCAAGAGAGAGATACTCGAACTGGGTGGCGTCAGAGTTGACAAACAACCACTCATTTTTCCTAGCTCGATCACCGCATTTTGTAGAGAGGCAAAGGTGGATTTCAGGTTTGACTCCTTTGATAGTGGTGTGGGTCCCGATGGGAGATTTACATAGAATGATCAATTAAGAGAGCGGGACCCCTCTGGTGTCAAAGTTCGAACTGGGAGGAAGAAATCCGTGCATGGAGCAGGTACAAGTAGGCAGGCAGAGGAAATTCCAGACCCCACGGGGACTAAATAGGCCTTGTGGAGTACATGGAGTATAGTCACATGCACATACCTCCGCAGGAAACTTTTGAGGAGATCCCTTGGCAGACTTTGCTGGCGGGTTTGAGCGCTCTCAAGACTAAAGTCCTTGAGAACAAACAACAAATTGCTAATAGCAGGGCAGAGTCCAGTGGGTTCTATGCTGACATATAGGGGAATCTCACAGACATGAGGGAGGTGCTCAATCTCCCAGCTTATCCAAGGAAGAAAAAGAGGCATGCGACCTTTTCACCACCATCAAGAGGCCCAGTCATTGATCCAGAGCTCCAGGCTGCAATGGAGATATCCATGAAAGAGCATGAAGAGAGGATGAGAGTAGAGCATGACCCCAAGGGAAAGTGGGTAACCAGTGGAGCAGAGCCAGAGTTGTTAAACGAGGATTGACCATCCATTTCCTTTATGTTTTTTTTTTTTAGGTAAGTAAATAGTATCATAGAAAGAGAGAAAGAATGGACAAATACAAGGGGCATACCCCAGGAAGCAAAGCAAGAGCTAAACAAAGGCTCAAAACAAGCACAAAGGCACAAGCAAACAAGAAACAAGAGCTTGTAAAGGGCTCAAAACAAGCTCAAAGAAAAGAGCAAGCAACAATCAAGAGCAAAGCACTAAAATTAATTAGCGTTAACAATCCAATTCAAAGTAATAAGCAGGTGATCCTTTAGATTGATAAAGGAGAGCCGAGAGCGAATGGTGTCAATAATTGTGCGAACAACAACCGAACTAGACTTTTTGGTGCCTTCAAAAATTCTACAATTACACAGCCACAACAAGACAAAGCTTCTTTGTGACAATAATAGGGGTGTCCCCTCTCCAATGGGCAGAAGCCCAAGCAATAAAAGCATTCCAACCAAGGCCATTCCAAGGAGACCCACAATAATTCAGAAGTTGAGTCCAAATGGCTCTACTGAAAGAGCACTCAAAGAAAAGGTGAGCATGAGATTCAAGATGGGAGTTACAAAGAACACAAGTAGTAACAACCCTAGGGTCATATTTATGAATATGGTCACGGGTGGAGAGCCTACCTCTAACAGCCATCCAAAGGATGAAACTCATTCTCGGAATGTTTTGAGAGAACCAAACCAGCTTGAACCATGGAACAAGAAGGTGAGGGGCTTTAAGAGAAGCCAAAGCAGAAGAGGCCGAGTAAATACCATTGGAAGAAGGGAGCCACCGAATACTATCCTCTAGATTGGAGTTAGGATTGTAAGTAGGCATTCGACTTCTAATTTCAACAAGATCAATGGACATAGCAACTGGTCATCTCCAAGAATCACCAAGAACAATGGTATTAACCGTTGCGTTGATAGGGAGGCCGGAATCATAGACCACACAAGGGCTCCATTTCAAAAGGAGAGGACCATCCGGATGCCAATTGTCAAACCATAAGGAGGTACTAGAACCATTGCCAATGAAGTGCTGAATTAAAGGACAAACAATAGGCCGAAGATGGAGGAGTTTCCTACAATTCCAAGAGCATATATTAGGAGCTTTAGCCTCCCATATGTTACAACCTTTTAGGTGATAGGCTTTGATCCAAGAAGACCAGAGATTATTCGTTCCATAAATAAGAATCCAAAGATGCCTAATCATCAAGGCCTTGTTCCAAGAAGAGAGGTCCATGATTCCAAGACCACCCTCTTTCTTAGGGAGACAAATATCAGACCAAGAAATCTTAGCACCCTTGCTGTCACCATCAACCCCTTTCCACAAGAAACTTCTGAATTTCCGTTCAATAATCTTAATAATCTTCAAAATCTTGATAGGGAGACAAAGATAACCAGCCCGAAAAACTTGTAAACTTGACAAGACCGAGACAATTAGCTGTAAGTGCCTAGCATAAGAGGGACCACGGTTCAGCCAAGAAGAAAGTGTACCCAAGACTTTATCCACAAGGGAGGAGCAATCACGAAGACAAAGCTTAGTAGAGATAATTGGAATACCAAGATAACGAATGGGAAGAGAACCCACTGTATAACCAAAGAGATTAATAAGTTGCTGATTTGTAGTAGAGGATAAACCCGAAGTGAAGATGTTGCTCTTGGCATGATTAGCAAGAAGGCCTGAAAGTAAGGAGAACTCATCAAGGGCAGCCTTAAGGACATGAGCTGAAGAAGGGGAGCCATGGCAAAGCATAATTAGGTCATCAGCAAAACAAAGGTAGGAAAGCTTTATCTTATCACACTTCCAATGAAACTTGAAACTATGAGAGTTCGCAATGCGCTTGGCCAGAATTTTAGATGGAACTTCCATAGTAATAACAAAGAGGTAGGGAGACATAGGATCCCCTTGCCGAAGACCCCTTTTTTTTAGAGAAGAAACCAGCTAGCTCACCGTTTAAGGTGATAGAGAACTTGGGGGTAGTAAGGCAAGTTTTGATCCACTTAATAACCCTAGGAGGAAAGTGAAAAGCAGCGAGAGTTTCAAGTAAGAAGCCCCAGTCCACCATGTCAAAGGCCTTCATCAAATCCACTTTGAGAGCTAACCTAGGGCAGCCAATATCCGTATGATAATTCCTCATAAGTTCTCGTGCAAGAAGGATGTTGTCCCCAATGCTCCTACCAGCCACAAAAGCCGATTGAGAAGGGCTGATAATATCCGGGAGAGAAGGCTTAATCCTATTGGCAATGATCTTGGCAATGATCTTATAGAGAGTGTTGTAACAAGAGATAGGTCTAAAGTCTTTCATCATAGAAGGATTAGGGACTTTAGGGACCAAAAAAATAATCGTAGCATTGAGTTCCTTAAGAAGATGACAAGATCTAAAGAACTCTTGGATAGCATTAATCACATCTTCACCAACAATGTCCCAAGTTTTCTTGAAAAAATGAGCGTTGAAGCCATTGGGACGAAGGGCCTTGTTAGGGTGGAGAGAGAAGCAAACCTCACGAATCTCATCATTAGTGACATCTCTATCCATTAAATCAGCTTGCTCATTGGAGATTTATTTTTCTTATTAGTATTTCCATTATGTATTTGAATTTTTAGTTAGTTTTATTTAGTTTTTTGTTTTTGTTTTTTTTTTTTGTTTTTTATGGATGATGGGACCTATGTTTTGAAATTGCATTTTACATTCGATTTGGTAGAAGTGTTGTGTGTTTTGTGCTAGGTTCATGATCTTTTGGGAATCACATGACAACATGCTTGGACAATGGACCTATCTTCCTTTTAAGGGAGTTTCTACTTTTCGATTTTTTGTACTTAATTATTTTTTATATTTATTGAATGTGATTGGTGCATGTTTTGTTAATATGGTTGAGCATGGTTATACGCATAGTGATTAAAGTTTTGAGCTTATGTTTAGATCCGGTTTGGGGGTCATTGTGCCCTCCTGCGTATTTTGAGTGTTGTTATTGTCTAATCTTAAACACTTATCTCGTCATATATGTCACATGCCATAAGACTTACAGATATATTGTGATTGCGTGATGGATGCATTCATTCCCTTGGTAGACGAATTGTGGAGGTGATATTAGGCAATGTGTGTGAATTTAACTACCTATGATAGCCTAAACACACTCTTATCCATATTGTGTGCTCCAAGCCAAACTTGAGGCCAAACACGTACTCTTTCATTTTGTACCAATTCAACCATATACCATAGCTTAAACACATGCCTACCTTTGTGACTAATCATGTTAGGATGTGTAAATGTGGTGATGAAAGTAGTTAAACTCAAATGGTCAAACCAAGTGTACAAAGAAAAAATGTTGAATATGTGAGCAAACGGCTAAAAATATAAAGGTACCCAAATTTGTACCTATGAGCCATGAATTTTAAAAGAAAAGAAATGTGGACAGTTCAAAAAGAAAAGAAAAGGAGAAAAGCAAAAGATGCTCAAATTAATTGATGCTAAGTACTCACAATGTGGAGTACAACATGATTGGTGATTTTGAAATCCAAATTTCCATATTCTTTGTTTCACCTCATTAATCCCTATAACCACGCAATAACCGAATGAAAAGTCCTTTTTGATCCACAATGAGTCTAGTTCAGGAATGTTGGTTGATACACGATCTTTCACGTCCATGGCATTGTGAATCTTTCCTAGGACAGTTCTTTGCTAAAAATGTTGTGCAGAATCCATCTTTGCATAAATTGTTGTGTGGAACTTAGGATTCTATGAGGAAAGAAAGAGATAATTCATGTGAGCTTTAGTATCGAAGCAAATTATGCTCGAGGTATGGGAGCGAGTAGTACTTAATGCATGAGTGCCTTAGGTGTGGGATTCGTGTTCTTGCGACCCTCCCGTTAGTACCTCCAAACGCTCTAGATCTCATGCATATGTTTTTCTTCTCTCTATCACACTTGTATATATCATATCACTTTTTGGGCGTGCGGCATTTTTGAATTATTGCTTAGGTGTCTAGGATTTATTTCAGCTGGCGTCTTACCATTTTATAGTATGTTTGCTCGAGGACGAGCAAAGGTTTAGATTGGGGGTGTTTGATCGTGCCAAATATGTAGTATATGTAGGCCCTCATTTCCGTATCCTTTGTTCTGTTTTCGTGCGTTTTGGCATCTCTAATGGTTGTTATGTGCGTAATTGTAGGAAATAGTGCAATGATGGGTTTGGAAGCGTGTTACGGTGATTCCGACAGAAAGGTGGCAAAAGGAAATGTAGGGAAAAAATAAACAAATAAAAGTGTTACACGCAGCGGAAGCGACACTAAAGACGATTTAGTGACTTTTAAAATTTTTCCTTTATGAACCTTAAACCCTTTTAATCAATAAACATGCATATATATCAATAAAAGTAAATTACCTCTTGTCGCGTGATCCGATTGACTTACGTCGATGGTAATCCGCAAGACCTTCAATCCGAGCACGAAAGTGGATCACCTAGGAGCGTGGTCTCCCTTTCCTTTGAATTGCAAACCTGTGAATGGACCAAACAAATACTTTCTTTTCTTTGTTAGTCACAAAACAATCAAAAGAATGTCAAAATTATTCCGGTCACTTTTGAGTTCACAATCTTATGATCGAAACTCGCGTGAACCTAGATCGATATCTTATACACAAGCTTATTGATGTTTAAGCAATTGTATACTATCAAAGAATAATTTTTCACTCCTTTTTGTCTCTCTAGAATAAAAACTCTCTTAGAATTAAGAAGAAGAAGAAAGAAAATAAAAACTCAAGCACCAATTATTGATGTGGCCGAACCCTATAAGAACATATATATAGGTTGGCCGAATTTTTCTTCTTTTTCCTTTAGGGTTGCCGAATTCTATGTAGTATCTAATTAGGGTTGGCCGAATTTCATCATGTCACTTATATAGGGTGACTGAAATTCAACCCTAATTCTTTTTAACTTTATAGACTTCAAACCCTAATCCAACTCTTTTATTTTTATTCTTTTATTTGACTAAATAAAAAAAAAGACTCCTTATTTGATTAAATAAATAATACTAATTTATTTATTTACTTATCAAACAAGTCTTTTACTTTTAGGAAAGATTTGTTTCTTTAATTAAATAATTAATCAATAAATCAATTAATTCTTATTTAATTAAAACAAATGAAACAAAATAATATTTTTAGGTCAAAACCTTAACCTAGCCGCCCCACTTATATATAAGATGGGCCTAATATTATTTTCCTATTTCATTTAATCCATTGGACTTTAAATAAAAAAGCCCACATGTGAACCAGACCCATTCTTACTAAAAGAAACAAGCCCACATGTCTTTCATTAATATATTAATATAATTGAGCAGCCCATTACTTAAATAATGTGCAAATTATATTCTTAATATATTAAATGCAATTCTAGATGGACCCTTAAATTGGTCCGGTAGAATATATCAAGTGATCCATGCAAGTCCGTGTGGATTGGGGATCTTGGCGGGCCATCTAAATTTAAGCTTCAATAGACATAACCTAATCACAATCAACAAATGATTCACTTAGGTCTGATCCATTATTTTAACTCATTCCACTAAAGAGCTAAAACTGAACTCTTAAATAAAGATAGAAAAGGAAGATGCTCCTCATTCATACCCTAGACAATCATATTGGAGATAGTGTATCCTCGTGATTAATATCAGTAATCGCAAAGAGTTCATAGACCGCCTATAACTCTCCAAGTTACCATATTTACTCATATGACCACGTTTTGAACTTGGATATTTTGACTTGTCCAGAAGCCATGTTTTCAATAGACACTATTGAAAACTCAACGTTGAGATTTAATATCCAATTACCTCAAAACATCCATATGATGATATTATACTCTCATTTAATTAAATGGAGCCACGATGTCCATATCTATAAATGAAGTCCTCTATCGATTAACAAATGAATATCACCAAACTATCGAGGATAGACTATGCGATATAATCGTACTCATTGATAACTCAAATGATATCACTTGCAACCATAAGTCCATCATTTATCTCAGGATTAAGATAGACCCTCCGATTGTCCTGATAATGAAAAGACTATTATCTATTGACGGTTCTAGATAAAGCTTTTCATTGTGATCCAGTTCAATGCACCCAGTGCACTAGATCCTTTTGCTCGAAGACACTCCGATGATTTTAGACTCATCATATCTCATTTGATCCCACTCAAATGCTAGCAAAAGAATTCTACAACTTTAACAAGATAAAGGTGCCCAACCTTTAACTTAAGTTGTGAACAATATTCAAGACTAACTAAAGAATTGTGTCTACCACATACATATCCAGATGTACGAACAATTCTTCTTTTCCCATAGTCTTTAGACCTTATGATTATTTACTTTGACAATTATAATACAAACTATAAATGCTATACGATTTGTTAAACCATAAATCATTTTATTAATATGAAAAAGATTGTTAATTACAACATTACACTCTTGCTATTGAGCATAATCCTAACAGGAAAGGTAAAGGATCATCAAAAATCTTATAGTGCGGGTCCGCTTTCTTGCATTCTTCTTGGTATGTAAACTTTGTTTTTGGCATGTCAAATTTCTTTTTGGGATGCGGGAATTCTTTTTTCAACGTGAGAGTGCTTTAAGGTTGTCTAGATGCTTTTTAGTTTCCCTGGTTTCTTATTGGCTTCCGGGCGTTCTTTTTGATAGCAAACTTTCTTTTTAGCTTTCGGGCATTCTTTCTAGCATGTAGACTTTCTTTTTGGCATGCGGGAATTCTTTTTTGAAAGCGAGAGTGGTTTTGGCATGTCAACTTTCTTTTTGGCATGCGGGAATTCTTTTTTGAACGCGAGAGTCCTTTTAGGTTGTCTGGCATTCTTTTTAGTTTCCATGCTTTCTTTTTTGATTCCGGGTGTTCTTTTTGGAAAGCAAACTTTCTTTTTGGCTTCCGGTCGTTCTTTTTGGAAAGCAACTTTCTTTTGGGCTTTCGGCCGCTCTTTTTGGCATGCAAACTTTCTTTTTGGCATGTCAACTTTGTTTTGGCATGTGGGAATTCTTTTTTGAACGCAAGAGATATTTTAGGTTGTCTGGCATGCTTTTTTGTTTCCATGATCACTTTTTGGATTCTTGGCATTCTTTTTGGAAAGCAAACTTTCATTTTGATTTTCATGCGTTTTTTTTTTTTGGCATGCAAACTTTCTTTTTGGCATGTCAACTTTCTTTTTTGCATGTCAACTTTCTTTTCGGCATGAGGGAGTGCTTTTTTGAGCGCAAGAGTGTTTTTCAATTCTCTAACATGCTTTTTAGTTTCCATGCTTTCTTTTTGGCTTCTGGTCGTTCTTTTTGGAAAGTAACTTTCTTCTTGGCTTTCATGCATTCTTTTTGGCATGCAAACTTTCTTTTTGGCATGTAAACTTTCTTTTTTGCAAATCAACTTTCTTTTTGGCATGCAGGAATGCTTTTTTGAGCCCGAGAGAGCTTTTAGGTTGTTTAGCATGCTTTTTTATTTTCAAAGGTTTCTTTTTGGCTTTCGGGAGTTCTTTTTGGCATGTCAACTTTCTTTTTGGCATACGGGAATTCTTTTTTGAACGTGAGAGTTCTTTTAGGTTGTCTACCATGATTTTTAGTGTCCATGCTTTCTTTTTTGATTCCGGGCGTTCTTTTTGGAAAACAAACTTTCATTTCGGCTTTCCGACATTGTTTTTAGCTTGAAACTTTCTTTTTGGCATGTCAACTTTATTTTTTGTATGCGGGAATGCTTTTTTGAACGCGAGAGTGCTTTTTAGTTCTCTAACATGCTTTTTAGTTTCAATGCTTTCTTTTTGGCTTTTGGACATTTATTTTGGAAAGCAAACTTTCTTTTTGGCTTTCAGGCGTTCTTTTTCTCATGCAAACTTTCTTTTTGACATATCAACTTTCTTTTCAGCATGCGGGAAATCTTTTTTGAATACGAGAGTGCTTTAAGGTTGTCTAGCATGATTTTTAGTTTCCATGCTTTCTTTTTGGCTTCCGAGAGTTTTTTTTTTTAAAGCAAACTTTCTTTTTAGCTTTTGGGCGTTCTTTTTGGCATGTCAACTTTTTTTTTTAGCATGCGGGAATTCTTTTTTGAGCGCGAGAGTTCTTTTACGTTGTCTGGCATGCTTTTTAGTTTCCATGCTTTCGTTTTTGATTATGGGCGTTCTTTTTGGAAAGCAAACTTTCTTTTTTGCTTTCGGGCATTCTTTTTGGCATGTCAACTTTCTTTTAGGCATGCGGGAATGCTTTTTGCAATGCGAGAGTGCTTCAAAGTTGTCTAGCATGATTTTTAGTTTCCATGATTTCTTTTTGGCTTCCGGGCTTTTTTTGGAAAGGAAACTTTGTTTTTGGCTTTCAGACGTTCTTTTTGGCATGTAAACTTTCTTTTTGGCATGTCAAATTTTTTTTCGGCGTGCGGGAATTCTTTTTTGAACATGAGAGTGCTTTATAGCATGCTTTTTAGTTTCCATGCTTTCTTATTGGCTTTCGGGCATTCTTTTGGGAAAGCAAACTTTCTTTTTAGCTTTCGAGCATTACTTTTACCATGCAAACATTCTTTTTGTCATGCCAACTTTCTTTTTGGCATGCGGGAATCCTTTTTTGAACGCGAGAGTGCTCGTCAGCTCTCTAACATGCTTTTTAGTTTCCATGCCTTCTTTTTGGTTTTCGGGTGTTCTATTTGGCATGCAAACTTTATTTTAGGCATGCGGGAACTCTTTTTTGAATGAGAGACTGCTTTAAGGTTGTCTGGCATACTTTTTAGTTTCCATGCTATCTTATTGGCTTCCGGGCATTCTTTTTGGAAAGCAAACATTCTTTTTGGCTTTCGGGCGTTTTTTTTTTACATGTAAACTTTTTTTCTTGGCATGCGAGGATGCTTTTTGGAATGCGAGAGTGCTTTTAAGTTCTCTAACATGCTTTTTAGTTTACATGCTTTCTTATTGGCTTCCGGGCGTTCTTTTTGGAAGGCAAACATTCTTTTTGGTTTTCGGGTGTTCTTTTTGGCATGGAAACTTTCTTTTTGGCATGTCAACTTTCTTTTTGCCATGTGTGAATGCTTTTTTATACGCGAGAGTGTTTTTCAGTTCTTTAACATGCTTTTTAGTTTCCATGCTTTCTTTTCGGCTTCATAGCATTCTTTTTGGAAAGCGAACTTTCTTTTTGGCTTTCAGGAGTTCTTTTTGGCATGCAAACATTCTTTTTGGCATGTCAACTTTCTTTTTGGCATGCGGGAATGTTTTTTTTAATGCTTGAGTGCTTTTCAGTTCTCTAACAATCTTTTCTGTTTCCATGCTTTCTTTTTTGCTTCCAAGCGTTCTTTTTGGAAAGCAAATTTTCTTTTTCGCTTTCGGGCGTTCGTTTCGGTACGCAAACTTTGTTTTTGGCATGTCAATTTTCTTTTTTGCATGCTGGAATCCTTTTTTGAATGCGAGAGTGCTTTTAGGTTGTTTAGTATGCTTTTTATGTTTCCATGCTTTCTTTTTTGATTCCGGCCGTTCATTTTGGCAAGCAAACTTACTTTTTTGCTTTCGGGCATTCATTTTGGCATGCAAACTTTCTTTTTGGCATGTCAACTTTCTTTTTGGCATGCAGGAATGAATTTTTGAACGCGAGAGTGCTTTTCTGTTCTCTAACATGCTTTTTAATTTCAATGTTTTCTTTTTTGCTACAGGGCGTTCTTTTTGGAAAACAAACTTTCTTAGTGGCTTTCTTTCATTCTTCTTGGCATGCGGGAATTCATTTTTGAACGCGAGAGTGCTTTAAGGTTGTCTAGAATCCTTTTTAGTTTCACTGCTTCCTTATTGGATTCCGAGCATTCTTTTAGATAATAAACTTCCTTTTTGGCTTTCAGGCATTCTTTTCTGCATGCAAACTTTCTTTTTGGCATGTTAACTTTTTTTTTTGGCATGCGGGAATTCTTTTTTGAAAGCGAGAGTGCTTTTAGGTTGTCTAGCATGCTTTTTAGTTTATATTCTTTCTTTTTGGCTTCCGATCGTTCTTTTTGGAAAGAAACTTTCTTTTTGGCTTTCGGCCGTTCTTTATGGCATGCAAACTTACTTTTTGGCGTGTCAACTTTCTTTTTGGCTTGCGGGAATTCTTTTTTGAATGCGAGAGATATTTTAGGTTGTCTGGCATGCTTTTTTGTTTCCATGATCACTCTTTGGATTCCGGGGGTTCTTTTAGAAAAGCAAACGTTCTTTTTGGCATGCAAAATTTCCTTTTGGCATGTAAATGTTCTTTTTGGCATGTCGACTTTCTTTTTGGCATAAGAGAATGCTTTTTTGAATACAAGAGTGATTTTTAGTTCTCTAACATGCTTTTTAGTTTCTATGCTTTCTTTTTAGCTTTCGGGCATTCTTTTTGGAAAGCAAACTTTGTTTTTGGCTTCCGGGCGTTCATTTTCGAAAGCAAACATTCTTTTTGGAAGCAAACATTCTTTTTGGATTTCGGGCATTCTTTTTGGCATGCAAACTTTCTTTTTGGCATGTCAACTTTCTTTTTGGCATGCGGGAATGCTTTTTTGTATGCGAGAGTGCTTTTCAGTTCTCTAACATGCTTTTAGTTTTCATGCTTTCTTTTTTACTTCCAGGCGTTCTTTTTGGTTTCCGGGCATTCTTTTTGACATGCAAACTTTCTTTTTGGCATGTGGGAATGCTTTTTTGAACTCGAGAGCGCTTTTAAGTTCGCTAACATGCTTTTCAGTTTCATGTTTTCTTTTCGGCATCCGGGCGTTCTTTTTGGGAAGCAAACTTTATTTTTGGCTGTCGGACGTTGTTTTTGGCATGCAAACTATCTTTTTGGCTTGTCAACTTTCTTTTTACCATGTGGGAAAGCTTTTTTGAATGCGATAATGCTTTTCAGTTCTCTAACATGCTTTTTAATTTCCATGCTTTCTTTATGGCCTCTGGGAGTTCTTTTTCGAAGACAAACATTCTTTTTGGTTTTAGGGCGTTCTTTTTAGCATGTCAACTTTCGTTTTTGGCATGCGAGATTGCTTTTTTGAACGCGAGAGTGCTTTTTCAATCTGTAACATACTTTTTAGTTTCCATGCTTTCTTTTTGGCTTCCCGGCATTCTTTTTGGAAGGCAAACATTATTTTTGGTTTTCGGGCATTCTTTTTGGCATACAAACTTTCTTTTTGGCATGTCAACTTTCTTTTTGGCATGCGGGAATGCTTTTTTGTATGCGAGAGTGCTTTTTAGTTCTCTAACATGCTTTTTAGTTTCCATGGTTTCTTTTTGGCTTCCTGTCGTTCATTTTGCCTTCTGGGTGTTCTTTTTGGAAGGCAAACATTCTTTTTTGTGTCCGGGCGTTTTTTTTTGGCATGCAAACTTTTTCGAATAGGAGAGTGCTTTTCAGTTCTATAACACGGTTTTAAGTTTCCATGCTTTCATTTTGGCATTTAGGCATTCTTTTTGGAAAGCAAAATTTATTTTTGGCTTCCAGGCGTTCTTTTTTGCATGCAAACTTTCTTTATGGCATGTCAACTTTCTTTTCTGCATGCAGGAATTCCTTTTTGAATGCAAGAGTGCTTTTAGGTTGTCTACTATGCTTTTTAGTTTCCATGCTTTCTTTTTGGCTTCCAGACATTCTTTTTAGAAGGCAAACATTCTTTTTGGCTTTCTGGCATTCTTTTAGGAATGCATACACTCTTTTTTGCATTTCAACTTTCTTTTTGACATGCGGGAATGCTTTTTTGCACTCGAGAGTTCTTTTCAGTTCTTTAACATTCTTTTTAGTTTCCATTCTTTCTTTTTGACTTTCGGGCGTTCTCTTTGGAAGGCAAACATTATTTTTGGTTTTCGGGCATTCTTTTTGGCATGCAAACTTTCTTTTTGGCATGTCAACTTTCTTTTTGGCATGCGGGAATGCTTTTTTGAATGCGCGAGTGCTTTTTAGTTATATAACATGGTTTTTAGTATCCATGCTTTTATTTTGGCATTCGGGCGTTATTTTTTGAATTCAAATTTTCGTTTTTGCTTCCAGACATTCTTTTTGGCATGCGAGAATTCTTTTTTGAACTTGAGTGTGCTTTTAGGTTGTCTAGCATGCTTTTTAGTTTCCATGCTTTCTTTTTGGCTTCCGGGCGTTCTTTTTGGAAAGCAAACTTTCTTTTTGCCTTTCGGGTGTTCTTTTGGCATGCAAACGTTCTTTTTGGCATGAAAACTTTCTTTTTGGCATACGGGAATTCTTTTTTGAACGCGAGAGATCTTTTAGGTGTTCTAGCATGATTTTTAGTTTCCGTGCTTTCTTTTTGGCTTCCGGGCGTTCTTTTTGAAAAGAAAACTCTCTTTTCGACTTTCGGACATTCTTTTTGGCATGGAAACTTTCTTTTTGGCATGGAAACTTTCTTTTTGGGCATGCAGGAATTCTTTTTTGAACCCGTGAGCTCTTTTAGGTTTTCTAGCATGCTTTTTGGTTTCCATGCTTTCTTTTTGACTTCTGGGCATTCTTTTTGTAAAACAAACTTTCTTTTTGGCTTCCATGCTTTCTTTTTCGAAAGCAAACTTTCTTTTTGGATTTTGGGCGTTCGTTTTTGCATGCAAACTTTCTTTTAGGCATGTCAACTTTCTTTTTGCCATGTAGGAATTCCTTTTTGAATGCAAGAGTGCTTTTAGGTTATCTAGCATGATTTTAAGTTTCCATGCTTTCTTTTTAGCTTCCGGGCATTCTTTTTGGAAAGTAAAATTTTTTTTAGCTTTCGGGCGTTCTTTTTGGCATATAAACTTTCTTTTTGGCATGTCAACTTTCTTTTTGGCATGCAGGAATGCTTTTTTCTACGTGAGAGTGCTTTTCAGTTCTCTAACATGATTTTTAGTTTTCATGCTTTCTTTTTGGCTTCCGAGCGTTCTTTTTGGAAGGCAAACATTCTTTTTGGTTTCCGGGCGTTCTTTTTGGCATGCAAACTTTCTTTTTGGCAAGTCAAATTTCTTTTTGGCATGCTAGAATTCTTTTTTGAACGCGAGAGTGCTTTTAAGTTGTCTAACATGCTTTAGTTTCCATGCCTTCTTTTTTGCTTCTGGGCGTTCTTTTTTGAAAGTAGACTTTATTTTTGGCTTTCAGGCGTTCTTTTTGGCATGCAAACTTACTTTTTGGCATGTTAACGTTTTTTTTGGCATGCGAGGATTCTTTTTTGAACACGAAAGATCTTTTAGGTGTTCTAGCATGCGTTTTAGTTTCCATGCTTTCTTTTTCGCTTCCTGGCGTTCTTTTTGGAAAGCAAACTTTCTTTTTGGCTTTCGGACATTCGTTTTGGCATGGAAACTTTTTTTTTTGGCAAGTTAACTTTCTTTTTGGCATGTCAACTTTTTTTTGGCATGCGAGAATTCTTTTTTGAACGCGAGAGCTCTTTTAGGTTTTCTAGTATGCTTTTTGGTTTCGATGCTTTCTTTTTGGCTTCCGGGCATTCTTTTTGGAAAGCAAACTTTCTGATATGAACCTCACCAAGAATAGTGTGACCCGGAACCAACATATGGATTCAAAGGATCGTTTTCTAAATTCAAGTTTATAAAAAACAAAGAAATAAAGGACCGCGACCTGTTATTTATAAAGAGATAAGAACCAACGGTATCAAGAAGGTTGTAGACGCGACACTCAAGAAGAGAAGAAGGTGAGTGATAAGTGAGAGTTTTGAATGCCACAAGGTATAACCCTTGATAAGTTCATAGTTCAATGAAGAACCAAAGAGAAGACGTTCTCTCAAATAATTATTTCATTCAAAAGTCTTCTTAATAATACATCAATGAGTCCCTTAAATACTAAAAATATATAAACCCTCAAAAGAAAAATAAATGAAATAAAATATTCGGCAATTAATGCCTTACAATAGGGAAAATAAATGCAAACAAATTTAGGAAATAAATAAAGACTAAAACTAACAACTAGTTGATTTGCTCCTTATTTGGAAAGCTTCATTTGGTAAACAAAATCAGCCTTTCAATTGGGAAACAAATCCATTATTTATTTGGAAAATAAATAAAACAGGAAATATCCTAAAATTCGGACTCATCCAAACCCTAGCTTGTTCCTCACATGCAACAAAATAGATAGCTAAATTTGGGCCCGTTGTGATCTGTTTTGGAGGATAGAGTCTTCATAACATCTGTAGAGATCGTCATGGGCTTTCCGAAAACATATTATAATAGACAATTCGACTTCAGATGCTCTCTATAGAGGCCCACGAAGTTCAGTCCGGATTTGGTCTTCATGTGGGCCGAACTTGGACTTCTGCAACTCAGAATCAGCCCTCATTAAATACTTCTTCGATTCTCTTGGCCCTTGTAATTGGCCCAACTGGAACAAGCAATGGATCATTTGATGATGCTTCTTGATTCTCATCATTCCCCCACTCTTCAAAAGGATTCATCCTCGAATCTTCTCCATAATGTTGTTGATAGCCTGTGACAGTTCATCAATTTCCTGAAAAAGTGGAAAAAGAACACTAGGCCAAGAAGTTGACTGATTTGAAAACAAGGCCGTTTTTAACTCACTTTTTTTTTGCATAGAAGTTCACTTGCTTTCTCTCTCTTTTTATCTCAACAGCTGTGATTTCTTTTTTTGTCTCTCTTTTTTTATCATCAGCCGTGATTTCTTTTTTTGCTATTTCAATCTCTCTTTCTTTTGTCTCTCTTTCTTTTGAACTCTCACTCTCCTTTTTTA
The DNA here is from genome assembly GCA_035582765.1 of Acer negundo. NCBI lineage: Eukaryota > Viridiplantae > Streptophyta > Magnoliopsida > Sapindales > Sapindaceae > Acer > Acer negundo. The sequence goes on along the minus strand of CM069231.1, from coordinate 19,193,219 downwards.
CATCTCTCTTTTCTTTTAACCTCACTTGATCTTCATATACTTGTTTTGGGGGTTAAGGGTACAAGAGTGATTCGTTTTTTATTGAGTAAAAAGGAGTATCTATTTGTATAACCATCATAAGTTACACGCCTATCAAATTGCCATGGTTGCCCCAAAAGGATATGACTCGCATGCATAGGTACCACATCACACAAGACTTCATCTTTGTACTTCCCAATGGAAAAAGACACCAACACCTGTTTATTTACCTTGATTTCTTCACTATCAATCAACCATTGTAGCTTATACGGTTTTGGGTGCTTCAAAGTGGCCAAATTCAATTTTTCCACCATAGTAGTGCTAGCCATATTAGTACAACTCCCCCCATCAATAATCATGCTACAAACCTTATCATTAACATGGCATCGGGTGTGAAAGACATTGCCACGTTATAGCTCATCATCTTCTCTTGCAACTAAAAGCGTGAAATCAATTTTTTCTAGTGCATCGTCACACATTTTTTTTTTTAACACTCGTGTTCACTCGATTTTTGGCTTTTACCCTTTGATGAGCTCACACAAAATATATATATATATATATTTTTTAAACGAAATCTGATCAATTTTTTTTTAAATGAAACTTGATCAAACTTTTTTTTTTTGAAATAAAATCTGATCAAAATTTTTTTTCTTTTTTATGACACAGAAATAAAAGAATTTAAAAAAAAAAAAAAAGGGATAGATCAAACCTGATTTTAGAAGCCTAAGTTCATAGTTCAATGAAGAACAAAAAGAAAACGTTCTCTCAAATAATTATTTCATTCAAAAGACTTTTCTAATAATACATCAATGAGTCCCTTAAATACTAAAATAATACATCAATGAGTCCCTTAAATACTAAAAATATCTAAACCCTAGAAAGAAAGTTAAAGGAAATAAAATATTCGGCAATTAATGCCTTACAATCAGGAAAATAAATGCAAACAAATTTAGGAAATAAATAAAGACTAAAACTAACAACTAGTTGATTTACTCCTTATTTGGAAAGCTTCATTTGGGAAACAAAATCAGCCCTCAATTGGGAAACAAATCGATTATTTATTTGGAAAATAAATAAAACAGAAAATATCCAAATATTCGGACTCATCCAAACCCTAGCTTGTTCCTCACGTGCAACAAAATAGATGGCCAAAATTGGGCCTGTTGTGATTTGTTTTTAAGGATGGAGTTGTAGGGAAAAATAAACAAATAAAAGTGTTACACGCAGCGGAAGCGATACTAAAGACGATTTAGTGACTTTTAAAATTTTTTCCTTTATGAACCTTAAACCCTTTTAATCAATAAACATGCATATATATCAACAAAAGTAAATTACCTCTTGTCGCGTGATCCGATTGACTTACGTCGATGGTAATCCGCAAGACCTTCAATCCGAGCACGAACGTGGATCACCTAGGAGCGTGGTCTCCCTTTCCTTTGAATTGCAAACCTGTGAATGGACCAAACAAATACTTTCTTTTCTTTTTAAGTCACAAAACAATCAAAAGAATGTCAAAATTATTCCGGTCACTTTTGAGTTCACAATCTTATGATCGAAACTCGCGTGAACCTAGATCGATATCGTATACACAAGCTTATTGATGTTTAAGCAATTGTATACTATCAAAGAATAATTTTTCACTCCTTTTTGTCTCTCTAGAATAAAAACTCTCTTAGAATTAAGAAGAAGAAGAAAGAAAATTAAAACTGAAGCACCAATTCATTGATGTGGCCGAACCCTATAAGAACATATATATAGGTAGGCCGAATTTTTCTTCTTTTTCCTTTAGGGTTGCCGAATTCTATGTAGTATCTAATTAGGGTTGGCCAAATTTCATCATGTCACTTATATAGGGTGACTGAAATTCAACCCTAATTCTTTTTAACTTTATAGACTTCAAACCCTAATCCAACTCTTTTATTTTTATTCTTTTATTTGACTAAATAAAAAAAAAAAAAGACTCCTTATTTGATTAAATAAATAATACTAATTTATTTATTTACTTATCAAACAAGTCTTTTACTTTTAGGAAAGATTTGTTTCTTTAATTAAACAATTAATCAATAAATCAATTAATTCTTATTTAATTAAAACAAATGAAACAAAATAATATTTTTAGGTCAAAACCTTAACCTAGCCGCCCCACTTATATATAAGATGGGCCTAATATTATTTTCCTATTTCATTTAATCCATTGGACTTTAAATAAAAAAGCCCACATGTGAACCAGACCCATTCTTACTAAAAGAAACAAGCCCACATGTCTTTCATTAATATATTAATATAATTGAGCAGCCCATTACTTAAATAATGTGCAAATTATATTCTTAATATATTAAATGCAATTCTAGATGGACCCTTAAATTGGTCCGGTAGAATATATCAAGTGATCCATGCAAGTCCGTGTGGATTGGGGATCTTGGCGGGCCATCTAAATTTAAGCTTCAATAGACATAACCTAATCACAATCAACAAATGATTCACTTAGGTCCGATCCATTAATTTTAACTCATTCCACTAAAGAGCTAAAACTGAACTCTTAAATAAAGATAGAAAAGGAAGATGCTCCTCATTCATACCCTAGACAATCATATTGGAGATAGTGTATCCTCGTGATTAATATCAGTAATCGCCAAGAGTTCATAGACCGCCTATAACTCTCCAAGTTACCATATTTACTCATATGACCACGTTTTGAACTTGGATATTTTGACTTGTCCAGAAGCCATGTTTTCAATAGACACTATTGAAAACTCAACGTTGAGATTTAATATCCAATTACCTCAAAACATCCATATGATGATATTATACTCTCATTTAATTAAATGGAGCCACGATGTCCATATCTATAAATGAAGTCCTCTATCGATTAACAAATGAATATCACCAAACTATCGAGGATAGACTATGCGATATAATCGTACTCATTGATAACTCAAATGATATCACTTGCAACCATAAATCCATCATTTATCTTAGGATTAAGATAGACTCTCCGATTGTCCTGATAATGAAAAGACTATTATCTATTGACGGTTCTAGATAAAGCTTTTCATTGTGATCCAGTTCAATGCACCCAGTGCACTAGATCCTTTTGCTCGAAGACACTCCGATGATTTTAGACTCATCATATCTCATTTGATCCCACTCAAATGCTAGCAAAAGAATTCTACAACTTTAACAAGATAAAGGTGCCCAACCTTTAACTTAAGTTGTGAACAATATTCAAGACTAACTAAAGAATTGTGTCTACCACATACATATCCAGATGTACGAACAATTCTTTTTTTCCCATAGTCTTTAGACCTTATGATTATTTACTTTGACAATTATAATACAAACTATAAATGCTATACGATTTGTTAAACCAGAAATCACTTTATTAATATGAAAAAGATTGTTAATTACAACATTACACTCTTGCTATTGAGCATAATCCTAACAGGAGTCTTCATAACATCTATAGAGATCGTCATGGGCTTTCCGAAAACATATTATAATAGATGATCCGACTTCAGATGTTCTCTATAGAGGCCCACGAATTTCAGTCTAGATTTAGTCTTCATGTGGGGCGAACTTGGACTTCAGTAACTCAGAATCAGCCCTCATTAAATACTTCTTTGATCCTCTTGGCCCTTGTAATTGGCCCAACTGGAACAAGCAATGGATCATTTGATGATGCTTCTTGATTCTCATCACTTTCTTTTTGGCTTACGGGCATTCTTTTTCCAAAGCAAACTTTCTTTTTTGGATTTCGGGCGTTCTTTTTGGCATACAAACTTTCTTTTTGGCATGCGGGAATGCTTTTTTATACGCGAGAATGCTTTTCAGTTCTCTAACATGCTTTTTAGTTTTCATGCTTTCTTTTTGGCTTCCGGGTGTTCTTATTGGAAGGCAAACATTCTTTTTGGCATGCCAATTTTTTTTTTGGCATGTCAACTTTCTTTTTGGCATGTGGGAATGCTTTTTTGAACTCGAGAGTGCTTTTCTATTCTCTAACATGCTTTTTAGTTTCCATGCTTTCATTTTAAATTCCCAGCTTTCTTTTTGGAAGGCAAACATTCTTTTTGGTTTTAGGGCGTTCTTTTTGGCATGCAAACTTTCTTTTTGTCATGCCGGAATGCTTTTTTTAACATGAGAGTGTTTTTCAGTTCTCTAACATGCTTTTTAGTTTCCACGCTTTCTTTTTGGTTTCTGGGCGTTCTTTTTGGAAGGTAAACATTCTTTTTGGTTTCCGGGCATTCTTTTTGGCATTGAAACTTTCTTTTTTGCATGCGGGAATGCTTTTTTGAACGCGAGAGTGCTTTTTAGTTCTATAACATGCTTTTTAGTTTCCATGCCTACATTTTGGCGTCTGGACGTTCTTTTTGGAAAGCAAATTTTCTTTTTGGCTTACGGGCGTTCTTTTTGGCTTGCAAACTTTCTTTTTGGCATGTCAACTTTCTTTTTGGAAAGCGGGAATGCTTTTTTGAACGTGAGAGTGCTTTTCAGTTTTTTAACATGCTTTTTAGTTTCCAAGGTTTATTTTTGGCTTCCGGTCGTTCTTTTTGGGAAGCAAACTTTCTTTTTGGCATGCGGATTTCTTTTTTGAACGCGAGAGATCTCTTAGGTTGTCTAGCATACTTTTTAGTTTCTATCCTTTGTTTTTGGCTTCTAGGCGTTCTTTTTTGGAAGCAAACTTTCTTTTTGGCTTTCGAGCGTTCTTTTTGGCATGGAAACTTTCTTTTTGGAATGTCAACTTTATTTTTTGCATGCGGGAAATCTTTTTTGATAGTGAGAGCTCTTTTAGGTTGTGTAGCATGCTTTTTAGTTTCCATGTATTCTTTTTGGCTTCCGGGCATTCTTTTTGACATTTAAACTTTCTTTTTTGCATGCAGGAATGCTTTTTCGAACGTGAGAGTGCTTTTCAATTCTCTAACATGCTTTTTAGTTTGTATGCATTGTTTTTGGCTTCCGGGCGTTGTTTTTCGAAAGCAAACTTTCTTTTTGGTTTTGGCCGTTCTTTTTTGCATGCAAACTTTCTTTTTGGCATGCAGGAATGCTTTTTTGAACGCGAGAGTGATTTTCATTTCTCTAACATGCTTTTTGGTTTCCACACTTTCTTTTTGACTTCCGGGCGTTCTTTTTGGAAAGCAAACTTCCTTTTTGGCTTTTGGGCATTCTTTTTGGCATGTCAACTTTCTTTTTGAGATGTGGGAATTCTTTTTTGAACGCGAGAGATCTTTTAGGTTGTCTAGCATGCTTTGTTTTTGGCTTACGGGCATTCTTTTTGGAAAGCAATCTTTCTTTTTGGCTTTCGGGCATTCTTTTTGGCCTGCAAACTTTTTTATTTTTGCATGATAACTTTCTTTTTGGCATGCGTGAATACTTTTTTGAATGCAAGAGTGCTTTTTAGTTCTCAAACATGCTTCTTAGTTTCCATGCTTTCTTTTTGGCTTCTGGGAGTTTTGTTTGGAAAGCAAACTTTCTTTTTGGCTTTTAGCGCTCTTTCAGTTCTCTAACATGCTTTTTAGTTTCTATGCATTCGTTTTGGCTTTCGGGCATTCTTTTTCGAAAGCAAACTTTCTTTTTGGCTTTTGGGCATTCTTTTTAGCATGCAAACTTTCTTTTTGGTATGCGGGAATACTTTTTTGAACGCGAGAGTGATTTTCAGTTCTTTAACATGCTTTTTAGTTTCCACACTTTCTTTTTGGCTTTTGGGCGTTCTTTTTGGAAAGCAAACTTTCTTTTTGGTTTTGGGATATTTTTTATGGCATGCAAAACTTTCTTTTTGGCATGTCAACTTTCATTTTTGTATGCGGGAATTATTTTTTGAACGCGAGAGTGCTATTCAGTTCTCTAACATGCTTTTTAGTTTCCATGCTTTCTTTTTAGCTTTCAGGTGTTCTTTTTGGCAAGCAAACTTTGTTTTTGGCATGTCAACTTTCGTTTTGGCATGCGGGAATGCTTTTTCGAACGCGAGAGTGCTTTTCAGTTCTCTAATATGCTTTTTGGTATCCATGCTTTGGTTTTGGCTTCCGGGTGTTTTTTATTAAAGCAGACTTTCTTTTTGGCTTTCAGGCGTTCTTTTTGGCATGCAGGAATGCTTTTTTGAATGCGAGAGTGCTTTTCTGTTCTCTAACATGCTTTTTAGTTTCCATTCTTTCTTTTTGGCTTCCGGGCGTTCTTTTTGGAAAGTAAACTTTCTTTTTTGCTTTTGGGCATTCTTTTTGGCATGCAATCTTTCATTTTGGCATGCGGGAATGCTTTTTTGAACGCCAGAGTGTTTTTCAGTTGTCTAACATGCTTTTTAGTTTTTATGCTTTCTTTTTGGCTTCCGTACGTTCTTTTTGGGAGGCAAACATTCTTTTTGGTTTTTTTGCTTTCTTTTTGGCACATCAACTTTATTTTAGGCATGTGGGAATGCTTTTTTGAATGCGAGAGTGTTTTTCAGTTCTCTAACATGGTTTTAGTTTCCATGCTTTCTTTTTTGCTTCCGGGCATTCTTTTTGGAAATCAAACTTTCTTTTTGGCTTTCGGGCATTCTTTTTGTTTGGGTAAGTAAATAGTATGATAGAATGAGAGAAAGAATGTACAAATACAAGGGGCATGCCCTAGGAAGCAAAGAAGGAGCTAAACAAAGGCTCAAAACAAGCACAAACGCATGGCAAAGAAGAAATAAGAGCTCGTAAAGGGCTCAAAACAAGCTCAAAGAAAAGAGCAAGCAACAAACAAGATCAAAGCAATAAAATTAATTAGCGTTAACAATCCAATTCAAAGTAATAAGCGGGTGATCCTTTAGATTGATAGATGAGAGTCAACAGCGAATGGTGTCAATAATTGTGCGCACAACAACCGAACTAGACTTTTTGGTGCCTTCAAAAATTCTACAATTACATTCTCGCCAAATATGATAAACATCCACAACAAGACAAAGCTTCTTGGTGACAATAATAGGGGTGTCCCCTCTCCAATGGGCAGAAGCCCAAGCAATAAAAGCATTCCAACCAAGGCCATTCCAAGAAGACCCACAATAATTCAGAAGTTGAGTCCAAATGGCTCCACTGAAAGAGCACTAAAAGAAAAGGTTAGCATGAGATTCAAGATGGGAGTTACAAAGAACACAAGTAGTAACAGCCCTAGGGTCATATTTATGAATGCGGTCAGGGGTGGAGAGCTTACCTCTAACAGCCATCCAAAGTATGAAACTCATTCTTGGAATGTTTTGAGGGAACCAAACCAGCTTGAACCAAGGAACAAGAGGGTGAGGGGCTTTAAGAGAAGCCAAAGCAGAAGAGGCCGAGTAAATACCATTGGAAGAAGGGAGCCACCGAATACTATCCCGTTGATCGGAGTTAGGATTGTAAGTAGGCATTCGACTTCAAATTTCAACAAGAACAATGGACATAGCAACTGGCCATCTCTAAGAATCACCAAGAACAATGGTATTAACCACTGTGTTGATAGGGAGGCTGGAATCATAGACCACACGGGGGCTCCATTTCAAAAGGAGAGGACCATCTGGATGCCAATTGTCAAACCATAAGGAGGTACTAGAACCATTGCCAATGAAGTGCTAAATTAAAGGACGAACAATAGGCCGAAGATGGAGGAGTTTCCTCCAATTCCAAGTGCAGATATTAGGAGCTTTAGCCTCCCATATGTTACAACCTTCTAGGTGATAGGCTTTGATCCAACAAGACCAGAGATTATTAGTTCCATAAATAAGAATCAAAAGATGCTTAATCATCAAGGCCTTGTTCCAAGAAGAGAGGTCCATGATTCCAAGACTACCCTCTTTCTTAGGGAGACAAATATATGATTAAGAAATCTTAGCACACTTGTTGTCACCATCAACCCCTTTCCACAAGAAACTTTTGAATTTTCGTTCAATAATCTTCAAAATCTTGATAGGGAGACAAAGATAACTAGCCCAAAAGACTTGTAAACTTGACAAGACCGAGACAATTAGCTGTAAGCACTCGGCATAAGAGAGACCACGGTTCAGCCAAGAGGAAAGTCTAGCCAAGACTTTATCCACAAGGGAGGAGCAATCACGAAGACAAAGATTAGTAGAGATAATCGGAATACCAAGATAATGAATGGGAAGAGAACCCACCGTATAACCAAAGAGATTAATAAGTTGCTGATTTGTAGTAGAAGATAAACCCAAAGTGAAGATGTTGCTCTTGGCATGATTAGCAAGGAGGCTCGAAAGTAAGGAGATCTCATCAAAGGCAGCCTTAAGTGTTAGGATTATGCTCAATAGCAAGAGTGTAATGTTGTAATTAACAATCTTTTTCATATTAATAAAGTGATTTCTGGTTTAACAAATCGTATAGCATTTATAGTTTGTATTATAATTGTCAAAGTAAATAATCATAAGGTCTAAAGACTATGGGAAAAGAAGAATTGTTCGTACATCTGGATATGTATGTGGTAGACACAATTCTTTAGTTAGTCTTGAATATTGTTCACAACTTAAGTTAAAGGTTGGGCACCTTTATCTTGTTAAAGTTGTAGAATTCTTTTGCTAGCATTTGAGTGGGATCAAATGAGATATGATGAGTCTAAAATCATCGGAGTGTCTTCGAGCAAAAGGATCTAGTGCACTGGGTGCATTGAACTGGATCACAATGAAAAGCTTTATCTAGAACCGTCAATAGATAATAGTCTTTTCATTATCAGGACAATCGGAGAGTCTATCTTAATCCTGAGATAAATGATGGACTTATGGTTGCAAGTGATATCATTTGAGTTATCAATGAGTACGATTATATCGCATAGTCTATCCTCGATAGTTTGGTGATATTCATTTGTTAATCGATAGAGGACTTCATTTATAGATATGGACATCGTGGCTCCATTTAATTAAATGAGAGTATAATATCATCATATGGATGTTTTGAGGTAATTGGATATTAAATCTCAACGTTGAGTTTTCAATAGTGTCTATTGAAAACATGGCTTCTGGACAAGTCAAAATATCCAAGTTCAAAACGTGGTCATATGAGTAAATATGGTAACTTGGAGAGTTATAGGCGGTCTATGAACTCTTGGCGATTACTGATATTAATCACGAGGATACACTATCTCCAATATGATTGTCTAGGGTATGAATGAGGAGCATCTTCCTTTTCTATCTTTATTTAAGAGTTCAGTTTTAGCTCTTTAGTGGAATGAGTTAAAATTAATGGATCGGACCTAAGTGAATCATTTGTTGATTGTGATTAGGTTATGTCTATTGAAGCTTAAATTTAGATGGCCCGCCAAGATCCCCAATCCACACGGACTTGCATGGATCACTTGATATATTCTACCGGACCAATTTAAGGGTCCATCTAGAATTGCATTTAATATATTAAGAATATAATTTGCACATTATTTAAGTAATGGGCTGCTCAATTATATTAATGAAAGACATGTGGGCTTGTTTCTTTTAGTAAGAATGGGTCTGGTTCACATGTGGGCTTTTTTATTTAAAGTCCAATGGATTAAATGAAATAGGAAAATAATATTAGGCCCATCTTATATATAAGTGGGGCGGCTAGGTTAAGGTTTTGACCTAAAAATATTATTTTGTTTCATTTGTTTTAATTAAATAAGAATTAATTGATTTATTGATTAATTGTTTAATTAAAGAAACAAATCTTTCCTAAAAGTAAAAGACTTGTTTGATAAGTAAATAAATAAATTAGTATTATTTATTTAATCAAATAAGGAGTCTTTTTTTTATTTAGTCAAATAAAAGAATAAAAATAAAAGAGTTGGATTAGGGTTTGAAGTCTATAAAGTTAAAAAGAATTAGGGTTGAATTTTGAGTCACCCTATATAAGTGACATGATGAAATTCGGCCAACCCTAATTAGATACTACATAGAATTCGGCAACCCTAAAGGAAAAAGAAGAAAAATTCGGCCAACCTATATATATGTTCTTATAGGGTTCGGCCATATCAATGAATTGGTGCTTGAGTTTTTATTTTCTTTCTTCTTCTTCTTAATTCTAAGAGAGTTTTTATTCTAGAGAGACAAAAAGGAGTGAAAAATTATTCTTTGATAGTATACAATTGCTTAAACATCAATAAGCTTGTGTATACGATATCGATCTAGGTTCACGCGAGTTTCGATCATAAGATTGTGAACTCAAAAGTGACCGGAATAATTTTGACATTCTTTTGATTGTTTTGTGACTAACAAAGAAAAGAAAGTATTTGTTTGGTCCATTCACAGGTTTGCAATTCAAAGGAAAGGGAGACCACGCTCCTAGGTGATCCACGTTCGTGCTCGGATTGAAGGTCTTGCGGATTACCATCTACGTAAGTCAATCGGATCACATGACAAGAGGTAATTTACTTTTGTTGATATATATGCATGTTTATTGATTAAAAGGGTTTAAGGTTCATAAAGGAAAAATTTTAAAAGTCACTAAATCGTCTTTAGTATCGCTTCCGCTGCGTGTAACACTTTTATTTGTTTATTTTTCCCTACATTAAGGACATGAGCTGAAGAATGGGAGCCATGGCAAAGCATAATTAGGTCATCAGCAAAACAAAGGTGGGAAAGCTTTATCTTATCACACTTCCAATGAAACTTAAAACTATGAGAGTCCGCAATGCGCTTGGCCAAAATTTTAGATAGAACTTCCATAGCAATAACAAAGAGGTAGGGAGACATAGGATCCCCTTGCCGAAGACCTCTTTTTCTAGAGAAGAAACCAGCTAGCTCACCGTTCAAGTAAGAAGCCCCAGTCCACCATGTCAAAGGCATTCATCAAATCCACTTTGAGAGCCAACCTAGGGCAGCCAATATTCGTATGATAATTCCTTAGAAGTTCTTGTGCAAGAAGGATGTTGTCCCCAATGCTCCTACCAGCCACAAAAGCCGATTGAGAAGGGCTGATAATATCCGGGAGACAAGGCTTAATCCTATTGGCAATAATCTTGGCAATATCTTATAGAGAGTGTTGCAACAAGAGATAGGTCTAAAGTCTTTCATTATAGAAGGATTAGGGACTTTAGGGACCAAAGAAATAATCGTAGCATTGAGTTCCTTAAGAAGATGACCAGATCTAAAGAACTCTTGGATAGCATTAATCACATCTTCACCAACAATGTCCCATGTTTTCTTGAAAAAATGAGCATTGAAGCCATCAGGACCAGGGGCCTTGTAAGGGTGGAGAGAGAAGCAAACCTCACAAATCTCATCATTAGTGACATCTCTATCCATTAAATCAGCTTGATCATTGGAGATAACATTATCAATAATATTGCTCAAAGTACCAATACCATGTCTAGCGGGCATAGTGCAACCAAGAATATTCTGAAAATGACGAATAGCTTCATTCTTAACCGGAATGTCACCTTCAATCAAGGAGTCATCATCTCCAGAAATAGAGTGGATCCTGCTTCTATTCTGCCTACCATTGATAGCTTTGAAGAAGTAGGAAGAGTTACGGTCACCAGCCTTGAGCCATTGGATTCTAGATTTTTGCCTGAGGAGGTCTTCTTCAGCCTGAAGAGTCAAAGTGTAGTTGTTTATAAGCTCTTTTTCCTGAATTCTGAGGTTAGTATCAAGGGGATGCTGATCAAGAAAGAGTTGACAAGCATCTAGGGCAGCCTTAGCTTTAATCGATTTAACTGACACATCTCCCACCTTGTCATTGTTAAAGGTCTTTAGCACCTTCTTCAAAATACGGAGCTCAGAGCAAAGCTTGTATTGCATAGTGCCATGAACTTGCACCTGCCAAACGGTCTAAACCAAGGGGAGAAAGTCCTCTCTATCCGTTAGAAAATTGAAAAACTTGAAAGCGTGGTTTTTCTTATTACATGGCAACCCGAGCTTGACCACGGATAGAAATGGTCCGAAATGCTAGGAGGAAGGAACATTGCTTCTGAATGCTCAAACTTGACTAGCCATTCATTATTAACGAGAACTCTATCCAATTTCTTAGAGATGCAACCATCACCTCTCTTGTTGCACCAAGTGTGTAGAAAGCCTGAGAAACGAAGATCATCAAGCTCCAAAGCTTGAAGACAATCAACAAATTCCTCCATAGCGATGGTAATTCTGGAGCAGCCCCCAATTGACTCATCAATCCTCCTAGAAACATTAAAATCTCCAAGTACAATCCAAGGGGAACCTTGCTGGTTTGAGCACAAACTTTGCCAAAGAGCTCTTCTTGATCTGTTCTTATTAGAACCATAAACAAAGGAGATACAAAACTGATCATTAGTATCCATGATACAAGCATTACAATGAATAATCTGATCCATTTCACTAATTTTAGTGATTGTGAGAATTCTTGGATCCTAATCAACCCAAATTCTACCAAGACCATGACTATTGTAATTGTCTAACATATCCCAATCCTTAAAAACTGAATTGACAACAAGAGGCTTTTTGTTAATTTTCACCCTTGTCTCAATTAAACAAATAAGACTAAGCTTTTGATCTAGCAACATTTTCCTTACTTCTAATTGTTTAGGGGTAGCATTCAGGCCTCTAATGTTCCAACAAGTGATATTAATCATTGAGAGGTTGAGAAGGCATCACCTTAGCTTGCGAGCTATTATCTTGCCTATCTTAGCAGCCCTTTTCTTCTTCTTCTTCTTACTAGAGGAATCCATGGGGCTGGAGAGCCCTATAATTTTGACCCCATCAATATTTTTGATCTCTGAGTGCCAAAGGGAATGGTCCGGAGAGGCTGTAGTAGGAGAATCAACATCATTACATTGGTTATTGCATTGGTCAGAACAAGAATCACCATCCGCATCAAGAGCAGCAAGCTTGTTAGAGGTATCAACACCCTTTTCCTTGGAGAGACCATTACATTGGTCATGAATAGACAAGTTGGTAGGATGCAAAGAAGGCACATTTTTCACATTACAAGAGGAAATAACTTCATCGACATTCAATGAACCAATGGGAGGTTCCATATCTGCATGAGGTGAGGAAACTAAGGGTGCATCCCCTCTAGTAACTATCCTCCATTCTTGTTTGAGCTTAGGAGCAGAATTAACATCAGAGGGAGGGTGTAAGGGCTTGAGCTGAGGGCAAGTCGCAATAGAGTGGCCAAAAGACTTGCATTCTGTACAGATTTTCGGTTTCCATTGGTATTCAACCAAGATTTCCACATTTTCACTAGGTTTTGGATTTGAATTGTCACCCATAAATAGGTCAAAGGAATCCACTAGGTCACAAGAGGCATCAATTTCAATACAAACCCTAGCAAAGGAAATTCTCTTCATGGATTCGGTTAGGCTATCGGCATAAAGTGGCTTCCAACCGCACTAGCAATATGGCTCAATCCCTCTTCATTCCAGTATTCATGAGGAATGTTGAAGAGCTTGTCCCAAACCGGAATTTTGGAGTAGGAATCTTTAGAAAGAATGAGCTTAAGATGCAATTTTTTAAGGATCACCATCCTTCCAGCAAATAACCAAGGGCCGGCCTCTAACACATTAGAACAAGCTTCATCATTCGAGAACTTGAAGAAGTAAAACCCCTTATCATTAGCTAAAACTTCCAGCAAACCACGATTGCCCACTAGAGAAAATGGGAGTTTTTTCTCAATAAAATAACCCACCAAACAGTTCTTCCAAGCTTTAGAGCCATCCTTTGCAACTTCCATGGGTGGGGAGACACACTTCCTATTTCCACTTTGTAAGGGCTGGTAGAATTTTAGGTTCATAGGCTTACTTGTGGGGATATCCATAATTGGACCATTGTAAGCACCTTTCAGCACATTACTATAAGTGTTAGGATCTTTATTCACAAAAGAAGGAGTTATAGAGATACCTTTATTATGAGATACCTCCTCAAGTTGGGCCATAGGGGAGGAGTAAGAATGTTGCTGCTCCTTAGCTAATAAACCTTCAATCTCAAGAGGCAACCCAGCTCCGTTGCAAAAAGTATCGTTACTGGCTGAAATATTTTCAGTTCTCACTTCATTTCCATGGGAACGAGCCATCTTCGAAACCCTACTAGCTTCCAAGAGAGAAGGAAAACCAGCAGATGAAGATACAGAGAAGGGTGGATTTTCCATGATAGAACCGGAGAAACGAAAGAGAAAAAACAAACCAGAACATAAAATTTGAAACGGAAGTAACTCAGTGCCGAAAACCCCAAATCACAAACTTCTTGATTCCTTGTTGCATAAAACATCACGATCTTCAAACTTAATGAAGGAAACAATAACCGAATTTGACCGGAACAGGACCAAATAATCAAAATGGCGCTGAAACCCAAGTTTAAAAAACAGACCAGAATAAAAATCTTGAAACAGACGTAACTGTGTGATAACAACTTCAAATCACGAGCGTTCTTTTTGGATGGCAAGCATTCTTTTTGGTTTTCGGGCGTTCTATTTGACATGAAAACTTTATTTTTGGCATGTCAACTTTCTTTTTGGAATATGGGAATGCTTTTTAAAACGGAAGAGTGCTTTTAGGTTGTCTAGCATGCTTTTTAGTTTCCATGCTTTCTTTTTGGCTTCCGGACATTCTTTTTGGAAAGCAAACTTTATTTTATGCTTTTGGACGTTCTTTTTTGCCTGCAAACTTTCTTTTTTGCATGTCAACTTTATTTTTGGCATGCGGGAATGCTTTTTTTAATGATAGAGTGTTTTTCAGTTCTCTAACATGCTTTTTAATTTCCATGTCTTCTTTTTGGCTTCCGGGCGTTCTTTTTGGAAAGCAAACTTTATTTTTGGCTTTCTGGCATTCTTTTTTGCCAACAAAATTTCTTTTTGGCAAGTCAACTTTCTTTTGTGCACGTGGGAATGCTTTTTTGAATGCGAGATTGCTTTTCATTTCTCTAACATGCTTTTTAGTTTCCATGCTTTCTTACGGCTTCTATGCGTTCTTTTTGGAAGACAAAGATTCTTTTTGGTTTTCGGGCTTTCTTTTTGGCATGCAAGCTTTCTTTTTGGCATGTCAACTTTCTTTTTGGTATGCGGGAATGCTTTTTCGATTACGAGTGTGCTTTTCAGTTCTCTAACATGGTTATAGTTTCCATGCTTTCTTTTTGGCTTACGGGCATTCTTTTTGGATGGCATATTTCTTTTTGGTTTTCAGGTGTTCTATTTGGCATACAAACTTTCTTTTTGGCATGTCAACTATCTTTTTGGCATGCGGGAATGCTTTTTTGAATGCCAGTGTGCTTTTCAATTCTCTAACAGGTTATAGTTTCCATGCTTTCTTTTTGGCTTACGGGTGATCTTTTTGGAAAGCAAACTTTTTTTTGACATTCGGGCATCCTTTATGGCATGCAAACTTTCTTTTAGGCAGGCCAGAATCTTTTTTTAACGCCAGAGTACTTTTTCAGTACTCCAACCTGTTTTTTAGTTTCCGCGCTTTCTTTTTTGCTTCCAGGCGTTCTTTTTGGAAAGAAAACTTTCTTTTTGGCTTACGGGCATCCTTTTTGGCATGCAAACTTCCTTTTTGGCATGTAAACTTTCTTTTTGGCATGCAGGTATGCTTTTTTGAACGCGAGAGTACTTATCAGTTCTCTAACATGCTTTTTACTTAGCATACTTTTTTTTTTTGGCTTCCGTGTACATTCTTTTTTATTTTTGGACGATCTTTTTTGTATGCAAACTTTCTTTTTGGCATGTCAACTTTGTTTTTAGCAAGTGCGAATGTTTTTTTGATCGTGAGAGTGCTTTTCAGTTCTCTAACATGTTTTTTTGTTTCCATGCTTTCTTTTTAGCTTCCGGGCGTTCTTTTCGAATGGCAAACATTCTTTTCGGTTTTCAGACTTTCTATTTGGCATGCAAACTTTCTTTTTGGCATGCAGGAATACTTTTTTGAATGCAAGAGTGCTTTTCAGTTCTCTAACATGCTTTTTAGTTTCCATGCTTTCTTTTTGGCTTCCGTACGTTCTTTTTTGTTGAAAGCAAACTTTTTTTCTGGCTTTCGCGCGTTCTTTTTGTCATGCAAACTTTCTTTTTGGCATGCAGGAATACTTTTTTGAATGCGAGAGTGCTTTTTAGTTCTCTAACATGCTTTTTAGTTTCCATGCTTTCTTTTTGGCTTCCGTACGTTCTTTTTTGAAAGCAAACTTTTTTTGGCTTTCGAGCGTTCTTTTTGTCATGCAAACTTTCTTTTTGGCATGTAAACTTTCTTTTGTGCACGTGGGAATGCTTTTTTGAAAGCGAAATTGCTTTTCTTTTATCTAACACGCTTTTTAGTTTCCATGCTTTCTTTTTGGCTTATGTGCGTTCTTTTTGGAAGGCAAAGATTCTTTTTGGTTTTCGAGCTTTCTTTTTGGCATGTAAACTTTCTTTTTGGCATGCGAGTGTACTTTTCAGTTCCCTAACATGGTTACAGTTTCCATGCTTTCTTTTTAGCTTACGGGCGTTCTTTTTGGATGGCAAACATTCTTTTTGATTTTCGGGCGTTGTATTTAGCATGCAAACTTTATTTTTGACATGTCAACTTTCTTTTTGGCATGCGAGAATGTTTTTTTGAATGTGAATGTGCTTTTTAGTTCTCTAACATGGTTATAGTTTCCATGCTTTCTTTATTTCTTACGGGCGATCTCTTTGGAAAACAAACTTTCTTTTACAATTTCAGGCATCCATTTTGGCATAAAAACTTTCTTTCTGGTTGGCGAGAATTATTTTGAACGCCAGAGTGCTTTTCAGTTCTCCAACCTGCTTTTTAGTTTCCACGCTTTCTTTTTGGCTTCCAAACGTTCTTTTTGCCTTCCAGGTGTTCTTTTCGAAAAGCAAAGTTTCTTTTTGGCTTCCAGGCGTTCTTTTTGGCATGCAAACTTTCTTTTTGGCATTTCAACTTTCTTTTTGGCATTTGGGAATACTTTTTAGAATGCGAGAGTGCTTTTCAGTTCTCCAACATGCTTTTAGTTTCCAAGCTTTCTTTTTGGCTTCCGGGCGTTCTTTTTGGAAAGCAACTTTATTTTTGGCTTTCGGGCGTTCTGTTTGGAAAGCAAACTTTCTTTTTGGCTTCCAAGCGTCAATTTTGGCATGCAAACTTTCTTTTTGGCATGTCAACTTTCTTTTTTGCATGCGGGAATGCTTTTTTGCATGCGATAATGCTTTTCAGTTTTCTAACATGCTTTTTTAGTTTGCATACTTTTTTTTTTTGGCTTCTGTGTATATTCTTTTCAGTTTTCAGGCATTCTTTTTGGCATGCAAACTTTCTTTTTGGCATGCCAACTTTGTTTTTGGCAAGTGCGAATGCTTTTTTGATTGCGAGAGTGCTTTTCAGTTCCCTAACATCCTTTTTAGTTTCCATGCTTTTCTTTTGGCTTCTGGGCTTTCTTTTTGGATGGCAACCCTTCTTTTATCTTTTCGGGCATTCTAATTTAAGGGCCAACTTAGGTGTACCATCATCTTTGTGGTAATTCCTTATTTGCTCTTGGACAAGAAGAATGTTGTCACCAATTCTCCTACCTGCCACAAAAGTTGATTGGGAGGGGCTAATAATGCCAGGAAGACAACGCTTGATTCTATTAGCAGTGAACTTAGCAATGATCATGTAGAGAGTGTTGCTGCAAGAGATTGGTCTAAAATCCGTCATCTTAGAGGGATTAGGGACCTTAGGGACCAAAGTAAGAATCGTAGCATTGAGCTCTTTAAGAAGAAGGCCAGTACGGAAGAATTCTTGAACAGCATTAATAACATCATCACCAACGATGTGCCAAGTATTCTTGAAGAAATGAGCATTAAAATCATCAGGACCAGGAGCCTTATTAGGGTTGAGAGAAAAGCAAACCTCACGAATTTCATCATTTGTGACCTCTCTACTCATGAAATCAGCTTGATCAGTGGAGATGTGTTTATCAATAACATTTCTCAATGAACGAGAACCATGTCTTGAAGGCAAAGAGCAACCAATAATATTTTGGAAGTGACGAACAGCCTCATATTTTATTTGAGTATCTCCTTCAATCAAGGAACCATCCTCTCCAGTAATAGAGAGGATCTTACTTCTATTCTGTCTTCCATTGATGACTTTGAAAAAATAGGAGGTGTTACAGTCACCAGCCTTATGCCATTGAACTCTCCATTTTTTCCTCAAAAAATCCTCCTCTGTTTGAAGAGCCAGAGTGTAAGAGCTCCTTAGCTCCTTCTCTTGAATTCTAAGGCCTTCATCAAGAGGCTGCAGATCAAGAAGACTTTGGCAATCAACAAGAGCAGCCTTGGCTTCAATATATTTAACTGTCAAATCCCCCACCGAATGCTTGTTAAGGGACTTTAAAACCTTCTTTAAATTTCGGAGCTTAGAGCAAAGCTGAAATTGCATATTGCCATGAAAATTCTCCTGCCAACAACTCTCAACCAAAGGAAGAAAGTCTTCCCTTTCTGTTAGAAAATTGAAAATTTTAAAAGGGCAATTCTTTTTATTACCTTGCAAACCGAGCTTAACCAAAAAGGGGCTGTGATCCGAGATGCTAGGAGGAAGAAAAATGGCTTCAGAGTGCTCAAACTTGGCCATCCATTCCTTATTAACAAGAACTCTATCAAACTTCTTAGAGATGCAAAGATGCAGCCAATGCTTCTCTTATTACACCAAGTGTGGAGAAAACCCGAGAAACGAAGGTCATCAAGTTCAGAAACATAAAGACAGTCATTAAACTCTTCCATAGCTGAGGAAATACGAGAAGAACCCCCGATTGACTCATTCACCCTCCTAGAGACATTGAAATCGCCAAGAACCATCCAAGAGTATCTTGCTGACTAGAGCATATACTATGCCAAAGAGCTCTTCTAGAACTATCAACATTAGAACCATAAACAAATGAGATATGGAACCTATCATTACCATCAAAAATATGACCTTGGCAATGAATAATCTTATCAGTTTCAAAAATTTTAGTGATTTTGATGATCCTAGGATCCCAACCAATCCAAATTCTACCAAGATCATGACTATTGTAATTGTCAAGGATTTCCCAATCCATGAAAACAGAATTGACTACAAGAGGCCGATGGATCATACTCACTCTTGTCTCAATTAAACAAACTAGACTAAGCTTGTGGTAAAGTATCATCTTCTTAACTTCTAATTTTTTAGGGGTGGCATTCAAACCCCTAATGTTCTTACAAGCTAAATTAATCTTTAAGAGGTTGAAGAGATTTCACCTTCGCTTGCGAGCTATTATCCATTCCTTTCTTTGCAGACCGTTTCTTCTTCTTCTTCTTCTTCTTCTTCTTGTTACTAGAGGACTCTGGAATGCTAGAAAGCCCTGTGATAGGAACCCCATCAATGTTCTTAATCTTTGAGAGCCATAAGGAATGATCCGGAGAGGCTGTGGTAGGAGAGTCATCATCACTACATTCAACAACACTTTCCTTAGGGAGGACACTATTACCATTCTCATCAAGAGTAGAGAACTTGTTAGAGGTATCAATAGCACTCTCCTTAGACAGGGCATTACATTGATTCTTGATAGGCATATTGGTAGGACACAAATGAGGCTTAACTTTAGAATGACTAGCAGCAATGACTTCATCAACATTCAAAGAAGACATGGAAAGAGGAATAGGCTCAATATTCTCACTAGGTGAGGTTACAAGGGTTGCATCTCCTCTAGAAATGATCCTTGAAGATTTGGATATATGAGCTGCAGCACCACGATTAACCTTCACCCATATCTGCTTTACTTTAGAACCATGGTTCTCATCGAATCTACCTTCCACATGCTTTAGACTTGGGCAAGTTGTAGCAGAAAGATCAAACGATTTGCACTCCGGAGAAATCTTTGGTCTCCATTGGTGTTCAACCAGAATTTCAAACTCTCCCCATTATTGTGATCATCACAATTGCCCATAAGTAAATCAAAAGAATCAACTAACTTGCTAGTAGCATCAATTTCGACATAAATTCTGCAGTATGAAATTCTTTTCATTGATTCAGCACTAGCAATATAGCTTAGCCCCTCTTAAGTCCAATATTCATGAGGAATATTAAAAAACTTGACCCATACTGGAACCTTAGAATAAGAGAGGTGATGGTTGATTGTCTTCAAGTTTCGGAGCTTGATGATCTTCGTTTCTCGGGCTTTCTTCACACATGGTGCAACAAGAGAGGTGATGGTTGTATCTCTAAGAAATTGGATAGAGTTCTTGTCAATAATGAATGGTTTGTCGAGTTTGAGCATTCAGAAGCAATGTTCCTTCCTCCTAGCATTTCGGACCATTGCCCATCCGTGGTCAAGCTCGGGTTGCCAGGTAATAAGAAAAACTACCCTTTCAAGTTTTTTAATTTTCTAAAGAATAGAGAGGAGTTTCTCCCCTTGGTTAAGACCGTTTGGCAGGAGCAAGTTCATGGCACTATGCAATACAAGCTTTTCTCTAAGCTCCGTATTTTGAAGAAGGCTCTGAAGACCTTTAACAATGACAAGGTGGGAGATGTGTCAATTAAATCGATTGAAGCTAAGGCTGCCCTAGATGCTTGTCAACTCCTTCTTGATCTGCATCCCCTTGATAATAACCTCAGAATTCGGGAAAAAGAGCTTATAAACAGCTACACTTTGACTCTTCAAGCTGAAGAGGACCTCCTCAGGCAAAAATCTAGAATCCAATGGCTCAAGGCTGGTGACCATAACTCTTCCTACTTCTTCAAAGCTATCAATGGTAGGCGGAATAGAAGCAAGATCCACTCTATTTCTGGAGATGATGGCTCCTTGATTGAAGGTGACATTCCGGTTAAGAATGAAGCTATTCGTCATTTTCAGAATATTCTTGGTTGCACTATGCCCACTAGACATGGTATTGGTACTTTGAGCAATATTATTGATAATGTCATCTCCAACGATCAAGCTGATTTAATGGATAGAGATGTCACTAATGATGAGATTCGTGAGGTTTGCTTCTCTCTCCACCCTAACAAGGCCCCTGGTCCTGATGGCTTAAACGCTCATTTTTTCAAGAAAACTTGGGACATTGTTGGTGAAGATGTGATTAATGCTATCCAAGAGTTCTTTAGATCTGGTCATCTTCTTAAGGAACTCAATGCTACGATTATTTCTTTGGTCCCCTAAAGTCCCTAATCCTTCTATGATGAAAGACTTTAGACCTATCTCTTGTTGCAACACTCTCTATAAGATCATTGCCAAGATCATTGCCAATAGGATTAAGCCTTGTCTACCAGATATTATCAGCCTTTCTCAATCGGCTTTTGTGGCTGGTAGGAGCATTGGGGACAACATCCTTCTTGCACAAGAACTTATGAGGAATTATCATACGGATATTGGCTGCCCTAGGTTGGCTCTCAAAGTGGATTTGATGAAGGCCTTTGACATGGTGGACTGGGGCTTCTTACTTGAAACTCTTGCTGCTTTTCACTTTCCTCCTAGGGTTATTAAGTGGATCAAAGCTTGCCTTACTACCCCCAAGTTCTCTATCTCCTTAAACGGTGAGCTAGCTGGTTTCTTCTCCTGAAAAAGGGGTCTTCGGCAAGAGGATCCTATGTCTCCCTACCTCTTTGTTATTGCTATGGAAGATCTATCTAAAATTTTGGCCAAGCGCATTGCGGACTCTCATAGTTTCAAGTTTCATTGGAAGTGTGATAAGATAAAGCTTTCCCACATTTGTTTTGCTGATGACTTAATTATGCTTTGTCATGGCTCCCCTTCTTCAGCTCATGTCCTTAAGGCTGCCCTTAATGAGTTCTCCGTACTTTCGGGCCTCCTTGCTAATCATGCCAAGAGCAACATCTTCACTTCGGGTTTATCATCCTCTACTACAAATCAGCAACTTATTAATCTCTTTGGTTATGCAGTGCGTTCTCTTCCCATTCGTTATCTTGGTATTCCGATTATCTCTACTAAGCTTTGTCTTCGTGATTGCTCCTCCATTGTGGATAACGTCTCGGGTAGACTTTCTTGTTGGCTGAACCGTGGTCTCTTTTATGCCGGGCGCTTATAGCTAATTGTCTCGGTCTTGTCAAGTTTACAAGTCTTTTGGGCTAGTTATCTTTGTCTCCCTATCAAGATTTTGAAGATTATTGAACGAAAATTCAGAAGTTTCTTGTGGAAAGGGGTTGATGGTGATAGTAAGGGTGCTATGATTTCTTGGTCTGATATTTGTCTCCCTAAGAAAGAGGGTGGTCTTGGAATCATGGACCTCACTTCGTGGAACAAGGCCTTGATGATTAGGCATCTTTGGATTCTTATTTATGGAACGAATAATCTCTGGTCTTCTTGGATCAAAGCCTATCACCTAAAAGGTTGTAACATATGGGAGGCTAAAGCTCCTAATATCTACTCTTGGAATTGGAGAAAACTCCTCCATCTTCGACCTATTGTTCGTCCTTTAATTAAGCACTTCATTGGCAATGGTTCTAGTACCTCCTTATGGTTTGAGAATTGGCATCTGGATGGTCCTCTCCTTTTGAAATGGAGCCCCCGTGTGGTCTATGATTCCGGCCTCCCTATCAACGCAGCGGTTAATACCATTGTTCTTGGTGATTCTTAGAGATGGCCAGTTGCTATGTCCATTGATCTTGTTGAAATTAGAAGTCGAATGCCTACTTACAATCCTAACTCTGATCTAGAGGATAGTATTCGGTGGCTCCCTTCTTCCAATGGTATTTACTCTGCCTCTTCTGCTTTGGCTTATCTTAAAGCCCCTCACTCTCTTGTTCCTTGGTTCAAGCTGGTTTGGTTCCCTCAAAACATTCCGAGAATGAGTTTCATCCTTTGGATGGCTGTTAGAGGTAGGCTCTCCACCCGTGACCGCATTCATAAATATGACCCTAGGGCTGTTACTACTTGTGTTCTTTGTAACTCCCATCTCGAATCTCATGCTCACCTTTTCTTTGAGTGCTCTTTCAGTAGAGCCATTTGGACTCAACTTCTGAATTATTGTGGGTCTCCTTGGAATGGCCTTGGTTGGAATGCTTTTATTGCTTAGGCTTCTGCCCATTGGAGAGGGGACACCCCTATTATTGTTACAAAAAAGCTTTGTCTTGTTGTGGCTGTTTATCATATTTGGAGAGAGCGTAATTGTAGAATTTTTGAAGGCACCAAAAAGTCTAGTTCGGTTGTTGTTCCCACAATTATTGACACCATTCACTGTCGGCTCTCCTCTATCAATCTAAAGGATCACCCGCTTATTACTTTGAATTGGATTGTTAACGCTAATTAATTTTTTTGCTTTGCTCTTGGTTGTTGCTTGCTCTTTTCGTTGAGCTTGTTTTGAACCCTTTACGAGCTCTTGTTTCTTGTTTGCTCATGTGTTTGTGCTTGTTTTGAGCTTTTGTTTAGCTCTTGCTTTGCTTCCTGGGGTATGCCCCTTGTATTTGTACATTCTTTCTCTCTTTCTATGATACTATTTATTTACCCAAAAAAAAAAAAAAAGATTCTTTCATTAAAACAAGCCGAGAGTGCCATTTCTTTAGAATAATCATTCTTCCAGCAAAAAGCCATGGACCAGCCTCAAGAACTTTAGAGCAAGAGTCATCGTCTGGGAACTTGAAAAAATAGAACCCTTTTTCATTAGCTAGCACCTCCAAAAGACCATAATTACCCTAAATCCTCTAAGCAATATTTTTAACACGAGAGAAAGGGAGCTTCTTCTCAATCAAATAACCCACTAAGCAGATCTTCCAAGCCTTACAACCATCTTCAGCAACTTTCACAGGGGGTGCAACACACTTCCTATTACCATTGTTAATAGGCTGATAGAATTTGAGATTCATGAGCATTCGACTAGGACCACCTGTGCTTTGAGAAGAATTATTAAGCACATTGATGTAGCTAACAGGCTTGTTATCGGAGATTGGAGGATATTTTCCAGGTTGAACAATCTCAGAGGAGTCATAAGTTCCCTTCCATTGTTGATCGTTAGATAATAAACCTTCATGCTCAAGAGACAAATCAGTTCCATTACCAATAGAGTTGTTACCAGCTGAAACATCTTCAGTTTGCAGACTCAATCCAACTCCATGGGAAAGAGCCTTATTTGAAACCCTACTATTGCTCTTGTTAACAACACAAGCTTCCAAAAGAGAGGGGAAATCAGAATAGGGCGAATTCTCCATGATAGAGCTGGAGAAACCCTAGAGAAAACAAACCAGAGCCAAAACCTTGAAACGGACGTAACTAAGTGCCACGAACCTCAACTCACAACGTTCTTGATTCCTTGTTGCATAAAAAATCACGATCTTCAAACTTTATGAAAGAAAGAAAAGCAGAATTGTACTAGAAGAGGACGAAAATAGAGAAACGGTGCTGAAACCCTAATTTAAAAACAAACCAGAACAAAGAAATTGAAACAGGCGTAACTCTATGCTAACAACACCGAATCATGATATTCTTGAGTCCAGATCGCATAAAATTCCATGATCTACAACTTTGATGAAGAAAGAAAGATCAAAATCGAATCAAAAGAGGCCCAAAAAAACAAAGCGGCGCCGAAACCCTAAAACCTAATAGTGTTGCCAAGTTTCCAATGCCCTAACTTCAAATATAATTTAAAAAAAAATTCAAATTCCGTGCGTTCTTTTTGGAAGGCAAACATTCTTTTTGGTTTTCGGGCTTTCTTTTTGGCATGTAAACTTTCTTTTTGGCATGCGAGAGTGCTTTTCAGTTCTCTAACATGGTTATAGTTTCCATGCTTTCTTTTTGGCTTACGGGCGTTCTTTTTGGAAAACAAACATTTTTTTGGCTTCCAGGCATTCTTTTTGGAAAGTAAACTTCGTTTTGACATGCGGGAATGTTTTTTTGAACACGAGAGTGCTTTTAGTTCTATAATATGGTTTTTAGTTTCCATTCTTTCTTTTTGGTTTCTAAACGTTCTTTTTGGAATGCAAACACTCTTTTTGGTTTTCGGGCATTCTTTTTGGCATGCAAACTTTTTTTTTTGCCTGTCAACTTTGTTTTTGGCATGCGGGAATGCTTTTTTGAACCCGAGAGTGCTCTTCAGTTCTTTTACATGGTTTTTAGTTTTCATGCTTTCTTTTTGTCTTCCAGGCGTTCTTTTTGGAAAGCGAACTTTTTTTTTGGATTTCGAGAGTTCTTTTTGGCATGCAAACTTTCTTTTTGGCATGTTAACTTTCATTTTGGCATGCGGGAATGCTTTTTCGAATGAGAGAGTGCTTTTTAGTTCTCTAACATGCTTTTTTAGTTTGCATACTTTTTTTGTGTCATCCATGTACATTCTTTTTGGTTTTCGGGCATTCATTTTGGCATGCAAACTTTCTTTTTGGCATTCGGGAATACTTTTTAGAACGTGAGAGTGCTTTTCAGTTCTCTATCATGCTTTTTAGTTTTCAAGCTTTTTTTTGGCTTCCGGGCGTTCTTTTTGTAAAGCAACTGTATTTTTCGCTTTCGGGCATTTTTTTTAGAATGCAAACTTTCTTTTTGGCATGTCAATTTTCTTTTGTGCCTTTGGTAATGCTTTTTTGATTGCGAGATTGCTTTTCAGTTCTCTAACATGCTTTTTAGTTTCTATGCTTTCTTTTTGCCTTTCGTGCGTTCTTTTTGGAAGGCAAACATTATTTTTGGTTTTCGGGCATTTTTTTTTCGGTAAATAAATAGTATTATAGAAAAAGGAAAGAATATACAAATACAAGGGGCATACCCCAGGAAACAAAGAAACCAGAGCACAAAGGCCCAAAACAAGCTCAAAAACAAGTGCTAAACAAAAGCTTTAACTAAGCAAAAACCCAAAAGAAAGAGCAAACAAACAGCCAACAGCACAATGATCATCTAGAGGTGATATTCCAATTCATATTAATCAAAGGACAATCCTTCAAATTGATAGAACAAAGCCGGCTTGGAATAGTGTCAATAATTGTCCGAGCAACCTTAGCATTAGGCCTTCTAGAGTTCTTAAAAATACGACAATTTCGTTCTCTCCAAATAAAATAGATAGCCACCGCAAGACAAAGTTTTTTAGTCACAGTGGAAGGTGAGTTCCCTTTCCAATGAATGGAAATCCAATCAATTAAATCATTCCAGCTGAGACCAATCCAAGTGTAACCACACTTGTTCAAGAGTTGAGTCCAAATGGCTTTGCTATACAAACACTCAAAGAAAAGGTGGGCATGAGTTTTGATTTGAGAATTGCAAAGGACACATGTAGCAATAACTTGAGGATCGTAGCACTGAACACGGTCCAAGGTAGAATGCCTACCTTTAATAGCCAACCATAGGATGAAGCCCATCCTCGGAATATTATGAGGGAACCACACAATATTAAACAAGGGAACAAGAGAGTGATGGGTCCTAAAAGACTCCATAGCCGAAGCAGCAGAATAAATACCATTTGGAGAGTGCTTTTCAATTCTCTAACATGCTTTTAAGTTTCCATGCTTTTTTATTGGCTTCTGGGAGTTCTTTTAGGAAAGCAAACATTCATTTTGGCTTTCGAACGTTCTTTTCTGCATGAAAACTTTCTTTTAGGCATTTCAACATTCTTCTTGGCAAGCGGGAATCCTTTTTTGAAAGCGAGAGTGCTTTTCAGTTCTCTAATATGCTTTTTAGTTTCCATACATTCTTTTTGGCTTTTGGACACTTTTTTTGGAAAGCTAACTTTCTTTTTGGCATGTCGACTTTCTTTTTGGCATGTGGGAATGCTTTTTTGAACGCAAGAGTGCTTTTAAATTCTCTAACATGCTTTTTAGTTTCCATGCTTTCTTTTCGGCTTCCAGGTGTTATTTTTGGCATGAAAACTTTCTTTATGGCTTCCGGACATTCTTTTTGGCATGAAAACTTTCTTTTAGGCATGTCAAATTTCTTCTTGACAAGCAGGATGCTTTTTGGATTGCGAGATTGGTTTTCAATTCCCTAACATGCTTTCTTTTTGGCTTCCAGGCATTCTTTTTGGAAAGCAAACTTTCTTTTTGGCTTGTCAACTTTCTTTTTGGCATGCAGGAATGTTTTTTTGAATGCGAGAGTGCGTTTAGATTGTCTAAAATTCTTTTTAGTTTCCATGCTTTTTTTCGACTTTTGGGCGTTCTTTTAGGAAAGCAAATTTTCTTTTTGGCTTTCGGGCATTCTTATTGATATGGAAACTTTCTTTTTGGCATGTCATCTTTCTTTTTGGTATGCGGGAATGCTTTTTTGAACGTAAAAGTGCTTTTCAGTTCTCTAACATGCTTTTTAGTTTCCATGCTTTCTTTTTGGCTTCCAAGAGTTCTTTTAGGAAAACAAACTTTCTTTTTGGCTTTCGGGCGTTCTATTCGGCATCAAAACTTTCTTTTAGGCATGTCAACTTTCTTCTTGGAAATCGGGAATGATTTTTTGAACGTGAGAGTACTTTTGAGTTCTCTAACATGCTTTTTAGTTTCCATGCATTCCTTTTGGCTTCCGAGTGTTTTTTTTTTTTTTTTAAAGCAAACTTTCTTTTTGGCTTTCAGTCGTTCTTTTTGCATTGCAAACTTTTTTATTGGCATATCAATTTTCTTTTTGGCATTCGGGAATACTTTTTTGAACATGAGAGTGCTTTTCAGTTCTCTAACATGTTTTTTTGTTTCCATGCTTTCTTTTGGTTTTCAAGCGTTCTTTTTGGAAAGAAAACTTTCTTTTTGGCTTTCAAGCGTTCTTTTTGCATTTCAAACTTTCTTTTTGGCATGTCAACTTCTTTTTGGCATGTAGGAATTCTTTTTTAAACGCGAGAGTGCTTTTCAATTCTCTAACATGCTTTTTAGTTTCCATGCTTTCTTTTTGGCTTTCTGGAGTTCTTTTAGGAAAACAAACTTTCTTTTTGGCTTTAAGGCATTCTTTTCGGCATGAAAACTTTCTTTTAGGCATGTCAACTTTCTTCTTGGCAAGTGAGAATGCTTTTTTGAACACGAGAGCGCTTTTCAGTTCTCTAACATGCTTTTTAGATTCCATGCAATATTTTTGGCTTCAAGGCGTTGTTTTTGGAAAGTAAACTTTCTTTTTAGATTTCGGGCTTTCTTTTTGGCTTTCGTACGTTCTTTTTGGAAGGCAAACATTATTTTTAGTTTTCAGGCTTTCTTTTTTGCATGCAAACTTTCTTTTTGGCATGTGGGATTGCTTTTTTGAATGCTAGAGTGCTTTTTAGTTCTATAACATGCTTTTTTGTTTTCATACTTTCTTTTTGGTTTCCATGCGTTCTTTTTGGAAGGCAAACATTCTTTTTGGTTTTCGGGCGTTCTTTTTTGTATGCGTACTATCTTTTTGCATTTCAACTTTCTTTTTGGCATGCGGGAATGCTTTTTTGAACGCGAGAGTGCTTTTCAGTTCTCTAACAAGCTTTTTAATTTCCATGCTTTCTTTTTGGCTTCCGGGTGTTCTTTTTAGAAAGCAAAGTTTGAGTGCTTTTCAGTTCTCTACAAGCTTTTTAATATCCATGCTTTCTTTTTGGCTTCCGGGTGTTCTTTTTGGAAAGCAAAGTTTCTTTTTGGCTTTCGGGCTTTCTTTTTGGATGCGAACTTTCTTTCTGGCATGCGGGAATGCTTTTTTGAATGTCAGAGTGCTTTTCAATTCTATAAGATGCTTTTTAGTTTCCGTGCTTTCTTTTTGGCTTCCGGGTGTTCTTTTTGGCTTTCGGGCGTACTTTTTACTATGCAAACTTTCTTTTTTGCATGTCAACTTTCTTTTTGGTATGTGGGAATGCTTTTTTGAACGCGAGAGTACTTTTCAGTTCTCTCACATGCTTTTTAGTTTCCTTGCTTTCTTTTTGGCTTCTTGGAGTTCTTTTTGGAAAGCAAACTTTCTTTTTGACTTTCGGGCATTCTTTTTGGCATGAAAACTTTCTTTTTGGTATGCGAGAATGCTTTTTTGAACACGAGAGTGATTTTCATTTCTCTAACATGCTTTTTAGTTTCCATGCTTTATTTTTGGCTTCCATGCGTTCTTTCTGGAAAGCAAACTTTCTTTTTGGCTTCCGATCGTTGTTTTTGGAAAGCAAACTTTCTTTTTAGCTTTTGGGCGTTCATTTTAGTATGCAAACTTTCTTTTTGGCATGTCAAATTTCTTTTTGGCATGCGGGAATGCCTTTTTGAACGCAAGAGTGCTTTTTAGTTCTCTAACATGCTTTTTAGTTTCCATGCTTTCTTTTTGGCTTCCGGGCGTTCTTTTTGAAAATCAAACTTCCTTTTTGGCTTTTGGCTTTTGGCTTTCGGGCATTCTTTTTGG
Organism: Acer negundo; assembly: GCA_035582765.1. Lineage (NCBI taxonomy): Eukaryota > Viridiplantae > Streptophyta > Magnoliopsida > Sapindales > Sapindaceae > Acer > Acer negundo. Next base: position 19,164,145 of record CM069231.1, on the reverse strand, counting down.
CATCCAAACTTTCTTTTAGCATGTCAACTTTCTTTTTAGTATGCGGGAATGCTTTTTTGAACGCGAGAGTGATTTTTAGTTTCCATGCTTTCTTTTTGGCTTTCTGGCATTCTTTTTGGAAATCAAACTTTGTTTTTGGCTTTCGAGCGTTCTTTTTGTCATGCAAACTTTCTTTTTGGCATGTCAACTTTTTTTCTTAGCCTGCGGGAATGCTTTTTGAACGTGAGAGTGTTTTTCAGTTCTCTACCATGCTTTTTAGTTTCCATTCTTTATTTTTGGCTTGCGAGCATTCTTTTAGGAAAGAAAACTTTCTTTTTGGCTTTCGCGTGTTCTTTTTGGCATGCAAACTTTCTTTTAGGCATGTCAACTTTCTTCTTTGCAAGCTTGAATGCTTTTTTGAATGCAAGAGTGCTTTTCAGTTCTCTAACATGCTTTTTAGTTTCCATGCATTCTTTTTTGCTTCCGGGCGTTCTTTTTGGAAAACAAATTTCTTTTTAACTTTCGGGTGTTCTTTTTGCACTGTAAACTTTCTTTTGGCATGTCAACTTTATTTTTGATATGTGGGAATGCTTTTTTGAACGCGAGAGTGCTTTTCAGTTCTCTAATCTTATTTTTAGTTTCCTTGTTTTCTTTTTGGCTTCTGTGCGTTCTTTTAGGACAGCAAACTTTCTTTTGGCTTTTGGGCGTTCTTTTTGGCATGTAAACTTTCTTTTTGGCATTTTAACTTTCTTTATCATATGCGGGAATTCTTTTTTGAACGCTAGAGTGCTTTTCAGTTCTCAAACATGCTTTTTAGTTTCCATGCTTTCTTTTTGGCATCCAGGAGTTCTTTTAGGAAAATAAACTTTCTTTTTGGCTTTCAGGCGTTCTTTTCGGCATCAAAGCTTTCTTTTAGGCATGTCAACTTTCTTCTTGGAAAGCGGGAATTATTTTTTGAACGCGAGAGTACTTTTGAGTTCTCTAAGATGTTTTTTAGTTTCCATGCATTCTTTTTGGCTTCCGAGTGTTTTTTTTTTTTTTTTTTTTTTTTTTAAGTAAACTTTCTTTTCGGCTTTCGGGCGTTCTTTTTGCATTGCAAACATTTTTGTTGGCATATCAATTTTCTTTTTGGCATTCAGGAATGTTTTTTTGAACGTGAGAATGCTTTTTAGTTCTCTAACATGCTTTTTTGTTTCCATGCTTTCTTTTGGTTTTCATGCGTTCTTTTTGGAAAGAAAACTTTCTTTTTGGCTTTCAGGCGTTCTTTTTGCATTTCAAACTTTCTTTTTGGCACGCGGGAATTCTTTTTTGAATGCGAGAGTGCTTTTCAATTCTCTAACATGCTTTTTAGTTTCCATGCTTTCTTTTTGGCTTTTTGGCATTCTTTTCGGCATGAAAACTATCTTTTAGGCATGTCAACTTTCTTCTTGGCAAATGAGAATGCTTTTTTGAACACGACAGCGTTTTTCAGTTCTCTAACATGCTTTTTAGATTCCCTGCAAACTTTTTGGCTTCCGTGCGTTGTTTTTGGAAAGTAAACTTTCATTTTAGATTTCGGGCTTTCTTTTTGCTTTGCAAACTTTCTTTTAGGCATGTCAACTTTCTTTTTGGCATGTGGGAATGTTTTTTTGAATGCGACAGTGCTTTTCAATTCTCTAACATGCTTTTAAGTTTCCATGTTTTTTTGTTGGCTTCCAGGTGTTTTTTAGGAAAGCAAACATTCTTTTTGGCTTTCGGGCGTTCTTTTTGGCATGAAAACTTTCTTTTAGGCATGTCAACAGTCTTCTTGGCAAGCTGGAATTCTTTTTTGAAAGCGAGAGTGCTTTTAAGTTCTTTAACATGCTTTTTAATTTCTATACATTATTTTTGGCTTATGGGTGTTATTTTTGGAAAGCTAACTTTCTTTTTGGCTTTCGGGCTATCTTTTTGGCATATGGACTTTCTTTTTTGGCATATGGGAATGCTTGTTTGAATGCAAGAGTGCTTTGCAATTCTCTAACATGCTTTTTAGTTTCTACGCTTTCTTTTCGGCTTCCCGGTGTTATTTTTGGAATGCATACATTCTTTTTGGCTTTCGGACGTTCTTTTTGGCATGCAAACTTTCTTTTTGGCATGTCATCTCTCTTTTTTATATGCGGGATTGCTTTTTTGAACTTGAGAGTGCTTTTCAGTTCTCTAACTTGCTTTTTAGTTTCCATGCTTTCTTTTTGGCTTTCGAGAGTTCTTTTTGAAAATCAAACTTTCTTTTTGGCTTTCGGGCGTTGTTTTCGGCTTGAAAACTTTCTTTTAGGCATGTCAACTTTCTTCTTGGCAAGCGGGAATGCTTTTCTGAACGTGAAAGTGCTTTTCAGTTCTCTAACATGCTTTTTAGTTTCCATGCATTCTTTTTGGCTTGCGGGCGATGTTTTTGGAAGGCAAACTTTCTTTTTGCTTTCGGGCTTTCTTTTTGCATTGCAAACTTTCTTTATGGTATACGGGAATGCTTTTTTGAACGTTAGAGTGCTTTTCAGTTCTCTAACATGCTTTTTAGTTTTCATTCTTTCTTTTAGACTTCCCGGAGTTCTTTTAGGAAAGCAAACTTTCTTTTTGGCTTTTGGGCATTCTTTTTGGCATAGAATCTTTTTTTTAGGCATGTCAACTTTCTTCTTGGGAAGCGTAAATGCTTTTTTAAATCCGAGAGTGCTTTTCAGTTCTCTAACATGCTTTTTAGTTTCCGGGCATTCTTTTTGGTTTCCGGGCATTCTTTTTGGTTTCCGGGCATTCTTTTTGGTTTCCGGGCATTCTTTTTGGTTTCCGGGCATTCTTTTTGGAAAGTAAATTTCTTTTTGACTTTCGGGTGTTTTTTTTTTGCATTGCAAACTTTCTTTTTGGCATGCGACCTTTATTTTTGGCTTGTGGGAATGCTTTTTTGAATGCAAGGGTCCTTTTCAATTCTCTAATATGTTTTTTAGTTTCCATGTTTTCTTATTGGCTTCCTGGCGTTATTTTAGGAAAGCAATATTTCTTTTGGCTTTCAGACGTTCTTTTTGTCATTTTAACTTTCCTTTTGGTATGCCGGAATGCTCTTTTGATCGCGAAAGTGATTTTTAGTTCTCTAACATGATTTTTAGTTTTCATGCTTTCTTTTTGGCATCTGGGCGTTCTTTTACGAAAGCAAACTTTTTTTTGGCTCTCGGGCGTTCTTTTTGGCATGAAAACTTTCTTTTAGGCATGTCAACTTTCTTCTTGACAACCAGGAATGCTTTTTTGATCACGAGAGTGCTTTTCAATTCCCTAGCATGCTTTTTAGTTTCCATGCTTTCTTTTTGGCTTCCGGGCATTCTTTTTGAAAAGCAAACTTCCTTTTTGGCTTGTCAACTTTCTTTTTGGCATGCGGGAATGTTTTTTTTTGAATGCGAGAGTGCTTTTAGGTTGTCTAAAATTCTTTTTAGTTTCCATGCTTTTTTTCTGCTTTCAGGCGTTCTTTTGGGAAAGCAAACTTTCTTTTTGGCTTTCGGGCATTCTTAATGATATGGAAACTTTCTTTTTGGCATGTCATCTTTCTTTTCCGTATGCGGGAATGCTTTGTTGAACGCGAAAGTGCTTTTCAGTTCTCTAACATACTTTTTAGTTTCCATACTTTCTTTTTAGCTTCCAGGAGTTCTTTTAGGAAAGCAAACTTTCTTTTTGGCTTTCAGGCGTTCTTTTCTGCATAAAAACTTTCTTTTAGGCATGTCAACTTTCTTCTTGGAAAGCGGGAATGATTTTTGGAACGCGAGAGTGCTTTTGAGTTCTCTGACATGCTTTTTAGTTTCCATGCATTCTTTTTGGCATCCGGGTGTTTTTTTTTTTTAAAGCAAACTTTCTTTTTGGCTTTCAGTCGTTCTTTTTGCATTACAAACTTTTTTTTTAGCATATCAATTTTCTTTTTGGCATTCGGGAATGCTTTTTTGAACATGAGAGTGCATTTCAGTTCTCTAACATGCTTTTCTGTTTCCATGCTTTCTTTTGGTTTTCAAGCATTCTTTTTGGAAAGAAAACTTTCTTTTTGGCTTTCGGGCGTTCTTTTAGCATTTCAAACTTTCTTTTTGGCATGTCAACTTTCTTTTTGGCATGTGGGAATTCTTTTTTGAACGCGAGAGTGCTTTTCAATTCTCTAACATTCTTTTTATTTTCCATGCTTTCTTTTTGGCTTTTGGGAGTTCTTTTAGGAAAGTAAACTTTCTTTTTGGCTTTCGGGCGTTCTTTTTGGAATGCAAACTTTCTTTTTGTCATTTTAACTTTCCTTTTGGTATGCAGGAATTCTCTTTTGAATGCGAGAGTGATTTTCAGTTCTCTAACATGCTTTTTAGTTTCCATGCATTCTTTTTCGCTTCCGAACATTCTTTTTTGAAAACAAATTTCTATTTGACTTTCAGGTGTTCTTTTTGCATTGTAGACTTTCTTTTTGGCATGCGAACTTTATTTTTGGCTTGTGGGAATGCTTTTTTGAACGCAAGGGTGCTTTTCAGTTCTCTAATATGCTTTTTAGTTTCCATGTTTTCTTTTTGGCTTCCTGGCGTTATTTTAGGAAAGCAATCTTTCTTTTGGTTTTCAAGCGTTCTTTTTGGCATGCCAACTTTCTTTTTGTCATTTTAACTTTCCTTTTGTTATGCGGGAATGCTCTTTTGAACGCGAGAGTGTTTTTCAGTTCTCTAACATGTTTTTTAGTTTTCATGCTTTCTTTTTGTCATCCGGGCGTTCATTTAGGAAAGCAAACTTTCTTTATGGCTTTCGGGCGTTCTTTTTTGCATGAAAACTTTCTTTTAGGCATGTCAATTTTCTTCTTGACAAGCAGGAATGCTTTTTAAATCGCGAGAGTGCTTTTCAATTCCCTAATATGCTTTTTAGTTTCCATGTCTTCTTTTTGGCTTTCGAGAGTTCTTTTTGGAAAACAAACTTTCTTTTTGGCTTTCGGGCATTGTTTTCGGCGTGAAAACTTTCTTTTAGGCATGTCAACTTTCTTCTTGGCAAGTGGGAATGCTTTTTTGAAGGCGAGAGTACTTTTCAGTTCTCTAACATGCTTTTTAGTTTCCATGCATTCTTTTTCGCTTGCGGGAGTTGTTTTTGGAAGACAAACTTTCTTTTTGGCTTTCAGGCTTTCTTTTTGCATTGCAAACTTTCTTTATGGTATGCGGGAATGCTTTTTTGAACATTAGAGTGCTTTTCAGTTCTCTAATATGCTTTTTAGTTTCCATTCTTTCTTTTAGGCTTCCTGAAGTTCTTTTAGGAAAGCAAACTTTCTTTTTGGCTTTCGGACGTTTTTTTAGGCATGGAAACTTTCTTTTAGGCATGTCAACTTTCTTCTTGGCAAGCGTGAATGCTTTTTTGAACGCGAGAGTGCTTTTCAGTTCTCTAACATGCTTTTTAGTTTCCATGCATTCTTTTTGGCTTCCGGGCATTCTTTTTGGAAAGCAAATTTCTTTTTGACTTTCGAGTGTTCTTTTTGCATTGCAAACTTTCTTTTTGGCATGCGAACTTTATTTTTGGCTTGTGGGAATACTTTTTTGAACGCAAGGGTGCTTTTCAGTTCTCTAATATGCTTTTTAGTTTCCATATTTTCTTTTTGGCTTCCTGGCGTTATTTTAGGAAAGCAATCTTTCTTTTAGCTTTCGGCCGTTCTTTTTGTCATTTTAACTTTCCTTTTGGTATGCGGGAATGTTCTTTTGAACGCGAGAGTGCTTTTCAGTTCTCTAACATGTTTTTTAGTTTTCCAAAAAAGAACACCCGCTTTTCTAAAAAGCTTGTCCGAAAGTAAAAAAGCACACCCATGAATTAAAAAGAACATTTGTTTTTCCCAAAAGCATGTCCGAAATATAAAAAGCACACCCGTGAACTAAAAAGAGCACCCATGTTTCCAAAAACCATGTACAGAATACAAAAAGCATAACCAGGAACTAAAAAGAACTCTAGTTTTTCCAAAAGGCATGTCTGAAATACAAAAAGTATACCCAGGAACTAAAAAGAACACCCGTTTTTCCAAAAGCATGTCCGAAAGACAAAAAGCACACCTAGGAACACCCGCTTTTCTAAAAAGCATATTCGAAAGTCAAAAATCACACCCATGAACTAAAACGAAGACTCGCTTTTCCAAAAAACATGTCCGAAGTATAAAAAGCACACCAAATAACTAAAAAGAGCACCCACGTTTCCAAAAAGCATGTCCGAAATACAAAAAGCACACCTAGGAACTAAAAACAACACCCACTTTTTCGAAAAGCATGTCTGAAATACAAAAAGCACACCCATGAACTAAAAAGAACTCATGATTTTCCAAAAAGCATGTCCAAAATTTATAAACCACACCAAGGAACTAAAAAGAACACCCATTTTTCTATAAAACATGTTCGAAATACAAAAAGTACAGCCAGGAACGCGAGAGTGCTTTTAGGTGTTTTAGCAAGCTTTTTAGTTTTCATGCTTTCTTATTGGCTTTCGGGTGTTATTTTTTGATAGAAAATTTTATTTTAGGTTTTCGGGCATTCTTTTTGGAAAGTAAACTTTCTTTTTGGCTTTCGAGCGTTCTTTTTGGCATGCAAACATTCTTTTTGGCATACGGAATGATTTATTCAATGCGAGAGTGCTTTTAGGTTGTCTAGCATGTTTTTTAGTTTCCATGCTTTTTTTTTTTGGCCTCAAGGCATTCTTTTTGGAAAGCAAACTTCCTTTTTGGCTTTTGGGCGTTCTTTTTGTGAAACAAACTTCAACTTTGGCTTTTGGGCGTTCTTTTTGGCATGCAAATTTTTTTTTTTGCATGTCAACTTTCTTTTTGGCATGCGGGAATGCTTTTTCGAATGCGAGAGTGCTTTTAGGATGTCTAGCATGCTTTTTAGTTTCAATACTTTCTTTTTGGCTTACGGTAGTTTTTTTTGGAAAGCAAACTTTCTTTTTGGCTTTCGGGCGTTCGTTTTGGCATGTAAACTTCCTTTTTGGCTTTCAGGCGTTCTTTTTGGCTTGTAAAATTCGTTTTTGGCATACGGGAATGCTTTTCTAAATGTGAGAGTGCTTTTAGGATGTCTAGCATTCTTTTTAATTTCTATGCTTTCTTTTTAGTTTACGAGCGTTCTTTTTGGAAAACAAACTTCATTTTCGGCTTTCAGGCGTTCTTTTTGGCGTGCGAACTTTCTTTTTGGCATGTCAACATTCTTTTTGGCATGCGGGAATGCTTTTTTGAACGCAAGAGTGCTTTTAGGTTGTCTAGCATGCTTTTGAGTTTTCATGCTTTCTTTTTGGTTTACAGGCGTTATTTTTTGAAAGCAAACTTCATTTTTTTTTGCTATAAATCAAAATGTCATCAAAGTAAACAACCACAAATTTTCCAATAAAAGCACGTAAAACATGGTTCATTAATCTCATGAAAGTACTTGGTGCATTAGTTAATCCAAAAGGCATAACTAACCACTCATATAAACCATATTTTGTTTTAAATGCAGTTTTCCACTCATCACCTTCTTTCATCTTAATTTGATGATATCCACTATTAAGATCAATTTTAGTAAAAAAAAATAGAACCATGCAATTCATCAAGCATATCATCTAATCTAGTAATAGGATGTCGATACTTTACAGTGATATTGTTGATGGCACGACAATCAACGCACATCCTCAATGTTCCATCCTTCTTAGGAACAAGTAATACTGGAAACCGCACGTACCCCCTTTCCATGAGCTCATTAACTTGCCTTTGAAGTTCCTTTGTCTCCTCCGGATTACTTCTATATGCAGGTCTATTTGGGATAGGTGCTCCGGGTACAAAATCAATTTGGTGCTCAATCCCCCTTATTGGTGGTAAACCAATAGGCATCTCTTCGGGAAACACTTCATCAAAGTCCTGCAAAAGTGAAACAACAACACTAGGCAAAGAAGAGTCAAGTTCGTTAGTACTAAAACAAGCCTCTTTGTACAAAAGTACAATCATCGGCTGATTTGTAAACAAAGCTTTTTTTATCTCACTCTCTCTTGCATAAAAGCTCACTTGTTTTCTCTCTCTTGTTCTCTCATCAGCCTCTTTTTCTTTTTGAACATTTGTTTCATTTTTTGCTGATTCGGACTCTCTTTCTTTTGAGCTCTCACCTTTTTTTTTTTTACATCTCTATCTTTTTTTAACAACATTTGATCTTCATATACTTGTCTTGGGGTTAAAGGTACAAGAGTGATTGGTCTTTTGTTGAGTACAAATGAATATCTATTAGTATATCCATCATGAGTCACATGCCTATCAAATTGCCATGGTCTTCCCAAGAGGATATGACCCGCATTCATTGGCACCACGTCACAAGTAACTTCATCTTTATATCTTCCAATTGAAAAAGACACCAACACCTGCTTATTTACCCTAACTTCCCCACTATCATTCAACCATTGTAGCTTATAAGGCTTTGGATGCTTAAAAGTGGTTAAATTCTGTTTTTCCACCAAAATAGTGCTAGCCACATTAGTACAACTCCCCCCATCAATAATCCTGTTACATACCTTATCATTAACATGGCAGCGGGTGTGAAAGTTGTTGTCACGTTGTACCTCATCATCTTCCTTGACTTGAGCACTAAGAGCTCTTCTTGCAACCAAAAGCTCTCCGCCCACCGGATATGCATTGTCATTTGCATCCTCCAAAGGTGGCATGGACTCATTATCAGATTCACCTTCGGATTCAATACCACCATCCTTCAAAACCATTACTCTCTTGTTTGGACATTGTGATGCAATATGACATGCTCCCAAACAATTAAAGCACTAAATGTCACGGTTTCTATAAGGTTGAGAATCTGATTAACCTTAATTTAATGTGCCCCCGCCTTAAGATCTTTGGAATGTTCGGTCTTGGCCTTGAAACTAGGCTGGTCATCCTTCTTACTCCAATTCGGTTTCCATGATGATAAAGAACCCGAATTTTGCCCAACCCGTGTGAACCCTTCCTCTTCAACTGTTGTTCCACTTTAATGGCCACATGCACCATGTCATTTAGCTCAACATAATGTTGCAACTCCACCCTACTTGCAATGTCTCGGTTTAGCCCATTTAGAAACCTAACCATAGTAGCCTCTCGGTCCTTCTCTATATCAGCCCGAATCATGGCTATCTCCATCTCCTTGTAGTAGTCTTCAATGCACTTAGACCCTTGAGTAAGAGTTTGCAATTTCTGAAACAAACTCCTATAATAGTGACTCGGAATGAATCGCCTCCACATAACAGTTTTCATCTCCTCCCACGTCTCAATTGGTCTCTCTCCATTTCGTCTCCTACTCACTATCAATTGATCCTACCAAACAATAGCATAATCAGTAAACTCTATGGCAGCCAACTTCACCTTCTTCAACTCGAAATAGTCATGGCAATAAAACACCAATTTTATTCTTTTCTCCCACTCCAAATAAGCTTCAGGATCAGTTTTACCTTGGAATGTTGGAATTTTCACCTTAATACTACCAAAATTATTATCAACCCTCTCTTCATACCTATCTCCTCTATTCCCATACCTATCTTCTCTATTCCCAAACCTAGCGCCTCTACCTCCAATTCCACACCTAAATCTGCCCGCACCCACATTGGACATGCGATCCTCCCCCTCTATGTCATTATCATCCCCATAATAATCATTGACTTCTTCTCTAACCGGAACTCTCTCTCTCCTACGTGCTTGTGGAACGGGTTGTGGCTGTTCCGTGCGTGAGTTCTCCACTTGATCTAAGCGCTCATGTAATTGTTCCAATTCACCTCTCATCATCCGTCTCATCGCCCCTACTAATGCCTCCTTCCAAAGTTTTAGGTCCGCCGGTATGGAAGAATCATCAGTAACGCTTTTATCATTTTTTTCAAACATGTTTTCCCTGCAAAATGAAGATTAAAAAAAAAAGAACTCACAACACTCCCTCACGTGTTTCACTCAAAAAAAAATATATTCAGATCACTCAACACTCGTGTTTTCACACAATAAAAATCGGCTTTTACCCTCAATATGTACTCACCACTCTTGCCTTTTTCCACTCGTTATTTTCTCAAAACTTCTTATCAAACTAATCAAACAATAACCAGAATTTCTTAGCTACGTTCACACGAAACAAATCACAAAAGTGTCTGGAATGAAAAAGTAAGAGAACAAGATTACAAAGATGAGATCCTACGGCTTTATTTATTTATTTTTTTTTAATATCAATGCACGAATTCAAGAAGTAGAATAACACTAGTTGATATAAGTTCAACTATATGACCTTTCAAAGGAACTTTTTTTTTTTTTTTGATCTTGATCAATCGGAATCAAGTTTTTTTTTTTTTGTTTTTTTGTTTTTTTGTTTTTTTGTTTTTTTGTTTTGATTATCAATGCAAGAAATCAAGAAGTAGAAAAACAGGGATAGATTAAACCTGATTTTCGAAGCCTAAGCTCTGATAGCAAATGATACGAACCTTGCCGGTTTGATTCCTAAGATCAATCTAAGCTCAGGTTTTTGGATGGAAATCGCGACCCAACACCTATAAAGAGATGTGAACCTTGGTATAAGGAGGACGCCACAATCAAGGATGAAATACTTGATTGATAAGTCAAGGATGAACGCCACTGAGAAAATCTGATAAGTTCAAATAGTTCTCAAAGAACAAAAGAGAAAAAGAATTCTCTCAATTTTTAATTCAATCAAAGTCTGCCAAAATAATAAATTAGAGGGTTCCTTATAAACTAAAACCCTAATGAACAAGAAAGGAACAAAAAAGAAGAAGAGAGAAATCAGACAAAGGCCTTACAAACGGGAAAGAAAATAAAACTAAAACTAAAATAAGCAACTATTGACTTGCTCCCTATTTGGAAAGCTAAAACTGGAAAAAAATCAGCCCCTTAATTTGGGAAACAAATCAACCCTTTATTCCCTAAAAACTAAAAAGGTAAAAAACTGAAATTAAATCTCCTCCACACACCCCAGCTTGTGCTTCACGCCTAAGCTTCTCTTATTCAGCCCAATTAATTGCATTGATGACGTTAATTAAGCCTTGGTCTTCATGTGGGCACATCTTGGACTTTAAAACTTCAGAATCAGCCCAAGTGTCTTGAATCAGGCCGTTGAGTGCCTCTTTGAATCTCTTGGCCATTGCTCTTATTATTGGACCAGCCGGAACATGCAATGGATCTCTTAGTGCAGCTCCCTTATTCTCATCACCGTGTTTTCAAATTCTTTTGTATTATAGCACGCATCAAGGTAGATAAAGTCATATTAACTACTTCAATTTGACCATCAGTTTATGGATGACAAGTAGTAGAAAATAAAAGTTTAGTTTCTAATTTACCCTACAAAGTTTTCCAAAAGTAGCTTAAGAACTTAGCGTCTCTATTCGAAACAATGGTTTTAGGCATGCCATGCAATCTAACAATTTCTTTGAAAAACAAATCAGCAATATGTGATGCATCATCAGTTTTATGACAAGGAATGAAATGTGCCATTTTTGAAAACCTATCAACAACCACATATATAGAATCCCTACCCCTCTTTGACCTAGGCAAACCCAACACAAAATCCATAGAAATGTCAATCCAAGGTCCACCAGGTATAGGCAAAGGAGTATACAAACCATGAAGCTTAACCCTAGACTTAGCTTGTCTACATGTAATGCATTTATCACAAACTCTTTCTACATCACGTTTCATATGAGGCCAAAAGAAGTGTTCATGTAAAACATCTAATGTCTTGGCTGTCCCAAAATGCCCCATCAAACCACCCCAATGAGCTTCTCTAACAAGCAATTCATGCAAAGAACTCTTAGGCACACATAATTTAATTTCTCTAAACAAAAATCCATTATGCCTATGAAACTTGCCAAATGCAACCTTTTCAAATGCATTAAATACATTGCCAAAATCATAATCTTCCACATATAATTCTTTAATGTAATCAAAACCAAGCATTCTAGCATCCAAAGTAGAAAGTAAAACATACCTTCTAGACAACGCATCAACGACAACATTTTCCTTACCTTTTTTGTACTTGATCACATAAGGAAATGTTTCTATGAACTCCACCCACTTGGCATGCCGCTTATTTAGCTTGTGCTGCCCCTTTAAATGCTTCAAGGACTCATGATCTGTGTGAATTATGAATTCTTTCGGCCAAAGGTAGTGTTGAAAAGTTTCTAATGCCATAACCAAAGTATACATCTCCTTGTCATAGGTAGGATAATTCAAGGCTGCTCCACTTATCTTCTCACTAAAAAATGCAATGGTCAGGCAAAGTAAATGTCTATTAATTGTTACATTTATGATATATAAAAAGTAAGTTTTTAAACATTATTATCATGTCAATAATTTTTTATAAATAATTTATATTTACATCGAAGATACTCTAAGTTTAGATATGTTGAAGTAATTCCGAGGGGTGAATTGGAACTATAATTTCATTGGTTTACGTGATGTGTGTATGATAACGGGTAAGAATATCTATACTATGGTCTCAATTATCTCATGTCTTCATGTTAACCAATCTGTGCCGTCGAGTAAAACTTGTGTAGAACGTTGTTCCATAAATAAAGTAGTTTACATTGGAAGCATAAAAGCATATTTGAAAATTTTAAACATTTAGCAATTTTTTTTCTTTGTTCCATACTTCCATAAAAATGAGGATGGATCTAGAAGTTCGAATAAGAAGCCGAACAAAATACATGTAACAAAATATCTATGATTTGTACGGTGGCAAAGTAAAAAAGCGAATTATTATCGAGTGTGGGGATGACAAAGGCGTCCAATTCATATACATTATATTCTAGTTTTGATAAAACTAATAGAGGTTGTAATGAAAATTTATTGTTTATTAATTATGTTTCTCAAATATTAAATGTAGTAATAAAGACCAAACAAATACAATTACACATAGCTGGACTAGAACATCTAAAATTGAAATGAGAAATGAAAGAAATTATCGTTGAACTGTTGAAATCAGTGTTCTAACGGACGTTAATCATACAACATATTGACGTTTAGCTTCTAGATTATCTAGACGGTGACAATTTTCTTTCTCTCTACTGTTTTATTCTCTATTTTACTATTATATATATATATATATATTCACTAACTTGGCGTGGCGGCACAACACAACCATCATTTCTAGACCCTTAAGTCATTACTAAAGCTTGCATTAGAACAGCTCCAATACCTATTCCTAAAGCATCACACTCAATCTCAAAAGCTTTAGCAAAGTCAGGCAAAGTAAGCAAAGGTGTGTTAGTTAATTTCTCCTTAATCAAGTTAAATGCCTTTTCTTGTTCATTACCCCATTTAAAACCCACATTCTTTTTGATAATTTCAGGTAAAGGTGCGGCTAGACTACTAAAATCCCTCACAAACCTCATATAAAAACTAGCCAACCCATGGAAACTCCTCACTTGTCCCACATTTGTAGGTTTCGGCCACTCCTTAATTGCCTTAACCTTTTCTTCATCAACCCCAATCCCTTTAGCACTAACAACAAAACCAAGAAATACAAGCATATCCGTGCAAAAGGTACACTTTTTGAGATTAGTAAACAACTTTTCAGTTCTTAAAACACCTAAAACAAGCAACTATTGACTTGCTCCCTATTTGGAAAGCTAAAACTGGAAACAAATCAGGCCCTTAATTTGGGAAACAAATCAACTCTTTATTCTCTAGAAACTAAAAAGTAAAAGCTGAAATTAAACCTCCTCCACACACCCCAGCTTGTCTTTCATGCCCAAGCTTCTCTTGTTCGGCCCAATTAATTACATTGATGACGTTAATTAAGCATTGGTCTTCATGTGGGCTCATCTTGGACTTTAACACTTCAGAATCAGCCCAAGTGTCTTGAATCAGGCCATTGAGTGCCTCTTTGAATCTCTTGGCCCTTGCTCTTGTTATTGGACCAGCCGGAACATGTAATGGATCTCTTAGTGCAGCTCCCTTATTCTCATCACTTGCCCATCTTAGCAACCCTTTTCTTCTTCTTCTTCTTACTAGAGGAATCCATGGGGCTGGAGAGCCCTATAATTTTGACCCCATCAATATTTTTGATCTTTGAGCGCCAAAGGGTTCTTTTTGTCATGCAAACTTTATTTTTGGCATGTCAACTTTCTTTTTGGCATGCAGGAAGGTTTTTTTGGAACGCAAGGGTGCTTTTATGTTGTCTAGCATGCTTTTAAGTTTCCATGCTTTTTTTTCGCTTCCGGGAGTTCTTTTTGGAAAGCAAACTTTATTTTTGGCTTTCAGGCGCTCTTTTTGGCGTGCAAACTTTCTTTTTAGCATATGGAAATGCTTTTTTGAATGCGAGAGTGCTTTTAGTTTGTCTAGCATACTTTTTAGTTTCCATACTTTCTTTTTGGCTTCTGGGCGTTCTTTTTGGGAAGCAGACTTTCTCTTTTGCTTTCAGGCTTCAGCCGTTCTTTTTGGCATTTCAACTTTCTTTTTAACATGTGAGATTGCTTTTCTAAACGCGAGAGAGCTTTTGGTATGTCTAGTAGCTTTTTAGTTTCCATACTTTTGTTTTGGCTTCCGAGTGTTCTTTTTGGCATACAAACTTTCTTGTTGGGATGTCAACTTTCTTTTTGGCATGCGGGAATGCTTTTTTGAACGCGAGAGTGCTTTTAGGTTATCCAGCGTGCTTTTTAGTTTCCATGCTTTCTTTTTGGCTTCTGGGCATTCTTTTTGAAAAGAAAACTTTCTTTTTGGCTTACAGACGTTCTTTTTGGCATGTAAACTTTCTTTTCGGCATGTCAACTTTCTTTTTGGCATGCGGGAATGCTTTTCTGAATGCGAGAGTGCTTTTAGGTTGTCTAGCAAACTTTTTATTTTCCATGCTTTCTTTTTGGATTCCTAGCATTCTTTATAATAAGCAAACTTTCTTTTTGGCTTTCAGGCATTCTTATTGGCATGCAAACATTCTTTTTGGCATGTCAACTTTCTTTTTCGCATGCGGGAATGTTTTTTTGAATGCGAGAGTGCTTTTAGGTTGTCTAGCATGCTTTTTAGTTTCCATGCTTTCTTTTTGGCTTCTGGGCTTTCTTTTTGGAAAGCAAACTTTCTTTTTGGCTTGTCAACTTTCTTTTTGGCATGCGAGAAGGCTTTTTCGGAACGCAAGGGTGCTTTTAGGTTGTCTAGCATGCTTTTTCATTTCCATGCTTTCTTTTTCGCTTCCGAGAGTTCTTTTTGGAAAGCAATCTTTATTTTTGGCCTTCGGACCCTCTTTTTGGCATGCAAACTTTCTGTTTGGCATGTAAACTTTCTTTTTCGCATGTGGAAATGCTTTTTTGAACACGAGAGTGCTTTTAGGTTGTCTAGCATGCTTTTTAGTTTCCATGGTTTCTTTTTAGATTCCGAGCATTCTTTTTGTAAAGCAGACTTTCTTTTTGGTTTTCAAGCGTTCTTTTTGACTTTCAAACTTTCTTTTTGGCATGCGGGAATGCTTTTTTGAACGCGACAGTTGTCTAGCTTTCTTTTTGACTTCCGGGCATTCTTTTTGGAAAGCAAACTTCCTTTTTTGCTATCGGACGTTCTTTTTGGCATGCGATAATGCTTTTTTGAATGCGAGAGTGCTTGTAAGTTGTCTAGCATGCTTTTTAATTTCCATGCTTTCTTTTTGGTTTACGGGCGTTCTTTTTGAAAAGCAAACCTTCTTTTTGGCTTTCGAACGTTCTTTTTGGCATGCAAACTTTCTTTTTGGCATGTCAACTTTCTTTTTGGCATGCGGGAATGCTTTTTTTGAACGTAAGAGTGCTTTTGTCTAGCATGCTTTTTGATTTCCATGCTTTCTTTTTGGCTTCCAGGAGTTCTTTTTGAAAGCAAACTTTCTTTTTGGCATGTGGGAATGCCGTTTTAGAACGTGAGAGTGCTTTCAGGTTGTCTAGCATGCTTTTTAGTTTCCATGCTTTCTTTTTGGCTTCTAGGCGTTCATTTTGGCATGCGAACTTTCTTTTTGGCATTTTAGCTTTATTTTTGACATGTGGGAATGCTTTTTTGAACGCGAGAGTGCTTTTAGGATATCTAGCAGCTTTTTAGTTTCCATACTTTAGTTTTGGCTTCCGGGCGTTCTTTTCAGCATGCAAACTTTCTTTTTGTCTTTCAAGCGTCCTTTTTGGAATGCAAACTTTCTTTCGGGCCTGCAGAATGCTTTTTTCAACGCGAGAGTGCTTTTAAGTTTTCCAGCATGCTTTTTAGTTTCCATGCTTTCTTTTTGGCTTACGGGCATTCTTTTTGGAAAGCAAACTTTCTTTTTGCCTTTCGGGCGTTTTTTTTGTCAAGCAAACTTCCTTTTTGGCTTTCGAGAGTTCTTTTTAGCATGCAAAATTTGTTTTTGGCATGTAAACTTTCTTTTTGGCTTGCAGGAATGCTTTTTTGAATGTGAGAGTGCTTTTAAGATGTCTAGCATGCTTTTTAGTTTCCATACTTTCTTTTTGGCAAGCGGGAAGACTTTTTTGGAATGCGAGGGTGCTTTTAGGTTGTCTAGCATGATTTTTAGTTTTCATGCTTTCTTTTTCGCTTCCGGGAGTTGTTTTTGGAAAGTAAACTTTATTATTAGCTTTCGGGACCTCTTTTAGGCATGCAAACTTTCGTTTTGGCATGTAAACTTTCTTTTTCACATGTGGAAATGCTTTTTGAACTCGAGAGTGCTTTTAGGTTGTCTAGCATGCTTTTTAGTTTTCATGCTTTCTTTTTGGAAAAGAAACATTCTTTTTGACTTTTAGGCGTTCTTTTTAGCATGCAGACTTTCTTTTTAGCATGTCGACTTTCTTTTTAGCATGCGGGAATACTTCTTTGAACAGGAGAGTGCTTTTAGGTTGTCTAGCATCCTTTTTGATTTCCATGCTTTCTTTTTGGCTTCTAGGTGTTCTTTTTGGAAAGAAAACTTTCTTTTTGGCTTTCAGGTTTTCTTTTTGACTTTCAAACATTCTTTTTGGCATGCGGGAATGCTTTTTTGAACGTGACAATGCTTTTAGTTTATCTAGCTTTCTTTTTGGCTTTCGAGCGTTCTTTTTGGAAAGCAAACTTTCTTTTTGGCTTTCGGGCATTCTTTTTGGCATGCAAACTTTCTTTTTGGCATGTCAACTTTCTTTTTGGCATGCGAGAATGCTTTTTTGAATGCGAGAGTGCTTTTAGGTTGTCTAGCAAGCTTTTTAGTTTCCTTGCTTTCTTTATGGCTTCCGGGCGTTCTTTTAGGAAAGCAAACTTTCTTTTTGGCTGTCATGCAAACTTTCTTTTTGGCATGTCAACTTTCTTTTTGGCATGTGGGAATGCTTTTTTGAACGTGAGAGTGCTTTTAGGATGTCTAGCAGCTTTTTAGTTTCCATGCTTTCGTTTTGGCTTCCAAGCGTTTTATTTTTTTTTTGCATGCAAACTTTCTTTTTGTCTTTCGGGTGTTCTTTTTGGAATGCAAACTTTCTTTCTGGCATGCGGAATGCTTTTTTCAACATGAGAGTGCTTTTAGGTTGGCTAGTATGCTTGTAGGGAAAAATAAACAAATAAAAGTGTTACACGCAGCGGAAGCGATACTAAAGACGATTTAGTGATTTTTAAAATTTTTCCTTTATGAACCTTAAACCCTTTTAATCAACAAACATGCATATATATCAACAAAAGTAAATTACCTCTTGTCGCGTGATCCGATTGACTTACGTCGATGGTAATCCGCAAGACCTTCAATCCGAGCACGAACGTGGATCACCTAGGAGCGTGGTCTCCCTTTCCTTTGAATTGCAAACCTGTGAATGGACCAAACAAATACTTTCTTTTCTTTGTTAGTCACAAAACAATCAAAAGAATGTCAAAATTATTCCGGTCACTTTTGAGTTCACAATCTTATGATCGAAACTCGCGTGAACCTAGATCGATATCGTATACACAAGCTTATTGATGTTTAAGCAATTGTATACTATCAAAGAATAATTTTTCACTCCTTTTTGTCTCTCTAGAATAAAAACTCTCTTAGAATTAAGAAGAAGAAGAAAGAAAATAAAAACTCAAGCACCAATAGTTGATGTGGCCGAACCCTATAAGAACATATATATAGGTTGGCCGAATTTTTCTTCTTTTTCCTTTAGGGTTGCCGAATTCTATGTAGTATCTAATTAGGGTTGGCCGAATTTCATCATGTCACTTATATAGGGTGACTAAAATTCAACCCTAATTCTTTTTAACTTTATAGACTTCAAACCCGAATCCAACTCTTTTATTTTTTATTCTTTTATTTGACTAAATAAAAAAGACTCCTTATTTGATTAAATAAATAATACTAATTTATTTATTTACTTATCAAACAAGTCTTTTACTTTTAGGAAAGATTTGTTTCTTTAATTAAACAATTAATCAATAAATCAATTAATTCTTATTTAATTAAAACAAATGAAACAAAATAATATTTTTAGGTCAAAACCTTAACCTAGCCGCCCCACTTATATATAAGATGGGCCTAATATTATTTTCCTATTTCATTTAATCCATTGGACTTTAAATAAAAAAGCCCACATGTGAACCAGACCCATTCTTACTAAAAGAAACAAGCCCACATGTCTTTCATTAATATATTAATATAATTGAGCAGCCCATTACTTAAATAATGTGCAAATTATATTCTTAATATATTAAATGCAATTCTAGATGGACCCTTAAATTGGTCCGGTAGAATATATCAAGTGATCCATGCAAGTCCGTGTGGATTGGGGATCTTGGCGGGCCATCTAAATTTAAGCTTCAATAGACATAACCTAATCACAATCAACAAATGATTCACTTAGGTCCGATCCATTAATTTTAACTCATTCCACTAAAGAGCTAAAACTGAACTCTTAAATAAAGATAGAAAAGGAAGATGCTCCTCATTCATACCCTAGACAATCATATTGGAGATAGTGTATCCTCGTGATTAATATCAGTAATCGCCAAGAGTTCATAGACCGCCTATAACTCTCCAAGTTACCATATTTACTCATATGACCACGTTTTGAACTTGGATATTTTGACTTGTCCAGAAGCCATGTTTTCAATAGACACTATTGAAAACTCAACGTTGAGATTTAATATCCAATTATCTCAAAACATCCATATGATGATATTATACTCTCATTTAATTAAATCGAGCCACGATGTCCATATCTATAAATGAAGTCCTTTATCGATTAACAAATGAATATCACCAAACTATCGAGGATAGACTATGCGATATAATCGTACTCATTGATAACTCAAATGATATCACTTGCAACCATAAGTCCATCATTTATCTCAGGATTAAGATAGACCCTCCGATTGTCCTGATAATGAAAAGACTATTATCTATTGACGGTTCTAGATAAAGCTTTTCATTGTGATCCAGTTCAATGCACCCAGTGCACTAGATCCTTTTGCTCGAAGACACTCCGATGATTTTAGACTCATCATATCTCATTTGATCCCACTCAAATGCTAGCAAAAGAATTCTACAACTTTAACAAGATAAAGGTGCCCAACCTTTAACTTAAGTTGTGAACATTATTCAAGACTAACTAAAGAATTGTGTCTACCACATACATATCCAGATGTACGAACAATTCTTCTTTTCCCATAGTCTTTAGACCTTATGATTATTTACTTTGACAATTATAATATAAACTATAAATGCTATACGATTTGTTAAACCAGAAATCTCTTTATTAATATGAAAAAGATTGTTAATTACAACATTACACTCTTGCTATCGAGCATAATCCTAACAATCTCCCACTTGCGCTATAGCAAATGTGTCATATCTCTCAAGCCCATATTCTCTAGATGCCCATCGAAACTCTTCTGAGGTAGAGCCTTTGTGAAGGGATCCGCTAGATTTTCTGCTGACGCGATTTTGGTAATCGCCACGTCACCTCTTTGAACAATCTCCCTTAAAAGATGATACTTTCTTTCAATGTGTTTACCTTTCTTGTGACTTCTTGGTTCTTTCGAATTAGCCACCGCTCCACTGTTGTCACAGTAGATAGTGATCTGCTTATTCGCACTAGGAACCACTTCTAAGTCAATCAAGAATTGGCGAAGCCAAACAGCCTCTTTGGCAGCTTCGCATGCAACAACATACTCAGCTTCCATGGTGGAATCAGCAGTACAAGATTGCTTGATACTCCTCCATATAACTGCTCCTCCTCCAATAGTAAACACAGCCCCTTATGTGGATTTTCTGGAGTCAGAATCTGATTGGAAATCAGAATCGTATACCCAACGGGAACCAAATCCCCTCCAGAGTATACAAGCATATTATCTCTCGTTCTCTTAAGATACTTGAAAATATGTTTGACTGCCGTCCAGTGATCAGGTCCAGGTTTCGATTGAAACCTGCTAACTATGCCAACAGCAAAACAAATATCTGGTCTAGTACAGAGCATTGCATACATGAGACTTCCAACTGCCGAGGCATATGGAACTCTACTCATGAATTGCTCTTCATGCTCATTCTTAGGAACTTGTTCCTTAGAAAGCTTGATTCCATGTATGAAAGGTAACATACCTTTCTTGGAATCCTGCATGGAAAACCTAGATAAGATTTTGTCTATGTATGAAGCTTGGGATAATGCAATCGTTCTATTCTTTCTATCCCTTATTACTTGGATACCTAGAATAAAACTTGCTTCTCCTAAGACCTTCATATCAAATTGTTTTGCTAACCATTCTTTTACTGATGTTAATACACCTACATCGTTTCCAATGAGTAGTATATCATCAACATAAAGAATCAGGAAAACCAACTTGTCGCCTTTAATCCTTTTGTATACACAAGGTTCGTCAGGATTCTGAATAAATCCAAAACCTTTGACACCTTGATCAAACCTTATGTTCCAGGATCTGGATGCTTGCTTTAATCCATATATGGATTTCTGCAACTTGCATACCTTATCCACTTGGCCATTTTCAATGAATCCCTCTGGTTGCATCATGTAGATGCTTTCGTCAAGACTTCCATTTAGGAAAGCTGTCTTGACGTCCATTTGCCAAATCTCTAAATCTAAAGATGCGCAATGGATAAGAGTATCCTAATGGATTTAAGCATGGCCACAGGAGAGAAGGTTTCCTCGTAATCGATACCTTCTTTCTGTGTATACCCTTTAGCTACCAATCTAGCTTTAAAGGTTTCCACCTTTCCATCCATACCTCTTTTCCTCTTGTATACCCACTTGCACCCAATGGGTTTTATCCCTTTAGGCAAGTCTACAAGGGACCAGACTTTGTTATCGAACATAGATTCAATCTCGGATTGCTTTGCCTTTTGCCAATGGCGACTATCAACATCCTCCATAGCTTCCTTGTACGTATAGGGATCATCGTCGTCAGGGAGATTCTCCACTGATTCTCCCAGACCGATGTATCTTTCGGGTTGTGTTCTAACCCTCCCACTACGACGAGGAATGGTAGGTTGTTGATCTTGTGTTGGATCGGAACTTACAATTGGGTTAGGTTGTGTAACCTCTCGTGGAATTGTATCTCCTGACATCTCATTCAGGACAATTCTACTTCTAGGCACAAAATCATTCATATAGTCCTTTTCCAGAAATTTAGCATTTGTCGAAACAAATACTTTAAGATCTGAAGGATTATAGAAATAATATCTTTTAGTTTCTTTTGGATACCCTACAAATATACATGTTTCTGAACGGGACTCCATCTTTTCTGTCTTTCCTTTTAACACATGCGCAGGACAACCAAATATCCTTAAGTGTTGTAAACTAGGCTTGCGCCCAGTCCACAACTCATGCGGTGTTTTAGGAACAGACTTAGATGGTACATCGTTTAGAATGTATATAGCAGTTTGTAAAGCATATCCCCAAAAAGAAATAGGAAGCGTTGAATAACTCAACATAGACCTAACCATATCCAAAAGAGTTCTATTTCTCCTTTCTGCTACCCCATTCTGTTGAGGTGTACCTGGTGCAGAAAACTGAGAAACTATCCCATTATCAATAAGATATTGCCGAAACTCACCAGATAGATATTCTCCACCACGATCAGATCTCAAGAATTTTATGTGTTTCTCAAGCTGATTTTCCACTTCAGCTTTGAATGCTTTGAACATGTCAAAAGCATCCGACTTATGTCTCATGAGATACACATAACCAAATCTCGAGTAATCATCCGTGAAGGTGATGAAGTACTCATATCCACCTCTAGCTTGAATGCTCATAGGTCCACATACATCGGTGTGTATCAATCCTAAACATTCAGTGGCTCTTGCACCTTTGGCAGAGAACGTCCTTTTGGTCATTTTACCTTCCAAACAAGATTCACAAGTTGGTAGATCATCGACCTTTAAGTCACTTAAAGGTCCGTCACTTACCAATCTTTTAATCCTATTAAGGTTAATATGACCTAAGCGTAAATGCCAAAGGTAGGTTTCATCTGTTGATAATTTTACTCTTTTATGATTAGGTTCCATTATTTCTGTGTCTAACGAGTGAGAGATATTTCTATGCAAAAAGTATAGACCGTTTTCCAATGTACCTTGGCAAATAATTTTGTCATTTTTACTAATAATAAAAACTTTATTAAAAGTAACCGAATATCCAAATTTATTCAAACAAGAAACTGAAATTAAATTCCTCTTGAATTGAGGTACATAATAAACGTCTATTAAATCTAAATGCCTTCTAGAATCCAAATAAACTCTAATATCTCCCACTGCACTTGCAGACACTAACGTTCCGTTGCCCCAGCGCAAATTGATTTCATTCTTACTCAGCTTTCTCCTTTCTTGAAACCCCTGCAAGGAATAACAAACATGATTAGTGGCTCCTGAGTCTATGATCCAAGAATCTGTAGAATCGGCCAAAAAACATGTTTCTAGATAATTCAAATTACCTTCTTCCTTCTTGTTCTGGGACTTTGGGCAATTTCTCTTCCAATGTCCCTTTTCACCACAAAGGAAGCATTTCCCTTTAATCTTGGTTACTTTCTTAGTCTCCTTCTTGATAGGCCCAAGTTGCTTTTCTTCTGTTGTTTCTTGACCTTTTGACGGGCCTTAACAGTAGCAATTTTACCAACCATATGAATCTCTTGACCTTTGCCTTTCACAAGGATCTTTTCAGCACTTTGAACATCTTGCATCAGGCCTTGTAAGGTGTATTCCTTTTTTTTCAAAGTGTAGTCCAATTTGAACTGATCAAAGGAATCTGACAATGAATTGACAACCATATCAATCTTTGTCTCACCATCTATCTCAGCGCCATGCAGTTCAGCAATGTTGAGATGTGCTATGACTTTCATCATGTGATCTTTCACAGCCTGTCCAGGTTTCATCCTAAGATTCATAAAAGCAGTCACTGCCTCTCTCTTAGTCGTCCTAGACTTCATAGCAAACATCTCCTCTAGAGACATCATTATATCAGCAGCGGACTCCATTCCTTCATGCTGCTGTTGCAACACGTCGGAGATAGTGGCTATAATGTAACATTTTGCCATATCATCCGAAGTCTTCCACTGCTCATACTCATCTCTACACATTATGCTAGATTCATTATTAGGAACAGGTGGTTTAGGAGTAGTTAGAACAAACTTATGTTTTTCACTTTGCAGTAACAACCCAATTTTCCTTTTCCATGTGACATAATTATCTCCAGTTAAAGTGTTATCTTTCAGGATGTTCATAAGTGATTGGGTCATGATTTCTGAATAAAACAAAACATATATAAGTAAATAATCATGATAAAGCACTTTTAAATATTTATCTTGAATTAAATAAATAACTCAATCATAAAATTCAACGGTGATCTAACACCCATAAATGTTACGCCTCCTTTGGGAGTTCGCACCATTTACTAGTTAGACTAGGTCCCACCTAATTGTTAACATAACAACCAGCGTTTTCAATTTTAGCCTTGCAATTTTACTGACAAGAACTCTTGGGAGGATATCAATAAAATTACATTGAGTGTGTTACCAAGATATCGACCCTCAATTTTCTCTCACGAAAATCCCTCCTTGGGGAGTAGATCTCGTTTGAGTCCATTGTCTAGTCTATCTTTGTAAGGAAGTATGTTGCTAAATTCCATTCATGGACAACACAGTACACTTCATTTGACCATGTTAGACAAGTAAACCTTGGAGCATGGTACTTGATTTGACTATTTTTCAATTATTTAATGCGTGTGATTAAATCTCATAGAATGATTTACCGAGTTATCTAGATGCCAATTTAGATACCTAAATCATTCAATGCATGTTCATACCAAAAGAGATATATGCGTGGCACTCCTATTCTATATGTCATGTTATCATAAAATAACAAATATTGTAATATTTAAGCATAAATTAAATAGCAACAATTTTGGCCCATCCTAGAAAAACAAGTAAATTACAATTTGTCGGGAATACAAGATCTTCAGGTGGCCCATCAACCATACGCTCATCCTTCGGCCCAACCCACG
Organism: Acer negundo; assembly: GCA_035582765.1. NCBI lineage: Eukaryota > Viridiplantae > Streptophyta > Magnoliopsida > Sapindales > Sapindaceae > Acer > Acer negundo. Next base: position 19,139,794 of record CM069231.1, on the reverse strand, counting down.
GGCGAGCACAACTCACAACCCCACTAAGGGGCTGCCGTGTGCAGCCCATGAGGACTCCAGGGCTGCCGTGCGCAGCCCACCAAGCTTGAGCTTGCCATGCGCAGCCCAATCCACTCCGAGGGTGTGCATGGTGCTCGTTCATTGTTCCGGTTGCTTCGTTTTGCTTCGTGTCTTCGAATCTTCAAGACCTAAACATATTACGGCAGTATATATATAATAAATACTGCAGTATTAATTTTTTTTTTTTTATTCACTGCAGTATTTTACAAACAAAAAACTGCACATACTAAAAAAAATAAAAAAAACTGCAGTAACCCTAAAAAAATACTGCACATATAAAAAAAAATAAAACCTAGCAATCTACCAAGAAGGAATTATGGCGATAATAGACCACCCTTCTTGTTACAACTCCGAAACAAAAATTACATTGAAAATCTAGGGCCAAAATCGAGCAATAACAAACCACATAAAATATATATAAATCCATACATCACATGTAATTATATATTTGAATACCTAGAGTGCCATCTCTTTCTAAACATGCATATTCACAATAAAAAGAAATAGATCCACGTATATATACGTTAATTAATTAAAAAGGTTCAACCTAGGCTCTGATACCAATTGTAGGGAAAAATAAACAAATAAAAGTGTTACACGCAGCGGAAGCGATACTAAAGACGATTTAGTGACTTTTAAAATTTTTCCTTTATGAACCTTAAACCCTTTTAATCAATAAACATGCATATATATCAACAAAAGTAAATTACACAGCACGCGTGATCCCCACCGATTGACTACGTGATATCACCAAAACCCGATCCGACACGGCGTGAATCCTGTGAGCGTGGTCTCCCGCACCTTTTGAATTGCAAACTTTTGTGAATGGACAAGCTGAAAAGCTGCTGCTGTTGGTGTAAAACAATCAAAAGAATGTCAAAAATTATTCCGGTCACTTTTGAGTTCTCAATCTAATGATCGAAACTCGCGTGAACCTAGATCGATATCGTATACACAAGCTTATTGATGATTAAGCAATAGTATACTATCAAAGAATAATTTCACACTCTCTTTTGTCTTTTTTAGAATAAAAACTCTCTCTTGGAATTAAGAAGAAGAAGAAAGAAATAAAAAAACTCAAGCACAATGGATTGTGGTGGCCGAACCCTATAAGAACACATATATAGGTTGGCCGAATTTTTTCTTCTTTTTCCTTTAGGGTTGCCGAATTCTATGTAGTCTAAGATTAGGGTTGGCCGAATTCTATAATGTCACTTATATAGGGTGACTTAAATTCAACCCTAATTCTTTTCAACTTAATAGACTTCAAACCCTAATCGAACTCCTTGATTTTTATTCTTTTTTTTTTTTTTTTTTTGACTAAATAAAAAGACTCCTTATTTGATTAAATAAATAAAACTAATTTATTTATTTCCTTGTCAAACAAGTCTTTTACTTTTAGGAAAAATTTGTTTCTTTAATTAAACAATTAATCAATAAATTAATTAATTCTTATTTAATTAAAACAAATGAAACAAAATAATATTTTAGGTTAAAATTTTAACCTTGCCGCCCCACTTGATTAAGATTGGGCCTAACATTATTTTCTTATTTCATTTAATCCATTGGACTTTAAATAAAAAGCCCACATGTGAACCAGACCCATTCTTACTAAAAGAAACAAGCCCACATGTCTTTCATTAATATATTAATATAATTGAGCAGCCCATTACTTAAATAATGTGCAAATTATATTCTTAATATATTAAATGCAATTCTAGATGGACCCTTAAATTGGTCCGGTAGAACATATCAAGTGATCCATGCAAGTTCGTGTGGATTGGGGATCTTAGCGGACCATCTAAATTTAAGCTTCAATAGACATAACCTAATCACAATCAAAAAATGATTCACTTAGGTCCGATCCATTAATTTTAACTCATTCCACTAAAGAGCTAAAGCTGAACTCTTAAATAAAGATAGAAAAGGAAGATGCTCCTCATTCATACCCTAGACAATCATATTGGAGATAGTGTATCCTCGTGATTAATATCGGTAATCGCCAAGAGTTCATAGACCGCCTATAACTCTCCAAGTTACCATATTTACTCATATGACCACGTTTTGAACTTGGATATTTTGACTTGTCCCGAAGCCATGTTTTCAATAGACACTATTGAAAACTCAACGTTGAGATTTAATATCCAATTACCTCGAAACATCCATATGATGATATTATACTCTCATTTAATTAAATGGAGCCACGATGTCCATATCTATAAATGAAGTCCTCTATCGATTAACAAATGAATATCACCAAACTATCGAGGATAGACTATGCGATATAATCGTACTCATTGATAACTAAAATGATATCACTTGCAACCATAAGTCCATCATTTATCTCAGGATTAAGATAGACCCTCCGATTGTCCTGATAATAAAAAGACTATTATCTATTGACAGTTCTAGATAAAGCTTTTCATTTGTGATCAAGTTCAATGCACCCAGTGCACTAGATCCTTTTGCTCGAAGACACTCCGATGATTTTAGACTCATCATATCTCATTTGATCCCACTCAAATGCTAGCAAAAGAATTCTACAACTTTAACAAGATAAAGGTGCCCAACCTTTAACTTAAGTTGTGAACAATATTCAAGACTAACTAAAGAATTGTGTCTACCACATACATATCCAGATGTACGAACAATTCTTCTTTTCCCATAGTCTTTAGACCTTATGATTATTTACTTTGACAATTATAATATAAACTATAAATGTTATACGATTTGTTAAACCAGAAATCTCTTTATTAATATGAAAAAGATTGTTAATTACAACATTACACTCTTGCTATTGAGCATAATCCTAACAACTTTATGTTGCATTGTTTTAGCACTTGCTTATTAAATTCATATTAACTTGTTAAAGCAATTCACTTGTTCAATTCTCTAAGTGTGCATAAATTGGTTGTGTGAAATATAAATGCTAGAATTTGGGCATACACATATTGTAAGATCCTTGATTTGTGTTGGATTGATTTTGTTGCAAAACTTTATATATTTGTAGTAAGTGTTGCTTAGGTGGTTCTTGGTGAAAAGAAGCTTCAAAAGTTAAAAGCGACGTCTTATGCGAATATCATCTTCAAGGGGAACATCGCATTCATGGATGCAAATATCGTCTTCTTCCTCTTGCAAGATGTAAATGGACACACACAAAATTCATTCATGTGTGTCCCTACTTCATTATGCAATCATTTGGTATAACACATTCCCACACATTTAAGTATGCTCATGCATTTGTCTCATATAGACAAACATTGTAGAATTGCATGTTTTATCACTATCACTTAGATATGACATACTTGTGTGACATTGTGTTTATTGTATTTTGGACTTGAACATGATCTCATATGATTCCTTATTAAGTCTTGGTCATTTCGGTTACTCATTCATTAGGTTTCGAGTCCAAACGATATAGCTACTCTACTCTGCGTTCTCATTAGTTGAGTTATCTTCGTCGTCATTTTCTGAGATGAATTCTCAACCTTTTGTCAAAGTTTTGCAGTCTTTGTTGTGCATGATGGAGTCATGGATTGTAATCCGAAAACAGATTCGAATTCATAGTTTGGATGCCCGAGTACAGCTGAAGAACGCGAAAAGAGCACGAGGGAGTTTGCTCAGCCAAAGGCTAAGCAAAAGTAAGCCACGTGTAGGCCACGTATGCCACATGGCAAGGTAGCCTCTCTGCCCACGTGTGGCATATGGGCCCCACACGTGGAGGTGACGTGACTTCTTGTGGTTGGTCCATTTTTCCCTCCCTTAAATTCTTTCAAAAGCTTTCCTTTTTCCCTCTAAACATTAAGTGTAGAAATTTGAAAAATATAAAATCAGAAATTTTCTCTCAGTTTTAGTTTTGTTATTTTGATCATAACTCTCACATACGAACTCAAAATCGAGTGATCCAAAAACCAAAATTGTTGGTCTTGAAGAGAGCTACAAACCCCAAGCATTTTCGGTCAAATGAATTCTTGATTGTTCACAGAAAACTGTTCTTCAGTTCGAGTTTCATCTTTGTATGTGAAACTTCTTCTTGTCACTTTCCCTTTGATCATCTCTTTTAATCTTCTTATTTGATACATGATTTATGGTAAGAATGATGTTAGATCATATTCTAAGGGTGTTTGATCATTCGTTAATTGAGTTTTAGCTTTGTGATTTCTCTTGAACATATATTTGCTAAACTTGATTTAATTTGGAATTTATTCTAGAAATGTTATATGTGATGTTCTTCATGATATTTTCTAGGTTTAATTTCATGATCTAAGAACCAAGATTTTTGTGATATATTAAATGTTCTCATCTTGTTCCTATTGATATACATGTCTTGATTTCTAGGTACATTTGTGATTGTTTATTGAAAGCATATCCTAGAATATATATAAGAATGTTCATAGAGTTTGATAGATCATCTTGCTTTATTTGACTTGTGTTTGCATCATTTGCATCATTTAGATCATTGCCTTATAAAAGATTGAAGTCTCTTGTTAAGGTGAGTGAAGCCTTGATTTGAGCAAGAAGACTTGGCTAGGAAAGTGTTCCGGATAGCCAAGCATGAAGTCTTAGTTAAGATCAAGAGGATCCGGATATCTAAGCAAAAGTCTTAGCTAGAAGTTTGGTACTCCGGATGGTTGAGCTAGGGAAGCTTGACTAGGATCATTTGTTATCTAGATAGCTAAGCAAGGAAATCTTCCTAAAGGCTTGAAAGCCTTGGATAGGGAGTTTCTCTCTAGAGGTTTAGGACACATCTTGGATAGAGAGTAGGCTAGGTAGTTCACTAGGCCTTGTGGGTAGATTAAGAGTTGATAGCTTAGGATGGATATCATTTGATGATAGCCTTGAGTTTGTAAGTCCTTTTCATATAGTGGATTGCTTTACCGGTGGTTGTGGTTATTCAACCCGTGGATGTTTCCTCCTTTAGGTTTACCACGTAAAAATACTTGTGTCCATTTTCGCGCTACTTTTTATTACCTTCCATATCATGTATTGATTGTATCTCTTGGATATTGATTTTTATATGTATTGACTCATACTATACAATTGTTAAATCATATCAATTGTACATTTCATTCTTGTTGTCCACAATTTTTGAAATTTGAAGAAATTGGGACTATACCTAGTCACCCCCCTCTAGGTATAATATACACTACATCTCCCTAGGGAATTTAACATATTCACCCTCCTACCCCCCCCCCCCCCCCCCTTTCTAGGTATATTTTACACTATAAGTTGTTAAGGGAATTTCAATTGGTATCAGAGCGAGTGTCTATAAGTAATTAGATAGAACCATTTGTGTTGCGTTTTGTGAAAAAATATTGATTAATACTATGAGTGAGCTTCTTCTAGTGGTAGACCTCCACTCTTGAAGAGTGGTACTACTCCTTTTGGAAAATTAGGATGATGGCCTACATTAGATCCATCCATGAAAAAGCATGGATAATTGTTGATGAAGGTTATAAGATACCTACCAAAAGGCTTAAATATGGTACTATGATTTTGAAGCCTATAGCCAAATAGACGGCTATTGAATTTGATAATGCTAAGTGGCATTATCAGGCGGTGAATGCTATATTCGGGGTGTAGATAGTACTCAATTTATCTACATCCAAAACCTTGAATCGGCAAAGGAAGTATGGGATACTTTACAAACTACCAATGAGGATATGTTGGCAGTTCGAAGGCCTAGAGTACAAATGCTTACTTCTCAATTTGAAAGTCTTGTTATGGATAAGGATGAGAAGTTAGTAGACTTCCAAACTAGACTCTTGAATATCACCAACCAAAGTCAAACTTTGGGAGAGATATATCCACAATAGAGAATTAATTGGAAGATCTTGAGATCCTTGCCTAAGAGATTTAATGCAAAGGTGACCGCAATTGAAGAAAGCAAGAATGTCGATCTTATAAGGGTTGATGAGCTTCTTGGGTCTCTACAAACATATAAGCTTGGGTTCAAGCCAAAGATTGAGGATAAGGGAATAGCACTCAAGGTAACCAATTAGAAGAGTGAAGATGATGTGGCTAGTATGATGAGAACATTCAAGAAATTTATAAGGAACACATGTTCTATAAAAGAGGAAGTCAAGAAGAAGAACACTCCAAAAGAAGTGGTAGATTGTAAGGGTAAATCTAAGAAGAAGCTAATATGATGTCGCAAAGGGATTGGATTTATCTCTACCATACGTGCTAATGAGAAAAGAGAGTCTAAGAAAGGCTTAGCAATGGCGGTTACTTGGAGTAATGTGAGTGTGAGTGATGTAAAAAAGGAAGAGGAGTCATCAGATGATCAAGAATATACTAGCAATTACATTGCTCACCTATCTATATATAATGGAAGATTTGAGGATAGTAGTGAAGATTCCTCAAGTAATGAGGAAATGAATACTCTTCAAGTAGTGAAGATAGTGAAATATCCTCTGTTCATGAAGAGATCAAAGCTTCCTCAAAACATGATGAAACAAGTTTCAATGACAAGATCCTTCAACTTACTAGTGAAAATGTCAAGAAGAATGATGAGAACAACAAGTTAAAGTTGATCAATGCCAATTTGGTAGTGATAATTAAAGCTCTCGACAATGAAAAGAAGATGTCTTTGAAGAAGATGAGCAAGCAAAGTGAAGTCATTAAGGAGTATGAAAAGACCATTGAAAAATATTTTTCAAAGGTGGAGGAAAGTGCTCAAGAGATAGATGATCTAAAAGAAGACTTTACATTGAAGTTGTTTGCCATGGAGGGAGAGATTAATCAAAAAGAGAACACTTTGAGTATCATGAAGATAAACGAGTGTGAGCTTAAAGATGAAGTCAAAGCTCTCAAAGAGTCTATTAATGGCATGAAAATTGGAGCCATTAAGCTTAATGAAGTCATCAAACTTGGAAAGCATCTTGGAGATATGAGTGGCTTGGGTTTTGTAGAAAAAGTGAAAAAGACTCCTACAACTAAGAACAAGTCAAGAAAGTCCAAGAAAAAGAAAGACCCAATTACTATTCCTTCCAAAGTTAAAGACAAAGACAAGAAGAGCTATGGAACTTCTCAACCATCTTCTCAACCAAAGCATGCACACCCAAAAGGTAATTTTTTCAATTCATTCCGGTTTGTCATTATTGTAATGTGGTTGGTCACATTAGACCTAGGTGTTATGAATATATTAGGCAATGCAAACTAGGAAATGTGAAACATGTCAAAGATGTGGAAAAGTTACCTAATCATTCTCCTAAGCATGAGTTTAAGTCTAGAGCTAGACATAATATCTCTAAGTTTATCCTGGTTTGTCATTTTTGCAATGTTGTAGGGCATATCAAACCTAAATGCTACAATTATATTAGACAATACGAACTGGGGAATGAGATGCATGCTAGTGAGGTGAAAAGACTTCCTTTGGTTGTTTCTAAACATGTTAGGGCATTAGAGACTATGCATGATGAACATGTTAATGAAAAGAAATCAACAAGGAAAGTTTGGGTTAAGAAGAATAATGTGCATACTTGTGAAATTGATAAATCTTCTTTGAAAATTTCTAAACATGACAGTAGCTTTGATACTTTGAGAAATGTACATATTGATCATATTCATGTGAAGAAACCTACTAAGAAGATTTGGATTGAAAAGAATGACATCCATGTTAATCAAAGAAATCAACAAGGAAAGTTTGGGTTAAGAAGAATAATGTGCATACTTGTGAAATTGATAAATCTTCTTTGAAAGTTTCTAAACATGATAATATCTTTGATGCTTTGAGAAATGTGCATATTGATCATATTCATGTGAAGAAACCCACTAGGAAGATTTGGGTTGAAAAGAATGATAATCATGTTTCTTGTTAAGAAAAATGTTGAGAAGAAGTTTACAAAGAAGAGTGTTAACCATGATCATTTGAAGAGTCTTGATGAAATATTTGTGCATGGCAACAATGATGAGTTTAATATGAGTAAAATTTTCATGAAGAAGATAGTTGATAATTTATCTTCTAGATTTCATATTACCATGGGTAATGATCATGATGTTGCTTTTGTTGGTTCACCTAAGACCAATATGGTCAAAGGTGAGTGCTCTCATACTTGATTGAGTAGGACATATGAGAATATTTTTGTTCTTGTTTGATAAGAGTTCTAAGTTTGATGCTTGACGCTATTTGTAATGTGCTAGGTCTAGTATTCAAACTTTGTGTCTCTAGTCAATACATGAACTTAAGATTCTCATTATCTCACTATGATAGTCAAAATTTGTTGATTAACTTTAGAGAAGTCGAATTTTGAAATCTATATGGTGATTAGTTTTGTTAAGACTTTTAGAGAAAGTCATTTTTGCATACTTGCTTGAGTTGAAGTGTATAGTCTTTATTCTCTTGGGATGACACACCAACAACTTGTTGTCATGAGGACAAACAAGCCAAGAGAGCTTATAAAAAGAGCGAAGACTTTGTATTTGATGCAAAAGCTTGCTAAGGTATTTCTATATTCTAATACTTGCTTAATTGTTTTTTCATCTTTCGACTCATTCTTTGCACTACATCATGTAGCATGTCTTATCAGAGAACTAGTATAGCATTCATATGATTCTCGTTGATATTTGCTCTCTAAAGATCATTTAGTGAAGTGTTCATAATGATCTTGTACATGATGCATGAAATGTTTGTTTGAATGATGAGTGGCATGCTTTTAAAAAATATGAGCTTCATTTTTCTTTTAAAGCTACTCTCTTGAGAAGTAATGATCTTAAGTGAATCTCTTTATATTGCTTTTAGATCATGCGCTTTTAGGCCTTAAAACTTTATTTTCAAAAGTGCACATTTTGCTTCTCTTATATGTTTAGTTGAGTAAGTTAAGTTTGAAGATATGTGAGTTGTGGATGCACCTAGTAGTCTTATGACTAGTACATGGAAGATGACCTTTGGTTAGTATCCATTTTGCATCGGAAATTACATAGAACTCATCGAGCACCTTTATGAAAAGGGCTACACATTTTGGTTGTGCAGCCCCCCAATGTAGGAAAGGGCTACACCATTATGATGAGTGAAAGCCATCATGAAGCATATATGTTTATGTTAGAAAAATAAAAAAAATGTTGAAAAGATTCAATAAAAAAAAATATTTGATTAACGGTTTCAAAAAAAAAATTAAAGAGCTTAAAAAGATTATAGTTGAATATTGTGATTGCTCGAGTTGAAAAATAGAAATGGAATGAAGAACCATATGCACACACACGCTCATATGTTAAAATCTATTCTCTTAAAGCAAAAATATCAGATGATAATCGGTTTGACCTTGAATGAAAAAGCTTAAGATGAATAGATGTTGATATGGTTTGCATGTTAATGATCCCATTACTCCTTTATATATGTTTGAAGCAAATCCACACACCCACACACTTGTTTTGCTTTCAAGTGAATTTGGTATGCTAGCAATTTTAGAATAATTATGAGAGAAATTGGAAATCCTAGTGTATCTCTCAAAGTTTGTAGAGCTTATTTTGTTGAATTTCTTTAAAATTGCTTGATTGTGTGGATATCATTGTGAACAATATCCTATCTTGATCTTAGATGGAGCACTTAGCAAGGGAGAGCATTGTATGCTAAACTTTGTTCTCTTTTATGATATGTTCACATGATTTTATTTTCATAAAAACATGACATAATTGAACCTTGAAAATGCATGATACTTATCTCATATATTTGCCTCTCCTGAAATTTTTTCCCTTAATTATCCCGTGTTTGTTTCTTTGACTATTTCTTGACAAAAAGGGGAAGAAATGTATACCGCAACATGTGTGGGAGAAATTTACCTCATGTGGGAGAACGTACCTCTTTGCAAATTATTGACCTTCTTGTATTAAGGGGGAAAATTCTTTTCTTAAATGGGAGTAAAGAATTCTTGTGTGTTGAGGTTAAGGAACTAAGGGAGTGCTTTAAAGTGATCTTTCATATGAGATAGGGAAAGACTTGTTTTTTTTTTTTTTTTTATGGATATATCTCACCAATCTTCTTTGTAGAAGATTTCTTGTTTGTTTGGTTGTGAGTTTCTCATAGGTGCCTTGATGATTAAAGAGGAGAATCTTGAAAAGTCATGAAGACTTGAAGATATTTTAGTCTAGGGTTCTCTTTGTAATGTGAGAATGTGAGAATGCAATCAACTATGAGATAGTTTGAGTGATCATTGTATGGTAAGGTTGAGCTTTTGCCATGGAATAGCCAAATGGGGAGATTGTTAGGTTTTAGATTTGTGTTGGCTTGATTCCATAACAAAACGCTCTTTTTTTGTATCGCTTAGTTGCTTAAGTGATTCATGATTAGATCAAGATTCAAAGAAGAAAAGCAATGTTGTATGCAAAGTTCGTCTTCAAAAGGAAAGGTGCTTACTTGGATGCTAAGGTATCAAGATTTTTCTTCCTCTTGCAATGCATAAGCACACACACACACATTGCATATATTTGTGTCTCTGCATTGTTGTGCTTAATTAGCATAACACATTCACATATATATTGTTGTATGCACATGCATTAGATTCAATTTGACAACTTTTGTGAAACTGCATGTTCTGGGACTATATCTTGGAAATGGGATACACGTGTATTCTTGTATTTGTTTGTTTGTGTTTTATGGATTTTAGACTTGAATATGATCTCATATTATTTCTGATTGAGTTTCGGTCGCTTCGGTTATTCATTCATTAGTTTTCGAGTACCAAGTTGGAAGTTACGAAACTTTTCGTACATTTGTCATTCATGGTTTTCATCCAGGTTTATCAAGTAGATTTCCATATCTTTTGTTTTGTTGACATTAATGTTGGTGAGGGATTTACGATTCGTAATTCAAAAGTGGATAAGAATTTGGAGTTTAGAGGCCGAAATACGGTCGAAGAACGCGAGAGGAGCATGAGGGAGGTGAAGAATGGCCAAAGGCCATTTGTACCCCTTCCCATGAAAGGTACATGAGCCTCACAGGAAGGCCACCCCTTTGCCCCTGTGAGGCCCACATGCCTTCATGGGAGGTTGAGGTGGCAAGGCCCTATTGGGTGGATAAGTCTCTCTTTCCTCCATCTCTTTTCCCTCCATTTAAATTCAAATTTCGAGCAAAAATTCTTCACAACTTTTCCTATTTTGTTTTGATCGTATCTCTCTCAAATCAACTCCGATTTAGATTTTCAAAATCCGAAATTGTTAGTCTTGAAGATAGAAACAAGTCCTAAGAATTTTAGAGTCAAATTATGTCTTTACATTTCGCAGTAATCTGATCTCCATTCGTGTGTTCATCATTTGTAAGTGAATCATCTTCTTTCAATTTTTATTTTGTGATCAACTTGATGGATCTTCTTATTTGACTAAGCAACAAAGTTTAGAATGATTTTGATTCAACTTTTAGACTTGTTTGATTGATTTTCGAGTTTAGCTCTTGTTATTTTGTTTAAACATCTTTTAGCTAAAACTTAATGAGCATAAACTTGATTCTAGAAATACTGTGTTCTTAAGCTTGATTGTTGATTTCTAGGTTTATTCATATGTTGTAAGAACTAGGATACTTTGATTATGATTTCCATTATTCTAATACAGTTCTTATTTGATTCACATGCTTAGGTTTTCTAGATATCTTTGTGATTGATTGTTGAAAGCCTAATCTAGTTCTCTAATTGCATGTTCATAGTGTTTGTTTGATCTACTTTGAAAATACCTACAAGGTTATACTAAACAACCTAGAGGGGGTGAATAAGTTGACACTCTAATTTTAAAACTCTTTGGTGACTTATATAAAAAACCTTGGTCAGCAAACAAATTAACCTTTTAACATGATTGTTATGAGAAAACAATTAACACATGTATGCTCAATTCACAACCTTTAGTCTACACAACATAAACGAGAGACAATGTATTTTATATACAAGTATATTCAATGAAAAGAAAATTCCACAAGTTGTACTTTGAATATTACAATGTAAGTACACTAAGTAAGCTTTACAACTTGGTATAGAATATCACAAGACACAATGTTCAAACAGTTACAGGATACAAGAAACAAATGTTAATTCAACAAATAATGTGTGCATCTCTTTCTCTACAAATATCTAGTTTACAAGAATATGAGAACATGAAGATCTTAAACAAGATATATTGATCATACATAAAAATATAAAGAGATAGAGATAGAGACATTTGACACGTTGATTTTACATGGTAAAACCTCCAAAGAGGAAACGTCCATGGGTTGAATCCACAACTGCCGGAAAGCAATTCACTATGATGAAAAGGACTTACACACTCAAGGCTATCAACACATGATATCCACCCTAAGCTATCAACTCCTAGTCTACCCTAGGGCCTAGTGAACCACCTAGCCTACTCCCTATCCAAGATGTGTCCTACACCTCTAGGAAGCAACTTCATATCCAAGATGCTCACATCTCTAGGAAGATTTCCTTACTTAGCTATCCGGATCACAAAGAACCTAGTCAAGCTTTCGTAGCTCAACCATCCGGAGCATCACACTCCTAGCTAAGACTTTTACTTAGTTATCCGCATCCCCTTGATCCAAACTAAGACTTCATGCTTGGCTAGCTCACTTTCTTAGCCAAGTCTTCTTGCTCAAATTAAGGCTTCACTCACCTTAACAAGAGACTTCCACCTTTTGTAATGCAAATGATCTAAGTGATGCAGATGATGGAAACACATGGAACATAGAATATATGATCAATACATCCTATGGAAACTAGACTTAATCATGTGAGCACACAAGTCAAAAATTGTCTAGTTACAAAACATGAATTGAAACCTACAGCATGTGAAACACCTAGCACATGTGATTCCTAGTTTCATTCAAAAAGCTAACAATTGAATAAATCATATACATGAAGCACATATTCAAGATATTAGAAACACATACCAAAAATGCTAGAATCACAAAATATGATCAATGAATATTCTAGCAGGTATTTAGAGGAAAGATATAATGAATAATCAATTAAATCCTAGTTAGCTCTAAACGCAAAATCAAATGTGCTAATCCTAAATTTGTTCAATAAAAGGATCCAAGCACATGTTAAGGTTATTAATCATGAAATGGGGCAATCAAAACACAAATAACCCTAGATATCAAGCAAACTCACAAACATGTGAAAACCTAGAATTCTAGAAAACTAGTTCACAGTCAAGTCTCTAATTAGACTATATTAGCTTTGATGTGAAGCTATCCTTCTCAATAGAATTCACCATACATACACATACATATAAAAGAAGAAAACCCAAGGTAATTGAAGATCATAAAAGATGAAATCACAAAGTTTAGTTCAATACCTAGGAATCCTAAGCTGATTCGGTTTTGATAATGAAACCAAAACAAAACATGAGCAAACAGCTGCAAACATTTTTGGAGAATGTAGGGGACTTGAATACAAAGATTATCCAACTTGAATTACTTAATTCAGAGTCCGAATGAGAAAGTTATGGTGTTTTGAAGTTGAGAAAGTTTGAGAGAAAATTCTGCACTCTATAAAATTCAAAATTTCTTATTATAATGAAATGGAAGGGAAAGGAAGATTTTTAAAAGAGAGGGAGAGAGAGATTTGTCGTGGCCAATAGGAGGCTGCCATGTCACCCCCCATGAGAGGTGCATGAGCCTCACAGGGGCAGAGGAGGTGTGTTGCCCGTGAGCCTCACGTGCCTCTCACGCCCGTCTCAAGCATGGCCTTTGGCCATTGCTTGCCTACCTCGCCGCTCCTCTAGCGTTCTTCGTCCGTATTCAAGCCTCTGAACATCGAATTCGAATCCGTCTTTGGATTATGAATCTTGACTCCCTTACACATGAGGACGACTATGAAACTTTGACAAAAGGTTGAGAATTCGATTCGGAATACGATGATGAAGACAACTCAATGAATGAGAACGTAAAGTAGCGCAGCTTCCTAGCTTGGACTCGAAACCTAATGAGTGAGTAACTGGAATGACCGGGACTCGATAAGGAATAAAATGAGATCATGTTCAAGTCTAAAAACAATAAAACTAAAACAAAAAAACTCTAAGTCACACACGTATTCCATTTCCTAGACATAGTCCTAAAACATGCAAATTACAAAGATTGTCAAATTGAAACTAATGCATGTGAATACATTACCAAGTGTGTGAAAGTGTTATACAAATGGTGTACAACTATGCAAGGACACATATGAATGCCATGTGTGTGTGTGCCTAAAGGCCTTGGAAGAGGATAGAGGTCTAAGTATACATTTGATGCTTTGTCCTCTTAAAGGCTTTACTTTGCTTGAATCTTTGTCCATCTTCTTTGAAGCTTGATAAACCGAATCCTAGACAACTAAACAATACAAAGAAAAAGATGTTTTGATATAGAATAATGCCAACAAGCCTCAAAGTCCTAAAAATCTCCCCCTTTGACAAATTCTATGTCAAAACATCTATACAAATACTAAAACATACAACATGAAGATTGGTCATAAAAGCTTACCCTCACATTACAATGAGTTAATCACCTAGACTAATCTTCAACAAGTCTTGAACTTTTTCACTTGAACTTCTCTTGATATCACCTAAAATAAACTTGAAAGCACAAGAATATCCAAGAGAATATATGGCAATATACTTGACAAGAATATGGCATTTAAGTTCAATATGAAATATGACAATTAAGTTCAAATGGATACATGTATGCTCCCCTTAAATACATGCATATCCATCAAAGGTATCTTATCCAAGATATTACATGCCATACGAAGTTCAAAACTTGACACATACAAAAAGAAGATATACTAAAACAATATCACATTTCTCCCCCTTTTTGACATAAAATGAAGCAAAAAGGAAAAAAGAAAAAGATACCTTGAGATCACAAAGTTGATCTCACATTTGGAGGTGGATGTTATGCATGAAGAAATGTTTTATTCAAAGTTCTTGATTTTTACATCTTGTTGAACCACCTTTGTGTTTAGCTAATTTATCTTCTCCCTTCATTATTGCTTGTTATCCATGTTAACCTAGCCAAGGTTATACAAATCTATACAGCACAACAAAAAGGAACTCATTGCAACTACAATCTTATCAACTTCAAGTAAGAAGAAATTGATCGCAATCTCAACTACTATACAACCCCAAACAAGAAGAGGATGATTGGAAACACAATCATATAATTATTACAAAAAGTTTCATGCATTAATTGTGATCAAAAACACAAAGGCATATCATAATACAAAGAATCATCATGCAAATCAAGTCATATGGAATAGCATCTAAAAGATTCATTATATCAATCAAAGAATATGCCAACAAATATCAACTTAAAACATGTGAACATATCATAAAAGAGAACAAAGTCCGGCATACTATGCTCCCACTTGACAAGTACTTTATCTAAGATCAAGATAGAATATTGCTCACAAAGAAATCTACACAATCACACATTCGAGCAAATTTAATGAGTTTATCAATTAAGCTCTACATAACAATGAGAGTTACACCAAGATTTTCAATCTCTCTCATATTTCTTCAAAAATTGCTAGAGTATCAAAATACTAAATAAGCAAATGTGAGTGTGTGAAGATTTTGCTTCAAGTATATGAAAAGAAGTAATTTGATAATCATACATGCAAACCATATCAACATCTATTCATCTTAAGCTTTTCCATGAAAGGTAAAACCGATTATCATTCGGTTTTTTTGCTTTTTAAGAGAATAGATTTCAACATATGAGTGTGTGTGTGCATGTAGCTCATTATCCCATTTCTATTTGACAACCCGAGCAAACTTGATTTTCAACTAAACTTCTTTAAAGACTTTTCATTTTTTATTTTCTTTCAGGCTTTGAATCAAAGAT